>OX465601.1:120007500-122507500 GCA_950022295.1 Bromus sterilis | reverse complement strand
TCCCGGAGATCGACCCTCCATCCGGCAGGGTGCTGGGAAGGGTCCTGACGGTGCTCCCGATCTTGGAAGCGCGGCGGCGGCAGAACAGAGGAGAATTTGCAAAATAGGGTTCTGTCTTCGTAGTTTCCCCGTGACGGAGAATAAATAGGCGAAGGGGGGCAGCCAGGGCGGGCCACTAGGGGCCCAGGCGCCCCCTGGCGCGGCCAGGCCACTGGCCGCCCCAGGTGGCCGCCTGGGTGCTTGGTGGTGGCCCCCTGGCCCTCCTTCGGGCTTATGGAGTCTTCCGACACGCTGATTTTTTATCTGATTTTCCTGGATTTTTGGAGCATTTTTTATATGGGGAAATACTAAAATAGAAAAACAGCAGAAAACAGGAACTGGCACTAGGGTGCACTGAGTTAGTAGGTTAGTCCAAATATGATCAAAAGTGTATGAAAGTGTATCTAAATCATAGCAATATCACACAAAACATGCATGGAGCGAGCAAAAATTATCGATATGTTTGAGACGCATCATACGGCGGGAGGAGGAGCCCTACCGCCACCACCGCAGCCCGGAGCACGCAGCGGCCGATGACCCTGCTTCTTGTGCCCCAACCACACCGGCATCGCCTCGACCTCTTCGTCGAGCTGCGCTGCCCACAAGGGTGTTCGATCAATTTATAGGGTGATATACATGTCTTTCATGAAGGTGAACAAATCTAAATTTTAAACCGTTCAGCCGCATATATAAAAGATATATAGTATCATCCTAGCAAAGCTCTCCACGGGAGATACTGTTTTTGGTTTTGCTATAATACAATGTGGACAACGATTCTATATCACCCCCTCTTATGAACACATTAGTGAGGCCCTTCGGCGGCAAGGTGAAATTAAAAATTGACCTCTGACCAAATGTATCGCCCCTTCCATTAAATGTAGCGATCTTATGAACACATTGGTGACATCGATCCGTTTAACGATTCAAACAAACGAAAAACAAATCAAAACTGGATATGTTTGGATCGTGCCCTTGAAGGCATGGTGCTTGGCTGGGCATCGTGGACTGCACTGCATCCGGTGGCACTGTCTTCGGTCGGTTGTGGATTGTGCTCTGCCCGTGAGGCGTCACGAGGGGCTCGGGCGCTGCAGATCTAGCGTCGAGCAATGGTGGTGCTGGTGGTGGGTGGATTTGCTGATTTCGAGGTGACATGATGTGCGGCGGAGGTGATGTGGATGCTCGGGTGAAGACCCCATTCATGGCCTCGTGTCATGACCTTCGATGGCGGCGACTGCGGGCCATCGTTGACCTTCCTAAAGGCATCGTTGTGTTGCTGCCGCACCCCTCCCATATGGATCCAGCCTTTTGGCCTCTCCAGGGAAAAAAACCCTTGATCTCATGATCTGATGATGGCGGCACCTTGGTGTCGTTTTTCGTATTGGGAGCTTCGTATCGGAGATCAGCATCAGTAAGCGGGACCGGTGGATTGCGGCGGTGTGGCGGTCAAGCTTCTGTGGAAACGATGAGGATGGGAGCAATGTCGGCAGTGCGGCAATGGTTGCGGTAGTCGGCTCTTCTTCGGCGTGTCCGCAGTATTGCCTCGGTTTGTTTGTTGCTGTGGAGTCGAAGCTACGGCGGCGGGGCCTCGTGGTATACGATGACTGGCTATAGGTGGCTCGTTGGTGATCTTCTATGGCGCTAGCTGTGCATGGATTTGTCCTTCAGAAGTCCTCTTTAGAGTTGGAGCTGCGTTTTTTGGCCGTGGGGGCTGAGTTTTGGTGATTATCTTTATGCAACTCATGCGTCCACTGCGGTGTGGGTTGAGTTCTTGGTCGCCAACGGCGAAGTCGAAGTCGCTTGCTCAGAGTTTAGGGATGGGGAGGAGGCCTCTAGCGAAGAAGTGATGACGATGACGCCTGCGTGTTGCCTCAACGAGGCTGACATCTCTACTCCTAAAGGGGGAGTTGGTAGGATGCCCTTTGATGGCTTCTTGCCCTTCGTTGGTTACCCCAAGTGGAAGGTTTGAGATGTAGTGCAGCAGCAGTTTTCCCTCGGTGAAGATACCAAGGTTTGTCTCCAGCAGGACTCCAGAGATGATAAGTAGGTGTCAGCGGCACAACTGACGCGGACCTGCACACAGACACAGATAACTTTGTTCCCAACGAAGTTCAGAGAGGTTGTCAATCTCTCCGGTCTTGTTGTTTACAAAGGATAAAACACAAGGGATAATGATAGAAAATAAAAGCGGTAAAGTAAATGTAGAGTGGAAACAGTGATAAGGATATGGACCGGGAAACGTGATGTTCACTAGTGATTTCTCTCTCCCAAAAGACGATAAAAATGCTATGCGAGGTAAACAAATTACAGAAAGGCAATTGACAGGATTATGAACGCACCGCAATGCTAACTATGCTACAAAAGAAAGGAAGAGGCTCAAAAGCACGGGCAGTACGCCAAAATAAGTAGACCGAAATCCATCTGCATCTACTACTAATCATCCACCTTGAGATATCTATCCAGAACATCTCGCTGGTATTAAGTTGCGAGCCCCACCCAAAGTGTAAACCCAAAGCAACAGACAACTGCATTAAAAAGAACTTTGCGTAAAGTAAACAATCCTTGCAACCACGGTTACAAGCACCGTTGTTTTCCCCCTTGTGGCAACAACACATCCCCTAGACTCATGTTTCTGTCACTCAAGCATGTCATCAGGGAGGCATGAACCCACAATCTAGCACAACGCTCCCTCTTGGAGTCACTACCTACTACTTGGCCAAAGCAATAAACAGCAACGGAGAACATGCAAGAATTACTTAGGAACAAAAATATAAGAGATAAAAACCAAATATATTACTCTATCACAATCTGAACATAATCTCATAATCCATCAGATCCGATCAAACTCAACATAGCAATAGCAGAAATATTACAAAGGTGCCTCGATCATGTAGGGCAGCTCACGAGGTCTAAACAATGAAGATCAAAGAGGGGAGGATAACATCACATAGCTACTGATAACGGACCCATGGTCCAAGGAAAACTACTCACGAGACATCCGGGGAGCATCCATGGTGGAGAGGAGACTCCCGGAGGTCAATCCTCCCTCCGGCAGGGTGCCGGGAAGAGGTCTTCTGGTGCTCCCGATCTCGGAAGCGCGGCGGCGGCGGAACAGAGGCGAGTTTGCGGAATAGGGTTCTTTTTCTGGAGTTTCCCCGTGACGGAGAATAAATAGGCGAAGGGGGGCAGCCATAGGTGGACCAGGGGCCCCAGGCGCCCCCCTGGCGCGGCCAGGGGTGGGGTCGCGTCGGGTAGCCGCCTGGGCCCCCCTGGCTCCCCTCTGGCCCCTCCCGGGCTCTTCTCGAAGCTTCCTGTACGCTGATTTTTCCTGTATTTTTCCCGGAAATTTTCTGGCACTTTTTATATGGGGGAAAACTGAAATAGAAAAACAGCAGAAAACAAGAACTGGCACTGGGGTGCACTGAGTTAATAGGTTAGTCCAAATATGATCAAAAGTGTATGAAAGTGTATCTAGATCATAGCAATATCACACAAAACATGCATGGAGCAAGCAGAAATTATAGATACGTTTTGGACGTGTGAACATCCCCAAGCTTAATTCCTGCTCGTCCTCGAGTAGGTAAATGATAACATCATAATTTCTGTGGTGACATGCTAGCAACCATAAAAGAACTTTGAAAAGTAAAGCAATCAAGGTTAGAGATTCAATTCAAGTCATAACATGCAAGAGTCTATATTAGCATTGAAACAAGTAACAAAAGAACATTAGGTGCAAGAGCTCTCGCTGTCCGTGACTCGAATGTCTCCAAATGGTGTTTGCGTGCAAGAAGGGGGATAGGGAATACGAGAAAAAAATATTTTTGTGTTGAGAACTCAATCTACTAAAGTTTCACACTTGGTCTTCTTTGGAATCTTATCTTGACTCGTCCCCAGACCACTAGCCAGGTACAAGTCAATTTGATCCACTCCTTCTCGATATTTTGAGCACTCATGCAATGGATGAGCGTAAGCACGAGAGCTGACACTTAGGATGGCAAAGAGAGAATATGGTGGAGGAGGAAGAAAAAAAGGAGGAGAAAGGCTCACATCAATGAGGACAATCATAGGCAAGAGATGCCAAATGATAGATATGATGTGAGGAGTAGGGATTGCCATGCAACGGATGCACATACGAGCTAGGAAGCTCTCCAATGGAACTAGTGGGGGTGCATCTAACTTGCTCGCTCATGAAGACCTAGAGCTCGTTTGAGGAGGCTCATCCTTGGAATATGCAAGCCAAGTTCTATAGTGTGAAGGTCCCCACATAGCTATATGCATAATGATCATCTCTATGGAGTACAAGGATATAAAGGGAGTACTAGTGTGGATCTCTCAAAAGGATAGTAGTGTTGCCCCATTCTCTCTTTTTATTTCTTTTTCTCCTTTTCTATTTTTTTTATTTTTTTGTGGCCTCAATGGCTCTTTCTATTTAACTCTCATTTGTCCTCTTTGGGATCTTTTATTGTGTCCACTTTGGGATCTTTTCCTCACTTAAGGGCAACACTCTATTTTACAAGAAGGTAAAGGAGATCTTTCACACTTTACAAGGTACTCAAAATCATAAAGAAGATGTAACTATCATGATGCATGCAATGTATGTTGCTGCCAGTGTAGCAGGAACATGTATGACATGAAGATCAAGTCATGAAGAGGTGGGTGTTGCATGTCAATATAACTTGGAAAGGCTATGGAAATGCCTTGATAGGTAGGTATGGTGGCTGTTTTGAGGAAATATATAAGGAGGCTTATGATGACAGAGCGTATCATGCCAAGGGTTTGGATGTACCGGCGAAGGTGGACACCAACTCTCGGAGTGAGAAGAAGGCAATGCACGGCACAGGAAAGGCTAGCAAAATATGGGAAGATGGAAGTGTCAACTTTCAATACTTACATTAGTCCGAAGAACTCATGCACTTATTATCGGTAACTCTCAATCTAATAAGGAGGTTCACAAAGAGACAAGTACCCCGAGGAGGAGTGTATGGGGGTTTGGTTATCCTTGCGCATCCTCGACTTATGGTACGTGAGTGTTCTCTGATATTCGACCCCTCAGAAGAGTAGTGATCTATCCAGTAGCTAGAGTTCTCAACTAGTTTTGTAGGTTTTGAAAATACACACGGATTGCCCAAAATACGACACCTATCACTAATAGGCTAGAGCTCTTGACACCAAAAGTGCAAACATTACACACAACAATACCTCAAAACTATTGCAAGCTACTACTAGAATTAAATAGAAACCTCAATTACCTACTTTCAAGACAAGACACAACTCAGTGCAACAACCAACTCTCTTTAACAAGATAAACATGAAAACTAAAAAGAGTTCCAGCAACAAACTAAACAAAATCCAAGGCTCTTGCTAAAGACAAACTAAGACTAAAACTAAACATGGCAGTAGCTATGAAAAGATAAAGAACACACAACAGCAAAAAGATAAGCAGGAAAAATCCTATGATGTGTTCTAAATTTTGAAAGTGGAGCGTGTTTCTCTCCCACACAAAGTAAGACGGGATCTAACTTGTTATGAACAGAAAGCAAAGATAAAGAAAACTTAAAAACAAAACCTAAGAGCGAGACGCTCCAAGCATAGCACATAACGCATGAAGTGATAAAAATATAGTGAGACGAAGGATGAACTGATGATTGTTGATGGAGAAGGGGATGCACGGGGGCATCCCCAAGCTTAGACGCTTGAGTCTCCTTGAATATTTATTGGGGATGTGTGGGGGCATCCCCAAGCTTGAGCGCTTGACACTCCTGGATCTTCTTTCATCATCTTCCATCGCACACTTGAAAACTCCCTTCATACATAACTCATCATAAGCTGATTAGAGAGGTTAGTACCCTTAATAAAATAATTTTTCCCCACTGGATATAAAGATATTCTTGAAGATCTACTATTTCTCAAGAGTGCCAAAAAGTTTTTGCAAAGAAAAAGCAAGCTTAAGGTTTGCAAAAGTTAGGAGAGACAAAACGTGGCAGAATCTGTGAAAAACAGAACAGCAGATAGTAAAGAGTTTTTTAGGGGCACTTTTGCAACTCAAATCAAAAAACTCAGAACATACGGAAGTTTCGTAATTGTATAGAGTATACTGTGTAAAAATTTCAGCTTAAAAAGATGAACTGGGATTTTTCCGGAATTTTTCTGGTCACGAGGACAGAATCTGTTTTCTGGACAGCATGTCACAACTTTTACTTCCCTTGCCGTAAGAGGCTATAACTTGGCACAAAGCTGAAAAATAAAGATACAATGATGTTGCTACAGAAGTAAAAATCATCAAGACACAACAAAAGAAAAAAGAAAACACCTAAATTCATTGCGGGCTGCCTCCCAAAAGCGCTTCTTTAAAGCCATTAGCTAGGCATGATGCAAAAAGAAGAATCAAGTTTTATCAAGAGAAAGAGAATAACTAGCCCGTGTAACGGACTCAAAAGGTAACTTGATTTTCTTTCTAGGGAAGTGTTCCATCCCCTTTTTGAATGGGAATTGGAATTTTATATTCCCCTCTTTCATGTCAATAACCGCACCAACGGTGCGAAGAAAAGGACGTCCCAAAATAATTGGACATAAAGGTTCACACTCTATATCCATAACAATAAAATCAACGGGAACATAGTTGTCATTGACAATGATAAGAACATCATCAATCTTCCCCAAAGGTTTCTTTACGGAAGAATCAACAAGACGAACACCAAAAGAACAAGGCTCGAAAGTCTTCAATTCAAACATATCAAATATACTTTTGGGCATAACAGAGGTACTAGCTCCAACATCACATAAATCATAGCAAGAGAAGTTATTCAATTTAATTTTGATCATAGGGTCCCAACCATCATCTAGCTTCCTAGGTATGGAGGCTTCTACTCTAAGCTTCTCCTCCCTAGCTTTGATGAGAGCATTTGTAATATGCTCCGTGAAAGCAAGATTAAGTGTGCTAGTGTGGGGGTCTCTAGACATTTTGTGTAGCAAGCTAATAACTTCTTAGAGGGTGCAACTATCAAAATCAATATCACTACTATCAAATGTGGTAGTAGTGTCATCTAGGATCACTTGTTTGAAACCCTCTATGTTCATAGGAGTTTCTTTTTCTACGGTTGAGGTATTAGCATCACCATTAATAGGTCCAACGGGACTAGGAGTGCATTGGGTGCTAATAGTTTGGGTGTCCTCAACAATTTGGATAGTGGCAACTGTGTGGTGTGTAGGAAGGCACTTAATTCTATCCTCTTCCTCTTTTTCTCTAGCCCATCTTTCTTTAAGTTTAGCCATCATCCTAATATTTTCATTGATTTGTAACTGGATAGCATTAATAGGAGTGGCCTTATTCTCCTCAAGGGGAGAGGTTCTAATTTTAAGCATCTCAATATCAAGGGCTAAGCTTTCTACCTTCAAAGAGAGATTATCTATTTTAGCTAATTTCTCCTTTACATTTTTGTTGAAGGCTTTTTGGGTAGTGATAAAGTCTCTAAGCATGCTTTCTAATTCAGAAGAGGGGTTCTTGTTGCTAGGGTAGGTGTTGTTGTTCCCATAGTTGGATGGAAACGGTCTAGGATTGCTAGCAAAATTTCCCCTATAAGCATTGTTGTTGAAGTTGTTTCTAGCAATAAAGTTCACATCTACTTGTTCTTGAGCAACCAAAGAATTTAAAGGGACATCATGAGGATCAATAGAGGGTTGCTTGGTAAGTAGAGACATAATTAAGTCAACTTTTTCATTGAGGGAGGTAATTTCCTCGACAGAATTTACCTTCCTACCTGTTGGAGCGCGTTCGGTGTGCCATTGGGAATAATTGGTCATCATTTCATCGAGAATCTTCGTGGCAGCACCAAGTGTAGTTGACATAAAGGTTCCTCCCGAGGCCGAATCTAACAGGTTCCGCGAGGTAAAGTTCAAGCCTGCATAAAAAGTCTGGATAACCATCCAAGTAGTCAAACCATGTGTAGGGCATTTCTTAATAAGAGATTTCATTCGTTCCCAAGCTTGGGCAACGTGTTCATTATCCAATTGCTTAAAATTCATAATATTACTCCTCAAGTGGATAATCTTAGCAGGAGGGTAGTACTTCCCTATAAAAGCATCTTTGCACTTATCCCAAGAATCTATGCTATTTCTAGGCAAAGATTGAAACCAGATTTTAGCATCTCCCCTTAAAGAGAAAGGAAAGAGCTTGAGCTTAACAACATCACCTTATACTTCTTTATACTTTTGCATATCACATAATTCAACAAAATTATTCAAGTGTAAAGCAGCATCATTTCCAGCACCAGAGAATTGATCTCTCATAACAAGGTTTAGCAAAGCAGGTTTAATTTCATAAGAGGTAGCTGAAGTGGCAGGTGTGGCAATGGGAGTGCATATAAAGTCTTGGTTGTTGTGACTAGTGAAGTCACACAACTTGGTGTTTTTAGTGGAACCCATAGTAGCAGCAAGTCTGGCAGATTTTTTTTGTAAATTTTGATAAAAGACACAAAGATAAAAACTGAAAGATAAACTAACAAGACTAAAAAACAAAGGTAAAGGGTAGTGTGCAACTCCCCCATCTTAGCACTCGGAGTCCCCGGCAACGGCGCCAGAAAACTTGCTTGATGGCTTCTCGCCCTTCGTTGGTTACCCCAAGTGGAAGGTTTGAGATGTAGTGCAGCAGCAGTTTTCCCTCGGTGAAGATACCAAGGTTTGTCTCCAGTAGGACTCCAAAGATGATAAGTAGGTCTCAGCGGCGCAACTGGCGCGGACCTGCACACAGACACAGATAACTTTGTTCCCAACGAAGTTCAGAGAGGTTGTCAATCTCTCCGGTCTTGTTATTCACAAAGGATAAAACGCAAGGGATAATGATAGCAAATAAAAGCAGTAAAGTAAATATAGCGTGGAAACAGTAATGAGGATATGGACCGGGAAACGTGATGTTCACTAGTGATGTCTCTCTCCCAAAAGACGATAAAACTGCTATGCGAGGTAAACAAATTACAGAAGGGGAATTGACAGGATTATGAACGCACCGCAATGCTAACTATGCTACAAAAGAAAGGAAGAGGCTCAAAAGCACGGGCAGTACGCCAAAATAAGTAGACTGAAATCCATCTGCATCTACTACTAATCATCCACCTTGAGATATCTATCCAGAACATCTCGCTCCACCTTGAGATATCTATCCAGAACATCTCGCTGGTATTAAGTTGCGAGCCCCACCCAAAGTGTAAACCCAAAGCAACAGACAACTGCATTAAAAAGAACTTTGCGTAAAGTAAACAATCCTTGCAACCGCGGTTACAAGCACCGTTGTTTTCCCCCTTGTGGAGACAGCACATCCCCTAGACTCATGTTTCTGTCACTCAAGCGTGTCATCGGGGGGCATGAACCCACAATCTAGCACAACGTTTCCTCTTGGAGTCACTACCTACTACTTGTCCAAAGCAATAAAAAGCAACGGAGAACATGCAAGAATTACTTAGGAACAAAAATATAAGAGATAAAAACCAAATATATTACTCTATCACAATCTGAACATAATCTCATAATCCATCAGATCCCTCCAAACTCAGCATAGCAACAGCAGAAATATTACAAAGGTGCCTCGATCATGTAGGGAAGCTCACGAGGTCTAAACAATGAAGATCAAAGAGGGGAGGAGAACATCACATAGCTACTGATCACGGACCCATGGTCCAAGGAAAACTACTCACGAGACATCCGGGGAGGATCCATGGTGGAGAGGAGACTCCCGGAGGTCAATCCTCCCTCCGGCAGGGTGCCGGGAAGAGGTCTTCTGGTGCTCCCGATCTCGGAAGCGCGGCGGCGGCGGAACAGAGGCAAGTTTCGGAATAGGGTTCTTTTTCTGGAGTTTCCCCGTGACGGAGAATAAATAGGCGAAGGGGGGCAGCCAGAGGTGGACCAGGGGCCCCAGGCGCCCCCCTGGCGCGGCCAGGGGTGGGGTAGCGCCGAGTGGCCGCCTGGGCCCCCTGGCTCCCCTCTGGCCCCTCCCGAGCTCTTCTCGAAGCTTCCTGTACGCTGATTTTTCCTGTATTTTTCCCGTAATTTTTCTGGCACTTTTTATATGGGGGAAAACTGAAATAGAAAAACAGCAGAAAACAGGAACTGGCACTGGGGTGCACTGAGTTAATAGGTTAGTCCAAATATGATCAAAAGTGTATCTAGATCATAGCAATATCACACAAAACATGCATGGAGCAAGCAGAAATTATAGATACGTTTTGGACGTATCACCCTCCACGGTTTTTTCGCCTCCGCGATTTTTTCCGCCTCATCTCCCACCACCACCGCTATGCTAGTTTTCACGTAAAAAACGCCCCCATCTTCATACGATACTTTTCCTCCCCCGTTCGCTGCACCTCCCTCTCCCTCCTCCTCCCCACCGCTACCAAATCGTGGAGGCTTGTACGGGGCGAGTGATCTCGCCGGCCATGGAGGCCCCCTTTCTTGCCCACGGGAGACAGGGGCAGGGTCCGCTCATCCACTCCCCCATTCCTCCACTTCCCTTGCCCAAACCCCCCATCCATCACGTCTTCTCCTCAGAACCCTAGCCGTCGCTGAGTTTTCTCGAGATCCCGTCGATTCCGGGCGCATCTTCCGCCGTGAGCTAAGTGTCTACGTGCTCCTCCCGCCTCCCTGTATATCGCTGGCCCATAGGGAGGAGAAGGGCGTGACATGGAGAAGGAGGGACCTGCAATGGACCAGGAGACCAGGACGCTGTGGATGGGAAGAGTGGAGCCGAGGTGGTGGCGGCCTCCTCCTCTACCTCGACCCCGACTCCGAGCGCGCCGACGTCGGCCTCCTCCTCCACCCCGACTCCAAACGGCGGCCGCCGAGCTCTGCCACCTCCTCCCCTGCATAGCTTACTCCAGCACGGAAGTGGAAGGAGGGCTGCAGCGGGAGCGATGCTGCAACCCACATCTGTCCCAACTCACGTCGCCGCCGGCAGGAGGGAGCTAGCGCTGCCAACTCCTTGCCGGTTCGAGCTCCGCAGCGGTCTCCTTGCTGCCATCGTCGTCCTCCATACACTACTAGGGAATACCCTTATAGTGGCGTCCTTTTTTGTGTGTTTAGTGGCGCATTATGGATGCGCCACTAACTACAAGCCACTAATAAGGGCTTAGAGGTGGCGCATTCTGGATGCGCCACCCCTAAGGCCCTTAGGCGTGGCGCATCTCAGAATGCGCCACCTATAAGCTCTTAGGGGTGGCGCATTCTGAAATGCGCCACGCCTAAGGGTCCTTAGGGGTGGCGCATTCCCATTGCGCCACTAAAGCCAGACAAAATGCGGCACTAAATGGGTTATAGAAAACAAAACAAAAAGAATTACAGAAAAGAATAAAAACATTACAGATATTTTTATTATATTACAGAAATTCAAAAGACAATATTACAATGAGCCCAACAATTATTGATACAAAAGAATTGCATTATAATTCTTATTACAAAGATTTACAAGATTACATCCATCATCGATTCACAAGATTACATCCATCACAATATTACAATGCATGAGTCCAACAATTATTCAAAACAGAAAGCTACTTTCTTCATCATTGTTTGCTCTTCAACCTGCACAAAACAAAGATTTAGAGGTCACATCCATATGAATTCATAGCAAAGGACAACAACGCAATATAGCATCTATTCTTATCAACAACATAAAGCAAGTTGATCAATGGCCAGGAGCATGCACATATGCATAAAACTGCATACGCAGTGACCTTTATACACAAAGAACACCAAGAGTATTTGACACTACCATCTACTACACAAAGAGTACATCCAAATGACATGTAGGGCACACATTCATCAAACGACTGCCATATATAACATAAATTGGTCAATTGTTCTGACTCGGCTTGGGGAATGGGTGGCATCCTTCTTTCGTCATGAAAGGCCTTGTGTCACGTAAGACCTTTAGGCGGACTTCTATCTCCCCATTGGATGTGCAATGTTGGAATGGAAGATCGACCCCTTCATTTGTACTTCATGACGGATGATATTCGCCATCTACGCTTGGATGTGAAAGAACTCCTCCTTAAGATTTGCATCGGCGATTTCCGCCTTCCTTTCGGCCCACACTTTGAGATGACTTGGCAACGTAAAGTTGCGTTGTTCCTGTACAATCGCCCGCATGTGATGGAGGGCATAGTACGCATCCCTCACACTGCCAGACGGCTGCTTGACGCACGGGAACTGCGTTACGTGGTTGAACACGCTCACGCCAGGTTGATTCTTCCTATACTTGTGCTTCACGATCTTGCCTCCGGCTTTTATGTAGCCGACGAGAGCATCATCCAAAACTCTTATGACATACTTGTAATCTTTCTTCTTCACACTGATACAGAGTGGCAACTCTCCTCGTTGGTTACCCCAAGTGGAAGGTGAGATGCAGTGTAGCAGCAAGTTTCCCTTAGCAAAGATGCTAAGGTTGAGTATCGAACCAGTAGGACTCGAAGAGATACAAGTAGGTGTCACGGCGCTTGACGTGGACCTGCACACAGATACAAATAACTTTGCTCCCAACGAGTACAGAGGAGTTGTCAATTCCTCCGGCCTTGCTGTTTACAAAGGATCAACGCAAGAGATAAAAGTGGAACTGAAAGTAAAGACTGAAAGTAAACTAAGGGTGTAAACAATAATGTGAAGATGGACCAGGGTCCCGTGATTTTCACTAGTGATGTCTCTCTCCCAAAAGACGATAAAAGTGCTAGCGAGGTAAACAAACCACATCTGGGCAATTGACAGAATTATGAAGGCACCGCAATGCTAACTATGCTGCAAAGAAAGGAAGGGCTCAAAAGCAATGGGCAATACGCCAAGTTAAGTAGACCGAAATCCAACTGCATCTACTACGAATCATCGACCTTGAGATATCTATCCAGAACATCTCGCTGGTATTAAGTTGTGAATCCCACCCAAAGTGTAAACTCAAAGCAACAGACAACCACATTAAAAGAAGTTTGCATAAAGTAAACAATCCTTGCACCCGCGGGTACAAGCACCGTTGTTTTATCCCTGGTGGCAACAACACATCCCATAGTCTCATGTTTCTGTCACTCAAGCTAAACATCAAGGGGCTGAACCCACAATCAAGCATAACGCTCCCTCTTGGAGTTGCAAGCAAACTACTTGGCCAAAGAAAAATACTGCAACGGAGAACATGCAAGAGTTTACTCAATAACAAAATATAAAAGAGAAGAACCAAATATATTACTCATCACAATCTGAACATAGTCTCATAATCCATCAGATCCTAGCAAACTCAGCATAGCAACAACATAAATTACAAAAGTGCCTCCATCATGTGAGGTAGCTCACGAGGTCTCGAAAGTGGAAGCACAAAGAGGGGAGAGGTACATCACATAGCTACTGGTCACGGACCCATGGTCCAAGGGGGACTACTCACGGCACATCCGGGAGGCGTCCATGGCTATGGATGGTCTCCCGGAGGGGGTTCCTCCTCCCGGCAGGGTGCCGGGGCAGCTTCTCCAGGCATCCCCGATCTTGAAACGGCGGCGGCGGCGGTACAGAGGCGAGTTCACGGAAAAGAGATCGATATTAAGGGTTTCCACCCCGAGGGCTAAATATAGGCATAGGGGGTGTCGAGGGGACCCACCAGGCAGCCAGGAGGCCTCCTGGCGTGGCCTAGGGTGGGACCACACCAAGGACCCTCCTGGTCTCCTGGTGGTGGCCCCCTCCGCTACCTTGGTGATTCCGGAAGCTTCCGGGTCGCTGATTTTTTATCTGATTTTTCCGGATTTTTTGGAGCACTTTTAATGGCCGGAAAACCTGAAATACAAAAACAGCAGAAAACAGCAACTGGCAGCTGGGTGCACTGGGTTAATAGATTAGTCCAAATATGCTAAAAAGTGTATGAAAGTTCAAGCAAAACATGGCAAAGTCACACAAAACATGCGTGGAGCAAACAACAATTATAGATACGTTTGGTACGTATCAATATCCCCAAGCTTAATTCCTGCTCGTCCTCAAGTAGGTAAATGATAACAAGAATAATTTCTATGGTGACATGCCACACAACCATATAAGGACTTTTAAGTAAAGCAATTAAAGCTTGCAATTCAATTCAAGTCTTAACTAGCAAGAGTCTATATTAGCAATTACTCAAGCAACAAAAAGAACAAAAGGTGCAAGAGCTCTCGCTGTCCGTGACTCGAATGTCTCCAGATGGTGTTTGCGTGCAAGAAGGGGACTGGGAAAAAGAGAGAAAAAGGTTGTTGAGAAAAACTATCTACTAAAGTTTCACACTTGGTCTCCTTTGGATTCTTATCTTCACTCGTCCCCAGACCACTAGCCAGGTACAAGTCAAACTGACCAACTCCCTTTCAATATTTTGAGCACTCATGCAATGGATGAGCGAGAGCAAGAAAGTTGACACCTAAAAGGCGAAACAGAAAGAAGGTGGAGGAGGAATACAAAATGGTGTGAAAGGCTCGCATCAATGAGGACAATCATAGGCGAGAGAAGGCCATATGATAGATATGATGTGAGGAGTAGGGATTGCCATGCAACGGATGCACATGTGAGCTAAAAGCTCTCCAAGGGAACTAGTGGGGGTGCATCTAACTTGCTTGCTCAAGAAGACCTAGAGCTCGTTTGAGGAGGCTCATCATTGGAATATACAAGCAAGGTTTTATAGTGTCAAGGTCCCCACATAGCTATATGCATGATGATGATCTCTATGGAGTACAAGGGATAGAGGATGAAGTACTAGTGTGGATCTCACAAAAGGAATAGTAGTGTGCCCCCTTCTCTCTTTTTATTTTTCTTTTTCTCTTTTTTCTATTTTTTCTATTTTTTTGGTGGCCTCAATGGCTCTTTCTATTTAACTCTCATTTGTTCCCTTTGGGATCTTTTTATTTTGTCCTCTTTGGGATCTTTTCCTCATTTTAGGGGCAACACTCTATATTTTACAAGAATATAGGAGATCTTTCACACTTTACAAAGGTACTCACATAAAGAAGATATAACTATCATGATGCAAATGTATGCCTCTGCCATGATAGCAGGATATGCAATGATACTAGCGCGTCATGTAGCAATGATTAGGGCAAGGCCCAACTAGCATGCGGCTCATCGATCAAGCAAGTAGCATGTAGGACATGAGGATCAAGTCATGAGAAGTTGGATGTTGCATGGCAATGTATCTCGGAAAGGCTATGAAAATGCCTTGTAGGTAGGTTTGGTGGCTGTTTTGGGGTAAGATATAAGGAGGCTTATGATGACAGAGCGTATCGTGCCAAGGGTTTGGATGCACAGGCGAAGTATGCGCCAACTCTCAAGGTGAGAAAGGCAAATGCACGGTACCGAAAAGGCTAGAAAAAGTATAGGTGGGTGGAAGTGTCAACTTTCGAATACTCACATTAGTCCGAAGAACTCATGCACTTATTATCGGTAACTCAAAATCTAATAAGGAGGCTCACAAAGAGACAAGTACCCCGAGGAGGAGTGTATGGGGGTTTGGTTATCCTTGCGCATCCTCGACTCATGGTACGTGAGTGTACTCTAATATTCGAACCCTCCAGAGGTTAGTGATCCATCTAGTAGCTAGAGTTCTCAACAGGGGTTTTTGGTTTTCGAAAATCACACGGATTGCCCGAAATACGACATCTATCACTAATAGGCTCGAGCTCTTGACACCAAAAGTTCAAACATTACTCTAGTCAATACCTCAAAACTATTGCAAGTTACTACTACAAAGAGAACAACAACTTTAACTACCTACTTTCTAGTCAAGACACAAAACTCAGTGCAACAGGCAAACTCTCTAACAAGATAAAACATGCAACCTATATAAAGTTCCACCTAAAACAAAAGAAAAGCTCTAGAAAGACTAAAATACTAAAACTAAACAGAGCAGCAGCTAAGAAAAGAAAAAGAACAACTCACAGCTAAAAGAATAAGCATGCAAATCCTATGAGGAGTTATAGTTCAAGCGGAGCGTGTAATTCTCCCACACAAAAGAGTAATCTGGGGTCTAACTTGTTACTACAGCAAACAAAGCAAAAACAAACCTAGAAAATTAAAGAGCGAGACGCTCCAAGCATAGCACATAACGCTTGAAGTGATAAAAATATAGTGCAACGAGGGGCGAACTGATAATTGTTGATGAAGAAGGGGATGCACGGGGGCATCCCCAAGCTTAGACGCTTGAGTCTCCTTGAATATTTATTGGGGGTGCACATGGGCATCCCAAAGCTTGAGCGTTTGACACCCCAAGATCTTCTTTCATCATCTTCCATCGCGCACTTGAAAACTCCCTTCATACATAACTCATTGTAGACTGATTAGAGAGGTTACTGCCCTACTAAAATAAAAAAAATTCTCTACTGGAAATAAAGATAATCTTGAAGATCTACTGTTTTTCAAGAGTCCAACAGGTTTTTGCAAAGAAAAAGCAAGCTTAAGGTTTGCAAAACAAAGAAAAGGAAAAACAGGACAGAACCTGTGAAAAACAGACCAGCAGGTAGAAACGAATGTTTTAGGGATACTTATGCAGCTCAAATAAAAAAACTCAGAACATACGAAAGTTTCGTAATTGTATAGAGCACGCTGTGTAAAAAATTCAGCTCAAAAAGATGAACTGGGATTTTTCGCTGATTTTTCTAGTCACGAGGACAGAATCTGTTTTCTGGATAGCATGTCACAACTTTCAGTTCCCTTGTCGTATGAGGCTATGAAAGGCACAAAGCTTGAAAAGTAAAGATACAATGATGTTGCTACAGTAGTAACAATCATCAAGACCACTAAAAACAGAAGAAAAACAAAAAAGAAAATCCTAAATTCGTTGCGGGCAGCCTCCCGAAAGCGCTTCTGTAAAGCCATTAGCTAGGCTTAAAGCAGAAGATCAAAGTTCTCTAAAATCATCGGAAGCTTCACCAAGGATCTCAAAAGGGTTTTCAATAAGCTCATCCTTGTTCTTCCGAGGGAAAAGGTATGTACCTTTTGCTTTACCACGCAAACGTATTTGTCCTTTACCTATATCAATGAAGCCTTTCATGGCTCGGAGGAAGTCCCTTCCAAGCACTATATTTCCTCGATTGGCATTCATGATGAAGAAGTCAATCTCCACACTTCTTTTAAGAAACATGACCTGGACATCTTTCGATCTTCCCTGGATCTCAGAAATATCACCATTAGAATGTTCATGGAAAGATGGAAATTTGTCCATGCTTGCAAGGTACAAAGAATCATCAATAAAGCTTCGTATTATAGAAACTGTAGATCCAATGTCACAAAAAGCAATGAAGTTTTGATTAGAGATAACAATCCTAACAAAAGGCTCCCAGTCATTTTCTATTTCCAAAATCTCCTCTCTAGAAGGATTTAGTTTTTCTATTCCTTTAAAGTCTAGAGCATCAAGTCTCTTCTCAACAGTAGCAGTTCTGTCTATAACAGTATCAAGGCCATCATAAACAAAATTAACTAGATAAACCATGTATAATTTCAAGAGCTTTAGCTTCATCACACTCTAGAAAGTCTCCTTCAGCTATAAGATCAAGAGAGTGCTTACACCACTTAAAAAGGCCAAATTAAAAATTTCTAAGCACAATTCTTATAGGTAACCAAGGCATATTTGCCTTATGTGCTTCAGAAATTCTGTCCCATGCCTTCTTCATATTCTCCCCGTTCCGTTGGTGGAAATCCAAGACCTCGGATTCCATCATAGTACCAACTCCTAACATACTTGACCACACAAGAAAGGTAACGGGTATTTTTGGTATTTTTGATAAGGGACACAAAAGTAAAAACTGAAAGGTAAACTAACAAGACTAAAAAGCAAAGATAAAAGGTAGTGTGCAACTCCCCTATCTTGTAGACTGGAGTCCCCGGCGACGGCGCCAGAAATTCGCTTGATACAGAGTGGAAACTCTCCTCGTTGGTTATCCCAAGTGGAAGGTGAGATGCAGTGTAGCAGCAAGTTTCCCTTAGCAAATATGCTAAGGTTGAGTATCGAACCAGTAAGACTCCAAGAGATACAAGTAGGTGTCATGGTGCTTGACGTGGACCTGCACACAGAAACAAATAACTTTGCTCCCAACGAGTACAAAGGAGTTGTCAATTTCTCCGGCCTTGTCGTTTACAAAGGATCAACGCAAGAGATAAAAGGTGCAAAGGAAAGTAAAAGCTGAAAGTAAATTAAGGGTGTGAACAATAATGTGAAGATGGACCAGGGTCCCGTGATTTTCACTTGTGATGTCTCTCTCCCAAAAGACGATAAAAGTGCTAGCGAGGTAAAAAAATCACAGCTGGGCAATTGACAGTATTATGAGGGCACCGCAATGCTAACTATGCTGCAAAGAAAGGAAGGGCTCAAAAGCAATGGGAAGTACGCCAAGGTAAGTAGACCGAAATCCATCTGCATCTACTACGAATCATCCACCTTGAGATATCTATCCAGAACATCTCGCTGGTATTAAGTTGTGAATCCCACCCAAAGTGAAACTCAAAGCAACAGACAACTGCATTAAAAGAACTTTGCGTAATGTAAACAATCCTTGCACCCGCAGGTACAAGCACCGTTGTTTTATCCCTGGTGGCAACAACACATCCCCTAGTCTCATGTTTCTGTCACTCAAGCTAGACATCAAGGGGCTGAACCCACAATCGAGCATAACACTCTCTCTTGGAGTTGCAAGCAAACTACTTGGCCAAAGCAAAATACTGCAACGGAGAACATGCAAGAATTTACTCAAGAACAAAATATAAAAGAGAAGAACCAAATATATTACTCATCACAATCTGAACATAGTCTCATAATCCATTAGATCCCAGCAAACTTAGCATAGCAACAGCAGAAATTACAAAAGTGCCTCGATCATGTGAGGCAGCTCACGAGATCTCGAAAGTGGAAGCACAAAGAGGGGAGAGGTACATCACATAGCTACTGGTCACGGACCCATGGTCCAAGGGGGACTACTCATGGCACATCCGGGAGGCGTCCATGGCTATGGATGGTCTCCCGGAGGGGGTTCCTCCTCCCGGCAGGGTGCCGGGGCAGCTTCTCCAGGCAGCCCCGATCTTGAAATGGCGGCGGCGGCGGTACAGAGGCGAGTTCACGGAAAAGAGATCGATATTAGTGGTTTCCACCCCGAGGGCTAAATATAGGCGGGAGGGGGGTGTCGAGGGGACCCACCAGGCAGCCAAGAGGCCTCCTGGCACGGCCTAGGGTGGGGTCGCGCCAGGGACCCTCCTGGTCTCCTGGTGGTGGCCCCCCTCCGCTACCTTGATGATTCCGGAAGCTTCAGGGTCGCTGATTTTTTATCTGATTTTTCCGGATTTTTTGGAGCACTTTTAATGGCCGGAAAACCTGAAATACAAAAACAACAGAAAACAACAACTGGCAGTTGGGTGCACTGGGTTAATAGATTAGTGCAAATATGCTAAAAAGTGTATGAAAGTTCAAGAAAAACATGGCAAAGTCACACAAAACATGCATGGAGAAAACAGAAATTATAGATACGTTTGGGACGTATCACACACTCCCCGAGTCTAAATACACGGCATGCGAGTGTTGCGGTGAAAAGCAGATGAGCACGCAGTCTTGATCCTCACTGCATAATTAAAACAATCCAATAGGAATGTTGGAAGAGGACAATTGAAAGCTAAGAAAGCATATATGCTACGGCGGCGAGCGAATGACTTACCTGGGAGAGTAGGTCATAAGAATTGAATCCTTGCCGGCATTTTCTAGCATGAAGTCTCTGATGTACCCCGCCGCGAGAGCCGCGTCCCAGTCGTCCATCAAGATACTTTCACGCATGTATAAGGGGGCCAATATTGCGATGCTCGGGGTCTTATCTCTCCTGATACTCATAGAAAGGCTGAACGAGAACAGACGGATAAGGCTATGGTCCAGCCACTTGAGATGGTACAAATTGAAGATCTCCGAAAACCGCAGGATTATCATATCCGTGGGGATAGTGTTGATGAAGCCCA
Source organism: Bromus sterilis (assembly GCA_950022295.1). Lineage (NCBI taxonomy): Eukaryota > Viridiplantae > Streptophyta > Magnoliopsida > Poales > Poaceae > Bromus > Bromus sterilis. The sequence continues at coordinate 122,487,508 of OX465601.1, read as the reverse complement.
TGTTGAGTGGCACCTTGGCCATGTAAACCGGGTACAAGGGATTCTCTTCTCAAAGAAACATCTTCTCTAATGCCATAATACTATGATGCACACTCTGCATATCCGAAGTTGCAAGGTCGAGCATGTACTTAGGTAGCATAGCCCTACCCGCCACATGGATTTCAAACGAGAGATCCTTGGGTCTTGGTGGCCCGTCCTGAGCCCGGATCGGCATCGAAGGTTGGCTGCTCGAAGTGATGCTCTTCTTTCTTTTCCGTCCCTTCTTCTTTTCTGCTTTCGAGCAGTCACCGGCCTTTATCTGCTCAGTGGCCGCCTTATGGAGTGTGGACGGGCTGAGAATAGATCTCCTTGTGGCATCTGCTTGAGGCTCGGTGAGGGCGCAAGCTGCTGGAGACATCTCCTGAGAAGCAGCAAAGAGACGCGTGGAGCAAGCAGGTTTCACCGCAGGATCAGCTAGACCGCGAGCTTCCTCGTCATGCTGGTAGGCTCCTTCAACAGGAGGCATGAATAAGTCATCATTACCTTCATCAAAAAGAGTGTTGATGAACCCGTCGGTGTTGATATCATCATCATCATCGTCGTCTTCTTGTTGTGCGCCGATGGGATCATGTGGAGCCGGCACGACAACTACCGGTGTTGTCCTAGGTGTGGTGCCCCTTTCCCCGTCATTAAACGCATTTGGGTCTTCGGCCATAGGCATATTTGGCCGAAACAATCACTGAGGACTGCCGGCTCGTCCTCATCGTATCCAGGGGGTTGAATGGGAGGTTCAACTCTCTCGTAGCCCGAAATCAGGAGAGAGATTTGAACCCTATGCATCTCCGGTGCCATCAGCATATTGTGCATGATTCGATTTTGTGGTTGAAGGATTTTACCTTTGGAAACATCCTTCAACTCGCCGTCCACGACTTGTAATAGAATGCATGGAGTGTCCTCCTACGAAAGAGATATATGCATGTAGGGAATCAGAGCGATTCCACTAAAAAGGCAAGGAGATGAAGTCCTCGTTTGAATTGCAGACGCTTATAGTTACCTTCAGGGCGTCGAGGTCGGCCAATGAAGAGACCCCGCCGATGACGGCGGGCATGCAAGAGATGCATAGGGTGACAACGGCGCTAGAAATTGGCTTCTGGCTAGGGAGTTGTCTGGACCTGCACACAGAAACAAATAACTTTGCTCCCAATGAGTACAGAGGAGTTATCAATTCCTCCAGCCTTGCTGTTTACAAAGGATAAACGCAAGATATAATAATAGTGGCAACTGAAAGTAAAAACTTAAAGTAAAATGAAGATGTAAGCAATGGTGTGAATATGGACCGGGGACCCGCGATGTTCACTAGTGATGTCTCTCTCCCAAAAGAAGATAAAAGTGCTAGCGAGGTAAACAAATCACAGCAGGGCAATTGACAGGATTATAAACACACCGCAATGCTAACTATGCTACAAAAGAAAGGAAGAGGCTCAAAAGCAATGGGCAGTACGCCAAGGTAAGTAGACCGAAATCCATCTGCATCTACTATGAATCGTCCACCTTGAGATATCTATCGAGAACATCTCGCTAGTATTAAGTTGCGAATCCCACCCAAAGTGTAAACTCAAAGCAACAGACAACTGCATTAAAAGAACTATGCATAAAGTAAACAATCCTTGCACCCGCAAGTACAAGCACCGTTGTTTTATCCCCGGTGGCAACATCACATCCCCTAGTCTCATGTTTCTGTCACTCAAGCTAGACATCAAGGGGCTGAACGCACAATCAAGCATAACGCTCCCTCTTGGAGTTGCAACAAATCACTTGGCCAAAGTAAAATACGGAAACGGAGAACATGCAAGAATTTACTAAAGAACACAAATATAAAAGAGAACCAAATATATTACTCATCACAATCTGAACATAATATCATAATCCATCAGATCCCAGCAAACTCAGCATAGCAACATAGAAAACTACAAAAGTGCCTCGATCATGTGAGGCAGCTCACGAGGTCTCGAAAGTGAAAGCACAAAGAGGGGAGGAGTACATCACATAGATACTGGTCACGGACCCATGGTCCAAGGGGTACTACTCACGGCACATCCGGGAGGGTCCATGGCGATGGATGGTCTCCCGGAGGGGATTCCTCCTTCCGGCAGGGTGCCGGAGCAGTTTCTCCTGGCAGCCTCGATCTTGAAACGGCGGCGGCGGCGGAACAGAGAGGAGAACGGGAATAGCAGATCGATCTTAGGGGTTTCCGTCATCGGGGGTAAATATAGGCCAAAGGGGGCACCGAGAGGGGCTATAGGGCAGCCAGGAGGCCTCCTGGCGCGGCCTAGGGTGGGGCCGCGCCAGGGACCCTCCTGGGGCCCTGGTGGGTCCTCTCCCTTCCTTCCTTGGTGATTCGGGAAGCTTCCGAGTCGCTGATTTTTTATATTATTTTTCCGGAATTTATTTGGCACCTTTAATGGCCGGAAAACCTGAAATACAAAAACAGCAGAAAACAGGAACTGGCAATTGGGTGCACTGAGTTAATAGGTTAGTCCAAATATGATAAAAATTGTATGAAAGTTCAAGGAAAACATGACAAAGTCACACAAAACATGCATGGACCAAGAAGAAATTATAGATACGTTTGGGACGTATCAACATCCCCAAGCTTAATTCCTGCTCGTCCTCGAGTAGGGAAATGATAATAAGAATATTTTTTTGTGGTGACATGCCACACAACCATATAAGGACTTTTAAGTAAAGCAATCAAAGCATTCAAATCAATTCAAGTCTTAACAAGCAAGAGTCTATATTAGCATTGACACAAGCAACAAAAGAACAAAGGGTGCAAGAGCTCTCGCTGTCCGTGACTCGAATATCTCCAGATGGTGTTTGCGTGCAAGAAAGGGGATAGGGAATACGAGATAAAAAATAGTTGTTGAGAACCACTATCTACTAAAGTTTCACACTTAGTCTCCTTTGGATTCTTATCTGGACTCGTCCCCGGACCACTAGTCAGGTACAAGTCAAACTGATCCACTCCCTTTCGATATTTTGATCACTCATGCAATGGATGAGCGTGAGCAAGAAAGTTGACACCTAAAAGGTGAAACGGAAAGAAGGTGGAGGAGTAAGACAAAAAGGTGTGAAAGGCTCACATCAAAGAGGATAATCATAGGCGAGAGAAGGCCATATGATAGATATGATGTGAGGAGTAGGGCTTGCCATGCAACGGATGCACATGTGAGCTAAAAGCTCTCCAAGGGAACTAGTGGGGGTGCATCTAACTTGCTTGCTCATGAAGACCTAGTTCTAGGCTCATCATTGGAATATACAAGCCAAATTCTATAGTGTGAAGGGTCCCCACATAGCTATATGCATGTATGATGATCTCTATAGAGTACAAGGAATAGAGGATGAAGTACTAGTGTGGATCTCCCAAAAGTAACAGTAGTGTTCCCCCTTCTCTCTTTTTATTTTTCTTTTTCTCTTTTTTCTATGTTTTTCTATTTTTTTGGTGGCCTCAATGGCTCTTTCTATTTCTCTAATTTGTCCTCTTTGGGATCTTTTGATTTTTTCCTCTTTGGGATCTTTTCCTCACTTTAGGGGCAACACTCTATATTTTACAAGAATATAGGAGATCTTTCACACTTTACAAAGGTACTCACATAAAGAAGATATAACTATCATGATGCAAATGTATGCCTCTGCCAGGGTAGCAGGATATGCAATGATACTAGTGCGTCATGTAGCAATGATTAAGGAAAGGCCCAACTAGCATGCGGCTCATCGATCAAGCAAGTAGCATGTATGACATGTAGATCAAGTCATGAGAAGGTGGATGTTGCATGGCAATGTATCTCGGAAAGGCTATGGAAATGCCTTGATAGGTAGGTATGGTGGCTGTTTTGAGGAGATATAAGGAGGTTTATGATGACAGAGCGTATCGTTCCAAGGGTTTGGATGCACCGGCGAAGTATGCGCCAACTCTCGAGATGAGAAAGGGCAATGCACGGTACTGAAGAGGCTAGAAAAAGTATAGGTGGGTGGAACTGTCAACTTTCGAATAGTCACATTAGTCCGAAGAACTCATGCACTTATTATCGGTAACTCTCCATCTAATCAGGAGGCTCACAAAGAGACAAGTACCCTGAGGAGGAGTGCGTAGGGGTTTGGTTATCCTTGCGCATCCTCGACTCATGGTATGTGAGTGTACTCTGATATTCGAACCCTCTAGAGTTTAGTGATCCATCTAGTAGCTAGAGTTCTCAACAGGGGTTTTGGTTTTCGAAAATCACACGGATTGCCCAAAATACGACATCTATCACTGATAGGCTAGAGCTGTTGACACCAAAAGTTCAAACATTACTCATAACAATACCTCAAAACTATTGCAAGTTACTACTACAAAGAGAATACCAACTCCAACTACCTACTTTCTAGTCAAGACACAAAATTCTGTGTAACAGGCAAACTGTCTAACAAGATAAAGCATGCAACCTATAGAAAGTTCAAACTAAGAAAAAATAACAGCTCTAGAAGAAAACTAAAGCACTATAACTAAACAGGGCAGCAGCTAAGAAAAGAAAAAGAACAACTCACAGCTAAGAGAATAAGCATGCAAATCCTATGAGGAGTTCTAGTTCAAGCGGAGCGTGTTTCTCTCCCACACAAAATAAAGCTGGAGTCTAATTTCTTACTACAGCAAACAAAACAAAAACAAACCTAAGAAAAGTAAAGAGCAAGACGCTCCAAGCATATCACATAACACATGAAGTGATAAAAATATAGTGAAACGAGGGACGAACTGATAATTGTTGATGAAGAAGGGGATGCACGGGGGCATCCCTAAGCTTAGACACTTGAGTCTCCTTGAATATTTATTGGGGGTGCACATGGGCATCCCCAATCTTGAGCGTTTGACACTCCAGGATCTTCTTTCATCATCTTTCATCGCACACTTGAAAACTCCCTTCATACACAACTCATCATAAGCTGATTAGAGAGGTTAGTACCCTATTAAAATAATTTTCCCTTACTAGAAATAAAGATATTCCATAAGATCTACTGTTTCTCAAGATTTCCAAAAAGTTTTTGCAAAGAAAAAGCAAGCTTAAAGTTTGCAAAAGTTAGGAGAGACAAAACGTGGCAGAATCTATGAAAAACAGAACAGCGGGTAGTAAAGAATTTTTTAGGGCTACTTCTGCAACTCAAATAAGAAAACTCAGAACATGAGAAAGTTCTGTGATTGTATAGAGCACGTTGTGTAAACAATTAAGCTCAAAAAGATGAACTGGTAATACTCTCTGATTTTTCCCGTCACGAGGACAGAATCTGTTTTCTAGACAGCATGTCACAACTTTCACTTCCCTTGTCATATGAGGCTATAATTGGCACAAAGCTTGAAAAGTAAAGATACAATGATGTTGCTACAGTAGTAACAATCACTAAGACCACTAAAACAGAATAAAAACAAAAAGGCAAACCTAAATTCGTTGCGGGCTGCCTCCCGAAAGCGCTTCTTTAAAGCCATTAGCTAGCCTTAAAGCAAAAGATCAAGTTTTATCAAGAAAATAACTAGCCCGTGTGACGGACTCAAAAGGCAACTTAATCTTATTCCTAGGGAAATGTTCCATCCCTTTCTTGAGAGGGAATTGGAATTTTATATTCCCCTCTTTCATGTCAATAATAGCACCCACGGTGCGAAGAGAAGGACGTCCCAAAATAATTGGACAAGAGGGCTCACACTCAATGTCCATAATAGTAAAATCAACGGGAACATAATTGTCATTGACAATGATAAGAACATTGTCGATCTTCCCCAAAGGTTTCTTTACAGAAGAATCGACAAGACGAACACCAAAAGAACAAGGATCAAAAGGTTTCAATTCAAGCATATCATACATTCTTTTGGGCATAACAGAGGTACTAGCTCCAACATCACAAAGAGCAAAGCAAGAGAAGTTATTCAATTTGATTTTTATCATAGGATCCCAACCATCTTCTAGCTTCCTAGGTATGGAGGCTTCGAGTCTAAGCTTATCCTCCCTAACTTTGATTAGAGCATTGGTGATATGCTCTGTGAATGAAAGATTAAGTGTGCTAGTGTGGGGGTCTCTAGACATTTTGTGTAGGAAACCAATAACTTCAGGTAAGGTGCAGTTGTCAAAGTCTATATCACTACTATCTATCAAGGAGGTAGTGATATCATTTAGGCTCACTTGTTTGAAAGCCTCTATGTTCATAGAGGTTTCTTCATCTATGGTTGAGGTGGTAGCAATAGGAGTGCAGATAAAGTCACTGTTGTTATGACTAGTGAAGTCACACAACTTGATATTTTCATTGGAACCCATAGTAGCAGCAGGTATTTTTGGTATTTTTGATAAGGGACACAAAAGTAAAAACGGAAAGGTAAACTAACAAGACTAAAAAGCAAAGATAAAAGATAGTGTGCAACTCCCCTATCTTGTAGACTGGAGTCCCCAGCAACGGCGCCAGAAATTAGCTTGATACAATGAGGATAGTTCTCTCACTCCTCATTGGTTACCCCAAGTGGAAGGTGAGATGTAGCGTAGCAGCAAATTTCCCCTATGTAGAGGATAGGGTTTGTCTCCCGTAGGACTCGCAGAAATACAAGAAGGTGACAACGACGCTATAAATTGGCTTCTGGCTAGGGAGTTGTCTGGACCTGCACACAGAAACAAATAACTTTGCTCCCGACGAGTACAGAGGAGTTATCAATTCCTCCGACCTTGCTATCTACAAAGGATAAACGCAAGAGATAATAATAGTGGCAACTGAAAGTAAAGACTGAAAGTAAATTGAAGATGTAAGCAATGGTGTGAATATGGACCGGGGACCCGTGATGTACACTAGTGATGTCTCTCTCCCAAAAGAAGATAAAAGTGCTAGCGAGGTAAACAAATCACAGCTGGGCAATTGACAGGATTATAAACACACCGCAATGCTAACTATGCTACAAAAGAAAGGAAGAGGCTCAAAAGCAATGGGCAGTACGCCAAGGTAAGTAGACCGAAATCCATCTGCATCTACTACGAATCATCCACCTTGAGATATCTATCGAGAACATCTCGCTGGTATTAAGTTGCGAATCCCACCCAAAGTGTAAACTCAAAGTAACAGACAACTGCATTAAAAGAATTGTGCATAAAGTAAACAATCCTTGCACCCGCAAGTACAAGCACCGTTGTTTTATCCCCGGTGGCAACATCACATCCCCTAGTCTCATGTTTCTGTCACTCAAGCTAGACATCAAGGGGTGATCCGTCCATAATGCATCACTATTTTATATAGTAATTCTTTCTTATTCATTGATATATTTCATGATATGATGCTATTCTTATGTTGTTTTGGCCTATTTTACACAGTTTGCAACTTTCCGGTGCCGAAGCAGCAGACGCAGGATTCAGCGGTAAAAAGTGGACGCTGAGTTGCTGAAGAAGAATACCTCTAAATTACCTGAAAATCGACGGAGGTTATTTTCCAGAAGGATCACGAAGACACGCAAAAGAGCGACCAGAGGGGGGCCACAGGGTGCCTAGGCGGCCACCTGGCGTGGCCCCCACCCTGGCCGCGCCGGGAGGGCGCCTAGACCCCTGGGACCACTCCCGGTTCCCCCCTCTGGCCTATATAACACACATCATCCAGAAACCCTAAAAAGGGGGGGTTTTTTATGGAGTTCCGCCGTCGCTCCGTGGCGGAAACCTACAGACAAGAAAAGCCATCTCTGGCGTGCAGATTCCGCCGGGGAGATCACCTCCCGGAAGGGGAGATCATCGCCATCGTCATGGGCATCATCGAGATCATCATCAACATCATCGCCATCATCAGCACCATCTCCACCTCCATCCAATCTCATCTCACAATTGCAACTTGTGTTGTAATCCGTACTATCTATCCTCTCTACTCTATCGGTGTTGATTACTACTTTGTGGTGAATGCTATTGAGTTTTTTTGGAGAAATATTATTGTGTCCAGATTTTTTATCATCTATTTATCCCCACTGATCATGATCTCTTTTATGTCTTGTGAGTAGTTACTTTAGTTCTTGAGGACATTGGAGAAGTCTAGTTGTTAGTAGTCATATGATGTTGAAGTAATATGTGTTGTTTGATATTTAAGTTGTGTTGTTATTTTCCTAGTGGCGTTGTGTGAGTCGAACACTCAACACTTCGCCTTATCAAGGACCTAGGGGAATACATTGTGTACAAAGAATGCTTATGGTGGGTTGCCGGAGTGACAGAAACCTAAACCCCAGTTTGCACACTTTTGCACAAGGGAACAATGGATCACCGATCGTATTGCTATGGTTAGGCTTTTGCCTTAATTACTATCTTGTATTTGCGGATGCTTGCAAGATGTTTAATCATAAGAGTGCACTTATCTTAGTCTAGAGGGTGTACTAGCATAGATCCACCCACTCAACACTTATCAACACAGCACATAGTACTGATACGGAATATGGCGAAAGCACATGACTACCTCTTCCGTGTGTCCTCAAGAACACTTTAGCCGTTATAAGTTCAGTTGCTAGGCCTCTCCTTTGCTCAGAAAGGATTGGGCCACTCGTTACTCTCCAGTGCCTTTTACTTTGCTTGTTTTTTACTTTCCTATTGCTTATACCAAGAAAACCCCTAAAAAGTTATCTTTCAGTGCTTGCAGTTATCTCCTCGCCAAAGTCACTTGCTATTACCTTCTGCTCCTCGTTGGGTTCGACACTCTTACTTATCGAAAATGCTGCAATAGATCCCTTATGGTTGTGGGTCATCAAGTACCATTTTCTGGCACCGTTGCCGGGGAGCGTAGCGCTATTAGTAAGTGAAGCTGGTAAGGAAGTTTTTATATTTCTGTTTTTAGTTTTGTTGTTGCTGCTTTTGTCCTTATGGACACCTCTACTCTTGGATCGTTGTTCTTGGGGAACCGCCCCACAACTAAGGTAGTCACTCCTGCCCCTGCTAAAATTGTGCCTTATAAGATATCATCTGGTATTATCGATTATGTCTTAGCTAATCGCTATGCAGGAGACAGACATCCAGGTGAACACTTGCTATATTTATCACGACTATGTTCATTATTCAAGCTTGCAGGTGTGTCACTAGAGTTCGTTTATAAGAAATTATTCTCCATATCTCTTACGGACAAAGCTTCAGATTGGTATAAGCTCCTCGATAACTCACATTCTCTTAATTGGGAAGAGCTTATGTCTCTCTTTTATACAAAGTTTTACCCTCTTCATGAAGTTCATCGAGACAGGAATTACATCTATAACTTTAGGTCTCGCGACGGAGAGAGCATCGCTCAAGCTTGGGGGAGACTTAAATCCCTAATGTTCAAATGTCCTATCCATAAGCTCCCCAAAGATATTATACTTACAAATTTTTATGCCAGGCTTTCTCGTCGGGATAAGGAAATGTTGGATGCCTCCTCTAGCGGGGTATTTCAGACAAAGAGCGTTGAAGAAAGATGGGATCTCATCGAAAGGATCCAGAAGAATACTGAAGACTGGGAAATCGGTAAAGGTATTGAACCTTCTATAAATTATGAGCATGATTATATTGAGAGCTATGTGAAAATTGATTATTTTAATACCTTTTGCTCTAAGATTGGTCTGGATTCCCATCTAATGATTGATTTTTGTAAGAACTTTGCCTCTCATGTTGATTCTTCTAAGATGAAGAAGGATCAGCACCATAAGCCTTTCAAGGAAGTGCCTATTGATATTCACGTTGCTGATCCTATTTTTCCCACAGTTATATATGAACAGCCCCCTTTTCCTTCAAGGGTAAGGGAGCATCTTTTGTGACAGACGTATTAAATAAAAGTGGGAGAAGAACAGGCGAACCTGAGGACCAGATCAGAGTCGATCCTCAAGTTGTGATGGTTAAAGATTTAGTTACTAATGCTGTTTCAGATTCTATTATAAATTTTTGTGCTGTTTCAACTAACATTGTCACAGCCAAGAATAAAAGCCCAATTCCAGGTACACCAGTTGTATCTGTTAAAATAGGAGATCACAATTATTACGGGCTATGCGATCTGGGATCAAGTGCTAGCGCGATTCCTTATTCGCATTATCAAGAGATCATGGGTAAGATTTCACCCTGTGAACTTGAAGAGATTGATGTTACTATTCATCTTGCAAACAAAGCTACTATCTCTCCTATTGGGATTGTGAGAGATGTTGAAGTCCTATGCGGAAAGGTAAAGTATCCTACCGACTTTCTCGTACTTGGTTCAGTGCAAGATAGTTTTTGTCCTATTATTTTCGGTGGACCTTTTCTCAGAACTTGTGGAGCTATTATAGATTGCAAGAAAGGTAAAGTTTCTGTTGAATTCAATGGTGAGCCATATGAATTTAACTTTTCTAAGTTTTTCAAGCAGCCTCATGGTACTGAATTACCTAGTGATGATAAAATTATTGAAAGTACTGCTTCTATTGCTATTCCCCCTAATGATCATTTGCAGCAATACATGGAGGACCACGAGAATGATACTCATATGCAGTAAAGAAATGAAATTTATGAAATCTTCTTGAGACAACCTGCTATCCTGAAGCACAACCTTCCGGTTGAACCTTTAGGAATTCTGTCCAAACCAAAAGAAGAACAGGTGTTTGATCTCAAACCTCTTCCCGATACGCTCAAGTATGCTTATTTAGATGAAAAGAAAGTATATCATGTTATTATCAACTCTAACCTTTCAGGATATGAGGAAGAGCGATTATTGGAGATACTTCGTAAACACCGTGGTGCAATTGGCTATACCCTTGATGACCTTAAGGGAATTAGTCCATCTATCTGTCAACATAATATCAACCTTGAGCCCGATGCTAAACCTGTTGCTGACCATCAATGACGGTTGAACCCAAAGATGATGGATGTTGTGAGGACCGAAATCCTCAAGCTTCTAGCCGCAGGTATTATCTACCCTATAGCTGATAGTAAGTGGGTAAGTCCTGTTCATTGTGTTCCTAAGAAAGGAGGGACAACTATAGTCCCTAATGATAAGAATGAACTAATACCTCAGAGAATTATTATTGGATATAGAATGTGTATTGATTACAGGAAGTTGAACAAGGAAACTAGGAAGGACCACTACTCGCTGCCCTTTATCGATCAGATGCTTGAGAGGCTGTCGAAAAACACCCACTTTTGCTATCTTGACGGGTACTCTGGCTTCTCTCAAATTCATGTTAACACTGCCGATCAAGAGAAGACCACTTTCACTTGTCCTTATGGTACTTATGCTTATAGGCGTATGCCTTTTGGTTTATGCAATGCCCCTGCTACTTTTCAGAGATGTATGTCTGCAATATTCCATGGTTTCTGTGAGGAGATTGTGGAAGTCTTCATGGACGATTTCTCCGTCTATGGAACTTCCTTTGACCACTGTCTCCACAATCTTAATAAAGTTTTGCAGAGATGCGAGGATACAAACTTAGTTCTAAACTGGGGAAAGTGCCACTTCATGGTTAACGAAGGGATCGTGCTTGGCCACAAGATTTCCGAGAGGGGAATTGAAGTGGACAAGGCGAAGATTGAAGCTATCGAAAGGATGCCCTATCCAAGGGACATTAAAGGTATTCGTAGTTTTCTCGGTCATGCTGGTTTCCATAGAAGATTTATTAAAGACTTCTCTAAGACCTCGAGACCCCTCACTAATCTTCTCTTGAAGGATGTTCCTTTTGTATTTGATGAAGATTGTAAGGAGGCTTTCGAAGTTCTTAAGAAAGCTTTAATAACAGCTCCTATAGTACAACCGCCTGACTGGAGTTTGCCCTTTGAAATTATGTGTGATGCTAGTGATTTTGCTGTTGGAGCTGTTTTAGGACAAAGGGTTGATAAAAAATTGAATGTTATACATTATGCTAGTAAAACCCTTGATAGTGCTCAAAAGAATTATGCTACTACTGAGAAGGAATTCGTAGCATTAGTGTTTGCTTGTGATAAGTTTAGGCAGTATATTGTTGATTCTAAAGTTATTATTCATACTGACCATGCTGCCATTAAGTATCTTATGACGAAAAAGGATGCCAAACCAAGACACATCAGATGGGTACTCCTCCTTCAAGAATTTGATTTGCAGATTGTTGATAGAAAAGGAGCAGACAACCCTGTAGCGGACAATCTTTCAAGGATGGAAGATATACCGCATGATCCCATCCCAGTCAACGACAGTTTTCCAGACGAACAACTTGCCGTTGTTAAAGTACAATCTCTTTCCGATCCTTGGTTTGCAGATTATGCTAATTTTATCGTTGCAAAGTATTTGCCTCCAAGTTTAACATTTCAGCAAAGGAAGAAGTTCTTCCATGATTTGAGGCATTACTTTTGGGATGACCCACATCTTTTCAAAGAAGGTCCAGACGGGATCGTGAGAAGATGCATACCGGAACACGAGCAGAAGGACAAGGACATTCTCAAGCTATGTCACGATAGTCCCTATGGAGGACATCACGCCGGTGAGAGAACCGCACATAAGGTTCTCCAATCAGGTTTTTATTGGCCTACTCTCTTTAAAGATGCTAGAAATTATGTTTTAGCCTGTGATAAATGTCAGAGAGTTGGTAATATTAGTCGAAGGAATGAGATGCCTATGAATTACTCACTAGTGATTGAGCCGTTTGATTGCTGGGGTTTTGATTTTATGGGTCCTTTTCCTTCTTCGCACAAGTACACTCACATATTAGTTGCTGTTGATTATGTAACCAAGTGGGTTGAAGCAATCCCCACTGAGAGTGCTGATCACAACACATCTGTGAAAATGCTCAAAGATGTAAATTTCCCTAGGTTTGGTGTACCTAGGTATCTCATGACTGATGGAGGATCACACTTCACGCATGGAGCTTTTAGAAAAGCTTTAGCCAAGTACGATGTCAATCGTAGAATTGCTTCACCGTACCATACTCAAACTAGTGGGCAAGTTGAGCTCACCAATAGAGAGATCAAGTTGATCTTGCAAAAGACAATTAACAGAAATAGGAAGCACTGGTCAAATAAGTTAGGAGATGCTTTGTGGGAGTATAAAACTGCTTACAAAAAACCCCATGGGCATGTCTCCCTATAAAATGGTCTATGGAAGGCTTGCCATTTGCCATTAGAGTTAGAGCACAAAGCTTTCTGGGCTGTTAGAGAGCTTAATGCTGACCCAAAGTTAGCTGGTGAAAAGCGTCTCATGAACTTGACTTCTCTAGATGAGTGGAGAAGTGAAGCTTACGAGAGAGCTAAAATGTTCAAGGAAAAGGTAAAGAAGTGGCATGACAGGAGGATTCTGAAACGTGAATTTAATGTTGGTGATAAAGTTTTATTGTTTAGATCCCGTTTCAGGTTTTCTCCAGGTAAACTACTTTCCAGGTGGGAAGGGCCATTTCATATCGAAGAAGTCTACCGGTCTGGTGCAATCAAGATTAACAATTTTTAAGGCACCAAACCTCAAGTTGTGAATGGGGAAAGACTCAAGCATTACATGGCGGGAGATCCCGTCAATGTTGATGTAAATATAATACGCACAACAACTCATGAAGAACATGTTGCAGCCCTGTTTCAGACACCAGCAGAAGCAGAATAGAAAAGGTATGTATTACGGTAAGGAAACATCGCGAACTGCCATACCAGTTCCATAATATGAGTTTTTGCAAAATTAGGAAAATTCGAGGCCTAAGTGGAGCCGGAGAGGAGCTCCAGGGGGCCCAGGCGCCCCCCTGGCGCGGCCTACCTCCTGGCCGCGCCGGGAGGCCGCCTGGGCACCCAGGAGTCCGTCTCCGACCCCACTTTGGCTCGTTACCTTCCTTTTGTTGCAGAAATTTTTGCTATATATTTGTCCGGGTCGTTCCGGCAACGTATCTCGCGATTTCGTGTGTTTTCTTTTCAATCTCTTTCTGCCAGGGTAAAAATTTATTGTTAGAGATGTCTTCTTGTGGCTCAAGTGGAGAAGACTTCATGGGACGACGTCTACGTGAAGTTCGGAAAGAATTGAAGAGCTCCAAGGGCAAATTTATGATCTACATCACCAGAACTGTGAGTATAAAATCAGGTTTATGCGCATGGGGATGGGTGCTGCATGCACGATTCAGGAGACAAACTTCTCATATGAGACTGGAGAACCCCTTCCATGGAAGCGCTTCACCGAGGACTACGTGATCAACAACAACAGGAATGAGGAGTGAAATCTCCTTGGGTAATGGCATCCCCTTGGCTTGTTCCAAGCTTCGGGGAGTGCCCGGTACCTTTATCTTTATCTTAGTCTTTCAGAGTCAAGTAGAGTACCAAGTCTGTCGGGACCCGGGGTTAGCGTATGTAATTCCAGTCACGATACAATCACATGGAGAGCCGAGAACCGTACCCACTTGTCTAAGCAGACAAGGCCAAGCACAGAACGTTCTCGGTAAGCATCGAACATGAGGGGCATCCCATTCAGGCCGGATGATCAACTGAGATGGGTCCTCAACGTCCGCTCACAAGTCTAAATGCTTATGGGTGGTGAATCCCATACTCATAGACAAGTCGCCTCAACCATGTTATCGATTGGATCCTAACTCTTACATAGACTTACTCCAGCCCGATCACTTAGTCGGGGTCTAGGGCGGGCTCGATCATACGACAAAGTGTGCACGTGACAGAGTCACAAACAATCGCATCGCGATGCCCCAAGCTGCGCACATCTAAGGGCCACTTGGTGTATAAAAGACCGCCAGCCAGATCACAACTAAGGTCTCGAAAACCCATACTAATACATGCATGTTATAAACATACACGCAACACACATGCCTAGTATGAACATCAGGTATCATCACATAACTCTACAAAGTACTCTTTATTGATATACATATAGAGCATACAAAGATCACATGTCTGTGATCAACATTACATCATACAACGGAAGCAAATTAGGTCTGAGTACAGACAAGTTTAACAAATGGCTTAGAGAAGCCTTGTAAACATACATGCCCTTCCACGAGGGACCAGACTGCTGCCTGGGACTATGCTAACTTAGTCAACGTCGAGCTTCACGAAGGTGACTCCATCGGGGTCTGGTTTCTCATCTAAAACATAGAATAAGCAAACGTGAGTACAAAGTCGTACTCAGCAAGACTTACATCAGATCTATACTACTCATGCTCAAGTATCAAGGTAAAGGGAGGTGGGGTTTCAACATGCAGAAGTGCCAGCTTTGACTTGGCTAGTCCTGAACTACGAATACCAGACTTGAGGTAAGAAGCGTACACGAGTCCACTACATGTCTCCAACCAATACACCACTATGGTTACTTCCTCGACTTCCCCACGAGGAAGCACACCATAGCACTCACGCTTATCTTGCGAGTTTTATAAGTATCCAATTCAAGTTGTCTAATAATTAGGTACAGGTTCCAAGTAGTCCTTAACCGCGGACGCGGCTATTCGAATAGTTTTGTTAACCTTGCAAGGGTGTAAACTACACACACATGACCATCGGTTACCGCCAGGTCTCGCCACCGTTCAAGAGGTGACAGCGAGGATGTTCACCACGACACTTCGCTCACAACCGGTCTATTCCAGGAGTCGACTATCTGAGTTTGTCACCGCTCGAGAGTCCGGCCGGATCAACGAAACGGACCCAGACAATGTAGGCAACCGAGACGCCACCTCTGACAGATGGTTTCACTGTCTCACAGATGCACCCACATATCTAGGATGATGCAACATTTCCACTCACTCTTTTTCCATGCATATGTCAAATGGAAGGCCCGAACTAATGTGACTCCTGGACGTCGACACGGATCAAGGTACTAGGCCGAGAGGGGTCAGTGAGCCCAATGTGTGGTTGTACTCTTTGTCTTGGATTACCATACAAGAACTCAGTGCTTAAGGCGGTGTTCAACGAGATAACCCACTGTGTACTCCTACATAGCCTCTCATCGTTCACCTTGTATTAGGGTGGATTCACCAACACAGTTTCACTTTCATCAACACCATGTTCACCATCATCCCGACTCACATCAAAAGCAACCTCATGTAACACTAAGCATGCAATAAGCTGTAACAGTTGCAGGGGCTTCATGAAATCAATCAACTCCTATGTCAGCTAGGATTGTGGTTTGCTTACTACTGTGACAAGATGATAGGTCATGCATCGGATATGGGTTCAACTATGCGGTAGAATCGATACAAGATGATCTCCTAAACATGCATAAGAGAGACTGAGAGGGAATTGGGATTTTATAGACATGATCAATGGGGTTTGCTTGCCTTGCTGACGAGGTTCGATATCGGAGTCTTCAACGAAGGGGGTGGCCTCCGATTCCAGTTGCACGTCTATCGAGCAAACAATCAAACAATGGTATAAATTTATTTGCAATGCATCAAACACATGATCAATATTGAAATGGTGATGTTCTTGGTTACAATGTGAGTACAATTCCATTTAAAAGAAGTCAAGTGCAAAGTCATTTGCAAATGTGCTTCAAATTTGAATTTGAAATAAAGCCATATGGATGTTTTGCACTGTTCACCCATTTTAAAATGGTCAAACATGAAAACAGAGCCCATATTCATAATCCTTGGATTTTTCTGATATTTTTAGACATATTATTTGCTATATTTGGAATTAGTATGAATTAGTTATGAATTATTGAAGTTTAACTCATTTTCTGGATTTTTCTCTGTTTTAATTAATTCTTTTAAATTCTGGAAATTGTTTATTGCATCAGCAGTGACGCAATGCTGACATCAGGGGGGGTCTGACTAGTGGGTCCACCCTGTCAGTGGCCCACTGCTTGATCTCTGTTTAATTAAAAGAAACAGAGGATTAGGGGGGTTGGCCCCACTTGTCATGGACTCCAGGGGGGGTTAGGCCAAGGATTAGGGTTAAGAGGTGATTAAGGGGGGGGGCTAATGGCGTCGTCGTCGGAGGCCACTGTGCTTGCCGGAGCATCGCCGGAATCCCGCTAAAGACCACGGGAGGGCACGGGACTAGCTCGGGCGGGTAGCCCGTGGCCGTGCGGAGGCGCCAGAGTAGGCCAGCGTCACCGTGGTAGCCCACGGCAATGGCGGCGAGCCTCACGGCGGCGTCCGTGGCTCGGCCTTGCTAAACTGGGCATCGGAGGCAGGAGGAAAAGGCATGGATGGGGGGGGGGGGGTTCGAAGCGTGTGCTCACAGTGGTTCTCTTAGGGTCGTCGACGTGAGCTGGGAGGGCGTCGTGACGAGGAATTCATCGCCGGAGCACGGCGGCCATGGCGGAGAAGGTTGCCTCGATTCGTCGGCTTCAAAGCGTTGCAGCTCGTGGGCGTCAGCGACTTGAGGAAGACGACTGCGAGGGCTTCGATGGACAAGGTTGCGGGGCGGTTGGAGTCCGTTGGCCACGACGGTGCACTGGACGTTCTCCGGCGTGCTCTCGGGGCAGCTCGAGATCGTAGGACGGAGAGGGGGAGGGCGACCGCGAAGAGAGGGGAAAGGTGCGGGCGTCTGTGGTGAACTGCGTGGCGCGAGGAGGGGCTTCGAGGAGGCCTAGAAGGCTCGGCCACCTCGCCGGCGTGGGCATGGCAGCCACCGAGCTGCTTGCCACGCCGGGTAGACGACAACGGGGTTAGGTGGGTTGGGCCGAGGCCAAGTGGGCCGGGGGAAGAGTTGGGCTGAAAGTTAGGGGTGTTCCTCTTTCTTTTTTCTTCTCTTTTTCTTTTCTGTTATTCTGTTTTGCTCTAAAAAAAATAGCAGAGCATTTTTTAAAATCATGAAAACTTTTATGTGGGCTTATAACATATATAGCTAGCCACTCATAAGTTTTGGTGATTTTTGAAAATCAAACAATTTGAATTTAAATTCAAATTGGAGTTTAATTTAATTTCCAAGCCCTATTTGGAATATTTGAAAAATCTTGGTGCATGCAGTGGGACCCACTTCACTCTATATGTGATCATGCATATTTATAAGACTTTCCAAAAATACCAGAGCAATTTTTGGAAGAAATTTTTGTCTGGCCATTTGATTTACTTTCTCAGGGCTTTTCTTTTCCCCAATTTTGAATTTCTTTTGAAATTTTTACATGATGCAAAGGCACAAACAAACCCTAACACTTACCCTATTTGGGGTTCTGACAACTCGCCCCCACCCAAAAGAATCTCGTCCCGAGATTCAGAAGTCGTCGGGAGGAAGGTGGGGTACTCGGCACGGAGACGGTCTTCTCGTTCCCATGTTGCTTCTTTCTCAGAGTGATGTGACCATTGAACTTTGAGGAACTTGATCTTCTGACGACGAGTGACACGCTCTGCTGAATCAAGAATACGAACAAGGTACTCTCGATAAGAAAGGTCATCTTGGAGATCAAGCGTTTCATGGTCGACTTCGCGGATGGGGTCCTTGAAACAACGCCTGAGTTGTGACACATGGAATACATCATGTACTCGGGAAAGGTGCGGAGGTAGTTCAAGTTGGTAGGCAACTTCTCCACGTTTAGCAAGAATGCGGAAAGGTCCGATGTAACGTGGGGCCAACTTGCCTTTGATACCGAATCTTTGGGTTCCCTTCAGAGGAGTAACCCGGAGGTAAGCCTTCTCATCAATATTGTAGCTCTCCTCTCTATGATGGCGATCATAGTAGCTCTTTTGACGAGACTGAGCGGCTTTCAAACGATCACGAACAATGCGAACTTGCTCTTCTGCTTCCTTGATCATATCCGGTCCAAAGAGTTGTCTTTCACCGGTTTCTGACCAGTTTAGGGGTGTTCGACATCGTCGTCCATAGAGGAGTTCAAAAGGAGCCATGTTCAGACTAGATTGAAAACTATTGTTATAAGCAAATTCGGCAAATGGAAGAGATTTCTCCCAATTCTTTCCGAAAGATATAACACAAGCTCTGAGCATGTCTTCCAAGATTTGATTAACCCTTTCGACTTGACCGCTAGACTGAGGATGGAAAGCTGTACTAAAGGATAGATGAGTTCCCATAGCATTAGGAAAGCTTCCCCAGAATCTAGAGGTGAAAAGGCTACCACGATCAGAATTGATTTCCAAAGGAACACCGTGAAGAGACACAATTCTAGAGATATGCAAGTCCGCTAACTGGCTAGCAGTTATAGACTCGCGAACTGGAAGGAAGTGAGCAACTTTGGAAAGTCTATCTATCACAACGAAGATGGCATCATTTCCTTTCTGGGTTTTTGGAAAGCCGGTGATGAAGTCCATACCGACTTTGTCCCATTTCCACTCGGGAATAGGCAAAGGTTGAAGTGTACCAGCAGGTCTTTGGTGTTCTGCCTTAATGCGACGGCAAAAATCACATTCAGCAACAAATCGAGCAATGTCTCTCTTCATCCTGGTCCACCAAAATCTCTGGCGTAGATCTCGGTACATTTTTGTGCTACCGGGATGAATCGAGAGGGGTGTGTCATGGGCTTCTTTGAGGATGAGCTGCCTTAGATCCTTATTCTTAGGTACTACCAAACGATTTTCAAAGAATATCGTTCCTTTACTATCTGTGGAGAAACATTTAGCAACTCCGCTAGAAATGTTCTCCTTGATCCGGCGAACACCTCGTGCACGCCTTTGGGCAACTACGATTTGATCCTCAAGAGTTGGTTTCGCCACCAAGGTAGAAAGATAACCATGAGGAACAATCTCAAGATTGAGCTTTCGAAATTCCTCATGAAGAAGTGGTTGATACTGTTGTAACATGAGGTTGTTACAATACGACTTACGACTTAGTGCATCAGCCATGACATTGGCTTTGCCTGGGGTGTAAGAAATTCCTACGTCGTAATCTTTTATCAACTCAATCCAGCGTCTTTGCCTGAGATTAAGATCTGGCTGGGTGAAAATATACTTGAGGCTTTGGTGGTCAGAATAGATCTCACAACGATTACCAAGGAGGTAACGTCGCCAAGTGGTTAGGGCATGAACTACGGCAGCGAGTTCAAGATCATGGGTAGGATAGTTTTCTTCATGTGGACGCAACTGGCGTGAAGCATAAGCTACCACATGTCGATCTTGCAGAAGTATGCATCCTAACCCTTGCCGTGAAGCATCACAATAGATCTCGAAATCCCTTTTGGTGTCTGGAGGTGCAAGTACGGGTGCAGAAGTCAATCTTCTTTTTAGCTCTTGAAAGCTTTCCTCGAACTTGGGGGTCCATTGGAATTTCTTATCTTTCTTGAGGAGTTCGGTAAGAGGCTTTGCAACTTTATAAAAGTTCTCGACGAAGCGGCGGCAATAGCTGGCCAGGCCAAGAAAACTCCTAACTTGCTTAACCGATTCAGGTGGAGTCCAGTCAAGGACGGCCTGAACTCTCTCGGGATTCACAGCAATGCCTTTTGCAGAAATCACGTGGCCTAAGTAGGTCACTTCTGGTAGCCAAAATTCACACTTGGAGAACTTAGCATACAGGCGATGCTCTCTAAGTTTCATCAATACCAACCTAAGATGTTCTGCGTGCTCTTCTTCGTTCTTCGAGTAGATGAGAATGTCATCAAGATAAACTACAACAAATTTATCTAGGTACTCCATGAAGATCGAATTCATCAAGCGCGAGAATGTGGCGGGGGCATTGGTTAAACCGAAGGACATGACGGTGTACTCGTAAAGACCATAACGAGTAGTAAAAGCCGTTTTTGGAATGTCCTCGTTTTGGATTTTGATTTGATGATAGCCTAATCTCAAATCCATCTTGGAGAAGACAGAGGATCCAGCAAGTTGATCATAAAGATCATTGATCCTGGGCAGTGGGTACTTGTTCTTTATCGTCGCTAGATTTAGCGGGCGATAGTCTACGCACATCCTTTCTGTTCCATCTTTCTTCGTTACGAACAGAACGGGGCAACCCCATGGCGATGAGCTAGGGCGGATGAAGCCTTTTGCCAACGAAGCATCAAGTTGGGTTTTTAGCTCAGCTAACTCATGTGGGGCCATTCTATATGGGCGTCTGGAGATTGGGGCTGTGCCTGGTATAAGATCCACTATCAATTCTACACATCTGTCAGGGGGCATCCCTGGCAGTTCTTCAGGAAAGACATCCGGGAAGTCACGAACCACCGGAATATCTTCAAGGTCAGGAAGGGGAAGCTCATTCAAAGTATGCATCTGGGTTCTAGAGCTGGGTGATGTGTAGTCAATGGTCTGGCCTGAAGGATGGGTGAGTTTAACTGACTTGGCTTTACAATCAAGGAAAGCATTCTGCCTTGATAACCAATCCATTCCTAGGATGACATCAATGTCTGAAGACTTGAGGGCTATAAGAGAAGCAAGGAATACTAAGCCCTCAATTGCAATTTGATTGCCATGGCTTACTCTATTAGTTTGCCACTTTGAACCAGGAGTTTGAATGATCATTGGAGAAAACATTTCTTCAAAAGGAAACTCATGACGAAGTGCATAACTCTCCGACATGAATGAATGAGAAGCTCCTGGATCGAAAATAACAGAGGCGGGAACATGATTGACTGGGAGTGTGCCAAGAATGACGTCAGAAGCAACAGTGGTTTCCTCGACTGAGATTTGGTTCACACAACCACTACTAGTGTATGAAGGCTTTGCTGGGAAGGCTTTGGTGACTGATTTCTTTGGAGGCTTAGGTCGAGAATGACGTGGTGCCATCAAGACCTGAGGGCATTGACGATAGGAAAAACATATTTACAGAAAAAGAAAAACAGAAGAAATAAAAGAAAAAGGGAACCGTGGCTTCTGGCCCAACTTGCTGAACCGGCCAGCCCAGCCCACTACGGGGGGCATGGTCGTCTTCCTCCCCGTGCCAGGAGGAAGGCACCGAGGGTGCCGCCGACGTCACATGGCCATCAGCTAAAACACACCAAGATAAGTGTGAGTGCTATGGCGTGCTTTCTCGTGGGGAAGTCGAGGAAGGCACCATAGTGGTGTAATTGGTTGGTGAAAGTAGTGGACTCGTGTATGCTTCTTACCTCAAGTCTGGTACTCGTAGTTCAGGACTAGCCAAGTCAAAGCTGGCACTTCTGCAAGTGAAACCCCACCTCCCTTTACCTTGATACATGTGCATGAGTAGTATAGCTCCTATGTAAGTCTTGCTGAGTACGACTTTGTACTCACGTTTGCTTAATCTATGTTTTAGATGAAACCACTGACCCCGAAGGTGGCTTCTTCGTCGAGCTGGACGACTGAAGATCAAGCTAGTCTAGTCCCAGTCAGACGACTGGTTCCCTCGTGGAGGGCTTTGTGTTTAAATAAGGCTTCTTAAGCCCTTTGTTAAACTTGTCTGTACTCAGACATACTTTGCTTCCGCTTGTTTGTTGTAATGTTGGATCACATGCTTGTGATCTCTGTGTGCACTCTATAAGAGTTATCAATAAATGTATACTTTGTAGAGAATTGCAATGGTACCTGCTGTTCATACAAGGCATGTGTGCTGCGTGTATGTTATATCACGCATGTCTTTGTATGGGTTTTCGAGACCTTAGTTGTGATCTGGCTGGCGGTCATTCATACACCAAGTGGCCCTTAGATGTGCGCAGCTTGGGGCATCGCGATGCGATTGCTTGAGACTCTGTCTCGTGCACACTTTGTGGTATGATTGAGCCCGCCCTAGACCCCGACTAAGTGATCGGGCTGGAGTAAGTCTATGTAAGAGTTATGAGATAGTCGATAGTATGGTTGAGGCGACTTGTCTTTGAATATGGGAGTTCGTCACCCATATAATTAGACTTGTGTGCGGACGATGAGGACCCATCTCAGTTGATCATCCGGCCTGGATGGGATGCCCCTCACGTACGATGCTTTCCGTGAACGTTCTGTGCTTGGCCTTGTCTGCTTAGACAAGTGGGTACGGTTCTCGGCTCTCCATATGACTATGTCTTAGCTGGACTTGCATACGCTAACCCCGGGTCCCGACAGACTTGGTATCAGAGCAGGACTGACTGTAGGACTAGTAGCCTTGGCCGAAGTTGAGCCTAGCTTGCTATAGTTATATAGTTACTCTGGGTATATAAGGGAACAACGTAAGGCTTCATTTTTCTCCTTACCCTCTTCGTTTTGAGTTCTGAGTCACCCTCATCTTGTTCTACGGGAAGATAGGACTAGGCTTACCTCTGTCTGATTAGAACATCTCGTTGTTTGCTTCCTTGTAGCCGTAGGAAAGTTGTGTCCGGTTTCCTAGCATTGTTGTAATGCTGATTTCTTACATTGTATTATGTAAGTGTTGTATCTACATTGAAAGAAAATTGTTTCTTGCAATTACAGCCGTTATGCTGTCCGAGTCATTCCAAGTTTCTTCATAATCTGATGCATTTGCAAACTCCTTCTTTCTGTTTCAGATGGCAAATCTTCCCCCTCGTCAAATTGTTCGTCTGACCCGGTGCCTCGATGTGCGTGGTCATCCCGCCATGTTGATCGAGATGATGTCCTATGTGGGATATCGATGGTATCCTGAGTACACCGTCGAGGAGCAGTTCCACGACTTCAACCAGACTCAGTACCACCGCATTGTCAAGATCTACCCGCACCACAACGGAGTCACTCAGCCTATCCACTTTGGACATGGCATTGGCATGACTGAGAACATGGCTGTGCAGGATGCTGCATACTCATGTATTACACTGCTGAGAGAGGAGCACACTATGCTACGAGAGACTTTGTTCCGCTATATCCCTGCTGCACTTCCAGGAGAAGAGGGATATTACACCGGACTCTACTCAGATCACTCCGCAGAGGATCCAGCACTTCAGATGACTGCTAGGTTTGCTAGTGATCGAGATCGTGATGCACGTGACCTTCGATTCGAGCTGCACTCCACTCGTGCCCGTTTGTATCGAGCTTTGACACTCTTGGAACCCTTCGTGAGTGTGGGATCAGTTGAGTATGATGCCATCTACCCTGTGAGGACACAGATGCCTTCTCGAGTTGCTTGGCCCGAGATTGGAGGCATTATTCCACCCCGTGGTCCTTTGCTTCCACCCTACGCTGGACCTAGACCTCATCCTTGCCCAAATGGATATCAGGGTCCACAAGCCTCCGTGTTTTCCGATGGCCACCTTCAGCTACCGGGATACGCGGGTAACTTCTACGAGAACTACTATGGAGATGGAGATGAGTGAGACCGCCTGTGGTCTTACCTTAGTGAGGAAGTAGTAGTATCTTAGTGTATTGTACGCAAGGTGTCTAAGTTCCAGAGGCTTAGATAAATAATGTATAGGAAGTCAGAGTGCCTCTGAAGGATGTATCATCTTCATCACGTTTGTATTAGCTTGGTGCTTGTACTAAAACGATGTATGGTTTGTATGACAGCTTGTGAATATATGGCTTGTATGCTTTTATCACCATGTTGTCAAGATGATTACGTCCTTTGCTCTGTAATCCTTCCAGTACTTCAATACCTTGATTAGACTCTCCAAATCAACTCTGTTTGACTTTGGTTTTTCACCTTCAGGATGTCTCACGGAACCCGTGGCCAGGTTGGTCGTAACCAAGGTCGTGGAAATGATCAGGAGGAAGACAACCTTCCACCCCCACCCACGATGGCTCAGGTTCTGATGGAGGTCGAGAGGAACCGCCGAGACTCTCATCACCTGTTGGAAGTCATTGCTCGCAACACCACTCAGCAGCGCAATGAGCTGGTGTCCCTGAACGACTTCATCCGACTTCATCCCCCGGTTTTCAGTTACTCCACCGAGCCCCTTGACGCCGATGACTGGCTTCGCAGCATCGAAAGGAAGCTCCAAGCAGGCCATGTTGCAGATGGCGACAAGGTCAACTATGCCACCTATCACCTTGAAGGTGCAGCTAGCTCTTGGTGGGAGAACTTTCTGAACATGCGTCCCGTTGGACCACCTGCATCTTGGGAGGAATTCTGCACTTCCTTCCGTGAGCACCACATTCCAAAGGGTCTTATGGACCGCAAGCGTGAGGAGTTCTGCAACCTCACCCAAGGCAGAAGGACTGTTGATGAGTTTAGCCGTGAATTCAACCGACTAGCTCGTTATGCTACCGAAGAAGTCTCCACCGACTCCAAGAAACAAGAGAGGTTCCGTCGTGGACTCAATTCTGGACTTCGTCGTGAGCTCAATCTTCATGACTTTGCCACTTTCCAAGTTCTTGTCAACAAAGCCATCAAGGCAGAGGACATGAACACCCCCAATGACTTTCGCAAACACCCTAGAGATGATAGTTCATCCAGTTCTGGTTCCCAGAAGCGCAAGATCTGGATCCCAAACAGCATGTTCCGCCAGAACAACCCACCGAGGCCATCCTATGTGGCGCCTCGTCCACCAACCCAGTTCCACCCAGCTCCACCAAACAACCCAGCTCCACGCACTGTCTTTGGAGCCTGTTACAAGTGTGGTCAGGCAGGCCACTATTCTCGTGAGTGTCCCCAGAACCAGATCCAGAATCAGAATGCTCCACCCCGTGCCGGAGGCAACAACAACAATGGTCGTGGCAAGCCACCCCAGAAGGTCTACAACACCAAGCCCGTTCCTCCCGCTACTCGAGGACGTGTGAACCATATTGCTGCCGAAGAAACTGACGACATCTCTGACGTCATTCTTGGTACGCTCCCAGTCAATTATGTTCCTACTTCCGTTCTTTTCGACCCAGGAGCATCTCATTCATTCATGTCGGAAAGTTATGCACTTCGTCATGAGTTATCCTTTGTTGAATTGTCTACCCCAATGATTATTCAAACTCCAGGGTCAAGATGGCAAACTACTAGAGTAAGCCATGGTAATCAAATTGCGATTGAGGGTTTAGTCTTCCTTGCCTTACTCATAGCCCTCAAATCTTCAGACATTGATGTCATCCTTGGCATGGATTGGCTATCAAGACAGAATGCCTACCTGGATTGCAAAGGCAAATCCGTGAAACTCACCCACCCTTCAGGCAAGACCGTCACCTACACCTCACCCAGAACAAGAACCCAAGTGCATTCTTTGAATGTACTTCCCCTTCCCGAACTTGAAGATATTCCGGTGGTTCGTGACTTCCCGGATGTCTTTCCTGAAGAGCTGCCGGGTATGCCTCCCGACAGATGTGTAGAGTTTATAGTGGATCTTGTTCCAGGAACCGCACCAATTTCCAAACGCCCATATAAAATGGCCCCACATGAGTTAGCTGAGCTAAAAACCCAACTTGATGCTTCGTTGGCAAAAGGCTTCATCCGCCCTAGCTCATCGCCATGGGGTTGCCCCGTTCTGTTCGTGAAGAAGAAAGATGGAACAGAAAGGATGTGCGTAGACTATCGCCCGCTAAATCTAGCGACGATAAAGAACAAGTACCCACTGCCCAGGATCAATGATCTTTATGATCAACTTGCAGGATCCTCTGTCTTTTCCAAGATGGATTTGAGATTAGGATATCATCAAATCAAAATCCGAAACGAGGACATTCCAAAAACGGCTTTTACTACTCGTTACGGTCTTTACGAGTACACCGTCATGTCCTTTGGTTTAACCAATGCCCCTGCCACATTCTCGCGCTTAATGAATTCGATCTTCATGGAGTACCTAGATAAATTTGTTGTAGTTTATCTTGATGACATTCTCATCTACTCGAAGAACGAAGAAGAGCACGCAGAACACCTTAGGCTGGTATTGATGAAACTTAGAGAGCATCGCCTGTATGCTAAATTCTCCAAGTGTGAATTCTGGCTACCAGAAGTGACCTATTTAGGCCACGTGATTTCTGCAAAAGGCATTGCTGTGAATCCCGAGAGAGTTCAGGCCGTCCTTGACTGGACTCCACCTGAATTGGTTAAGCAAGTTAGGAGTTTTCTTGGCCTAGCCAGCTATTGCCGTCGCTTCGTCGAGAACTTTTCTAAAGTTGCAAAGCCTCTAACTGAACTCCTCAAGAAAGATAAGAAATTCCTGTGGACTTCCAAGTGCGAGGAAAGCTTTCAAGAGCTAAAAAGGAGATTGACTTCTGCACCCGTACTTGCACCTCCAGACACCAAAAAGGATTTCGAGATCTATTGTGACGCATCACGGCAAGGGTTAGGATGCATACTTCTGCAAGATAGACATGTGGTAGCTTATGCTTCACGCCAGTTGCGGCCACATGAAGAGAACTATCCTACCCATGATCTTGAACTCGCTGCCGTAGTTCATGCCCTAACAACTTGGCGACATTACCTCCTTGGTAATCGTTGTGAGATCTATTCCGACCACCAAAGCCTCAAATACATATTCACCCAGCCAGATCTTAATCTCAGGCAAACACGCTGGATTGAGTTGATAAAAGATTACGACGTAGGAATTTCTTACACCCCAGGCAAAGCCAACGTCATGGCTGATGCACTGAGTCGTAAGTCGTATTGTAACAACCGAATGTTACAACAGTATCAACCACTTCTTCATGAGGAATTTCGCAAGCTCAATCTTGAGATTGTTCCTCATGGCTATCTTTCTACCCTGGAGAAACATTTAGCAACTCCGCTGGCAATGTTCTCCTTGATCCGGCGAACACCTCGTGCACGCCTTTGGGCAACTACGATTTGATCCTCAAGGGTTGGTTTCGCCACCAGGGTAGAAAGATAGCCATGAGGAACAATCTCAAGATTGAGCTTGCGAAATTCCTCATGAAGAAGTGGTTGATACTGTTGTAACATTCGGTTGTTACAATACGACTTACGACTCAGTGCATCAGCCATGACGTTGGCTTTGCCTGGGGTGTAAGAAATTCCTACGTCGTAATCTTTTATCAACTCAATCCAGCGTCTTTGCCTGAGATTAAGATCTGGCTGGGTGAAAATGTATTTGAGGCTTTGGTGGTCGGAATAGATCTCACAACGATTACCAAGGAGGTAATGTCGCCAAGTTGTTAGGGCATGAACTACAGCAGCGAGTTCAAGATCATGGGTAGGATAGTTCTCTTCATGTGGCTGCAACTGGCGTGAAGCATAAGCTACCACATGTCTATCTTGCAGAAGTATGCATCCTAACCCTTGCCGTGATGCGTCACAATAGATCTTGAAATCCTTTTTGGTGTCTGGAGGTGCAAGTACGGGTGCAGAAGTCAATCTCCTTTTTAGCTCTTGAAAGCTTTCCTCGCACTTGGAAGTCCACAGGAATTTCTTATCTTTCTTGAGGAGTTCAGTTAGAGGCTTTGCAACTTTAGAAAAGTTCTCGACGAAGCGACGGCAATAGCTGGCTAGGACAAGAAAACTCCTAACTTGCTTAACCGATTCAGGTGGAGTCCAGTCAAGGACGGCCTGAACTCTCTCGGGATTCACAGCAATGCCTTTTGCAGAAACCACGTGGCCTAAATAGGTCACTTCTGGTAGCCAGAATTCACACTTGGAGAATTTAGCATACAGGCGATGCTCTCTAAGTTTCATCAATACCAGCCTAAGGTGTTCTGCGTGCTCTTCTTCGTTCTTCGAGTAGATGAGAATGTCATCAAGATAAACTACAACAAATTTATCTAGGTACTCCATGAAGATCGAATTCATTAAGCGCGAGAATGTGGCAGGGGCATTGGTTAAACCAAAGGACATGACGGTGTACTCGTAAAGACCGTAACGAGTAGTAAAAGCCGTTTTTGGAATGTCCTCGTTTCGGATTTTGATTTGATGATATCCTAATCTCAAATCCATCTTGGAAAAGACAGAGGATCCTGCAAGTTGATCATAAAGATCATTGATCCTGGGCAGTGGGTACTTGTTCTTTATCGTCGCTAAATTTAGCGGGCGATAGTCTACGCACATCCTTTCTGTTCCATCTTTCTTCCTTACGAACAGAACGGGGCAACCCCATGGCGATGAGCTAGGGCGGATGAAGCCTTTTTCCAACGAAGCATCAAGTTGGGTTTTTAGCTCAGCTAACTCATGTGGGGCCATCTTATATGGGCGTCTGGAAATTGGGGTTGTGCCTGGTATAAGATCCACTATAAACTCTACACACCTGTCGGGTGGCTAGGTTTAAGGGGTTGGATCTCTGGATAGCTTCCTAGAGGATGACCAAGGTTTACTAGGGGCTACAACAGATATGTCAGAGTAGCAAGTACCCCAACACGATAGTTAGTGTGGTTCTTCTCGCTAGAAGATATCTAAAGGGGGAGGAAGATCTGCAAAAGAAACACTATAGGTTTCTAGAAGAGAACCTACATCAAACTCTATGGAACTGTCGGGCATGCCACCTAGAAGTCCTTCAAAAGACAACCGAAAAGTAGGAAGGATTTTGCAAATGCATCAGATTATGAAGAAACCTGGAATGACTCGGACAGCATAACGGCTGTAGTTGTAAGAAAGGGTAATTTCTTACAATCATGAAAACAGCACTTACATAATACGATGTAAGGAATCAGCATTACAACAATGCTAGGAAAACCGGACACAACTTTCCTACGGCTACAAGGAAGCAAACAACGAGATGTGCTAATCAGACAGAGGAGAGCCTAGTCCTATCTTCCCGTAGAATAAGATGAGGTTGACTCAGAACTCAGATCGATGAGGGTAAGGAGAAAAAAGAAGCCTTACGTTATTCCCTTATATACCCAGTGTAACTATATAACTATAGCAAGCTAGACACAACTTCGGCCAAGGCTACTAGTCCTACAGTCAGTCCTGCTCTGATACCAAGTCTGTCGGGACCCGGGGTTAGCGTATGCAAGTCCAGCTAAGACATAGTCATATGGAGAGCCGAGAACCGTACCCACTTGTCTAAGCAGACAAGGCCAAGCACAGAACGTTATCGGAAAGCATCGTACGTGAGGGGCATCCCATCCAGGCCGGATGATCAACTGAGATGGGTCCTCATCGTCCGCACACAAGTCTAATGATATGTGTGACGAACTCCCATATTCAAAGACAAGTCGCCTCAACCATACTATCGACTATCTCATAACTCTTACATAGACTTACTCCAGCCCGATCACTTAGTCGGGGTCTAGGGCGGGCTCAATCATACCACAAAGTGTGCACGAGACAGAGTCCCAAGCAATCGCATCGCGATGCCCCAAGTTGCGCACATCTAAGGGCCACTTGGTGTATGAATGACCGCCAGCAAGATCACAACTAAGGTCTCGAAAACCCATACAAAGACATGCGTGATATAACATACACGCAGCACACATGCCTTGTATGAACAGCAGGTACCATTGCAATTCTCTACAAAGTATACATTTATTGATAACTCTTATAGAGTGCACACAGAGATCACAAGCATGTGATCCAACATTACAACAAACAAGCGGAAGCAAAGTATGTCTGAGTACAGACAAGTTTAACAAATGGCTTAAGAAGCCTTATTTAAACACAAAGCCCTCCACGAGGGAACCAGTCGTCTGACTGGGACTAGACTAGCTTGATCTTCAGTCGTCCAGCTCGATGAAGAAGCCACCTTCGGGGTCAGTGGTTTCATCTAAAACATAGATTAAGCAAACGTGAGTACAAAGTCGTACTCAGCAAGACTTACATAGGAGCTATACTACTCATGCACATGTATCAAGGTAAAGGGAGGTGGGGTTCACTTGCAGAAATGCCAGCTTTGACTTGGCTAGTCCTGAACTACGAGTGCCAGACTTGAGGTAAGAAGCGTACACGAGTCCACTACTTTCACCAACCAATTACACCACTATGGTGCCTTCCTCGACTTCCCCACGAGAAAGCACGCCATAGCACTCACACTTATCTTGGTGTGTTTTAGAAGTATCCAGTTCAAGTTGTCTAATAATCAAGCTAAGCTTTCCAAGTAGTCCATAACCGCGGACGCGGCTATTCGAATAGTTTTGTTAACCCTGCAGGGGTGTACTGCTACACACACATGACCATCGGTTACCGCCTTTGATCTCGACACCATTCAAGGGGTGCCGGCGAGGATGCTCACCACAACTGTTTCCTCATAGCCGATCTAGTCCAAGAGAGTCGCCTACCTGGGTTGGCTACCACTATCGTGAACCCGGCCGGTTTACCGAAGTGGACCCAGATGATGTGTGCGTGGTGCAGAAGCCGGTCTCGGATGAGCCGTTCTCTCACTTGGCAGCCAGGCCACAAACCTACCAGAACTCCGAACTATTGCGACATCTGGACATCGAAGGGGATGAGTTAGTAAGCTGAGAGGGGTCAGTGAGCCCAATGTGTGGTTGTACTCTTCATCTTGGATCACCACACAAGAACTCGTACTAGGGCGGTGTTCAACGAGACAACCCACTGTGTACTCCTACACAGCCTCTCATCGTTCACCTTGTATTAGGGTCGATTCACCAACACTTTTCTACCACCATCAACATGATCACTACCATCCCGACTCACATAACAGTATCATCATGGTAACATACTAAGCATGCAATAAGCAGTAACATTGCAGGGGCCACATGATATCAACCAACTCCTACAGTTGCTAGGATTGTGGTTTGCTTACTACTGTGACAAATGATAGGTCATGCAAAGGAATGGGTTCATCTATGCGGTAGAAACGTAGCATGGTAATCATCCTAAACAATGCGTAAGCGAGACATGAGAGGGAAGTGGGATTTTATAGACATGATCAATGGGGGGGTTGCTTGCCTTGCTGACGAGGTTCGGGTTCTGGGTCTTCAGCGAAGGGGGTGACCTCTTGCTCCGGTTCCACCTCTACTCGACAAGCAAAGTACGAAGTAACAATCATTATGAATTCAATGCTCAAGCACATGATTGAATGTAAAGCTTGAAGTATAAGTTTTGATGTGTGAGGCAATTCCATTTAAATGGAGTATATTGCATTTTGAAATGCAAATTCAAACTCCACATTTGAATTCAAACTTAAACAAGTTATATGTGACATTGTTTGATTATTTTGAATCAACTTCAAATGTGTATGATATGCCTCTGAAGTGTGGTTGAATTGTAGCTTAAATCCATGGTCCAAGTTGCAAAATAATTTGATTTGAATTTGAATTAAATTCAATTAAACCAAATTACAAATGCTACTGGTCCCATTTTGAAATCAACTCAAACATAGTTGAAAGTTGCATATTTGGAAAGATAATTTTCTCCTGATCATTTTTCATATATTATTTGTCCAATTTGGAGTTAATATGAATTTTCTATGAATTTCCAAAGTTTGGGGTATTTTCTGGATTTTCTGGAATTCTTTTAATTCAAATAATCTCTGGAAATTCATTTACTGCGTCAGCATTGCGCAAGGCTGACGTCAGGGGGGGGGGGCTGACGTGTGGGGCCACCCTGTCAGTGACTGGTTAACTTGACCCGTGGGTTAAGTTAATCCAGTGGCTTAATTAAGCCACTGGGCCCACTGGTCAGTGACCCAGGGGGTCATTAGCTTAGAGATTAAGGGGGGGGGGTTAGAGCTGACTCGCCGGCGACTGGACCGCGGCGGCGCTGCACGGGATCACGTTCCCGGCCACGGGAGGGAAAACGGAGGGCACTGGCTTGCTCCTGGAGGTCGTCCGCGTCTTCTGGAGGCAACAGGGGTCCACGGGGAGGTCGGGAGCGACGACGGCGACGACTCCGGCGGAAGCAGAACCACGGCGAGGTCGCAGTTGACATTCCAGTGCACGGTTTGGGCTGAACTCGCTTGCGTTCGAAAGCTGGCATGACCAGGAGCTAAACGCGCGCGCTGGACGCGATGAAGGGGCACAGGGGCGACCTCATCGTCGTCCATGGCGGCGACTTGCTTCGGCATCCATGGCGAAAACGGCTAGAGTGAGCAATCCAGGGGGAAAAAGGAGGGGTTTTGACCCCGAGCTCACCAGTAGCTTAGCAGAGGTGGTGGCGAGGGCTGGGGTGGCTCAACGGCGGCGTAATCGACGAAGTTCTTCACGGCGGCCGGCGGAAGCTCGAGGACGATTCCGGCGTCTACGCGGGCTCCGGGCTCGATTCCTTGCACTGCTCGTCGAAGACGACGACGGTGAAGACGATGGACAGGCTCCGGGGGCTTCTCGGCGTCGATGGCTACGCGGGGGCTCGACGGCGCTCCGGCGTGCTCCTCGGGCGGCGACGAAATCGACGAGGGAGACGAGGAGAGTGTCCGTGGAGGGGGGGAATGGAACGGGGAAGCTCCTGGGCGTCTCCAGGCGTGGAGATGTGGCCGCGGGGAAGCAGGAGGTGGCCAGGCGTCGCCGGCATGCTCGCCACGGCGGCAGCAGCCTGGCTGGCGCGAGGAAGAAGACGGGCTTGCCCCTGGGCCGGGCTGCTTCGGTGAGTTGGGCCCAATTGAGGTAAGCCTTCTTTTCCTTTTTCTGTTTAATCTTTCCTTTCTTTTTCTGTAATTTGTTTTGGCTCTGATAAAAATACCAAACCATTTTATTAAATGCTGAAAACTTTTATGTGGCCTCATAATAATATAGACTAGCCACTCATAAACTTTCAACATTTTTAAAATTCAAATGATTTGAATTTTAAATCAAATAGGGGTATTTTTTTTAATTCCAAAGCACTGTTTGAATATTTGAAAAATCTATGAGCATGGGTTTGACTCCAAATCATTTTTAAAATGATCACACTCATTTATAAGACTTTTCAAAACTCTAACATGAATTTTTGGAAAAGATTTTTATCTGGCCTTTTGAATTAATTCATCTGGGGGGTGTTCCTTCTCCCATTTGGATTTTGAATTTGATTTCCAAGATTTCTTTTGAAAATTTGACATGATGCAAAGGCACTAGCTAATCCTAGCACATACTAAACTTGGGGTTGTGACAACCTCCTCATTTGAATTTTAAATCAAATAGGGGTATTTTTTTAATTCCAAAGCACTCTTTGAATATTTGAAAAATCTATGAGCATGGGTTTGACTCGAAATCATTTTAAAAATGATCACACTCATTTATAAGACTTTTCAAAACTCTAACATGAATTTTTGGAAAAGATTTTTATCTGGCCTTTTGAATTAATTCATCTGGGGGGTGTTCCTTCTCCCATTTGGATTTTGAATTTGATTTCCAAGATTTCTTTTCAAAATTTGACATGATGCAAAGGCACTAGATAATCCTAGCACATACCTAACTTGGGGTTGTGACAACTCGCCCCCACTCAAAAGAATCTCGTCCCGAGATTCAGAAGTCTGCGGGAGGAAGGAGGGGTACTTGGCACGGAGACGGTCTTCCCTTTCCCACGTGGCTTCTCTCTCAGAGTGGTGTGACCATTGCACTTTCAAAAACTTAATCTTCTGACGACGAGTGACACGCTCTGCGGAATCAAGAATACGAACGGGGTACTCTCGATAAGAAAGGTCATCTTGGAGATCAAGCGTTTCATGGTCAACTTCGCGGATGGGGTCCTTGAAGCAACGCCTGAGTTGGGACACATGGAATACATCATGTACTCGGGAAAGGTGCGGGGGTAGTTCAAGTTGGTAGGCAACTTCTCCAAGTTTAGCAAGAATGCGAAAAGGTCCGATGTAACGTGGGGCCAACTTGCCTTTGATACCGAATCTTTGGGTCCCCTTCAGAGGAGTAACCCGAAGGTAAGCCTTCTCATCCAGATTGTAGCTCTCTTGCCTATGATGACGATCATAGTAGCTTTTCTGACGAGACTGGGCTGCTTTCAATTGATCACGAACAATGCGAACTTGCTCTTCTGCCTCCTTGATCATATCCGGTCCAAAGAGTTGTCTTTCTCCAGTTTCTGACCAGTTTAAAGGTGTTCGACATCGTCGTCCATATAGAAGTTCAAAAGGAGCCATGTTCAGACTAGATTGAAAACTATTGTTATACGCAAATTCAGCGAATGGAAGAGACTTCTCCCAATTCTTTCCGAATGAGATAACACAAGCTCTGAGCATGTCTTCAAGAATTTGGTTAACCCTTTCAACTTGACCGCTAGACTGAGGATGAAAAGCTGTACTAAAGGAGAGATGAGTTCCCATAGCATTCTGAAAGCTTCCCCAGAATCTAGAGGTAAAAAGGCTACCACGATCAGAATTGATTTCCAAAGGAACACCGTGAAAGGATACAATTCTAGAGACGTACAAGTCCGCTAACTGGCTAGCAGTTATAGACTCGCGAACCGGAAGGAAGTGAGCAACTTTGGAAAGTCTATCTACGACAACGAACATGGCATTGTTTCCTTTCTGGGTACTTGGAAAGCCGGTGATGAAGTCCATAGTGACTTTGTCCCATTTCCACTCGGGAATAGACAAAGGTTGAAGTGTACCAGCAGGTCTTTGATGTTCTGCCTTAATGCAACGACAAACATCACATTCGGCAACAAATCGAGCAATGTCTCTTTTCATCCTAGTCCACCAAAATCTCTGGCGTAGATCTCGGTACATTTTTGTGCTACCGGGATGAATCGAGAGGGGTGTGTCATGGGCTTCTTTGAGGATGAGTTGCCTTATATCCCTATTCTTAGGTACTACCAAACAATTTCCAAAGAATACCGTTCCTTTCAAATTCAAATCAAATTATTTTGCAACTTGGACCATGGATTTAAGCTACAATTCAACCACACTTCAGAGGCATATCATACACATTTGAAGTTGATTCAAAATAATCAAACAATGTCACATATAACTTGTTTAAGTTTGAATTCAAATGTGGAGTTTGAATTTGCATTTCAAAATGCAATATACTCCATTTAAATGGAATTGCCTCACACATCAAAACTTATACTTCAAGCTTTACATTCAATCATGTGCTTGAGCATTGCATTCATAATGATTGTTACTTCGTACTTTGCTTGTCGAGTAGAGGTGGAACCGGAGCAAGAGGTCACCCCCTTCGCTGAAGACCCAGAACCCGAACCTCGTCAGCAAGGCAAGCAACCCCCCCATTGATCATGTCTATAAAATCCCACTTCCCTCTCATGTCTCGCTTATGCATTGTTTAGGATGATTACCATGCTACGTTTCTACCGCATAGATGAACCCATTCCTTTGCATGACCTATCATTTGTCACAGTAGTAAGCAAACCACAATCCTAGCAACTGTAGGAGTTGGTTGATATCATGTGGCCCCTGCAATGTTACTGCTTATTGCATGCTTAGTATGTTACCATGATGATACTGTTATGTGAGTCGGGATGGTAGTGATCATGTTGATGGTGGTAGAAAAGTGTTGGTGAATCGACCCTAATACAAGGTGAACGATGAGAGGCTGTGTAGGAGTACACAGTGGGTTGTCTCGTTGAACACCGCCCTAGTACGAGTTCTTGTGTGGTGATCCAAGATGAAGAGTACAACCACACATTGGGCTCACTGACCCCTCTCAGCTTACTAACTCATCCCCTTCGATGTCCAGATGTCGCAATAGTTCGGAGTTCTGGTAGGTTTGTGGCCTGGCTGCCAAGTGAGAGAACGGCTCATCCGAGACCGGCTTCTGCACCACGCACACATCATCTGGGTCCACTTCGGTAAACCGGCCGGGTTCACGATAGTGGTAGCCAACCCAGGTAGGCGACTCTCTTGGACTAGATCGGCTATGAGGTAACAGTTGTGGTGAGCATCCTCGCCGGCACCCCTTGAATGGTGTCGAGATCAAAGGCGGTAACCGATGGTCATGTGTGTGTAGCGGTACACCCCTGCAGGGTTAACAAAACTATTCGAATAGCCGCGTCCGCGGTTATGGACTGCTTGGAAAGCTTAGCTTGATTATTAGACAACTTGAACTGGATACTTCTAAAACACACCAAGATAAGTGTGAGTGCTATGGCGTGCTTTCTCGTGGGGAAGTCGAGGAAGGCACCATAGTGGTGTAATTGGTTGGTGAAAGTAGTGGACTCGTGTACGCTTCTTACCTCAAGTCTGGTACTCGTAGTTCAGGACTAGCCGAGTCAAAGCTGGCACTTCTGCAAGTGAAACCCCACCTCCCTTTACCTTGATACATGTGCATGAGTAGTATAGCTCCTATGTAAGTCTTGCTGAGTACGACTTTGTACTCACGTTTGCTTAATCTATGTTTTAGATGAAACCACTGACCCCGAAGGTGGCTTCTTCATCGAGCTGGACGACTGAAGATCAAGCTAGTATAGTCCCAGTCAGACGACTGGTTCCCTCGTGGAGGGCTTTGTGTTTAAATAAGGCTTCTTAAGCCATTTGTTAATCTTGTCTGTACTCAGACATACTTTGCTTCCGCTTGTTTGTTGTAATGTTGGATCACATGCTTGTGATCTCTGTGTGCACTCTATAAGAGTTATCAATAAATGTATACTTTGTAGAGAATTGCAATGGTACCTGCTGTTCATACAAGGCATGTGTGCTGCGTGTATGTTATATCACGCATGTCTTTGTATGGGTTTTCGAGACCTTAGTTGTGATCTGGCTGGCGGTCATTCATACACCAAGTGGCCCTTAGATGTACGCAGCTTGGGGCATCGCGATGCGATTGCTTGGGACTCTGTCTCGTGCACACTTTGTGGTATGATTGAGCCCGCCCTAGACCCCGACTAAGTGATCGGGCTGGAGTAAGTCTATGTAAGAGTTATGAGATAGTCGATAGTATGGTTGAGGCGACTTGTCTTTGAATATGGGAGTTCGTCACCCATATCATTAGACTTGTGTGCGGACGATGAGGACCCATCTCAGTTGATCATCCGGCCTGGATGGGATGCCCCTCACGTACGATGCTTTCCGAGAACGTTCTGTGCTTGGCCTTGTCTGCTTAGACAAGTGGGTACGGTTCTCGGCTCTCCATATGACTATGTCTTAGCTGGACTTGCATACGCTAACCCAAGTCTGTCGGGACCCGGGGTTAGCGTATGCAAGCCTCGCTACAACACAATCATATGGAGAGCCGAGAACCGTACCCACTTGTCTAAGCAGACAAGGCCAAGCACAGAACGTTCTCGGAAAGCATCGTACGTGAGGGGCATCCCATCCAGGCCGGATGATCAACTAAGATGGGTCCTCATCGTCCGCACACAAGTCTAATGATATGGGTGACGAACTCCCATATTCAAAGACAAGTCGCCTCAACCATACTATCGACTATCTCATAACTCTTACATAGACTTACTCCAGCCCGATCACTTAGTCGGGGTCTAGGGCGGGCTCAATCATACCACAAAGTGTGCACGAGACAGAGTCTCAAGCAATCGCATCGCGATGCCCCAAGCTGCGCACATCTAAGGGCCACTTGGTGTATGAATGACCGCCAGCCAGATCACAACTAAGGTCTCGAAAACCCATACAAAGACATGCGTGATATAACATACACGCAGCACACATGCCTTGTATGAACAGCAGGTACCATTGCAATTCTCTACAAAGTATACATTTATTGATAACTCTTATAGAGTGCACACAGAGATCACAAGCATGTGATCCAACATTACAACAAACAAGCGGAAGCAAAGTATGTCTGAGTACAGACAAGTTTAACAAATGGCTTAAGAAGCCTTATTTAAACACAAAGCCCTCCACGAGGGAACCAGTCGTCTGACTGGGACTAGACTAGCTTGATCTTCAGTCGTCCAGCTCGATGAAGAAGCCACCTTCGGGGTCAGTGGTTTCATCTAAAACATAGATTAAGCAAACGTGAGTACAAAGTCGTACTCAGCAAGACTTACATAGGAGCTATACTACTCATGCACATGTATCAAGGTAAAGGGAGGTGGGGTTTCACTTGCAGAAGTGCCAGCTTTGACTTGGCTAGTCCTGAACTACGAGTACCAGACTTGAGGTAAGAAGCGTACACGAGTCCACTACTTTCACCAACCAATTACACCACTATGGTGCCTTCCTCGACTTCCCCACGAGAAAGCACGCCATAGCACTCACACTTATCTTGGTGTGTTTTAGAAGTATCCAGTTCAAGTTGTCTAATAATCAAGCTAAGCTTTCCAAGCAGTCCATAACCGCGGACGCGGCTATTCGAATAGTTTTGTTAACCCTGCAGGGGTGTACCGCTACACACACATGACCATCGGTTACCGCCTTTGATCTCGACACCATTCAAGGGGTGCCGGCGAGGATGCTCACCACAACTGTTACCTCATAGCCGATCTAGTCCAAGAGAGTCGCCTACCTGGGTTGGCTACCACTATCGTGAACCCGGCCGGTTTACCGAAGTGGACCCAGATGATGTGTGCGTGGTGCAGAAGCCGGTCTCGGATGAGCCGTTCTCTCACTTGGCAGCCAGGCCACAAACCTACTAGAACTCCGAACTATTGCGACATCTGGACATCGAAGGGGATGAGTTAGTAAGCTGAGAGGGGTCAGTGAGCCCAATGTGTGGTTGTACTCTTCATCTTGGATCACCACACAAGAACTCGTACTAGGGCGGTGTTCAACGAGACAACCCACTGTGTACTCCTACACAGCCTCTCATCGTTCACCTTGTATTAGGATCGATTCACCAACACTTTTCTACCACCATCAACATGATCACTACCATCCCGACTCACATAACAGTATCATCATGGTAACATACTAAGCATGCAATAAGCAGTAACATTGCAGGGGCCACATGATATCAACCAACTCCTACAGTTGCTAGGATTGTGGTTTGCTTACTACTGTGACAAATGATAGGTCATGCAAAGGAATGGGTTCATCTATGCGGTAGAAACGTAGCATGGTAATCATCCTAAACAATGCATAAGCGAGACATGAGAGGGAAGTGGGATTTTATAGACATGATCAATGGGGGGGTTGCTTGCCTTGCTGACGAGGTTCGGGTTCTGGGTCTTCAGCGAAGGGGGTGACCTCTTGCTCCGGTTCCACCTCTACTCGACAAGCAAAGTACGAAGTAACAATCATTATGAATGCAATGCTCAAGCACATGATTGAATGTAAAGCTTGAAGTATAAGTTTTGATGTGTGAGGCAATTCCATTTAAATGGAGTATATTGCATTTTGAAATGCAAATTCAAACTCCACATTTGAATTCAAACTTAAACAAGTTATATGTGACATTGTTTGATTATTTTGAATCAACTTCAAATGTGTATGATATGCCTCTGAAGTGTGGTTGAATTGTAGCTTAAATCCATGGTCCAAGTTGCAAAATAATTTGATTTGAATTTGAATTAAATTCAATTAAACCAAATTACAAATGCTACTGGTCCCATTTTGAAATCAACTCAAACATAGTTGAAAGTTGCATATTTGGAAAGATAATTTTCTCCTGATCATTTTTCATATATTATTTGTCCAATTTGGAGTTAATATGAATTTTCTATGAATTTCCAAAGTTTGGGGTATTTTCTGGATTTTCTGGAATTCTTTTAATTCAAATAATCTCTGGAAATTCATTTACTGCGTCAGCATTGCGCAAGGCTGACGTCAGGGGGGGTGACGTGTGGGGCCACCCTGTCAGTGACTGGTTCATATCATGTCTAGGGAGGTTATTATATGAAATAGGTGTTTGCATCAAGGTCTATCACTCCTTCTGTGGAGAGATTGTATCCGTGAGTGTGGAGTCGTCTATAATGGAATATTAATGAGAAGTCTATTAGTTTCTTCGCCGCACTCGGTATTCTCTTGGCGCAATCGGCCTCATATGACGATTCTTATGGGGAGTATTGACCTTATATCAGGTATGGCTTTGAAAACTTTATTTAATTTTGGCAAACATAGATTTGGTCATGACAACATGCATGTTTTCTCAAGTAGCGACATAGCCAAAACATTTATGTTATTATGCTTGAAGTGTTATGTTGACAAGGAAGACGACTTGATGTGTTATGCTTACCTTAATGTTTATGCCTTATATGTTTTGCATCTAAATTAGCATCAATTGTCTGTTCTCTCAAAGCCTTTGCTAACCAAACTCTTTGCCAAGTAGATTTCTGCTTGTGCATCCATACCTTGAAACCAATACCTTCCATATGAGTCCACCATACCTTCCTATTCGTGGTATTCCCCTACCACTCCTATAAGTATAGAATTTATGTGTTATCCTTAAATGTTCAAAATCTTCTGTTTTGTGCCTCTTGTTTAGCTCATGAGGAAGTAGTAGGTAATTCATGATCTTCTTAAGTTGGACAAGTTTTACCCCGGGATTGCATGTCTAATCTGCAAACCCATAATACGACGAGGAACTGGCATGAGTGCACCCAGCTCTAAAGATAATATAACAAACAAACCCTCCTTCACGCTTGGTCTATGAGAAATCAGAAACTTTGGCAGTGATAAACAAAGGAGATTAAGGGGATGTGATCGTCCCCACTTGGGAGCCGTTCCTCGAAACTTGTCCGTCTTGAGAAGTAATTGAGCTATCTATTAGCATTCGTTGACAAACTATGCACCGCCCCAAAATCTATTTTTATTCTGTTTGATTTAAGGATAGCACATGAGTTTTCCCTGCTTGCCCTTACCAAGGCCTTTCATCCACCTTCATGTTGAGTCAGTTGTCCCACTTCCTTCTTTTCTCTAAGAGAACAGACATTTGATATTGATGAGGATTCATCCTTATAAAGCTGCATTAAGTTTTGCCATGCCACATCCTTGTTGACATTATCTTTTGATAAGTAAGTTGTTTGCGAAAGCTTTTGCCAAGCAAGCATCTTCCTTTGTGTTAGCATTTGCACTTCATGACTAATAACATGTTCTTTCAAAAGCTTCAAATTTTTTCATTAAAAAGAAAGAGCAAGAGTAAAAGTTATTAGTTGTTCTTTGACCAAGGATATGTTTGCCATAATTTGATGAGTTTCCTCAGCCCTACTTTTCATTATAATTGTTATTACTTTCTCATAAGGGCCTTATGAGTTGAGGTTGCTGTTGAGGATGCTTGAGTTTGATGAAGAAACCTTGATGCTTCTTGTCCGTATTCTATTTATCGACACTTCACTCTCTAAACTTATGGACAGGTTTACCGAGCTCAGTATTCGCTTGGGGACAAGCGAGGTGTAAGCTTGGGGGAGTTGATACGTCCAAAATGCATCACTATTTTATATAGTAATTCTTTCTTATTCATTAATATATTTCATGATATGATGCTATTCTTATGTTTTTTTGGCTTATTTTACACAGTTTGCAACTTTTCGGTGCCGAAGCAGCAGACGCAGGATTCAGCGGTAAAAAGTGGACGCTGAGTTGCTGAAGAAGAATACCTCCAAATTACCTGAAAATCGACGGAGGGTATTTTCCAGAAGGATCACGAAGACACGCAAAAGAGCGACCAGAGGGGGGCCACAGGATGCCTAGGCGGCCACCTGGCGCGGCCCCCACCCTGGTAGTGACATTAGTGACATCTCAATGTATTTCTCTTCAGATATTTTTTTAATGTAGCCTTTCAGATCTTACAATTGCAAATACTATAGAGGCATGTCGTATAATTGCAACCATTATAATTAATAATGTCTTTTGTTTTTTTGTATTGAAGTTCTCTCTTTAAGTAATCACCATGATAGTTTTTTTTTGACATTT
This sequence comes from Bromus sterilis, assembly GCA_950022295.1. Classification (NCBI taxonomy): domain Eukaryota; kingdom Viridiplantae; phylum Streptophyta; class Magnoliopsida; order Poales; family Poaceae; genus Bromus; species Bromus sterilis. The sequence continues at coordinate 122,445,358 of OX465601.1, read as the reverse complement.
GTATAGTTCTGCCTTGTGAACCTCCCCTGGTTTAGCAATAAGCAAAATAATTTATATTTCAGCTTTATCTTGTGCTAGGTTAGCTGTCTCACCTTTCGTTCTCTAAAGTATGCTTCTGACCGTTTCAAGATAATAAGCTGACCTGTTCATCATCCTTCATCCTCCAGAATATTAGAAAGTGTACTTCTCTTATGAAAGACCTACTGGGTAGACAAAAAATATACAAGAGAAAGCTTTCATAGAAACAATCCTGTATAATCATTTCCTTGGTTTGCCAAGTGGAGCGGATCCTTCACCAGGAACAACTTGCATTCTTCTCTATTTGTGCCCAATTTTGTTAGTAACTGTTTGGCGATTGCTAGACTATTAGGGCATAAATTTTGAGATTAGAGCATGGACAAGACTGGTCATGCGGAATTATTCATTGGGGATGATCACTATTTCATCAGCTTAGTCTTCCGTTTTGGGACTTGTTCTACATTCCTGAATATTAACTTTAAATTTTGAACCATTAAATTTTAAAAAGGCGAGAAGTTATTTGGTTAATGGAGCAAGTAGTGAAAATATGAATAATGTGCAACCGGAAACAAAAGTAGAGCCACATCCATCACCTAATGTTTATTGGAAGTTTGGGACTAATCCCTAAATGCTGAGTTGGTACGTCATCCGTTGAATATCCCTCCTCCCCACGTCGATTGTTTTTTTTTTCACAAATGGCCCATCACATTTTTTCCATCTCCTGAATCGGTCTACCCGGAAACGCCGCCCCCGCCCACCTCGCGGCACCTCCTCTCTCCCTCCTCCTCCCGCGGCTTTCAACTCTCGCCGCCGAGTACGGGGCGAGCGATCTCATTGGCCATGGAGGGTACATTTACTTCGTCGGAGTAGACGTACACACGCTGAATTAGTGTTTGCTCCTTCACCTGTCAGTTTCGGTGCTTGTTTGCGTGGGCATGGTGAATCTAGCGGAACATCTGCTATTGTTGCGCCTTCTTACTTTGTTACATTTTTTTCTACAGAGATCCTTCTCCTTTGTCTGGTGAGCGGACTTCTGGTGAGCGGGCTTCTGCTAAGCGGACTATTTTGCTGGATGTTATACCTATGGCAGAGGATGTTGTGCGAATGACAGGGTTTTCTTCTAAAATTGTTGGTGAATATAGTGTTGATGTTACAAGTATGTATCTCCAGTACTTAGTGAACATCAAGTTGCACATTCTGCCTTGGTTTGGGATTCTTTACTGTTCCTTAATATCCAATGCTTATCCCGATCAAGAGTACACATAAATGTCCACTATAATCAAAGAAAAAACAATTTGTACAGCCGTGCCACCCAACAAATTTAAAAAATTGTCGGATCAAAGAAGCTTAGAATTCTGAGATATGTTGATTTTTAGCAAGTTAAGCTAGATTAAGATAATGCATAAACCTTGCATTTGATTTTTCTCCTGGATAGTAAATTATAAATACTCAAGATTGTCGTCGGCCTTTTGTCAGTTAGCGTTCCATATAGATAGGCCGCATACCCGGTTAGCTTAATGCCGTTCTGTACATTTTTATTAAATTTTCAGGAATATCTAACTTTGTATGATGCTTCTGTCTGGTTTCCTTTTGGCCTTTGGAAATGTGATCATGTTGGCATAGTTTATCTACACAACAAATCAGAAAACCAAAACCAACAAGCCCACACTTCTCTAAGTTCAGACTTGTGTACGAAGAATGCAAATATTCTTTTAAATTTATTGGCTGTGTACCTAGCATTTTTTTAATCCAGACTTGTGAGTATTTTGATGTATATGTCTTACATGGAATACAAATATTATTTGAGGTTTTTGGCTATATACATTTGCTTTTATCTTCTTACATTTTTTCCAACCTTATGACTAAAATATATATATTTGTGAACTGTTTCTGTATAGTATACATTGTTACTATTTCATGGTTTACTTTGAAAGAATGGTTGTTGCTATACTCCAGATATTTGTTGCTTTCTGGATTTTCAATGAAATATAAATGCTACTTTAAATGGCACAGAATAACTGTAGAACAAGAGTACAATAGAAATGTCTATATCATGTGTAGATGATTATAACTTTGCCAAAGTTAAACATAGATATGACCTACAATCTATGATTTTTATATATCTTTATGAATATTTGAGTCCATTTTTATTCTCTAATACTATGGTCGTACTGATTTTGTACCATCCTTCAAATAAATAAATGTTTTGGACTCTTATGGTTTACGTTATCATACTTTGGACAAGGAGTGAAAGCTGACTTCCAGAAAAGCAAAGGATTTCCCTGCCAAGTTGCTGAGGGAAGTCATTGAAGTTAGTTTGAGACTGTTACTTGGCATCTGTTTCTTTTTATGTGTCATGTTGTTTCCGTAGAAAACTATCATTGCAGGAAAATCTTGCATAAAGGAAACTACCACACGCTCGCGACATGAGCGACCAAGTGTTCACCAAAATGTATGATGAAATTGCTCTACAGAATGTCCGCACTTTGATGATTGCTGAAACGTTCACAGGCGAGGACGAGGTCCATTGTCGTGCTTTCGAGGGCGACCAAGCACTGGCTAGCGAGGCCCTTGGCCACATCAGTCACATGACATCTTAAATATTGTTTTATTCCATAGCAACAGACGAGTGATTTTACTTGTCTCTTTGTTTAATTTTACAGTCTATGGCTTATTTATATGGTCATTATAGTTTCCTTTATTACTTCATCATATTATTTGTAGCTACAATCATTCTCACTCAAAGCATTTTTTACAAGAACTACAATAGGTATTTCGCTTACCTGAAGATTGAATTAAGGAATGCAAAAGGTTTAAGACATCTTAGAATTACTAAAGTTTTGTATTTGTGGACAAGGGAGAAATGGCCTAAATTAGACAGAAAATTAAAACGCTTAAATCATTTTTAAAGCACTCTTGATCAAGAATGTTCAGCAGGATCTTGTTGAGGTTAGTGACTGTCTGCAGACTCTCAAAGGTATGGTTGAGTATCACTTGCCAACATGAACAACGACCACCACACGCTCGCGACATGAGCGATCAAGTGTTCACCAAGATGTATGATGAAATTACTCTATAGAACATTCACACTTTGATGATTGCTGAAATGTTCACAGGCAAGGACGAGGTCGATTGTCGCGCGTTCAAGGACGACCAAGTGTTGGCGAGCGAGGCCCTTGGCCACTGTCTTCGAAAACGATGATGACGACCGAAGATAATCAGTCCCATGACATCACTCTTTAATTATTGTTTGATGCCGTACGAACATACAAGTGATTACTTGTCTCGTTGTTTAATTTTACAGTCTATGCCGCTATGGCTTATTTATATGGCCATTATAGTTTCTTTTGTTACTTTTTCATATTATTTGTAGCTACAATCATTCTCACTCAAACAGTTTTTTAGAAGAACTAAAATAATTATTTCGCTTACCTGAAGATTGAATTAATGAATGCAAAAGGTTCAAGACATCTTAGAATTACTCAAGTTTTGTATTTGTGGACAAGGGAGAAATGCCTAAATTAGACAACAAATTAGAATATTGCACTCCTTTGTTTATTACTTTTGATGGAGTACTTTCTTTATCTTTGATAGGAAGAATGACTAGAAATATCTCAATAGATGATAAGGTTTGATCAATGAAGAAGACCTAAATAAAAAAAATTGTGGATTTTAATATTAACCAATTGTTATTCTTTTGTGGATTTCAATATTATCCAATTGTTATTGGTTACCTTATGAAATTTAGTATATGTTGTATTTGTATATAACTCTAGCAAAATATTTTAAAAGTCCGAGTTCGCAACGCACGGGCACTCTACAGTTTTAATGGTGTGCGTGATTTTACCTTTTGTGTACCGCTCAACGGTTGTGATGGTTTTCGTTCGGTTCTTCATAATTAACCGGGCAATCTGGTTTTCGCTCGATTTTCTCAAATTAATCGAACAACTCTTTTCTTTTTAATGAATACAGAATAATTGCCATTTCGAAAACTTTAATCACCCGTGTTTAGAGAGAAGCCGTGGCTTTAAGCTCAAGACGCGCGCAATCACATAGACGCGTGATGCGTGTGTGCAGCCCGAAAGCAAAAGAGGGGGAAATCAAAGGTGAAGACCAAGTACGACGATTCCTTATCCATCCCCATTGCCAAAGTGCGAATGATGGCTTGCAGAGACAGTAAAGTCCGGTTTCGTATCGCCAGCACGTCTCGTCAGTAGTCGCGGGATTCAAATCTCAGCCGTCCGGTTTCTCCCGTCCCCACCATCCATCGGTTGGTGCAGCCTCCCGATCAGCCGGGCAGCCTGCACCCAAATACCTCGCCATTTTTCCTCCGAATTCCAGAACCCTGATGCATATTTGAGAATCCATAGGATAGATTGACGTGAAAATTTCCTCTTATCTTCTGAGTACTCTGGAGCCACCTCAATCAAAAATATCATCCTGGAGGCAGACAGGTGCAGGAGCGGCACCAGATATCATCTGAGGCTCTCAACCGATTCAGCACTTGATCAGTTTGCTTCGGCGGTCTTCTTCTTCTTCTTCCCCGGGACACCAGACCAGCTGCACCCATCCGGAGTAGTTGGGCCGTCCCTGCAACCCCGACCAAACTGCCGCGGTGTACTTCACGTCTGAATCCACCAATGCATTCCACCAGCACACACTACAACAGTTCCTCTCCTATTACTACCACCACTACCTGGTGGTCGGCGTCTCCATGTCCTCGTTCTTATCATGGTCTCTTGCTTTCCCGCCTTCCCTTGCCTTCCACATCTCGGCAAGCGACCTGCTGTTAGCTAGGCTCTATTTCTAACGTTAGATTACACCCCCTGTTCGTAAGAAAGTGTTTCTTCCATTCGATCCAAACGACGAAATGAATAAGCAGAGGCGCGAGCTTCGGCTACGGCAATGGCTGGTGGTTGTGGTTGCATGGGCTATCGTAGTCGTGGGAGGTGCCGTGGCGACGGCGGAGGTGGCGGAGTCGGAGCTGGAGAGCTTCCGTGACGAGCGAGGCGGGCTGGTGGCCATACGGGACGGCCTGCGCTCGGCCAAGGACCTGCACTCCAACTGGACGGGCCCGCCGTGCCACGGCGGGCGGAGCCGCTGGTACGGCGTCTCCTGCGACGGCGATGGGCGCGTGGTCGGCCTCGCGCTCGACGGGGTTCAGCTCACGGGCGCGCTCCCCGCCGGCGCGCTCCGCGGCGTCACGCGGCTCGCCACGCTCAGCCTGCGTGACAACGCCATCCACGGCGCGCTCCCGCGGCTCGACGGGCTGGACCGGCTCCGCGTCGTCGACCTGTCCAGCAACCGGTTCTCGGGCCCCATCCCGCGCCGGTACGCGGCGGCGCTCCCCGCGCTCAGGCGGCTCGAGCTCCAGGATAACCTGCTCAACGGCACCGTGCCGGCGTTCGCGCAGGGCGAGCTCATCGTTTTCAACGTGTCCTACAACTTCCTCCAGGGCGAGGTCCCGGATACGCGCGCGCTCCGCCGGTTCCCCGCAAGCGCTTTTGGCCACAACCTCAAGCTCTGCGGCGAGGCCGTGAGCGCCGCGTGCCGGTCCGGACCGCCGTCCGCCGATGATGGCTCCCCAGCCGCCGGCAGCCGCGGCGGTCGGGTCGTCAGGCCGGACGACGATGCCGCCGGCGGGCGAGCTGCCCACAAGTCGTCAAGGCGCTTCAGGCTGGCGGCGTGGAGCGTCGTGGCGATCGCCCTTATCGCCGCGATGGTGCCGTTCGCCGCCGTGCTAATCTTCCTGCACCAGACCAAGAAGAACCGGGAGGTGCGTCTCGGTGGCCGTGCCGCGCCGACAGGACCTCCGGACATCAAGGACAAAGCCGAGCAAGCCAAGTTGAGTGGCAGCGGAAGCAGCAGCGGTGGCCGGAACGCGCAAGCGCAGCTGCAGTTCTTCCGTGCGGACAAGGCCGCCGGCTTCGACCTGGACGACCTGTTCCGTTCGACGGCGGAGATGCTGGGCAAGGGCCGGCTGGGGATCACCTACCGGGTGACGCTGGAGGCCGGCCCCTCCGTCGTCGTCGTGAAGCGGCTGCGCAACATGGGGCACGTCCCGCGCAAGGACTTCGTGCACACCATGCAGCTGCTGGGCAAGCTCCGGCACGAGAACCTGGTCGAGGTCATCGCGTGCTACCACTCCAAGGAGGAGAAGCTCGCCGTCTACGAGCACGTGCCCGGCCGCAGCCTCTTCGAGCTCCTGCACGGTACGTCCAGCATCCATCTCCATTGTCGACTGAGAACTGATCTTGGTGTGAAGATGGACTCATCTTGCTCTGCTTTGTTTCTTACGTGCAGAGAACAGAGGCGAAGGCAGGATGCCGCTGCCGTGGCCGGCGAGGCTGTCGATAGCGCAGGGCATGGCGCGCGGGCTGGCGTACCTGCACCAGTCCATGCCGTTCTTCCACCGGCCGCCGCACGGCAACCTCAAGTCCTCCAACGTGATCATCCTGTCCACGCCCAATGGCAAGCACCAGCATCCGATCATGGTGCCGAAGCTCACGGACTACGGCTTCCACCCGCTGCTCCCGCACCACGCGCACCGGCTGGCCGCCGCCAAGTGCCCGGAGTTCGCGCGCGGGAAGCGGCCGTCGTCCCGGGCCGACGTGTTCTGCTTCGGCCTCGTGCTGCTGGAGGTGGTGACGGGGAAGCTGCCGGTGGACGAGGCCGACGGCGACATGGCGGAGTGGACGCGCCTGGCGCTGAGCCACGAGTGGTCCACGGACATACTCGACGTGGAGATCGTCGGGGAGCGGGAGAGGCACGGGGATATGCTGAGGCTGACGGAGGTCGCGCTGTTGTGCGCCGCTGTCGAGCCCGACCGGCGGCCCAAGATGCCCGACGTCGTCAGGATGATCGACGACATCGCCGGCGCCGCGGACGAGGAAGGGAGGTGGGAGCTCGTCGTACGATGATCTTGGGCTGTGCTTCCGCGATACATTACGCGATCGATTAGTTACCTCTCGCTCCTCTGTATCTTATACAGTTCATGGTACTCTTTCTTCTCTGAATGTATTATCATGGTAATCGGTTGGGAAGTATTACTCCCAAGCTTTCTAATCGATTTCTTTTTGATATACACAACAACACAATTTTTCAACTCTGTTGCACCCTTTTTTTAAGGATACGCACAATGCGTATCAAAGCTTTATAAAGGAAGAATGTATGTATAGAAATTGCAAGCGACACACAGGATACAGGAGTACCCAACTCGATTCCCACACCCACACCTAGAAAACCAAAGCTAATAACTTCTCACGGCATGATGTGTTCTCCGATCTCCCAGCATGCTCCAAATTATATGCTCCTCACGAATAACACCAGCTACTGAGGTTGCATTTGTTGCTCCGTAGCCTGAACACGCGTGCGTTTCTCTGCTTCTATAGTGCCCACACAATAGCGATAACAACCATGTTGAACTTCCTCCAGTGTTTAGTCGCAACTCGTGTGCGGACATTATCCCACCAGCTAATGAAACCCTCTTCATGGGTTGGGCAGGGACCAAGGTACATCTCCTCCAAGCAGGGTGAAGCACCTAAACCAGGTTTCTCGGGCATAGACACAGTGGGCCAGGATGTGGTTAATACAATCAGAATCTTGCAGACAGGAGAAGCATGCCGAGTCGGAGTCCTGGAGACCATGTATAAACCTCCTTTCGGATGTCAATAGGTGATCTTGGGCAGCCAACCACATGAAAACCTTGCATTTGAGCGGTGTGAAGTTGTTCCAGATTCCAGTTCCAGCGCTGGAGAAAATCAACCCGTGACACATTCAATTATAGAATCAACCCGTGACACATTCGATTATAGACGGCTTTGGCCGAGTAAATGTTGGAACCGTCACCCCGCCAAGTGAAAACATCCTCCAGAGATGCATCCCTTTCAACCCTACAGAGGTCAAAGTGGAGTGTCATGAGCTACATGTGCGCGTTGAAGAAAGGCTCACCAAGAATATTCATCGTCCAGTTGGACTCACCAAAGACTTCAAAAACCGTACGCTTATTGATTTTCCGCAGAGGCACCAGCGTCAGAACCTAAGGAGCGATATCCATCACGCTTCTTCCCGAAATCCGGCGGTCTCGCCACAACAACACCTTCTTGCCATTTCCCACCAAGATATGGACCATACTATCGAAATCCACCTGCGCATCAGTTCCAGATAGCGAGGGGAGGCCTTGACAGGGGTGGTCAGTGTCCGTTCGCCGCAGCCATGCCCAGCGACCTCTGAGCGCCAAGCTTTGCATTTGCAGATTCTTGATTCCCAGCCCACCATAGCACTTCGGCGTGCAAACTTGCTACCAAGTGATACGGTGAGGATAGTTCTCTCACTCTTCGTTGGTTACCCCAAGTGGAAGGTGAGATGTACAGTAGCAGCAAATTTCTCTCGGTGAAGATACCAAGGTTTGTCTCCAGTAGGACTCGCAGAAATACAAGAAGGTGACAACGGCGCCAGAAATTACTTCGGGCTAACGTCGTCAGAAATTAGGCGGTTGTCTAGACCTGCACACAGAAACAAATAACTTTGCTCCCAACGAGTACAGATGAGTCGTCAATTCCTCCGGCCTTGTTGTTTACAAAGGATCAACGCAAGAGATAATAGTGCAACTGAAAGTAAATTGAAGGTGTAAACAATGGTGTGAATATGGACCGGGGTCCCGGGATGTTCACTAGTGATGTCTCTCTCCCAAAAGACGATAAAAGTGCTAGCGAGGTCAACAAATCACAGCTGGACAATTGACAGGATTATAAACGCACCGCAATGCTAACTATGCTACAAAAGAAAGGAAGAGGCTCGAAAGCAATGGGCAGTTGATGGCTTCTCTCTCCTCGTTGGTTACCCCAAGTGGAAAGTTTGAGATGCAGTGCAGCAGCAAGTTTCCCTCGGTGAAGATACCAAGGTTATCGAACCAGTAGGACTCAGGAGATACAAGTAGGTGACAACGTTGCCAGAAATTGCTTCCTGACTAGGGTGTTGTCGTGGACCTGCACACAGCAAAAAATAACTTTGCTCCCAACGAGTACAGAGGAGTTGTCAATTCCTCCGGCCTTGTCGTTTATAAAGGATCAACGCAAGAGATAAAAGGTGCAAAGAAAAGTAAAAGCTGAAAGTAAATTGAGGGTGTGAACAATAATGTGAAGATGGACCGGGGTCCCGTGATTTTCACTAGTGATGTCTCTCTCCAAAAAGACGATAAAAGTGCTAGCGAGATAAACAAATCACAGTTGGGCAATGACAGGATTATGAAGGCACCGCAATGCTAACTATGCTGCAAAGAAAGGAATGGCTCAAAAGCAATGGGCAGTACGCCAAGGTAAGTAGACCGAAATCCATCTGCATCTACTACGAATCATCCACCTTGAGATATCTATCCAGAACATCTCGCTGGTATTAAGTTGCGAATCCCACCCAAAGTGTAAACTCAAAGTAACAGACAACTGCATTAAAAGAACTTTGCGTAAAGTAACAATCCTTGCACCCGCAGGTACAAGCACCGTTGTTTTATCCTTGGTGGCAACATCACATCCCCTAGTCTCATGTTTCTGTCACTCAAGCTAGACATCAAGGGGCTGAACCCACAATCGAGCATAACGCTCTCTCTTGGAGTTGCAAATAAAATACTTGGCCAAAGCAAATACCACAACGGAGAACATGCAAGAATTTACTCAAGAACAAAATATAAAAGAGAAGAACCAAATATATTACTCATCACAATCTGAACATAGTCTCATAATCCATCAGATCCCAACAAACTCAGCATAGCAACAACAGAAATTACATAGATGCCTCGATCATGTGAGGCAGCTCACGAGGACTCGAAAGTGGAAGCACAAAAGGGGGAGAGATTCATCACATAGCTACTGGTCACGGACCCATGGTCCAAGGGGGACTACTCACGGCATATCTGGGAGGCGTCCATGGCTATGGATGGTCTCCCGGAGGGGGTTCCTCCTTCCGGCAGGGTGCCGGGGCAGCTTCTCCAGGCAGCCCCGATCTTGAAACGGCGGCGGCGACGGTACAGAGGGGAGTTCGCGAGAAAGAGATCGATATTAGGGGTTTCCACCCCGAGGGGTAAATATAGGCGAAGGGGGGCATCGAGGGGACCCACGAGGCAGTCAGGAGGGTCCCTGGCGCGGCCTAGGGTGGGGTCGCGCCACTTGCCCTCCTGGCTGCCTGGTGGTGGCCCCCCTTCCCTCTCTTGGTGATTCCGGAAGCTTCTGTTGCGCTGATTTTTTTTATATATTTTTCCAGGAATTTTTGGAGCACTTTTAATGGCCGGAAAACCTGAAATACAAAAACAGCAGAAAACATAAACTGGCAACAGGGTGCACTGAGTTAATAGGTTAGTACAAATAGGTTCAAAAGTGTATGAAAGTTCAAGCAAAACATGGCAAAGTCACACAAAACATGCATGGAGCAAACAGAAATTATAGATACGTTTGGGACGTATCAACATCCCCAAGCTTAATTCCTGCTCGTCCTCGAGTAGGTAAATGATAACAAGCATAATTTCTGTGGTGACATGCCACACAACCAAATAAGGACCTTTAAGTAAAGCAATCAGAGCATGCAATTCAATTCAAGTCTTAACAAGCAAGAGTCTATATTAGCATTGACACAAGCAACAAAAGAACAAAAGGTGCAAGAGCTCTCGCTGTCCGTGACTCGAATGTCTCCAGATGGTGTTTGCGTGCAAGCAAGGGATAGGGAAATACAAGAGAAAAAATAAGGTTGTTGAGAACCACTATCTACTAAAGTTTCACACTTAGTCTCCTTTGGATTCTTATGTTGACTCGTCCCCAGACCACTAGCCAGGTACAAGTCAAACTGATCCACTCCCTTTCGATATTTTGAGCTATCATGCAATGGATGAGCGTGAGCAAGAAAGTTGACACCTAAAAGGCGAAACAGAAAGAAGGTGGAGGAGGAAGACAAAAAGGTGTGAAAGGCTCACATCAATGAGGACAATCATAGGCGAAAGAAGGCCATATGATAGATATGATGTGAGGAGTAGGGATTGCCATACAACGGATGCACATGTGAGCTAAAAGCTCTCCAAGGGAACTATTGGGGGTGCATCTAACTTGCTTTCTCAAGAAGACCTAGAGCTCGTTTGAGGAGGCTCATCATTGGAATATACAAGCCAAGTTCTATAATGTGAAGGGTCCCCACATAGATATATGCATGATGATGATCTCTATGGAGTACAAGGGATAGAAGATGAAATACTAGTGTGGATATCTCAAAAGGAATAGTAGTATGCCCCCTTCTCTCTTTTTATTTTTTTCTTTTTCTCTTTTTCTCTTTTTATTTTTATTTTTTGGTGGCCTCAATGGCTCTTTCTATTTAACTCTCATTTGTCCTCTTTGGGATCTTTTGATTTTGTCCTCTTTGGGATCTTTTCCTCACTTTAGGGACAATACTCTATATTTTACAAGAATATAGGAGATCTTTCACACTTTACAAAGGTATTCACATAAATAAAATGTAACTATCATGATGCAAATGTATTCCTCTGCCAGGGTAGCAGGATATGCAATGATACTAGCGCGTCATGTAGCAATGATTAGGGCAAGGCCCAACTAGCATGTGGCTCATCGATCAAGCAAGTAGCATGTATGACATGAACATCAAGTCATGAGAAGGTGGATGTTGCATGGCAATGTATCTCGGAAAGGCTATGGAAATGCCTTGTAGGTAGGTATGGTGGCTGTTTTGAGGAAAGATATAAGGAGGCTTATGATGACAGAGCGTATCATGCCAAGGATTTGGATGCACCGGCGAAGTATGCGCCAACTCTCGAGGTGCGAAAGGGCAATGCACGGTACCGAAGAGGCTAGAAAAAGTATAGGTGGGTGGAAGTGTCAACTTTCGAATACTCACATTAGTCTGAAGAACTCATGCACTTATTATCGGTAACTCTCAGTCTAATCAGGAGGTTCACAAAGAGACAGGTACCCCGAGGAGGAGTGTATGGGGGTTTTGGTTATCCTTGCGCATCCTGGACTCATGGTACGTGTCGGGGGATTGGTACCCGGGTAGGCTAACCCAAGCGGAAGCAACCTCTCAAGACAAGGATGGACCGATTGGGCTGCAGCTGGGCCGAGCTTGGCAGTCGGCCCAGGCGCAACCGATCCACCCTATTGTCGCCGAGACCATCATCCGATTGGCCCGCAGCTGGGCCGAGGTGGGCGTTAGCACGGCCGATTGCCTAGAGCAATTGACCCTGTCAAGAGCCACCAGTCGGCCCAGGCGCAATCGGCCTACCTTACTGTTTCTGGAGAAGTTGACCCCGGAACCAGTCGGAGGACCAGGCACGGGGTCATAAATGCGCAATCCCGACATATCGGGGTGGCAGGAAGGACAAGTCATGTCGAAGATCCGGCAGAGATACGGTGTCGACCTCTCCGCCGATTCCGCGGACAGGGCGACAAGACCATATCTCCTAGCTCCACTGTTCATCCCCATGCCCTATGGGTCTACAGCATGGGCCGCCGCTCGTAGGATCCGGATCACCCGGAGAGAGCAGTCGGTGGGCCCAAGCCAATTAGAGGATGACAGCTGGGCCCAATCGGCAGTGAAGTTACCGATTTACCCCGGCCTCACACTATAAGTGCCCGGGGTACCCCTCCTGCGTGGGGGACGATCGACACATTCCCACCATTAATCATATCTCCCTCAGTTCATTCACTGCCAGTAGTTACTCCTCAGGGAAGCAGGAGAGTGCCTTGCCCACAGCGGCGCACACCTTCCCCTGAGTAGATAGAGAAGCAGTTATTGTATCCTAGTTCCATCGATATATAAGAGACTAGCAGGAGTAGGGGTATTATCTCTACGGAGAGCCCCGAACCTGGGTACATCGTGGTGTCCTTCACCGTGCTTGTGCCCAACCCGATTCCGGCACCATCGACATCTTCTCTCTCGCGTCTTCCCCTCACTTTAGCCATCCTCATGGCATCTGCCGTCACATATCAACGACAGTTGGCGCCCACCGTGGGGCAGACCGAGGCATCGGCTGGAGTCAAGATCCGGACGGGACTTTCCTCTGCGTCAGGCGGTGGCCACGCCTCTGGCCTGATTCTCAGGCGTGGGGCAATCGATTATGTGGTGGACTACTCGGCACGGTACGGGGCTGGCACGCCACTGCCGCCCGGTGTCTCACTGCAAGAGCAAAGGAAGCAGCTGACGCTGCAGAGCGAATCGGCACCAGTGCGTTGCGGGATGTGTTGTACACGCCCGTGAACAGGAATGGTGATCCCGACCAAGTGCATACTGAGCTGAAAACAGCACGACTTGCCCTCGCTCACAGGGCCGAGCAGGTGTTGGCGGAAGAGCGAAGGCTGGGAGCCATCACCAGGGAGTACAATGCGGCGCATGCAGGCCCGCGGCGGCCGATTGAGCCTGCTGTCTTAGAAGATTTGAGAAGCCGAGGTTGGGCGGTTCATCAGCAGCTGTCAGGAGTTGAGCAACCGGCGAGGCAGGCGAGGCCGACGAAGCAAGCGTAGCCGGAGCAGCCAGCGCAATCGGCATTCATCCAGAGGCCGACGTATAGCACGCCGGACAAGAACCTGAGAGCGGCCGAGCAGATATCACTTGAGCTGGAACATCTAGAGGGAGATGAGCGGCGCGAGCAGACACGCCGAATGCGCGAGCTGATTGCGGCCGCAAAGGAGCAGAGGCTCGTGGCGATGGAAGACAACAGGCAGCAGCCGGCTCCATCTCGGCATGAAAGCAAGGTCAGAAGTAATCGGCCACCCCAGCAGCAAGCAGAAGAGCAGAAGAGCCAGCTGTTAACAGCAGGCGTAAGGACATGCCTCAGCAATCGGCACCAAGACCAGCAATCAGCGCCCGACTTGGCCCTCGCCAAATCGGCCAGAATGACGCAAGGCATCGCATTGAGCTCCTGGAGAAGGAGGCTCAAGAGGATGAAGAAGGAGAAGCTGGCCCGTCGTGTTTTGGTCATCGTATCAGGACCGAGAAGTTTCCCAAAGGTGTTACGCTGCCGAGAGACACGCCCAAGCAATGGCTCTATGAAGCCAGAAGATTGGTTGTCCGATTACCTGACTACGGTTCGCATTGCAGGAGGCAATCGGTGCGTGGCAGTCCGCTATGCACCTTTGATGCTGCAGGGATCGGCTCGTACATGGTTGAACAGCTTGCCCAAGGACAGTGTAAACTGCTGGGAAGATTTCACGAGTGCATTTATCCACAACTTCACAAGCACGTATGAGCGGCCCAACCTCCCGCGGCAGCTAGCCCTCTGTGTGCAAGGCAAAGATGAACCCCTCCGGGACTACTTATCTCGGTAGATCAAGTTGAAGAATTCGTGTGAAGGAGTCCATGAGATCCAGGCCATTCAGTACTTCACGGATGGATGCCTGGCCGATTCAATGCTGAAGCACAAGCTGTTGCGCAAGGATTTCACATCACTCGCCGAGCTCATGAAGGTGGCCAATGCGTTCGCTATGTCCGATTCTGCGATGCGCCCTATCCAGCTCGGAATTGGAGGTGTAATTCAGTCACCAGGGGCTCCGCAGTCGGACACAGGGAACCAAGGCCTTAGTCGGAAGGAAAGAAGAGAGAACAATCGCAACAACAACAACAACCAGCAGAATAATGGCAAGCGTAAAGATGAGCAACCAGACACCCAATATGGCAGTAGGCAGGTGGCCGCTGTCCAGAGCGAAGAAGATCCAGGGGCTGCAGGAGGCAGTCGGAAGATGAAGCCCAATGTAAGACCGACGGGTCAGATGAAGCCCAAGTACACATTTGACGATATGCTAGATGCACCGTGCAAATTGCACAGCACTCCTGGCAGGCCGTCGGCACATACCACTCGGCAGTGTGATTTTGTGAGAAGGATTGCGAAGGGAGAAGCTCTACCACCCCCACCCCACCACCACCCCAGAACAGAGGACCACCTCAGCAGCAGAACCAATTCCCGCGGCAAGACGCCGCTTACATGATTTTCACCAGCGAGTCCACCGACAAGGGCAGTCGGAGAGCCCGAGCTCAAGAGGTCAATGCAACCATGCCGCCGATTCCTCAGTTCATGCATTGGTCCGAGTGCCCCATATCTTGGGACAGAGCAGATCACCCAGCCATCTTGCCAAATCCAGGCAATTATCCGCTTGTGGTCGATGCTCTGTTCGCAGGACCAAAATTCTCATGCAAGTTCTCCCGAGTGCTCGTGGATGGAGGAAGCACAATCAACATCCTGTACAGAGACACCCTGATCAAGTTAGGGCTCACTGAGAAAGATCTTGAACGCAGTCGGACGACATTTCACGGAATCGTCCCAGGGTTGTCTTGCACACCCATGGGCCGCATTCGGTTGGATGTCATATTTGGCACAGAGGAGAACTTCAGGAGGGAGCCGATTTGGTTCGGGGTTGCCGACCTCAGCAGTCCCTATCATGCTCTATTGGGATTGCCCGCATTTGCCAAGTTCATGATCAACGCACAGCAGACGTACCTCAAGATGAAGATCCCAGGGCCAAACGGCGTCATCACCGTCACCGGGGACTTCAGGAAGTCCCTCGAGTGCACGTCCGCTGGCGGCAGTTTGGCTGATTCTCAAGTGGTTGAGACGGAGAAGCGACAGCTCAATAAGGTGATTGCAATGGCGCAAGCTCAAAGCAAGAATCCACTCCCAGTCGGCCCAGCCAAGAGAGCAGAGGAGGAATCGGCTTTTCAGTCGGCCAAAGACAGCAAGAAGATCGCTCTAGATCCCTCCGATTCAACCAAGTTTGTTGTAGTCGGAGCTGGACTTAGCGATAAATAGGAGAGCGAGCTCGTCGAGTTTCTCCGTGAGAATCGGGACATCTTCGCATGGTCCCCACAAGACATGCCTGGTGTGCCGAGAGAACTCGCCGAGCACAAGCTGCACATTCGGCCAGGCTCGAAACCGGTCAAGCAACCCCTGAGACGTTTTTCCGAAGATAAGAGAAGGGCAATCGGCGAAGTGATTGCGAAGCTGCAAGCTGCAGGATTTATCATGGAAGTGTTTTACCCCGAGTGGCTGGCGAACCCAGTCCTTTTCATGAAGAAGAACAAGACCTGGTGCATGTGTATCGATTACACCTGCCTGAACAAGGCGTGCCCGAAAGATCCGTTTGCTCTGCCCCGTATCGATCAAGTGATTGATTCTACGGCCGGCTGCGAGCTTTTGTCTTTTCTGGATGCCACAGCTGGCTATCACCAGATCAAACTTGCGGTGGAGGATCAAATAAAAACTGCATTCATAACCCCTTTCGGGGCTTATTGTTACATCACCATGCCTTTTGGTTTGAAGAATGGAGGCGCCACTTATCAGCGTACAATTCAGAGATGCACACACTCTCAGCTCGGCAGAAATCTCCACGTTTACGTAGACGAACTGGTAGTGAAATCGGCCAAGGGAGTCACACTTCTAGATGACCTCCGAGAGACATTTGCAAATCTGAGAACCTACCAGATCAAGCTCAATCCGGAGAAATGCGTCTTTGGAGTCCAGGCCGGCAAGCTTCTAGGATTTCTCATTTCCGAAAGAGGAATCGAATGCAATCCCGAGAAGATAGCCGCAATAGAGCGCATGGAATAACCCAAGAACCTGAAGCAAGTGCAGAAGTTCACCGGTTGCCTCGCATCACTTAGCCGATTCCTCAGTCGGCTGGGTGAAAAAGCAATCCCATTATACCAACTGATGAAGAAGACAGAGAAGTTTACCTGGACCCCCCAAGCAAGCGAAGCATTCCGAGAGCTCAAGCGCATGCTCTCCATCGCGCCGATTCTGGCTGCCTCGATTGAGAAGGAGCCAATGATGCTATACATTGCGGCGACCAATCGGGTGATCAGTGCAGTTATGGTGGTGGAGAGGCCCGAGAAGGACAAGGCACAGCAAATCCAGCGGCCTGTGTATTACATCAGTGAAGTGCTCTCGGCGTCCAAGCAGAACTACCCTCACTATCAGAAGATGTGTTATGGAGTGTACATGGCGGCCAAGAGATTGAAGCCATATTTTCAGGCGCACTTGGTTACAGTGATCAGCTCGGCTCCACTAGCCGACATCATAGGAAGCAGAGACGCAACCGGAAGAGTGGCGAAGTGGGCAATCGAGATCTCCAACCATGGCATCCAATATGAGCCAAGAACTGCAATCAAATCACAAGCATTGGCCGATTTCCTGGTGGACTGGGCTGAAACTCAATATACGCCACAGCTCCCAGGATCGGATTTCTGGCGAATGCATTTTGATGGCTCCAAGATGAAGAGCGGCCTAGGGGCTGGCGTGGTACTTACTTCACCAAGAGGAGACCAACTGCAGTATGTGCTCCAGATTCACTTTGCAGCATCAAATAATGTCGCCGAGTACGAAGCTCTTGTGCATGGTATCAAGCTAGCCAAGGAAATCGGCATTCAGAGCATCGAATGTTTCGGTGATTCCGATTTAGTGGTCCAGCAATGCACAGACAACTGGGATGCAAAGGACGCAAATATGGCGAGCTACTGTTTCCTGGTGCAACAGATCAGCGGGTACTTTGAAGGATGCGAGTTCCACCATGTGCCGAGAGCAAACAACGAAGCAGCAGATGCGTTGTCCAAGCTCGGGTCAACAAGGCAAGCCATCCCACCAGGAGTATCACTTGAGCACATTAGGAAGCCGTCCATCACACCATCTCCGAAATCCGAGTCCATCTTCATCTCGGAGACCGACCTGGAAGCATTAAAGAAGGCAAAAGAAGCTCCACGGCAAAGATCCCAAGTTTGAAGAAGCAGGCAAGCACAAAAGGTCCTTCAACTTCCGCCGAGCCGATTGCACCGGCAGCAGTCGACTGCGAGCCAGGGGATGCCGATTGCAGCAAAAAGAGCAAAGCCAGCGGACGTCAAGCAAAGGCAGCACCAGATGGCATAGCCTCAAGAGAGCCAATAACATCAGGCACTGCCGACTGCATCGAAGCAACTCCAGCCGCAGAGGGGAAATCGTTACCAGGGGCTGCCGAATGCGTGCCAGACGCCGCAATCGGTGGCTCAGGGGCAGAAGTCGAAATGACAGATGTTCAAGAGGCCGATGTCCAGCACGCCGAAAACCAAGACGAAGATGCACCCCAGCAAGCAATAGTGATGGTAGTAGTCAGTGCGCCATCATGGGCACAGCCAATCAGAGATTTCTTAGCAGATGGAATCCTTCCAGAAGACGAAGCCAAATCAAGAAAAATCAGTCGCCGATCTTGGGCATACACAATAATCAACAACGAGCTAGTGTGCAAGAGTGCAACTGGTGTCTTTCAGAGATGTGTGGAGGAGGATAGAGGATTGGAGTTGCTCCGAGATATTCACCAAGGCGAATGTGGTCATCATGCATCGGCAAAAGCCATTGCAAGCAAAGCTATCCGGCATGGTTTCTACTGGCCGACTGCACTCGCAGCGGCTGAGAACTTGGTGAAATATTGCAAGGGTTGCCAGCGGTTCAAGGCAAAGAGTCATCAGCCAGCGTCAGCATTGAAGACAATTCCAGTAGCATGGCCGTTTGCGGTGTGGGGTTTGGATATGGTTGGTCCGTTCAAAACAGCTCGAGGCGGCATGACACATCTCCTAGTTGCAGTGGACAAGTTTACTAAGTGGATTGAGGCTCGCCCGATCAAGAAGTTGGATGGTCCGACTGCGGTCCGTTTTGTGGCTGACATTGTATGCAGATATGGTGTCCTAATAGCGTTATCACCGACAACGGCACCAATTTTGCAAAGGGCGCTCTGGCCCGATATGCATCTCAGCAGGGCATTCGGCTCGATCTTGCATCGGTCGCCCATCCTCAGTCAAATGGCCAAGTAGAAAGAGCAAATGGTCTTATCCTGTCGGGCCTCAGACCCCGATTGGTGGAGCCGCTCGAGAGGGCACCCGGAGCTTGGATCGATGAACTCCCAGCAGTACTGTTCAGCTTAAGGACCACACCAAACAGGTCGACTGGATTCACTCCTTTTTTCCTGGTGTATGGATCAGAAGCAATCATCCCGTCCGACATCGAGTTCGATTCACCTCGGCACGCCATGTACACCGAGGAAGAAGCCAGGTTAGCACGAGAAGACGGCGTCGATCTCAAGGAAGAAGCCTGCCTGCTAGCCTTATCCAGATCAGCAATTTACCAGCAGAAGTTGCGGCACTATCACAGCAAGAAAATCCGTCCTCTCGCATTCCGAGAGGGAGACATGGTGCCCCGCCGAATTCAGAAGTCAGATGGGCAGCACAAGTTGTCTTCTCCTTGGGAGGGTCCGTTCATCATCAGCCGCGCACTCAAGAACAACTCGTACTATTTGATTGACTGCACCAAAGGCACTCGGCACAAGGACACGTCAGGAGTAGAAACCGAGCGACCATGGAACGCCGAGCTTTTATGCCCGTTCTATAGTTGAAGGGTAGAAATGAATGTATGCCATTCGGCAATCGATAAGTAAAGCTATCATGCCTCTGAAAAAGAGCATTTGATTATCTCTGCGTAATTGTATTCGAAAAGCTAGCCCTAGTCGGCGATGCTTCGTCATACCCGAGACGTGAATAACGCACTCGGGGACTGACCGACCACGAGGTCAAAAACATAGGCCAATGAGGCACGGGGGCTGCGGGCTGGTCTTCTAACTTGGCATCCGGCTCAAGCACAAGTCGCGAGAGTGATTGTGGCATTGAGAGGAAGAGCAAGTGGAGCAGTCGGCAGCACAAGTGCCCGAGATACAAGTCGAAGCGCTCTAAAAAGGGCACAGCTGATTAAATGGGTCACCGATTGCGCTACCAACCGAGGCACTGAGCAATCGGCAGCGAGCAATCGGATACTAACAATGTAGAATCCTTTGCGTTAAACTTGTCATGTAAAAAGCAAAAACTTATCGAACCTTGTTTGGAAGTCAACCTATGATCCGGTTGCATGCCGCATGTCGGCAGCAACATGGACAAGGCTTGATACCATCAAGCGCAGACCGATAAAAGAAACTGACAAAGACGCAAAGTTGATCACATAAACAAAACATGAAACGAGCAGCCAAGTGGCATAGACATAAAAGGCCCACGGCCAAATAAGTTCATTACATCGAAACTACACCCAGTGGGTGGCAGTAGAAGTGAAACAATGTCTTACAAGCAGCCACGCTGCAAATATAAATAAGATACGATGTCGGCAGCGGCAAATGCCATTCTCGGCGTCACGGCTTAAGAAGTCGGGGCGGTCGATGGAGCAGAGCTTGCAGTCGGGATAGTTGCGTCAGCTCGCGCAGTGGTGGCATCTGGCTCCGACTGCGCGTCAAAAGAGGTGGCCCCAGTCCGCTTGGATCTCGGAGATGTATGGGATGAGCCGCTGTCAGAAAGCTCCTCGGCTAGGCCAGAGATTGAAGGTGCAGCGAGCGGGTTCCCTTCCTCGTAGAGATATGGAGTGTAGTCGTACGGAGAGAACCAGTTCACCATGGTGCTGGCCAGCCGATTTACTTCGGTATAGGTCTTCTCAAGCACGTCGGCTGCATTTTCTCTGAGGCTATAAAGCTGGGAAAGCTTCACCTGAGGATACCAGCTCAG
This sequence comes from Bromus sterilis, assembly GCA_950022295.1. Taxonomy (NCBI): domain Eukaryota; kingdom Viridiplantae; phylum Streptophyta; class Magnoliopsida; order Poales; family Poaceae; genus Bromus; species Bromus sterilis. Next base: position 122,424,802 of record OX465601.1, on the reverse strand, counting down.
CACAGTTTGGAGAGCAGTCTCCGCGCCAGTCCGAGCTGCTGAGTTTAACAAGACGTCGATCCGACGTGGGATGGCCTTCAAAAGAGTCCGAGTCTGCTCAGTGGTAGCATTCGGAGCCTCCCCTTTGTCTGAATCCTCTTCCTCTTGTGCTTCAAGCTCGCGGATCTCGGCGGAGGAACCGGCAACGTTTTTCATCTTTTGAAGTCCGACCTTGAGCTCATTCGGCGACCACAATGATTCAGCGATTTTCAGAATGCCGAGCTTGAATGACAAGGCAACTCCCTTGATGATAGGAATGCGAGCTTCTGTGCCAATCAAATACTCGTGCCGAGTCCAGACATTGTCTTCAAGTTGGCAGGTCCCTCCGGCGGCAACAGTTTCCTCTTGGGATTTGGCTACGGCCGCGTAGGCAGCTGCTTCAGATTCAGGCCAAGCCTCTGCATCATGAAGGGAAATATGAACAACAAAGTAGAAAGAGGAGAGCAGTCAGAAAAGGCACTCGGATGCAGGAAACTCTTACCGCTGAGGAGGACGTCCATCTCGGTCATGGTGTCGCAGAAGCCTTTGGCTCGGCGGCGCAACCGAGTGGCCTCTTCATAGCTATGTTTCTCCAGCTCCTCATATTTGGCGATATGCTCGTCGCGATCCTTTCGGATGGAATCTCGGGCAGCAATAGCATCATTCAGCTCAGCTCACATCGCGCCTCGGGCGGCAACTGCGGCATCTCGTTCGGCGCGAAGTTCATCGCCGGCAGCGGCAACAGCAGCCAATTCATCCGAGTGCTCTTTCTTCAAAGAAATCATCTCTGAGCGAAGGGATTGGACAGTCTGGGACAGGTCAACTTCCACTCCTTGCAATCAGGTCAATTCATTTTTGGCTGCGGCAAGGTCAGCAGTAAGTTCGGCAATCCGACCTTCAAGGCCATCCACTAAGGGAACGGAGACTAGAGAAAGACATAAAGAAGTCAGCACAAGGGAAATTGTCAATCGGAGAGAAGATAAAGGCAATGGGGAAGTTACCTTTCAGCTTTTCAATCTCGGCCGATTGGTGATTAACCTGCAGCTGAGCTTGAGCAAGGGTTCGGAGACTGGCAGCATAGGCTTCAAGGAGCTTCTCAAAGACTTCACGTTTTTCGTCCATGATAGCCTGAGAAGAAAATCAAGTCAAACTTCAGAGGCATAGCAGAAAAGAAAAGATCCGAATCGATTGCAAGCAATCGGCCCGAATCTCGGGGACTACACCCACCGGAAGAAAAATCTCCCGATTGGAGGAAGGCAGGAGAAAGAACAAGTCATAGAAGATCCGAACCGACTGCTAACAAAAATAAAGAAGCATAAAATATCCGAACCGATTGCTAACAATCGGCCCGAATCTCGGGGACTACACCCAGTGGGTGCGCTGGCGCGCACCCACCGGAAGATAAGTCTCCCGATTGGAGGAAGGCAGGAGGAAAAATAAAGAAGCATAAAAGATCCGAACTGATTGCTAACAATCGGCCCGAATCTCGGGGACTACACCCACTGGGTGCGCTGGCGCGCACCCACCGGAAGAAAATCTCCCGATTGAAGGAAAAACAGGTAAAGAAAGTGGAAGAGCTTACCGCATGAGTGCGATCGAGCTGTTGGAGGTCCCGAGCTATGGCAGTGGCAAAGTCGTTCACTCGACTGAGGGCCGTTGTTAGAGAATCCGAGGAGCGGCGCGAAGTGTCGCGCTCAGGGCCAACGTGCCGGGTGCGAGCGTACTCGGCCCGGAACTGGTCCACCGAGCGCATCAGAACTTATGACGTAGAGGAGGTCGGCGCTGGTGCTGAAGTTTGAATGGTGGCAGCAGAGGTAGCAATGGTGAAGGCTTGTGGCGCCGACGTCATCTGAGGGCCGGAAGTACCCGGTTGTGGTTGCGGCGCAATCGGATGAGCCGAGGCGGAGGTGATCACGGTGATTGGCGGCGGGATCGTCATTGTCAGTGGCGCGGATAGTACAACCGGCGGCATAGTTGTTGCAATCGGCGGCGTGGACACCACGATTGGCGACGGAGTCGTGGTCGTCGGAGGCTCGGACATGGTAATCGGAGCAGCAGCAGTGATGGCAGTGGAGACCGGGTCGGAGCGGCGTGGCGGAGATGGGGCAATCGGGTCGACCGATTGCGTTCCTCTGCCACCAGTAACTCCCCGATCAGCTGTACTCTTGGAAGTCTTGGAAGCAAGGGAAGAGGAGGAAGTCTTGTTAGCCGTCTCAAGGCGGGCCTTCTTAGCAGCACATTTGGCATCCTTGGAGGAGCGATGAGAAGCAGGCGGCCGTTTGTGGACGCCGGCGGCAGATGCAGCAGGCGAGATGACGGCACTAGCTCGGACAGGGACGTCGGTGTCGACGTCATCAAGCCCAATCGGCTCCCTGAAAGAAGAAAGAAGAGGTAAATCAGTATAAGGAAAAACAGTAAGATTCAAGGCATGAACATAGAAGCATACCCGATTGTTCTTGGTGCACCGGAAGGCATCCGACATTTCAGCGGGACGACATCCAGCGGCGCCTGGGAAATCGGCCTTCGGGTAGCCGTCACCTGAGGTTGTTTTCCCTTGCCAGTTGTCGGCGCTATCTTAGCGGCCTTGCTGGGGGCGGCACCGGTGGAGGAGCTGGTCGCCGAGGTGCGCTTAACCGGCACCTTCGGAGGCTTGGCACGAGGAGCTGCATCAGAACCATCAGCCTTTGAGACACTATCGTCATCGCTCCATTCGGCCAAAAGTTGCTCAAGGGAAGGGTCAGGCGTACCCCCTTGAGCTGTCGGCCGGGTGTCGATCTTCTGGGGGTCGGTGGCCTCAGCGTCAATGTCGTCGGCATCTTCAGAATCGGAGGATTGCCCGGAAGATTCGTCGTCATCATCATCATCATCACCTGACTCGGCGGAAGGGACCTGGTTGTGGTATTCAAAGTTAGTGGGGTCGTCTTCTGCGCGGTCGGGGGCATACGCGCCGGCCACCTGGCTGTCTTCCATCAAATCGGACCGGATGAAATGCTGGAAAAGAAGATGAAAGCAATCAGAGAAGCTAGGAAGAAAAAGCAATCGGCAGAAGAAAGCAATCGGAGCATACCACAAGCGGTTTCTGTTGGCGAGTGAGGTAGTCAAGCCCGAAGCGGAAGGGGTCAGGCAAAGGACTAGATGTGATAGCCTTCACCCTAGCGCAAAGGTCTTCTGTCTTCACCCGCCACGTACAGAGCCGAGTGGGGTCTCGAGGGCCCGACATATCGCAGATGCGGTGCACTCGGCGCTGCAGAGGGAGCACTCGGACTTGAAGCCAAGCGGCTACAAGATCAGTCGGAAGAAGTCCTTCCTGCTCTAACTGGGCAACTCGGGCAACTTGGGCGTCGACATCAAGGTCTCCGACACCATGCTTTAGCGACCATTGATGTTTTTCAATCGGCCGGGCAAGGGAGAACTCGGGCAGATTTAGGAGGTCGGGGCCTTGGTCGGGGGACTTGACGTAAAAAAATGTGGTCTGCCAGTTCTTGCAGGACTGGACGATCTCGGGACTTTTGTACCGTGGTTTGCTGGCGGCGACAAGGCAACTTCCGCAATCGGTCATGTTAGTCGGATAGGTTGGTTTGTCACCTTCTGTAGCAGCCGGCACCACCGCCCCGTCCGAGCATTATGAGCTCGGAGGTTGAAGAACCGTTTCCAAAGAGCAACACTCGGGCGGCAACCGAGGTATCCTTCACATAGTGTGACGAAGCCAGAGAGTATCATGATGAAGTTCGCCGCGAGGTGATGCGGCTGCAATCGGTGGAAGTCAAGAAAACTGCGAAAGAAGGTGCTGGCGGGGAGTCCGAATCCACGCTCGAAGTGAGCAAGGAAGACGACCCTCTCGCCAGCGCGCGCGGTGGGCACGATCTCAGCGCCGGGAACGCGCCACTGGATCTCAGCCGGCATCTTGCGGGCGCGGACCAGGGCTTGGATGTCGCCCGCGGTGACCTTGGCTCCCTTCCAGCACCCGCGGCTCGCCTGTGAGGTATCCCGCCGGGGAGCCATGGAGTTCGCGGCGGAGCAAGAAGAGGGACGAGAAGCAAGCGGCGAGAGAAAGACCGCGGCGGCGGAGCAGAACGTGAGCGCACGGCTGCAGCAGATCTCGTGCGCGGAGGCGAAGAAACGGGCGCAATAGAGAGCTTCTGTGGAGCGGCAATGGCGCGTGGGAGCAGCGAGAGATGGAGGAAGAAGAAGATGTGCAGGAGAAGGAAGAGGCAAGGGCCCTCCCCTGTGGCTTATAAGGGCGGCGGGGGAGGGGAGTGGGATGCGATTGCGGCCATGTGGCTTGGTGTGGCCTAGCACACAGGAAGACCAACCACCAGGCCGGCGCAAGAGATCCTAGCGTGGGAAGCGAGGCGTGCGACGTGGGGGTCGAGGCCTGTAGTTATCTCATGTCGCACGTGTGTCGTGGGCCACGATTCATCAATTCCATCCCGAGGAAATCGAAAGTAACCGTTGGAAGGCAATCGGCGAAAGATGCTATTCTCCAAAAAGTGAAGGCGGAAATCGGAGACGATGTAAAGAAGATCGGACGATATCTTTGGTCAGCCGAGTGCGAGCAACGAGTCGAACTCGGAATGACGCACTCGATGAGGCCATAACAGTCGGAAGACATCGAAGAGATTGGAAACTGCAAAAGCCCCGCGGTCAAATAACTGTGGGACCTTTACAGCTTTAGGGGCTACTGTCGGGGGATTGGTACTCGGGTAGGCTAACCCAAGCGGAAGCAACCTCTCAAGACAAGGATGGACCGATTGGGCTGCAGCTGGGCCGAGCTTGGCAGTCGGCCCAGGTGCAACCGATCCACCCTATTGTCGCCGAGACCATCATCCGATTGGCCCGCAGCTGGGCCGAGGTGGGCGTTAGCACGGCCGATTGCCTAGAGCAATCGACCCTGTCAAGAGCCACTAGTCGGCCCAGGCGCAATTGGCCTACCTTACTGTTTCTGGAGAAGTTGACCCCGGAACCAGTCGGAGGACCAGGCACGGGGTCATAAATGCGCAATCCCGAGATATCGGGGTGGCAGGAAGGCCAAGTCATGTCGAAGATCCGGCAGAGATACGGTGTCGACCTCTCCGCCGATTCCACGGACAGGGCGACAAGACCATATCTACTAGCTCCACTGTTCATCCCCATGCCCTATGGGTCTACAGCATGGGCCGCCGCTCGTAGGATCCGGATCACCCGGAGAGGAGCAGTCGGTGGGCCCAAGCCGATTAGAGGATGACAGCTGGGCCCAATCAGCAGTGAAGTTATCGATTTACCCCGGCCTCACACTATAAGAGCCCGGGGTACCCCTCCTGCGTGGGGGACGATCGACACATTCCCACCATTACTCATATCTCCCTTAGTTCATTCACTGCCAGTAGTTACTCCTCAGGGAAGCAGGAGAGTGCCTTGCCCACGGCGGCGCACACCTTCCCCTGAGTAGATAGAGAAGCAGTTATTGTATCCTAGTTCCATCGATATATAAGAGACTAGCAGGAGTAGGGGTATTATCTCTACGGAGAGCCCCGAACCTGGGTACATCGTGGTGTCCTTCACCGTGCTTGTGCCCAACCCGATTCCGGCACCATCGACATCTTCTCTCTTGCGTCTTCCCCTCACTTTAGCCATCCTCATGGCATCTGCCGTCACATATCGACGACAGTACGTGAGTGTACTCTAATATTCGAACCCTCCAGAGGTTAGTGATCCATCTAGCAGCTAGAGTTCTCAACATGGGTTTTTTGGTTTTCGAAAAACACACGGATTGCCCAAAATATGACATCTATCACTAATAGACAAGAGCTCTTGACACCAAAAGTTCAAACATTACTCACATCAATACCTCAAAACTATTGCAAGTTATTACTACAAAGAGAATAGCAACTTTAACTACCTACTTTCAGTCAAGACACAGAACTCGGTGCAACAGGCAAACTCTCTAACAAGATAAAACATGCAACCTATAGAAAGTTCAACCTAAGACAAAAGAAAAGCTCTAGAAAAACTAAAGCACTACAACTAAACAGAACAGCAGCTAAGAAAAGAAAAAGAACATCTCACTGCTAAAAGAATAAGCATGCAAATCCTAGGAGGAGTTCTAGTTCAAGCGGAGAGTGAATCTCTCCCACACAAAAGAGTAAGTTGGGGTCTAACTTGTTACTACAGCAAAGAAAGCAAAACAAACCTAGAAAAGTAAAGAGCGAGACGCTCCAAGCAAAGCACATAACACATGAAGTGATAAAAATATAGTGCAACACGGGACAAACTGATGATTGTTGATGAAGAAGGAGATGCATCGGGGGCATCCCCAAGCTTAAACGCTTGAGTCTTCTTGAATATTTATTGGGGTTGCACATGGGCATCCCCAAGCTTGAGCGTTTGACACTCCTGAATCTTCTTTCATCATCCTCCATCGCGCACTTGAAAACTCCCTTCATACATAATTCATTGTAGGCTGATTAGAGAGGTTAGTACCCTAATAAAATAATTTTCCTCTACTGCAAATAAAGATTTCCAAGAAGAGCTACTGTTTCTCTTGCCTGCCCAAAAAAGTTTGCAAAGAAAAAGCAAGCTCAAGGATTGCAAAACTGCAAAAAGAAAAACCGGGGCAGAAGCTGAGAAAAACAGAACAATAGAGAAAGGAGAATTTTTTCGAGGTACTTCTGCAACTCAAATCAAAAAAAGTTGAACAGACGCCTGAAAGGTAATTGTATGGAGCATGCTGTCAAAAAATTCAGATCAAAAATATGATCTGGTGATTTATTGAAATTTTTTCCGTCAAGCAGACAAAATCTGTTTCTGGACAGCAAGCACCAACTTTTGACCTTTCTTTCAATCTGAGGCTAAACTTGGCACAAAGCTTGAAAAGTAAAGATACAATGATGTTGCTACAGTAGTAACAATCATCAAGACCACTAAGAACAGAACAAAAGCAAAAAGAAAAACCTAAATTCGTTGCGGGCTGCCTCCCGAAAGCACTTCTTTAAAGCCATTAGCTAGGCTTAAAGATTATAGAAGATGCTCTCACAAGAATAAGAATTTTGAAGCAAAAGAGAGCATCAAGAAGCAAATATGAAACGCATTTAAGCTTAACCCACTTCCTATGCATAGGCATATTGTAAGAAAATAAATCAAAGAAGCACAAAGTGACATGCATAGGAAGGTAGAACAAGAACAACTTCAAAACTTTCAACATGAAGAGAGGTATTTTTGTAACATGGAAGTTTCTACAACCAAACTTTCCTCTCTCAAAATAATTTTTAGTAGCATCATGAACAACATCAAGAATATAACTATCACATAAATCATGTTGTTCATGACCTACAAGCACACGCGTATTGTTTTCAACACGGTTTTTAGGATGATAAGATAGATGCAACCCATCACATTGAGCGTTGATAAGAGCAAAATTCTCCGGAATAGTTGGAGATTTCAAAAGGATAATAGGGCAATCAAGTGTGGGTGCAACAAAAATAATTTCATGCTTAACATAAGGAACTATAGCAAGTTCATCTTCGTAGGCATCATCCATAGTGGCATCATGGCCATCAACAAAGCAAGTATCAAAATCATCAGAAAGGGAAGTATCAAGTGAGTCCTCGGAATCATAAGTTTCCTCTTCATAGCAATCATTAGCCTCTTCTTGGGCAGCAAGCATTCTATTTTTAAAATCCTCAATATAAGCATTGGAAGTATAATTCTCAAAGCAATAAGCAAGAACAACAAAGTTTTCAGACTTGTGAATAGTATCGTAATACTTTTCAATCAAAGAAGCAATCTCATAAGCACCTTTAAAAGCAACAAACTCTTCAATCTTTTCAACATCAAAGTAATCATAAACACCTTTGGCATAAGAAGATAGGATGTCATTTTCATTAAACTCGCATTGGAAAGGAAGGTGTTTACGCTCTATATTAGAGCAGCAAGTAAAATCATAAATGTGGCATAAACACTCAGCATAGCAATAAGAAGTTTGTATTTGGTCCCATAAATGTTTCCCTTTCTGAGATAGGCGGTGCCGCGTGTAATGAGCATGCTCATCCAATGATTTTCCCTCAACCAAATCGGTTGGGTTTTTAGCGCGAGCACAAATTGATCGAAGACGAGCCAAGTGAAACATGTCCATCCTACCATATTTGGGTGGTTCAACACCCATGGTAAAGATAGCATCAGCAAGCAAGGTAACATGTATTTTTTGTATTTTTGATTAGGGACACAAAAGTAAAAACTGAAAGGTAAACTAACAAGACTAAAAAGCAAAGATAAAAGATAGTGTGCAACTCCCCTATCTTGTAGACTTGAGTCCCCGGCAACGGCGCCAGAAATTTGCTTGATGGCTTCTCGCCCCTCGTTGGTTACCCCAAGTGGAAGGTTTGAGATGCAGTGCAGCAGCAAGTTTCCCTCGGTGAAGATACCAAGGTTATCGAACCAGTAGGACTCAGGAGATACAAGTAGGTGGCAACGTCGCCATAAATTGCTTCCTGACTAGGGTGTTGTCGTGTACCTGCACACAACAACAAATAACTTTTCTCCCAACGAGTACAGAGGAGTTGTCAATTCCTCCGGCCTTGTCGTTTACAAAGGATCAACGCAAGAGATAAAAGGTGCAAAGGAAAGTAAAAGAAGAAAGTAAATTGAGGGTGTGAACAATAATGTGAAGATGGACCGGGGTCCCGTGATTTTCACTAGTGATGTCTCTCTCCCAAAAGACGATAAAAGTGCTAGCGAGGTAAACAAATCACAGTTGGGCAATTGAAAGGATTATGAAGGTACCGCAATGCTAACTATGCTGCAAAGAAAGGAAGGGCTCAAAAGCAATGGGCAGTACGCCAAGGTAAGTAGACCGAAATCCATCTGCATCTACTATGAATCATCCACCTTGAGATATCTATCCAGAACATCTCGCTGGTATTAAGTTGCGAATCCCACCCAAAGTGTAAACTCAAAGCAACAGACAACTGCATTAAAAGAACTTTGCGTAAAGTAAACAATCCTTGCACCCGCAGGTACAAGCATCTTTGTTTTATCCCTGGTGGCAACAACACATCCCCTAGTCTCATGTTTTTGTCACTCAAGCTAGACATCAAGGGGCTGAACCCACAATCGAGCATAACGCTCTCTCTTGGAGTTGCAAATAAAATACTTGGCCAAAGCAAATACCGCAACGGAGAACATGCAAGAATTTACTCAAGAACAAAATATAAAAGAGAAGAACCAAATATATTACTCATGACAATCTGAACATAGTCTCATAATCCATCAGATCCCAACAAACTCAGCATAGCAACAACACAAATTACATAGATGCCTCGATCATGTGAGGCAGCTCACGAGGACTCGAAAGTGGAAGCACAAAAGGGGGAGAGATTCATCACATAGCTACTGGTCACGGACCCATGGTCCAAGGGGGACTACTCACGGCATATCCGGGAGGCGTCCATGGCTATGGATGGTCTCCCGGAGGGGGTTCCTCCTTCCGGCAGGGTGCCGGGGCAGCTTCTCCAGGCAGCCCCGATCTTGAAACGGCGGCGGCAACGGTACAGAGGGGAGTTCGCGAGAAAGAGATCGATATTAGGGTTTTCCACCCCGAGGGGTAAATATAGGCAAAGGGGGGCATCGAGGGGACCCACGAGGCAGTCAGGAGGGTCCCTGGCGCGGCCCAGGGTGGGGACGCGCCACCTGCCCTCCTGGCTGCCTGGTGGTGGCCCCCCTTCCCTCTCTTGGTGATTCCGGAAGCTTCTGTTGCGCTGATTTTTTATATATTTTTCCCAGAATTTTTGGAGCAGTTTTAATGGCTGGAAAACTTGAAATACAAAAACAACAGAAAACAGAAACTGGCAACTGGGTGCACTGAGTTAATAGGTTAGTCCAAATAGGTTCAAAAGTGTATGAAAGTTCAAGCAAAACATGGCAAAGTCACACAAAGCATGCATGGAGCAAGCAGAAATTATAGATACGTTTGGGACGTATCAGCAGTACGCCAAGGTAAGTAGACCTAAATCCAACTGCATCTACTACGAATCATCCACCTTGAGATATCTATCCAGAACATCTCGCTGGTATTAAGTTGTGAATCACACCCAAAGTGTAAACTCAAAGCAACAGAAAACTGCATTAAAAGAACTTTGCGTAAAGTAAACAATCCTTGCACCCGCAAGTACAAGCACCGTTGCTTTATCCCTGGTGGCAACAGTACATCCCCTAGTCTCATGTTTCTGTCACTCAAGCTAGACATCAAGGGGCTGAACCCACAATCAAGCATAACGCTCCCTCTTGGAGTTGCAATAAATCACTTGGCCAAAGTAAAATATGGCAACGGAGAACATGCAAGAATTTACTAAAGAACACAAATATAAAAGAGAACGAAATATATTACTCATCACAATCTGAACATAATCTCATAATCCATCAGATCCCGGCAAACTCAGCATATCAACATAGAAAACTACAAAAGTGCCTCGATCATGTGAGACAGCTCACGAGGTCTCGAAAGTGCAAGCACAAAGAGGGGAGAGGTACATCACATAGATACTGGTCACGGACCCATGGTCGAAGGGGGGGCTAATCAAGGCACATCCGTGAGGCGTCTAAGGTGATGGATGGTCTCCCGGAGGGGGTTCCTCCTTCCGGCAGGGTGCCGGGGCAGCTTCTCCTGGCAGCCCCGATCTTGAAACGGCGGTACAGAGAAGAGAACGGGAATAGCAGATCGATATTAGGGGTTTCCGTCGCGGGGGGTAAATATAGGCCAAAGTGGGCACCGAGAGGGGCCACAGGGCAACCAGGAGGCCTCCTGGCGCAGCCTAGGGTGGGGCCGCGCCAGGGACCCTCCTGGGGCCCTGGTGGGTCCACCCCCTTCCTTCCTTGGTGATTCAGGAAGCTTCTGGGTCGCTGATTTTTTATATAATTTTTCCGGGATTTATTTGGCACTTTTAATGGCCGGAAAATCTGAAATACAAAAACAGCAGAAAACAGGAACTGGCAACTGGGTGCACTGAGTTAATAGGTTAGTCCAAATATGGTAAAAAGTGGATGAAAGTTCAAGCAAAACATGGCAAAGTCACACAAATCATGCATGGAGCAAGCAGAAATTATAGATACGTTTGGGACGTATCAACATCCCCAATCTTAATTCACGCGTCCTCGAGTAGGGAAATGATAACAAGCATAATTTCTGTGGTAACATGCCACACAACCATATAAGGACTTTTAAGTAAAGCAATCAACGCATGCAATTAAATTCAATTCTTAACAAGCAAGAGTCTATATTAGCATTGACACAAGCAATAAAAGAACAAAAGGTGCAAGAGGTCTCGCTGTCCGTGACTCGAATGTCTCCAAATTGTGTTTGCGTGAAAGAAAGGGGATAGGGAATACGAGATAAAAAATAGTTGTTGAGAACCACTATCTACTAAAGTTTCACACTTAGTCTCCTTTGAATTCTTATTTGGACTCGTCCCCAGACCACTAGCCAGGTACAAGTCAAACTGATCCACTCCCTTTCGATATTTTTAGCACTCATGCAATGGATGAGTGATAGTACGAATTAACGCCCCCACGTTGGTTACCGAAAGTGGAAGGTTGAGATGTAGACAACGGCAATTTCCCTTAGCGAAGATGCTAAGGTTGAGTATCGAACCAGTAGGACTCCGACAGATACAAGAAGGTGGTGAAGTGAATAATGGCGTCGTTTACAACCGAGGTTGCTAAATTCACCTGGACCTGCACACACAGCAAATATCTTTGCTTCCCAACGAGTACAGAGGAGTTGTCAATTCCTCCGGCCTTTTTGTTTACAAAGGATAAAACGCACGAGATAATAATGATAGTGATAGCAACGGAAAAGTAAATAAAGCAGTAAATTGATAGTGGTGTAAACCGTATTGGAAATATGGACCGGGGTCCTGTGATGTTCAATAGTGATGTCTCTCTCCCAAAAGACGATAAAATAACCATGCGAGGTAAACAAATTACAGCTGGGCAATTGACAGGATTATGTGCGCAAACAAATGCTAATTATGCTATAAAGAAAGGAAGAGGCTCAAAAGCATGGGCGGTACGCCAAGACAAGTAGACCGAAATCCATCTGCATCTACCTACTAATCATCCACCTTGAGATATCTATCTAGAACATCTCGCTGGTATTAAGTTGCGAATCCCACCCAAAGTGTAAACTCAAAGCAACAGACAACTGCATTAAAGAACTTTGCGTAAAGTAAACAATACTTGCACCCGCAAGTACAAGCACCGTTGTTTTCCCCCTTGTGGCAACAACACATCCCCTAGACTCATGTTTCTGTCACTCAAGCTAGTCATCGGGGGGCATGAACCCACAATCATGCACAATGCTCCCTCTTGGAGTCACTACCTACTACTTGGACAAAGCAATAAACAGCAACGGAGAACATGCAAGAATTACTCTAGAACATAAATATAAAAGAGGAGAATCAAATATATTACTCAAACATAATTTGAACATAATCTCATAATCCATCGGATCCCAGCAAACTCAGCATAGCAACAGCAGAAAAATATTACATATGTGCCTCGATCATGTAGGGCAGCTCACGAGGTCTAATCCATGAAGAACAAAGAGGGGAGGAGAACATCACATAGCTACTGATCATAGACCCATGGTACAAGGTGGACTACTCACGGTTCATCGGGGAAGCATCCATGGTGGTAGAGAGGCTCCCGGAGGTGGTTCCTCCTCCGGCGGGGTGCCGGGAAGAGGTCTTCTGGTGCTCCCGATCTTGGAAGCACGGCGGCGGCGGAACAGAGGAGAGATCGCGAAAAAGGGTTCCCTTCACGGGGGTTTTACGTCACGAGGGATATATAGGCGAAGGGTGGCAGCCAAGGGGCCCACCAGGGGTCCAGGCGCCCCCTTGGCGCGGCCCCACCCTAGGGCGCGCCGGGAGGGCGCCTGGGGCCCTGGTGGGTCCCCTCTGGCCCCCCCTCGGTGATTCCCGAAGCTTCTTCTACGCTGATTTTTTATTAGATTTTTCCCGAATTTTTGGAGCACTTTTAATATGGGGGAAACCTGAAGTAGAAAAACAGCAGAATACAGGAACTGGCACTGGGGTGCACTGAGTTAATAGGTTAGTCCAAATTTTATCAAAAGTGTATGGAATTTCATCAATATCATAGCAATATCACACAAAAGAGGCATGGAGCAAGAAAAAATTATAGATACGTTTTGGACGATTCAATGAGCATGAGCAAGAAAGTTGACACCTAAAAGGCGAAACAGAAAGAAGGTGGAGGAGGAAGACAAAAAAGGTGTGAAAGGCTCACATCAATGAGGACAATCATAGGCGATAGAAGGCCATATGATAGATATGATGTGAGGAGTAGGGATTTCCATGCAACGGATGCACATGTGAGCTAAAAGCTCTCCAAGGGACTAGTGGGGGTGCATCCAACTTGCTTGCTCAAGAAGACCTAGAGCTCATTTGAGGAGGCTCATCATTGGAGTATACAAGCCAAGTTCTATAGCGTGAAGGTCCCCACATAGCTATATGCATATATGCTCATCTCTATGGAGCACAAGGGATAGAGGACGAAGTACTAGTGTGGATCTCTCAAAAGGAATAGTAGTGTGCCCACTTCTCTCTTTTTATTTTTATTTTTCTTTTTTTCTATTTTTTCTATTTTTTGGTGGCCTCAATGGCTCTTTCTATTTCTCTCATTTGTCTTCTTTGGGATCTTTTGATTTTGTCCTCTTTGGGATCTTTTCCTCACTTTAGGGGCAACACTCTATATTTTACAAGAATATAGGAGATCCTTCGCACTTTACAAAGGTACTCAACATAAAGAAAATGTAACTATCATGATGCAAATGTATGCATCTGCCAGGGTAGCAGGATATGCAATGATACTAGCGCGTCATGTAGCAATGATTAGGGCAAGGCCCAACTAGCATGTGGCTCATCGATCAAGCAAGTAGCATGTATGACATGAACATCAAGTCATGAGAAGGTGGATGTTGCATGGCAATGTATCTCAGAAAGGCTATGGAAATGCCTTGTAGGTAGGTATGGTGGCTGTTTTGAGGAAAGATATAAGGAGGCTTATGATGACAGAGCGTATCATGCCAAGGGTTTGGATGCACCGGAGAAGTATGCGCCAACTCTCTAGGTGAGAAAGGGCAATGCACGGTACCGAAGAGGCTAGAAAAAGTATAGGTGGGTGGAAGTGTCAACTTTCGAATACTCACATTAGTCTGAAGAACTCATGCACTTATTATCGGTAACTCTCAATCTAATCAGGAGGTTCACAAAGAGACAGGTACCCCGAGGAGGAGTGTATGGGGGTTTAGTTATCCTTGCGCATCCTCGACTCATGGTACGTGAGTGTACTCTAATATTCGAACCCTCCAGAGGTTAGTGATCCATCTAGCAGCTAGAGTTCTCAACAGGGGTTTTTTGGTTTTCAAAAAACACTCGGATTGCCCAAAATACGACATCTATCACTAATAGGCAAGAGCTCTTGACACCATAAGTTCAAACATTACTCTAGTCAATACCTCAAAACTATTGCAAGTTATTACTACAAAGAGAATAGCAACTTCAACTATCTACTTTCTAGTCAAGACACAAAACTCAGTGCAACAGGAGAACTCTCTAAACAAGATAAAACATGCAGCCTATAGAAAGTTCAACCTAAGACAACACAAAAGCTCTAGAAGAAAACTAAAGCACAACAACTAAACTGGGCAGCAGCTAAGAAAAGAAAAAGAACAACTCACAGCTAAGAGAATAAGCATGCAAATCCTATGAGGAGTTCTAGTTCAAGCGGAGCGTGTTTCTCTCCCACACAAATGAAAGCTGGGATCTAACTTGTTACTACAGCAAACAAAGCAAAAACAAACCTAAGAAAAGTAAAAGCGAGACGCTCCAAGCATAGCTCATAACGCATGAAGTGATAAAATTATAGTGAAACGAGGGACGAACTGATAATTGTTGATGAAGAAGGGTATGCACGGGGGCATCCCCAAGCTTAGACGCTTGAGTCTCCTTGAATATTTATTGGGGGTGCATGGAGGCATCCCCAAGCTTGAGCGTTTGACACTCCAGGATCTTCTTTCATCATCTTCCTTCGCACACTTGAAAACTCCCTTCATACATAACTCATTGTAAACTGATTAGAGAGGTTAGTACCCTATTAAAATAATTTTTCCCTTACTGGAAATAAAGATATTCTTGAAGAGCTACTGTTTCTGAAGATTGCCAAAAAGTTTTTGCAAAGAAAAAGCAAGCTTAAGGTGTGCAAAAGTTAGGAGAGACAAAATGTGGCAGAATCTGTGAAAAAACAGAACAGCAGGTAGTAAAGAATTTTTTAAGGGTACTTCTGCAACTCAAATCAAAAAACTCAGAACATACGAAAGTTCCGTGACGCTGTGTAAAAAATTCAGCTAAAAAAATATGAACTTGTGATTTTCTATGATTTTTCCCGTCACGAGGACATAATATGTTTTCTGGACAGCATGTCACAACTTTCACTTCCCTTGTCATATGAGGCTATAATTGGCACAAAGCTTGAAAAGTAAAGATACAATGATGTTGCTACAGTAGTAACAATCATCAAGACCACTAAGAACAGAAGAAAAACAAAAAGGAAAACCTAAATTCGTTGTGGGCTGCCTCCCGAAAGCGCTTCTTTAAAGCCATTAGCTAGGCTTAAAGAAAAAGATCAAGTCTTATCAAGAAAATAACTAGCCCGTATGACAGACTCAAAAGGCAAATTAATCTTTTTTCCTAGGGAAATGTTGCATCCCTTTCTTGAGAGGTAATTGGAATTTAATATTGCCCTCTTTCATGTCAATAACAGCACCCACGGTGCGAAGAAAAGGACGTCCCAAAATAATTGGACAAGAGGGCTCACACTCAATGTCCAAATAGTAAAATCAACGGGAACATAATTTTCATTGACAATGATAAGAACATCGTCGATCTTCCCCAAAGGTTTATTTACGGAAGAATCTACAAGACTAACACCAAAAGAACAAGGATCAAAAGGTTTCAATTCAAGCATATCATACATTCTTTTGGGCATAACAGAGGTACTAGCTCCAACATCACAAAGAGAAAAGCAAGATAAGTTATTCAATTTGATTTTTATCATAGGATCCCAACCATCTTCTAGCTTCCTAGGTATGGAGGCTTCTAGTCTAAGCTTCTCCTCCCCAACTTTGATTAGAGCATTGGTGATATGCTCTGTGAAGGCAAGATTAAGTGTGCTAGTGTGGGGGTCTCTAGACATTTTGTGCAGGAAACCAATAACTTCAGGTAAGGTGCAGTTGTCAAAGTCTAGATCACTACTATCTATCAAGGAGGTAGTGATATCATTTAGGCTCACTTGTTTGAAAGCCTCTATGTTCATAGAGGTTTGTTCATCTATGGTTGAGGTGGTAGCATCACCATTGATAGGTCCAGTGGGACTAGGGGTGTGATGGGTGCTAATAGTTTGGACATCATCAACAACTTGGATAGTAGCTATTGTGTGGTAGGTAGGAAGGCTCTTAACTCTCTCTTCTTTCTCCTTTTCTCTAGCCCATCTCTCTTTAAGTTTTCCCAACATCCTAATGTTTTCATTAATTCGCACTTGGATAGCATTCATAGGAGTGGTCTTCCTCTCCTCGGGGGAAGAAGTTCTAATCTTAAGCATCTCAACATCATGGGCTATGTTGTCTACCTTCGAAGAGAGAATATCTAATTTGTCTAATTTATCTTCTACACTCTTGTTGAAGGCCTTTTGGGTAGTGATAAAGTCTTTGAGCAAGGTCTCTAGTTCAGAGGTGGAGTTTTTGGTGCTAGGATAAGTGTTGTTGTTCCCATAGTTGTTGGATGGGAAAGGTCTAGGATTGTTGCTACCAAAATGACTCCTATAAGCATTATTGTTGAAGTTGTTTCTAGAGATAAAGTTCACATCTACTTGTTCTTGAGCAACCAAGGAATTTAAAGGAACATCCTGAGGATCAATAGGAGCTTGCTTGGTAAGTAGAGACATGATCAAGTCAACCTTTTCATTAAGAGAGGAGATATCCTCGACAGAATTTACCTTCTTACCAGTTGGAGATCGTTCGGTGTGCCACTGAGAGTAGTTCAGCATCATCTCATCAAGTAGCTTTGTGGAAGCACCAAGTGTGGTTTGCATGAAAGTTCCTCCCGCGGCCGAGTCTAACAGATTCCGCGAGGTAAAGTTTAAGCCTGCATAAAAAGTCTGGATAACCATCCAGGTAGTTAAACCATGTGTAGGGAAGTTCTTAACAAGATATTTCATTCGTTCCCAAGCTTGGGCAACGTGTTCATTATCCAATTGCCTAAAATTCATAATGTTACTTCTCAACTGGATAATTTTAGCAGGGGGGTAGTACTTCCCAATAAAAGCATCCTTACACTTGTCCCAGGAATCGATACTATTCTTAGGTAAGGATTGCAGCCAATCCTTGGCTCTTCCTCTCAAGGAGAAAGGAAAAAGCTTCAGCTTGACGATGTCTCCATCTACTTCCTTGTACTTTTGCATATCACAAAGCTCAACAAAATTATTTAAGTGCAAGGCAGCATCCTCTCCAGCACCTGAGAATTGATCTTTCATAACAAGATTAAGCAAAGCAGGTTTAATTTCATAAGAAGGTGCTGAAGTGGCAGGTGGAGCAATAGGAGTGCAGATAAAGTCACTGTTGTTGTGACTAGTGAAGTCACACAACTTGGTGTTTTCATTGGAACCCATAGTAGCCGCAGGTATTTTTGGTATTTTTGATAAGGGACACAAAAGTAAAAACTGAAAGATAAACTAGCAAGACTAAAAAGCAAAGATAAAAGATAGTGTGCAACTCCCCTATCTTGTAGACTGGAGTCCCCGGCAACGGCGCCAGAAATTAGCTTGATACGGTGAGGATAGTTCTCTCACTCCTCGTTGGTTACCCCAAGTGGAAGGTGAGATGTAGCGTAGCAGAAAATTTCCCTCGGTGAAGATACCAAGATTTGTCTCCAGTAGGACTCGCAGAAATACAAGAAGGTGACAACGGCGCCAGAAATTACTTCGGGATAACGGCATCAGAAATTAGGCGGTTGTCTAGACCTTCACACAGAAACAAATAACTTTCCTCCCAACGAGTACAGAGGAGTTGTCAATTCCTCCGGCCTTGCTGTTTACAAAGGATCAACGCAAGAGATAATAGTGCAACTGAAAGTAAATTGAAGATGTAAACAATGGTGTGAATATGGACCGGGGTCCCGTGATGTTCACTAGTGATGTCTCTCTCCCAAAAGACGATAAAAGTGCTAGCGAGGTAAACAAATCACAGCTGGGAAATTGACAGGATTATAAACGCACCGCACTGATAACTATGCTACAAAAGAAAGGAAGAGGATCAAAAGCAATGGGCAGTACACCAAGGTAAGTAGACCGAAATCCATCTGCATCTACTATGAATCATCCACCTTGAGATATCTATCCAGAACATCTCGCTGGTATTAAGTTGCGAATCCCGCCCAAAGTGTAAACTCAAAGCAACAGACAACTGCATTAAAAGAACTTTGCGTAAAGTAAACAATCCTTGCACCCGCAAGTACAAACACCGTTGTTTTATCCCTGGTGGCAACACCACATCGCCTAGTCTCATGTTTCTGTCACTCAAGCTAGACATCAAGGGGCTGAACCCACAATCAAGCATAACGCTCCCTCTTGGAGTTGCAACAAATCACTTGGCCAAAGTAAACTACGGCAACGGAGAACATGCAAGAATTTACTAAAGAACACAAATATAAAAGAGAACCAAATATATTACTCATCACAATCTGAACATAATCTCATAATCCATCAGATCCCAGCAAACTCAGCATAGCAACACAGAAAACTACAAAAGTGCCTCGATCATGTGAGGCAGCTCACGAGGTCTCGAAAGTGAAAGCACAAAGAGGGGAGAGGTACATCACATAGCTACTGGTCACGGACCCATGGTCCAAGGGGGACTACTCTCGGCACATCCGGGAGGCGTCCATGGTGATGGATGGTCTCCCGGAGGGGGTTCCTCCTTCCGGCAGGGTGCCGGGGCAGCTTCTCCTGGCAGCCCCGATCTTGAAACGGCGACGGCGGTGGTACAGAGAGGAGAACGGGAATAACAGATCGATATTAGGGGTTTCCGTCACGGGGGGTAAATATAGGCCAAAGGGGGCACCGAGAGGGGCCACAGGGGAGCCAGGAGGCCTCCTGGCGCGACCTAGGGTGGGGCCGCGCCAGGGACCCTCCTGAGGCCCTGGTGGGTCCAACCCCTTCCTTCCTTGGTGATTCGGGAAGCTTCCGGGTCGCTGATTTTTTATATAATTTTTTCGAGATTTATTTGGAACTTTTAATGGCTGGAAAACCTGAAATGCAAAAACAGCAGAAAACAGGAACTGGCAACTGGGTGCACTGAGTTAATAGGTTAGTCCAAATATGATAAAAGTGTATGAAAGTTCAAGCAAAACATGGAAAAGTCACACAAAGCATGCATGGAGCAAGCAGAATTATAGACACGTTTGGGACGTATCACCAAGCGACCAAGCATTGCCCGCCATTCGCCTTGTCCTTCCCCGACCAAAAGAATGCACACATCCACTTGTCCATCTCCTAGAAAACCCATTGGGTGCCTCAGTAATCATCAGATAATGGATAGGCTTTGCCGAGATCACGGAATGGACCAAGATGTGTCGTCCCGAGCGTTTGATCAGCCCTCTCTGCTAGGCTGGGACAAACATACGGACATGATCAAGCATAGGCTCCCACTCCACCCTGGCCAGAAGCCTAATGCGGAGCTGGAGTTCCAAATACTTACAGGGAAATTCGGCAAGTGTACATTGAAAAATTTGAGTAACTCTAGCACCTTCCACATCCCCTCCACGTATGAGAATTTCTCTAGACTTGTTAAAGTTTACCTTGAGCCCAGATGCTTGTCCATAGATATCCAGGACAACCCTAGTGGTGTACAAATCGAAAGGATTTGGCTTGAGAAACATGGAAACATCGTCCGAGAAAATGGAGAGTCGTTGATTGCATTTGACTCCTCATAAGGGTGTGAGAAGGCCTCCTTCAGAAGTTTTCTCCACCAGAGTCAATAGTGCATCCATGACTATGACAAATAAAAGGGGAGAGATGGGGTCTCCTTGCCACGGTCATCTTGCATGGGCAAACTTCTTCCCGGATTTCCATTTATGACAATCCCGGTGATTGCAGTGTGAAGCAGAACACCGATCCAGACAAACCACTTGGGCCTGAGACCTTTGTTCCGAAGAACATCAAACAAGAAAGGCCAGGAAACAGAGTCAAAAGATTTGGAGATATCGAGCTTAAGGAACACACCCGCGTCTTTTATAATGAAAATTTGTCGTGCGAGTGAACGTACCAGCAGGAAATTGTATGTAAGCATCTCTTATGGATGAATGCATACTGGTTCATTCGCACAAGATCATGCATTCGCCGCCTGACTCTGAACGCCAAAAGTTTAGAAAATAGTTTCGGGAAGCTGTGGGTCAAGCTTATGCGGCGGAAGTCACCCACAGTCTTCGCATCAGGCTTCTTAGGGATCAGAGTGACAAGGGCCTTATTCAAATTGCACAATCCACTCCCATCACAAGCGAACAACTTATACATACCTTCCATAATATCGTGTTTGATGATCGACCATGTGTCCTGATAGAAGACCCCAATGAAGCTATCTGGCCTAGGCGCTCTGTCTGCTGGGATCTCTTTGATCGCATTCCAAACTTCCTGCTCCGAAAATATTTCCTCCAACTCCTCCAACTCAGCATGCCCCATGTCAAGTCGCTCCAGGTCTAGAGTGCAATCGCATTGCTGGGAGGTTCCTAGCAGGTAGACGAAGACATTGGTAAAAGTATCTTCCATTTGCTCCTGATCTGTGATCATTTGATCCTCGTGCATAATATGTGGGATAAATTTCATAGAGCGCCTGTCATTTGCCACATCCTGAAAAACTTGGTGTTAGCATCTCCTTCGCTGACCCACTTGATGCGCGATCTAGGCAATGGTATGCTCGAAGGAGGCGAGGTTTAGGATTGAATGGTTGGCTCCTGCATAAGTGTTCGCGAATTGATCCCTTTATCAACAAACGAATGCGACATCCCTTTAGAGGATAGTTTACTCCACGCATATGAGCAACTCTAGCATATGTGATATCCCACTGTCGTGATGGGTTCGCAACATGGAAAACAAAAAAAAACCCTACGGATTGCACCAAAAACTGTAAGATCAAATCTAGGAGATAACTTGTAACAGTTTTGGAAGACCGAAGGTGTTAACGAGAAAAATTCTCGTGGGTGATGTAGACGATCACTCGCCGATCTCAAGATCATGAAGAAGAACGTTTCAAGAGGCAACGCTTCCGTACTCGGTCACACATACAGCTCGATGACGACCTCCGTCCCTTGCTCCAGTTGGGAAAAAGAAGTAGCAGATCCTCGGGAACTCGAACATCACTACGCCATGGTGGTGGCGGTGGATAAAAATTGAGCAGGGCTTCGCCTAAGCAAATGCTCATGTAGAGGACAAGAAAGCAAGGGGAGGGAGATGTCAACCAAAGGACATGAGATGATGAGAGAATGAGCAACTTGGGAGAGGTTCACCTCCTCCTCCTTATATAGGAGAGGGGGGGCAACACCCAAGGGGTGGCCGACCACCATAGTGGTGCCTCCACCTCTCCCCTCTTTGATGATGGTGGAGGTTCCACTCACAAAATCAAAGGTCACCATTATCCCATTAAACTTCCACTCAAAAATTCAATTAAAACACTTTTAATTCATTTTTAATGCCATTCAATTAAGGAATACTTCATTCAATGAACACTTCAGTAATGAGTACTTAATTTAATGAATATACATTGAACAATTTCTCCCTTGCAACAATTTTGATACACCAAAAAAATTTCGGTGGATTATCAAAATAGTTCATGTGTTGTCCTCCTTTTTCTACGGTGTTCCGTATCCATTCAAAATGCGTCAACGAACCTTAAGTGCGTCACCCTACGGTTCGTGGACAAGATGGACATGACCGAGACATTTCTCCGATCAATAATCATCAGCGGGATCTGGAGATCCATAATGACACCCATTTAATCAACGATGAACTAGTATCGTGTGAACCTTCAACGTCGTAACCAATTCCTTTTGTCTCGCGATATTTTACTTGTCCGAGCCTTGTTCGATCTCGTTACCAACAAGTACTCTTTACTCGTTTCATGATATAACATCCTCGTGAGCCGGTCACGTGCTTGCAAGCGATGTCAATGCGATATCACCGAGAGGGACCAGAGTATATCTCTCCGTCATAAAGATGGATAAATCCTACTCTTGATCCCCGAGCCTCAACTAACACTTTCCAAGTACCCAACTACACCTTTATAGTCACCCTGTTACAGTGTGATGTTTGATCGAATCAAAGTACTCTTCCAGTGATAGTGATTTAGGTGATCTAATGGCCTAAGGATTAGAGTTACTTCGCATGAGTTTGATACGACAATACAAACTTGATGACATGATCGTATTGTTATACCTATTGTGCGTGTATGTTCATCACATAATTCTTCCAATGATATGACCTTGTTATTAACAACATCCAATGTTCATGGTCAGCAAATCTTGATCATATGTTAATCAATAAGCTAGTATATTGAGAGGCATAACTAGGAACATGTTTCTTGTTTATTAAACACACATGTATTAACGTTCCGATTCAAAAAATTATAGCATAAGAAATAAAAATCTATTATAAATAAGGAATAAGATAATAGCCATTTTATTATTGCCTCTCGGGCATATTCCCTTCATGTCGGTCCATATATATACGAGTTTTTTTTACGTCGGGTGCGTTTTCCTGCGAGATCAAAAGCGCCGAATCCTTGCTGGCCCATAGAAATTTTGTGAGTGACCCGTTAAAATCCCCCTCCGCCGCTATATCTACGGTGCGAGGGGGGATTTGAGGTTCATGTATCGCATCCACTTCCTGCCGCATCCACTTCCCCCCTCGGTTGCTTCCCATCCCAACTCCGGCGAGGAACCGAGATGGCGTCGAGCGGATCCAGCAGGCATGGTGGACGACGCCCTTCGCCATCAGTCAAGCTCACCCGCAACGACCATGATGCGGGCAGCTCTCGCGATCCCGCGCCTTTGATCGAGCCCCATCGCTCCAAGCAAACCCGCACTCGCGGCGGCCTGACCCGTACCGGGAAGAGCGTGTGAGCTAGCTTCCATGAGTTAGGGAACCTCCTCTGCGCTTCACACATCGCCGCCAGAGACGTGGTGGCCGCCGGTGAGAAAGGCATGATTGAGCGCCTCGAGGTGGCGACGGACAAGCTCGAGCTGCGGACATTTTGATGATCTTTGCGTTCAATTACTACCTCTACGGCCACTACAAGAAGTGAGAGGCAACCTCCCGGTGACCTCCGACGACTCCTAGTATGTATCTACTAAATTTTTAGTTTTCACGAATAAAAAAAGGGATTTTGCTAAAACTCAGTCGATTGAGATTTAACCAAGTCTCAGTCGACTTTGTAGCATTTTATTCCATCGTTTGCAATATTTTTTCCTATCGGTTGTAACATTTATTTTGTTGATTGTAGCATGCCATTTTTTAGGTTATAGCACGTCGTTATACCGGTTGCAACATTTATCATTCACGGTTGTAGAAATTTAGTTACATCGATTGCAACATTAATTATTGTTGATGACAAAACTATCGCAATATTTTTATCCCTGGTTGTAACATTTAGCCGCATTGTTTGCAGAAAAAAACTATAGTGACGTCACGCGGTTAAGTCTCAGTCAGTTGTAGATAGACCCATCGAAAAAATAACACACGAAGGCAAAGCATGGAAGCACCGTATCTATCCGCGCCGCAGTGTGTTTGCATGCATGTCCATGATCTGGCAGGTGGTGAGAGCTTAGCAGCCTGCCTGGTCACCGGATAAGTATAAGCTCAACACACGAAGCGAAGCCGCCGCGGGTTACACGCACTACACGTACATATACGGTCGCGTGCGGTGGCTGCGTGCAGCGCTTGGCATGCCATGGGCAACCGAGCCTCCCTCCTGACCAGACGCAAGACGTGCCACCGCTCCAGCACACGTGTCGCGGCCGCGGCTCCACCCCGCCACGTTATAACCCACGGCCGCTCCCGGCGGCCATCGTCACAAACTCTCACACCTACTTCTCGTAGCAGTATTAACGCCGGGCAGAGCGGCCACACTTGGTCACATCCTCGCCGTCGGCAAGAAGAAGAAGAGCTAAGCGGCGAAGTAGAGCTCGCTTGTTTTGCTACGTACTACGCCGGCCGAGATGAGCACCGCGGCGCGGACGACGGGGCGGCGGGGGTTCACCATGGGGCGGAGCGAGGATGCGACGCACCCGGACACCATCCGCGCCGCCATCTCCGAGTTCCTCGCCACCGCCATCTTCGTCTTCGCCGCCGAGGGCTCCATCCTCTCCCTCGGTACGCACCATCCGTCCGTCTACACCGTGCTTGGTTAATCAACGACGGTCTCAACTCAACACGTGTATGCATGTTGCAGGGAAGCTGTACCACGACATGAGCACGGCGGGCGGGCTGGTGGCCGTGGCGTTGGCGCACGCGCTGGCCCTAGCCGTGGCTGTGTCCGTGGCCGTGAACATCTCCGGCGGCCACGTCAACCCGGCCATCACCTTCGGCGCACTGCTCGGCGGCCGCATCACCCTCGTCCGCGCCCTCTTCTACTGGGTCGCCCAGCTCCTCGGCGCCGTCGTCGCCTCCCTCCTCCTCCGCCTCACCACCGGAGGCATGGTACCGATCGACCTTACAAATCTTCTTTCATCGATCTAATCATCGAAGAAGCTACGTAACTAACTAATGGATCTTACGATGATGGTGCTCGCAGCGGCCGCCCGGTTACTCGCTGGCGTCGGGGGTGGGGGACTGGCACGCGGTGCTGCTGGAGGCGGTGCTGACGTTCGGGCTCATGTACACTTACTACGCGACGCTGATCGACCCCAAGAGGGGCCACGTGGGCACCATCGGGCCGCTCGCCGTGGGGTTCCTACTCGGGGCTAACATACTTGCTGGCGGGCCGTTCGACGGCGCCGCCATGAACCCGGCGCGGGTCTTCGGGCCGGCGCTCGTGGGGTGGCGTTGGAGACACCACTGGGTCTACTGGCTCGGGCCCTTCCTCGGCTCCGGCTTCGCTGGGCTCCTCTACGAGTACGTTGTCATCCCGTCCACCGAGACCGCCGCCCACGCGCACCAGCCGCTCGCGCCGGAGGACTACTAGCCGCCGCAGCCCGCAGCTGCTGCTTCTTCGAATCCTTCGAATCCAACGCCTGCAGCTATGAATTGTCGCAGTATATGCATCTTTGTTTGTTTCTACTCCGTATATTAGAGTGTGTGGTACTTGGTTAATAAAAAGATGGTGGCCTTGCTGTGCATGGTGCCCCGTTTGTGTATATTTCACAGGTGATGTTCGTGCTACGGTCGCGTGTAATAAGACTCCACTGCAATAATATAGTATCTTCAGGTGTTATGGATTCGTATTGCTACATAAAAAAAATGGAAAAATTACAAAACAAACTTTGAATTTGTAGGCAAAGCTAAATTAAACCCTGAACTCCCAATACTTGAAATCGGCACAACAAACTTTCTAATCCTGATTTATTTTGAACCTTGAAAGGAGATTTAGCAGATATATTCAATGAATTGGGCCAGCCCGTTAGTGAGCTCTATTGTTACTTTTTCGTTCTCTTTTGTTTTAACTTCGGTTTTTATCAGTTTTCTTCTGGGTATTTTCCTTCGTTATGCTTCTTTTTTAACTATTTTTCTATGGGTTTTTTTTTCTTCATTGTACACTTGGATATTTTGTTTTCTTGATTTGTTCATATTGTTTTCTATTTTATTTTATTTTTTTATTGATAACTGGTTTTATTTTTTATACACAAATCTATGTTTTCTTAGTACCTAATTATTCCCGTGCACATGAAATAATTTTTGATACACATTCAAAGTTCTAAACTATATTACACATTTTATTAAAAAAATGTGTTAAAAAACGTTCTTAAATACTCCAATAAACATTTTACTAAACTAAACGAAAATTTTTTACATTGTTACATATTGTAACATTTTTTCAATCACATGAATATTATTATAAATTATATAAAAGTTTTTCCAAAATATCATTTACATTTTTTCAAACTCGTGAAATTTCGTAGACATCAGAAACATTTTTTTACACATTTGTTCAGGTTTCAAATTTTGTTCTCATTTGTTTAAAAAATTTAGTAGTGTTTCTCTTTAAAAAAAATCAGTTATAAAAAAATTATGTTTCAAAAAGTGTTTGCACTTTAAAAAATGTTTTGATTTTTCAAATTAGTGTTTTCCAAAATATTGGTTTTTAAAAGTATTCATAATTTTTAAAAAGTGTTCATTTTTTATATTTTTAGGCCACACGTTAAAAACAAATAATTATAATGTTGCACATGAAGAAAAGGTAAAAAAACTCGTGTCTTGTGGGTCGACCCAGTGGAAACCGCAACCAACAATCCTCTGATATTTGACATGCCACATCTACAATTTCTGTTTGAAAACACTCTCGATTTATAATAGATCAAGATTGGAGTTTGGTGTAGTGATTTCAAAAATTGGAAGGTTTAGGGTTTAATTAGCTTTTGCCCACAAATTCAAAATCTGATTTAAAAAATTAACAATTATAAAAAAAAGAACACTAACCCTTATATAGACGATCTGCACACAAAAAATATTAGTAAAATCATATAATTTTTTTTAACAATTAGCAAAAAGAAAAGGAGAACACTAACCCTTGTATAGACGATATGCGTAAAAAATTATTAAGAAAATCATATAGCGTGAATTCTTGCAAAGCTAGCGAAGCATTCTTTGAACATGGGGGTTGGTCGCTAGGCTTGGTTAGGCCACCCCGATACTCTTAATTTTGTTCCTGCTAGTATCGGTGACGAGTTGTAATAAAGCTTCGTGAGTTTTTCTTTAAAAAAACTAACCCATCATGGTGTAGTGGTCTGACCTGTTCTTATCCTCATAGTCACGGGTTCTTATCCTTAGAGAGATCATGGGTTTGATTCCCGACCAGCCCATATTATTTTTGACTTACACAGAGGGACTTGTATGATTAAATACAAAGGTGAGGGGTTTTATGCAAAATAATATATTATGTTGGCACCTTACATGCGGGCCCGAGCTGTCAGATACAACATCAATACGTACAAATACAATGATTAATTTACTTTGGTATTGTATTGTAATGACATGCCTGTACAATGGTACTTATTTGAAAAAATTATAAAGTGATACCAATTCGCAACCACTACTTCAAATATGGTACTTCTATGCAATTAAATATACAGGACTTTCATACATTGGTACTAGAGCATTTAGCACCACTAATGATCATTAAGTTTTATTCCTCAACAAAAGATTTCATCCACTGCTCTTGACATTCAGGTTCTCTTTACGTATCATTAGCATACCTTTTTAAGAAAATTTAATTAACCATTTCAGTGTCCACACACTTAACATTTAGCAAAGCTTACTTGTTCTTCTTCTTCTTCTTCTTCTTCTTCTTATTAGGGTAAGTTTCAGCAACTTCAATTGAAACCAAATATGCATGTTCATTTGAATTCATTTGCTCTTCTTCTTCTCAATGCAATAATATTTGTTCACTTTCCTCCACATAAAGAATTGCACGATCACCATTATGTGTGGCACTGTACATCTTCACCACGGATGAATCATCAAAAATAAATAGAAGACATATGTCAGTGATTTTCCATGAACTAGCCAACGTAGTTTAGAGTTGTAATCCCCTATGTAGTGCCCTCTTTCCACACGGTACATATCTTGTGCATTATCCAAAATATTTTCATAATTCACTTTGCCTTTCTCAACACAAAACTCGGCCTTCAAACCATCATGATACTCAAGCAACCATCTATAGAAAATCTTCCAAAAAATGCAGCCTTACAGTGAAATCTAGTGGATCATCAACACCATATACACACATACAAAATAATTATTCATATTGGAGGAAAATAAATTCCCCTTTTGTCATTAGTATGAATTTTACCATACATTCTGATGTGATAAGAGGGCCAAATTTTCGACCAAATCGTTGATCGACATCAATGGCTATACATCTACCCTAAACCTAACTCTAATCATCAAAAATATCTACCCAAATTGTATCCAACTTGAGCATTGCTTGAGTCCTCAAAATGCACCTTTAAATGCACCTTAAACCACATCACATATATTCAGTAACACACCTGTGATGATGACCAAAAAGGAAAATAAGCAAGGGGGCTTTAATTCAGGTGATCATCAACTCAGCACATACATTCAGCAAGGTATAATCTAAAACCACCTGTAATCACTTGCAAAATCATCATTGGGGAGATTTATATAGTTTTGCGGATTTCATTAGCCTAAATATCCGGTTTTATAGTTTCGGGGTGGGGACTATACTTTTCTCTCGGGTGTATACTGCTAGTTGGGCCACATCTGGGGCTATAGCCCCATGCCAAATTCCATCCAAGTTCTTCTGTGTCGAAGGCCTCCCGTTCCTCTCGTCTCTCTCTCGCCTCCCTATTCCCTTTGCATCCAGACCAAATCGAGACGTGTGCGGCAAGCCGGCCACCTCCACTGCAAGAGCACCAGCGCTGCCATGTGTTGGAAATATGCCCTAGAGGAAATAATAAAATGTTATTATATATATTTCCACGTTCGTAATTAATGTTTATATTTCTGTGCTATAATTGCAATGACCCTGACTATGAGATTCTGAAGAAAACTCATTTGCATGTGTGGAAATGTAAACACCAAGAGTTCCTGGTTTAGCCTCTAAGACCAGCTCATGTGCTAACTGATGATTGCGTTTTCTTAATCATGGACATTGTTCTTGTAACAAGGATGTCAGTAGCAATGGGAACATATTGTTAGCAGAACAATGATGTTGAACCGACCCCAGTATTGAATGATATACTTATAGATTACATCGTAACAAAGTTATAAGTCATATCATGAAATGTTATCATATACGTAATTCCTTTGACCATGAGAATATCAAGTTACTTCACTCAGGAAGGTATGCTTTGGTTCTTAGATGAAACCTCCCGTAAATGGGAAGTAGTAAAATAAGTTCTGGGTATATCATATGGAGTGTCTAGTGACTGCGATAGTTCGAGAATGGGATTTGCTCCTTCACGATGAAGAAGATATTCACTTCGGGCCCACTCGGTATGACGGTATCCATTATAGTCTGGCCAGACGCATTGTGATTCAGTCACGGGGATACCGGAATACGATAACGAGAAAAGGGACAAAGAGCAAAGAGGATAACGAGTGGCTTGTGTTCAAAAAGGTTGTTACACATGGGTGCCAAACTTCTCTCCTCTAACTTTGTCATATATCGCGAAGCAAAGGGAATGGTACATGACTAAACTTAATGTTTCACTCGAAGTTTCTTCGTGTATGTGCGGGAGTCAACATGGGTGTCCTTGGCTCCGCTGTTGATTATTGGCTATTGACAAAAGGCTGTTGACCTATATCCGGAAGATGTTCTGAGTCATGTCCGCATTATACCGAACCTATTGGGTCACACACTTAACGAGCAGTAGTCTGTTAGAATGCTGGAATGGTAGAAGGTTTAGTGGAAGCAAAGCAGAATAGTTCATACCGGTACCGAAAGTAGTTCCGGAGATTTATGGAATTGTTCATAAGGGCACCAGAAGTAGTTCTGGGTATTTAAGGATATGTCTGGATCACTCTGGAGTAGTCCCAGGTGGTACCGGAACATATGAGAATGGTACTGGGGAAGTCCTGGATCAACCGGAATAGTTTCCGGATAATCACTCGGCGTCCCGACAACCTTCGCGGTCATCGGGTGGCTTAAATTGTAACTCGGATGGGCTTGGAAACTATCCGGATGGCTCCAGAACGTCCGAGAACGGTCCCGGAAGGTCCTGGAAGTGTTCCAGAAGGTTCCGGAATGTCCCGAAACGATCCCCGAAGGTCCCAGAAGGTCTTGGAAGGTCCTGGAAGCTTTTGGAAGGTTCTAGATGTTTTCGGGCAGTACCACCCACTACCCCATGCCCCTAGCCTTGGGGGGCAACCCACCTAGGCTGCCCTGGCCGGCCAAGGAGGTGGGGGCGCACCAAGGGGAGGGAATCCTCCTCCAAGTGGGAATACCAAAACCCAAATATGGCAGGTTTCCGGTGGGAAGGTTTGGGAGGTTTGGGAGTCCAAGTTGGACTCCCCACCCCCCTTATTGCGCCCCAAGGGCCTCCTGGCCACCTATATAATGTGGGGAGGGGGTGGGGGTGCAGCACACATCAAACCCCAAGGCCTATGCGCCACCCTCCCTCTCTCTAAACCCCGTTGCTCCACAATTAGACCCCAGTTTAGACGCTGTTCTAGATCGGAATCCGTTAGGGTTTTCTCCCTCTAGTTTTCTCGGTGACGTTCTTCTCTGGACGGCGGAGCGCTGCTGGATTGCTGCTACGGGATGTGTGGATACCGGTAGAGGGATCATAACTTTGATCCTTCTTCGAGGAACTTCTTCTTCTTCTTCCTCGGAAATCTGTTCGAGGGAATTGCTCGAGGGATTCGTTCGTGGGACGGATCGTGAGATGCGTCACAAGATCTACTTTCACTCGCTTCATCAACTCTTCTTCCACTGCAACCATTGGTGAGCAATGGCCTAAACCTTGTATGCCATCTTTCTTGGATGATCTTGGGATCTTGATTCGTAGGCACGAAATTTTTGTTTTCTACTACGTTTCCCAACAGTGGTATCAGAGCGATCCTTGATTAGATGCATGTTTAGGTCTAGAATATATGTGTTATATGAGGCATTGATTTTCTTGTTGCTTCCCTGTCATGTGATTTTTTCTATGCTTGATGGCAATTTGAGGTTTTGCTACAAGGATTGAGTTTTCCATCGATCCCTCTATGCTGCTTTCAGTATGCTGGTTGCCTTGATCATGGTCTACATCAAACTCCTTGGATCTCATCTTAATCTCGCAATAGAAGATTTAACATGGAGGGGCTTGTGGATTTTATGAACTCAAATCCACACGGGGGTCACGCGTTGAACGAAGTTTGGCTTGTGGCATTAGTTGCTACACGCACCCCGAACGTTAAACTAGCAACATTGAAGTATCGTGTTTGGTTTGTTTAGGGAACAACGTTTGCATGTAACCTTCTAATCAACCACGATAAAATTTGCAACAACCCGTGTAGATAGCGATCTAACTTGTTTTTGCAGAGTATGCATGTGATGTGGTATAGGCTTCAAGATTTGCAATGTGTTTGTATGAGATGCTATATGTTATGTAATATTTATTCGCGACCTGCGTGTCGTGGTACGGCATGATGACTGGAGTCATATGATTGTCACTTAATTATGGCCTGCGTGCCAGAACTCTTTATTAGCTCGAGGCAAAGCAATAGATAGATGCAAGGTGATGATCTACGATGCGGAGGTGGACCCCGACGCACATGCCGAAAGCCGTGGTGTTGGTCCCGGCGCCAAGGAGAAAGTTGGTGGAGACGGTGACTTCAACCACGACGACGTGAAGACAATGAAGACTTCACGAAGCAAAGGGCTATACTATATCACATAATTTTATGAACTGCCTGTGATGTTTATCCCTTTGATGCACCCTTGTTTGATGCGCGGTAGTCGTATTTTATTAGGGTGATCTCTCGCAAAACAATATCAAGTTGATAGTGTTCTTCCAACTGTAGCACTGTCTATACTATGTTTCACATTGGAGCAGGTCATGTCACATGGGTGCACACGGTGTGACGCATAAAAGGCGGGTGTGTTAAGAACACACTGCAATTACACTTGGTTGTCTTGACGGTTTGGATAAAAGTTTGCTACCGGAACACGCCCATCGAAAGATGAACAAGAATCACCTTTGGCGTGATTGGCAAGTTGGCCTACCGGTCCAGTCTAAGTCATCAGTGATGTCACATCAATGGCGGACGATTGGGTCGGATCTTGAATCACTCCAGCATCAATTACGAGAGATATTGATCTGAGTGGGAGCGCACTAAGTAATTAAATTGATTAATCACAAGTGCAACTTAATTATGAACAAAAGTCTAAGTATTTGCATTATCGTTGTAGAATAATGGCTTGCGTTACCACCTTCCCAATTGATTTTGATTAACTGTATTATCTGGTAAAAACTTTACGATTTGTACCGTATTGTGAGGACTATCCTCAATAGTGTCGAGAAGGAGCTTGTCCTATCGCAAATTTTTGATGCTCTCCCGCTGATGCTATGGGTGATGTGACTTACGTCCATAATCCAAAATGCTAGAATTCCACCACAGCTAAGTGCATTGTCTTCACCACCATGAAACCCGAACTTCGAAACGTTTGGGATAGCTATGTTATATTCATGGAACTGAAAAAATTGTTTTCAGTAGTAAGACAATTAATGTTGGATATAAGATATCTAGTACAATGTATGATTGTAAGCATTAGTGAAAATGTTCACTGTGCTCTAAACAAAACTAATAAGTGTGGGATCCAGAAGAACATTGATCATATGATGATGAGGATTAAGGGAAAGGAAGTTCCATAGGGTGTTAGTAAGACTTACACGCCGGAAAGTCCATGGTCTGCGCCATCCTTAATCATGTCTGAGCTTTTGTGAGTAGGAGTGACATTGGAAATAGAACTATGATACGTATAAAGGAAAAACGAAAGAAGGCTGGAATAACCAGCTCAGAAATGAAAGTCATACGGAGTTATAGATGAATTCATTGATGGTCAAGAGATGTAATTCTTGGGAATCATGATTAAGCAGTTAATTGTGGATT
This sequence comes from Bromus sterilis, assembly GCA_950022295.1. NCBI lineage: Eukaryota > Viridiplantae > Streptophyta > Magnoliopsida > Poales > Poaceae > Bromus > Bromus sterilis. The sequence goes on along the minus strand of OX465601.1, from coordinate 122,391,919 downwards.
ATGTATATTGTGATTAAACTGTTGATCACCGGAATATCACATCAATTGCATATTGTTGCAACTCGATGCAAGAAATACTATGGCCTTTATGATCAGCTAATGATGAGTTTTGACACGCTCGGGAACACGGTAAAAGGTTTACTATATCGTGTGTTGACTCTATGATTATCTTCATAATTCATTTTAGAGTTGAGTAAATTTTTACTACACTTTAGCCTTGTTGCAAAACATCATTTTGAATCATGTTTGTTGCAAGAGAGTTGTTCAAAGCTATGAATAACGTAAAGGCCATACTTCCATTATGAATAGGTTGTATGTTATGAATCTTGATAATAATACTAAACATCCATAACACTGACGCTAAACGTCGCAAGACTGACAGAAATACCACAAAGATGTGGCACTGCCATTTATCACAAGTGACATAACATGCATGAAGAATTTCCATAAGTGATGGACTTTCGAGTCATATGATTATGAATCACTTGACGCTTGCGATCTTTGTCTCGAAGTAATGTGACTAAAACACCGTTGATAGGCCATACATGAACGGGCAACTAAACCATTGGTAATCATACATGATGATGTGTGTAGTCCAATAAGTGTAGTTGTGTGCAGTGGATTCCCTATCTTCACTCATGAGTTGAAGTAGATATGTGGATATCTGTTCAATAGAGACATACGTCTGAAATCTTTGAAATGTTCAAGGAATTTTAGAGTGAAATAGAAATTCATTGTAACGAGAAAATAAAGCTTCTGCAAATTAGATTGTAGAAAGGAATATTTGAGTTACAAGTTTAGCGAACGTCTGATGAGTTGTGAAGAAGTGTCATAACTTGCATCTCCCGAAACACCACTATGAGTAAAGTGTTCGAGAGATGTAATCAAGCCATGTATGACACGGTAAGATCAAATATGACGTTTATCAATTTGCCATTATATTTATTAAAGTTATGCGTTAGTGACTACGGCTTTTACACTGAAAAGAGCACCATCAAATTTGTTGAAATGACACCATATTAGATGTGGAATGGAATGTTAAAACCATGTTGTCTTTTCTTAAAATTTGGGTACATGAGGCATATGTTTGACAGACTCAAAACCCCAAATCAGATAAGTGCTATTTTGTTAAGGTTATGCCAAAAGTTTTGGTATTCCTCTATCACTACACAAAAGCAAAACTGTTTGTTGTTAAGAACGATGTGTTTTGAAGAAAAATAGTTTCTTACAAAAGAGTGAGTAGGAGGACAGTGCAACTTGTCAAAGATTGTTGAATCTTCAGAGAAGTGCGTAGCTGAACCACACAGGTTAGACAAAATTCGTACAAACATTTTTATGTAAACGAGATATTGTTGTTCGACAACGATAAACCTGTGATATACAAAGAAGCGTTGATGGGCCCTGACTCTGGGATTTGGCTAAATGCCAAATAATCTGAGATAGTATCCATGGAAGTAAGTCAAGTTTTGAACTTGGTAGACCCTCTGAAAGACTAAGAGTCTGAAGAATGTATAAATGGATCTATAACTGATTCAGATGAAATTGTTTTATCTATAAAGCTCAACTCGTTGGAAATATGTTTTCTAGCAAAGTTCAAAGGTTGAATACGGCAAAGTAATGTCGACCGTAGAGATGCTTTAGTCAGTTCGGGTTATACTAGCAATTACTACATATCTCATTTATAGGATATGGTAGAATGAACGTCAAAACAAAGTTCCTACACGGAAATATAACAAAGGACGTATATCTGATACGACCGTAATGTTTTGACGATTCAAAGGATGCTGGAATAGATGCAAGCCTCGAATATCTAGTAATGGACTGAAGCTAAGCATAATGGAGTTGGAATTTTCGTTGTGATGAAATTACCAAAAGAGTTTGTTTTCATCAGGAATAACGAAGATGCTTGAATATTCAAGAAAGTAAGTGGGAGCTGAATGATATTTCTAAAATCTTATGTAGATGACATATTGATGATTAGAAGTGATATAAATTTCTTGACACGAATAAGGACTTCATTGGAAATAGTTTTCAGCTAAAGTACTTGGGCTAATATAGCATTAGTATTGAGCACAATGATCTATGCAGATAGTAAGTGATTGATCATGCTAAAGCCAACGTTACATGTTGAACTGATACTAAAGTAGTTTAGTATGAAAACGCCAGGAAGGATGTTCTTGCCGAGGTCCCGGTGAAAATTTGTTTGCGGAAATCGGTGTTCATGAACACAGATAAGCAAAACACATAAATTGAATTTCACTCACATGTGTGTTTGGATTAATCATGTACACCATAATATGTAAAACAACCAGATATGTCCAGTGCTCCAAAAGGTTGTGAGCAAGATAGCAAAGTGATCAAGATGTTGATCATTGGACAAACAGTGAAAAGTTAAACTTATGATAGATAGATATGTTTCTCGGAAAATGGAGATAATGAAGAGGTCGTTGTAATAAGATACACCAGCTGGATTTTGATGTAACCAGTTACACCAATTCAGTCTTCATACTTACTCTGACCGATTTTCGATTTTAATTGGGATTATGTGTTTCACACGTAAGGGTGGCACAGTATGAAGGAATTGTGTTAAGTTAGATACTGTGGCGAATTCTATAACAGAGGTTCAGTATATTGTTGCTTAAAGAAGTAACAAGGGAGGGTATTTTGAATCATAAGTTCATTTATGAACGTCGTATGGTTTCCTAGATGTTTGAAGCTCATGGAACATTGATGAATGATTTCATGACTTATTCTAAGGAACCAAGGTCCTACCAAATGATCCAAAACATATACAAAGCTAAACTGATAAAATTAGTGAATTTTATGATAGCATGAAAAACGCAAAGATATGCAAGATACAAATGGGCCTGAAACGTCAGATTCGTAGATGAAGTCTATACCACAAATGAAGCATGTATTACACCGTATGCCATAGGTGTAAAGTGCTCAAGCACTGATAATATTATTGACTCTAGTGCAAGTGGGAGACTGTTGGAAATATGCCCTAGAGGCAATAATAAAATGTTATTATATATATTTCCACGTTCGTAATTAATGTTTATATTTCTGTGCTATAATTGCAATGACCCTGACTATGAGATTCAGAAGAAAACTCATTTGCATGTGTGGAAATGTAAACACCAAGAGTTCCTGGTTTAGCCTCTAAGACCAGCTCATGTGCTAACTGATGATTACATTTTCTTAATCATGGACATTGTTCTTGTAACAAGGATGTCAGTAGCAATGGGAACATATTGTTAGCAGAACAATGATGTTGAACCGACCCCAGTATTGAATGATATACTTAGAGATCACATCGTAACAACGTTATAAGTCATATCATGAAATGTTATCATATACGTAATTCCTTTGACCATGAGAATATCAAGTTACTTCACTTAGGAAGGTATGCTTTGGTTCTTAGATGAAACCTCCCGTAAATGGGAAGTAGTAAAATAAGTTCTGGGTATATCAGATGGAGTGTCGAGTGACTGTGATAGTTCGAGAATGGGATTTGCTCCTTCACGATGAAGAAGATATTCACTTCGGGCCCACTCGGTATGACGATATCCATTATAGTCTGGCCAGACGCATTGTGATTCAGTCACGGGGATACCGGAATACGATAACGAGAAAAGGGACAAAGAGCAAAGAGGATAACGAGTGGCTTGTGTTCAAAAAGGTTGTTACACATGGGTGCCAAACTTCTCTCCTCTAACTTTGTCATATATCGCGAAGCAAAGGAAATGGTACATGACTAAACATAATGGTTCACTCGAAGTTTCTTCGTGTATGTGCGGGAGTCAACATGGGTGTCCATGGCTCCGCTGTTGATTATTGGCTATTGACAAAAGGCTGTTGACCTATGTCCGGAAGATGTTCTGAGTCATGTCCGCATTATATCGAACCTATTGGGTCACACACTTAACGAGCAGTAGTCTGTTAGAATGCTGGAATGGTAGAAGGTTTAGTGGAAGCAAAGCAGAATAGTTCATATGGGTACCGGAAGTAGTTTCGGAGATTTATGGAATTGTTCATAAGGGCACCAGAAGTAGTTCTGGGTATTTAAGGATATGTCCGGATCACTCTAGAGTAGTCCCAGGTGGTTCCGGAACATATGAGAATGGTACTGGGGAAGTCCTGGATCAACCGGAATAGTTTCCGGATAATCACTCGGCGTCCCGACAACCTTCGCGGTCATCGGGTGGCTTAAACTGTAACTCAGATGGTCTTGGAAACTATCCGGATGGCTCCGGAACGTCCGAGAACGGTCCCGGAAGGTCCTGGAAGTGTTCCACAAGGTTCCGGAATGTCCCGAAACGATCCCGGAAGGTCCTGGAAGGTCCTGGAAGCTTCTGGAAGGTTCCAGATGTTTCCGGGCAGTACCACCCACTACCCCACGCCCCTAGCCTTGGGGGGCAAGCCACCTAGGCTGCCTTGGCCGGCCAAGGAGGTGGGGGCGCACCAAGGGGAGGGAATCCTCCTCCAAGTGGGAATACCAAAACCCAAATATGGCAGGTTTCCGGTGGGAAGGTTTGGGAGGTTTGGGAGTCCAAGTTGGACTCCCCACCCCCCCTTCTTGCGACCCAAGGGCCTCCTAGCCACCTATATAATGAGGGGAGGGGGTGGGGGCGCATCACACATCAAACCCCAAGGCCTATGCGCCACCCTCCCTCTCTCTAAACCCCGTTGCTCCACAATTAGACCCCGGTTTAGACGCTGTTCTAGATCGGAATCCGTTAGGGTTTTCTCCCTCTAGTTTTCTCGGTGGCGTTCTTTTCTGGACGGCGGAGCGCTGCTGGATTGCTGCTACGGGATGTGTGGATACCGGTAGAGGGATCATAACTTTGATCCTTCTTCGAGGAAGTTCTTCTTCCTCGGAGATCTGTTCGAGGGAATTGCTCGAGGGATTCGTTCGTGGGACGGATCGTGAGACGCATCACGAGATCTACTTCCACTCGCTTCATCAACTCTTCTTCCGCTTCAACCGTTGGTGAGCAATGGCCTAAACCTTGTATGTCATCTTTCTTGGATGATCTTGGGATCTTGATTCGTAGGCACGAAATTTTTGTTTCCTAACACCATGTGCTACTAGCCCTGTTGCGACCCTCGCTCATATTGTTGCAACATGCAAGTTGTTGCAAATAAGACTTCCGGCATTACAGGGTTATTTGCATGATGTTGCAAGCCGACCATAACGCTCAAGGGATGTTGGCGTGCTGCAAGGTTGGGGTACCACCCTGCCGTTCATGTTGCAAACGAGTGGTCGTTGGAGTCACCAAGGTGTTGCATTGTTGCGAGGGCTCTCTCAAATGCAATGTGGAAGATGTTTGTGACTGCAACATGGGAGATGTTGCATGGCTAGACCTTTAACAACGACCTTAATGTGGGAGATTGTTTGCCACATTGATTATGTTGTAAACTCCCGAACGCAATATTGCTCATGTTACAAAGCACTCAGGAAAAGGATGGGATAGGGTGTTGCGGACTTGCGGTGCTAAGAAAATTCAACAGCTGATGATGCATTGATCAAAGTATGGACGAGATAGTGGATGTTTTTTTCAGTTTTCAGCCAGCTAACGCGTAACACCAACTTAAGAAAATGATGCAAAGAGCCCAAGCACGCTAGCCACACCAACGCAATCTATCAGTCACGCCGGAGATGTAACAAAAAATAGCACTGGGACTATCAGCAATCTAATGGCTTCTGCGTGTCACTATCTTTGCAGCGAGGCTGCTTACAAGCATCTTTACATTATTTTTTCGGCATACATCCAACACAAGGGGGCTATTCGTTGCCCAAGAGTTGTGAGTTGTAGCAAACAAAACAACAAAATTACAAAAAAAGAAAGAGAAAAACCATGTACATGTAAAATGTCAATATCTCCTTTTCTTTTTTCCTCTGTTTAATGCGGATTTCAATATTGTCCTGGACAGCTCAACCGGATCCAGTTTGTTTAGCAAGAACAGGGGGGCCGTAGTACTTTGAAAAATATTTGGCAACCCAGGGTGCAAGCTGAGTGTTCTCAGGCTCCCTGCTGTTCTTGTTGTAATAGTCAGACCATATAGCCGGGTATACTTCAGGGTTGAAGCCATCACGATATACACAAAACGGCAACCATCCTTGGCCCCCGTTTATCCGTCGTTTTCTTTCTCGAGGGTATGCCAGAGGCGCTTGTACATACCTGTGTTCGAGGACCTATCTGATTAGCATAAGAATTGTGCATTTGGATCCTAGACCTAGAGAATGGTTAGATTAGTACCTGATACCATCAACCACAGAATCCCAACAGAAATGTGTATGCCCAAATACATGGCAGGCTGCTCCATCTTTAGCGTTGTTGTGTATGGTTCGCAACCTTCTTTCCAAATAATCAGAGCCGATGACCTTCGGAAGATTTGGATAGTAAAGCATTCGCTTCTCTGGACATAACTCTTGCCTGCATAGTTTAGTAGAAGGCATTAGTTTGGCCTTTGGGGCATGAGGCTTGCCTAAGATATCCTACATTTTAGTGATGGAATTTGAATAACGCTGAAGATCCCAGTACACAGGTAAAGACGGGTCAGCTAGTTGATTAGGTATAGGATTCATCATAAGAAACATACATCAGCAACCCGACGCGGTTACACAGGCACGTGAAAATAAATGTCTTCCAGTATGCAATCTGTATTCTCTGTAACATAGCAAATCAATGCTGCATTTTTTAAAGCGGTTACTTAAATGCCGCTAACCTTTGACAAGAGGACGTTTCCCTGAGGTGTTATTATCTTAAAAAAGCACCATGAAATGAAATACAAAAACCAAATACGAATACAAAAGCCTAGAGGTTGATCAACTAAGTGAGGTATGATAGCTGTAAAAAGAACATGTTTACTGCGCATCTATCATTAATCTCCAAACATACGAGCTTGAATTAAAAGACAGGTTGCAAGTAAATCAATCAAGCATATCAAGTCACTAGGTCTGAGTTCCCTAACAATTGTAACTTGGTAACAATCAACAAGATCACTAGGAAAAAGAACCTTAGGAGGTGCGAGCACTCACCTTGGTACGAAGTGTGAAAATGTAAGTATCTGTTTGCTCTTCTTTTTTACTTCTTCAATAGCATCATTGTTCTTGTCATTCAACTTGTCAAAGTAAAGAGCAAGAGCCTCGTCATCACTTCCCAAGTCTGAAGGCCATTGGCAAGCATGAAAGTCTTTACAAGCCTGATCATAGAACATATATCAGTGCATGCATGTCAGGAGGAATTGAGCACCGTACTTTCAGGGGAACAAAAAAAAGGGAAACTGAAACAGCCAGTGCATGTGTACACCTATAAACAACAGTATATTTACGAATATTCATGCAAATCAGAACAAGACACTGAGTGAAAGATCAACTTACCATTTCTAACGAAGGAACACGCACACTGTTAACATCCTTTTCCTTGTCAAAGCTCTGAAATGTGATTAAGCAGACGAGTAAGCAGGAAAATCATAGTGACATGGTGTATTATGTCTGGATGGAAAATTGATGACAATGAATTAAGGTAAAACAAGCAACCTTGTGATACCATGAGAACAATGGTATGATCCCTAAGTCACCTATCGTTCTAGGGCCTGTATCCACACCCAGCTCACTACACGCATCAAGCAATGCAGTCAGTTTCTCCATCGAATCCATCTGGAAGAAATGAGAAAACCAATAAAAATCAAAGGGTTAATGCTTTGCTCAGAGAAAAACAAAAATGAATTGCCATATTAGCAACGATCCAAAACTACAATCCTGATTGCATCATTTCAGTTGTACCACATGTTTAGCAGTAGCATGTGTAGGAGCTAATAATTTGTACCAAGCTATTTAAAAACTCCGGCAGCAATGACAATCCAGACACATCTCTGCTGAGAAAATGGGAGGATGAATCAATCTCGCAATAGCTCGCCGGCTGTTCCTTCTCTTGCAAGTCCTGTATGATGTTTTAAAGGGGTTTGATCTTCAGATGAACACACCAGCAGTGCAGAGGGTCTTAAACAGTGGTTGATGACTGCTGCTGAGTGCACGGGCAACAAGATGAACACCATCAGGCCTCTGATCATCTTAATGATTTGGTGTCTCTCGAAGCTCAGGAACAGTTCTCTCTCGAAGTAGACATTCCCAGTGATGCAGAGCTCTGGATGTTAGACAGGCTAGGGCGCTTTCTCGCCAGACCAACAGTAGCGGCTTAGACAGCATAGATATTTTAGGCAGTTTGGGTTTCTTAACTAGGCTAGAGTAGTAGCTTCAATGCTGGTGTGTTGCTTTCGCTCTGGTTTCCAGTTTGGTCATCCTCCTCCATTGTTGGTCTGCATTCCGCGCCTTCATTGGCGCTCTTCTAACACAAAGCGACACACATTTAGACGCGTGTTCGAAGAAAACGACTCCAGCAGCAAAGTGTATGCAGATATATGCGCTATCTTAACCGTCTCAGCCAGGAAACAAGAACCGATAGTCCAATACCATCAATGTACAACTAGGTTCATGACTGAAATGCAGCTCAACTAAACAATCCTGCTTAAGATCAGTACCGATATCAAACCCTCATCGGTAACCTTGGTACTACATCTGAAACTAGGATCCTTGAGCAACTTGTTTAGTGGGTAAAGGCGACCAGGAAAGGAAGCAGGCGGGCGTTTCAACATTCAGGGGGAGGGGCGGACTAAGGGGACTAGAATCCGCAGTAAGGTACTAGGTGAGCGAGCGCATTTCGTCGAACACCATGGTTGCAGCAGAGGGAATGCAGCAGATAGTCAACCATACTAACTAACAGAGGGAAAAGAGAGGAGGATAGGAAGGAAGGCGAAATCGACTCACGTAGCGGCCACCCTCGCGGCGGAGCCAGAGGTCGTGGTTGCCGGGCACGTAGAAGACGGCGTCGAAGCGGTCCCTGAGGGCCCCCATGGTGCGCGCGAAGTTGTCCGTGGTCTCGGCCACATCCCCCGCGACGACGAGCGCGTCGAACCCTCCTCCTCCGGCGCCCGGCGTGCCCACCCCGACGGCGAGCTGGCGCACCCAGTCCATGTTCTCCGGGTAGTCGGTGTGCAGGTCCGAGACGACGAACACCCTCGTCTTCGCCTCGGCCCGCGCCGGCTGCGGCGCGGAGGCGGCGGAGGCGCAGCATCGGAGGGAAGAGGAGGCCCTGGGGCGCGGCGGGCAGAAGAAGCGGCGGCGCCTGCGGGGGCGGCGGTGGTGCGACGGGGGCAGCGCGTCGAGCAGGTGGTGGGCGGGGTGGGACGACACGGGCAGATGCGGTGTCATGTCGGGGAGAGGAGGAAAAGCTTCTCGCTCGCTTGCGGCAAAAAATCTGGTTACCTGCCCCTCCCCACCTTTCGCTCCGAGGAGGAGGTGCGGGGGCGGGGGCGGGGGGTGGGTGGCGGTGGAATGGCACTTCGGTGATTCCTTCGACTCCTACACCGAGAGAGATACCCGGTGGTGTGTGGGCCCGTTATATACAGCGGCGGTGAGGAGAAGGGGTTGGTGGATGCGTGCGAGGGTGGTGGGCCGACGTGGCAGCGGCATCCGGAATAGTTTGTGCTGGTCAGTCATTAGGCGCGTAGAGTATAGTAATGATTAATGCGGTGGGTTATCATCATTGTCGCGGTGGCCCGGTGCGACCGCTAAACATCCGATTAACGGCGGAGTTTCACACGTAGTAACAGTGTGTGGTGGAGGGCGCAGATTAGTTTAAGCGTGGTTAGAACTCTAATCCATGCGTGCCTATCATATACTCCTACGCGATTGTGAACGGATCTCTCTTCTTCTAGAACAGCAAGGTCGCCGACGGAGTTCGGAATCCGGGCCCACCGCATCCACGTCAAACCACTCGTGCGGAATGAAAACACATTCAGAAAACCGTTACAAAAAATAAAACGCCAGCACAAGATTGGCCGACTGATGAACATCAATCATGGTACTCTACTAGCTTATGACATCAACCATAACGGCCTAACTTATGACGCATTTCCAGGAGAAGAATGAACATAAAATGCTAATAATTTTTTGATAAAAGATGCTTCATTACTTAATAGTTTTAGGTATTACATCTGGCTTCTACATAACTAGGATGTACATAGTCAATTTAAATTCGAACATAATAATAAAAAGTAAAGAAAAAACAAAGAAATTCAAGCACTAGGTAGAGTTGTTTATCGTCGCGATGGAGGCGAACCAAGACGTAGATTATGTTGTCATCCACGTAGATTAAATATATTATCATTTATAGTTAGCCATGGCGATCAAATAACGACTATCGTTCTCATCGTAAGAAGAATTATAAACCTATGGTCAATCCCATGCAATCAGTTGTCGAATATGTTAACAACGCTACATGGAAATGCATGCCAAAAGCTACTTGGATAACTAACCACATAGAACGAGCAAATTTGCATTGAAAGAACAAATGCTTAATTATTTCGTCATGATGACAGAAAATGCATTGTGAATTTCCATGTCAATTCCTCTTGGTAAGATTATCTTTACTAAGAATTACTCCCCTACGAAGATACCACACAAATATTTTTGTTTTTAATGATGTCTTCATACACCAAATCTTCTTATTATTATCAACTAGCACATCTGGTTGGAGCAAAGCTTTATACATAGAATCTACTGGGAATTTACAATTATGTTGTAGATTCCATCGAAAATACATTGGCCCCGGGTGACAACTAAATTGTGGATAGGCGTTGTACCAATGTATTCCACGATTCTAATCTAGTGCCAATTAAATCTTTTCTGAATGTCACATTGGGCGGGAAGGTTTCCATTACTGTGGCAATAGTCTCACCCTTGTGACGTACAATGTTCTATAGAGCTAGATATTGTTTGTAACAGCCCAGATTTCACAAATATTTAAAAAAATGTTTTCGGTGTGAATCGTTTGATTATCTGATTTGTTTGCGGTGTTTGCATCCCCGATTTATCGATCGGCGATTATTTTTCCCCCTCTTATCTCGTACCGGACGGAGACCGACCCTTGCCACCTTGACACTCGACCTTTGCGACACCGGGTTTCACCCGATCACCATCGCGAAAACCGCACGAGACCAGCCGTAACCAACGGAACGAAAAACCCCATTTAATAATTGAACGGGATATTTTTATAGCGCGCCAGAAAGTTTTCTCGGAACGGTTCCAGCGCGAGGTGAGCGCCGCCGGCTCGACGCGTTGATCGCGCAGTTCGAAGTTTTACCCGAATCGGAGGTACTGCGGACCCCCGGCGGTTAGAAACGTAAACACCGCGCGCGAGAGAGAAAAACCGGGGATGTTTTTGCAAACTGCCAGCCACCTGGGCTATATAAAGACCACCACTCTCCCACTCCTTTCTAGGGTTTCCCTAGCCACAAAATTGCAGCCACCCCCTCAGATCTGCCTCCAAATCTGTCCAATAACCCCAAAATCCTGAAACCCTAGCTCCCCTTAAATCTGGACCATCAGATCTGAGATCTGATTGCCCAGATCTGGCCACGTCAACTCCAACTTCCCACCTACCTCTCTCCTCAACCGCGCCAGCCCGAGAGCCCCAACACGCCGCCGCCGCCTCCGGCCACCGGCCCGCCGCCGGCAGCCGACCTCCCTCTCCTCTCGTCCGCCGCACCCTCTCCCCTGCTCTCTCTCACCCCGCCGCCTCCCTCTCTCTGCAGGCCGCCCGCGCCGCCGACAGCCGCGACCGGAGCTTCGAGCGCCGTCGCGCCATGAACTCGGGCCCGAGCTCGCCGGCTCCTCCGCCTTGAACCGCGCCGCCTCCGGACGGCCGCCGTCGCCAGATCCGGCGGGGTCCCGGTCTCCCGTACCGCCGCGGCCCTCCTGGCTCCTCTCCCCTCGCCGGAGCCTGCCTAGACGCTCGCCGGCGTCGAGCCCCTCCGCCGCCGCTCAGGAGCAGGCGAGCGAGCCGCCACGGCCAAGCTGGGCCGGCCACCTCCTCCAGGCCTGCAAGGCCCCAGCGGCCCACCAGGGCGAGCCAGGCCCAGCCGGACCAAGCCGCCTCCGCAAGCCCAGCCACCAGCCAGTGGGCCGAGCCCACTAGGGTGAGGCCCCTTTTTTCCCTTGTCTGTTTTTTTTCTTTTTATATATTTTTGCTAAGTCTGTTAAATATTGCTGCTGGTACTGTTTTGTAACGATAATTGCGAGTAATCCGTAGCCCGTATGGCGTTGCGCCCAAAAGGAAATTTGTTTAGAATTGTGTGTACTTCAGTTCATCTTTTGTGAGCATTTTGATTTGAGGCCATATTGATGTTGTTAATTTGTGTTGAAGTGGGCATCAGACTGTTAACTGCTACTAATTTCTGTTAGTGTGTTGCTGCTGTTATTTTATTGCAAGTTTGCATGATGATTGTGACACATCCATGAGTCCTATTGCATTGATTCTTTTTGCATACTGTTAAGCATCATGTCTATTTTCATTATATGTATTGCATTGTCATGATATGCTTGCTGGTCATATAGTTATTGAGCTCCAAAGTTGCTATGCCGCTGTTGTTGACAGCCACCTCTGTTTTTCACTAAGTCTGTAACTTTCCGATGTCATGTTGCATGCTTAATATCTTTTGATCTATGATGCCTATGACCTTGATTCTTGTTTGTACCTGATCACCATCATGTCTAGTTCATGCTCATATATTGCTATGTCATGTTGCTGCACTTTTGCATATAGCTTTTCTCCTGTTTATACAGCATAAAAATAACAGTTTCTGCCATGTTTCTCTAATTTTCACTAAGTCCTGGACCAGTAATGTTTTATTGCATTTTGCATGGGCTATAACTAGTTGTTCATGATGCCTATTTGCATGATTCTTTTTGCCATGCCTTCCTTGTCATGCCTACTACAATTCCATGTCATTTCTGAGCATGTTTGCATTCATTATCCTGTCTATGCATTGTTCTAAAGTGTGCTTCCTGATGTTGGCAGGTTGTGCTCGTAACTTGTTTTGCTTGTATCTTTTTAACCGTAACTCCGTTTGGGGTGTTCTTTACATGTAACTTGATTAGTTTTTCGTGTACTTTGTGTTTATGCTATTGTTTGCTGCTGTTAACCAACCTAAAATATGGTTTAGGGTAGAACAGTACCAAATCCTTTAATTGTTGTGCGGCACTTAGTGAGATGCCATGTTTAGGTTGTGCCTCACTTAAATTGACTAGCATAGATAGTTTCCTTTATGCTTCACCTCTTGTCATGTTTGTGTGCTATGCCATGCTTGAGTGAGATGCCATGTTAACAACCTTTGTTGATCACCTGTAGCTAAACAACTTGAACCTTTCCAAATGTGCGATATCGTCGTGTGTGACGAGTACTCCACTTAACATGTTAGTAACCGCTCTCGACGGTAGGTGCGATGTTTCGTGTTGCCTTCCAATGTAATAGATGCTTGCTCGTTGATTGCTTTCCAGTGTTTACCGTCTTGTGTGCTTCCGCGGGTACCTATCGGAGATGATGCGAGCTTGCGATCAACTACACCTTCGGAACCCGACTTATCAACAGGCAAGGACTATGCATTACTTATGATCCATTCTATTTCAACCAGCGGTTTGCATGTTAGTCTAGGATAGGTTCGATGTTTGATCCTACCACATGTTTACAGCCTCTTTCAAACCGGTACAGCCATGTCCCCTCCCAGCAAACCATGTACTGTTATGTTACTATTGCTCGTTGCTCATTCCCTGCTTAGTATGCATGCTTAGGATGCTACGATGTTACCCTGTTACTCCTTGGTTTGGGATATCACATTATTATATTGTTGTTGATGATATGATTATTATAATGTCGACTATATTCGACGAAGGATGGAAGTTCTAGGCTATCCCTCCCCGACGCTTTGTTCCATTCGACTCACCTAGGACCCGAGTTCCGGGTATTGTGTCTCTTGACGAGCGTGCCTATCCGCGTGTGGGATTTTATGGGGTCCCCTTTTCTTACCTACCTAGCTTCAAACATTCCTAGTGGTGGCCCAAGCTGATTTACCATTTGAATCTGTGTGTGTGCTGGTCGGCCGCCAGTAGTTTTCAAACCACCCTGGGCCAGGAGGACTTGTTCCTTGGCTGGCCCACCTTGTCCGGCTGAGGACCCAGTTTCCCATGTGTGATCAACCGGCTATCCAAACCCGAGACAGACGGTAGAGACCGATTTGAGAGCGCGGCCGGCTTTTGAGTTGGATGTCGACTCACCGGGGGCCACCCGGATTTGTTCGTTGTTAGTTAGAGGGACCTGTCGTTTCGGATCTCTTGGAACTAAATCATAAAATGGTTGCCTGTGATGGGTAGCAACTGAGAGAGATGGGCGTGCGTGCGGAGCCTTGTAATGGGCAGTTGGTACACCCCTGCAGGGTTAAATCTTTTCGAGAAGCCGTGTCCACGGTTATGGACGACTTGAGACCCACTCCTTGTTCATAGACAACAACAACTGATATAATCTCAATATAACTTGATCAACGTGTGTGTGCCTTGACTGCTTCTTCTTCGTCGGGATGCAAAGAGGAGGACAAGGATAGAATAGGTGTTATGATTGTGTAAGTAGTTGATAGCAAGACTTGTTGGAGGCGATTCCTCACTGAATGCTTGGATTCTTACCTTACTCTCTAGATCGTTAGCCACTTCATAAATGCTAGTGCGGCAGCAACCTCACCACTTACCCCATCCTTACCGTAAACTACTAGTTGTCCTAGAATGACGAGTGATGAAGTCCTTGCTGGGTCAGTTGACCACTACAGTTGGATGCTGAGTACTTCTGTACTCATGATACTACCCCCAAACTCTTTTCAGGGTTCTTGATCGACAATGGGTATGGTGATCGACGTTTCACGTGGAGACTCGACGACGACTAGTTAGGCGGATCCCGGCGGAGGGCCTGGACCCGTGTGGTTATGGGGATCGATGTTTTTCTCTTTGCCACTAGGCCTTGATTGTAGTCTGTACTCAGACATGTATCTTCCGTTGTTGTATTGTATTAAGGCAATTGTATGCCGATTGTATGAGATGTTGTATCCTTGTATCTGTAATGTTGAGATATCATGTTGGAAATCCGGGGCATATGGCTTCTTCATATGTCGCGGTGGGACCGATATGTGCTTCGTCCCCGGATCTGGATGGAAACATCTAGATCTGGAACAGTACCGCATATCGGGCCTTACATTGTTATCGGAGAGTGGTGTTACCCAGCCACTTAACCTCCCCGAATTTGATCTCCGAACCATCCTTAATAGCAAGGAGCCTAAACGGAAGAAATATTTCTTTGTGGCCATCAAGCCAACCCAAAAGTGTGAGTCTCCAGGCTTCCAAAGTATTTGGGATATTGCCTTTGGTCCCACATATTGTCTCCTTAGAAGGGTTTGCCATACACCTTCCTCAGACAAGAGCTTAAATAGCCATTTTCCTAAGAGAGATGAGTTTTTGACCTCAAGGTCATGGATTCCTAATCTACCTTGATACTTGGGTATGAAACCCACACTCCATTTTTCCACTTGATACTTCTTCTTCTCGACTCCATTTTGCTAGTTGATACTTCTTCTTCTCGTTATCTCCTTGACAAAAGAATCTAGATCGGAAATATTCAAATCTGTGTAAGAACTTTTTGGAAGTTGTAAGAATGATATCATATATAGTACCATATTGTTGAGTACTAAATTTATGAGAACCAATCTTCCACAAAGAGATAAGATTTTTCCTTTCCAACGGCTTAGCCTCTTTTTTAGTCTCTCCTCGACATGTTTCCATCCAGCATTGCTCAATCTCCGATAATCAATCGGTATCCCCAAATAGCTAATAGGAATTTGTCCTTGTCTGCAGTCAAATAGATCTGCATACAAGCGTGCGTCGTGTTGGTCCTCTCCAAAACAATACAATTCACTTTTATGGAAATTTGTTTTTAGACCCAAAAGTTGCTCGAAAGCTGGCAATATAAGTTTCAGATTTCTTGCTTTTTCTAAGTCATGTTCCATAAAGAGAGGGAGGAAGAAAATCCATTGAGTTATTGGTAGGAGAAGGTAAGATAGAAATAAAACTACCGCAGAAGCACCCTAGCATAGGTTGTTCTGATCACGGCGGGCCATGGCAACCGCTCATGTGAGATTGTTTCTCGACACCGCTCCGTGTACATTCAATTTGAACAATCTTTCAACCATTTAAACGATGTTGCTTCAGCGAGAGCAACTAGTTAGAGGGTACCCTCTCACGCGACCCGTAGAGGTAATTTTCTGTGCGCTCCGCAACCGCCACGTATCATGTTTTGACTACGCTCGCGCGAAGCAACATATGTGGTTGTGTGCGAGTTGTGGTTGTACTTGTGGCTGCGGTTGCGTCTACACTTGTGGTTGCGCCTTTGGATGGCGTGAAATATGGATGTGCATGTGTCTGTGACTGTGGTTGTGGTTCTGGAACTGTGGCTGCACCTATGGCTGTGATTGTGGTTTTGGCTCTGGCTCTAGAACTGTGACTGCACCTGTGCCTACACTTGTGGCTTGGACTTTGGTTGTGTCCGTGGCTACGCGAAAATCCTCTCCAATTGGAATGTGTCACGCGCAGAGCGGTGAAAGGGAAACCTGAATGCACCAGAATGCGACACTTGGCATGCTCAGAGCAGGCACGTGTGACTCTCTGATACGTCCCAAACGTATCTATAATTTTTTCTTATTCCATGCTTCTTTTGGTGACATTGTTACATATTTTGATGCACTTTCATATCATTTGCAACATATTTGGGACTAACCTATTAACCTAGTGCCCAGTGCCAGTTTATGTCTACTTTTGTCCGTGCAATGCAGAAAATAGCTGAAAAATCAAAGTGCTCAGAAAAATCCAGAAAAAATAAAAAATTTCTATTTCTTCGTAAGACTCCAGAAGCCCTAAGGGCAACGAGAGGGGGGCACCCCCGGGCCATGCGACCACCTGGCGCGTCAAGGGGCTGGCCGTGCCCCCTGGCCTCCTAGCAAGGTGGGGCCACCAATGGTGCCCCCTTTGGCATATAATTACCCTCTGTTACATAAACCTTTGGGGAGGACTCCGTTTCGCCATCTACGCCACTACCGGATGGTACGAATTCTCGTCCCTCGTTGGCTACCCAAAGTGGAAGGTTGACATGTAGACAGCAGCAAGTTTCCCTTAGCAAAGATGCTAAGGTTTAGTATCGAACCAGTAGGACTCCAACAGATACAAGAAGGTGGTGAAGTGAACAATGGAGCCGTTCACAACTCAGGGTTGCTTACTTTACCTGGACCTGCACACACAAAAAATAACTTTGCTTCCCAACGACTACAAAGGAGTTGTCAATTCCTCCGGCCTTGTTGTTTACAAATGATAAAACGTACGGGATAATAATGATAGTGATAGCAACTGAAAAGTAAATAAAGCAGTAAATTGATAGCGGGTGTAAACAGTAATGGAAATATGGATCGGGGTCCTATGATGTTCACTAGTGATGTCTCTCTCCCAAAAGACGATAAAATAGCCATGCGAGGTAAACAAATTACAGCTGGGCAATTGACAGGATTATGTGCGCAAACCAATGCTAATTATGCTATAAAGAAAGGAAGAGGCTCAAAAGCATGGGCGGTACGCCAAGACAAGTAGACCGAAATCCATCTGCATCTACCTACTAATCATCCACCTTGAGATATCTATCCAGAACATCTCGCTGGTATTAAGTTGCGAATCCCACCCAAAGTGTAAACTCAAAGCAACGGACAACTGCATTAAAGAACTTTGCGTAAAGTAAACAATCCTTGCTCCCGCAAGTACAAGCACCGTTGTTTTCCCCGTTGTGGCAACAACACATCCCCTAGACTCATATTTCTGTCACTCAAGCTAGTCATCAGGGGGCATGAACCCACAATCATGCATAACGCTCCCTCTTGGAGTCACTACCTACTACTTGTCCAAAGCAATAAACAGCAACGGAGAACATGCAAGAATTACTCTAGAACATAAATATAAAAGAGGAGAATCAAATATATTACTCAAAAACAATCAGAACATAATCTCATAATCCATCGGATCCCAGCAAACTCAGCATAGCAACAGCAGAAATATTACATAAGTGCCTCGATCATGTAGGGCAGCTCACGAGGTGTAATCCATGAAGAACAAAGAGGGGAGGAGAACATCACATAGCTACTGATCATAGACCCATGGTCCAAGGTGGACTACTCATGGTTCATCCGGGAAGCATCCATGGTGGTGGAGAAGCTCCCGGAGGTGGTTCCTCCCTCTGGCAGGGTGCCGGGAAGAGTTCTTCTGGTGCTCCCGATCTTGGAAGCACGGCGGCGGCAGAACAGAGGAGAGATCGCGAAAAGGGGTTCCCGTCACGCGGGTTTCACGTCACGAGGATTATATGGGCGAAGGAGGGCATACAGGGGGGCCACCAGTGGTCCAGGTGGCCCCTGGCGCGACCCCACCCTAGGGCGCGCCGGGAGGGCGCCTAGGGACCTGGTGGGTCCCCTCTGGGCCCCCTCGGTGATTCTCGAAGCTTCTATAACGCTGATTTTTTATTGGATTTTTCCCGAATTTTTGGAGCACTTTTAATATGGGGGAAACCAGAAATAGTAAAACAACAGAAAACAGGAACCGGCATTGGGATGCACTGAGTTAATAGGTTAGTCCAAATTTGATCAAAAGTGTATGGAAGTTCATCAATATCATAACAATATCACACAAAAGAGGCATGGAGCAAGCAAAAATTATAGATATGTTTTGGACGTATCACTGCCGCGATTCCAATATCGGGATCAACAGAAGTTCCTGTCTCGGCACCCTGCCGGAGGGAGGATTTATCTCCGGAGGGCCCTCCATCACCATGATTTCCTCCGGGATGCACCATAATTAGTCCCTCATTGGATCATGGGTCCATGACAGCAAGCTAGTAGATGTCTTCTCTCTAATCTTGTGCTTCATTATCTAGACCTTGTGAGCTGCTTATCATGATCAAGGCATATTTTTTATAATTCCTATGATGTTATGTTGTGTTTGATGGGATTCGATGGATTATGAGATTATGTTCATTTTGTGGAAGTAATATATTTGTTCTCTTTTATATGTATGTTCTTGAGTAGTCATGCATGTTCTCTGTTATAGTTTGTTGCTTTGTCCAAGTAATAAGTTGTAACTCCAAGAGGGAGCATTTTGCTAGATAATGGGTTCATGCCTCCTTATGTCCGGCTTGAGCGACAGAAGCATGGGACTAGGGAATGTGTTGTTGCCATTAGGGATAAAACAACAGTGCTTATGACTATGTGTCATAAGGATTGCTTACATTACACATAGAGTGTTAAGGCAGTTGTCTGTTGCTTTGAGTTTGCAGCATTAGTTGTAGCTCGCAACTTAATACCAGTGGGATGTTTTGGATAGATATCTCAAGATGGATGATTAGCAATAGATGCCGAGGAATAAACGATCTACTTGTCTTGGAGTAATGCCCATACAATTGAGCCTTTTACTTTCTATAGCATAATAGCATTGCGGTACGTTCATAATTCTATCAATTATCTAGCGGTAATTTGTTTGCCTGGCATAACAGTTTACTATCTTTTGGAAGAGAGACGCAACTAGTGAGCACCATGGTACCACGGTCCATATTCTCATCATAAGTTTACACCGCTTTAATTTACTGCTTTTCTTTTCCTTTCCATTGCATCATTATTATTACCCTTTGCGTTTGACCCTTTGTAAACAACATGGCCGGAGAGATTGACAACCTCTTTGTACTCGTTGGGAGCAAACTTACTTGTGTCTTGTGTGCAGGTAAACGGTAGCCGTCAACTTACGCGTCATATTTCTGACGTCGTTGCCACCTACTTGTTAGCTCCGGAATCCTACTGGATTGATAACCTTGGTATCTTCACTGAGGGAAATTTACTGCTATCTGCATCATAACCTTCCACTTGGGGGTAATCAACAAGGAGGTGTTATCTTCACCAATCAAGCTAAATTTCTGGCGCCGTTGCCGGGGATTCTGAAGCGCTACAAAAGTTTGATCCCGTCAACTTAGGAACTGATACATCCCAAACATATCTACAATTTGTGCTTGCTCCATGCATGTTTTGTGTGATATTGCTATGTTTTATATACACTTTCATACACTTTTGATCATATTTGGACTAACCTATTAACTCAGTGCACCCTAGTGCCAGTTCCTGTTTTCTGCTATTTTTCTATTTCAGGTTTCCCCCGTATTAAAAATGCTCCAAAAATTCCGGGAAAATACAATAAAAAATCAGCGTATTGGAAGCTTCGGGAATCACCGAGGAGGGGCCAAAGGGGACCCACCAGGGCCCTAGGCGCCCTCCCGGCGCGCCCTAGAGAGACGTCGCGCCAGGGGGGGGCCTGGACCCCTGGTGGCCCCCCTCGCTGCCCCCTTCACCTATATATTCTCCGTCACGGGAAACTTTCGAAGACAGAACCCTTTTCTGCGATCTCGCCTCTGTTCCGCCGCCGCCGCGCTTCCAAGGTCGGGAGCACCAATAGACCTCTTCCAGGCACCCTACCGGTGGGAGGATTGACCTCCGGGAGCTTCTCATCCACCATGGACGCTTCCCGATGATCCGTGAGTAGTACACCTTGGACCATGGGTCCATGATTAGTAGCTATGTGATGTTCTCCTCCCCTCTTTGTTCTTCATGGATTAGACCTTGTGAGCTGCCCTACATGATCAAGGCACATATGTAATTCTTTCTACTGTTGCTATGCTGAGTTTGCTGGGATCTGATGGATTATGAGACTATGTTCAGATTGTGATTGAGTAATATATTTGGTTCTTATCTTTTATATTTTTGTTCTTGTGTAATTCTTGCATGTTCTCCGTTGCTGTTTATTGCTTTGTCCAAGTAGTAGGTAGTGGCTCCAAGAGGCAGCGTTATACTTGATTGTGGGTTCATGCCCCCTGATGACTAGCTTGAGTGACAGAAACATGAGTCTAGGGGATGTGTTGTTGCCACAAGGGGGAAAACAACAGTGCTTGTAACCGCGGTTGCAAGGATTGTTTACGTTACGCAAAGTTCTTTTAATGCAGTTGTTTTTTGCTTTGGGTTTACACTTTTTGTGGGGCTCACAACTTAATACCAGCGAGCTGTTCTGGATATATATCTCAAGGTGGATGATTAGTAGTAGATGGAGATGGATTTCGGTCTACTTATTTTGGTGTACCGCCCATGCTTTTAAGCCTCTTCCTTTCTTTGTAGCATAGTTAGCATTGGTTTGCGCCTGTAATCCTGTCAATTGCCCAGCTGTGATTTGATTACCTCGCATAGCAGTTTTATCGTCTTTTGGGAGAGAGACATCACTAGTGAACATCATGGGACCCCGGTCCATATTTTCATCATTGTTTACACGCTCAATTTATTTCTTGCTTTTACTTTCCAGTCGCAATTATCACTACCTATTATCTGTTGCGTTGATCCTTTGTAAACAACAAGGACAGAGAGATTAAGCAACGAGGAGGAAGTATCAAGAAAATTTCTGGCGCCGTTGCCGGGGACTCCAATCTTCAAGATAGGGGAGTTGCACACTATATTTTACCTTTGCTTTTTAGTCTTGTTAGCTTACCTTTGAGTTTTTATCCTTGTGTCCTTTATGAAAAATCACAAAAAAACTATTTGTCACACTTGCTACTACTATGGGTTCTATGAAAACACCAAGTTGTGTGACTTCACTAGTAACAACAACAATGATTTGATCTACACTCCTATTGCTACACCTGCTACTTCAGCCAGCTCTTATGAAATTAAACCTGCCTTGCTGAACCTTGTTATGAGAGATCAATTCTCCGGTGTCGAAGATGTTGCTGCTTTATACTTAAATAATTTTGTTGAACTCTGTGATATGCAAAAGTATAAAGTGGAAGGTGATATTGTTAAGCTTAAGGTTTTTCCTTTCTCCTTGAGGGAAGGAGCTAAAATTTGGTTTCAATCCTTGCCTAGGAATAGCAGAGATTCTTGGGATAAGTGCAAGGATGCTTTTATTGGGAAGTACTTCCCACCTTCTAAAATTATCCAATTCAGGAGTAAAATTATGAATTTTAAGAAATTGGATAATGAACACGTTGCCCAAGCTTGGGAACGAATGAAATCTCTTGTTAAGAAATGCCCTACACATGGTTTGACTACTTGGATGGTTATCCAGACTTTTTATGCATGCTTGAAGTTTACCTCGCGGAACCTGTTAGATTCGGCCGCGGGAGGAACCTTTATGTCAACAACACTTGGTGCTGCCACAAAACTCCTAGATGAGATGAAATCTCCCAATGGCACACCGAACGAGCTCCAACAGGTAGGAAGGTAAACTCTGTCGAGGAGATTTCCTCCCTAAATGAAAAAGTTGACTTGATTATGTCTCTACTTACCAAGCAATCTCCTATTGATCCTCATGATGTTCCTTTAAATTCGTTGGTTGCTCAAGAACAAGTAGATGTGAACTTTATTTCTATAAACAACTTCAACAATAATGCTTATAGGGGTAACTTTGCTAGCAATCCTAGACCGTTCTCATCCAACTATGGGAACAACAACACTTATCCTAGCAACAAGAACCCCACTTCTGAATTAGAAAGCATGCTTAAAGAATTTATCACTACCCAAAAAGCCTTCAACAAGAGTGTAGAGGAAATATTAGACAAATTAGATAATCCCTCTTTGAAGGTAGACAACTTAGCCCTTGATATTGAGATGCTTAAAATTAGAACTTCTCCCCTCGAGGAGAGGAAGGCCACCCCTATTAATGTTATCCAATTGCAAATTAATGAAAACATTAGGATGATGGCTAAACTTGAAGAAATATGGGCTAGAGAAAAAGAGGAAGAGGATAGAATTAAGAGCCTTCCTACATACCACAATGTTGCTACTATCCAAGTTGTTGAGGATACCCAAACTTTTAGCACCCAACACACTCCTAGTCCCATTGGACCTATTAATGGTGATGCTATTTCCTCAACCATAGAAGAAGAAGCTTCTATAAACATAGAGGCTTTCAAACAAGTGATTTTAGATGAAACCACTACCACCTTTGATAGTAGTGACATTGATTTTGATAGTTGCACCCTCTCAGAAGTTATTAGCTTACTACACAAAATGTCTAGAGACCCCCACACTAGCACACTAAATCTTGCCTTCACGGAGCATATCACTAATGCTCTTATTAAATCTAGGGAGGAGAAGCTTAGAGTAGAAGCCTCCATACATAGGAAGCTAGAAGATGGTTGGGATCCTATGACCAAAATTAAATTAAATGACTTCTCTTGTTATGCTTTATGTGATGTTGGAGCTAGTACCTCCGTTATGCCCAAAAGAATGTATGACATGTTTGAATTGAAACCTTTTGATCCTTGTTCTTTTGGTGTTCGTCTCATTGATTCTTCCGTAAAGAAACCTTTGGGGAAGATCGACGATGTTCTTATCATTGTCAATGACAATTATGTTCCCGTTGATTTTACTATTATGGACATAGAGTGTGAACCTTTATGTCCAATTATTTTGGGACGTCCTTTTCTTCGCACCGTTGGTGCTGTGTTTGACATGAAAGAGGGGAATATAAAATTTCAGTTCCCTCTCAAAAAGGGGATGGAACGATTCCCTAGGAAGAATATTAAGTTACCTTTTGAGTCCGTTACGCAGGCTAGCTATTCTATTTCACTTGATAAAACTTGATATTTTTGCTTCTTGCCTAGCTTAAAGGCGAAAAAGAAAGCGCTTGTTGGGAGGAAACCCAAGATGTTTTTACTTATGTTCTTAGTGGTCTTGATGATTGCTAATACTCTAGCAACATCATTGTATATTTATTTTCAACCTTTGTGCCAAGTTTAGCCTCCGATTGCAAGAAAGTTCAAAAGTTGTGACATGTTGTCCAGAAAACAGATTCTGTCCTTGGACGAAAAAAATTCTCCTAAAATCACCAGATCATCTTTTTGATCCGAATTTTTTTGAAACCGTGCTCTATACAATTGGATTTCGAGCGTCTGTTCTGAGTTTTTTGATTTGAGTTGCAGAAGTACCCCGAAAAAATTATTTACTACCTGCTGGTATGTTTTTCACAGGTTCTGCCACGTTCAGCCTTTCCCCACTTTTGCAAGACTTGCGCTAGCTTTTTGTTTGCAAGAAAATTTTGGAAATCTTGAGAAACAGTAGCCCTTCAATAAAATCTTTATTTCAAGTAGAGGCAAATTATTTTATTAAGGGTACTAACCTCTCTAATCAGCTTATGATGAGTTATGTATGATGGGAGTTTTCAAGTGTGCGAGGGAAAATGATGAAAGAAGATCCGGGAGTGTCAAATGCTCAAGCTTGGGGATGCCCCCATGCATCCGTAATAATATTCAAGAAGACTCAAGCGTATAAGCTTGGGGATGCCCCCGTGCATCCCCTTCTCCATCAACAATCATCAGTTTGTCCTTCGTTCCACTATATTATCACGTCATGCGTTATGTGCTATGCTTGGAGCGTCTCGCTCTTAGGTTTACTTTTTAGTTTTCTTTAGCTTTGTTTGTTTTTCATAACAAGTTAGAACCCATCTTACTTTGTGTGGGAGAGAAACACGCTCCACTTCAAACTAGAACACATCATAGGATTTCATGCGTGTCTTTCTTTTGTTGTGTGTTCTTTATCTTTTTGTAGCTGCTGCCATGTTTAGCTCTTAGTTTTCATGTTTATCTTTTTCAAGAGCTTTAGTTTAGTTTGTTGCTGGAACTCTCTTTAGTTTTCATGTTTATCTTGTTAAGAGAGTTGGTTGTTGCACTGAGTTGTGTCTTGTCTTTAAATAGGTAATTGAGGTTGCTATTCAATTTTAGTAGTAACTTGCAATAGTTTTGAGGTATTGTTGTGAGTAATGTTTGAAATTTTGGTGTCAAGAGCTCTAGCCTATTAGTGATAGGTTTCGAATTTTGGGCAATCCGTGTTTATTTTCAAAAGCTACAAAAACTAGTTGAGAAATCTAGCTACTAGATGGATCACTAATCTTTGGAGGGATAGAATATTAGAGTACACTCACGTACCATGAGTCGAGGATGCGCAAGGATAACCAAACCCCCATACACTCCTCCTCGGGGTACTTGTCTCTTTGCGAACCTCCTTATTAGATTGAGAGTTACTGATAATAAGTGCATGGGTTCTTCGGACTAATGTAAGTATTGAAAGTTGACACTTCCACCTCCTCATATTTGCTTGCCTCTTCGGTACCGTGCATTTCCCTCTTCTCACTCCGAGAGTTGGCGTCTACCTCGCCGGTGCATCCAAACCCTTGGCATGATACGCTCTGTCATCATAAACCCCCTTATATCTTTCCTCAAAACAGCCACCATACCTACCTATCAAGGCATTTCCATAGCCTTTCCGAGATATATTGCCATGCAACATCCACCTACTCATGACTTTATCTTCATGTCATACATGTTCCTGCTACGCTGGCAGAGGCATACATTTGCATACATCATGATAGCTACATCTTCTTTTATGTTGAGTACCTTGTAAAGTGTGAAGATCTTCTATATTTGTGAACTAGAGTGTTTCCCTTATGTGAGGAAAAGATCCCAAAGAGGACAAATTTAAAAGATCCCAAAGAGGACAAATGAGAGTTAAATATAAAGAGCCACTGAGGCCACCCAAAAATACAAAAACAGAAAAAGAAAATAAAAAGAGAGAAGGGGGCAACACTACTATTCCTTTTGAAAGATCCACACTCGTACTCCCTCCTATATCTTGTACTCCATAGAGATGATCATATATGCATATAGCTATGTGGGGACCTTCACACTATAGAACTTGGCTTGTATATTCCAATGATGAGCCTCCTCATACGAGCTCTAGGTCTTCTTGAGAGAGCAAGTTGGATGCACCCCCATAGTTCCATTGGAGAGCTTTTCTTAGCTCATATGTGCATCCGTTGCATGGCAATCCCTACTCCTCACATCATATCTATCATTTGGCCTTCTCTCTCCTATGATTGTCCTCATTGATGTGAGCCTTTCACACCCTTTTTGTCTTCCTCCTCCACCATATCTCTCTCTTTGCCATCCTAAGTGTCAACTCTCGTGCTTACGCTCATCCATTGCATGAGTGCTCAAAATATCGAAAGGAAGTGGATCATTTTGACTTGTACCTGGCTAGTGGTCTGGGGATGAGTCAAGATAAGATTGCAAAGAAGACCATGTGTGAAACTTTAGTAGATTGAGTTCTCGACACAAAAATAATTTTTCTCGTATATCCCTATCCCCTTTCTTACACGCAAACACCATTTGGAGACATTCGAGTCACGGACAGCGAGAGCTCTTGCACCTTTTTGTTCTTATGTTGATTGTTTCAATGCTAATATAGACTCTTGCCTATTATGACTTGAAATGAATTATATATCCTGATTGCTTTACTTAAAAGTTCTTATATGGTTGTTAGCATGTCACCACAGAAATTATGCTTGTTAGCATTTACCTACTCGAGGACGAGCAGGAATTAAGCTTGGGGATGTTGATACGTTCCAAACGTATCTATAATTTCTGCTTGCTCCATGCATGTTTTGTGTGATATTGCTATGTTTTATATACACTTTCATATACTTTTGATCATATTTGGACTAACCTATTAACTCAGTGCACCCCAGTGACAGTTCCTGTTTTCAGCTGTTTTTCTATTTCAGGTTTCCCCCGTATTAAAAATGCTCCAAAAATTGTGGGAAAATACAATAAAAAATCAGTGTTTCGGAAGCTTCAGGAATCACCGAGGAGGGGCCAGAGGGGACCCACCAGGCCCTCAGGCGCCCTCCCGGCGCGCCCTAGAGAGAGGCCGCGCCGGGGGGGGGGGGGGGCGCCTGGACCCCTTGTGCCCCCCTGGCTGCCCCCTTCGCCTATATATTCTTCGTCATTGGAAATTTCCGAAGACATAACCCTTTTTCGCGACCTCGCCTCCGTTCCGCCACCGCCGCGCTTCCAAGATCGGGAGCGCCAGCAGACCTCTTCCCGGCACCCTGCCGGAGGGAGGATTGACCTCCGGGAGCTTCTCCTCCACCATAGACGCTTCCCGGATGATCCGTGAGTAGTCCACCTTGGACCATGGGTCCATGATCAGTAGCTATGTGATGTTCTCCTCCCCTCTTTGTTCTTCATGGATTAGACCTTGTGAGCTTCCCTACATGGTCAAGGCACATATGTAATTCTTTCTGCTGTTGCTATGCTGAGTTTGCTGGGATCTGATGGATTATGAGACTATGTTTAGATTGTGATTGAGTAATATATTTGGTTCTTATCTTTTATATTTTTGTTCTTGAGTAATTCTTGCATGTTCTCCGTTGTTGTTTATTGCTTTGGCCAAGTAGTAGGTAGTGACTCCAAGAGGGAGTGTTATGCTTGATTGTGGGTTCATGCCCCCTGATGACTAGCTTGAGCGACAGAAACATGAGTCTAGGGGATGTGTTGTTGCGACAAGGGGGGAAAACAACGATGCTTGTAACCGCGGTTGCAAGGATTGTTTACTTAACGCAAAGTTCTTTTAATGCAGTTGTCTGTTGCTTTGGGCTTACACTTTGGGTGGGGCTCGCAACTTAATACCAGCGAGATGTTCTGGATAGATATCTCAAGGTGGATGATTAGTAGTAGATGCAAATGGATTTCGGTCTACTTATTTTGGCGTACTACCCATGCTTTTGGGCCTCTTCCCTTCTTTGTAGCATAGTTAGCATTGGTTTGCGCCCGTACTCCTGTCAATTGCCCAGCTGTGATTTGTTTACCTCGCATAACAGTTTTATCGTCTTTTGGGAGAGAGACATCACAAGTGAACATCCTGGGACCCCGGTCCATATTTTCATCACTGTTTACACGCTCAATTTATTTCTTGCTCTTACTTTCCATTCGCAATTATCACTACCTATCATTTGTTGCATTGATCCTTTGTAAACAGCAAGGCCGGAGAGATTGACAACCTCTCTGTACTCGTTGGGAGCAAAGTTACTTGTTGTGTGTGCAGGTCCAGGTTAAGGGAGTAATATCTGAAATGGCGCGTTGCTCGCTTCACCACCTACTTGAAGTCATCGGAGTCCTACGGGAGACACTCTAAACCTTGGCATCTTTGCCAAGGGAATTTTGCTGCTATCCTACATCTAACATTCCACTTAGGGTAACCAACGAGGAGTCAGTATCAGGCACTAGAATAAATTTCTTGTTATACCTTCTAGTTTTTAGCTTTGCATGTGTGTCTTATATAAAAAAAATATTTACCTTGTTCTAGTTTGTTTCTACTATTATGGGTTCCACTGATAATACTAAGCTTTGTGACCTTATAAGTCACAACAATAATGACTTTATTTGCACTCCTATTGCTCCACCTGCCACCTCGGCAGTTTCTTATGAAATTAAACATACTTTTCTCAATCTTGTCATGAAAGAGCAATTTTCTCGAGTTAGAGAAGATGATGCTTTACACTTAAACAACTTTGTTGAACTATGTGATATGAAAAAGTATAAAGAAGTAGATGGTGATATTGTTAAGCTCAAGATTTTTCCTTTCTCCTTGAGAGGAAGAGATAAAGAGTGGCTTCAGTCTTACCTAGGAATAACTTAGATTCTTGGGATAAATGTAAGTATGCTTTTATTGGGAAGTACTATTCACCTGCTAAAATTATTCAATTGAGGAGTAACATTATGAACTTTAGACAACTTGATAATTAACATGTTGCTCAAGCTTGGTAACATATGAAGTCCCTTGTTAAGAATTGCCCTACTCATGGATTGACTACTTGGATGGTTATCCAAACTTTTTATGCAGGATTAAACCTTGCCTTGTGAAATCTGTTAGACTCGACCGCAGGAGGAACCTTTGTGTCTACTACACTTGGTGCTGCTACAAAACTACTAGATGGTATGATGACAAACTACTCTCAATGGCACACCGAACGGTCTCCAACAGGTAGAAAGGTAAACTCTGTTGAGGAGATCTCCTCTTTAAAGGTTGATTTGATTATTTCTATGCTCACTAAGCAAGTTCCTATTGATCCTCGTGATGTTCCTTTAAATTCTTTGGTTGCTCAAGCGAAAGAGAAAGTTGACGTCAATTTTATTTCTAGGAACAACTTTAATAACAATGCTTATAGGAGTAATTTTGGTAACAACAATCCTAGACCATTCCCTTCCAACAACTCATATGGGAACTCTTATAACAACACCTATCCTAGTACCAAAAGCTCCACTTTTGAACTTGAGAGCACACTTAAAGAATCCATTACTTCTCAAAAGGATTTCAGTAAAAATATAGAAGAAAAAATAGGGAAGTTAGATAGTCTCTCTCTCAAGGTTGATAATATTGCTCATGATGTTGAGATGCTTAAGATTAGAACCCCGCCTTTAGAGGATGAGAAGATCAAACCTTTGAATTATATTCAAGTTCAAATATATGAGAACATTAGAATGCTAGCCAAACTTAAGAATAGATGGGATGGAGAGAAAGAAGAGGAAGAGAGAGTTAAGAACCTTCCTACACACACTACACTTGCTACCATACATGTTATTGAGGATTTGAAAACTTTCAACACCCATCACACCCTAGTCCAAACAATGGACCTCTTAATGGGAATGTTGAAGCCTCAACTCTAGGATAAGAGAGTCCTATTAGCTCACAGAATGTCAAAGTTGGTGTAGAGAAAACTAAATGAATCTAGACAATAGCACTTCCACTTTAATTAATGGTAGTGAACTTGACTTTGACAATTTCAATCTCTCTGAAGTTATTCATTTCTTAGAAAAGATGGCCAAAGATCCCCACACTAGTTCACTCAATATTGCCTTCACCGAGCATATCACTAATGATCTTATCAAAGCTAGGGGAGAAAAACTTAGCCTAGAAGTTTCTATCCCTAGAAAATTAGAATATGGTTGATATCCTATGGTTAAAATTAAGATTAATAATTTTATGTGCCATGCTTTAAGTGATCTTGGAGCTAGTGCCTCCGTTATGCCAAAGAGATTTTATGATATGCTTGATGTGAAATCTATTGATCATTGCTCTTTGGGTGTTCGACTTCTTTATTCTTCCATGAAGAAACCTATAGGAAGAATAGATGATGTGCTTATTGTTTTCAATAATAATTATATTCCCATTGATTTTCTTGTCATGGACATTGAATATGATCCCTCATGTCCAATTATTTTGGGAAGACCTTTTGTTTGCACCGTTGGTGCAATCATTGACATGAACTAAGGGATTATAAGATTCCAATTTCCCCTCAAGAAGGGCATGGACCATTTCCCTAGAAAGAATATGAAGTTACCTTTTGAGTCTGTTATATGTCCTAGCTATGCTTTTGACATTGATAAGACTTGATCATTTGATTCATGCCTAGCTAAAAGGCGTAAAAGAAAGCGCTTATTGGGGGGCAACCCAAAATGTTTTAATTTCAGTTTTAGTGGGTCTTGGTGTTTGTTAATACTCCCTCCGTCCCTTGATATAAGGTGCCTAAGGTTTTGAGAAAAATTCCAAAACACATGGTATATTGGTATTATATCACCCATCTAGGCAAATATACATACAGAAAGAGATAGAACGGAGGGTCAATTTCCTATTATTGACTGATTCAAACTGTTTTCTCCCGATTTTTTCTAGAAAAAGATCAATCCAATTGTACCATTATATGTATGCGTTAATATCCATGCAAAAACCTTAGGCACCTTATATTAAGGAACGGAGGGAGTATTTTAGAAACACCATTGTATCTTTATTTTCAAGTTTTGTGCCAAGTTTTAGCCTGTAGTGACGGGGAAAGAAAAAGTTGTGGCATGCTGTCTAGAAAACATATTATGGTTGCTTCATTGAAAAAATCTTCAAAAATCACCAGATCATATTTTTTATCTGAATGTTTTATACAACATGTCTATATAATTTCTGAACTTTCATTAGTTTTGAGTTTTTTGATTTGAGCTACATAAGTGCCTCTAATAAATTAAGTTTCACATGTTGTCCTATGTCCCCAGATTTCTATCCTGTTTTGCATTTTCATCTTTTAGGCACTTTGTTCTTGGTTTTTCTATGCAAGAACATTCAAACAAAGTTGGGGAACAGTAGTATTATTTAATTTGAGTATTCCAACATTACCCAAGTGAAACTTATTTATGTATTGGCACTAACCGCTCTAATCAGTTTATGAGAAGTTTCATGTGAAGGAAGTTTTCAAGTGTTACGAAGGGAGATGATGAAAGAAGATTCAGAAGTGCCAAAAGCTTAAGCTTGGGGATGCCCCCGGCACCACCAAGAAATATCCAAGAAGACTCAAGCGTCTAAGCTTGGGGATGCCCCGTGCATCCCCTTCTTCATCAACAATTATAAGTCCGTCCTTCTTAGAAGTATATTTTTATTGCTTCACATGTTATGTGATTTGATTGGAGCGTCTTGCTCTTTAATTTTCAGTTTAGTTTAGTTTAGTTTTGTTCTTTTTTCTTTTCATAACAAGTTCGACCCTAGAGTGCCTTGTTTGGGAGAGAAACACACTCCACTTTTTCCTAGAATGCTCATAGTTTTCACTTTTATCTTTTCGAGTGTTCAATCTTTATTTCTAGCTCGCTAACATTCTTAACTCTTGTTTTCATGATTATTTCTTTCCTAAGATCTGAGAATTAGAATTTTTATAACTCTCTTGAGTTTCATGTTTTTCTTGTTTAGAGAGTTGGCTTTTTTGCACTAGGTGTGTATCTTACTTTGAGTAGGTAATCAAGGTTGCTAAATTAAGTTTAGTAGTAACTTGCAATAGTTTTGAGGTGTTGATACAAGTAATGTTTGATCTTATGTGTGTCAAGAACTCAAGCCTATTAGTGATAGGTTTCGTATATTGGTTCAACATGCTTATTTTTGAAAACTACAAAATTTATTTGATAACTCTAGCTACTGAAAGGATCACTAATCTTTGCGGGATTGTAAAAGAGTACCCTCACGTAGCATGGGTCGAGGATGCGCAAGGATAATCAAACCCCAAACACTCCTCTTAGAGTGCTTGTCTGTAACACCCTTAGTGCCATGTAATAGTAATCACTTTTGTTAATGACAATTACTGTTGCTAATCTCACTTTGAACATCTTTGCATTTGATCATTTCAAAATCCCCTTTAATTGATATTAAAACCAAGTGATAAATAAAGCTTTGTCCAAAAATTGTGCAACCAATTTTTTTAAATCCCTAAAAGTCAGTGGACCATGTTAAACATACATTGAGCATTTATTGCAATATTTAAATATAGCAAACAATTCAAACCAGTGCTATAACAACACCCTTTACCCATTGCATATTCAAAAGAATTACTAAATGATTTTTGTTAAGACCCAAACTTTTTGTGGCACTATAGTAATGTGAAATACTAATTATGGAACAGGTTATATATTTTACGAAAATACAAAAGTAACTAAAACAAATACAAGCAGAAAGGAAAACTGATATGGGGTGGCCCAATCTTCTTAGTAAGCGTATAGTGAATATGAGGGCGATGATAGATAACTTGTATGTAGTCGATGAACTCTCCTCGCTAGATCCCTGTTGCCAATGCGACAGCTCTCTACCCTTTGGATATTCACAACTTCACACACTTGCGCAACGTAGCCGCCGACCACGAGACGGTAATTTGCAATCTACTAATTCCCAGTGGAACAACAGATCACATAAAACTTGTAGGAGCAGAACTTCAGATCGATACAAATTGTAGTTTATGATTCAAGATGAAAGCTTGAAGCTATTCTGAAGAACTAGGGTTTATCTAAACGTGGTCTAACCCTAAAACTCGTAGGGGGTCCTGTATTTATAAGCTAAGGGGTGTCAAACTCGGATACAAGGCCGTAGCCCATCAGATCTGCACGCAGGCAGTTCGGACGTCCGATGGGTTTCGGACGTCTGATGTGTCGGACGTCCAAATCGTGTCGGACTTCCGGTTGTTTTGACATCGGTTCTATTATCGGGGGTCGTCTCGAAGGTCTTCATGTCGGACGTCCGTTTCATGTCGGAAATCCATCGTGTCGGACGTCCAAAACCTGACGGAAGTTCGGCGAAAATAACAACCCTTCTGTAACTTGGCCTCATTGAAGATTCGTAGGTCCTGGCCTCCGATGTCGGACGTACGAAATGGGTCGGCCGTCCGAAAGTTGGAGCTTCTTTCGTCTTCTCCTCCTTCTGGATCCTCATCTTCGTCATGATACCTGATTATGCAAACATACAAAGATTTAGGCAGTATAAAGTTCTCATTACATGACATATCAGAGTCTATTAAGAGCAAGTTCACCTGTTGTTCTACCAACTTTGCACGAGCTCTTGTAATAGGTCAAATTCTGATTTCATCATCCTTCTTCTTTGTTGAATCAACTTGTTCTTCATGACGAACTAGAGATTTGTCTGTAGTAGGGATGTCCTCATCATCTCCCCTCCCTTCAAAAGGCGCCGACCTCGATGCTCCAAGGTCATCTCCCATGTAAGGTGATAAATCAGCAACGTTGAAACTGTTGCTAGCGCCACCAAACTCAGCAATGGGAATATGAATCAATTAGGCATTATCATTGATCTTTGCTAACACCTTGTAAAGACCAGCACCACGCGGCTTTAACTTGGAATCCCGCAACCCTGGAAATCTATCCTTGCGCAAATGCACCCAAACCATATCTCCAGGCTGAAATAGAACTTGCTTCTGTGACTGGTTCCTTGAAGCAGCAACATTCTTGCCTTGCTTCTCAATTGCCTCTCGTGTTTTCTCATGAATCTTCTTCACATAATATGCTCATTTGGATGCCTCCATATTAACTCGTTCCTGCAATGGAAGAGGCAACAAATCAAGAGGCGTAATAGGCTTAAAACCGTACACCATCTCAAAAGAAAAAAGTTGGGTAGTAGTGTGTACTGCCCTGTTATAAGAAAACTCAACATGTGGTAAACACTCCTCCCATTCACGCAGATTTTTCTTGATCATAGCTCGCAGCAACTGTGACAATGTTCTATTCACCACCTCCGTTTGACCATCAGTTTGGGGATGACATGTAGTGCTGAACATCAACTTTGTCCCCAAATTTCCCCAAAGTGCCTTCCAGAAGTAGCTCACAAACTTCACAATCCTGTCAGAAAAAATTGTTTTGGGCACACCATGCAAGCGTACAATCTCCCTGAAAAACAGGTTAGCAACATGCGACGCATCGTCGCTCTTATGGCATGCAATAAAATGTGCCATCTTAGAAAATCTATCCACTACCACAAATATATTATCATTACCATGTTTAGTGCGTGGCAATCCTAACACAAAATCCATACTAATATCTTCCCAGGGTGTGGTAGGAGCCGATAGTGGAGTATACAAACCGTGAGGCTTCAACTTGGAATTGCATGTGCTGCATACAATGCAACGTCGCACAAACTTGTCCACATCAGGCCTCATCCAGGGCCAATAAAAATTATCAGCAAGCATGAGCAGTGTCTTCTCACGCCCAAAGTGACCCGTCAATCCTCCTGCATGTGATTCTTGCAACAATAACAAACGCACAGACGATTCTAGAACACAAAGCTTGTTAGCTCGAAACAAAATATATCATGGATGTGGAATTTGTCCCATGCGTTTCGAAGCAACCACAAACGATATGGTTGATGTCGCGAGAGTTTACTTCTCGCCCCTCGTTGGTTACCCAAAGTGGAAGTTTGAGATGTAGACAACGGCAATTTCCCTTGGTGAAGATACCAAGGTTGAGGGTTGACCAGTAGGACTCCAACAACGATAAGTAGGTGGTTCGGCAAGTGATGCACCGTTTGAAGATAATCACTTGCTTCTCCTGGAACTGCACACACAACAAATAACTTTGCTTCCCAACGAGTACATAGGAGTTATCAATTCCTCCGTTCTTGTTGGTTACAAAGGATAAAACCCACGGGATAATAATGATAGTGATAGCAACGGAAAAGTAAATACTGAAAGTAAATTGAAGGTGTAAACAATATTGGAAATATGGACCGGGGTCCTATGATGTTCACTAGTGATGTCTCTCTCCCAAAAGACGATAAAATAGCCATGCAAGGTAAACAAATTACAACTGGGCAACTGACAGGATTATGTGCGCAAACCAATGCTAATTATACTATAAAGAAAGGAAAAGGCTCAAAAGCATGGGCGGTACGCAAGGACGAGTAGACCGAAATCCGTCTGCATCTACCTACTAATCATCCACCTTGAGATATCTATCCAGAACATCTCGCTGGTATTAAGTTGCAAATCCCACCCAAAGTGTAAACTCAAAGCAACAGACAACTGCATTAAAGAACTTTGCATAAAGTAAACAATCCTTGCACCCGCAAGTACAAGCACCGTTGTTTTCCCCCTTGTGGCAACAACACATCCCCTAGACTCATGTTTCTGTCACTCAAGCTAGTCATCGGGGGGCATGAACCCACAATCATGCATAACGCTCCCTCTTGGAGTCACTACCTACTACTTGTCCAAAGCAATAAACAGCAATGGAGAACATGCAAGAATTACTCAAGAATATAAATATAAAAGAGGAGAATCAAATATATTACTGAAACAGAATCAGAACATAATCTCATAATCCATCGGATCCCAGCAAACTCAGCATAGCAACAGCAGAAATATTACATATGTGCCTCGATCATGTAGGGCAGCTCACGAGGTCTAATCCATGAAGAACAAAGAGGGGAGGAGAACATCACATAGCTACTGATCATAGACCCATGGTCCAAGGTGGACTACTCACGGTTCATCCGGGAACCATCCATAGTGGTGGAGAAGCTCCCGGAGGTGGGTTCTCCCTCCGGCAGGGTGCCGAGAAGAGGTCTTCTGGTGCTCCCGATCTTGGAAGCGCGACGGCGGCGGAACAGAGGAGATATCGCGAAAAAGGGTTCCCTTCTCGGGGGTTTTGCATCATAGGGAATAATTATGCGAAGGGGGGGGGCAGCCAGGGGGGCCACTAGGGGTCCAGGCGCCCCCCTAGCGCGGCCCCACCCTGGGGCGCACCGGGAGGGCGCCTGGGGCCCTGGTGGGTCCCCTCTGCCCCCCCGGTGATTCCGGAAGCTTCCTATACGCTGATTTTTATTGGATTTTTCCTGAATTTTTGGAGCACTTTTAATATGGGGGAAACCTGAAATAGAAAAACAGCAGAAAACAGGAATTGTCACTAGGGTGCACTGAGTTAATAGGTTAGTCCAAATATGATCAAAAGTGTATGGAAGTTCATCAATATCATAGCAATATCACACAAAAGAGGCATGGAACAAGCGGAAATTATAGATACGTTTTGGACGTATCAACATCCCCAAGCTTAATTCCTGCTCGTCCTTGAGTAGGTAAATGATAAAAGCATAATTTCTGTGGTGAGATGCTAACAACCATATAAGAACTTTTAAGTAAAGCAATCAAGGCATGTAATTCAATTCAAGTCATAACAGGCAAGAGTCTATATTTAGCATTGAAACAATCAACATAAGAACAAAAAGGTGCAAGAGCTCTCGCTGTCCGTGACTCGAATGTCTCCAAATGGTGTTTGCGTGTAAGAAAGGGGATAGGGATATACGAGAAAAAATATTTTTGTGTCGAGAACTCAATCTACTAAAGTTTCACACATGGTCTTCTTTGGAATCTTATCTTGACTCATCCCCAGACCACTAGCCAGGTACAAGTCAAAATGATCCACTTCCTTTCGATATTTTGAGCACTCATGCAATGGATGAGCGTAAGCACGAGAGTTGACACTTAGGATGGCAAAGAGAGAGATATGGTGGAGGAGGAAGACAAAAAGGGTGTGAAAGGCTCACATCAAAGAGGACAGTCATAGGAGAGAGAAGGCCAAATGATAGATATGATGTGAGGAGTAGGGATTGCCATGCAACGGATGCACATATGAGCTAAGAAAAGCTCTCCAATGGAACTGTGGGGGTGCATCCAACTTGCTCTCTCAAGAAGGCCTAGAGCTCGTTTGAGGAGGCTCATCATTGGAATATACAAGCCAAGTTCTATAGTGTGAAGGTCCCCACATAGCTATATGCATATATGATCATCTCTATGGAGTACAAGATATAGGAGGGAGTACGAGTGTGGATCTCTCAAAAGGAATAATAGTGTGCCCCCTTCTCTCTTTTTATTTCTTTTTCTCTTTTTTCTATTTTTTTGTATTTTTTTGGTGGCCTCAATGGCTCTGTCTT
Organism: Bromus sterilis; assembly: GCA_950022295.1. NCBI lineage: Eukaryota > Viridiplantae > Streptophyta > Magnoliopsida > Poales > Poaceae > Bromus > Bromus sterilis. Next base: position 122,354,800 of record OX465601.1, on the reverse strand, counting down.
TTTCTCTCATTTTTACTCTTTGGGATCCTGTAATTTGTCCCCTTTGGGATCGTTTCCTCACTTTAGGGGCAACACTCTATATATTACAAAAAGTATAGAAGATCTTTCAAACTTTACAAAGTACTCAAATCATAAAGAAAATGTAACTATCATGATGTATGCAAATGTATGCCTCTGCCAGTGTAGCAGGATATGCAATGATATTAGCGCGTCATGTAGCAATGATTAGGGCAAGGCCCAACTAGCATGCGGCTCATCGATCAAGCAAGTAGCATGTATGACATGAAGATCAAGTCATGAGAAGATGGATGTTGCATGGCAATATATCTCGGAAAGGCTATGGAAATACCTTGATAGGTAGGTATGGTGGCTGTTTTGAGGAAGGATATAAGGAGGTTTATGATGACAGAGCGTATCATGCCAAGGGTTTGGATGTACCGGCGAAGGTAGACGCCAACTCTCGGAGTGAGAAGAAAGCAATGCACGTCACAGGAGAGGCTAGAAAAATATGGGAAGGTGGAAGTGTCAACTTTCGAATACTCACATTAGTCCGAAGAACTCATGCACTTATTATCGGTAACTCTCAATCTAATAAGGAGGTTCACAAAGAGACAAGTACCCCGAGGAGGAGTGTATGGGGGTTTGGTTATCCTTGCGCATCCTTGACTCATGGTACATGAGTGTACTCTAATATTCGACCCCTTAGAAGAGTAGTGATCCATCTAGTAGCTAAAGTTCTCAACTAATTTTGTAAGTTTTGAAAAAATAAACACGGATTTCCCATAATACGACATCTATCACTAATAGGCTAAAGCTCTTGACACCAAAAGTCCAAACATAACTCAAAACAGTACCTCAAAACTATTGCAAGTTACTACTACAAAAGAATATCAACCTCAATTACCTACTTCAAGTCAAGACACAAAACTCAGTGCAACAGACAAACTCTCTAAACAAGATAAACATGAAAACTCAAGAGAGTTCCAGCAAAAAACTAAACAAAAGCTCTTTGAAAACATAAGCATGAAAGCTAAGAGCAAAACATGGCAGTAGCTATGAAAAAGATAAAGAACACACACAACAAAGTTAAGTATGAAAAGTCCTATGTTGTGTTCTAGATTTTGAAAGTGGAGCGTGTTTCTCTCCCACACAAAGAAAGCTGGGTTCTAACTTGTTATGAACAGCAAGCAAATCTAAAGAAAACTAAAGATAAAACCTAAGAGCGAGACGCTCCAAGCATAGCACATAATGCATGAAGTGATAAAAATATAGTGAGACGAGAGACGAACTGATAATTGTTGGTGGAGAAGGGGATGCACGGGGGCATCCCCAATATTAGATGCTTGAGTCTCCTTGAATATTTCTTGGGGATGCATGGGGGCATCCCCAAGCTTGAGCGCTTGACACTCCTGAATCTTCTTTCATCATCTTCCCTCGCACACTTGAAAACTCCCTTCATACATAACTCATCATAATCTGATTAGCGAGGTTAGTACCCATAATAAAATAATTTTTTCTCTACTGGAAATAAAGATATTCTTGAAGAGCTACTGCTTCAATCTTTCCAAAAAGGTTTTTCTAATAAAAAGCCAGCTTAAGGTTTGCAAAATGAAGAAAAGGCAAAACAGGACATAATCTGTGAAAAACAGACCAGCAGGGAGTAAATAATTTTTTAGGGATACTTCTGCAACTCAAATAAAAAAACTCAGAACATACGAAAGTTTCGTAATTTTATAGATCACGCTGTGTAAAAAATTCAGCTCAAAAAGATGAACTGGGCTTTTTCTGTGATTTTTCTAGTCACGAGGAAAGAATCTATTTTCTGGAGAGCATGTCACAACTTTCACTTCCCTTGTCATATGAGGCTATAAAAGGCACAAAGCTTGAAAAGTAAAGATACAATGATGTTGCTAAAGTAGTAACAATCATCAAGACCACTAAAAACAGAAGAAAAACAAAAAGGAAATCCTAAATTCGTTGTGGGCTACCTCCCGAAAGCGCTTCTTTAAAGCCATTATCTAGGCTTAATGCAAATAGATCAAGTCTTTTCAAGAAAATAACTAGCCCGTGTGACGGACTCAAAAGGCAACTTAATATTTTTCTTAGTGAAGTGTTCCATCCCTTTCTTGAGAGGGAATTGGAATTTTATAATCTCTTCTTTGATATCAATAATAGCACCCACGGTGCGAAGAAAAGGACGTCCCAAAATAATTGGACAAGAAGGTTCACATTCAATGTCCATAATAGTAAAATCAACGGGAACATAATTGTCATTGACAATGATAAGAAAATCATAGATCTTCCCCAAAGGTTTCTTTATGGAAGAATCGACGAGACGAACACCAAAAGAACAAGGATCTAAAGGTTTCAATTCAAATATATCATACATTCTTTCGGGCATAACAGAGGTACTAGCTCCAACATCACATGAAGCATAGAAAGAAAAGTTATTCAACTTAATTTTAATCATAGGATCCCAACCATCTTCTAGCTTTCTAGGTATGGAGGCTTCTACCCTAAGCTTCTCCTCCCTAGCTTTGATGAGAGCATTAATGATATGCTCCGTGAAGGCAAGATTAAGTGCGCTAGTGTGGGGGTCTCTAGACATCTTGTGAAGTAAACGAATAACTTCAGAAAGGGTGCAATTATCAAAATCAAGGTCACTACTATCAAGTAAAGTGGTAGTGGTGTCCTTTAGGCTCACTTGTTTGCTAGCTTCTATAGTCATAGGAATTTCTTCTTCTACGGTTGAGGTCATAGCATCACCATTAATAGGTCCTATGGGACTAGGGGTGCATTGGGTGCTAAGAGTTTGGATATCCTCAACCACTTGGATAGTAGCAAAGGTATGGTGTGTAGGAAGGCTCTTAATTCTATATTCTTCCTCCTTTTCTCTAGCCCATCTTTCTTTAAGTTTAGCCATCATCCTAATGTTTTCATTAATTTGCATTTGGATAGCATTCATAGGAGTGACCTTCCTCTCCTCAAGGGGAGAAGTTCTAATTTTAAGCAATTCTACTTCGTGGGCTACATTGTCTACCTTAGACGAGAGGTTATCTAGTTTGTCTAGTTTTTCCTCTATACTCTTGTTAAAGGATTTTTGGGTAGTGACAAAGTCTTTAAGCATACTCTTTAATTCAGAAGTGGAGTTTTAGGTGCTAGGATAAGTGTTGTTGTTCCCATAGTTGTTGGAGGGGAACGGTCTAGGATTGCTACCAAAGTTACTCCTATAAGCATTGTTGTTGAAGTTGTTTCTAGAGATAAAGTTCACATCTACTTGATCTTGAGCAATCAAAGAATTTAAAGGTACATCTTGAGGATCAATAGGAGATTGCTTGGTAAGTAGAGACATAATCAAGTCAACTTTTTCGTTTAGGGAGGAGATCTCCTCGACAGAGTTTACCTTCCTACCTGTTGGAGCTCTTTCGGTGTGCCATTGGGAATAGTTGGTCATCATCTCATCGAGAAGCTTTGTGGCAGCACCAAGTGTAGTTGACATAAAGGTTCCTCCCGCAGCCGATTCTAGCAAGTTCCGCGAGGTAAAGTTCAAGCCTGCATAATTTTTTTGGATAACCATCCAAGTAGTCAAACCATGCGTAGGGCAATTCTTAACAAGAGATTTCATGCGTCCCCAAGCTTGGGCAACGTGTTCATTATCCAATTGTTTAAAATTCATAATAAAGCTCCTCAATTGGATAATCTTAGCAGGGGGATAGTACTTCCCGATAAAAGCATCATTGCACTTATCCCAAGAATCTATGCTATTCCTAGGCAAGGATTGAAACCAGATTTTAGCTTCATCTCTCAAGGAGAAAGGAAAAAGCTTAAGCTTAACAATATCACCATCTACTTCTTTGTACTTTTGCATATCACAAAGCTCAATAAAATTATTTAAGTGCAAAGCAGCATCATCTCTAGCACCAGAGAGTTGATCTTTCATAACAAGATTCAGCAAAGCAGGTTTCTACCCAAGGAAACCCTAGACACCCTAAACCGCGCCGCCGCGATAAAGGCCTCGAGCCCCCCAGGGAAACCCTAGACACCCTCAAGTCCCCCCATTCCCCCTCGCACCTCCTTTGCGTCGTTCCCCACTCGAACCCGAAGCCGCCTGTACTGCACGTCGCCGACGTTTGCGCGCCGCCGCGGCCAACGAGCCCCTCCGTCCGCCCCGACGTGTCCAAGGCCCCCGCCGTCGACCTCCTCGCCTCCCCGCGCGACGAATTGATCCCGGGACGCGCTGCAACTCTCGCCATCATCGTCGTCCCCACCCACGACCGCCGTGATTCGTCGTCGTCCTCGTCGCCGTCTTCGCGCCCCGAGCCCACTGACCCCTCCCCTGCAACCACGGTGAGCCCAGATCCCGTTTCCTTCTTCCAGCGCTCGAGTCTGTGCCCCGTAGTCGCCGCCCCGCCTAGCTTGTACTCCGGTCGCCACTGGATAGCTCGCCGCCGCGGCCACCGCCCTCGAAGCCCGCGTCCGAGCGCGTAGACGCGGTCAACACGTTCCCCGTGACCAAACGCGCGCACGCACGCTTCCAATCGGGCACGAATTCGCCGTCGCCGTCGACTCCGTACGCCAACCGCCGCAAGACCTCGTCGCCGAAGTCCCTCCGTCCATCTTCCGGCCAGTCCGCCACCACCAGCCGACCCGCGGCGCTTCACTGGTTCGAACGCACCGCCCCGTGCCTCGAACCGTCCTCTGTAGCGCTCGCGTCGACGACCTCGCCGGAGTTCGACCTCGCCGGCGTCGACCAGAGCTCCCTGTGTGACAGCCAGATGGGCCCCAGTGGCCAGTTGGCTAATTAGCCACTAATCCCCCCTGGGTCACCTACACGTGGGCCCTGCCCCCTAATCTCTCTCTGGTAAATTAAAACAGAGAGATAAACCCCCCCTATGACATGTGGGCTGATACGTCCCAAACGTATCTATAATTTCTGCTTGCTCCATGCATGTTTTGTATGACTTTGCCATATTTTGCTTGAACTTTCATACACTTTTGAGCATATTTGGACTAACCTATTAACTCAGTGCACCAAGTTGCCAGTTCCTGTTTTCTGCTGTTTTTGTATTTCCGGTTTTCCGGCCATTAAAAGTGCTCCAAAAATTCTGGAAAAATTATATAAAAAATCAGCGTCCCGGAAGCTTCAGGAATCACCAAGGAAGGAGGGGAGGGCCACCACAGGGACTCCAGAAGGGTCCCTGGCGCGGCCTAGGGTGAGGCCGCGCCGGGCACCCTCCTGGCTGCCCTGTGGCCCCACTGGTGCCCCCCTTTGGCCCTATTTTTACCCCCGCGGAGGAAACCCTGATTCCGGACCCCTTTTCTCCAGAAGCAATTCCGATCTCTGCCGCCATCGCCATCAAGTTTCGGGGGGACAGAATTCCTGTGCCGGCACCCTGCCGGGACGGGGAAGTGCCCCCGGATTCATCTCCATCGCCGTTGCTTCCCTCCTCCATGAAGCGGGAGTAGTTCCTCCTCGAGGCAGAGGTTTCTAACAGTAGCTATGTGGTCTTCTCTCTCTCCCATGATGTGATCTTGATTGTGATCATAGGCAATGTTAATCTAGGGTGATCCCATGATGTTTCCCCTTCTTCTATGTATTGGATTGATGTACTCAATTGATCTTATCTAGTATAATCCCCGAGACCATGGTGGCAGCTGGTCTATTGCACATGGATTAGAAGAATATTTTCATGAGTGATTTCCTCTTAGGCCTTGTTTCCACCTTTACAATACCGTTTGTGCTCACTTTTGTCACATGTTTTCTTGCTGCACTTTTTATTACAGATTTATATTACCTTGTTTTGCCACACCTATCACCCATATTTTATCATCTCTTCGCCGAACTAGTGCACCTATACAACTCCTAGTTGTATTAGGTGTGTTGGGGACACAAGAGACTTCTTGTATCTTAATTGCAGGGTTGCTTGAGAGAGACTATCTTCAACCTCTACTTCCATGAGTTCGATAAACCTTAGGTCATCCACTTGAGGGAAATTGCTGCTGTCCTACAAACCTCTGCGCTTGGAGGCCCAACATAGTCTACAAGAATAGAAGCGTGCGTAGACATCATGGGCCCCTTCCCCATTAACTTAATTAATTTGCTTAATTAGACCACTGTGTCACTTACACCTAGGGCCCACCTGTAAATTAATTAGTTTAATTAAAATAGAAATGTAATGTACCTATGACATCTGGGACCCTACTGGTAATTAGAGTTAATTAAATTAATGTGTTAAATGTGTCACTGACCAGTGGGACCCACTGGTGAGTATTAAATCTGAATATTGTTTATATTAAATAAACAAAAGAAATAGAAAATGATTTAAACTTAGTAAATTAATAACTTTTAAACCGTAAGTCGGATGAAAATATTTTATATATCAAAGTTGATCAGAAAAATACAACGAATACGAATACACTACCCATATGTCCACCACCCCCTCTAACATACCGAACGTGGAACATGCCCCCTCCGGTGAATCCAGTCGGTAATTCCCGCTGCCGGTAAAACTTGCCGGATGAAAATGTTCTGAACATGAAAGTTGCTCAGGACGGATCAACTAACACCGATACACTATCCATATGTTTGTCAGATGTCTCTAACACTGCAGACATGGAACCTTCCCCTCCGGATCATCTGTCCGGTAATCACCCGGTACTGATGAGTCATCACCGGATAAATTCCCACTCCGAGAAAATCACCGAACACTGCGTTAGAGCCCCGTTGCTTTGTATCTGCTATTTCATATTTTTGTATTGCTATTATTGCCGTGTATTTATTGTTTCTTCCCCCTCTCTTATTGTCCGGTAGTCTCAACGTCCGCTGCTGATGCCCCTGTGATCGACTACGTCGACGACGATCGTACCCCTACCGTCGAGCTTCCAGGCAAGAGAGCCATTCTCTTCCCCAGATATCGCCTATATTTTCCATACATTTCTTGCACTAGGCATATGTTGCTGCTACTACGTTACAATCCTATTCAATTGCATAGCCTATTTTTGTCGCCCCTTGATGTACCTTCCTTTATCCTATGCTGCCTATTATATATATATATATATATATATATATAGCTAGGTTTAGAATAGCGGGCCGTGATCACTCTGGTGAGTGAACGCGGATTACAGAATATTATAATTGCAACAGGTACGGATCAATGCGGATGCCCTAGGGAACCTACAACGGCGAGACTGTGCCGAGTCGGTTCGAGTTTCACTTACGAGTGGACGAACTCGTATTTCACTCTCGTCGGCTCAGTAGCTTAGCATCAATGGGATGATACGAGGGTATTCCTCTTTAGTTCATTCCGCTGGTGTCTCGGCACCACCGGGGTGATACGAGAATATTCCTCTTTAGTTCATTCCAGTGATGTCTCGGTCGAACCTCTTCAAGTGTACCATCGAGGGTGATTCCTCCTAGTTTCACTTGATGGTAGGCACTCGAATCAACTGGTGTCCATACAGGTAAGGAGTCGGGTGACCCAACGGTGCCCGCGCAGGGTATCTTAGTGGAACGACAGGTCAGGTGTATTCCATCGGTGTGCGGCGGACCTGGTACTGTTCGTGGCCGAGAGGTATCCTGTTGTACGAAAGTCGATCTCTTCAAAGAGAAAACACGAGACAAGGTAAGGAGACGGTTCAGCTTGTTGGTAACCGCACGAGTTGGTGGGACGTCAGGGCAGGCACCGACGTTACTGGTGGTCCTGGCTGCTGTCGTTGTCCGCGACTCACCCAGATAAGGGGCAACGATAACGGTTGTCCTGACAGATAATAATAAAACGACTAACGGTTCAGGTGGATGACTTAAGAGGCCGCAAAGGCCTATACGCACTACCTTCACGTGGGGTTACGGTGTGGGCCCTCCGCATTGTGGTCTCATTCGAAAGCTCTGAAAGACGTCCAATTTCAGCATTGTGGTTGGGTCGGATCGTGCTGCGGCATTGGATCCACTTGGCGCACAACGACCCGGAGTGAGAGAGGTGATGGCCCATGAAGCTGTTGCGCTTAGGACTGTAGACCGGCGGGGACCTCTCTGATGAGCCGTAGGATGGGCCTCGGCGTGTCGGATAGCCTCGGTGGGGCATTCCCTAACAAGGTGTACGCCACCCTGGAGATCCGAGCGTGCAGGCTGAACAGTAGTGCACCCCTGCAGGGAAGATAATCTATTTGAATAGCCGTGTTCACGGCAACAGGACGCTTTATGCTGAAGCCAGAGCCTACTACTACAAACTACTACTATTAAATTGTTGGTTCCGGTTTCTCTTCCTCGCAGGGAAGTCGAGGAGGGGATCTCGGAGGCATATATATTTGTTATCTAATACAACTTACTATTATACAATGCTGCAGCAACTTCTGCTGCATTGTTACTTTATGCTTTATATAAACTACTGGCTATTCTCTTCTCCTGCTGCAAGACTCGTCGGAAGATGCTAGTCTTCGATAGGCCTAGATCTATTCCTTATTCGATTTTCTGACAACCAGTCAACTATATACAACCTCCCCTTTCCATTTGATACAAATGTGTAAATGCTTAGTAGCGGACGTAAGACTCGCGGGTATGCTAGATACTCACCCTTGCTTTATTTCCCCCTTTTTGTTTTGCCTGATCGGCCGCTGCAGTCGACGTTGGAGCCTAGGAGCAGGAGATCCCCGATGCCGACCACCGCAACATGAAGATCCCCGATGCCTTCTACGATGTCGAGTTCCCCTTTGACCAGGAGTAGTTTGGAGGTTCCCAGGCAGGATGCCTCGCCTTTTCGATCGTTGTTGTTTTTGTGCTAGCCTTCTGAAGGCAACCTTGTATTCTCGTGTCTGTACTCAGATACTATTGCTTCCGCTAAATTTGTGTTGTTGAGCTGTTGTATTCGAGCCCTCGTGGCCCCTGGCTTGTATTATACAGCTTGTATTATTTTTATTTGTAGAGTTGTGTTGTGATATCTCACCGTGAGTCCCTGATCTCGATCGTGTACCTTGCGTGTATGATTACTGTACACGGTCTTATTTTGGGGGCGTCACAAGTTGGTATCAGAGCCGACTGCCTGTAGGAAACCCCCTTCCAACTCCTTGGTCGAAGTGGAGTCTAGTCTTTGCAAAACTACTTTACTAACAGTGTCGTGTGGCTTATCGGGCCACATCGCAAACTTGGTGGTATTAGGATCCTTTTCTCCGTACCTTTACTCTGGGATTCTACTCTCTTATCCTTTCGGGTAATTTTGCTAACTCTGACATTAGGATGTCGTGGTCGCATCTACCCGGAGAGCCCTTCATCCAAGATGATTGCTTGCTTCACCTGAAGACTCCGAAGATTACTCTTCGATAAATTCCCGAGAACCTACGTGTTCATCGCCTTTGCAATCCCCTGCCACCGATAAGTCTGTATGGATAATTACATCCACTTCTCGGTCTGGAAACCATAATTCCCTTGTACTCAAGCATCGATTTATTCCGATGCTCCTATCACCCGATGTCTTTGCCTTATTTCTCCTTCCGGTTGAGTGCCGATACTCACATCAGATTCTTTGCGAACCACCCGACCTTTGGTGGATTACTATCTGACTAGTCTTACATGGCTTCCCCCATGTGTCAAGTGGATTCGTCGTGTGAAATGCCATCCTTGCCCTCGATGATTTGTGTTATCATCGACAACCTCCCTTGACTCCTTGCCAATGCAAACTTGGTCATGTATAACTTGCTCTGCTTTCCCTTGGGAAAGATATATACCTGATACTTGTGTATCATCACATTTTCCCCTTCCATTGGTCTGTTTAACCTTTCTCAGAATGTAACGTAACTGAGCAGTGATAATTCCCTGCTTAAGTAAATACTTCGGTGTACTACCCTGTCGATACAACCTATTACTATCATGGTTGACCTTTCGGTTACCACCGATGGACGGAAATTTTGCCGTTTGGTCTGTCTCGTTTTAACGAGTAGGAAAATGATTCTTTTTGTCCCTCACCCTTGGTACCAACCTTGTTACCGACAAAGCTGACAAAATGTTCTCTGACAAACCTTGCATCCTGATCGCATGGAATGTCACCACCCTTCTTATACAATGTGGGCCCATAACCCACAGTTCCACAGGATCGAAACCTGACTCTTGTCACATACCTTGCGACATTCAGTCCGATACCAGACGCATTGCTTATGCCCGATGCTCTGGACCCCCCTTTTCATTATCAATTATCGACGTCGAATGCTTGCATATACGCCTGAAAATTCTCATGTCTTCCTTTGATTCTCTTGATGTATTCCCCTGAGTTTTACTCAAAAGATACTTTGTACCCCATCCCCTTGGACAACCTCGGTTGATTCACCTGGTACCGATTCGACCCCCCCTAAGTATGCCCCTCCTACCCTATCCGTAAGTACGATGAAGACCCTGAAGGAAGGATGACAACTCGACGAGATGCACTGATACAGAGAAATGAAGACATCAACGAGAAGGATCGACTTCTTCGAGAAGGACAACAAGAACTAGTAGATTCGTTAGAATACAAAACCAAAGCTTTACCCCTTCCACTACCTTTTAATTCTCGGGACGAGAATTCTTTGTAGTGGGGGAGATTTGTAACACCCTCGGTGTCAAGCTATAGTGATCACCTATTGTTAATGATTGATCAAAATGAGTAATATTGCCTTGATCATATTCAAAATCAAATAGTATTAAAATCCCCTTTGGTTGATAATAAAAACAAAGTGCATAATAAAACTTTGTCTAAAAATTGTGCAACCAATTTTGTCAATTGCACAATAATCGCTGGACCATGTTCAACCAATCTTCTGTATTTATTAAGCTTTTAAATAAAACAAACAATTCTAACCAGTAGAAAAAGCAGCCCAAATACCCATTTAATATTGGTAAAAAAATCAACTGAATTTAACTGTGCACCAAACTTTTTGTGGTACTCTACAAATGCGCAACACTGATATTGGAGCAAATATCATGTCTAATAAAAATCATTTGATGGACCAACAAAATAACAGGATAATACAAACAGAAAAGAAGTGCAGAAAATTTAATAAGGTGCTAAATCCCGCACTGGGCAAAGCCCACCCCCTCCCCTCCACTGGGACCGGCCCACATCCCCTCCCCGTTGGTTGTCTTCTTCCTCTCCCTTGCGTGGAGAGCATCCACCGGTGCCACGCCGGTCGGCCATGCCGTGGCGGCAATCCGACGAGCCGCCATCGCGATAAATTCCTCGAGCCCCCCAAGGAAACCCTAGAGGACCTCAGGTCCCCCCATTCCCCCTCGCACCTCCTCTGCGCCGTTCCCCACTCGAACCAGAAGCCGCCCGTACTGCACGTCGCCGCCGTTTGCGCGCCGCCGCGGCAAACGAGCCCCTCCGTTCGCCCCGACGTGTCCAAGGCCCCCGCCGTGGACCTATTCGCTTCCCCGCGCGACGAATTGATCCCGGGACGCGCTGCAACTCTCGCCATCGTCGTCGTCCCCACCCATGACCGTCGTGATTCGTCGTCGTCCTCGTCGCCGTCTTCGCGCCCCGAAGCCCGCATCCGAGCGCGTAGACGCGCTCAACACGTTCCCCGTGACCAAACGCGCGCACACACGCTTCCAATCGGGAACGAATTCGCCGTCGACGTCGATTCCGTACGCCAACCGCCGCAAGACCTCGTCGCCGACGTCCCTTCGGCCATCTTCCGGCAAGTCTGCCACCACCAGTCGACCTGCGGCGCTTCACTGGTTCGAACGCACCGCCCCGTGCCTCGAACCGCCCTCTTTAGCGCTCGCGTCGACGACCACGCCGGAGTTCGACCTCGCCGGCGTCGACCTGAGCTCCCTGTGTGACTGCCAGATGGGCCCCAGTGGCCAGTTGGCTAATTAGCCACTAATCCCCCTGGGTCACCTACACGTGGGCCCTGCCCCCCTAATCTCTCTCTGCTAAATTAAAACACAGAGATAAACCCCCCTATGACATGTGGGCCCCTGCCCCATTAACTTAATTAATTTGCTTAATTAGACCACTGTGTCACTTACACCTAGGGCCCACTTGTAAATTAATTAGTTTAATTAAAATAGAAATGTAATGTCCCTATGCCATGTGGGACCCTACTGGTAATTAGAGTTAATTAAATTAATTTTTTAAATGTGTCACCGACCAGTGGGACCCACTGGTCAGTATTAAATCTGAATATTGTTTATATTAAATAAATAAAAGAAAATAGAAAATAATTCAAAATTGATTTAAACTTAGTAAATTAATATCTTTTAAACCGTAAGTCGGATGAAATATTTTATATATCAAAGATGATCAGAAAAATACAACGAATACGAATACACTACCCATATGTCCACCACCCCCCTCTAACATACCGAATGTGGAACATTCCCCCCTCCGGTGAATCCGGTTGGTAATTCCCGCTGCCGATAAAACTTGCCGGGTGAAAATGTTCTGAACATGAAAGTTGCTCAGAACGGATCAACTAACACGGATACACTATCCATATATTTGTCAGACGTCTCTGACACTGCAGACATGGAACCTTCCCCTCTGGATCATCTGTCCGGTAATCATCCTATACTGATGAGTCATCACCGGATAAATTCCCGCTCCGAGCAAATCACCAAACAGTGCGTTAGAGCCCTGTTGCTTTGTATCTGCTATGTCATATTTTTGTATTGCTATTATTGCCATGTATTTATTGTTTCTTCCCCCTCTCTTATTGTCATGTATTTGCTGATGCCCCTGTGATCGACTACGTCGACGACGATCGTACCCCTACCGTCGAGCTTCCAGGCAAGTAGAGCCATTCTCTTCCCCAGATATCGCCTATCGTTTCCGTACATTTCTTGCCCTAGGCATATGCTGCTGCTACTACGTTACAATCCTATTCAATTGCATAGCCTATTTTTGTCGCCCCTTGATGTACCTTCCTTTATCCTATGCTGCCTATTAATATTATATTCAGCAGTAAACCCTGCACATTTTTAGCTAGGTTTAGAATAGAGGGTCCTGATCACTCTGGTGAGTGAACGCGGAATACAAAATATTATAATTGCAACATGTACGGATCAATGCAGACGCCCTAGGGAACCTACAACGGCGAGACTCTGCCGAGTCGCTTCGAGTTTGACTTACGAGTGGACGAACTCATATTTCACTCTCGTCGGCTCAGTAGCGTAGCATCACTGGGATGATACGAGGGTATTCCTCTTTAGTTCATTCCGCTGGTGTCTCGGCACCACCGGAGTGATACGAGAATATTCCTCTTTAGTTCATTCCGCTGATGTCTCAGTCGAACCTCTTCAAGTGTACCATCGAGGGTGATTCCTCCTGGTTTCACTTGATGGTAGGCACTCGAATCAACTGGTGTCCTTACAGGTAAGGAGTCGGGTGACCCAATGGTGCCCGCGTAAGGTATCTTAGTGAACGACAGATCAGGTGTATTCCATCGGTGTGCGGCGGGCCTGGTACTGTTCGTGGCCGAGAGGTATCCTGTTGTATGAAAGTTGAGCTCTTCAAAGAGCTAACGCGAGACAAGGTAAGGAGACGGTTCACCTTGTTGGTAACCGCACGAGTTGGTGGGACGTCAGGGCAGGCAACGACGTTACTGGTGGTCCTGGCCGCTGTCATTGTCCGCGACTCACCCAGATAAGGGGCAACGATAATGGTTGTCCCGACTGATAATAATAAAACGACTAACGGTTCAGGTGGATGACTTGCGAGGCCGCAAAGGCCTGTACGCACTACCTTCACGTGGGGTTACGGTGTGGGCCCTCCGCGTTGTGATCTCGTTCGAAAGCTCTGAAAGACGTCCAGTTTCAGCATTGTGGTTGGGTCGGATCGTGCTGCGGCACTGGATCCACTTGGTGCACAACGACCCGGAGTGCGAGAGGTGATGGCCCATGAAGCTCTTGCGCTTAGGATTGTAGACCGGCGGGGACCTCTCTGATGAGCTGTAGGATGGGCCTCGGCGTGTCGGATAGCCTCGGTGGGGCATTCCCTAACAAGGTGTACGCCACCCTGGAGATCCGAGCATGCAGGCTGAACAGTAGTGCACCCCTGCAGGGAAGATAATCTATTCAAATAGCCGTTTCCATGGTAACAGGATGCTTTATGCTGTAGCCAGAGCCTACTACTACAAACTACTACTATTAAATTGTTGGTTCCGGTTTCTCTTCCTCGCAGGGAAGTTGATGAGGGGATCTCTGAGGCATATATATTTGTTATCTAATACAACTTACTATTATACAATGCTGCAGCAACTTCTGCTGCATTGTTACTTTATGCTTTATGTAAACTGCTGGCTATTCTATTCTCATGCTGCAAGTCTCGTCGGAAGATGCTAGTCTTCGATAGGCCTAGATCTCTTCCTTATTCTGTTTTCTAACTTTCAGTACACTATATACAGCCTCCCCTTTCCATTTGATACAAATGCATAAATGCTTAGTAGCGGACGTAAGACTCATGGGTATGCTAGATACTCACCCTTGCTTTATTTCCCCCATTTTGTTTTGCCTGATCGGCCGCTGCAGTCGACGTTGGAGCCTAGGAGCAGGAGATCCTCGATGCCGACCACCGCAACATGAAGATCCCCGATGCCTTCTACGACGTCGAGTTCCCCTTTGACCAGGAGTAGTTTGGAGGTTCCCAGGCAGGAGGCCTTGTCTTTTTGATCGTTTTTGTTTTTGTGCTAGCCTTCTTAAGGCAACCTTGTAGACTCGTGTCTGTACTCAGATACTATTGCTTGCGCTAACTTTGTGTTCTTGAGCTGTTGTATTCGAGCCCTCGTGGCCCCTGGCTTGTATTATACAGCTTGTATTATTTTTATTTGTAGAGTTGTGTTGTGAAATCTCACCGTGAGTCCCTGATCTCGATCTTGTACCTTGCGTGTATGATTACTGTACACAGTCTGATTTTGGGGGCGTCACAGCATGAACCCACAATCATGGATAATGCTCCCTCTTGGAGTCACTACCTACTACTTGGCGAAAGCAATAAACAACAACGGAGAACATGCAAGAATTACTCAAGAACATAAATATAAAAGAGGATAATCAAATATATTACTCAAACACAATCTGAACATAATCTCATAAACTATCGGATCCCAGCAAACTCAACATAGCAACATCAGAAAGATTACATATGTGCCTCGATCATGTAGGGCAGCTCACGAGGTCTAATCCATGAAGGACAAAGAGGGGAGGAGAACATCACATAGCTACTGATCATGGACCCATGGTCTAAGGTGGACTACTCGCGGTTCACCCGGGAAGCATTGATGGCTTCTTGCCCCTCGTTGGTTACCCCTAGTGGAAGGTGAGATGCAGTGTAGCAGCAAGTTTCCCCTATGTAGAGGATAGGGTTTGTTTACCGTAGGACTCAAGAGATACAAGTAGGTGGTAAAGTGAACAATGGCGCCGTTCACAACCTCGGTTGCTAACTTCACCTGGACCTGCACACAGATACAAATAACTTTGCTCCCAACGAGTTCAGAGGAGTTGTCAATTCTTCCGGCCTTGTTGTTTAGAAAGGATAAAACGCACGGGATAATAATGATAGTGATAGCAACTGAAAATAAAGACTGAAAGTAAATTGGTAGTGTGAACAATAATATGAAGATGGACCGGCGTCCCGTGATTTTCACTAGTGATGTCTCTCTCCCAAAAGACGATAAAAGTGCTAGCGAGGTAAAAAAATCACAGTTGTGCAATTGACAGGATTATGAAGGCACCGCAATGCTAACTATGCTGCAAAGAAAGGAAGGGCTCAAAAGCAATGGGCAGTACGCCAAGGTAAGTAGACCGGAATCCATCTGCATCTACTACGAATCATCCACCTTGAGATATCTATCCTGAACATCTCGCTGGTATTAAGTTGCGAATCCCACCCAAAGTGTAAACTCAAAGCAACAGACAACTGCATTAAAAGAACTTTGCGTAAAGTAAACAATCCTTGCACCCGCAAGTACAAGCACCGTTGTTTTATCCCTGGTGGCAACAACACATCCCCTAGTCTCATGTTTCTGTCACTCAAGCTAGACATCAGGGGGCTGAACCCACAATCAAGCATAACGCTCCCTCTTGGAGTTGCAAATAAAATACTTGGCCAAAGAAAATACCGCAACGGAGAACATGCAAGAATTTACTCAAGAACAAAATATAAAAGAGAAGAATCAAATATATTACTCATCACAATCTGAACATAGTCTCATAATCCATCAGATCCCAACAAACTCAGCATAGCAACAACAGAAATTACGTAGGTGCCTCGATCATGTGAAGCAGCTCACAAGGACTCGAAAGTGGAGGCACAAAATAGGGAGAGATAGATCATATAGCTATTGGTCACGGACCCATTGTCCAAGCGAAACTACTCACGGTACATACGGGAGGCGTCCATGGCTATGGATGGTCTCCCGGAGGGGTAGCTTCTTCCGGCAAGGTGCCGGAGCAGCTTCTCCAGGCAGCCCCGATCTTGAAACGGCGGCGACGGCGGAATAGAGGCGAGATCGCGGAAGAGGAGTCCGCCCTAGGGGTTTCCGTCACGGGGGGTAAATATAGGCGAAGGGGGGTGTCGAGGGGACCCACGAGGCAGTCAGGAGGCCTCCTGGCGCGGCCTAGGGTGGGGCCGCACCAGGTGCCCTCCTGGCTGCCTGGTGGTGGACCCCCTTCGCTTCTTTGGTGTTTCCGGAAGCTTCCGCGACGCTGATTTTTTATGTGATTTTCCTGGAATTTTTGGAGCAGTTTTAATGGCCGGAAAACCTAAAATACAAAACAGCAGAAAACAGCAACTGGCAGCTGGGTGCACTGAGTTAGTAGGTTAGTCCAAATAGGTTCAAAAGTGTATGAAAGTTCAAGTAAAACATGGCAAAGTCACACAAAACATGCATGAAGCGAGCGGAAATTATAGATACGTTTGGGACGTATCAAGCATCCATGGTGGTGGAGAAGCTCCCGGAGGTGGTTCCTCCCTCCGGCAGGGTGCCGGGAAGAGGTCTTCTGGTGCTCCCGATCTTGGAAGCCTGGCGGCGGCGAAACAGAGGAGAGATCGCGAAAAAGGGTTCCCTTGTCGTGGTTTTTGCGTCACGGGGAATAAATAGGCGAAGGGGGGAAGCCAGGGGGGCCACGAGGGGTCCAGGCGGCCCCTGGCGCGGCCCCACCCTGGGGCGTGCCGGGAGGGCGCCTGGTGGGTCCCCTCTGCCCCCCCCAACGGGGAATAAAAGACTCAATGAACTCAACCCACCTAGCTAAGCGTATATGCAAATTTGATTTAGCTTTCAAGTATTTGAACACTTCATGATCAGAATGTATGATAAATTCTTTTGGCCAAAAATAATGTTGCCAAACCTCA
Organism: Bromus sterilis; assembly: GCA_950022295.1. Taxonomy (NCBI): domain Eukaryota; kingdom Viridiplantae; phylum Streptophyta; class Magnoliopsida; order Poales; family Poaceae; genus Bromus; species Bromus sterilis. Next base: position 122,337,488 of record OX465601.1, on the reverse strand, counting down.
AAAACTCTAACAAGTGCATACAATTCTTTATCATAAACAGGATAATTCAATCTACCACCTGAAAGCTTCTCACTGAAATAGGCTCAAAACACCACCAATGCCTATACCACTAGCATCACATTCAACCTCAAATTGTTTAGAAAAATCTGGTAATGGAAGTAATGGTGCAGAAGTAAGGAGACGTTTCAGCTCATCAAATGCAAGGTCTTGGGCAACTCCCCAGACAAAAGGTACACATTTCTTAGTCAAGTCATTCAACGATGCAGCAATAGTACTAAAGTCTTTCACAAAACATCTATAAAACCAGCTAAGCCATGAAAACTTCATACTTGACAAACATTCATGGGAGTAGGCCAATTTTGAATTGCTTCAATTTTAGAAGAATCTACTTTACCCCATGCTTAGATACAACGTATCCCAGAAATATGACCTTATCTTTTGCAAAAGTGCACTTCTCAAGATTAGCATATAATTTAGCATACGCAACACTTCCAAAACTTGTCTAATATGATCAGCATGTTCAAATTCATTGCGGCTGTAAATAAGTATATCATCAAAATACACAACCACAAAACGTCCAATAAACTCTCTCAAAGCATTGTTCATTAATCTCAAGAAAGTACTAGGAGAATTAGTAAGACCAAAAGGCATAACTAACCACTCATATAAACCGAACTTAGTTTTGACAACAGTTTTCCATTCATCCCCTTCTTTCATCCTAATTTGATGGTATCCACTATGCAAATCAATTTTAGAGAAAATAGCAGCACCACTCAATTCATTAAGCATATCCTCTAAACGTGGAATAGGATGGCGATATCGAATAGTGATATTATTTATAGCTCTACAATCTACGTATATACGCCATGTACCATCTTTCTTAGGAACCAAAATAACAGGAACAACACAAGGGCTAAGATTGACATGAATATACCCTTTGTCCAGAATTTCTTGCACTTGTTGCTGAATTTCCTTCGTCTCTTGGGGATTGGTCCTGTATGGTGCCCGGTTGGGAAGAGTAGCACCCGAAATAAGATCAATTTGGTGCTCAATACCACGGAAGGGTGGTAATCCCGCTGGAACCTCCGCCGGAAACACATCATCATAATCCTGCAAAACCTTAAACACAGTAGGAGAAACAGGATGATGATCATTAGAAAGCAAAACCTCGCCTTTCTACATCAGCACAAGTGGCATGGCTGTAGGATCCTCACTAAATTCTCTCATGTCTTCTTTGGTGGCTAAGATAAGCAGACTAGTCTCTCTCGCACTTTTCGTTATATTATCACTCACAGCTATTATAATGTTCTCTCGTGTAGGTCCTAAATTCACCTCTATTTTCTGACGAGACTCATTCACAATTTGCTGTGGGGACATAGGATGGAGATTAACCTTCTTTCCCTTGAACTCCAAATGATATGTATTGGCTTGGCCATCGTGTTGCACATGGCGGCCATATAGCCACGACCAACCCAATATGAGATGGAAAACTATCATAGGCACCACATCAAAATCAATGGAATCCTGGTAGGGGGCTATCTCAAAATTCACACGCACCATATGATTCACCTTCATCTCACCACTTTCACTCAACCATTGGACATAATATGGGTTTGGGTGAGGTAAGTATTTCAGATTTAGCTTGGCACATAAATCCTTTCTTGCGAGGTTGCGGAAGCTACCTCCATCAAGTATCACTTTGCAAGCTTTGTTGGGGCCAACTAATGCTTTTGTTTGGAACAAATTGCAGCGCTGAGATTCATTTTGTGGCTGCACAGTGAGAGCACGTGTGACACAACAATAGTAGGAGAAGGCATTGGAAAATCACCCATGCCTTCTTCACTGTTGTATCCCTCGTCATCAAATCCGGATGGGTCTTCATCATCACTGGTTTCATACTCGCCGGTGTCCTCATTAATGAACATGACCTTTCTGTTTGGGCAATCTCTTTTGAAGTGACCCGGATTACCGCAAGCGTGACAAGTCATCTCCCGAGTACAAGCTGTAGACATATTGGAGCCTGCACTAGGGGCAGGGGCAGCTGGCTTCTTCGCAATAGAAACATTGGGGGCTGATTTGGAGTATGAAGAAGAAGTACGGTTGTTAGCACCATTGCTCTCCATTGGCGCGGTAGACGGCGTCCTAGAAGAAAACCTGCTAGAGGATGAGTATATTGATTTTATATGGGCCTGTTCTGCAAGCTGTGACTCCACCTCTCTAGCATGATGTAATATCTCATTCATATTAGTGTATTGATGATGCCGAACAATACCCTTGATCTGAAATTTAAATCCTTGGAGAAAATGTTGCATAGTCATCTCAATAGACTCTCGCACTCGTGCACATTGCAACAACATCTCCATCTCCATATAATATGCATCAACGGACATCGTGCCTTGCTTCAATTGTTGCAGTTTATCAAAGACAGTCCGTAAATAATTTGTGGGAATAAAACGAGCCCGCATGGTTGCTCGCATATCACGCCATGTATGAATAGGCATCTCGTTGGACTCTTGTATGTCACTCATGACTCCATCCCACCATCGCAAAGCAGACCCATCAAATTTGGATGAAGCAAGCTTGATCTTCCTATCTTCAGTATAATCATGTAAACGCCATAATTTCTCAATCTTGAGCTCCCAAGTGAGATATTCTTCCACATCCGTGGAGCCTTCAAATTTGGGAATTGAAAATTTGGGATTGCCCAAACCATCATCATCCTGAAGTGGTATACGCCGAGCACCAATACCAAGGAGAGGTTGGAAATTCTTTCCAAGAGCACCACGTCCACGACCATTAGCACCCCTCACAACATCATTGTCGTCCTGGACACTACCAGCATCTTCATTGCCTTCAGGTTGGCATTGGGCAACATGAACCCGCATAGCAATGATTGCTGTTGTCAATTGATGGATGCTTGTTTGAAGTCCATTAACTTGCGTTTGCAAAGCAGTGACGGAAGCTTGAGTACCATCCAATTTCATATTAGCCTCTTGAAGATCAGTAACAAGAGGTTCTATGGATGTATCAATCTTGTTGGTCAAATGATCTCGGAGACCTTCATACGCCTCCCATGTAACCAGTGCATCCTTATCCTATTTTTGCATCACATCAAAATCACTTTGAGACATGATTAGTAGGTTAGTGCACTAAATCAAAATCGTTTTGGTGGACACTCTCAACTCACTAAAAAATGACAAGAAAAGGTGAATCTTACTGTTCCAAAGTGAATAGAGACGCTTACCCATTCAAATGGAGGACTAGTGCACGGATGTGATGAAGTGAATACCCGAGTAAAAGTGTGAACACACGACAAAGCAGGATATATGTGGTGGAGCTATAGGTACGGCACCCTAACTACACCAAAGTCAAGTCCTAGTGATGATCGTGTGATGCAAACCCAAGGAAGAACTCACACAGCGAAGACAAAAAGAAGTCAGGCCTCTCAAAAGATCACCACTTTGATATCTCCTTTCGAGCAGTTGCGTATCTCTTTGCACTCTTTGATAACTCTTTTTGATCACTCTTCTTTCTTTTTTATCCTTTTTTGAATCTTTTCTCTTTTTCTATGTTTTTATTTATTTTTCTGACTCTTTTCACACTATTCGAAATTGCTACAGTTCTGCTACGTTAATTTTGATTTTGCTACAGTAAAACCGGTCTCTTTAGGCCACAATATGTCGCACTGCGGAGAATTTTTCGGGGAATAACACAATGAAACAGCAAACTAAAACAATGACTTCGATGCAATCTAAGCTATGGCAAAACTAGAAGCCCTAATATTATTGTATGGCTTTTTCTGGATAGGACGAAAACAAAAACAATCTAAAGGATGGATTTCGTGGATGCTTACCGAGGAAACACTGGAAATCTGATACCAAGATGATATGGGGTGGCTCGATCTTCTAAGTGAGCGTACGGTGAATATGAGGGCGATGATAGATAATTTGTATGTAGCCGATAATCTCTCCTCGCTAGATCCCTGTTGCCAATGCGACAGCTCTCTACCCTTTGGATATTCACAACTTCACACACTTGCGCAACGTAGCCGTCGACCACGAGACGGTAATTTGCAATCTACTAATTCCCAGTGGAACAACAGATCACACAAAACTTGTAGCAGCAAAACTTCATATCGATACGAATTGAAGTTTATGATTCAAGATGAAAGCTTGAAGCTATTCTCAAGAACTAGGGTTTATCTAAATGTGGTTTAACCCTAAAACTCGCAGGGGGTCCTGTATTTATAAGCTAAGGGGTGTCAAACTCGGATACAAGGCCGTAGCCTATCAGATCTGCGCGCAGGCAGTTCGGACGTCCGATGTGTCGGACGTCCGAATCGTGTCGGACTTTCGGCTGTGTTTACATCGGTTCTGTACTCGGGGGTCGTCTCGAAGGTCTTCATGTCAGACGTCCGTTCCATGTCTGAAGTCCGTCGTGTCGGATGTCCGAAACCTGTCGGAATTACGGAGAAAATAACAACCCTTCTGTAACTTGGCGTCATCGAAGCTTCGCAGGTCCTGGCCTCCGATGTCGGACGTCCAAAAGTTGGAGCTTCTTTCATCTTCTCCTCCTTCTGGATCCTCATCTTCGTCATGATACCTGATTATGCAAACATACAAAGATTTAGGCAGTATAAAGTTCTCATTACATGACATATCAGAATCTATTAAGAGCGAGTTCACCAGTTGTTCTATCAACTTTGCACGAGCTCTTGTAATAGGTCCAATTATGATTTCACCGTTCCCTTGTTCCCCTTTCCCTCGGTCGCCATGGCTGAGATGTTCGAGACCAACCACGAGATCCCTACTCACTCCCCGTCGACAATGCCACCAGCTCGTGGATGAGAACGCCCCAGTGCACCCGTGGACATGCCCCAGATCTTTTTTCCGCTCCCAGTTTCACCTTCTTCCTCCCCGCGCCCGATAGAAACCGCCATGGCCACGGGCCCGTGAACTCCCGCGACCACCGTACCTTCCATCTCCGGCCAACCAGTCCAGTCGACCCGCCGTAATCTACTTCATCAACACATGGAAGGAATCGAGACGAGGAGCCTGACAGCGTCGCCTGCATCTTTGTCTTCCTCCTCGGGCCCGTCGGCGAACTCCTTCAATTCTCGCTCCGCCGAGACCTCCCTGAGCAGTCTGAGCACACCTGCATGATCCCTGTGAGTGCGACCGCCATCGCCAACCCTTCCCTTTGCCCCCCTCTCACTGTAGCCCGATTCGCCATGGGAGCAGTGAGCTCGCCGCCGTGGCCTGGCTCACGCTTATGGCGCACCAAGCGTGCCATTCGGCTTTAGCTGCTATCAGTAGCTTCACGCGCTAGCGCACGCACGAGCAAACACACGTATTCGTCGTCGTTGTCGAACGCATTTTCTATCGGCCGCCAAACCATGTCGTCGTCGACATTCCGGCGAGGACAACCCCACCAGTTGACGCGGCTCGACCCCAGGGGCACGCTGGACCAAGTCGCGCACAAAATGGTCGCCTGTACGCCGCACACGGCCCAGCTCCGGCGAGCTCTGCCTCGCCGGTGGTGGCATGTGTCGCCACCAGGTGGGCTGTCAGGGGCTTAATTAAGCACTAATGTGCCACTTACAGTGGGCTAGCCCACCCATGTTAATTAACATGGGATTAAACAAAAGAGAAAAATAATAGATTAACCCCACTGTCTATCACAAGTGGGCCCTAGCTAATAAATAAAATAACTGTTAGTTAGACTAGGTCCCGCTGCTTTTGGATTTAATTAAAATGATTTATAAAATGTTATGTCTATGACATATGGGCCCAGTGCTCAGTTAAATAAAAATGAATTAATTTAATTGACTAGAGGCTGACATGTGGGACCCCACTGTCAGTTTGACTGGTCAAACTACTATTCTGGATAATGTTGATTTGATAAATAAAATAAATCCAGAAATTCTTTTAAATTGATTAAAACTTTAGAAATTAATATCTTTTAAACCGTAGGTCAGATGGAAAAACATTATACATGAAAATTGGTCAAAAAATACAAAGAATAAGAATACACTATCCATACGCACACCACACCCCTCTAGCATACCGAACATGGAACTTTCCCCCTTTGATTCGTCTGTCGGTAATCACCCGAAGCTGGCAGTTCATCCCCGGATGAATTCCCGCTCCGAGAAATACACCTTGTATTGTGTTAGAGCACCGCCAACATAGCGTTTGACATGTCTTGTATCTGTATTTCTATTATTGCTGTGTATTTATTGTTTCTCCCCCTTGCTCTCTGGTAGATCCCACTGCTGTCGTCGACTACACCACTTCTGAGTACGACTACGTCATCAATGACCGTACCCCTACTGTCGAGCTTCCAGGCAAGCAGTGCCCCTTCCCCTCTCCTAGATATCACTTATCTATCTATATTTATATCTTGCACTAGGCATTGCTACTACTACGTTACAATCCTATTCAAATGCATAGCCTGTCATTGTCACTCCTTGATGTACCTTCCTTTCTCCTATGATGCATATTAAATATATATATATATATTATTCAGCAGTGAACCCTGTGCATTTGCTAGTCAACTAGGATTAGATAGCGGGTCGTGATCACTCTGGGGAGTGACGCGGATACAATTTATTATAATTGCAACAAGTACGGTACAAAGCAGGCACCGCCCAAGGCCCCTACCACGGCTCTGCCGAGCCACATCAAGTGTGAGCTATCGAGGAGTAATACTTGTACTCCACTCGTTGTTGACTCTGTATATCCTCCCTAGTGTACAGAACAACGGTTTTCCTTAAAGGTAAGAGTCGGGCGACCCAACGGTGCCCGCGAGAGGTATTGCGAAGGGACGACAGGGAGGGAATGACCGACGTACTGGCGTGCTTGGACCCTGATCGTCGTCCGCGAGAGTTACCAAACCACGAAAGTCGAGCTCCTCCAGGAGCACATGCGAGATAACGTAAGGAGACGGCTCACCTTGTTGCTAACCGCGTGCTTTGATGGGACAACATGGCAGGCACCGATGCACTGGTGGTCCTAACTACCGCTCATTGTTCGTTGTGTTAACTAGTCGGGCAAGGGTAATGGTTGTTTGCGAGATAATAATAAAATGATTAATGGTTCAGATGGACGACTTGAGAGGCCGCAAAGGCTTGTACGCACTACCTTCACGTGGGATTACGATGTGGGCCCTCCGCGTTGTGGTCTCATTTGAAAGCTCTGAAAGACGTCCAGTTCCAGCATTGTGGTTGGGTCGGATCGTGCTGCAGCACAGGATCCACTTGGCGCACAACGACCCGGAGTGCGAGGGGTGATGGCCCATGAAGCTCTTGTGCTTAGGAGTTAGACCGGCAGGGACCTCTCTGATGAGCTGTAGGATGTGACTTGGCGAGTCGGATAGCCTAGGTGGGGCATTCCCTAACAAGGTGTAAGACACCCTGGAGATCCAAGCGTGCAGGCTAAAGAGTAGTGCACCCCTACAGGGAAGATAATTTATTCGAATAGCCGTGTCCACGGTAACAGGACGCTTTATGCTGAAGCCAGAGCCTACTACTACAAAATATTACTATTAAACTGTTGGTTCCGGTTTCTCTTCCTCGCAGGGAAGTCGAGGAAGGGATCTCGGAGGCATTGATAATTATTACAACTTACTATTATACAATGCTGCAACAACTTCTGTTGCATTGTTACTTTATGCTTTATATGAACTGTTGGTTGTTCTCTTCTTGAGCTGCAAGACTCGTCGGAAGATGCTAGTCTTCGATAGGCCTAGCTCATTCCCTCTTACCCTGGTACTTCTATCTTGCAGTCCACTATACAGCCTCCCCTTCCATTTTGATACAAATGCATAAATGCTTAGTAGCCTGGGTTTAAGTCTCGCTGAGTATGCTAGATACTCACCCTTGCTTTATTTCCCCCTTTGTTTTATATACCCGGATTGCTGCAACCAGACGATGTCTCCTAGGAGCAGGAGTACCCCGGAGGCGCCTACAACGATGTCGAGTTACCCGTTGACCAGGTGTAGTTTGGAGGTTCCTAGGCAGGAGGCCTTGCCTTTTCAATCTGATGTTATTTGTGCTAGCCTTCTTAAGGAAAAACTTGAAAAACTATGTCTGTACTCAGATATTATGGTTTGTATTAACTTATGTATTCGGGTCCGTGTGACCCCCCTTTTTGTAACATATTGGTTTATCCTTTTGTGTTTAGTGTTGTGCTGTGATATTCTTACTGTTGCACCTTAATATCGATCATGTATCCTGCGTGCATGATTACTGTACATGATCGTAAATCGGTGGCGTCACAAGTTGGTATCAGAGCCGACTGCCTGTAGGAAACCCCCTACCCACTCCTTGGTCGAAGTTGAGTCTAGTCTTTTCAAAAACTAGTTTTCTAACTTAATGTTTGGCTTACAGGCCCACATTCTTATCACCCCGCTGTGATACCTATGGTATTAGGATCCTTTTCTTCGTACATTTCACTCTAGGATTCTACCTTCTTATCCTTGCTGGTAAGTTTTACTAAGTATGATATTAGGATCACGTGCTCGTTATTCCACCCGGCATTCTTCTTCTAAACCCTCTATTGAGTCGTGTCGTAGGAAGTTCGGACCAGTATCCCGGACCGCTGGATCCCCTTTCTCATTCAGGGCAGGCCGCACGTTCACTGGCTTATTTCCTGTGGCCAACAGTTTTCTTGCGACGTGATTGACATATCATTTGCTATGTCGTGTTGTGTATTCCTACCGCGGTCTGCGCGCCGCCTACGGTGTCCTTTTTCCTTAATTTCTATGACGTTATGTTGTCCGATTTTGACCAACTATGTGCAAAGATATGTATGTCTTTATGAATACTAATGTGCATCTACTGCACTTATCGTTCATTTTTCGTACTTCATGTATGACTTATTATCCTTGCAAATGCTTTGTCTGAACTAATGTAAGGCCCGATATGTGGTACCGTTCCAGACCTAGATGTTTCCATCCAGATCCGGGGACGAAGCATATATCGGTCCCACCGCGACATATGACGAAGTCATATGCCCCGGATTTCCAACATGATATCACAACATTACAGATACAAGAATACAACATCTCATACAATCGGCATACAACAATCTTAAATACAATACAAGAGCGGAAGATACATGTCTGGGTACAGACTACAAGCAAATGCCTACTGGCAAAGAGAAAAACATCGATCCCCATAACCACACGGGTCCAGGCCCTCCGCCGGTATCCGCCTAACTAGTCGTCGTCGAGTCTCCACGTGAAACGTCGATCACCGTACCTGTTGTCGATCAAGAACCCTGAAAAGAGTTTGGGGGTAGTATCATCAGTACACAAGTACTCAGCATCCAACTGTAGTGGTCAACTGACCCAGCAAGGACTTCATCACTCGTCATTCTAGGACAACTAGTAGTTTACGGTAAGGATGGGGTAAGTGGTGAGGTTGTTACTGCACTAGCATTTATGAAGTGGCTAACGATTTAGAGAGTAAGATAAGAAGCCAAGCATTCGATGAGGAATCGCCTCCAAAAAGTCTTGCTATCAACTACTTACGCAAACATAACACCTATCCTATCCTTGTCCTCCTCTTCGCATCCCGACGAAGAAGAAGCAGTCAAGGCACACACACACGTTGATCAAGTTATATTAAGATTATCTCAGTTGGTGTTGTCTATGAACAAGGAGTAGGTCTCAAGTCATCCATAACCGTGGACACGGCTTCTCGAAAAGATTTAACCCTGCAGGGGTGTACCAACTGCCCATTATAAGGCTCCGCCCTCACGCCCATCTCTCTCAGTTGCTACCCATCACAGGCAACCATTTTATGATTTAGTTCCAAGAGATCCGAAACGACAGGTCCCTCTAACTAACAACGAATCAATCCGGGTGGCCCTCGGGGAGTCGATACCCAATCCAAAAGACGACCACGCTCTCGGATCGGACTCTTCCGTATGACGCAGGTCGGATAGCCGGTTAATCACACATGGGAAACCGCGTCCTAGCTGATCGGGTGGACCAACAGAGAAACCATGTCTCCACTGGCCCAAGTTGTTTTAAAACAGCTGGGGGCCCAACCAAGCACACACACGGTTTTCAAATGGTAAATCAGCTTGGGCCACCACTACAAATGCTTGAAGCTAGGTAGGTAAGAAAAGGGGACCCCATAAAATCCCACACGCGGTTAGGCACGCTCAGTCTTAAAACCAATACCCGGAACTCGGATCCTAGGTGACTCGATTGGAACAAAGCGTCGGGGCGGGATAACCTAGACCTTCCATCCTTCGTCGAATATAGTCAACATTATAATAATCATATCATCAACAACAATATAATAATGCGATAGCCCCAACCCAAGGAGTAACAGGGTAACCTCGTAGCATCCTAACCATGCATACTAAGCAGGGGCTGAGCAACGAGCAATAGTAACATAGCAGTACAAGGTTTGCTGGGAGGGGACATGGCTGTATCAGTTTGAAAGAGGCTGTAAACATGTGGTAGGATCAAACATCGAACTTAACCTAGACTAGCATGCAAACCGCTAGTTGAAATAGAATGGATCATAAGTAATGTACAGTCCTTGCCTATTGACAAGTCGGGTTCCGAAGGTGTAGTTGATCGCAAGCTCGCATCGTCTCCGAGAGGTACCCGCGGAAGCACACAAGATGGTAAACACTAGAAAGCAATCAACGAGCAAGCATCTATTACTACGGAGCAAACACGAGCAAGCATCAACAAGAAGGCAAAACGAGACATCGCACCTACCGTCGAGAGCGGTGACTAACAGGTTAAGTGGAGTACTCGTCACACACGACGATACCGCACATTTACAAGGGTTCAAGTTGTTTAGCTACAGGTGATCAACAAAGGTTGTTAACATGGCATCTCACTCAAGCATGGCATAGTACATAAACACGACAAGAGGTGAAGCATAAAGTAAACTATCTATGCTAGATAATTTAAGTGAGGCACAATCCTAAACATGGCATACCACTAAGTGTCGCACGACAATTAAAGAATTTGGTACTGTTCGACCCGAAACCATATTTTAGGTTGGTTAACAACAGCAAACAATAGCATAAACACAAAGTACACAAAACACTAATCAAGTTACATATAAAGAACAATCCAAACGGAGTTACGGTTTAAAAGATACAAGCAAAACAAGTTTGGAACACAATCTGCCAACATCACGAAGCACACTTTAGAGCAATGCATAAACATGATAATGAATGCAAACATGTTAACAAATGATATGCAATTAAAGTAGACATGACAAGGAAGGCATGGAAAAAAGAATCATGCAAAAATGCATCATGAACAACTAGTTATAGCTCATGCAAAATGCAATAAAACATTACTGGTCTAGGACTTAGTGAAAATAAGAGAAACATGGCAGGAACTGTTATTTTTATGCTATACAAACAGGAGCAAAACTATATGAGAAAGTTTAGCAACATGACATATCAATACATGGGCATGAAGTAGACATGATGCTTAACAATATGCAACAAGAATCACTCAATTCCGATAAACGGTCGCGACACACTCGTTGACCGAAGTTGCAACAAAACATAAACAGCAGCCCACTAACAGCAGGGTAGCTACTTTGGTTGAAGATACATTCAACATGCAGCAAGCAAATATGGCATATGAATGCATGGAACTGAAGTAGAAACAATGCTTAATAGGATGCAAAAGGAATCAATCAATTCCGACGAACGGTTGCGACGCAACTGTCGCCCGAAGTTGCAAAAAAATAACAGTTCAGCAACAACAGCACAACTAACGATCTGGTACCCACTTCGACGCAGAAATAAATTATCTAGACGGCCTCAAACGGAAAAACTTTCTACATACGAACTCTAGAGCACGCAAAACTGAGCAATTCATATTTTGGGCGCAACGCGATCCGAGCTACGGTTTACTTGCAAATTACGTCGCAAAACTGATTACAGCACACAATTCACAGACTTAGCAAAAATCTGGAAAAAGGAAAAACGACAGGCAAAAAAAGGCACTGGGCCTCACCCATGGGCTCGGCCCAACAGCAGCGGTGGGAGGCTGGCTTGGCGCTGGTGGGCCGCGAGCCTGGCAGGCCGGCCGCTGGGGCTGCGCTGGGCTGCTGGGGCTATCTTGGGCCGCGCGCTGGAGGCAGCCCAGCACGGGCGCTGCTGGTGGAGCAGGCGGTTCGTCCTCGCGCCCCTGACGCTGCAAGAAGCGACGGCGGCCACGGCGGTCTTCTCCGGCGAGGGCTGGGCGGCGCACGGCGACGTGGCCTCCGGGGATGGGCGGAACGATGCGCTGTCGTCGGGATCCGGGCGGATCCGGTCAAGGCGACGGCCGGCGGCGAGGGCACATGAGCGGCGCTATGCGGAGCTCCTCGGTCTGGGCGTCCATGGCGGCCTGGGTGCCGCGATTTCCTGGGAAGAGAGCAGGGAGGATGAGAGGAAGAGGGAGAAGGGGAGAGGGACAGGAGGGAGGCGCGCAGAGGAGGCGCGAGACCTGCAGGGGTTCGTCGGCGGCGGCTAGGCTCGCCGGCCGATGTGCAGCAGCGTGGGGCAGCGGCCAGGGAAGAGTACGAGGAGGGAGGAGCTCCACTGCGGGGGAGCACGGGGCTTCGGGCTGACATGGCGAGATTTGGGCCACCGGTTGCCCAGATCTGAGGGCTGAGATCTGCTGGAGCTAGGGTTGGCGAAAATGGGGTGTTTTTGGGTCAGATCTGGACAAAGTGGAGGGGGTGGCTGAAATTTTGTGGCTAGGGAAACCCTAGAAAGGGGTGGGAGTGTGGTGGTCTTTATATAGCCCAGGTGGCTGGCAGTTTGCAAAAACATCTCCGGTTTTTCTCTCGCGCGCGCGGTGTTTACTTTTCTGACCGCCGAGGGTCCGCAGTACCTCCGATTCGGGTAAAACTTTGAACTGTGCGATCAGTGAGTCGAGCCGACGGCGTTCACCTTGCGCTGGAACCATTCCGAGAACACTTTCCGGAGCGCTATAAAAATATCTCGTTTAATTATTAAACGGGGTTTTTGTTCCGTTGGCTGCGGCTGGTCTCGTGCGGTTTTCGCGACGGTGATCGGGTGAAACCCGGTGTCGCAAAGGTCGAGTGTCAGGGTGGCAAAGGTCGGTCTCCGTCCGGTACGAGATAAGAGGGGGGAAATAATCGCCGATCGATAAATCGGGGATGCAAACACCGCAAACAAATCAGACAATCAAATAATTCACACCGAAAGCAAAATTTTTAATTTTTGTGAAATCTGGGCTGTTACAATACATCACCACCAACAAGGGATCTCGTCCCGAGATCCTGGACGATCCGGGGAGAGGGGGAAGAGAAAAGAGACACGACGTTTTTCAACACCACCAACAAGGGACTCTGCTCCATGTCGAATGGCAAACCTCCGTCGAGAAACTGTCAGAACCCCAACTAGGGTAAGTGCTAGGGTTTGAGTGCCCCTTTGCATCATGTGAAATTTTCAAAAGAATTTAAAAATTGGGGAAAAGAAAAGCCCTAAAGAATTTAATTAAATGGCCAGATAAAAATTGCTTCCAAAAATTCCTCTGGTATTTTTGAAAAGTCTTATAAATATGCATGATCACATATAAAGTGAAGTGGGTCCCACTGCATGCACCAAGATTTTTCAAATATTCCAAATAGGGCTTGGAAATTAAATTTGACCCCTATTTGACTTGAAATTCAAATGAATTGAATTTCAAAAATGCCCAAATCCTAAAAGTGACTAGCTACTGGTCACCTAGTATTTATAAAATTAGTTGGGCATTTTTATAAAATGTTTTGGTATTTTACCATAGCAAAACAAAAGAAACAGAAAAGAATAAAAGGAAAACACAAGAGAGGAAGTTACCTGGCGTCCTGGGCAAGGCCCACTCACCTGTTGGCCTCGGCCTAGCCCACCCGGGCACTTGTCGTCTACCTCCCCTCCCCCCAAGCAGCTCGGTGGAGGGCAGGGGGGCGTCGACGGCCACCTCGATAGCCAGGGGCCCTCTAGGCCTCCTCCTCGCAGCCGAGCACGCCACGGAGCTGCTCACACACCCCGTGCACCCCCCTCCTCTTCCCCTCTCTCCCTGGACAGCTCTCCCCCTCTCCCTGTCTCGTTTCTGTGAGCTCCCGAGAACCCGCCGGAGCACGCCGCCGCACCCGCGCGACCACCGTCTTCCTCGAGCTGCCCCGAGGTGTCCAGAAGACTCGCTGTGCTCGTCTTCGTCTCCTCAAGCGCGTAATCGAGCCCAGAAGACCCGAGGTCATCGGCATCTTCAACGAGACGCCGCCGGCCGCCGGGAAGCTCGTCGTCGAATTCGCCGCCTGCAGTGCTCCCTCGACCCCGCCGTGACCGCCATCGTCCTCCTAGCGCTCCGGTGAGAAGAACCCCCCTATCTCTGGCCCTTCTCGCGCACGGATTCGCCGTTCCCCTCTTCACCACTGGCGGCCGCCGCCATTGCCGTCGTGCCCGTGCTCTAGAGCTTCCCCAGGAACCCCCAATGGCACCGTTGGATGCGCAAGCCTACGGGCTACACGCCCATCCTATTCCAGCCCCCTCCCATGCACGTTTGTGAATTCCGGCGATGCTCCGGCCATTTTTTCTGGCGACCCTCGCCGTTAAACCTAACCCTTGGCTAATCAACACTAACCCCCCTAAACCCAATGACAGATGGGCCCCAGGCCCCCCTAACCCCTCTCTGTTAGTTAAACAGAGGGGATTAAACCCCTCTCCCACTAACAAGCCGACCCCACATGTCAGCCCCCCCTGTGACATCAGCACTGCGTCATGCTGACGCAATAAAACAGAAAAACAGATTAAAGAAATTACAGAAAATCCAGAAATTATCCCAAACTTTGGAAATTCATAGAAAATTCATTTTAACTCCAAATTAAACATATAATATATGAAAAATTATCAGAAAAATGCAAGGATTAAGAATATGCAATTTTTTTTTTCATGTTTGACCATTTTAAAATGGGGCAACAGTAACAAATGTGCATTTGGCTTAATTTGAATTCAAATTTGAAGTTTGAATTTGCAATTCTTTTGCAATACACTTCAATTAAATGTAATTGTCAACACATCAGTACCATGTACATCATATTCTCACAACCTATCATGTGCTTGAGCATCGCAATTATATTTATCCCTTGATTGCCTTGTTTGCTCGATAGAAGTGGAACCGGAACCGGAGGCCACCCCCTTCGTTGAAGACACCGTGTGTGAACCTCGTCAGCAAGGCAAGCAAACCCCTTTGATCATGTCTATAAAATCCCAATTCCCTCTCAGTCTCGCTTATGCATGTTTAGGAGATCACCTTGTATCGATTTTACCGCATAGTTGAACCCATATCCGATGCATGACCTATCATCTTGTCACAGTAGTAAGCAAACCACAATCCTAGCTGACATAGGAGTTGATTGATATCATGTGGCCCCTGCAACTGTTACTGCTTATTGCATGCTTAGTGGTACCATGAGGTTGCTTTTGATGTGGGTCGGGATCATGGTGAACATGGTGTTGATGAAAGTGAAACTGTGTTGGTGAATCCACCCTAATACAAGGTGAACGATGAGAGGCTGTGTAGGAGTACACAGTGGGTTGTATCATTGAACACCGCCTTAAGCACCGAGTTCTTGTATGGTAATCCAAGACAAAGAGTACAACCACACATTGGGCTCACTGACCCCTGTCGGCCTAGTACCTTGATCCGTGTCGACGTCCAGGAGTCACATTAGTTTGGGCCTTCCATTTGACATATGCATAGAAAAAGAGTGGGTGGAAATGTTGCATCATCCTAGATATGTGGGTAGATCTGTGAGACAGTGAAACCATCTGTCAGAGGTGGCGTCTCGGTTGCCTACATTGTCTGGGTCCGTTTCGTTGATCCGGCCGGACTCTCGAGCGGTGACAAACTCAGATAGTCGACTCCTGGAATAGACCAGTTGTGAGCGAAGTGTCGTGGTGAACATCCTCGCTGTCACCTCTTGAACGGTGGCGAGACCTGGCGGTAACTGATGGTCATGTGTGTGTAGTTTACACCCTTGCAAGGTTAACAAAACTATTCGAATAGCCGCGTCCGCGGTCATGGACTACTTGGAACCTGTACCTGATTATTAGACAACTTAAATGGATACTTCTAAAACTTGCAAGATAAGCGTGAGTGCTATGGTGTGCTCCTCGTGGGGAAGTCGAGGAAGTATCCATAGTGGTGTACTTGGTTGGAGACTTGGTAGTGGACTCGTGTACGCTTCTTACCTCAATTCTGGTACTCGTAGTTCAGGATTAGCCAAGTCAAAGCTGGCACTTCTGCATGTTAAACCCGACCTCCCTTTACCTTGATACTTGAGCATGAGTAGTGTAGTTCTGATGTAAGTCTTGCTGAGTACGACTTTGTACTCACGTTTGCTTATTCTATGTTTTAGATGAGAACCCGGGACCCCGATGGAGTCACCGACCTGAAGCTCGACGTTGACTAAGTTAGCATAGTCCTAGACAGCAGTCTGGTCCCTCGTGGAAGGGCATGTTTGTTATACAAGGCTTCTCTAAGCCATTTGTTAATCTTGTCTTTACTCAGACCTAATTTGCTTCCGTTGTATGATGTAATGTTGATCACAGACATGTGATCTTTGTATGCTCTATGTGTAAGTCAATAAAGATACACTTGGTAGAGTTATGTGATGATACCTGCTGTTCATACTAGGCATGTGTGCTGCGTGTATGTTTATAACATGCATGTGTTAGTATGGGTTTTCGAGACCTTAGTTGTGTTCTGGCTGGCGGTCTTTTATACACCAAGTGCCCCTTAGATGTGCGCAGCTTGGGGATCGCGATGCGATTGCTCGTGACTCTGTCACGTGCACACTTTGTTGTATGATCGAGCCCGCCCTATACCCCGACTAAGTGATCGGGCTGGAGTAAGTCTATGTAAGAGTTGGGATTCAATCGATAACATGGTTGAGGTGACTTGTCTATGAATATGGGATTGACCACCCATAAGCATTTAGACTCGTGAGCGGACGATGAGGACCCATCTCAGTTGATCATCCGGCCTGAATGGGATGCCCCTCACGTTCGATGCTTTCCGAGAGTGTTCTGTGCTTGGCCTTGTCTACTTAGACAAGTGGGTGCGGCTCTCGGCTCTCCATGTGATTGTATCGTGACTGGAATTACATACGCCTATTCCGGGTCCCGACAGAAACTTTCCGCAGGGAGACGACATCGTCGAGAACACGAACCCGTCAGTGTCAAGAGGAGGAACAACAACGATACCTGGTCAAAGGGATAGTGCTTTTCGACGCAAGTCGTGAAAACACCGGGCAAAAGGAGGGAGGGCAAAGGACGACCCAGATGATATCGGAAACCGGAGAAGCTAAAGGTACTATAGGAATTCCCACCTGAGCTCGGAATCGAGACAATACGCTGCAAGCAAAGCATTGTAACGATTCCGACACTCCACAAACTCGAGATCCTAAAGTTTGAAGGGGATAAGGCGAGAATTAAAACACTTACGACACTTTTCTTGACCAGAGTAAGGGTAAGGAGGAAAAAGATTCCTACTCTCCGATAACTAACTCAATAACTACAAAATAGTTTTTTTCTAGACTCGACTTCGGCCAAAGAAGGGATCCTACGGTCGGTAAGGCTCTGATACCAAGTTGTAAGGCCCGATATGTGGTACTGTTCCAGATCTAGATGTTTCCATCCAGATCCGGGGACGAAGCACATATCGGTCCCACTGCGACATATGACGAAGTCATATGCCCCGGATTTCCAACATGATATCACAACATTACAGATACAAGAATACAACATCTCATACAATCGGCATACAACAACCTTAAATACAATACAACAGCGGAAGATACATGCCTGGGTACAGACTACAAGGAAATGCCTACTGGCAAAGAGAAAAACATCGATCCCCATAACCACACAGGTCCAGGCCCTCTGCCGGGATCCGCCTAACTAGTCGTCGTCGAGTCTCCACGTGAAATGTCGATCACCGTACCTGTTTTCGATCAAGAACCCCGAAAAGAGTTTGGGGGTAGTATCATGAGTACAGAAGTACTCAGCATCCAACTGTAGTGGTCAACTGACCCAGCAAGGACTTCATCACTCGTCATTCTAGGACAACTAGTAGTTTACGGTAAAGATGGGGTAAGTGGTGAGGTTGCTGCCGCACTATAATTTATGAAGTGGCTAATGATTTAGAGAGTAAGATAAGAAGCCAAGCATTCGATGAGGAATCGCCTCCAACAAGTCTTGCTATCAAATACTTACTCAAACATAACACCTATCCTATCCTTGTCCTCCTCTTTGCATCCTGATGAAGAAGAAGCAGTCAAGGCACACACACACATGTTGATCAAGTTATATTAAGATTATCTCAGTTGGTGTTGTCTATGAACAAGGAGTAGGTCTCAAGTCGTCCATAACCGTGGACACGGCTTCTCGAAAAGATTTAACCCTGCAGGGGTGTACCAACTGCCCATTACAAGGCTCCGCACGCACGCCCATCTCTCTCAGTTGCTACCCATCACAGGCAACCATTTTATGATTTAGTTCCAAGAGATCTGAAACGACAGGTCCCTCTAAGTAACAACGAACAAATCCGGGTGGCTCCCGGGGAGTCAACACCCAATCCAAAAGCCGACCACGCTCCCGGATCGGACTCTTCCGTATGACGCCGGTCCGATAGCCGGTTAATCACACATGGGAAACCGGGTCCTAGCTGATCGGGTGGACCAACAGAGAAACCATGTCTCCACTGGCCCAAGTTGTTTTAAAACAGCTGGGGGCCCAACCAAGCACACACACGGTTTTCAAATGGTAAATCAGCTTGGGCCACCACTACAAATGCTTGAAGCTAGGTAGGTAAGAAAAGGGGACCCCATAAAATCCCACACGCGGTTAGGCACGCTCAGTGTTAAAACCAATACCCGGAACTCGGATCCTAGATGACTCGAATGGAACAAAGCGTCGGGGCGGGATAATCTAGACCTTCCATCCTTCGTCGAATATAGTCAACATTATAATAATCATATCATCAACAACAATATAATAATGCGATAGCCCCAACCCAAGGAGTAACAGGGTAACCTCGTAGCATCCTAAGCATGCATACTAAGCAGAGGCTGAGCAACGAGCAATAGTAACATAGCAGTACAAGGTTTGCTGGGAGGGGACATGGCTGTATCGGTTTGAAAGAGGCTGTAAACATGTGGTAGGATCAAACATCAAACTTAACCTAGACTAGCATGCAAACCGCTGGTTGAAATAGAATGGATCATAAGTAATGTATAGTCCTTGCCTGTTGAGAAGTCAGGTTCCGAAGGTGTAGTTGATCGCAAGCTCGCATCGTCTCCGAGAGGTACCCGCGGAAGCACACAAGACGGTAAACACTGGAAAGCAATCAATGAGCAAGCATCTATTACTACGGAGCAAACACGAGCAAGCATCAACAAGAAGGAAACACGAGACATCGCACCTACCGTCGAGAGAGGTTACTAACAGGTTAAGTGGAGTACTCGTCACACACGACCATACCGCACATTTACACGGGTTCAAGTTGTTTAGCTACAGGTGATCAACAAAGGTTGTTAACATGGCATATCACTCGAGCATGGCATAGCACATAAACATGACAAGAGGTGAAGCATAAAGTAAAGTATCTATGCTAGATAATTTAAGTGAGGCACAATCCTAAACATGGCATACCACTAAGTGTCGCACGACAATTATAGGATTTGGTACTGCTCTGCCCTAAACCATATTTTAGGTTGGTTAACAACAGCAAACAATAGCATAAACACAAAGTACACGAAAAACTAATCAAGTTACATATAAAGAACACTCCAAACGGAGTTACGGTTTAAAATATACAAGCAAAACAAGTTTGGAACACAATCTTCCAACATCACGAAGCACACTTTAGAGCAATGCATAAACATGATAATGAATGCAAACATGCTCACAAATGATATGCAATTAAAGTAGACATGACAAGGAAGGCATGGAAAAAAGATCATGCAAAAATGCATCATGAACAACTAGTTATAGCTCATGCAAAATGCAATAAAACATTACTGGTCTAGGACTTGGTGAAAATAAGAGAAACATGGCAGGAACTGTTATTTTTATGCTATACAAACAGGAGCAAAACTATATGCAAAAGTGTACCAACATAACATAGCAATACATGGGCATGAAGTAGACATGATGCTTAACAATATGCAACAAGAATCAATCAATTCCGATAAACGGTCGCGGCACACTCGTCGACCGAAGTTGCAACAAAACATAAACAACAGCACACTAACAGCAGGGTAGATACTTTGGTTGAAGATACAGTCAACATGGAAAAGAAAATATGGCATGTGAATGCGTGGAACTGAAGTAGAAACAATGCTTAATAGGATGCAAAAGGAATCAATCAATTCTGACGAACGGTTGAGACGCAACCGTCGCCCGAAGTTGCAATAAAATAACAGTTCAGCAACAACAACACAACTAACGATCTGGTACCCACTTCGACGCAGAAATAAATTATCTAGACGACCTCAAACGGAAAAACTTTCTACATACGAACGCTAGAGCACGCAAAACTGAGCAATTCATATTTTGGTAGCAACGCGATCCGAGCTACGGTTTACTCGCAAATTATGTCGCAAAACTGATTACAACACACAATTCACAGACTTAGCAAAAATCTGGAAAAAGGAAAAACAACAGGCAAAAAAAAATGCACTGGGCCTCACCCATGGGCTTGGCCCAACAGCAGCGGTGGGAGGCTGGCTTGGCGCTGGTGGGCCGCGAGCCTGGCAGGCCGGCCGCTGGGGCTGCCCTGGGCTGCTGGGGCTCTGTTGGGCCGCACGCTGGAGGCAGCCCAGCACGGGCGCTGCTGGTGGAGCAGGCGGTTCGTCCTCGCGCCCCTGACGCTGCAAGAAGTGACGGCGGCCACGGCGGTCTTCTCCGGCGAGGGCTGGGCGGCACACGGTGACGTGGACGCCGGGGATGGGCAGAACGGGGCGCTGTCGTCGGGATCCGGCCGGATCCGTTCAAAGTGACGGCCGGCGGCGAGGGCACATGCGTGGCGCTATGCGGAGAAGAGAGCACGGAGGATGAGAGGAAGAGGGAGAAGGGGAGAGGGAGAGGAGGGAGGCGCGCAGAGGAGGCGCGGGACCTGCAGGGGTTCGTCGGCGGCGGCTAGGCTCGCCGGCCGGTGTGCAGCAGCATGGGGCGGCGGCCAGGGCAGAGTACGAGGAGGGAGGAGCTCCACTGCGGGGGAGCACGGGGCTTCGGGCTGACGTGGCGAGATTTGGGCCACCGGCTGCCCAAATCTGAGGGCTGAGATCTGCTGGAGCTAGGGTTGGCGAAAATGGGGTGTTTTTGGGTCAGATCTGGACAAAGTGGAGGGGGTGGCTGCAATTTTGTGGCTAGGGAAACCCTAGAAAGGGGTGGGAGTGTGGTGGTCTTTATATAGCCCAGGTGGCTGGCAGTTTGCAAAAACATCTCCGGTTTTTCTCTCTCGCGCGCGGTGTTTACGTTTCTGACCGCCGGGGTCCGCAGTACCTCAAATTCGGGTAAAACTTTGAACTGCGCGAGCAGCGCGTCGAGCCGGCGGCGTTCACCTCGTGCTGGAGCCATTCCGAGAACACTTTCCGGCGCGCTTTAAAATATCCCGTTTAATTATTATATGGGGTTTTCGTTCCGTTGGCTGCTGCTGGTCTCGTGCGGTTTTCGCGACGCTGATCGGGTGAAACCCGGTGTCGCAAAGGTCGAGTGTCAGGGTGGCAAAGGTCGGTCTCCGTCTGGTACGAGAGAAGAGGGGGGGGGGGGAAATAATCGCCGATCGATAAATCGGGGATGCAAACACCGCAAACAAATCAGACAATCAAACAATTCACACCGAAAGCAAAATTTTTAATTTTTGTGAAATCTGGGCTGTTACAACTAACCCCTGCCGTTCAGGCAGGATGACTGACGATCCCCCACCTCCACCTTATTTAGCCGCAATACTACATCAGTTTGATCTGAACCATCAGTTTATGGCCGGAGTAATGGCCTAGCTTCCAACTCAGAATTCCCCAATAACACTACAAGAGTTCGTGCGCCTTAGTCCGTCCACCTTCCGCAGCTACGCCAATCCTATGGATGCTGATGATTGGCTCCGTGATATCGCTTTTTAGATGGAGTCAGCTGTTTTTGCCCTTGCCAGTTACATAACCTATGCGACGTATCATCTGAGGGGTCCAGATGCTCAGCGGTGGGAAAGCCACAAGAGTACGTTGCCAGATGGAACTGTAACCACTTGGCAAGAATTCCAGTTAGCCTTCCGTGCATGGCACCTTCCTCGAGGTCTGATGGACCAAAAGAAGGAAGATTTCCGCCAACTCCGTCAGGGCCAGACAACTCTTGAAGAATATCCTAGGAAATTCCTTGAGTTTTCCCGCTATGCTGAGAAAGACATCACCACCGACGCTCGCAAGCAAGAGAAATTCCGAGAAGGACTGCAACCTGATATAGAGCTCGCACTTGCCATCGTTGATTGTGCAGACTTTGCGACGCTTGTCGGCGAGGCTTTCCAGGCTGAAACTGCTCTGACTAAGCACCATGAGTCGCTCAAGCGTGCTCAAGATGCTGACCCATCTTCGGGTCGGCATGTTCATAAACTTTGAGTCTGGCTCCCGCACAATGTTTTTCACTAGCCTGCTCCAACGCCAAGGCCGTATTATGCTGCACCTCGTCTTCCTCCGCCGCCGAGACGGCTAACGATTCCGACGGGACATCCAAATATTATGGCTCCTCCCCATAATGATGGCTTATGCTGTCAGTGTGGACAGCCAGGTCACCATGCACCATGTCCTCCTGTTGACTGTAAGAGGAACTGTCGAAACCGTCGTACCAGAAAAGTTAATACCAAGCCGCCTCTTATTGAACGTGGCTATGCCAATCATGTTGATGTTGAGAAGGCTAAGAAGGATCCGAGTATCGTGATGGGAACCCTCCTTGTTAATTCAGTACTAGCTTCTGTTCTGTTTGATTCTGGAGCCTCGCATTCCTTCATATCGGATGCGTTTTCACGTAAGAAAGACTTGATGTTCGAAAACTTGTACCCTTCGCTTGTGGTTAATTCTCCAGGTTCCAGTTGGGATACCTCGATGATATCCCACAACAATCATATTGCAATTGGAGGATTGGTGTTTGATGCTTCACTCATGGCCCTCAAGGTTTCTACCATTGATGTTATTCTTGGTATGGATTGGTTGAAAGCGCATGATGCTTACAACCGCTGTGTACTAAAACAGTTCAGCTCACTCACCCTTCTGGCAAGACAATTCTGTACTCGGTGTCGGGGGGATGGACCAAGCCCGTAACCAGGCATTAGGATCCATGGGCCGACTCACATACGGAAGGCCCACAAAAGAACACCTGACCACGAGCTGGCTGCGCCAAGCATGAAGATCGAAGCCGTAGAAGGAATTCGACTTACCTTGTATAGCACGTAGAATATTTGTAAAGTAGAAAAGGACTCCACCTCGTGTCGGAGTCGGACTCGCGGAATCCCGGAACCCGACGCCTTTATAAGTCGAGGTCCACGGGATCCAGAGTCAGAACAATCACAATCCACAATAGGACTAGACACTTTTCGGCGTGACCTAGATCTCCTCGAGACTAAGGCTACGATCCGACTCACTTGTAATCGATCCGCGGACTCTTCTATTCAGAGAGTCGGAACCCATAATAATAAGAAGCATGAGTAGGCTTTTACCTTGAGACAAAGAGGGGCTGAAACCTGGGTAATCGCGGAGTCTCTTGTCCATGTCGACTCTCTCCTCGTATCCATCCCAAAGCAAAGGCCACTTGTCAAGTTCGAATCTTCGAACATCTGTCGTGAATTTCCTATGACAGTTGGCGCCCACTGTGGGGCCTGAGCATGCAGGTGTTGAGGTTCTGGAGGGAGCTCTGCAAGTCATGGAGGGATTCATCGTCGGACAGATCACCAGAAGCCGACGTTGAAAGCTCTGCATCGACGACTCAACCTGGGGCCCTGAAGCCAATTCTGTCGAATCCGGATATCGGTTCCCGATCGGGTCTATCCACATCTTCATCGGCAGGACGGATGGATCTTAGCCAGAGCCATATCCTGAAGTTCCCGTAGAAACCTCGAGTCGGCAACATGACGGCTCCAAACACGCTTTCGTCGGATTCATTGATGAGTCTCCAGAGCCGGAGCGCTCTGTCAAGTCTCCGATGTACGACGCCTTGGAAGAATTAACAGATGCCGACTCATACCCCAGTGAAGGAAGTTTCTCAGATGAGGGATCTATCCCATCCGTGGGAAGCAACAGACTCGGCACTGGCGTGTCAGAATTCAACCCGGATTATCCTCATTTTGAGCCTCCGTATTGTGCCACAGTGTTCATGGCCGACATTGGAGGAAAAGGGAGTCAGGCAGCCCATAATAAAGGTGCAGAGCCGGTGGCTAGCGCGGCCCCTAATGCAGATAGGGAGTCGGCGGCCCGCTCATCACAACAAGTCCCCACTGGAGTAGAAGCCCTCACAGATGCCTTAAACTCTCTTGAAGAGGCCTTGGCCATGCCAGTGATAACTGAAAACCAGGAGGCCTGGAGGACTAGTGTCGACGGACTCAAGGAACGAGTAGCGAGCATACGGAAAGAAATCAACACCGAGAAGGAGCAAATGGCTGAAAGGGAAGCCCGACTCATCTCGGAAGCCACACGCCTCCGTCGGGGAATCGGAATTGATAGCGGCTCAGCGACTAAGCCTCACTGATACGTCCCAAACGTATCTATAATTTCTGCTTGCTCCATGCATGTTTTGTGTGATATTGCTATGATCTAGATACACTTTCATACACTTTTGATCATATTTGGACTAACCTATTAACTCACTGCACCACAGTGCCAGTTCCTGTTTTCTGCTGTTTTTCTATTTCAGTTTTCCCCCATATAAAAAGTGCTACAAAAATTTGGGAAAAATCAGATAAAAAATCAGCGCAGAAGAACCTTCCGGAAGAACCTGAGTGGGGCCAGAGGGCCACCACCAGGGGCCTAGGCACCCTGGTGGCACGCCCTAGGGGCTGGCCGCGCCAGGGGGGGCACCTGGACCCCTGGTGGCCCCCCTGGCTGTCCCCTTCGCCTATATATTCTCCGTGACGAGAAACCCTCGAGGACAGAACCCTTTTTCGCGATCTCCCCTCTGTTCCACCGCCGCCGCGCTTCCGAGATCGGGAGCACCAGCAGACCTCTTCCCGGCACCCTGCCGGAGGGAGGGCCGACCTCCGGGAGTCTCCTCTCCACCATGGATGCTTCCCGGATGACTCGTGAGTAGTTTCCTTTGGACCATGGTTCCGTGATCAGTAGCTATGTGATGTTCTCCTCCCCTCTTTGTTCTTCATGGATTAGACCTCGTGAGCTGCCCTACATGATCGAGGAACTTTTGTAATCTTTCTGCTGTTGCTATGCTGAGTTTGATGGGATATGATGGATTATGAGATTATGTTCAGATTGTGATTGAGTAATATATTTGGTTCTTATCTCTTATATTTTTGTTCTTAAGTAATTCTTGCATGTTCTCCGTTGCTGTTTATTGCTTTGGGCAAGTAGTAGGTAGTAACCCCAAGAGGGAACCTTATGCTCGATTGTGGGTTCATGCCCCCCGATGACACGCTTGCGTGACAGAAACATGAGTCTAGGGGATGTGCTGTTGCCACAAGGGGGAAAACAACGGTGCTTGTAACCGCGGTTGCAAGGATTGTTTACTTTACGCAAAGTGCTTTTTAATGCAGTTGTCTGTTGCTTTGGGTTTACACTTTGGGTGGGGCTCGCAACTTAATACCAGCGAGATGTTCTGGATAGATATCTCAAGGTGGATGATTAGTAGTAGATGCAGTTGGATTTCGGTCTACTTATTTTGGCGTACTGCCCATGCTTTTGAGCCTCTTCCTTTCTTTTGTAGCATAGTTAGCATTGCGGTGTGTTCATAATCCTGTCAATTGCCCTTCTGTAATTTGTTCACCTCGCATAGCAGTTTTATCGTCTTTTGGGAGAGAGACATCACTAGTGAACATCACGTATCCCGGTCCATATCCTCATTACTGTTTCCACGCTCATTTACTTTTCTGCTTTTACTTTCAGTTGCTATCATTATCCCTTGTGTTTGATCCTTTGTGAACAACAAGACCGGAGAGATTGACAACCTCTCTGAACTTCGTTGGGAACAAAGTTATTTGTGTCTGTGTGCAGGTCCGCGTCAGTTGCGCCGCTGACACCTACTTATCATCTCTGGAGTCCTACTGGAGACAAACCTTGGTATCTTTACTGAGGGAAATTTGCTTCTATGCTACATCACACCTTCCACTTGGGGTTTACCAACGAAGGGCGAGAAATCACTATCATCACCTCGCACATCAAGCCAAATTTCTGGCTCCGTTGCCGGGGACTCCGAGTTCTAAGATAGGGGAGTTGCACACTACCCTTTACCTTTGTTTTTTAGTCTTGTTAGTTTACCTTTCAGTTTTTACCTTTGAGTCTTATATCAAAAATCACAAAAAAAAAATCTGCCACACTTGCTGCTGCTATGGGTTCCACTGAAAACACCAAGTTGTGTGACTTCACTAGGCACAACAACCAAGACTTTATCTGCACCCCATTGCCACACCTGCCACTTCAGCTACCTCTTATGAAATTAAACCTGCTTTGCTAAACCTTGTTATGAGAGATCAATTCTCTGGTGCTGGAGATGATGCTGCTTTACACTTGAACAATTTTGTTAAATGATGTGATATGCAAAAGTATAAAGAAGTAGAAGGTGATTTGTTAAGCTCAAGCTATTTCCTTTCTCTTTAAGGGGAGACGCTAAAATCTGGTTTCAATCTTTGCCTAGGAATAGCATAGATTCTTGGGATAAGTGCAAAGATGCTTTTATTGGGAAGTACTACCCTCCTGCTAAAATTATCCAATTAAGGAGTAACATTATGAATTTTAAGCAATTGGATAATGAACACGCTGCCCAAGCTTGGGAACGAATGAAATCTCTTGTTAAGAAATGCCCTACACATGGTTTGACTACCTGGATGGTTATCCAGACTTTTTATTCAGGCTTGAACTTTACCTCGCGGAACCTGTTAGATTCGGCCGCTGGAGGAACCTTTATGTTAACTACACTTGGTGCTGCCACGAAGCTTCTCGATGAGATGATGACCAATTATTCCCAATGGCACACCGAACGCGCTCCAACAGGTAGGAAGGTAAACTCTGTCGAGGAAATTACCTCCCTCAATGAAAAAGTTGAGTTAATTATGTCTCTACTTACCAAGCAACCCTCTATTGATCCTAGTGATGTCCCTTTAAATTCTTTGGTTGCCCAAGAACAAGTAGATATGAACTTTATTGCTAGAAACAACTTCAACAACAAATCTTATAGGGGTAATTTTGCTAGCAATCCTAGACCGTTTCCATCCAACTATGGGAACAACAATACCTACCCTAGCAACAAGAACCCCTCTTCTGAATTGGAAAACATGTTTAGAGATTTTATCACTACCCAAAAAGCCTTCAACAAAAATGTAGAGGAGAAATTAGCTAAATTAGATAATCTCTCTTTGAAGGTAGAAAGCTTAGCCCTTGATATTGAGATGCTTAAAATTAGAACCTCTCCCCTTGAGGAGAATAAGGCCACTCCTATTAATGCTATCCAATTACAAATTAATGAAAATATTAGGATGATGGCTAAACTTAAAGAAAGGTGGGCTAGAGAAAAAGAGGAAGAGGATAGAATTAAGAGCCTTCCTACACACCACACAGTTGCCACTATCCAAATTGTTGAGGACACCCAAACTATTAGCACCCAATGCACTCCTAGTCCCGTTGGACCTATTAATGGCGATGCTAATACCTCAACCGAAGATGAAGAAAGTCCTATGAACATAGAGGATTTCAAACAAGTGAGCCTAGACGACACTACTACCACCTTTGATAGTAGTGATATTGATTTTGATAGCTGCACCCTCTCAGAAGTTATTAGCTTGCTACACAAAATGTCTAGAGACCCCCACACTAGCACACTTAATCTTGCCTTCACGGAGCATATCACAAATGCTCTCATCAAATCTAGTGTGACGCCCCCAAAATCAACCCGTGTACAGTAATCATACACGCAGGGTACACGGCTGAGATTAGGGTGCCACGGTGAGAATATCACAGCACAACACTAAACACAAAAGGATAAACAAATATATTACAATACCAGGGATCATGAGGATCCGAATACATAAGTCATACAAGCCATAATATCTGAGTACAGACATAGTTAGTCAAGTTTTGCCTTAAGAAGGCTAGCACAAATCACATCAGAGATACAGATCGAAAAGGCGAGGCCTCCTGCCTGGGATCCACCGAACTACTCCTGGTCAACGGGGAACTCAACATCGTAGTAGTCGCTTCCGGGGTACTCCTGCTCCTGGGCTCCAACGTCGGCTGCAGCGGCCGATCAGGCAAAGCAAAAAAGGGGAAATAAAGCAAAGGTGAGTATCTAGCATACCCGCGAGTCTTACGTCCGCTACTAAGCATTTATGCATGTATCAAATGGAAAGGGGAGGCTATATATAGTGGACTGTAAGATAGAAATCAGAATAAGGGTAAGAAGCTAGGCCTATCGAAGACTAGCATCTTCCGACGATGTCTTGCAGCATGAGGTAAGAATCAGCCAACAGTTTATATAAAGCATAAAGTAACAATGCGGCAGAAGTTGCTGCAGCATTGTATAATGATAAGTTGTAATAATTAGCAATGCCTCCGAGTTCACCTCCTCGACATCCCTGCGAGGAAGAAAACCCGGAACCATACAGTTTAATAAAATAGTTTGTAGTGGTAAGATCCAGCTTCAGCATAAAGCGTCCTGTTACCGTGGACACGGCTATTCAAATAGATTTATCTTCCCTGCAGGGGTGCACTTGTGTTACACTACACGCACGGATCTCCAGGGTGGCGGGAACCTTGTTAGGGAACGCTCCACCGAGGCTATCCGACACTTCGTAGCCCATCTTTCAAACTCAACAGAGAGGTCATCCGCCGGACTATATCCTATGTACGCGGGGCTTTGGACCCTAACCCCGACGTACTCCTGCACGGTGCGAGGCTGGCTGGTGAAGTTAAATCAAAGCAAATACAAATCACACTGCCGCGGCAAATAAGACAACACCACTTCCCGGCGCAGGCCGTGGTACTGCTGACGTCTGAAGAGTCCTCGGATGACACTATGAAGCACAGGAGCCCATAACTCATAATTCCCACGGGTAGGTAGTGCGTACATGGCATATAGCCAACTCAAGACATTCACTGAATCATTTAGCATTTTAATTAACCTGCGTGACAACCGTTATCGTTGCCTCGACTTAACTGACCCGCGGACAACGACAGCAGCCAGGACCACCAGTACATCGGTGCCTGCCCTGTCGTCCCACCAAGTCACTGCGGTTACCAACAAGGTGAACCGTCTCCTTACATTGTCTCGCGTGTGCTCCTGGAGGAGCTCGACTTTCGTGGTTTGGTAACTCTCGCGGCCAACGATCAGGGGCCAAGCACACCGGTACACTGGTCGTACCCTCCCTGTCGTCCCGTCGCAATACCTCTCGCGGGCACCGTTGGGTCGCCCGACTTCTTACCTGAAGGACAACCGTTGCTCAGGTACCTAGAGCGGGTATACAGAGTCAGCAACGAGTGGAGTACAAGGATTACTCCTTGATAGCTCACACTTGATGGTGGCTCGGCAGAGCCGAGCTAGGGGGCCTGAGGCGGTGTCTGCATTGTACCGTACCTGTGCAGTTATAATATTTGTATCCGCGTTCACTCCCCTGAGTGATCACGGCCCTCTATCTAATCCTAGCTAACAATGCGCAGGGCTCACTGCTGAAAATAATATATATAATTTATAGGTAGCATAGGATAAGGAAGGCGCATCAAGGGGCGACAATGACAGGTTATGCAATTGAATAGGTAAGCAACGTAGCAGCAGCAGTAACAATGCCTAGTGCAAGAAAGTACGGAAAGATAGGCGATATCTGGGGGAGAGAATGGCTCTGCTTGCCTGGAAGCTCGACGGTAGGGGTACGGTCGTCGACGACGTAGTCGTACTCAGCAGCGGTGTAGTCGACTGCAGCAGCGGGGTCTACCGGAGATTAAGGGGGGGAAGAAACAGTAAATACACAGCAAGCATATACAACAGATGCATGACATGACAGATGAAATGTTAACGGTGTTCTAACGCAGTGCAATGCACGTTGCTCGGAGCGGGAATTCATCCGGGGATGAACTACCGGCTCCGGGTGATTACCGGACAGGGTGTCCGGAGGGGGGAAGGATCAAGCCGGAGGTGTCGTGGTTACCGGACAACCATAGGGGGGTGTATCCGTGCTAGTTGATCTATTCTGAGAAACATTCGTGTTCGGAATAAATTCATCCGGGCACTCTAACAGTACCGGATAGTTTATCGGACAGACGGTCTGAAGGGGGACGGTTCGATGTTCGTTGTGTTAGAGGGGTGTGATAGACATACAGATATCGTATCCGTGGTTGTTATATTTTCCTGATCAATTTTCATGTATAAAGTTTTTGAATCTGAGTTACGGTTTAAAAGTTATTGAATTTCAAAGTTTTAAATCAATTAAAAGATTTTCTGAATTACTTTTATTAATAAAACAAAGGCATTATCCACAACAGTGTTGACTGGTCAAACTGACATGGGGGTCCCACATGTCAGCCTCTATTTAGTTATAATTCATTTTATTTAATAAAAACAGAAGGGTGGCCCACATGTCATTCACAGCAATAATTTTAATCCATTTATAAATAAAACCCTACAAGGGGGGCCCATGTGTCATACACTCCAATTTAATAAAACAGTTTAATCTAATTAATCAGGGATGGGGTCCACTGGTCAGTGACACATGGTTCTAATTAAGCATTTTAATTAACCTAGATAGTTATCTAAGCACTGGACCCACATGTAATACAGAGAGGGGGGGTTATCTCTCTTAACAGGCGATTAGTGGCTAATCCAAGGGGGAGGGCCCACGGGTCAGTGGGTTAACCGACTGGTTTAACACCCATGCCCGCCGGCGAGGTCTATCGGGGGAGGGGGCACGACGAGGACCAGGCGCGCAAGAGGACGCCGCCGGCGACCAAATCGAGTGGCGGAGGGCGGGGATCGAGTGCGGGCAGAGCCACACGTCGTCCAGCGGCGGAGGAGGTTGCAGGGGAGGCCTACGTCTACGGCGGCAACGATGGCCGGCGGCGGCCGGAGTTGGGCTCGTGGGGAACTAGCTCGTGGTCACGGAATCGCACGCGGGATGGGGGGAAAAGGACCAGGGGCTCACCGCGAACGCGATGGAGGGCTCGGCGACGTCGAGCAGTGGCCAAAGACGACGAATTGGGCGGCGTGATGCGGTGGCCGTGGTTGAAGATGACGGTGATGGCGGGGGATGTAGCGCGCCCCGACCCAAATTGATGTCCAGAGTCGACGTGGAGGACCTCGGTGGAGCACCTGGACACGCCGGAGCTGCTCGAGGGGGTTGATGGCCGCGACGACGGCGAGGCGCGGCGACGGCCGCGTCGGCTCCTACACGGGGAGGACACTGAGAGGGGGGGAGAGGGGAAAATGGCACATGGGAGCTCCAGGGGTGGGTGGCTTTGGCCTTACCCCCGCAGAGGCGAGAGGGGAGCAGGTGAGGGGGAGGGGCCGGCATGGCCATGGCCATGGCGCCCTGTCCACGGCGACAGTGGAACAGGGGAGGGGTAGGTGGGGAGGAGGAGGAGAAAAGGGGGGGTCGGGCCCGGGGTGGGCCGTTGCCCAGGGCGGGCTATAGTGTTTTCTTATTTTATTTTATTTTGCATTCTGTTCTTTCTGTTACTAATTAATTTAGTGCCTTTTGCATTTTTACAAAATGTGTTACCTGGTCCATAATTAGTTATATATATTCCTAGGGTGTCACAAAAAGTTTAGGCTTAAAATAAAACCATTTACTATTTCTTTATAATATTCAATTGTCAAATGGTGTTGTTTTGCTTGGTGTTTGAATTGTTTGAATTTTCCAGTGGCAAAATAAAATACCATAACCACCTGGGCATGACCCAATGATTATTAGTGATTTTATAAAAGTGCTCCCATGATTTTAGGGCAAAGTTTGATTGCAACATATTTTTCATAGCAACCAAAAGGCATTTCTGAATATGATCAAAAGCAAAGTGGGTCATGGCATGGTCTGCATAGTGATTAGCAACAATGATTAGTCCATAATAAAAGTGATTACTGTTACAGACAACTGAGGGTGTTACAGCTAGGGAGGAGAAGCTTAGAGTAGAAGCCTCCATACCTAGGAAGCTAGATGATGGTTGGGACCCTATGATCAAAATTAAATTGAATAACTTCTCTTGCTATGCTTTATGTAATGTTGGAGCTAGTACCTCCGTTATGCCCAAAAGAATATATGATATGTTTGAATTGAAGCCCTTTGAGCCTTGTTCTTTTGGTGTTCGTCTTGTTGATTCTTCCGTAAAGAAACCTTTGGGGAAGATCGACGATGTTCTTATCATTGTCAATGACAACTATGTTCCCGTTGATTTTATTGTTATGGATATAAAGTGTGAACCTTTGTGTCCAATTATTTTGGGACGTCCTTTTCTTCGCACCGTTGGTACGGTTATTGACATGAAAGAGGGGATTATAAAATTACAATTCCCTCTCAAGAAAGGGATGGAACACTTCCCTAGAAAGAAAATCAAGTTACCTTTTGAGTCCGATACTCGGGCTAGTTATTCTCTTTCTCTTGATAAAACTTGATTCTTCTTTTGCATCATGCCTAGCTTAAAGGCATAAAAGAAAGCGCTTTCGGGAGGCAGCCCGCAACTAATTTAGGTTTCTTTTTGCTTTTGTTGTGTCTTGATGTTTGTTACTACTGTAGCAACATCATTGTATCTTTATTTTCCAGCGTTGTGCCAAGTTATAGCCTCTTATGATAAGGGAAGGAAAACTTGTGACATGCTGTCCAGAAAACAGATTCTGTCCCTTGACAGAAAAATTCGAATAAAATCACCGGATCATCTTTTTGATCTGAATTGTTTTCACAGCGTGCTCTATACAATTGTGAAACTTTCGTATGTTCTGAGTTTTTTGATTTGAGTTGCAAAAGTGCCCCAAAAAAATTCTCTACTACCTGCTGTTCTGTTTTTCACAGATTCTGCCACGTTTTGCCTCTCTTCACTTTTGCAAACCTTAAGCTTGCTTTTTCTTTGCAAAAACTTTTTGGCACTCTTTAGAAACAGTAACTCTTCAAGAATATCTTTATATCCAGTGGGGAAAAATTAATTTATTAAGGTTACTAACCTCTCTAATCGGCTTATGATGAGTTATGTATGAAGGGAGTTTAAAGTGTGCGATGGAAGATGATGAAAGAAGATCCAGGAGTGTCAAGCGCTCAAGCTTGGGGATGCCCCCATGCATCCCCAATAAATATTCAAGGAGACTCAAGCGTCTAAGCTTGGGGATGCCCCCGTGCATCCCCTTCTCCATCAACAATCATCAGTTCGTCCTTCGTCTCACTATATTTTTATCACTTCATGCGTTATGTGCTATGCTTGGAGCGTCTCGCTCTTAGGTTTTATTTTTAGTTTTCTTTAGTTTTTCTTGCTGGTCATAAAAAGTTAGACCCCATCTTACTTTGTGTGGGAGAAAAACACGCTCCACTTTCAAAATCTAGAACACATCATAGGATTTTTCCTACTTATCTTTTTGCTGTTGTGTGTTCTTTACCTTTTCGTAGCTACTGCCATGTTTAGTTTTAGTTTTAGTTTGTCTTTAGCAAGAGCCTTGGCTTTTGTTTAGTTTGTTGCTGGAACTCTCTTTAGTTTTCATGTTTATCTTGTTAAGAGAGTTTGTTGTTGCACTGAGTAGTGTCTTGTCTTGAAAGTAGGTAATTGAGGTTGCTATTTAATTCTAGTAGTAACTTGCAATAGTTTTGAGGTATTGATGTGAGTAATGTCTGAAATTTTGGTGTCAAGAGCTTTAGCCTATTAGTGATAGGTGTCGTATTTTGGGAAATCCGTGTGTATTTTCAAAACCTACAAAACTAGTTGAGAACTCTAGCTACTAGATGGATCACTAATCTTTGGAGGGGTCGAATATTAGAGTACACTCACGTACCATGAGTCGAGGATGCGCAAGGATAACCAAACCCCCATACACTCCTCCTCGGGGTACTTGTCTCTTTGTGAACCTCCTTATTAGATTGAGAGTTACCGATAATAAGTGCATGAGTTCTTCGGGCTAATGTAAGTATTGAAAGTTGACACTTCCACCTTCACATATTTTGCTAGCCTCTCCCGTGCCGTGCATTTCCTTCTTCTCACTCCGAGAGTTGGTGTCCACCTTCGCCGGTACATCCAAACCCTTGGCATGATACGCTCTGTCATCATAAACCTCCTTATATCTTTCCTCAAAACAGCCACCATACCTACCTATCAAGGCATTTCCATAGCCTTTCCGAGATATATTGCCATGCAACATCCACCTCTTCATGACTTGATCTTCATGTCATACATGTTCCTCCTACACTGGCAGCGACATACATTGCATACATCATGATAGTTACATCTTCTTTATGATTTTGAGTACCTTTTAAAGTGTGAAAGATCTCCTTTACCTTCTTGTAAAATAGAGTGTTGCCCTTAAGTGAGGAAAAGATCCCAAAGTGGACACAATAAAAGATCCCAAAGAGGACAAATGAGAGTTAAATAGAAAGAGCCATTGAGGCCACAAAAAAATACAAAAAATAGAAAAAAGAGAAAAAAGAAATAAAAAGAGAGAAAGGGGCAACACTACTATCCTTTTGAGAGATCCACACCAGTACTCCCTTTATATCCTTGTACTCCATAGAGATGATCATTATGCATATAGCTATGTGGGGACCTTCACACTATTGAACTTGGCTTGCATATTCCAAGGATGAGCCTCCTCAAACGAGCTCTAGGTCTTCATGAGCGAGCAAGTTAGATGCACCCCCACAAGTTCCATTGGAGAGCTTCTCAGCTCGTATGTGCATCCGTTGCATGGCAATCCCTACTCCTCACATCATATCTATCATTTGGCATCTCTTGCCTATGATTGTCCTCATTGATGTGAGCCTTTCTCATCATTTTTTGTCTTCCTTCTCCATACTCCTCTCTTTGCCATCCTAAGTGTCAACTCTCGTGCTTACGCTCATCCATTGCATGAGTGCTCAAAATATTTAAAAAGGAGTGGATCAAATTGACTTGTACCTGGCTAGTGGTCTGGGGACGAGTCAAGATAAGATTCTAGAAAAAGACCAAGTGTGAAACTTTCGTAGATTGAGTTCTCAACAAATAAATATTTTTTCTCGTATTCCCTATCCCCCTTCTTGCACGCAAACACCATTTGGAGACATTCGAGTCACGGACAGCGAGAGCTCTTGCACCTAATGTTCTTTTGTTACTTGTTTCAATGCTAATATAGACTCTTGCATGTTATGACTTGAATTGAATTTCTAACCTTGATTGCTTTACTTTTCAAAGTTCTTATATGGTTGCTAGCATGTCACCACAGAAATTATGCCGTTATCATTTACCTACTCGAGGACGAGCAGGAATTAAGCTTGGGGATGTTGATACGTCCAAAACGTATCTATAATTTCTGCTTGCTCCATGCATGTTTTGTGTGATATTGCTATGATCTAGATACACTTTCATACACTTTTGATCATATTTGGACTAACCTATTAACTCAGTGCACCACAGTGCCAGTTCCTGTTTTCTGCTGTTTTTCTATTTCAGTTTTCCCCCATATAAAAAGTGCTCCAAAAATTCGGGAAAAATCAGATAAAAAATCAGCGCAGAAGAACCTTCCGGAAGAACCTGAGTGGGGCCAGAGGGCCACCACCAGGGGCCCAGGCACCCTGGTGGCGCGCCCTAGGGGCTGGCCGCGCCAGGGGGGCGCCTGGACCCCTGGTGGCCCCCCTGGCTGCCACCCTCGCCTATATATTCTCCGTGACGAGAAACCCTCGAGGACAGAACCCTTTTTCGCGATCTCCCCTCTGTTCCGCCGCCGCCGCGCTTCCGAGATCGGGAGCACCAGCAGACCTCTTCCCGGCACCCTGCCGGAGGGAGGGCCGACCTCCGGGAGTCTCCTCTCCACCATGGATGCTTCCCGGATGACTCGTGAGTAGTTTCCTTTGGACCATGGGTCCGTGATCAGTAGCTATGTGATGTTCTCCTCCCCTCTTTGTTCTTCATGGATTAGACCTCGTGAGCTACCCTACATGATCGAGGCACTTTTGTAATCTTTCTGTTGTTGCTATGCTGAGTTTGATGGGATCTGATGGATTATGAGATTATGTTCAGATTGTGATTGAGTAATATATTTGGTTCTTATCTCTTATATTTTTGTTCTTAAGTAATTCTTGCATGTTCTCCGTTGCTGTTTATTGCTTTGGGCAAGTAGTAGGTAGTAACCCCAAGAGGGAACGTTATGCTCTATTGTGGGTTCATGCCCCCCGATGACACGCTTGAGTGACAGAAACGTGAGTCTAGGGGATGTGTTGTTGCCACAAGGGGGAAAACAACGGTGCTTGTAACCGCGGTTGCAAGGATTGTTTACTTTACGCAAAGTGCTTTTTAATGCAGTTGTCTGTTGCTTTGGGTTTACATTTTGGGTGGGGCTCGCAACTTAATACCAGCGAGATGTTCTGGATAGATATCTCAAGGTGGATGATTAGTAGTAGATGCCGTTGGATTTCGGTCTACTTATTTTGGCGTACTGCCCATGCTTTTGAGCCTCTTCCTTTCTTTTGTAGCATAGTTAGCATTGCGGTGTGTTCATAATCCTGTCAATTGCCCTTCTGTAAGTTGTTCACCTCGCATAGCAGTTTTATCGTCTTTTGGGAGAGAGACATCACTAGTGAACATCACGTATCCCGGTCCATATCCTCATTACTGTTTCCACGCTCATTTACTTTTCTGCTTTTACTTTCAGTTGCTATCATTATCCCTTGTGTTTGATCCTTTGTGAACAACAAGACCGGAGAGATTGACAACCTCTCTGAACTTCGTTGGGAACAAAGTTATTTGTGTTTGTGTGCAGGTCCGCGTCAGTTGCGCCGCTGACACCTACTTATCATCTCTGGAGTCCTACTGGAGACAAACCTTGGTATCTTTACTGAGGGAAATTTGCTTCTGTGCTACATCAAACCTTCCACTTGGGGTTTACCAACGAAGGGCGAGAAATCACTATCATCACCTCGCACATCACTCGCCCAGACGCGCCCACAGGGATACGCGAGCCATCTCCCCTTGGCTTCCAAGGACGAACACTGTTCCACAACCCTGATCAGTATCCCTCGAGATTCACGCCTCCTAGCCAGCCGGCTCCTTCGCCACACCAAGATCGTTTCCACACACCTCCTCATCACTTCGATAACCCCATGGCTAATGTCATGGCAGCAACTCGCTTCCTCACTAATGCACCAATCCAGGGGGACACTCCAGCAGATCACTCCGCTCGAGAAGCCGTCGACTTGCTCAAAACTGCTATTACACAGCAAGATCAATATTCACAAGGGGTCCCATGGATCCATGGGACTCCATATCGAAGTATGGGCGGGCAAGCAGAGTCACCGGCTCCTGCAGCCTCGAGTAGCCATCGTCATCGCGGTGCACCACTGCCTCTGAGCCCCCAGGGGGCATTGATAATCATGGACCTGCCGGCTCCTAACACTAACCGCCATGTAGACCCGGCGGCCCAAGTTCCCTCGCAAGATCAAAACACCGAGTTCGTCAGCAGATCCGTGGGTAACCGGTGTTTAGTGTCGGCTTTGAGGAACACACGCTTTCCCCCAGATTTCAAGGGACCGTGTAAGATTCCAAACTATTCAACCGACATGGACCCGGTGGCTTGGATCGAGAGTTACGACCTCTCCATGGATATGCTACAAGCCGGCGAAAATTTTTGTGCCCGTTACTTCACGATGATGTTGGAAGGAACGGCCCGTACATGGTTCAAAAACCTCCTAGAGAACTCCATCACTTCCTGGGCGGACCTCAGATAGAAGTTTATCAAGAATTTCCAAGGCACCTGCCGGCGAGCAACCAAAATCGTCGACTTGGAGCACTATGTCCAGAAGGAAGGAGAGTCGGCCCTAAGATGGGCACGACGAGTCGCAGATATAGTCCACTCCTCAGACACTATTACTTCTCAAACAATAGTGATCATCTTGGAAAGAAACTGCAAGTATGAGCTCCTAGTGCACAAGCTTGGCCGACTCAAGAGGACGGTCACAAACATGGGAGAGCTCATGAAT
The DNA here is from genome assembly GCA_950022295.1 of Bromus sterilis. Classification (NCBI taxonomy): domain Eukaryota; kingdom Viridiplantae; phylum Streptophyta; class Magnoliopsida; order Poales; family Poaceae; genus Bromus; species Bromus sterilis. The sequence goes on along the minus strand of OX465601.1, from coordinate 122,299,118 downwards.
GCGGTCATCAAGTATTTCGAGTCCGATAAAACCAAGGATGCTAGCCCAGAAGAGAACAAAGCTGCCCAGAATAAAAAGAACAACGGCAAGGGGTCACAGAGTCAGAACCAACCGACCAAACGTCGACTCGATCAGAATGCTTCCGAGTTGGTAGCCAACACAAATGTCGGCTTACAAAGGCAGAAGCAGAGGGCAAGTACTACCGCAAGACGGAAAGAGGTTTCCAACCCCCAACCACCTATGAAGAAGCTCTGAAAAGACCTTGCCCAATGCATAGTAAAACCGGCCGTCCATCCAATCACACTTGGGAAGATTGCAACTTCACGAAAGAGTTCGCACGACGTGGAGGCTAGCCCCCCTGGGTCAGGTGGAGGAGCCGGTCGGAACAACAATAACCAAGATAATGGGCATCAGGTAGCCGACACAGCACCTCAACACCAAGGATCCAGGGGAGGAGGACAGCAAAACCAGTCAGAACTTGCTGGATTCCAAGCAAACCCAAAACAGCTCCAAGATCACTCAGCTTATCATGTCTTCACCACCCGCAGCTGCCGGAGGGACATGAAGCTGCAACAGAGAGCCTCCATGTCTATGGCCACGGAGTCGGCTTGTCCCAGGTGGCTTAACTGGTCTGAGCAGCCAATCACATGGACGAGGGATGACCACCCCCCAGTGGTAGAAAACCTGGGCTCTCTAGCCCTGGTAGTTTCTCCGCAAATTTGGCATAACATACACGCGTATGTGGACGACATAGTGATCAAATCTCAGCTGGCCGACTCACTCATCAGTGACCTCCAGGAAACCTTCAAGAATCTGCGCAAGTACCAGATGAAGTTAAACCCGGCGAAGTGCACTTTTGGGGTCCCTGCAGGAAAAATCCTTGGATACATAGTATCTGAGAGGGGAATTGAGGCGAACCCAGAGAAGATCAATGTTATCCTGGCCCTCGAGAAGCCGGCCTCAGAAAGGGAGTCCAACGACTAACATGATGTGTAGCTGCCCTGAGTCGGTTTATCAGCCGACTTGGAGAAAAAGCAATTCCCCTGTACTGAATCTTGCGAAAGTCGGAGAAATTCGCCTGGGATGACGAAGCTGATCAAGCTCTGGAAACGCTAAAGAAACAGTTGTCCCAGGCTCCAATCCTAGCGGCTCCCAAGCCAAAGGAACCAATGCTACTTTACATTTCCTCCAATAATCGAGTAGTCAGTGCTGTGGTTGTGGTTGAACGTATGGAAGCCAGTAAAGAGCACCCCTTGCAAAGTCCGGTCTATTATGTTAGTGAGGTCCTAACTTCATCGAAGCAACGGTACCCTCACTGGCCGAAACTGGTCCTTGGTGTGTTCATGGCGAGTCGGAAGCTCAAGCATTACTTCCAGGATCACCACATCACCGTAGTCAGCTCAACACCACTTGCAGATATCATTAAAACCCGGGAAGCCACGGAAAGGACTGCAAAGTGGGCTATAGAGTTGGGGGCTTATCACATTAAGTATGAACTGCGCACGGCCATCAAGTCCCAAGCTCTAGTCGACTTCATCAATGACTGTACAGAAATCCAGGCGCCTTCGGAGAATCCGATAACCAAATACTGGACACTGCACTTCGGTGGGAGTCGATAGCTCCAAGGGTCAGGAGCCGGCATGGTCCTTACTTCTCCCAAAGGAGAGAAATTTTGCTACGTCTTGCAGCTATAGTTCACTTGCACCAACAACACAGCAGAATATGAGGCTCTACTCCATGGGTCGTGGCTGGCTCGTGAGATGAACATAAGACGGATCCAATGCCATGGCGATTCCGACCTTGTTTCTCAACCTGTGTCGGGAAAGTGGAACTCCAAAGATGCCACCATGGCAGCCTATCAGCGTGAGGTAGAAAGACAAACCGGTTTCTTTGTTGGGTACCAGTTGGACTATGTGGAGCACAAGCTAAACGAAGCCACGAACGCTCTATCCCGGCTCGGCTCTCAACGAAAGCCGGTTCCACCAAATATGTTCCTGGACGCCCTGACAAAGCCGTCTGTACAGATACCAACAGAGCAAGACATAGAAGAGCCGGATCCAGAACCGGCTCTGGTGGCTGCAATACACGCCACCCTCTCATGGGTTGTGCCCTATCTGGACTACAAGACCCGGGGAATCTTACCCTCAGACGAGGTATTGGCCAGGAAAATTTTCAGGAGGAGCAAATCCTTTGTACTCGTCAACGGTGAGTTACATCGGCGGAGCCCTGCTGACGTTTTTTAGAGATGTGTGTCGCCAGAAGAAGGCAAAGAAATCATCAAGGAAATACACTATGGAGACTGCGAGAATCATGTCGCTCTCGTTCACTGGTGGCTAAAGCCTAATAGACATGGATTCTACTGGCTCATAGCACACGCGGATGTAGAAGACATAGTCAAGAAATGCGACGAATGTCAGCGCTACGAAAATCAAGCTCATGTGCCAGCTCAAGAAGTCAGGATGATCCCTATCACTTGGTCCTTTGCAGTGTGGGGACTTGATATGGTAGGACCTTTCAAAAGGTCAGCCAACAAGAATACACACTTACTAGTGGCAGACGACAAATTCCCCAAATGGGTTGAGGCAGAGCCGGTCAGCAAATGCGATGCGGCCACGACGCGCAAATTCCTGAAAAAGATAATATACAGATTCGGCTACCCCCAAAACATCATCACTGATAATGGATCTAACTTATCAGAGGGGGTTATGCAGCGATTCTGCCAAAATGAGCACATCTGACTCGACCTTGCATCAGTGGCTCACCCATAGACCAATGGACAAGCCAAGAGAGACAATCAAGAGTTGCTCCGAGGCATCAAACCCCAACTCTTTGTTCCCTTGGAAAGGACACCGGGTTGCTGGGAGGAAGAATTACCCTTAGTATTGTGGAGTATCAGGACGACTCCTAATAGGTCGACAGGCTACACACCCTTCTTACAGGTCTATGGAGCAGAAGCTGTTCTCCCAAGTGACATCTGTCACGACTCGCCAAGAGTCACAGCTTATGTGGTAGCCGACAATGAGAAAGCGAGACAGGACATCTTGGACGTTCTCGATGAAACACGAGAACTAGCAGCAACTCAGTCGGCTATTGATACACGAGATAACATCTCGCCCTCGTTGGTTACCCCAAGTGGAAGGTGAGATGTAGCGTAACGGAAAGTTTCCCTCGGTGAAGATACCGAGGTACTAAGATTGTCTCCAGTAGGAATCCAAGGTCGACAAGTAGGTGGTTCGGCAAGTGAGGCGCCGTTTGAAGATAATCACTTGCTTCTCCTGGACCTGCGCACACACAGATAGCTTTGCTCCCAACGAGTACAGAGGAGTTGTCAATTCCTCTGGCCTTGTTGTTTACAAAGGATAAAACGCACGGGATAATAATGATAGATAGTGATAGCAACGGAAAAGTAAATACTGAAAGTAAATAGATAGTGTAAACAGTGGTGGAAATATGGACCGGGGTCTCATGATCTTCACTAGTGATGTCTCTCTCCCAAAAGACGATAAAATAGCCATGCGAGGTAAACAAATTACAGCTGGGCAATTGACAGGATTATGTGCGCAAACCAATGCAAAACAGAAAGGAAGAGGCTCAAAAGCACGGGAGGTACGCCAAGACAAGTACACCGAAATCCATCTGCATCTACGCACTAATCATCCACCTTGAGATATCTATCCAGAACATCTCGCTGGTATTAAGTTGCGAATCCCACCCAAAGTGTAAACTCAAAGCAACGGACAACTGCATTAAAGAACTTTGCGTAAAGTAAACAATCCTTGCACCCGCAAGTACAAGCACCGTTGTTTTCCCCCTTGTGGCAACAACACATCCCCTAGACTCATGTTTCTGTCACTCAAGCTAGTCATCGAGGGGCATGAACCCACAATCATGCATAACGCTCCCTCTTGGAGTCACTACCTACAACTTGGCCAAAGCAATAAACAGCAACAGATAACATGCAAGAGTTACTCAAGAACATGAATATAAAAGAAGAGAATCAAATATATAACTCAATCACAATCTGAACATAATCTCATAATCCATCGGATCCAAGCAAACTCAACATAGCAACAGCAGAAAGATTACATATGTGCCTCGATCATGTAGGGCAGCTCACAAGGTCTAATCCATGAAGAACAAAGAGGGGAGGAGAACATCACATAGCTACTGATCATGGACCCATGGTCCAATGTGGACTACTCACGGTTCATCCGGGAAGCATCCATGGTGGTGGAGACGCTCCCGGAGGTGGTTCCTCCCTCCGGCAGGGTGCCGGGAAGAGGTCTTCTGGTGCTCCCGATCTTGGAAGCGCGGCGGCGGCGGAACAGAGGAGATATCGCGAAAAAGGGTTCCGTCCCCGAGGGTTTCTCGTCACGTGGAATAAATAGGCGAAATGGGGCAGCCAGAGGTGGGGCAGGGGCTCCAGGCGCCCCCTGGCGCGGCCAGGGGCCTGGCCGCGCCCTCTGGCCGCCTGGGCCCCCTTGGCTCCCCTCTGGCCCGTCTCGGGCTCTTCGAGAAGCTTCCGGTACGCTGATTTTTCCTATATTTTTCCCGGAATTTTTATGGTACTTTTAATAAGGGGGAAACCTGAAATAGAAAAACAGCAGAAAACAGGAACTGGCACTGGGGTGCACTGAGTTAATAGGTTAGTCCAAATATGATCAAAAGTGTATGGAAGTTCATCAATATCATAGCAATATCACACAAAAGAGGCATGGAGCAAGCAGAAATTATAGATACGTTTTGGACGTATCAACATCCCCAAGCTTAATTCCTGCTCGTCCTCGAGTAGGTAAATGATAACAAGCATAATTTATGTGGTGACATGCTAACAACCATATAAGAACTTTATAAGTAAATCAATCAAAGTATGCAATTCAATTCAAGTCATAACGGGCAAGAGTCTATATCTAGTATTGAAACAAGCAACATAAGAACATAAAGGTGCCAGAGCTCTCGCTGTCCGTGACTCGAATGTCTCCAAATGGTGTTTGCGTGCAAGAAAAGGGATAGGGATATAAGAGAAAAAATATTTTTATTGTTGAGAACTCAATCTACTAAAGTGTCACACTTGGTCTTCTTTGGAATATTACCTTGACTCATCCCTAGACCACTAACCAGGTACAAGTGAAAATAATCCACTCCTTTTCGACATTGTGAGCACTCATGCAATGGATGAGCGTAATCAAGAAAGTTGACACTTAGGATGGCAAAGAGAGAATATGGTGGAGGAGGAAGACAAAAAAGTTGTGAAAGGCTCACATCAATGAGGACAATCATAGGCGAGAGAAAGCCAAATGATAGATATGATGTGAGGAGTAGGAATTGCCATGCAACGGATGCACATGTGAGCTAAAATCTCTCCAACGGAACTAGTGGGGGTGCATCCAACTTGCTTGCTCAAGAAGACCTAGAGCTCATTTGAGGAGGCTCATCATTGGAATATACAAGCCAAGTTCAATAGTGTGAATGTCCCCACATAGTTATATGCATGAATGATAATCTCTATGGAGTACAAGATATAAGAAGGAGTACGAGTGTGGATCTCTAAAAAGGAATAGTAGTGTGCCCCCCTTTCTCTCTTTTTATTTCTTTTTTCTTATTTTTTTATTTTTTTATTTTTTTATTTTTTGGTGGCCTCAATGGCTCTTTCTATTTAACTCTCATTTGTCCTCTTTGCGATCTTTTAATTTGTCCACTTTGCGATCTTTTAATTTGTCCACTTTGGGATCTTTTAATTTGTCCACTTTGGGATCTTTTCCTCACTTTAGGGGCAACACTCTATATATTACAAAAAGTATAGAAGATCTTTCACACTTTACAAAGTACTCAAATCATAAAGAAAATGTAACTATCATGATGTATGCAAATGTATGCCTCTGCCAGTGTAGCAGGATATGCAATGATACTAGCGCGTCATGTAGCAATGATTAGGGCAAGGCCCAACTAGCATGCGTCTCCTCGATCAAGCAAGTAGCATGTATGACATGAAGATCAAGTCATGAGAAGATGGATGTTGCAGGGCAATGTATCTCGGAAAGGCTATGGAAATGCCTTGATAGGTAGGTATGGTGGCTGTTTTGAGGAAGGATATAAGGAGGCTTATGATGACAGAGCGTATCGTGCCAAGGGTTTGAATGTACCGGCGAAAGTGGACGCTAACTCTCGGAGTGAGAAGTAAGCAATGCACGACACAGGAAAGGCTAGCAAAATATGGGAAGGTGGAAGTGTCAACTTTCGAGTACTCACATTAGTCTGAAGAACTCATGCACTTATTATCGGTAACTCTCAATCTAATAAGGAGGTTTCACAAAGAGACAAGTACCCCGAGGAGGAGTGTATGGGGGTTTGGTTATCCTTGCGCATCCTCGACTCATGGTACGTGAGTGTACTCTAATATTCGACCCCTCAGAAGAGTAGTGATCCAACTAGTAGCTAAAGTTCTCAACTAATTTGTAGGTTTTTGAAAATAAACACGGATTGCCCAAAATACGACATCTATCACTAATAGGCTAAAGCTCTTGACACCAAAAGTCCAAACATTACTCAAGACAACACCTCAAAACTATTGCAAGTTACTACCACAACAAGAATAGCAACCTCAATTACCTACTTCAAGTCAAGACACAAAACTCAGTGCAACCGGCCAACTCTCTAAACAAGATAAACATGAAAACTCAAGAGAGTTCCAGCAACAAACTAAACAAAATCTCTTTAAAAATATAAACATGAAAGCTAAGAGCAAAGCATGACAGCAGCTATGAAAAGATAAAGAACACACACAGCAAAGATAAGCAGGAAAAATCCTATGTTGTGTTCTAAATTTTGGAAGTGGAGCATGTTTCTCTCCCACACAAAGAAATCTGGGTTCTAACTTGTTATGAACAGCAAGCAAAGCTAAATAAAACTAAAAACAAAACCTAAGAGCGAGACGCTCCAAGAATAGCACATAACGCATGAAGTGATAAAAATATAGTGCAACGAGAGACGAACTGATAATTGTCGATGGAGAAGGGGATGCACGGGGTCATCCCCAAGCTTAGACACTTGAGTCCCCTTGAATATTTCTTGGGGATGCATGGGGGCATCCCCAAGCTTGAACGCTTGACACTTCTTAATCTTCTTTCATCATCTTCCCTCGCACACTTGAAAACTCCCTTCATACATAACTCATCATAATCTGATTAACGAGGTTAGTACCCATAATAAAATAATTTTTTCCCTACTGGAAATAAGGATAATCTTGAATATATACTGTTTCTCAAGAGTGCCAAAAGGTTTTTGCAAAGAAAAAGCAAGCTTAAGGTTTGCAGAACGAAGAAAAGGAAAAACAGGACAGAATCTGTGAAAAATAGACCAGCAGGTAGTAAAGAAGTTTTTAGGGGTACTTATGCAACTCAAATAAAAAAACTCAGAACATACGAAAGTTTCATAATTGTATAGAGCATGCTGTGTAAAAAATTCAGCTCAAAAAGATGAACTGGGATTTTTCTCTGATTTTTCTAGTCACGAGGACAGAATCTGTTTTCTGGACAGCATGTCACAACTTTCACTTCCCTTGTCGTATGAGGCTATAAAAGGCACAAAGCTTATAAAGTAAAGATACAATGATGTTGCTACAGTAGTAACAATCATAAAGACCACTAAAAATGGAAGAAAAACAAAAAGGAAATCCTAAATTCGTTGCGGGCTGCCTCCCGAAAGCGCTTCTTTAAAGCCATTAGCTAGGCTTAATGCAAATAAATCAAGTCTTTTCAAGAAAATAACTAGCCCGTGTGACGGACTCAAAAGGCAACTTAATATTTTTCCTCGGGAAGTGTTCCATCCCTTTCTTGAGAGGGAATTGGAATTTTATAATCCCTTCTTTCATATCAATAACAGCACCCACGGTGCGAAGAAAAGGACGTCCCAAAATAATTGGACAAGAAGGTTCACATTCAATGTCCATAATAGTAAAATCAACGGGAACATAATTGTCATTGACAATGATAAGAACATCATCTATCTTACCCAAAGGTTTCTTTACAGAAGAATCTACGAGACGAACACCAAAAGAACAAGCATCAAGGTTTCAACTCAAATATATCATACATTCTTTTGGGCATAACAGAGGTACTAGCTCCAAGATCACATAAAGCAAAGCAACATAAGTTATTCAACTTAATTTTAATCATAGGATCCCAACCATCTTCTAGCTTTTTAGCTATGGAGGCTTCTACCCTAAGCTTCTCCTCCCTAGCTTTGATGAGAGCATTAGTGATATGCTCCGTGAAGGCAAGATTAAGTGTGCTAGTGTGGGGGTCTCTAGACATCTTGTGAAGGAAACGAATAACTTCAGAAAGAGTGCAATTATCAAAATCCAGGTCACTACTATCCAGAAGATTAGTAGTGGTGTCCTTTAGGCTCACTTATTTGGTAGCTTCTATAGTCATAGGAATTTCTTCTTCTATGGTTGAGGTCATAGCATCACCATTAATAGGTCCTATGGGACTAGGTGTGCATTGGTGCTAAAAGTTTGGATATTCTCAACCACTTGGATAGTGGCAACAGTATGGTGTGTAGGAAGGCTCTTAATTCTATCTTCTTCCATAGGTATAACTTCTGGTTTGGCTGCCATTTGATTTATCAAAGTAGCCTGTGTGTGAGACATATTGGAAACTTGGGTCTCCGTGGTGGTGAGCCTAGACTGAAGGTTAGAAATATCAATGTTCAGACTCTCTAGTTGTCTACCAATGTCTTGCAATATGGAAGTGTGCTCATCTAATTGTCTAGAGAAGGTCCTATTTTGTTCATACTCGGTGTGCATGTAGTTCTTAGTGTCCTTCTATATTTCCAAAAGTTTCTCATAACTAGGCATGTCACTATCTCTTGGGGCAGAGTTTCTGGTGCTAGGATAAGTGTTGTTGTTCCCATAGTTGTTAGAGGGGAACGATCTAGGACTGCTACCAAAGTTACTCCTATAAGCATTGTTGTTGAAGTTGTTTCTAGAGATAAAGTTCACATCTACTTGATCCTGAGCAATCAAAGAATTTAAAGGAACATTTTGAGGATCAATAGGAGATTGCTTGGTAAGTAGAGACATGATCAAGTCAACTTTTTCATTTAGGGAGGAGATCTCATCGACAGAGTTTACCTTCCTACCTGTTGGAGCTCTTTCGGTGTGCCATTGGGAATAGTTGGTCATCATCTCATCGAGAAGTTTTGTGGCAGCACCCAGTATAGTTGACATAAAGGTTCCTCCCACGGCCGAATCTAGCAGGTTCCGCGAGTTAAAGTTCAAGCCTGCATAAAAAGTCTGGATAACCATCCAAGTAGTCAAACCATGCGTGGGGCAATTATTAACAAGAGATTTCATGCGTTCCCAAGCTTGGGCAACGTGTTCATTATCCAATTGTTTAAAATTCATAATAAAGCTCCTCAACTGGATAATCTTAGCAGGGGGTAGTACTTCCCGATAAAAGCATCCTTACACTTATCCCAGGAATCTATGCTATGGTTAGGCAAGGATTGAAACCAGATTTTAGCTTCATCCCTCAAGGAGAAAGGAAAAAGATTAATCTTAACAATATCACCATCTACTTCTTTGTACTTTCGCATATCATGAAGCTCAATAAAAGTATTTAAATGCAAAGCAGCATCATCTCTAGCACCAGATAATTGATATTTCATAACAAGGTTCAGCAAAGCAGGTTTAATCTCATAATAAGGTCCTTAAGTAGCAGGTGTAGCAATAGGAGTGCAGATAAAGTCACTGTTGTTATGGCTATTGAAGTCACACAACTTGGTGTTCTCAGAGGAACCCATAGCAGCAGCAAGCAAGATAACTCTTTTTTTGATTTTTGATAAAAGACACTCAAGCAAAAACTGAAAGGTAAACTAACAAGACTAAAAAGAAAAGATAAAAGATAGTGTGCAACTCCCCTATCTTGAAGAGTGGAGTCCTCGGCAACTGCGCCAGAAATTTTCTTGATACACGAGATAACTTCTCGCCCTCGTTGGTTACCCCAAGTGGAAGGTGAGATGTAGCGTAATGGCAAGTTTCCCTCGCTGAAGATACCGAGGTTTTAAGATTGTCTCCAGTAGGAATCCAAGGTCGACAAGTAGGTGGTTCGACAAGTGAGGCACCGTTTGAAGATAATCACTTGCTTCTCCTGGACCTGCACACACACATATAGCTTTGCTCCCAACGAGTACAGAGGAGTTGTCAATTCATCCGGCCTTGTTGTTTACAAAGGATAAAACGCACGGGATAATAATGATAGATAGTGATAACAACGGAAAAGTAAATACTGAAAGTAAATACATAGTGTAAACAGTGGTGGAAATATGGACCAGGGTCTCATGATGTTCACTAGTGATGTTTCTCTCCCAAAAGACGATAAAATAGCCATGCGAGGTAAACAAATTACAGCTGGGCAATTGACAAGATTATGTGCGCAAACCAATGCAAAACAGAAAGGAAGAGGCTCAAAAGCACGGGAGGTACGCCAAGACAAGTACACCGAAATCCATCTGCATCTACGCACTAATCATCCACCTTGAGATATCTATCCAGAACATCTCGCTGGTATTAAGTTGCGAATCCCACCCAAAGTGTAAACTCAAAGCAACGGACAACTGCATTAAAGAACTTTGCGTAAAGTAAACAATCCTTGCACCCGCAAGTACAAGCACCGTTGTTTTCCCCCTTGTGGCAACAACACATCCCCTAGACTCATGTTTCTGTCACTCAAGCTAGTCATCGGGGGGCATGAACCCACAATCATGCATAACGCTCCCTCTTGGAGTCACTACCTACAACTTGGCCAAAGCAATAAACAGCAACAGATAACATGCAAGAGTTACTCAAGAACATGAATATAAAAGAAGAGAATCAAATATATAACTCAATCACAATCTGAACATAATCTCATAATCCATCGGATCCAAGCAAACTCAACATAGCAACAGCAGAAAGATTACATATGTGCCTCGATCATGTAGGGCAGCTCACAAGGTCTAATCCATGAAGAACAAAGAGGGGAGGAGAACATCACATAGCTACTGATCATGGACCCATGGTCCAAGGTGGACTACTCACGGTTCATCCGGGAAGCATCCATGGTGGTGGAGATGCTCCCGGAGGTGGTTCCTCCCTCCGGGAGGGTGCCGGGAAGAGGTCTTCTCGTGCTCCCGATCTTGGAAGCGCGGCGGCGGCGGAACAGAGGAGATATCGCGAACAAGGGTTCCGTCCCCGAGGGTTTCTCGTCACGTGGAATAAATAGGCGAACAAGAAGATATGAGTACTCAGAAGATAAACTACCCAATGGCTATTTATAGCGGTTACGAGGAGAGGATCAATCAATGTTATAATGATGTGGGTAAACTACCCATGGTGGGAGACATTTATGGAAAGACTCCTCGATTCCCACCACAATATCAATGCCTTTAAATATGGCGTTTCGGGCAGTGAAATCATAAAAGAAATAAATGGATTCTTGACTAAAAAGACAAAAGAAATTCTTTGACCGGAAGATGAAACGAAAAGACCAAAAAGGATTGACACCGACTCCTTATAAACCTCAAAGGGATATGAGAGTCGGATTGTCCAATTAAAGAGTCGGCAACCAAAATGGAGGCAAGAAGATTGATGCGAAGACTGAAGCATCACACCAATCCTAAGGGCTAATGTCGGGGGGATGGACCAAGCCCATAACCCGTCATTAGGATCCATGGGCCGACTCACATACGGAAGGCCCACAAAAGAAGACCCGACCACGAGCCGGCTGCGCCAAGCATGAAGATTGAAGCCGTAGAAGGAATTCGACTTACCTTGTATAACACGTAGAATATTTGTAAAGTAGAAAAGGACTCCAACTCGTGTCGAAGTCAGACACACGGAATCCCAGGACCCTGCGCCTTTATAAGTCGAGATCCACGGGATCCAGAGTCAGAACAATCTCAATCCACAATAGGACTAGACACTTTTCGGCGTGACCTAGATCTCCTCGAGACTAAGGCTATGATCCGACTCACTTGTAATCGATCCACCGACTCTTCTATTCAGAGAGTCGGAAACCATAATAATAAGAAGCAGGAGTAGGCTTTTACCTCGAGACAAAGAGGGGCTGAAACCTGGGTAAATCGCTGAGTCTCTTGTCCATGTCGACTCTCTCCTCGTATCCATCTCGCCGCAAAGGCCCCATGTCAAGTTCGACTCTTCGAACATCTGCCGTGACTTTCCCACGACACTCGTCCCAAATACCTTAGCATGCCGAAAGCCAGATATATGGTCTTAATGCATTGAATGCCTCACCTCTTGAAGGGATCGAGAACGTTCCAGACGTTCGCGATTTTACAGACGTCTTTCCAGAAGAACTGCCGGGAATACCCTTGATCCGAGAAGTCGAATTTGTCATCGACTTGAAGCCCGACACCATCCCTATTGCTAAGTGCCCTTATAAGATGTCGCCTCCCCACATCCTTGAACTGAAGAAGAAGATCGACACGGGACTCCACAAAGGCTTCATCCGTCCAAGTTCCTCTGCTTGGGGAGCACCTTCGCTCTTTGTCAAGAAGAGCGATGGAACGAACCGTTTGGTCCAAGATTACCGACCTATCAACCAGGAAACAATACATAATAAGTAACCACTTCCTCGGATCAATGATCTTTATGATCAAGTTGCTGGATCTACGGTGTTCTCGAAACTCGACTTGAGGTTGGGTTACCATCAGATTCGTGTCCGCAAAGAGGACATCCCGAAGACCGCTTTCATTACTGGCTATGGTTCATACAAGTACACCGTTATGTATTTTGGCCTGACCAATGGCCCGGCCACTTTATCCCGATTGATGAACTATATATTCATCGAATACCTCGACAAGTTCGTCGTGGTTTACCTGGATGATATTTTGGTATACTCCAAGAGTGAAGTGGAACACGTTGAACATCTTCGTATTGTGCTGGAAAAGCTTCGAGAACACAAACTATATGCTAAGTATTCTAAGTGTGAGTTCTGGCTTCCTGAAGTAACCTACCTTGGTCATGTGATTTCCAAGGACGGCGTTGCCGTCAACCCAGAACGTATTAAGGCTATTCTTGACTAGACTCCTCCCAGGACTGTCAAGCAAGTCAGAAGTTTCCTCGGCCTCACTAGCTATTTCCACTGTTTCGTCGAGAACTTCTCCAAGATTGCCAAGCCTCTGACTAATCTGCTTCAAAAAGGCGTCAAGTTCGAGTAGTCAGACAAATGCCATGAAAGTTTTTAAGCTCTCAAGGACAAGCTCACTTCTCCCCTAGTGCTTGCTCCCCTTGATACCCAGAAGGACTTCTTGATATATTGCGACGCGTCTCATCAAGGGTTAGGTTGTGTCCTAATGCAAGAGCGCCGCGTGATTGCTTATGTCTCTCATCAGTTGTGTTCTCACGAAGATAAGTATCCAGCGCATGATCTCGAATTGGCAGTAGTAATTTATGCATTGAAGCTGTGGAGACACTACCTCGTCGATAATTGTTGCGAGATCTACACCGATCACCAAAGCCTGAAGTACCTGTTTACTCAGCCAGACCTGAATCTCCACCAACAAAGATGGCTCAAGAGAATAGCCGATTTCAACATGGATATTCATTGCACCCCTGGCAAAGCTAATGTGATGTCCGATGCCTTGAGCCGCAAAGCCTACTATAGTGAACTTGAAGTTCAAGTACAACATCCACTTCTATATAAAGAGCTTCGCAAGATGAACATCGAGATTGTTCTGCAGGGATATGTGAATTCCCTGGTTATCGAACAAGACCTTGACTCCAAGATCAAGACAAGACAACGTTATGACTCTGACGTCGAGAAGATTAAGCGCTATCTCGCCAGAGGAAAGCCCTCATTTTTCACTATTGTGGATGACGGTACGTTGTACTTCAAGGGTCGTCTAGTGGTCCCTATAAACAGGCCCAACCTGAACTCAGCCCCGGATGTCATGAAAGAAGCTCATGATACACCTTTGTAGATCCACCCTAGTAGTACCAAGATGTACCAAGACATTCGTCAGCGGTACTGGTGGTCTAACATGAAACAAGACATTCCTCGTTATGTTGACGAGTGTGACGTTTGCCGTCACGTCAAGGCAGAACATCAAAGGCCTGCTGGTACTCTGCAACCACTCTCTATTCCTGAATGGAAATGGGAAAAGATAGAGATGGACTTCATCACGGGTTTTCCCCGATCACCGAAGGGTCATGATGCTATCTTTGTCGTCATCGACCGATTCTCCAAGGTTGCCCACTTTGTGCCCGTCAAGGAGCGATCTCTGCTAGTCAGTTAGCAGACTTGTATGTTTCTAGAATTGTGTCCCTCCACGGAATTCCGTTGGATTTCAGTTCAGATCGTGGCAACATTTTCTCCTCAAGATTTTGGGATAGTTTCCAAGAAGCTATGGGCACTCACCTAAACTTCAGCATCGCTTATCACCCCCAGTGGCAAGGACAAGTCGAATGAGTCAATCAAGTGCTTGAATACATGCTTCGAGATTGTGTCGGCTCATTCGGTAAGAAATGGGAGGAATCCCTACCATTTGCTGAATTCTCGTACAACAATAGCTATCAAGCTAGTCTGCAGATGGAACCCTTTGAAGTTCTTTATGGACGTAAGTGTCGAACCCCTCTGAATTGGTCAGAAACTGGGGAACGAACTCTCATTGGGCCGAAAATTATCCAGCATGCTGAAGATCAGGTTCGCGTTATCCATGAACATTTGAAGGCTGCTCAGTCCCGCCAGAAGAGCAACTATGACCGCAAGCACAAGGAAATGGTCTATCAACCCGACGAACAAGCATACCTTCGTTTCACTCCCACGAGGGGCACTCCTCGTTTCGGGATCAAAGGAAAGTTAGCTCCTCGCTACATTGGCCTGTTCTGTATCCTCTCCAGACGTGGACCAGTGGCATACAGGTTGGAATTTCCGCAAAACCTCTACCAAGTCCACGATGTCTTTCATGTATCGCAACTCCGTCGCTGCTTCAAGGATCCTATCCGAGCAGTGGATCATGAAATGCTGGAATTGCAGCAGGACTTGTCTTACCAAGAAAATCCGAGCCGCAATCTTGATCAGTCTGAACGTCGAACCCGCAACAAGACAACCAAGTTCCTCAAAGTTTAGTGGTCGAATCATTCTGAAGAGGAGGCCACTTGGGAACGCGAAGATCGTCTTCGTGATTAATACCCCGATCTTTTCCCCTCTACCGCTTAAAACTCTCGGGACGAAAATTCTTGTAGTGGGGGAGATTTCTAACACCCTCAGTGTCATGTAACAGTAATCACTTTTGTTAATGACAATTACTATTGCTAATCTCACTTTGATCATCTTTGCATTTGATCATTTCAAAATCCCCTTTGATTGATATTAAAAATAAAGTGATAAATAAAACTTTGTCCAAAAATTGTGCAACCAATTTTGTTAAATCCCTAAAAGTTAGTGGACCATGTTAAACCAACATTGAGCATTTATTGCAATATTTAAATATAGAAAACAATTCAAAGTAGAGCTATAACAACACCATTTACCCATTGCATATTCAAAAGAATTACTAAATGATTCTTGTTAAGACCCAAACCTTTTGTGGCACTCTAGTAATGTGCAATACTAATTATGGAACAAGTTAAATATTTTACAAAAATACAAAAATAACTAAAACAAATAAAAGAAGAAAGGAAACAGAAAAGAAAACAAAGAAATGAAAAAAGCATATTCTACGCACTGGGCAAAGCCCACCCCGGTCCAGCCCACCTCACCTTCTCCCTCCTTAAGTGTTCCCCTGTTCCCCTTTCCCTCGGTCGCCATGGCCGAGTTGTTCAAGACCAACCACGAGACCCCTACTCACTCCCCTTCGACAACGCGACCAGCTCGAGGATAAGAACGCCCCAGTGCACCCGTGGACATGACCCAGATCTTTTTTCCCTCCCAGCTTCACCTTCTTCCTCCCCGAGCCCGACAAAAACCGACATGGCCATGAGCCTGTGAACTCCCGCGACAACCGTACCTCCCAGCTCCGGCCAACCAGTCCATTCGACCCGCTGTCGTCTACTTCCTCTACACACGGAAGTAATCGAGACGAGGAGCCCGACAGCGTCGCCTGCGTCTTCGTCTTCCTCCTCGAGCCCGCCGGCGAACTCCTTCAATTCCCGCTCCGTCGAGACCTCTCGGGACAGTCTGAGCACACCTTCAAGATCCCTGTGAGTGCGATCGTCGTCGCCAACCCTTCCCCTTGCCCCCTCTCGCCGTAGCCCAATTCGCCATGGGACAGTGAGCTCGCCGCCGCGAAGTTGCCCGTCGCCGTGACCTGGCTCACGCTTATGGCGCGCCAAGCGTGCCATTCGGCTTCGGCTGCTCCCAGTGGCTTCACGCGCTAGCGCATGCACGAGAAAACGCACGTATTCGTCATCATCGTCGGACCCATTTTCGGCCGACCGCCAAACCATGTCGTCGTCGACATTTCGGCGAGATTCCGGCGAGGACAACCCCACCAGTCGACGCGGCTCGACCCCAAGGGCACGCTGGACCAACTCGCGCGCCAAATGGTCGCATGTACGCCGCGCACGGCCTAGCTCCGGCAGCTCTGCCTCACCGGTGGTGGTCTATGTCGCCGCCAGGTGGGCCACCGCTGTCAGGAGCTTAATTAAGCATTGATGTGCCACTAACAGTGGGCCAGCCCCCTGTTAATTAACCTGGGATTAAACAAAAGAGAAAATTGTTAGATTAACCCTACTGTCTATGACACGTGGTCCCTAGCTAATAAATAAATAAAATAAGTGTTAATTAGTCTCGGTTTGGATGACAACTAGGTCTCACTGCTTTTGGATTTAATTAAAATGATTTATAAAATGTTATGTTTATGACATGTGGGCCTAGTGCATAGTTTGAATAAAAATGAATTAATTTAATTGTCTAGAGGCTGACATGTGGGACCCCACTGTCAGTTCCACTGGCGAAACTACTATTCTGGATAATGTTGATTCGATAAATAAAATAAATCGAAAAATTCTTGTAAATTGATTAAAACTTTAGAAATTAATATCTTTTAAACCGTAGCTCAGATGGAAAAATTTATACGTGAAAATTGAGCAGAAAAATGCAATGAATAAGAATATGATATATATATATATATATATATATATATATATATATATATTCCCACCACAACCCTCTAACATACCGAACATGGAGCCTTCCCCCTCCGGTTCGTCTGCCAGTAATCACCCGGAGCAGGCAATTTATCCCCGGATGATTTCCCGCTCCGAGCAATACACCTTGTACTGCGTTAGAGCACCGCCAACACAACGTTTGACATGTCTTGTATCTGTGTTTCTATTATTACCGTGTATTTATTGTTTCTTCCCCCCTTGCTCTCCGCTAGACCCCACTGCTGTCGCCGACTACACCACTGCTGAGTACGATTATGTCGTCGACGACCGTACCCCTATCGCCGAGCTTCTAGGCAAGTGTAGCACCCTCACTGTCATGTAACAGTAATCATTTTGCTAATGACAATTACTATTGCTAATCACTATTGCTAATCATGCCTTGTTCATCTTTCAATCCAAACAAACTCAAAATGCCTTTTGGTGAATATTGAAAATCATGTGATAAATGAAACTTGTCCAAAAATTACTATTGCAACCACTTTTCTAAAATCCCTAAAAATCAGTGGACCATGATAAACCAACATCGGGAATTTATTACTCTATTGAATAATTCAAGCAATTCCAAACAAGTCTCAAACATCACCATTTCCCAGTTGCATATTCAAAACAAATATTAAATGATTTTACAAAAGCCCCAAACTTTTTGTAGCACTGATATAGAGTACAACACCAATATAGGAGCTAGTCTAATGTCTAATAAAAATCATTTGATGGACCAACAAAATATGAACAGAAAATAAATTACAGAAAAGAAATGCAGAAAACAATAAAAGTGAAAGAGGCCCACCCCCCTGGTGTATCAAGTGCACAGTGCACTCGGCCCAGCCCACTTGCCCACCAGCCCACCTAACCTTTTCCCCCCGCGTTGTTCATCCCCATCGTCGTGACACCATGGCAGAGCACCCCGACGACGATGGAGCCACCGGATGACCGCCACCGCAACGCCTCGCTCGTTGTCATGGTCATATACGCTGCCCCGAACCCCCTGGCGCAACCCTAACCCTAATTCCCCCTCCTTCGCCTCGTCGTCGTCAGGGAAAAGCCACGCCACGCCGCCATCACCATTGCCGTGGACTCGCGTGGCCAGTGAGCTCCAGACGCCGCGCCGCCGTGTCCATCACACGCCTCGTCGTCGTCTTCGTCTTCACGCGAGAGGAATCGAGACGGGAAGCTTCACCGCGTGCACACGGCTGATACGTCCCAAACGTATCTATAATTTCTTCTTGCTCCATGCATGTTTTGTGTGACTTTGCCATGTTTTGCTTGAACTTTCATACACTTTTGAGCATATTTGGACTAATCTATTAACCCAGTGCACCCAGCTGCCAGTTGTTGTTTTCTGCTGTTTTTGTATTTCAGGTTTTCCGGCCATTCAAAGTGCTCCAAAAAATCCGGAAAAAACAGATAAAAAATCAGCGACCCGGAAGCTTCCGGTATCACCAAGGCAGCAGAGGGGGGCCACCACAGGGACTCCAGAAGGGTCCCTGGCGCGGCCCCACCCTAGGCCGCGCCAGGGAGCCTCCTGGCTGCCCCGTGGGTCCCCTCGACACCCCCCTCCGCCTATATTTAGCCCTCGGGGTGGAAACCCCTAATATCGATCTGCTTTCTGCGAACTCCCCTTTGTACCGCCCCCGCCACTGTTTCAAGATCGGGGCTGCCTGGAGAAGCTGCTCCGGCACCCTGCCGGAAGGAGGTACCCCCTCCGGGAGACCATCCATAGCCATGGACGCCTCGCGTATGTACCGTGAGTAGTTCCCCTTGGACCATGGGTCCGTGACTAGTGGCTATGTGATGTACCTCTCCCCTCTTTGTGCTTCCACTTGCGAGACCTCGTGAGCTGCCTCACATGATCGAGGCACTTTTGTAATTTCTGCTGTTGCTATGCTGAGTTTGTTGGGATCTGATGGATTATGAGACTATGTTCAGATTGTGATGAGTAATATATTTGGTTCTTCTCTTTTATATTTCGTTCTTGAGTAAATTCTTGCATGTTCTCCGTTGCCGTATTTTACTTTGGCCAAGTGATTTGTTGCAACTCCAAGAGGGAGCGTTATGCTTGATTGTGGGTTCAGCCCCTTGATGTCTAGCTTGAGTGACAGAAACATGAGACTAAGGGATGTGATGTTGCCACCAGGGATAAAACAACGGTGCTTGTACCTGCGGGTGCAAGGATTGTTTACTTTACGCAAAGTTCTTTTAATGCAGTTGTCTGTTGCTTTGAGTTTACACTTTGGGTGGGATTCACAACTTAATACCAGCGAGATGTTCTGGATAGATATCTCAAGGTGGATGATTCGTAGTAGATGCAGTTGGATTTCGGTCTACTTACCTTGGCGTACTGCCCATTGCTTTTGATCCCTTCCTTTCTTTGCAGCATAGTTAGCATTGCGGTGCCTTCATAATTCTGTCAATTGGCCAGCTGTGATTTGTTTACCTCGCTAGCACTTTTATCATCTTTTGGGAGAGAGACATCACTAGTGAAAATCACGGGACCCCGGTCCATCTTCAAATTATTGTTCACACCCTTAGTTTACTTTCAAGTCTTTACTTTCAGTTACCACTATTATTATCTCTTGCGTTGATCCTTTGTAAACAGCAAGGCCGGAGGAATTGACAACTCCTCTGTACTCGTTGGGAGCAAAGTTATTTGTATCTGTGTGCAGGTCCAGGTGAAGTAAGCAACCTTGAGTTGTGAATGGCGCCATTGTTCACTTTACCACCTACTTGTATCTCTTGAGTCCTACTGGTTCGATAACCTTGGTATCTTCACCGAGGGAAATTTGCTGCTACGCTACATCTCACCTTTCACTTGGGGTAACCAACAAGGAGTGAGAACTATCCTCACCGTATCAAGCTAATTTCTGGCGCCGTTGCCGGGGACTCAAGGAGCTACAAGTAGACTGGTCCCGACAACAGCTAATTTCTGGCGCCGTTGCTGGGGACTCCAGTCTACAAGATAGGGGAGTTGCACACTATCTTTTATCTTTGCTTTTTAGTCTTGTTAGTTTACCTTTCAATTTTTACTTTTGTGTCCTTTATCAAAAATACCAAAAATACCTGCTGCTACTATGGGTTCCAATGAAAACACCAAGTTGTGTGACTTCACTAGTCACAACAACAGTGACTTTATCTGCACTCCTATTGCTCCACCTTCCACTTCAGCACCTTCTTATGAAATTAAACCTGCTCTGCTTAATCTTGTTACGAAAGATCAATTCTCAGGTGCTGGAGAGGACGCTGCCTTGCACTTAAACAATTTTATCGAGCTCTGGGATATGCAAAAGTACAAGGAAGTGTATGGAGACATCGTCAAGCTGAAGCTTTTTCCTTTCTCTTTGAGAGGAAGAGCCAAGGAGTGGCTGCAATCCTTACCCAAGAACATTATCTATTCTTGGAGTAAATGCAAAGATGCTTTTACAGGGAAGTACTACCCCCCTGCTAAAATTATTCAATTGAGAAGTAACATTATGAATTTCAGGCAATTGGATAATGAACACGTTGCCCAGGCATGGGAACATATGAAGACGCTACTCAAGAACTGCCCCACACATGGACTGACTACCTAGATGGTTATCCAGACTTTTTATGCAGGCTTGAACTTTACCTCGGGGAACCTCTTAGATTCGTCCGCGGGAGGAACTTTTATGTCAACCACACTTGGTGCTTCCACAAAGCTACTTGATGATATGACGCTGAACTACTCTCAGTGGCACACCGAAAGATCTCCAACGGGCAAGAAGGTAAATTCTGTCGAGGAGATCTCCTCTTTAAATGAAAAGGTTGACCTTATCATGTCTCTACTTACCAAGCAAGCTCCTATTGATCCTCAAAATGTTCCTTTAAATTCTTTGATTGCTCAGGATCAAGTAGATGTGAACTTTATCTCTAGAAACAACTTCAACAGCAATGCTTATAGGAGTAACTTTGGTAGCAATCCTAGACCGTTCCCCTCAGCTATGGGACAACAACACTTACTCTAGCACCAAAGACTTTATCACTACCCAAAAAGCCTTCAACAAGAGTGTATAGGAAAAACTAGACAAACTAGATACCCTCTCGTCGAAGGTAGACAACTTAGCCCACAAAGTAGAATTGCTTAAAATTAGAACTTCTCCCCTTGAGGAGAGGAAGGTCACTCCTATGAATGTCATCCAAGTCCAAATTAATGAAAACATTAGGATATTGGGAAAACTAAAAGAGAGATGGGCTAGAGAAAAGGAGGAAGAAGATAGAATTAAGAGCCTTCCTACCTACCACACAGTAGCCACTATCCAAGTAGTTGAGGATGTCCAAACTGTTAGAACCCATCACACCCCTAGTCCCACTGGACCTACCAATGGTGATGCTACCACCTCAACCATAGATGAAGAAACCTCTATGAACATAGAGGCTTTCAAACAAGTGAGCCTAAATGATATCACTACCTCCTTGATAGATAGTAGTGACCTAGACTTTGACAACTGCACTTTACCTGAAGTTATTGGTTTCCTACACAAGATGTCTAGAGACCCCCACACTAGCACACTTAATCTTGCCTTCACAGAGCATATCACCAATGCTCTAATCAAAGATAGGGAGGAGAAGCTTAGACTAGAAGCCTCCATACCTAGGAAGCTAGAAGATGGTTGGGATCCTATGATAAAAATCAAATTGAATAACTTCTCTTGTTATGCTCTTTGTGATGTTGGAGCAAGTACCTCTGTTATGCCCAAAAGAATGTATGAGATGCTTGAATTGAATCCTTTTGATCCCTGTTCCTTTGGTGTTCGTCTTGTTGATTCTTCCGTAAAGAAACCTTTGGGGAAAATCGACGATGTTCTTATCATTGTCAATGACAATTATGTTCCCGTTGATTTTACTATTATGGACATTGAATGTGAACCTTCTTGTCCAATTATTTTGGACGTCCTTTTTCCACACAGTTGGTGCTGTTATTGATATGAAAGAGGGGAATATCAAATTCCAATTCCCTCTCAAGAAAGGGATGGAACATTTCCCTAGGAAAAAGATTAAGTTACCTTTTGAGTCCGTCACACGGGCTAGTTATTCTCTTGAAAAGACTTGATCTTCTGCTTTAAGCCTAGCTAATGGCTCTTCAGGAGGCAGCCCGCAATGAATTTAGGTTTTTCTTTTTTATTTTCTTTTGTTCTTAGTGGTCTTGATGATTTTTAATACTGTAGCAACATCATTGTATCTTTACTTTTCAAGCTTTGTGCCAAGTTTAGCCTCATACGACAAGGGAAGTAAAAGTTGTGACATGCTGTTCAGAAAACAGATTCTGTCCTCGTGACTAGAAAAATCAGAGAAAAATCCCAGTTCATCTTTTTGAGCTGAATTTTTTACACAGAGAGCTCTATACAATTACGAAACTTTCTTATGTTCTGAGTTTTTTTATTTGAGTGGCAGAAGTACCCCTAAAAAATTCGTTTCTACCTGCTGGTCTGTTTTTCACAGATTCTGTCCTGTTTTGCCTTTTCTTCGTTTTGCAAACCTTAAGCTTGATTTTTTTTTGTAAAAACCTTTTGGCACTCTTGAAAACAGTAGATCTTCAAGATTATCTTTATTTCCAGTAGAGAACAAATTTATTTTAGTAGGGCACTAACCTCTCTAATCAGTCTACAATGAGTTATGTATGAAGGGAGTTTTCAAGTGCGCGATGGAAGATGATGAAAGAAGATCTTGGAGTGTCAAACGCTCAAGCTTGGGGATGCTCATGTGCACCCCCAATAAATATTCAAGGAGACTCAAGCTTCTAAGCTTGGGGATGCCCCCATGCATCCCCTTCTTCATCAACAATTATCAGTTCGTCCCTCGTTGCACTATATTTTTATCACTTCATGCGTTGTGTGCTATTCTTGGAGCGTCTCGCTCTTAGGTTTAGTTTTTAGTTTTCTTTAGCTTTGCTTGCTGTTCATAACAAGTTAGACCCCAGCTTACTCTTTTGTGTGGGAGAGATACACGCTCCACTTGAACTAGAACTCCTCATAGGATTTGCATGCTTATTCTTCTAGTTGTGAGTTGTTCTTTTTCTTTTCTTAGATGCTGCTCTGTTTATTTGTAGTGCTTTAGTTTTTCTAGAGATTTTCTTTTGTTTTAGGTTGAACTTTCTATAGGTTGCATGTTTTATCTTGTTAGAGAGTTTTCCTGTTGCACTGAGTTTTGTGTCTTGACTAGAAGTAGGTAGTTGAAGTTGCTAATCTCTTTATAGTAGTAACTTGCAATAGTTTTGAGCTATTGACTAGAGTAATGTTTGAACTTTTGGTGTCAATAGCTCGAGCCTATTAGTGATAGATGTCGTATTTTGGGAAATCTGTGTGTTTTTCGAAAACCAAAAACTTCTGTTGAGAACTCTAGCTACTAGATGGATCACTAACCTCTGGAGGGTTCGAATATTAGAGTACACTCACGTACCATGAGTCGAGGATGCGCAAGGATAACCAAACCCCCATACGCTCCTCCTCGGGGTACTTGTCTCTTTGTGAACCTCCTGATGAGATTGAGAGTTACCGATAATAAGTGCATGAGTTCTTCGGACTAATGTGAGTATTCGAAAGTTGACACTTCCACCCACCTATACTTTTTCTAGCCTCTTCAGTACCGTGCATTGCCCTTTCTCACCTTGAGAGTTGGTGCATACTTCGCCGGTGCATCCAAACCCTTGGCACAATACGCTCTGTCATCATAAGCCTCATTATATCCTTCCTCAAAACAGCCACCATACCTACCTATCAAGGCATTTCCATATCCTTTCCGAGATACATTGCCATGCAACATCCACATTCTCATGACTTGATCCTCATGTCATACATGCTACTTTCTTGATCGATGAGCCGCATGCTAGTTGGGCCTTGCCCTAATCATTGCTACATGACGCGCTAGTATCATTTCATATCCTGCTATCCTTGCAGAGGCATACATTTGCATCATAATAGTTATATCTTCTTTATGTGAGTACTTTTGTAAAGTGTGAAAGATCTCCTATATTCTTGTAAAATATAGAGTGTTGCCCCTAAAGTGAGGAAAAGATCCCAAAGAGGACAAAATCAAAAGATCCCAAAGAGGACAAATGAGAGTTAAATAGAAAGAGCTAGTGAGGCCACCAAAAATAATAAAAAAATTAGAAAAAAGAGAAAAAGAAAAATAAAAAGAGAGAAGGGGGCACACTACTATTCCTATTGAGAGATCCACACTAGTACTTCATCCTCTATCCCTTGTACTCCATAGAGATTATCATCATGCATATAGCTATGTGGGGACCTTCACACTATAGAACTTGGCTTGTATATTCCAATGATGAGCCTCCTCAAACGAGCTCTAGGTCTTCTTGAGCAAGCAAGTTAGATGCACCCCCACTAGTTCCCTTGGAGAGCTTTTAGCTCACATGTGCATCCGTTGCATGGCAATCCCTACTCCTCACATCATATCTATCATATGGCCTTCTCTCGCCTATGATTGTCCTCATTGATGTGAGCCTTTCACACCTATTTGTCTTCCTCCTCCACCTTCTTTCTGTTTTGCCTTTTAGGTGTCAACTTTCTTGCTTACGCTCATCCATTGCATGAGTTCTCAATATATCAAAAGGGAGTGGATCAGTTTGACTTGTACCTGGCTGGTGGTCTGGGGACGAGTCAAGATAAGAATCCAAAGGAGACTAAGTGTGAAACTTTAGTAGATAGTTGTTCTCAAAAACCTTTTTTTTCTCTCTTTTTCCCAGTCCCCTGCTTGCACGCAAACACCATCTGGAGACATTCGAGTCACGGACAGCGAGAGCTCTTGCACCTTTTGTTCTTTTGTTGCTTGTGTCAATGCTAATATAGACTCTTGCTTGTTAAGACTTGAATTGAATTGCATGCTTTGATTGCTTTACTTAAAACTCCTTATATGGTTGTGTGGCATGTCACCACAGAAATTATGCTTGTTATCATTTACCTACTCGAGGACGAGCAGGAATTAAGCTTGGGGATATTGATACGTCCCAAACGTATCTATAATTTCTTCTTGCTCCATGCATGTCTTGTGTGACTTTGCCATGTTTGGTTGAACTTTCATACACTTTTGAGCATATTTGGACTAATCTATTAACCCAGTGCACCCAGCTGCCTGTTGCTGTTTTCTGCTGTTTTTGTATTTCAGGTTTTCCGGCCATTAAAAGTGCTCCAAAAAAATCCGGAAAAATCAGATAAAAAATCAGCGACCCGGAAGCTTCCGGAATCACCAAGGAAGCGGAGGGGGGGCCACCACAGGGACTCCAGAAGGGTCCCTGGCGCGGCCCCACCCTAGGCCGCGCTAGGGAGCCTCCTGGCTGCCCTGTGGGTCCCCTCGACACCCCCTCCGCCTATATTTTTCCCTCGGGGTGGAAACCCCTAATATCGATCTGCTTTCCGCGAACTCCCCTCTGTACCGCCGCCGCCGCCGTTTCAAGATCGGGGCTGCCTGGAGAAGCTGCTCCGGCACCCTTCCGGAAGGAGGAACCCCCTCCGGGAGACCATCCATAGCCATGGACGCCTCCCATATGTACCTAGAGTAGTTCCCCTTTGACCATGGGTCCGTGACTAGTAGCTATGTGATGTACTCCACCACGCAGGAGGGGTACCCGGGCTCTTATAGTATGAGCCCGGGGTACATCGGTAACTTCACTGCCGATTGGGCCCAGCCGTCATCCTCTAATCGGCTGGGTCCCACCGACTGCTTCTCTCCGGGTGATCCGGATACTACGAGCGGCGGCCCATGCTGTAGACTTGTAGGTCATGATGATGAACAGTGAGGCTAGGAGGTGCGGTCTTGTCGTCCTGTCCGCGGAATCGGGGGAGATGTCGACACCGTATCTATGCCAGATCTTCGATGTGACGTGGCCTCTCTGCTACCCCGATCTCCCGGGATTGCGCATTTATGACCCCGTACCTGGCCCTCCGACTGGTCCCGGGGTCAACTTCTGCAGAAGTAGTAAGGTATGCCGATTGCGCCTGGGCCGACTGGTGGCTCTTGGCAGGGTCGATTGCTCTAGGCAATCGGCCGTGCTAACGCCCACCTCGGCCCAGCTGCGGGCCAATCGGATGGTGGTCTTGATGACAATAGGGTGGACCGGTTGCGCCTGGGCCGACTGCCAAGCTCGGCCCAGCTGCAGCCCAATCGGTCCATCCTTGTCTTGAAAGGTTGCTTCCGCTTGGGTTACCCTACCCGGGTACCAATCCCCCGACACTCTCCCCTCTTTGTGCTTCCACTTTCGAGACCTCGTGAGCTGCCTCACATGATCGAGGCACTTTTGTAATTTCTGCTGTTTCTATGCTGAGTTTGTTGGGATCTGATGGATTATGAGACTATGTTCAGATTGTGATGAGTAATATATTTGGTTCTTCTCTTTTATATTTTGTTCTTGAGTAAATTTTTGCATGTTCTCCGTTGCCGTATTTTACTTCGGCCAAGTGATTTGTTGCAACTCCAAGAGGGAGCGTTATGCTTGATTGTGGGTTCAGCCCCTTGATGTCTAGCTTGAGTGACAGAAACATGAGACTAGGGGATGTGATGTTGCCACTAGGGATAAAACAACGGTGCTTGTACCTGCGGGTGCAAGGATTGTTTACTTTACACAAAATTCTTTTAATGCAGTTGTCTGTTGCTTTGAGTTTACACTTTGGGTGGGATTCACAACTTAATACCAGCGAGATGTTCTGGATAGATATCTCAAGGTGGATGATTCGTAGTAGATGCAGTTGGATTTCGGTCTACTTACCTTGGCATACTGCCCATTGCTTTTGAGCACTTCCTTTCTTTGCAGCATAATTAGCATTGCGGTGCCTTCATAATTCTGTCAATTGCCCAGCTGTGATTTGTTTACCTCGCTAGCACTTTTATCGTCTTTTGGGAGAGATATATCACTAGTGAAAATCACGGGACCCCGTTCCATCTTCACATTATTGTTCACACCCTTAGTTTACTTTCAAGTCTTTACTTTCATTTACCACTATTATTATCTCTTGCGTTGATCAATTGTAAACAGCAAGTCCGGAGGAATTGACAACTCCTCTGTACTCGTTGGGAGCAAAGTTTTTTGTATCTGTGTGCAGGTCCAGGTGAACTAAGCACCCTTGAGTTGTGAATGGCGCCATTGTTCACTTTACCACCTACTTGTATCTCTTGAGTCCTACTGGTTCCATAACCTTGGTATCTTCACCGAGGTAAATTTGCTGCTACGCTACATCTCACCTTCCACTTGGGGTAACCAACGAGGAGTGAGACCTATCCTCACCGTATCAACGGCCCCCCGTTCCTCGTCTCACCGCCGTCGACATCGCAGTCCAATTCCGGCCACCTCGCCTCGCCCGCGAGCCTGCTTCTCACATCTGCAGGCTCACTATAAGTGTGGCCACCGCCGCCAACTCCCCACGTCGCCTCCCTCTCGCTGTAGCCTATGTCACTATTGAAGCCATGGTCGCGCCGCCGTGGTTGAGCTCGCCACCGTGGCCCGGCTCCCTGATTTAGCATGCCAAGCGCTTCGAAATGCCCCACGCACTCCCAGTAGTCGAACGCCCTAGCGCACGCTCGAGATTTCGCACCAGGGCTTCGATTCCGTCCACGCCCTAAGACCGCCGCTGTCGCGGCTCGCCGCCGAAGACGCTCCGGTGAGTCCCCGGCGAGGACACCACCACCAGTAGACGCTTTATGGCCCCCTCCGTCGAACGCGCCCTCCCACGCCCTCTCCCGTGCCCTGTAACATGCACGCGCATGATCTCGCCACCGGCCATCGCCGCCGGTGAGGTCATGTGTCACTGCCTGGCGGGCCCTCCCCGTCAAATGGGTCATTAGTGGCTAACCAACCACTGACATGCGAGCCCAGCCCCTTAACTAAGTCCCTAATTTAATTTAAACAGAGAAAACGGTCTGGGTCCATTATATGTGGGCACATTTACTTAATTAACTCTCTAGATAATTAAAACTGACTAATTAACAAATGTGCCTGTGACACTTGGGCCCCACCCTACTGTTTAATTAAAATGAAATATTTTAGTTTAATACAGAGAATGACATGTGGGCCCATCTACCTTTTAAATAAATAAGATGAATTATTTCTGTCTGTGTATATGACATGCGGGTCCACCCTGTCAATGGTACTATTTTGGATAATGTCTATTTAATAAATAAAAGAAATTCAGGAATTCTGTAAAATTGATTTAAATGATTTAAAACTTTGTAAATCAATATCCTTTAAACCGGAAGTCAGATGAGAATAATTTATATATCAAAATTGATCAAAAAAATGTAATGATTACGAATACGCTATCCGTATGTCCACCACCCCCTCTTAACACAACGAACATGAGACTTTTCCCCTCCGGGCCGTCTGGCGATAATCACCTGGAGCCGGTATTTCATCCCCGGATGAATTCGCGCTTCGAGCATAAACATTGTACTGCGTTAGAGCACCGTTAACGTTGCATCTGCCATGTCATGCATCTGTTTGCATATGTTTGCTTTGTATTTACTATTTTCTTCCCCCACTTAATCACCGGTAGACCCCGTTGCTGCCGCCGACTACACCGCTGTTGAGTACGACTACTTCGTCGACGACCGTACCCCTACCGTCGAGCTTCCAGGCAAGCAGAGCCATTTTCCTTCCCCAGATATCACCTATATATTTCGGACATTTCTTGTACTAGGCATTGTTACTGCCGTTGCTACGTTACAATTCTATTCAATTGCATAGCCTGTCATTGTCACCCCTTGATGAACCTGCCTTTATCCTATGTTGCCTTATAAATAAATATTATTTTCAGTAGTAAACCCTGCTCATTGTTAGCTAGGATTAGATAGCGGGCCATGATCACTCTGGTGAGTGAACACGGATACAAAATATATATAACTGCATAGGTATGGTACAATGCAGACACCGCCTAAGGCCCCTACCTCGTCTCTGCCGAGCCACATCAAGTGTGAGCTATCGAGGAGTAATCCTTGTACACCACTCGTTGTTGACTCTGTATAGTCGCCCTGGGGTCCTGGACCATGTTTGTCCTTAAAGGTAAGAGTCGGGCGACCCAACGGTGCCCGCGAGCGGTATTGCATCGGGAACGACAGGGAGGGTATGACCAACGTTTCTGGCGCGCTTGGCCCCTGCCCGTATCTCGTGAGAGTTACAAAACCACAATAAGTCGAGCTCTACAAAGAGCACACGCGAGACAAGGTAATGAGATGGTTCACCTTATTGGTAACCGCGTGCTTTGACGGGACGACAAGGTAGGCCCCGACGTACTGGTGGTCCTTGTTGTTGTTCGTTGTCCGTTGTGTTGTTAGTCAGACAGCGATAACGGTTGTCTGTGAGATAATATTAAAATGCTAAATGGTTCGGTGGATGACTTGAGAGGCCCGTTGGTCTATAGCACTACCTACACGTGGGATTACGGTGTGGGCCCTCCGCGTCGTAGTTCGTCCGAAAGCTCTGCAGACGTCAGCAGTACCATGGGTTGATTGTCGGGAATCGGTGTTGTCTTCTTTGCTGCAGCAGGTGTATTTGGATTTGCTTTTGCTTCACCGGCCAGTCTCTCACCATGTAGGAGCGTGGAAGGGTGAGGGACCTAGACCCCTGAGCGCATAGGATATAGTTCCGCGGATGGTCTCTCTGCTGAGCCTAGGATGGGTTGTGATGTGTCGGATAGCCTAGGTGGCGCATTCCCTAACAAGGTGTACACCACCCTGGAGATCCGAGCGTGCAGGCTGAACAGTAGTGCACCCCTGCAGGGAGTTTAATCTATTCGAATAGTCGTGTCCACGATAACAGGACGCTTTATGCTGAAGCCGGATTCTACTACTACAAACTACTACTATTAATCTGTTGGTTCCGGGTTTTCTTCCTCGCAGGGAAGTCAAGGAGGGGAACTCGGAGGCATTTATAAATTGTTAATTATTACAACTTACTATTATACAGTGCTGCAACAACTTCTACTGCATTGTTACTTTATGCATTATATGAACTGTTGGGTGTTCTCTTCTTTTGCTGGAAGACTCGTCGGAAGATGCTAGTCTTCGATAGGCATAACTTCTCATCCTTATTCTGACTTTCTACCTTTCAGTCCACTATATACAACCTCCCCTTTCCATTTGATACAAATGCATCAATGCTTAGTAGCGGACGTAACACTCGCGAGTATGCTAGATACTCACCCTTGCTTTATTTCCCCCCTTTTTGTTTTACCTGATCGACCGCTGCAGTCGACGTTGGCGCCCAGGAGCAGCAGTACCTCGCTGGTGGCTACTACTACATCAAGAGCCCGGCTGACCAGGACCAGGAGTAGTTTCGGAGCCTCCTAGGCAGGAGGCCTTGCCTTTTCGATCTGTATCTCTGATGTGATTTGTGCTAGCCTTCTTAAGGCAAAAACTTGACTAACTATGTCTGTACTCAGATATTATGGCTTGTATAACATATGTATTCGGGTCCGTGTGACCCCCATATCTTGTAACATATTGGTTTATCCTTTTGTGTTTAGTGTTGTGCTGTGATATTCTCACCGTGGCACCATAATCTCAGTCGTGTACCCTGCGTGTATGATAACTATACACGAATTGATTTTAGGGGCATCACAAGTTGGTATCAGAGCAGACTGCCTGTAGGAAGCCACCCACCCACTCCTTGGTTGAAGTTGAGTCTAGTCTTTGAAAAACTATTTTGCTAACTTAATGTTTGGCTTACGGGCCCACATCGATATCACCCCGTTGTGGTATCTATGTTATTAGGATCCTTTTTCTCACCTATGCTCTGGGACTCTGCTCTCTTATCCTTGCTGGTAAGTTTTACTAACTCTGTCATTAAAATCACGAGCTTATTGATTCCACCCAGCGTTCTGCTTCTTACCCCTCTATTGAGTCGTGTCATAGGAGTTCTGACCTTGGTTCCGGATTGCGGATCCCTTTTCTCATTTGGGGCAGGCCGCACGTTCTCTGGCACAAATTCC
Organism: Bromus sterilis; assembly: GCA_950022295.1. Lineage (NCBI taxonomy): Eukaryota > Viridiplantae > Streptophyta > Magnoliopsida > Poales > Poaceae > Bromus > Bromus sterilis. The sequence goes on along the minus strand of OX465601.1, from coordinate 122,268,002 downwards.
AGTGGCCAATATTTTTCTTGCGGCGTGATTGACATAGCGTTAGCTATGTCGCGTCGTGTATTCCTTACCGCGGTCTGCGCGCCACCTAGTGTGTTATTTTTCCTTAATTTCTACGACGTTATGATGCCCGATTTTTGATTGACTCAGTGTGTGGATGTGTATGTCTTATATGACTACTCCTATATATATCCGTGCCTCCTCTTTGTTGTCGCATTACCTCATGCTTGTTTCCGGTATCTCGATAAATTTTCATCGTTGTAATACCCCTGTTAAAATTTAGCAGGATGGATGGTCGTGGTGGTCGTGGTCGTGGTCGTGGTGCCCACGATCCACCATCCAGGAACCTAAACAGCCGCTGGATGCCGATGATTGGCTTCGTGACATCACTCGCCTGCTGGAGTTCGCTAGGGTGCACGCTTCTGATTACGTCACCTTCACGACTTATTTCCTGCCTGGCCCCGCTGCTCAATGGTGGGACACCCACAAGAGGTCGCTAGCTGAAGGGACTGTCGTCACCTGGAATGAGTACAAGGCTGCCTTTCGTTCTCGTCACGTCCCCCAGGCGGTCATGAACCGTATGAAGGCCGAGTTCTGCAACCTCGTTCAGGGCAGTAAATCTGTCGAGTCATATCATAGGCCCCTACCACGGCTCTGCCGAGCCACATTAAGTGTGAGATATCGAGGAGTAAACCTTGTACTCCACTCATTGCTGAATCTGTATAGCCGCCCTAGGGTCCTGAACAATGGTTGTCCTTAAAGGTAAGAGTCGGGCGACCCAACGGTGCCCGCGAGAGGTATTGCGACGGGACGACATGGAGGGAACGATCGACATACTGGCGTGCTTGGACCCTGATTGTCGTCCGCGAGAGTTGCCAAACCTTGAAAGTCGAGCTCCTCTAGGAGCACACGCGAGATAAGGTAAGGAAATGGTTCACCTTGTTGGCAACCGCGTGCTTTGATGGGACGACAGGGCAGGCACCGATGCACTGGTGGTCCTAACTGCTGCTCGTTGTCTGTTGTGTTAACTAGTCGGGCAACGATAACGGTTGTCCACGAGATAATAATAAAACGACTAATGGTTCAGGTGGATGACTTGAGAGGCCGCAAAGTCTTGTACGCACTACCTTCACGTGGGATTACGGTGTGGGCCCTCCGCGTTGTGGTCTCGTTTGAAAGCTCTGAAAGACGTCTAGTTTCAGCATTGTGGTTGGGTCAGATCGTGCTGCGGCACTGGATCCACTTGGCGCACAACAACCCAGAGTGCGAGGGGTGATGGCCCATGAAGCTCTTGCACTTAGGAGTTAGACCAATTGGGACCTCTCTAATGAGCCATAGGATGGGCCTCGGCGTGTCGAATAACCTCGATGGGGCATTCCCTAACAAGGTGTACGCCATCCTAAAGATCCGAGTGTGCTGGCTGAACAGTAGTGCACCCCTGCAGGGAAGATAATCTATTCGAATAGTCATGTCCACGGTAACAGGACGCTTTATGCTGAAGCCAGTGCCTACTACCACAAACTATTACTATTAATTTGTTGGTTCCATTTTCTCTTCCTCGCAGGGAAGTCGAGGAAGGGATCTCAGAGGCATTGATAATTATTACAACTTACTATTATAATGCAGCAACTACTGTTGCATTGTTACTTTATGCTTTATATGAACTGTTGGTTGTTCTCTTCTTGTGCTGCAAGACTCGTCGGAAGATGTTAGTCTTCAATAGGCCTAGCTGTAACAGCCCATATGCAATTTATAAACATCATGTAATTTTTACATTATCAGATGACCTTGTAACTTAACATGGTGCTAGATGTTGCAAATTCATGTGATGTTTTAAAATGCCAAGAAGTTTTGAGTTCATTTGATTTGCTTTTGAATTCAAACAAAGTGGTTCAAGAAGGGTGTTTGAGGATAGTTCCATGTTGCTTGCATGCTCCCCTTAACCCCAAACTTGGCATAGCCATTTCTTTTCCCTTCCCAAGTGTTTTCAAACCCTTGCTCCATTTTTTCCAATTCTAAAAATGTGGGCCATAGTACAAAGTGATTTGAATTTCATAAATGGCCCCACATTTTAGTTGTTCCAAAAATGGCCAAACCAAATTTATAAATTGGAGAATATTGCAAGGATTCCAAAACATATTTTCATATGTTTTTCTCCCTTTTAGTTTGCTCAGAAAAAGTCTTGGACATTTTCTGTTTTTAATAAATGGAAAATTCCCCTTTTTTCTGGGGGCAGAGAGCCTGCCAAGCCCAGCCCAGCAAGCCTCCCCGCAGCCCATCTGGCCCGTGCCAGCTAAGCGGTACGCGGAGCCACTCATGATCATTAGATCTGAATCCGAGGGCTCCCGCGCGTCGCCTTTCCATGGTGGTCGGGGTCCCCTCGCCCCTCTCTCTCACAGCCGACCGGCGCGTCGACATCGACGACGGCCAGCGTGGCCAGGGGACCTTCCCCCTTATAAGCGGCACCCCCGGGGCTCCAAGGAACCCTAGTTCCTCGTCCCCCCTCCTCAATTTCTCCGCCGCCGCCTCCCTGCGTCGACCACCTCCTCCCTGCTCCGCCATGGCGCCGGTGAGCCGAGCATCAATTCGCCGCCGCCTTGCCTCGTCTTCAAGCGCGCGCTCGTGCTCGTCCATCCACGTGTTGAAGCGCTTCGTTCCCATCCCGCAGGTGTCTGCTTGGTGAAGAGGAGCGCTTCCTCGACGACGATCCCCTCCTCGGACGTCCTAGTCTCAGGCGACGGTCTCGTATCTTCGTCCTCTCTACCGCCTTCCCCTCGTCGTCGGCATCCCCTAGGTGAGCTGCACCTCCTCCTTCTCCCCGTAGGGCATGTGCGTGCCGTCCGTGCCATGGCGCGTGTGTGCCTGTCCGCGGCGGGCGTCGCCGTCGTGCTTCCGTGGTCGTCGTGACCATGGCGTGGGCTAGGTGAACGTGCGCGTGCTCTGTGAGCGTCGTGGGCGCGCCAGTGGCAGCCAAGGCGAGCCCTTGCGCATGCCAGTAGCTAGGAGCGCCCGGGTCTGAACCTCTTAAGAGCCGCCGTCGCTGCGTCTCCGGCGAGGCCACGAGCAGGAGTGTGGAGCTGGATGTCGCCTCTGCCCGCCGAGCTCATCCGCGTAGACTAGTTCGCGTGGTAGTCGAGGCCAGTGTCGCCGCCGTTTGCCGCTACGCTCGGTCGTCAGTGTTTTGCGTGAGATGCAGTAACAGCGTGCGGCTACTACTAGTGATTTGCTGCGCATGTTTGTTCAGTAGTCGCGCAGTGGTGTAGTGGTAGGGCCAGGTGGAAGTGAGCGTCGACGCGGGTTCAAACCCCGTCGAGCGCAAAGCGCCCCCTATTTTGGATTTAACCGGAAGGCTGACAGCCCTGGCCCGCTTGCCAGTGGCTGCCAGGCCAGCAGGTGCTGCTGGGCTTGGCCCAGCTAGCCCTCTCCGCAAGCCACCAGCCCGTTGGGCCAGGGGGCACCCGAGGCTGGCCCAAGTGGCCTGTCCTCTACTTTTTTTCTGTTTCCCTTTTTCTTTTTATTCAAATTGAAATCCTTTTGGATTTTTGTTTTCGATTGAATTCAAATGCTTTGGGCACATGCCATATATCAATATGGGTTGAAAAATCCACTAGTCATCATGGTCACCTCTGTTTTTGTGTTTGAGAAACATAAAAATTGTGACAACAGTGGAGGGAGTTGTACCCACATCTGATCATGCCATGGTGGACTTTATCTTGCTTCATTCCATTTTTTTGCCCATGTCTTGGTGCATTGCACCTTTTGGAGCATTTTGAACTTCTCTGGTCATGGGTGTTAATCGTGGGTGGAGTTACAAGTGTTAAACATGCATGTTGCAATTGCACCACCCCCATCCATGGTTTGCCCCTTTGCCACCTTTGATCTTGCATGGGCCCCACAAGTTGGCACCCCCAAGCAATCCCCTTCTTATGCTTCATCTTGCCACATGGCTCAATCATCTTGTACCCCCATGTGGCCTTCCGTTGATACTTCTTTGGTGTCAATTCCACCGACACTTCTCCGTCTCCGAAATCAATGTTTTATTTTCACGTTGCACTTATTATTGTTGTTAACTTGTTTTGTTGCTTGCCATGCCATGTTGCCATGTTAATTACACCAAAATTAAGGCCATGACCAAAGACATAAAAATATAAATAATTACATATGGAGTTTGTTGACGTGTCGTCAACACCTTCATTTAAACTTGACTATCCAGGGTCACACCATGTCTAATTAAATTTGATCATCCCATCCATGCTTGAGAATTTTGGTCTCGATGTTTACTTGTGTGTTTTTCCTTGCCGGTACCTTATGTTATCACCAGAGGCTGCCGAGGAGACTTTCATGGAGATTTCCGACACCGAGCCCGAGGACCCTGCTACGTCTGCTCCGTCGACTGATTATCCAGGCAAGGGGGTTTATATATCATTATTTATAGCTTTCAGCTCGTTTGCCTAGCTGTATCTAGAACGATTGCTTGATCCTATCACCATATACTTTTGCCTCTCAATTAAACCCAAACAGCCATGCCCCCACATCCCAGCAAAACCTTTGTTTGGCTATGTACTTTGCTTGCTTAACCATTGCTTCGTATTTGTAGGCCCTTAACCTATTGCTTATACCCATTGCTGCTTGGTGGAATATCATGCTATTAACAGAAATTGGTTGATATTTATTATTATGATGTTAATTTATATTTGATGAAGGATGGGAGACCGGGCTGTTCCCTCCAGGTGTTTTGTTCCATTCGAGTCACCTAGGTCCCGAGTTCCGGGTATTGTGTTTCTTGACGAGCGTGCCTAATTGTGTGTGGGATTCTATGGGGTCCCCTTGTCTTACCTACCTAGCTTCAAACAGTTCTAGTGGTGGCCCGAGCAGATTTTACTATTTGCAAACGTGTGTGTGCTTGGTTGGTACCCCGGCAGTTTTTGAAACAACCCGGACCAGCGGAGTCATAGTTCCTCTTGTTGGTCCACACTGGTGAGCTAGGGAAGTCCCCTGCTGTTCAGGTGAGGCTAAACCCGACCTTGGCCATACGGTAGAGACTGATTCGAGAGCGCGGTCGGCTTTTGAGTTGGGTGTCGACTCACCGGGGGCCACCAAGAATTGTGCGTTGTTAGTTAGAGGGACTCTAACGTTTCGGAGTTTCAGGCGTTTACTCAGCCAAGTGGAAACCGGGCGTACATGCGAAGCCTATGATGGGCAGTTGGTACACCCCTGCAGGGTTAAATCTTTGTGAAAAGCCGTGTCCACAGTTATGGACGACTTGAGACATACTCCTTGTTCATAGAATAACATCAACTTAATCATGCTTTAAAAGTTGCGAACGTGTGAGTTGCCTTGATTGCTCTTCTTCGTCCGGGGTGACAAAAAGGGGACAAGGTTGTGTTATGTTTTGCATAAGTAGGTGAATAGCAGACCTATGACACGTTGTCAACGTAAGTTCTTGGATCTCCCCTTACTCTAATAGTTCGTTAGCCACTCATATATGCTAGTGCGACTGCAACCTCAACCACTACTTTTCCTTACCGTGAGAAGTTAGTTATACTGCATTGATATATTCTCACCTCTTGCTTCTCTTTTCCCTTTTATGTTTTGCCTGATCGGCCGCTGCAGTGGATTACTACCTCGACCCGAGCACTGGACGTTACTTCGTGGAGGTGCCACCGGAGGAGGACGACGAGGAGGACTTCTCCCAGTAGATCCTATAGTTGGGTTCCGATGTCCGTGGGGGGACTTGTTTATGTGCAGCCCTCTCTAGGGCCATTTGGATTTTGACTGTACTCGGTCGTGTGTGTCTTCTAGATTATGTTATGATGTACTGATGGATCTTATGATCTCTGAGATGATGTAATAAATACCAGCGGCGAGTGTATGCCCTGGACTTATATATATTTATGTCTTAGATCCTATAGTTGGGTTCCGATGTCCGTGGGGGGACTTGTTTATGTGCAGCCCTCTCTAGGGCCATTTGGATTTTGACTGTACTCGGTCGTGTGTGTCTTCTAGATTATGTTATGATGTACTGATGGATCTTATGATCTCTGAGATGATGTAATAAATACCAGCGGCGAGTGTATGCCCTGGACTTATATATATTTATGTCTTAGTTGTTCATATTTCATTTACCTATTGTCGAGAATCCGATAGCTATATGAGTGCGAGTATCGTGCGCCGGTGGCCACTTATGCGCTTCTATCTCAGGTGGGACGCGAAAGAGACTAACTCGAGATAGTACCGCATCGGGGGCCTTACAACTTGGTATCAGAGCAGGACTGACTGTAGGACCCCTTACTGGCCGAAGTTGAGTCTAGAAACTATTTTGTAGTTACTAAGGAAAAATCGGAGAGTAGGAACTCTTTCTTTTTCTTCTTACCCCACCCTCCCACCCCTTTTTCCGTGAGGAAGTGAAACGTTGTTTTCTCTCTGCAACTTATCCTTTCAAAACAAATCTAGGTTCTCATTTACATGAGGCTCTGATTGCTCTATAAGTTTTTGCTAGCGACGAGAAGGGTTGGCGTACGTTGAGAACACTGAGCCGCCACTTGGGGTTGACAGCTCCACCTCGCTTATGGTGTAACTCAGGTGAAACTCCTATACAGGGATGGTTGGAATCCTTCGGATGTGGTTCCTCCCCCTATAGGAGACCGCTTCGGCGGGCTGCTCAGGGCAGATGTCTCAACGTTTAGGTCTTTAACCACTCGTATATATTGTTGTGTGCTCGCTAGCAGATTATTACCTTCGATTCGGATGATCTCGGTTTGGGGATTCAAGTAGCACCTAGCTTTCGGACTTCTGGGTTTACCTTGGTGGATATCCAGCTTTCGGCTTCCTCATACCTCGTGAGGAAGTTTTGTTGTCAATATTACTTTATCTTCTGGTTTCATCGATATTTCTGCCATGTTCTCATAAGTGTTCCTGTATACAGGATGCCGAGAGGGAACATGCCATCGCTGGAGAACCCTATCCTTGGGGAGGCTGTGGCCGCAGTGGCTCAGGGCATAGCTACGATCTTGCAGATGCTCCAAAACCAGACTGCCCAGAGGAATGATCGACCACAACACACGACTTTGCAGCAGTTCCTTGCTATCAACCCCCCCCCCCAGGTTCTCAGAGGCTCAAGACCTGCTGGAAGAGGATGATTGGATAGAAGAGATCAAGAAGCACTTCAACGCAAACACCATAAGGCCAGTCGACTACGTCACCTTCGCCTCCTTCCAGCTTCAGGGTGCAGCGGCCAGCTAGTACGATACCTACATGGCCAACAAAGGTGATGCCGTGATCACGTGGGAGGACTTCATCACAGACAGCAGAGCAGCGCATATTCTGAGTGGCTTGATGGACAGGAAGCGAGAGGAGTTATTGGCTCTGAGACAGGGTGAGATGTCAGTTCAGGAGTACAACCTGGCCTTCGTCAGGCTCGCCAGGTACGCTCCTGAGGAGGTCTCCACAGAGGCCAAGCGGATTGCCAGGTTTCGTGGGGGTCTCAGCACAGAGATCAAGTATGCGCTCACCCAGTGCAACCCTACGCTGTTCTCACAGTCCGTGGATTCGGCTATCCGCCAGGAGTCAGCTAGAGCAGAGCGGGACGCAGACAGAAAGCGCCAGAGAGAGTACAACTCCGCAGTGATGGTCCACAAGAAGGAAAAGACTTGGGTCACAGAGGCGCCACCACAGAGGCAGCAGTTCCAGCCGAAGGGGGCACTTGTACGCACTTTTGCCCGCCCTCCAGTCCCAGTTCAGCAGGCCCCTCGCTCTACACCACCACACGCGAGGCCACCCAGGCCGCAGCCCCAGCCCAGGTCAGGTGTGATCTGCTACAAGTGTGAAGAGCTGGGGCACACTTCTCCCAAGTGCACCGATCCGTGCTTTTCTCGGCTCCCACCGCCCCCACCTCGCTCTACTCCGAGCACTGCGATGGTGAGGGCACAACCACGTGCAGTTCGGGTGAACAACATGATGATGACAGGTGCTCATCAGTCTTCTGAGATTGTGATTTGTAGGTTGCTTGTTAGTTTAGTTCCTGCGACCGTGTTATTCGATTCCGGAACTTCTCACTCCTTCGTTTCCAAGTCCTTTGCACGTGCACGTGATCTGCAGTCAGAGAGGATGCCGTTGCCTATGGCTATCTCTACCCCGGGCTCTAAGTTGAGTTCAGCTGTCAAAGTTCCTGATGTGCAGATCCAGATTCAGGGTCTCCCTTTCTCCGCTTCCTTGATCTTGATTCCGTGTTCCGACATTGATGTCATCTTGGGCACGGATTGGCTTGTGCAGCACAAGGCCAACATTGATTGTCCAACCAGATCCGTGAAGTTGACACATGATTCAGGCGCAGAAATCTTGTACACTTGTGGCTCAATGGCAAGAGCAGCACAGTTGTATACCCTAAACTCAGGAGTCGCGCCTTTGCTCGAAGAAGTCAAAGTTGTCTGTGATTTTGCAGACGTTTTCCAGAGGAGTTGCCGGGAATTTCCCCAGTTCGAGCTATTGAGTTTGTTATTGAGCTAGAGCCTGGTAATCAGCCGATTTCTCGACATCCGTACAAGATGTGTCTGAAGGAGTTGATTGAGCTCAAGAAGCAGTTGATAGAGTTGGAGGCAGGCGGTTTTATCCGCACGAGCACTTCCCCTTGGGGTGCACCAGCTTCGTTTGTCCAGAAGAAAGATGGGACTAGCCGCTTGGTCCAGGACTATCGCAGTATTAACAAGAAGACCATCAAGAACAAATACCCTTTACCCCGCATAAATGATCTGTTCGAACAGTTGAATGGGGCAAAGGTGTTTTCCAACCTTGACTTGAGGATGGGGTATCAGCAAATTCGTGTTCGTGAAGAGGACATTCCCAAGACCGCGTTCAACACACGTTATGGGTTGTATGAGTTCACAGTCATGACTTTTGGCTTCTCAAACGCCCCTCCAACATTCATGAGAGCTATGAACTATTTGTTCCAAGAGTGGCTCGATGTGTTTGTTATCCTCTACCTCGACGACATTCTTGTGTATTCCAAGTCAGAGGCTGAACATATGGAGCATCTTCTCCTGGTGCTGCAGAAGCTGAGAGAGCACCGGTACTATGCCAAGTTCTCCAAGTGTGAGTTTTGGCTCGACAAGGTCAATTTTCTTGGCCATGTCATTTCCGCTGAGGGTATTGCGGTTGATCTAGAGTGAGTCTGCACTATTCAAGGGTGGGCTCCGCCGAAGAATGTGAATCATCTAAGGTGTTTTCTCGGCCTCGCCAGCTATTGCAGGAGGTTTGTGCAGAATTTCTCCATAATAGCAAAGCCAATGACTGAATTGTTGTGCAAAGTCAAACGATACACTTGGTCACCGACTTGCCAGTCATCCTTCGAGGAGTTGAAGAAGAAGTTGAGCACAACACCAATTCTCATGCCGTCAGATGAGTCACAGCCTTTTCAGGTGTTTTGTGATGCCTCATTGCAAGGTCTAGGCAGAGTTCTGATGCAAGGCAGAAACATTGTGGCCTATACCTCACGGCAGTTGAAGACGAGTGAGAAGAATTATCCTACGCACGACTTGGAGCTTGCAGTAGTTGTGCACGCTTTGATCACTTGGCGACACCTCCTCTTAGGGAGGAAGGTGGATGTGTTCACCGACCACAAGAGTTTGAAGTACTTGTTCACTCAGCCAAATCTGAACTTGAGGCAAAGAAGATGACTTGAAACCATTACTGAGTACACAGTTGATATTCAGTACACGCCTGGGAAGGCGAATGTCATAACTGATGCTCTGAGCCGCAAGGGCGACTGCAATAATATCCAGGTGCAGAAGATCCACCCTGATTTGTGTGAGTCCTTTCGCAGGCTCAATCTCGAGCTAGTTCCAGCAGGCTACCTTGCCAACCTTGTGGTAGAGCCCACTATCCATGAGAAGATCCGTGAAGCTCAGTCTGGCAGCTCAGTGATACAAAAGATCAAACAGGGTATTGTCGCCTCAGTTCCCAAGTACGGTTGCTTTTCAGTGCATAATGACGGCACCGTGTTCTTTGAGGAGAGAGTTGTTGTTCCCAAGGAGGGAGATCTCAGAGAGGTCATCATGAAGGAGGCCCATGATTCCAAGCTATCAATTCACCCTGGCAGTACAAATATGTATCAAGATCTCAAGGAAAGCTTTTGGTGGACTCGTATGAAGCGGGATGTTGCCCGTTACGTGTCTCAGTGTGATGTGTGCAGGAGAGTGAAGGCACAGCACCAGAAGCCTGCAGGGTTGCTTCAGCGAATTGAGATTCCGGAGTGGAAATGGGAGCACATAGAGATGGATTTCATCACAGGCTTTCCTTTGTCGCAGAAGAAGAACAATGTCATCTTTGTCGTCATTGACAATCTTTCCAAAGTTTCCCATTTCTTTCCAGTGAAGGACTCCATTTCAGCAGCTCGGTTGGCAGATTTGTATACCGCAAGAGTTATATCTTTGCATGGCATTCCCAAGAAGATCAGTTCTGATAGAGGCAGCCTTTTCACCTCTAAGTTCTGGCAGGCCTTTCAAAAGGCGATTGGTACGACAGTGTTGTTCAGTATGGCTTATCACCCTCAGACAAGTGGGCAGGTCGAGCGCGTGAACCAAATCCTCGGGGACATGCTTCGAGAATGTGTCATCTCCTTTGGCATGAAGTGGGAGGAATGCTTGTCGTATGCTGAGTTTTCTTACAACAACAGCTATCAGGCAAGTCTGCAGGCAACACCTTTTGAGGTCTTGTATGGCCGGAAGTGCAGGACACCTCTGAACTAGTCCGAAACAGGAGAAAGGCAGTTGTTCGGCCCAGATGTGATCCAGGAGGCAGAGGACAAAGTGAAGATTGTCTGAGAACACCTCAAGGCAGCACAGTCAAGGCAGAAGGCCTATTATGACAAGAGGCACCGTTGTGTAGCTTTTCAGTTTGGTGATTGCGCGTACCTAAGAGGGTCTCCATTGAGGGGAACTCGCCGCTTTGGCATCAAAGGAAAGCTCGCTCCAAGATTTGTTGGACCTTTCCTCATCCTTGAGACTAGAGGACCTATCGCCTTTCGGCTTGACCTTCCAGAGAGTCTGTCCATGGTGCATGACGTGTTCCATGTGTCCCAGCTAAAGCAGTTCTTCAAGCAGCCAGAGCAGGCCGTTGACTTGGGAGAGATCCAGCTGAGTGCGGACCTTTCCTACTCAGAGTGTCCAGCCCGTGTTCTTGAGATGTCTGAGCGCAAGACTCGCAACAAGACCATCAAGTTCATGAAGGTACAGTGGGCACATCATTCGGAGAAGGAAGCAACGTGGGAGCGTGAAGATCATCTCTGTTACGAGTATCCAGAGTTGTTTCAGGCTTAGATCTTGGGACGAGATCCTGAGTTGGTGGGGGGAGCTGTAACAGCCCATATGCAATTTGTAAAACATCATGTAATTTTTACTTTGTCAGATGACCTTGTAACTTAACATGGTGCTAGATGTTGCAAATTCATGTGATGTTTTTAAATGCCAAGAAGTTTTGAGTTCATTTGATTTGCTTTTGATTTCAAACAAAGTGGTTCAAGAAGGGCGTTTGAGGATTTTTTTTTTCCATGTTGCTTGCATGCTCCCCTTGACCCCAAACTTGGCATAGCCATTTCATTTCCCTTCCCAAGTGTTTTCAAACCCTTGCTCCATTTTTGCCAATTCTAAAAATGTGGGCCATAGTTCAAAGTGATTTGAATTTCATAAATGGCCCCACATTTTAGTTTTTCCAAAAATGGCCAAACCAATTTTATAAATTGGAGAATATTGCAAGGATTCCAAAACATATTTTCATATGTTTTTCTCCCTTTTAGTTTGCTCAGAAAAAGTCTTGGACATTTTCTGTTTTTAATAAATGGAAAATTCCCCTTTTTTATGGGGGCAGAGAGACTGCCAGGCCCAGCCCAGCAGGCCTCCCCGCAGCCCATCTGGCCCGCGCCAACGAAGTGGTACGCGGAGCCACTCAGGAACGTTAGATCTGATTCTGAGGGCTCTCGCTCGTCGCCTTTCCACGGTGGCCGGGGTCCCACCGCCCCTTTCTCTCACAGCCGGCCGGCGCGTCAACGTCGACGACGGCTAGCGTGGCCAGGGGGCCTTCCCCCTTATAAGCGGCACCCCCGGGGCTCCGAGGAACCATAGTTCCTCATCCCCCCTCCTCAATTTCTCCGCTGCCGCCTCCCTACGTCGACCAACTCCTCCCTTGTTCCGCCATGGCGCCGGTGAGTCAAGCTTCAATTCGCCGCCGCCTTGCCTCGTCTTCAAGCGCGCGCTCGTGCTCGTCCATCCCCGTGCTGAAGCGCTTTGTTTCCATCCCGCAGGTCCTCGCTTGGTGAAGAGGAGCACTTCCTCGACGATGATCCCCTGCTCGGCCGTCCTCGTCTCCAACGACGGTCCCGTATCTTCGTCCTCTCCGCCGCGTTCCCCTCTTTGTTGGCATCCCCTAGGTGAGCTACACCTCCTTATCCCCATAGGGCATGTGTGTGTCGTCCGTGCCATGTCGCGTGTGTGCCTGTCCACGGCGGGTGTCACCGTCATGCTTCCGTGGTCGCCGTGACCATGGCGTGGGCTAGGTGAACGTGCGCGTGCTCTTTGAGCGTCGTGGGCGCGCCAGTGGCAGCCAAGGCGGGCCCTTGCGCATGACAGTAGCTAGGAGTGCCCAGGTCTGAACCTCTTCAGAGCCGCTGCCGCCGTGAAGTTCAGGCGACAATGGCGTCGCCCTCGCTGCGTTTCCGGCGAGGCCACGAGCAGGAGTGTGGAGCTGGATGTCGCCTCTGCCCTTCGAGCTCCTCCGCGTAGACTAGTTCGCACGGTAGTCGAGGCCTGCGTCGCCGCCGTTTTCCGCTGCGCTCGGTCATCAGTGTTTTGCGTGAGATGCAGTAACAGTGTGCGGCTACTACTAGTGTGTTGTTGCGCGTGTTTGTTCAGTAGTCGCGCCGTGGTGTAGTGGTAGGGGGCAGGTGGAAGTGAGCGTCGACGCGGGTTCGAACCCCGTCGGGCGCAAAGCGCCCCTTTTTTGGATTTAACCGGAAGGTTGATAGCCCTGGCCCGCTTGCCAGTGGCTGCCAGGCCAGCAGGTGCTGCTGGGCTTGGCCCAGCTAGCCCTCTCCGCAAGCCACCAGCCCAGTTGGGCCAGGGGGCACCCGAGGTTGGCCCAAGTGGCATGTCCTCTACTTTTTTTTGTTTCCCTTTTTCTTTTTATTCAAATTCAAATCCTTTTGGATTTTTGTTTCTGATTGAATTCAAATGCTTGGGCACATGCCATATATCAATATGGGTTGAAAAATCCACTGGTCAGCATGGTCACCTCTGTTTTTGTGTTTGAGCAACATAAAAATTGTGACAACAGTGGAGGGAGTTGTACCCACATCTGGTCATGCCATGGTGGACTTTATCTTGCTTCATTCCATTTTGTTGCCCATGTCTTGGTGCATTGCACCTTTTGGAGCATGTTGAACTTCTCTGGTCATGGGTGTTAATCGTGGGTGGAGTTACAAGTGTTAAACATGCATGTTGCAATTGCACCACCCCCATCCATGGTTTGCCCCTTTGCCACCTTTGATCTTGCATGGGCCCACAAGTTGGCTCCCCCAAGCAATCCCCTTCTTATGCTTCATCTTGCCACATGGCTCAATCATCTTGCACCCCGATGTGGCCTTCCTTTGATACTTCTTTGGTGTCAATTCCACCGACACTTCTCCGTATCCGGAATCGATATTTTATTTTCACGTTGCACTTATTATTGTTGTTAACTTGTTGTGTTGCTTGCCATGCCATGTTGCAATGTTAATTAAAACGAAATTAAGGCCATGACCAAAGCCATAAAAATATAAATAATTGCATATGGAGTTTGTTGATGTGTCGTCAACACCTTCATTTAAACTTGACTAGCTAGGGTCACACCATGTCTAATTAAATTTGATCATCCCATCCATGCTTGAGCATTTTGGTCTCGATGTTTACTTGTGTGCTTTTCCTTGTCGGTACCTTACGTTATCACCTGAGACTGCCGAGGAGACTTTCGTGGAGATTTCTGACACCGAGCCCGAGGACCCTGCTACGTCTGCTCCGTCGGCTGATTACCCAGGCAAGTGGGTTTATATATCATTCTTTATAGCTTTCAGATCGCTTGCCTAGTTTTATCTAGAACGGTTGCTTGATCCTACCACCATATACTTTTTCCTCTCAATTAAACCCAAACAACCAGGCCCCCACATCCCAGCGACACCTTTGTTTGGTTATGTATCTTGCTTGCTTAACCAGTGCTTAGTATGTGTAGGCCCTTAACCTGCTGCTTATAACCATTGCTGCTTGGTGGAATATAATGCAATTATCAGAAATTGGTTGATATTTATTATTATGATCTTAATTTATATTTGACGAAGGATGGGAGACAGGGTTGTTCCCGCCAGGTGTTTTGCTCCATTCGAGTCACCTTGGTCCCGAGTTCTGGGTATTGTGTTTCTTGACGAGCGTGCCTAATCGTGTGTGGGATTCTATGGGGTCCCCTTGTCTTACCTACCTAGCTTCAAATAGTTCTAGTTGTGGCCCGAGCTGATTTTACTATTTCCGAACGTGTGTGTGCTTGGTTGGTACCCCAGCAGTTTTCGAAACAACCCGGACCAGCGGAGACATAGTTCCTCTTGTTGGTCCACACTGGTGAGCTAGGGAAGTCCCCTGTTGTTCAGGTGAGGCTAAACCCGACCTTGGCCATACGGTAGGGACCGATTCGAGAGCGCGGCCGGCTTTGAGTTGGGTGTCGACTCACCGGGGGCCACCCGGAATTGTGCGTTGTTAGTTAGAGGGACTCTGACATTCCGGAGTTTCAGGCGTTTACCCAGCCAAGTGGAAACAAGGCGTACATGCGAAGCCTATGATGGGCAGTTGGTACACCCCTGCAGGGTTAAAAAAATTCGGAAAGCCATGTCCACGGTTATGGACGACTTGAGACCTACTCCTTGCTCATAGAATAACATCAACTTAATCATGCTTTAAAAGTTGCCATCGTGTGAGTTGCCTTGATTGCTCTTCTTCGTCCGGGGCGACAAAGAGGGGACAAGGTTGTGTTATGTTTTGCGTAAGTAGGTGGATAGCAGACCTATGACATGTTGTCAACGTAAGTTCTTGGATCTCCCCTTACTCTAATAGTTCGTTAGCCACTCATATATGCTAGCGCGACTGCAACCTCAACCACTACTTTATCTTACCATGAGAAGTTAGTTATACTGCATTGATATATTCTCACCTGTTGCTACTCTTTTCCCTTTTATGTTTTGCCTGATCGGCCGCTGAAGTGGATTAGTACCTCGACCCGAGCATTGGACGTTACTTCGTGGAGGTGCCACCGGAGGAGGACGACGAGGAGGACTTCTCCCAGTAGATCCTATAGTTGGGTTCCGACGTTCCGTGGGTGGACTTGTTTATGTGCAGCCCTCTCTAGGGTCATTTGGATTTTGACTATACTCGGTCGTGTGTGTCTTCCGCATGATGTTATGATGTACTGATGGATCTTATGATCTCTCAGATGATGTAATAAATACCAACGACGAGTGTATGCCCTGGACTTATATATATTTATGTCTTAGTTGTTCATGATTCATTTACCTGTTGTCGAGAATCCGATAGCGATACGAGTGTGAGTATCGTGTGCCGGTGGCCACTTATGCGCTTCTATCTCAGGTGGGATGCGAAAGCGACTAACTCGAGATAGTACCGCATCGGGGGCCTTACACTAGCTCATTACCTCTTACCCTGGTACTTCTATTTCTCAGTCCACTATACAGCCTCCCTTCCATTTTGATACAAATGCATAAATGCTTAGTAGCCTGGGTTTAAGTCTTGCTGAGCATGCTAGATACGCACCTTCGCTTTATTTCCCCCCTTTATTTTATATACGCGGATTGCTGCAACCAGACGATGAAGCCCAGGAGCAGGAGTACACCGGAGGCACCTACTACGACGTCGAGTTCTCTGTTGACCAGGAGTAGTTTGGAGGTTCCCAGGCAGGAGGCCTTGGCTTTTCGATCTGATATTATTTTTGCTAGCCTTCTTAAGGAAAAACTTGACTAACTATGTCTGTACTCAGATATTATGGTTTGTATTAACTTACGTATTCGTGTCAGTGTGACCCTCCTTTTTGTAACATATTGGTTTATACTTTTGTATTTAGTGTTGTGCTGTGATATTCTCACCGTGGAACCTTGATCTCGATCATGTACCCTACATGTATGATTACTGCACATGATCATAAACCGAGGGCGTCACATTGTCTCTTTGTGAATCTCCTAACTAGATAGAGACTTACTGAGAATAAGTGGATGAGTTCCTTCGACTAATGCGAGTATTCGATTGTTGGTGTTGGGATTCGGAGTAGAAAACAAAAAAAATCGGCACTACGAAACCAAGTACCAAGATTGGATCTAGATAGATGCAAACAAGGATAGCGATCTTGGTACCTTAACAACCGTTTAATGGTAGTTCTCTCGCAGCGGAAGGTGTTGATGGAGAGTTGGAGAAGCTTGAAGAAGCACAATCCCACGAACTGATCTAATCCACGTGAAGTTCCTCGAACAAAGATCGAATAGACGATCTCTCTACAGTTGATCCACTCGTACGGTGTAGATGATTCGGCAGGGCTCCACCGTCCAGATCTCGACGCCACCAAAGTAGAGAGGAGGGAGGAGCAGCCCTTCGGGGATATGGTGGTGTTTAGATCTAAAGAGAAAGAGAGAGGGGGCAACCTTGGGGAAAAAGATCAATCTGAATTGTGTCCATGGGGGGTGCCCCTTTCTCATCTATATATGGAGGGAGGGGAGGCCACCTTGGAGGAGGGGGAAGCCCTAGGGGGTGCGCCCTAGGGTTTCCCCTCCCTTAGGGTGCGCCACAAGGGGGGAGGAAGCTTCCTCCAGAAGCTTCCTCCTAGGCGCCTCCACCACTTAGGCCTCCTTGGTCCATGTGCTCCCTCCCCACTTGGGCCTTCCAAGTGAGAGGGGGCCATTGATATTATATTCAATTTATTAATTCCAAAACAATTAAGGAATTCACAATAAATAAATATTAAACTTATTTAGACCATCCCGAAACTTTTCCGGCTCTCCGGTTTTACCCGGTTTTCTAAAAATTGTTTCCCGGTACCTTGCCGGGTCTCTGAAACAATTCTGGTTTTCTCACCGATCGTAACACGATCACTCCAAGAATTTCTCGGTGTGATAAACACATGCTCCTATCACTCTAGTACTCAACAGATCAACTACCCTTAAGTGTGTAACCCCATAGGTTCGGTAGGATACAGACATGAACCGGAAACTTTCTTTCTTGCGGAACAATAACCGATAGCGGAGCCATGGACACCCATAAAGGTTCCCGCACCTACACGAATATAAATTCTAGTGAACCGTAAGCTTAACATGCTATTCCTATTTGCTTCACGATACTATACAAATCCAGGGGTGAGATCTTTTAGGTATCCGCATGATTAACCATTAACCATTATACCAAGTCATCCTTCTTCCTGGTTTGTTTCATTTTTCTCGTTTAGTATTCCGATATTCCTTCTGATCAATTCACAGTGTCTGTCCAGACGATGTTGGATATAGTGATACCGAGAGGGCCCAAAGAATTATCTCTCCATTGTTAGAGGAGAAAATTCCCAACTTGAATCGTTAACTCTCTTGACACACTTTCAGGTGTGAGTGATCAAAGCCTTTATAGCCACGCCTATTACGGGTGGTGTTTGGACTGATTCAAAACCCACCCTCCGTTATGAAGCTACTAAACATTCACATGGTCATTAATGACACGTGCATATTAACTTTAGATTGTTTTACTCATAACGTGGAAACGATGTGATCTCAAAGTAAATCATACAATTGGGTCGGTTCAGCACCCTTGTTCTAGCAACAATGTGCTCCCATGTGTTACCGGCATCTTCAATGCCCTATGATCAGGAAAACATGTCATCCATAACACAAGAGTTAGTCCTAGAGGCAGACTAAGAACGCTTTGTGTTTATACTCCACACCTGCATATGGGTTTTCCTCCGAAGGCAGTTAACATGCACTTGGCAAACCTCCGCATAGGCCATTGCAGTTATAGCACAGAAATATAAACACTAATAATGAACCTGGAATTATAATAATACAATTTATTATTTCTTCTAGGGCATAATTCCAACAGTCTCCCACTTGCACTAGAGATAATAATCTAGTTGCATGGTTTGCTCAGACCATTTGCACTTTGGTCTTCATGATCGCTTTTGGTATTGACTTCGTCACGGATCTTAACGCTTTTAGGCTCGTCTCAATCCTGCGTATCTTAATGTACCCCTTCATATTGATGATGTATTTGAAGATAGGGCACTATCGCTCAACATGTTTGGACTACAGTGAGCTCTTAGCTTACTTTTCTTTGATCATGATGCTCATATCAAAATATGGTTTGTGTAGATCAAGCGTTCGGAACTATGCCAATCACTATGATGGTGTTCTTGATCCAAATACCCTCCTACACAACTTCCAAAGTTGCCATGTTTCACGTCTACGTTGTAGAAATCCCGATATGTGCCTTAGCTTGAAAAACAATTTTGAACATCCTATTTTTCTACTTAACTATAGACTGATTAAAAACACTACAAATCATTATGAAACTTTCTTTCATCTATTTGTAATGACTCTTTAGTCTTCCTCCAAGAACCTTTCTTCGTCTGAGGTAATCCAAGAGAACTAATCTACTATTTAGATTACTTTGGTGCTTGTGGCACTTTCAGGACATCCAATGCCTTAGTGCTTTATTTGCTAAAATATTTATTCTCAATCACTCATATATTATTCACATATATGATTACAACCGTGCTCCCACTTAATTCCATATCTTATATGATTATTGATGAAATAATAACTTTTATAACTTCATCAAAACTATTACTCCAGCTTTGTGATATTTGCTTCAACTATGGACTAATCTTTGAAGCATTCTCACTTTTACTAATATCGTATAGATCATTAAATCCTTTCAGGTTGCATCATGCATACACCCTTCATTTAATTTTCTCAGAAGAAAAATCCATATGTCATACTTTGGAAGTATGTCATGATTATCAGTAATTTTCCATATGAACATTTGCATCACTACACATACTGTAGTCAACCTTTTGAACTCTATCGAAAACTTATTTTACGATAAGTCGAGCATTATCAATGATGAAGCTATCGTTTATGTTCATATCTATGAAAGTCCGATCCACTCTAATGATCATGTATCCTTTGGAGGGTTTTACCAAGTTCTCAACTTGATTCTTGTGGATGGCTTTCATTTTATTTTTCATGGTGTTTAAACCATATAGTGGAGTTAGTGCTCGTCATGGTTTCTTGTAGTTCACATGTTTATCGCACAATAGAACCACATTGGTTTAATGTGAATTTATAAAGCCGTGTGATACAACTTCAGACTTGATCATTTCATCTATGGAACGTATTTCAGATATTCATCATTCCTTTTCATCAGATGTAGGAATTTCTGGTTTGGTCACATAATGTATCTCTAGATCGAATTTCGAGTTCCATTCTGTAGAACCAAATGATTCAATGTAATCATTATCAAGCTATTAGTCCTCCCACGTAATTGTTTCAAGAAAGCTATTTTCTCAAGAAAAATCCCATGTTCCGTGATAAACATTTTTCACGGGTATGGTAGTGGAAGTGTTGCTCGTAACATGATGTTTCTACAATACTGATATTCGGGATCGAGTATATTCTAAACATATCTCCGAAATTATGAAACAAAAATTGGAGTTCTTATCCATGCCATATTCTTATAGGGTATTGTTTCAACAGTCATATAACGGCACTCTATTTAGTTCGTAAGTGGTTTCTCTAAAGCGTTAAGCAGTATAGTGAATGGGAGTGGTTTAAGTACATCACCGACCTCACATGTCATACTGGAATTCAGGGTAGAAAACCATTTTAATTCCAATATGTCATATAGGGCTTAGTTGTGTGTCAAGATACTCCGTAGCAATGCGGGGTTTTGGGTGACGCTAGTTTATGAACTAACTTCATACACTCTGCGTTGCTTGCTAAATTCTTTAACTCATTTATTTTACGATCATATCGTCAAATATTTGATCCATGTGTGATGATGATTCTCTTTTTGTTGAAACAGTTTTTGAACATATTCAAAATTTCAGACTTTATCTCTTGTCTAAATATCGATATATCTATACTAGTCATTATCACAAAGTTTATATAAAGTACTGTTTTATTGGTTATTTACACATTGATATGTGTTATTACCAATAGTTTACTAAACACTTGAACAATTCATTTAATCAATGATTTTGTCTATCAGAAAAACATTGCATGCGTCAAATGACTCAAAGTCTAGAGATTGAATGACTTCATCGATATGAAGCTTCCGCATGCGCTTTGTTCTAATGTGACTAAGTCATTTATGCTACTACAATTTTAGAATTATCATCACATAGCTTAATTTATTTAGCAATCAAGAAAATATATATAACATCAAGATTTCAACTTAAATAATTCTCCACGAAGGGTGACATTCAGAGCATTAACTTTGAACAACCATTATTCAAACTATAGGTAAGGCATCCATCATGTAGACGACATAATACGATATTAATGTTTTACACAACCTCTGAATAAAATAACTTTCATTTAACCTCTAAGATAAATCTTGATAGACGAACGTCGACGGCCTTGGGTGACTTGGGCACCACTTTCGACGCGGACTTGCACTTCATTCGCTCTTCTCCTTTGAATTTTGAGAATTCCCTGTACCGAGTTGCAAACCAAATGCAATTGATATGGTATCAATTATACCTATGAAGGTGAAATAATGAAATTGTCTATTAACTTAGTATAACTTATTTATACCTTTGGTGATCAGACCACTCTTCAGATCTCCCATATACTTCTTGGAATTTCTCTTCTAGTGCCCCTTGTTCTTGCAGTTGTGACACTCAGAATCTTTAGTTGGGCCACTCTTGGTCTTACCACCACTCTTGGCATTTCTGCCTTTGCCCTTCTTCTTGAAAATGGTAGTGTTCATCACAACCATTACGTGGTTGGGATCCTTCTGCATAGATGCTTCCGCAGTCTTAAGCATAGCGAACAATTCGTCTGTGGTCTTGTCAAGCCCATTCGTGTTGTAATTCATGATAAAGCCGTTGTAATACGGGGGGGAGTGACGCAAGGAGAATGTCTGTGCCGAGCGTCGTAGGGATCGCAAATCCCAGAGCACTAAGCCTCTGTGCGTAACCAATAAGTTTGATCACGTGCTCGCTTATGGAGCTACCTTCTTCCATCTTGCATTCCCACAGTTGTTTCGTTATCTCGTAATGTTCAGTTCTAGCTTGCTTCAGATACAGAGCATTCATTTGTGTCACCATGTCAAAAATGGTGAAGTTCTCAAAACGTTTTTGAAGCTCAGTATGCATGCATGTAAGCATCAAGCATTCTATTGTGTTGTGGTCGTCCACTTTAGTCGCATAGACGTTCTTATCGTCCTGCGATTCATCCTCAGCCAGAGCGGCTGGGAGAGCTTCTTTGAGAACATAGTCCTTCTTAGCAACTTTGAGGACATACCCAAGATTACGGAACCAGTCCGCATAGTTTCCCCCATTTGCAGTAAGCTTCTCTTTTTCAAGCATCGGTTTTAAGCTAAAAGCATAGTTGTCTACAACGATATAAGAAGATTGATTTAGACATGGTTCAAAATTAATTGTATTAATCTTAACAAGTTTAATCTAATTCTCCCACTAAAACCAATATCTCTCAAAATTGATCTTAGGGTAATCAAGATCCGAATCAATACACCTGCCACCGGTGTAACACTCAACCATGGAGGAGATCAACCCGGTAGGTCTAACAAAACCAATCATAAGCATTTTATGACTCTTGTATTAGTCTTTTGACACTTGTGCTCCGAGCTCAAATCCGATAAGCTAGAACGTCAAGACAACCAAGCGCTATTGATGTAGAGACAACTCAACCCACCCGTCTCTTTGTTAACTTTCCGTTGGTACTCGTGTGACACGACTCACCGCAGGTGGCGTTTATTACAGACGGTTGCATGGTTGGGAGAGAATGAACTTCATGATATTTTAAGAGAGATCTACCTATTAAAACACGACTACTTGCGCATTCAAACAGACAAAAAATGATTAACATCACATGCAATTTAATGTATGTGATATGGTATAGCCCTTTTCTTCAAGAAGCTCCAAGCACCATGCTTTTCTTTCTTCATCTTCTTTTCGCGGGGAGCATCACCTCATCACGACATGTCGTCAAGCACCATGACATATGATCATCATCTTCATGTAGATACTACAACTATTGCTAGCATCTATTCTACTAAAAGAAAATTACATGAAGTTTGGCACGAAGGCCGAATAATGACAATTATATGGCTCCAGCCATCATGCCGTACCATGACATGCAAGTCATGCAAATTTAACATGTACAAAGTATAATCATCTCATACAAATTTTATCATGACGAAGACTATACCACATCACATGTTCCTGCAAAAAAAAAGTTAGACATTCTTCTACTCGTTCTTTGCATCTTTTACGTGGCTACTAGGGTTTGCATGGCAAAACGATTTGCTAGCTTCATAGCCACAAAAAGCACAATCTTCAAGTTGCTAGATTAACACTCGGGGCGTATCAACCATGAGACTACAATTTAATCTCATGAACCATACTGAACAATCGTCAATACGCGTGATCCCCGTGCTAGATCGACAATCTAACACGCCCCTTTTTTACACAATTTCTCCACACCAAAAGCAATACCCAAATCATCTTCGCGCGACCAGCATACTCAGGAGCAGCATAGAAGGACCCCGAGGGGCAAGATCTTTGTAACAAAATCAAGCAATACATGAGGGATCAACTTGTGCAATTAGAGGGGAAGAAACTATAAGATTCATTTTAGATCTATTATCAAAAAACCGCGCACAATGAAAATTTTGTGCAATGCCCATTCATCAGTATGAACTCCAGATATAACCTGCATCTATTACTAGAACTAGATCATGATACCTCTGTTGGGATTCGGAGTAGAAAACAAAAAATGGGCAGTACGAAACCAAGTCCCAAGATTGGATCTAGATAGATGCAAACAAGGATAACGATATTGTTACCTTAACAACCGTTCAAAGGTAATTCTCTCACAGCAGAAGGTGTTGATGGAGAGTTGGAGAAGTTTGAAGAAGCGCAATCCCCTGAACTGATCTAATCCACGTGAAGTTCCTCGAACAAAGATGGAATGCACGATCTCTCTATAGTTGATCCACACGTACGGTGTAGATGATCCGGCAGGGCTCCGCCGTCCAGAGCTTGGCGCCACCGGAGTAGAGAGGAAGGAGGAGCATCCCTTCGGGGATATGGTGGTGTTTAGATCTAAAGAGAAAGAGAGGGGGCAGCCCTGGGGAAAAAGATCAATCTGAATTGTGTCCATGAGGGGTGCCCCTTTCTCATCTATATATAGAGGGAGGGGAGGGGAGGCCACCTTGGAGGAGGGAGCAGCCCTAGGGGGTGCGCCCTAAGGTTTCCCCTCCCTTAGGGTGCGCCACAAAGGGGGAGGAAGCTTCCTCCAAGTGGAGGAAGCTTCCTCCTAGGCGCCTCCACCACTTGGGCCTCCTTGGTCCATGTGCTCCCTCCACACTTGGGCCTTCCAAGTGAGAGGGGGACCATTGATATTATATTCATTTTATTAATTCCAGAGCAATTAAGGAATTCACAATAAATAAATATTAAACTTATTTAAACCATACCAGAGCTGTTCTGGCTCTCCGGTTTTACCCGATTTTCTAAAAATTGTTTCCTGGTACCTTACCGGGTCTCCGAAACGATTCCGGTTTTCTCACCGATCATAACCCGATCACTTTGAGACTTTCGCGGTGTGATAAATACAAGCTCCTATAACTCTAGTACTCAACGGATCAACTACCCTTAAGTGTGTGACCCCATAGGTTTGGTAGGATACGGACATGAACCAGAAACTTTCTTTCTTGCGAATCAATAACCGATAGCGGAGCCATGGACACCCATAAAGGTTCCCGCACCTACACGAATATAAATTCGAGTGAACCGTAAGATTAACATGCCAGTCCTATTTGCTTCAAGATACTATACAAAACCTGAGGTGAGATCTTTTAGGTATCTGCATGATTAACCATTAACCATTATACCAAGTCATCCTCCTTCTTGTTCTGTTTCATTTTTCTCGTTTAGTATTCTGGTATCCCTTGTGATCAATTCAGTGTCGGGCCAGATGATGTTGGATACCGTAATATCGAGAGGGCCCAAAGAAGTATCTCTCCATCGTTAGAGGAGAAAATTCCCAACTTGAATCGTTAAGTCTCTTGACACACTTTCATGTGTGAGTGATCAAAGCCTTTATAGCGACGCCTGTTATGGGTGGTGTTTGGACAGAGTCAAGACCCACCCTCCGGTATGAAGCTACGAAACATTAACATGGTCATTAAGGACACGTGCATATTAACTCTAGATGATTTTACTCATAACGTGGAAATGATGTGATCTCAAAGTAAATCGTACAATTGGGTCGGCTCAGCACCCTTGTTCTGGCAACAGTGTGCTCCCATGTGTTACCGACATCTTCAATGCCCTATGATCAGGAAAACATGTCATCCATAACACACGAGTTAGTCCTAGAGGCAGACTAAGAAATCTTTGTATTTATACTCCACACCTGCATATGGGTTTTCCTTCGAAGGAAGTTAACATCCACTTGGCAAACCTCCACATAGGCCATTGCAGTTATAGCACAGAAATATAAACATTAATAATGAACCTGGAATTATAATAATACAATTTATTATTGCCTCTAGGGCATAATTCCAACAGTTGGCACTTCCACCCTCCATATTTTGCTAGCCTCTTCGGTATCGTGCATTGCCCTTTCTCATCTTGAGAGTTGGTGCAGACTTTGCCGGTGCATCCAAATCCTTGGCATGATACACTTTGGTCATACATAAGCCTCATTATATCTTCTTGAAAATAGTCACCATACATACCTATCATGGCATTTTCATATCCATTCTGAGATACATTGCCATGCAACATCCATCTTCTCATGACTTGATGTTATTATTCATTGTCATGCATTCTTTTGCTTGATCGTAGAGCCGCATGATCGTTGGGTTTTGCCCTTACACCTTTTTTCTACATGACGCGCTAGTATCATTGCCTATCCTGCTACACTGGCAGGGGCATACATTG
Organism: Bromus sterilis; assembly: GCA_950022295.1. Classification (NCBI taxonomy): domain Eukaryota; kingdom Viridiplantae; phylum Streptophyta; class Magnoliopsida; order Poales; family Poaceae; genus Bromus; species Bromus sterilis. Next base: position 122,242,763 of record OX465601.1, on the reverse strand, counting down.
CATACATCATGATATAGTTTCAGTTTCATTATGAGTACCTCATAAAAGTGTGTTGATCATGTTCATCTTTGTATATAAGAGTGTTGCCCTTAAAGTGTGGAAAAGATCCCAAAAGAGGACACATTAAAATATCACAAAAGAGGACACATGAAAAGATCCCAAAGAGGACAAATGAGAGATTTAATAGAAAGAGCCGATGAGGCCACAAAAATAGAAAAAAATAGAAAAAAGAGAGAAGGAGGCAACACTACTATTACTATTTTAAAAGATCCAAACTTGTGCTTCAAAGTAGCACCTGTACTTCATAGATATTTTTCATATCATTTATACATAACTAAGTGGGGATCCCTACACTATAGAACTTGGCTTGTATATTCGAATGACGAGCCTCCTCAAAAGAGCTCTAGTTCTTCTTGAGCAAGCAAGTTGGATGCACCCCCCCTAGCTCCATTGGAGAGTTTTCATATACTCATATCTCTATGTGCATCCATTGCATGTCAAACCCTACTCCTTACATCATATCTATAATTTGGCTTTCTCTCACCTATGATTGTCCTCATTGATGTGATCCTTTCTTAATTTTTGAATTTCTACCCCCATCATTTAACTATTCGCCATCCCGAGTGCCAACTAATCTTGCTTGAGCTCATTCATAACATGACTGCTCAAAGTGAAAAGGAAGAGGATCAAATTGACTTGTAATGGCCAACCGTCTGGGGATGAGTCATAATAAGATTCCAAATAGACCATGTGTGAAATTTAGTAGATTTAGTTCTCAACAAATATAAGTATTTTTATGCTCTAAACCCATCTCCCATTCTGTACGAGAACACCGATTGGAGATATTCGAGTCACGGACAACAAGAGTTGTTGCACCTTTATGTTCTTATTTTGTTAGTTTCAATACTAGATATTATCTTGACTTGATTTACATCTCTTTCATGTTGTAATTTAAAGTTCTACTTATGTTGATATTTGATAGCATATCACCAAAAAATTTATCTCTGTTATCATTTACCTACTAGCGGGACTTGATATTTGATAGCATATTACCAAAAAAAACTAATGTTGATACGTCCCAAATTTATCTATATTTCTTGCTTATTCGATGCTTCTTTTGGTGACATTATTACATGTTTTGATGCACTTTCATATCATTTGTAGCTCGCAACTTAATACCAGCGGGATGTCTTGGATAGATATCTCAAGGTGGATGATCAGTAAATAGATGTTGATGAATATACGATCTACTTGTCTTGGCGTAATGTCCATACGATTGAGCCTTTTACTTTCTATAGCATGCGTTATAATTTTGACAATTGCCTAGCTGTAATTTGTTCACCCAACATAACTGTTTACTGTCTTTTGGGAGAGAGACAGTACTAATGAGCACCAAGGTACCCCTGTCCATATTCTCATCATATGTTTACACCGCTTTAATTTACTGATTTACTTTTACTTTCCTTGCATCATTATTATTACCCTTTGCATTTGACCCTTTGTAAACAGCAAGGCCAGAGAGATTGACAACCTTTTTGTACTCGTTGGGAGAAAACTTACTTGTGTCTTGTGTGCAGGTCCATGGTAGCCGTTAACTTACGCGTCATATTTCTGACGTTGTTGCCACCTACTTATTGTCTCCGGAATCCTATTGGATTGATAACCTTGGTATCTTCACTGAGGGAATTTTACTGGTATCTGCAACGTAACCTTCCACTTGGGTTAACCAACGAGGAAGTGTTATCTGCACCCATCACCCCCGCGTGCGAGTGGTACCCCTCAACTAGTGATTGAGGGCTTCAACGGAAAGTAAAACGCGTCGACCATGTTGCATGGGCTACACTAGAGGTGTCGACCCAAGGAATGAGAGGGCAGTCCATTCAAACTAAAACCCGTGAAGACGGGTTTCACTAATTTTCAATGGCTCGTGTATCTAAAGCCGCCAAAAGAGTATGAGCAGACCCAGAAGCTAGCTACATGCCTACATGACAATGCGCTGCTCAAATCTATTAAAATTGGCTAAGTAGTGACTAACTCCAGTACACTCATGAGTTACATGAGCTAGCTTAAATACCCGCCCCTTCTTTCATGAAACATATGATCTCCTCAACAAGCGTCGAAAATCTCGACCTATCAGTTCCTGGAGACCGGTGCATTTGCATGGCAACCATACAGTCTATCTTTACCTCCACATGGAGTTGAGACCATTGAATCGCTACGGTAATACCCTTCATGCAGGCATACAATTCCTCTTTGAATGGTTCCACACACGAGAGTAATTCCCGTCACTGGTTTCACGTTTTTCATCTCATAATACCACCCTTGCGCCATTAGTGCTAGATTGCTCGCGGAATGACCCATCTACATTCATTTTCAGTCACCTGGCAGGGGGTGGTGTCCATTTCCCATGGGTTATTATTTTGGTCTCTATACGCATTGAAGGTCTATGTATTGGTTCATATTAAGGAGGATCAACTTCAGGATTAGTCCATATGTCAATGAGAGAATCCACATAGACCAGGAGGATCCGAGCAGACACATCCATGAGAGCTTCTAGTTATGATGTGTGACTTCATTTCTTTCTCCTTCCATTAACATCATTGTTGGTTCTTATTAGTCAAGGAATGATCATGTTGGCACAATCGAAGTAAAGAGAAGGGAGGAGAAACCCTTCAGGGTATGGTGGATATTAGTTCTAATAGAGAGGAGAGAGGGGCAACCCAATGACAGAACATATCTGTTGTTTGGGGCTGCCTCCTCATCTATTTGTATAATGGAGGAGGGGCTTGATACTTCCCAAATGTATCTATAATTTCTACTTGCTCCATGCATGTTTTGGGTGATATTGCTGTGTGTTTCCTACACTTTTTTTACCTTTTTCAACATATTTTGACTAACCTACTAACTCAGTGCACCCAGTGCCTGTTTCTGTCAGTTTTATCCGTGCATTGCAGAAAAAAGTGAAAAATCAAAGTGCCCGGAAAATTCCACAAAAATATATATATAAATCAGCTTTCTAGAAGAGTCCTCTAGCCGGAGGATGCGGTCGGGGTGGCCCACATCACCCAGGCGGCCTCTTGGCGCGGTTAGGGGGGGACCCGCGCCACCAGGCCGACTGGGTGATGTGGGCCCCCTGGTGCCCCCCTTTGGCCCTTAATTTTACTCCCAACGCGAAAACCCTGATTCCAGAACTCCTTTTTCCAGAAGAGGTTCCGATCTCCGCCGCCATCGTTAACAAGCTTCGTGGGACCAGAATTCCTGTGTCGACAACCTGCCGGGACGGGGAAGTGCACCCGTATTAATATCCATCGATGTTGCTTCCTCCCTCCATGAAGCGAGAGTAGTTCCTCCTCGGGGCTGAGGCCTTCTATAGTAGCTATGTGGTTAATTCTCTCTCCCATGATGTGATCTTCATTGTGATCATAGGCTATGTTAATCTAGGGTGATCCCATGATGTTTCCCCTTCTTTTATGTATTGGATTAATGTACTCACTTGATCTTATCTAGTATAATCTCCGAGACCAAGGTGACAGCGGTCTATTGGACATGGATTAGAAGAATATTTTCATGAGTGATTTCCTCTTTTCTAAATTGATTGAAGCTTGAGAGTCTCTTGGTGCTTGTCTTTGACTATCCTTGAGATATGTTGTGGTGATTGTGGTACTCTCTTTGGATGGTCGCGGTGACATTGGGAAATACATAGATGAGAAGTACGAACTTTGAGGTGTGCTTTTGTAGCCCTAAATAATTCCCGTCCTCTCTTGATCACAAAGGAATGACCTCCGAGTTATGTCTCCTTGCATGTTTTAGTGGGAATATCATGTGATTGAACTATGTTAATGTTGTTGGGAGTTGCCACTAGTGAAAGTATGAAGCCTAGGCCTTGTATGTATGGTTTTTCTTGTGTGCAGGAAAACGGATTCTTAGGTGTGTCAGAAAATTCCAGGAAAATTTACAGAAAATCCACGCACCAGAGGTAGCCACATGTCAGAAGAAGGGCTAGAGGGGGTATGCCCTTGGCCCAGGCGGACAGGTGGCGCGGCCTGGACCTTGGTCGTGTCACCAGGGCGCCTGGGAGGGTGATACGTCCCAAATGTATCGATAATTTCTGCTTGCTCCATGCATGTTTTGTGTGATATTGCTATGGTCTAGATACACTTTTGAGCATATTTGGACTAACCTATTAACTCAGTGCACCCCAGTGTCAGTTTCTGTTTTCTGCTGTTTTTCTATTTCAGTTTTCCCCCATATTAAAAGTGCTCAAAAAATTCGGGCAAAAACAGATAAAAAATTAGCGTTAAGGAACCTTTCGGAGTCCCGAAGGGGGACCAGGTGGGACCCACCAGGGCCCCAGGTGCCTAGCTGGCGCGGTAGGGCTTGGCCGCGCCAGCGGGGCGCCTGGAGCCCTGGTGGCCCCCCTGGCTGCCCTCCTTCGCCTCTATATCTCCCGTGATGTGAAACTTCCGAAGACAGAACCCTTTTTCGCGATCTCGCCTCTATTCCGCCGCCGCGCTTCCAAGATCGGGAGCACCAGCAGACCCCTTCCCGGCACCCTGCCGGAGAAAGGATCGACATCCGGGAGCTTCCCCTCCACCATGGACGCTTCCCGGATGTGTCGTGAGTAGTTTCCTTTGACCATGGGTCCGTGATCAGTAGCTATGTGTTGTTCTCCTCCCCTCTTTGTTCTTCATGGTTTAGACCTCGTTAGCTGCCCTACATGATCGAGGCACATATGTAATCTTTCTGCTGTTGCTATGCTGAGTTTGATGGGATCTGATGGATTATGAGATTATGTTCAGATTGTGATAGAGTAATATATGTGGTTCTTATCTTTTATATTTTTGTTCCTAAGTAATTCTTGCATGTTCTTCGTTGATGTTTATTGCTTTGGCAAAGTAGTAGGTTGTAACTCCAAGAGGGAATGTTATGCTCGATTGTGGGTTCATGCCCCCTGATGAAACACTTGAGTAACATAAACATGAGTCTAGGGGATGTTATGTTGCCACAAGGGGGAAAACAATGGTGCTTGTAACCGCGGTTGCAAGGATTGTTTACTTTATGCAAAGTTCTTTTTAATGCAGTTGTCTGTTGCTTTGGGTTTATACTTTGGGTGGGGCTCGCAACTTAATACCAGCGAGATGTTCTGGATAGATATCTCAAGGTGGATGATTAGTAGTAGATGCAGTTGGATTTTGGTCTACTTATTTTGGTGTACTTCCCATGCTTTTGAGCCTCTTCCTTTCTTTTGTAGCATAGTTAGCATTGCGGTGCGTTTATAATCCTGTCAATTGCCCACCTGTAATTTGTTTACCTCGCATAGCAGTTTTATTGTCTTTTGGGAGAGAGACATGACTAGTGAACATCACGGGACCCCGTTCCATATTCTCGTCATTCTTTACACGCCTATTTACTTTCTAGCTTTTACTTTCAGTTGCTATCCTTATTGTTATCCCTTGTGTTTGATCCTTTGTAAACAACAAGACCGGAGAGATTGACAACCTCTCTGAACTTTGTTGGGAGCAAAGTTATTTGTGTCTGTGTGCAAGTCCAGGAGAAGAAAGTGATTATCATAAACGGCGTGTCACTTGCCGAACCACCTAATTATCATTGTCGGAGTCCTACTGGAGACAAACCTCGGTATCTTCACCGAGGGTAACTTGCCGCTACGCTGCATCTCACCTTCCACTTGGGGTAACCAACGAAGGGCGAGGAGCAATTATCATCTCTCGCGTATCAAGCAAATTTCTGGCAATGTTGCCGGGGACTCCGAGTGATAAGATAGGGGAGTTGCCCACTACCTTTTATCTTTACTTTTTAGTCTTGTTAGTTTACCTTTCAGTTTTTGTCTTTGTGTCTTATATCAAAAATCACAAAAAAAATATTTACCTTTCAGTTTTTAGAGTGTGATGAAGCTAGAGCTCTTGATATTTTGCATAGTCTATCTAGTTATTTTGTTTATGATCGTAGTATTGGTACTGTTATAGATAGACTTGCCACTATCGAAAAGAGGATGGATGCTCTAGACTTGAGAAAAGTAGAGGAACTTAAGACCAACAAGAAAGAGATGTTGGAGATAGATGATGATCGGGAGCCTTTTGTTAGGATTAGCATCTCTAATCAAGACTTCCTTGCTTTTTGTGATATTGGATCCATGGTTTCTACTATGCCAAAATTAGTTTATGATTCTTTGAAACTAGATATGGATAAATTGTCATCTTATCATGAACATGCTAATGGAGATATTTCAGAGGTCAAAGGAAAGGTAAAAGAATTCCAAGTTGCATTCCTTCATAGGATTGCACCGATGGATTTCTTCATCATGGAGCCAAACCAAAGTAACATCGTGCTTGGAAGGGACTTCCTCCGAGCTATGAAAGGCTTCATGGATATTGGTAATGGGTACATACGCTTACGCGGTAAGGCGAAAGGTAAGTACCTCTTTCCTAGGAAAAAGAAGAATGAGCTTATTGAAAATCAATTTGAGGGTTTTTATGATTCCGACGATCTTGGAGACCTGTGATTCTTCTTTTGCCTTATGCCTAGCTTAAAGGCGTAAAAGAAAGCGCTTGTTGGGAGGCAACCCAAGATGTTTTTACTTCTGTTTTTAGTGGTCTTGATGATTGTTACTACTGTAGAAACATCATTGTATCTTTATTTTCAAACTTCATGCCAAGTTATAGCCTCATATGATAAGGGAAGCAAAAGTTGTGACATGCTGTCCAGAAAACAGATTCTGTCTTCTTGACGGAAAAAATTGGATCAAATCACCAGTTCGTAATTTTGAGCTGAATTTTTTACACATCGTGCTCTATACAATTTTGGAACTTTCGTATGTTTTGAGTTTTTTTATTTGAGTTGCATAAGTACCCCGAAAAATTTCTCTACTACCTTCTACTCTATTTTTCACAGATTCTGCCACGTTTTTCCTCTCCTCACTTTTGCAAACCTTAAGCTTGCTTTTTCTTTGCAAAAACCTTTTGGAAATCTTGAGAAACAGTAGCTCTTCAAGAATATCTTTACATCCAGTGGGGAAAAATTATTTTATTAAGGGTACTAACCTCTCTAATCAGCTTATGATGAGTTATGTATGAAGGGAGTTTTCAAATGTGCGATGGAAGATGATGAAAGAAGATCCGGGAGTGTCAAGCACTCAAGCTTGGGGATTCCACCATGCATCCCCAATAAATATTATGGAGACTCAAGCGTCTAAGCTTGGGGATGCCCCCGTGCATCCCCTTCTCCATCAACAATCATCAATTCTTCCTTCGTCACACTATATTTTTATCACTTCATGTGTTATGTGCTATGCTTGGAGCGTCTCGCTCTTAGGTTTATTTTTAGTTTTCTTCAGCTTTGCTTGCTGTTCATAACAAGTTAGACCCCGTCTTACTTTGTGTGGGAGAGAAACACACTCCACTCCAATCTAGAACACATCATAGGATTTTTCATGCTTATCTTTTTGATGTTGTGTGTTCTTTATCTTATCGTAGCTAATGCCATGTTTAGTTTTAGTGTTAGTTTGTCTTTAGCAAGAGCCTTGGCTTTTTTTTAGTTTATTGCTGGAACTCTCTTTAGTTTTTATGTTTATCTTGTTAAGAGAGTTGGTTGTTGCACTGAGTTGTGTCTTGTCTTGAAAGTAGGTAATTGAGGTTGCTATTTAATTTTAGTAGTAACTTGCAATAGTTTGGAGGTATTTATGTGAGTAATGTTTGAAGTTTTGGTGTCAAGAGATCTAGACTATTAGTGATAAGTGTCGTATTTTGGGAAATCCGTGTTTATTTTCAAAAACCTACAAAACTAGTTGAGAACTCTAGCTACTAGATGGATCGCTAATCTTTGCAGGGATCGAATATTAGAGTACACTCACGTACCATGAGTCGAGGATGCGCGAGGATAACCAAACCCCCATACACTCCTCCTCAGGGTACTTGTCTCTTTGTGAACCTCCTTATTAGATTGAGAGTTACCGATAATAAGTGCATGAGTTCTTCGGACTAATTTAAGTATTGAAAGTTGACACTTCCACCTCCTCATATTTGCTAGCCTTTCCTGTGCCGTGCGTTGCCTTCTTCTCACTCCGAGAGTTGGCGTCCACCTTCACCGGTACATCCAAACTCTTGGCATGATACGCTCTGTCATCATAAACCTCCTTATATCTTTCCTCAAAACAGCCACCATACCTACCTATCAAGGCATTTCCATAGCCTTTCCGAGATATATTGCAATGCAGCTTCCACCTCTTCATGACTTGGTCTTCATGTCATACATGTTCCTGCTACACTGGCAGCAGCATACATTGCATACATCACGATAGCTACATCTTCTTTATGATTTGAGTACCTTGTAAAGTGTGAAAGATCTTCTATACCCTCTTGTAAATTAGAGTGTTGCCCTTAAGTGAGGAAAAGATCCCAAAGTGGACAAAATAAAAGATCCCAAAGAGGACAAATGAGAGTTAAATAGAAAGAGCCATTGAGGCCACCAAAAAAAAAGAAATAAAAAGAGAGAAAGGGGCAACACTACTATTCTTTCGAAAGATCCACACTAGTACTTCCTCTTATCCTTGTACTCCATAGAGACGATCATTCATGCATATAGCTATGTGGGGACCTTCACACAATAGAACTTGGCTTGCATATTCCAAGGATGAGCCTCCTCAAAAGAGCTCTAGGTCTTCATGAGCGAGCAAGTTAGATGCACCCCCACTAGTTCCATTGGAGAGATTTTTAGCTCATATGTGCACCCGTTGCATGGCAATCCCTACTCCTCACATCATATCTATCATTTGGCCTTCTAGCCCATGATTGTCCTCATTGATGTGAGCCTTCTCATCCTTTTTGTCTTCCTCCTCCACCATATTTCTCTCTTTGCCATCCTAAGTATCAACTCTCGTGTGTACGCTCATCCATTGCATGAGTCCTCAAAATATCGAAAAGGAGTGGATCAAATTGACTTCTACCTGGCTAGTGGTCTGGGGACGAATCAAGATAAGATTCCAAAGAAGACCAAGTGTGAAACTTTAGTAGAATGAGTTCTCAACACAAAAATACTTTTTTCTCATATTACCTATCCCTCTTCTTGCACGCAAACAACATTCGGAGACATTCGAGTCACGGACAGCGAGAGCTCTTGCACCTAATGTTCTTTTGTTACTTGTTTCAATTCCAATATAGACTCTTGCATGTTATCACTTGAATTGAATCACATACCTTGATTGCTTTACTTTTCAAAGTTCTTATATGGTTGCTAGCGTGTCACCACAGAAATTATGCTTGTTATCATTTACCTACTCGAGGACGAGCAGGAATTAAGCTTGGGGATGATGATACGTCCCAAACGTATCGATAATTTTTGCTTGCTCCATGCATGTTTTGTGTGATATTTTTATGATCTAGATACACTTTCATACACTTTTGATCATATTTGGACTAACCTATTAACTCAGTGCACCCCAGTGCCAGTTTCTGTTTTCTGCTGTTTTTCTATTTCAGTTTTCCCCCATATTAAAATTGCTCAAAAAATTCAGGAAAAATCTGATAAAAAATCAGCATGAAGGAACCTTCCGGAGTCCCGAAGGGGGACTAGGTGGGACCCCTGGTGTCCCCCCTAGCTGCCCCCTTCGCCTATATATCTCCCGTGACATGAAACATCCGAAGACAAAACCATTTTTCGCGATCTCGCCTCTGTTCCGCCGCCGCCGCGCTTCCAAGATCGGGAGCACCAGCAGACCCCTTCCCGGCACCCTGCCGGAGGGAGGATCGACCTCCGGGAGCTTCCCGTCCAGTATGGACGCTTCCCGGATGTGCCGTGAGTAGTTTCCTTTGGACCATGGGTCCGTGATCAGTAGCTATGAGATGTTCCCCTCCCCTGTTTGTTCTTCATGGTTTAGTCCTAGTGAGATGCCCTACATGATCGAGGCACATATGTAATCTTTCTGCTGTGGCTATGCTGAGTTTGATGGGATCTGATGGATTATGAGATTATGTTTAGATTGTGATAGCGTAATATATTTGGTTCTTATCTTTTATATTTTTGTTCCTAAGTAATTCTTGCATGTTCTTCGTTGATGTTTATTCCTTTGGCCAAGTAGTAGGTAGTAACTTCAAGAGGGAACGTTATGCTCGATTGTGGGTTCATGCCCCCGGATGACACGCTTGAGTTCTTATATGGTTGCAAGGATTGTTTACTTTACGCAAAGTTCTTTTTAATGTAGTTGTCTCTTGCTTTGGGTTTACACTTTGGGTGGGGCTCGCAACTTAATACCAGCGAGATGTTCTGGATAGATATCTCAAGGTGGATGGTTAGTAGTAGATGCCGTTGGATTTCGGTCTACTTATTTTGGCGTACTGCCCATGCTTTTGAGCCTCTTCCTTTCTTTTGTATCATAGTTAGCATTGTTGTACGTTTATAATCATGTCAGTTGCCCATCTGTAATTTTTTTACCTCGCATAGAAGTTTTATTGTCTTTTGGGAGAGAGACATCACTAGTGAACATCACGGGACCCCGGTCCATATTCTCATCATTTTTTACATGCCTATTTACTTTCTAGCTTTTACTTTCAGTTGCTATAATTATCATTACCCCTTGTGTTTGATCCTTTGTAAACAACAAGACCGGAGAGACTGAAAACCTCTCTGAACTTCGTTGGGAGAAAAGTTATTTGTGTCTGTGAGCAGGTCCAGGAGAAGCAAGTGATTATCATAAACAGTGCGTCACTTGTCGAACCACCTACTTATCATTGTCGGAGTCCTACTGGAGACAAACCTCGGTATCTTCACCGAGGGAAACTTGCCGCTACGCTGCATCTCACCTTCCACTTGGGGTAACCAACGAAGGGCGAGAAGTCAATTATCATCTCTCGTGTATCAGAGGGCCCCACCCCCTTTGGTACCCAACGATGACTCATATATTCACCCTCATCGATAAATCCCCAGAACAGAAGTCGCTTTTCCAATTCTCGTCGCGGAGCTGCCGCCACCCTCTGTTCTTCTCCGAGAGAGCTAATCTGGAGGCTGTTTTGGCCTCCGGTGAGGGGGAATCATCGCCATCGCTCCATGACTTCTCCTTTCATGTGTGAGTAATTCCCTGCTGTAGGCAAAAGGATGGTAGGGATTGGATGAGTTAGATCATGTAATTTTTTATCAGATTGTTGGGGGCATCTTGCCTATCATCTATTATGGTGTTTATCATCTTTGCTACAACTTGTTGTTCTTATTGCTTGTCAATTTGGGCCCGAGTTCCATGATTTTAGATCTGAACCCTATATGTTTGCATGAATATATTTGTGTTCTTGATCCTATCTACGAGTTGTATGCACCTACTATAGTCCGGAACCAGCGATCCCAATGGTGACAGCATGGGACACCAAAGGAGATGGACTATAATTTGAAGATTCCATGTATCCATTGATTAGTAATGCTTTCTTTCGGTGTTCTTTGACAGGAGCACCTTAATCTCCAAAAGTTCCTTTTGGCCCCGTTTGTAGCGGGATGGTAGGACAAAAGATCTTGTGCAAGTTCTTATTGCAAGCACGTAAAACTACCTTCGGGATACATTCTAATGTTTGATATATGCCTAGATGATCATTACTTTTCTGTGTGCCTTGCCCCATGTAAAATACATGATGTCTCTCATTCATGCAACGCCCAACCATCCGTCCCCCTAGCCTATAGTGTTTTAATTTTGCTAGTCACAAGTTACTTTACTTTACCATTTTTACTTTCGTTGCTTTGCTACCACTATATCCATTACCACTATCACTTCCATACCACCGTTACCACTAATATCTCGTTACCAAGCAAGTATCTTTCAGGTGCGGTTGAATTGACAACTCAACTGTTCAAGCTTATAAATATTTTTTGGCTCCCCTTGTGTCGAATCAATAAATTGGGTTATGTTGCCCGCGAAGACTATCGCGGTCCCCTACACTTGCGGGTCATCAAGACTCTTTTCTGGCGCCGTTGCCGGGGAGCATAGCTCTATTTATAAGTCTACTTGAAGCTATTCTTCTCGCTGCAATTTATCCGCTATGGGTAAGAAAGGAGACCCCAAGGTCCCTATTTTACCATCCACTACAAGAAAAGGTACCGGTCTTGGCACCAGTGCTACGCTTGATTCACCATCTGTTATGAGTAAGCTTGTTTCACCACCACCACATGCTGCTTCTACTGAGTCCGTTACTCTGTCTGATACTTTTGATGATGCTTCCACAACTTTTGAGGAGACCAGTTCTCTTGGTCTCTATCTTTAATCTCAAATTGCTAAGGCTGCAAAACAATCTAGAATTGAAATTCCTGTTACACGTTATCCTATTTGCAGATCTCCTGGTTACCCAGACTTGAGTGGTCTCAAGGAAAGAATCCTTGATGATGATTATATTGAACTTGATGATGATTTATGCAGGGAACTTACAGAGTGTGCTGACTCTGACCCTGGTGTTGTTAATAAGCTGCTTGAAAAACACTCCATGAAGAGCAAGTTTACCCCAGATCCTAAATTTGCTTCATCTCCTATTTGCATTGAAGATGCTGATTTTGATTTCTCTGTTGATCTTTCACTTATATCTACAGTTGAATCTGACCCCTTTTATGGCAGAGAAAATGATGACGGTATAGCACACCTTACAAAACTTACTGATTTATGTGGTTTATTCTCTATAGATGAAAAGAAGAGAAACTATTATGTTACTAAGCTTCTTCCTTTTTATTTGAAGGAGGGTGCTAAAGCATGGTATGACGCACTGCCTTATGGATATATTAAAATTCCTCAAGAATTAGCTCAATATTTTGTTGCTAAATATTTTCCTGCTCATATGCAACATGCTGCTTTGCAAAGAATTATAATTTTAAATAGTTGCAGGATGAGCACCTCCTTAAAGCTTGGGGGAGGTATTGCACTTTGCTCAAGGCTACGCCGGGACATGGAGTCCCTAAGAATGTATTGCTTGATATATTTAATGCTGGTCTAATCGATGAATCTAGAGCCTATCTAGATAGTTGTGCTGGTTGTGTTTTCAGGGAAAGAATACCGGACGATGCTGAAGAACTAATGGGCAAGATAGCCAAAAATCACGAAGATTGGTCCATACCTGAACCACCTCCACCACCAAAGAAGCGGGGAATGCTCGTCTTGAACCCTGAAGACATGCAAGAAGCTAAGAAGTCTATCAAAGAGAGAGGTACTAAAGCTGAAGATGTGAAGGATCTACCTCCTATTGAAAAACTTTGTGAACCTACTACTCACCCTCCTATGGTAGAGGTACACTCTCTTTTTTATTTCAATGCAAGTGACATCCCTCATGGTAAGCCTCCTGATCAATGTTTAGATGAGCTTGATAATTTTATTATGAAGCAAAATTACGTTAATGAGAGGATTCAAAGTCAGTTACATGATGATACCCTTGCTATCAAAAGTTTGCTTGATGTTCTGGGTAGAACTGTTAATGATGTTAAAGGCCTTCTTAAGCATTTTAATATGGTTCAAACTCAGCTTGAACAAATTTCTAATGTGCAAAAAGATTTGCTAGCTAACAATGCCAAACAAGACATGCAGGCCTACGGGATTAAAATCCGAGGGGACACCCATACCCAAGATCCACTTTATCCAGAAGGACATCCCAAGAGGATCGAGCAAGATTCTCAAATGCATGAAGAAGATATCGTCAGCTCCCCTAAGAAGAAGAAGAAGAAGAAACACAAAGAAGCTGACAATTCAAATGATCCCATAGTTGAAGAAGATCCTCTTGTTGATCCTAACCGCATATCTACTTCCGATGCTGAAACTGAATACGGAGCTGAACCTTATAAAGATAAAGAGAAGAATGATCCTCCTGAAGTGCGAGAATAAGAAGCACCAGATAAACGCAAGAGATATACTAGAGAAGACTTCATCGCAAGGAAGCACGGGAAGGAACGAGAACCATGCGTACAAAAACCAATGCCCTTCCCAGGTAAGTCTCTCAAAACTAAAGAAGAAGAGCATTACAATAAATTTTGTGAATGGATGAAGACTCTTTTTCTGTAAATTCCTTTGACTGATGCTATTAAGTTGCCTCTGTATTCGAGGTATATGAAAGATATTGTGACTAATAAAATAAAAGTCCCTAATGAAGCAATATCTACTATGCTTGCTAACTATTCTTTCAATGGCAAGATTCTTGAGAATCTCGGTGATCCAGGTATACCCATCATTCCTTGCTCCATAAAGAATAATTATATTAGAACTTCCTTATGTCATCTTGGTGCAGGGGTGAGTGTTATACCTTTATCTCTCTATAAAAGACTTTTCTTAGATAAACTAATCCCCACAGATATCTCTCGTCAAATGGCTGACAAGTCAACAACCATTCCCATTGGTATTTGTGAGGATGTTCCTGTTGAGGTTGCTAATTGTTTGATCCTTACTGATTTTTTTGTGCTTGACATGCTCGAAGATGGGAGCATGTCTATTATTCTTGGTAGACCTTTTCTTAACACCGCAGGTGCTATTATTGATTGCAATAAAGGGAAGGTCACTTTCAATGTTAATGATAATGAACACACGGTATATTTTCCGAACAAGATCGATAAAAGGCATGGCCTTAACTCCATTGAGAATATTGAGACCGTGAAGATTGGTGATTATGATTGTCCTCTACATGTGCATCACAAATATAAAACAATCATGGTAGTTATAATCTCCCTTAAATAAAGGTACCATAAATGCCTTATAAGAAAGTGAAACTTTTTGCTCGATATATCACTTGTTTAGTAGTAAGACTTGATCAACCTTGCTAATAAACAAGTTTTATATAAGTAAAAAGGGGATCTTACTATATGTGCATTTCTTTTAGCTTTCATCTATCTTGTTGTACCAAAGTTTATGCTTTTGAAACTTCATATGTTTAACCACTGTTTCGAGCTCTCCGAAAGTTTTTGCAGCTTTTGCCACCTCAGAAAATTCTCAAAAATGAAGTTGTCCGAAAAATTCCAGAAAAAATATATTAAACTTTTTCACAAAATAAGAAGCACACGGGAACCTGGGGATGAACAGGGGGCCACCCCTGGTCTAGGCGGCCAGGTGGCTCGGCCTGGCCCTTGGCCACGCCACCAGGGCGCCTGGGCCCACCAGGCCCCCTTTTCAGGTGAGTCTTCTTCATCTCTCTCTCTCTCTCTCACTCTAGAAACTCGTGTTTTGTTGTTGGAACCCGAGTTCTTGCTGTTCTTGGAGCCAAATTTCGATCTCTCTACTCAGCCAATCATTTGAGTTGAAATTTTGAGCATTTTCTCCCTGGTATTTGACTCCTCCACCCCTCCAATTATAATTTTGAATGGTGGTCATATTTATGAGTATTTAGAAATTTTTGGAGTTGTTCATATGAGCTTGCATGCATGTTTATAAATTTATTTTTGAAGTTTTGATGCAAGTATATGCTTTAGAGAAGTGAGTAGAGTAGTTTACCTCAACTCAGTTTGCTTAGACATTCGTTTTTGTAACTTTTCAAAAAAAATCAGAAATGAGCTTATTTGGAAAGGCTAAGGGATGGCTTGGGAAGAAGAGGCCCGAGCCTACGGATAGAGTAACTGTTGGGAATGTGCCCTAGAGGCAAATAAAACATGTTTTATTGAGCATATTCCATTAGTTCATAATACGTTTTATACTATGCTATAACTGTATTAAGCGGAAACCTTAATACAGGTGTGGTATACAAACAACCAGGTCCCTAGTTAACTCTAGTATACTAGTCCATTGGGCGATCGATGATCAAGGTTTCCTGATCATGAGACAAATAAGTCTGCTAGCAATGGAGTCGTATCATTGGGATAATGATATGATGGACATACACCCACCAGAAGTGTTGCGATGTGATCAAGTCACATAGTTCGACATTGCGATAACTATAACGTAGTGGCCAGATCATTTGACCATAATGATCATAAATTGTCATCTATGAGGAGACTTTGATTTGTATCCCACCGCCTGACTGAAATATGATGGCCATAACGGTGCACTTTGGGTATTCCGAAATAGATGGTTGATGAGTATGAAAATAGATCAAAGCGGGATTTGTCCATCTGAGTGACGGATAGGTACTCTGGGCCCACTCGGTGATATTGCATCATAAGGTTTGTGCAAACATGTGACTAGGTCACGGAGTTGTAATATCACGGGAACGAGTAAACTTGTTTGTTGAGAACGAGGGCGAACTAGGTATATTGGATACCGATGATCAAACCTCGGACAAGCAAAGTACCGTAGGACAAAGGGAACAGGCACACGGTTAACGGATCCAACAGCGATTGAAGTTCATTCGATGGAAGCGCATGGGCTATCAAGGATTGTAACCAGGTCCAATTGATTAGTCATTGATGAATGAGATTGTCTTGATCATGTCTGTTGTTTCCCGGACCGTAGGGTGTTACACTTAAGGGTATTCGACGCAGTAAGGGTTGATTCGGGATCACCGGAGAAATAGGAGAGAACACCGGAATTTTTTCCGATGGAGGCCAGAAATGTTTCTGGAGATTTTGAATTGTTCAAAAAATTATTTAAATATGTTTTAGTATTTAATTAATGAATTAAATATTAAAATTATAATTTAAATAATTAAGAATGAATTAAAAAGGTACATAGGCCTCATAGGGCGCATTCCCCTTGGGCCTTGCGCCAAGGGAGGGGCCCACTCCCCCCCCCCTGGCCGGCGCACCCCCCCCCTTGGTGGGATTAGTCCCACCTCGGGGAGGGATGGAGGTTCCCACCCCTCCTCAGCCTATATAAGGAGGGGTAGGGGTGCCCTTTTGATTCATCCAATCAATTCTCTCTTCCTTCCTCCTTTCTCCTTCCTTGCGTGGACTCCCTGATACGTCCAAAATGCATCACTATTTTATATAGTAATTCTTTCTTATTCATTGATATATTTCATGATATGATGATATTATTATGTTGTTTTGGCTTATTTTACACAGTTTGCAACTTTCCGGTGCCGAAGCAACAGACGCAGGATTCAGCGGTAAAAAGTGGACGCTGAGTTGCTGAAGAAGAACACCTCCAAATTACCTGAAAATCGACGGAGGCTGTTTTCCAGAAGGATCACGAAGACACGCAAAAGAGCAACCAGAGGAGGGCCACAGGGTGCCCAGGCGGCCACCTGGCGTGGCCCCACCCCTGGCCGCGCCGGGAGGGCGCCTGGACCCCCGGGGCCACTCCGGCTCCCCCCCTTTGGCCTATATACTCCTCGTCGTCCAAAAACCCTAAAAGAGAGAGAGAGTTTCTGGAGTTCCGCCGCCGCTCCGTGGCGGAAACCTACAGAGAAGAAAAGCCATCTCTAGCGGGCAGATTCCGCCGGGGAGATCACCTCCCGGAAGGGGAGATCGTCGCCATCGTCACCACCATCGGCACGGGCATCATCGAGATCATCATCAACATCATCCCCATCATCAGCACCATCTCCATCTCCATCCAATCTCATCTCACAATTGCAACTCGTGTTGTAATCCGTACTATCTATCCTCTCTACTCTATCGGTGTTGATTACTACTTTGTGGTGAATGCTATATAGTTTTGTTGGAGAAATATTATTGTGTTCAGATTGTTTATCATCTATTTATTCCCACTGATCATGATCTCTTTTATGTCTTGTGAATAGTTACTTTAGTTCTTGAGGACATGGGAGAAGTCTAGTTGTTAGCAGTCATATGATGTTGAAGTAATATGTGTTGGTTGATATTTGAGTTGTGTTGTTATTTTCCTAGTGGTGTTGTGTGAGTCGAACACTCAACACTTCGCCTTATCAAGGACCTAGGGGAATACATTGTGTACAAAGAATGCTTACGGTGGGTTGCCAGAATGACAGAAACCTAAACCCCAGTTCGCATGCTTTTGCACAAGGGAACAATGGATCACCGATCGTATTGCTATGGTTAGGCTTTTGCCTTAATTACTATCTTATATTTGCGGATGCTTGCAAGGTGTTTAATCATAAGAGTAGACTTATCTTAGTCTAGAGGGTGTACTAGCATAGATCCACCCACTCAACACTTATCAACACAGCACATAGTACCGATACGGAATATGGCTAAAGCACATGACTACCTCTCCCGTGTGTCCTCAAGAACACTTTAGCTTTTATAAGTTCAGTTGCTAGACCACTCCTTTGCTAAGAAAGGATTGGGCCACTTGTTACTCTCCAGTATCTTTTACTTTGCTCGTTTTTACTATCTTGTTGCTTATACCAAGAAAACCCCTAAAAAGTTATCTTTCAGTGCTTGCAGTTATCTCCTTACCAAAGTCACTTGCTATTACCTTCTGCTCCTCGTTGGGTTTGACACTCTTACTTATCGAAAACGCTGCAACAGATCCCTTTACGTTGAGGGTCATCAAGCTACGTTTTCTGGCGCCGTTGCCGGGGAGCGTAGCGCTATTAGTAAGTGGAGCTGGTAAGGAAGTTTTTTTATATTTCTGTTTTTAGTTTTGCTGTTGCTGCTTTTGTCCTTATGGACACCCCTACTCTTGGATCATTGTTCTTGGGGAGCCGCCCCACAACTAAGGTAGTCACTCATGACCCTGCTGAAATTGTGCCTTATAAGATACCATCTGGTATTATCGATTATGTCTTAGCTAATCGCTATGCAGGAGACAAACATCCAGGTGAACACTTGCCATATTTATCACAACTATGTTCATTATTCAAGCTTGCAGGTGTGTCACTGGAGTTCGTTATGAAGAAATTATTCTCCATATCGCTTACGGACAGAGCTTCAGATTGGTATAAGCTCCTCGATAACTCACATTCTCTTAATTGGGAAGAGCTTATGTCCCTCTTTTATACAAAGTTTTACCCTCTTCATGAAGTTCATCGAGACAGGAATTACATCTATAACTTTAGGTCTCGCGACGGAGAGAGCATCGCTCAAGCTTGGGGGAGACTTAAATCCCTAATGTTCAAATGTTCTATCCATAAGCTCCCCAAAGATATTATACTTACAAATTTTTATGCCATGCTTTCTCGTCAGGATAAGGAAATGCTGCATGCCTCCTCTAGCGGGGTATTTCAGACAAAGAGCGTTGAAGAAAGATGGGATCTCATCGAAAGGATCCAGAAGAATACTAAAGACTGGGAAATCGATAAAGGTATTGATCCTGCTATAAATTATGAGCATGATTATATTGAGAGCTATGTGAAAACTGATTTTTTTAATACCTTTTGCTCTAAGATTGGTCTGGATTCCCATCTAATGATTGATTTTTGTAAGAACTTTGCATCTCATGTTGATTCTTCTAAGATGAAGAAGGATCGGTACCATAAGCCTTTCAAAGAAGTACCTATTGATATTCACGTTGCTGATCCTATTTTGCCTGCAGTTATGTATGAACAACCCCCTTTTCCTTCAAGGATAAGGGAGCACTCTTTTGTGATAGGCATTATAAATAAAAGTGAGAGAAGAACAGGAGAACCTGAGGACCAGATCACAGTCGATCCTCAAGTTGCTATGGTAAAAGATTTAGTTACTAATGATGTTTCAGATTCTATTATAAATTTTTGTGTTGTTTCAACTAACATTGTCACAGCCAAGAATAAAAGCCCAATTTCAGGTACACCAGTTGTATCCGTTAAAATAGGAGATCACAATTATTATGGGCTATGCGATATGGGATCAAGTGCTAGCGCGATTCCTTATTCGCTTTATCAAGAGATCATGGGTGAGATTTCACCCTGTGAACTCGAAGAGATTGATGTCACTATACACCTTGCAAACAAAGCTACTATCTCTCCCATTGGGATTGTGAGAGATGTTGAAGTCCTATGCGGAAAGGTAAAATATCCTACCGACTTTCTCGTACTTGGTTCAGTACAAAATATTTTTTATCCTATTATTTTTGGTAGACCTTTTCTCAGAACTTGTGGAGCTATTATAGATTGCAAGAAAGGTAAAGTTTCTGTTGAATTCAATGGGGAGCCATATGAATTTAACTTTTCTAAGATCTCTAAGCAGCCTCGTGATGCTGAATTACCTAGTGATGATAAAATTATTGAAAGTATTGCTTCTATTGCTATTCCCCCTAATGATCCTTTGCAGCAATACATGGAGGACCATGAGAATGATACTCATATGCAGGAAAGGAATGAAATTGATGAAATCTTCTTGAGACAACCTGCTATCCTGAAGCACAACCTTCCGGTTGAACCTTTAGGAATTCTATCCAAACCAAAAGAAGACCCGGTGTTTGATCTCAAACCTCTTCCCGATACACTCAAGTATGCTTATTTAGATGAAAAGAAAGTATATCCTGTTATTATCAACTCTAACCTTTCAGGATATGAAGAAGAGCGATTATTGGAGATAGTTCGTAAACACCGTGGTGCAATTGGCTATACCCTTGATGACCTTAAGGGAATTAGTCCATCTATCTGTGAACATACTATCAACCTCGAGCCCGATGCTAAACCTGTTGTTGACCATCAACAACGGTTGAAACCAAATATGATGGATGTTGTGAGGACCGAAATCCTCAAGCTTCTAGCCGCAGGTATTATCTACCCGATAACTGATAGTAAATGGGTAAGTCCAGTTCATTGTGTTCCTAAGAAAGGAGGGACAACTGTAGTCCCTAATGATAAGAATGAACTAATACCTCAGAGAATTATTATTGGATATAGAATGTGTATTGATTACAGGAAGTTGAATAAGGCGACCAGGAAGGACCACTACCCGCTGCACTTTATCGATCAGATGCTTGAGAGGCTGTCCAAAAACACCCACTTCTGCTATCTTGACGGGTATTCAAACTTCTCTCAAATTCATGTTAACACTGCCGATCAAGAGAAGACCACTTTCACTTGTCCTTATGGTACTTATGCTTATAGGCGTATGCCTTTTGGTTTATGCAATGCCCCTGCTACTTTTCAGAGATGTATGTCTGCAATATTTCATGGTTTCTGTGAGGAGATTGTGGAAGTCTTCATGGACGATTTCTCCGTCTATGGAACTTCCTTTGACCACTGTCTCCACAATCTTAATAAAGTTTTGCAGAGATGCGAGGATACAAACTTAGTTCTAAACTGGGAAAAGTGCCACTTCATGGTTAACGAAGGGATCGTGCTTGGCCACAAGATTTCCGAGAGGAGAATTGAAGTGGACAAGGCGACAATTGAAGCTATCGAAAGGATGCTCTATCCAAGGGACATTAAAGGTATTCGTAGTTTTCTCGGTCATGTTGGTTTCTATAGAAGATTTATTAAAGACTTTTCTAAGACCTCGAGACCCCTCACTAATATTCTCCAGAAGGATGTTCCTTTTGTATTTGATGAAGATTGTAAGGAGGCTTTCGAAGTTCTTAAGAAAGCTTTAATAACCGCTCCTATAGTACAACCGCCTGACTGGAGTTTGCCCTTTGAAATTATGTGTGATGCTGGTGATTTTGCTGTTGGATCTGTTTTAGGACAAAGGGTTGATAAGAAATTGAATGTTATATATTATGCTAGTAAGACCCTTGATAGTGCTCAAAATAATTATGCTACTACTGAGAAGGAATTCTTAGCAGTAGTGTTTGCTTGTGATAAATTTAGGCACTATATTGTTGATTCTAAAGTCATTATTCATACTGATCATGCTGCCATTAAGTATATTATGACGAAGAAGGATGCCAAACCAAGACTCATCAGATGGGTACTCCTCCTTCAAGAATTTGATTTGCAGATTGTTGATAGAAAAGGAGCAGACAACCCTGTAGCGGACAATCTTTCAAGGATGAAAGACATACCGCATGATCCCATACCAGTCAACGACAGTTTTCCAGACGAACGACTTGCCGTTGTTAAAGTACAATCTCTTTCCGATCCTTGGTTTGCAGATTATGCTAATTTTATCGTTGCAAAGTATTTGCCTCCAGGTTTAACATTTCAGCAAAGGAAGAAGTTCTTCCATGATTTGAGGCATTACTTTTGGGATGACCCACATCTTTTCAAAGAAGGTCCAGACGGGATCGTTAGAAGATGCATACCGGAACACGAGCAGAAGGACATTCTCAAGCAATGTCACGATAGTCCCTATGGAGGACATCACGCCGGCGAGAGGACCGCACATCAGGTTCTCCAATTAGGTTTTTATTGGCCTACTCTCTTTAAAGATGCTAGAAATTATGTTTTAGCCTGTGATAAATGTCAGAGAGTTGGTAATATTAGTAGGAGGAATGAGATGCCTATGAATTACTCACTAGTGATTGAGCCTTTTGATTGCTGGGGTTTTGATTTTATGGGTCCTTTTCCTTCTTCGCACAAGTACACTCACATATTAGTTGTTGTTGATTATGTAACCAAGTGGGTTGAAGCAATCCCCACTGAGAGTGTTGATCACAAAGCATCTTTGAAAATTCTCAAAGATGTAATTTTCCCTAGGTTTGGTGTACCTAGGTATATCATGACTGATGGGGGATCACACTTCACGCATGGAGCTTTTAGAAAAGCTTTAGCCAAGTACGATGTCAATCATAGAATTGCTTCACCGTACCATCCTCAAACTAGTGGGCAAGTTGAGCTCACCAACAGAGAGATCAAGTTGATCTTGCAAAAGACAGTTAACAGAAATAGGAAGGACTGGTCAAATAAGTTAGGAGATGCTTTGTGGGCGTATAGAACTGCTTACAAAAACCCCATGGGCATGTCCCCCTATAAAATGGTCTATGGCAAGGCTTGCCATTTGCCATTAGAGTTAGAGCACAAAGCTTTCTGGGCTGTTAGAGAGCTTAATGCTGACCCAAAGTTAGCTGGTGAAAAGCGTCTCATGAACTTGACTTCTCTAGATGAGTGGAGAAGTGAAGCTTACGAGAGCGCTAGAATGTTCAAGGATTTCTCCACGATACGCACGCCGTCGTGCTGCTGGAATCGGGATCGAAATCCATCTTCTTTCCGCTGGTCGCCTGGTTCGGAGCCCGGAGCGATGTCGGGTATACTGTATGTGTATAATCCCGCGAGGCACTACACTTGTGGTGCTACTTCATCGTCGTGGCCGTATGGCGGCGTCTTCACCGACAACGTTCCGACGGGACGTAATCCCTTCATCGGTCTCAAGGACCGGGTGGCTACAGGAGTCATCGTGGAGCTGCGCGGCATCGGGGATTGCCGGTACGACTACACCAACCACGTTCACGCGGGAACGTTTCCCGCTTAACGGACTACATACTGGTATGTGACCTATTCCATCTGTTACTTGCATCTCCATAGCATAGGTCTTGGGATTGGGTATCGTAGGTTATGAAAAAATTGTGTTTTCTGCCCCGAACCCCAACGGTGGTATCAGAGCAAGGCTATGCGTAGATGTATTGTACGGATAGAACACATCTAGTATGTGGGCATCAATTCTTCAATTGTTACCCTCTCACGCGTACTCGTTTAGCATTGCGGCAATGTACTGATGAAGCGGCCCCGACCGACCTTACGCGTTTACGCGAGACTGGTTCCACGCTTGACGTATGGCTTGTACCATATAAGTGGCTGGGGGTGTCTGTCTCTCTAACATTAGCTTTGCGAAGACGTTTGCAACGGAGGGCTGATGTGCGAGGTGATGATAGTGATTTCTCGCCCTTCGTTGGTAAACCCCAAGTGGAAGGTGTGATGTAGCACAGCAACAAATTTCCCTCAGTAAAGATACCAAGGTTTGTCTCCAGTAGGACTCCGGAGATGATAAGTAGGTGTCAGTGGCGCAACTGACGTGGACCTGCACACAGACACAAATAACTTTGTTCCCAACGAAGTTCAGAGAGGTTGCCAATCTCTCCGGTCTTGTTGTTCACAAAGGATCAAACACAAGGGATAATGATAGCAACTGAAAGTAAAAGCAGAAAAGTAAATGAGCGTGGAAACAGTGATGAGGATATGGACCGGGATATGTGATGTTCACTAGTGATGTCTCTCTCCCAAAAGACGATAAAACTGCTATGCGAGGTGAAAAATTTACAGAAGGGCAACTGACAGGATTATGAACGCACCGCAATGCTAACTATGCTACAAAAGAAAGGAAGAGGCTCAAAAGCATGGGCAGAACGCCAAAATAAGTAGACCGAAATCCAACTGCATCTACTACTAATCATCCACCTTGAGATATCTATCCAGAACATCTCGCTGGTATTAAGTTGCGAGCCCCACCCAAAGTGTAAACCCAAAGCAACAGACAACTGCATTAAAAAGCACTTTGCGTAAAGTAAATAATCCTTGTAACCTCGGTTACAAGCACCATTGTTTCCCCCCTTGTGGCAACAGCACATCCCCTAGACTCATGTTTCTGTCACTCAAGCGTGTCATCGGGGGGCATGAACCCACAATCGAGCATAACGTTCCCTCTTGGGGTTACTACCTACTACTTGGCCAAAGCAATAAACAGCAACGGAGAACATGCAAGAATTACTCAAGAACAAAATATAAGAGATAAGAACCAAATATATTACTCAATCACAATCTGAACATAATCTCATAATCCATCAGATCCAACAGCAGAAAGATTACAAAAGTGCCTCGATCATGTAGGGCAGCTCACGAGGTCTAAACCATGAAGAACAAAGAGGGGAGGAGAACATCACATAGCTACTGATCACGGACCCATGGTCCAAAGGAAACTACTCACGACACATCCGGGAAGCATCCATGGTGGAGAGGAGACTCCTGGAGGTCGGCCCTCCCTCCGGCAGGGTGCCGGGAAGAAGTCTGCTGGTGCTCTCGATCTCGGAAGCGCGACAGCGGCGGAACAAAGGCGAGAACGCGAAAAAGGGTTCTGGCCTCGAGGGTTTCTCATCACGGAGAATATATAGGCGAAGGGGGGCTGCCAGGGGGGCCACCAGGGGTCCAGGCGCCCCCCTGGCGCGGCCAACCCCTGGGGCGCGCCACCAGGGCGCCTGGGCCCCTAGTGGTGGCCCTCTGGCCCCACCTAGGTTCATCTGGAAGGTTCTTCTGCGCTGATTTTTTTATCTGATTTTTCCCGAATTTTTGGAGCACTTTTTATATGGGGGAAAACTGAAATAGAAAAACAGCAGAAAACAGGAACTGGCACAGTGGTGCACTGAGTTAATAGGTTAGTCCAAAAATGATCAAAAGTGTATGAAAGTGTATCTAGATCATAGCAATATCACACAAAACATGCATGGAGCAAGCAGAAATTATAGATACGTTTTGGACGTATCAACATCCACAAGCTTAATTCCTGCTCGTCCTCGAGTAGGTAAATGATAACAGCATAATTTCTATGGTGACATGCTAGCAACCATATAAGAACTTTGAAAAGTAAAGCAATCAAGGTTAGAGATTCAATTCAAGTCATAACATCCAAGAGTCTATATTAGCATTGAAACAAGTAACAAAAGAACATTAGGTGCAAGAGCTCTCGCTGTCCGTGACTCGAATGTCTCCAAATGGTGTTTGCGTGCAAGAAGGGGGATAGGGAATACGAGAAAAATATTTATTTGTTGAGAACTCAATCTACTAAAGTTTCACACTTGCTCTTTTTCTGGAATCTTATCTTGACTCGTCCCCAGACCACTAGCCAGGTAAAAGTCAATTTGATCCACTCCTCTTTCAATATTTTGAGCACTCATGCAATGGATGAGCGTAAGCACGAGAGTTCACACTTAGGATGGCAAAGAGAGAAGTACGGAGGAGGAGGAGGAAGACAAAAAAAGAATGAGAAAGGCTCACATCAATGAGGACAATCATAGGCAAGAGATGCCAAATGATAGATATGATGTGAGGAGTAGGGATTGCCATGCAACGGATGCACATATGAGCTAGGAAGCTCTCCAATGGTACTAGTGGGGTGCATCTAACTTGCTCGCTCATGAAGACCTAGAGCTCGTTTGAGGAGGCTCATCCTTGGAATATGCAAGCCAAGTTCTATAGTGTGAAGGTCCCCACATAGCTATATGCATAATGATCATCTCTATGGAGTACAAGGATATAAAAGGAGTACTAGTGTGGATCTCTCAAAAGGATAGTAGTGTTGCCCCTTTCTCTCTTTTTATTTCTTTTTCTCTTTTTCTATTTTTTTTATTTTTTTTGGTGGCCTCAATGGCTCTTTCTATTTAACTCTCATTTGTCTTCTTTG
This sequence comes from Bromus sterilis, assembly GCA_950022295.1. Taxonomy (NCBI): domain Eukaryota; kingdom Viridiplantae; phylum Streptophyta; class Magnoliopsida; order Poales; family Poaceae; genus Bromus; species Bromus sterilis. The sequence continues at coordinate 122,216,699 of OX465601.1, read as the reverse complement.
GGATCTTTTATTGTGTCCACTTTGGGATCTTTTCCTCACTTAAGGGCAACACTCTATCTTACAAGAAGGTAAAGGAGATCTTTCACACTTTACAAGGTACTCAAAATCATAAAGAAGATGTAACTATCATGATGTATGCAATGTTTGCGTCTGCCAGTGTAGCAGAATAAGCAATGATACTAGCGCGTCATGTAGAAATGATTAGGGCAAGGCCCCACTAGCATGCGGCTCATCGATCATGCAAAAGCATGTATGACATGAAGATCAAGTCATGAAGAGGTGGATGTTGCATGGCAATATATCTCTGAAAGGCTATGGAAATGCCTTGATAGGTAGGTATGGTGGCTGTTTTGAGGAAAGATATAAGGAGGCTTATGATGATAGAGCATATCATGCCAAGGGTTTGGATGTACCGGCGAAGGTGGACACCAACTCTCGGAGTGAGGAGGCAATGCACGGCACGGGAGAGGCTAGCAAAATATGGGAAGGTGGAAGTGTCAACTTTCAATACTTACATTGGTCCGAAGAACTCATGCACTTATTATCGGTAACTCTCAATCTAATAAGGAGGTTCACAAAGAGACAAGTACCCCGAGGAGGAGTGTATGGGGGTTTGGTTATCCTTGCGCACCCTCGACTCATGGTACGTGAGTGTACTCTAATATTCGATCCCTCCAAAGATTAGTGATCCATCTAGTAGTTAGAGTTCTCAACTAGTTTTTGTAGGTTTTGAAAATGCACACGGATTGCCCAAAATACGACACCTATCACTAATAGGCTAGAGCTCTTGACACCAAAAGTTCAGACATTACTCACATCAATACCTCAAAACTATTGCAAGTTACTACTAGAATTAAATAGCAACCTCAATTACCTACTTCCAAGACAAAACACAACTCAGTGCAACAACCAACTCTCTTAACAAGATAAACATGAAAACTAAAGAGAGTTCCAGGAACAAACTAAACAAAAGCCAAGGCTCTTGCTAAAGACAAACTAAGACTAAAACTAAACATGGCAGCAGCTACGAAAAGATAAAGAACACACAACAGCAAAAAGATAAGCAGGAAAAATCCTATGATGTGTTCTAGATTGGAGTGGAGCGTGTTTCTCTCCCACACAAAGTAAGATGGGGTCTAACTTGTTATGACCAGCAAGAAAAACTAAAGAAAACTAAAAATAAAACCTAAGAGCGAGACGCTCCAAGCATAGCACATAACGCATGAAGTGATAAAAATATAGTGAGACGAAGGACGAACTGATGATTGTTGATGGAGAAGGGGATGCACGGGGGCATCCCCAAGCTTAGACGCTTGAGTCTCCTTGAATATTTATTGGGGATGAATGGGGGCATCCCCAAGCTTGAGCGCTTGACACTCCTGGATCTTCTTTCATCATCTTCCATCGCACACTTGAAAACTCCCTTCATACATAACTCATCATAAGCTGATTGGAGAGGTTAGTACCCTTAATAAAATAATTTTCCCCACTGGATATAAAGATATTCTTGAAGAGCTATTGTTTCTCAAGAGTGCCAAAAAGTTTTTGCAACGAAAAAGCAAGCTTAAGGTTTGCAAAAGTGAAGAGAGGCAAAACGTGGCAGAATCTGTGAAAAACAGAACAGCAGGTAGTAGAGAATTTTTTCGGGGCACTTCTGCAACTCAAATCAAAAAACTCAGAACATATGAAAGTTTCAAAATTGTATAGAGCATGCTGTCAAACAAATTCAGATCAAAAGATGATCTGGTGATTTTATTCGAATTTTTCTGTCCAGGGACAGAATCTGTTTTCTGGACAGCATGTCACAACTTTTGCTTCCCTTATCATAAGAGGCTATCACTTGGCACAAAGCTGAAAAATAAAGATACAATGATGTTGCTACAGTAGTAACAAACATCAAGACATAACAAAAGCAAAAAGAAACCTAATTCGTTGTGGGCTGCCTCTAAAAAAGCGCTTTCTTTTATGCCTTTAAGCTAGGCATGATGCAAAAGAAGAATCAAGGGTCTCCAAGATCAGAATCATAAAAACCTTCAAATTGATTTTCAATAAGCTCATTCTTCTTCTTCCTAGGAAAGAGGTACTTACCTTTCACCATACCGCGTAAGCGTATGTGCCCGTTACCAATATCAATGAAGCCTTTCATGGCACGGAGGAAGTCTCTTCCGAGCACAATGTTACTTTGGTTTGGCTCCATGATGAAGAAATCCATTGGTGCAGTCCTATGAAGGAATGCAACTTATACTTCTTTTACCTTTCCTTTAATCTCTGAAATATCTCCATTAGAATGTTCATGATAAGATGATAATTTATCCATATCTAGCTTCAAAGAATCATAAACTATTTTTGGCATAGTAGAAACTGTGGATCCAATATCACAAAGAGCAAGGAAGCATTGGTTAGAGATGCTAATCCTAACAAAGGGCTCCCAATCATCATCTATCTCCAACATTTCTTTCTTGTTGGACTTAAGTTCCTCTACTTTCCTCAAGTCTAGAGCATCCAATCTTTTTTCAATATTGGCAAGTCTATCTATGACAGTATCAATACTACGATCATAAACAAAATAACTAGATAGACTATGCAAAATATCAAGAGCCCTAACTTCATCACACTCTAGAAAATCTTCTTCAGCTATAATATCAAGAGAGTGTTTACACCACTTAAAAAGACCATGGTAAAAATTTCTAAGCACAATTTTTATAGGTATCCAAGGCATAATTCTTTTATGTGCTTAAGAAATTCTGTCCCATGCCTTCTTCATATTTTCTCCATCTCTTTGACGGAAATCGAGAACTTCCGATTCCCGCAAAGCACCTAGCCCTAACATGTTCATCTAAACAAGGACGACTACTAACAACAAGATAAACAATTTTTTTGTGATTTTTGATATAGGACACAAAGATAAAAACTGAAAGGTAAACTAACAAGACTAAAAAACAAAGGTAAAGGGTAGTGTGCAACTCCCCTATCTTAGCACTCGGAATCCCCGGCAACGGCGCCAGAAATTTTGCTTGATGTGCGAGGTGATGATACTGATTTCTCACCCTTCGTTGGTAAACCCCAAGTGGAAGGTGTGATGTAGCACAGCAGCAAATTTCTCTCAGTAAAGATACCAAGGTTTGTCTCCAGTAGGACAACGGAGATGATAAGTAGGTGTCAGCGGCGCAACTGACGCAGACCTGCACACAGACACAAATAACTTTGTTCCCAACGAAGTTCAGAGAGGTTGTCAATCTCTCCGGTCTTGTTGTTTACAAAGGATCAAACACAAGGGATAATGATAGCAACTGAAAGTAAAAGCAGAAAATTAAATGCGCGTGGAAACAGTGATGAGGATATGGACCGGGATACGTGATGTTCACTAGTGATGTCTCTCTCCCAAAAGATGATAAAACTGCTATGCGAGGTGAACAAATTACAGAAGGGCAATTGACAGGATTATGAACGCACCGCAATGCTAACTATGCTACGAAAGAAAGGAAGAGGCTCAAAAGCATGGGCAGAACCCCAAAATAAGTAGACCGAAATCCAAATGCATCTACTACTAATCATCCACCTTGAGATATCATCCACAACATCTCGCTGGTATTAAGTTGCGAGCCCCACCCAAAGTGTAAACCCAAAGCAACAGACAACTGCATTAAAAAGCACTTTGCGTAAAGTAAACAATCCTTGTAACCGCGGTTACAAGCACCGTTGTTTCCCCCCTTATGGCAACAGCACATCCCCTAGACTCATGTTTCTGTCAGTCAAGCGTGTCATCAGGGGGCATGAACCCACAATCGAGCATAACGTTTCCTCTTGGGGTTACTACCTACTACTTGGCCAAAGCAATAAACAACAACGGAGAACATGCAAGAATTACTCAAGAACAAAAATATAAGAGATAAGAACCAAATATATTACTCAATCACAATCTGAACATAATCTCATAATCCACCAGATCCCATCAAACTCAGCATAGCAACAGCAGAAAGATTACAAAAGTGCCTCGATCATGTAGGGCAGCTCGCGAGGTCTAAACCATGAAGAACAAAGAGGGGAGGAGAACATCACATAGCTACTGATCACGGACCCATGGTCCAAAGGAAACTACTCACGACACATCCGGGAAGCATCCATGGTGGAGAGGAGACTCCCGGAGGTCGGCCCTCCCTCCGGCAGGGTGCCGGGAAGAAGTCTGCTGGTGCTCCTGATCTCGGAAGCGCGGAGGCGGCGGAACAGAGGCGAGATCGCGAAAAAGGGTTCTGGCCTCGAGGGTTTCTCGTCACGGAGAATATATAGGCGAAGGGGGGCAGCCAGGGGGGGCACCAGGGGTCCAGGCGCCCCCCTGGCGCGGCTAGCCCCTGGGGCGCGCCACCAGGGCGCCTGGGCCCCTGGTGGTGGCCCTCTGGCCCCACCTAGGTTCATCTGGAAGGTTCTTCTGCGCTGATTTTTTATCTGATTTTTCCCGAATTTTTGGAGCACTTTTTATATGGAGGAAAATTGAAATAGAAAAACAGCAGAAAATAGGAACTGGCACTGTGGTGCACTGAGTTAATAGGTTAGTCCAAATATGATCAAAAGTGTATGAAAGTTTATCTAGATCATAGCAATATCACACAAAACATGCATGGAGCAAGCAGAAATTATAGATAAGTTTTGGACGTATCAAGGGCCCTGACAGGGGTGTAATAGAGACGATTGCAGGATTGGTGTTGTGACTTGTTTTCGTAGGATAGAAACGGTTCTCTTCTCGAAACCCCTAGCAGCCACGTAAAACTTGCAAAAGATAAAGTAGAAAGGCGTTTTCAACTTTAATTTGCATGTCGGGGGGAATCATAGCATGTATGATTTATTGTTTTACATCCTGTTTTGCTAATATGCTAGATATAACGACGGTAGCATAAATAGGATAATCTCTCACAATACCAACATTGTGTTCTCCCTTAATGGGCACCGCCTGGAAGGATCACCCATATGGCTGACATTTCGTACATATCGGGTGTCACACATATGAAATGGCGTTCGCATGAGGTTGAATTCGGCAAGCCTGGCATATGCAGATATGGCCTTGCTGAACAGCTAACATTAAGGTTGGATTGGCAGGCTTGACGTATGTAGATGCGGGCCTGGAACATGGTAGATCGAAAGATCGAGCACGAGTCACATAGATGATGTGATTGGCATGATGGCCTACCTTAAACAACATACTGATGGCCGTGACGATCGGGGGAGGTATGGTGTTCGAGGATTGTGTAATCACTTAGTAAATTGAGAGATGTTGTACTAAGTGGGAGCTTTAGATTAAAGAAATTTAACTCCACATATTATGAACTTAATGTTCATGTCTTAGCAAATATCATTGTAGATAATGTCATACCCAAAATGTTTATAACTATGGCTCTTTAGCGTTATGAAGAACTTAAGGTAGATGGGTCTTACTTCATTAATTGTGTACCAACACCGTTAGAGACATACTCATTAGTAATGACTTGATAAACATAATACGAAGAACTGCTAGGAGATACGCCTGGTAACTCCGTAATCAAGTAAGATGATGATGAGTATCGTACTCACCGTCACTTATGAATGACTATCCAATACACCATACTTCATTCTATGGTGTTAACCAACACGTATGACGTGCTAGGTGAACTTGAAAACACTAAGTCACAAATCAGAGTAATGGAATATGAGTATATGGACGGGGTTTCTTTCAACCATGGTGGAAGGAACAACCTGCTGAGAAAGTAACTTGGAAACTGTATAAGATACATGAACACATTGTGCATAACTTGGACTACTAAATGACTAGTTACTTTCCGATAATTGAGGAGTTGCATCCGCTTCCTTCCATCTACAAAGACCATGTCTAGACTATGTCATGAAGGAGAATTGTTCACCTGTCGTGAGGTCAGGGTTAAAGTTAAGAACTTTAAGAGTAGAACCAATGCAGGAATAGTCATTGACGGAGAAAGTATATTTGATATACGAGTTATAAATGTCTTCCCCACAAAACACTAATTGCGGTTAATTAAGTATTCGATGCTTGAACTTGCCGCTTGAGAGTAGTTTGGAAGGGATGAGGTGACAATGTGTGCTGACGATAACCAAGATAGTTGATGGTCGACAACACTCTCCCTCTACATCTATCATTTGATTAATTATATGAATAAATTTATATCGTTTGAATGTGAACGTTATTAGTGTGTCTTGTATCTTGCAAAGACAATTATTCATATTAGTGAGAAACAAGTCAGTTGTTTTCCTTTTATGAATGATATCTTTTATGGTCACATTACGGTCATGAATGAGTTATTCTTATATTGATGATAGTAGTTTGATCATTTATAAGAAATATTGTAATACCAAGAAATTATCCAGACTTAATAATGACACTACAGTTTAAGTCATGAATGTTATGATGATGTTTTGAGATACTAGATCTCTTGACACATGAAAACCATGCCTCTTTAGGTGAGATGACTAAAACCTCGCGTTCTGGTAAAACAGAGTGTGTACTGACTGTTGAATATCATACATCGTGATGTATCGTATATCAGTATGTAGTGAAATTCATTATTTTGTGAACTTCGTATGTGGACTTAGATGAATATGTCTATTCACTAATGAAACATGAGTCTGAAATAATTTGATATGATCAAAGGGATTTCAGAGTGTAGATGGATATTAAATTAACAAGAAAGACAAGTCTCTATGATCTGATCAAAGTGACAGATGTTTTGAGTTAGCCTTGGGCATAAATACTTGTGAAAGTTGTTCCACAAATTACAATGCTTGGACACCTCAATATTGTTGATATGCCTGAACATCATAATCATACTCTATTGAATAGTGTATGGTCTAAGTTATCTCTTATCGAGTTACGTTATTATTGTTTAGAGTTATTAATTTGATATGCAAACACTCACTCCATTATAGGGAACCATCTGAGTTCGTTGAAACCAACACTATTATGTCATGGTGTATCGTGGTTTCTAGGAAGGCTGATTTATATGATAAATCATCTTTGTAGTGTATCCTTAGACAACTATGGATACATGTTCCACAACTATAACCAAATGAGCAAAACTTGTATTGCTAAGCTTGGTGTTTGTCAAGAATTGTTCTTGATAAATGTGATAATGGAAGAAAAGTAAAAGTTCAACCAAGGTAATTGACCTTGCCTCTAGATGTCAGAGTAACGCAACGCAATATGTTCCGGAAGCAAAGCTCTACAACTAGAGGAGAAACTAATGATAATGATCATGATGTTTCGATGGAAGCTTTTACTGAAAAAAGTAGGATTCAAGAATACATATTTGGCCTTTGTGCAAAATGATATTCATGATTCAGTTGTCAAGTTAATGGAACAAGACATACCTACGAACTACAAAGAAGGGATGGTGGACCTAAGTACGAGATATGACTATGAGTCATGAAATCCTATATTGAGTTACATTTAAGATTACTTGAATCGTATCGAGTAAACAAGTTACTTGATATTCTCAATAACTTCGGAGTTATAAGGAATAAATGTAAACATCAAAGAAGATATCAAGATTGATTTGTCACAAAGATTGTTTCTGAAAAATTCAATAGGTTGAGTACAATATGTAGCAATGCTTGAGTCAATGGGATATTCACTACGATTGATCCAAATGGTTATCAATATCGTGACTTCCTCAAATCCTGCATTTGAAGAAGTGTTGTAATTGGTACAACAAGAAGGTTTTGAAAACATATGGATGCTGGTGTCTCGTGATAGGAATTATCGATTTGATGAATGATGAAATGATTTTGGACTTAGCCAAAATATCGAGGAAACATGCATTTGCATGAAACTGAGTGGGAGAAGAATAGTTTCCTGAAACTTAATATGTAGACGACATATTTTGAGTGGGAGCTATGGGAGTACTATCATATCCTTATATGTAACTGACATATTTTAGTAGGGGCCATGTGGTTAGTATCCTGAACTTAATATGTGTTTGACATATCTAAGTGGGATCCATGTGGATGTTATCCATATCTTATATGTAACTGACATATTTGAGTGGGGGCTATATGAGTGTTATCCTGAACTTAATATGTGCATGACATATTTGAGTGGGAGCGTGACAACATTCTCATATATGGATAACATATTGTGAATGGTGTAGTTGGTATTAATGATTATTTGAATCTTGCATAAATGAAGATGAGTAAGTATTAAGCATTGAAATCTACTAAGATAGATTAATGTGTTTAATAACATTGAGTCGGAATACTTTCCTGGATAAGATTCTGAAGAAGTTCAGAATGGGACAAGTCAAGAAGTCGTTCTTACTTGTATATCCAAGAGAAGTATCGAGTTAATCTCAGTACAAGAACAATGGTTAATTAAATGAAAGAAATGGATGTGATGGATCCTCTATGCCTTTGTCATAGGTTCTTTCATATAAAACCAGAGTTATGTACTCGACGTAATATGACCCAAGTTCTTAGTAGTAAGAACATGTTGTGATATGATTTATGAGTAAATCATTGAACAAAGAGTTAAGTTTATCCTTCAGTATCTGGAGAGAACTGAGGATACATCTCAAATTTGTAAAGGATAGTGGACTTGACCATAAATGTTATGTTGGTTCAAGTTCTGACACTAACCTAGAAAATTGAGATATCATACTAATGAATTCCTAAGTTGAAAGAAACATGGTCAGACATCAAAGTTGCATACAATGCACTAAGGAACAAATCTACATTGATGTGGCTACTTTAGAAGTGGCAGGAGTTATAATTTGGCTGCAGAAGTTCGACTTCTGACTAAGTGAGTTTTTAGTGTGCATGACTAAGTGAAGGTCCGCGTGATCCAACGGACGTCATTGCTGAAACACAACGAACGCAGTCTCACTCCACCGCCAAAGATACATACCTCATCATTATAATGGCTAATGAAGGAATGTCAAACTAGGTGACATTAATGATTTGCAAAAGACATACGGATCTGAATGGTTCAAACCATTGATACAACCTTTTCCACAAGAAAGCATGATCTATAACCATATACATGATATGGAGTTATGATCCACAGAAAAATGCAGCTAGATTATCTGTACTCTAGTGCAAGTGGGAGACTGTTGGGAATGTTCCCTAGAGGCAAATAAAACATGTTTTATTGAGCATATTCCATTAGTTCATAATATGTTTTATACTATGCTATAATTGTATTAAGCGGAAACCTTAATACAGGTGTCGTATACAAACAACCAGGTCCCTCGTTAACTCTAGTATGCTAGTCCATTGGGCGATTGATGATCAAGGTTTCCTGATCATGAGACAAATAAGTCTGTTGGCAATGGAGTCGTATCATTGGGATAATGATATGATGGACATACACCCACCAGAAGTGTTGCGATGTGATCAAGTCACATAGTTCGACATTGCGATAACTATAACATAGTGACCAGATCCTTTGACCGTAATGATCATACGTAATTGTCATCTATGAAGAGACTTTGATTTGTATCCCACCGCCTGACTGAAATATGCTGGCCATAACGGTGCACTTTGGGTATTCCGAAATAGATGGTTGATGAGTATGAAAATAGATCAAAGCGGGATTTGTCCATCCGAGTGACGGATAGGTACTCTGGGCCCACTCGGTGATATTGCATCATAAGGTTTGCGCAAACATGTGACGAGGTCACGGAGTTGTAATATCACGGGAACGAGTAAACTTGTTTGTTGAGAACGAGGAAGAACTAGGTATATTGGATACCGATGATCAAACCTCGGACAAGCAAAGTACCGTAGGACAAAGGGAACAGGCACCCGGTTAACGGATCCAACAGCAATTGAAGTTCATTCGATGGAAGCGCAGGGGCTATCAAGGATTGTAACCAGGTCTAATTGATTAGTCATTGATCAATGAGATTGTCTCCATCATGTCTGCTATTTTCCGGACCATAGGGTGTTACACTTAAGAGTATTCGACGCAGTAATGGTTGATTCGGTATCACCGGAGAAATAGGAAAGAACACCGGAATTGTTTACGGTGGAGGCCAGAAATGTTTCTGGAGATTTTGAATTGTTAAAAATATTATTTAAATATGTTTTAGTATTTAATTAATGAATTAAATATTAAAATTATAATTTAAATAATTAAAAATGAATTGAAAAGGTACATGGGCCTCATAGGGCCCATTAGGGGAAGGAGGAGCCTCCCCCCTTGGGCCTTGCGCCAAGGGAGGAGCCCACTCCCCCCCCCCTGGCCGGCGCACCACCCCCCTTGGTGGAATTAGTCCCACCTCGGGGAGGGATGGAGGTTCCCACCCCTCCTCAGCCTATATAAGGAGGGGTAGGGGTGCCCTTTTGATTCATCCAATCAATTCTCTCTTCCTTCCTCCTTTCTCCTTCCTTGCGTGGACTCCCCTTGTTTGGAGTCTATAATTGGTTGGGGATTTCTCCACCATACGCACGCTGTCGTGCTGCTGGAATCGGGATCCGAGTCCATCTTCTTTCCGCTGCTCGCCTGGTTCGGAGCCCGGAGGGACGTCGGGTATACTGTATGTGCATAATCCCGCGAGGCACTACACTTGTGGTGCTACTTCATCGTCGTAGCCGTATCGCGGCGTCTTCACCGACAATGTTCCGACGGGGAGTAATCCCTTCATCGGTCTCAAGGACCGGGTGGCTACTGGAGTCATCGTGGATCTGCGCGGAATCGGGGATTGCCGGTACAACTACACCAACCACGTTCACGCAGGAACATTTCCCGCTTAACGGACTACATACTGGTATGTGACCTATTCCATCTGTTACTTGCATCGCCATAGCATAGGTCTTGGGATTGGGTATCGTAGGTTATGAAAAGTCTGTGTTTTCCGCCCCAAACCCCAACAGTAACAAGAGCTGCAACTTCATCCTCTTCTGCGAGGATAAGTTACAGTGATGATATTGTGCCACCGGAGTTGCTCTACGGGACGGACACAATGGGTTCCATGACGTACCCGTGTTCGGACTTTCTTACAGCTGCATGTATTAAGAATGAGTTTGATAATGTTTGTGCAGCTGCAGGTTTGACACACCTTGTGACACATCAGGTTCCACAATATCCAAAACTCACATACTATTTTGTCAACTGTTTTAAGTATGATGATAAAACTGCTATGGTTGAATTTAGAATATATGAGAAAGTTATTATCATGCGGTTGGCAGAGTTTTCTGAAATTTTAGGTGTGCGGAATGCTGGGAAGCCAAGATACCTACTCACCTGATACGGTGAGGATAGTTCTCACTCCTCGTTGGTTACCCCAAGTGGAATGTGAGATGTAGTGTAGCAGCAAATTTCCCTCGGTGAAGATACCAAGGTTATCGAACCAGTAGGACTCAAGAGATACAAGTAGGTGGTAAAGTGAACAATGGCGCCGTTCACAACTCAAGGTTGCTTACTTCACCTGGACTTGCGCACAGATACAAAAACTTTGCTCCCAACGAGTACAGAGGAGTTGTCAATTCCTCCGGCCTTGCTGTTTACAAAGGATCAACGCAAGAGATAATAATAGTGGTAACTGAAAGTAAAGACTGAAAGTAAATTGAGGGTGTGAACAATAATGTGAAGATGGACCGGGGTCCCGTGATTTTCACTAGTGATGTCTCTCTCCCAAAAGACGATAAAAATGCTAGCGAGGTAAACAAATCACAGCTGGGCAATTGACAGAATTATGAAGGCATCGCAATGCTAACTATGCTGCAAAGAAAGGAAGGGCTCAAAAGCAATGGGTGGTACGCCAAGGTAAGTAGACCGAACTCCAACTGCATCTACTACGAATCATCCACCTTGAGATATCTATCCAGAACATCTCGCTGGTATTAAGTTGCGAATCCCACCCAAAGTGTAAACTCAAAGCAACAGACAACTGCATTAAAAGAACTTTGCGTAAAGTAAACAATCCTTGCACCCGCAGGTACAAGCACCGTTGTTTTATCCCTGGTGGAAACAACACATGCCCTAGTCTCATGTTTCTGTCACTCAAGCTAGACATCAAGGGGATGAACCCACAATCAAGCATAACGCTCCCTCTTGGAGTTGCAACAAATCACTTGGCCAAAGTAAAATACGGCAACGGAGAACGTGCAAGAATTTACTCAAGAACAAAATATAAAAGAGAAGAACCAAATATATTACTCATCACAATCTGAACATAGTCTCATAATCCATCAGATCCCAACAAACTCAGCATAGCAACAGCAAAAGTTACAAAAGTGCCTCGATCATGTGAGGCAGCTCACGAGGTCTCGAAAGTGGAAGCACAAAGAGGGGGGAGGTACATCACATAGCTACTGGTCACGGACCCATGGTCCAAGGGGGACTACTCACGGTACATACGGGAGGCGTCCATGGTTATGGATGGTCTCCCGGAGGGGGTTCCTCCTTCCAGCAGGGTGCCGGAGCAGCTTCTCCAGGCAGCCCCGATCTTGAAACGGCGGCGGCGGCGGTACAGAGGGGAGTTCGTGGAAAGCATATCGATATTAGGGGTTTTCACCCCGAGGGCTAAATCCAGGCGGACGGGGTGTCGAGGGGACCCACAGGGCAGCCAGGAGGCCTCCTGGCGCGGCCTAGGGTGGGGCCGCGCCAGGGACCCTCCTGGTCTCCTGGTGGAGGCCCCCCTTCGCTACCTTGGTGATTCCGGAAGCTTCCGGGTCGCTGAATTTTTATCTGATTTTTCCGCATTTTTTGGAGCACTTTTAATGGCCGGAAAACCTGAAATACAAAAACAGCAGAAAACAGCAACTGGCAGCTGGGTGCACTGGGTTAATAGATTAGTCCAAATATGCTCAAAAGTGTATGAAAGTTGAAGCAAAACATGGCAAAGTCACCCAAAACATGCATGGAGCAAGCAGAAATTATAGATACATTTGGGACGTATCAACATCCCCAAGCTTAATTCCTGCTCGTCCTCGAGTAGGTAAATGATAACAAGCATAGTTTCTGTGGTGACATGCCACACAACCATATAAGGAATTTTAAGTAAAGCAATCAAAGCATGCAAATCAATTCAAGTCTTAACAAGCAAGAGTCTATATTAGCATTGACACAAGCAACAAAGGAACAAAAGGTGCAAGAGCTCTCGCTGTCCGTGACTCGAATGACTCCAGATGGTGTTTGCGTGCAAGCAGGGGACTGGGAAAAAGAGAGAAAAAGGTTGTTGAGAACAACTATCTACAAAAGTTTCACACTTAGTCTCCTTTGGATGCTTATCTTGACTCGTCCCCAAACCACTAGCCAAGTACAAGTAAAACTGATCCACTCCCTTTCGATATTTTGAGCACTCATGCAATGGATGAGCGTGAGCAAGAAAGTTGACACCTAAAAGGCGAAACAGAAAGAAGGTGGGGGAGGAAGACAAAAAGGTGTGAAAGGCTCACATCAATGAGGAAAATCATAGGCGAGAGAAGGCCATATGATAGATATGATGTGAGGAGTAGGGATTGCCATGCAACGGATGCACATGTGAGCTAAAATCTCTCCAAGGGAACTAGTGGGGGTGCATCTAACTTGCTTGCTCAAGAAGACCTAGAGCTCGTTTGAGGAGGCTCATCATTGAAATATACAAGCCAAGTTCTATAGTGTGAAGGTCCCCACATAGCTATATGCATGATGATAATCTCTATGGAGTACAAGGGACAGAGAATGAAGTACTAGTGTGGATCTCTCAAAAGGAATAGTAGTGTGCCCCCTTCTCTCTTTTTATTTTTATTTTTCTCTTTTTTCTATTTTTTTGTATTTTTTTGGTGGCCTCAATGGCTCTTTCTATTTCTCTCATTTGTCCTCTTTGGGATCTTTTGATTTTGTCCTCTTTGGGATCTTTTCCTCACTTTAGGAGCAACACTCTATATTTTACAATAATATAGGAGATATTTCACACTTTACAAAAGTACTCACATAAAGAAGATATAACTATCATGATGCAAATGTATGCCTCTGCCAGGATAGCAGGATATGTAATGATACTAGCGCGTCATGTAGCAATGATTAGGGCAAGGCCCAACTAGCATGCGGCTCATCGATCAAGCAAGTAGCATGTATGACATGAGGATCAAGTCATGAGAAGGTGGATGTTGCATGGCAATGTATCTTGGAAACGCTATGGAAATGCCTTGTAGGTAGGTATGGTGTCTGTTTTGAGGAAAGATATAAGGAGGCTTATGATGACAGAGCGTATCGTGCCAAGGGTTTGGATGCACCGGCGAAGTATGCGCCAACTCTCAAGGTGAGAAAGGGCAATGCACGGTACCGAAGAGGCTAGAAAAAGTATAGGTGGGTGGAAGTGTCAACTTTCGAATACTCACATTAGTCCGAAGAACTCATGCGCTTATTATCGGTAACTCTCAATCTAATCAGGAGGTTCACAAAGACACAAGTACCCCGAGGATGAGTGTATGGGGGTTTGGTTATCCTTGCGCATCCTCGACTCATGCTACGTGAGTGTACTCTAATATTCGAACCCTCCAGAGGTTAGTGATCCATCTAGTAGCTACAGTTCTCAACAGGAGTTTTTGGTTTTCGAAAAACACACGGATTGCCAAAAATACGACATCTATCACTAATAGGCTCGAGCTCTTAACACCAAAAGTTCAAACATTACTCTAGTCAATACCTCAAAACTATTGCAAGTTACTACTACAAAGAGAATAACAACTTCAACTACCTACTTCTAGTCAAGACACAAAACTCAGTGCAACAGGCAAACTCTCTAATAAGATAAAACATGAAACCTATAGAAAGTTCAACCAAAAACAAAACAAAAGCTCTAGGAAAACTAAAGCACTACAACTAAACAGAGCAGCAGCTAAGAAAAGAAAAAGAACAACTCGCAGCTAAAAGAATAAGCATGAAAATCCTATGAGGAGTTCTAGTTCAAGCGGAGCGTGTATCTCTCCCACACAAAAGAGTAAGCTGGGTTCTAACTTGTTATGAAAAGCAAGAAAAGCTAAAGAAAACTAAAAACAAAACCTAAGAGCGAGACGCTCCAAGAATAGCACACAACGCATGAAGTGATAAAAATATAGTGCAACGAGGGACGAACTGATAATTGTTGATGAAGAAGGGGATGCACGGGGACATCCCCAAGCTTAGATGCTTGATTCTACTTGAATATTTATTGGGGGTGCACATGGGCATCCCGAAGCTTGAGCGTTTGACACTCCAAGATCTTCTTTCATCATCTTCCATCGCGCACTTGAAAACTCCCTTCATACATAACTCATTGTAGACTGATTAGAGAGGTTAGTGCCCATAATAAAATATATTTTTCTCTACTGGAAATAAAGATAACCTTTAAGAGCTACTGTTTCTTAAGATTGCGAAGAAGTTTTTTCAAAGAAAAAGCAAGCTTAAGGTTTGCAAAACGAAGAAAAGGCAAAACAGGACAGAATCTGTGAAAAACATACCAGCAGGTAGAAACGAATTTTTTAGGGGTACTTCTGCAACTCAAATCAAAAAACTCAGAACATATGAAAGTTTCTTAATTGTATAGAGCACGCTGTGTAAAAAATTCAGCTCAAAAAGATTAACTGGGATTTTACTCTGATTTTTCTAGTCACGAGGACAGAATCTGTTTTCTGGACAGCATGTCACAACTTTCACTTCCCTTGTCGTATGAGGCTAAACTTGGCACAAAGCTTGAAAAGTAAAGATACAATCATGTTGCTACAGTAGTGAAAATCATCAAGACCACTAAGAACAGAAGAAAATCAAAAAATAAAAACCTAAATTCGTTGCGGGCTGCCTCCCGAAAGCGCTTCTTTAGAGCCATTAGCTAGGCTTAAAGCAGAAGATCAAGTTGTATCCATTGAACCATCATTACGATCGTCAAAAAGCTCTTCAATAGTAAAAATAGTCTTAATAGGTTTCTCAAATAAAGGACGAATGAAAATGCTTCTTGGAATAAGATCAAAAGGAGGGAAATCAATTAGAGTTTCATTAAAGTTAAAGATAGGTGTCTCCTTGATGTGCGAGGTGATGATAGTGATTTCTCGCCCTTCGTTGGTAAACCCCAAGTGGAAGGCGTGATGTAGCACAGCAGCAAATTTCCCTCAGTAAAGATACCAAGGTTTTTCTCCAGTAGGACTCCCGAGATGATAAGTAGGTGTCAGCGGCGCAACTGACGCGGACCTGCGCACAGACACAAATAACTTTGTTCCCAACGAAGTTCAGAGAGGTTGTCAATCTCTCCGGTCTTGTTGTTCACAAAGGATCAAACACAAGGGATAATGATAGCAACTGAAAGTAAAAGCAGAAAAGTAAATGAGCGTGGAAATGGTAATGAGGATATGGACCGGGATACGTGATGTTCACTAGTGATGTCTCTCTCCCAAAAGACGCTAAAACTTCTATGCGAGGTGAACAAATTACAAAAGGGCAATTGACAGGATTATGAACGCACCGCAATGCTAACTATGCTACAAAAGAAAGGAAGAGGCTCAAAAGCATGGGCAGTACGCCAAAATAAGTAGACCGAAATCCAACTGCATCTACTACTAATCATCCACCTTGAGATATCTATCCAGAACATCTCGCTGGTATTAAGTTGCGAGCCCCACCCAAAGTGTAAAGCCAAAGCAACAGACAACTGCATTAAAAAGCACTTTGTGTAAAGTAAACAATCCTTACAACCGCGGTTACAAGCACCGTTGTTTTCCCCCTTGTGGCAACAACACATCCCCTAGACTCATGTTTCTGTCACTCAAGCGTGTCATCGGGGGGCATGAACCCACAATCAAGCATAACGTTCCCTCTTGGGGTTACTACCTACTACTTGGCCAAAGCAATAAACAGCAACGGAGAACATGCAAGAATTACTTAAGAACAAAAATATAAGAGATAAGAACCAAATATATTACTCAATCACAATCTGAACATAATCTCATAATCCATCAGATCCCATCAAACTCAGCATAGCAACAGCAGAAAGATTACAAAAGTGCCTCGATCATGTAGGGCAGCTCACGAGGTCTAAACCATGAAGAACAAAGAGGGGAGGAGAACATCACATAGCTACTGATCACGGACCCATGGTCCAAAGGAAACTACTCACGAGACATCCGGGAAGCATCCATGGTGGAGAGGAGACTCTCGGAGGTCGGCCCTCCCTTCGGCAGGGTGCCAGGAAGAGGTCTGCTAGTGCTCCCGATCTCGGAAGTGCGGCGGTGGCGAAACAGAGGCGAGATCGTGAAAAAGGGTTCTGTCCTCGAGGTTTTCTCGTCACGGAGAATATATAGGCGAAGGGGGGCAGCCAGGGGGGCCACCAGGGGTCCAGGCGCCCCCCTGGCGTGGCCAGCCCCTGGTGCGCGCCATCAGGGCGCCTGGGCCCCTGGTGGTGGCCCTCTGGCCCCACTCAGGTTCTTCCGGAAGGTTCTTCTGCGCTGATTTTTTATCTGATTTTTTCTGAATTTTAGAAGCACTTTTTATATGGGGGAAAACTGAAATATAAAAATAGCAGAAAACAGGAACTGGCACTATGGTGCACTGAGTTAATAGGTTAGTCCAAATATGATCAAAAGTGTATGAAAGTGTATCTAGATCATAGCAATATCACACAAAACATGCATGGAGCAAGCAGAAATTATAGATACGTTTTGGACGTATCACTCCTCCGAAGTTTCCACCGTTTCCACCATTTCAACTCTCGAGGGACCTTAGGGACGTAAACGACCTTAGGTTCCTTCTTTGTCGGAGTTTTATCCTTTTTGGTTTTTATTGAGGAAAAGGTAGTTCCTAGAGTTTCAATAACTTCCTCAATCTTTTCTATCCTAGAAGACTTCTCATCAAGGGATTTAATAGTCTCCAAAGTTTTGACAATTTTCTGCATGGAGTTATCTAGCCTATTCAAATTCCCTTGAATCTTATGATCCAACTCATTCACCCTATCGATACTTGGCATCTCTAGCTCTATTTTTTCAAGTTGTCTCATAATGTGAGCTAAAGTAAGGTCCTCCTGAATACTAACAACTGGGAGACTTCCAACAACATTTTCAATAACATTAAGGGCTTCCCAGACTGGGGCCTCTATGAAGTTCCCATTGATAGCAGTGTCTAAAAGAAACCTATTCCAAGAAGTGATCCCAACATAAAAATTTCTAAGCAAGATAGTAGTGGACTGCTTCTTGGTGGCTCTTTTTTTAGAATCATTAATTCTATACCAAGCATCTTTCAAACTTTCGCCACCTCTTTGAGTAAAGGTAAGTACTTCTGCCTCACCAAAGGAAAAAGGACCAGCCATAGTGGTAAATAATGACAAGGTAATAGGTATTTTTGGTATTTTTGATAAGGGACACAAAAGTAAAAACTGAAAGGTAAACTAACAAGACTAAAAAGCAAAGATAAAAGATAGTGTACAACTCCCCTATCTTGTAGACTTGAGTCCCCGGCAATGGCGCCAGAAATTAGCTTGATACAGTGAGGATAGTTCTCACTCCTCGTTGGTTACCCCAAGTGGAAGGTGAGATGTAGCGTAGCAGCAAATTTACCTCGGTGAAGATACCAAGGTTATTGAACCAGTAGGACTCAAGAGATACAAGTAGGTGGTAAAGTGAACAATGGCGCCGTTCACAACTCAAGGTTGCTTACTTCACCTGGACCTGCACACAGATACAAATAACTTTGCTCCCAACGAGTACAGAGGAGTTGTCAATTCCTCCGGCCTTGCTGTTTACAAAGGATCAACGGAAGAGATCATAATAGTGGTAACTGAAAGTAAAGACTGAAAGTAAATTGAGGGTGTGAAAAATAATGTGAAGATGGACCGGGGTCCCGTGATTTTCACTAGTGATGTCTCCCTCCCAAAATACGATAAAAGTTCTAGCGAGGTAAACAAATCACAGATGGGCAATTGACAGAATTACGAAGGCACCGCAATGCTAACTATGCTGCAAAGAAAAGAAGGGCTCAAAAGCAATGGGAAGTACGCCAAGGTAAGTAGACCGAAATCCAGCTACATCTACTACGAATCATCCACCTTGAGATATCTATCCAGAACATCTCGCTGGTATTAAGTTGCGAATCCCACCCAAAGTGTAAACTCAAAGCAACAGACAACTGCATTAAAAGAACTATGCGTAAAGTAAACAATCCTTGCACCCGCAGGTACAAGCACCATTGTTTTATCCCTGGTGGCAACAGCACATCCCCTAGTCTCATGTTTCTGTCACTCAAGCTAGACATCAAGGGGCTGAACCCACAATCAAGCATAACGCTCCCTCTTGGAGTTGCAACAAATCACTTGGCCAAAGTAAAATACGGCAACGAAGAACATGCAAGAATTTACTCAAGAACAAAATATAAAAGAGAAGAACCAAATATATTACTCATCACAATCTGAACATAGTCTCATAATCCATCAGATCCCAACAAACTCAGCATAGCAACAGCAGAAATTACAAAAGTGCCTCGATCATGTGAGGCAGCTCACGAGGTCTCGAAAGTGGAAGCACAAAGAGGGGAGAGGTACATCACATAGCTACTGGTCACGGACCGTGGTCCAAGGGGGACTACTCACGGTACATACGGGAAGCGTCCATGGCTATGGATGGTCTCCCGGAGGGGGTTCCTCCTTCCGGCAGGGTGCCGGAGCAGCTTCTCCAGGCAACCCCGATCTTGGAACGGCGGCGGTACAGAGGGGAGTTCGCAGAAAGCAGATCGATATTAGGGGTTTCCACCCCGAGGGCTAAATATAGGCGGAGGGGGTGTCGAGGGGACCCACAGGGCAGCCAGGAGGCCTCCTGGCGCGGCCTAGGGTGGGGTCGCGCCAGGGACCCTCCTGGTCTCCTGGTGGTGGCCCCCCTCCGCTACCTTGGTGATTCCGGAAGCTTCCGGGTCGCTGATTTTTTATCTGATTTTTCCGGATTTTTGGAGCACTTTTAATGGCCGGAAAACCTGAAATACAAAAACAGCAGAAAACAGCAACTGGCAGCTGGGTGCACTGGGTTAATAGATTAGTCCAAATATGCTCAAAAGTGTATGAAAGTTCAAGCAAAACATGGCAAAGTCACCCAAAACATGCATGGAGCAAGCAGAAATTATAGATACGTTTGGGACGTATCAGCATTGTGATCTTGTTCTGATTTTCAGTAGCATATTATTCATTTGTGGTTGTTTGAAACTTTTTGCATGAAAGAAGGATTTCTTCGTGCATTGTCCTTGTAGCATGTTGAAAACACTTGCCAGTCTTGTTCGTAGTACATGCTTATATACATCTAATGAAGCAAAATCAGTTTTTCAAAGTTTTCTTTGTCGCGTCCAGTTCGTTGAACTGAATTGCTTGAGAACAAGCAATATGCTAAGCTTGCGGGACTTGATACATCTCAAACGTATTGACTTTTCCAAACACTTTTTCTATTGTTTTGACCACATTCTTGCATGATTTGAGTGACACTAACCCAAATTGACGCAGTTTTCAGCATAGTTGCATGTATGGTTTTCTTGTGTGCAGGAAAATAGATTTTTAGGTGTCTCAGAAAATTCCAGAAAAAAATACTGAAAATCCACGCATCGGGGGGAGCCACATGTCAGAAGGAGGGCCAGAGGGGGGCTGCCCTTGGCACAGGCGGCCATGTGGCGCGGCCTGGCCCCTGGTGATGAGGACATCTCTACTAATGTTACACCCACATCTTCACCAACTACATATACTGGACCAGTTACTAGAGCACGCGCACGTCAACTAAATTATCAGGTACTTTCGTTTCTGGCGAATCCTTCTAATATTCAGGAACATATGATGCTGCCTAAATTAGATACTTTTGTTTGTCTTATGAATGAAGGACCTAGCATGGACAAGAAGGATGGTCATTGGAGCGGGATCAAGCATGTAGAAGAAGGTGCGCGCGCAGGAAAGGACAGTGGAGTTTCCAGTGGTGATTATCGCACTTTGAAGCCACCATAAGGCGCGCATGAAGTCTTGGACGAAATATGCGAGATGCCACTTCATTATTTTCGTCCAAGGGCAATTATAGGTGTTGCGTCACCTTCATATTGAGCTGGGCCCATGTAATTTCGAAATACCACATTATAGGCTGTTTTTAGAGTCCGTATGTGTGGGGAAACCGAGTTAGGGTTGTTTTCGGACCCCACCTCCAAGGGTCCACGAAAATCCCCTCTGTTCCCCCATATATACAGCCCTTAGGGCGTCGTTTAGACTTGGGTTTTAATTAGATTTAAGTTAGCCATAGCCGCAACTTCGAGCTCTTCGTTTGTGTCATCCGACCAGGCCAAGACCGCATTGGAACCCCAACTTTCGTAATCATTCATCTTATATTCGCAATATCCAGATTGCAATTCTTAGTTCTTGCTTGTTCTTCGATTGCTTGCAGGAATTAGACCTTCGTGGTCAGGTTGATCGTGCATCCGCGGGATCAATAACCTCTCGGAGTTGGTTTAGCGATCGCTAAGGCGCGACGTCCTCGCACGTTTGTAGTCGGATCGTGAAATTCGTCTCCACCATAATCGATCTCCACCATCTCATCGAAACATCGGGACACCTTCGCCTCTATCAAGTGGTATCAGATTACCAGGTTGCTCGGTGAGATTTACCAGTTTTCATAGACTAGATTGGTTCTGTTCTTCATACCTACAGTCCACGAAAAAGCCAACAAAAAAAATTAGGGTTAGATCATCACATCCCAAGACAGTCCTAGCCTTTGTCCAGTTTTCTTTTCAGTACTTGCTTTGTTGAATTTACGGTTGCATCGTTGTGTCAAGTTGCTGATCTTAGCGTCTAGTTCCTTAGAGTTTCGAGTTCTGATCACAGTCCGCCACGTCGCCGCCGCACAGTAGTCATCCTACCACGTTTCCGCCAATCCGAGTCCAGATACACCACCACGTTCCGCCACGCAGAGTCCATATACACCACCACGACCTACCGATCCGCGTTGAGTTCCATCACCCGTTCGGTTCGTGATCTCCCTGTAGCCAGATTAGTTTTGAGTTGATTAGAGTCGGATTTCACCAATCTTTGTTGTACGTAGAAGGGGGTGATTTCCAAAAAAAAAAAAAAAAGAGTCTGGCACGCTTTTCAGAGCAGTTTTTAGGCCAAAAAATTCACGGGTAAAAAGATTTCGTGCCCATATGTTCCTTAGGTCCAGAAACTCATTTTGAGACGTTCGCCACCATAGTGATTTTTTCGCACTTTTTCAGCCACCGCAGTCCCGCATCGCAAAAAAAAAGCAAAAAAATAAAAAAAAAGAGAAAACAAAAAATTCAGAGTGTGCTTCTCAGTTGTTTACGTGCCGCGCCGTGCTTTCGTTGGTATTTTAGGCTCGCGTCTCTAGTACGGTCTAGCCTAGGATCAGCACAGTACCGACGTTGAGTGTTTATTCAGCTTTGCATCTCTGTTTTGATTACTGTTGAGCTTTTCCTACCATACTTGTCAGCCTTCCTACAGCTCCACATATATTCTACCATCGTGTGTTTTGACACCTCCTGGCCATCGCTCTACCACATCTCTGAGAGTCTTGACCCGTTGGTTGTACATCACCACCTGCTGCTAGGTAAGAATCGGTAAGAACGAAAGAAAAGCTTGACGGATTTGTGCTTTCCACCACCCCACATCCCATTAGTAGAAGTAGGATCATATTCCTGTGTGTTTTCTATTTCTGCTAACCATGCCAGGATCACATGATGAAGTGGCGCGGGATGCACCCGATTGGGAGAACATGACAAACAAGGAGCTACATGATAAATTTGCACGAATGATGTCTGAACAGGTGAATGACATCGAGAACAGATTTACAGAGGCGATGGATGGCGTGGAGAAGATGATCGACACCAAGCTCGACGCCAAGTTTACTGAGTTGATAGCACGCCTCCCTACACAGCCTGCTGACGCTCCGGCACAGCCACCGCCACCACGACGTGCACGACGTATTCTGTTGCCGGGCGGACAAGCTGCTGGTATTGGTGCTCCTGCCGCTGCAGTTGCGGCTGCTGCTGCTGCTTCTGACGTCGGCCAGGACGACAACTACGAGGGCGATTACGAGGAGGAGGTGGAACAGGAAGTGGCCTATGAACAACCAGCTGGACGTCCACGTCCCAACATTCGCCACGGTCGACATCAACCACCCCCTCCGGTACGCGATGATGAATATGTGCCTAAACTTAAATTGAATCTTAAGCCATTTGAGGGTAGATATACTCCTGATGCTTATCTTACTTGGGAGTTAGAAACTGAACAACGCTTTACATGTTTACAATATCCTGAGCATAGACGTGTTACTGCTGCTGTTTGTGAATTCACGGGGTTTGCATCTATTTGGTGGTCTGAACATTGTAGATTGCATGCTAATAATATTCCAACTACTTGGGCTGCTTTAAAAGATGCTATGCGTACTCGATGGGTTCCTCCTTATTATCAATGTGAATTGCTACAAAAATTACAGCATTTGAGACAAGGAAACAATTCTGTAGAGGAATATTATCAAGAATTACAAACTGGATTGATTAGATGTGGTCTAGTAGAGGATAATGACGCTATGCTTGCACGTTTTATGGGTGGCTTAAACAGG
This sequence comes from Bromus sterilis, assembly GCA_950022295.1. Taxonomy (NCBI): domain Eukaryota; kingdom Viridiplantae; phylum Streptophyta; class Magnoliopsida; order Poales; family Poaceae; genus Bromus; species Bromus sterilis. Next base: position 122,193,173 of record OX465601.1, on the reverse strand, counting down.
GAGATACAAACTATTCTGGAATACAAGGACTATGCTACTATTACTCGTTTGTTTCATCTTGCTTGTAAAGCTGAACGTGAAGTGCAGGATCGACAGGCCGCTACGAGACCTAACTTTTCTGGAGGACGAAATACATCATGGACATCGCGTGGACCTTCTACATCCACACGTCCTGCTGCACCACCATCTACTTCAGCCGCTCATTCTTACAGGGAGCCACCAAAACAGCCAGCGCCACCACTCAAGGGTGCACAGAGTGGTCCAGCGGCGAGTTCTTCTTCATCCATGGCTTCCACAGGGCAAACACGAGATCGTGATATTAAATGTCGCCGGTGCCAAGGTGGAGGTCACTTCGCAAAAGACTGTCCCTCCAAGCGTGTGATGACTATTACGGAGGATGGTGGGTATGAGTCAGCGAGTGACTATGATGAGGAGATGTTAGTCCTCATTGCTAATGAGGAACAGGGTGCCCATAATGATGCTCATGATATAGAATATATGGCTCCTGATGATGCGGATAAATATGCTAGTTTGGTTGCTCAACGGGTGTTAAGTGTGCAGGTAACGAAGGCCGAGAAAAACCATAGGCATAATTTGTTCCACACAAAGGGAGTGGTGAAAGAACGTTCGGTTCGCATCATTATTGACGGAGGGAGTTGCAACAACTTGGCTAGCATGGAGTTGGTGGAGAAGCTATCTCTCACCACAAGACCACACCCCCATCCGTACTATATTCAGTGGTTTAACAATAGCGGTAAGATTAAGGTAACGCGTTCTGTTCGTGTGTACTTTAGCATTGCTGCGTATTCTGATTATGTTGATTGTGATGTGGTACCCATGCAAGCATGCTCTCTTTTACTTGGTAGACCATGGCAATTTGATAGGAATGTTGTGCACCATGGTAGGACAAATCAGTTTACTCTGGTTCATCAGGATAAAAATATTGCTTTACTTCCTATGTCTCCTGAACAAATTGTGAAAGATGATCTTGCTAGAGCTAAACAGGAGAAAAATAAGAGTGAAAATGAGATAGCAGCTAAAGAATTTGAGCAACAACATAAGACTAATAGTAAATCTTCTTCTGCTGTTTCTAATGAAATTAAATTGACTAGTCCAACTTTGTTTGCTACTAAGGTTGATATTTCGGATTTGGATGTTAGTCAATCTGTGTGCTATGCTTTTGTGTGCAAAGACACTTTGTTTTCATTTGAGGAATTGCCTCCTTCTTTGCCTCCTGTTGTCACTGACCTTTTGCAGGAGTTTATTGACGTCTTTCCACAAGACGTACCACCGGGATTACCACCTATTCGAGGGATTGAGCATCAGATTGACTTAATTCCCGGTGCTTCGCTGCCCAACCGTGCGCCATACCGTACCAATCCGGAGGAGACGAAGGAGATTCAGTGTCAAGTACAAGAGCTACTCGACAAAGGTTACATACGTGAATCCCTTAGTCCTTGTGTTGTTCCTGTTCTATTAGTGCCTAAAAAGGATGGAACATGGCGTATGTGTGTTGATTGTCGAGCCATTAATACTATTACTATTCGTTATCGTCATCCTATTCCTAGGTTAGATGATATGCTTGATGAATTAAGTGGCTCTATCATCTTTTCCAAAGTTGATTTGCGTAGTGGATACCATCAAATTCGCATGAAATTAGGAGATGAATGGAAAACGGCATTTAAAACTAAGTTTGGATTATATGAGTGGTTAGTCATGCCTTTTGGGTTAACTAATGCACCTAGCACTTTCATGAGATTAATGAACGAGGTTTTACGTGCTTTCATTGGAAAATTTGTGGTAGTCTATTTTGATGATATACTGATTTATAGCAAATCTTTGGAGGAACATTTGGATCATTTACGTGCTGTTTTTATTGCTCTACGTAATGCACGTTTGTTTGGTAACCTTGGGAAGTGCACCTTTTGCACCGACCGAGTATCGTTTCTTGGCTATGTTGTTACTCCGCAGGGAATTGAAGTTGATAAAGCCAAGATTGAGGCGATTGAGAGTTGGCCGCAGCCCAAAACGGTCACACAAGTGAGGAGTTTTCTTGGCCTCGCTGGATTCTATAGGCGTTTGTGAGAGATTTCAGTACCATTGCTGCACCTCTCAATGAGCTTACACGCAAGGATGTGCCTTTTACTTGGGGTACCGCACAGGAAGAAGCCTTCACGGTATTGAAAGATAAGTTAACACATGCTCCTTTGCTCCAACTTCCTGATTTTAATAAGACTTTTGAGCTTGAATGTGATGCTAGTGGGATTGGTTTGGGAGGTGTGTTATTACAAGATGCTAAACCTGTTGCATACTTTTCTGAAAAATTGAGTGGGCCTAGTCTGAACTATTCTACTTATGATAAGGAATTATATGCTCTTGTTCGGACTTTAGAAACTTGGCAACATTATTTATGGCCCAAAGAATTTGTTATACATTCTGATCATGAATCTTTGAAACACATAAGAAGTCAAGCAAAACTTAATCGTAGACATGCTAAGTGGGTTGAATTTATTGAGACTTTCCCTTATGTCATTAAACACAAGAAGGGGAAAGATAATATTATTGCTGATGCTTTGTCTCGTCGTTATACTATGCTGTCCCAACTTGACTTCAAGATATTCGGTTTAGAGACAATCAAAGATCAATATGTAAATGATGCGGAATTTAAAGATGTTTTGCAGAATTGTAGAGAGGGTAGAACATGGAACAAGTTTGTGCTTAATGATGGATTTGTGTTCCGTTCTAACAAGCTATGCATTCCAGCTAGCTCTATTCGTCTTTTGTTGTTGCAGGGGGCGCATGGAGGAGGATTAATGGGACACTTTGGCATGAAGAAGACGGAGGACGTACTTGCTACACATTTCTTTTGGCCAAAGATGAGACGGGATGTTGAGCGTTTTGTTGCTCGCTGCACTACATGTCAAAAAGCTAAGTCACGACTCAACCATCATGGTTTATACATGCCTTTACCTGTACCTAGTGTTCCATGGGAGGACATATCCATGGACTTTGTTTTAGGCTTGCCTCGAACAAAGAAGGGGAGGGATAGAATATTTGTTGTCGTGGATAGATTTTCTAAGATGGCATAAAAGCGATGATGTTGCTAATGTTGCTGATTTATTCTTTCGTGAGATTATTCGCTTACATGGTGTGCCCAATACTATTGTCTCGGATCGTGATACTAAGTTTCTTAGCCATTTTTGGAGATGCTTATGGGCTAAGTTGGGGACTAAACTACTTTTTAGTACTACATGTCATCCCCAAACTGATGGTCAAACTGAAGTAGTCAATAGGACTTTGTCTACTATGCTTAGGGCTGTTTTAAAGAGTAACTTGAAAATGTGGGAAGAATGTTTACCTCATATTGAATTTGCTTATAATCGTTCATTTCATTCTACCACTAAAATGTGCCCTTTTGAGATTGTTTATGGTTTTCTACCTCGTGCACCTATTGATTTGCTGCCTCTTCCATCTTCGGAGAAGGTTAATTTTGATGCTAAGCAACGTGCTGAATTGATTTTAAAAATGCATGAGTTAACTAAAGAAAACATTGAGAAAATGAATGCTAGATACAAGCTTGTTGGTGATAGGGGTAGGAAGCATGTTGTGTTTGAACCAGGAGATCTTGTTTGGTTACATCTACGTAAAGATAGGTTTCCTGATTTGCGCAAGTCTAAGTTAATGCCACGAGCTGATGGTACCTTTAAGGTTTTACAGAAAATTAATGATAATGCATATAAACTTGAGCTACCTGCAGATTTTGGGGTTAGTCCCACATTTAACATTGCAGATTTGAAACCTTATTTGGGAGAAGATGATGAGCTTCCGTCGAGGACGACTTCAATTCAAGAAGGGGAGGATGATGAGGACATCTCTACTAATGTTACACCCACATCTTCACCAACTACATATACTGGACCAGTTACTAGAGCACGCGCACGTCAACTAAATTATCAGGTACTTTCGTTTCTGGCGAATCCTTCTAATATTCAGGAACATATGATGCTGCCTAAATTAGATACTTTTGTTTGTCTTATGAATGAAGGACCTAGCATGGACAAGAAGGATGGTCATTGGAGCGGGATCAAGCATGTAGAAGAAGGTGCGCGCGCAGGAAAGGACAGTGGAGTTTCCAGTGGTGATTATCGCACTTTGAAGCCACCATAAGGCGCGCATGAAGTCTTGGACGAAATACACGAGATGCCACTTCATTATTTTCGTCCAAGGGCAATTATAGGTGCTGCGTCACCTTAATATTGGGCTGGGCCCATGTAATTTCGAAATACCACATTATAGGCTGTATTTAGAGTCCGTATGTGTGGGGAAACCGATTTAGGGTTGTTTTCGGACCCCACCTCCAAGGGTCCACGAAAATCCCCTCTATTCCCCCATATATACAGCCCTTAGGGCGTCGTTTAGACTTGGGTTTTAATTAGATTTAAGTTAGCCATAGCCGCAACTTCGAGCTCTTCGTTTGTGTCATCCGACCAGGCCAAGACCGCATTGGAACCCCAACTTTCGTAATCATTCATCTTATATTCGCAATATCCAGATTGCAATTCTTAGTTCTTGCTTGTTCTTCGATTGCTTGCAGGAATTAGACCTTCGTGGTCAGGTTGATCGTGCATCCGCGGGATCAATAACCTCTCGGAGTTGGTTTAGCGATCGCTAAGGCGCGACGTCCTCGCACGTTTGTAGTCGGATCGTGAAAGTCGTCTCCACCATAATCGATCTCCACCATCTCATCGAAACATCGGGACACCTTCGCCTCTATCACCTGGCCGCACCACCTAGGCGTCTGGGAGGGCCCCAACCCCTCAGGTTCCCTACGAGGACTCCTATTTTTACCCTCGTCGAGAAAACCCCAGAACAGAAGTCGCTTTTCCAATTCTCGTCGTGGAGCCGACGCCACCCTCTGTTCTTCTCCGGGAGAGCTAATATGGAGGTTGTTTTGGCCTCCGGTGAGGGGGAATCATCGCCATCGCCACTACATCATCCCTCCATGACTTCTCCTTTCATGTGTGAGTAATTCCCTGCTGTAGGCAAAGGGGGTGGTAGGGATTGGATGAGTTAGATCATGTAATTGTTTATCAGATTGTTGGGGGTATGTTGCCTATCATCCAGTATGGTGTTATCATCTTTGATACAACTTGTTGTTCTTATTGCTTGTCACTTTGGGGCCGAGTGCCATGATTTCAGATCTGAACCCTATATGTTTGCTGCGAATATATTTGTGTTCTTGATCGTATCTATGAGTTGAATGCACCTATTATAGTCCGGAACCGGCGATTCCAATGGTTACAGCTTGGGACACCAAAGGGGATGGACTATAATTTGAGGATTCCATGTATCCATTGATTGTTAATGCTTTGTTTAGGTGCTCTTTGACACGAGCACCTTAATCTCCATAAGTTCCTTTTGGCCCCGTTTGTAGCGGGATGGTAGGACAAAAGATCTTGTGCAAGTTCTTATTGCAAGCACGTACAACTACCTTCGGGATACATGCCTAATGTTTGATATATGCCTAGATGATCATTACTTTTCTATGTGCCTTGCCCCAAGTAAAATACATGATGTATCTCATTCATGCAACGCCGAACCATTCGTCCCCCTCGCCTAAAGTGTTTTAATTCTGCTAGTCACAAGTTACTTTACTTTCGTTTTTACTTTCGTTGCTTTGCTACCACTATATCCATTACCACTATCACTTCCATACCACCGTTACCACTAATATCCCGTTGCCAAGCAAGTATCTTTCAGGTGCAGTTGAATTGACAACTCAACCGTCAAAGCTTATAAATATTTTTTGGCTCCCCTTGTGTCGAATCAATAAATTGGGTTATCTTACCCACAAAGACTATCGCGATCCCCTACGCTTGTGGGTCATCAGGGTCCCCCAGGTGCCCCCCTTTGGCCCTTATTTTTACTCCCGACGTGAAAACCCTGATTCCAGAACTCCTTTTTCCAGAAGCGATATCGATCTCCGCCACCATCGTCAACAAGATTCGGGGACCAGAATTCCTGTGCCGGCACCCTGTCGGGACGGGGAAGTGCCCCCGGATTCATCTCCATCGATGTTGCTTCCTCCCTCCATGAAGCGGGAGTAGTTCCTCCTCGGGGTTGAGGCCTTCTACAGTAGCTATGTGGTTAATTCTCTCTCCCATGATGTGATCTTCATTGTGATCATAGGCTATGTTAATCTAGGGTGATCCCATGATGTTTCCCCTTCTTCTATGTATCTGATTGATGTAATCACTTGATCTTGTCTAGTATAATCTCCGAGACCAAGGTGACAGCGGTCTATTGGACATGGATTAGAATAATATTTTCATGAGTGATTTCCTGTTTTGTGAATTGTTTGAAGATTGAGAGTCTCTTGGTGCTTGTCTTTGACTATCCTTGAGATATGTTGTGGTGATTGTGGTACTCTCTTTGGATGGTCGCGGTGACATTGCGAAATCCATAGATGTGAACTACGAACTCTGAGATTTGCTTTTGTAGCCCTACATAATTATCGTCCTCTCTTGATCACAAAGGAATGACCTCCGAGTTACGTCTCCTTGCATGTTTTAGTGGAAATATCATGTGATTGAACTATGTTAATGTTGTTGGGAGTTGCCACTAGTGGAAGTATGAAGCCTAGGCCTTGTTTCCACCATTGCAATACCGTTTGTGCTCACGTTTGCTACTTGTTTGCTTGTTGTAATTTTTATTACAGATTTATATTACTTCGTTTTTTCCACACCTATCACCCATATTTTACCATCTCTTCGCCGAACTAGTGCACCTATACAACTCCTAGTTGTATTAGGTGTGTTGGGGACACAAGAGACTTCTTGTATCTTAATTGCAGGGTTGCTTGAGAGAGACCATCTTCAACCTCTACTTTCCTGAGTTCGATAAACCTTAGGTCATCCATTTGAGGGAAATTGTTGCTATCCTACAAACCTTTGCGCTTGGAGGCCCAACATAGTCTACAAGAATAGAAGTGTGCATAGACATCAGGGCGCCTTCTTGAGAAGCGTTGCAGCCCTAGGGACTGATGAGTGCATACAATACCTCTTCGTTGGTTGCCTCAAGTGGAAGGTTATGATGCAGATAGCAGTAAATTTCCCTTACGTGAGAATTGTAAAGTTTGTCGAACCAAGAGGATTCCTGAGACGACAAGAAAGTGGCAACGGTGTCAGAAATTTCTTGGGGTCAAGTTGACGGGTTGGCTTGGACATGCACATAAGACACAAATAACTTTGCTCCCAACGAGTACAGAGAGTTTGTCAATCTCTCCAGCCTTGCTGTTTACAAAGGGTCAAACACAAGAGAATAATAAAGATGCAACGGAAAGGAAAAGTAAAACAGTAAATAGTGGTGGTGTAAACTATGATGAGAATATGGATCGGGGTACCATGGTGCTCACTAGTGATGTCTCTCTCCCAAAAGATGATAAATAATTATGCTGGATGAACAAATTACAGCTGGGCAATTGACAGAAATATAAACACACTTCAATGCTAATTCTGCTACAGAAAGTAAAAGGCTCAATCGTATAGGCATTACAACAAGACAAGTAAATCGTTTATTCATCAGCATCTACTCACTAATCATCCACCTTGAGATATCTATCCAGAACATCTCGTTGGTATTAAGTTGCGATCCACAATTAATGTTGCGAACTCAAAGCAACAGACAACCGCATTAACACTCTATATGTAATGTAAGCAATCCATATGACATGCAATCATAAGCACCACTATATTACCCCTAATGCTAACAACACATTGCCTAGTCCCATGTTTCTGTCACTCAAGCCGGACATCGGGAGGCATGAAACAATTATCTAGCATAACGCTCCCTCTTGGAGTTACAACTTACTATTTGTCCAAAGCAACAAACTGTAACGAAGAACATGCATCACTACTCAAGATCACAAAATATAAACGAGATCTAAATATATTACTTCCACAAACTAAATGTAACCGCATAATCTATTGAATCCCAGCAAACACAACATAACAACATGGAAACTATAACATATATGCCTTGATCATGATAGGCAGCTCACAAGATCTAAACAATGAATCACAAGATTGGAGCAAAGATATCTACTAGTTTGCTTCCATGGACCCATGGTCCAAGGCGGGACTACTCACGGAGCATCCCGAAGGCAATCATGGTGATGGAGGGGCCTCCGAAGATCAATCATCCCTCCGACAGACTGCCGGGACAGGAACTTCTGCTGACCTCGATCTTGGAATCATGGCAGCGGTGGAAATGTGGCGTAGATGGTGAGAAGGAGTCCACCGCAAGGGTTTTTAGAAACATGGGTAAATATATGCCAAAAGGGGGCACCAGGGGGTGGCCCACCTGGCCAGGCGACCAGGGGACACGACCATGGCCTGGACGCGCCGTGTGGCTGCCTGGCCAGGGGATGGCCCCCCTCTGGCTGGCCTTCGGGCTTTTGGAGTCTTCCGTTAAGTTAGAATTTTCTGGAATTTTCCGGCGATATTGATTTTTCAGCTATTTTCTGCAATGCACGGACAAAAACAGACAGAAACTGGCACTGGGCACTAGGTTAATAGGTTAGTCCCAAATATGTTGTAAATGATATGAAAGTGTATCAAAACATATATCAATGTTATCAAAATAAGCATGGAACAAGCAAAAATTATAGATATGTTAGGGACGTACTAGGGCCCACAGAGTATCTCTCCATCGCCGGAGGAGCAAATTCCCAACTTGAATCGTTAAGTACCTTGACATACTTTCGGGTGTTCAGTAGTACCACCGTTATTGCCACGCCTATTACGGGTGATGTTGGAACAAAGTCAAAGACCACCTTCTAGCATCAAGTTACTCAACATTCTCATGGTCATTAAGGATATCTGCATATTAACTTTAGATGATTTTACTCGTAACATGAAAACGATGTGATCTCAAAGTAAATCATAAAATTGGGTTTGTTCAATATTCTTATTCCGATAACAACGTGCTCATATATGTTACTGGCATATCCAATGCCCATGGTCAAGAAAACATGACCACCTGAAGCAAACGGGCCAGTCCTAGAGGCAAGACTAAAAACACTTTATGTTTATATCTCCACACGTGCATATGGGTTTTCCTTCAAAGGTAGTTAACATGCATTTTACAAACCTTCGCATAAGTCATAATAGCTATAGCACAGAACATTAATAATGAACCTAAAATATAATAATAATGAACATTGATACCATATAGAGATGATAAGATGCAACATTCACGCGCATACAGTGCCAACATATAGATGTACACGGAGACCCACACGTTCAAGACTAAAACCTTAATAGACTAGAGACTAGATGAACGGAGATTAGAGTACAACTATATACGTTCAAGGGACATATACAACGTGCGCTCAAAAGCAACACCATTCCTTTTGTGAAAGCATTTCAGCACCATCTTTGTTACGAAGCATCACCGTGGTCGCTCTTCCTATTTGCAATATCATTCTTCTTGTGAAATCATTATAACACCATCCTTATTGCGGAGCATCATTGTGATTCTACTATCCCTTTGTGACAACATCCTTGTTGCAAAAAATAACAACACCATCTTTTTTGTTACAGAAGCATTACAAAAAAACATTTATTGCGAAGCATCATTTGTGATTCTACTATCCCTTTGTGACAACATCCTTGTTGCAAAAAATTACAACACCATCTTTTTTGTTACAGAAGCATTACAAAAACACATTTTATTGCGAAGCATTGCATGATCATGCTCACGTGATTGCTTGCTCGTGGAAAGGGGGTAAGTTTTGGATAATTAGACAATAATTTTATGATTAATTCTAGAATATTAGACATGACCACAGAAGCGACTAACATGTAAAATACGAACACACTAGATGTATTAAACAATATGAACAGCAGCAAAACTCCGAACAACAAAAATATAATCATCGGTTTGGCTCATTCCCGCAAACTGCGGCGCGGCGCGACGGATGGCGGAGAAGGAGGAGTGCTCGTGAAAGAGTCTTCTCTTAACTCAAGCACACGAAGTGTCTCAACACTTCACCTTATAAGGTGGTGTTTATTTTCTTTAACTAGCAATATGGTACTAAATTTAGCATCTCATTGCACCTCCAAAATTTTATCATGCACATAAATCAATTTAAGATTTCAGAATTTTCTTATACTAGAAGCGACATGCGCGCTTTGCCGCGCCTGTTGTCATCAACTGCACACGTTTGTCGTGTTAAGATGTTTTGCAAGGATTTACATGTAGTAGTTGACAACACGAATCATCTAAATATACACACAACTCATACATTTCCTTGCCCACAAAAAAAATACTCTCATAGAAGAAGATATACCCTTTCATTCATAGACCCCATTTAGCAAACACATTATTATATACACTATGGTGGGTAAATAAAATACATGGGTATTTTTCTAACCCGAAATAATGCAACATGTTTTTCCATGGCATAAACTCATGTTTGGACAATAAACTCGGATAAACCAGACATGATTGGTAAAAGTCAATATACCAGTACATTACATTCAATAAATTTTTGATTTCTTTTATAATATGAATACTTAAGATGGATATGATGGTATCTAGGGAGTTTATTCCGATGAAGATTGCTAGATCACAAATATGGTTTCACATTTTTTGACTAATTATTCTAGGAAGTAACGTAGCATCGCTTGTTGGTTGCGTCATCCTACTTTTTGCCTCTTAATCTTGTATTAGCCGATTGTAAACCTATTGCCATTGAATAAAACTCCTTATTATCCTACAAAATAAAACTATTACATCCTTTCACAGTTGGATCACTACAGCAGCGTTACTTAACTTCTCAAACAAAGGGACGTCTTTAGATTACAAAGTACATGAAGCGTCGAGAGGAGGTCCGAGTCACTTTAGGCAGGAGATGTGATATGAGTTTAGGTAGAGATGGGGAAAGGAGAGAAAGTAAAGAACAAACCTGGAAGCACGTGTGCTAAGCAACGGCAGTGCCTCGTGCTGCAGGTAGAGATTTTTTGAACCAATGTACAGAGAAAATTCATATGACTTTTCTAATCAGCAAAATTAATTAATTTATGACATTTTTCATGGTCTTTGACTCAAGCCGCTGCCGCCGCCTCAGCCCTCGTACATGCAGCTACGCACAAAATCAATCTCACTCGTCAGCCGAAACGTACGAAGGGAATCAACAGGGGGTGCCATGTTTGGCTGGGAGTGGGCTCAATCGAACACCACGTATCCAATCAATGCATGCATACGGAAAGGCCCACACGTGCAGCATTCACCGAGAGGACCCAGTCAAAATTGGTACTGTAGACAATTGCAAAATCACTAAGCTCAATTGAATGTGGGGGCTTTCACCCCTAGAAGGTTTAGTAAATTAGAGGATGAGATGCTCATAGATAGGCTCAATATTCTAACAGTAAGGAGGTAGGGGAAAGCAGCGATGGATCTATGAGGACACGTGGTGTGCAGGAAAGGCGACGGGCGCGGAGCTGCTATCCATCTTACTGTATACAACTACAATTGCTTACTGTAACTCTTTGCTACAACTTCATAGGTTGTTTGATTCTGGATAGACTACATAATTGAGCAACTTTTCGCTACACTTTCAGGGATAACTAAGGTGTGTTTATCTGATTGAATCATGAGAGGCTCCACCACTTGAAATCAGGAGGGAGATAACTGTGATTAGGACACGTTCACACGTCTGTCTGTTGTAACGGGGAGTCCGTAGAAGAGTCTCCGTGCGTCTAGCATTTTCATGTACTCTCTTCGGGCTTTTTTAGTCTGCATACAAGTTTTGTCCGAAGTCAAAATATTTCTATTTTGACTAAAACATTCACAATCTCAAATCAGTATGGTTAGATTTATTATAAAATGTAGTTTCATAGTATATATATTAAGTATTGTAGATGTTGATATTTTTTAGTATAAATTTGATTAAACTTTTAAAATTGATTTGACGAAAATCTAATAAGCGGAATAAAAAGCACCGGAGGGAGTACCTAGTATATATAACACGAGCTGCACAACAATCGTTTGCCATTTTCTTATTGTTTCCCGCCCCGTTGTTCCTGACCATACACGTAAGTCGGCTGCGACGTCCAGGTCAACAGGCAAAGGGAGACCCGGCGAGCGATCAATGGAGGGTGGTCGTGGCTGGCCATGGACCAGGCTACCGGCGCTGCTGGTTCTATCACTGGCCTGCGCCGCCGCCGTGGTCGAGTGCAGGGTGGTGCACGTCGTAGAGCCGCACCGGCGGAGCATGCTGGCCAATGGCCTCGGCGCAACGCCCCCCATGGGGTAAGCTCCTCCTGCTCAAGCTCAACTCTGGTGCAAATTCTAGCGTAATCCTTAATCAAATCCCCTCTTTTGTAACCATGATCTTTGCGCCGTCGGCAGGTGGAACAGCTGGAATCACTTCGCGTGCGACGGAAACGGCGAGGTTGTCATCAGGGAGACCGGTAGGATCGAGCTCAGCTGATACTCCCTTTGCTTCTTGTTTACTGTTGAACTGTCCTTTTAAAAACTCTCTCTATTTTATTTTCTTGTATGTCTGCATGAGCAGCCGATGCGCTTGTGTCGACCGGCCTCGCAGCCGCCGGCTACAAATACGTCAATCTTGGTGCGTTGCTGACACACTCTCCTATTTTGCCCTTCTCGTTTTTGTGCTCCTCTGTTTCTTGACTGAAGAAATGTTCTTCTGTTTTCGTCTGCAGATGATTGCTGGGCAGAACCCGAACGTGATGCTAAGGTTTGTACAGAATATGTCCTCTGATGTCTGGACTGCACAGAATTTTTCTTAGGAGGATGATCTATCTGATCCGATCCTTTGTTGTTGTTGCACTTATGGTGTTGCAGGGCAATCTTGTGGCGAACAAGAAGACGTTCCCCCACGGGATAAAAGCACTTGCAGACTACGTCCACGGCAAGGGCCTCAAGCTTGGCATCTACTCTGATGCTGGGTAAGTACACTGTACACGCACGTAGGATAGTAGGATCACCAGACAGTTTCCAAGCTACGACAACTGCTTCAAACTGTAACAGTAATCAACTGTTCTCTGATCGTGTTTTTTGTTAGAATAGATTCGCAGCGCGTAGTAGATCATCCGAGGATCAAGCAATCACACGAGGCACGACACCGAGATTTGTTAACGAAGTTCACCGAACATCGGCTACATCTCCGGGGCTTGACTATGGGCGCTCCTCCCCATGACACCGCTACAATACCGCACTCCGGCCACCCGGGCGCCGGCACACGCCGCCGGCTCCCCCTTGCGTACCTGTGCTATTATGTTGGCATAGGTTACAACTGTGGGGTGCCCCTCATTATATGAGAGCCCAAGGATACAACGTGTTCGACTCCAACGCTACACGTATCCTACCCACACTACAACTCCAAGTCCAATGTAACCTAATTCGTACACATATTCGACACAAACTCAACAAACTCCACCTTGGTGAATATTCTCCACTACCTTGAATTTGTCCATGCGTCAAACTTCCATGTACTCCGGACTTGAGTTGTCTTCTTCGTAGCTTACTAAGAGCTACTCGACGAGTCTGCCGCAGACCCGCCGCCTCCGTGAGATCCTTCCGCTATTCCTGCAACTCCAGTCTCCGCGACTCCACCTGCAATAGTGCTCCCTTGCAACTTGTAAAGATGCGAAGCCGTCCTCTCTCCAATCATCACAGTCACCTCATCTTCCATGATATTCAAGGTCTTCTTATCCCGATCACAACGGAATTCTATATCACCATCATGAAGAACGCCAAGCGAAATTAAATTCCTTCTTAGCCCCGGCACATGCCTGACTCCCCGAAGCATCCGCTCAACTCCGTCAAACATCTTGATTTTGATGTTACCTACTCCAGCAATACGATAACCTGTGTCATCGCCCACATAGGTTGAACCAAACTCACCAGACTTATACGAAGAGAACCACTCCCTGTTGGGTGTCGCATGAAAAGAGCTAGCTGAATCCAACATCCACGCTTCACTTTTGGTTGACCGCATGTCTGATACTACGAGAACATCACTACTGCTGTCTGAGTCATCACCACGAGCTGCCACATTAGCACTAGATCCACCATCTGGACAGTCCCTTCTCATATGTCCCCACTGCTTACACTTGTGACACTGTACTTTCTTTTTCTTGTTCTTGTTCTTCCCTGCCCCATATCCCTTCCTCCACGCTTCACCTTTGACTAGCAAACCTTCACCATGAGTGACTTCCACCGCATTCTTCTTTCTCATATTATAAGACAATAATGCCGCAGTAATATCCTCATTCTTGACGGTCTCCTTGCCGTGCGTCAAAGTAGTGATCAAATGGTCATAGGATGATGGCAATGAACAAAGAAGAAGAATCGCCCTATCCTCGTCAGCAACTGCCACACCCAAGCGTGCTAGATCCGTCACGACTTGATTAAAGGCGTTCATGTACTCCACAAGATCCGACCCCTCCTGCATCTTCAACCCGTATAACTTTTGCTTCAAATACACCTTGGTCGTCGCAGTCTTGGACATATATTGACTTTCCAGCTTCTCCCAGATCTTCTTCGGCGAATCCTCATCCATCACATGATAAATAACCTCAGCGTCCATCTTAGCTGGCTTAGCATTCCGCAACGCCTTCAAGCATTCCTGTTGTGCCAACAAATCTTTCACCCATGTCTGCCATAACCCAAAGTTTCCAGTTCCGCTGAACTTCTCCACCTCAAATCTGGTACCCGTTGGCGCCATAATTCTTCGTATAGCTGACACAGCAAAAAATAACCAAGCTTTTCTTCGCGTGATCCTCAAGTATACGACGTGTATACTACTAGTAGCTAATCTAAAATAACTCTAGTCTTCACGTGAAGTAGTTGCTCCGTTGCACGGGCTCCAATGCTAGCTAATTGCATGCTAATTGCCTCTGCCTTTGCTTTCCAATGGACTAGTACGCGTCGTATCACGATGAATTTTTCTGCCGCCTCAATCGATCTGTTCTCTTGCTCCTTGTTTTCTCCCGTACACCACCAGCTTTTAAACTGAACCTGTACGAGATCGCATCGGAGACATATTCCTTCGGGACTCGGTTCCGTTTTTTTCCATAGCAAATCCGGTTACTGCTTCCAGTTTGCACTCTTTCGCTCTCATCCGGTAGCCGCTCACACGTGTCCTGGCTAACCACGATTGGGTGCTTCACGCCGCACGTTGCGCAACCTCCACCCTGAGCTGCTCCATCGATTTGCAACTCACCAAGTCGCCGAATCGATCTCACGATTGCAAACCACGAGATTGCTTTTTGATCTCTGCACCTCGATCTTCAACCTTGCTCATGATACCACTTGTTAGAATAGATTCGCAGCGCGTAGTAGATCATCCGAGGATCAAGCAATCACACGAGGCACGACACCGAGATTTGTTAACGAAGTTCACCGAACATCGGCTACATCTCCGGGGCTTGACTATGGGCGCTCCTCCCCATGACACCGCTACAATACCGCACTCCGGCCACCCGGGCGCCGGCACACGCCGCCGGCTCCCCCTTGCGTACCTGTGCTATTATGTTGGCATAGGTTACAACTGTGGGGTGCCCCTCATTATATGAGAGCCCAAGGATACAACGTGTTCGACTCCAACGCTACACGTATCCTACCCACACTACAACTCCAAGTCCAATGTAACCTAATTCGTACACATATTCGACACAAACTCAACATTTTTGTCTGAAGATACAAGACATGCGCCAAGGCTCAACCTGGATCCCTCGGTTACGAGGAGAAGGACGCCAAAACTTTTGCTTCCTGGGTAAGCAAATCCATGAAAGCTTGATCAATAATGCCACTCTGATCCATGTAAATATCACTCATGTGTTTACTCCATCCATTCATGGGGGGATTCAGGGAGTGGACTACCTCAAGTACGACAACTGCAATAACGGCGACCTGAAGCCGCTCCAGAGGTACCCTGAGATGAGCAAGGCTCTCATGAAGGCCGGCCGCCCAATCTACTTCTCGCTCTGTGAATGGTAACATTCCATGCATCACCGTGTACATAAGCACAGTACGTAACTAACGGGAGTTCTGCATTCTTGCCCGGCTTTTCACTGACTGAAGTTCCTTTTGCTCGCCGGCGCCGGAGAGCAGGGGCGACATGCACCCGGCGCGTTGGGGCGCGGCGTACGGCAACAGCTGGAGAACCACCAACGACATCGAGGACACCTGGGACAGGTTCATCATCATAGCTTCACTCACTCGCTTCCCCTCGTAATCCTCCTCCTGCGATTGCGTTTCTTATTCAGAGAGTGGCTGTGTTTTGGACTTTTGGTGTTTCAGCATGACGTCCATGGCGGACCAGAACGAGGTGTGGGCCGAGTACGCGCGTCCCGGCGGCTGGAACGGTCAGTGGTCGCTGGAAGAAACACATCTCATCATCTTCGGCCATCTTATATCATCTTGGCTTGTTTTGGGTTGGTTTTGATGATCTGATGGCATGCAGATCCGGACATGCTGGAAGTGGGCAACGGAGGCATGACCAACGACGAGTACATCGTGCACTTCAGCATCTGGGCGATCTCAAAGGTCAGTCACTCACTCACTCACTCACTGATGGCTAGATACGCTGTCTTCTTTGTTACTGTACTTTGTTGTATGTTGCTCTACAGTGACGGCAGAGAGAAAGCATTTTCTTCTCTGAATGTACGAGTGTATATCCGTCTGACAGTCGAACCGTTTCTGCTGGGTGTGTGCATGTGCGTAGGCGCCTCTGATCATTGGCTGCGACGTGAGGCACATGTCGCAGGACACCTACGACATCCTGGCCAACAAGGAGGTGATCGAAGTCAACCAAGGTCATCTTCAGATTCCCTTGCACTTGCGAGTTTCGGCTCTCGCCGTCGCGTTTGCTGTCGAGTGAACTGATCATGCTGGTGTTCATGCAGATCCTCTCGGCATCCAGGGGAAGAAAGTGAGGATGGAGGGAAGCAGCGAGGTAAAGGATGATGCGTTCTCGAATAATCCTAACGAAGTGTAACTGAACCCCTGAACACTGATGGTTTTTGTGTGATGTGCTATGCAACAGATATGGGCAGCGCCTCTGTCGGAGTACAGGACGGCGGTGCTGCTGCTGAACCGGCACGCCAAGGATGAAGCCCAGATCACGGCGCACTGGGACGACATCGGCCTCCCCGACGGCACCACCGTCGAGGCCAGGGACCTCTGGATGGTGCGTCTACCTTTCCCCGACAGCAAACACTACACACGGCATGGATGAATCAAATCACCTTGATCCTTTTGTGAATGTTTTCCTTGTTTTATTGTGGCAGCACAAGACCCTCGATACCAAGTTCACGGACAAGATGACCTTCAATGTGACGCCCCACGCGGCCAGGATGTTCGTGCTCACGCCTCTCAAATCTCAGATGAAGTAAAGGAATCCCCTGCCACTCTGCTCCGATGGACGATTCAGCGAGTAGGAAAAAACACTTGGTTTCATGCTCATTTTGAAATTGCTTACAGACATTTTTTTTTCTAGTACTTCTATTTGTGAAAGAAGGATCTTCCTTAATAAATTGAAACAAAATTAGCTGAACTGGAAGTCTGTTTTTTAGTATCAACGTCTATCTTTATTGCTTTTCAAGTTGGGCATTCGAAAGACCTTCGACTCGGTGCGATGAGGGGGTGTTTCCTGGGGGAAGCCAAGGCGAACCGAAAGTACCCAAGTGAGCTTCGTGTGAACAGTAAACTTGAAAATTTTGAAAAAAAAATCAAAACATTCTGATTTTTTTGTGTCAAGCATTGACAAATGTTTGAAATTCTTGTGAATTTTCATCATGAAATGACATTCGTTGATGTCACAAAAAAATCAGAACTTCAAAATGCTTTAGAAATAATATTTTGAAGCATCGATCTTTTTTTTGCAACTTCCACGAATGTTATTTTGTGATGAAATTTCACAAGGATTTCAAAAATATGTCAATGTTTGACACAAAAAAAAAGAATTTTTTTATCTTTTTTTCAATAGTTTTCGATTTTACTGTTCATCGAGCTCGTATGAGCTCGGTTTCACATACTCCACACTCAGGCGAACGATTCAAAAAGCTGGAGAAGCATCCCTCGAGAAATCGTTTGGGTTCACTAGACAAAAACACCACCTCGGTGTTGTTTTGACGGACATGTCCTTTTCAGGCATTTAGTCCCAATTAAAAAAATTGAACATAAAAAAAATTAAAACGATTTTCTATAATGTACCTATAATAAAGTAGTATATAAAAATTGTCATCTTATACAATAACATTTTTTTATTTTATATAGCATAAAAAATGCCGCCTATTTGGATGCATAAATCATATGTACTAAAATAATTAATCACTTGGCAAAAAATTAAGGAAAAAATATTATTTATGAACATGGAAATTATTCAAAGTATATGTGAAGGTCACATGGAAAACTTACAAATTTGCAAAAAAAAAAAGTGTTCAAATTGCCATGGTCCACTATTTTCCATATATTAAAAAAAGACCTAAAATTTCCATGTTTAGAAAGAAAAAAAATATAAATTTCACATGTGATTTATCACTTCTAAATTGCTATGTGAAAAAGTTCAAATTGGAAAATCTTACACATAATTTTGCCATGTAAAAATGTTGCATGGCAATTTCAGCATAAACATAATGTTTTTCTAGATAAGTCCAATGAATTTGCCACTAATTAAAATAAAATTCCCATGGTATAAATAATAAAATTATCATGGTCTAATAAAAAAGTTGTTATGGTCTAATTAGTAAAATTTCCATGGACTACCAGAATAAATTGTGATGGTGTAAATAATAAAATTACCATGGCTCAAATAATGAAATTGTCATGGTCTAATTATAAAATTGCCATGGTCCAAATAACAAAATTGCCATGCTACCTATAAAAACTACCATAGTATAACTAGTTAAATTGCTATGCTACTTACGAAAGAACTACCACTATGTAAATAATAAAATTTGACATGGGATGATTAAAAACGCCATGGTCTAAATAAAAGAAAATGTCATGCTACCTACAAAAGAACTACCATTATATAAATAATAAAAAGTACCATGGACTAATTATAAAAATACCATGGTCTAAATAGAAGAAAATGCCATGCTATCTTTAGTAAAATTTGACATGGCAAAATGTAAAAAAAAAACTCCTCTAAGAAACATGGCAAGTTAAAAAAATGTTGTCTAAAAACATAAACACTTTTGGTATCTGTAATATCCTATGGCAAAAAATGCAATTTTTGTTTCAAAATTGTAAAAAAAACAGGATTTTTTTGCCAAATTTTCAAATGAAAAATATAATCATTTTAAAAAATAGTTTCATATTCAAAAGGCAGTTTAAGCACTGGTGTTCTGGAAACAGCCCCCCAATTCAAGTGGGAGGGGCTTGCAGCGAACCATTCTAAAAAACTAATGTGCCTTCGACTTGCGCCAAGATCCGTACCTCATGATCGGACGGGGAGAAGGGCGTTCGCTTGGAACCCCGATTTTTCTGATGCCGACCTGATAACATTAGTGAACTCGAATATGGGAGACAATTAGGTTGAAAGAGATATACCACGATAATGCTGCACTTTAGAGACCACCAGTGCATGCAGTGGCCTCCTAGCTAGGAGCAGACAGGCAGGTCGAGCAATGCTCATCAAAAGCATATATAGGGGTTCACTTGCGCTGTGTACAGCTGCCTCCCCTTTACTTTCTTTCTGAAAAACAAGTTAGTTGGCCGGAAACCTCGCTCCAGCTTTGCTGTTGTTGTTGCTGCCTTTCTCTCTCTCCCGGGAAAGTAAGCAAATTGAAAGGTGGTCAGTCGCTTCCTTCGCTTGTCCAGTACGTACTCGTCCAGAGCTCCCGGATAGTAGTGCCCCGTGCATCTACAGAAAAAGGGAGCAGTTCTGGCAACCCTAGACTTGAATAACATTTACAAGTAATCTGTATATCCTGAGATGATTGACGCGCTCACACAAAACATTGCCATCTGCTGCGCCTAGTGAGCTCAAAAATGCAGGAACGGTGCAATTTGACCACGTCATGCATGGACGATGATTGCAGAGATCGATTGATTAGCACGTGCAGTGCACACACACGTATCCTTTTTTCTTCCTTCCTTGGAGACAGTGGCGGAGCCAAGGGGGGACGAGCAGGGGCCTGGCCCCCCCTAACGATGGCGCTTACTATGGAACATATGTTATAATTAGCGATAAAAACACACGTACATATGTATTGGCCCTCCCTTATCAGGCTATATCTACGTAAGTATTAAAAGAGGTCCCTGTAAAAAGCCCATTAGCAGCGGCCGATTGATTGAAGAAGTCCCTTGAGTGCTCCGCGTTCTACCATAATTAGCGGAGGCATACATGGGTGGAATTAGTTGCAGAATCTTAGTCGCTGACGTTCCATGCCCTTCCCGTCCGCTCGTCTCTGCTCATCGGCAACGGCTTGGAGATGAAGATATAGAGACTGTTGTTGGATATCCCAATCATAGGGTCATGGGCCCACTATTGTGTTCGGTACCTACTGTTTGTTATTGGAGCTAGGCTGGTGGTGGGTGAATAGGTTTTCGTTTGATTTTTTGTTAATTGATTGATAACAAGAAAATAAAAACCTTTATCTCAAAATAAATGAAAACAATCAGTGATAAAGGTAAAGGTGAACAAGGTGGGCCAGGACCCACCCTAAAATTGAAAAATGACCATATTAGAGAAAAAAATACATAAATTGTAGCAACGGTGGCCTACCCTGATCTAGTGGGCCAGATCCGCCACCGAAAACAATCCAGCGAATGATCTTCGAAACGAAGAAGAATTCATTAAAGAAAACTTGTTTAAACTATAATGAAAACAACACATTTTTTCGACAAAGGGAACAACGCATATACAATATATAAGGGCATCTTCAACGCTGATTCTTCAAGCGAACATCACATTAGTTCGTAGATCGGTCTGAATCAGTTCACAGACACTGATGTGAGTGGCGTTCATCCAACCACATCTTGATAAGAGGATCCTAATTTGAAATGCATAGAAATGAGGAAGTTGAACACCCGATCACAATTAGAAGAGGCGGTTGTTTATTGTTTTTACCTGCCCGATCACAAAAGTGATTACAAAAATGTCAGCCCGGTGATTTTGGGAAAAACAAAAATATGCCCTCTTGGGACAGTTGTCCATGGCCCCCCTGAGTTCAATCGTTCCTACTGGCCGTCGTCGTCGCCTGTCTGACCTCCTTCGCCTCTTCTACCGCCACAATGACCGACTTGTGCTTCAACATCCGCTTCGAGGAGGCTTGCACGATCATCATCGCATCGGGATCCAAGTCATCCATCTTCAGTGTGACCAATTTGGTCTTGACCTTTTGCTCTTCGATGATGATCTTTTATGGGTCACCATTATGAAGATGCTAAACTTCTCGTCCTCCTCATTGATCTCATTGAACTTGATGCATGCCTCATCTTTCTCAGCCAAGATGTCCTTAAATTTGTCCATCATCTTGGTAGCCGCTCCTTCTCGCTTCTCCTTATTTTCCTCCCACTTCATTCCACAAATTTCCAAATAATTTTTCTAATTATTTTGGAAGTTGACTTAAAAGCTTTTCAAAAGATATAAGAAGTTGGTTTTTGTTGGTTTTGCTGCTATGTCCTGGACTATTTGGAGATACAGAAATGGTATTATCTTTGAGAGAAAAGAAAAACCATTGATCCCATGACAACGGTAAAACTGATGAGCTCCTAGATTTTTTTTCGAGGGCACGCAAATTGTGTACCATAGCTTTATAGAAGGAGAGAAACAAGGCATACAATGACATCTACAACCTAACAACGAGTGTAGCACACACCACAACCGGAACATACAAGGACTACCATACAAGACTACAATCAAAGAGTCTACCCAAAACCGAGCACCTCGCCGCGTCTCGATCGACACCGAAGACCTCCAAAGAAAAGAAACTCCAGCTTCCTTGGATAACCCAACAACGAACGTACCTTGCGCCAGAGAAGCGCGAGCCGAGCCGCGGTGAACGTCGGAGGAGCGCAACATAGGGCCTCTAGTCTCCCAGCACAGTGCTCCCAACAGAGGAACAACGTCGAAGACACCACCATCATGCTGATCCAAGGATACAAGGCTTTCGCCTCGGAGACAACTGCCGCACGAGGAGGCGAGGAAGATAGCGGCACACTCGGCGACGCCTCCAGGAAGGTGAATGACACCCACGGGTGTCATTAACGCCGGTCCGGTCGCAACCGAACAAGATTTTCATTCGTACCGCTGCACATCTCCCCGTCACCGAGATCCCGGCCAGCCCCGACAAGGTGCCTCACACCGCCGTCACCACAACAACTTTCCATCAAAGTCCCGCCTCATTACCGAGGGAACACGCCTCAAGCCACCACCTTCAACCTCGACTAGGGGTGCAGTATCCACCGAGCGCTGCAGGGCCAGATCCAACATGGTGGCCTTCACCCGCACCAAGGGACTGCCACCAACATGGGTCTGTCCCGCACCTCCGGCCATAATCCGGCACCAACACCGTCGAGGCATCGCCGCACGCCTCACACAGCAACGGTCGGGCGCCCGCTGCCCGCCAAGACCCGTCCTAGCCGGGCCTCGTAGCGCCGCCGTCGTCATGGTTGCGCTTGCACCGCCATCGTCGTCGGTACCGACGCACCACGGACACAGCGCGCGAGAATCCAGTTGCAACCACCGTGCATCCTGTCGTGAGCACACCAGGGCGTCTTCAAGCACCCCCGACGCACGAGATCTGGGTCGTGACCGCCGGCTCCTCACACCGCGAGTCTGCCTAATGACCTGCCGCCAGCCACCCACCGAGCTCCAAGGACCAGGAGGGCCTCGCCGCCCGGGCTGCGCCTCCCGGAGCCGAGGAACCCCGCCGCCAGATCCAGGAGGGGCGGCCCTCGATGTGCCGCCAGAACCCAAGGGGCGCGCCCCGCTGCACCGCTCGGAGCCGAGGCACACCGCCGCCCAACGCCGCCGGACCGGCCGACACCACCGCCTAGCGCCACCACAAGGTCGGGCGTCCCGCGCCGCGCCATGTCTCGTGGAAGGGAGAGGGGCCTCGCCGCCGCCGACGCGCGCACGGGCTTTGCCCGGCGGCGTCCCGTGGCGGCGGCGAGGAAGGGGGAGGCGGCGGCGACGGGCCTAGTATTTCCGCCCGGGCCGCTCCCACGAGCGGCCCGGGAGAGGGGAGAATACAAGAGCATTCCTGACCCCGGTTTAGAAGCACTTCATGCTCCTAGATTTTTCATTGGGCAATTTTGCAGGTAAAGAAGTCAAGTCAAAGGGTGTTGAGGTTGGACTCAAATCTTCTAAAACAGATGTCAAATGAAGTTTATATAGCTACACAGGGCTATAGACTTTTGTTTAGGGTTGTTGTGTAAATTTTAACATATTTTTGACCTATGTTGGAGTATAAGTTTCTAGCCACTCGTTTGACTCGAGCTCCTGTATACTCGTATGATCCTGCGTGATCGTTTTTTCCTTGCTTGTGTGGATCTTTGTGTCCCACGCAATGTAAATTTGGCTCAGCTTAGCCACATGTTGAATTCCGGTGGCCCTTTTTTGAGTAGCTAATCTTGTAATCTTCTGTTTGTTTTTCGGCTCTTTATTATAGGCCTTAAGAGTTAAGATCATATGATTTTATCCAATGAGACGGTAATGTAAGACCTTTTTTTTTCGCTAAACAAACCAATTGAACAGACGGATCAACGTGGCCGTACAGGAATGCAGCCGGGTGAAGACGACACGTTTTGCCACGCAAGTACGTAACGGAGGTGAGCAACTGAACGTCTATGGATAGGAATGACTAATGAGCTTAATTTGGGCTCGCTCGAAAGGATCAGATGAGTACGAGTTTAATTTACGTGCGTCGCTAGCTAGCTGCTGCTAGGCCTCATCCATCCTCGACAAGGACGGCGAGCGAAGGAGAACGAACAGCTAGAGGATTGCTCGACGCTGACCGATAAATTTGGTCCAGATCAACACCCAGGCCCCAACAGCGATGTGCACAATCGTTCGCTCTATCCGTTCAGTGCCACGCAGCTTCTGTACGTACGTGTCCCCAGAATACGTGTCGAGATTCAGAGTCGTCGGACGTCAGGCAAGGAGTAGTTGATCCTGCACGCAGGAGCAGGTGACCGAATCTTCGTTCTGTCAGAAAGAGAGAAACACGCCGGGGCAAAATCGACATTTTTGATCTTTATGCGAAAGAAATTCACAATCCAAACACAGCTGCAAACTATTTCACAGAACTAACAATTTTCTGTAGCGCCCAACCACCAGGCGCTAAGCCCATACATCTAGCGCCCGTAGCTGAGGCGCTAAGCCCCTGCCAACGTGTCAACGTGGACCCTCACAGGGCCCCACCCCGAAAGTCTAGCGCCGAACCAACAGACGCTATACATACATGCTTAGCGCCTCCCCATCAGGCGCTAGACTAGACAGCCACTTAAAGGCCGAAGCCACGCTCGAGTAGCCCACACATAACACACACACAGGGGTCGCCCTGTGTGATGCTGTTCTATTCGCCCCTCTCAAATCTTTCCCATTTGGAGGTTTTGACCGTGGATTTCTTCCTCAAATCATCTCCTAAGGTATTCTCCTCCGATCCCTAAGTTTTCATCCATTAGATCCATGTCATTTCTTCTTTTTTAGCATTTTTTGGTGAACCCTAGATTGAAATGGATTTTCAATCTTTGTAGTTGCAATGGCATTATTGTTAAATGTATAGCATTACCATTGTTGTAGTAGTATTTGAGAACAAATTAGGATTGCTAGGCTTAGTGAAACCCTAAATTCCATTGGATTTATATTTGTTATTAGATTATGTGTTTTCTTTAGAATATATTTTGTGAGAAGAATTGGCAAGATTGATATGAAGCAATGGCATTGATATGATTGATATTATAGGATGAATTGGCAAAGGTTGTCGGCAAGCTCGTGCTCGTCTGACGATGATGATTATGTGACAAGTCAAGTTAGCGAGGTTAACGTGTTCTCTATGAGTGTCACTTTGAGGGTTATGGTTGTAGGGTAAATGGGTATTGATTTCATTTACCTTCTTTATAGCTACCGACCATGGAGTGCACGGAATGGAGCGGCTTGGCTTTGAATCAACCTTGTATGTGTGAGCACGGACCCCCTTGTGAAAGATTTGTGGCAGTTCAATCGATTGATACCGGAAGGAGGTTTTTAGCTTGTGCAAAAAAGGTTAGCAATATTGCATTAGTCATTCATTCTTCTTGTCAATAATCTTTTTATATCATTAATGTTGATTTGTATTTGAATACGTTTCATTTTATAGGATGCATCCAAGTGCAACTTTGTTAAGTGGGTTGACAATGAGTGGCCAATCCCATTGAAGCAAGGCCTAGCTAGGATATGGAGCATGTATGAAGAGGAAAACACAGTGAGGCTGAGACAACAAGTAACCAATGGTGAAGAGAACTTGAAGTTCCTAGAAGATAAGAGAAAGATGGAAAATAACTTGAGATCTTTTAAAATAAATTTTGCTAAAACGGTGGCTGACAAGGAGGATGTTGTTACTCAATTAAGCAAAGCACATAGAGTTATTGGTGACCTGAGGGAGGAGCTTGAGAAGAAGAAGTTAGCCGACAAAGCACGCACTAGCATCCATCAAGTGTTCAGAGCAAAAGCAGAGAAAGAGAGAGATCAAATGAAGCAAGATAAGGCGATGTGGATGGAGGAGATGGAGCAAATGAAGCAAGAGAAGGGGAAGTGGGTGGAGGAGAAAGAGGAAATGGTGCAAGAGAAGATGAAGTGGGTGGTGGAGAGAGAGGAAATGGTGCAGAAGAATGCCAAGTTAAAGCTAGAAAAAAGGAACGTAGAGTACTCACTACGTGATTTATTCTATGACCGAGAAGCACTTCGGCACAAGCTCATGAAGCTACAAGATGTACTTGACGAGTGATTGAGTGTTCTTATTTGTAGACCTATATTTGCAAGACATGTGCACTCTCATTTGTATGAAAATATTGTAATGTGTTGTATTTTCGATGAATGGTTAATTTTCTATGCAACATTTGTGCCATTTGTGTCATTTGTGCAACATTTGTGTCATTTATGCCTATATTTGCAAGGTAACATATGGGGGTCCCAAACCCCACTTAAGTGGCTGGGGGGTGTAGCGCCTAATGGTGAGGCGCTAGACTGTGTAGCGCCTCACCATTAGGCGCTACACCCCCCAGCCACTTAAGTGGGGTTTGGGACCCCCATATGTCCCCCACCTCATACCCCCCCCTCACCACTTGAGCTCGAAAAACAACAATGGTGCTCTCTCTCCCCCTCTCCCCTCCTCTCAAAACCCTCACCCAAATCCCCTAGATTTGAAGACCCCCTTCGTGGATTTGAATTACCTCAAGTTGCTAGAGGTACCCTCTCTCAATCCCTAGCTTTGGACCCATTGGAAGTTTCCTTTTTGGTTAGATATCTTCAAATTTTGGAAACCTAGCTAGAACAACTTTGATTTCATTGTCCTTGGTTTATTCTTGTTGCTTATATGTATGAAACAACAAAGTAGTGACTAATATGTTGTATGTGCACTATTTTGTTAGGGTTAAAGATGTGTTCTTTTATTATGTTAGGGTTAGGGTTCTTTTTAATTTAGTGTTGGGGTTAGGGTTAGAGATATGTTTTCATTTTATGTTTGTATGTTGTTGGTTAGACTAATTTTTTTTAATACTTAATGATAAAATTTCCCTTTTTCCTATAATTAATGTAGGGATGGCAAGAATTGTTCATCTTCATCATGTGAATAAGGATGCATTTTTGAAAGGGAATGTAGAGCCGGATTTGGATGAGCAAGATTTGGTGTTTGATGCTAGTCCCAACTATGTGGATTTGCTGGAACAAGTAAGGAAGGAGTTGAATTGGATGGGCCCAAGTGACGTGGTTTTGTTGGAGGGAAGGCATAATGTTGGTTTTGGACATCACATTCGTTGGAAAACAATGGGTATCAACTCGGAACAACGTTGGCTTTCATACAAGGAAGTGGTGGCCGAATCCCAAGACAAGGCTCTTGAAATATTTGCCACCAAAAGGAGCCCTCCACCCATGGACCAAGAGGAATTGAGTCAACCTATCTTGACCCAACAAGAAGTGAGGCAAACATTGAGCCCTCCACCCATGAACCAAGAGGAATTGAGTCAACCTTCTTTGACCCAACAAGAATTGAGGCAAACATTGAGCCCTCCACGCATGAACCAAGAGGAAAATGTGAATGATTTTTATGAAGATGAGGAGAATGATGTTGATCTCTATGACAACAATGTTGGTGACTTGGAGGCATATAATTTGCAAGAGAACATGGACCAATCCATCCCGTACTCTCGATGCTATGCATTTGATTCGGATGATGACGGTCCCGATGAAGAAGTTGATGAGGACGGGCTCAATGGCAAGGAGGTCGAAGCTTCCAAGAAGGTATTGGGGAAGGATCCTCGTACACCATTGTTCGAGGATCTTACTCTCGCAGATAAAGCCGTTGTGGATGGTGGGAAGACTATTGTTCTCGGAGCTAGACCAATTTCATACCGTGATATGGATCATGCAACAAACGGGATTGCTCCCGGTGCGAAGTTTGGCACCTTCTTGGAGTTGAAGATATGGATCAAGGAGTTCTCGGTTAAGCATTTTCGTCCTTACACGGTGGTGCACTCGGATATAAAAAAGCGCTACACGGTCAAATGTGTGGAGGATGGATGTCCATGGATTGTGTGGGCAAGACCATTCAAAGGAGGACCAAGTTGGCATATAGTGAGTTGTGTACAAACTCACATGTGTCGTGGCCAGAAGATGGATGGTGAAGATGCAAACCCAGACCACAGGCAACTTACCTCCGAGTTCATCGCCTATAGGCTTTCCAACTCCATATCTTCGTTGCCCACACTGAAGGTTCAGAGCATCATTGGCATGGTGAAAGAAATCTTCTTCCACCAAGTGAAATATGGTAAGGCATGGAAGGCGAAGCAAATAGCATTCAGGATGTTGTATGGTGATTGGGAGGAAGCATACAACCGGATACCAAGGTTGTTGGGAGCGATGGCCGCCACTAATCCGGGCATGGTTCATGTGGTTGAGCCGTATGGTGAGAAAACAATGATGCGCGACGGAAGGCTAGTCCGAGTATTTGGCCGTGCATTTTGGGCATTTGAGCAATGTGTGAGGGCTTTTTAACATTGTAGACCGGTCATCTCCGTCGATGGCATATTCTTGACCGGGCAATACAAGGGTACTTTGTTGGTTGCAATAGAAAGTGATGCAAATAACCGATTGATGCCTTTGGCCTTTGCTTTGGTAGAGGCGGAGAACAATATTAACTGGGAGTGGTTCTTCCATCTTTTGAGAACCAAGGTTTTACCCAGCGAAAGAGAAATTTGTGTCATCTCGGATAGGCATCAATGAATTCTTAATGCGGTGGAGATTGACATTCTAGGGCATCCTCCTTTGCACCATCGATGGTGTATGAGGCACTTTTGTGCAAACTTCTTTAGGGCATGTGGAAAGAAGGAGTTGGCCGATGATCTTAGAGATATTGGTACTGATTTCTTTGACCGTAGTTTCGCAAACTTATACAAAAAATTGCTTGCAAACAACAAGTTGGACGCAGGGGGGCAAGATTTCCTGAATAGTAACATCCTACTTAGGACAAAGTGGGCACGAGCTTATGATGATGATGGTCGGAGGTACAGTCAAATGACCAATAACATGGCAGAATGCTTCAACTCGGTGTTCAAGGGTGTACGTGCATTTCCCGTGACAGCAATAGTGCAATACACATTCACCAAGTTGAATCACTACTTCATCAAGTACTCAAAGGAAACTGATAGGCATATTGCTGGAGAGAACAAGCACAAGTACAAGTACAAGTTCCCACCAAAGGTTGACGAATTCATGGATTTTCAGTCACGGAAGGCGGATTCCCAAAGTGCTACATTGTATGATGACAAGGAGTGGATTTACCAAGTTAATGAGCCGGGCGGAACCACAAACGATGGGGTCCAACATGGAGGTCGTGCATTCAAGGTTTCCCTAAAGACATGTGACTGCACTTGCGGGAGACCAAAGCTGCTTCATCTCGCATGCTCGCATTTGTATAAGGCAGCTCGCACGAGGAATGTGAACCTAAATCACCCGCTTACGGTGAGGGAATCCGAGTTCTCGATCATTGCCACCAAGAACACATGGGCTCCAAGATTCAACCCGTACTTTGACCAAACACAATGGCCGGAGTACCATGGAGTTCAAATATGGCCGGATCCGGATTGGAAAGTGGTTACACGGGGAAGACGGAGGACTAAACGTTTTAGAGGTGACATGGATGGATGGGGACGTGGTGGAACCCGAGAATGGGGTAACAACCAATTCGAAGAGACTCGTGAGAGAGCCCGTTGTGGAAAGTGTGGTGCTTCGGGCCACAACACAAGAAGTTGCACATCAAGGAAGAGAGCAAAGAGAAATGAAGACCCTAGACAACAAAGTGCTAACCAACATGGTCCTATGCAAAGAGGTCGAAATCTTGGGCTTAGAGGTGGGGTTGGTAGAGGCCGTGGTGACGGTGGTGGTCGTAGTGGCCTTGGTGGTAGTGGCATTGGTGGTGGTGGTAGTGGCCTTGGTGGTAGTGGAATTTGTGGTAGTGGCATTGTTGGTGGTGGCATTGGTGGTGGTGGTAGTGGTCGTGGTGGTGGTGGTGCTATAGGCCGTGGTGGTGGTGCTAGAGGGCGTGGTGGTGGTGCTAGAGGCCGTGGTGGTGGTCGTAGAGGCCGTGGTGGTGGTAGAGACATTGGTGGTGGTGTTGGTAGACCCACGGCGATGAGGGGATACCTAAGAGGACCATTCCCGTACGTCCCGTCACTCATGTTATTCATAATTTTTTGTCTTTATTAAGTGATAACAATAAATTTTGTGTTCTTAGGTTTGAAGGCCCGTCATGCAATGGGGAATGAGACGATCCGGTACAAGAGAAGAAGATAAATAGCAAAGGGAATTGGAGCTTTGTTGTATGAACTTTCATGCGCACATTGATATAACATTTGTCTACCTTCTCTTTTGGTAGTGAACCTTGATGGAACTTGGATATGAATGTTGTGATGCAATTTGATACATTCTCCTCTTTGTACCTTGATGAACCTTGTTGCAATTTGAACATTTGTCTACCTTCTCCAAAGCACTTCTCTTGTTTGCAAGTAAATGCACTTTTATTGTTATTCCATTTGTCTACCTTCTCAATTGCATTTTGCATGTATTTAACAGTGTAGCGCCCCATGGCTAGGCGCTAGGCTGTGTAGCGCCTGATTGGGGGGGGGGGGGCGCTAGACATGCAATATCTTTGCTGCAACCGAGTCCAGTAGCCACTAGACTCCTGTCCAGAGAAAATGCTACATGTGTAGCGCCCCATGGCTAGGCGCTAGACAGTGTAGCGCCTGATGTGGGGGCGCTACACATGTAGCATTTTCTCTGGACAGGAGTCTAGTGGCTACTGGACTCGGTTGCAGCAAAGATATTGCATGTTTAGCTCCTCCCCATCAGGCGCTACACAGTCTAGCGCCTAGCCATGGGGCGCTACACTGTTAAATACATGAAAAATGCAGTGCTATCACTTCATCATCAAGTTCATCACCAATTCATCACAATGGCCAAGCATTCACAGTTAAGTAAGCAAAGGAAGCACAACCACTTCATCAAGTTCATCATCACTACTTCTTCAACTTGCAACACAACCACAAGTTCATCTCATCTCATCCACTAGACGAGAAATTCATCACACTAACCACCATAAGTTCACACGAAAACTTAAATAAATGACAAGGTGACATGAAGTTCAACCTCCACGACCCCTCCTCGTACGGAGCTTCCTCCTGGTAAACTCCTCTGGCTCGAACTGAATCTCTGGCTCTGGCTCCTCCTCCTCCTCCTCCTCCTCCTCCTACTCCTCGGAGGAGGACTCCGTCTCCGCCATCGCTTTCCCCTTCCATTTGTTTCTCCAATCATCCGGTGTGTAACGATGGACGGACCATCTTTTCCTCAGCATGTAAGCCGAGCCTCTTATGATTAAGATGAGTGCACTCTTATGATTAAACACCTTGCAAGCATCCGCAAATACAAGATCGTAATTAAGGCAAAAGCCTAACCATAGCAATACGATCGGGGATCCATTGTTCCCTTGTGCAAAAGCGTGCAAACTGGGGTTTAGGTTTCTGTCACTCCGGCAACCCACCGTAAGCATTCTTTATACACAATGCATTCCCCTAGGTCCTTGATAAGGCGAAGTGTTGAGTGTTCGACTCACACAACACCACTAGGAAAATAACAACACAACTTAAATATCAACCAACACATATTACTTCAACATCATATGACTACTAGCAACTAGATTTCTCCCATGTCCTCAAGAACTAAAGTAACTACTCACAAGACATAAAAGAGATCATGATCAGTGGGGATAAATAGATGATAAACAATCTAAAAATGTAACACCCTCAGTTGTCTGTAACAGTAATCACTTTTACTGTGGACTAATCACTGTTGCTAATCACTATGCAAACCATGACATGACCCACTTTGCTTTTGATCATATTCAGTAATGCCCTTTTTGGTTGCTATGAAAAATATGTTGCAATTAAACTTTGCCCTAAAATCATGGGACCACTTTTATAAAATCACTAATAATCATTGGGTCATGCCCATGTGGTTAAGGTATTTTATTTTGCCACTGGAAAATTCAAACAATTCAAACACCAAGCAAAAACAGCACCATTTGACAATTGAACATTATAAAGAAATAGTAAAAGGTTTTATTTTAAGCCTAAACTTTTTGTGGCACCCTAGGAATATATATGACTAATTATGGACCAGGTAACACATTTTACAAAAATGTAAAAGGCACTAAATTAATTACTAACAAAAAGAACAGAATGGAAAATAAAAAGAAACTGGAAAACCCTAAACCCCGCCACTGGGCGAGGCCCACTTCTCCCCCCAGCCTGGCCCAGCCGGCCAGCCAGCCCCCCCTCTCTCCTCTCTTCTTCCCTGTTCCCTCCCCATCCCAACCACCCCCGCACGGCAACGCCATGGGCAGGGCGCGCACGTCGCGCCAGTGCGCACCTGCCCCCTGCCCCTACTTGCTCCCCTCTCCCTCGGTGTAGACAAGGCCGAGGCCGTGTGCCACTCCCCCCTGCCCTCACTCCCTCCCCTTCCTCTCCCTCGCGCCCCCTGCTTCTTCTCCGTGTGACCCGAGCGTGGCCGTGGGCACGGCGGCGACGCCCGCGCGGCCACCCTCCTTCCCCGACCGTGCGAACACGTCCGGGAGGTCCGCCTAGCTCATCCACTTCGCCCCCAACCTCAGGCTCGAGCTAGAGTCCAACGGGTTTCGCGAATCGGACCACCCCTTCCGCCACGGCCGCCGGCCGACGACGTCAAATTCGTCGACCGGTTCAACCTCCGGCCTCCCCGAGCACATCATCGAGCTCCCTGTGAGCCCCCCTATCCATTACCCTCCTTCCCTCATCATCTTAGCCGCCGTAGCCGCGCCCCCCTTCTCCGGCCGCCATGACCAGGAGCTCGAGCTCCTTGCGCCTCTGCGCGGCTGCTGCTCGCTGCGCGCGGTCGTGTCCCCACCCTGCCGCACGTGCCTGCCCCCCCCCCCCTGCGAGCCCTCTGGCCGCCGCAGCTCGTGCCGCCGGCCACAGCCACGGCCATGGCCACGGCCGGGCTGTGCGGTTATGGCCTTTGTGCCACTTCCAGGTGGGGCCGGCCCGGTTAGCAAACCCCTATTAGTGCTAACCCACCATTAGGCCGAAGTTAACCCCCCCCTTAGGCACTAACTTATGGGTCCCCTAGCCATTTAGTTTAATTAAACAGGTTTAATCAGCTCTGGAGTCAATGACACCTGGGCCCCACCTGTCATTTTGTTTATTAAAAAGGTTTATTAAAAATCCAGTCACTGACATGTGGGACCAGAGGCTTTTTTGATTTATTAAAATGTTTTATAAATAAACAGAGGCTGACATGTGGGTCCCACATGTCAAGCACTGTTTTGGATAATGTTTTGGATAATGTTGATATAATAAATAAAAGAAATTCAGAAAATCATTTAAATTGATTTAAACTTTGAATTTGAATAACTTTTAAACCGTAACTCAGATTCAAAAACTTTATACATGAAAATTGATCAGAAAAATATAACGAATATGAATACGCTATTCGTATGTCTATTACACCCCTCTAACACAACGAACATCGAACAGTCCCCCTCCGGACCGACTGTCCGATAAATTGTCCGGTACTGCTAAAGTACCCGGATGAATTTATTTCGAACACGAAAGTTGTTCGGGATAGATCAACTAACCCGGATACACCACCCACACATGTGTAGGATGTCCACGACACCTCCGGCATGAACCCTTTCCCCTCCGGACACCCTGACCGATAAATACCCGGAGCTGGCAGTTCATCCCCGGATGAATTCCCGCTCCGAGCATAATACATCGTACTGCGTTAGTACACCGATAGCAATTCATTTTTCCTGTCATGCTTATGTTTGCTATGAGTGCTTTGTAATTTACTGTTTATTCCCCCTTTATTCTTCGGTAGACCCCGCTGCTACCGCCGACTACACCGCTGCTGAGTACGACTACGTCGTCGACGACCATACCCCTACCGTCGAGCTTCCAGGCAAGAAGAGCCATTCTCTTCCCCAGATATCGCCTATCTTTCCGTACTTTCTTGCACTAGGCATTGTTACTGCTGCTGGTACGATTACAATCCTATTCAATTGCATAGCCTGTTTTGTCGCCCCTTGATGTGCCTTCCTTATCCTATGCTGCCTATTATTATTATGCATTATTCAGCAGTGAGCCCTGCGCATTGTTAGCTAGGATTAGATAGAGAGCCGTGATCACTCAGGGGAGTGAACGCGGATACAAATGTTAAAACTGCACAGGTACGGTACAATGCAGACACCGCCTCAGGCCCCTACCTCGGCTCTGCCGAGCCACCATCAAGTGTGAGCTATCAAGGAGTAATCCTTGTACTCCACTCGTTGCTGACTCTGTATAGCCGCTCTAGGTACTTGAGCAACGGTTGTCCTTCAGGTAAGAAGTCGGGCGACCCAACGGTGCCCGCGAGAGGTATTGCGACGGGACGACAGGGAGGGCACGACCAGTGTACCGGTGTGCTTGGCCCCTGGTCGTTGGCCGCGAGAGTTACCAAACCACGGAAGTCGAGCTCCTCCAGGGGCACACGCGAGACAAGGTAAGGAGACGGTTCACCTTGTTGGTAACCGCAGTGACTTGGTGGGACGACGGGGCAGGCACCGATGAACTGGTGGTCCTGGCTGCTGTCGTTGTCCGCGGGTCAGTTAAGTCGAGGCAACGATAACGGTTGTCATGCAGGTTAATTAAAATGCTAAATGGTGTAGTGAATGTCTTGAGTTGGCTATATGCCATGTACGCACTACCACCCGTGGGAATTACGAGTGATGGGCTCCTCTGCTTCATAGTGTAGTCCGAGGACTCTTCAGACGTCAGCAGTACCGCGGCCTGCGCCGGGAAGTGGTGTTGTCTTATTTGCTCGCGCGGTGGTGTCTTATTTGGATTTGCTTTAACTTCACCGGCCAGCCTCGCACCGTGCAGGAGTACGTCGGGGTTAGGGTCCAAAGCCCCGCGTACATAGGATATAGTCCGGCGGATGACCTCTCTGTTGAGTTTGAAAGATGGGCTACGAAGTGTCGGATAGCCTCGATGGAGCGTTCCCTAACAAGGTTCCCGCCACCCTGGAGATCCGTGCGTGTAGTGTAACACAAGTGCACCCCTGCAGGGAAGATTAATCTATTCGAATAGCCGTGTCCACGGTAACAGGACACTTTATGCTGAAGCTGGATCTTACCACTACAAACTATTATTATTAAACTGTATGGTTCCGGGTTTTCTTCCTCGCGGGGATGTCGAGGAGGTGAACTCGGAGGCATTGTTAATTATTACAACTTATTATTATACAATGCTACAGCAACTTCTGCTGCATTGTTACTTTATGCTTTATATAAACTGTTGGCTGATTCTTACATCATGCTGCAAGACACCGTCGGAAGATGCTAGTCTTCGTTAGGCCTAGCTTCTTACCCTTGCTCTGGATTTCTGTCTTTCAGTCCACAATATACAGCCTCTTCTTTCCGTTGAAAACATGCATAATGCTTAGTAGCGGACGTAAGACTCTCGGGTATGCTAGATACTGACCTTTGCTTTATTTCCCTTTTTCTCTTTGCCTGATCGGCCGCTGCAGTCGACGTTGGAGCCCAGGAGCAGGAGTACCCCGGAGGCGACTACTACGACGTCGAGTTCCCCGTTGACCAGGAGTAGTTCGCTGGATCCCAGGCAGGAGGCCTCGCCTTTTCGATCTGTATCTCTGATGTGGTTTGTGCTAGCCTTCTTAAGGCAAAACTTGACTAACTATGTCTGTACTCAGATAGTATGGCTTGTATGACTTATGTATTCGGATCCTCATGATCCCTGGTATTGTAATATCTTTGTTTATCCTTTTGTGTTTAGTGTTGTGCTGTTATATTCTCACCGTGGCACCCTAATCTCAGCCGTGTACCCTGCGTGTATGATTACTGTACACGGGTTGATTTTGAGGGCGTCACAAGTTGGTATCAGAGCCGACTGCCTGTTGGAAGCCACCCCACCACTACCTGGTCGAAGTTGAGTCTAGACTTTGAAAAACTATTTTTGCTAACTTAATATTTGGCTTACGGGCCCACATCGATATCACTACGTGTGATATCTATGGTATTAGGATCCTTTTCTCCTTACCTATGCTCTGGGACTCTGCTCTCTTATCCTTGCTGGTAAGTTTTACAAAATCTGACATTAGGATCACGTTCTCTTGATTCCACCCGGCGTTTTGGTGCTTCCCCATTGATTGAGTCATGTCGCAGGAGTTCTACTCCAGGTCCCGGACCGCGGATCCCATTCTCATTCTGGGCAGGCCACGCGTTCTCTGGCATCTACTCCTGTGGCCAACAGTTTTCTTGCGGCGTGATTGACATAGTGGAATCTATGTCGCGTCGTGTAATCCTTACCGCGGTCTGCGCGCCGCCTAGTGAGTCCTTTTTCCTTAATTTCTACGACGTTACGCTGCCCGATTTTTGATTGACTCCGTGTGTAAATGTGTATGTCTTATATGACTACTCCTATATATCCGCGCCTCCTCTTCGTTGTCGCTTTACTTCAGGCTTGATTCCGGTATCTCGTTAAATTTTCATCGCTGAGATACCCATGTTAAATTCTAGCAGGATGGCTGGTCGTGGTGGTCGTGGCGCCAACGACCCACCTCCACCGCCGG
This sequence comes from Bromus sterilis, assembly GCA_950022295.1. Taxonomy (NCBI): domain Eukaryota; kingdom Viridiplantae; phylum Streptophyta; class Magnoliopsida; order Poales; family Poaceae; genus Bromus; species Bromus sterilis. The sequence continues at coordinate 122,156,773 of OX465601.1, read as the reverse complement.
ATTACATGGCCGCGATGATGCAGCAGTTCGAGCTGAACCGTCAGTTCATGGAGAATGTCATGGCTCAGTTCCCCCAGCCGAATCAGAATGGGAACCACCATCAGCATGCCACTGTGACTCTGCACGACTTCACCCGCCTCAACCCCACTATGTTCCGCAACACTATTCAGCCGTTGGATGCTGATGACTGGCTTCGCGACATCACTCACGAGCTGGAGTCTGCTAATGTCGATCCAGCCGACTATGTGAACTTTGCGTCTTATCATCTGAAAGGCGCCGCTGCTCAGTGGTGGAGCACCCACAAGCGTTCACTGCCAGTCGGAGTAGTAATCACCTGGGATGAATTTTAGTCTGCCTTTCGCGCCCGCTACATTCCTCAAGGGATCATGGATCGTAAGGCGGAAGAATTCCGCAACCTCACTCAAGGCGACATGACTGTTGAAGCCTATCAGCGCGAGTTCCTCAACCTCTCTCGCTATGCGGAAGAGGAGATCACCACTGATGCTCGCAGGCAGCAGAAGTTCCGTCGTGGCCTCAATCCAGACCTCAGGCTCGCTCTTGCCGTTCATGATTTCACCAACTTCGCCACCATGGTGAACAAGGCTATCACCGTCGAGACTGCCCAGATGGAGCACAAGAACTCTCTGAAGCGTTATCGTGACGTTGGCTCATCTTCGGGCGCAACGCAGAAGCGTCGTATCTGGCTCCCTACCAGTGTGACCCATTCACCTGTCCCTGCTCCAAGGCCGTCTTATGCTGCACCCCGTCTGCCTCCGCCACCGCAGATGCCAAGAGCTCTGCCTACACCACCCAATGCTACCCCCCTTCGTCCTCAGGATGGACTATGCTTCACGTGCCGCCAACCTGGGCATTTTTCTAGGGAGTGCCCCCAGAAACAAAAGCAACTGGTAATTCACCCCGCTGGCCGCGGAAATGGTCGTGGCAACAACCGGACCCCCAACTATAATACTGGGTCGGCTGCTTATGCTCGTGGACATGCTAACAACGTCAATGTTGAAGAAGCTCAGCAACAACCCGCTACCGTGATGGGTACCCTCCTCGTTAATTCTGTACCGGCTACTGTTTTATTTGATACAGGAGCATCGCATTCATTCATGTCGGAAGCATTTGCATTTTCGCATAACTTCAAGTACGAAACGATGAAACCCCCGATGGTTGTTCGCACCCCGATAGGCCAATGCCGAACCACCATGCTTGTGCCAAACACCACCATTGAAATCGAAGGAGTGGAATTCCTTGCTTCGCCCATCCTCCTGAAGTCTTCCACCATAGACCTCATTCTGGGAATGGATTGGTTGAAATTTCACGATGCCGCACTCTATTGTGGCACCAAGTCTGTCCAACTTTTTCACCCCTCCGGCGAGATTGTTAACCACACCACCCGAGTTACCCGTAATGCTGAAACACAGATATTTATGATGAATGCTTTGAATCTCTCACCTCTGGAAGGAATTAAGAACGTTCCGGTCGTTCGCGATTTTCCCGACGTCTTCCCAGAAGAACTGCCGGGAATACCCCCGATCAGAGAAGTTGAATTCGTCATCGACTTGAAGCCCGGCACCACCCCTATTGCCAAGCATCCTTACAAGATGCCGCCACATGAACTCCTTGAACTTAAGGAGGAAATCGACAAGGAACTTCAGAAAGGGTTCATTCGCCCCAGTTCCTCTGCTTGGGGAGCACCTTCGCTCTTTGTCAAGAAGAGCGATGGGACAAACCGATTGGTCCAAGATTATCGGCCCATTAACCAAGCCACCATCCAGATCAAATACCCACTTCCCCGGATCAACGATCTGTATGATCAACTTGCCGGATCCAAGGTGTTTTCTAAACTCGACTTGAGGTTGGGTTATCACCAAATCCGAGTCCGTGATGAGGACATTCCGAAGACTGCCTTCATTACTCGCTATGGTTCATACGAGTACACTGTCATGTCCTTTGGCTTAACCAATGCTCCAGCCACCTTCTCCAGATTGATGAATTATATTTTCATGGAGTACCTCGACAAGTTCGTCGTGGTTTATCTGGATGATATATTGATATATTCCAAGAATGAAGAAGAACATGCTGAACATCTTCGTCTTATACTGGAGAAGCTTCGAGAACACAAACTCTACGCTAAGTATTCTAAGTGTGAGTTCTGGCTTCCCGAAGTAACCTACCTTGGACATGTGATTTCCAAGGATGGCATTGTCGTCACCCCAGAACGTATCCAGGCTATTCTTGACTGGACTCCTCCCAAGACCGTCAAGCAAGTCCGCAGTTTCCTCGGGCTCGCTAGCTATTGCCGCCGTTTGGTCGAGAATTTCTCCAAGATTGCCAGGCCTCTGACTAATCTGCTTCACAAAGGCGTCAAGTTCGAGTGGACAGATAAATTTCAAGAAAGTTTCCAAGCACTTAAGGACAAGCTAACTTCTCCCCCGGTGCTTGCTCCCCCTGATACTCAGAAAGACTTCGTGATATATTGCGACGCGTCTCGTCAAGGATTAGGCTGTGTCCTAATGCAAGAGCGCAAAGTGATTGCTTATGGCTCTCGTCAGTTGCGTGCTCACGAAGACAAATATCCAACACATGACCTCGAATTGGCAGCAGTAATTTATGCATTAAAGCTGTGGCGACATTACCTCGTCGGTAATCGTTGCGAGGTCTACACTGACCACCAAAGTCTGAAGTACCTGTTTACTCAACCAGACCTGAATCTTCGTCAACAACGATGGCTCGAGACAATAGCCGACTTCAACATGGATATTTCGTATACCCCGGGCAAGGCTAATGTGATGGCCGATGCCTTGAGCCGCAAAGCTTACTGTTCTGAACTTGAGGTTCAGGTACAGCAACCACATCTGTATGAAGAGCTTCGCAAACTGAACCTCGAGATTGTTCCTCAAGGTTACGTTAACAACCTGGTTCTCGAGTCAAGCCTTGACGCCCTCGTCAAGGATAGACAATCTCTGGCCCTGACATTGTGAAGATCAAGCAGGACATCGCAGAAGGAAAGCCCTCCTCTTTTACCATTGATGCCAATGATGGTGATACGGTGTACTTCAAGGGCCGCTTAGTAGTTCCTGTGAGCCCGGCCATCATTAACTGTGGTCCGGATATCATGGAAGAAGCCCATAAGTCTCCCTTGTCAATCCACCTTGGCAGTACCAAGATGTATAAAGACCTTCGTCAGCGGTACTGGTGGCCTTACATGAAGCAAGACATCGCCCGCTATGTTTCTCAATGTGACGTTTGCAGTCGCGTCAAGGCCGGACATCAGAAACCTGCTGGCTGGTTAAAACCACTCCCTCCTCCTGATTGGAAGTGGGACAAAGTTGAAATGGACTTCATCACCGGTTTTCCTAAGTCACAGAAAGGTAACGATGCTATCTTTGTCGTCATCGACCGATTCTCCAAGATTGCTCACTTCCTGCCGGTCAAGGAGACGATCACTGCTAGTCAGTTAGCACACTTGTATATCTCTCGGATTGTGTCACTCCACGGTATCCCGCTGGAGATCAGTTCAGACCGTGGCAGCCTTTTCACCTCACGATACTGGAAGAGTTTCATGGAAGCCTTCGGGACTCGTCTGTCTCTCAGCACCGCTTATCACCCCCAGTCGCAAGGCCAAGTTGAACGAGTCAATCAAGTGCTGGAAGACATGCTTCGCGCTTGTGTCCTTTCATTCGGCATGAAATGGGAGGAATCTCTCCCGTACTCGGAATTCTCGTACAACAATAGCTATCAGGCTAGCTTGAAGATGGCCCCCTTCGAAGATCTATACGGACGTAAATGTCGAACCCCCCTGAATTGGTCAGGAACTGGGGAACGACCCTACTTCGGACCGGATCTTGTCCAACAAGCGGAAGATCAGGTTCGCATTGTGCAAGAAAATCTCAAGGCCGCCCAGTCTCGTCAGAAGAGCAACTATGACCGCAAACACCGGGAAATGGAGTATCAACCTGGTGAATACGCTTACCTCCGTGTCACTCCCATGAGGGGCACTCATCGCTTCGGTATCAAGGGCAAGTTGGCTCCTCGATACATTGGCCCGTTCCGTATCCTTTCCAGGAGTGGACCCGTGGCATACCGGTTGGAATTGCCGCCGAACCTCTCCCAAGTCCACGATGTCTTCCACGTGTCTCAACTCCGTCGCTGCTTCAAGGATCCTATCCGCGAAGTGGAGCATGATATGATCGAGCTGCAACAAGACTTGACTTATCGAGAACATCCGAGCCGCATTCTCGATCAGTCTGAGCGTCGAACCCGCAACAAGACTGTCAAGTTCCTCAAGGTTCAGTGGTCGAATCATTCTGAAGATGAAGCCACCTGGGAACGCGAAGATCGCCTTCGCGATGAATACCCCGATCTTTTCCTCGCTACCACTTAAATTCTCGGGACGATAATTCTTGTAGTGGGGGAGATTTGTAACACCCTCAGTTGTCTGTAACAGTAATCACTTTTACTGTGGACTAATCACTGTTGCTAATCACTATGCAAACCATGACATGACCCACTTTGCTTTTGATCATATTCAGTAATGCCCTTTTTGGTTGCTATGAAAAATATGTTGCAATTAAACTTTGCCCTAAAATCATGGGACCACTTTTATAAAATCACTAATAATCATTGGGTCATGCCCATGTGGTTAAGGTATTTTATTTTGCCACTGGAAAATTCAAACAATTCAAACACCAAGCAAAACAGCACCATTTGACAATTGAACATTATAAAGAAATAGTAAAAGGTTTTATTTTAAGCCTAAACTTTTTGTGGCACCCTAGGAATATATATGACTAATTATGGACCAGGTAACACATTTTACAAAAATGTAAAAGACACTAAATTAATTACTAACAAAAAGAACATAATGGAAAATAAAAAGAAACTGGAAAACCCTAAACCCCGCCACTGGGTGAGGCCCACTCCTCCCCCCAGCCTGGCCCACCCGGCCAGCCCAACCCCGCCCGCCTCTCTCCTCTCTTCTTCCATGTTCCCTCCCCATCCCAACCACCCCTGCACGACAACGCCATGGGCAGGGCGCGCACGTCGTGCCAGTGCGCACCTGCCCCCTGCCCCTACCTGCTCCCCTCTCCCTCGGTGTAGACAAGGCCGAGGCCGTGTGCCACTCCCCCCTGCCCTCACTCCCTCCCCTTCCTCTCCCTCGCGCCCACTGCTTCTTCTCCGTGTGACCCGAGCGTGGCCGTGGGCACGGCGGCGACGCCCGCGCGGCCACCCTCCTTCCCCGACCGTGCGAACACGTCCGGGAGGTCCGCCTAGCTCCTCCACTTCGCCCCCAACCTCAGGCTCGAGCTGGAGTCCAACGGGTTTCGCGAATCGGACCACCCCTTCCGCCACGGCCGCCGGCCGACGACGTCAAATTCGTCGACCCGGTTCAACCTCCGGCCTCCCCGAGCACATCATCGAGCTCCCTGTGAGCCCCCCGATCCATTACCCTCCTTCCCTCATCATCTTAGCCGCCATAGCCGCGCCCCCCTTCTCCGGCCGACATGACCAGGAGCTCGAGCTCCTTGCGCCTCTCCGCGGCTTCTGCTCGATGCGCGCGGTCGTGTTGTAACATCCCAAAATTCTCCGAATTTTGGAATGTTAATAAATTAAATAGATAATGATTGTTTGATTGATGTGTTTGATTTTCTCTGGGATTTAAAACTTTTGGAGTTTATTAAATATTAAAAAGAGAGGGAATAAAATGACTTTCCCTAATATTCACCGTTGGTGTTTTGGAAATTTATTATTAAAAAAAAAACAAAACCAGCAAAATAAAATGAGAGAAGGTAATATGACTCCTTCAACATGTTTTTAAAAGTTTTGGAAAAGATTTTAAATCCTTATTTGGAATTCTTTTGGTTATTCAAAATATTTCTCAACTAAAGGAAAATTCATTTGAGAGGATATAAAATGACTTATCCCCTTTTTAAATAAAGTTGGAAATATTTAGAATACTATTTTAAAAGTTTTTAAAATTCATTTTGAGTATTATAAATAACTCTAAAATTAATTTAGAGATTTTATAATGCTAAGACAGTTTTTATTTCACTGAAATGATTTATTAATATTTTAAAAGAGTTGAAAAAGTATTTCAAAGGGAGATTTTATTTTACCAAAATATTTATTGGGTTAACAATTTTAAAATTTATATTTTATTATTTAAAAATGGGTTGTCGATGTTTTTGACCAAATAAAAATATTTTAAAGGGTTATTGGATTTTATTTGATTTATGAAAAGTATTTTATATTTAAATAAAGTATTTAAATAAGGTTTTTATTTTTATTTTCCTTTTTGGAAAATATTTTCATTTTATATTTTTTTCTTTGTATTATTTGATGAATTTAGAATTTTATTTCATATTTTTCGGAGTTACGGTTATTTTTATTTTATTGTTTGAAGTTTCGGTTTTAAATAAAAAAGGAAAAATCCGGGCTGCCGGCCCATTAGTTTTTTTTTTTCGCACGCGAGCGAATTTGAGCCCGACTAGAATCCGTTTTGTTTTTTTTCCTCTCTGGCTATATATATTTTCTGAAAATTGTTTTTCGTTTTCTTTTTTTCGTTTTGGAAAACCCTAGAACAAAAAAAAAGAAATCGCGCCGCCGCCGCCTTCGTCCGCCGCGGGCCGCGCCTCGCCGGAGCTGGGCTCCACCGGCCGCCGGCCGCCCGCCCGGGCCGCTGCGCCCTGGAGCGTGCCGCGCGCCCCCGCCGTCGGCTGCCTCGGCCTGCGCAGGCCGCCCGCTCGCCGCGTCCCGCTGGCCGGCTGGCCCACGCCGGAGCCCGGCGGCTACCTCGCCGGCGCCGCCTCGGCTGCACGCCGCACGGCCACGGCCGCCGCCGCCCCGCGCCGCACGGCTGCGCCACCGGCCGGCCCTCCACCGCGCCACCCCGCCTTCCTCACTGCCCCACGTCGCCGCCCCACTGCCTCCTCTCATCGGAGCCACGAGCCTCGCCGGAGAACGACCTCGCCGGAGTTGCTCCGGTCAGATCCGGTTTCGAGGACCCGATTGCTTTTTCTGGAAAAATTATAATTGCGAATGGGTCCTTTTGGCAGAAAACCCCTCCGTACTCGCATCGGCGATATCTTCTACACCGTAAGTCGGAACGAGGTGAAACTTTTTGCAACGCGTTCGTGTTGTTCTGTACTTTAGCATGGTATAAAGTTTTGCACACTTTGCACACTTTTGAATTTGAAGTTATTTCAAATTCAAATTCGAATTCCGGTGGCCGTATCTTTTATACCGTTGATCCGAATCGAGTGATTCTTTTTGCGTTGGATCACTCGTGTCATGTACTTTCTGTTTGTATCAGGTGTACACAAAAATTCACAAGTTTAATGATCTGTTTTAATTCAAATTCAATTCATTGTTGCAACTGCTATGACCTGCGTTGTAGTATTCCGTTTCACGTGATCCTTTTTGCATATTGGATCATATGAGACATCTTATCGGCAATATCGACATACCATTTATATTGCTATGATCTTTACCTTGATTCCATAATGCCTTGATCAGACTTTTGTTTGGACAACTCTTTATCCGTTGACTCTCTCGAGTTCACGTTCCACCGATCACCTTCGGGCACATCCACACCTTTGCACTTCAAAACCTTTTGTTTCATTGCTAAAAACATTAGTGATTGTTTTGTTGATCTTATGTTTTGTCCTTGTGGTATGATTGCTTATTGAGTTCTTTCGTTGACGATAGATTGCTCGGAGTGTGACGAGTAGAGTTGACGGGAACGTGAGAGCGAGGATCTTCATCGAATGTATAAGGCAAGTGATACTTTGACCATACTCATACCTATATTTTCTATATGCATTATGTCAGGAAATATCACTCTATTGCATGATAGGTAGTTTACTTTACTGTTGCTGCAAACCAGTTAGGATAGCCATATGTTTTGACTTGTCTACCGTAGATCAACCTAGCACGTGTTGTTACTTTATTGCTATGCTTTGTAGACGAGGTTGGGTTGTGAGAATTCATGGAGTGCATGTGAGCTATTTGATAAACTGTGTAGCAACTTTATAATAAATAGAAATCACTTCTGGACGGGCGGGTTGCATCCTGGTAGTTGTGGCTCGGATGAGGACAATGCCGGGGTTAAATGCACCCAATGGTTTGTTTGGTGGTTGAGAATACGTCATGGTTCTACCCTCTGAACGTAAGTGGGCGCCGTCCAGGCTCAAAAAGATCAGACTTACTTGGTGACTAGAAGCTTACCTGTACAGCCGCTGGCCATATGGGCTCTGGCTTAGTTGAGTACGATGTAGGAAGCCTCTCCCGTGCAATGCTAGCAGATGTAGATGTGATAGGTGTACCGGCTTGCCGTTGGGTGTAGGTGACCTCTTCTGAAAGACTTCGTCTCAATCTTCGGGTTGAGTCCAGCGGGGAAAGTGTACTAACCTCTGCAGAGTATAAACTAATCATGATTAGCCGTGTCCCCGGTTATGGACATCCTTGAGCTACTAGACATTACTGTTAATGGAGGATCTTGACAGATGAACACTTAATAATAATTTGATTGGGACAAGAGTAGCATGGGTTGCTGTGTGTTTCAGGTAGAACTCAACTTAAAATTTTGACTAGTTTAGTTCAGGAGAAAATTGGCTTTCTGCAAAACTAAACCATAAGCCTTTCCTTTGACTTACCTTGCATGTAGTTGTAGGTCCTTTATATAAACTTTTTCGTGTCACTTGCCATACAAATCAGATGTACTGACCCGTTGTCGGGCTGTAACCTTCGGTGTTGCAGGTTTTTCAGACGATTAGTAAGGTGCGTTTAGGGGTTGCGAGTCTACACTCAGCATGTTCGCATGTGGCTGTTGATGGGACTCCACGTTATTTGCTTTTGCTTCCGCTATATTTATATTGAATAAGCTAGCCTTGAGCTATGCAACTTGTTATTTATGTACTCTGGATCATAAGTTGTAATAATGATGCACTTGTTCTTTGATATACATCTATTATACTGTGTGTGCCAGCGAGTTCGATCCAGGGACTGGCACTTAAGCATAGAGACTTCAATTCGGTGTGAATTGGGTCGTTACACGTGTCCCCACCCTGCCGCACGTGCCTGCCCCCCCTGCGAGCCCTCTGGCCGCCGCAGCTCGTGCCGCCGGCCACAGCCACGGCCATGGCCACGGCCGGGCTGTGCGGTTATGGCCTCTGTGCCACTTCCAGGTGGGGCCGGCCCGGTTAGCTAACCCCTGTTAGTGCTAACCCACCATTAGGCCAAAGTTAACCCCCCCCCCCCTTAGGCACTGACTTATGGGTCCCCTAGCCATTTAGTTTAATTAAACAGGTTTAATCAGCTCTGGAGTCAATGACACCTGGGCCCCACGTGTCATTTTGTTTATTAAAAAGGTTTATTAAAAATCCAGTCACTGACATGTGGGACCAGAGGCTTTTCCGATTTATTAAAATGTTTTATAAATAAACAGAGGCTGACATGTGGGTCCCACATGTCAGGCACTGTTTTGGATAATGTTTTGGATAATGTTGATATAATAAATAAAAGAAATTCAGAAAATCATTTAAATTGATTTAAACTTTGAATTTGAATAACTTTTAAACCGTAACTCAGATTCAAAAACTTTATACATGAAAATTGATCAGAAAAATATAATGAATACGAATACGCTATCCGTATGTCAATTACACCCCTCTAACACAACGAACATCGAACCGTCCCCCTCTGGACCGACTGTCCGATAAATTGTCCGGTACTGCTAAAGTACCCGGATGAATTTATTTCGAACACGAAAGTTGTTCGGGATAGATCAACTAACCCGGATACACCACCCACACATGTGTCGGATGTCCACGACACCTCCGGCATGAACCCTTTCCCCTCCGGACACCCTGACCGATAAATACCCGGAGCTGGCAGTTCATCCCCGGATGAATTCCCGCTCCGAGCATAATACATCGTACTGCGTTAGTACACCGATAGCAATTCATTTTTCATGTCATGCTTATGTTTGCTATGAGTGCTTTGTAATTTACTGTTTCTTCCCCCTTTATTCTTCGGTAGACCTCGCTGCTACCGCCGACTACACCGCTGCTGAGTACGACTACGTCGTCGACGACCGTACCCCTACCGTCGAGCTTCCAGGCAAGCAGAGCCATTCTCTTCCCCAGATATCGCCTATCTTTCCGTACTTTCTTGCACTAGGCATTGTTACTGCTGCTGCTACGATTACAATCCTATTCAATTGCATAGCCTGTTTTGTCGCCCCTTGATGTGCCTTCCTTATCCTATGCTGCCTATTATTATTATTATGCATTATTCAGCAGTGAGCCCTGCGCATTGTTAGCTAGGATTAGATAGAGAGCCGTGCTCACTCAGGGGAGTAAACGCGGATACAAATGTTAAAACTGCACAGGTACGGTACAATGCAGACACCGCCTCAGGCCCCTACCTCGGCTCTGCCGAGCCACCATCAAGTGTGAGCTATCAAGGAGTAATCCTTGTACTCCACTCGTTGCTGACTCTGTATAGCCGCTCTAGGTACTTGAGCAACGGTTGTCCTTCAGGTAAGAAGTCGGGCGACCCAACGGAGCCCGCGAGAGGTATTGCGACGGGACGACAGGGAGGGCACGACCAGTGTACCGGTGTGCTTGGCCCCTGGTCGTTGGCCGCGAGAGTTACCAAACCACGGAAGTCGAGCTCCTCCAGGGGCACACGCGAGACAAGGTAAGGAGACGGTTCACCTTGTTGGTAACCGCAGTGACTTGGTGGGACGACGGGGCAGGCACCGATGAACTGGTGGTCCTGGCTGCTGCCGTTGTCCGCGGGTCAGTTAAGTCGAGGCAACGATAACGGTTGTCACGCAGGTTAATTAAAATGCTAAATGGTTTAGTGAATGTCTTGAGTTGGCTATATGCCATGTACGCACTACCTACCCGTGGGAATTACGAGTGATGGGCTCCTCTGCTTCATAGTGTAGTCCGAGGGCTCTTTAGACGTCAGCAGTACCGCGGCCTGCGTCGGGAAGTGGTGTTGTCTTATTTTCTCGCGCGGTGGTGTGTTATTTGGATTTGCTTTAACTTTACCGGCCAGCCTCGCACCGTGCAGGAGTACGTCGGGGTTAGGGTCCAAAGCCCCGCGTACATAGGATATAGTCCGGCGGATGACCTCTCTGTTGAGTTTGAAAGATAGGCTACGAAGTGTCGGATAGCCTCGATGGAGCGTTCCCTAACAAGGTTCCCGCCACCCTGGAGATCCGTGCGTGTAGTGTAACACAAGTGCACCCCTGCAGGGAAGATTAATCTATTCGAATAGCCGTGTCCACGGTTACAGGACACTTTATGCTGAAGCTGGATCTTACCACTACAAACTATTATTATTAAACTGTATGGTTCCGGGTTTTCTTCCTCGCGGGGATGCCGAGAAGGTGAACTCGGAGGCATTGTTAATTATTACAACTTATTATTATACAATGCTGCAGCAACTTCTGCTGCATTGTTACTTTATGCTTTATATAAACTGTTGGCTGATTCTTACATCATGCTGCAAGACACCGTCGGAAGATGCTAGTCTTCGTTAGGCCTAGCTTCTTACCCTTGCTCTGGATTTCTGTCTTTCAGTCCACAATATACAGCCTCTTCTTTCCGTTGAAAACATGCATAATGCTTAGTAGCGGACGTAAGACTCTCGGGTATGCTAGATACTCACCTTTGCTTTATTTCCGTTTTTCGCTTTGCCTGATCGGCCGTTGCAGTCGACGTTGGAGCCCAGGAGCAGGAGTACCCCGGAGGCGACTACTACGACGTCGAGTTCCCCGTTGACCAGGAGTAGTTCGGTGGATCCCAGGCAGGAGGCCTCGCCTTTTCGATCTGTATCTCTGATGTGGTTTGTGCTAGCCTTCTTAAGGAAAAACTTGACTAACTATGTCTGTACTCAGATAGTATGGCTTGTATGACTTATGTATTCGGATCCTCATGATCCCTGGTATTGTAATATCTTTGTTTATCCTTTTGTGTTTAGTGTTGTGCTGTGATAGTCTCACCGTGGCACCCTAATCTCAGCCGTGTACCCTGCGTGTATGATTACTGTACACGGGTTGATTTTGGGGGCGTCACAGAACACAATAATATTTCTCCAACAAAACTCAATAGCATTCACCACAAAGCAGTAATCAACACCGACAGAGTAGAGAGGATAGATAGTACGGATTACAACACGAGTTGCAATTGTGAGACAAGATTGGATAGAGGTGGAGATGGTGCTGATGATGGGGATGATGTTGATGATGATCTCGATGATGCCCGTGACGATGGTGATGACGATGGCGACGATCTCCCCTTCCGGGAGGTGATCTCCCCGGCGGAATCTGCCCGCCAGAGATGGCTTTTCTTCTCTGTAGGTTTCCGCCACGGAGCGGCGGCGGAACTCCGGAAACTCTCCTCTTTTTAGGGTTTTTGGATGACGAGGGGTATATAGGCCAGAGGGGGGAGCTGGGAGTGGCCCCGGGGGTCCAGGCGCCCTCCCGGCGCGGCCAGGGGTGGGTCCGCGCCAGGTGGCCGCCTGGGTACCCTGTGGCCCCCTCTGGTTGCTCTTTTGCGTGTCCTCGTGATCCTTCTGGAAAACAGCCTCCGTCGATTTTCAGGTAATTTGGAGGTGTTCTTCTTCAGCAACTCAACGTCCACTTTTTACCGCTGAATCCTGCGTCTGCTGCTTCGGCACCGGAAAGTTGCAATTGTGTAAAATAAGTCAAAACAACATAAGAATAGCATCATATCATGAAATATATCAATGAATAAGAAAGAATTACTATATAAAATAGTGATGCATTTTGGACGTATCACAAATCTACTGCGCTACATTGCCCTTGCCGTCGGAAAATAGTGTCCTAGAGAGAACATACCAAATGTACACACGGGCATACGTCCTGACCACCCCAACATCAGCACCTTGAGGGAAATTCTTAAAGTTATCTATGATCCACGTGTAAGGAGCGCCGGCTGCAATATTCTTGTCCTTGTTCTCAGTAGGAGCAGTACCAATCAGAGCCGTCATCTGTGCATGCCACCCTTCAGAATCTGTGTTCAAACACATAGGCTCACCTTCGATAGGAAGTGCAAAGATCATCGACACGTCCTGAAGCGTCACGGTCATCTCCCCGGTCCTAAGGTGAAAAGTGTGTGTCTCCAGTCTCCACCGATCCACAAGCGCCGTGATATGCGCTGCATTCAGGTTTGGAGTGGAGCGGCTCACTAGCTGGAAGAACGGGAGTAGTCCTAATGCGTCGATGTACGGTGTGTACCGCTCATCGTACGGCACTTCAGAGACCCCGTGAAACCGAAGCTTCAAGGTTGAAAGCTTCCGCAAATGAATAGAAACAACTTGATCATGCGAAGCCAAAGGAATACGTAATCGAAATCAAGCAAGGTCAACAAAAAAATTACCTTCTTTAGCACCGCCATAGCATAAGATCGGTGCGCAACATCATAGTGATTATGGAGAAGCCACTCCATCCTATATTTTTCAAACAACAAGCATTCCATTATCACTTTGTTCCATAACAAAATAATTTGCTTTAGCTAATGGTAGTGCTCAAGATCAAAATGTCAATATGTTAAATACATACCACCATATAAAAATATACATTCGTGTCATCTATATTAATAATGTCTTAACAAATTATCAAAATAAACACATATTTCCATAACAATTGCATGTCATTGGTACATACACTTTCATAACAATTGCATGCCATTGGTAAATATAGCTCTATGAATATAGTGTAATTCCTATATACAAAACTAATTTACATAGTGTCATTATATTTTTAAACCAAATGTGATTTAAGATTTCCCTAAAGTTAGTGACCCTAATATGTACCAATGATAAATACATCAAACATATTGCTAAAGAACAAACAAACATCCCATTGTACCATAAGAAATTCAAAATCAAATGGATTTAAGGTTTCATGCAAACTTCAACAAAGAGGAGAAATGTGATGCATTTTTGGATGAAAAAGAGGGGAATGAAGGAGAATACCTTAGGGGGTGGATTGAGAACAAAACCCACGGTTGAATCCTTCAGATCTAGCGAATTTTGAGCAAGATTTGAGAGGGGGAGGGGAAGAACGCCGCCGCCCGAGTCCCCTGCACCCGCTGCCCTCGGTTGAAAACTGCCACTGTTTGCCCTCGAGCGTGGGCTTCGGCCTTTAAGTGGTTCCCTAGTGTAGCGCCTCGCCGCTGGGCGCTAAGCCTTTAGTGTAGCGCCGACTGGGAAGGCACTAGACATCCAGGGTGTGGTCCCCATGGGGTCCACCGTTGCCACGGTGGCAGGGCCTTAGCTCCTCACGGACGGGCGCTACATACATGGGCTTAGCGCCTGGTGGTTGGGCGCTACATAAAAGGGTTATTTTTGTGAAATATTTTGCAACTAGGTTTAGATTGTGAATTTATTTCGCTAAAAGGTTAGAAATGTGGATTTTGCCAAATACTGGCAGGCATCACGAGAACATGTTGCCCGTTCACAGTCGAATTGCTCACCGACCGATGACCGCACTTTCGTGCCGTCAGCCCCCTCACACCATGTCACAAGTTAACACAACTTCTGGTTTTCGCGTCGCATCAATGGAATGGTACCGTGGACCAGAATATGGGGAACAGCTTGTGGATTGTCGATCTAAGATGAAGAATTCAAATTACAAGTCTGGAGAGAGTCACAGCCATTCCTATCCTATCCCTTCGGCCGAAGCCTTTCTCACCGCCCAATCCCCAACACACACACGTGTGATGCCCCTAAAATCAATCCGTGTACAGTAATCATACACGCAGGGTACACGGCTGAGATTAGGGTGCCACGGTGAGAATATCACAGCACAACACTAAACACAAAAGGATAAAGCAATATGTTACAATACCAGGGATCACGAGGATCCGAATACATAAGTCATACAAGCCATAATATCTGAGAACAGACATAGTTAGTCAAATTTTGCCTTAAGAAGGCTAGCACAAATGACATCAGAGATACAGATCGAAAAGGCGAGGCCTCCTGCCTGGGATCCACCGAACTACTCCTGGTCGAGGGGGAACTCGACGTCGTAGTAGTCGCCTCCGGGGTACTCCTGCTCCTGGGCTCCAACGTCGACTGCAGCGGCCAATCAGGAAAAACAAAAAAAGGGGAAATAAAGCAAAGGTGAGTATCTAGCATACCCGCGAGTCTTACGTCCACTACTAAGCATTTATGCATTGTATCAAATGGAAAGGGGAGGCTATATATAGTGGACTGCAAGGTAGAAATCAGAATAAGGGTAAGAATCTAGGCCTATCGAATACTAGCATCTTCCAACGAGTCTTGCAACATGAGGAGAGAATAGCCAACAGTTTATATAAAGCATAAAGTAACAATGCAACAGAAGTTGCTGCAGCATTGTATAATAATAAGTTGTAATAACTAGCAATGCCTCCGAGTTCACCTCCTCGACTTCCCAGCGAGGAAGAAAACCCGAAACCATATAGTTTAATAATAATAGTTTGTAGTGGTAAGATCCAGCTTCAGCATAAAGCGTCCTGTTACCGTGGACACGGCTATTCGAATAGATCAATCTTCCCTGGAGGGGTTGTAAGGCCCGATATGCGGTACTGTTCCAGATCTAGATGTTTCCATTCAGATCCGGGGACGAAGCACATATCGGTCCCACCGCGACATATGACATAGCCATATGCCCCGGATTTCCAACATGATATCACAACATTATAGATACAAGGATACAACATCTCATACAATCGGCATACAACTGCCTTAATTACAATACAACAGCGGAAGATACATGTCTGGGTACAGACTACAAGAAAATGCCTAGTGGCAAAGAGAAAAACATCGATCCCCATAACCACACGGGTCCAGGCCCTCCGCCGGGATCCGCCTATCTAGTCGTCGTCGAGTCTCCACGTGAAACGTCGATCACCATACCTGTTGTTGATCAAGAACCCAGAAAAGAGTTTGGGGGTAGTATCATGAGTACAGAAGTACTCAGCATCCAACTGTAGTGGTCAACTGACCCAACAAGGACTTCATCACTCGTCATTCTAGGACAACTAGTATTTTATGGTAAGGAAGGGGTAAGTGGTGAGGTTGCTGCCGCACTAGCATTTATGAAGTGGCTAACGATCTAGAGAGTAAGATAAGAAGCCAAGCATTCGATGAGGAATCACCTCCAACAAGTCTGCTATCCACCTACATACGCAAACATAACACCTATCCTATCCTTGTCCTCGTCTTCTCATCCCGGCGAAGAAGAAGCAGTCAAGGCACACACACGTTGATCAAGTTATATTAAAATTATCTCAGCTGTTGTTGTCTATGAACAAGGAGTAGGTCTTAAGTCGTCCATAACCGTGGACATGGCTTCTCGAAAAGATCTAACCCTGCAGGGGTGTACCAACTGCCCATTACAAGGCTCCGCACGCATGCCCATCTCTCTCAGTTGCTACCCATCACAGGCAATCATTTTATGATTTAGTTCCAAGAGATCCGAAACGACAGGTCCCTCTAACTAACAACGAACAAATCCGGGTGGCCCCCGGTGAGTCGACACCCAACTCAAAAGCCGGCCGCGCTCTCGAATCGGTCTCTACCGTCTGTCTCGGGTTTGGATAGTCGTTTAATCATACATAGGAAACCGGGTCCTCAGCTGAACAAGGTGGGCCAGCAAGGGAACTATGTCCTCACTGGTCCAGGTTGGGTTGAAAACTACTGGCAGCTGACCAGCACACACACGGTTTCAAATGGTAAATCAGCTTGGGCCACCACTACAAATGTTTCAAGCTAGGTAGGTAAGAAAAGGGGACCCCATAAAATCCCACACGCGGTTAGGCACACTCAGTCTTAAAACCAATACCCGGAACTCGGATCCTAGGTGACTCGAATGGAACAAAGCGCCGGGGCGGGATAGCCTAGACCTTCCATCCTTCGCCGGATAAAGTCAACACTATAATAATCATATCATCAACAACAATATAATAATGTGATAGCCCAAACCAAGGAGTAACAGGGTAACATCGTAGCATCCTAAGCATGCATACTAAGCAGGGGCTGAGCAACGAGCAATAGTAACATAGCAGTACAAGGTTTGCTGGGAAGGGACATGGCTGTATCGGTTTGAAAGAGGCTGTAAACATGTGGTAGGATCAAACATCGAACCTAACCTAGACTAGCATGCAAACTGCTGGTTGAAATAGAATGGATCATAAGTAATGTATAGTCCTTGCCTGTTGATAAGTCGGGTTCCGAAGGTGTAGTTGATCGCAAGCTCGCATCATCTCCGAAGGTACCCGCGGAAGCACACAAGACGATAAACACTGGAAAGAAATCAATGAGCAAGCATCTATTACTACGAGGCAAACATGAGCAAGCATCAACAAGAAGGAAACACGAGACATCGCACCTACCGTCGAGAGCGGTTACTAACAGGTTAAGCGGAGTACTCGTCACACACGACGATACCGCACATTTAGAAAGGTTCAAGTTGTTTAGCTATAGGTGATCAACAAAGGTTGTTAGCATGGCATATCACTCAAGCACGGCATAACACACAAACATGGCAAGAGATGAAGCATAAGATAAACTATCTATGAAGCATAAGATAAGCACGGCACAACCTAAACATGGCATACACTAAGTGTCGCACGATGATTAAAACATTTGGTACTGTTCTGTCCTAAACCATATTTTAGGTTGGTTAACAATAGCAAACATTAGCATAAACAAAAGTACACGAAAAACTAATCAAGTTACATATAAGGCACACTCCAAACGGAGTTACGGTTAAAAAGATATAAGCAAAACAAGTTACGGGAACAATCTGCCAACATCAGGAAGCACACTTTAGAGCAACGCATAAACAGGATAATCAATGAAAACATGCTCACAAATGATATGAAACTAAAGTAGACATGACAGGGAAGGCATGGCAAAAATAATCATGCAAATAGGCATCATAGATCAAAAGATATTAAGCATGCAACATGGCATCGTAACGTTAGAGACTTAGAGAAAAACAGAGGTGGCTGTCAAAAACAGTGGCATAGCAACTTTGGAGCTCAAAACTATACGACCAGCAAGCATATCATGACAATGCAATACATATAATGTAAGTAGACATTATGCTTAACAATATGCAATTGGAATCACTCAATTCCGATAAACGGTCGCGACACACTCGTCGACCGAAGTTGCAACAAATTAACAGTTTTCAGCATAGCAGCACATTATCAGCAAGGTCACCACTTTGGAGCAAGATTTAATATAGCTAAAGCACCCAAACATGACAAGTTAAATCATGGAAATGAAGTACACATAATTCTTAACACATAGGAAAAAGAATCAATGCAATAGGCCTCATGGATGTGTCACAATCATCAACCAAAGTTACAACAAAATAACATCAGCATCACTTAACAGAAATTAGTAGCAGTTAACAGCCTGATGCCCACTTCAACACAGATTTGCACCATCAATATGACCTCAAATCAAAATGCTCACAAAATATGGATTGAAGTACACACAATTCTAAGCAATATTCCTTTTGGGCGCATCGTGATCCGAGCTACGGTTTACTGATACGTCCCAAACGTATCTATAATTCCTGCTTGCTCCATGCATGTTTTGTGTGAATTTGCCATGTTTTGCTTGAACTTTCATACACTTTTGAACCTATTTGGACTAACCTATTAACTCAGTGCACCCAGTTGCCAGTTTCTGTTTTCTGTTGTTCTTGTATTTCTGGTTTTCCGGCCATTAAAGTGCTCCAAAAATTCCGGGAAAAATATATAAAAAATCAGCGCAACAGAAGCTTCCGGAATCACTAAGAGAGGGAAGGGGGGCCACCACCAGGCAGCCAGGAGGGCAAGTGGCGCGGCCCCACCCTGGGGCCACGCCAGGGACCCTCCTGACTGCCTCGTGGGTCCCCTCGATGCCCCCTTTCGCCTATATGTACCCCTCGGGGTCGAAACCCCTAATATCGATCTCTTTCTCACGAACTCCCCTCTGTACCTCTGCCGCCGCCGTTTCAAGATCGGGGCTGCCTGGAGAAGCTTCCCCGGCACACTGCCGGGAGGAGGAACCCCCTCCGGGAGACCATCCATAGCCATGGACGCCTCCTGGATGTGCCGTGAGTAGTCCCCCTTGGACCATGGGTCCGTGACCAGTAGCTATGTGATGCATCTCTCCCCCTTTGTGCTTCCACTTTCGAGTCCTCATGAGCTTCCTCACATGATCGAGGCATTGATGGCAAGAGAGTCTTAATACTCTTCAAGCCTCGTTGGTTACCCCAAGTGCAGAGTGAGATATAGTGCAGCGGCAAGTTTTCCCTTGGCAAAGATACCAAGGTTTGTCTCCCGTAGGACTCCGAAGGATACAAGAAGGTGGTAAAGTGAACAATGGCGCCGAGGTTGCTAGCTTCACCTGGACCTGCACACAGATACAAATAACTTTGCTCCCAACGAGTACAGAGGAGTTGTCAATTCCTCCGGCCTTGCTGTTTACAAAGGATCAACGCAAGAGATAATAATAGTGGCAACTGAAAGTAAAGACTGAAAGTAATAAGGGTGTAAACAGTGATATGAAGATGGACCAGGGTCCCATGATTTTCACTAGTGATGTCTCTCTCCCAAAAGACGATAAAAATGCTAGTGAGGTAAACAAATCACAGTTGGGAAATTGACATGATTATGAAGGCACCGCAATGCTAACTATGCTGCAAAGAAAGGAAGGGCTCAAAAGCAATGGGCAGTACGCCAAGGTAAGTAGACCGAAATCCATCTGCATCTACTACGAATCATCCACCTTGAGATATCTATCCAGAACATCTCGTTGGTATTAAGTTGCGAATCCCACCCAAAGTGTAAACTCAAAGCAACAGACAACTGCATTAAAAGAACTTTGCGTAAAGTAAACAATCCTTGCACCCGCAGGTACAAGCACCGTTTTTTTATACCTGGTGGCAAAAGCACATCCCCTAGTCTCAATGTTTCTGTCACTCAAGCTAGACATCAAGGGGCTGAACCCACAATCGAGCATAACGCTCTCTCTTGGAGTTGCAAATAAAATACTTGGCCAAAGCGAATACCGCAACGGAGAACATGCAAGCATTTACTCAACAACAAAATATAAAAGAGAAGAACCAAATATATTACTCATCACAATCTGAACATAGTCTCATAATCCATCAGATCCCAACAAATTCAGCATAGCAACAGTAGAAATTACATAGATGCCTCGATCATGTGAGGCAGCTCACGAGGACTCGAAAGTGGAAGCATAAAAATGGGGAGAGATTCATCACATAGCTACTGGTCACGGACCCATGGTCCAAGGGGGACTACTCACGGCACATCCGGGAGGCGTCCATGGCTATGGATGGTCTCTCGGAGGGGGTTCCTCCTTCCGGCAGGGTGCCGGGGCAGCTTCTCCAGGCAGCCCCGATCTTGAAACGGCGGCGGCGGCGGTACAAAGGGGAGTTCGCGAGAAAGAGATCGATATTAGGGGTTTCCACCCCGACGGGTAAATATAGGAGAAGGGGGGCATCGAGGGGACCCACGAGGCAGTCAGGAGGGTCCCTGGCGCGGCCCAGGGTGGGGCCGTGCCACCTGCCCTCCTGGCTGCATGGTGGTGGCCCCCCTTCCCTCTCTTGGTGATTCCGAAAGCTTCTGTTGCGCTGATTTTTTTATATATTTTTCCCGGAATTTTTGGAGCACTTTTAATGGCCGGAAAACCTGAAATACAAAACAGCAGAAAACAGAAACTAGCAACTGGGTGCACTGAGTTAATAGGTTAGTCCAAATAGGTTCAAAATTGTATGAAAGTTCAAGAAAAACATGGCAAAGTCACACAAAACATGCATGGAACAAGCAGAAATTATAGATACGTTTGGGACGTATCAACATCCCCAAGCTTAATTCCTGCTCGTCCTCGAGTAGGTAAATGATAAAAAGCATAATTTCTGTGGTGACATGCCACACAACCATAAAAGGACTTTTAAGTAAATCAATCAAAGCATGCAATTCAATTCAAGTTTTAACAAGCAAGAGTCTATATTAGCATTGACACAAGCAACAAAAGAACAAAAGGTGCAAGATCTCTCGCTGTCCGTGACTCGAATGTCGCCAGATGGTGTTTGTGTGCAAGCAAGGGATAGGGAAATACGAGATAAAAAATAAGGTTGTTGAGAACAACTATATACTAAAGTTTCACACTTGGTCTCCTTTGGATTCTTATCTGGACTCGTCCCCAGACCACTAGCCAGGTACAAGTCAAACTGGTCCACTCCCTTTCGATATTTTGAGCACTCATGCAATGGATGGGCGTGAGCAAGAAAGTTGACACCTAAAAGGCGAAACAGAAAGAAGGTGGAGGAGGAAGACAAAAAGGTGTGAAAGGCTCAGATCAATGAGGACAATCATAGGCGAGAGAAGGCCATATGATAGATATGATGTGAGGAGTAGGGATTGCCATACAACGGATGCACATGTGAGATAAAATCTCTCCAAGGGAACTAGTGGGGGTGCATCTAACTTGCTTGCTCAAGAAGACCTAGAGCTCGTTTGAGGAGGCTCATCATTGGAATATACAAGCCAAGTTCTATAGTGTGAAGGGTCCCCACATAGCTATATGCATGATGATGATCTCTATGGAGTACAAGGGATAGAAGATGAAGTACTAGTGTGGATCTCTCAAAAGGAATAGTAGTATGCACCCTTCTCTCTTTTTATTTTTTTCTCTTTTTCTGTTTTATTTTATTTTTTGGTGGCCTCAATGGCTCTTTCTATTTAACTCTCATTTGTCCTCTTTGGGATCTTTTGATTTTTTCCTCTTTGGGATCTTTTCCTCACTTTAGGGGAAATACTCTATATTTTACAAGAATATAGGAGATCTTTCACACTTTACAAAGGTACTCACATAAAGAAAATGTAACTATCATGATGCAAATGTATGCTTCTGTCAGGATAGCAGGATATGCAATGATACTAGCGCGTCATGTAGCAGTGATTAGGGCAAGGCCCAACTAGCATGCGGCTCATCGATCAAGCATGTAGCATGTATGACATGAATATCAAGTCATGAGAAGGTGGATGTTGCATGGCAATGTATCTCGGAAAGGCTATGGAAATGCCTTGTAGGTAGGTATGGTGGCTGTTTTGAGGAAAGATATAAGGAGGCTTATGCTGACAGAGCATATCGTGCCAAGGGTTTGGATGCACCGGCGAAGTATGCGCCAACTCTCGAGGTGAGAAAAGGGAAATGCACGGTACCGAAGAGGCTAGAAAAGGTATAGGTGGGTGGAAGTGTCAACTTTCGAATACTCACATTAGTCCGAAGAACTCATGCACTTATTATCGGTAACTCTCAATCTAATCAGGAGGTTCACAAAGAGACAGGTACCCCGAGGAGGAGTGTATGGGGGTTTGGTTATCCTTGCACATCCTCGACTCGTGGTATGTGAGTGTACTCTAATATTCAAACCCTCCAGAGGTTAGTGATCCATCTAGTAGCTAGAGTTCTCAACAGGGGTTTTTGGTTTTCGAATGTCGGGACCCGGGGTTAGCTTATGCAAGTCCAGCTACAACATAGTCATATGCAGAGCCGAGAACCGTAGCCACTTGTCTAAGAAGACAAGGCCAAGCACAGAACGTTCTCGGAAAGTATCTTACGTGAGGGGCATCCCATCCAGGCCGGATGATAAACTGAGATGGGTCCTCATTGTCCGCACACAGGTCTAATGATATGGGTGATGAACTCCCATATTCAAAGACAAGTCGCCTCAACCATACTATCGACTATCTCATAACTCTTACATAGACTTAATCCAACCCGATCACTTAGTCGGGATCTAGGGCGGGCTCGATCATACCACAAAGTGTGCACGAGACAGAGTCTCGAGCAATCGCATCGCGATGCCCCAAGCTGCGCACATCTAAGGGCCACTTGGTGTATGAAAGACCGCCAGCCAGATCTCAACTAAGGTCTCGAAAACCCATACAAATACATGTATGTTATAAACATACACGCAGCACACATGCCTTGTATGAACAACAGGTATCATTGCAATTCTCTACAAAGTATACATTTTATTGATAACTCTCACAGAGTGCACACAGAGATCACAAGCATGTGATCCAACATTACAACAACAAGCGGAAGCAAAGTATGTCTGAGTACAGACAAGTTTAACAAATGGCTTAAGAAGCCTTATTTAAACACAAGCCCTCCACGAGGGAACCAGTCGTCTGACTAGGACTAGACTAGCTTGGTCTTCAGTCGTCGAGCTCGATGAAGAAGCCACTTTCGGGGTCAGTGGTTTCATCTAAAACATAGAATGAGCAAACGTGAGTACAAAGTCGTACTCAGCAAGACTTACATCAGAGCTATTCTACTCATGCACATGTATCAAGGTAAAGGGAGGTGGGGTTTCACTTGCAGAAGTGACAGCTTTGACTTGGCTAGTCCTGAACTACGAATACCAGACTTGAGGTAAGAATCGTACACGAGTCCACTACTTTCTCCAACCAATTACACCACTATGGTGCCTTCCTCAACTTCCCCACGAGAAAGCACGCCATAGCACTCACACTTATCTTGGTGTGTTTCAGAAGTATCTAGTTCAAGTTATCTAATAATCAAGCTAAGATTTCCAAGCAGTCCATAACCGCGGACGCGGCTATTCGAATAGTTTTGTTAACCCTACAGGGGTGTACCGCTACACACACATGATCATCTGTTACTGCCTTTGTACTCGACAACGTTCAAGAAGTGTCGGCGAGGATGCTCACCACAATTGTTACCTCATAGCCGATCTAGTCCGAGAAAGCCGCCTACCTGGGTTGGCTACCACTATCGTGAACCCGGCCGGTTTACCGAAGTGGACCCAAGTGATGTGTGCGTGGTGCATAAGCCGGTCTCGGTTGAGCCGTTCTCTCACTTAGCAGCCAGGCCACAGACCTACCAGAACTCCGAACTATTGCGATGTCTGGACATCGAAAGGGATGAGTTAATAGGTTGAGAGGGGTCAGTGAGCCCAATGTGTGGTTGTACTCTTCATCTTGGATCACATAACAATATCATCATTGTATCACTCTAAGCATGCAATAAGCAGTAATAATTGCAGGGGCCACATGATATCAATCAACTCCTACATTTGCTAGGATTGTGGTTTGCTTACTACTGTGACAAAATGATAGGTCATGCAAAGGAATGGGTTCATCTATGCGGTAGAAACGCATCATGGTAATCATCCTATACAATGCATAAGCGAGACATGAGAGGGAAGTGGGATTTTATCGACATCATCAATGGGGGTTTGCTTGCCTTGCTGACGAGGTTCGTGTTCGGGGTCTTCAACGAAGGGGGCAGCCTCCTGTTCTGGTTCCACCTCTACTCGACAAACAACAAACAAGGTAGCAAAGTAAATACAATGCACAAACACATGGTTTAAGGTTGAAACTTGATGCATATGCTTTGATGTGTGAATCAATTCCATTTAAATGGAGTATATTGCAAATTGAATTGCAAATTCAAACTCCAATTTGAATTCAATTTAGTCAAGTTGCATATGACATTGTTTGATCAAGTTAAACCTATTTTGAAATGTGTATGATATGCCTCTGATGTGTACTTGAAATGTAGCATGTTGCCATGGTTCAAGTTGCAAAAGCATTTGAATTGAATTTGATTTAATTCCATTTAAATCAAATAGCAAATGCTACTGATCACATTTTAAATTCAACTCAAACATAGTTGAAAGTTGGGTATTTGGATAGCTTATTTTCTCCTGATCATTTTTCATATATTATTTGTTAAATTTGGAGTTGATATGAATTTTCTATGAATTTCCAAAGTTTCAGCCTTTTTCTGGAATTTCTTGATTTCTTTTTATTCTGGAAATTAATTTACTGCGTCAGCATGACCTCATGCTGGCGTCAGGGGGCCACTGACAAGGGGGTCCCACCTGTAAGTGTCACTTTGCTAATTAAACCGATTTAAAACATTTTTAAACTAAACAGAGGAGATTAGCAGGGTTGGGCCGACATGTCATCGGCTCTGGGGGTCATTAGGGGGGTGGTTAACTCCTAATGACCGTGGCCACGTCGGACCTGCCGGCGGCTAGCCGCCGGTGGCCACCAGTATGCGGCGGCGCACACGGGGAGGGTGCTCCCGGCCACCAAATCGCACGCCGAGACCACCAGAAGGTAGCCCTCAATCTTGCGCTTCACCTAGGCGAGTCGGGTGACCACGGGGAGGCCCGACGTGACGGCGGCAGTCCGAGGCATGGTTTAGAGCGGGATCAAGCTAGGGGGATCTTCATGGCGCTGGGCTAGTCGGGATCGAACCAGAAGAGCTCGGCGAAGACGATGGACTTGGTTTCGGGTTCGTTTGCTTCATGGGTGTTCGCCGACGAGCACACCGGCGACAAGGAGCCACGGCTCCCATGGCGGATCAAGCTAGAGGGCGAGAGGGGGCTAGCTTGTTGAGAGGAAAAGGGCTGTTGCTCACCCTGAGTGCGACGACGAGGTCGGGGAGGGCAGAGGGGCGCCGGTGGCGATGGAATCGACGATGGCGCGCGGCGGCTCCGACAAGATGGCGACGACGATTGCGGCGGCTACAGAGGCTCCGAGCCCGATTACTTCTGCACGGCGACGAAGACGAGCACGGCGCGCGTCCTAGACATCTTGGGTGGGCTCCTCGGTGTCAATGGCCACGCAGGTGCGGCGGCGTGTCCTGGCGCAAGCTTCGGGCGTCTCCGATTCCAGCGAGAGAGAGGGAGGAGCTTGCTCTGGAGAGGGGGAAGTGGACGAGACGGACACGGGAGTCTCCGTGGCGCGTGTAGAAGGCCAGGGACGGGCCTGGCAGGCAGGCAGCTGCCGCTGGCGTCGGCATGCGCTCCAGCGAGCTGCTTGCCGCGCCAGGGAAGAAGACAAACGGGGGGGCTGCGGGCTGGGCTGGCTTGCTGGGCCGCGGGCGATGAGTTGGGCCGAATGGCCAGGTAAGCTCACTTTTCTTTTTCTCTCTGTTTAATCTTTCCTTTCTTTTCTGTAATTTTGTTTTGCTGTGCTAATTAAATAGCTAGGCATTTTATTAAATGCTGAAACTTTTTATATGGCCTCATAATAATATAGACTAGCCACTTGTAAAGTTTGAAATTTTTTAAAATTCAAATAAATTGAATCTTAATTCAAATAGGGCTTTTTGATTAATTCCAAGGCACGGTTTGAATATTTGAAAAATCCATGAGCATGGGGTGGGTCCCACATCACTTGATATGTGATCACACTCATTTATAAGACTTTTCAAAATTCTAACATGAATTTTTGGAGAAGATTTTTATCTGGCCTTTTGAATTAATTCATCTAGGGGGGTTCCTTCTCCCATTTTGCTTTTGAATTTGATTTCAAATGATTTCTTTGAAATTTTTAACATGATGCAAGGTGACTTTGATCCTAGCACATTACCTAACAGAGGGTTCTGACAACTCGCCCCCACTCAACAGAATCTCATCCCGAGATTCAGAAGTCTGCGGGAGGAAGGAGGGATACTCGGCACTGAGACGGTCTTCTCTTTCCCACGTAGCTTCTCTCTCAGAGTGGTGTGACCATTGCACTTTCAGAAACTTAATCTTCTGACGATGAGTGACACGCTCTGCGGAATCAAGAATACGAACGGGGTATTCTCGATAAGAAAGGTCATTTTGGAGATCAAGCGTTTCATGGTCGACTTCGCGGATGGGGTCCTTGAAGCAACGCCTGAGTTGGGACACATGGAATACATCATGTACTCGGGAAAGGTGCGGGGGTAGTTCAAGTTGGTAGGCAACTTCTCCACGTTTGGCAAGAATGCGGAAAGGTCCGATGTAACGTGGGGCCAACTTGCCTTTGATACCGAAACGTTGGGTTCCCTTCAGAGGAGTAACCCGAAGGTAAGCCTTCTCATCCAGATTGTAGCTCTCTTGCCTATGATGACGATCATAGTAGCTTTTCTGACGAGACTGGGCTGCTTTCAATTTATCACGAACAATGTGAACTTGCTCTACTGCTTCCTTGATCATATCCGGTCCAAAGAATTGTCTTTCACCGGTTTCTGACCAGTTTAAAGGTGTTCGACATCGTCGTCCATATAGGAGTTCAAAAGGAGCCATGTTCAGACTAGATTGAAAACTATTGTTATAAGCAAATTCGGCAAATGGAAGAGACTTCTCCCAATTCTTTCCGAATGAGATAACACAGGCTCTGAGCATGTCTTCAAGAATTTGGTTAACCCTTTCGACTTGACCGCTAGACTGAGGATGGAAAGCTGTACTAAAGGAGAGATGAGTTCCCATAGCATTCTGAAAGCTTCCCCAAAATCTAGAGGTGAAAAGGCTACCACGATCAGAATTGATTTCCAAAGGAACAACGTGAAGGGATACAATTCTAGAGACGTACAAGTCCGCTAACTGGCTTGCAGTTATAGACTCACGAACTGGAAGGAAGTGAGCAACTTTGGAAAGCCTATCTATGACAACGAAGATGGCATTGTTTCCTTTCTGGGTTCTTGGAAAGTCCGTGATGAAATCTATAGTGACTTTGTCCCATTTCCACTCTGGAATAGGCAAAGGTTGAAGTGTACCAGCAGGTCTTTGATGTTCTGCCTTAATGCGACGACAAACATCACATTTGGCAACAAATTGAGCAATGTCTATCTTCATCCTAGTCCACCAAAATCTCTGGCGTAGATCTCGGTACATTTTTGTGCTACCGGGATGAATCGAGAGGGGTGTGTCATGGGCCTCCTTGAGGATGAGTTGCCTTAGTTCCCTATTCTTAGGTACTACCAAACGATTTCCAAAGAATACCGTTCCCTTGCTATTTGTGGAGAAACATTTAGCAACTCCGCTAGCAATGTTCTCCTTGATCCGGCGAACACCTCGTGCACGCCTTTGCGCAACTATGATCTGATCCTCAAGAGTTGGTTTTGCCACCAAGGTAGAAAGATAGCCATGAGGAACAATCTCAAGATTGAGCTTGCAAAATTCCTCATGAAGAAGTGGTTGATACTGTTGTAACATGAGGTTGTTACAATACGACTTACGACTTAGTGCATCAGCCATGACATTGGCTTTGCCTGGGGTGTAAGAAATTCCTACTTCGTAATCTTTTATCAACTCAATCCAGCGTCTTTTCCTGAGATTAAATCTGTCTGGGTGAAAATGTATTTGAGGCTTTGGTGGTCAGAATAGATCTCACAACGATTACCAAGGAGGTAATGTCGCCAAGTTGTTAGGGCATGAACTACGGCAGTGAGTTCAAGGTCATGGGTAGGATAGTTCTCTTCATGTGGCCGCAACTGGCGTGAAGCATAAGCTACCACATGTCTATCTTGCAGAAGTATTCATCCTAACCCTTGCCGTGATGCATCACAATGGATCTCGAAATCCTTTTTGGTGTCTGGAGGTGCAAGTACGGGTGCAGAAGTCAATCTTCTTTTTAGCTCTTGAAAGCTTTCCTCACACTTAGGAGTCCATAGGAATTTCTTATCTTTCTTGAGGAGTTCAGTCAGAGGCTTTGCAACTTTAGAATCTCGACGAAGCGACGGAAATAGCTGGCTAGGCCAAGAAAACTCCTAACTTGCTTAACCGATTCAGGTGGAGTCCAGTCAAGGACGGCCTGAACTCTCTCGGGATTGACAGCAATGCCTTTTGCAGAAATCACGTGGCCTAAGTAGGTCACTTCTGGTAGCCAAAATTCACACTTGGAGAATTTAGCATACAGGCGATGTTCTCTAAGTTTCATCAATACCAGCCTTAGGTGTTCGGCATGTTCTTCTTCGTTCTTCGAGTATATAAGGATGTCATCGAGGTAAACCACGACGAACTGGTCCAAATACTCCATGATGATCGAGTTCATCATGCGTGAAAAAGTGGCGGGGGCATTGGTTAGACCGAAGGACATGACGGTGAACTCGTAAAGACCATAACGAGTAGTGAACGCCGTCTTAGGAATGTCCTCGCTTCGGATCTTGATTTGATGATAACCTAATCTCAAATCCATCTTGGAGAAGACAGAGGATCCTGCAAGTTGATCATAAAGATCATTGATCTTGGGCAATGGGTACTTGTTCTTTATCGTCGCTAAATTTAGCGGGCGATAGTCTACGCACATCCTTTCTGTTCCATCTTTCTTCGTTACGAACAGAACGGGGCAACCCCATGGTGATGAGCTAGGGCGGATGAAGCCTTTTTCCAACAAAGCTTCCAGTTGGGTTTTAAGCTCAACTAACTCACGTGGGGCCATTTTGTATGGGCGTCTAGAAATTGGTGCGGTTCCTGGCACAAAATCCACTATAAACTCTACACATCTGTCGGGTGGCATGCCCGGCAGCTCTTCAGGAAGGACATCCGGGAAGTCGCGAACCACCGGAATATCTTCAAGTTCGGGAAGGGGAAGTACATTCAAGGAATGCACTTGGTTTCTTGTTCTGGGTGAGGTATAGTTGACGGTTTTTCCTGAAGGGTGGGTGACTTTCACGGATTTGCCTTTGCAATCAAGGTAGGCATTCTGTCTTGATAGCCAATCCATGCCAAGGATGACATCAATGTCTGAAGACTTGAGGGCTATGAGTGAATCAAGGAATACTAAACCCTCAATTGCAATTTGATTACCATGGCTTACTCTATTAGTTTGCTATCTTGACCCTGGAGTTTGAATAATCATTGGGGTGGACAATTCAACAAAGGATAACTCATGACGAAGTGCATAACTTTCCGACATGAATGAATGAGATGCTCCTGGGTCGAAAAGAACGGAAGTAGGAACATAATTGACTGGGAGCGTACCAAGAATGACGTCAGTGGTGTCGTCAGTCTCTTCGGCGGCAATCTGGTTCACACGTCCACGAGTGGCGGGAGGAGCGGGTTTGGTGGTGTAGACCTTCTGGGGTGGCTTGCCACGACCATTGTTGTTGCCTCCGGCACGGGGTGGAGCATTCTGATTCTGGAGCTGGTTCTGGGGACACTCACGGGAGTAGTGGCCTGCCTGACCACACTTGTAACAGGCTCCAAAGACAGTGCGTGGAGCTGGGTTGTTTGGTGGAGCTGGGTGGAACTGGGTTGGTGGACGAGGCACCACATAGGATGGCCTCGGTGGGTTTTTCTGGCGGAACATACTGTTGGGGATCCAGATCTTGCGCTTCTGGGAGCCGAAACTGGATGAACCATCGTCCCTAGGGTGTTTGCGGAAGTCGTTGGGGGTGTTCATGTCCTCTGCCTTGATGGCCTTGTTGACAAGGACCTGGAAGGTGGCAAAGTCATGTAGGTTGAGTTCACGGCGGAGTCCAGAGTTGAGTCCACGACGGAACCTCTCTTGCTTCCTGGAGTCGGTGGAGACTTCTTCAGTAGCATAACGAGCAAGTCGGTTGAACTCACGACTAAACTCGTCAACAGTCCTTCTGCCTTGGGTGAGGTTGCAGAACTCCTCACGCTTGCGGTCCATAAGACCCTTGGGAATGTGGTGCTCACGGAAGGAAGTGTAGAACTCATCCCAAGATGCGGGCGGTCCAACGGGACGCATGTTCAGGAAGTTCTCCCACCAAGAGCTAGCTGCACCTTCGAGGTGATAGGTGGCATAGCTGACCTTGTCGCCATCTGCAACATGGCCTTCCTGGAGCTTCCTCTCGATGCTGCGAAGCCAGTCATCGGCGTCAAGGGGCTCGGTGGAGTAACTGAAAACCGGGGGATGAAGCCGGATGAAGTCGTTCAGAGACACCAACTCGTTGCGCTGCTGAGTGGTGTTGCGAGCGATGACCTCCAGCAAATGGTGAGAGTCTCGGCGGTTCCTCTCAACCTCCATCAGAACCTGAGCCATCGTGGGTGGGGGTGGAAGGTTGCCTTCCTCCTGTTCATTCCCACGACCCTGGTTACGACCAAGCTGGCCACGGGTTCCTTGAGACATCCTGAAGGTGAAAACCAAAGTCAAACAGAGTTGATTGGAAGAATCTAATCAAGGTATTGAAGTACTGGAAGGATTACAGAGCAAACGAAGTAATAATCTTGACAACATGGTGATAAAAGCATACAAGCCATATATTCACAAGCTGTCATACAAACCATACATCGTTTTAGTACAAGCACCAAGCTAATACAAACGTGATGAAGATGATACATCCTTCAGAGGCACTCTGACTTCCTATACATTATTTATCTAAGCCTCTGGAACTTAGAACACCTTGCGTACAATATACTAAGATACTACTACATCCTCACTAAGTAAGACCACAGACGGTCTCACTCATCTCCATCTCCATACTAGTCCGCGTAAAAGTTACCCGCGTATCCCGGTAGCTAAAGGTGACCATCGGAAAACACGGAGGCCTGTGGACCCTAATATCCATTTGGGCAAGGATGGGGCCTAGGTCCAGCGTAGGGTGGAAGCAAAGGACCACGGGGTGGAAAAATGCCTCCAATCTCGGGCCAAGCAACTCGAAAAGGCATATGCGTCCTCACAGGGTAGATAGCATCATACTCAATGGATCCAACACTCACAAAGGGTGCCAAGAGTGTCAGTGCTCGATACAGACGAACACGGGTGGCGTGAAGCTCGAAACGAAGAGAGTGTGCATCACGATCTCGATCACTAGCAAACCTAGCAGTCATCTGAAGTACTGGATCCTCTGTAGAGTGATCTGAGTAGAGTCCGGTGTAATATCCCTCTTCTCCTGGAAGTGCAGCAGGGATATAGCGGAACGAGATCTCTCTCAGCATAGTTTGCTCCTCTCTTAGCAGGGTAATACATGAGTATGCAGCATCCTGCACAGCCATGTTCTCAGTCATGCCAATGCCATGTCCAAAGTGGATAGGCTGAGTGACTCCATTGTGGTGCGGGTAGATCCTGGCAATGCAGTGGAACTGGGTCTGGTTGAAGTCGTGGAACTGCTCCTTGATGGTGTACTCAGGATACCATCGATATCCCACATAGGACATCATCTCGATCAACGTGGCGGGATGGCCACGCACACCGAGGCACCTGGTCAAACGAACAATCTACCGAGGGGGAAGATCTGCCATCTGAAACAGAAAGAAGGAGTTTGCAAATGCATCAGATTATGAGATAAACCTGGAATGACTCGGACAACATAACGGCTGTAATTGCAAGAAACAGACCATTTCTTACAACATGGAAACAACACTTACATAATACGATGTAAGAAATCAACATTATAACAATGCTAGGAAACCGGACACAACTTTCTTACGGCTATAAGGAAGCAAACAACGAGATGTTCTAATTAGACAGAGCAGAGCCTAGTCCTATCTTCCCGTAGAACAAGATGAGGGTGACTCAGAACTCAGAACGAAGGGGGTAAGGAAAAAAAAGAAGCCTTACGTTGTTCCCTTATATACCCCGAGTAACTATATAACTATAGCAAGCTAGACTCGACTTCGGCCAAGTCTACTAGTCCTACAGTCAGTCCTGCTCTGTTACCAAGTCTGTCGGGACCTGGGGTTAGCGTATGCAAGTCCATCTACGACATAGTCATATGGAGAGCCGAGAACCGTACCCACTTGTCTAAGCAGACAAGGCCAAGCACAGAACGTTCTCGAAAAGCATCGTACGTGAGGGGCATCCCATCCAGGCCGGATGATCAACTGAGATGGGTCCTCATCGTCCGCACACAAGTCTAATGATATGGGTGATGAACTCCCATATTCAAAGACAAGTCGCCTCAACCATACTATCGACTATCTCATAACTCTTACATAGACTTACTCCAGCCCGATCACTTAGTCGGGGTCTAGGGTGGGCTCGATCATACCACAAAGTGTGCACGAGACAGAGTCTCGAGCAATCGCATCGCGATGCCCCAAGCTGCGCAAATCTAAGGGCCACTTGGTGTATGAAAGATCGCCAGCCAGATCTCAACTAAGGTCTCGAAAACCCATCCAAAGACATGCATGTTATAAACATACACGCAGCACACATGCCTTGTATGAACAGCAGGTATCATTGCAATTCTCTACAAAGTATACATTTTATTGATAACTCTCACAGAGTGCACACAGAGATCACAAGCATGTGATCCAACATTACAACAACAAGCGGAAGCAAAGTATGTCTGAGTACAGACAAGTTTAACAAATGGCTTAAGAAGCCTTATTTAAACACAAGCCCTCCACGAGGGAACTATTCGTCTGACTGGGACTAGACTAGCTTGGTCTTCAGTCGTCGAGCTCGATGAAGAAGCCACCTTCGGGGTCAGTGGTTTCATCTAAAACATAGAATGAGCAAACGTGAGTACAAAGTCGTACTCAGCAAGACTTACATAGGAGCTATTCTACTCATGCACATGTATCAAGGTAAAGGGAGGTGGGGTTTCACTTGCAAAAGTGCTAGCTTTGACTTGGCTAGTCCTGAACTACGAATACCAGACTTGAGGTAAGAATCGTACACGAGTCCACTACTTTCTCCAACCAATTACACCACTATGGTGCCTTCCTCGACTTCCCCACGAGAAAGCACGCCATAGCACTCACACTTATCTTGGTGTGTTTTAGAAGTATCCAGTTCAAGTTATCTAATAATCAAGCGAAGCTTTCCAAGCAGTCCATAACCGCGGACGCGACTATTCGAATAGTTTTGTTAACCCTGCAGGGGTGTACCGCTACACACACATGATCATCTGTTACCGCCTTTGTACTCGACACCGTTCAAGAAGTGTCGGCGAGGATGCTCACCACAACTGTTACCTCATAGCCGATCTAGTCCGAGGAAGCCGCCTACCTGGGTTGGCTACCACTATCGTGAACCCGGCCGGTTTGCCGAAGTGGACCCAAGTGATGTGTGCGTGGTGCATAAGCCGGTCTCGGTTGAGCCGTTCTCTCACTTAGCAGCCAGGCCACAGACCTACCAGAACTCCGAACTATTGCGACGTCTGGACATCGAAAGGGATGAGTTAATAGGTTGAGAGGGGTCAGTGAGCCCAATGTGTGGTTGTACTCTTCATCTTGGATCACCACACAAGAACTCAGACTTAGGGCGGTGTTCAACGAGACAACCCACCGTGTACTCCTACACGGCCTCTCATCGTTCACCTTGTATTAGGGTAGATTCACCAACACTTTTCCACCATCATGATCACTACCATCCCGACTCACATAACAATATCATCATTGTATCACTCTAAGCATGTAATAAGCAGTAATAATTGCAGGGGCCACATGATATCAATCAACTCCTACATTTGCTAGGATTGTGGTTTGCTTACTACTGTGA
Source organism: Bromus sterilis (assembly GCA_950022295.1). NCBI lineage: Eukaryota > Viridiplantae > Streptophyta > Magnoliopsida > Poales > Poaceae > Bromus > Bromus sterilis. Next base: position 122,122,499 of record OX465601.1, on the reverse strand, counting down.
CAAAATGATAGGTCATGCAAAGGAATGGGTTCATCTATGCGGTAGAAACGCAGCATGGTAATCATCCTATACAATGCATAAGCGAGACATGAGAGGGAAGTGGGATTTTATCGACATGATCAATGGGGGTTTGCTTGCCTTGCTGACGAGGTTCGGGTTCGGGGTCTTCAACGAAGGGGGCAGCCTCCTGTTCCGGTTCCACCTCTACTCGACAAACAACAAACAAGGTAGAAAAGTAAATACAATGCACAAACACATGGTTGAAGGCTGAAACTTGATGCATATGCGTTGATGTGTGAATCAATTCCATTTAAATGGAGTATATTGCAAATTGAATTGCAAATTCAAACTCCAATTTGAATTCAATTTAGTCAAGTTGCATATGACATTGTTTGATCAAGTTAAACCTATTTTGAAATGTGTATGATATGCCTCTGATGTGTACTTGAAATGTAGCATGTTGCCATGGTTCAAGTTGCAAGAGCATTTGAATTGAATTTGATTTAATTCCATTTAAATCAAATAGAAAATGCTACTGATCACATTTTAAATTCAACTCAAACATAGTTGAAAGTTGGATATTTGGATAGTTTATTTTCTCCTGATCATTTTTCATATATCATTTGTTAAATTTGGAGTTGATATGAATTTTCTATGAATTTCCAAAGTTTCAGCCTTTTTCTGGAATTTCTTGATTTCTTTTTATTCTGGAAATTCATTTACTGCGTCAGCATGACCTCATGCTGGCGTCAGGGGGCCACTGACAAGGGGGTCCCACCTGTAAGTGTCACTGTGCTAATTAAACCGATTTAAAACGTTTTTTAAACTAAACAAAGGAGATTAGCAGGGTTGGGCCAAAATGTCATCGGCTCTGGGGGTCATTAGGGGGGTGGTTAACTCCTAATGACCGTGGCCACGTCGAACCTGCCGGCGGCTAGCCGCCGGTGGCCACCAGTACACGGCGGTGCACATGGGGAGGGTGCTCCCGGCCACCAAATCGCACGCCGAGACCACCAGAAGGTAGCCCTCAATCTTGCGCTTCACCTAGGCGAGTCAGGTGACCACGGGGAGGCCCGACGTGACGGCGGCGACCTGAACGGCGGCGGTCCGAGGCACGGTTTAGAGCGGGATCAAGCTAGGGGGCTCTTCATGGCGCTGGGCTAGTTGGGATCGAACCAGAAGAACTCGGCGAAGACGATGGACTTGGTTTCGGGTTTGTTTGCTTCACGGGTGTTCGCCGACGAGCACATCGGCTCCCATGGTGGATCGAGCTAGAGGGCGAGAGGGGGCTAGCTAGTTGAGGGCAAAAGGGATAATTAAATAGCTAGGCATTTTTTTAAATGCTGAATCTTTTTATATGGCCTCATAATAATATAGACTAGTCACTTGTTAAGTTTGAAAAAATTTAAAATTCAAATAATTTGAATCTTAATTCAAATAGGGGTTTTTGATTAATTCCAAGGCACTGTTTGAATATTTGAAAAATCCATGAGCATGGGGTGGGTCCCACATCACTTGATATGTGATCACACTCATTTATAAGACTTTTCAAAATTCTAACATGAATTATTGGAGAAGATTTTAATCTGGCCTTTTGAATTAATTCATCTGGGGGGTTCCTTCTCCCATTTTGCTTTTGAATTTGATTTCAAATGATTTCTTTGAAATTTTTAACATGATGCAAGGTGACTTTGATCCTAGCACATTACCTAACAGAGGGTTCTGACATCGAAAAACACACGGATTTTCCAAAATACGACATCTATCACTAATAGGCAAGAGTTCTTGACACCATAAGTTCAAACATTACTCTAATAAATACCTCAAAACTATTGCAAGTTACTACTACAAAGAGAACATCAACTTTAACTACCTAGTTTCAATCAAGACACAGAACTCAGTGCAACAGGCAAACTCTCTAACAAGATAAAACATGCAACCTATAGAAATTTCAACTTAAAACAAAAGAAAAGCTCTAGAAAAACTAAAGCACTACGACTAAACAGAACAGCAGCTAAGAAAAGAAAAAGAACAGCTCACAGCTAAAAGAATAAGCATGCAAATCCTATGAGGAGTTCTAGTTCAAGCGGAGAGTGAATCTCTCCCACACAAAAGAGTAAGTTGGGGTCTAACTTGTTACTACAGCAAACAAAGCAAAAGAAAACTAAAAACAAAACCTAAGAGCGAGACGCTCCAAGAAAAGCACATAACGCATGAAGTGATAAAAATATAGTGCAACGAGAGACGAACTGATAATTGTTGATGAAGAAGGGGATGCACGGGGGCATCCCCAATCTTAGAAGCTTGAGTCTCCTTGAATATTTATTGGGGTGCACATGGGCATCCCCAAGCTTGAGCGTTTGACACTCCTGAATCTTCTTTCATTATCCTCCATCGCGCACTTGAAAACTCCCTTCATACATAACTCATTGTAGGCTGATTAGAGAGGTTAGTACCCTAATAAAATAATTTTCCTCTACTGCAAATAAGGATTTCCATGAAGAGATACTGTTTCCCAAGATTTCCAAAAGGTTTTTGCAAAAAAAAAAGCAAGCTTAAGGTTTGCAAAAGTGAAGAGAGTCAAAACGTGACAAAATCTGTGAAAAACAGAACAGCAGATAGAAAAGAATTCTTTAGGGGTACTTCTGCAACTCAAATAAAAAAACTCAGAACATACGGAAGTATCATAATTGTATAGAGCACGCTGTGTACAAAATTCAGCTCAAAAATATGAACTGCGATTTTTCTCTGATTTTTCTATTCACGAGGACAGAATCTGTTTTCTGGACAGCATGTCACAACTTCTACTTCCCTTGCCGTATGAGGCTAAACTTGGCACAAAGCTTGAAAAGTAAAGATACAATGATGTTGCTACAGTAGTAACAATCATCAGGACCACTAAGAACAGAACAAAAGCAAAAAGAAAAACCTAAATTCATTGCAGGCTGCCTCCCGAACGCGCTTCTTTAGAGCCATTAGCTAGGCTTAAAGCAGAAGATCAAGTCTTTTCAAGGAATAACTAGCCCGTGTGACAGACTCAAAAGGTAAATTAATCTTTTTCCTAGGGAAATGTTCCATCCCTTTCTTGAGAGGGAATTGGAATTTGATAGTTTCCTCTTTCATGTCAATGATAGCACCAACTGTGCGAAGAAAAGGACGTCCCAAAATAATTGGACAAGAGGGCTCACACTCAATGTCCATAATAGTGAAATCAACGGGAACATAATTGTCATTGACAATGATAAGAACATCGTCGATCTTCCCCAAAGGTTTCTTTACGGAAGAATCAACAAGACGAACACCAAAAGAACAAGGATCAAAAGGTTTCAATTCAAGCATATCATACATTCTTTTGGGCATAACAGAGGTACTTGCTCCAACGTCACGAAGAGCATAACAAGAGAAGTTATTCAATTTAATTTTTATCATAGGCTCCCAACCATCTTCTAGCTTCCTAGGTATGGAGGCTTCTAGTCTTAGCTTCTCCTCCCTAACTTTGATTAGAGCATTGGTGATGTGCTCTGTGAAGGCAAGATTGAGTGTGCTAGTGTGGGGGTCTCTAGACATCTATGTAATTTCTGCTGTTGCTATGCTGAGTTTGTTGGGATCTGATGGATTATGAGACTATGTTCAGATTGTGATGAGTAATATATTTGGTTCTTCTCTTTTATATTTTGTTCTTGAGTAAATTCTTGCATGTTATCCGTTGCGGTATTTGCTTTAGCCAAGTATTTTATTTGCAACTCCAAGAGAGAGCGTTATGCTCGATTGTGGGTTCAGCCCCATGATGTCTAGCTTGAGTGACAGAAACATGAGACTAGGGGATGTGTTGTTGCCACCAGGGATAAAACAACGGTGCTTGTACCTGCGGGTGCAAGGATTGTTTACTTTACGCAAAGTTCTTTTAATGCAGTTGTCTGTTGCTTTGAGTTTACACTTTGGGTGGGATTCGCAACTTGATACCAGCGAGATGTTCTGGATAGATATCTCAAGGTGGATGATTCGTAGTAGATGTAGATGGATTTCGGTCTACTTACCTTGGCGTACTGCCCATTGCTTTTGAGCCCTTCCTTTCTTTGCAGCATAGTTAGCATTGCGGTGCCTTCATAATCCTGTCAATTTCCTAACTGTGATTTGTTTACCTCGCTAGCATTTTTATCGTCTTTTGGGAGAGAGACATCACTAGTGAAAATCACGGGACCCCGGTCCATCTTCACATTATTGTTCACACCCTCAATTTACTTTCAGCTTTTACTTTCCTTTGCACCTTTTATCTCTTGCGTTTATCCTTTGTAAACGACAAGGTCGGAGGAATTGACAACTCCTATGTACTCGTTGGGAGCAAAGTTATTTGTTGCTGTGTGCAGGTCCACGACAACACCCTAGTCAGGAAGCAATTTCTGGCGACGTTGCCACCTACTTGTATCTCCTGAGTCCTACTGGTTCGATAACCTTGGTATCTTCACCGAGGGAAACTTGCTGCTGCACTGCATCTCAAACCTTCCACTTGGGGTAACCAACGAGGGGCGAGAAGCCATCAAGCAAATTTCTGGCGCCGTTGCCGGGGACTCAAGTCTACAAGATAGGGGAGTTTCACACTATCTTTTACCTTTGCTTTTTAGTCTTGTTAGTTTACCTTTCAGTTTTTACTTTTGTGTCCTTTACCAAAAATCTAAAAGATATATAGTATGTCTAGTTCCTTACTTGCCAATCAATGTCTGACTTCTTTGAAACCCGATCTTATTGGCATGGAGGATTCACCGAGGATCAACAAAAGTGGTACAAGGAAAACCGCTTGTCTCAAAAAGGGATACACTTATGGAAACAAATACACCAGTTGTATGAGTATTGTAGAAACTTGTGCTCAATATATAATATATCTTTCTGCAGGGATGAATCTTGTTGCTTTATGGGGCACAAACACCTTGCTTTCCAATGTGAGTACAATGATGATGAAACCTTAGCTTCTTATGCTAAGATAAACTATGATTTGTATGATGCAGAGGAAATAGAAGAATTTGTTGCTTATAAGGGTGCCTATGAAATTACTTCTCTTCTTAAAAATATTAATGATGCCCCTTACAAATCTGAGAGTCTTTCTATACTTAACTATTGTTTGGAAAATTATGATGCAAATTATTATATTACTGATCATCTTGAGAGAATCTCTCCCCCAAAGGAAGAGACTAATGTTTTGCAGGACTGTATGAAAGAAGAAATTGATGAAACCGAAAGCTCCTTGGATGAAAAAGAGGAGGAGAGTGACGAACAAAAGGAGGAAGAATGGAGCCATCCATGTCTACCTTCTAATGAGAGTAACTCTTTGAATCTTAGCTTATATGATTGTTATGATCCTATGGATTCTTTTGAAATATCCCTTTTTGATGAACTTGATGCCTTCTATGCTTATGGCCATGATGCCACTATGGATGATGCTTATGGAGATGAACTTGCTATAGTTCCTCATGTTAAGAATGAAATTTTTTCTATTGCACCCACACTTGATTGCCCTATTATCCTTTTGAAATCTCCAACTCATATTCCTAAGAATTTTGCTCTTATCAAGGCTCAATGCGATGGGTTGCAATTATCTTATGATCCTAAAGACCGTGTTGAAAACTATACACGTGTGCTTGTAGGTCATGAAAAACATGATTTATGTGATAGTTATATTCTTGATGTTGTTCATGATACTACTGAAAATTACTTTGAGAGAGGAAAGTTTGGTTGTAGAAACTTTCATGTTACAAAAACACCTCTCTTTATGATGAAAGTTTTGAAGTTGTTCTTGTCCCACCTTCCTATGCTTGTCTCTTTGCGCTTCTTCGATTTATTTTCTTACAAGATGCCAATGCATAGGAAGTGGGTTAGGCTTAAATACGTTTCATATTTGCTTCTTGATGCTCTCTTTTGCTTCAAATCCTTATTCTTATGGGAGCATCTTCTAAAATCTTTAAGCCTAGCTAATGGCTCTAAAGAAGCGATTCGGGAGGCAGCCCGCAACGAATTTAGGTTTTTCTTTTTGCTTTTGTTCTGTTCTTAGTGGTCTTGATGATTTTTACTACTGTAGCAACATCATTGTATCTTTACTTTTCAAGCTTTGTGCCAAGTTTAGCCTCAGATTGCAAGAAAGGTCAAAAGTTGGTGTTTGCTGTCCAGAAACAGATTCTGTCTGCTTGACGGAAAAATTCTCAATAAATCACCAGATCATCATTTTGATCTGAATTGTTTTGACAGCATGATCCATACAATTACCTTTCAGGCGTCTGTTCAAAGTTTTTTGATTTGAGTTGCAGAAGTACCTCGAAAAAATTCTCCTTTCTCTGCTGTGCTGTTTTTCTCAGCTTCTGCCCCGGTTTTTCTTTTCGCAGTTTTGCAATCCTTAAGCTTGCTTTTTCTTTGCAAACTTTTTTGGGTAGGCAAGAGAAACAGTAGCTCTTCCTGGAAATCTTTATTTGCAGTAGAGGAAAATTATTTTATTAGGGTACTAACCTCTCTAATCATCCTATAATGAGTTATGTATGAAGGGAGTTTTCAAGTGCGCGATGGAGGATGATGAAAGAAGATTCAGGAGTGTCAAACGCTCAAGCTTGGGGATGCCCATGTGCACCCCCAATAAATATTCAAGGAGACTCAAGCGTCTAAGCTTGGGGATGCCCCGATACATCCCCTTCTTCATCAACAATCATCAGTTTGTCCCTCGATGCACTATATTTTTATCACTTCATGCGTTATGTGCTTTGCTTGGAGCGTCTCGCTCTTTAATATTCTAGGTTTGTTTTGCTTTCTTTGTTTTAGTAACAATTTAGACCCCAACTTACTCTTTTGTGTGGGAGAGATTCACGCTCCGCTTGAACTAGAACTCCTCATAGGATGTGCATACTTATTCTTTTAGTTGTGAGCTGTTCTTTTTGTTTTCTTAGTTGTTGTTCTGTTTAGTTGTAGTGCTTTAGTTTTTCTAGAGCTTTTCTTTTGTCTTAGGTTGAACTTTCTATAGGTTGCATGTTTTATCTTGTTAGAGAGTTTGCCTGTTCACTGAGTTCAGTGTCTTGACTGAAACTAGGTAGTTAAAGTTGCTATTCTCTTTGTAGTAGTAACTTGCAATAGTTTTGAGGTATTGACTAGAGTAATGTTTGAACTTATGGTGTCAAGAGCTCTTGATTATTAGTGATAGATGTCGTATTTTGGGCAATCCGTGTGTTTTTCGAAAACCAAAAAACCCCTATTGAGAACTCTAGCTACTAGATGGATCACTAACCTCTGGAGGGTTCAAATATTAGAGTACACTCACGTACCATGAGTCGAGGATGCAAACGGATAACCAAACCCCCATACACTCCTCCTCGGGGTACCTGTCTCTTTGTGAACCTCCTGATTAGATTGAGAGTTACCGATAATAAGTGCATGAGTTCTTCGGACTAACGTGAGTATTCGAAAGTTGACACTTCTACCCACCTATACTTTTTCTAGCCTCTTCGGTACCGTGCATTGCCCTTTCTCACCTCGAGAGTTGGCGCATACTTCGCCGGTGCATCCAAACCCTTGGCATGATACGCTCTGTCATCATAAGCCTCCTTATATCTTTCCTCAAAACAGCCACCATACCTACCTCCAAGGCATTTCCATAGCCTTTCCGAGATACATTGCCATGCAACATCCACCTTCTCATGACTTGATCTTCATGTCATACATGCTACTTGCTTGATCGATGAGCCGCATGCTAGTTGGGCCTTGCCCTAATCATTTCTACATGACGCGCTAGTATCATTGCATATCCTGCTACCCTGGCAGAGGCATACATTTGCATCATGATAATTACATTTTCTTTATGTGAGTACCTTTGTAAAGTGTGAAAGATCTTCTATATTCTTGTAAAATATAGATTATTGCCCCTAAAGTGAGGAAAAGATCCCAAAGAGGACAAAATCAAAAGATCCCAAACAGGACAAATGAGAGTTAAATAGAAAGGGCCATTGAGGCCACCAAAAAATAAAAAAAAATAAAAAAAAGAAGGGGGCATACTACTATTCCTTTTGAGAGATCCACACTAGTACTTCATCTTCTATCCCTTGTACTCCATAGAGATCGTCATCATGCATATAGCTATGTGGGGACCCTTCACATTATAGAACTTGGCTTGTATATTCCAATGATGAGCCTCCTCAAACGAGCTCTAGGTCTTCTTGAGCAAGCAAGTTAGATGCACCCCTACTAGTTCCCTTGGAGAGCTTTTAGCTCACATGTGCATCCGTTGTATGGCAATCCCTACTCCTCACATCATATCTATCATATGTCCTTTTCTCGCCTATGATTGTCCTCATTGATGTGAGCCTTTCACACCTTTTTGTCTTCCTCCTCCACCTTCTTTCTGTTTCTCCTTTTAGGTGTCAACTTTCTTGCTCACGCTCATCCATTGCATGAGTGCTCAAAATATCGAAAGGGAGTGGATCAGTTTGACTTGTACCTGGCTAGTGGTCTGGGGACGAGTCCAGATAAGAATCCAAAGGAGACCAAGTGTGAAACTTTAGTAGATAGTTGTTCTCAACAACCTTTTTTCTCTTTCTTCCTAGTCCCTTGCTTGCACGCAAACACCATTTGGAGACATTCGAGTCACGGACAGCGAGAGCTCTTGCACCCTTTGTTCTTTTGTTGCTAGTGTCAATGCTAATATAGACTCTTGCTTGTTAAGACTTGAATTGAATTGCATGCTTTGATTGCTTTACTTAAAAGTCCTTATTTGGTTGTGTGGCATGTCACCACAGAAATTATGCTTGTTATCATTTACCTACTCGAGGACGAGCAGGAATTAAGCTTGGGGATGTTGATACGTCCCAAACGTATCTATAATTTCTGCTTGCTCCATGCATGTTTTGTGTGACTTTGCCATGTTTTGCTTGAACTTTCATACACTTTTGAACCTATTTGGACTAACCTATTAACTCAGTGCACCCAGTTGCCAGTTTCTGTTTTCTGCTGTTTTTGTATTTCAGGTTTTCCGGCCATTAAAAGTGCTCCAAAAATTCCGGGAAAATTATATAAAAAATCAGCGCAACAGAAGCTTCCGGAATCACCAAGAGAGGGAAGGGGGGCCACCACCAGGCAGACAGGAGGGCAGGTGGCGCGGCCCCAGGTGGGTGGGGCCGCGCCAGGGGACCCTCCTGTCTGCCTCGTGGGTCCCCTCAATGCCCCCCTTCGCCTATTTTACCCCTCGGGGTGGAAACCCCTAATATCGATCTCTTTCTCGCGAACTCCCCTCTGTACCGCCGCTGCCGCCGTTTCAAGATCGGGGCTGCCTGGAGAAGCTGCCCCGGCACCCTCCGGGAGGAGGAACCCCCTCCGGGAGACCATCCATAGCCATGGATGCCTCCAGGATGTGCCGTGAATAATCCCCCTTGGACCATGGGTCCGTGACCAGTAGCTATGTGATGAATCTCTCCCCCTTTGTGCTTCCACTTTCGAGTCCTCGTGAGCTGCCTCACATGATCGAGGCATCTATGTAATTTCTGTTGTTGCTATGCTGAGTTTGTTGGGATCTGATGGATTATGAGACTATGTTCAGATTGTGATGAGTAATATATTTGGTTCTTCTCTTTTATATTTTGTTCTTGAGTAAATTCTTGCATGTTCTCCGTTGCGGTATTTGCTTTGGCCAAGTATTTTATTTGCAACTCCAAGAGAGAGCGTTATGCTCGATTGTGGGTTCAGCCCCTTGATGTCTAGCTTGAGTGACAGAAACATGAGACTAGGGGATGTGCTATTGCCACCAGGGATAAAACAACGGTGATTGTACCTGCGGGTGCAAGGATTGTTTACTTTACGCAAAGTTCTTTTAATGCATTTGTCTGTTGCTTTGAGTTTACACATTGGGTGGGATTCGCAACTTATTACCAGCGAGATGTACTGGATAGATATCTCAAGGTGGATGATTCGTAGTAGATGCAGATGGATTTCGGTCTACTTACCTTGGCGTATTGCCCATTGCTTTTGAGCCCTTCCTTTCTTTGCAGCATAGTTAGCATTGCGGTGCCTTCATAATCCTGTCAATTGCCCGACTGTGATTTGTTTACCTCGCTAGCACTTTTATCGTCTTTTGGGAGAGAGACATCACTAGTGAAAATCACGGGACCCCGGTCCATCTTCACATTATTGTTCTCACCCTCAATTTACTTTCAGATTTTACTTTCCTTTGCACCTTTTATCTCTTGCGTTCATCCTTTATAAACGACAAGGCCGGAGGAATTGACAACTCCTCTGTACTCGTTGGGAGCAAAGTTATTTGTTGATGTGTGCGGGTCCACGACAACACCCTAGTCAGGAAGCAATTTCTGGCGACGTTGCCACCTATGTATTTCCTGAGTCCTATTGGTTCGATAACCCTTGTATCTTCACCGAGGGAAACATGCTGCTGCACTGCATCTCAAACCTTCCACTTGGGGTAACCAACGAGGGGCGAGAAGCCATCATTTACTCGCAATAATCGTCGCAAAAACGTAACAGCAGCAAAAATACTGGGACTTAGCCGAAATTCGCAAGGTCTAGGAAAAAATATCGACCTCATGGGCCTAGGCCCATCTGGAGCGGGAGAGGCTTGGCGGCTGCGCGGTTGGACGGGCCGAAGTGGGCTCGCCGGCCCACCTGGCAGCGGCGGCTGTGCCCCGTACCGATCCAGATCGGGATCGGGCGGCGGCTCACGGCGGCGGCAGCCCTCTCCGGCGAGGCGAACGGTGGGCGAGGGGCGAGGAGAGGCACGCGGTGGCGTGGCTGGGTTCGGCCGGGGCGGCGCCCGGTGCCGAGGAGGCGACGGCGGCGAGCTTGGCCGAGCTCGGCCAGCTCCAATGGCGGCGGCTGCCGTGACTTCCCGCCGGCGCGCGGCGGCGTCCCTGCGAGAGAAGGAGAGGGCAGGGGGGTCAAAGGAGAAGGAGGAGAGAAGGGAGAAGGAGATAGACCTGCGGGAGTGGCCGGGGCGCGGCTGGCCGGAGGGGGCGGCGCGGTGAGCCCACGGGCATGGATGTGAGGAGAGAGGAGGTAGGTGGAGGGCTGACGTGGCACGCCCGTAGCCCTCTGATCGCCCGATCGGACGGCCGGGAGCAACTGGGCTAGGGTTTTTTGGATTTTGGGGCCAGATTGGGAAGATCTAGAACAAAAATAGGGGGGTGGCTGCAATTTTGTGGCTAGGTAAACCCTAGAAAAGGGTGCGGGTGTGGTGGTCTTTATATAGCCCAGGTGGCTGGCAGTTTGCAAAAACATCCCCGGTTTTTCTCTCTCGCGCGCGGTGTTTACGTTTTTGATCGCCGGGGGTTCGCAGTACCTCTGATTCGGGTAAAACTTCGAACTGCGCGACCAGCGCATCGAGCCGGCGGCGTTCACCTCGCGTTGGAACCGTTCCAAGAACACTTCCCGGCGCGCTATTAAAATATCCTGTTTAATTATTAAACCGGGTTTTTCGTTCCGTTGGTTGCGGCTAGTCTCGTGCGGTTTTCGCGACGGTGATCGGGTGAAACCCGGTGTCGCAAAGGTCGAGTGTCAGGGTGGCAAGGGTCGGTCTCCGTCCGATACGAGATAAGAGGGGGGGAAATAATCGCCGAACGATAAATCGGGGATGAAAACACCGCAAACAAATCAAACAATCAGACAATTCACACCGAAAACAAAAATTTTAATCTTTGTGAAATCTGGGCTGTTACAATACAACACCACCAACAAGGGATCTCGTCCTGAGATCCAGGACGATCCGGGGGAGAGGGGGGAAGAGAAAAGAGAGACGACGATCTTCAACACCGCCAACAAGGGACTCTACTTCATGTCGATGTCGAGCTTCCGTCGAGATAAATTTCCGCAAAGAGACGGTAACGTCGGAAAACGAAACCACCAGTGTCAACAGGAAGAATGACAATTCAAAGCAACGATCAAGGGAAGCATTCTCACTGGAATTGTGAAGATACTGGGCAAGAGGACTGAAGTCAACAGATGACCAAGAGGTTCACCCAGAGTCGGAAGAACTAAAGGTACTACAAGATTTCCCAAAGCTGAGATCGGAATCGAGACAATACGCTGCAAGCAAGGCATTGTAACGGTTCTGAAACTCCACACACTCAAGATCCTAGAGTTTGAAAGGGGTAAGAGAGAATAAAACACTTGCGGCACTTGTCCTGACCAGAGCAAGGGTAAGGAGTAAAAAGATTCCTACTCTCCGATAACTAACTTATTAACTACAAAATAGTTTTTGTCTAAACTCGACTTCGGCCATAGAAGGGATCCTATGGTCGGTAAGGCTCTATACCAAGTTGTAAGGCCCGATATGCAGTACTGTTCCAGATCTAGATGTTTCCATCCAGATCCGGGGACGAAGCACATATCGGTCCCACCGCGACATATGACATAGCCATATGCCCCGGATTTCTAACAAAATATCACAACATTACAGATACAAGGATACAACATCTCATACAATCGGTATACAACTGCCTTAATTACAATACAACAGCGTAAGATACATGTCTGGGTACAGACTACAAGCAAATGCCTAGTGGCAAAGAGAAAAACATCGATCCCCATAACCACACGGGTCCAGGCCCTCCGCCGGGATCCGCCTATCTAGTCGTCGTCGAGTCTCGACGTGAAACGTCGATCACCATACCTGTTGCCGATCAAGAACCCTGAAAAGAGTTTGGGGTAGTATCATGAGTACAGAAGTACTCAGCATCCAACTGTAGTGGTCAACTGACCCAGCAAGGACTTCATCCCTCGTCATTCTAGGACAACTAGTAGTTTACGGTAACGAAGGGGTAAGTGGTGAGGTTGCTGCCGCACTAGAATTTATGAAGTGGCTAACGATCTAGAGAGTAAGATAAGAAGCCAAGCATTCCATGAGGAATCGCCTCCAACAAGTCTGCTATCCACCTACATACGCAAACATAACACCTATCATATCCTTGTCCTCCTCTTCGCATCCCGACGAAGAAGAAGCAGTCAAGGCACACACACGTTGATCAAGTTATATTAAAATTATCTCAGCTGTTGTTGTCTATGAACAAGGAGTAGGTCTCAAGTCGTCCATAACCGTGGACACGGCTTCTCGAAAAGATCTAACCCTGCAGAGGTGTACCAACTGCCCATTACAAGGCTCCGCACGGACGCCCATCTCTCTCAGTTGCTACCCATCACAGGCAATCATTTTATGATTTAGTTCCAAGAGATCCGAAATGACAGGTCCCTCTAACTAACAACGAACAAATCCGGGTGGCCCCCGGTGAGTCGACACCCAACTCAAAAGCCGGCCGCGCTCTCGAATCGGTCTCTACCGTCTGTCTCGGGTTTGGATAGCCGGTTAATCACACATGGGAAACCGGGTCCTCAGCCGAACAAGGTGGGACAGCAAGGGAACTATGTCCTCACTGGTCCAGGTTGGTTTGAAAACGACTGGCAGCGGAGCAGCACACACACGGTTTCAAATGGTAAATCAGCTTGGGCCACCACTAGAAATGTTTGAAGCTAGGTAGGTAAGAAAAGGGGACCCCATAAAATCCCACACGCGGTTAGGCACGCTCAGTCTTAAAACCAATACCTGGAACTCGGATCCTAGGTGACTCGAATGGAACAAAGCGCCGGGGCGGGATAGCCTAGACCTTCCATCCTTCGTCGGATATAGTCAACATTATAATAATCATATCATCAACAACATTATAATAATGTGATAGCCCAAACCAAGGAGTAACAGGGTAACATCGTAGTATCCTAAGCATGCATACTAAGCAGGGGCTGAGCAACGAGCAATAGTAACATAGCAGTACAAGGTTTACTGGGAAGGGACATGGCTGTATCGGTTTGAAAGAGGCTGTAAACATGTGGTAGGATCAAACATCGAACCTAACCTAGACTATCATGAAAACCGCTGGTTGAAATAGAATGGATCATAAGTAATGTATAGTCCTTGCCTGTTGATAAGTCGGGTTCCGAAGGTGTAGTTGATCGCAAGCTCGCATCGTCTCCGAAGGTACCCGCGGAAGCACACAAGATGATAAACACTGGAAAGAAATCAACGAGCAAGCATCTATTACTACGAGGCAAACAAGAGCAAGCATCAACAAGAAGGCAACACGAGACATCGCACTACCGTCGAGAGCGGTTACTAACAGGTTAAGCGGAGTACTCGTCACATACGACGATACCGCACATTTAGAAAGGTTCAAGTTGTTTAGCTACAGGTGATCAACAAAGGTTGTTAACATGGCATCTCACTCAAGCACGGCATAACACACAAACATGGAAAGAGGTTAAGCATATGATAAACTATTTATGCTAGTCAATTTAAGTGAGACACAACCTAAACATGGCATACACTAAGTGTCGCACGATGATTAAAACATTTGGTACTATTCTGTCCTAAACCATATTTTAGGTTGGTTAACAACAGCAAACAATAGCATCAATACAAATTACACGAAAAACTAATCAAGTTACATATAAGGCACACTCCAAACGGAGTTACGGTTAAAAAGATATAAGCAAAACAAGTTACGGGCACAATCTGCCAACATCAGGAAGCACACTTTAGAGCAATGCATAAATAGGATAATCAATGCAAACATGCTCACAAATGATATGGAACTAAAGTAGACATGACAGGGAAGGAATGGAAAAAAGAATTATGCAAATAGGCATCATAGATCAAAAGATATTAAGCATGCAACATGGCATCGGAACGTTACAGACTTGGAGAAAAACAGAGGTGGCTGTCAAAAATAGTGGCATAGCAACTTTGGAGCTCAAAACTATACGACCAGCAAGCATATCATGACAATGCAATACATATAATGGAAGTAGACACGATGCTTAACAATATGCAATTGGAATCACTCAATTCCGATAAACGGTCACGACACACTCGTCGACCGAAGTTGCAACAAATTAACAATTTTCAGCATAGCAGCACATTAACAGCAAGGTCACCACTTTGGAGCAAGATTTAATATATCTAAAGCACCCAAACATGACAAGTTAAAGCATGGAAATGAAGTACACATGATGCTTCACACATAGGAAAAAGAATCAATGCAATAGGCCTCATGGATGTGTCACAATCATCAACCAAAGTTGCAACAAAATAACATCAGCATCACTTAACAGAAATTAGTACCAGTTAACAGCCTGATGCCCACTTCAACACAGATTTGCACCATCAATATGACCTCAAATCAAAATTCTCACAAAAGATGGATTGAAGTACACACAATTCTAAGCAATATTCCTTTTGGGCGCATCGTGATCCGAGCTACGGTTTACTCGCAATAATCGTTGCAAAAACATAACAGCAGCAAAAATACAGGGACTTAGCAGAAATTCGCAAGGTCTAGGAAAAAAATATCGACCTCATGGGCTTAGGCCCATCTGGAGTGGGAGAGGCTTGGCGGCTGGGCTGCTCGTACTGGGCCGTGGACGCTGCGCGGTTGGACGGGCCGAAGTGGGCTCGCCGAACCACCTGGCAGCGGCGGCTGTGCCCCGTCCCGATCCAGATCGGATCGGGCGGCGGCTCACGGCGGCGGCCGGTGGCAGCCCTCTCCGGTGAGGCGCACGGTGGGCGAGGGGCGAGGAGAGGCGCGCGGTGGCGTGGCTGGGTCCGGCCGGGGCGGCGCCCGGTACCGCGGAGGCGAAGGCGGCGAGCTTGGCCAAGCTCGGCCAGCTCCAATGGCGGCGGCTGCAGTGGCTTCCGGCCGGCGCGCGGCGGCGGCCCTGCAAGAGAAGGAGAGGGCAGGGGGTCAGAGAAGAAGGAGGAGAGAAGGGAGGAGGAGATAGACCTGCGGGGGTGGCCGGGGCGCGGCTCGCCTGCAGCCGGCGGCTCGCCGGATGCGGCGGCGCGGTGAGCCCACGGGCATGGCTGTGAGGAGAGAGGAGGTAGGTGGAGGGCTGACGTGGCACGCCCGTAGCCCTCCGATAGCCCGATCGGACGGCCGGGAGCAGCTGGGCTAGGGTTTTTTGGATTTTGGGGCTAGATTGGGCAGATCTAGAGCAAAAACAGGGGGTGGCTGCAATTTTGTGGCTAGGGAAACCCTAGAAAGGGGTGGGAGTGTGGTGGTCTTTATATAGCCCAGGTGGCTGGCAGTATGCAAAAACATCCCCGGTTTTTCTCTCTCGCGCGCGGTGTTTACGTTTTTGACCGCCGGGGGTCCGCAGTACCTCTGATTCGGGTAAAACTTCGAACTGCGCGACCAGCGCGTTGAGCCGGCGGTGTTCACCTCGTGTTGGAACCGTTCGGAGAACACTTTCCGGTGCGCTATTAAAATATCCCATTTAATTATTAAACCGAGTTTTTCGTTCCATTGGTTGCGGCTAGTCTCGTGCGGTTTTCGCGACGGTGATCGGGTGAAACCCTGTGTCGCAAAGGTCGAGTGTCGGGGTGGCAAGGGTCGGTCTCCGTCCGATACGAGATAAGAGGGGGGGAAATAATCTCCGATCGATAAATCGGGGATGCAAACACCGCAAACAAATCAGACAATCAAACAATTCACACCGAAAACAAAATTTTTAATTTTTGTGAAATCTGGGCTGTTACAGGGGTGCACTTCTGTTACACTACAACGCACGGATCTCCAGGGTGGCGTACACCTTGTTAGGGAATGCCCCACCGAGGCTATCCGACACTCCACAACCCATCTTTCAAACTCAACAGAGAGGCCATCCGCCGGTCTAAATCCTAAGTACGCAGGGCCTTGGACCCCTACCCTGACGTACTCCTGTACGGTGCGTGGGTGCCGGGAAGCCGTAACAAAAACAACACAGCTCGAGCCAAAGAAGACAACGCACTTCCCGGCAATCAGCCCGCGGTACCGCTGACGTCTGAAGAGTCCTCGGACGAGACCATGAAGCAGAGGAGCCCATAACTCATTATCCCACGTGTAGGCAGCGCGTACAAGCCAAAAGGCTACTCAAGTCATCCGCCGAACTATTTAGTATTTCATTAATTTGCGGGACAACCGTTATCGTTGCCTCGACTTAACTGACCCTCGGACAACGACAACAGTCAGGACCACCAGTACATCGATGCCTGCCCTGTCGTCCCACCAAGTCTCTGCGGTTACCAGCAAGGTGAACCGTCTCCTTACCTTGTCTCGCGTGTGCTCTTGGTAGAGCTCGACTTTCGTGGTTTGGTAACTCTCGCGGCCAACGATCAGGGGCCAAGCACACCGGTACACTGGTCATACCCTCCCTGTCGTCCCGTCGCAATACCACTCGTGGGCACCGTTGGGTCGCCCGACTTCTTACCTGAAGGACAACCGTTGCTCAGGTACCTAGAGCGGCTATACAGAGTCAGCAACGAGTGGAGTACAAGGATCACTCCTCGATAGCTCACACTTGATGGTGGCTCGGCAGAGCCGAGGTAGGGTCCTGAGGCGGTGTCTGCATTGTACCGTACCTGTGCAGTTGTAATAAGTTGTATCCGCGTCACTCCCCTGAGTGATCACGGCCCGCTATCTAATCCTAGCTAACAATGCGCATGGCTCACTGCTGAATATAATATATATTTATATAGGCAGCGTAGGGTAAAAGAAGGTACATCAAGGGGCGACAAAAATAGGCTATGCAATTGAATAGGATTGTAATCGTAGCAGCAGCAGTAATGCCTAGTGCAAGAAAAGTACGGAAAGATAGGCGATATCTGGAGAAGAGAATGGCTCTGCTTGCCTGGAAGCTCGACTGTCGGGGTACGGTCGTCGACAACGTAGTCGTACTCGGCAGCGGTGTAGTCAACGGCAGTCTCGGGGTCTACCGGAGATTAAGGGGGGGAGGAAACAGTAAATACACAGCAATAATATACAAACATATGCATGACATGACAGATGAAATGTTTACGAGGTTCTAACGCAGTGCAATGTGTGATGCTCGGAGCGGAAAATCATCCGGGGATGAATTACCAGCTCCGGGTGATTACCGGACAGTGTGTCCGGAAGGGGGAGGTATCATGCCGGAGGTGTCGTGGAAATCCGACAAACGTATGGGTGGTGTATCCGTGTTAGTTGAACTATTCTGAACAACTTTCGTGTTCAGAATAAATTCATCCGGATACCTTAACAGTACCGGACAAATCATCGGACAGACGGTCCGGAGGGGGACGGTTTGATGTTTGTTATGTTAGAGGGGCGGTGTGGGCGTATGGATAGCGTATTCTTATTTGTTGTATTTTTCTGATCAATTTTCATGTATAACGTTTTTCCATCTGAGCTACGGTTTAAAAGATATTAATTTCTGAAGTTTAAATCATTTTAAAAGATTTTCTGGATTTCTTTTATTATTAAAATAGAAACATTATCCACAAGTGGTGGACTGGTCAACTCTGACCATTGGGTCCCACTGGTCAGTGACACAGTTAATAAAAATGGTTAATTTAAATTAAACAGCATGTGGGACCCATCTGTCATATTCTATAGTTCTAAATAAGGGTTTAAATAATCCAGTGATTAGATTAAGGCCCAGGGTCCACTTGTCAGTGACTTAGGGGGGGTTACCTCCACTTATTCAAATACAGAGACAATTAGAGGGTACAGGGCCCACTGTCAGGGTCACAGGGGTGTGGGCTTAACTGCTAACCACCCCACTGACAGGTGGGGCCACCCTGCCAGAGACTCATCTCGCCGCCGGTGAGATACAGTAAAGACGGTGACGGCCGTGTGCTGCATACGGTGCATCAAATCGGATGCGGTTTGCTCCTATGCGATCTGTGCGACGAGCTGATTCCATTCATGCCAAAAACGCGGGCCAAATCGGAGCAGGGCGACGGCTACGACGACAACGGCGGCCGCCGGAGCACGGCGCCCACGGCGGGGTGGCCAGCCGACGAATCCGAAGGGGAAAAAAGAGGGCACAAGTGGGTGCTCACCGAGGAGGCTCACGGCGGCCCGGCGAAAGCTTTGGAGCAGCAGAGGCGCCGGAATCGAAGGCGGGCTCGCTGGCGGCCGGCGAAGATCAACGGCGAGATGGCAGGGCTCCGGCGCTCCTCGAGCTCGATTGAAGGCGTGGGGCGACGAAGCCGACGGTGGGGCGTCGGCTGGACAACACGGGACGGCGAGGCGAGGCCGTTGGCCACGCGCGTGCGGCGGCCGGCCACGGCCGCGCTCGGGTTCACGCGGGAGGAAGCAGAGGGCGCGAGGGGGGAGAAGGGTGGCGAGGCCCGATCCACAATTCCTGGGAGTAGATATTTAGCGCGATCCCGATGTCGACGAGGCAGGGGGCAGGTGGGACGAGCTGGCTGGTCGGCGTCGGCTCGGTCGTTCTGTCCATGGCTTCGCTCGGAGGAACAGTACGAGAGGAAGGAGAAAGTGGAGTTGGGCTTCGGTGGGCTGGGCCTGGTGAGAACGACCTGGGCGACGTTTAATGTTTTTGGTATTTGTTTGCCTCCAGCCTTTTATTCTTTCAATTAGCAATTAGATTAATAGCAAAAGAGTTTTTGTAAAATGTGCAACCCATTGCATAATTAGTGTAACACCATACAGAGTTGCCACAAAAAGTTTGGGGGCTAAAGAAATATATTTAATATTTCTTTTAAATATACAATTGATAATTAGTGCCATTTTGGCTCGTGTTTGAATTTTTTGAATTTTTCAGAGGAATAATAAATTACCATAACCACATGGGCATGGCCCACTGATTATTAGTGATTAAACAAAAGCGGGTTCACAAATTTTGGACAAGGTTTAATTGTCGCATGATTTTTGATATTAACCAAAAGGCATTTTTGAATGTGATCAAAAGCAAGGATGATCATGGCATGATTGCAACAGTAATTGTGATTAGCAAAGTGATTACTGTTACATGACAGTGAGGGTGTTACAACACGCTACCTTACATATATAGTGTCACACCCATTCTGGGCCTTGGACCCGAGCCGCCGCCACTCTAGTCCGACTAGGCCTAAACTCTGGCCTATCTTCCTCGTTCCCTTCTTCACTAGGCCCAGCACCTGCTTCTTCTTGATTACTGAGGGTGTGATCCCTGACAATGCCCCCTGACGAAAAACGGCCTTCCCCAAGCCGGAGCACGCGGAAAGGTTTGCAGCAACAACTCTTGATCCTCCCAAGTGGCCAATGCCTCTGATACTGTCACCCCATTGAATCAAACGCTTATCCAAGAAACGAACTGGAACTTGGAAATGAGTTGCAGGAGATGGAAGAGTTGGAAGGACCACCTGCTCAGGCTTGATATGCTTCTTAAGAAAGGAGACATGAAATACTGGATGGACACGACAACCCGGAGGAAGAGCCAGCTTGTAGGCAACCTCACCAACACGATCCAAGATAACGAAAGGACCAAAATACTTGAATGCCAACTTGTGATTAGCACGAGGAGCAATGGAAGTCTGTATGTATGGTTGCATCTTGAGAAAAGCGGAATCACCAACCTCAAAAGAACGCTCAGTCCTGTGCTTGTCGGCCTGCACCTTCATGCGTTGTTGAGCTCGAATCAGATGTTGTTGGAAAGATTTGAAAACAACCTGACGATCATCCCAGCACTGGCGAACGTCATTGCTAGCTATAGCTGACTCAGGAGCAATTCCAAAATAACGAGGTTTATGACCATAAATGATCTCAAATGGAGACAGCCCCGTGGAAGAATGCCAATTTGTGTTATACCAAAGCTCACACAGAGCAAGCCATTTGGACCAACGATGAGGATGTGCTGAAATGAAACAACGCAGGTACCCTTCTACCTGTTGATTAACACGTTCGGTCTGTCCATCAGTTTGAGGATGCTGACCAGAACTCATCTGGAGTTGTACACCAATCAAACGACAAAGGTCTTGCCAGAACTTGCTAGTAAATACGGGATCATGGTACGAAACCAGTGACTGCGGCAACCCATGGTAACAGTACACATGATCTAGAAAAACCTCCGCAAATGTACTACTGTATAAGGGTGGCTGAGAGGAATGAAATGACCAAACTTGGAAAAAAATTCAATGACAACAAGAATGCAGTTGAAACGAGCCGAAGGAGGCAACCCTTCGATAAAATCCATGGTCATCATGTCCCATGGTAAAGAAGGCACGGGCAGAGGTTGTAAAAGCCCCGGGTAAGGAATCATGTCCGGCTTGGCAAGTTGACATATTTCACACTGCTGCACCATGGTACGAATCAAATTCTTCATGCCATTCCACTTGAAAAGCTGGCAAACTCTGCGATAAGTAACAGGGAACCCCGAATGACCACCCACCGAACTAGCATGCAAATTGCAAACAATTTTGCGTTGTAAAGGCAGGTCAGAACCAACCCAAATGCGATCACCCTTACGGAGAAGTCCAGCTCTGAGAGAAAAGGATGGATCAGCATCAGGATCCACAGTTAACTGACGAATCAGATTTTGACAAAAATCATCCTGTTGGTAACTAGCTACAATCTCCTGTACCCAAGCTGGTTGTACATTGGAAATGAGAAGTAGCTCCGAATTAACAGAGGGCCGACGAGACAAGGCGTCGGCAGCTCGATTATCAACACCCTTCTTATAAATAATTTTGTAGCCGAGCCCCATCAGCTTGGTTAAAGCTTTTTGTAGCCAATCAGTGTGAAGGCGCTGGTCCGTGAGATTGACTAGGGCCTTTTGATCCGTCAAAATGATGAACTCTCGTAATTTCAAATATGATCTCCACTGCTCAACAGCCAACAAAACAGCCATAAATTCCTTCTCATAGACAGACAATGTGCGGTTGCGAGGACCCAGAGTACGACTGACAAATGCCAACGGATGTCCATCCTGCATGAGAACAGCTCCGACACCCACATCACAAGCATCTGTTTCCACCACGAATGGCTTGCTGAAATCCGGCAATGCTAGAACTGGTGCAGTCATAAGAGCTTTCTTCAGTGTCTGGAATTCTTGTTCTTCCACGGAAGTCCAAATAAACAGAGTGCCCTTACGAAGCAAATTAGTGAGGGGTTTGGAGATGACCCCATAGTGACGAATGAATTTGCGATAATAACCAGTCAAGCCCGAAAAACTACGAACTTCCTTAACTGACACAGGTACATGCCAAATCTGAATTGTTGCAATCTTGGATTCATCAGTGGCCACTCCATCTTTGCCAATAACATGACCCAAACACTTCAACTGGGAGCGAGCTAATTCACACTTGGAAGATTTTACATACCATTTATTCTCATGGAGAAGACGCAGCACTTGTTGCAAATGTTGCAAATGGAGTTCAAAAGTAGCACTGTAAATTAATATGTCATCGAAGAACACCAACGCAAATTTGCGGAGGCAAGGTGCTCATGTGACATTCATCGCACACTGAAAGGAAGCAGGAGCATCAGTAAGACCAAATTCCATAACCTTGAACTCGTAAAGCCCCAAGTGCGTCTGAAACGCAGTTTTAAATTCCTCCCCTTCAGTCAATCTGATTTGGTGGTACCCAGCACGCAAATCTAGTTTAGAAAACCATTGAGCGACATGTAGCTCATCAAGTAACTCATCAATAACTGGAAGAGGGAAAGTGCCCTTAATGGTGAGGGCGTTGAGGTGTCGGTAATCAACCACCAATCGCCAAGTTTTGTCCTTCTTCTTGATCAATAAGATGGGGGAAGAAAAAGGGCTAGAACTCCTCTGAATAACACCCGAGTCCAGCATTTCTTGCACCTGACGTTCTATTTCATCCTTGAGCTCAAGAGCAAAGCGATAAGGACGGAGAGAAAATGGCTGAGCTCAAGCAATCAACGGAATCGAGTGATCACATGGTCGAGAAGGGGGTAATCCTGTCGGAACAGCAAAAACTTCTGGAAAACTGTCTAAAACAGCTTGAACTTCAGGTGGTATTGGGTTGTCATCCTCACCCGACAATGCAGTGAGCTCAACCACCGTAAATGCAAATTCAGTTGGAAGAGGTCCTTGCAGCGTTACCAACTCGCCTTTATAAGTGAAACTTGATACGTCCAAAACGTATCTATAATTTCTGCTTGATCCATGCATGTTTTGTGTGATATTGCTATGATCTAGATACACTTTCATACACTTTTGATCATTTTTGGACTAACCTATTAACTCAGTGCACCCCAGTGCCAGTTCCTGTTTTCTGCTGTTTTTCTATTTCAGTTTTCCCCCATATAAAAAGTGCCAGAAAAATTCCGGGAAAAATACAGGAAAAATCAGCGTACAGGAAGCTTCGCGAAGAGCCCGAGTGGGGCCAGAGGGGAGCCAGGGGGGCCTAGGCGGCCACCCGGCGCGGCCCCACCCCTGGCCGCGCCAGGGGGCGCCTGGGGCCCCTGGTCCACCTCTGGCTGCCCCCCTTCGCCTATTTATTCTCCGTCACGGGGAAACTCCGAAGACAGAACCCTATTTTGCAATCTCGCCTCTCTTCCGCCGCCGCCGCGCTTTCGAGATCGGGAGCACCAGAAGACCTCTTCCCGGCACCCTGTCGGAGGGAGGACTGACCTCTGGGAGTCTCCTCTCCACCATGGATGCTCCCCGGATGTCTCGTGAGTAGTTTTCCTTGGACCATGGGTCCGTGATCAGTAGCTATGTGATGTTCTCCTCCCCTCTTTGTTCTTCATGGTTTAGACCTCGTGAGCTGCCCTGCATGATCGAGACACTTTTGTAATATTTCTGTTGTTTCTATGCTGAGTTTGATGGGATCTGATGGATTATGAGATTATGTTCAGATTGTGATAGAGTAATATATTTGGTTTTTATCTCTTATATTTTTGTTCCTAAGTAATTCTTGCATGTTCTCCGTTGTTGTTTATTGCTTTGGCCAAGTAGTAGGTAGTGACTCCAAGAGGGAATGCTATGCTCGATTGTGGGTTCATGCCCCCCAATGACACGCTTGAGTGACAGAAACATGAGTCTAGGAGATGTGTTGTTGCCACAAGGGGGAAAACAACAGTGCTTGTAACCGCGGTTACAAGGATTGTTTACTTTACACAAAGTTCTTTTTAATGCAGTTGTCTGTTGCTTTGGGTTTACACTTTGGGTGGGGCTTGCAACTTAATACCAGCGAGATGTTCTGGATAGATATCTCAAGGTGGATGATTAGTAGTAGATGGAGTTGGATTACGGTCTACTTATTTTGGCGTACTGCCCATGATTTTGAGCCTCTTCCTTTCTTTTGTAACATAGTTAGCATTGCGGTGCGTTCATAATCCTGTCAATTGCCCTTCTGTAATTTGTTTACCTCGCATAGCAGTTGTATCGTCTTTTGGGAGAGAGACATCACTAGTGAACATCACGTATCCCGGTCCATATCCTTATTACTGTTTCCACGCTATATTTACTTATCTGTTTTTACTTTCAAATTGCTAGCATTATCCTTTGTGTTTTACCCTTTGTAAACAACAAGACCGGAGAGATTGACAACCTCTCTGAACTTCGTTGGGAACAAAGTTATCTGTGTCTGTGTGCAGGTCCACGTCAGTTGCGCCGCTGACACCTACTTATCATCTCTGGAGTCCTATTGGAGACAAACCTTGGTATCTTCACCGAGGGAAACTTGTTGCTGCGCTACATCTCAACCTTCCACTTGGGGTAACCAACGAAGGGCGAGAAGCCATCAAAACTCAACCATTTTTGCGCCCAATCCACTTTCATAGGACTATGAAGAGCTAGCCAATCGAGACCAATAATGCCAGCAAACCCGCCAAGAGAAAGGATCCTAAAAGGGTGCATAAATTGAGTACCAGAAACTATCCACTGACAATTAGGAATATAACTCTGAGAAAACAATGTGGCCCCATCAGCAACACGCACTCGAACTGGAGAACAAGACTGAACTCCCACCAATGATTGAGCCACTTCAGCATCAACAAAAGAATGTGTGCTGCCTGAATCAACCAGGAAAGGTATATTCACTCCTTGTAGTTGTACTTCCAATTGAAAAGCCTTGCTAGAAGATAAACCTTTCTGAGCAGCAGAGGAAATAGCCATAAGATCAACCACATCCTCTGATTCAGAAAGATCGGAAGAAACAACATTCTGAAAGAATTCCACCATTTGCTGAACCACATGGAGTTGCACCGATCCTTTGCACACATGATCTCTACCCCACTTTTCTCCACAAGTAAAACACAGCCCCTTGGCTCGGGGATAAGCACGCAAGGCACCCCACTTGTCTCCACTAGTAACTGATTTAGAAGTATCAGAGGGACGGTGATCCTCAACAGTACGCTGAATGGACTGATGATTGACGACAGGAGAAGCATATACTGGAGGCACTTGCCGTTTGACAGTTAATGCAGACTGATGAGGAACTTCAGTAAGTGAGGCATGGAGGAGAGCAAGTTCATACGCACTATCCAAATCCACCGGTTGCTGTAGTGCTACCGGCAAACGAACCTGGGGTTTGAGACCATCAATGAAACGAGTAACATAATGCACAGGATCTGGGTGAGGTTCATAAGTTGTAATCTGATCATATAACTCAGAAAAATTCTCCACATATTCTTCCACACTGCCATACTAAGTGATATGATATAACTTACGGACCAAAATTGTATGCTGATTGCGCCCAAATCGCCCTTGCAACAACCGACAGAATTCATCCCAGATTGCATTTGGAGCTCGCCTACGGACAGATTCCAACCAACGTGCTGCTGGCCCTTCAAATAATCCTGTCGCAAATTGAATCCACATATGTCGTGGAGAACCCCAAAACTTGAAATAATCTTCACAGCGAGATTGCCATAAACGTGGGTTAGAACCATCGAATTTAGGCAATTCAACACGAGGACCCGTACCAAATTGATCTGCCACTTCAGGGGGAAGTAAAACTGAACGGGAACCGGAAGCAGGCTGTTGCTCAGAACGGATACCACGGATCGGAGGAGGCACATAAGATTGGTGCTCCTTACCCCGGGATGCTGACACCGACGTGTTTCCTTCGGAGCCAGTCACTCCACTCGCCGGCGTAGTAGGGTACGAAGGTTGGGATCCAACCTTGGCCTGGAGATCGTCAGACGAGCCGTGGTCCAAATCCGCGCGAAGCTCGTCGAGATCGACGCCAATCGAGGTCTTGAGCTCATCGAGGCGGGAGGAGAGATCGCATACGAGCGAACGCACCGTCGCCACCACGCTCTCATCCTGCTGCTTGAATCGTGCGTCCAGCGTCTCTGCGAGATTGGTCTTGAGGAACTCGTACACCGCCTTGGTCGCTGGCGACATGCTGACCATGGCGGCACGGCGGCGCCGATCGGCAAACCGGGTATGGTGGGGATGGTGGGGGGAAATTGGATTCAGGATTTGAGTAGCTCTGAATACCAATTGTAAGGTATAGGACCAGAATATGGGAAACATCTTGTGGATTGTCGATCTAAGATGAAGAATTCAAATTACAAGCCTGGAGAAAGTCACAACCATTCCTATCCTATCCCTTGGGCCGAAACCTTTCTCATCGCCCAATCCCTAACACACACACACGCTACTTTACATATATAGTGTCACACCCATTCTGGGCCTTGAACCCGAGTCGGCGTCACTCTAGTCCGACTGGGCTTAAACTCTGACCTGTCTTCCTCGTTCCCTTCTTCACTGGGTCCAGCACCTGCTTCTTCTTGATTACTGAGGGTGTGATCCCTGACAGGTGCAAGCATCCGGGTGTCAGTTTCGAGCTAGACGACTGACCGGTCGCGAAGCAAAGCTCGACCCCGTCTCCAGCCGGCCGGTGCCGACGCAAACTTGTCTCGGTTGGGCTCTACTCAAGCTGAAGGAGACGCGCCCACTTTTTGAAGGGACGAGGATTTTCTGGACGCTCCGCTTTTATGGCACTGAAAGTTCCAAAAAGAATAGGAAAAATATTTCAGTTGTGGTACGACGGTGATGGAACGGTATCGATGCTTACGGTCGCGGTCGTGTCTAGGATGGGAGCAAATCGATTGTGGACCATCGTCACCATTCACATCCTCACGCCAAGGACTCCCACTTTTCTTTCGGGACGGCGCGATATCACGCGGACGCCGGATAGATACAACGGAGTAGTACTTAACGTAAATAAGTGCTCACACAGATATTACGTGATGAGACCTCAAGATCAGGCCTGCAAAACGGCGTGGATTAGTGCGATAAGATCAGGTTCACGATCTATCTCATCCGACCAGAGGTTTGGAATCGAAGAATAAAAATGGCGGCTGGTGGACCTCCACGACGATGCTGACCACACAGGTCAATGGCTCATCTTTTATACACGACGTTGCTGCCCAACTACGTTGTATACAGTTGAGCTTATTTGCTCGTCACTGTCGTTCGATAGTGCTCTGCTACCGTCACATAAATTAAATTACTGATGATCAAGGGATGCGATTTTTTTCCCGATGTGGTGGGTGCCTGAGTGGATAGGTGGGTTAGTGGCCAACACACAAGCTAGTATACTCATATACGGCGCCAAAGATGTCATCCATAATAACTCGATTTTGACCCTCAAGCACAGGACAAAGCCCTTGTTGTCTTCACTCCAACGAACAATGGCCTCATTTACCACCTCCATTTCTAAATATAAGTTTTTTTGAAATACACTAGAAAGTATATATGGATGTATATATATATATATATATATATGTATTTTATAGTGTAGATTTATTTATTTTACTTTATAAGTAGTTCATAGTCAATTTTTAAAAAACCTTATATTTAAAAACGAAGAGAGTAATTTGATAACTTTATGGTGCAAGGTCCAGACAACGCACTTGAGCGGCTTAATCATGCCTAGAGTGGGAGTAGATTGTGGACCATGTTGCCATCATAGATTTTCATCTCACTATATTGCCTTTCCTCAAAGCAACTTCAATAGATTCACCAAAAGCGTTCGGCCCGCAAAATAACTGATGATATGTGGATGTGGTACGGGGCAAAAAAAAGGGTCTGAATTGGCTGATACATCGAATTTTTTTGCGGGGAGTGGTAAAAAACGCCCTACGGACGCCATATCTTCCGTTTTTCCTGCCAGTTTGCCACTTTCCGTATATTTTTTGCGACTTGGCGAGAGTGAAATTTCACCATTTCCGCTCCTCCCGTCCCCCACCACCTGCGCAATTCCGTCGGGCGTTCTCTTGTTTCTCGCGTTTTCGGTGTGCGCAGCCGTCGGTATGGATCCTAGACTTGACGCAGCAGCTGAATCGGCAAATCCCCGTCCCCCATTGGTTCCCACGACCGCCGACTTTGTTCCTTCCACCGTCGCCTTCCCGAAACGGAAGCGGCAGGACAGCCGTATCATTCAAGCAGCCGACGGTCCGACGAGGAAGGTCAAGAAGACTTCGGTCACGGCACCGGCGTCATCGCGCAGTGGAAATCTCTATAAAAACTCTACAACTTAAACTGAAAGAGTATAAGATGCATGCAAATGAAAGTGAATGACATGGATATATAATTAGTTACAATAGTGGGTGATGTGGATATCTTGCATGTCGAAATAGATACCATAAATGCATCTTAGTGGGAGTTTTGTTAGTGGATGACATGGACAGATGATTGGCTATAATAGTAGGTGATGTTGATAGCTTGCATTTTGAAATAGACACCATTAATATATTTTAGTGATATTTTTCTTAATAAGATATATATATATATATATATAAGCTTATTGTACTTTTGTTTCAATTGAACTTGTTACTTGCTTTGTAGTACTTCCTTCAACCCATACCTATTCCCTCTTTTTCGGTTTATAGGTTTTTATTTACAAATCTTTTCAACCAAGGTAGATGTTGAGTGGTGGAATAACTTTCGTAGTTTGTAAAAATACTTAATTAGTATTCTCTTTTTTTACCAAAAAGTTGTACTACCTCCATTCCGGTGTATAGGGATTACACGTACCCCTAGATCATCAATTTGTCTAATTTAACATGAATTATTTAGCATAAAAAATATCATTGAAAAAATACAACATTTAAACTTTCAAATGGTGTAGTTTTTATAACATATAACATGTATTATGTTGATCAAATTAACGATCTAGAATACGCGCATGCCCTATACACCGAAACGGAGGTATCAATGCATTAATTACTTCATCTGTTCTAAAATATAGTTCTTTGGAGTATACTAATTAGACTAGCCATAGTGGGAGTAACATAAGTAGTAACATAGGTGCCACACAAGCAAAGAAGATGATGTGGAAAGTAATTAATGAAGAAAGAAGCAAATAGAGTAACATAAGGGCTCTCCCAATGAATTGTTTCTTAGCACAATATCATAGGAACAATAAAAAATTAAGATACAACCCCTACAATGCATTGTTTCTTAAAAGTTGTATCTTATTTAATGATTTTAGCTTCATGCATAAATGTGATTGGTTTAACCATGCTTTTTGCATATGGTCACGTGCAAGAGTTGTATCTTAGCTAAGATACAACCTCCCTCTCTTTCTTTATTAAATAGTATGCCACGTAAGCAAAATGCCTATGATTACGTGCTAAGATACAAGCATTGGGAGTGCCCTAATATGTTACCATCACATAGTGGTTCTCAATGCAAAATGAGTCTAGAAAGCAATTAATGAAGCTCGTTATGTTACTACTCATATGACACTACCCACAATGAGTAGTAACATAGACTAGTAACATATGCTCTCCACTATGAGCAGCCTTATACTATACTCTAAAGTCCTATATTTCGGTACCGAGGAAGTACATACATACATTAATGAGCATTTTCAAAATTTTGCATGCAGTGATTTAATGCACCTCAAAATCTGAACATGTGATAATAAATAGTAGAATTGAGACTTATAAAACGGAAAAATAAAATTTTTCAGATAAATCGTATAAACCAAAAAAGAGGAACCAAGTATCGCTCAAATGAATGAATCTAGATGTATTTCAATGCAAGTTATATCCATTTGAGGAGGAAATTGTAGTTTCCATCAGGCTCACCTCACTTCCTTGCACAAACCACCACGTTTACAGATTTTTGGCAGTTTCCACCCGGCATATGTCTAGTTCGATGCAACCCAGATTAAATTACCACTAATCAACGTTTACAACTAAATTGACGGTCGGCTCCCACATGGATAATCAGGTGCCGAGTCAACCATCTCCTCCTCCTTGGACTGCTCCTTTTTCTCTCCCGTGAGTCCCTTTCTGCCGTGAACGGTCGAGCAAAGCTTCGCCACGACGGCCAGCCAAATCACCGACGAACTCGTCTGTACCCCTTCCCCTTGTTGTTCCCCTAACTTGCACGCGATTGATTAGTGTTAGATCACCGTGTAACCATAGGTTTTCTAGATGATATAATTTTGTATCTGTGTGCTAATCAAATCATTTTTGTATTTTACATAGATTAAGCTTGAAAGAGGCAAGAAATTGATCTCAACCAAGATAACATGTACTTTGGAGACGACGTTGTCAATGAATCTCATTCTAGTAATGGATCAAGTTTTGGTTTTCGTATTCTCTTTTATATATCATGTACTGGAGGCTCTTATGTACTGGGATCAAATGTTGTTGATTAATTGAAATGTAATGTCTATTGTCTGTGTACAAATTATCATGTTAGACCTGACTATCAGTTTTGTTGTTAAAATTGATTAGTGGTTATTTAATCTGAATTGCAACGAATTAGACATATAACTGGTGGAAAGTACAAAAAATCTGTAAACGTGATGGTATGTGCAACGACGTGAGGTGAGCATGGTGGAAACTGCATGTTCGTGGTTGGAGCTGAATGTTCCGGAGTTTGGGGTGATAGGCCCCTTGATTGCATTTTATCTGTTATTTCTGCTGAAACTTTAATTTCTGAGTAATAAGGGAAAAGATCCCCTTCATCCGACATATTCGTGAGCGTGCGTCCACCGCCTTCGTAGCCGTCGGATGAGCCTTTGATCCGACGCGGCACGCTTTGCAACCGACATGTTGTTGCGAAGGTCAATTTGCAACAGACATCCTATTGCAGGCGACGAATGCCACTTTTTCTCCCCGGCGCGCTCGTCCCCGACGTCCGTCGTCGTCGCGATCGGGAGCCCCAGCAGACCACGCCCCTGCGTCGCACCTCCTCTCCCCCTTCTCCTTCCTCTCCCCACCTCCTCTCTTCTCCCCGTTTTTTGCAGCCATCTTCAAAACCGCCATGGATCGAGCTTCGAGCTCATCGAGTCGCCTGGACACAAGCCTCCCCACCGCCTGGATCCGGCACATCCAGCCGCTGCGCACCATCTTCGGCCTTCCCTGCATCAATATCCTTCTCGGATAAGCTTGGATCTCTTTGCAACAGAGGCTCTGTTGCAATGTTCCGACCGCAACAGAGCCACTGTTGCAAAGCTCGTTTGTCTTAAATGTGATCGATCGAGAGAAAAATGCTTGGATTCCTTTGCAACAGAGGCTCTGTTTCTATGGTCCGATCGCAACAGAGGCTCGGTTGCAAAGCTCGTTTGTCTTAAATGTGCGCTATCGAGAGAAAAATGCTTGGATTACTTTGCAACAGATGCTCTGTTGCAATGGTCCGATCGCAACAGAGGCTCTGTTGCAAAGCTCGTTGTCTCTGATGCGCGCAATTGGCAAAAAAAAATGCTTGGATCCTTTGCAACAGAAACTCTGTTGCAATGGTCTAACTGCAACAGAGCCTTTTTGCAAAGCTTGTTATCCCTTTTTTTGAGGAACACAGTACAACTCAGACGCTCACAAACACGAGTATACAATCACCCCTATGACGCACACACGCACACCCTACCCCTATGAGCATCTTCGCAATACTGAGCCGGTACATCATCTTGAGATTAACGAAGTCACCACCTTGTCTTCGACGGGAACGTATCCTCTCACTGAAAGCGGAAATTTTTACAAATTTGACCCTTATTTGAATTTAAAACACAAAATGAACCCAAAATTCAAAAATTTCACAAAATGACCCTTTGTCATGGCGCCCGCCCCTATGGCGCCATGTCAGGAACCATGGCGCCCTACCTAAAGGTGCCATGCGCCTTGCCACGTGGGACCTGCAGGTGGGCCAGGTCAGTACCATGACGCCTTTAGTCGTGGTTCCATGCTCTGCACCATGGCGCCCTGGGCAAAGGCGCCATGCAACTTGAATCCATTTTGTCCCCTTTTCTTCCTTCTCCTCCCTCCCCCACCCTCTCTTCTTCCTCCTCAACACTGAAACCTTCCCCCTTCCTCTCTCATAATCCCCACTTCATTTCTCCTCAAATCCCTCCAAATCAAAGGCTTTTCTTCATGGAAATTGTGTTCTATCCATTCTCTCCTCCCTCCCCCTTAATTTTGTCTAAAACAAATCTTGGCATTTGGTTATTTTCTTCATCTTTTTGGAAACCCTAGAAATTGGGGGTGAAATATATTCTTCATATTTTTGGAAACCCTAGAATTTTTTTCATAGGTGGTTGTTTTGAGTGTTTAGAGATAAGGATTTGTAAGGCATGGTTAAAGATTTTATAGGACAAACCCTAACCCTAACCCTAAAAATTGAAATTTGATATGTTAGGATTGTGGTTTGTAGGAAATGTGGCTTGGGTTGTTGAAAGTTGTTGTGTTTTGCCTATATGTGGTTGTTACTAGTTTATTATTTCAGATTTATTGATTATTTAGGGCCTAAAAAATTATATGCTAGGGTTATTGTTTAGTGTTCAAGATTTATATGGCATGGCTTGTTTCAAAAAAAATTGTATTGGGGTAATATAATTGATGGTGTCATGGAATTTGTTTTGTTTTTTAATTATAGATGCATGAAGTTGTGAATGTTCATTATGTGGACTTTCCGGATTTTTTGAAAGGAGATATTGATTATGTTGATCCGGAGGAGATAGTGATGGTGTTTGATAGTAGTCCTAGCTTTTCCGATGTAGTGGAAAAGGTCCGAAGCGAGTTAAATTTGATGGACCAAAGAGATGTAGTTGATTTGAAAGGTAGATATAATGTTGGGTTCGATCATTATATTTGGTGGAAGATGATGCCTCTCAAATGCGAGAATCATTGGCAAGCTTATAAGGAGATTGTATTGGCCTCACAAGACAAATCTCTTGAGTTATTTGCCATAAAAAAGGTTGGTGCTAGAGTGCACATTGATTTGAATCGACAACCATCCACAAGTGATGCTAGTAGCCCGGTTCAACATAATGAGCCACGTGTCAACCCGGAGTCCGAAGTGTATGACACAAGAATGCGTCAACCTCCTTTGACACAACCTTTGAGCCCAGCTTTGAATACAATATGATGAGGTCGATGGTGATGAGGGCGCTGGTCATGAGGCACAGGCGGATGGTGATGAGGCCGCTGGTGATGAGGGCGATGGTGATGAGGCCGCGGATGATGAGTTTGAGGGTCACGAGTGCGAGGGTTATGAAATGGAATGTTATCTTCATAACCATGATATTGGAGATGTGGAGGAAAATTTCTATGAAGATAACATGGATCACGACATCCCATACGCGCGGTCTTACGCGCTTGACTCCGAGGACGAAGGGCCGGACGAAGAAATTGATGAGGATGGGTTGACGGCTAAGGAAGCACAAGCATTTATGAATGCATTTGGCCGTGATCATCGGACATCGTTGTTTAGTGATTTAAGCCTCTCGGATAAGGCTATTGTTGATGGTGGCACAAGTAAAATTCTTGGACCAAGGTTATTTTCCAAGAAAGACACTGATGTAAACAAGCATGGGGTTGGTAAAGGAACAATTTTCAAAAACTTTAAAGATCTACAAAATTGGCTAAAGGAGTAAGCGGTGAAGCATCATCGACCATTCAATGTGAAGCACTCAAACGACAAGGTGTGTTACACGGTGAGGTGTGAGGACTTCAAGAATTGTCCGTGGGTTGTCCATGCAAGGTGGGCCTGAATGGAAGCTTACAACATGTGTGTTTAATCACCGATGTCCTGACAAGAATATCGATAAGGCTAATGCTAAGAATGATCACCGGCAATTGACCTCCGAGTTCATCGCCCAAAGAATTACCAATACCATAAGGATCTAACCGACATATCCTATTAAGGGTTTGATCGATTATGTGAAAGGGATTTACGGATACACGGTGAAGTATGGTAAGGCATGGAAGGCCAAGCAAGCTGCCTTTAGAATATTGTATGGTGATTGGGAGGAATCATACAACCGCATCTCCATGGTGTTGGGAGACATGGAGGCAACAAACCCTGAAATGTACTATGTGGTGGAGCCCTTTGGCACGGATACTAGGATGTACAAAGAGGAAACAATCCGCATATTTGGGCGTACATTTTGGACATTCGGGCCGTCAATAAGGGAATTTAAACATTGTAGGCTGGTTTTGTCCGTGGATGGGACATTTATAACCAGCAAGTTCAAAGGCACAATCATGGTCGCGGTAGGGCATGACGGTGATGACAGATTGGTGCCTTTAGCTTTCGCTTTGGTTTCAGCGAAGAACAATGTCAATTTGGAGTGGTTCCTTCGTTTGTTGAGGACCAAGGTAGTTGGACCTGCAAGAGAGGTTTGCATCATCAAAGACCGACACCAAGGGATACTAAATGCGGTGGAGAATGAAATTCCAGGATATGGTCGTGTGCATCATCGGTGGTGCATGAGACATTTCGTCTCAAACTTGTATAGAGCATGTGGAAGCAAGGAATTAGCTGATGAGCTACATGATTGTTGCCTCGCCTTCACCACTTGTCATTTCCAGAAATTGTATGAGAAAGTCTATGGCCTTGCATCACCCGGGGGTAAAGAGTTCCTACGAAGGCACTATGCATATAGGATTAAGTGGTCGCGGGCTTATGATCATGAAGGCATGAGCTATGGTGACATGAAAAGCAACATGGCTGAATGTTTCAACAATGTCCTTAAGGGTGTGCGTGCATTGCCAGTGCTAGCTATAGTGGAATATACCTTCGTGAAGATGAATGCTTATTGATACGTCCAAAAAGCATCACTATTTTATATTGTGATTTCCCCTTATTCATTGATATATTCCACTTTAAAGTATTCTTCTTATGTTGTTTTGGCTTATTTTACACAGTTTACAACTTTTCGGTGCCGAAGCAGCAGAACCAGAATTCAGCGGTAAAAATTGGATACCAAGTTGCTTAATCAGATCAAGTCCAAATGCGATGAAATTTTACGGGGATCATTTTTATGAAGATTGACTGGGGGTCACCGAAGGAGGAGGTGAGGGGACCCACCAGGCAGCCAGAAGGGTGCCTGGCGCCCCCCCCCCCCCTCCTGGCCGCGCCAGGCACCCTCCTGGGTGCCTGGTGGCCCCCCTCGGTGCCCCCTTTCGCCTATATAACCCCCCTGGGGTGGGAACCCTACAAGAGGAGTCGTTTCCGTGTTTCTCCGCCGCCACGGGGCGGAAACCTATAGAGGAGAAAAGCCATCTCCGGCGGGCAGATTCCGCCGGGGAGATCACCTCCAGGAAGGGGAGATCATCGCCATCATCATCATCATCATCATCATCGTCACGGGCATCATCGAGATCATCATCAACATCATCCCCAACATCAGCACCATCTCCATCTCCATCCAATCTCATCTCACAATTGCAACTTGTGTTGTAATCCGTACTATCTATCCTCTTTACTCTATTGGTGTTGATTACTACTTTGTGGTGAATGCTATTGAGTTTTGTTGGAGAAATATCATTGTGTCCAGATTGTTTATCACCCATCTATCACCTCTGATCATGATCTCTTTTATGTCTTGTGAGTAGTTACTTTAGTTCTTGAGAACATGGGA
Source organism: Bromus sterilis (assembly GCA_950022295.1). Lineage (NCBI taxonomy): Eukaryota > Viridiplantae > Streptophyta > Magnoliopsida > Poales > Poaceae > Bromus > Bromus sterilis. The sequence goes on along the minus strand of OX465601.1, from coordinate 122,086,888 downwards.
GAAGTCTAGTTGTTAGTAGTCATACTATGTTGAAGTACTATGTGTTGTTTGATACTTAAGTTGTGTTGTTATTTCTCTAGTGGTTTTATGTGAGTCGAACAAATAACACTTCACCTTTCATGGGCCTAAAGGAATACATTGTTCACAAAGGATACTTATGGTGGGTTGCCGGAGTGACAGAAATCTGAACCCCAGTTCGCAGACTTTCGCACAAAGGAGTTATGGATCCTTGATCGTAATGTTGTGGTTAGGCTTATGCCTTAATTACTACCTTGTATTTGCGGATGCTTGCAAGGTGTGTAATCATAAGAGTACACTTATCTTACTCTAGAAGGTGTACGAGCATTGATCCACCCACCGACACTTATCAACACGATACATATTACTTGGCAGAGTATGGTGAAAGTGACTTGACTATCTCTCCCGTGTTTTCTCGAGAACGCTTTAGCTTTTATAAGTTCAGTTCCTAGGCTTATCCTTGTAAAAGGATTGGGCCACTTTCTACTCCTCAGTTACCCTATTTACTTTGCTTGTCTTTTACTTTTCTGTTGCTTAAACCAAAAACCCCTAGATACTTATCTTTCAGTGTGTGCAGCCTTTTCCTTATCTAGTGTCACTTATCAGTACCTTCTGCTCCTCGTTGGGATCGACATCCTTATTTATCGAAAAGCTACAATTGATCCCCTAGACTTGTGGGTTATCAAGAATCGTTTATTGGCGCGGTTAACGGGCGAGGCGATCCCACTAAACCTATTAACTTCTCCGCCATCAACGAGCTTTTCTGGCGCCGTTGCCGGGGAGCATAGCGCTATTGGTAAGTGAAGCCGGTAAGGGAACTTTTATTTTCTGTTGTTACTTTCAGTCCTTATGGACTCTTCTGTTGTTGGTTCGTTGCTAGTAAGGAGCCGCCCCACGACTATGGTGGTTACTCCTACCCCTACTGAAATTGTGCCCTATAAAATACCATCTGGTATTGTTGATTATGTCTTGGCTAATCGTTATACATGAGAAGGACATCCGAGAGAACACCTGCTATATTTATCACAATTATGTTCTTCATTTAAGCTTGCAGGTGTGACGATGGAGTTCGTCATGAAGAAACTATTCTCCATATCACTCAAAGATAAAGCTTCAGATTGGTATAAGCTACTCGATAACTCTGATCTGCTTGAATGGCCAGAGCTTATGTCTCTCTTTTATGCAAATTTTATCCTCTTCGTGAAATTCACCAAGACAGGAACTACATCTACAACTTTTGGTCTCGCGAAGGAGAGAGCATCGCTCAAGCTTGGGGAGAGTGAAGTCACTGATGCTCAAATGCCCAAACCATGAGCTCCCCAAGGAAATTATACTTACGAATTTTTATGCCAGGCTTTCTCTTCAGGACAAGGAGATGTTGGATGCCTCATCTAGTGGGGTATTCCAGACCAGAAGTATGGAAGAAAAATGGGATCTTATAGAAAGGATCCAGAAGAACACTGAAGACTGGGAAATTGATAAAGTTATTGAATCCGCTATAAACTATGAGCATGACTACATTGAGAGTTATGTGAAGACTGATTACTTTAATACCTTTTGCTCTAAAATTGGTCTTGATTCTCAGCTAATGGTTGACTTTTGCAAGGACTTTGCTTCTCATATTGATTCTTCCAGGAAGAAGGATAATCAACATCACAAACCTTTAAAGGAGTCACCAATTGAGATTAATGTTACTCATCCTGTTTTACCTGCAGTTGTGTATGAACAGCCTCCTTATCCCTCCAGGATAAAGGAGCACTCTTTTGTTACAGGTATTCTAAACAAGAATAGAAGGACCACTAACGAACCTGAGGACATGATCAAGGTCCAGCCTCAAGTTGCAATGGTCAAGGATCTGGTAACCAGTGATATTAAAGAATCCACTATTAGTTTTTGTGTTGTTGCCACTAACATTGTTACAGCCAGGAACAAAGGCCCAATTTCAGGTACACCAGTTGTATCTGTCAAAATAGGAGATCATAATTACTATGGGCTATGTGATTTGGGATCTAGCGTCAGCGCTATTCCCTTCACACTTTATCAAGAGATCATGCACGAGATTCAGCCGTGTGAGATCGAGGACATAGATGTCACTATCCATCTTGCAAATAAACAAACAATCTCTCCATTTGGGATTGTAAGAGATGTTGAAGTACTCTGCGGGAAGGTAAAATATCCTACGGACTTTCTTGTAATTGGTTCAGTGCAAGATATTTCTTGCCCTATTATCTTTGGTAGGCCCTTCCTCAGCACTTGCGGAGCTATAATAGATTGCAAGAAAGGTAAAGTTTCTGTTGAATTCAACGGTGAGCCGTATGAATTTAATTTTTCTAAGTTTTCTAAGCAGCCTCGTGGTCCTGACCTGTCAAGTAATGACAAAATTATTGAAGAAATTGCTTCCATTGCTATTCCTCCTAATGAAACTTTGCAGCAATTTATGGAAGACCACGAGAATGATATACATATGCTGGAGAGGAATGAACTAGAAGACATATTTTTAAGACAAACTCCCATCCTGAAGCACAACCTCCCGGTTGAACCTTTAGGAATCCTCTCGCAACCGAAATAAGACCCGGTGTTCGACCTAAAACCACTAACCGATACGCTCAAGTATGCTTCTTTAGACAAAAAGAAAGTATATCCTGTTATTATCAATTCTAACCTTTCAGGGTATGAAGAAGAGTGATTATTGGAGACACTCCGCAGACACCGAGGTGCTATTGGCTATACTGTTGATGATCCCAAGGGTATTAGCCCATCCATTTGCCAACATACTATCAATCTCGAGCCCGATGCTAAACCGGTTGTTGATCATCAACGACGGTTGAACCCAAAGATGAAGGACGTGGTTAGGACGGAGGTTCTCAAGCTTCTAGTCGCGGTATCATCTATCCTATAGCTGATAGTAAGTGGGAAAGTCCCGTTCATTGTGTTCCTAAGAAAGGAGGTATGACTGTTGTTCCTAATGATAAAAATGAACTAATACCTCAGAGGACTATTATTGGATATAGAATGTGTATTGATTTCAGGAAGTTAAACAAGGCCACCCGGAAGGACCACTATCGTTTGCCCTTTTTTGATCAGATGCTCGAGCGGTTGTCTAAAAACACCCACTTCTGCTATCTTGATGGGTACTCTGGCTTCTCCTAGATTCACGTCAACACCGTGGATCAAGAGAAGACCACTTTCACGTGTCCTTACGGTACTTATAGGCGTATGCCTTTCGGTTTGTGTAATGCACCTGCTACTTTTCAGAGGTGTATGTCTACAATATTTCATGGTTTCTGTGAGGAGATTGTAGAAGTTTTCATGGACGACTTTTCCGTCTATGGAAACTCCTTTGACCACTGTCTCCACAATCTTCATAAAGTTTTGCAGAGATGTGAAGAAACAAATTTGGTGCTCAATTGGGAGAAGTGTCATTTCATGGTTAACAAAGGGATAGTTCTTGGACACAAGATTTTCGAAAGGGGAATTGAAGTGTACAAGGCAAAAATTGAAGCTATTGAAAGGATGCCTTATCCAAGGGACATTAAAGAAAAAGGATGCCAAACCAAGACTCATTAGGTGGGTACTCCTTCTTCAAGAATTTGATTTGCAGATTGTCGATAGAAAAGGAGAAGACAATCCGGTGGCGGATAATCTTTCGAGGATGGAAGATATCCCGCACGATCCTATTCCAGTCAACGAAAGTTTCCCAGATGAACAGCTTGCTGTTGTAGAAGTACAATCTCATTCCGACCCTTGGTTTGCAGATTATGCTAATTTTATCGTTGCAAAGTTTTTGCCTCCAGGTTTCACATTTCAGCAGAGGAAGAAATTCTTCACGGATTTGAGGCATTACTTTTGGGATGATCCACATCTTTATAAAGAAGGTGTGGACGGGATCGTAAGAAGGTGTGTACCAGAGCACGAGCAGCAGGACATTCTTAGACAATGTCACGATAGTCCCTATGGAGGACATCATGCTGGTGAAAGGACCGCACATAAAGTTTTACAATCAGGTTTTTATTGGCCTAATCTCTTTAAGGACGCCCGAAGGTACGTTCTATCTTGTGATAAGTGTCAGAGAGTTGGTAACATTAGCAGGAGAAATGAGATGCCTATGAATTACTCACTAGTGATCAAACCTTTCGATTGCTGGGGTTTTGATTTTATGGGTCCTTTTCCTCCTTCACACAAGTACACACACATCTTAGTTGTTGTTGATTATGTAACCAAGTGGGTTGAAGCAATCCCCACTGAGAGTGCTGATCACAAGACATCTTTGAAAATGTTCAAAGATGTAATTTTTCCTAGGTTTGGAGTACCAAGGTACCTCATGACAGATGGAGGGTCACACTTCACACATGGAGCTTTTAGGAAAGCTCTAGCCAAGTACGATGTCAATCATAGGATTGCATCACCATACCACCCTCAAACTAGTGGACAAGTTGAGCTCACCAATAGGGAGATCAAGTTGATCTTACAGAAAACAGTAAACAGTTCTAGAAAGGACTGGTCAAAGAAGTTAGGAGATGCTTTGTGGGCGTATAGAACTGCTTACAAAAACCCCATGGGCATGTCTCCGTATAAGATGGTCTATGGCAAGGCTTGCCATTTACCATTAGAGTTAGAGCATAAAGCTTTCTGGGCTGTCAGAGAGCTGAATGCTGACCCAATGTTAGCTGGTGAAAAGAGTCTCATGAACTTGACTTCTCTAGATGAGTGGAGAAGTGAAGCTTACGAGAGCGCTAAAATGTTCAAGGAAAAGGTAAAGAAGTGGCACGATAAAAGAATTCTGAAACGTGAATTTAATGTTGGTGATAAATTTTTGTTGTTTAGATCTCGTTTCAGGTTTTCTCCAGGTAAACTACTTTCCAGATGGGAAGGACCTTTTCATATCGAAGAAGTATATCGGTCAGGTGCAATCAAGATCAATAATTTCGAAGGCACCAAACCTCAAGTTGTGAATGGACAAAGACTCAAACATTATATGGCAGGTGATCCAATCAATGTGGATGCAAACATGATATATACAAGTACTCATGAAGAACATGTTGCAGTCCAGTTTCAGACTCCGGCAGGAGCAGAATTAGAAAAGGTATGAATTATGGTAAGAAAACACCGCGTACGTCAATAAAAGTTAACTTTTCAGAGTTTTTGCAAAATTAGGAAAAATCCAAGCCCGAGTGGAGCCGGAGAGGAGCTCCAGGGAGGCCAGGAGGCCCCCTGGCGCGGCCCCCCTCCTGGCCGCGCCGGGCACCCTCCTGGCTGCCCCAGACTCCGCCTCCGACTCCACCTAGGCTTGAAACCTTCCTTCTGTTGAAGAATTTTTTGCTATATATTTGCTCGGATCGTTCCGGCACCGTATCTCTCGATTTCGCGTGTTTTCTTTCTCGGTCTGCTTCTGCCAGGACGAAAAGTTGTTGCTAGAGATGTCTTCTTGTGGCTCGAGTAGAGAGGATTTCTTGGGAAGGCGTCTACGTCAAGTTTAGAAGGATCTTAATCAAGGGAAGCACGTTGATTGGGCTACCGAAGAAGAAATCGCCGCAAGACAAGCGGAGATGGAGCGCTCCGTGAGAGAGGAAGTCAAGACTATCACCGCCCATTAACAAGGAGGCCCAAGCAATCCCATCATGGTGGGATCTGTCCAACCTCAATATGATCTTTCTCTTAACCTTTCAGGGCCCTCCACTTCATTTGAAGATCAACGCATGCTTTCTACCATCTCGGAGGCCTACCGCGTCACCAACCAACTTATTGAAGATTTCTGTGTACTAAAAATACAAGTGGAAGTCTTGGAGTTAGAGAACCAAACCCTTCGCCGTGTCATCAGGGACCTGAAGAAACAACCACAACAAGAATGAGGAGTAAATCTCCTCGGGTAATGGCATCCCCTTAGCTTGTCTCAAGCTTGGGGGAGTGCCCGGTATCTTTTATCTTTATCTTTGTCTTTAGGAGTCAAGTAGAGTCATATCATGTATAGGGAAGTTACTTTATGATATAGGTGTTGCTTTGAGGTCTATCACTCCTTTGGTGGAGAGCTTTGTATCCGTGAGTGTGGAGTCGTCTATGAAGGAATATTAATGAGAAGTCTATTGGTTTCTTCGCTGCACTTGGTATTCTCTTCACGCAATCGACATTATGAGCTGATTCTTATGGGGAGTTTTGACCTTATATCAGGTATGGCTTCGAAAACTTTATTTAATCTTGGCAAGTATAGCTTTGGTCATAACAACAAGCATGTTTTTCTCAAAGTAGCGACATAGCCAAAACCTTTGTGTTATTATGCTTGAAGTGTTATGTTGACAAGGAAGACAACTTGATGTTTCATGCTAGTTTTAATGTTTATGCTTTGTATTGCTTGCATCTACGTTGTCATCAATTGTCTGCTCTCTCAAAGCCTTGCTAGCCAAAACTCTGTACTAAGCGGAATTCTGCTTGTACTTCCATACCTTGAAACCAACTCCTTCCATTTGAGTCCACCATACCTTCCTACTTGTGGTATTCCACTACCACTCCTAAAGTATATAATTTATGTGCTATCTTTGGATGTTCAAAATCTTCTGTTTTGTGCCGCTGATTCAGCTCATGAGGAAGTGGTGGGTGACCCATGATCTTCTTAATTTGGACAAGTTTTATCTTGGGATTGCATGTCTAATCTGCAAACCCCTAATACGAGAAGGGACTGGCATGAGTGCCCAGCTCGTAAAAGATAAATACTAACACACAAGTTCCTTCGCCCTTTTACGAGTGATAAACAAAGGAATCCAAGGGGATGTGATCGTCCCCACATGGGAGCCGTTCCTCGAAACTTGTCCAAATCATGAAGTGAGTGAGTTATCTATCAGCAGTCGTTGACGGATCATGCACCTCCCAAAAGTTTGTTTTTATTCTGTTTGATCTAGAGATGGCACATAAGTTTTCCCTGCTTACCATTTTGCACGGGGTTTATCTTTATTTTGTGCTGAGTCAGTCCTTCCTACTTCCTTCCTTTGTAGAGAGAGAACAAACACTTGATGTTGATAAAGATTCTTGCATATAAAGTTGCATTGAAATCTAGCATGATTACATCTTTGTTGACATTATCTTTTGATAAGTGTGTTGTTTACAAAAGCTTATGCTTAGTAAACATCTTCCTTTGTGTTGATATGTGGACTTCTTGACTAATAGCATGTTCTTTCAAAAAGCTTCAACTGTTCCATTATAAGTGAAAGAGCAAAAGTAAAAGTTATTAGTTGTTCCTTGACCAAGGCTATGTTTGTCATGATTTGATGAGTTTTCCAGGTCCTACTTTGTTATAATTGTTACTACTTTCTCATAAGGACCTTATGAGTTGAGGTTGCTGTTGCGGATGCTTAAGTTTGGTGAGGAATCTTGATGCTTCTTTTTCGTATTCTTTTATCGACACTTCACTCTCTAAACTTGTGGACAGGTTTACCGAGCTCAGCAATCACTTGGGGACAAGCGAGGTCTAAGCTTGGGGGAGTTGATACGTCCAAAAAGCATCACTATTTTATATTGTGATTTCACCTTATTCATTGATATATTCCACTTTAAAGTATTGTTCTTATGTTGTTTTGGCTTATTTTACACAGTTTACAACTTTACGGTGCCGAAGCAGCAGAACCAGAATTCAGCGGTAAAAATTGGATACCAAGTTGCTTAATCAGATCAAGTCCAAATGCGATGAAATTTTACGGGGATCATTTTTATGAAGATTGACTGGGGGTCACCGAAGGAGGAGGTGAGGGGACCCACCAGGCAGCCAGAAGGGTGCCTGGCGCCCCCCCCCCCCCTCCTGGCCGCGCCAGGCACCCTCCTGGGTGCCTGGTGGCCCCCCTCGGTGCCCCCTTTCGCCTATATAACCCCCCTGGGGTGGGAACCCTACAAGAGGAGTCGTTTCCGTGTTTTTCCGCCGCCACGGGGCGGAAACCTATAGAGGAGAAAAGCCATCTCCGGCGGGCAGATTCCGCCGGGGAGATCACCTCCCGGAAGGGGAGATCATCGCCATCATCATCATCATCATCATCGTCATGGGCATCATCGAGATCATCATCAACATCATCCCCAACATCAGCACCATCTCCATCTCCATCCAATCTCATCTCACAATTGCAACTTGTGTTGTAATCCGTACTATCTATCCTCTTTACTCTATTGGTGTTGATTACTACTTTGTGGTGAATGCTATTGAGTTTTGTTGGAGAAATATCATTGTGTCCAGATTGTTTATCACCCATCTATCACCTCTGATCATGATCTCTTTTATGTCTTGTGAGTAGTTACTTTAGTTCTTGAGAACATGGGAGAAGTCTAGTTGTTAGTAGTCATACTATGTTGAAGTACTATGTGTTGTTTGATACTTAAGTTGTGTTGTTATTTCTCTAGTGGTGTTATGTGAGTCGAACACATAACACTTCACCTTTCATGGGCCTAGAGGAATACATTGTGCACAAAGGATGCTTATGGTGGGTTGCCGGAGTGACAGAAACCTGAACCCCAGTTCGCAGACTTTTGCACAAGGGAGTTATGGATCCTTGATCGTAATGTTGTGGTTAGGCTTATGCCTTAATTACTACCTTGTATTTGCGGATGCTTGCAAGGTGTGTAATCATAAGAGTACACTTATCTTAGTCTAGAAGGTGTACTAGCATTGATCCACCCATCGACACTTATCAACACGATACATATTACTTGGCGGAGTATGGTGAAAGTGACTTGACTATCTCTCCCGTGTTTTCTCGAGAACGCTTTAGCTTTTATAAGTTCGGTTCCTAGGCTTATCCTTGTAGAAGGATTGGGCCACTTGCTAATCCTCAGTTACCCTGTTTACTTTGCTTGTCTTTTACTTGTCTGTTGCTTAAACCAAAAACCCCTAAATACTTATCTTTCAGTGTGTGTAGCCTTTTCCTTATCCAGTGTCACTTATCAGTACCTTCTGCTCCTCGTTGGGATCGACATCCTTATTTATCGAAAAGCTACAATTGATCCCCTAGACTTGTGGGTTATCAAGAATCGTTTATTGGCGCGGTTAACGGGCGAGGCGATCCCACTAAACCTATTAACTTCTCCGCCATCACTTATTTCCTGAAATATAGTGAGGAAACAGATAAGCAAACAGCCGGGGACAACAAGGAAGAAAAGAAGTACCAATATCCACCCAAGATAGATGACTGGATGCAATACCAGAGTAGGAAGGCGGACACACTAGAGGTCAAAGAATTTAATAACATATAATTGATTTATCAAGTCAATGAGCCAGGAGGAATCACCCAAGGCGGTGTGCAATATGGAGGTGGGTCATTCAAGGTTTCTTTGACGAATGGTGTGTGTTCCTGCGTGAGACCAACCTTGTACCATCTTCCATGCTCACACTTGATGGTGGCTGGACGATATAGAAATGTGGCTTATGAATTTTCAAATAATATTAGGATGGAAGAGCATTCGATTGAGGATGTCAAGGCCACATGGGCAGCGAGGTTCGAACCCTTCCTAGAGCAATCAGTTTGGCCAGAATTTCATGGACTTGCTCTATACCCCGATCTAGCTATGAAGGTGGATAAACCTGTAAGAAGGCATACAAAGCGTTTTAGGGGTGACATGGATGATTGGGGTGATGGTTTCTTTCGTGAATGGGGCAATCAACATTTTCAAGAGCCTCGTACAAGCCAACACGAGCGTAGTAGTAGTAGAATAAAGAAATCAAAGGGAGATGATGGTGGAAGTACAAGCCAACAAGGTCAAAGTACAAGCCAACAAGGTGATGGTAGCGTCCATGGTCGTGGTTTCCCAATTGGTGGGAGAAATGGGAGCGGCCATGGTCGTGGTGTTCCAATTGGTGGGAGAAATGGGAGCACCCGTGGCCGTGATGTTCCAATTGGTGGGAGAAATGGGAGAACCCATGGCCGAGGTGTTCCAATTGGTGGGAGAAATGTGAGCACCCATGGCCAAAGTGTTCCATTTGGTGGGAGAAATGGGAGCACCCATGGCCTAGGTGTTCCAATTGGTGGTACAGGACGTGGTTTCGGTTATTGGTTTGGAATTCCTGAATGTACCGATAGAGATAGAGGTGGGGGCAATAAGGTAACGAGTTGTATGTATTAAATCATTTTACTATATCATTGCAAAGGATATCAAACTCGTTGGTGTAGTGCACATACATGGCCTTTGAGGCACCGAATTCACGGTCAACCTTGTCCCATCTATGCGCCCAAGTAGGCATGCGAAGCGGATTCTTGTGATCATCCCATTTGGTGCCTAAATCTGGGATTGGTCTCCCAATTTGCAAGCGCTCCCAACTCCAGATGGATAAGAGCAACATGCAACCACCGATATTGGGTTCCTGCACACCTTGACCCCTACGACACGCCTCGTCCAACTGCATCCAAAAGATGAAAGAAGCATCAGGTAAATTCAAAATAGATATGCAATTGCCCGAGGAAAGGAGATGGTAAATAGGTTACCTGGCGATATAGATAACCTAGTGTCGCCGTACCCCAACTATGTTTTGTTGGGGGTCGGCGCAGAAAACAAAATTTTCCTACCTACGAGTCCCGAACCTAAGATTTATGCTATGCTGATGTATGTAACGGAAGGAATCAGTGTTCATACCTTTGAAGACCGAAAGAGGGAAACGTTCCTCGAACATGGTTGGCATAGACTCTGATCCTACGACCTCCCTGTCGTGTTGAAGAACCTCCGACGATGAAGTAGCACCACACGTGTAGTGCCTCGCAGGATTACACACGTACGGAGCAACCGACGTCCCTCCGGGCTCTGAACCAGAAGAGCAGCCGAAAGAAGATTGATCTGGATCCCGATTCCGGCAGCGCGACGGCGTCCGGATGATGGTGAAACCCCCAACCAGGTGCAAACTCCAAACCAGGGGAGTCCGATCTAGGTCGGAGAAAGAGAGAGAGAGAGAAACTCAATGTTGTGTTGAAAAAGGCACCCCTACCCCTCCTTATATAGGACAAGGAGGGGCTCCACCCCCTCCCCTTCCCCCATGTGGGACTAAACCCCCAAGGGGGGGAGTGGTGCGGCTAGGAGGGGGGATGGGCCCCTCCCTTGGCGCCAAGCCCAAGGGGGGAGCCTCCCCCTTCCCCTCATGGGCCTTTTAAGGCCCAAATACCTTTTCACCTTTTTAATTAATTATTTAAATCATTTTTTATATTTAATTCTGTCAATTAAATAATAAAACATATTTAAACATTAATATATATTATTTTGAACCTTTCAAAATATCCGGAACAGCTTCCGGCACCTCCCGGTACATTTCCGGTGTTTTCTCTCTTTTCACCGATGATCCCGAATCAATCCTTAATGCATCGATTGCCCTTAAGTGTGACACCCTATGGTCCGGGAAACAGTAGACATGATCGAGACACTATCTGACCAATGACCATCATGTGGGATCTGGTTGCAATCCTTGATGGGCCCCTACGCTTCCATTGAATAAACTTCATTGTTGTTGAACCGTTAACAATATGACTTGATCCCTTTGTGCTTTGGTACTATGTTTGTCCGAGGTATGATCTTCCGTATCCAATACCTAGTTCTTCCTCGTCTCCGACATAACATGTTTACTCGTCTGTGAATATTACATCTCTTGTGACCTAGTCACTTGCTTGCAAGCTATTAATGCAACACCACCGAGTGGGCCCAGAGTACCTATCCGTCACTCGGATTGACAAATCCCGCTCTGATCTATTTCATACTCCTCAACATATCTACTTAGGAATACCCAAGATACACCTTTTCAGTTTCCATGTTTCAGTGTAACGGTTAATGCACTCAAAGCATCCTAATAGATAGCAATTATGTATGATCATCACGGTCTAAGGATTCAGTCACTATGTTATTAAGTCATCGCAATGCTGAACTTATGTGACTTGATCACACTGCAATGCTTAAGGTGGGTGTGTGTCCATCACATCATTCTCCTAATGATATGACCTCATTGTCAATAGACTATTATGTTCTCATGATCAGGATGTTGGGGTTCGGGGCAGAAAACACAAATTTTTCATAACCTACGAGACCCATACCCAAGACCTATGCTATGGCGATGCAAGTAACGGACAGAGATAGGTCACATACCAGTATGTAGTCCGTTAAGCGGGAAACGTTCCTGCATGAACATGGTTGATGTAGTCGTACCGGCAATCCCCGATGCCGCGCAGATCCACGATGACTCTTGTAGCCACCCGATCCTTGTAGACCGATGACAGGATTACTTCCCGTCGGAACGTTGCTGATGAAGACCTCGCGATGCGACCACGACGATGAAGTAGCACCACAAGTGTAGTGCCTCGCGGGATTATACACATACAGTATACCCGACGTCCCTCCGGGCTCCGAACCAGTAGAGCAGCGGAAAGAAGATGGATTCGGATCCCAATTCCAGCAGCACGACTGTGTGCGTATAGTGGAGAAATCCAAAACCAAGTGTAGACTCCAAACAAGGGGAGTCCACTCGAGGAAGGAGAAAGGAGGGAGAGAGAGATTAGAGAAACTTGTCTCAAATCAATTTGTATGAAGAAAAAAGGGCACCCTACCCCTCCTTATATAGGCCAAGGAGGGGTGCCACCCCCCCCCCCCTCCACTTCCGGGGTGGGACTAATCCCAAGGGAGGGGGGTTTTGGCGCAGCCCTAGGGGGGTGTGCCCCCCTCATGGCGCCATGGCCCATGGGGGAGGACTCCCTCTCCCCCTAATGGGCCCTATGAGGCCCATATGCCTTTTCTTCCATTTTTAATTATATTTAAATACATTTTAATATTTAATTCAGATAATTAAATAATAAAACATATATTAAACATTATTAAATATATTTTGAACCTTTCAAAAATACCTGGAACAACTTCCGGCCTTCATCGGAACAATTCCGGTGTTCTCTCCAATTTCTCCGGTGATCCCGAATCAATCCTTACTGCGTCGAGTACCCTTAAGTGTAACACCCTACGGTCCGGGAAACATCAGACATGATCGAGACAATTCTCATTGATCAATGACTAATAAATTGGACCTGATTACAATCCTTGATAGCCCCTGCGCTTCCATCGAATGAACTTCAATCGCTGTTGGATCCGTTAACCGTGTGCCTGTTCCCTTTGTCCTATGGTACTTTGCTTGTCCGAGGTTTGATCATTGGTATCCAATATACCTAGTTCGTCCTCGTTCTCAACAAACAAGTTTACTCGTTCCCATGATATTACAACTCCGTGACCTAGTCACACGTTTGCAAACTTTATGATGCAACATCACCGAGTGGGCCCAGAGTACCTATCCGTCACACGGATGGAAAAATCCCGCTTTGATCTATTTGCATACTCATTAACATATCTATTCGGAATACCTGAAGTACTCCTTTATGGCCAGCATATTTCAGTCAGGCGGTGGGTAGCAAATCAAGGCATCCTAGTAGACAGTAATTACGTATGATCATTACGGTCTAAGGATCTGGTCACTACGTTATAGTTATCGCAATGTCGAACTATGTGACTTGATCACATCGCAACACTTCTGGTGGGTGTATGTCCATCATATCATTATACAATGATACGACTCCATTGTCAACAGACGCCATTGTCTCATGATCAGGAAACCATGATCATCAATCGCCCAATGGACTAGTATACTAGGGTTGACTAGGGACCTGGTTGTTTGTATACCACACCTGTATTAATGTTTCCGCTTAATACAGTTATAGCATAGTATCAAACGTATTATGAACTAATGGAATATGCTCGATAAAACATATTTTATTTGCCTCTAGGGCACAATCCCAACAGTCTCCCACTTGCACTAGAGTACAAATAATCTAGTTGCATTTTCTGTGGATCATAACTCCTTATTGATCATGCTTGCCCGTGGAAGAGGTTGTATCAACGGTCTGGGTACCATTCAGAACCGTATTTCCTTTTGCAAATCATAATGTCACCTAATTTGACATTCCTTCATTATCCACTATAATGATGAGGTATATATATTTGGCGGTGAAGTGAGATTTCGTTTGCTGTGTCATAGCAATGACATCCGGTGGGTCACGTGGACTTTCCCATAGTCATGCACACTTGAAACTCACTTAATCAGAAGTCGAACTTCTTAAGCCATAATATAACTCATGCTACTTCTAAAGCAGCCACATCAATGTAGATTCAATCCTTAGTGCATTGTATGCAACTTTGATGTCTAACCATGTTTCTTTCAACTTAGGCATTCATTAGTATGATATCTAAATTTTCTAGGTTAGTGTCAAAACTTGAACCAGCATAACATTTATGGTCAAGTCCACTATCCTTTACAAATTTGAGATGTATCCTCATTTCTCTTCAGACACTGAAGGATAAACTTAAACTCTTTGTTCAATGATTTACTCATAAATCATATCACAACATGTTCTTACTACTAAGAACTTGGGTCACATTACGTCGAGTACATAATTCTGGTTTTATATGAAAGAACCTATGACAAAGGCATAGAGGATCCAACACATCCATTTCTTTGATTAACCATTAACCATTGTTCTTGTACTGAGATTAACTCAACACTTCTCTTGGATATACAAGTAAGGACCACTTCTTGACTTGTCCCATTCTGAACTCCTTCAGAATCTTATCCAGGAAAGTATTACGACTCAATGTTATTAAACACATATCTATCTTAATAGATCTTCAATGCTTAATACTTATTCATCTTCATTTATGAAAGATTCAAATAATCATTAACACCAACTGCACCATTCATAATATGTTATCCATATATGAGAATGTTATCATGCTCCCACTCAAATATGTCATGCACATATTAAGTTATAGGATAACACTCATATTGCTCCCACTCAAATATGTCGGCCACATATAAGACAAGGATAACATCCACATGGCTCCCACTTAGATATGTCAGACACATATTAAGTTCAGGATACTAACCACATGGCTACTATTTAAATATGTCATTTACATATAAGTCTAGGATAATACTCCCATAGCTCCCACTCAAAATATGTCGTCTACATATTAAGTTTCAGGAAACTATTCAGCTCCCACTCCGTTTCATGCAAATGCATGTTTCTCGATATTTTGGTTAAGTCCAAAATCCTTTGATCATCCATCAAAATGAGAATTCAGTTTACGAGACACTAGTATCCATATGTTTTTCCAAAACCTTCTTGTTGTACCAATTACAACACTTCTTCAAATACAGGATTTGAGGAAGTCACGGTATTGATAACAATCCTGGATCAATCATAGTGAATATCCCTTTGACTCAAGCATTGCTACACATTGTAGTCAACCCATTGAATTTGTCAGAAACAATCTTTGTGACAAACCAATCTTGACGTCCCTTTGAGGTTCACATTTATTCCTCATAACTCTGAAGTTATTGTGAATATCAAGTAACCTCCTTACTTGATAAGATTCAAGCAATCTTAAATGTAACTCAACATAGGATTTCATGACTCGTAGTCATATCTCATACTTAGGTCCACCATCGCTTCTTTGTAGTTCGTAGGAATGTCTTGTTCCATTAACATGACAAGTGAATCATGAATATCATTTTGCACCAGGGGCAAATATATATTCTTGAATCCTACCTTTCTCAGTAAAAGCTCCCATCAGAAGATCATGATCATTATCATTAGTTTCTCCTCTTATTGTAGAGCTTTGCTTCCAGAACATATTCCGTTGCACTACTCTGACATTTGGAGGCAAGGTCAATTACCTTGGTTGAACTTTCACTTTTCTTCCATTACCACATTTATCAAGAACAATTCTTGACAAACACCAAACATAGCAATACAAATTTTGCTCCTTTTGGTTCTAGTTGTGGAAGATGCATCCATAGTTGTCTAAGGATACACTACAAAGATAATTTATCTTACATAAATCAAGCTTCCTAGAAACCACAACACACCATGACATATATAGTGTTGGTTTCCACGAACTCAGATGGTTCCCTATGCTGAAGTGAGTGTTTGCATATTAAATTAATAACTCTAAACAATAATAACGTAACTTGGTAACAGATAACTTAGACCATACACTTTTCGATAGAATATGATCACAATGTTCAGGCACGTCAATCATATTGAAGTGTCTCAAGACATTGCAATTTGTGGAACAATTTTCACACAAGTATTTATGCCCAAGACTAACTCAAAACATTTGTCACTTTGATCAAATCATAGATACTTGTCTTTCTTGTTAATTTAATATCCATCTTTACTCTGAAATCCCTTTTGATCATATCAAACTATTTCAGACTCATGTTTCATTAGTGAATACAAATATTCATCTAAGTCCACATACGAAGTTCACGAAATAATGAAATTCACCACATGCTGACATACGATACATCACAATGTATGATACTCAACAATCAGTACACATTCCGTTTACCAGAATGCGAGGTTTTAGTCATCTCACCTAAAAGGCATGGTTTGTATGTGTCAAGAGATCAAGTATCTTAAGACATCAACATACCATTCATGACTTAAACTGTAGTGTCATTATTAAGCCTGGATATTTCTTGGTATTACAATATTTCTTATAAATGATCAAACAACTATCATCAATATAAGAATAACTCATTCATAATCGTAATGTGACCATAAGAGATATCATTCATAAAAGGAGAACAACTGACTTGTTTCTCACTAATATGAATAATTGTCTTCGCGAGATGCAAGACATACTAATAAAGTCCTCATTCAAACGATCATAAAATTTATTCATATATTAATCAATTGATAGATGTAGAGGGAGAGTGTTGTCGACCATCAACTATCTTGATTGCCGTCAGCACACATTGTCACCTCATCCCTTCCAAGTCACTCTCAAGCAGTAAGTTCAAGCATCGAATACTTAATCAACCGCAATTAGTGTTTCGTGGGAAAGACATTTATAACTCGTATATCAAATATACCTTCTTCGTCAATGACCATTCCTGCATTGGTTCTACTCTTAAAGTTCTTAACTTTAACCATGACCTCATGACAGGTGAACGATTCTCCTTCATGACATAGTCCAGACATGGTCTTTGTAACTGGGAGGAAGCGGATGCAACTCCCCAGTTATCGCAAAGTAACCAGTCATTCAGTAGTCCAAGTTATACACAAGGTGTTCCATGTATCTTATACATTTTCCAAGTGACTTTCTCAGCAGGTTGTTCCTTCCACCATAGTTGAAAGAAACCCCGTCCATATACTCATATTCCATTACTCTGATTTGTGACCAAGTGCTTTCAAGTTGACCTAGCACGTCATACGTGTTGGTTAACATGCATTCACAATTCAGATTCCATAGAATGAATTATGGTGTATTGGACAGTCATTCATAAGTGACGGTGAGTGCGATACTCATCATCATCTTCCTTGATTACGGAGTTGTCAGGTGTATCTCCTAGCAGTTCTTCGTATTATGTTTAGCAAGGCATTACTAATGAGTATGTCTCTGATAGTGTTGGTACACATCAATGAAGTAAGACCCATTTACCTTAAGTTCTATCATACTAAAAGAGCCATAGTTCTAAACATTGGTATGACGTTATCTACAATGGTATTTTCTAAGACATGAAGATTAAGTTCATAATATGGAGTTCATGTTTCAAAAACAATTCTGGAACTCCCACTCAGACAAACATCCCTCATAGTTTATTCTAAGTGATTACACGATCCTTGAACACCATACCTCCCCCGATCGTCACGGCCATCAGTATGTTGTTCAAGGTAGGCCATCATGCCAATCACATCATCCATGTGACTCATGCTCGACCTTTCGGTCTCTTGTGTCCCGAGGCCATATCATATACATATGCCAGGCTCGCCACCACACCCTATGTGATTTGTTGTTGTGTCGTGCAAGGCCATATCATATACATATGCCAGGCTTGCTACACCCACCTCATGTGAACGAAAAAATGTTTGACACACGTGTGACACGTGGTGCCTCCATAATGTAGAACTTTCCAGGTGGTGCTCACTAGGGTAAGGACACTATGTTGGTTTTAGTGAGGGATCATCCTATTATGCTACCGTCGTATATCTAACATATTAGAAAAACAGGATGCAACATAAATCATACATGCTATGATTCCCCCGACATGCAAATTAAAGTTGAAAATGCCTTTCTACTTTATCTTTTGCAAGTTTTACGTGGCTGCTAGGGGTTTCGAGAAAAGAACCGCTTTCTATCCTGCGGAAACAAGCCACAACACCAATCCCGCAATTGTCTCTATTACACCCCTGTCGGGGCCCTTCGTTGCAAACATCTTCGCATCGCTAATGCAGAGAGACAGACACCCCCCCATCCACTTTATATGGTACAAGCCATATGTCAAGCGTGGAACCAGTCTCGCGTAAACGCGTAAGGTCGGTCGGGGGCCGCTTCATCAAACATTGCCGCAACGCTAAATGAGTACACGTGAGAGGGTAATAATTGGTGAATTGTTGCCCACATACTAGATGTGTTCTATCCGTACAATACATCTACGCATAGCCTTGCTCATGATACCACTGTCGGGGTTCGGGGCAGAAAACACAAATTTTTCATAACCTACGAGACCCATACCCAAGACCTATGCTATGGCGATGCAAGTAAAGGACAGGGATAGGTCACATACCAGTATGTAGTCCGTTAAGCGAGAAACGTTCCCGCATGAACGTGGTTGATGTAGTCGTACCGGCAATCCCCGATGCCGCGCAGATCCATGATGACTCCTATAGCCACCTGATCCTTGTAGACCGATGACGGGATTACGTCCCAGTCGGAACGTTGCTGATGAAGACCTCGCGATACGACCACGACGATGAATTAGCACCACAAGTGTAGTGCCTCGCGGGATTATACACATACAGTATACCCGACGTCCCTCCGGGCTCCGAACCAGTAGAGTAGCGGAAAGAAGATGGATTCGGATCCCGATTCCAGCAGCACGACGGTGTGCGTATAGTGGAGAAATCCCCAACCAAGTGTAGACTCCAAACAAGGGGAGTCCACTCGAGGAAGGAGAAAGGAGGGAGAGAGAGAGATTAGAGAAACTTGTCTCAAATCAATTTGTATGAAGAAAAAAGGGCACCCTACCCCTCCTTATATAGGCCAAGGAGGGGTGCCAACCCCCCCCCCCTCCACTTCCGGGGTGGGACTAATCCCAAGGGAGGGGGGTTTTGGCGCAGCCCTAGGGGGGTGGGGCCCCCTCATGGTGCCATGGCCCATGGGGGAGGACTCCCTCTCCCCCTAATGGGCCCTATGAGGCCCATATGCCTTTTCTTCCATTTTTAATTATATTTAAATACATTTTAATATTTAATTCAGATAATTAAATAATAAAACATATATTAAACATTATTAAATATATTTTGAACCTTTCAAAATACCCGGAACAACTTCCGGCCTTCATCGGAACAATTCCGGTGTTCTCTCCAATTTCTCCGGTGATCCCGAATCAATCCTTACTGCGTCGAGTACCCTTAAGTGTAACACCCTACGGTCCGGGAAACAGCAGACATGATCGAGACAATTCTCATTGATCAATGACTAATCAATTGGACCTGGTTACAATCCTTGATAGCCCCTGCGCTTCCATCGAATGAACTTCAATCGCTGTTAGATCCGTTAACCGTGTGCCTGTTCCCTTTGTCCTATGGTACTTTGCTTGTCCGAGGTTTGATCATCGGTATCCAATATACCTAGTTCGTCCTCGTTCTCAACAAACAAGTTTACTCGTTCCCGTGATATTACAACTCCGTGACCTAGTCACACGTTTGCAAACTTTATGATGCAACATCACCGAGTGGGCCCAGAGTACCTATCCGTCACACGGATGGACAAATCCTGCTTTGATCTATTTGCATACTAATTAACATATCTATTCGGAATACCTGAAATACTCCTTTATGGACAGCATATTTCAGTCAGGCGGTGGGTAGCAAATCAAGGCATCCTAATAGACAGTAATTACGTATGATCATTACGGTCTAAGGATCTGGTCACTACGTTATAGTTATCGCAATGTCGAACTATGTGACTTGATCACATCGCAACACTTCTGGTGGGTGTATGTCCATCATATCATTATCCAATGATACGACTCCATTGTCAATAGACGCCATTGTCTCATGATCAGGAAACCTTGGTCATGAATCGCCCAATGGACTAGTATACTAGGGTTGACTAGGGACCTCGTTGTTTGTATACCACACCTGTATTAATGTTTTCGCTTAATACAGTTATAGCATAGTATCAAACATATTATGAACTAATGGAATATGATCGATAAAACATATTTTATTTGCCTCTAAGGCACATTCCCAACACAGGAAACCTTGATCATCAATTGCCCAATGAGCTAGTATGCCTGAGTTTAACTAGGGACCAGGTTGTTATATATCACACGTGTATTAATGTTTCCGCTTAATACAGTTCTAACACAATATAAAACGTATTATGAACAAACAGATATGTGACAAATATCTTTATTAATTTGCCTCTAGGGCACATATCCAACAGTCTCCCACTTGCACTAGAGTACATCAGGTATGTATCTAACACCAATAGTCTCTCGGTGTTGTTCAAACTTGGCTTGTGGAAGAGGTTTAGTCATTGGGTCTGACGGATTCAGATCTGTATGTATTTTGCAAATCCTAGTGTGACCATCCTTGACGTAGTCCCGCGTCACATGGAAACGCCGGAGAATATGCTTGGCTGTAGAGTGAGTCCTCGGCTCCCTTGCGTTAGAAATGGCACCCGTATTGTCGCAATAAATACTAACAGGGTCAGTGCAACTAGGGAATACGCCAAGCTCAATGACGAACTTCTTCAGCCAATGCGCTTCATTTGACGCTTCGCAAGCGGCAATATACTCCGACTCCATCGTAGATTGGGCGACGACTGACTGCTTGCCGCTCCTCCAGCTAATCGCACCACCATTCAACATAAACACGTATCCCGTCTGGGATTTTGAATCGTCGGGATCAGTACCAAGACTAACATCGACGTAACCTATTACGGCGAGCTCTTCTTCACATCCTCCATAGACAAGAACCAGATCCTTAGTTCTTCGTAAGTACTTAAGGACGTTCTTCACTACAATCCAATGATCCATTCCAGGATTACTTTGGAAACGATTAGTCAGACTAACCGCCAGGGCCACATCTGGTCGAGTACACAGCATAGCATACATGATAGAACCTATGGCTGAGGCATAGGGCTTTGAGGACATTTCCTCCCTTTCTTTTGCTGTTGTTGGGCATTGAGTCACACTCAATTTACTTCCTTTCATAACGGGCAAGAGGCCTCTCTTGGCGTTATCCATATTGAACCTCTTCAATATCTTCTCAAGGTAAGTTCTCTGACTCAGTGCTAATAGGCGTCTTGATCTATCTCTATAGATTTTAATGTCTGATATGTATGCAGCTTCACCTAGGTCCTTCATGGAAAATTGTCCATTCAAATATTCCTTTACCCCCTCTAGAAATTTCACATCATTCCCTATCAATAATATGTCATCCACATATAGTACTAGGAATGCCACAGAGCTCCCAATTGCTTTCTTATAAACACAGAATTCTTCTTCATTTTGGACAAATCCAAAAGCTTCTATCACCTCATCAAAATGAAGATTCCAGCTCCGAGATGCTTGCTTCAACCCATAAATGGACCGTTGAAGTTTGCATACCTTACTAGCGTCCTTGGATCAATAAAACCTTCCGGTTGTACCATATACAACTCTTCCTCAATGTTGCCATTTAGGAACGCGGTTTTCACATCCATCTGCCATATTTCATAATCTGAATAGGCAGCAATTGCTAGCAATATCCGGATAGATTTTAGCATCGCTATAGGAGAAAAAGTCTCTTCATAGTCAACTCCTTGAATTTGTCGGAAACCTTTTGCGACAAGTCGAGCTTTATAGACAGATACGTTTCCGTCTGCGTCAGTCTTTTTCTTGAATATCCACTTATTCTCGACGGCCTTTCGGTCCTCGGGAATATCCACCAAAGTCCATACTTTGTTGGCATACATGGAGTCTATCTCGGATTTCATGGCTTCTAGCCATTTCTCGGACTCGGGTCCCTCCATTGCTTCTTTGTAGTTCGCAGGTTCGTCAGGTTCATTTAACATGACTGCATTGACAAGTTGCCCATAAAACTGAGTTTTTACTCGGGCTCTTGATGACCTGCGGGGTACAATAGGATCCTCTTCATCTTGATCATGATCATCATGTATGTCACGATCGTTATGAATATCATGATGACCGTTCTCTTCAGCTCCCACTACGGATGATGGTTCCGGAACAACTTCCATTGCCATTTCTTCCACTTGGAGTGATTGGTCAATCATCTTGTTGAGGTCTATTTTCCTCCCACTCAATTCTTTCGAAAGAAACTCTTTCTCAAGAAAGCATCCAGTCTTTGCGACAAACGTTTTGCCCTCAGACTGGTTGTAGAAGGTGTATCCAACGGTTTCCCTTGGATATTCCACAAAGATGCACTTATCCGCTTTTGATTCGAGTTTGTCAGGCTGAAGTTTCCTAACATAAGCCTCACAACCCCAAATCTTCAAGTGAGACAACTTTGGTTTCTTGCCATGCCATTCCTCAAATGGTGTTGTCTTTACGGATTTGGACGGTGCCCTATTAAGAATGTAAGCGGCAGTTTCTAATGCATACCCAAGAATGACACAGGTAAGTCGGCATGAGACATTATCGATCGTACGCTATCCAATAGAATTCGATTACGTCGCTCAGAAACACCGTTACGCTGAGGTGTTCCTGCCGGCGTAAGTTGTGGTACGATGCCACAAGTCTTAAGATGATCGCCAAACTGGTGACCTAAATACTCGCCTCCTCGATCGGATCGAAGGTGCTTGATTTTCTTCCCGAGTTGATTCTCGACCTCACTCTGAAATTCCTTGAACCTTTCGAAGGTTTCAGACTTATGTTTCATTAAGTAGATATACCCATATCTGCTTAAGTCATCTGTGAAGGTCACGAAGTAACGAAGACCATTGTGTGTGGGGACGTTCATAGGTCCACATACATCTGAATGTATGATCCCTAAAAAGTCTTCCGCACGCTCCATTGTTCCATTGAATGGAGTCCTTGTCATCTTGCACATAAGGCATGGTTCACATGTGTCAAGGGATCCAAAATCCAATGACTCCAGAAGTCCATCATCATGAAGCTTCTTCATGCGCTTTTCACCAATATGACCAAGTCGACAATGCCACATCGTCATGTGTTCTTCGCCACTAGGTTTTAATCTTTTGGCCTCTACGTTATCAATATGAAGTATATCACAATCGAGATTAAGAATGAATAAGCCATTATTCTCCGGTGCGTGAACATAAAACACATCATCCTTATAAATCGCACAACCAATTGTATCTGACTTAAAAGTATAGTGGTCTCGCTTCAAGCAAGAACCACTAACGATGTTCACACTCAATGTGGGTACATAGTAGCACTTATTCAAAATCAAAACTAATCCCGAAGGGAGACTAAGATGCTTCGTGCCGACCGCCACCACTTCAATCTGGCAGCCGTTTCCCACGCGCATCGTCACTTCATCTTTCATCAAGCGTCGCCTATTCCGTAGCCCCTAAGAGGAGTTAGAAATATGAGCAACAGATCTTGTATCAAATATCCAGGATTTGTTCCCAGCGCTTGTTAAGAAAAGATCAATAACATGTATATCAAATATACCTTTGTCTCTTCTGACAATCTTGGCATCCTTCTTATCCTCTAGGTACTTGGGGAAGTTGCATTTCCAGTGACCATCACCCTTGCAGTAGAAGCACTCAACGCCGGGCTTGGGTCCAGGTTTGGGTGCCTTACGAGGAGTGACAACTGGCTTGTCACCCTTCTTCGGGCTTCCCTTCTTTCCCTTCTCCTTCTTGCCAGACTTCTTGAATTCAATGGTCTTGTTGACCATGAATACAGCATGCTCCTTCTTGTCTCAACCTCAGATGTTTTCAGCATGGCGAACAAATCAGAAGGGGTCTTAGTCATCCCCTGCATGTTGTAGTTCAACACAAAGCCTTTCTAGCTAGGGGGCAGCGACTGCATCACCCTATCAACAGCAAGTTCATCTGGAATCTGACATTCCAGAGCATTCAAACGTTGAACGTAGCCAGACATCTTGACCACGTGCTCACTAACACTGCTATGCTCATCCATCTTTGCTGAGAAGAAAGCTTCATAAGCCTCATAACGTTCAACCCTGGCTTGGGGTGCAAAGCCGGCCTTGAGGTCGGTGATTATCTCATATGCACACATCCTCTCAAAGCGTTTCTGCAGCTCAGCCTCCATGGAGTAAAGCATTCCACTCTAGACAAGGTTGTAATCATCCGTCTTGGAGAGGTAGACATTCTTCTCATCCTGACTAGCGTCTGCTGGTGGTTCGTCACCTAACGCGGCCTCTAGTACGTATGCCATCTTGAGGGGAACGAGGAGAATCCTCAGAGTGCGGAACCAGTTGGTGAAGTTTGACCCATCGGTTTTCAGTTTGTCTTTGTCTAGGAATGACCCTAAGTTGAATGAGGGGCGAGGTGCAGCCATCTACAATGGTTATTTGCAAAACACATATTTAGACTTTCTTCATAATTGGAGTTCAATTTTAATTAATTCTAAAACTCCCACTTAGTTAAACATCTCTCCAAATTTACTAAGTGATTAACATAATCCTAGTTTGAATGATCATCCTCGAATATCACATGGCCGACGACACATCTCCCTAGGTAGGCCATCATGCCAATCATATCCGTTATATGACTCATGCTTAACCTTTCGGTCATCCGTATCCCAAGCTCATATCTACATATGTCAAGCCTGCCAGTCAAACCTTAGTGTATGGTTGTTCATCAAGGCCATATCTGCATGTGCTAGGCTTGCCAAACCCAACCTCATGCGATCGCTAATGTATGTATGACACCCGATCGTCATGGCCTGCCTATCATAAAGAGATCCTTCCAGGCGGTGCCCACTAAGGGAGAATACAATCATGGTATTGAGAGAGATTATCCTATCATGCTACCGTCGCATATCTAGCATATTAGCAAGACAGGAAGTAAAACTGTAAATTATACAAGCTATGATCCCCCCTTACATGCAAATTAAAGTTAAAACGCCTTCTACTTTATCTTTTGCAAGTTTTACGTGGCTGTTAAGGGGTTTCGAGAGAGAATCGCTTTCTATCCTGCGAAAACAAGCAATAACACCAATCCTGCAATTGTCTCTATTACACCCCTGTCGGGGCCCTCCGTTGCAAACGTCTTCGCGTCGCTAATGTTAGAGAGATAGACACCCCCCAGCCACTTATATGGTACAAGCCATATGTCAAGCGTGGAACCAGTCTCGCGTAAACGCGTAAGGTCGGTCGGGGCCGCTTCATCAGGACATTGCCGCAACGCTAAACGAGTACACGTGGGAGGGTAACAATTGGAGAATTGATGCCCACATCCTAGATGTGTTCTACCCGTACAATACATCTACGCATAGCCTTGCTCTTGATACCACTATTGGGGATCGGCGCAGAAAACAAAATTTTCCTACCTACGAGTCCCGAACCCAAGATCTATGCTATGCTGATGTATGTAATGGAAGGAATCGGTGTTCATACCTTTGAAGACCGAAAGAGGGAAACGTTCCTCGAAAGTGGTTGGCGTAGACTCTGATCCTATGAACTCCCTGTCATGTTGAAGAACCTCCGACGATGAAGTAGCACCACACGTGTAGTGCCTCACGGGATTACACACGTACGGTGCAACCGACGTCCCTCCGGGCTCCGAACCAGAAGAGCAGCGGAAAGAAGATTGATCCGGATCCCGATTCCGGCAGCGCGACGGCGTCCGGATGATGGTGAAACCCCCAACCAGGTGCAAACTCCAAACCAGGCGAGTCCGCTCTAGGTCGGAGAAAGAGAGAGAGAGAAGCTCAATGTTGTGTTGAAAAAGGCACCCCTACCCCTCCTTATATAGGCCAAGGAGGGGCTCCACCCCCTCCCCTTCCCCCATGTGGGACTAAACCCCCAAGGGGGGGGAGTGGTGCGGCTAGGAGGGGGGATGGGCCCCTCCCTTGGCGCCAAGCCCAAGGGGGAGGCTCCCCCTTCCCCTCATGGGCCTTTTAAGGCCCATATACCTTTTCACATTTTTAATTAATTATTTAAATCATTTTTAAAATTTAATTCTGTTAATTAAATAATAAAACATATTTAAACATTAATATATATTATTTTGAACCTTTCAAAATATCCGGAACAGCTTCCGGCACCTCCCGGTACATTTCCGGTGTTTTCTCTCTTTTCACCGATGATCCCGAATCAATCCTTAATGCATCGATTGCCCTTAAGTGTGACACCCTACGGTCCGGGAAACAGTAGACATGATCGAGACACTCTCTGACCAATGACCATCATGTGGGATCTGGTTACAATCCTTGATGTGCCCCTACGCTTCCATCGAATAAACTTCATCGCTGTTGAACCGTTAACAATATGACTTGATCCCTTTGTGCTTCGGTACTATGTTTGTCCGAGGTATGATCATCGGTATCCAATACCTAGTTCTTCCTCGTCTCCGACATAACATGTTTACTCGTCTGTGAATATTACATCTCTTGTGACCTAGTCACTTGCTTGCAAGCTATTGATGCAACACCACCGAGTGGGCCCAGAGTACCTATCTGTCACTCGGATTGACAAATCCCGCTCTGATCTATTTCATACTGCTCAACATATCTACTTAGGAATACCCAAGATACACCTTTTCAGTTACCATGTTTCAGTGTAACGGTTAATGCACTCAAAGCATCCTAATAGATAGCAATTATGTATGATCATCACGGTCTAAGTATTCAGTCACTATGTTATTAAGTCATCGCAATGCTGAACTTATGTGACTTGATGACACTGCAATGCTTAAGGTGGGTGTGTGTCCATCACATCATTCTCCTAATGATATGACCTCATTGTCAATAGACTATTATGTTCTCATGATCAGGAAACCTTGATCATCAATTGCCCAATGAGCTAGTATGCCTGAGTTTAACTAGGGACCAGGTTGTTATATATCACACGTATATTAATGTTTCCGCTTAATACAGTTCTAGCACAATATATAACGTATTATGAACAAACAGATATGTGACAAATATCTTTATTAATTTGCCTCTAGGGCACATATCCAACATGTTTGTGGTCCCAACCAGCTAACAACTGGAGCCACATAAATGGGGCATTCACGCCCGTGCCATCCGAGAGAAAAACACGGCTAATAACATACCAAACATAGGCCCGAGGATGTTTCTGCACCTCTTCTGAATCCTCCGCTAACTCAGGGGGGAAAACTGCAAAATTCTCAGCAATCCAAGAAAAAGGAGCACCAGCTAACTTCTTCGGGATCCTCAGCTCCTTCCCGAGCAGACAAACCATAAGGTCACGCCATCCACCCGTATCGATGCTTAAACACACAGGCTCACCAGATATGGGAAGTGCCAGGATCATTGAAACATCCTGCAATGTGACAGTCATCTCTCCACACGGCAGGTGAAAGGTATGTGTCTCAGGGCGCCACCGGTCAACGAGTGCGGTGATAGCACATGGGTTCATCTTTGGCATCCCACGAGAAGCGAGTTGAATAAAAGAGAGAGGCCTCGTCCGTGGAATATAATTCGTGTAGCGCTCATCATACTGCATCTTCGGACGCTTGGGAGTGGACGAACCATCCACCCTTGCAGACCTCAAGTGGAAGTGGCTAAGAAACACATCATCTTCTGCAATACGGCGCCCATGATGCACTTTGCCATATGCATCGAGGAGAAGAGAATACCCAGACATCCTGCAAAAATAAATTTACAAGCTATGTGAGAACAACTATCAATCTAAATAACAAAATAATTAACACCACAAAATCAACTATCAAAAAATTGTGGTGTTGCGAATTTCCTAATGTTAGCAAGTCCAGCGCTCATGCTAATCATACTAACTTCTTTTCTCTTTTCCTTTTACCATCATTTTCGCTCCTCTTTTCTTTCACTAATTTCTTAATACATGGTATTGTTCCACCGCACTCATCTATATGTTTTCTAATGGTTGACAGCAACAGGCTTATATTTTATTTTAGTTCAATGTTTTTCTAGCAATTGGTATGTGAATTTACATGTTTATCATCTTTGCCAAATATAAATGCAGTGAGTAGTTTTTGTAAACAGGTAATTGCTAGATATCTTTGATTAGGCAGAAGAGTTAAACTCATCACGAAAAATATAAGTGGTATTTTTTTTTCAAATCCATGACATATCTTTGATTGTATCAAATCATATATACAATATACTGATGTAGCAATTCTCTATCTTGATGACCTTGAGCTATTGTTCTAGACGAATTCCTAGTTGGTATTCATGTATTGTCTTTCTAGCCATAGTAGAGAGACAGAGAGACAGAGGAGTGGATGGCATACCTGGGCGCCGGGGAGGAGAGGATGGAGCCGACCAGTAGAGAGGCAAAGGGGATGGGATGGAAATGAACCAAGCGCCGGGGAGGAGATGATGGAGCCGGCCTATCTAGCCATATCCACAGCCGGCCATGGTGGTGCTACAAAAAGTGAGAATGTGAGAAGAGATAGAGAGCAGGGAGAGAAAGGGGGCCAAGGAGGGGGCTCACCGGAGCGGGAGAGAAGGGCGGTGGAGGGCGGCCGACACGGTCTCGCGGTAGGCGGCGGCCGGCAGGAGGTCGCGTGCTGGCGGTAGGGGGCGGCGCCGCCCTGCTTCCTCTATCGCTCGGGGGGGGGGGGGGGGTACTGTCGAACGGGGAACCAGATCAGATCGAGTCAAAATAACCCTAAGTTCCATGGCGCCAGGAGGAAAGGCGTCATAGTTCCATGTATGGCGCCACGAAGGAAGGCGCCATGGTACTTGTCGACGTGGACAGGGCCCAGTGGCAAGGGGTATGGCGCCTTTGGGTAGGGCGTCATGGTGCCTGGCATGGCTTCATAAGGGCGGGGCCATGAAAAATGGTCATTTTGTGAAGAAAAAAATTAATTTTGGGTTCAGTTTGTGTTTTAAATTCAAACAAGGGTTAAATTTGTAAAAAATTTCACTGAAAGCGCATCACCGAAAAGCACTGGAATAAATCCAGAAAAATGCGATCATCAATGTCAAATCTGAGATTTGAACTCTGGTGGACTGGGAATACAACTATCCACCTAACCAACTCAACCACATGTTGATTCGCAAGCTTGTTATCCTTAGATACGCACGATCTGATGGCCCATCGTATGGTTACGAATGTGACGAATTTTTTCAAAACATCTGCCGATCGAGTAATAAAGTGGGTCGTTTACCCTTAAAAAAAGTCTGGTGAAAACTGCAAGTCCTCCATTTGGGCAACAGCAGGCCACCACCGCTAACACACCGACGGGCACTACGCTGAAGAACCCGTACTCTGGAGTCTGGCCCTCTGCCGCTCACAAACAGTGCAGAACCGACGACACAAGTCAAGAAGGCACATGAGATGAGTGCATCCTGTATCCACAACAAGGAAAAATCAAGAGAGAAATTAGAAGAAGATAATGGCACATTAAATGTTTTCGAAAACCAGGGTCCCGCACCCCGCGCGCGGCCCTATATAAAGGCGCGTCTTTAGCAGTCAGTCACTCACCGGCGCCACCAGTACCACCCCCCACCCACTCCCCCACCCTCTCCTCTGCTCGGAAGCAGAGCGGCCATGGCGCGCGCCTCGATTCGGCTGGCGCTGCTCGTCGCGACGGCGACGGCGTTGGCGGTGGCGGGAGCCAGCGTGTCCGTGGATGCGGCCGGGAACGGGACGTTGTACGAGATGCGCGCGCGGCAGGCGCGGAGGGAGGCGCTGGAGAACGGCCTCGGCAGGACGCCGCAGATGGGGTGCGTACTTTGACAACTTCCATCCTCTTTCCTTCTTCGTTTTTTCACCTCGTACAGTAATAATAACAATACCACATTCGAATCCTCCGCCTTACGCTACACCACAGCTCAAATCAATGACCACGAACAAAGCAAAAGCTTTATAACATAGTAGAAAATATCATTGAAAATTATGAGTAGGGTTCGTGGTAAAGAATCTGCCGTGGTGATAATGGTACACTTTCGGGGGCAAGGAAAGGGGGGCATTTATATTCCTGTGGCTTGCAGCGGAAGCGAAAGGTGCATGCCCAAATCTCTCGCAGCGGCCACCGAGTCGTTCGTTAAGCCAGCCACTCCGCTTTTATCATCATCATGGCCATGGGGAAGGGTTTTGGACGCTTTTGCTAAAGCCTCTTTGCTTCCGCACGCTATATTTCCATTTTCTAATCCAGATGGAGTAGTTTTCTTTTTTCCTTCTTGTGGCTCGATATAGAGACGAGAGAATGGGGCATTGAGGAGGATAGCATACTGGATCCACCGATTTTTCTATGGAATCTCTCGTTATGGCATGGTATGATAGAAGACGCATCTCCATGAAAGAAACCAAAACAGAAAAGCGCGGAACAACCGAGGAGCAAAGCACGCCCAAAGAACAGGGGAAATATTTGACCACATCTTTTTGTCTGTGCCTTCCTTTTTCCCGTTTTTCCATGGTGATGGTGTGGTGTGGCCTTTTGTGCCTGTCCCTTGGCCTCTCTCTGTACTCGCCGTTGCAGACAGTCAGTACTCCTAGTTAAACACTGAAACTTGAACCGGACGTGTTTTACGATTTCGATTATCTGCCTGTTGAGCGACTTGGAAATTCTTTTTTTTTACCATGGTACTCCCTTTGTAAAAAGTAAAGAAATATAAAAACGTTTAGATCACTAAAAGAAGGTGGTACGTAATACTAATATAGTAGGTATCTGTGTGTCGGTTGCTCGGTTGGGACTTGTTTTTGCTGCTACTCCTGTGCATTATTGGCACGTACTGCTACTAGAAGCAAACATATGCCATACGTAGGCATCGTCGTCGTGGGTCACCATTTCGCTTCTAAACAACCTCGTCGTCATGACTCATGACTCATCATGGTCGTGATCTTCCCTTTGACGTAATTCGTCACGGGTCGCGATTTTCTCATGTTATTTAAACTGATCTGACTTAATCTAACCCTGGTGACGAAACATTTCGTGTGTTAGGTGGAACAGCTGGAACCATTTCTACTGCGGGATCAGCGAGGAGGTCATCAGGGAGACAGGTACCCGAAGACACTTGCTCCTTTCCCCGCAAAAAAAAAAAAGACACTTGCTCCTTCCTACTACCACTTTTATTCAACCCCCATTTCAACTCTCAAATCTTGTGCCTTGCCTGTACATTGTTTCCCTTTCAGTTCTTCAATGCACATTCGGTCCAATCACTGGCTAATTTTGCTGTGTTGTCCTACATGTCTTTATCATGCCGAACGCTACCCTGTAACAGTAGGTTAGCCAAAAAATCGTTAAGGCTTCGGTGATGCTGACTGGGGACAATTATATCATGGAAAAGACCAGCACCCCAATTGTCTCTCGCCAACATAGTAGTAGGTTCCTCGTGTCCAAGGAAACTATAGCCATAGCCACATCGGCCATTGTGCGGTGCGTCGTCGGTGCACCGAGACATCCTGGAGATTTTTGTGAAGACTAGGAGGCGTCAGCGTCTGCGTCGGCACCAGGCGTTGCCACCAAGAGCCACAAAACCTCTATCTGTCCTCACCCCTGTCGGCCCGGCATAGCCCACCAGAGCTTGTTGTTGGTAGTTGCACTCACTGCGGAGTATGTTTACAGCTTGCAAACAGCAAGTTGCACCTTGCACGGACCATACAAACAATGCGACAGCCGCTGCGCATTGCCGTATCCTCTCCTCCAAATCTTTATTCCTTGAGCAGCACCAGCCTGATCAGATCTGGGATTCATCCATCCATTCACACACAGACGCGTTTTCTCCTTTTCAATGATTCAGAGATGCTTTTCGCCTTTTGTCCCTGAAATCTGCATAAAAAAACAATCTAATGCAGCCATGCTTTAGTACCTTGTAGATTTTCTTATAGCTTAATAGCTCCAATCTAGCACTCGAGAATGGAAACATTCCAAGCATGAAGCATGTGTGGCTTCACAAGTCACAATTATACCCACCGAGAGGAACACCTTCACAGGCCACATGTGCTACATACAGACTTGTTTATTTCTCTGTAGCGGAAGATATGCAGAGGGTCTACCATGCTGGATATGAATAGGCCTTTGTGCAGGATTCTGATGGGAATTGTCTTTGATTGCCATGTTCATGAGGGGTGATGAGGACCCATATCCGCATTTAAGGCCGGCCAACCGAATCGATTACGAAAAGGGCTCCATTGGTTCTCTCTCAGAATCTGTTTCCTGAGAATATGATTGGGCTGGTTTAGTCGTTTATGTTGACAGCATGCGGACGGCAGATGAGGTTTTCCAGTCTTTATGTTCCGATGGAGCTAAATAAATCGATTGACCATAGTGTCACAAGCCACAATGGTCTCTACAATCTATGAGGTTGTCCACAGATGGACATATCAGGATAGGGACTTCTGAGCTAACAACTTGGGTCAGACATAGCGCCTTGCAGCCTAACCAGTAACCACCCAGCTCTAATACAATAAAAGGAGGCATGCACCTGCTCCTCTTGTACTCACCCCCATCCACACATCACTGTGGTTAGTTGGTGCTAGAACCACTGATGAGTCACTAGACTTGGGTTGTTGGTGCTGGACCAACACCAACAACAACACCCCGTGATGATCTTTGTTGTCTTGCTGGTGTTACGTTACACTTATCATAATAATTGTGTCGTCGTTTTATGCAAAGCTCTTTTCTTATATATCAACTGTTTTGTTTTCCTTCAGCTGATGCAATTGTGAATACTGGTCTGGCGAAATTGGGCTATAAATATGTTAACATCGGTATGATTTACTCTCTGAACCATATTTCACCTGACATGTTGAACACGACTACTAAAATACTTTTAACAGTATGTAAATCTTACTCAAATGTGTGTCATGTCTCTTGTTTCAGATGATTGCTGGGCAGAACTAAACAGGGATTACCAGGTAAAGGAGATAAACTTGACACAAGAGCATTGCTAACCATACCTATCATTTTCAGTATGTTGCAACTGCGGAATTATGTTCCTACACAATCCAATAAATTCATCTAAACAATAGTAAAACATAATTGCCTGTGCATACTATTTTCAAGATGATATGCAGCGTTTTAGAAGCAGAATATTATGCATATGGATACTATTTGTATTATTTTTGCTGTCAGTATTGATAATGTTTTGTCACTATTTCTCAGGGTAACATGGTTCCAAACAAACAAACATTCCCCTCTGGCATCAAAGCACTTGCAGATTATGTGCACGCGAAAGGGTTGAAGCTTGGTATCTACAGTGATGCTGGGTATGTTAGCTATCCAATTTATCATAACAATAACACTAATTTGTTCTCAATACTGTATCAACTAAGCTCTTCATTATCTCAAGAAAACCAGAATGATAAACTCGAAATGAAGTGAAACTAACTGTTACCGTGTACTGCAGGACACAAACATGCAGTAACAAAATGCCTGGATCTCTCGATCACGAAGAGCAAGATGTGAAGACTTTCGCGTCTTGGGTAAATACCCTTTATAATTATTTACCTGATGGCTCATGCCATACCAACATTGACACCATAAATTCTGATGTTGCAATTTGTGTGTTTTCGTCTGCAGGGAGTTGACTATCTGAAGTACGACAACTGCAATGATGCTGGCAGGAGTATCACGGAAAGGTACAGAGAATATCACCTCAAACTGCGGCATGACCAGTGGTGCATTGGGTCTTATGTGTTACTAGGTTGTGAAGTAAATTGCCATGGTTAATGCAGATACACTAGGATGAGCAACGCCATGAAGAAATACGGGAAGAACATCTTCTTCTCACTCTGCGAATGGTGAGTTTGCTAGGCATAACATAACATTTTAGGATGAAAAGGAGAAACATCAAAAGCATTGCTGATTCACTCTTGTGTGTTTAGGGGAAACGAAAACCCTGCTACATGGGCACGTGGCATGGGTAATAGCTGGAGGACAACTGGCGACATTGCTGATAACTGGAACAGGTGCTGCTCGTTTCATCTACGAGCTCTGGAATTTTGGTCAAGTAGCCACTTGAATTAGCAGGACTGATCATAGTTACCTTGTTACTTCAGCATGACATCCCGCGCGGACCAGAACGACAGATGGGCGTCCTACGCCGGACCTGGTGGATGGAACGGTAAGAGTTTCAGACGACTCCCTGTACGATTTGTGAGCTTCATTGGAACTGATCAATAGACGATGTTCTGCCCCAATCTCAGATCCTGATATGCTTGAAGTTGGAAATGGTGGGATGTCTGAAGCCGAGTACCGCTCACACTTCAGCATTTGGGCACTTGCCAAGGTACACATTTTGTCCCATGTGCATTTAACAATGGAGTTGCTTCAGTTCTCAAAAGTTTTCCTCACTGCAATCCTGGCTTTGAGTTGTGTAGGCTCCTCTTCTGATCGGGTGCGACGTGCGCTCGATGAGCCCGCAGACAAAGAACATAATCAGCAATTGGGAGGTCATCGCTGTCAACCAAGGCAAGGATTCTCTTGCACTTATTTGCTCATGATACCTTCTTCATACGGGATTTTCAATCTACTCATACCACAAGTGTCTCAACAGATAGCCTAGGCGTCCAGGGAAAGAAGGTGCAATCCGATGGTGGATTGGAGGTATTGCTCACCTCGATTCAAATCTCTTAGTGCTGGCTACCATGACAAAATTTGACCAACGGCACAGTAAGACATAGCTTTAGCATGCTTCTGAAACTGCAACTGAAATTGGGGACATATTTTTGTAGGTGTGGGCTGGTCCTCTCAGCAGCAACAGGAAGGCCGTGGTTCTATGGAACAGGCAGGGGTACCAGGCAACCATCACTGCACACTGGTCAAACGTTGGACTTCCGGCATCCGCGTCCGTCACCGCTCGCGATCTATGGGCGGTAAGCTTGCTTTCTTCAGAGCTCATTGCTCATGTGTAGCAAACCACCGTTGCATATCCCAGGGTTCAACTTCCATCTTTTTGTGCAGCACTCCTCCTTCTCCGCTCAGGGGCAAATATCAGCGTCAGTGGCGCCTCATGACTGCAAGATGTACATCCTGACACCAAAGTAATTGTAGACGGGAAAGCGTAGCAAGTCGATCCATCAAGATTCAGGAAAATGGGTTTGCAAGGAGAAGGATCGATAGAGCTGAAACCAATAGAGATGTGTGATTTGGTTAGAAATAAGTTGCAAGTGTATGTAAGGTGCCATCAGATGTGTTTGTCAAGATTGCAAGTTGTAACGAAAGTTGCAGCAATAAGAACGGGTTTCATAGCAGCAAGTCATATACTCAACTCCTAGTTCATACTCTGATCCTCGCCCCATCTGAGATCTAATTCATCCGTCAACTCTCTCCACCGCCCTCTTCCTCTTCGCTTCCATTTGTGTGCTCCGGCAGTCTTCATCGTCTGCGGCTCCCTCCCTCCTGCTCCCTCCACCGGCGACGCCGACTGGGCTGGAGTAGGAGGGCGGGTATGTCAGCCAGTAGCTAGGTTTTTCTACTTCCTGTTGAGCTTTTTCCGGCTGTCTTCAAGCGGCGGCGGGATGGGACGGTGGTGGATCTTGAGCCGGCATCCAAGGTGGACGGTGGGGCAGATCCAGGCGGTTCCGGGCTCCCTCAATAAGCTTGACTTAAATCTCGGGAAGGTTCTTCTCCAAGCTCTCCTCGCTGCTCTTCTCTTGATCCATCGAGGCGATGGACAGGATGGGTGGTGGCAGATGGCTCGGGGGAGATTTGTCCTCTCAGATCCGGTTGCAGCTCATCACAAGAATCGTTCGACGGTGATCTTTGACTCGCCGTCGACCAGTATATGGGCGCAAGCGGCTAGAAGCCGGCGTCTCTTCTACCTCCAGGCCACTGAGCTAAGATGGAGGCCTTTGAGCTCCTGTAGCGTGGCGTCCTTCGGTGCTTTTGCCCCAAGTGGCTTGTTCGCCGGCGGCATAAGCACTGACCACGACGGGTTGCTCCGACGAACTCGCGGTGAAGTTGGACCCGATTGCTCTTCAAGATTTAGATCTAGGGTCCTTCTTGTAATTTATAAGCCCTTCATTTTATTTGCAAAATTTCAGAGGGGCTTCCTTGTACTTTGTACCACTGCTGTGATTTAATGCATATCGGGTCTTGAGACCCTTCCCGTTCAAAAAAAAAGTTCATACTCGGAAGTCCTCCTGAGGCTAGTTGTCACACTTTATCCTAACTCATCAGCTTGTGTTAAAAAAAGTCAAAACCAATTCTCAAAACACGTGGGTTTTCACCATTTTGACACATATGTGTCATATGATATACAAATATGAAATGAATATAAACTAAAATATGAATATTACAACAAATCATCCAAATTATTATAATAATGGTTCAAATGACAACAAATAATTCAATACAAGAATTGTTCTGAATACAACAATGATACAAATCACACATAAATGATCAAATGAATGAAAATGGCAAAATTTTACTACCCATGCAACTACCAAGTGTGCTCAATGAGATCGTGATGAAGATGGGTGTGGGTGCTCGAGTCTTCAATCTCTCGGTATGTCTGAAGGAATGCTTTGATGCGGTCAGGGTTTTTAGCTGGCTTCACACGGCTACCGACATTGTCGTAGAAGAGCTCCAAGTCAAAGTCTCTCTCGCCTTCGATGATTATGTTGTGAAGAATCACACAACATGTCATTATGTTGCCGAGGGTTTTCTTGTCCCAAAAATAAGGAGGACCACAAACAATGGCAAACCTAGCTTGCAAAAGAACGAAGGCTCTCTCAATATCCTTTTGGCATGCCTCTTGTGCCTTGGCAAATACATCTTGCTTCCTATTTGTGGGATTTGACATGGTCTTAACAAATGTAGACCAAATAGGATAAATATCGTCGACAAGATAATACCCCTTTGTGTAGGGATGCCCATTCACCGTGTGCTGCAACCAAGATCATCACTAGTAGCAAGCCTAGCAAACAGAAGAGATCGATGCAACACATTGATGTCATTGAGGGTGCTTGGTAAACCAAAGAAGCAATGCCAATCCACAAATCCTCGGATGCAACATCCTCTAGCACAACTGTTACATCACGTCTCTTGCCACAATACTGCCCATGACATGCCTTCAGGTAGTTTTATCAAGTCTAATGCATGCAGTCAATACTTCCTAGCATGCCCGGCCGACCTTGCCTCTCATTTTTCTCCATCAACATTTATGTGTTCCTCATTGGGTGCTCGAAGATAAAGAGGACCAAAAACATGGATCATCACTTTGGCAAACCTACGCGCTGACTCAATTGTAGTATCTTCGCTAATCCGAAGATACTCATCGGCGTAGTCTACCGGAATACAATATGCGATCACTCTCATTGCTGCGAAGATCTTTTGATATGCGCTAAATCCAATTAATCCCACAACGTTTCTCCGATGGCTAAAAATCGAGAATCGGCCTCGCAAGCTTCTACTATCTTTATGAAGAGGGATCAATGCATTCGGTACCTCCTTCGGAAGACGTGTGGTGAATACGTAGGTACCTCCATGAAGTAATCTCGCATCAGCAGCTCATTCCCAAGATGGCGGTTGCGAGGGATGCAAAGGTGACCGACCTTTGATCCTCGTTGTCTCTTCTTCTTCCTATCCTCGAGTTCCTTCTCGGAGAGAACCACCACCACCATTTGTTGCCAGTGGTTCTCCACTAGCTTCTCTATGTTTGAGTCGTCAGACGAGGACGAATCCTCGAGCAAAAATTGCTCACACGGGCTTAAATCCATCTACAAATCGCAATGAAACTCGTATGAATGGAAATCATCAGTGTACCATAATTTAATCGAAGAAACACTCACCGACGGATCTGGGTGGCGGCGACGCGGTGGAGACTTCGAGTGGTTGATCCGGGGCTGTGGCGAATAGGTGGCGGCTTCCACCGCTAGAAATGGCCGGAATCGAGGGCAGCATGCGGGAGGCGACGATGGTGGCCGGGAGCGGAAACGGGGAGGGTAACGTGCCCGGGATGGAATGTTCCTCGCGCCAACGGTTTTCTCAGATACAAGGCACCGTTGGGGCGGAAGCAGAACATGTGTTTTCGCGGTTCGAGGTTTTGTTTTCGCGTCCCAAATTTTTTTAAAAGGTCGGGCGCGTTTATGGTGTCTCTTTGGATCACTTTTTCCACGCAAAACTAAAAGATCCCAAAGTGGAAAAATAAAAAAGATCCCAAAGCGGACAAATGAGAGAAAATAAAAAAGAGCCATGGAGGAGAAAGTAAATATAAAGGAGAGGGGGCAACACTACTATCCTTTAAATTCACACGTGTGCTTCAAAGTAGCACTTGTACTTCAGTTTGTAGAGAGTTTATATTATTATTGCATAACTATGTGGGGACCTTACACTATAGAACTTGGCTTGTATATTCCAATGATGAGCCTCCTCAAAAATAACTCTAGGTCTTTATGAGCAAGCAAAGTTGGATGCACCCCCACTAGTTCCATTGGAGAGCTTTCATACACTTGTAGTTCTATGTGCATCTTTTGCATGGAATTCCCTACTCCTCACACCATATCTATCATAAGGATTTCTCTTGCCTAATGGTTGTCCTCATTGGTGTGAGATTTTCTCACTTTTTGACTTCCTATCCCCATCATTATTCGCTTTGCCATCCTAAGTGCCATTTCTCTTGCTTGCGCTCATTGATTGCATGAGTTTCTCAAAGTCAAAAGGGAGATAATCGGATAGTCTTGTAATTGGTCGGCGGTCTGGGATGAGTCATGTTAAAATTCCAAAGATACCTTGTGAGATATTTAGTAGACAGACTTCTCAACGACTATTTAGTATATTTAAACTCTCAACCTTCCTCACTCTGCACGGGATTACCGATTGGAGACATTCGAGTTAGGGACAACAAGAGCTCTTTTGCCTTTTTGTTCTTACTTTACTTGTTTCAATACTAGATATAGACTCCTGCTTTATATCACTTTGTCTCCATTTATACATCTTGATTACTTTACTTGATGTTCTTAATTATGTTGGTAACATGTCACCAAAAAGTTATCTTTGTTATTGAAAGGATCGGAATGTCGACTAGAGGGGGGTGAATATGCGACTAACAAATTTTAAGATTTTCTTAATAAAATAAGGCTCAACAATAAAGATATGTTGTCTAGATGTGCAACTAAGTGAGCAACCTATATGCCAACTAATGCAAGACTATATGAGCAAGCAAGATATAAGCAATGAAAATAACTTGCACAAAGTAAAGGTAAAAGGGAACATGGGAGATAAGGATATGTTGCCGAAGTTCCTCTCTTTCGAGAAGTATGTCTCCGTTTGGAGAGGGTGTGGAGCACAATGCTCACACGGAGCCAATGAGGGCCACCCTATTTCTCCTCATGCTCTTACCAATGCAAGATGCAGTGATCCACTACGCAGTAGCCTTGAAGGTGGCGACCGAGCCTTTACATACAAGGTTGGGGCAATCTCCACAACTTAATTGAAGGCTCCCAACAAACCACAAAGCTTCACCACAATGGAATATGGCTTCAAGGTGACCTCATCCGTCTAGGACACCAACGCACCCAAGAGTAACAAGATCCACAAGGGATTAATGGGGGGGGGGAATCAAATATCATTTGGTGGAAGTGTAGATCGGGGCCTCATCTTCCAAACCCTAGAGAATCAACAAGTATTGATGGCTAGGGAGGGAGATCGGGCAAGAATGTAGCTTGGGCATCAATGGAGGAGAGAGAAATAAATGAGGTAGGTCAACTTGGGGAAGAAGACCCCCTTTTATAGGTGGGCACAAAACAAGCCGTTGGCAGCCCACCAACCACGGTACTACCGCTCTGCGAGCGGTACTACCGTAGCGGGAGAGGAACTACCGCCCCCACGGTACTATCGAGGCCCAGTGTCGTGCCCACTACCGCGGAGTCCAGATGATTTCAGGTAGTGAGTACGATACTAGACCACGGTACTACCGTGGCGCGGTACTACCGCACCGGGCACTGTACTACCGCCCCACGGTACTATCGAGGCCGAGTGTCGTGCCCACTACCATTGAGTCTAGAGGATTTAAGGTAGTGGGTGCGGTACTAGACCACGGTACTACCGTGGCGCCGTAATACCACACTGGGAGCGGTACTACCGCCCCATGGTACTACTAAGGCCCAGTGTCGTGTCCACTACCGTTGAGTCCAGAGGATTTACGGTAGTGAGTACGGTACTAGGCCACGGTACTACCGATCCTAGAGCGGTACTACCACCCTGGCAGAGCCAGGGAGCACATGCCACCATGTAAAAAACCTCCACGATGCAAAGTAAAATATGTGGGTGCAGAAAGTGTGTATGTGTGATGATTCCACCCACCCTTCCACAGCGGATCCCCTCTCAATAGTACGGATTTCCTACGACTCAATTCACCAAAAAGAAATCAAAAGGACAACTCCGTCTTCATGCTCCATCAACCGAGGAGAAGATAATCGCCTCGTGCCATGAATATAATTCTCTGAAATGCTCATCGCACACGGTTAATCCGTAAATGTATTGTCATCAATCACTAAAACCAACCAAGGGGAAATATGCCTTATCAATCTCCCCCTTTTTGGTGTATTGATGACAACACAAGATTTGCACAATATATAAACAGGGAATTTTAAAGCATGTCATTTATCTACAAAATATAGACGGTCTCCCCCTAGATGTGTGCACCAATTCAAATATGCCTTTGGAATGCAAGACACACACATTAGGAAGAGCACCCCCCCCCTATATTTTACAAACTAGGTCATACTAGCTAGCAACAACAAATATGTGAGCATAAACATAATATGAAACATAGGATGGCATCACTTTATTAGACATAAAGAGTACGGAACATAGGATAGCATATGTCTCACACCATACATATAAGAAGTCTCACAAGACGAGTTAAAAAGCAAATGGAAATAAAACGGAGTTCACAGGCGAGGAGAATAAGGCCGAGAAAACACGCTTGTGACTCGCCAACCCTGAAAGCTGCAAATCTCGGAGTCATAAACTCTCTCCCCCTTTGGCATCGAGACACCAAAAATGCAGAGAGCAACCTAACGCCCCAAGGTGATGGAATACTGCTTAGCGGCTTCCCGCCCTTCGTTGGTGAGCCCAAAGTGGAAGGCGTGATGCAGTTTAGCAGTGAGTTTCCCTCGGTGAGGATACCAAGGTTTGTCTCCCGTAGGACTCCGGATATGATAAGTAGGTGTCAGCGGCGCGACTGACGTGGACCTGCACACAGACACAGATAACTTTGTTCCCAACGAAGTTCATAGAGGTTGTCAATCTCTCCGGTCTTGTTGTTCACAAAGGGTAAAACACAAGTGATAATGATAGCAAGTAAAAGCAGAAAAGTAAAGATAGCTTGGAAACGGTAATAAGGATATGGACCGGGATACGTGATGTTCGCTAGTGATGTCTCTCTCCCAAAAGACGATAAAACTTCTATGCGAGGTAAACAAATTACAGAAAGGCAATTGACAGGATTATGAACGCACCGCCATGCTAACTATGCTACAAAAGAAAGGAAGAGGTTCAAAAGCACGGGCAGTACGCCAAGGTAAGTAGACCGAAATCCATCTGCATCTACTACTAATCATCCGCCTTGAGATATCTATCCAGAACATCTCGCTGGTATTAAGTTGCGAGCCCCACCCAAAGTGTAAACTCAAAGCAACAGACAACTGCAATAAAAGAACTTTGCGTAAAGTAAACAATCCTTGTGACCGCGGTCACAAGCACCGTTGTTTTCCCCCTTGTGGCAACAACACATCCCCTAGACTCATTTTTCTGTCACTCAAGCGTGTCATCAGGGAGGCATGAACCCACAATCTAGCACAACGCTCCCTCTTGGAGTCACTACCTACTACTTGGCCAAAACAATAAATAGCAACAGAGAACATGCAAGAATTACTTAGGAACAAAAATATAAAAGATCAAGACCAAATATATTACTCTATCACAATCTGAACATAATCTCATAATCCATCAGATCCGATCAAACTCAACATAGCAACTGTAGAAATATTACAAAGGTGCCTTGATCATGTAGGGCAGCTCACGAGGTCTAAACAATGAAGATCAAAGAGGGGAGGAGAACATCACATAGCTACTGATCACGGACCCATGGTCCAAGAAGAACTACTCACGGGACATCCGGGGAGCATCCATGGTGGAGAGGAGACTCCCGGAGGTCAATCCTCCCTCCGGCAGGGTGCCGGGAAGAGGTCTTCTGGTGCTCCCGATCTTGGTAGCGCGGCGGCGGCGGAACAGAGGCGAGTTCGCGGAATAGGGTTCTGCTTCTGGAGTTTTCCCGTGACGGGGGATATATAGGTGAAAGGGGGCAGCCAGAGGTGGGCCAGGAGCCCCAGGCGCCCCCTTGGCGCGGCCAGGGGTGGGGCCGCGTCGGGTGGCCACCTGGCCCCCCCTTGGCCCCCTCTGGCCCCTCCCGGGCATTTCTCGAAGCTTCCGTCACGCTGATTTTTTCTCTGAATTTTCCCGAATTTTTCTGGCACTTTTTATATGGGGGAAAACTGAAATAGAAAAACAGCAGAAAACAGGAACTGGCACTGGGTGCACTGAGTTAGTAGGTTAGTCCAATTATGATCAAAAATGTATGAAAGTGTATCTAGATCATAGCAATATCACACAAAACATGCATGGAACGAGCAGAAATTATAGATACGTTTTGGACGTATCAACATCCCCAAGCTTAATTCCTGCTCGTCCTCGAGTAGGTAAATGATAACAAGCATAATTTATGTGGTGACATGCTAGCAACTATAAAAGAACTTTGAAAAGTAAAGCAATCAAGGTTAGAGATTCAATTCAAGTCATAACATGCAAGAGTCTATATTAGCATTGAAACAAGTAACAAAAGAACAAAAGGTGCAAGAGCTCTCGCTGTCCGTGACTCGAATGTCTCCAAATGGTGTTTGCGTGCAAGAAAGGGGATAGGGAATACGAGAAAAAGTATTTTTGTGTTGAGAACTCAATCTACTAAAGTGTCACACTTGGTCTTCTTTGGAATCTTATCTTGACTCGTCCCCAGACCACTAGCCAGGTACAAGTCAATTTGATCCACTCCTTTTCGATATTTTGAGCACTCATGCAATGGATGAGCGTAAGCACGAAAGTTGACACTTAGGATGGCAAAGAGAGAATATGGTGGAGGAGGAAGACAAAAAGGATGGGAAAGGCTCACATCAATGAGGACAATCGTAGGCAAGAGATGCCAAATGATAGATATGATGTGAGGAGTAGGGATTGCCATGCAACGGGTGCACATACGAGCTAGGAAGCTCTCCAAACTATATGTAAAAAGATCATCTCTATGGAGTACAAGGATATAAAGGGAGTACTAGTGTGGATCTCTCAAAAGGATAGTAGTGTTGCCCCTTTCTCTCTTTTTATTTCTTTTTCTCTTTTTTCTATTTTTTTGTATTTTTTTGTGGCCTCAAGGGCTCTTTCTATTTAAATCTCATTTGTCCTCTCTGGGATCTTTTAATGTGTCCACTTTGGGATCTTTTCCTCACTTAAGGG
This sequence comes from Bromus sterilis, assembly GCA_950022295.1. Lineage (NCBI taxonomy): Eukaryota > Viridiplantae > Streptophyta > Magnoliopsida > Poales > Poaceae > Bromus > Bromus sterilis. The sequence goes on along the minus strand of OX465601.1, from coordinate 122,043,262 downwards.
CAACACTCTATTTTACAAGAAGGTAGAGGAAATCTTTCACACTTTACAAGGTACTCAAAATCATAAAGAAGATGTAACTAACATGAAGTATGCACTGTATGCTTCTGCCAGTGTAGCAGGAACATGTATGACATGAAGATCAAGTCATGAAGAGGTGGAAGTTGCATGGAAATGTAACTCAGAAAGGCTATGGAAATGCCTTGATAGGTAGGTATGGTGGCTGTTTTGAGGAAAGATAAAGGGAGGCTTATGATGACAGAGCGTATCATGCCAAGGGTTTGGATGTATCGGCGAAGGTGGACACCAACTCTCGGAGTGAGAAGAAGGCAATGCACGACACGTGAAAGGCTAGCAAAATATGGGAAGGTGGAAGTGTCAACTCTCAATACTTGCATTAGTCCGAAGAACTCATGCACTTATTATCGGTAACTCTCAATCTAATGAGGAGGTTCACAAAGAGACAAGTACCCCGAGGAGGAGTGTATGGGGGTTTGGTTATCCTTGCGCATCCTCGACTCATGGTACGTGAGTGTTCTCTGATATTCGACTCCCCAGAAGAGTAGTGATCTATCTAGTAACTAGAGTTCTCAACTAGTTTTGTAGGTTTTGAAAATAAACACGGATTGCCCAAAATACGACACCTATCACTAATAGGCTAGAGCTCTTGACACCAAAAGTCCAAACATTACTCATGGCAATACCTCATAACTATTGCAAGCTACTACTAAAATTAAATAGCAACCTCAAGTACCTACTTCTCAAAACAAGACACAACTCAGTGCAACAACCAACTCTCTTAACAAGATAAACATGAAAACTAAAAAGAGTTCCAGAAACAAACCAAACAAAAGCCAAGGCTCTTGCTAAAGACAAACTAAGACTAAAACTAAACATGGCAGTAGCTATAAAAAGATAAAGAACACACAACAGCAAAAAGATAGGCATGAAGAATCCTATGATGTGTTCTAGATTTTGAAAGTGGAGCGTGTTTCTCTCCCACACAAAGTAAGAAAGGATCTAACTTGTTATGAACAGAAATCAAAGCTAAAGAAAACTAAAAACAAAACCTAAGAGCGAGACGCTCCAAGCATAGCACATAACACATGAAGTGATAAAAATATAGTGAGACGAAGGACGAACTGATGATTGTTGATGGAGAAGGGGATGCACGGGGGCATCCCCAAGCTTAGACGCTTGAGTCTCCTTGAATATTTAATGGGGATGCATGGGGGCATCCCCAAGCTTGAGCGCTTGACACTCCTGGATCTTCTTTCATCATCTTCCAACGCACACTTGAAAACTCCCTTCATACATAACTCATCATAAGCTGATTAGAGAGGTTAGTACCCTTAATAAATAATTTTTCTCCACTGGATATAAAGATATTATTGAAGAGATACTGTTTCTCAAGAGTGCCAAAAAGTTTTTGCAAAGAGAAAGCAAGCTTAAGGTTTGCAAAAGTTAGGAGAGACAAAATGTGGCAGAATCTGTGAAAAACAGAACAGCAGATAGTAAAGAATTGTTTAGGGGCACTTCTGCAACTCAAATCAAAAAACTCAGAACATACGGAAGTTTCGTAATTGTATAGAGCATACTGTGTAAAAATTTCAGCTCAAAAAGATGAACTTGGATTTTTCTGGAATTTATATGGTCACGAGGACAGAATCTGTTTTCTGGACAGCATGTCACAACTTTTACTTCCCTTGCCGTAAGAGGCTATAACTTGGCACAAATTTGAAAAATAAGGATCCAATGATGTTGCTACAGTAGTAACAATCATCAAGACACAACAAAATTAAAAAGAAAAACCTAAATTCGTTGCGGGCTGCCTCCCGAAAGCGCTTCTTTAAAGCCATTAGCTAGGCATGATGCAAAAAGAAGAAAAGTTTTATCAAGAGAAAGAGAATAACTAGCCCGTGTAACGGACTCAAAAGGTAACTTGATTTTATTTCTAGGGAAGTGTCCCATCCCCTTTTTAAATGGGAATTGGAATTTTATATTCCCCTCTTTCATGTCAATGACCGCACCAACGGTGCGTAGAAAAGGACGTCCCAAAATAATTGGACATAGAGGTTCACACTCTATATCCATAACAATAAAATCAACGGGAACATAGTTGTCATTGAAAATGATAAGAACATCATTGATCTTCCCCAAAGGTTTCTTTACGGAAGAATCAACAAGACGAACACCAAAAGAACAACGCTCAAGAGGCTTCAATTCAAACATATCAAATATTCTTTTGGGCATAACGGAGGTACTAGCTCCAACATCACATAAAGCATAGCAAGAGAAGTTATTCAATTTAACTTTGATCATAGGATCTCAACCATCATCTAGCTTCCTAGGTATGGAGGCTTCTACTCTAAGCTTCTCCTCCCTAGCTTTGATAAGAGCATTTGTGACATGCTCCGTGAAGGCAAGATTAAGTGTGCTAGTGTGGGGGTCTCTAGACATTTTGTGTAAAAAGCTAATAACTTCTGAGAGGGTGCAACTATCAAAATCAATATCACTACTATCAAAGGTGGTAGTAGTGTCATCTAGGCTCACTTTTTTGAAACCCTCTATGTTCATAGGAGTTTCTTTATCTACGGTTGCGGTATTAGCATCACCATTAATATGTCCAACGGGACTAGGAGTGCATTAGGTGCTAATAGTTTGAGTGTCCTCAACAATTTGGATAGTGGCAACTGTGTGGTGTGTAGGAAGGCTCTTAATTCTATCCTCTTCCTCTTTTTCTCTAGCCCATCTTTCTTTGAGTTTAGCCATCATCCTAATGTTTTCATTGATTTGTAACTGGATAACATTAATAGGAGTGGCCTTATTCTCCTCAAGGGGGGAGGTTCTAATTTTAAGCATCTCAATATCAAGGGCTAAGCTTTCTACCTTCAGAGAGAGATTATCTATTTTAGCTAATTTCTCCTCAACATTTTTGTTGAAGGCTTTTTGGGTAGTGATAAAGTCTCTAAGCATGCTTTCTAATTCAGAAGAGGGGTTCTTGTTGTAGGGTAAGTGTTGTTGTTCCCATAATTGGATGGAAACGGTCTAGGATTGCTAGCAAAATTTCCCCTATAAGAATTGTTGTTGAAGTTGTTTCTAGCAATAAATTTCACATCTACTTGTTCTTGAGCAACCAAAGAATTTAAAGGAACATCATGAGGATCAATAGAGGGTTTCTTGGTAAGTAGAGACATAATTAAGTCAACTTTTTCATTGAGGGAGGTAATTTCCTCGACAGAATCTACCTTCCTACCTGTTGGAGCGCGCTCGGTGTGCCATTGGGAATAATTGGTCATCATTTCATCAAGAAGCTTTGTGGCAGCACCAAGTGTAGTTGACATAAAGGTTCCTCCCACGGCCGAATCTAACAGGTTCCGCGAGGTAAAGTTCAAGCCTGCATAAAAAGTCTGGATAACCATCCAAGTAGTCAAACCATGTGTAGGGAATTTCTTAACAAGAGATTTCATATGTTCCCAAGCTTGGGCAACGTGTTCATTATCCAATTGCTTAAAATTCATAATATTACTCCTCAATTGGATAATCTGAGCAGGAGGGTAGTACTTCCCTATAAAAGCATCTTTGCACTTATCCCAAGAATCTATGCTATTTCTAGGCAAAGACTGAAACCAGATTTTAGCATCTCCCCTTAAAGAGAAAGGAAAGAGCTTGAGCTTAACAACATCACCTTCTACTTCTTTATACTTTTGCATATCACATAACTCAACAAAATTATTCAAGTGTAAAGCAGGATCATCTCCAGCACCAGAGAATTGATCTCTCATAACAAGGTTTAGCAAAGCAGGTTTAATTTCATAAGAGGTAGCTGAAGTGGCAGGTGTGGCAATGGGAGTGCAGATAAAGTCTTGGTTGTTGTGACTAGTGAAGTCACACAACTTGGTGTTTTCAGTGGAACCCATAGTAGCAGCAAGTGTGGCAGATATTTTTGGTATTTTTGATAAAAGACACAAAGATAAAAACTGAAAGGTAAACTAACAAGACTAAAAAATAAAGGTAAAGGGTAGTGTGCAACTCCCCTATCTTAGCACTCGGAGTCCCCGGCAACGGCGCCAGAAATTCTCTTTGCTTAGCGGCTTCCCGCCCTTCGTTGGTGAGCCCAAAGTGGAAGGCGTGATGCAGTTTAGCCGTGAGTTTCCCTCGGTGAGGATACCAAGGTTTGTCTCCCGTAGGACTCCGGATATGATAAGTAGGTGTCAGCGGCGCGACTGACGTGGACCTGCACACAGACACAGATAACTTTGTTCCCAACGAAGTTCATAGAGGTTGTCAATCTCTCCGGTCTTGTTGTTCACAAAGGGTAAAACACAAGTGATAATGATAGCAAGTAAAAGCAGAAAAGTAAAGATAGCTTGGAAACGGTAATAAGGATATGGACCGGGATACGTGATGTTCGCTAGTGATGTCTCTCTCCCAAAAGACGATAAAACTGCTATGCGAGGTAAACAAATTACAGAAAGGCAATTGACAGGATTATGAACGCACCGCCATGCTAACTATGCTACAAAAGAAAGGAAAAGGTTCAAAAGCACGGGCAGTACGCCAAGGTAAGTAGACCGAAATCCATCTGCATCTACTACTAATCATCCGCCTTGAGATATCTATCCAGAACATCTCGCTGGTATTAAGTTGCGAGCCCCACCCAAAGTGTAAACTCAAAGCAACAGACAACTGCAATAAAAGAACTTTGCGTAAAGTAAACAATCCTTGTGACCGCGGTCACAAGCACCGTTGTTTTCCCCCTTGTGGCAACAACACATCCCCTAGACTCATTTTTCTGTCACTCAAGCGTGTCATCAGGGAGGCATGAACCCACAATCTAGCACAACGCTCCCTCTTGGAGTCACTACCTACTACTTGGCCAAAACAATAAACAGCAACAGAGAACATGCAAGAATTACTTAGGAACAAAAATATAAAAGATCAAGACCAAATATATTACTCTATCACAATCTGAACATAATCTCATAATCCATCAGATCCGATCAAACTCAACATAGCAACTGCAGAAATATTACAAAGGTGCCTTGATCATGTAGGGCAGCTCACGAGGTCTAAACAATGAAGATCAAAGAGGGGAGGAGAACATCACATAGCTACTGATCACGGACCCATGGTCCAAGAAGAACTACTCACGGGACATCCGGGGAGCATCCATGGTGGAGAGGAGACTCCCGGAGGTCAATCCTCCCTCCGGCAGGGTGCCGGGAAGAGGTCTTCTGGTGCTCCCGATCTTGGAAGCACGACGGCGGCGGAACAGAGGCGAGTTCGCGAAATAGGGTTCTGCTTCTGGAGTTTTCCCGTGACGGGGGATATATAGGCGAAAGGGGGCAGCCAGAGGTGGCCCAGGGGCCCCAGGCGCCCCCCTGGCGCGGCCAGGGGTGGGGCCGCGCCGGGTGGCCGCCTGGCCCCCCTTGGCCCCCCTCTGGCCCCTCCCGGGCTTTTCTCGAAGCTTCCGTCACGCTGATTTTTTATCTGAATTTTCTCAAATTTTTCTGGCACTTTTTATATGGGGGAAAACTGAAATAGAAAAACAGCAGAAAACAAGAACTGGCACTGGGGTGCACTGAGTTAGTAGGTTAGTCCAATTATGATAAAAAATGTATGAAAGTGTATCTAGATCATAGCAATATCACACAATACATGCATGGAATGAGCAGAAATTATAGATACGTTTTGGACGTATCAAATACTCCTCGTCCTCGTCATACTCCTCCTCAGACTCCTCAGAAGCCTCGGTCTCCTCGGTAGCAGGCTGCTGTGCGGTGGAATAAGGGCCATGCACATCATCTGAAAGATCCCAATATGTACGTCCAAGTATGTGATCAGAGGGGGAGGGGGTGAATGATCACTTCAAATTTTTGCATGAAACTATGAAGTGACGCATAAATTAGCAGCAGAAGAGATTCAACAGAAAGGTAAACATTGAAGCAGAACAGGATTGAAGCATAACATAGCGAATCAAAAGCATCGAATCAATTGCATTGAAGCAAATCACTGAAGCAAATGATAAACTGAATGTAAGTGTGGAAAGTAAAATGAACTCTTGACTCGGCGATGTTTGTTCGACCAGTTCACACTCTGCAAAGTGTTACGTCTGGTTGGAGGGACTTGTGATTGAACACAGGAGCTAACCTCTCTCCGTCCGTATCTCCACTGCACCAATCTCCTTGAGCTTGGTCAGTTCTTCACTCGTGGTTGATTATTGAGGAAATCACCGAAACCTTTGACAAACTGGACTTCGAGGCGACAATAACTCTTCTCTCTCTGAAGAACAACTCTCTAACCGTCTAGGAGAATTGCAGTTCTCCAAGATAAAAAGCCTAGCAAACTTCTTCCTAAGTCATAATGAATCAACTCAGATCAATAGGACTTATGCTTCGGTGGATGGGTTTTTCGGTTTGCTTCGGTGGGGTTACTCTCTCTTAACTGTAAGGAAATATTCTTGGAGCAACCGCCAGCCAATGAGGGCGGGGGTGGCGTATTTATAGGTGGCAATCCCTAGGTGCGAAATGACTGAAGTGACCCGATGTGACAGCTTGACACCTGTCCCGAACGGTCATATTTCCAATCAAAGCGCAACTTTACTTGCGGTCCAAGTAAAGCTAACTCACGGACTTGGTTCTGCTTCAGTAGCCGAAAGAACTAAGTCTTCGTTGGTGAAGCATTACCTAGTGCACATGAGATTTCTCAACTCTGGTTTCTCACTGGTTTGGATTCGATCTGATTCTTTTCACCAAAACCTTCAGAGTACATTTGCTAAACCCCTCTTGATAGTACGGTTTTTCCTATGACTCAAAGAAGTGAAAAAGAACTACGCAAAAACTACTAAGTCTTGCGCCATCTTGGTCATCTCCTTCGATGAGACGTGCTTCAGGATTCCTTATCTTTTTAGGGGTCGACATCCATGATGAGCTTCACTCTAGAGGATATGCTTCGCTAAGTATGTAAATCTTCGTTGAAGCTTTATCACCAACCTATAACTTCAGGAACCTAACCATCTGTTTTACACTAGAAAACTTGTTAGTTCCTCTACTGTTTTGCCCAACAATATCCAAAACTCATAGGGGTATAACTTTGCTCTTACAATCTCCCCCTTTTTGGACTATTGTTGACAAAACAGGCATCGATAAAAGATATGTAATTTGAGTTGAGTTGAGAGCAAACTATAAGATATGAAGTTTTTGACTCCCCCTGAATGCAAGCATCGAAGATTTATATAATCGAAGTGAATTCTTGATGAAGAATATCTTCAATGGGAAGCCTAACACATATCCTAGTGAATCAATTGCATATAGAGAATATTTGTCTTGAAGAATATGCAATCATCCAATGACCTGTGAACTTAAAGATAATAACCACCTACAAGATAAAAGATACGAGAGCAACTTGCAAGCATGGGGGTTATTAACACATAAAATGTAGCAGTTCACAACCGAAGTAAAACTTAAGTTACAACCCAATCGAAGTGAATGGAAAGTTTGTCGTAACTTAACACGGAAAAGATCGAATCGAATCCCTAAACCCCGCAGCGAATCTAAACTCTATCGATGCTAATTTCTCCCCCTTTTTTTCAATAATTGGACAAAAGGTTGAGAAGTAGATCAAGAGTATTTACGCGTTAGCTGCAACCAGGGGACCCTGCTGATTGTTTTCGCCTGAAGAAGATGCATCTCCTGAAGTGTCTCCTTCGGTCGAAGCAGGTGACTCCAGTTCGTCAATGTCCATCGGTGCTTGAAGCAGATCAAGATCACTATCGTTGAGAGGGTCATCTTCTTGCTTCGAGGTGTGGGAGTCTTCATCAGAGAAGGTATCTGGGCGAATCTGTTCAGCTGGATTTACAAAGAGAACTTCATCAATCTTTTCAAGCGGCGGGATCTTTGGGTTGGGGCGGTCGATCGAATCATTTCTGGAAAAGTGGCGTTGAAGATGTGGATACTCCTTGAAAATGCGTTCAGCTTCAAGCTTCTTCACAGAGTTGAACTTCCTTAATCCTTTCCAAGAGTGGCACTTCAATACCTTCAAGTACTGGTTGTTGTTTAAAGCAATGTTGCCAACTCTATTGATCTCATCTGAAAGATGTTGCATTTGGCGCTGATTTCCTTCAATGAAGTTTTCAAGCATTTGTTGAGTGCGAATGCCAACTTCAAAGTGATAAACTTCCTTCTGGAATTTCTTCGACATGTTGCGTTCATTGACATGCTGTCTGACTCCGACATATGTGGAAAATGGATCATTTGGCCTTCTGAAGATATTCATAGTATCGCGCACAGAAGGACAGAACAGCTTCGGGTGATGCTTCGCAACAAAATCTTCCCTGCGTCCATGGTTGAAAATGGCTTGCAGCCAGGGAGCATATGGCTTCAATTGATGTACAAGTTCAGCAGCTTGGACCATATACCGAAGGAAACAATCCTCGAAGTCAAACACATGGCCATGAGTAAGCTTCAGCAAAGCATGACGTGTATGATAATGAATGTTGGACTCTTCATTTGAAGTGCTGAGAGGCATCAGTGAATTAGACAAGATGTAAAACCAAGTCTTCGATATGAATACCAGATGCTTCGGGCGAATATTCTCAGGCATGTGATCTCCAGTGACTTCGGGATCCATAAGTGAAGCAAATTCAGCTTCAGTGGGATCAGATATCAAATGCACTTTTGCCAGTTCTCCAGTGTTCCTTGGGATGTTCACAATGTCCATGAATTCATCAGAATGCATCCTAAACACCTTTCCTTGAATCATCCACTCAAGAATCCATGTGCTTGTATCATCAGGATTTCCAGAGACATAGAGAGTGGCATAGAATTGCTTCACTAGCTCGGAATTGAATGGGGTCTCCATGGCAAACATGCCGGTCAGATTCTGTGCTTCGATGGTTTCCATGATATTCTGGAAGCACGTTGCAGAAGATAGACTTCGCATGTCCAAATACTTATGCTTGAAAAGAACACCCTTCTGGCAGTAGAGCTTCGTGTAGAGAATTTGTTGCTCAGCTGTCCAGAAATGAAGGTCCTCTGCAGTCCGAGGTGAATCATATGGACTTGCGCCAAAGAAGCGAAGCTTCTGGCGATGAACTTCGAGATTGAATTCAGGGCCATGTCTTGAAGAAGATCCATCTCCCAAGAATATGGGAAAAGTCTCTCGAGGGTAGATGGAGTCCAGTTGAGTATCTTGTGCAAGGATGCAGTGTGGAGTGTGCCTTCGAGCAACTATGGCTCGCTCTTGCGGTTGAGTCATGATTGCCAATTCATTGGCTTCGGCTTCGGCATCTGCATCGGCTTCAGCATTGGCTTCAGCATCACGTTCTTTGGCTTGGCCTTCTTGTTCTTCAGACTCCTCAGCAGAGTGAGCCGAAGAATAATCCTTTGCAGGAATGTCTTGAGGAGGAGGAGAAGGCTCTGGCTCAAAGTTGTCGTGGGCGGACGGTTGAGGAGCGGGTTGAGGAGATGGAGATGGAGCATGGGGTGGAACGACTTCAGGAGCAGTTGGCTTCGGGGATGGTTTGGGAGGAGTGATAATCTTGCATCGAGGGGGCGATGCTTGCCTTGGGGCCTTCTTGGCCGGATGAGAGCTCACCTCATCAGCTTCGTCTGTATCTGTGATAAGACACCTCTTTCTCTGTTGCAGCTGGGGAAGGGGTGAAGCTAATTGCTTGAGCATGGCTTCGCGCTTCTTGGAGTCAAGAGCCATGACTGAAGCATTATGAGTTTTGCAACATTCATCAACGGCAGACTTGATCTTGCCTTGATACACTTGAATATTTTGCTTCGTCTTCTCATTTACATCAGCAATTTTCTTCGAAGCAGCTTCGGCTTCGTTCTTGAAATCCTCATCTGATTCAGCATCTGCTTTCTTCTTAAATTTCAGAATTTTAGCAGTTTCAGATCTGTCCCTAGCATGCAAATCCCTCAGCTGATTGTATAAAGTTTCAATCATAGCAGAAAGTGTTGGTGAAATATAGACATTCCCAACATCCACAGCTTTGGGATCGACAGCTTCAGCAAGCTGGCAAAATGCCTGATTCAGCCTCAAGCAGTCCCAAAGTTCTCCTTCTCTTGCATCAGGGAAGTTATGTTGACTGTGCTCAGCTTCTTCACGAGCTTCGGGGGCAGGAGCTGTGACTGGCTTCGGAGTGACATCCTTTGGTGCCATGTCAACAACAGCTTCCTTCTGAGCAGCTCTAGCAGTTTTCTCATCTCTCTTAGTGCTAATGACATCAAGTTGAGCTTGGCGCTTGGCTTCAGCTTCACTAAGCTATTTGGCTTAGGCAACAACCTTAGCCTCTTGAGCTTTTGCTTCAGCGAGCTTGCGCTTCGCTTCTGCTTTCTGATTCGATTCAGCCAGCTCTTACCTCTGCTTCTCCAATTAAGCAGCATCTCTATCAGCTTTATCTTTTTCTTTAGCTTCTTTATCAGCCTTAGCTTGGGCTTGTGCTTCAGCATGAAGGCGTTCAGCTTCACCACGGTCACGCTTGCGCAATTCTGCTTCTGACAGCTTCTTAGTGCCGACCTGGGCAAAAGTCTGGCCAGGCTTGGCAACAGATGCCTTCAGCTTCGAAGCTTTGGTTGGTTCAGGAGCTTTAGCTTCGGGCTTAGCAGGCTTTGCCTTCGGGTCATGCCTTTCCTTGGTTCTTTGTTCAGCAGGAACAAGGCGGCGAGGTGGCTTAGTAGCCAAGGGAGCCTCAACCACCAAGTTCGTCAAATCAATATTTCTCTTGGGAACAGGAGGGTCAGTTGGATCTTGTATCCTAACGCCTTTTTGGACAGACGGTTTCTCTCCAGCCTTCTTCTTCTGTGGCTTCCAAATCTGTTTTCTCTTAGGACTAGGGGGAATGGGAGTGTGTTCAGACTCATCATCTGCTTCATCAGCAGGATCTTCATCAATTTAGTCTTCAAGCTGTGCAGCTGCATCAGCTTCGTCATCAGCTTCATTATCTCCCTCTTCTTCTGATATAGCAGGAGGGGGTGAAGCACTCAGTTTTCGAAGCTTTCGCCTCTTAGGCTTCGATGCTCCTGCTTCATCTAGCCCTGCAGCAGCAAGTGCTTTGGCCTTCTTCTCTTCTCGAAGCCTTTTCTTCTCAGCCAAAATTGCAAGTCTCTCTTGCTCATCAGGATAGTCATCTGGCTTCTTGAGAGTGTTTGGGTGAGGAACAGCAGGAGGCTTCGGGTAGTACTTCTTCCTGTTAGCAGCATTATATTGGGCACACATGGCAGTGGTGTACCGATAAGGAGGGCTGAAAGAAAATTGCATTGCCCACTTCCAGTCTGGGATGCTCTTGTACTTGTACCACCTAATGGCCCAGTAGCGTCGAATCTTTTGCAAACGAATCTTTCTGTCATGATCAGATTCTTCAGGGGGGGTGTCATAGCCCATCTTGATGCGAATGGCTTCAGGTATGCCTCGGGCATTTTTTACTTCATTCGTCTTGCCACCTTTGTCTTTCTGCTTCGGTGGCTCAGGATAATTTTCAAGCCCTTCAACGATGGGTGACTCATTCCCCATGGCTGCCTCTTCGTCAGACATCCTGTGACCAGAAAGATAGAAAAGAGGGAACAAGAAAAGGGAATGAATAAGCACAGGCAAAAGTTTCGACCAAAACCAAATTTTGACAAGAACCCAGAGCAATCTAAGATCAGATGCAAATCTGTCAATGGATTGGGCTAGAACTAGTTCAAGAACAAGACCTAACCCAGTCCAAAATCACAGAATAGATCGAATCTCAAAAACGGACCCGAGAAGATGGGATAACTTTGATGCTAAGAACAGTTTTCCCAAGGAGCAATGATCAGCGCGGATCAGAACAGTCCTAAAATTAGAAAACAAAACCCTAACAAAACTTAGATCCAAGCCCTAGATGAAGAACTCGCAGAGAATATTGGATCCAAGAAGCTTAGCGTACCCTAACTTGGTGACGCGAAGCGGCTACGGCGACGGAGTGCGGAGATGTGCTCTTCGTCGACGGGGAACGTCCACGGCGGCAGCGGTCCGGCAGTGAAGCGGCGCAGTCGTCGTCGGGAACGGGAGCTCTGCGGCGGTCTCGAGGAGGAAGACGGAGAATTCGGGAGAGAATGAGCATGGGGGGAAACGGTTCGCTGGATGCATCGCCTTAAATAGGCCTGATCTGAAACGGTTGCTAGATCGTATCGGACGGTTCCCAGCGAGTGTCTCTTCCGATTCAACGGCTCAGATGAAGTGGCGGATCGCGAGCGAATCTCAACGACCCGAAAAAGACGGGGACTCAACGGCCGAAGAATGAGTCTTGACCGAGAGCAAAAACTTCGATAAAGTTGGAAGCATTTGATTCGGAACTCAATGACGTTCGAAGCAATATGCTTTCCTTTTCAATTGTGCTTAACAGTCAAGACAGAGTAGATTGGGAGCGAATCAGAATGGAGGGGTAGGGTCCGAAACTTATCACTTCGAAGAACAACAATGAAGCTAAAAGTGATAAGTATAGGGAAGAAACGAACAAATAAAAACAACACAGAACTGGAAGCAAATGGCGAACGAAGCTGAACACAGAAACTTGGACGAAGGAAAACTCAAACGAAACTAAGCAAACAAACACACAACGAAGGTGTATATATACAATGAAAAGTTTCGATCTTACTGAACATTGTGTGAGTCTAGGATGTTTAGCTCACATCTCAATGTACAAAGCATTTTCTCGTCCAATGGCTTCGTGAAAATATCTGCCAATTGATCTTCAGTTCTTACATGGCTGATCTCAATGTCTTCGCGCTGAACATGATCTCGAAGAAAATGGTGACGAATATCGATATGCTTCGTTCGAGAGTGTTGCACAGGATTGTGTGAAATTTTGATAGCACTCTCATTATCACAAAGCAGAGGAATTTTCTTCACAAATATACCATAATCTTTCAGCGTCTGCTTAAGCCAAAGTATTTGAGTGCAGCATGAGCTAGCAGCAATGTATTCAGCTTCAACAGTAGATATTGAGACACAGTTCTGTTTCTTTGAAGCCCAACATACAAGAGATCTACCAAGAAAATGACAAGTGCCTGAGATAGATTTCCTGTCAACCCTATCACCAGCCCAGTCTGAATCAGAATATCCAATCAAATCAAACTGAGTACCTTTGGGATACCAAAGTCCCAAAGAAGGAGTATGTGCTAGATATCGAAGAAATCGCTTCACAGCAATATGATGCGATTCCTTCGGATTTGCCTGAAAACGAGAAAAAATACAAACTGATAGCATAATATCAGGTCTAGATGCACATAAGTATAAGAGTGAACCTATCATAGACCGATACTTCTTTTGATCGAAGGGTTTTCCTTTCTCATCAGCATCAAGAAAACCATTTGTAGGCATGGGAGTTCTGATGGTCTTGCATTCAGCAAGATCAAATTTCTTCAGGCAATCCTTCAAGTATTTCTCTTGTGAAATAAAGGTGCCATTCTTCTGTTGGCGAATCTGAAGTCCAAGGAAAAAACTTCAATTCACCCATCATAGACATCTCATATTTCTTCGACATCATTCTTGCAAATTCTTCGCTGATTTCAGTGTTAGTACAACCAAAAATGATATCATCTACATATATCTGACACACAAATAGATCATTGTTATATGATCGAGTGAAAAGAGTGGGGTCAGTGGTTCCTGGTTTGAAGCCTTTCTTCAGGAGGAAATCCTTCAATGTTTCATACCAAGCACGAGGTGCTTGCTTCAGTCCATACAAAGCTTTGTGAAGCCTGTACACCATATCAGGATTCTTCGAGTCTTCAAAACCTGGGGGCTGCATAACATACACTTCTTCTATTTCACCATTAAGAAAATCACTTTTGACATCCATTTGATATAGCAATATATTTTTGTGGTTAGCAAAAGCAAGCATGACACGAATGGATTCGAGACGTGCTACTGGAGCATAGGTTTCACCAAAATCAATGCCTTCGATTTGGGTGTAACCTTGTGCTACCAATCTAGCCTTATTTCTTACCACAATACCATCTTCATCTTGCTTGTTGCGAAATATCCACTTTGTGCCAATAACATTGTGTTTCGTGGGATCTGGCCTGTCAACAAGTGACCAGACTTTGTTCCTTTCAAATTGGTGAAGTTCTTCCATCATAGCTAATAACCAATCAGGGTCCTTCATGGCTTCATCATATTTTGAAGGCTCTAGCATAGAAACAAAAGAAAAACTTCCACAGAAGTTAGCCAAACGAGTACGGGAACGAGTAGTGGGACGGCCTGGTTGATTGATATCTTCGAGGATCGAATCCACATCAAATCTTCTTCGAACTCGTGATAACGTAGCATCATTTGCTTCAGCCTCAGCTTCTGCTTCAGGATCTGCATCAGCTTCGGGATCTGCTTCACCTTCAGCTTCAGCATTTCCTTCAGGATTAGCATTTCCTTCATTCCCATGTCCTTCTTCGTCCTGTTCACCATTAGCTTCAGGATGTTGATCTCCAGCGCCCCGGGCTATGTGTGGGAACATTGGACCATCATCATCCCTAAAAGCTTGACGTGGATTGACTTCAACAGGGCGAATCTCTCCAATAGCCATGGACCTGATCACTTCATCAAGTGGAGGTTCATCTAGATCATGAGGCAAATGCTCCTTTTGAGAGCCATTAGTTTCATCAAACCTTACATTCACAGTTTCCATAACTTTCCCAAAGTGAGAGTTATAGACTCTGTAAGTGTGAGAGTTTGAGCCATAACCTAAAAGAAAACCTTCATGTGCCTTAGGGGCAAATTTGGAGCTATGATTCATATCTCTAATAAAGCATGGATCACCAAAAACCCTAAGATATGAAACATTCGGTTTGTTACCAGTGATAAGCTCATGTGAAGTTTTCTTCAGGAATTTGTGAAGGTAAACCTTGTTGATGATGTGACATGCAGTGTTGATTGCTTCGGCCCAGAACCTAATAGGATTCTTGTATTCAGCAAGCATAGTTCTGGCCATCTCAATGAGGGTTCTATTTTTCCTTTCAACTACACCATTCTGTTGAGGTGTATAGGCAGCAGAGAACTCATGGGTAAAACCATGATCATCAAGAAAATCTTCAATGTGAGTATTTTTGAACTCAGTTCCATTATCACTTCGAAGAACAACAACGAAGCTAAAAGTGATAAGTATAGGGGACAAAAGAAACGAACAAATAAAAACAACACAGAACTGGAAGCAAATGGCGAACGAAGCTAAACACAGAAACTTGGACGAAGGAAAACTCAAGCGAAACTAAACAAAAAGAAACACAAACGAAGGTGAATATATACAGTGAAAAGTTTCGATCTTACTGAACATTGTGTGAGTCTAAGATGTTCAGCTCACATCTCAATGCACAAAACCTTTTCTCGTCCAATGGCTTCGTGAATATGTCTGCCAATTGATCTTCAGTTCTTACATGGCTAATCTCAATGTCATCGCGCTGAACATGATCTCGAAGAAAATGATGACGAATATCAATGTGCTTCGTTCGAGAGTGTTGCACCGGATTGTGAGCAATCTTGATGGCACTCTCATTGTCACAAAGCAGAGGGATTTTCTTCACATAAATACCATAATCTTATCACTTCGAATCAGAATGGAGGGGTAGGGTCCGAAACTTATCACTTCGAAGAACAACAACGAAGCTAAAAGTGATAAGTATAGGGGACAAAAGAAACGAACAAATAAAAACAACACAGAACTGGAAGCAAATGGCGAACGAAGCTGAACACAGAAACTTGGACGAAGGAAAACTCAAGCGAAACTAAACAAAAAGAAACACAAACGAAGGTGAATATATACAGTGAAAAGTTTCGATCTTACTGAACATTGTGTGAGTCTAAGATGTTCAGCTCACATCTCAATGCACAAAACCTTTTCTCGTCCAATGGCTTCGTGAATATGTCTGCCAATTGATCTTCAGTTCTTACATGGCTAATCTCAATGTCTTCGCGCTGAACATGATCTCGAAGAAAATGATGACAAATATCAATGTGCTTCGTTCGAGAGTGTTGCACCGGATTGTGAGCAATCTTGATGGCACTCTCATTTGAGGACCAAAAAGATCCATATGAAGCAATTCAAGAGGACGAGTGGTAGTCATGATGGTCTTCGCTGAATGATGTTTCTTCGTAATTTTACCAGCTTCGCAAGCACTACAGAGACGATCCTTATCGAATTTTACTTCGCTGAGACCAACAACATGATTCTTCTTCACTAAGTTATGAAGATTTCTCATCCCTGCATGACCAAGTCTTCGATGCCATAACCAACCAGATGAAGCTTTTGCCATTAAGCAAGTGGATACAGCGGGGCCCGAAGAAAAATCAACAATGTATAGATCTCCCTTTCGGTATCCCTAGAAGACAAACGTATAGTCATCCTGTGAAAAGACAACACAACGCGAAGCAGAAAACAACACAAGCATACCCATATCGCATAACTTTGAGATAGACATAAGATTATATCCAAGAGATTGGACTAGCATAACCTTGTCAATGTGCTTATCCTTCGATATGGCAATCTTACCCAAACCTAACACTTTACCTTTGTTGTTATCACCGAAGGTAATGTACTTCAGAGAAGATTGAGATAGTTTTTCTTCGATGAACAACTCCTTGTCTCCGGTCATATGATTTGTACAACCACTATCCATGACCCATTCGGATCCACCGGAGACATAGCCCTGCAGAAGAATTAGTTCTTCTTAACCACCCACAAACGAGCAGGTGACTGAGAAGACGTTGAAGCACTGGTCGAAGCAATATTAAATCGAACAGGAGTGTATTGCTTCGGTGAACCATCAAGCA
Source organism: Bromus sterilis (assembly GCA_950022295.1). Classification (NCBI taxonomy): domain Eukaryota; kingdom Viridiplantae; phylum Streptophyta; class Magnoliopsida; order Poales; family Poaceae; genus Bromus; species Bromus sterilis. The sequence goes on along the minus strand of OX465601.1, from coordinate 122,026,468 downwards.
CACCATAAATGTAAGTCCTCTGTGAACGGTTAGCATAAGTATGAGCATATGCAATCTTAGTATGATTATTATGAGGACGATACGTGTGGCGACCAGTACGATAGTATTGCTTCTGCGGAACATTTGATTCGGTCACCAATGAATCATTTCTCGTCTCAAGAGAGTAGAAATGATTCGGTGGTACCGAAGACTTTCCCTGCATGGAATGGTTAGCAGGCAGTTTTTCCACAAGTGCTTTATGCACCCATATCTGCCTCTTATAGAATCCATTCTTTGGTGGAGTACCTACATACTCAGCTGAAACTTTTCCCTGTTCATCTTTCATGAGTTTGTAGTCTGAATCAAGTGATTCATCCAAAATGACTTTGTTCATTTTGCAGTCGAAACCTGAAAGGTTAGCAATATCAATGGGTTTCTCCTTAGCTAGAACCCAAACAGTCTTAGGATACTGCTCAGGCTCCCAATATGTGCCATCAGGATTTATCTTTCTTTCAAATCCAACACCTTCATTCCTGGGATTCCTGTGAAGGAGAGCCTTCCTCAGGATATCACAGAGATATTGGTGTCCTTGCACACTTTTGAACATGCCTGTTTCAAATAAGTTTTTCAACCTGAGGAGTTCCTCGGTAACAGCAGGATTTTCCTCATTGGAGGCATTAGTGTCATAAATAACAATAGGTGCTTTCCCTTTGGAATCAGTTTTGCTTCGTTCCAAACAATCTAAACAAGGTGATTCAGTTTTATGATTTGCTTCAGAACCTTGTTGAGCCATGAGAGAGATTAACATTTTCCAATTCTTCATGAGCCTCTTTCAGTTTTTCAAGAGCCATTTTCCTCTGAAGAAATTCATAGGTGAGCTTCTCATAATCAACTGAAAGAAGATCATGCCGAGAGGATAATTCTTCAAACTTCTCCTTCAGAGCAGCATGCTCATTAGTTAAAGTTTGACCTTTCTCAATCTCATTGATCAACAACGTCTCTGATTTCTTAATGGTTTTACTCAGTGAATCAAGTTCATCTTGTTGGATTGAAGCAATTTTAGCAAGTTTAGCATAACTTATCTTTGAGTCACTTTCATATGAAGAACAATCAGAAGTATCATAGTTTGACTTGGATGAAGATACCTTTGCCTTGGCCATGAAGCAATATGCAGGAGTTTCATCTTCACTACTGTTGTTGGTGAAGAATGAGCTCGAAGTATCTGCCGAAGCGAAGGCCAAACCAGCAACACCATCTGATTCGGACCCAGACGCAGACCTTGAATCTTGTTCAGCTTCGGAACCAGAGGCTTCGTCTTCAGAGTTCATCTCCTTTCCCAGATAGGCCTTGGCACAGTGAGAGCTGCTTCGACGAGACGAGTAAGTCTTCGATGAAGAACCCTCACGTTTCTTATGATACTTCTTCCTCTTATCATCATCAGAATCTTTCTTCTTTTCTCTTTTTGAACTGGAATCATGTCTCTTTGACTCATGACTTCTGGAGGATCTGTGAGACTTCGATGAAGAGTCTCTGAGTGAATGCTTCGATTTGTTCTCAGCTTCCCACAGAGGGCAATCAGCAATGTAGTGACCTGGTTTCTTGCACTTGTAACAGCAATTGTCCTTTTATGGAGAGCTTTTAGAGGATGAACGGTAGGAAGAATGACTTGAGCTTCTTGAAGGATAACTCTTCTTGGGTGAAGAAAAGCCTTTTCTTTGAAAGCGATTGAAGCGTCTCATGATCAGTGCTAAATCTTTTCCAATGCCTGAGGGATCATCTGATTCGACACCTGAAGCAAAACTGACTTCGGGTGAAGAATGACGCGAAGCTTTTGCTTTCAGGGCATGGGATCTCCTTCGAGAACCATTTATGTCACGTTTCTCATCTTCTTCCATCTCAAAGGTATTGAGTCTCTCAAGAATATCAGCGGCGACAAGACGTCTAAAATCAGTCCTTTCCTTGATCATCAGCACAATGTGATCAAACGAATCATCCAAGGAGCGAAGCAGAGTTCTAACAACTGAGTGAGGATTAATGTCATCAGCACCAAGTGAGATCAATTCATTTGCAAGAGCAGTGAGTCTTCTGTAAATGGAGCTGACTTTTTCACCCTCGTTTCTCTTGAATCGATAGAATTTGCTTCGAAGTGTGTCAATTCTGGCATCCTTCTGGGTAGAAACACCTTCACCAATCTTCTCAAGATAGTCCCAGACACCTTTGGCCGAAGGAATATTCTTCACTTCATGATACTTCTCTGGTGTCAAATGATTGGTGATGAAAACCCAGACTTCAGAATCAAGATCGATCAGCTTCGCTTCTTCAGGAGTGATGGCGTTCTCGTCTGCAACTGTAACTCCATACAAGACAACTTGCCAAGCGATTGAGTTGATAGCCATAATATTTCTCTTCATCTTGTCCTTCCAGTATGGATATTCCTTTCCATTGAACACGGGTATGGGTTCGCCGGAGCGAATGTCTGCGAAAGACATACTTGCAAAACACTCTAGGAGGTTAATCCAGATAAAGAGTGACTAGCTCTGATACCAATTGTAAGTCCAAGTATGTGATCAGAGGGGGAGGGGGTGAATGATCACTTCAAATTTTTGCATGGAACTATGAAGTGAAGCATAACTTAGCAGCAGAAGAGATTCAACAGAAAGGTAAACATTGAAGCAGAACAGGATTGAAGCATAACATAGCGAATCAAAAGCATCGAATCAATTGCATTGAAGCAAATCACTGAAGCAATTGATAAACTGAATGTAAGTGCGGAAAGTAAAACGAACTCTTGACTCGGCGATGTTTGTTCGACCAGTTCACACTCTGCAAAGTGTTACGTCTGGTTGGAGGGACTTGTGATTGAACACGGGAGCTAACCTCTCTCCGTCTGTATCTCCACTGCACCAATCTCCTTGAGCTTGGTCAGTTCTTCACTCGTGGTTGATTATTGAGGAAATCACCGAAACCTTTGAAAAACTGGACTTCGAGGCGACAATAACTCTTCGCTCTCTGAAGAACAACTCTCTAACCGTCTAGGAGAATTGCAGTTCTCCAAGATAAAAAGGCTAGCAAACTTCTTCCTAAGTCATAATGAATCAACTCAGATCAATAGGACTTATGCTTCGGTGGATGGGTTTTTCGGTTTGCTTCGGTGGGGTTACTCTCTCTTCACTGTAAGGAAATATTCTTGGAGCAGCCGCCAGCCAATGAGGGCGGGGGTGGCGTATTTATAGGTGGCAATCCCTAGGTGAGAAATGACTGAAGTGACCCGATGTGACAGCTTGATACCTGTCCCCAACGGTCATATTTCCAATCAAAGCGCAACTTTACTTGCGGTCCAAGTAAAGCTGACTCACGGACTTGGTTCTGCTTCAGTAGCCGAAAGAACTAAGTCTTCGTTAGTGAAGCATTACCTAGTGCACATGAGATTTCTCAACTCTCGTTTCTCACTGGTTTGGATTCGATCTGAGTCTTTTCACCAAAACCTTCGGAGTACATTTGCTAAACCCCTCTTGATAGTACGGTTTTTCCTATGACTCAAAGAAGTGAAAAAGAACTACGCAAAAACTACTAAGTCTTGCGCCATCTTGGTCATCTCCTTTGATGAGACGTGCTTCAGGATTCCTTATCTTTTTAGGGGTCGACATCCATGATGAGCTTCACTCTAGAGGATATGCTTCGCTAAGTATGTAAATCTTCGTTGAAGCTTTATCACCAACCTATAACTTCAGGAACCTAACCATCTGTTTTACACTAGAAAACTTGTTAGTTCCTCTACTGTTTTGCCCAACAATATCCAAAAATCATAGGGGTATAACTTTTCTCTTACACAATCGCTGAACTTGGAGATCCACTTGTCCTCAGGATTGATGCTCTTCTCAGACCCTGTCTCCACTCTCATCCCCTGGTGCCTGTAGAAGAGTTTCTGGAGCTGACGGTTCTCCTTCTCTCTCTTGGGAGCATGATACATCATGTGTTGCATGTCCTTATCGAAACAGAAGAGGTTCTTCACCTTCCTGGTGATCTTAGAATCCCACCCAGGCTTCTCAGGGTCCCTAGCATAAGTCCCAACACCACTACCAAACCTGGCACCGGAGCGGGTACGGGGAACCCGGCCAGCACCTGCAGCAGTCTCCTCAACTATGTCCTCATCAGAGCTGGCTGGAGGATCAGGAGCAGGACCATGCCCCCAGCCCACTTGTCCTTGATGCGCAGATGAACCACCTCGTGTGTGGTGAGCTTCCCAACGGGCAGGCGTCTGTCCACAAACTCAGCTGCCCATGCGGTCTCGAAAAGAACATGAAGATAAGGGCCATAAATCGGGACCTTCCGCTCCATCACGACAAGGTAGAGCTCCTCCCACACAATGTCACGCACATCCAGAGTCTGCGCAGTGTCCCTGTGCTCCATGCAAAGAAGAAGCATGTTCACCAAATAGTTGTGAACCAAGTCCAGACTTCCCACACGGGGAAACAGAGAGGTCCTGAAGATCCTATGCATGATGTCCAGGAACGGGGTGAGAATCACCATGTACTTATCTCAGCCCTGAGCATCAGTGTAGTGGATAGGGGTCTGATAAGGGGCCAACTCACTCTTGTTCCTCGCTGCCCCCTTAGTGCGGGGACGAAGACCAACAACCTCATACAACGTGCTGAACAAAATTTCCAACGCCTTCATGAAGGCCTCCCAACTGCAACTCGCTCGCTCCTCATGGCATATCCAAATCATGGGCTGGTCTTCCTTGTTGGTGAAGTAAACTATAGCATAAAACTTGGCCAGAAGTCGGCATCGAAATCCTTGTTGAAAGAGATGATGTTGGATATCCCAAACTGGTCACAAAGAGCCAGTGCCTCGCCGAAGTAGTCCTCGTTGTCCCTCATATACTGCAGGCTGACGGACTTCACATGGGGAACAAAGAGGTTCTTCATTTCCTTTAGCACCATATGGAACACATCACATTGAGACTTGTTCCAGAACATAGTATCCTTAAGAGATGGATCTCGAGGCGTGCTTTATGGGTTGATCTTGTGATACTCCTTGTACTCCGGCATAGGAATCTCTGACACAAGCTTGACATGATCCTTCCTCTTGTTGGCAGTCTTCTTCACGGAGGTACTTGCCTGACCGGTGGTCTTGCGCTTGGAATTGCGACGAGAGCCATCACCTGACCAAAACCAAGAACGAGGGAAACGCAGGACACATGAGATGCAAAATCTCGGAAACATGTGAACGAGGGACTGATGTTGGTAGGATGTCAGGTTCAGGCAGCGCGGTAGTACCGTGCCCAAAGCGGTAGTACCGCTCGGCGGTAGTACTGCTGGAGACCAGTGGTAGTGCCGCACGGGCGGTAGTACCGCAGGTGTCCAGTGGTAGTACGCACGGGTGCCTGTGAGCATAGATCTCTGATCCGGTTCTACCGTGGTGCCAACACTTCACAACAAACCAACAGGAGTACCTCATCCCTATCTAGCAGTCATACTAAGTCCTCAAAGTGCCTAGATTTAGCTAAAAACCTAGTGGATCCAAGAGACATTGCCTTAACCACAAGATCCAAGAAAATGAACCAAAGGGAGAGGGAAACGGGCAATATCGGGATCCATGGCACACGAGGAGGGTGAGGATCGATCCTACCGAAGGAGGACGAAGAGGACGACATGGATTCGGCACACCGGGGATGGGTGGCGGGGACGGCGGCGCTGCTGCAGAGAGGTGGGGAGTAGCAACTGAATGGGTATGGGGAGGAACTCCCCGTACCGGTTCGGTGAAGTACCCCCTACGATACAACGGTAGTACCTCACCGAGGACGGTAGTACTGCTTGCGCGGTAGTACCGTGCCACGGGCGATAGTACCGCTGGCAGCAGTACAACACATTCCAGATTCAAACTGGGTGAGCTTTTGCAACGGGAGTCTTAGGGGGATGGGCTTAGGTTGGAGACTCTAAACACAACAACTGGATGGGGACACTCCGAGATAAAAAAACATAGATAAACACACGAGCAATCTCGGAGTGACCAAAGTGCAAAACTCAAAAACCAAACATAAAAAACGAACCAACCCTCTCAAGGGGAGGGGCGGTGGCCGAGACCACCATGTTTGAGCTTATTTGGTATGACACCACAAAGATGTAGTATCTTGGGTTCATTTCCAATGCTCTTCTTTGAAGCACCATTGCCACTTTGGGTGACCATGATAGCCGCCGAAAAGGACCATAGTAAAAGAATTATCTCTTTCCGCATAATAGGTGGAGTAGTTGCCTATGAATTAAGCAACACCCCCCTATGTCCATGCCTACATCCAAACTAGATACTATGTTGAGATAGGGTGTGTGGGAAAGTTTCTCAAACCACATTAATCGAATCAATGATATTGAGCTCATGCCTTAACTCTCGAAATCTTGATTCATCTAAGGGCTTGGTGAAAATATCCGCAAGTTGATCTTCGGTGCCCACATATGAAAGAGCAATATCACCCCGCTTCACATGATCTCGAATAAAATGATGACAAATCTCAATATGCTTAGTCTTGCTATGTTGCACGGGGTTGTAGGCGATCTTGATAGCACTTTCATTGTCACATAAAAGAGGAACTTCGTCACAAGTGACACCGTAATCCTTTAAAGTTTGCCTCATCCATAATAATTGTGCACAACAACTTGCGACGGTAATGTACTCGTCTTTGGTGGTTGAGAGAGAGACACGATTTTTCTTCTTGGAAGACCAACTTACCAAAGACCTACCAAGGAGTTGGCATCCTTCGAAAGTAGACTTCAAAATTAATAATCCTTCACGAGACCAATGACCTGAGATATATCTTTTTAACACCCGTCATTAGTCCCACTAACCACATTGCCATTATACCAAAACACCATTTAGGAGTAAATGCACTTTCAACAGCTCACAAGGACTAGACAATCAAGCACAAGATTTGAGAGAATACATCAACTAGCTTGCTGCCATGAACCCTAGGTCCAAGAAGGAACTACTTACGAAGCATCTCAGAGGTAATCATGGTGATGGAGGGGCCTCCGAAGATCAATCCTCCCTCCGACAGGGTGTCGGGATAGGAACTTCTGTTGATCTAGATCTCGGGGTCGCGATGGCGGTAGAACAGTGGCATAAACGTGGAAAAAGAGTCCTCCGTGAGGGTTTTCAGAAAATGATGAATAAATAGAGGCGAAACCGGGCACCAGGGGAGGTCCCACCCGCGGGCAAGCCCTGGCCGCGCCAGGTGGCCGCCTGGCGAGGGGGTGGCTCCCCCTGCCCCCCTTCGGGGATCTGGAAGCTTTCGACAAATTAGAATTTCTGTGAATTTTTTGGGATTTTTTGGCAATATTGAATTTTTCACCTTTTCTGCAATGCACAGACGGAAACTAGCACGAAGCGCTAGGTTAATAGGTTAGTCCCAATTTTTTTGTAAAAGGATATGAAAGTGCATCAAAACATATAGCAAAGTCTGACAAACAAGCATGGAACAAACACAAATTATAGATACGTTTGAGACGTATCACCTGTCTTGCGAGGTGCAAGACATACTTACAAGGTTCACACTCGATCGATTACAAAAGTTTATTCAATACTATAAAGCTAATCCTATGATAGATGTCTAGGTAAGGTCTCGCCGACCATTAACTATCTTGCTCGCCATCAATCCTCGATTTCACCTCGCCACGTCAAAGCAACAACATGCCCTGTTTTCATAAAACAGAACAAGTATCAGATACTTATTAAACTGCAAGTGTTGTATAAGGGAAAAACATTTACAACATGTATATCATATATACCTTCTGCGTCGATGATCTCTTCTGTAGTGGCTCGACCTTTACAGATCATAGTTTGGCCACGAACTTGTAAAAGGTGAAAGATTTTCCTCTCGCGATATAGCCATGGACAAAGTCTTTGTAACTGGGTAGAAGCGACCGCAACACTCCAGATATCGCAAACTCATTCGTGGACCAATAGTCAAACTCATCCACAAGGCATTGATGTATCCCATGCATTCTCGCCAAGTGGTTGCTACTACCACCTACTTGAAAGCATTTGGAGTTCTACTGGATTCGATAACCTTGGTATCATTGCCGGGGGAAATTTGTTGCTATCTACATCGCTAACTCTCACTTGGGGTTCCCAACGAAAGTGTGTGATCCACGACATCAGTCGCCGCTTCTACGAAGGCAACACCACCAGACGGAGCTCTCAAAACCATCATCGCCAATGAGCCGAGCTATCATAGGAAATTCGACGCACCACGCTGTCAAGAGGTCCATCGACGAAGCACATCACCGTCGCTAGGGAGGAGAGGGTCGTACCCAGGAGAGGTTTGCTGACATCGACACTACATGACCTTCGACTCGTAGTGACCCTCAATGTCGGTGAGGAGAAAGGGAGGGAGATGGGTGGCTAGTGGTCGGGGGTCTAGGGTGCTCCCGTGCTGCCTCAAAGAGGGACGAGGGAGGGGGGGGAGGTCGCGAGAGTAGACTTCCTTTTTGTTTACATAGCCCACTCAGTCACTCAATTCGAAGCCATATATTGCATTCCCCTACTCCCACGATCCTCCTGGTCATCCTATTCTCTCATAACAGTTTACCTTTATTATGTTTCTAGATTGAAAGTTTATGTCCAATAACATACTTATTTTATACCCATGGTATTTCATAGTATATGTGATCATCTTATTAACTATATTTTTGATTTTCCATGCTTTTCTTTATAGTTCAAGAGGATTACCAACTTCCACCAAAATTTCTATTCTATATCTTTAACCTAAAAAACACTCAAAATTACTAACCAAACAAGCAATACAGTAAACGCCGAAAAATAAAACAACCACATTAGGCTTTGTTTGGCTCCATGAGATTTGAATCGCTGATGGCATCGCTTCGCTAGAAAATACGTAAAAAATAAAATTGGGCACACTGGGTTTTAAACCCAAGACCTCAGTCTCACAAGCAGCACGAACTAACCAACCCACCACGCACGAACTTGATCATACATAGAAAAAGCATCTTATCTTTTCTTCTCTCTTCTTCATTCCCGCAAGGCCCATCCAGGCTGCTACAAGCCTACAATCAATTATTTCACGTTTTTCACACATTAAATAATTGCACATTGCTCCCTTCCATGCAATAACATCACTTTAAATACGTCTTTTTATTGGAATCAATCATCCCCTTAAAAAATAAATAAATAATGGATTATGAGCTAATTAAAGGATGAATTGTGTGGGCTCAAAGAAAGGATCGTGGGTAAATAAGTGGGATGATTAAAAGGAAAAGGATTGTATGGGCTTAAATGAAAAATTGTGTATAATAAAAAAATGTGGATAAACATGTGAGATAATTAAAAAAAGGATGTGTTGTAGGCTCAAAAAAATCATGAGGTGTAAAAGATAAATCAAATACGAAAAATACGAATTGCGGGGCAGCTAGCGTGTTACCAATTTTTATTATTCCTACGCATGATCAAAACGTCTGAGAAAATTATAGGTAAACAAAATAGATGAGATATAATTAAAGAAGGACAAAATATTTAAACGTGTGTAAAAGACAAAGAAAATACAGCTTGTGGGGCAACTAGAGTGTTATCAATTTTGGAAAATAATCACAAAAGTATGGTGCTATGATAGAAAAAATTTGGGTACGAAGAACACATGCATGCAATTAATTTTTCAAAATATATGGGGTGATGGGATAACATAGTCGCATGTGCTCTAAAATTTATAATAAGGGTTATGTGGATATAAAAATATAAAAAGTATGTGGGCTGGCCATAATCTCACGGTTTTATGCATTTGAAATTAATTTATTAAACAATTTTAATTTTTGATAATAATCATATATATTATATTTTTAGTGATTTAATGAAATAAATCTATCATTTTTAATATTTATCACGTTGCAACGCACGGGTAATTTTTCTAGTCCTCTATAATTCAAAATAGTCCTCAATCCCATCCATTCCCCTCCACAAGGGGATTAACCAAACAATCACTTACAGTCCTTGGGGACGACTATCTTCATCCCCTTGAACAGGTCCATGGTGCGCCCACACTAGCTACTCCATCTTCAGGGCTAGCCTAACAATGTTGATCATAGACAAAAATGATTAATGCCATGATCCAAAGTATCACCCTTGTGGGTTTCATACGTCGCGACAAATTAAGGCCTTGTTCGCCTCTTCCATCGATCGATTTTGGGATTCTCGACATGCGCCTTTCTGCTTACCACTTCAAATTCTGTTTCCCCTCTTTTCCCATCTCCCACGAAAATGATGCATCCAGAGATCAACCAACAGGGCTAGTAGGCCATCAAAGCAGCAACACCACTACGCTAGCAGCGGTAAAACCCACCATCACCGTATCCTTCGCCGGATATAATAGTGTGCTTCTTCTAGTTTCCGGTGGAACGATGAGCATATTTTGCTTCTTTGCTTTATTTACTCCATCCTTCTTGGCTCCTTGTCCGTTTCACGCTCTTTCCTCGAAGAGATGTGAGACGCGTCTATTTTCACATGAGAAGGAATATTTCGTTATTGTGTGAAATGAAACAGTACTTCTTCCATCCCAAAATAAGGCTCCGGCAGCAGGAGAGAACACACACCGTGAAAGCCCTGCCTAGCCGCCGTTATCTTTTGGCTGGCCGGAGAAAAAGAAAAGAAGGATCAAACCCTAGATCCAGGAGAGGAGAGGAGACCACGTACGTACGTAGTAGTACAGTACATCCTACGCGTATGTACCAGCTCGTTAGTTTTTACCACCAACATTCATCTATAATACTATAATAGATCATCCTCACTATCTTATCTATCTCAACATGCAAGCATGCCACTTTATCAAAGGCCCACCACAATATGCATGAGAACAAGTTCTTCATTATTAGTTGATCTCATGCACACATCCATTTAATGACACATGCAACCTTCCTCAACATGCTTAGATTTTTTTCATATTATATTACATCATTTTTAACACGGCAATGGTACACATACAGGAGATTACGGGCTTTTTACAGGTTGATAAGGAATGGCAAATTGTGATTGGATTAAAGGGAAGGAACGACCCCACCCACCTGGAATTCACGCGGGGGGGGGGGGGTGGGTGTTATGAAAAATCCCCACTATCTTATCTATCTCAACATGCAAGCATGCTACCTCATCAAAGGCCCACCACAATATGCATGAGAACAAGTTCTTCATTATTAGTTGATCTCATGCACACATCCATTTAATGACATATGCAACCTCCCTCAACATGCTTGGATTTTTTTCATATTATATTACATCATTTTTAACACAGCAATGCTACACATACAGGAGATTACAGGCTTTTTACAGGTTGATAAGGAATGGCAAATTGTGATTGGATTAAACGGAAGGGACGGCCCCACCCACCTGGAATTCACGCCGGGGGGGGGGTTATGAAAAAAATTAAGGAAGGCTCTGTAAAACGCCCGTAATCCCCCCGTACGTTTAGCATTTTTGTTTTTAACATGAATACATGTCACATCATCAAAGACTTACCACGATATGCATGAGAACAAGTTCTTCGTTATTAGTTGATCTTATGCATACATCAATATAATGACACATGTCAACTCACTCAACATGTATGAATTTTTTTCATCATATTACATTACTTATATTTAATAAATATTTTTAAATACACAATAATAAAATACAATACATAAAATGTATTTTTATATTTTAGTTTATATATTATTAATTCAACTATTCATGTTTCATGCAATCAATCATTCAAAATATATTGCAACTAATTCTCGCAGCAACGCGCGGGGTATCATCTAGTTTTTAGAGCATCTCCAGCCGTGCCCCCAAGACGGCGAAAATAGCGCCGAACGGACGTATTTCGCCCAGCCGCGCCCCCAAGACCCCAATTAGCGCCGGATCGGGCCGATTTTGAGTCCGGCGAACCCAACCCGAACCCAGCGCGCTGGGGGGCGCTTGGGGGCGCCGTACGAAACGAAAACGCGTGTGTGGCCCACTGTCAGGCCAAACCGACCCAAAAAGAACACCTCTCCACCACCACCCTTGCCGCCGCCGGCTGCCACGCCGCCGCTAGATAGCTGTTTCCGCCGCCCAAAAACTTCTTTCTGTCGGCCCCTCTTCCAACGCCGACTACCCCCGCCTAGTTCACCGGCGCTTGGCCGCCGTGGTCCGCCAAGCCGAGCCCACCGGTGCAAAGCCGCGCCCACCTCGCGCCGCACCTGTTCGGCGAATTGCCTTCCCCGAGATGGACTACGAGGATGAGGAACTCTTCGTCGCATTGCTGGAGGAAGAGGCGATCGCCGACGCCTAGGACGACGAGCATCTCATGATGCTCGCCGGCTTGGCCGACCTCTTCGGCGCCAACAAGGCGCCGCAACGAGGAGGTTCCAAGATGGGTCGCCGGAAGGGAAAGGAGAGGGGTCGTTCGGAGGGCTACTGTTTGCTCTACTCCGACTACTTTGCCGATGTTCCCCTGCACGGCGACAAGGTATTCCGGCGCCGGTATCGCATGAACCGAAAGCTCTTTCTTCGCATTGTCAATTCACTCCGAGAGTACGACAACTACTTCGTTTGCAAGAAAGATTGCACCGGCACAGTTGGGTTCTCCTCGCTTCAGAAGTGCACAACGGCCATGAGGATGCTTGCATACGGAACTCCTGGTGATGAACAGGACGACTATGCACGCATGGCCGAGTCCACCGCCCTTGATTGTTTATACAGATTTTGCAGGGCAATAGTTGGCTGCTTTGGAAAGCAGTACCTGCGAGCACCCAATGCAGAAGACACTGCTCGAATCCTAGCAGAGAATGAAGCAAGAGGATTTCCTGGGATGCTTGGAAGCATCGACTGCATGCATTGGGAATGGAAGAACTGTCCATTTTCTTGGCAGGGGATGTATAAGGGTGCAAAGGGTCACTGCAGTGTGGTACTTGAGGTGGTTGCTACACATGATCTCTGGATTTGGCACTCTTTCTTTGGTATGCCAGGAACACACAATGACATCAACGTCATGCAGTGCTCAAATGTCTTTGCCAGACTTGTCGAAGGTCATGCTCCTCGGGTAAACTTTGAGGTCAATGGGCACCAGTACAACAAGGGATACTACCTAGCAGATGGCATCTATCCAAGGTGGACGGTATTTGTGAAGACTATCTCAAACCCTGTGCAAGGAGGGAAGCACGCCCACTTTGCCAAGTGCCAGGAGGCTTGCAGGAAGGATGTCGAGCGGGCATTTGGGGTGCTACAGTCTCGATTTGCTGTTGTCCGATACCCCGCTCAGACTTGGTCGAAAGATCAAATGTGGGAGGTGATGAATTGTTGTGTCATCCTGCACAACATGATCATCGAGAGCGAGAAAGTGGATCCAGTGTATGACTGTGAACCATATATCAACCAGGGGCCTCTTGCAGTTGTTGATCACCAGATACCATCAGATTGGACAGCATATCTCAACATGCGCCAGGAGATCCGAGACCCGCATGTGCATCGTCAACTGCAAGAAGATCTAGTGGATCATCTATGGATGCGCAAAGGCAATGACTAGTTTGATCAGTTTTTGGTATTTGTGCCGAACTATGTGTTTGTAGTATCATGTTGTATGACGAAATTGCGCCGAACCGACACGAAATTGCGCCGAATTGAAACGAAATTCGCGTGCTTTGTGCTGAAACTGTGCAAAAAAAATCAAATCGACGCCGTTTTTGGATCGCGAACGGGTGGAGATGATCTTACTGTGGCGCTGCCGAGCTTTGTCTCTCCCTCTGCCCCTCACTCTCTCTCTTCACCCTCTCTACCTTTTACCCGCTCCGTGAAAAAGGGCACGAATCCCAAGACACCACCCCCGAAAGCTGCTCCGCCTCCGCCTTCCCTCTCCTCTCCTCTCCTCTCCCACAAGCAAAAGATTTCCGTCTGTCTGTGCCGATCGTCTGAACCCATTGATCACTCACAGCTCCTGCCATGCTTTTTCGCCACAAGACAGACCTCCTCCGCCCTCCTTCCTTCCCCCCATTGACCGCTCCTGCTTTGCTTTTCCTCCTCCTCCCCGTCCAGCCGGCCAAGAACACAAACTACAAACCCACCCCCTTCCTCCTCCCTCTCCTCTCCTCGCAGATGCCGCCGCCTGCTCTCCCTTGTGCTCGCGCGTGAGCGGACGGACGGACGGAGCTCCAGAGCCATGGGGGAGACGGATTTGGAGGACGTGGTGCTCTCCTGGTCGGCGCAGGAGATCACCGACGACCACCTCTACAAGGATGCGGTACACCTCTCACTTCTCTCCCTCAGGACGATGGATTTGCTTCGTGCCTGCAAGCGTGGCCTTTTTTTCCCCTTTTGAATCTGCGCGTGTGTGCAAGCGTGGCCTTTTTTTTCCCTTCTGAATCTGCGCGTACGTACGGGCTCCTATTCAGAAGGGCTCCGGACCGGCGAAGCCTGCGCTCGTGCTTAACTCCGACGATTATTTCCGAGTGATCACGTTCAGCTTCAGCACGCTGATGGATGACGCGCCAGGGTTTAGACAGAGTTTTGGATTTATGCCCAAAAAAATATTCTCGTTTAAATTCGTTCAGGCCCGGTTAGCCCAGTTTCCTTAGCCCACCATCCTCGGGTGTGTGAAAGGCCCACGCGGAGCTCCCAATCCCTATTCTTTCTTTTTTTTTCCTAAAGAAAATATATGTTTTCCCCCCAAATTTCCTCATCTTTGAGCGGCGGCGGCGGCGGCACCTGTGCTCGCGTCGCCGCGGCAGGTCGGCACGGCGAGGAGCGCCAGGATGGCCACGGGGTTAGAGGCCAGGGGACGTGCGCGGCTTGCGAGGCGTAAAGGCTCCTTCGTGTCATCTACGATGGTTGGGTTGGGCCATGCTTGTTCGGACCGGCCGGAACGTGGCCGGAGGCTGGACAAGCCAAAATTGTGCCCCTCCCTCTTGTCTACTCTGCTTAACTGAAACGGTTTGTGGGAGTATTAACCAATCAATGGATCCTTTCTGTCCAATTTCATTCTGCTGTTTTTCCTTGCTGCTTGAGTCCACTTCTTTGGTCAAAATTTCTTACACTACAATTTCGCTCATTTTTCGTTTCTAATGTTGCTGTATCTCGCTGGTGAGTGACTAATTCGGGCTAACGGGAAGTTGTGCATGATTCGTATGTTACTGATTGAGCGGAGGTGCCAACGGCTGTAGTAGAAAGCTTCAGATAAGACGTGGTGTATCTAAGTTTTAAATGCCTGTTGGGAGATGATAGCTGTGCAAGTTATGCATTTGGTGCCAGAAATACATATTGTAATGTTGTACGTACAATTTAGTGCCAGAAATTATAAATTTGTGTTGCAATGCCAAATTATGTGTATATGCTTGAGTACAGTGGCCTCCTTGAGATATGAGCAGCTTAATTAAGCCCGATACATTAATTGATCCGTTCTTGTTCTTGTAGTAGATAGAAATTGACACTGTTAGCATTAATTACATGCCATTTGTGTGCTTAAGGAACTGTTGGTGAATCTTTTTCTACCTATCAGCATAATTCATTTATGATCTCTTTTGTTTGACACTATTCCCTGCAACCTGAAGTCTTTTTTGCAATCTTGAGACTTTTTTTTCCGAATACGTGTTCACATGCGGACCCTTGATTGGTGAAGCGTATGCATGCATATGCGTGCTAGGTTTCTGCTCGTTCTTAAATCTGGTGATTAGTGCGCTGTTGTTCACTGCCTTTTTATGTGCAATTGGAGTTGGGTCAGTTGGATGCATCTTGTAATGTTGTACAATTTGGTGGCAGAAATTATAAATTTGTTTTGCTATGATAAATTATGTCTATGGTTCAGTCCAGTGGCCTCGTGATATGAGCAGCTTAAGCTCTGTATTGATCCTTGCTTATTCTTGCAGTTGATGGAAATTGACTCTGTTAGTATTTTAATTACATGCCATTTGTGTGCTTAAGGAACTGTTGGTGAATCTTTTTCTACCTCTGATCATATTTCATTTCTGACCTCTTTTGTGTTGACACTGTTTCCTCCAACTTCAAGTCTTTTTTGCAAGCTTCTTTTTTCTGAATATGTGTTCACGCACATGTTGTTCACTGCCTTTTATATGCAATCGGAGTTAGGTCAGTTTGATGCTCCAAATGAAGGTGCTCTGTCTGTGTTGTTCGTGCGCTAGGGTTTAGAGGGGTAAACGTGTCATTGGCATGTGCTGATCGAGTGCCATTTCTGGAGTCTGATGGCAACATAATTGTTGCACGCTTGGTGTTACATGGTATTTCAGAAAGTGACACCTTGCTGTTGGTGTCATATGTGCTGATTCGAGCTAACTAGATATTACCTATATTTTTTATGTCACTGATATAGGTGCGCATTGCTATTGTAAGGGATGACACACTAATTTGCTATGCCCATGATGTACCACTATTTGTGAAGTGTTTAGTTGGCTCTAGAATCATCTGGCTCATCTCATTCTAAAAAACTAGTTAGGTGTAGCACCAACTAGCCTGTCTAAAAAAAACTAGATAATACATGGTCTGAGTTTTAAATGACTGTTGGAAGAGAGATAGATGTGTAAGTCATTTATCTCAATGAGAGAGGTACAGGTCGCAATGTTGTGTAATTTTTTGGCAGGAATACTAAACTGTTTTGCTATGACAAATTATGTCATGGTTGAGTTTGAACCCTGTACTGATCCTTGCTTGTTCTCTGCAGTAGATGAAATTGACCAGATAACTATTTTGTTAGCATTAATTACATGCCATTTGTGTGCTCAAGTAACTGTTGGACAATCTTTTGCCACCTATAACCATATTTCATCTATGGCCTCTTTTGTATTTAGGTTGAGACTATTCCCTGCAACTTCAAGTCACTTAATCACTATCTGAATTCGTATCGTGTGCCTCTGATTGAAGAAACGAGGTCAAATCTGTGCTCATGCCTTGAACTCATCAGTGAAGCACCCTCGTCGAAAATACTTTCCATGGAGGTAGCAGGAAAACCAGGATCATACTTCATGGATGTAGACTTTTGGGACAATGATGCTGGTTTTTCTACTGGGGCTTATTCTGCGAGGAATGGTGACATATTTATTTTGTCTAGCATGAAACCTGAAGCTGCAGAGGACTTCAACCGCCATGGTGTGACATATTGCTTGGCAATGGTCACTGAGGTTTCTTTGGATGATGAATATCAGAAGGGCTTCAGAGTCAAAGTTACAAAGAATATTGGTTTGTAAGAAGAACACTTAAACAAACTCAAACATGCAATATTTCTCAATAATATCACGACAAACATACGGATTTGGAAAGCACTTACCTTCGATGCACACATGAATGACAATTTCACAGTAATCAAGTCGCTCTTAGCCCCCACAAATCTGGTAATATGACATGGATACTTGCGTTTTAGTTTTACTATTTTCATCACCAGTATAAATTTATTCGGGGTCTAACCTTTTGAGCTCCTCTTTGTTTGCTCTGTTGCAGGGTGAGGAAGTTTGCCGTATCTGTGTTAAACAGGATGGGGGCTGTCTGGCTTCTTTCACAGAGCAACTACTGTCGGTTAAGCTTAACCGATCGCAATTGGATGCTATTGAATCTATCATCTCAGTTGTACGATGTGGCCATGTGAACCTCGTGAAGCTTATATGGGGCCCACCAGGTACTGGGAAGACCAAGACGGTTAGCGCTTTACTGTGGGTTTTGGCGTGTTTGAAATGCAGAACTCTTACTTGTGCTCCCACAAATGTTGCTGTTGTTGGAGTTTGCACTCGTTTCCTTCAAAACTTGAAGAATTTCAATGAGCAGATTGACAACATTTTTCTACCTTCTTCTCTTATTTGGGAGCAGGTCTAACATGGATATCACGGAGGACCTGGAGGAAGTTTTCTTGGACTTCCGTGTTGATGAACTTGTAGAATGCTTTTCATCGTTGTCCGGATGGAACTACAGAATAGCTTCAATGATATCCTTTTTTGAAGACTGTGCTTCACGGTATGATATGCTTCTTGAGGATGATGGCAAAGTTAACCCAGTGTGCTTTCTGGACTTCATAAAGAAACAATTTGATGCGACAGCGATAGCTCTGAAAAGATGCATAATGAATTTGTGGGTTCACCTTCCTGGAAGGTGCTTTTCTCGAGATAGTGTCATAAATATATCTTCATTGCTTAATATGCTGGAAAAAATTGGCACCCTTCTGTGTGACTCAGATTTGACTGATGAGGGTTTGAAAAGGGGCCTTGGTTGTTTGTCAACTGAAAACTCTGTTTGTGCACAGCCTATATCTTCTATTGAGAAGTAACTGGTTGGAGCAAGGTCTGCATGCCTTAAATTGCTTAAAGAGCTGCTACACTCCCTTAATTTACCCACTGGGGTAAACAAAGACTGGGTCCAAAGCTACTGCATACGTAATGCAACACTTCTTTTCTGTACCACCTCTAGCTCTTATCGGTTACATCACATGGAGATTGCACCCCTTGATGTATTAATTGTTGATGAGGCTGCTCAAGTGCGGGAGTGTGAATTGGTGATCCCACTACGGCTGCATTGGTTAAAACATGTTGTTTTGGTTGGAGATGACTGTCAGCTGAGTGCAATGGTTAAAAGCAAAGTAAAGTTTTCGCCTCATCCTCTTCATAATGTCTTGTTTCATTTCTTAGTCATTGGTACATTTATCAGCAAGATAAAATTCTGATACTAAAATGCTATTTATTTCTTGATTTTTTAACGGACTTATCTTTTATGTTCCATTTTTATTGATCTGTTTTTGACAATCTTAATTCTTACCTTCCATTGTTTATCTCTAGGTATGCAAAGAAGCTGGATGTGAGACAAGTCTATTTGGGAGATTGGTTATGCTCAAATTTGATAAACATTTGCTGAATATACAGCATCGCATGAATCCTTGTATCAGCTTATTTCCAAATGCTCAATTTTATGAGAGGAAGATTTTAGACGGTTCTAATGTCCTGTCTCCTAGTTATAGTAAGGATTACACATGTCTCCCTTTTGGCAATTACACGTTTATAAATGTCACCGATGGAAGGGAAGACAAAGAGGGCGCAGGAAACAGTCGCAGAAACATGGTTGAAGTTGCTGTTGTTTTGCACCTGATCCATACCGTCTTTAAATGTATGTCTTAAACTGAACTCTATCCTTTCCTTAACCTTAATATCCTTTCTTGTTTTTTTATAAAGTTACTTGGCTAATATAACATGGGACCTTTAGAAGCTTACACGGTCTCACGTTCTTGCACTGCATACTTCATAACATTCATTGGTAATTGAATAGTGTACGTCCGAGAGTCCAATTTTGTGTGTATCTCGTGATATGGTAATTGCATCAGTACAGCTTTATGAAATTTCAGTTCTACTTCCCTGTTCAGTAGACAATGTTAAATTTTTGTTTAGAAAAAGGAGAACATTGATGACATGAAAGATGAAACATACTGCTCTATTAGAGTTGTTGGCCACTGCATGGACCTGCTTTAGTAACTTTTATTATCTTTAGACTTCGTAGTGGAAATGCAATGATATGACAATGATTTGGTGATATTGATTCAACTTAAATTTACTAAAAAGGAAATTCTATAAGTAGCCTTGTCCAGAAATTGATCCCTAAAGATCAGTAAGCATACCACATATGTTTTTTTCTGCAGCTTGGAAAAGGACAGATCAAGGGCTCAGCATCGGCGTAGTCTCTCCATATAAAGCTCAAGTTGATGCAATTAAAAGTCGACTTGGCAAAAAATATGATACATGTGATGGCTTTCATGTGCGGGTGAAGTCCATTGATGGTTTCCAAGGAGAAGAGGATGATATAATAATACTATCGACTGTTAGATCCAATGAGAGAGGAGTTGTTGGATTTCTTGCTGATAACCAAAGAACAAATGTTGCTCTTACTAGAGCAAGGTATGCATCAGTTCTTTTTGCCGTTGCTTGTTCTATTTCTGTTCAAAGCATGTTTGACTGATGATATAAATTATCTGATGGATGCTTTATTCATGCAGGCACTGTCTTTGGATTGTTGGGAATGCTCATACGCTGTATAAAAGTGGGACCGAATGGACAGACCTTGTAGCTGATGCAGAGAGGCGTAAATGTGTTTTCAGTGCCACTAATGATGCATCCATCTGTAAGTTGGTTGTGCAAGTAAAGCAAGAGCTTGATGAACTTGACGATCTTCTTAATGCTGATTCCGCGGTTTTTAGCAATACCAGATGGAAGGTAAGTACCATGGTTTCAGCCCATTTGATTTTGAGCATACTTTAATGTTTTCTAATATGTCGCTGCACACCCAGAATGCAAAACACATGTATGTACATGTGTCTTACGAGAGTCATGCTTGCTGTCAGGGAGTTTTTGTTTACCGAATATACACTTCCTTTATAGTGTGATTTTGTTTGTGGTTATACGCTTGTCTCTGCTAGGCTGTTTGCTCTATAATTGGATAGTGAGTGGTTTATAATTAATATTTTCAGGGCATGTGCTACTTTATACCACTAGTATACGTGCACGTGCAACGCACGTCAAAGAGTCATGATTCTTTTTCTTTACCTCTCCCACTAAGGGGATAATGGTGGCAGCAGTTTGCCCCCTCCTTTTATCATCGAGAAATATAGTGGGTCCTCACCTCCGCTGCTCCAACTTGTATAGTGGATCCTCCACATCGTTGGCGAGGAAAACCCTGTACCTGAATAATATATCCTACTCTCCTCTCACCTCAACTGTGATGTAATACACCAAAAATTATCAACTACAGACCATATGTGTCATAAATATCAATCTATCATCATGAAAACAGTTTCCAATGTCACTTACAATGCTAGTACACACACACGGTTAGTTTACAATGAAACCAGGTAATTGAGTCCTCAAATGTTTAATGCCTACATAGATGTTTCAGAAATGGCACAAAAACCTTGTGTTGCCATTAGAGAGATTGACGGCATAAGAATCACCATATTTCATAACAATGTTTGTTAAAAAAATCTCAAAACAATGCAAAACAAGGAGGTCTGTCACAGGCCGGAGACTCATTATCCACGCTCGTGCTTCAGCTTCCACCATGTCGCTCTCTAGATTTTTAGAGCAACAACCATTAACAAACCCCCTTTGTGATTGTACCTTGTGTATGAGTTTTTTTTAAGAAGAAAAAGAGTTTCCGGATCACTTTCTCTTGTCATATTGTTGGTGGTTAAAAAAAAATGGCTGACTCGATTCCATCAGAAAGTAAATACAAGTGCATTCCAATATGATCGACCAATAGACTTGGAGCTCATCTTGTATGGATAGTCAAAGTAATGGTCCCGAGGGCATGTTGAAAATAACAACTCAGCCTGTATTTTATTTAAGAAAATAAAAGTTTACAATTCATATGAAGTATGTTGATAACCTAAGATAAATATGAATTCGTTCATAGCCACCTTCACGAATAAATTTGAAACCACAATCTTCCACACTTACAATTTTCAGAGTCCTAGTCTTCTCAAGCATTCAATGACACTTGCTGCCAAGAAATATCAAAATAGTTATTAGAAAAATCAAGATAGCTAAGAAACTGAAAAGAGGTCAATCAATGCTCCCATATTACTCGAGAAAGTAGCATTTATCAGAAATTAGCAACCATTGATGATCTACTATGATCAACACATTTACTCGAGATGTAATGAATGTGCCATCTGCTCTCTGATATACTCTAAGATTATTATAAAAAAAACTTTTTGTACATAGTTCAAAATTTCGGCTAAAGAATAATGGTTGAAACTCAAATGTATCAAAAAGTCATTTTCCTTTTTCCTTTCCAAGAACATGTAGGAGAATTATGTAAATACTCCCTCCTTTCCGGTTTGTAGGGCTTAATTTTGCAAATCTCTTCAACCAAGGTAAATATTAAGTGGTGGAATAAATTTCGTAGCATGAAAGTTGTCTTTACCAATGCATTTATTGTAACGCATGCATGCATGGGTACTAAATAACCAAATACTACTACATGCAGTGGTGAGTATGGCCTTGAACTTTGCATGCAGCGATTTAATGCACCTCAAAATCTGAACATGTGAGAGTTAATAGTAAAATTGAGACTTATAAAATGGAAAAACGAAAATTTTGAGATGAGCCCTATAAACCGGAAAGGAGGGAGTAACTACATTATATTAAGAAGAGAAGACTACATCAACCTAAAGAAGGATACCAAGAGAAGCACAACACCACAAAGTTGAAACAAATGTAAAACAAAAGTAGGCATGAGCTGAAACTATTCAAAAAAATATATTTCCATGCCTGTAACAACTTATAAGTAGCAGAACATGATTTGTTTTTTAAATGTGTGAAAGTTGTACTAATCAACGATTCCATTGTGAAAAAGTAATAGTGGGAGTAAAGTCTCAGCCCAGAATGCAACTTCTTTGACTTGGTATTTGGTTGCTAATTGAAGTGGATTAAACAAAATTGATATTAATAGGAGTGAGTTATTCCCATTAATACAAAATTTCTTCGAAAAAATAGTGAGTGATGGGGACTCAGGAAAAAATGTAGTGGAACTTAGCTGTGTTGGATGAATTAGATTTACAAAAATAGAATATAAATAGTCAGTGCTCATTTTGGTTTACAAGTCAGCATTATGTATCTAAAAAGGAGCTTTGCATGCATTTTAAAAAGAAATATGAATAAGCATACTAAGTGTCTAATCATGCTAGAAATGGAAGATGGTAGAAGAGCAACGCATGGTTGGAGATAATCCAAGTCCTTATAGCCAGCAATTAATTCTGAACAAGCACAGATTGCATAAACCACTACTCAAATGATTGGAAGCAAGAACTCACTGGTGGTTGGAGTCAGCTTTAGCAACAACATCTGCATCATCGGTTCATTGTAAAGCTCTGATTTAGGTGAACTAAACACATAACATTCAAAATTCGAAATTTGGATATACTGTGCAACATACATGTGAAAACAAATAAAGATACTATGCAGAATGTGGAAGGCATGGGACGGCAGCCCCCACTGGCATCGGGCAGGCAGGCGTTCGGCATGGCGGTGATAAGCTAAATTTATACACTAAATTTTCTTATTTGGTCTGTTAACAGAAGTGCAAAGCATAGCAAGAACCTCACAGATGTAGGGAGGGGATGATTTCCTTTCCTCAGTTTAGAATAACATGAAGTTAGTCGGCAACTTACTCCCAGCTCTAGTTAGAATTATTTCCTATAAAACAACATTGTCAATTATCAAGGTTCAAAACTATTAGTCAACATTCAAAGAAAAATATCCTTACCTATAAATATATATTCTGTAAAGCAAGTTACATAGCAGATTGAAAATGCATCTTGCAGATCGATATAGAAGAAATTACCTTTGGTCGCTTTCCATAAAGGCGAGTCGCAACACCCTCAAGTTCTTTCCTTGCATAATCACAACCTTTGACATGTTTAAATGACGTAACGATCTGCATATAGGACAACATAAAGGGATCATGTGGCTTATACATATGTTTACTCTCTTTTCTGCAGCGAGCAATTGTACCATTGCATACTAACAACAAATGAGGCATACCCAATGAAAGGAAACACGAGTTGCACTCAGTAACTATATTTTTGCAAAACTGTCAGACTGGTCGTGGAACAAGATATCAGCATATCACACCTTCTCTGTCATTATATCCTTATTCAGCTGTTATGCGGAATATGCCCAACTGAAACTGACAAAGATAGCCATATAGTTTTTTAATTCCATACCATTGCCTATGGGACAACATCGTATGACAAATGATCTCTGCACATGTGAAATCAAAAGAGATACATGGTGTTTACCTGATGTATGTACTATATGGCATTTCAGCATTTAAGTAGTTGCTCACAGAAAGCAAGCCATACCAATTTGCACTATTCCAACCAACTACATAAGAACACATACAAAGAATAATATTATATAAAGAATGCAGAGAAAACCCAATTTTCACAGAGCCTAATATGAGCAGAATCCACATACGGGGAGCAAATCATGATTAGGTCGACATAAAATTTGTTCTGCTCACTTCTCTTTGTCGGCACAATGTTACCAACAGTGTTCCTCTGTGATATCTGCAGAAAAGACTGAGATGAAATTCAGTTTGCATCCATAAATACATTGCACGAACAATAGTAATTCTAGTAAGCATGCACGTGCAACCCACGTATAATAGTAAAAAAATGCAGCTATCCTAGAAAGCAATTATTTAGATTTTTTTTAAATAATGGTACTCTTTTCATTCATAATTATAAGATGTTTTTTCGAATTAGATGTATGTAGACATATTTTATTATGTTTCTTCACTTAGGGCATGAGCTATGGAAGCACCGGTATGGTGATGCCTCAGCCTCCACGTGGATCTGAAATTCTAAGGCTACCATTTTTATTTTATTTCATCCAAAGGAGGCAGCATTAAGTGGACCCCATCTTAATGAATCACACCTCAATTATTTGCTACCAATCTCCTTCCTCTCACGGGCTACCTCCCTTTTCCTCTCTCTTCATTCTTTTCTCTTACTTTTCTCATGAAGCGGCTGGTTCTTCTGCAAGAACCCGTTTGCTCTGCGGGGCATCTACTTTAGCTCCAGCATGGCATCCGAACCGACGTGGACAGTGGGGCATCAGGTTTGAGGCTACCCGTTGGCCATGCCCTTATTTCAGTTTGCCTGGAATACATATTAAAATATCCAAAATATTTTATATTTGTGAATGTAGGGAGTATAACATAATGAAGGCAACCAAAAATGTTTATTGTATTGGTTTTTATTTTCAAGCTAGAAGATGGCGATTTCTTATTTTGCTGCTGTTTTGCATTGACGTGCAAGGAAAACTATTTTAACAAAGGGATTCTAAGTAAAACCAATGTTTCAAAGCCGGCTCTGTGAATGACATACTTATTTATTTATGTTTACGAAGACTCAATCAGTTGAAAAATATATATTATTTGAAATACGCGGAAGAGATGTATATATGTATCTTTCTGAACCTAGAAAGGTCAATAAGACAAGAACAAAAAGAAATATCTAATTAACATGCAAATGGAAAATAGAACTTATACATTTGTACATTCCCACTTAAATGTGACTAATTTATTCTTGGACATAAGGCTTGTTTGAAGAGAACATAACGCTTCTTTGAGGGAACATACAAACCTCTCCTTAAAAAATGAAATGAACAGAGGAACCATTAGAAGCCTACCCCTGGTTAAAATTAATGTCATTAGGAAGATGCAACCAAGACCGGAATAGGAAAAATGCCGCTCACTTGTAAGTCCCCAGTAGTCTCTAATAGTCATACACAACACTTGAGCTCTTATGTACTCCGACCACATGTTGTGCATCTTCATTAGTCACAGCTCACAGCACAAGTCGCCAAGTGGTATATGTCATTACATAACTTAGAAGCACAATAACACACTGAAACTTGCATCTGCACTGCCAGCAAAATCTGTTCAAATTTTTTGAACAAATGGAAGCCCAATTGTTTTTCTAATTGGTATTTTCGTTAATAAATATGAACTAAATAAGTAATGCCATGATATAGAAGGGAAAAAGATAAAGCACTAACACTTACTGCAGAATTTGCAACATTAGCCAATAGCCATGGAAAGAGAATTGTGGGAGATTGTTATTCACCTTTAAAACCCAAACAGGGAGGCTCCCTATATATTTACTACTAATAATATGTGATTAAGATGAGATCAATCAAATTTCAACATGGAAGACACTGGTAATTGGGAGAACAAATACAAAATGTAGCACATAATCAATCCAATTGACACTGACCTAACCCATGTAGCTGAGTTCACTTGATCTTCTCCGCAGATGACTCCGAATTAGTCGTGCACATTCTCTGAAAAATAACCTGCACAATAAAACATGCTAAAATGCTTGAATAAATCATTCTTGTATATTGTTGCTCATCATCCATTACATCTAAAATCTTATGACATATTGTTTTCTAATCCAAACAACTAACAAAAATTGACAAGGAACCAAAGTGACAAATGGTCAGGGGTACCTTATATATTAAAAAGCTGCACAAAGATGAGACAATGCAATTTAAATTGTTCATCTACAGTTGTGCTACCATGGCAGTGTCTGTTGCTTCTGGAGATCAACTTCCTGTAAATTTCTAGCTGAAAATGACATGTCGCCAATGGCCCATGTTATCTGCTATCATGTTTGCCTCCAGTATGAACTACTCCCTCCGTTCCAGAATATAAGGTGTATTGTTTTCCGTGCAAGTCAACCATTTAAATGTTTGACCAAGATTATAGAATAAAATATTAATATATGTAATATCTAGTAGATAAAATACGAAACTACTTGTCATGATGAATTAAATGATATAAATTTTGGTTTTGTGGATATTGATATATTTATCTAAAAACTTGGTCAAACATGCACTCGTTTGACTTTCGCAAAAACAAATACACCTTATATAAAGGAACGGAGGGAGTATCAATCAACAGAGATGAGGAAAACAAACGGTAACTTTTGTTCCTTCTCACTGAAAGGAACCATCTCACTTCTGAACACTGAAGAAAACCCCTAAATCCTATCTACTACCCCTCTGAAGTCAAGAAAATTTTAAAACTTAAACCCTCTGAAGTAAAGGAAATTTTAAAACGCTATCATGTCAATTTAGGAACCTTCCACCATGTCATCACAGAAAAATTCTCTTTTCAGAAGAGCCTGTCTTGCAGAACACCTATCACATCATATCTACCCGCACTTGATATTTTTTTTTCTCTGGAAGTGCATGCTAAAAATTTCATACAAGCCGATTCCTCTCCTAAATGCTCGGCAAAAGTATCATTTTCTAGATCATAATCTCTTCGCCTCAACAAGTACTGCAAAAGCGTAAAAAAAATCATCTTGTGAATCTCCTAGTTTTTCTAAAAAACACACTGTTTCATTTTTCTCGTATACACTTTTTCTCATGTTCCATTTTTGGTATTCATATATTCAACAGGTCATTCTTAGTGAAGAGTTTAGAAAGTCTTTCGCCAAACTAAAATCACCGCAGCTCAGGAAGGAAGTACTCCAAAAGCTTATCAAACTTGGAGGTGGTTGGAGGACAACAGTTAAGAACATTGATATACCTGGTGTTTCTCATCTTGCAAAAGTATACAAGGTCTCGAACCTGTATCTTGTTTGGAGTATTGATGTGGAGAAAACCGAAGGAAGGTATTTTCAGATAATAAGAGTTTGGGATCTACTGTCAGAGCAAAATGTTGTAAAAACTGTTCAATGTCTCGAGAATCTGTTTTCCATGTACACGGATGATTACCTGGATCATTGCAGGAAAGTGCAGACGCAGGGGTATGTGTTTCTTTTATTGTTAATGGGCTATATTCTTGTTCCTGGGATTTTTTTATACCTTTGTGAATAATCATGCCTACAACTGAACTGCATGCAGACATCCTTCTAATTTTTGCCCTCCTTTTTTGCTGTGTATAATAGGAAATTGGAGGTTCCTATGGTTTGGCATATTGAGCATGATATTATACGTTATAACAAGGATAACAAAGTTGATGCTCACGAAGAACATAATCTCTTGGATACATCACATGCCATGGAAAATTCAAAAGTTAGTGAAAGTTTCTTGCTGATGAAATTCTACTCTTTATCATCTGGTGTGGCAAAGCATTTGTTAACAGCTACTGATGGGTCTGAAATCGACATCCCCTTTGAACTGACTGATGAAGAGCAGGTTATAATCCAATTCCCGCTCAGTAGTTTTATACTTGGGAGGTCAGGCACAGGAAAAACCACTGTATTGACAATGAAACTGATTCAAAAAGAGCAACGGTCATTGATTGCATCCCAAGGTCTAAATTTGGATGGAGCTGATTTATCAAGTAATAATATCATGCCACTAAAGAATGGAGGAGCAAGTTATGTGAAACAAGTATTTATCACCGTAAGCCCAAAGTTATGTTCAGCCATAAAAAACCACATCTGCGGACTTAAAAGGTGAGTCTGTTGAATTGGACCCCTATTTATTACGGAGTACATATGTTTACACCATTTTGGAAATGATTTTTATACAACTATTTAAAGTGGACATAAATGTGTGCATGAGTTGGCTCATTTTTTTAATTGTACCCGTCCTACTGCACTTTTAATCTTCATATTCTTTAGACCCTCTGTCATACACTTTTGAAGGGTCTATCTTTTATCCATCTGAGGTGCATTTTCTCTTTTAAGGCACGATTTCTGGAATTATAAAAAAAATACACATATCTGGACTACCCCAATGGCATTTTATAAAGGGAAAGCAAATCATGAGCACCACTTTGAAGGCCAGGCCTTGAATGCGGCTGGTCTGGGCATGCACAGTCACTCACATGACTAGCCAACCAAGCCGTGCTTGGTGCACTTTTCTGAAATTATACATTGCAAGTTGGTTAATGATTTCTTTGAAATATATTCACTTTGCTTCTTTTATGATTTGTACCAACAGTAATCCTTCTATTAAATCCAATTTACTTCAACCCTTTATAGATTTGGCACGGGTGATATCTCTGACCAGCCTAGTATTCTTCACATGCATGACATCATGGATGATCTGGAAGAATTTACAGAAATTCCTGACAATTGAGCACTATCCTCTCACTATAACATATCGTAAGTTTTTGATGATGCTTGATGGAACATGCCGGACATCATTTTTTGATGCGTTTTATGGTGAAATGAAGACTAGCTTTGAGAGAGGCCATTCAAGATCTCTTGCGGTGCAAACTTTTATTGAATCAAAGGAAGTTACCTATGAAAAATTTGCTACTTCCTACTGGCCTCGTTTTAATGCAGTACTGACAAAGAAATTTGCTGCGGCCACTGTCTTCACTGAAATAATTTCTCATATAAAGGGTGCATATCAAGCAAGCAGGCCTTATACTGGCAAACTGGGAAGACAGGATTATGTGATGCTTTCAGATAAGAGATTTTCATCTTTGAACAATGAGAAGAGAGATATAATTTATGATATATTCCTTGAATATGAGAGTATGAAAGGTACTGCAAAAGAGTTTGATTTGTCAGATTTTGTCAATAGTCTTCACAGCAGTCTTGTATCTGAGGGCTACAATGGTGATATGGTGGATTTTGTTTATATAGATGAGGTACAGGATCTCACCATGACACAAATAGCTATTCTTAAGTATGTCTGTATGAACATCAAGGAAGGCTTCCTTTTTGCTGGTGATACTGCACAGACTATAGCAAGGGGTATCGATTTCAGGTTTGAAGATATACGTTCACTTTTTTATACTGCATTCCTCGCAGAAACTGAAGCGTCTAATCAAGGATTTAAACATGGGAAAAAAATCCATATGTCTGATATGTTCCAACTGTCTCAAAACTTCCGCACGCATTGTGGCATCCTCCGTATGGAATCAAGGTTGGCGATCTTTACTTGTTTGGTTTGGAAAGCAAATTTTAGTTTACCATGCTATGCATAATACTGCCTATTGAGTGATTCTTTGTGTTCTTAATCTTGTGAAATTCATGTTTTTTTTTGTCTCGCAATTGTTCTATGCACACAAATTCTTTGTTAGGCGGGTCATGGAGATTCGAGATGAAGGGCAATTCATGCTATACCTACTTACAGTTTTACCATTGTTATTCCATGTCACAAGTTCTCTTTTTTTTGTAGTTATTCAATGAGGGGAAATTCGAGATGGCTACTATGTGCTTTGAAAAGGCTGGTGATGCACACAGAGAGAAGTGGGCAAGAGCTTCTGGACTTGTAGCGACTGCTGATCGTGTCATCTCAACAAATTTGGAGTTGGGCAAGGCTTCATTGCAAACAGCATCAGAGATTTACGAGTCCATAGGCATGCATGAGAAAGCTGCTAATTGCTATATCAAATTAGGTGACTACAAAAAAGCAGGTCTGCCAATTCTCCATAATTTCCAAGTTGTATCCATACTTTGAGACTCCCATCATTCCATAACGTTTTACAAATGACAAGTTGTTCTTGAAGTGTTTCCATAAATGACATCGATTTTCAATTTTTCTTCGGAATGATATCCCTATTTAAATTACAGACATGCTAATTTTTAGCTTTCATATGGATAGTTGTGCCTCACACTCCATAAAGCTCTGTCTGACTAAACATTGGGTTCCTTGCATTGCCATAGGTATGCTCTATATGCAAAAATGTGGTACTTCTAAACTCGAGGCCGCTGGTGATTGTTTTGCTGAGGCTGAATGCTGGTCGGAGGCAGCTGAAGTGATCTTGAAAGCTAAATGTTACACCAAGTGTTTTTCCATGTGCTCGAAAGGAAAACAATTATTCAATCTGGGCTTGCAGTTTCTGCAACAGTTAGAGGAGGAACAATCGCTTGAGAGTTCAAAATCCTTGGAGGTTTCTGCAATTAGAACGAAGTATCTGGATAATTGTGCTCAACATTATTTTGAGCGTGGTGACGTAAAGCATATGATGCCTTTTGTTAAAGCTTTCGGCTCTATGGATCATGTACGGGAATTCCTAAATTCTAGGAATCTTGTTGATGAACTATTTGGTTTAGAGATGGAAATGGGTAATTTCCTAGAAGCTGCAGGAATAGCAAATCATAAAGGAGATGTCTTACTTGAGGTAGACATGCTCGAGAAAGCAAACTTGTTTGAGGATGCAACACGGCTTCTCCTCCTCCAGATCATTGTGGATTCCTTGTGGTCTTCAAGTGGTAGAGGGTGGCCTCCCAAAAGATATGCAGAGAAGTAACAGTTACTTTCAAAAGCCAAAGAGATGGCGGAAAAGGTCTCTGACTGCTTCTACTGCTTTGTTTGTGTGGAAGCTGATGCACTGTCAGATGTGAATAAGTCTCTTCCTAGTTAAAATTGCACTTTGGTTGAGGGCAGAAAATGTGCAAACTTGTTGGTTGAACTTGTTGCTTCCCGTTCTATTCTTGATGTGCATCTTCAGTCTCGAGCCTCTGGATACAATATAGAATTAGGGCCAGGATCTGAAGATGAAAATAGTTGTAATGATATGCTGGCCTCTAACCAGATGTCACCCCAAACTCTGTTTTATGTCTGGAATCACTGGAAGTCGATCATAGTCAAAGTACTATCTCATCTTTGCCATACCGATGGTCCAGAATTAAATGATTATGCAGTTATGTATGAAGATCTTTGTGCCAAGTACTTTGGATTGAGAAAAGATGGTGAAGTTGACAGATATGTGGTGCTTAACATGAATGCAAGTTGGCTTTCTAATGCTGGCAGAAATTCTTTGCAGTAAGATGGCAACAAATGTTTCTTGGGTGCCTCTCAGTGTTATTCATGTGCTCAGTGTTTCTGGATGAATGAGCTGTCTTCTGTTGGCCTCAGTGTACTTAAGAAGTTGGAGTCCATTGTTCAAATTTCTCCAAAGAAGGCATCTTCTTATACCCTGGTGAGAACTATCCTTATCATAAATGAGATAGCAAAGTTTCTGGAAGAACCACAGTTCAGTATGCCAAAAAGTTCCATGAAGTTAAGAAGCTTTTTTGTTCTCTGTGAGCGCCGCTTCTTTGAGTTAGTTTTCCTTGTGTGGAGGGATGGGACAACCAGGAGCCTCTTGCGTCTACTTGACTCTCCAGCTGCTTATGGGTTGATTGCTGATTCTCTTAGTGCAAATCTTCGTCCAGCAAATAAAAATTTGACTCATGGCCATCTTGGGAGAACAGCCATGCTTCTGCTTCATGCAGCACAATTGGACGAAGCGCTACTTTCAAGGCTACTAAAGTACTTGGACAAAACTTCTGAGTGGGCAGAATTTTTCCAATGTTTGAAGACATTTCTTGACAGTAGTGGTGATAGATCCTCCTTGATCTCGAACTTTAATGTTGCTCTTCAATTTACCTTCAATGTAAAGTGGAAGGATGAACTAGACTACATATCCCCAATATGCTATGTGGGTCTTATGGAGTGCCTTGGTTTCATGGCTTCATCATACTTGGTACAGAATGATTTTATATGCTGCACGAAATCTCTGTTGGTCAATATGCTGGAGTGCCGTACCAGCAAGGTTTACATTGACACCTGCCTGGTATCTAAATCGAGCCCTGATTCTGATCTTGATCGTTTGGCATACTTATCAGGCCGTTTCATATATCAGACAATTATGGCTATCTTGACGACCAAGCATATGCTCCAGGAATGGGTACATAAGACTTCAAGTCCTTCCAGTACTTCATACAAACCAGTCCTCCTGAGATTAGTTGTTATACTTTATCCTCTGGTCCTTACTCTTTCTCTGGGGAATTGCTATGAGGTCACGCATAACCTTCTGAGGAATGAAGTCTTTAAGG
Source organism: Bromus sterilis (assembly GCA_950022295.1). NCBI lineage: Eukaryota > Viridiplantae > Streptophyta > Magnoliopsida > Poales > Poaceae > Bromus > Bromus sterilis. The sequence continues at coordinate 121,994,199 of OX465601.1, read as the reverse complement.
ATTTACCTTTGGAGTTCTCTCAGAAGATTGTACATGCTTTGCAAATGAAGTCTCGCACACCGACCAACTTCACAAGAGTGCTTGCTGATGCACTTGCCGCGATCGGAGATCATATGGTAGTTATTGGTACACCCAAAGGGCCAGTAGCCTGTAGAAACTTAAATGCTTATATGATTAGCAAGGAGGATTTGTATGATGTTCCAAAGATAATGGCTCTTCTGTGTCCTGAAGAACCAAGTCCTGTAAAGCAAGAGACTCCATTGCCTGAAAAATCTGATGCTAATAAGCCCCTCAATGTTATTTCTGGAAACATTCCTAAGGCTGAAGAAGATAATGAGATGGAGCATAGGAGAAAGATAGAATCAACTGATGAGATACTCTTTGCGAAGCTTGAGAGTTTTCAAGCCGACAAGGAAGGCCAGGTGAGTTTCATATTTTATAATGCTTGATTTGTTATCATCCAGTTTGTCCCATTGTTCGCAGCTGCCAAGTTATTCTAAAACGCTAATTTCTGCAGAAAGATCCAACTGTTGTTATTGAATTCCTTATAAGTGCCCTTCCATGGCTAGAATGTGGCATTCTAGCAGCGCTGGATAAACGGTTGCTGGAAGATGTCAAACGCATCTGCAGTGATTTTGAAAATGGTTCTGCCGGGTAAGCAAATGTTAATCTAGGGCCAACTCTAAACTTCATAATGGCAGTACAAGTGCCGCATTGCAATTGATAGACATTAGAGTGACATCTTGTAATAATAACTTCCACTTTTTCTGCATGATATCTACTTCAAGTCTAGTGTAAGACATAGATACTTTATCCCCCATGTGCTCTGAAAACTTACCGTTTGTGTGTGAAAAATTGATTGTCATCACAGGGCGAAGAGAAAAGCCTGTCTTGCTGTGGAGAAGCTGTGGAAGGGGGAGAACAAACTTCCGCTGATCTTCCGCCTTCTGACTGCTGCAAAGCTATGCAGGATAGAAAGTAAAGCTAGAAATCAACGCATGAATGACACCAAGAGCGATGCTGCAGCGGCTGCTATCGAACTGCAGGCCGATGCTGATGGATGTTCAGATGACGAACCTGAGACGGGAGAAGCCGGAGCTGCCTCCACTTCATCAAAGGCCGCACAGAAGCGAAAAGGCGGCAAGAAGAAATCCAAGAAGTCCAAGGGCCGAGGCAAGAAGTGAGCCGCTGTAGCTGTAGTCCTGTGCGCGGTGTAGTTTCCCATTTGAGAAACATTTGCCTGCATTGGAGAAACTTGTATACCCCATCACTGTAGAACCAAGTGGATCGCAGGTGCTGTTTTTTGCTTGGACGTACTGATGTCCTATGTCGCCAGCTTACTGCACACTTCCCCCTAAGGACCATGCATTGGCTCTGAGTTCAGTGGCCGTTGTCAAGTACTCCTATGTTTAAGGATGAATGTGGTATCTAGTTTTAGCTGTATGTGTTTTTCTCATCCTCGTTTGAACAAACGAAATATGTTGCTTCCCATCTGACGAAGGAAACTTGGGATTGGGCGACCCGCATTTCTCTGCTTCAGTTGTTTCATTTGAGAACCAAACTTATGATTTTGCATACTTGAGTTGTTTCTCTGGAAGTTCCTCGTCACTCGTTGATGTGAAGTTCCAGCTAATTATATTGAATGAAGCTACATAAAGTTTGTCATATATTCAGTTGTGTTGTTGATTAACTTGTAGGCCTGCTGTGGACAATGGAGGGGATGTTGCATGCTAAGAGATGATCATCTGAAGGTTGGAGCACCCCATCCATTTTCTCTCTTCACCCCCCTATCAACCGAGTCGGCTATCACACCATGGAAATTGCAATTCAATATGTCCCGTGGTGCTAGCTGGAAACGGAGCTTCACAACACTTCCCTTAAAGCCACATGGGCTGTTGTTTGTGGACGGAAACGGAGCTTCACAACACTCCCCTTGAAGCCACATGGGCTGTTGTTTGTGGACGTATCTGACTGGATCCTCTCCAATCCAGGGTTTTAAGAGCACTTTGCCAATTCTTGAAGTCTACCGGTGGAGAAATCCAGAACTCATCGGTGACCCGATCGGATGTGACCGACAACAGCAGAACGGAGGGCCGAACAGAAGAGAACCGCTAGGTCCGACCTCCTTTATTGTGTGGACGGGGATGACACAGGAGAGGATCTCCATCGACCATCCACCTCCACGATGGATGAGATTGACGGTGACACAAGAGGAGGTCGGCAGGAGTCGTCGACACGCCATCCCTAGCCCGAGCCTCCGCCTGCGGCCGACACTACTCCAACCCGCAACACAGCTCGGGGGCGATACGTCCCAAACGTATCTATAATTTCTGCTTGCTCCATGCATGTTTTGGGTGATATTGCTATGCTTTTGATACACTTTTATACACTTTTGATCATATTTGGACTAACCTATTAACTCAGTGCACCACAGTGCTAGTTTCTGTTTTCTGTTGTTTTTGTATTTCAGGTTTTCCCATTACTTAAAGTGCCAGAAAAATTACGGGAAAAATATATAAAAATCAGCGATGCGGAAGTTTCCAGATGCCCAAAGGGGGCCCAGAGGGGCCCCACCAGGTGCCCAAGCGCCCTGGGGGCGCGGCCTAGGGTGGGGCCGCGCCGGGAGGCCGCCTGGACCCCCTGGTGGCCCCCTTCGCCTATATTTACCTCTCGTCCCGAATTCCCCGAGGACAAAACCCTTTTTCGCGATCGCCCCTCTGTTCTGTTGCCGCCGCGCTTCCAAGATCGGGGCTGCCAGGAGACCCTGTCCCGGCACCCTGCCGGAGGGAGGATTGACCTTCGGGAGCTTCTCCACCACCATGGACTCTTCTCGGATGAGCCGTGAGTAGTCTACCTTGGACCATGGGTCCATGATCAGTAGCTATGTGATGTCCTCTCCCCCTCTTTGTTCTTCATTGATTAGACCTTGTGATCTGCCCTACATGATCAAGGCACATATGTAATTCTTCTGCTGTTGCTATGTTGAGTTTGCTGGGATATGATGGATTATGAGATTATGTTCAGATTGTGATGAGTAATACATTTGGTTCTTCTCCTTTTATATTTATGTTATTCAGTAATACTTGCATGTTCTCCGTTGCTTTTTATTACTTTGGCCAAGTGTTAGATTGCAACTCCAAGAGGGAGCGTTATACTTGATTGTGGGTTCATGCCCCCTGATGACTAGCTTGAGTGAAAGAAACATGAGTCTAGGGGATGTGCTGTTGCCACAAGGGGGAAAATAACGGTGCTTGTAACCGCGGTTGCAAGGATTGTTTACTTTACACAAAGTTCTTTTAATGCAGTTGTCTGTTACTTTGGGTTTACACTTTGGATAGGGCTCGTAAATTAATACCAGCGAGATGTTCTGGATAGATATCTCAAGGTGGATGATTAGTAGTAGATGCAGATGGATTTTGGTCTACTTACCTTGGCGTACTGCCCGTGCTTTTGAACCTCTTCCTTTCTTTTGTAGCATAGTTAGCATTGCGGTGCGTTCATAATCCTGTCAATTGCCTTTCTGTAATTTGTTTACCTCGCATAGCAGTTTTATCGTCTTTTGAGAGAGAGACATCACTAGTGAACTTCATGGGACCCCAGTCCATATTTCCATCACTTTTTACACCCTTAATTTACTTCCTTCTTTTATTTTCTGTTGCAATTATCACTACTATTATCTGTTGCGTTGATCCTTTGTTAACAGCAAGGCCGGAGGGATTGACAACCCCTCTGTACTCGTTGGGAGCAAAGTTATTTGTATCTGTGTGCAGGTCCACGTCAAATCTCGTGCTAGCAAGTAATTTCTAGCGCCGTTGTCACCTACTTGTCGTCGTCGGAGTCCTACTGGAGACAAACCTTGGTATCTTCACCGAGGGAAATTACCGCCACGCTACATCTCAACCTTCCACTTAGGTATCCAACGAGGAGCACTACTTCAGTGCCATCAAGCTAATTTCTGGCGCCGTTGCCGGGGACTCCAATCTTCAAGATAGGGGAGTTGCACACTATCTTTTATTTTTGCTTTTTAGTCTTATAGTTTACCTTTCAGTTTTTATCTTAGTGTCCTTTATCAAAAATCACAAAAAAATTAGTTACCTTGCTAGTAGTTGTCATTATGTCTGGTCCTTTTACCTTTGGTGAGGCAAAAGTGCTCACCTTTAAACAAAGAGGTGGTGAAAGTCTGAAAGATGCTTGGTATATAATTAATGATTCTCAAAAAAGAGCCACCAAGAAGCAATCCACTGCTATCCTGCTTAGAAAATTTTATGTTGGAATTACTTCTTGGAATAGGTTTATTCTAGACACTGCTATCAATGGGAATTTCCTAGAAGTCCCAGTTTGGGAAGCTCTTAATGTTATGGAAAATCTTGTTGGAAATCTCCCTCTTGTTAACATTCAAGAAGACACTACTCTAGCTCACATTATGAAAAAACTTGAAAAGATAGAGCTAGAAATTCCAATCATCAATAAGATAAATGAGTTAGATCGTAGGATTCAAGGGAATTTGAATAGACTTAATAGTTCCATGCATAAAATTATCAAAACTTTGGAGACCATCAAATCGTATGATTTGGATCCTTCTAGGCTAGATAAGATTGAGGAAATTATTGACACTTTAGGAACTACTTTCTCCTCAATCATAACCAAAATGGTAGAAACTCCGGCAAAGAAGGAACCTAAGTTCGTTTACGTCCCTAAGGTTCCTCAACCCAAAAACAATCCACTTATTGCCAAAGGAGTTGAAACTGTGAAGACTTTGGAAGAAATACCTCTCTTGGATAGAATTAGAAATGAAACTCCAATTGATTTTCCACCTTTTTCTTTTATCCCTAGAAGTATCTTCATAAGACCTTTATTTGAGAGTCCTCTTAAGACTAGTTGTACAATTGAAGAGCTTTTTTATGATCTTGATGATGGTTTGATTGATACGACTTGATCTTTTTTGCTTCGTGCCTAGCTCAAAGGCGTAAAAGAAAGCGCTTGTTGGGAGGCAACCCAAAATGTTTTTCCTTCTTTTTTTAGTGGTCTTGATGATTGTTACTATTGTAGCAACATCATTGCATCTTTATTTTTCAAGCTTTGTGCCAAGTTTAGCCTTCGATTGCAAGAAAGTTTAAAAGTTGTGACGTGCTATCCAGAAATAAGATTCTGTCCTTGGACGAAAAAATTCAGCTAAAATTACCAGATCATATTTTTGATCTGAATTATTTTGACAACGTGATCTATACAATTAGCTTTCGAGCGTCTGTTCTGAGTTTTTTATTTGAGTTGCATAAGTACCCCAAATAAATTATTTACTACCTACTGGTCCGTTTTTCACAGATTCTTCCCTGTTTTTCCTTTTCCCAGTTTTGCAAGTCTTGCGCTAGCTTTTTCTTTGCAAAAACTTTTTGGGGATCTTGAGAAATAGTAGCTCTTCAAGAATATCTTTATTTCCAATAGAGGCATTTTTTTATTATGGGTAATAACCTCTCTAATCAACTTATGATGAGTTATGTATGAAGGGAGTCTTCAAGTGTGCGAAGGAAGATGATGAAAGAAGATCCGGGAGTGTCAACCGCTCAAGCTTGTGGATGCCCCCATGCACCCCACACATATAAGCTTGGGGATGCCCGCCTGCATCCCCTTCTCCATCAACAATTATCAGTTCGTCCTTCGTCCCACTATATTTTTATCACTTCATACGTTATGTGCTATGCTTGGAGCGTCTTGCTCTTTACTTTTTAGTTTTCTTTAGCTTTGTTTGTTGTTCATAACAAGTTAGAACCCAACTTTCTTTGTGTGGGAGAGAAACACGCTCCACTTTAAACTAGAACACATCATAGAATTTTCATGCTGATCTTTTTTTTGTGTGTTCTTTATCTTTTCATAGCTGCTGTCATGTTTAGCTCTTAGTTTTCATGCTTATCGTTTCAAGAGCTTTTTGTTTAGTTTTTTTATGGAACTCTCTTGAGTTTTCATTGTTTATCTTGTTTAGAGAGTTGTCTTGTTGCACTGAGTTTTGTGTCTTGACTTGAAGTAGGTAATTGAGGTTGCTATTCAGTTGTACTAGTAACTTGCAATAGTTTTGAGGTATTGTTTTGAGTAATGTTTGAACTTTTGGTGTCAAGAGCTCTTGACTATTAGTGATATATGTCGTATTTTGGGCAATCCGTGTTTATTTTCAAAAAACTACAAAAAATAGTTGAGAACTCTAGCTACTAGACGAATCACTAATCTTTGGAGGGATTGTATATTAGAGTACAGTCATGTACCATGAGTCGAGGATGCGCAAGGATAACCAAACCCCCATACACTCCTCCTCGCGGTACTGATACGTCCCAAACGTATCTATAATTCCTGCTTGCTCCATGCATGTTTTGTGTGATATTGCTATGATCTAGATACACTTTCATACACTTTTGATAATATTTGGACTAACCTATTAACTCAGTGCACCCCAGTGCAAGTTTATGTTTTTTTGATGTTTTTCTATTTCAATTTTCCCCCATATTAAAAGGGGTTCAAAAATCCAGGAAAAATCAGATAAAAAAATCAGTGTATCAGAAGCTTCCAGAGTCCCAAAGGAGGGACGAAGGGGCCCCACCTGGTGCCCAGGCGGTCAGGTGGCGCGGCCTAGGGTGGGGCCGCGCTGGGTGGCTGCCTGGACACATGGTGGCCCCCCTGGCTGCCCCCCTTCGCCTATTTATTCCCCGTGACGCGAAACCTTCGACGACAAAACCCTTTTTCGCGATCTCGCCTTTGTTTCGCCGCCATCGCGCTTCCAAGATCGGGAGCGCCAGCAGACCTCTTCCCGGCACCCTACCGGAGGGAGAATCGACCTCCAGGAGCTTCCCGTCCACCATGGACGCTTCCCGGATGTGCCGTGAGTAGTTTATTTTGGACCATGGGTCCGTGATCAGAAGCTATGCGATGTTCTCCTCCCCTCTTCGTTCTTCATGGTTTAGACCTCGTGAGCTACCCTACATGATCGAGGCACATATGTAATCTTTTTGCTGTTGCTATGCTGAGTTTGGTGGGATCTGATGGATTATGAGATTATGTTGAGATTGTGATAGTGTAATATATTTGGTTCTTATCTTTATATTTTTGTTCCTAAGTAATTCTTGCATGTTCTCCGTTGTTGTTTATTGCTTTGGCCTAGTAGTAGGTAGTAATTCCAAGAGGGAACGTTATGCTCGATTGTGGGTTCATGCCCCCTGATGACACGCTTGAGTGACAGAAACATGAGTCTAGGGGATGTGCTGTTGCCACAAGGGGGAAAACAACGGTGCTTGTAACCGCGGTTGCAAGGATTGTTTACTTTACGCAAAGTGCTTTTTAATGCAGTTGTCTGTTGCTTTGGGTTTACACGTTGGGTGGGGCTCGCAACTTAATACCAGCGAGATGTTCTGGATAGATATCTCTAGGTGGATGATTAGTAGTAGATGCAGTTGTATTTCGGTTTACTTATTTTGGCGTACTGCCCATGATTTTGAGCCTCTTCCTTTCTTTGTAGCATAGTTAGCATTGCGGTGCGTTTATAATCCTGTCGATTGACCATCTGTAATTTGTTTATCTCGCATAGAAGTTTTATCTTTCTTGGGAGAGAGACATTACTAGTGAACATCACGGGACCACGGTCCATATTCTCATCATTGTTTACACGCTTATTTACTTTTCTTCTTTTACTTTTAGTTGCTATCATTATCATTATACCTTATGTTTTGATCCTTTTTAAACAACAAGATCGGAGAGATTGAAAACCTCTCTGAACTTCGTTGGGAGCAAAATTATTTGTGTCTGTGTGCAGGTCCACGTCAGTTGCGCTGCTGACACCTACTTATCATCTCCGGAGTCCTACTGGAGACAAACCTCAGTATCTTCGCTGAGGGAAACTTGCCGCTACGCTGCATCTCGCCTTCCACTTGGGGTAACCAACGAAGGGCGAGAAGCAATTATCATCTCTCGCGTATCAAGAAAATTTCTGGCGCCGTTGCCGGGGAATCCAAGTGCTAAGATAGGGGAGTTTCCCACACCTTTGCTCTTTAGTCTTGTTAGTTTGCCTTTCAGTTTTTGTCTTTGTGTCTTATATAAAAAATCTGCCACACTTGCTGCTACTATGGGTTCCACTGAAATTACCAAGTTATGTGACTTCACTAGTCACAACAACAAATAATTTATGTGCACTCCTATTTCCACACCTGCCACTTCAGCTACCTCTTATGAAATTAAACCTGCTTTGCTAAACCTTGTTATGAGAAATCAATTCTCTGGTGCTGGAGATGATGCTGCTTTACACTTAAATAGTTTTGTTGAGTTATGTGATATGCAAAAGTATAAAGAAGTAGAAGGTGATGTTGTTAAGTTCAAGCTTTTTTCCTTTCTCTTTGAGGGAAGGAGCTAAAATCTGGGTTCAATTTTTGCCTAGGAATAGCATAGATTCTTGGGATAAGTGCAAAGATGCTTTTATTGGGAAGTATTACCCACCTGCTAAAATTATCCAATTGAGGAGTAACATTATGAATTTTAAGCAATTGGATAATGAACACGTTGCCCAAGCTTGGGAACGTATGAAATCTCTTGTTAAGAAATGCCCTACACATGGTTTGACTACTTGGATGGTTATCTAGACTTTTTATGCAGGCTTGAACTTTACCTCGCGGAACCTGTTAGATTCGGCCGCGGGAGGAACCTTTATGTCAACTACACTTGGTGCTGCCACAAAGCTTCTCGATGAGATGATGACCAACTATTCTCAATGGCACACCGAACGCGCTCCAACATGTAGAAAGGTAAACTCTGTCGAGGAGATTACCTCCCTAAACGAAAAAGTTGACTTAATTATGTCTCTACTTACCAAGCAACCTTCTATTGATCCTCATGATGTTCCTTTAAATTCTTTGGTTGCTCAGGAACAAGTAGATGTGAACTTTATTGCTAGAAACAACTTTAACAACAATGCTCATAGGGGCAATTTCGCTAGTAATCCTAGACCGTTTCTATCAAACTATGGGAACAACAACACCTACCCTAGCAACAAGAACCCCACTTCTGAACTAGAAAACATGCTTAGAGACTTTATCACTACCCAAAAATCCTTCAACAAGAATGTAGAATATAAAGTAGCTAAGTTAGATAATATCTCTTTTAAGGTAGATAGCCTAGCCCTTGGTGTCGAGAATGCTAAAAATTAAAACCTCTCCCCTTGAGGAGAGGAAGGCCACCCCTATTAATGCTATCCAACTACAAATTAATAAAAATATTAGGATGATGGCTAAACTTAAAGAAAGATGGGCTAGAGAAAAAGAGGAAGAGGATAGAATTAAGAGCCTTCCTACATACCACATAGTTTCCACTATCCAAATGGTTGAGGATACCGAAACTATTAGCACCCAATGCACTCCTGGTCCCATTGGACCTATTAATGGTGATGCTAATACCTCAACCATAGAAGAAGAAACTCCTATGAACATAGAGGGTTTCAAACAAGTGAGCCTATATGACACTACTACCACCTTTGATAGTAGTGATATTGATTTTGATAGTTGCACCCTCTCGGAAGTTATTAGATTTCTACACAAAACGTCTAGAGACCCCCACACTAGCACACTTAATCTTGCCTTCATGGAGCATATCACGAATGCTCTCATCAAATCTAGGGGGGGAGAAGCTTAGGATACAAGCCTCCATACCTAGGAAGCTAGATGATGGTTTGGACCCTATGATAAAAATTAAATTAAATAACTTCTCTTGCTATGCTTTATGTGACGTTGGAGCTAGTACCTCCGTCATGCCCAAAAGAATGTATGACATGTTTGAATTGAAACCTTTTGATTCTTGTTCTTTTGGTGTTCATCTCGTTGATTCTTTCGTAAAGAAACCTTTGGGGATGATCGGCGATGTTCTTATCATTGTCAATGACAATTATGTTCCCGTTGATTTTATTATTATGGATATAGAGTGTGAACCTTTATGTCCAATTATTTTGGGACGTCCTTTTCTTCGCAGCGTTGGTGGCATTATTGACATGAAAGAGGGGAATATAAAATTCCAATTCCCTCTCAAAAAGGGGATGGAACACTTCCCTAGAAAGAAAATCAAGTTACCTTTTGAGTCCGTTACACGGGCTAGCTATTCTCTTTCTCTTTATAAAACTTGATTCTTCTTTTGCCTTATGCCTAGCTTAAAGGCGTAAAAGAAAGAGCTTGTTGGGAGGCAACCCAAGATGTTTTTACTTCTGTTCTTAGTGGTCTTGATGATTGTTACTACTGTAGCAACATCATTGTATCTTTATTTTCAAGCTTTGTGCCAAGTTATAGCCTCTTATGATAAGGGAAACAAAAGTTGTGACATGCTGTCCACAAAACAGATTCTGTCCTCTTGACGAAAAAAATCGAAACAAATCACCAGTTCATATTTTTGAGCTGAATTTTTTACACAACATGCTATATACAATTGTTAAACTTTCGTATGTTCTGAGTGTTTTGATTTGAGTTGCAGAAGTGCCCCGAAAAAATTCTTTACTACCTGCTATTTTGTTTTTCACAGACTCTGCCACGCTTTGCCTTTCCTTACTTTTGCAAACTTAAGCTTGCTTTTTCTTTGCAAAAACTTTTTGGAAATCTTGAGAAACAGTAGCTCTTAAAGTATTTCTTTATATCCAGTGGGGAAAAATTATTTTATTAAGGCTACTGAACTCTCTAATCACCTTATGATGAGTTATGTATGAAGGGAGTTTTCAAGTGTGCGATGGAAGATGATGAAAGAAGATCCGGGAGTGTCAAGCGCTCAAGCTTGGGGATTCCCCCATGCATCCCCAATAAATATTCAAGGAACTCAAGCGTCTAAGCTTTGGGATGCCCCCATGCATCCCCTTCTCCATCAACAATCATCAGTTCGTCCTTCGTCTCACTATATTTTTATCACTTCATGCATTATGTGCTATGCTTGGAGCGTCCCGCTCTTAAGTTTTATTTTTATTTTTATTTAGCTTTGCCTGATTTTCATAACAAGTTAGATCCCATCTTACTTTGTGTGGGAGAGAAACACGCTCCAGTCCAATCTAGAACACATCATAGGATTTTTCATGCTTATCTTTCTGCTGTTGTGTGTTCTTTATCTTTTCGTAGCTACTGACATGTTTAGTTTTAGTTTTAGTTTGTCTTTAGCAACAGCCTTGGCTTTTGTTTAGTTTGGTGCTGGAACTCTCTTTAGTTTTCATGTTTATCTTGTTAAGAGAGTTGGTTGTTGCACTGAGTTGTGTCTTGTCTTGAAAGTAGGTAATTGAGGTTGCTATTTAATTTTAGTAGTAACTTGCAATAGTTTTGAGGTATTGATGTGAGTAATGTTTGAACTTTTGGTGTCAAGAGTTCTAGCATATTAGTGATAGGTGTCGTATTTTGGGCAATCCGTGTTTATTTTCAAAACCTACAAAACTAGTTGAGAACTCTAGCTACTAGATGGATCACTAATCTTTGGAGGGATCGGATATTAGAGTACACTCACATACCATGAGTCGAGGATGCGCAAGGATAACCAAACCCCCATACACTCCTCCTCGGGGTACTTGTCTCTTTGTGAACCTCCTTATTATATTGAGAGTTACCGATAATAAGTGCATGAGTTCTTCGGACTAATGTAAGTATTGAAAGTTGACACTTCCGCCTCCTCATATTTTCTAGCCTCTTCGTACCGTGCATTGCCCTCTTCTCACTCCGAGAGTTGGCGTCCACCTTCGCTGGTACATCCAAACCCTTGGCATGATACACTCTGTCATCATAAACCTCCTTATATCTTTCCTCAAAACAGCCACCATACCTACCTATCAAGGCATTTCCATAGCCTTTCCGAGATATATTTCCATGCAACATCCACCTCTTCATGACTTGATCTTCATGTCATACATGTTCCTGCTACACTGGCAGATCCATACATTGCATACATCGTGATAGCTACATCTTCTTTATGTTTTGAGTACCTTGTAAAGTGTGAAAGATCTTCTATACCCTCTTGTTAATTAGAGTGTCGCCCTTAAGTGAGGAAAAGATCCCAAAGTGGACAAAATAAAAGATCCCAAAGAGGACAAATGAGAGTTAAATAGAAAGAGCCATTGAGACCACCAAAAAATACAAAAAAATAGAAAAAAGTGAAAAATAAAAATAAAAAGAGAGAAAGGGGCAACACTACTATCCTTTTGAAAGATCCACACTAGTACTTCCTCTTATCCTTGTACTCCATAGAGATGATCATTCATGCATATGGCTATGTGGGGACCTTCACACTATAGAACTTGGCTTGCATATTCCAAGGATGAGCCTCCTCAAAAGAGCTCTAGGTCTTCATGAGTGAGAAAGTTGGATGCACCCCCACTAGTTCCATTGGAGAGCTTTTTAGCTCATATGTGCATCCGTTGCATGGCAATCCCTACTCCTCACATCATATCTATCATTTGGCCTTCTCGCCTATGATTGTCCTCATTGATGTGACCCTTTCTCACCTTTTTGTCTTCCTCCTCCACCATATTTCTCTCTTTTCCATCCTAAGTGTCAACTCTCGTGCTTACGCTCATCCATTGCATGAGTGCTCAAAATATCGAAAAGGAGTGGATCAAATTGATTTGTACCTGGCTAGTGGTATGGGAACGAGTCAAGATAAGATTCCAAAGAAGACTAAGTGTGAAGTTTAGTAGATTGAGTTCTCAACAAAAATACCCTTTTCTCGTATTCCCTATCCCCCTTCTTGCACGCAAACACCATTTGGAGACATTTGAGTCACGGACAGCGAGAGCTCTTTCACCTAATGTTATTTTGTTACTTGTTTCAATGCTAATATAGACTCTTGCATGTTATGACTTGAATTGAATCACATACCTTGATTGCTTTACTTTTCAAATTTCTTATATGGTTTATAGCATGTCACCACAGAAATTATGCTTGTTATCATTTACCTACTCGAGGACGGGCAGGAATTAAGCTTGGGGATGTTGATACGTCCCAAACGTATCTATAATTTCTGCTTGCTCCATGCATGTTTTGTGTGCTATGGCTATGATCTAGATACACTTTCATACACTTTTGATCATATTTGGACTAACCTATTAACTACGTGCACCCCTGTGCCAGTTTCTATTTTCTGCTGTTTTTCTATTTTAGTTTTCCCCATATTAAAAGTGCTAAAAAAATCCAGGAAAAATCAGATAAAAAATCAGCATAACGGAAGCTTCTAGAGCCCCGAAGGAGGGCCGGGGGGCCACCACCAGGGACCCAGGCGGCCACCTGGCGCAGCCAAGGGTCTGGCCGCGCCAGGGGGGGCGCCTGGACTCCTGGTGGCCCCCCTGGCTGCCCCCCTTCGCCTATTTATTCCCCGTGATGCGATACCCCCGAAGACATAACCCTTTTTCGCGATCTCGCATCTGTTCCGCCGCCGCCGCGCTTCCAAGATCGGGAGCGCCATCAGACCTCTTCCCGGCACCCTGCCGGAGGGAGGATCGACCTCCGGGAGCTTCCCCTCCACCATGGACGCTTCCCGGATGTGTCGTGAGTAGTTTCCTTTGGACCATGGGTCGTGATCAGTAGCTATGTGATGTTCTCTTCCCCTCTTTGTTCTTCATGGTTTAGACCTCGTGAGCTGCCCTACATGATCGAGGCACATATGTAATCTTTCAGCTGTTGCTATGCTGAGTTTGATGGGATCTGATGGATTATGAGATTATGTTCAGATTGTGATAGAGTAATATATTTGGTTCTTATCTTTTATATTTTTGTTCCTAAGTAATTCTTGCATGTTCTCCGTTGCTGTTTATTGCTTTGGCCAAGTAGTAGGTAGTAAATCCAAGAGGGAACGTTATGCTCGATTGTGGGTTCATGCCCCCTGATGACACACTTGAGTGACAGAAACATGAGTCTAGGGGATGTGATGTTGCCACAAGGGGGAAAACAATGGTGCTTGTAACCGCGGTTGCAAGGATTGTTTACTTTACGCAAAGTGCTTTTTAATGCAGTTGTCTATTGCTTTGGGTTTACACTTTGGGTGGGGCTCGCAACTTAATACCAGCGAGATGTTCTGGATAGATATCTCAAGTGGATGATTAGTAGTAGATGCAGTTGGATTTCGGTCTACTTATTTGGCGTACTTCCCATGCTTTTGAGCCTCGTCCTTTCTTTGTAGCATAGTTAGCATTGCGGTGCGTTTATAATCCTTTCAATTGCCCATCTGTAATTTGTTTACCTCGCATAGCAGTTTTATCGTCTATTGGGAGAGAGACATCACTAGTGAACATCACGGGACCCCCGTCCATATTCTCATCATTGTTTACACGCTTATTTACTTTCTTGCTTTTTTACTTTCAGTTGCTATCATTATCATTATCCCTTGTGTTTTCATCCTTTGTAAACAACAATACCGGAGATATTGAAAAGCTCTTCGTTGGGAGCAAAGTTATTTGTGTCTTTGTGCAGGTCCATGTCAGTTGCGCCGCTGACACCTACTTATCATCTTCGGAGTCCTACTGGAGACAGACCTCAGTATCTTCACAGAGGGAAACTTGCCGTTACGCTGCATCTCACCTTCCACTTGGGGTAACCAACGAAGGGTGAGAAGTAATTATCATCTCTCGCGTATCAGGTACTTGTCTCTTTGTGAACCTCCTGATTAGATTGAGAGTTACCAATAATAAGTTCATGAGTTCTTCGTACTAATGTAAGTATTTGAAAGTTGAAACTTCCACCTCCTCATATTTTGCTAGCCTCTTCAGTACCATGCGTTACCTTTTCTCACTCCGAGAGTTGGCGCATACCTTGCCGGTACATCCAAACCATTGGCATGATACGCTCTGTCTTCATAAACCTCCTTACATCCTTCCTCAAAAAAGCCACCATACCTACATATCAAGGCATTTCCATAGCCTTTCCGAGATATATTGCCATGCAACATCCACCACCTCATGACTTGATCTTCATGTACTACATGATTTGTCTTGATCGATGAGCCTCATGCTAGTTGGGCCTTGCCCTAATCATTGCTACATGACGCGCTAGTATCATTGCATATCCTGCTACACTGGTAGAGGCATACATTTGCATACATCATGATAACTTCTTTTTTATGCTGAGTACTTTTGTAAAGTGCGTGAAAGATCTTCTATACTTCTTGTAAAATAGTGTGTTGCCCCTAATGTGAGGAAAAGACCCCAAAGAGTACAAATTTAAAAGATCCCAAAGAGGAAAAATGAGAGTTAAATAGAAAGAGCCATTGAGGCCACCAAAAAATACAAAAATAGAAAAAAGAGAAAAAGAAAATAAAAAGAGAGAAGGGGGCATACTACTATTACTTTTGAGAGATCCACACTCGTACTCCCTCTTATATCTTGTGCTCCATAGAGATCATCATACGTGCATATAGCTATGTGGGGGCCCTTACACTATAGAACTTGGCTTGTATATTCCAATGATGAGCCTCCTCAAATGAGCTCTAGGTTTTCTTGAGAAAGCAAGTTGGATGCACCCCCACTAGTTCCATTGGAGAGCTTTCCATAGCTCATATGTGCATCCATTGCATGGAAATCCCTACTCCTCACGTCGTATCTATCATTTGGCTTTCTCTCGCCTATGATTGTCCTCATTGATGTGAGCCTTTCACACCTTTTTGTCTTCCTCCTACACCATCATCTCTCTTTGCCATCCTAAGTGTCAATTTTCTTGCTTATGCTCATCCATTGCATGAGTGCTCAAAAAGTCGAAAGGGAGTGGATCAGTTTGCCTTCCACCTGGCTAGTGGTCTGGGGACGAGTCAAGATAAGATTCCAAAGAAGACTAAGTGTGAAACTTTAGTAGATTGAGTTCTCAACCAAAATAAATATTATGTTTTTTCTCTCTCTCTCTCTCGTATTCCCATCTCCCACTTCTTGCATGCAAACACCATTTGGATACATTCGAGTCACAGACAACGAGAGCTCTTGCACCTTTATGTTCTTATGTTGCTTGTTTCAATGCTAATATAGACTCTTGCTTGTTATGACTTGAATTGAATTACATTCCTTGCTTGACTTACTTAAAAAGTTCTTATATGGTTGGTAGCATGTCACCACAGAAATATGCTTGTTATCATTTACCTACTCGAGGACGAGCAAGAATTACGCTTGGGGATGTTGATACGTCCCAAACGTATCTATAATTTCTGCTTTCTCCATGCATGTTTTGGGTGATATTGCTATGCTTTTCATACATTTTCATACACTTTTGATCATATTTGGACTAACCTATTAACTCAGTGCACCACTGATGACCCTCAACGTAAATGGATCTATTGTAGCGTTTTCGATAAGTAAGAGTGTCGAACCCAACGAGGAGCGAAAGGTATTGATAGGTGATTTTGGACAAGGAATAACTGCAAGAACTGAAAGATAACTTTTTAGGGGTTTTCGATATAAGCAACGATAAAATAAAAGCAAGCAAAGTAAATAGCACCGAGGAACAGCAAGTGGCCCAATCCTTTTGTGCAAAGGATAAGCCTGGCAACTGAACTTATAAATACTAAAGCGTTCTTGCGGACACATGGAGAGGTAGTCACGTGCTTTCACCATAACCCGTATTAATAACAAGTGTTGCGCTGATAAGTGTTGAGTGGGTGGATCTATGCTAGCACACCTTCTAGACTAAGATAAGTGTACTCTTATGATTAAACATCTTGCAAGCATCCGCAAATACAAGATAGAAATTAAGGCAAAGCCTAACCACAACAATAAGATCAAGGATCCAGAATTCCCTTGTGCAAAAGTGTGCAAACTGGGGTTCAGGTTTCTGTCACTCCGGCAACCCACCATAAGCATTCTTTATAAACAATGTATTCCCCTAGGTCCTTAATAAGGCAAAGTGTTGAGTGTTCGACTCACACAACACCACTAGAAAATAACAACACAACTTAAATATAGAGCAACACAAATTACTTCAACATCATATGACTACTAGCAACTAGACTTCTCCCATTTCCTCAAGAACTAAAGTAACTACTCACAAGACATAAAAGAGATCATGATCAGAGGTGATAAATATATGATAAACAATCTGGACATAATGGTATTTCTCCAACAAAACTCAATAGCATTCACCACAAAGTAGTAATCAACACCGGTAGAGCAGAGAGGATAGATAGTACGGATTACAACACAAGATGAACTTGAGAGGTGAGATTTGATGGTGGTGGAGATGGTGCTGATGTTGGGGATGATGTTGATGATGATCTCGATGATGCCCGTGACGATGGTGATGATGATGGCGATGATCCCCCCTTCCCGGAGGTGATCTCCTCGGCGGAATCTGCCCGCCGGAGAGCCCTTTTCTTCTCTGTAGGTTTCCGCCACGGAGCGGCGGTGGAACTCCGTGAAAGCTTCTATTTTTAGGGTTTTCGCGTAACAAGGAGTATATAGGCCAGAGGGGGGGGGAGCCTTGAGTGGCCCCAGGGCTCCAGGCGCCCTCCCGGCGCGGCCAGGGTTGGGGCCGCGCCAGGTGGCCGCCTGGGGCCCCTGTGGCCCCTCTTCGGCGAGTCTTCGTGAATCTCCGGGAAAATACCCCCCGTTGATTTTCAGGTAATTTGGAGGTATTCTTCTTCAGCAACTCAGCGTCCACTTTCTACCGCTGAATCCTGCGTCTACTGCTTCGGCACCGGAAAGTTGCAAACTGTGTAAAACAAGCCAAAATAACATAAGAACATCATCGTAATGTGAAATATATCAATGAATAAGGATGAATTACGATATAAAATAGTGATGCATTTTGGACGTATCAACTCCCCCAAGCTTAGACCTCGCTTGTCCCCAAGCGAAAACTGAGCTCGGTAAACCTGTCCACAAGTTTAGAGAGTGAAGTGTCGATAAATAAAATACGGTCAAGAAGCATCATGATGTTTTCACCAAACTCAAACATCCTAAACAACAATCTCCAACTCATAAGGCCCTTATGAAAGAGTAATAACAATTATAATCAAAAGTAGGGCTGAGGAAACTCATCAAATCATGGCAAACAAGTTCTTTGGTCAAGGGACAACTAAAAGCTTTTACCTTTGCTCTTTCTCTTTATATTTTGAAGAGACAATTTGGAACTTTTTGAAAGAACAAGCTATTAGTCATGTAGTGCAAATGTTAATACAAAGGAAGACGTTTTCTTGGAAAATGCTTTTGCAAACAACTTACTTATCAAGAGATAATGTCAACAATGATATGGCAAGGCAAAACTTTAATGCAGCATTATATGGATGAATCTTCATCAGCATCAAGTGTCCGTTCTCTTTGGGAAAGGAGGAAGTAGGGAAAACTGACTCAACACAAAAGTAAAGGAAAAAGCCTCGTTAAAGGCAAGCAGGGAAAACTCAAGTGCTATCCTTAGGTCAAACAGAATGAAAATAATTTTTGAGAGGTGCATGATTTGTCAAAGAATGCTAATAGGTAACTCAATTGCTTCTCAGACTGGACAAGTTTCGAGGAACGACTCCCAAACGAGGACGATCACATCCCCGCAATCTCCTTTGTTTATCACTGCCAAAGTTTTCTGATTTCTCATGAACAAAGCGTGAAGGAGGGTTTGTTTGTTGTATTATCTTTTGTGAGCTGGGCGCACTCATGCCAGTTCCTCCTCGTATTAGGGGTTTGCAGATTAGACATGCAATCCCGGGATAAAACTTGTCCAACTTAAGAAGGTCATGAATTAACTACTACTTCCTCATGAGCTAAAACAGGGGCACAAGCCAGAAGATTTTGAACATCTAAGGATAACACAAAAATTCTATGCTTTAGGAGTGGTAGTGGAATACCACGAATAGGAAGGTATGGTGGACTCATAAGGAAGATACTGGTTTCAGGTTATGGATGCACAAGAAGAATTCCGCTTAGTACAGAGGTTTGGCTAGCAAAGGCTTTGAGAGAACAGACAATTGATGATGACTTGGATGCAAAGCAATATAAAGCATAAACATTAAAACAAGCATAGCACATCAAGTTGTCTTCCGTGTCAACATAACACTACAAGCATAATAACAAAGAGGGTTTGGCTATGTCGCTACTTTGAGAAAAATAACATGCTTGTTGCTATGACCAAAGCTATGTTTTCCAAGATTAAATAACGTTTTCAAAGCCATACCTGATATAAGGTCAATACTCCCCATAAGAATCATCATAAGGTTGATTGCGTGAAGATAATACCGAGTGCAGCGAAGGGATCAATAAACTTCTCATTAATATTCCATCATAGACGACTCCACACTCACGGATACATAACTCTCCATAAAGGAGTGATAGACCTCAAAGCAAACACCTATTTTATAAGATAACTTCCCTAGACATGATATGACTATACTTGACTCTGAAAGACATAGATAAAGATAAAAAATACC
This sequence comes from Bromus sterilis, assembly GCA_950022295.1. Classification (NCBI taxonomy): domain Eukaryota; kingdom Viridiplantae; phylum Streptophyta; class Magnoliopsida; order Poales; family Poaceae; genus Bromus; species Bromus sterilis. Next base: position 121,974,837 of record OX465601.1, on the reverse strand, counting down.
GGGCACTCCCCCAAGCTTGGAACAAGCTAAGGGGATGCCATTACCCAAGGAGATTTACTCCTCATCCTGTTGTGGTTGTTTCTTCAGATCCCTGATGACACGGCGAAGGGTTCGGTTCTCTGACTCCAAGACTTTCACCTGTACTTGTAGCACACGGAAATCTTCACATAGTTGGTTGGTGATGCGGTAGGCCTCGGAGATGGTGAAAAGTATACGTTGATCTTCAGGTGAAGTGGGGGCCCTGAAAGGTTAGGAGAAAGATCATAATGAGGTTGGACAGATCCCACCATGATGGGATTGCTTGGGCCTCCTTGTTGTTGTGCGGTGATAGTCTTGACTTCCTCCCTCATGGCGCGTTCCATCTCCGCTTGTCTTGCAGCAATTTCTTCTTCGGTAGCCCAATCAACGTGCTTCCCTTGATTAAGATCCTTCTGGACTTGACGTAGACGCCATCCCAAGAAGTCCTCTCCGCTCGAGCCACAAGAGGACATCTCTACTACTCAGCTTTTAGTCCTGGCATAAATAGCTCGAAAAGAAAACACACGAAATCGCGAGATACGTTGCCGGAACGATCTGGGAAAATATATAGCAAAAATTTCTGCACAGAAAGGAAGGTAACAGGTCAAAGCAGAGTCGGATACGGGCTCCGGGGTGCCCAGGTGGCCTCCCGGCGCGGCTAGGGGTGGGGCCGCGCCAGGGGGGCGCCTGGGCCCCCTGGAGCTGGTCTCCGGCTCCACTTAGGCCTCAAATTTTCTATATTTTGCAAAAAACTCGTAACCTGGAACTTTCATGGCGGTTTCACGATGTTTCCTTACCATAATACATACCTTTCCTTATTCTGCTTCTGATGGTGTCTGAAATAGGGCTGCAACATTTTCTTCATGAGACTTTGTGTATACCAAATCCACATCAACATTGACAGGATCTCCTTCTATGTAATGCTTAAGTCTTTGCCCATTCACCACTTGAGGTTTGGTGCCTTCAAAATTGTTAATCTTGATTGCACCTGAGCGGTAGACTTACTCAATATGAAATGGCCCTTCCCACCTGGAAAGTAGTTTACCTGGAGAAAACCTGAAATGGGATCTAAACAACAAAACTTTATCACCAGCATTAAATTCACGTTTCAGAATCCTCCTATCATGCCACTTCTTTACCTTTTCTTTGAACATTTTAGCGCTCTAGTAAGCTTCACTTCTCCACTCATCTAGAGAAGTCAAGTTCATGAGACGATTTTGACCAGCTAACTTCGGGTCAGCATTAAACTCTCTAATAGCCCAGAAAGCTTTGTGTTCTAATTCTAATGGCAAATGACAAGCCTTGCCATAAACCATCTTAGAGGGAGACATTCCCATGGGGTTTTTGTATGCAGTTCTATACGCCCACAAAGCATCTCCTAACTTATTTGACCATCCTTTCTAGTTCTATTGACTGTCTTTTGTAAGATCAACTTGATCTCTCTATTGGTGAGCTCAACTTGCCCACTAGTTTGAGGGTGGTACGGTGAAGCAATTTTATGATTGACATCGTACTTGGCTAAAGCTTTTCTAAAAGCTCCATGTGTAAAGTGTGAACCCCCATCAGTCATGAGGTACCTGGGTACTCCAAACCTAGGAAAAATTACATCCTTGAGCATTTTCAAAGATGTCTTGTGATCAACACTTTCAGTGGGGATTGCCTCCACCCACTTGGTTACATAATCAACAACAACTAAAATGTGAGTGTACTTGTGTGAGGAAGGAAAAGGACCCATAAAATCAAAACCCCAGCAATCAAAAGGCTCAATCACTAGAGAGTAATTCATAGGAAACTCATTCCTCCTACTAATATTACCAACTCTCTGACACTTATCACATGATAAAACCTAATTTCTAGCATCCTTAAAGAGAGTAGGCCAATAAAAACCTGATTGAAGAACCTTATGTGTGGTCCTCTCACCAGCATGATGTCCTCCATATGGACTGTCGTGACATTGTTTGAGAATGTCCTTCTGCTCGTGTTCCGGTACGCATCTTCTCACGATCCCATCTGGACCTTCTTTGAAAAGATGTGGGTCATCCTAAAAGTAATGCCTCAAATCATGAAAGAACTTCTTCCTTTGCTGAAATGTTAAACCTGGAGGCAAAAACTTTGCAACGATAAAGCTAGCATAATCTGCAAACCAAGGATTGGAGAGAGATTGTACTTTAACGACAGCTAGCTGTTTGTCTGGAAAACTGTCGTTGACTAGAATAGGATCATGCGGTATATCTTCCATCCTTGAAAGATTATCCGCCACCGGATTGTCTGCTCCTTTCCTATCGACAATCTGCAAATCAAATTCTAGAAGAAGGAGTACCCATCGGTTAAGCCTTGGTTTGGCATCCTTCTTCTTCATAGGATACTTAATGGCAGCATGTTCAGTATGAACAATAATCTTAGAATCAACAATATACTGCCTAAATTTATCACAAGAAAACACTACTGCTAAGAATTCCTTCTCAGTAGTAGCATAATTCTTTTGAGCACTATCAAGGGTTTTGCTAGCATAATAAATAACATTCAACTTCTTATCAACCCTTTGTCCTAAAACAGCTCCAACAGCAAAATCACTAGCATCACACATAATTTCAAAAGGTAAATTCCAATCAGGTGGTTGTACTATAGGAGAAGTTATGAAATCTTTCTTAAGAACTTCAAAGGATTCCTTACAATGTTCATCAAAAACAAAGGGAACATCCTTCTGGAGAAGATTAGTGAGGGGTCTCGAAGTCTTAGAAAAGTCTTTAATAAATCTTCTATAGAAACCAACATGACCGAGAAAACTACGAATACCTTTGATGTCCGTTGGATAGGGCATCCTTTCAATTGCTTTGATCTTGGCTCTGTCCACTTCAATTCCCCTCTCGGAATTCTTGTGGCCAAGAACAATCCCCTCATTGACCATAAAGTGGCACTTCTCCCAGTTAAGCACCAGATTTGTCTCCTCACATATCTGCAAAACTTTATTAAGGTTGTGGAGACAATGGTCAAAAGAGGTTCCATAGACGGAGAAATCGTCCATGAATACCTCCACAATTTCTTCACAAAAACCATGAAAGATAGCAGACATACACCTTTGAAAAGTAGCAGGGGCATTACATAAACCAAAAGGCATACGTTTGTAAGCATAAGTACCATAGGGACAAGTAAAAGTGGTCTTCTCTTGATCAGCAGTGTTAACATGAATTTGGGAGAAGCCAGAATAACCATCAAGATAACAAAAGTGAGTATTTTTGGATAACCTTTCAAGAATTTGATCGATGAACGGCAACGGGTAGTGGTCCTTCCTGGTTGCCTTGTTCATCTTCCTGTAATCAATACACATTCGATATCGAATAATAATTCTCTGAGGTATTAGTTCATTCTTATAATTAGCAACCACAGTTGTTCCTCCTTTCTTTGGAACACAATGAACCGGGCTTACCCACTTACTATCAGCTATAGGGTAGATGATACCTGCGGCTAGAAGCTTGAGAATCTCAGTCCTTACAACATCCATCATTTTCGGATTCAACCGTCGTTGATGATCAACAACTGGCTTGGCATCAGGCTAAAGGTTGATGGTATGTTGACAAATAGACGGACTAATCCCCTTAAGGTCATCAAGGGTATAGCCAATTGCACCTCGATGTTTGCGAGGTACCTCCAATAAACGCTCTTCTTCATACCCTGAAAGGTTAGAATTGATAATAACAGGATATACTTTCTTTTCATCTAAATAAGCATATTTGAGCAAATCGGGAAGAGGTTTAAGATCAAACACTGGATCTTCTTTTGGTTGCGACAAAATTCCCAAAGGCTCAACTGGAAGGTTGTGCTTAAGGATAGCAGGTTGTCTTAAGAATATTTCATCCAGCTCATTCCTCTCCTGCATATGCAAATCATTCTCGTGGTCTTCCATATATTTCTGCAGAGAATCGTTAGGGGGAATAGCAATGGAAGCAATATCTTCAATAATCTTATCATTACTAGGCAAATCAGTACTACGAGGCTTCTTAGAGAACTTAGAAAAATTAAATTCATATGGCTCACCATTGAATTCAACAGAAACTTTGCCTTTCTTGCAATCTATTATAGCTCCACAGGTTCTGAGAAAAGGTCTACCAAAAATAATAGGACAAAAATTGTCCCTTACCGAACCAAGTACTAGAAATTCGGTAGGATATTTTACCTTTCCGCATAAGACTTCAACGTCTCTCACAATTTCGATAGGAGAGATAGTTGCTCTATTTGCAAGATGAATAGGAACATCAACTTCTTCAAGTTCACAAGGTGAAATCTCACCCATGATCTCTTGATAAAGTGAATACGGGATAGCACTAGCACTCGATCCAAAATCGCGTAGCCCGTAATAATTGTGATCTCCTATTTTAACAGATACTACTGGTGTAACTGAAATTGGGCCCTTATTCTTGGCTGTGACAAGGTTAGTGGAAACATCACAAAAATTTATATTGGAATCTAAAGCATCATTAGTAATAAGATCCTTAACCAATGCAACTCGAGGATCAACCTTGATCTGGTCCTCAGGTTCATCAATTCTTCTCTCACTCTTATTCATTATGCCTGTCACAAAAGAGTGCTCCCTTATTCTTACGGGGAAAGGGGGATTTTCATATATAACTGCAAGCACAATTGGGTCAGCAACATGAATATCAATAGATAATTCTTTGAAGGGTTTATGATGCTGACTCTTCTTCTTCTTAGAAGAGTCAATATGAGAGGCAAAGTCCTTACAAAAATCAATCATCAGATGGGAATCAAGACCAATCTTAGAGCAAAAGGCATTAAAGGAATCAATTTTCACATAGCTCTATATATAATCATGCTCATAATTTATAGTGGGTTCAATACCTTTATCTATTTCCCAATCTTCGGTATTCTTCTGGATCCTTTCAAGGAGATCCCATCTTTCGTCAACGCTTTTCGTCTGAAATACCCCACTAGAGGAGGCATCCAACATCTCCTTATCCTGACGAGAAAGTCTAGCATAAAAGTTTGTAAGTATAGTTTCCTTGGGGAGCTCATGAATAGGACATTTGAGCATCAGAGATTTCAATCTCCCCCAAGCTTGAGCGATGCTTTCTCCGTCACGAGACCTAAAGTTATAGATATAATTCTTGTCTCGATGAATTTCATGAAGAGGATAAAACTGGGTATAAAAGAGAGGCATAAGATCATGCCAATCTAGCAAATGAGAGTTATCGAGAAGCTTATACCAATCTGAAGCTTTATCTATAAGCGATACGGAGAATAATTTCTTCATGACAAACTCCTTTGATACACCTGCAAGCTTAAATAGTGAACATAGTTGTGATAAATATAGAAAGTATTCACTGGGATGTCTATCTCCTGCATAACGATTAGCCAAAACACAATCGATAATACCAGTTGGTATTTTATAAGGCACAATTTCAGTAGGGGGAGGTACAAACACCACAGATGCGGGGTGTTTCCCCATAAGCAACGATCCAATAGCTCGGTTGTCCATACGGACAAAGAACAGCAACAGCAAAATAAAATCAACGATATAAAAATTCCTTACCAGCTTCACTTACCAATAGCGCTATGCTCCCTGGCAACGGCGCCAGAAAACATAGCTTGATGACCCTCAACGTAAAGGGATCTATTGTAGCTTTTTCGATAAGTAAGAGTGTCGAACCAAACGAGGAGCGAAAGGTATTGATAGGTGATTTTGGACAAGGAATAACTGCAAGAACTGAAAGATAATTTTTTAGGGGTTTTCGATATAAGCAACGATAAAATAAAAGCAAGCAAAGTAAATAGCACTAAGGAGCAGCAAGTGGCCCAATCCTTTTGTGCAAAGGATAAGCCTGACAACTAAACTTATAAAGACTAAAGCATTCTTGAGGACATATGGAGAGGTAGTCACGTGCTTTTGCCATAACCCGTATTAATAACAAGTGTTGCGCTGATAAGTGTTGAGTGGGTGGATCTATTCTAGCACACCTTCTAGACTAAGATAAGTGTACTCTTATGATTAAACATCTTGCAAGCATCCGCAAATACAAGATAGAAATTAAGGCAAAGCCTAACCACAACAATAAGACCAAGGATCCAGAATTTCCTTGTGCAAAAGTGTGCAAACTGGGGTTCAGGTTTCTGTCACTCCGGCAACCCACCATAAGCATTCTTTATACACAATGTATTCCCCTAGGTCCTTAATAAGGCGAAGTGTTGAGTGTTCGACTCACACAACACCACTAGGAAAATAAAAACACTACTTAAATATCAAGAAACACAAATTACTTCAACATCATATGACTACTAGCAACTAGACTTCTCCCATGTCCTCAAGAACTAAAGTAACTACTCACAAGACATAAAAGATATCATGATCAGAGGTGATAAATATATGATAAACAATATGGACATAATGGTATTTCTCCAACAAAACTCAATAGCATTCACCACAAAGTAGTAATCAACACCGGTAGATTAGAGAGGATAGATAGTACGGATTACAACACAAGATGAACTTGTGAGGTGATATTGGATGGTGGTGGAGATGGTGCTGATGTTGGGGATGATGTTGATGATGATCTCGATGATGCCCATGAAGATGGTGATGACGATGGCGATGATCTCCCCTTCCGGGAGGTGATCTCCTCGGCGGAATCTGCCCGCCGAAGACCCCTTTTCTTCTCTGTAGGTTTCCGCCACGGAGCGGCGATGGAACTCCGTGAAATATTCTCTTTTTAGGGCTTTCGCGTAACGAGGAGTTTATAGGCCAGAGGGGGGGGATCCGGGAGTGGCCCCAGGGCTCCAGTCGCCCTCCCGGCGAGGCCAGGGGTGGGGCTGCGCCAGGTGGCCGCCTGGGGCCCCTGTGGCCCCCCTCTGGCCCCTCTTCGGCGAGTCTTCGTGAATGTCCTGGAAAATACCCCCCATTGATTTTTAGGTAATTTGGAGGTATTCTTCTTCAGCAACTCATCGTCCACTTTTTACCGCTGAATCCTACGTCTGCTGCTTCGCTACCGGAAAGTTGCAAACTGTGTAAAGCAAGCCAAAACGACATAAGAACGTCATCGTAATGTGAAATATATCAATGAATAAGGATGAATTACAATATAAAATAGTGATGCATTTTGGACGTATCAACCACAGTGCCAGTTTCTGTTTTCTTCTGTTTTTGTATTTCAGGTTTTCCCATGACTTAAAGTGCCAGAAAAAATCCGGGAAAAATATAAAAAAATCAGCGATGAGGAAGCTTCCAAACGGTCGAGCGGGGAGAGAGGGGCCCTGTAACAGCCCAGTTTTCACAAAAATTAAAATTTTTGTTTTCGGTGTGAATTGATTGATTGCCTGATTTGTTTGCGGTGTTTGCATCCCCGATTTATCGATCGGCGATTATTTTTTCCCCTCTTATCTCGTATCGGACGGAGACCGACCCTTGCCACCTTGACACTCGACCTTTGCGACACCGGGTTTCGCCCGATCACCGTCGCGAAAACCGCACCAGACCAACCGAAGCCAACGGAACGAAAACCCCGTTTAATAATTAAACGGGTTATGTTATAGCGCTCCGGAAAGTGTTCTCGGAACGGTTCCAGCGCGAGGTGAACGCCTCCGGCTCGACTCGCTGATCGCGCAGTTTGAAGTTTTACCCGAATCGGAGGTACTGCGGACCCCCGGCGGTCAGAAACGTGAGCACCGCGCGCGCGAGAGAAAAACCGAGGATATTTTTGCAAACTGCCAGACACCGGGGCTATATAAAGACCACCACACTCCCACCCGTTTTCTAGGGTTTCCCTAGCCACAAATTGCAGCCACCCCCCTCACAATAGCCCAATTTTTGCTGTTTAGCCCATTTTATCTAAAATCCAACCCAGATTCGTTTGCAGCCGTCCGATCGCGAGATCGGAGGGCCGAGATCATGCCACGTCGCCCCCTGGGCCACCTCTCTCCTCCACACTGCCTCCTCACGCGCCCGAGCCGCAGCCAGCCCGCCGCGCCGCCTCCATGCCGGCGAGCCGCCACGGCCAGCTGCCCCGCGCCTCCGGTGAGCCTCCTGCCGCGCGCCCTTCCCTCTCTCCTCCTAACCCCCGCCTCCTCTGCCTCGCAGGCTGCCGCCGCCGGCCAGCCGAGGCCCGGCCATGGCGCCCGTCAAGCTCGAGGACGTCGCCCGGGACCTCTTCGCGCCGCCCTAGCTCCACGCCTCGGGCCCGGATCCGCCGCGCCTCCCCTGTTCTGCGCCTGCTCCGCGCCTCCCTGCGCTCCTCCCTCGCCGGCAGCGAGCCGAGGAAGCCTGCGCCGCCGCCTCCCGTGGCTGGATCGGGAAGAAGGTGGAGGCCACCGTCCAACGCTCGGCTTGGCTGCCTCCAACGCGTGGGCTCGGCCAGCAGCGCGGCCCAGCAGGCCCAGGCCGGTCTTCTCCCCTCTCCAGGCCACTTTGGGCCGTGGCCCATGGGGTGAGGCGCCCCAGCCCCTCCTTTTTCATTTTATTTGTTGTTTTGTTTTTTTATCTGTTGGGCCAGTAGATTCGGCTCGTTTAGCTTTTTTTTTTTCTGTTCTGCTAGTTTTTTTATTAAATTGGCAGATTGTATTAGGATTTTTGCCGTGCCCGTATCTTTTTGCTCGTAGCTCGGATCATGATGCGTAAAATATGAAACTTGCTTAGTTTTGTGTCTAGTTTAATAATTTGTGCTTTGTTGCCATGTTTGACTTTTTTTACATGTTTTTTGCTTGCTAATTACACTGCTTGCCACTGTAAACTGTAACTGCAAGAACTTTTTATCTGTTGCTCTGTTTAAAATGTTTCTTATATGTAACTTGACTAGAATTGCATGTAGTTTGTGTTTATGCTATTCTTGCTTGCTAATAAAAATAATAAAATATTGTTTAGGGAAAAACAGTACCAAATGTAATAAATATCGTGGGGTCAGCAATAGTTTGTCATGTTTAGGTTGTGCCTCACTTAAATTGACTAGCATAGATAGTTTTCTTTATGCTTCACCTCTTGCCATGTTTGTGTGCTATGCCATGCTTGCTTGAGTTGCCATGTTAATAACCGTTGTTTGGTCACCTGTAGCTAAGCAACTTGAACCACCGTAAACGTGCGGTATCGTCGTGTGTGACGAGTACTCCACTTAAATCGTTAGTAACCGTCCTCGACGATAGATCCGTGTCGCGTTGCCGTGCCTTGTGTTGTCTCTTTGATCTTGTATTGCTCCGTAGTAATAGTGGTGCACCGTTGATTGCTTTCCAGTGTTTACTTCTTGTGTGCTCCCGCGGGTACCTCTCGGAGACGATGCGAGCTTGCGATCGACTACACCTTCGGAACCCGACTTATCAACAGGCAAGGACTATACATTACTTATGATCCATTCTATTTCAACCAGCGGTTTGCATGCTAGTCTAGGTTAAGTTCGATGTTTGATCCTACCACATGTTTATAGCCTCTTTCAAACCGATACAGCCATGTCCCTTCCCAGCAAACCATGTACTGCTATGTTACTATTGCTCGTTGCTCAGCCCCTGCTTAGTATGCATGCTTAGGATGCTGCGATGTTACCCTGTTACTCTTGGGTTTGGGATATCACATTATTATATTGTTGTTGATGATATGATTATTATAGTGTTGAATATATTCGAGGAAGGATGGAAGGTCTAGGCTATCCCGCCCCGACGCTTTGTTCCATTCGAGTCACCTAGGATCCGAGTTCCGGGTATTGGTTTTAAGACTGAGCGTGCCTAATCGCATGTGGGATTTTATGGGGTCCCCTTTTCTTACCTATCTAGCTTCAAGCATTTCTAGTGGTGGCCCAAGCTGATTTACCATTTGAAAACGTGTGTGTGACTGGTGAGCTCCCAGCCGTTTTAAAACAACTTGGGCCAGCGGAGACATGGTTTCTTTGTTGGTCCACCCCAGGGAGCTAGGGGGCTGTCCACATCTGTTTGGGCAACCTATCCGACCTCATCTAGACGGTAGAGGCCAATTCGAGAGCGCGTCCGGCTTTTGAGTTGGATGTCGACTCACCGGGGGCCACCCGGATTTGTTCGTTGTTAGCTAGAGGGACTTGTCGTTTCGGATCTCTTGGAACTAAATCATAAAATGGTTGCCTGTGATGGGTAGCAACTGAGAGAGAAGGGCGTGCGTGCGGAGCCTTGTAATGTGCAGTTGGTACACCCCTGCAGGGTTAAATCTTTTCGAGAAGCCGTGTCCACGGTTATGGACGACTTGAGACCTACTCCTTGTTCATAGAAAACAACAACTGAGATAATCTTAATATAACTTGATCAACGTGTGTGTGTGCCTTGACTGCTTCTTCTTCGTCGGGATGCGAAGAGGAGGACAAGGATAGGATAGGTGTTATGTTTGCGATTTTAGTTGATAGCAAGACTTGTTGGAGGCGATTCCTCATCGAATGCTTGGCTTCTTATCTTACTCTCTAGATCGTTAGCCACTTCATAAATGCTAGTGTGGCAGCGACCTCACCACTTATCCCTTCCTTACCATAAACTACTAGTTGTCCTAGAATGACGAGTGATGAAGTCCTTGCTGGGTCAGATGACCACTACAGTTGGATGCTGAGTACCTCTGTACTCATGATACTACCCCCAAACTCTTTTCAGGGTTCTTGATCGACAACAGGTATGGTGATCGACGTTTCACGTGGAGACTCGACGACGACTAGTTAGGCGGATCCCGGCGGAGGGCCTGGACCCGTGTGGTTATGGGATCGATGTTTTTCTCTTTGCCACTAGGCATTTGCTTGTAGTCTGTACCCAGACATGTACCTTCCGCTGTTGTATTGTATTTAAGGAAGTTGTATGCCGATTGTATGAGATATTGTATCCTGTATCTGTAATGTTGTGATATCATGTTGGAAATCCGGGGCATATGACTTCGTCATATGTCGCGGTGGGACCGATATGTGCTTCGTCCCCGGATCTGGATGGAAACATCTAGATCTGGAACAGTACCGCATATCGGGCCTTACAGGCCCCACTAGGTGCCAAGGCGCCCTAGGGGTGCGTCCTAGGGTGGGGTCGCGTCGGGAGGCCACCTGGACCCCCTGGTGCCCCTGGCTGCCCCCTTCGCCTATATTTACCTCTCGTCCCGAAACCCCCAAGGAAAGAACCCTTTTTCGTTATCTCCCCTCTGTTCTTCTGCTGCCGCGCTTCCAAGATCGGGGCTGCCAGGAAACCCTGTCCCGGCACCCTGCCGGAGGGAGGATTGACCTCCGGGAGCTTCTCCACCACCGTGGACGCTTCCCGGATGAGCCATGAGTAGTCCACCTTGGACCATGGGTCCATGATCAGTAGCTATGTGATGTCCTCTCCCCCTCTTTTTTCTTCATTGATTAGACCTTGTGATCTGCCCTACATGATCAAGGCACATATGTAATTCTTCTGCTGTTGCTATGTTGAGTTTGCTGGGATCTGATGGATTATGCGATTATGTTCAGATTGTGATGAGTAATATATTTGGTTCTTATCCTTTTATATTTATGTTCTTTAGTAATTCTTGCATGTTCTCTGTTGCTTTTTATTACTTTGACCAAGTGTTAGATTGCAACTCCAAGAGGGAGCGTTATGCTTGATTGTGGGTTCAGGCCCCTTGATGACTAGCTTGAGTGACAACAACATGAGTCTAAGGGATGTGTTGTTGCCACAAGGGAGAAAACAACAGTGCTTGTAACCACGATTGCAAGGATTGTTTACTTTATGCAAAGTTCTTTTAATGAAGTTGTCTGTTGCTTTGGTTTTACACTTTGGGTGGGGCTCGCAACTTAATACCAGCGAGATGTTCTGGATAGATATCTCAAGGTGGATGATTAGTGAATAGATGCAGATGGATTCCGGTCTACTTGTCTTGGTGTACTGCCCATGCTTTTGAGCCTCTTCCTTTCTTTTGTAGCATATTGTGACACCCCCAAAATCAGACCGTGTACAGTAATCATACACGCAAGGTACATGATCGAGATCAGGGACTCACGGTAAGATATCACAACACAACTCTACAAATAAGATAATACAAGCCGTTTAATACACGACAGGGGCCACGAGGGCTCGAATACAACAGCTCGAAAGCACAAAGTCAGCGGAAGCAAAATTATCTGACTACAAACACAAGAATACAAGGTTGCCTTAAGAAGACTAGCACAAATGACAACAGATCGAAAAGGCGAGGCCTCCTGCCTGGGAACCTCCAAACTACTCCTGGTCAACGGGGAACTCGACGTCGTAGAAGGCATCGGGGTCTTCATGTTGTGGTGGTCGCATCGGGGATCTCCTTCTCCTGGGCTCCAAGGCTCCAACGTCGACTGTAGCGGCCGATCAGGCAAAACAAAAAGGGGGAAAAGCAAGGGTGAGTATCTAGCATACCCGCGAGTCTTACGTCCGCTACTAAGCATTATGCATTTGTATCAATGGAAAGGGGAGGTTATATATAGTGGACTGCAAGGTAGAAATCAAAATAAGGGTAAGAAGCTAGGCCTATCGAAGACTAGCATCTTCTGACGTGTGTTGCAGCATGAGAAGAGAAACAACCAACAATTCAATAGCATGAATGTAATAACAATGGAGCAGAAGTTGCTGCAGCATTGTCTAATAGTAGGTTGTAATGATTAATAATAATAATGCCTCCGAGTTCCCTTCCTTGACTCCCTGCGAGGAAGAAGACCCGGAACCATACAGTTTAATAGTAGTAGTTTGTAGTGGTAAGATCCAGCTTCAGCATAAAGCGTCCTGTTACCGTGGACACGGCTATTCGAATAGATTAATCATCCCTGCAGGGGTGCACTGGCGTGACTCTACGACGCTCGGATCTCTAGGGTGGCGTAGACCTTGTTAGGGAACACCCCACCGAAGCTATCCGACACAAAGTAGCCCATCCTTCGGAAATCAACAGAGAGGTCATCCGCCGGACTATATCCTATGTACGCCGGGCTTTGGACCCTAAACCGAACGTACTCCTGCACGGTGCGTGACTGGCCGGTGAAGAAAAATTAAAGCAAATACAAATACACCGCTCGAGCAAGAGAAGACAACACCACTTCCCGGCAATCATCCCACGATACTGCTGACGTCTGAAGACCCTCGAACGAGACTACGATGCAGGGGAGCCCACACTCCTTATCCCACGTGTAGGTAGTGCGTACAAGCCAAAAGGCTACTCAAGACATCCGCCGAACCATTTAGCATTTTAATTAACCTGCGTGGCAACCGTTATCGTTGCCTCGACTTAACTGACCCGCGGTCAACGACAACAGTCAGGACCACCAGTACATCGGTGCCTGCCCTGTCGTCCCACCAAGTCTCTGCGGTTACCGACAAGGTGAACCGTCTCCTTACCTTGTCTCGCGTGTGATCTTGGTAGAGCTCGACTTTTCGTGGTTTGGTAACTCTCGCGAGATATGAGTAGGGGCCAAGCACGCCAGTAACGTCGGTCGTACCCTCCCTGTCGTCCCCGACAATATACCGCTCGCGGGCACCATTGGGTCGCCCGACTTCTTACCTTAAGGAAAACCGTTGCTCAGGTACCTAGAGCGGCTATACAGAGTCAGCAACGAGTGGAGGTACGAGGATTACTCCTCGATAGCTCACACTTGATGGTGGCTCGGCAGAGCCGAGCTAGGGGGCCTTAGGCGGTGTCTGCATGGTAACGTACATGTGCAGTTGTCTATATTGTATCCGTGTTCACTCCCCTGAGTGGTCACGGCCCGCTATCTAATCCTAGCTAACAATGCGCAGGGCTCACTGCTGAATATAATATATAGATATAGCAGGCAGCATAGGATAAGGAAGGTACATCAAGGGGCGACAAAATCAGGTGATGCAACCGAATAGGATTGTAACGTAGCAGCAGCAGTAACAATGCCTAGTGCAAGAAATTACGGAAAGGTAGGCGATATCTGGGGAAGAGAATGGCTCTGCTTGCCTGGAAGCTCGACGGTAGGGGTACGGTCGTCGACGAAGTAGTCGTACCCGACAGCGGTGTAGTCGGCAGTAGCAGCGGGGTCTACCGGAGAATAAAGGGGGAAGAAATAGTAAATATAAAGCAAGCATAGCAAAGAAATGCAATACATGACAGATGAAAAGCTATCGATGCTCTAACGATATACGATACACGTTGCTCGGAGCAGAAATTCATCCGGGGATGAACTGCCCGCCCCGAGTGATTACCGGACAGGGAGTCCGGAGGGGGAAAGGATCAAGCCGGAGGTGTCGGAGACATCCGACAAACATAAGGGGGGGGGGTGTATCCGTGTTAGTTGAACCATTCCGAACAACTTTCGTGTTCAGAATAAATTCATCCGGATACTTTAACAGTACCGGACAAACCATCGGACAGACGGTCCGGAGGGGGTCGGTTCGATGTTCGGTATGTTAGAGGGGTGTGGTTTGTATACGAATAGCGTATCAGTATTCGTTATATTTTTCTGATCAATTTTGATGTATAAAGTTTTTGAATCTGACTTACGGTTTAAAAAATATTCAAATTCAAAGTTTAATTCAATTTAAATCATTTTTGGATTATTTTATTTATAAAATGCAACATTATCCACCGAGGGGTTGACTGGTCAAACCTGACCAGTGGGTCCCACTGGTAAGTCTCACAGTACAATAAATCATTTTATTAAATAAAAAATAGCCACTGGGCCCACATGTCATACACTGGTTATTTACTAAACCTATTTATTTAATTATACCTTCCAGTGGGACCAAGTTGTCATTGAGACATGTTCTAATAAATAAACTTATTTGTCCAGGGGATTATTTTAAGGGCTAGGCCCACCTTTCACAGGCACACCATTCTTCCACTAGTTAATTAAACAGGGGATCATTAGTGGGGGTGGGACCCATTGTCAATGGCACATCAAGCCACTAATTAAACACCTAACAGGGGGCCACCTGTCAAGGGTTGTTTAGCCCACTGGTTAACAGTAGCGCCCGCCGGCGACGAGCCCCACGATGGTGATGACCGAACCGGCTCCTCCGGCGGCCACTCGAGCGGCGGAGGGCACGGATCAAGCGAGGCCAGCGCGGCGCATCGAATGGCGCAGAAGGAATGGTCGGGGGTGGCCTCCATCGCCGGTGGCGACGAGGTCCGACGACGGCCGGAGAGAAGCACGGCGGGAACATCAGCCCGAGGCACAAAAACGACGCGAACAGGGCGAAGATGGAGAGTAGCTCACGGCGGAGCACGTAGTGGGGGCAGCATGCTCGGGGGAGGTCGTAGCCGACGAATTGAAGCAGCTCTTTCCGGTGGCCGTGCGCGATCTCGGCGGGGAAGACGAAGGAGGCGATGACTGTGAGGCGCCTCGGCCTCAGCTCGGTGGTGGATTCGGCGCGGAGGAGCGCGGCCGAGCTCCCAGACATGTCGGCGCGGTCCGGGGTGGCCATTGGCCACGCGGCCCATGGTGGACGGCGAAGCAGAGCTCACGGCGGTGGAGGGAAACGACGAGGGGGTGGGAGAGGAGAGGGAGCTGTGGTGCGAGGGATGGGGGAGCAGTCGATCTAGGGTTCCTAGGGGGGTGCAGGCGTTCTTATCCGCCCACGACACTGTAGCGGCGTTGCTGTCGACGGGTGCGTGGCAGGGAGGCCATGGCGTGCGTGCTGCGTGCGTGCGCTCGACAACAGGGGAGGGGAGGAGGAACAGGAAGGAGAAGGGAGGAGGGGTGGGCCAGAGTAGGCCTCGCCATGGGCGAGGTTTAGGGATTTTTCTTTTTCTGTTTTATTTCTTTACTTTCTTTTCTGTTTGTAATTATTTGTCTAGCTATTGAATTTTGTAAAATGTGAAACTTGCAACATTAACCGTGTTATACTTTAATATGATGCTGCAAAAAGTTTGGGCCTTTTACAAAATCATTTGATATTTTATCAAAATTATAAATGATTAAAATGGACTGTTTGGCTATTGTTTGAATTGTTTAAAATATTTAAATGGTATATTAAATATCCTTTATCATAGTATCTTGTTCTATTGAAGTTTAGGCATTTAACAAAATAGGTTTCACAATTTTTGGTTCACTTTTATTTCCACTTTGTTTTTGATTTTTTAATTAGGTTGAATTTGAACAAGCCTTGGTCAAGGGTGATCATCACATGCCTCATCTTGGTGACAAGGCAACATTAAAAGTTATTACTGCAGCGTGACACTCGGGGTGTTACAAATCTCCCCCATTACAAAGAATTCTCGTCCCGAGAATTAAAGGTAGGGTAAGGGGTAAGGTTGTGGTTTCGTAAATCTAACGAATCTTCTGTTTCTTGTTGCCCTTCTCAAAGAAGTTAATCCTTCTTGTTGTCGTCTTTGTTTCTCTGTATCGGTGCATCTCGATGAGTTGTCATCCTTCATACAGGGTCTTCATTGTACTTACGAGTAGGCTAGGAGTAAAAACTTAAGGGGTCGGATCTATACAAGGTTAATCAACCAAGGAGGTCCGACATAATGGGGTACAAGTATCTTCCGAGTTTAAACTCGGGGGAATACATTGAGAGAAACAAAAGAAGGCACGAGAAGTTTTCAAGCGGATATGCAAGAATTCGACGTTGATAACGGAGGATAAAAGGGGTCCAGAGCATCAGGCATAAGCATTGAGTCTGACATCGAACTGAATATCACAGGGTAGAGGACTCGTGAGTTTCATACGAGGTCAAGCAAGTGGAATAACCTCGAGATCAAAAAGGTACATGAGAGTCAGGTTTCGATCCTGTGGAACTGTGGGTTATGGGCCCACATAGTGTAAGAAGGGTGGCGACATTCAATGCGATCAAGTTGCAAGGTAAGTCAGAGAACAACATATTAGCTATGTCGGCAACAACATCAGTGCCAAGGGCGAGGGACGAAGAGAACCGTTTTCCTGCTCGTTAAGACGAGGCGGACCAGTAGGAAAAGTTCTCGTCCATCGATGGTCACCGAAAAGTCATCAACAATCGTAACTGGTTGGACGAACAAAGTAGTACACCGAAGTGTTTACATCAGCAGGGAATTATCACTTCTCGGATAATTTATATTCAAAGAAAGGTTAAACAGACCAATGGAAGGGAAAATGTGATGATACTCAAGTATCAGGGGTATATCTTCCCAAGGGAAAGCAGAGCAAGGTATACATGACCAATTTTGTTTTGGAAGGGAGTCAAAGAAGTTTTTCGATGATATCACAAATCATCGGGGCAAGGATAGTATTTCACACGATGAATCCAATTGGCACATGGAAGAAGCAAAAATGCTGATGGCGACCACGACACTTTATGTCGAGAGGTTTCAAGAGAAAGCAATCGAATGGCAACATCACCAAACAAAAAGGGGTGGTGGAGCAAAAGGTAAGCACTGTTCTCGGTTGACAACAACCCAGAACCCATGGAGGGGTTACGACATGGAAAGGTATTGTTCCATCAAATCCATTAGATGTAGTGCAAAGGTATGATATCCTCGAGGTACCAGGGGTAATACTCGAAGGTAGAATGGTGGATCATAGGTGCAGAAGAATTTATACCAAGGAGATACTTATCTTTACGAGAAGCTTTCATGATCAATTCTACATCCTATCCATGGGCATGAACACAAGTTCAAGGTCTACTCCCACTTCTTCAATGCATAACATTTCAATCACTTCTCACTTTCGATGAAGTTGTAGAGTAGGAAATTTATCTGGCGTAACATTAGTAGAGTATGATCCGCAGAAGTTTCCGGGGTTCACGCAGATGGTTGAAACATAGATACAACCCATAGGGACAATTTACGATTCTATATGACAAACAATAGGAACAAGAGATACAAGTTTGAAGGCAGAAGGCTGATGACACGGACTAGATGATACCGTTCGCCGAAGGCATTTCGTATCAGGAGAATCTCGTCAATGATTTAGGACACAAGGGGACGGCAGGTAGTAATCCACCGAAAAGGTCACGCGGCGTACAGAGAGTCTGGGGCGGGTATCGGTACTCAACCATAAGGAGAAAGTACACAAAGGCATTAGGTGACAGAAGCAGCTGAATATTTCGATGCTTAATTTCAAAAGGAATTATGACTTCCATATCAGTGTATCAAATTCAGATACATCGATCAAACATGAATAAGTTGGATAGAAGCTTGACGGTTAATCAATTAAGGTTTGATTTACCGGGAACCAGCTCATGTCCGGAATGACGTCTGAGCCAGAAGAATGAATTCATAGGGATTAACGGATGATTGCGTGCATTAGCACACACGATGATTCAAAAGATCAGAATGGAAATGCCAAGGGAAGTCACCGAAGACCACAAGACAAATGGGATTAATCAAGTGCAAGCAGGTAAGAAGAATCTCAAAAGCAGTAGGCTGTCGAGGATTGGCGCGAGATCGAATAGTATTTCAAAGTATTATGGGAATCACATGAACCACTAAGGATAAACGGATCCTCGATAAACGGGAGGAGTTATCCGCAGGGTGAAAAGAAGCTGCAAGGTAGTAGGCTCAAAGGATTCCCGAATCAACGGAAAGTATTACGATGCATCTTGTGAACACAAGAGCAACTGGGATTGAATGGATGAATAGAAGGTGTATGTGGTTATACATACGGCCTTATCGGTGGAAGGGAATTGTAAAGGTGATCGGCCCATAGGGTCTCGACAATTTATCGACAAGTATCTTCGACATCTTCAGAAGAAGTAAGCGACCATCTGGAATGCAGGGATCTCCGGAAGGAAAGTAGTCACGGGAACCTAATGTCAGAGTTAGCAAAATCTTTAACCCGAAAGGATGAGAGAGAGAGAGAGAGTCTCAGAGTAAAGTTGCGAAGAAAAAGATCCTAATACCACCCAGTTTGCGACGTGAGCCGATAAGCCACACGACACTGTTAGTAAAGTAGTTTTTAAAAGACTAGACTCGACTTCGAGCAAGGAGTTGGAAGGGGGTGTCCTACAGGCAGTCAGCTCTGATACCAACTTGTGACGCCCCCAAAATCAGACCGTGTACAATAATCATACACGCAAGGTACACGATCGAGATCAGGGAGTCACGGTAAGATATCACAACGCAACTCTACAAATAAAATAATACAAGCTATTCAATACAAGCCAGGGGCCACGAGGGCTCGAATACAACAGCTCGAAAGCACAAAGTCAGCGGAAGCAAAAGTATCTGACTACAGACACAAGAATACAAGGTTGCCTTAAGAAGGCTAGCACAAATGACAACAGATCGAAAAGGCGAGGCCTCCTGCCTTGGAACCTCCAAACTACTCCTGGTAAACCGGGAACTCGACGTCGTAGAAGGCATCGGGGGTCTTCATCTTGTGGTGGTCGCATCGGGGATCTCCTTCTCCTGGGCTCCAAGGCTCCAACGTCGACTACAGCGGCCGATCAGGCAAAACAAAAAGGGGGAAAAGCAAGGGTGAGTATATAGCATACCCGCGAGTCTTACGTCCACTACTAAGCATTATGCATTTGTATCAATGGAAAGGGGAGGTTGTATATAGTGGACTGCAAGGTAGAAATCAGAATAAGGGTAAGAAGCTAGGCCTATCGAAGACTAGCATCTTATGACGTGTCTTGCAGCATGACAAGAGAAACAGCCAACAGTTCAATAGCATGAATGTAATAACAATGGAGCAGAAGTTGATGCAGCATTGTATAATAGTAGGTTGTAATGATTAATAATAATAATGCCTCCGAGTTCCCTTCCTCGACTCCCTGCGAGGAAGAAGACCAGGAACCATACATTTTAATAGTAGTAGTTTGTAGTGGTAAGATCCAGCTTCAGCATAAAGCGTCCTGCTACCGTGGACACGGCTATTCGAATAGATTAATCTTCCCTGCAGGGGTGAACTGGCGTGACTCTACGACGCTCGGATCTCCAGGGTGGCGTACACCTTGTTAGGGAACACACCACCGAAGCTATCCGATACAAAGTAGCCCATCCTTCGGCAATAACCAGAGAGGTCATCCGCCGGACTATATCCTATGTACGCCGGGCTTTGGACCCTAACCCGAACGTACTCCTGCACGGTGCGTGACTGGACGGTGAAGCAAAATCAAAGAAAATACAAATACACCGCTCGAGCAGGAGAAGACAACACCACTTCCCGGCAATCATCCCGCGATACTGTTGACGTCGGAAGACCCTCGAACGAGACTACGATGCAGGGGAGCCCACACTCCTTATCCCACGTGTAGGTAGTGCGTACAAGCCAAAAGGCTA
The DNA here is from genome assembly GCA_950022295.1 of Bromus sterilis. Classification (NCBI taxonomy): domain Eukaryota; kingdom Viridiplantae; phylum Streptophyta; class Magnoliopsida; order Poales; family Poaceae; genus Bromus; species Bromus sterilis. Next base: position 121,954,670 of record OX465601.1, on the reverse strand, counting down.
CTCAAGACATCCGCCGTACCTGCGTGGCAACCGTTATCGTTGCCTCGACTTAACTGACCCGCGGTCAACGACAGCAGTCAGGATCACCAGTACATCGGTGCCTGCCCTGTCGTCCCACCAAGTCTCCGCGGTTACCGACAAGGTGAACCGTCTCCTTACCTTGTCTCGCATGTGCTGTGAGAACCCCAACTAGGGTAAGTGCTAGGGTTGCTTGTGTTCTTTGCATCATATAAAAATTTCAAAAGAAATTCAAAAATGGGGAAAAGAAAAGCCCTAGAGAAATTATTTCAAATGACCAGACAAAAATTGCTTCCAAAAATTCCTCTGGTATTTTTGAAAAGTCTTATAAATATGCATGATCACATATAAAGTGAAGTGGGTCCCATTGCATGCACCAAGATTTTTCAAATATTCCAAATAGGGCTTGGAAATTAATTAAATACCCTATTTGATTTGAAAATCAAATTATTTGAATTTCAAAAATCCCCAAACTTTGTGTGTGGCTAGCTATATGCATTGAGGGGCCACATAAAGATTTGGAGGATTTAAAAAAATGTCTAGCTATTTTATTTAGCAAGACAAAACAAATTGCAGAAGAATAAAAACAGAAGAAAATAGAAAAGAGTTCCCAGCCCACCCCGTATGGCCTTGGGCCCGACTTAACCTTCCCCGGCCCAAGCCCACGAGGGGCTTGTCGTCTACCCCAAGCAGCTCGCTGTCGAGCATGCCGGGGGCGACGACCGCCACCTCGACGGCGAGAGCCGTCTAGGCCTCCTCAATGCCCCTCGTCGCGCCACGGAGCACGCCACGACGCCCCGCTTCTTTCCCCTCCATCGCTGCTTCCTCCCCGTCGCTCCTCGTCGAGATTTCGCACGGACCCATAGCCCGAGCGGAGCACGCTGCCGTAGAACTCGCGGCCACCGTGCCCCACTCGCCGCCGCAAGCTGTCCAGAAGCTCCGCCAGCATCGTCTTCGTCGAGCCATGCAGTTAATCGAGCATGGGAGCCCCCGGAGCCAACGCCTTCGTCACCGTTCCGCTCCGGCCGCCGTGAAGCTCCGGCGAGAAATACTCGGCCGCCTCGCCTCCTCCGGCTTCCTCGAGCCCATGACTGCACCCAGGGTGAGCGTGCGCTCTTTTTCCCTCTCGCCGCGCTCGTTTCCGTACCCCGCAACAGCGTCCTCGTCTTCGCAGAGCTCCGGCCGCCGCCACGTTACTCGCCGCCGTTGCCCTGGACCTCCCCGGCGACGATGGCCTACTCCATCGTGTGCGGTATGCCACGGGGAGCGTTTTGGTGTAACGCGCGCGTCTTTTGGACCCCGGGAGTCTCCTCCCCGTGCAGCGCCGCTGCACTGGTGGTCACCGGCGACCTCCCCGCCGACGTGCCCACGTGGCCCTGTTAACCCTAACTTAATCACCCACTAAACTAACCCTAACCCCCACTGACTAGTGGGCCCTAGCCTAACTATCCCACTGTTAGGCTGACCAGTGGGTCCCTCTAGTCAGAGGCTCCCCTACGTCAGCATGAGGTCATGCTGACGCAGTAATTGGATTTCTATTTAAAAGAATTCCAGAAAATTCCAGAAAATAGCTTAAACTTTAATAATTCATAGAAAATTCATTTTAACTCCAAATTGGACAAATAATATGTCTAAAATTATCAGAAAAATACAAGGATTATGAATATGCAATTTGTTTTCATGTTTGACCATTTTAAAATGGGTGAACAGTAGCAAACATGAATGTGGATCCTTTTCAAATTCAAATTTGGAGTGAATTTGCAAATGACTTTGCAACACTTTTATTTTAGATGGATTCATCCACACATCAGAAGCTTTATCTCAACTATACCATATCACTTCATGCTCAACCTTTTAAAATAAACTTTCATGCATTCAAATGCATTTGAAATTCATCGATAAATCAAATGGAGTTTGAATTTGCATTTCAAATGCAATATACTCCTTTTAAATGAAATGCTCAACACATCAATACCATGAACATCACCATTACAATCTTATTCATGTGATTGTGCATTGTACATTATGTTGACCCTATGATTGTCATGTTGCTGATAGAAGTGGAGCCGGAACCCGAGATCACCCCCTTCATTGAAGACCCCGTGACTGAACCTCGTCAGCAAGGCAAGCAACCCCCCCCCATTGATCATGTCGATAAAATCCCACTTCCCTCTCATGTCTCGCTTATGCATTGTTTAGGATGATCACCATGATAACATTTCTATCGCATAGTTGAACCCATATCCTTTGCATGACCTATCATCTTGTCACAGTAGTAAGCAAACCACAATCCTAGCAGATGTAGGAGTTGGTTGATATCATGTGGCCCCTGAAACTGTTACTTCTTATTGCATGCTTAGTGATACAATGAGGTTGCTTTTGATGTGAGTCGGGATGATAGTGAACATGGTGTTGATGAAAGTGAAACTGTGTTGGTGAATCTACCCTAATACAAGGTGAACGATGAGAGGCTGTGTAGGAGTACACAGTGGGTTGTCTCGTTGAACACCGCCTTAAGTACGAGTTCTTGTGTGGTGATCCAAGAAGAAGAGTACAACCACACATTGGGCTCACTGACCCCTCTGGACCTAGTACCTCACCCCGTTCGAACCCCAGAAGTCGCAGTAGTTCGGAGTTCTGGTAGGCCTGTGGCACGGTCTGCGAAGTGGATGAACGGCTTTTCAAGACCGGCTTGGGACCCTGCACACATCGTTTGAGGCTGTACTGTAACCTCGGCCGGACTTCCATACGGATCCCCCTCAGATAGGCGACTCTCTGGACTAGAACGGAGTTGTGGGCGAAGTGTCGTGGCAACATCCTCGCCGGTACCCGCTTGAAGGGTCCCACTCCCAAGCGGTAACTGATGAGTGTGTGTGTGTAGCGGTACACCCCTGCAGGGTTAACAAAACTATTGGAATAGCCGCGTCCGCGGTTAAGGACTGCTTGGAGAGCTGTGATCGATTATTAGACAACCTGAACTGGATACTTCTAAAACTCGCAAGATAAGCGTGAGTGCTATGGTGTGCTCCTCGTGGGGAAGTCGAGGAAGTAACCATAGTGGTGTAATTGGTTGGAGATGTAGTGGACTCGTGTACGCTTCTTACCTCAAGTCTGGTACTTGTAGTTCAGGACTAGCCAAGTCAAAACTGGCACTTCTGCAAGTGAAAGCCCACCTCCCTTTACCTTGATACATGTGCATGAGTAGTATAGTTCCTACGTAAGTCTTGCTGAGTACGACTTTGTACTCGCGTTTGCTTATTCTATGTTTTAGATGAACCCACTGACCCCGAAGGTGGATTCTTCATGGAGCTCGATGTCACAACCCTAGTTTTGGTATGTGCTTTTATTACTAGAAATAATTGCATCATGTTTAAATTCTTGGTTTAAGAATTGGGGATTTGGAAAAGAGTCAAAAGGAATTTAAAAGGCCAGATAAAAAGTTTTCCAAAATTCCTCCAAACAATTTTGAAAAGTCCTATAAATGAGTATGATCATTTTAAAAATGATTTGGAGTCAAACCCATGCTCATGGATTTTTCAAATATTCAAACAAAGGCTTGGAAATTAAATTTAAATGCTATTTGAATTGGATTCAAATAATTTGAATTCCAAAAATCTGCAAAACTTGGGAGTGACTAGCTTTATGTCACATATGTCCAAGATAAATAGTTGAGGATTTTTAAAAATGCTTTGGTATTTTTTTTCAGAGAAAAACAAATAAAACAGAAAGCAATAAAAAGAAAAACAGAAAGAAAAGGGGCAAAGCCCCACTTACCTGGCCCAAGTGGGCAGAAGAGGCCCAGCCCAGGGGGGCAGGACCGTCTTCCTCCTCTGCCAGGAGGAGGGACGGCCGAGCCGTGCACCTCGCATGGCCGCTACCTCCCCTGGCCACGGAGCTGCCTGCTCCCCCCGTCCTCATCTCTTCGCCGTGGAGGCCCTGGGCTAACCCCCTTCCTTTTCCCCTTCTCCCTGGACCTCTCCCCTCTCGCCTCGCCTTTTCTCTGCCGCGTCCGAGAGAAGCCGTCGCCGCCGACGTGCGCCAGCGCGGCCACCGTGCCCCCCTCGCCGAGCCAAGTTGTCCAAGACGCGCCCGCCATCGTCTTCATCGCCCCGGCCTATCGATTGTAGCCGAGGAGCTCCCGAGCCGACGCCCTCTTCAAACTCCACCGCCGCGGCCTCGCTACTCCGGCGAGCAATTACCGACGACCGCTGCGTCTCCGGCGTCCCCAACCCCCTCCTCTTCAATCTAGGTAAGCCGGCGACGCTCCACACCTAGCTCCCGCTCCTCCTCGCGCCTTCCTCGCTGAGCTCGTCGGGAGCCCGAGCTCCAGCCGCCGCGGCCATGTCCGTGGGCGTGCTCTCGGCGTCCCCCTGGCCTCCCCTTGGCGTCCACGTGAACCGCGCGTTCGAGAGGAGCCGAACGACACCTTCCCCGTGGCCTCTAGCGCTCGGAGTCGCCGTCCAGAGCTGGCGCCGTCGCCTCCAGTTGTCGCCGGCGGCTAAACGCCGGCCACTGGATTAATTAGGGGGCTAACCCGCTGATTAGTTAGGCCTTAGGCCACTGACAGGTGGGGCCAACCCCCTCTAAATTAAATCAAAATTTTAATTAAAACAGAGTTTAACCCCAGAGACAATGACAGATGGGCCCCGCATGTCAGGTTGACTGGTCAGCGCCCCGATGACGTCATCCTGATGTCATGCTGACGCAGTAAAGTCTTTTCCATTTTACAAATAATCCAGAAATTCCAGAAAATGATTAAATCTTTGAAATTCAATAACTTTTAAACCATAGCTCCCAATCAAAAGTGTAATATATGAAAAATCATCAGAAAAATGCATGGATTCCAAATATCATACTTTCATAGATGAAAAACACATCTATGATGATGAACCAGTAGCATTTAGCTATTTGGGTTATTTGGAATAATTGAAAATAAAATTTTAAATTATTTCAAATTAAATCTTTGCAATGCCAACCTTATCACATGAACATCAGAGGCATATCATACACATGACCACATGGTTTACCATATCCAAACATTAGCAAATGCAACTTTGGCTAATTTGAACAACATTTGGAGTTTGAATTTGAATTTCTTATTCAACTCAACTTCAATTAACTTGTTGCAAATTGAACCTAGATCACATCAGTACCATGCCATGATTCATTTCTTGAATGTGCATTGCAATGTGATGTTTATACTTTTGTTGTCTCGGTGTTTGCTTCTTCTCGATAGATCCATCGCCGGACGTAGTCCCTGTTTGTCCGAAGAGTGGCACCCCCCGAGTCTCGACAATAAGGCAAGCAAACCCCCTTTGATCATATCTATAAAACCCCAGTTTCCCTCTTGTTCTCTTATGCATGATTAGGTGATTCACATGTTACCGTTCTATCGCTAGTTGAACCCATCCTTTGCATGACCTATCATTGCTGCCACAGTATTAAGAAAACCTCAACCTAGCAGATACAAGATTGTTTGTGTTCATCATGTGGCCCTTCATCCATGTTATGCTATGCCATGCTAGAGTTGTTTGCAATGAAGTTGATCCATTTGGGTGATGTATCGGGATGGTAGTGAACACATGCAACAAGGTGGTAACGTGTTGATGAAGTCACCCTAATATAAGTGAACAATGAGAGGCTGTGTAGGAGTACACAGTGGGTTGTCTCATTTACACTGCCCTAGGCCCCGAGTTCTTGTGTTGTGATCCAAGACACATATTACTACCACATGTTGGGCTCATTGACCTCTCTCGACCTATTAACTCACCCCGACTATGGTCCAGGATTCGCATGGGTTAATTTTATTCTATTTGCTTTCATAACGTAGGACGGTTTTAGGCAAGCGCAACACCATCCGTCGAGGTGGGCTTGTCGGACCGTCCATACATCGTCTGGGTCCTGAACGGAAACCCCGGCCGGATTCCCGAATGGGGTACATACTCATATAGGCGATTCCCTGGACTAGAGTTGGAGCCGTGAGGTAAGTGTCGTGGTACTATCCTCGCCGACACCGCTTGAAGGTGACGAGTTCTAGGCGGTAAGTGCTAGCTACGTATGTGAAGAAGTACACCCCTGCAGGGTTAATGAACTATTCGAATAGCCGTGTCCGCGGTTATGGACTACTTGGAGATCTTTACTTGATTATTAGACAACTCAAATGTATATTCTAACAATCGCAAGATAAGTGTGAGTACTTTGGTTTGCTTCCTCGTGGGGAAGTCGAGGAAGGATCCATGGTTGTGTATTGATGTGGTGATCAAGATTAGATGGACTCGTGTGCGCCTCTCATCTCAACTCTATGTAGTCGTAGTACAGGATAGCCAAGTCAAAGCTTTCTGCATTACAACCCCACTTGCCTTTACTTTGATATCTGAGCATGAGTAGTATAGTTCTGACGTAAGTCTTGCTGAGTACGACTTTGTACTCATGTTTGCTTATTCTATGTTTTAGAGACGAGACCACTGACCCTGATGGTGGCCTCCCCCACAAGCTCGACGTCGACGAAGTAATGTAGTCCCAGACAGCAGCCTGGTCCCTCTGGAGGGTCGTTGTGTTTTCTTAAAGGCTTCTTAAGCCATTTGTTAACCTTGTCTTTACTAAGACATAATTTGCTTCCGTTGTTGTATGATGTAATGTTGGATCACAGTGATGTGATCTCTGCTTGTAACACTACTATATCTGCTCTGTTTAGCAGATGCAATAAAACTATGAGTTGTAGAGTTCATGTTGTGTTACCTGCTGTTATACACTTGGCATGCATGTTGCGTGTATGTTTATATCGTGCATGTCATGTGTGGGGTTCGATACCTAAGTTGTGCTCTCGCCGGCGGTCTTTTATACACCAAGTGGCCCTTAGATGTGCGCAGCTTGGGGCATCGCGATGCGATTGCTCGTGACCCTGTCACGTGGCACACTTTGTTGTATGATTGAGCCCACCCGAGACCCCGACTAAGAGATCGGGCTGGAGTCTGTTTATGTAAGTGTTATGATTCAATCGATAATATGTTTGAGGCGACTTGTCTATGAGTATGGGATTTCACCACCCATAATCATTTAGACTTGTGAGCGGACGATGAGGACCCATCTCAGTTGATCATCCGGGCCTGGATGGGATGCCCCTCACGTTCGAGCTTTCCGAGAGTGTCTTGTACTTGGCCTTGTCTGCTTAGACAAGTGGGTATGGCTCTCGGCTCTTCATATGATTGAGTTGTGGCTGGAATTACATATGCAAACCCCGGGTCCCGACAGACTTGGTATCAGAGCAGGACTGCCTGTAGGATTAGTAAACCTTGGCCGAAGTCGAGTCTAGCATTCTATAGTTATATAGTTACTTTGGGTATAAGGGAACAACGTAAGGCTTCATTTTTCTCCTTACCCTCTTCGATCTGAGTTCTGAGTCACCCTCATCTTTTCTACGGGAAGATAGGACTAGACTCTTCTATGTCTATACTAGAACATCTCGTTGTTTGACTCTCCTTAGCTGTAGGAATGTTTTGGTTGTCTAGAGTCACCATTCCATCAAGCCTTTTAGAAGGTTCTGATCATTCTTGCAGATTGATTCATTTTTCCACCCCGGTACAGCCGTTATGCTGTCCGATTTGTCCCGTGTTTCCAGTGATTCCAATGCTTTTGCATTACAATCTTTTCCGCTCTTAAATTATGTCATCTTTGCTTTGATTCCATCATAAATCCTATTCTGATTGTTGATTTTTATCACGCAGAATGTCATGTGGAACTATATGTGTTGAATCTGTTCACGGTAATCAAAGTGGTGATGATGATCCTCCTTCACCGCCTTCTGCAGCGGAAATCATGATGGAGGCTGAGAAAAATCGACGTGATCAAACGCGCCTTTTGGAGCTCATTGAGAAGAATACTTCTCTCCAGCGAGATGCGGTAATATCCATCCAGGACTTTATCCTTTTGAACCCACCGGTATTTCGATGTTCATCTGAGCCCCTTGATGCCGATGATTGGCTCCGTTCCATCGAGCGTAAGCTTGAGACGGCGCATGTTTCTCCAGATGATCGTGTGATGTTCGCGGCATACTTTCTGGAAGGTACTGCTGGTGAATGGTGGGAAAGTTTTGTTGCAATGCAGCCTGATGGTCACGTAGTGACTTGGCAGGAGTTCCGTGATGCCTTCCAAGGGTACCACATTCTGGATGAGCTGATGGAAAGAAAGAGAGAAGAGTTCTGCACCCTATCTCAGGGAAATATGACTGTTCATCAGTACAGGACTGAGTTCAATCGTCTTTCTCGTTATGCCCCTGAGAAGATATCAACCGATGCCAAGAAGCAAGCAAGGTTCCGCAAGGGACTTAGCCCTGTCCTTCGTCATGATCTCAATCTCCTTGAATTCGTCAACTTCGAGGATTTGGTCAATAGATCATTCAGAGCTGAGCATGGAAATGAGGTCTTTGAATAGTCTCGCAAGCGTGATCGTGATCTTTCTTTCTCTTCTAGTTTGGGTTCTCAGAAACGTCGATTTTGGATCCCAACTAGTGCTCTTCCTTCGCACTTGATTCCAAGACCATCTCCACAAAGCAAGAAAACCCAAAAAGATAGTAGAGAGCTTTCCATACAAACTCCACAACCTAACACCCGTTTGTGCTACAAGTGTGGTAATCCTGGCCACATTGCACGACAGTGTTCATTGCAAGAGAATGTTCCTCCTCGTCCAAAACATAAAGCCAAAGCTAAGCCACCAAAGCCTTCCAAAGACAAGTCCGCTATTGTTGAATACGGACGTGTGAACCATGCCACCATCAAAGAAGCCCAAGAGGATACGAAGGTTGTACTCGGTACACTTCCTGTCAACTCCAAACCTGCTTCTGTTCTATTTGATTCTGGAGCTTCTCATTCCTTTTTGTCTGAAAAGTTCGCACTCCTGCATGAAATTTCATTTGAGGAGTTGCCTACCCCTTTCATGATTAAAACTCCAGGATCCACATGGCGTACCAATAGGGTAAGTCATGACAATGAGATTGCTGTTGAGGATGTTGTATTCCTTGCTTCTCTCATAGCCCTCAAATCTTCAGATATCGATATCATCTTAGGTATGGATTGGTTGTCCAAACACTGTGCCAAGATTGATTGTGCCACTAAATCAGTTCAACTCACTCATCCTTCTGGAAAGATAGTCCATTTCACATCTCAAGGTTCAGACACCCAGCTATATTCGTTGAATGATCATCCCCTTCCTAACCTCGAAGATATTCCGATAGTTTGTGACTTTCCGGATGTCTTTCCAGAAGAGCTTCCGGGAATGCCACCCGACAGGTCTGTGGAATTCATAGTAGATCTTATACCAGGCACAACCCCAATTTCGAGACGTCCATATAGAATGGCCCCACATGAGTTAGCTGAGCTAAAAACCCAACTTGATGCTTCGTTGGCAAAAGGCTTCATCCGCCCTAGCTCATCGCCATGGGGTTGCCCCGTTCTGTTTGTAACGAAGAAAGATGGAACAGAAAGGATGTGCGTAGACTATCGCCCGCTAAATCTAGCGACGATAAAGAACAAGTACCCACTGCCCAGGATCAATGATCTTTATGATCAACTTGCTGGATCCTCTGTCTTCTCCAAGATGTATTTGAGATTAGGTTATCATCAAATCAAAATCAGAAACGAGGACATTCCCAAAATGGCTTTCACTACTCGTTATGGTCTTTACGAGTACACCGTCATGTCCTTCGGTTTAACCAATGCCCCAACCACTTTTTCGCGCTTGATGAATTCGATATTCATGGAGTACTTAGATAAATTTGTTGTGGTTTATCTTGATGACATTCTCATCTACTCGAAGAACGAAGAAGAGCACGCATAACATCTTAGGCTGGTATTGATGAAACTTAGAGAGCATCGCCTTTATGCCAAGTTCTCCAAGTGTGAATTTTGGCTACCAGAAGTGACCTACTTAGGCCACGTGATTTCTGCAAAAGGCATTGCTGTGAATCCCGAGAGAGTTCAGGCCGTCCTTGACTGGACTCCACCTGAATCGGTTAAGCAAGTTAGGAGTTTTCTTGGCCTAGCCAGCTATTGCCGTCGCTTCGTCGAGAACTTTTCTAAAGTTGCAAAGCCTCTGACTGAACTCCTCAAGAAAGATAAGAAATTCCTATGGACTCCCAAGTGCGAGGAAAGCTTTCAAGAGCTAAAAAGAAGATTGACTTCTGCACCCGTACTTGCACCTCCAGACACCAAAAAGGATTTTGAAATCTATTGTGATGCTTCACGGCAAGGGTTAGGATGCATACTTATGCAAGATAGACATGTGGTAGCTTATGCTTCACGCCAGTTGCGTCCACATGAAGAAAACTATCCTACCCATGATCTTGAACTCGCTGCCGTAGTTCATGCCCTGAAGACTTGGCGACATTACCTCCTTGGTAATCGTTGTGAAATCTATGCCGATCACCAAAGCCTCAAATACATATTCACCCAGCCAGATCTTAATCTCAGGCAAAGACGCTGGATAGAGTTGATAAAATATTATGACTTGAGTATCTCTTACACCCCAGGCAAAGCCAATGTCATGGCTGATGCACTAAGTCGTAAGTCGTATTGTAACAACCTCATGTTACAACAGTATCAACCACTTCTCTATGAGGAATTTCGAAAGCTTAATCTCGAGATTGTTCCTCATGGATTCCTTTCCACCTTGATTGTGAAATCAAACCTTGAGGATCAAATCAAAGCTGTTCAACAACGTGTTCGAGGTATCCGGTATATCAAATAGAACATTGCTAGCGGAAAGGCAAAATGTTTTACCCTAGACCATGAAGGTACTGTGTACTTCGAGAATAGGATGGTAGTTCCGAAGAATAGGAATCTAAGGCAGCAGATCCTTAAGGAAGCTCATGACACCCCTCTCTCGGTTCATCCTGGTAGTACTAAGATGTATCAAGATCTACGCCAGAGATTTTGGTGGACTAGGATGAAGCGAGAAATCGCTCAATTTGTTGCTGAGTGCGATGTTTGTCGTCGTGTGAAAGCAGAGCATCAAAGACCTGCTGGTACTCTTCAACCTTTAGCCATTCCTGAGTGGAAATGGGATAAAGTCAGTATGGATTTCATCACTGGCTTTCCAAAGTATGAGAAAGGAAACAATGCCATCTTCGTGGTCATTGACCGTCTTTCCAAAGTTGCTCATTTCCTTCCTGTTCGCGAGAGTATAACTGCTAGCCAGTTAGCAGATTTATATGTCTCCCGGATTGTTTCTCTCCATGGTGTTCCTTTGGAAATCAATTCAGACCGTGGAAGTCTTTTCACCTCTCGATTTTGGGAAAGTTTTCAAAATGCTATGGGAACCCATCTCTCCTTTAGCACTGCCTTTCATCCCTAGTCAAGTGGTCAAGTAGAAAGAGTCAATCAAGTTCTCGAAGACATGCTCAGAGCCTGTGTTATCTCATTCGGAAAGAGTTGGGAGAAATATCTTCCATTCGCCGAGTTTGCTTATAACAACAGCTTCCAATCTAGCTTGGGCATGGCACCCTTTGAATTTCTCTATGGACGAAAATGTCGAACACCATTGAGCTGGTCAGAAACCGGTGAAAGACAATTCTTTGGACCGGATATGATCCAGGAAGCAGAAGAGAAGGTTCGCATTGTTCATGAGCAATTGAAAACAGCCCAGTCTCGTCAGAAAAGCTACTATGATCGTCATCATAGGCCAGAAAGCTATGAGCTGGACGAGAAGGCTTACCTCCGGGTTACTCCTCTGAAGGGAACCCATCGCTTCGGTATCAAAGGAAAATTGGCCCCACGTTACATAGGCCCCTTTCGCATTCTAGCTAAACGTGGAGAAGTTGCCTACCAACTTGAACTACCGCCGCATCTTTCTCAGGTTCACGATGTCTTCCACGTATCTCAACTCAGGCGTTGCTTCAAGGACCCCATCCGCGAAGTAGATCACGAAACGCTTGATCTCCAAGAAAACCTGTCATATCGAGAGTATCCTATCCGTATCCTCGATGAAGCTGAGCGCACCACCAGACGTCAGAAGATCAAGTTCCTCAAAGTGCAGTGGTCCAATCATTCTGAGAAAGAAGCCACCTGGGAACGAGAAGACCGTCTCCGAGTCGAGTACCCCACCCTCTTCCCGACTACTTCTGAATCTCGGGGCGAGATTCTTTTGAGTGGGGGCGAGTTGTCACAACCCTAGTTTTTTATGTGCTTTTATTACTAGAAATAATTGCATCATTTTTAAATTCTTGGTTTAAGAATTGGGGATTTGGAAAAGCCTCAAAAGGAATTTTAAATAAAAGGCCAGATAAAAAGTTTTTCCAAAATTCCTCCAAACAATTTTGAAAAGTCCTATAAATGAGTATGATCATTTTAAAAATGATTTGGAGTCAAACCCATGCTCATGGATTTTTCAAATATTCAAACAAAGGCTTGGAAATGAAATTTAAATTGGATTCAAAAAATTTGAATTCCAAAAATTTCCAAAACTTGGGAGTGACTAGCTTTATGTCACATATGTCCAAGATAAATAGTTGGGGATTTTTAAAAATGCTTTGGTATTTTTTTTCAGAGCAAAACAAATAAAAAAGAAAGCAATAAAAAGAAAAACAGAAAGAAAAGGGGCAAAGCCCCACTTACCTGGCCCAAGTGGGCAGAAGAGGCCCAGCCCAGGGGGGCAGGACCGTCTTCCTCCTCTGCCAGGAGGAGGGACGGCCGAGCCGTGCACCTCGCATGGCCGCCACCTCCCCTGGCCACGGAGCTGCCTGCTCCCCCCGTCCTCATCTCTTCGCCGTGGAGGCCCTGGGCTAACCCCCTTCCTTTTCCCCTTCTCCCTAGACCTCTCCCCTCTCGCCTCGCCTTTTCTCTGCCGCGTCCGAGAGAAGCCGTCGCCGCCGACGTGCGCCAGCGCGGCCACCGTGCCCTCCTCGCCGAGCCAAGTTGTCCAAGACGCGCCCCGCCATCGTCTTCCTCGCCCCGGCCTATCGATTGGAGCCGAGGAGCTCCCGAGACGACGCCCTCTTCGAACTCCACCGCCGCGGCCTCACTACTCCGGCGAGCAATTACCGACGACCGCTGCGTCTACGGCGTCCCCAACCCCCTCCTCTTCAATCTAGGTAAGCCGACGACGCTCCCCACCTAGCTCCCGCTCCTCCTCGCGCCTTCCTCGCCGAGCTCGTCGGGAGCCCGAGCTCCAGCCGTCGCGGCCATGTCCGTGGGCGTGCTCTCGGCGTCCCCTTGGGCTCCCCTTGGCGTCCACGTGAACCGCGCGTTCGAGAGGAGCCGAACGACACCTTCCCCGTGGCCTCTAGCGCTCGGAGTCGCCGTCCAGAGCAGGCGCCGCCGCCTCCAGTGGTCGCCGGCGGCTAAACGCCGGCCACTGGATTAATTAGGGAGCTAACCCCCTGATTAGTTAGGCCTTAGGCCACTGACAGGTGGGGCCAGCACCCTCTAAATTAAATCAAAATTTTAATTAAAACAGAGTTTAACCCCAGAGACAATGACAGATGGGCCTCGCATGTCAAGTTGACTGGTCAGCGCCCCGATGACGTCATCCTGATGTCATGCTGACGCAGTAAAGTCTTTTCCATTTTACAAATAATCCAGAAATTCCAGAAAATGATTAAATCTTTGAAATTCAATAACTTTTAAACCATAGCTCCAAATCAAAAGTGTAATATATGAAAAATCATCAGAAAAATGCAAGGATTCCAAATATCATACTTTCATAGATGAAAAACACATCTATGATGATGAACCAGTAGCATTTAGCTATTTGGGTTATTTGGAATAATTCAAAATAAATGTTTAAATTATTTCAAATTAAATCTTTGCAATGCCAACCTTATCACATGAACATCAGAGGCATATCATACACATGACCACATGGTTTACCATATCCAAACATTAGCAAATGCAACTTTGGATAATTTGAACAACATTTGGAGTTTGAATTTGAATTTCTTATTCAACTCAACTTCAATTAACTTGTTGCAAATTGAACCTAGATCACATCAGTACCATGCCATGATTCATTTCTTGAATGTGCATTGCAATGTGATGTTTATACTTTTGTTGTCTCGGTGTTTGCTTCTTCTCGATAGATCCATCACCGGACGTAGTCCCTGTTTCTCCGAAGAGTGGCACCCCCCGAGTCTCGACAATAATGCAAGCAAACCCCCTTTGATCATATCTATAAAACCCCAGTTTCCCTCTTGTTCTCTTATGCATGATTAGGTGATTCACATGTTACCGTTCTATCGCTAGTTGAACCCATCCTTTGCATGACCTATCATTGCTGCCACAGTATTAAGAAAACCTCAACCTAGCAGATACAAGATTGTTTGTGTTCATCATGTGGCCCTTCATCCATGTTATGATATGCCATGCTAGAGTTGTTTGCAATGAAGTTGATCCATCTGGGTGATGTATCGGTGTTAGTCCAAGTATGTGATCAGAGGGGGAGGGGGTGAATGATCACTTCAAAATTTTGCATGAAACTATGAAGTGAAGCATAACTCAGTAACCGAAGAGATTCAACAGAAAGGTAAACATTGAAGTAGAACATGATTGAAGCAAAACATAGCGAATCAAAAGTATCGAATTAATTGCATTGAAGCATATCACTGAAGCAATTGATAAACTGAATGTAAGTGCGGAAAGTAAAACGAACTCTTGACTCGGTGATGTTTGTTCGACCAGTTCACACTCTGCAAAGTGCTACGTCTGGTTGGAGGGACTTGTGATTGAACACAGGAGCTAACCTCTCTCCGTCCGTATCTCCACTGCACCAATCTCCTTGAGCTTGGTCAGTTCTTCACTCGTGGTTGATTATTGAGGAAATCACCGAAACCTTTGACAAACTGGACTTCGAGGCGACAATAACTCTTCGCTCTCTGAAGAACAACTCTCTAACCGTCTAGGAGAATTGCAGTTCTCCAAGATAAAAAGGCTAGCAAACATCTTCCTAAGTCATAATGAATCAACTCAGATCAATAGGACTTATTCTTCTGTGGATGGGTTTTTGGTATGCTTCGGTGGGGTTGCTCTCTCTCTCTTCTCTGTAAGGAAATAATCTCGGAGCAGCCACCGGCCAATGAGGGCGGGGGTGGCGTATTTATAGGTGGCAATCCCTAGGTGCAAAATGACTGAAGTGACCCGATGGGACAGCTTGACACCTGTCCCCAACGGTCATATTTCCAATAAAAGCGCAACTTTACTTGCGGTCCAAGTAAAGCTGACTCACGGACTTGGTTTTGCTTCAGGAGCCGAAAGAACTAAGTCTTTGCTGGTGAAGTATTACCTAGCGCACATGAGATTTCTCAACTTTGGTTTCTCACTGGTTTGGATTCGATCTGAGTCTTTTCACCAAAACCTTCGGAGTACATTTACTAAACCCCTCTTGATAGTACGGTTTTTCCTACGACTCAAAGAAGTGAAAAAGAACTACGCAAAAACTGCTAAGTCTTGCGCCATCTTGGCCATCTTCTTCGATGAGACGTGCTTCAGGATTCCTTATCTTTTTAGGGGTCGACATCCGTGATGAGCTTCACTCCCGAGGATATGCTTCAGTAAAAGTGTAAATCTTCGTTGAAGCTTTATCACCAACCTATAACTTCGGGAACCTAACCATCTGTTTCACACTACAAAACTTGTTAGTTCCTCTACTGTTTTGCCCAACAATATCCAAAACTCATGGGGTTATAACTTTGCTCTTACAATCTCCCCCTTTTTGGACTATTGTTGACGAAACAGGCATCGATAAACGATATGGAATTTTGAATTGAGTTGAGAGCAAACTCTAAGATATGAAGCTTATGACTCCCCCTGAATGCAAACATTGAAGATTTATATAATCGAAGAGAATGCTTGTTGAAGAATATCATCAATGGGAAGCCTAACACATATCTTAGTGAATCAATTGCATATAGAGAATATGACTTGAAGAATATGCAATCATCCAATGACCTGTGAACTTAAAGGATAATAACCACCTGCAAGATAAAAGATAGGAGAGCAACTTGCAAGCACAGGGGTTATTAACATATAAGGTGAAGCAGTTCACAACCGAAGTAAAACTTAAGTTACAACCCAATCGAAGAGAATGGAATGTTTGTCGTAACTTAACATGCAAAAGATCGAATCAAATCCCTAAACCCCGCAGCAAATCTAAACTCAATCGATGCTACTTTCTCCCCCTTTTTGTCAATAATTGGACAAAAGGTTTAGAGGTAGATCAAGAGTATCTATGCGTTAGCTGCAACCCGGGGACCCTGCTGATTGTCTTCGCCTGAAGAAGATGCATCTCCTGAAGTGTCTCCTTCGGTCGAAGCAGGAGACTCTTCCTTGTCGAAGTCCATCGGCGCTTGAAACAATTCAAGGTCGCTGTCGTTGAGAGGATCATCTTCTTGCTTCGAGGTATGGAAGTCTTCATCAGAGAAGGTATCGGGGCGAATCTGTTCAGCGGGATTGACAAAGATGACTTCATCAATCTTGTCCAGCGAAGGGATCTTTGGGTTGGGGCGGTCGATCGTGTCATTTCTGGAAAAGTGACGTTGAAGATGTGGATACTCCTTGAAAATCCGGTCAGCTTCAAGTTTCTTCACAGAGTTGAACTTCCTTAATCCTTTCCAAGAGTGGCGCTTCAAAACCTTCAAATACTGGTTGTTGTTTAATGCAATGTTGCCAACTCTATTGATCTCATCTGAAAGATGTTGCATCTGGCGCTGATTTCCTTCAATGAAGTTTTCTAGCATTTGCTGGTTACGAATTGCAACTTCAAAGTGGTATAATTCTTTCTGGAACTTCTTCGACATGTTGTGTTCACTTATGTGCTGTCTGACTCCGACATGTGTGGCAAATGGATCATTTGTCCTTCTGAAGATATTCATAGAGTCGCGGACAGGAGGGCAGTACAGCTTCAGGTGATGCTTCGCAACAAAATCTTCGCTGCGTCCATGGTTGCAAATGGCTTGCAGCCAAGGAGCATATGGCTTCAGTTGATTTACTAATTCAGCAGCTTGTACCATATATCGAAGAAAACAGTCCTCGAAGTCAAACACATGTCCATGAGTAAGCTTCATTAGAGCATGACGTGTATGATAGTGAATGTTGGATTCTTCATTCGCAGAGCTGAGAGGCATCAGTGAATTTGACAGGATGTAAAACCAAGTCTTCGATATAAATACCAGATGCTTCGGGCGAATGTTCTGAGGCATGTGATCTCCAGTGACTTCGGGATCCAAGAGTGAAGCAAATTCGGCTTCAGTGGGATCAGGTAACATATGAACCTTAGCTAGTTCTCCAGTGTGCCTTGGGATGTTCACTATATCCATAAATTCATCAGTATGCATCCTAAACACTTTCCCTTGAATCATCCATTCAAGGATCCATGAGCTTGTATCATCAGGGTTTCCAGAGACATAGAGAGTGGCATAGAATTGCTTCACTAGCTCGGAATTGAATGGAGTCTCCATGGCAAACATGCCAGTCAAATTCTGTGCTTCGATGGTTTCCATGATATTTTGGAAGCACGTTGCAGAAGATAGACTATGCAAATCTAAGTACTTGTGCCTGAACAGAACAACTTTCTGGCAGTATAGCTTCGTGTAAAGGATTTGTTGTTCAGCAGTCCAGAAGCGAAGGTCATCAGCAGTCCTTGGAGAATCATATGGACTTTTGCCAAAGAAGCGAAGCTTCTGGCGATGAACTTCAATATCAAACTCAGGACCATGTCTTGAAGAAGATCCTTCTCCCAGGTATATAGGAAAAGTCTCTCTGGGGTAGATGGAGTCCAGTTGAGTGTCTTGAGAAGGAATACAGTGCCTTCGAGCATCTATGACTCGCCTTTGCGGTTGAGTTATGATGGCCAATTCATTTGCTTCGGCTTCGGCTTCGGCATCTGCATCTGCATTGGCTTCAACAGCTCGGTCTTTGGCTTCGCCTTCTCGTTCTTCAGACTCCTTAGCAGAGTGAGCTGAAGAATAATCCTTTTCAGGAATGTCTTGAGGAGGAGGAGAAGGCTCTGGCGCAAAGTTGTCATGGGCGGACGGTTGAGGAGCGGGTTGAGGTGGAGGTGGAGTTTGAGCACGGGGTGGAGCGACTTCGGGGGCGGATGGCTTCGTAGAAGGTTTGGAAAGCTTGATGATTTTGCATCGAGGGGGCGATGCTTTTCTTGGGGCCTTCTTGGCCGGATGAGAGCTCACCTCATTAGCTTCTTCTGTGTCAGCAATAAGACGTCTCTTTCTTTGTTGCAGCTTGGGAAGTGGTGAAGCTAGTTGCTTGAGCATGGCTTCGCGCTTCTTGGAGTCAAGAGCCATGACTGAAGCATTGTGATTCTTGCAACATTCTTCAATAGCAGACTTTATCTTGCCTTGATATACTTGTATATTTTGCTTCGTTTGCTCATTTACAACAGCAATTTTCTTCGAAGCAGCTATGTCTTCGCTATTGAAATCCTCATCTGATTCATCATCTGCTTTCTTGTTGAATTTCAGAATCTTAGCAGTTTCAGATCTGTCCCTTGCATGCAAATCCCTCAGCTGATAGTATAAAGTTTCAATCATAGCAGAAAGATTTGGTGAAATATTAATATTCCCAATATCCACAGCCTTGGGATTAACAGCTTCAGCAAGCTGGCAGTATGCCTGATGTATGCTCAAGCAGTCCCAGAGTTCACCTTCTCTTGCATCTGGGAAGTTGTGTTCACTGTGCTCAGCTTCAATATGAGCTTCGGTGACAGGAGCTGCGACTGGCTTCGGAGGAATGTCCTTTGGAGCCATGTCAACCGCATCTTCCTTCTGAGCGGCTCTAGCAATTTTCTTAGCTTTCTTCGTGCGGAGAACATCAAGTTGAGCTTGTCGTTTGGCTTCAGCTTCACTAAGCTGTTTGGCTTCGGCGGCAGCCTTAGCCTCTTGAGCTTTTGCTTCAGCTAGCTTGCGCTTCGCTTCAGCTTTCTGGTTTGATTCAGCCAGCTCTTTCCTTTGCTTCTCCAACTCTGCAACTTCTCGATCAGCTCTCTCTTTCTCTTTAGCTTCTTTATCAGCCTTAGCTTGAGCTTGTGCTTCAGCATGCAGACGTTCAGCTACTGCACGGTCTCTCTTGCGCAGTTCAGCCTCAGACAGCTTCTTGGTGCCAACCTGGGCATAAGTCTGGCCAGGCTTGGCAACGGTTGACTTTGTCTTGTTCAGGAGCTTTAGCTTCGGGCCTAGCAGCAGGCTTAGCTGCAGGCTTAGCCTTCGGGTCATGCCTTTCCTTGGTTCTTTGCTCAGCAGGAACAAGGCGGCGAGGTGACTTAGTAGCCAGGGGAGCCTCAACCACCAGGTTCGTCAAATCGATGTTTCTCTTGGGAGCAGGAGGATCAGTGGGTTCTTGAAACTTAACTCCTTTTGGAGCAGACGGTTTCTATCTAGACTTCTTCTTCAATGGCTTCCGAAACTGTTTCCTCTTAGGACTTGGGGGAATTGGAGAGTGTTCAGACTCATCATCTGCTTCGTCAGCAGGATCTTCATCAATCGAATCTTCAAGCTGTGCAGCAGCATCAACTTCGTCATCAGCCTCTTCTTCAGAAGCAGGAGGGGGTGAATCACTCAGCTTGCGAAGCTTTCGCCTCTTCTTAGGCTTCGATGCTTCAGCTTCATCAAGCCCTGCAGCAGCTAGTTCTTTTGCCTTCTTTTCTTCTCTAATCCTCTTCTTTTCAGCTAAAATGGCAAGTCTCTCTTGCTCATCAGGATAGTCATCCGGAGTCTTGAGGGTATTCGGGTGCGGAACAGCCGGAGGCTTCGGGTAGAACTTCTTCCTGTTAGCAGCTGTGTATTGAGCACACATAGCGGTGGTGTACCGATAAGGTGGGCTGAAAGCAAACTGCATTGCCCACTTCCAAGTTGGGATGCTCTTGTACTTGTACCACCTGATAGCCCAATAGCGTCGAATCCTTTGCAATCTCATCTTTCGGTCATGATCTGATTCTTCAGGAGGAGTGTCATAGCCCATCTTGAGGCGAATGGCTTCGGGTATGCCTCGGGCATTATTGACTTCCTTCGTTTTGCCTCCTTTGCCTTTTTGCTTTGGTGGCTCTGGATAGTTTTCGAGCCCTTCAACAATGGGAGACTCATTCCCTATAGCAGCCTCTTCGTCAGACATCCTGTGACGAGAATTATAGACAAGAGGGAAACCAAGAGAGGGAATGAATAAGCACAGGAAAAAGTTTCGACAAAAACCAAAAGAATTTTGACAAGAGCCCAGATCAATCTAAGATTGGATGCAACTCTGTTAATGGATTTGGCTAGAACCAGTTCAAGAACAAGACCTAACCTAATCCAATTCACAGACTAGATCGAGTCTCAAATACTGACCTGAGAAGATGGGATCACTTTTGATTCTAAGAACAGTTTTCCCAGGGAGTAAAGACCAGCACGGATCAAACAGTCCTATAAAAGGAAACAAAAACCTAACAATACTCAGATCCAAGCCCTAGATGAAGAACACGGAGAAAAAGATTGGATCCAAGTAGCTCAGCATACCCTAACTTGGTGATGCGAAGCGCTACGACGACGGAGTGCGAAGACGAGCTCTTCGTCAACGGGGAATGTCCACGGCGGCGGCGGTCCGGCAGTGAAGCGGCTACGGCGACGTCAGGGACGGGAGCTCTGCGGAGAGCTCGAGGAGGAAGACGGAGAAATCGGGAGAGAATGAATCATGGGGAAACCTTCCGTTGGGGAACGCCTTAAATAGGCCCGATCTGAAACGGTTGTCAGATCGAATCGAACGGTTCTCAGCGAGTGTCTCTTCCGATTCAACGGCTCAGATGAAGTGGCGTATCGCGAGCGAATCTCAACGACCCGAAAAAGACGGGGACTCAACGGCCGAATAATAAGGCTTGACCGAGGGCAAAAACTTCGATAAAGTTGGAAGCATTTGATTCGGAACTCAAGGATGTTCGAAGCAATATGCTTTCCGTTTCAAATGTGCTTATCATTCAAGATAGAGAAGATTGGGAGCGAAACAGAATGGAGAGGTAGGGTCCGAAACTTATCACTTCGAAGAACAACAACGAAGCTAAAAGTGATAAGTATAGGGGACAAAAAGAAACGAACAAATAAAATAAAACAAAACACAGAACAGAAAGCAAGAAGGCAAACGAAACTAAACTTGGACGAAGGAAAACTCAAATGAAACTAAACAAACAAACACACAACGAAGGTGTATATATACAATGAAAAGTTTCGATCTTACTGAACATTGTGTGAGTCTAGGATGTTTAGCTCACATCTCAATGTACAAAGCATTTTCTCGTCCAATGGCTTCGTGAAAATATCTGCCAATTGATCTTCAGTTCTTACATGGCTGATCTCAATGTCTTCGCGCTGAACATGATCTCGAAGAAAATGGTGACGAATATCGATATGCTTCGTTCGAGAGTGTTGCACAGGATTGTGTGAAATTTTGATAGCACTCTCATTATCACAAAGCAGAGGAATTTTCTTCACAAATATACCATAATCTTTCAGCGTCTGCTTAAGCCAAAGTATTTGAGTGCAGCATGATCTAGCAGCAATGTATTCAACTTCAACAGTAGATATTGAGACACAGTTCTGTTTCTTTGAAGCCCAACATACAAGAGATCTACCAAGAAAATGACAAGTGCCTGAGGTAGATTTCCTGTCAACCCTATCACCAGCCCAGTCTGAATCAGAATATCCAATCAAATCAAACTGAGTACCTTTGGGATACCAAAGTCCCAAAGAAGGAGTATGTGCTAGATATCGAAGAATTCGCTTCACAGCAATATGATGCGATTCCTTCGGATTTGCCTGAAAACGAGCACAAATACAAACTGATAGCATAATATTAGGTCTAGATGCACATAAGTATAAGAGTGAACCTATCATAGACCGATACTTCTTTTGATGGAAGGGTTTTCCTTTCTCATCAGCATCAAGAAAACCATTTGTAGGCATGGGAGTTCTGATGGTCTTGCATTCAGCAAGATCAAATTTCTTCAGGCAATCCTTCAAGTATTTCTCTTGTGAAATAAAGGTGCCATTCTTCTGTTGACGAATCTGAAGTCCAAGGAAAAAACTTCAATTCACCCATCATAGACATCTCATATTTCTTCGACATCATTCTTGCAAATTCTTCGCTGATTTCAGTGTTAGTACAACCAAAAATGATATCATCTACATATATCTGACACACAAATAGATCATTGTTATATGATCGAGTGAAAAGAGTGGGGTCAGTGGTTCCTGGTTTGAAGCCTTTCTTCAGGAGGAAATCCTTCAATGTTTCATACCAAGCGCGAGGTGCTTGCTTCAGTCCATACAAAGCTTTGTGAAGCCTGTACACCATATCAGGATTCTTCGAGTCTTCAAAACCTGGAGGTTGCATAACATACACTTCTTCTTTGATTTCACCATTAAGAAAGGCACTCTTGACATCCATTTGATATAGCAATATATTTTTGTGGTTAGCAACAGCAAGCATGACACGAATGGATTCGAGACGGGCTACTGGAGCATAGGTTTCACCAAAGTCAATGCCTTCGATTTGGGTGTAACCTTGTGCTACCAATCTAGCCTTATTTCTTACCACAATACCATCTTCATCTTGCTTGTTGCGAAATATCCACTTTGTGCCAATAACATTGTGCTTCGTGGGATCTGGCCTTTCAACAAGTGACCAGACCTTGTTCCTTTCAAATTGGTGAAGTTCTTCCATCATAGCCAATAACCAATCAGGGTCCTTCATGGCTTCATCATATTTTGAAGGCTCTAGCATGGAGACAAAAGAAAAATTTCCACAGAAGTTAGCCAAACGAGTACGAGATCGAGTAGTGGGACGACCTGGTTGATTGATATCTTCAAGGATCGAATCCACATCAACTCTTCTTTGAACTCGTGATAACGTAGTATCATTTGTTTCAGGCTCAGCTTCTGCTTCAGGATCTGCATCAGCTTCACCTTCAGCTTCAGCATTTCCTTCAGGATTAGCATTTCCTTCGTTCCCTTGACCTTCTTCGTCCTGTTCATCATTAGCTTCAGGATGTTGATCTCCAGCGCCCCGGGCTATGTGTGGGAACATTGGACCATCATCATCCCTAACAGCTTGACGTTGATTGGCTTCAACAGGGCGAATCTCACCAATAGCCATGGACCTTATCACTTCATCAAGTGGAGGTTCATCTAGATCATGAGGCAAATGCTCCTTTTGAGAGCCATTAGTTTCATCAAACCTTACATTCACAGTTTCCATAACTTTCCCAAAGTGAGAGTTATAGACTCTGTAAGTGTGAGAGTTTGAGCCATAACCTAAAAGAAAACCTTCATGTGCCTTAGGGGCAAATTTGGAGCTATGATTCATATCTCTAATAAAGCATGGAGCACCAAATACCCTAAGATATGAGACATTTGGTTTGTTACCAGTGATAAGCTCATGTGAAGTTTTCTTCAAGAATTTGTGAAGGTAAACCTTGTTGATGATGTGACATGCAGTGTTGATAGCTTCGGCCTAGAACCTAATAGGAGTCTTGTATTCAGCAAGCATAGTTCTGGCCATTTCAATAAGAGTTCTATTCTTCCTTTCAACTACACCATTCTGTTGAGGTGTATAGGCAGCAGAGAACTCATGAGTAAAACCATGATCATCAAGAAAATCTTCAATATGAGTATTTTTGAACTCAGTTCCATTATCACTTCAGATATGCTTCAGAGATAATTCATATTCTGTTTGAGCTCTCTTTGCGAATGACTTGAAGATTTCAACCACTTTGCTCTTGTCATCCAAAAAGAAAACCCAAGTATAACGAGAAAAGTCATCAACAATAACTAGATCATATTTGTTTCCTCCCAGGCTTGCATAATTTTGAGGACCAAAAAGATCCATATGAAGCAATTCAAGAGGACGAGTGGTAGTCATGATGGTCTTCGCTGAATGATGATTTTTCGTAATTTTACCAGCTTTGCAAGCACTGCAGAGACGATCCTTATCGAATTTTACTTTTCTAAGGCCGATAACATGATTCTTCTTCGCTAAGTTATGAAGATTTCTCATCCCTGCATGACCAAGTCTTCGATGCCATAACCATCCAGATGAAGCTTTTGCCATTAAGCAAGTGGATACAGCAGGGCCTGAAGAAAAATCAACAATGTATAGATCTCCCTTTCGGTAACCCTCGAAGACAAACGTATAGTCATCCTGCGAAAAGACAACACAACGCGAAGCAGAAAACAGAACAAGCATACCCATATCGCATAACTTCGAAATAGACATAAGATTATATCCAAGAGATTGGACTAGCATAACCTTGTCAATGTGCTTATCCTTCGATATGGCAATCTTACCCAAACCTAACACTTTACCTTTGTTGTTATCACCGAAGGTAATGTACTTCAGAGAATATTGAGATAGTTTTTCTTCGGTGAATAACTCCTTGTCTCCGGTCATATGATTTGTACAACCACTATCCATGACCCATTCGGATCCACCGGAGACATAGCCCTGCAGAAGAATTAGTTCTTCTTAACCACCCACAAACGAGCAGGTGACTGAGAAGATGTTGAAGCAATATTAAATCGAACAAGAGTGTGTTCCTTCGGTGTACCATCAAGCACACCATAAATGTAAGTCCTCTGCGAATGGTTAGCATAAGTATGAGCATATGCAATCTTAGTATCATTATTATGAGGACGATACGTATGGCGACCAGTACGATAGTATTGCTTCTGCGGAACATTTGATTCGGTCACCAATGGATCATTTCTCGTCTCAAGAGAGTAGAAATGATTCGGTGGTACCGAAGACTTTCCCTGTATAGAATGGTTAGCAGGAAGTTTTTCCACAAGTGCTTTCTGCACCCATATCTGCCTCTTATAGAATCCATTCTTTGGTGGAGTACCTACATACTCAGCTGAAACTTTTCCATGTTCATATTTCATGAGTTTGTAGTCTGAATCAAGTGATTCATCCACAATGACTTTGTTCATTTTGCAGTCGAAACCTGAAAGGTTAGCAATATCAATGGGTTTCTCCTTCGCTAGAACCCAAACAGTCTTAGGATACTATTCAGGCTCCCAATATGTGCCATCAGGATTTATCTTTCTCTCGAAACCAACACCTTCATTCCTTGGATTCCTGTGAAGGAGAGCCTTCCTCAGGATATCACAGAGATATTGGTGTCCTTGCACACTTTTGAACATGCCTGTTTCAAATAAGTTTTTCAACCTGAGGAGTTCCTCGGTAACAGCAGGATTTTCCTCATCGGAGGCATTAGTATCATCAATAATAATGGGAGCTTTCCCTTTGGAATCAGTTTTGCTTCGTTCCAAACAATCTAAACAAGGTGATTCAGTTTTATGATTTGCTTCAGAACCTTGTTGAGCCATGAGAGAGAGATTGAAATTTTCCAATTCTTCATGAGCCTCTTTTAGTTTTTCGAGAGCCATTTTACTCTGAAGAAATTCATAGGTGAGCTTCTCATAATCAACTGAAAGAAGATCATGCCGAGAGGATAATTCTTCAAACTTCTCCTTCAGAGCAGCATGCTCATTAGTTAAAGTTTGACCTTTCTCAATCTCATTGATCAACAACGTTTCTGATTTCTTAATGGTTTTGCTTAGTGAATCAAGTTCATCTTGTTGGATTGAAGCAATTTTAGCGAGTTTAGCATAGCTTATCTTTGAGTCACTTTCATATGAAGAACAATCAGAAGTATCATAGTTTGACTTAGATGAAGATACCTTTGCCTTGTCCATGAAGCAATATGCAGGAGTTTCATCTTCACTACTGTTGTTGGTGAAGAATGAGCTCGAAGCATTGATTGAAGCATCTGCCGAAGCGAAGGCCAAACCAGCAACACCATCTGATTCGGACCCAGATGCAGACCTTGAATCTTGTTCAGCTTCGGAACCAGAGGCTTCGTCTTCAGAGTTCATCTCCTTTCCCAGATAGGCCTTGGCACGGTGAGAGCTTCTTCGACGAGACGAGTGAGTCTTCGATGAAGAACCCTCACGCTTCTTATGATACTTCTTCCTCTTATCATCATCAGAATCTTTCTTATTTTCCCTTCTTGAACTGGAATCATGTCTCTTTGACTCATGACTTCTGGAGGATCTGTGAGACTTCGATGAAGAGTCTCTGAGTGAATGCTTCGATTTGTTCTCAGTTTCCCACAGAGGGCAATCAGCAATGTAGTGACCTGGTTTCTTGCACTTGTAGCAACAGTTGTCTTTGGATGGAGAGCTTCTTGAGGATGAACGGTGAGATGAGTGAGTGGAGCTTCTTGAAGAATAACTCTTTCTTGGTGAAGAAAAATCTTTTCTTTGGAAGCGATTGAAGCGTCTCATGATCAATGCCAAATCCTTTCCAATGCTTGCAGGATCATCTGATTCGACACCTGAAGCAGAACTGACTTCGGGTGAAGAATTACACGAAGCTTTTTCTTTCAAAGCATGATTTTTTCTTCGTGAACCATTTATGTCACGTTTCTCATCTTCTTCCATTTCAAAGGTAGTGAGTCTCTCAAGAACATCAGCAGCAACAAGACGTCTGAAATCAGTCCTTTCCTTGATCATCAGCAGAATGTGATCAAACGAGTCATCCAATGAGCGAAGCAACGTTCTCACAACAGAGTGAGGAGTAATGTCATCAGCTCCGAGGGAAATCAATTCATTAGCAAGAGTTGCGAGTCTGCTGTAAATGGAGCTGACTTTTTCACCCTCGTTTCTCTTGAATCGATAGAATTTTCTTCGGAGTGTGTCAATTCTGGCATCCTTCTGGGTAGAAACACCTTCACCAATCTTTTCAAGATAGTCCCAGACACCTTTGGCAGTTGGAATAGTCTTCACTTCATGATACTTTTCAGGTGTCAAGTGATTGGTCATGAAAACCCAAACTACAGAATCAAGATCAATCAGTGTTGCTTCTTTAGGGGTGATGTTCTTCTCATCAGCAACGGTGACTCGATACAAGACAACTTGCCAGGCAGTTGAGTTGATAGCCATGATATATCTTTTCATCTTGTCCTTCCAGTACGGGTAGTCCTTCCCATTGAAAATAGGAATAGGTTCGCCAGAGCGAATAGTTGCGAAAGACATGCTAGAAGACATACTTGAAAACACTCCAGGAGGTTAATCAAATAAAGAGTGCCTAGCTCTGATACCAATTGTTAGTCCAAGTATGTGATCAGAGGGGGAGGGGGTGAATGATCACTTCAAAATTTTGCATGAAACTATGAAGTGAAGCATAACTCAGTAACCGAAGAGATTCAACAGAAAGGTAAACATTGAAGTAGAACATGATTGAAGCAAAACATAGTGAATCAAAAGTATCGAATCAATTGCATTGAAGCATATCACTAAAGCAATTGATAAACTGAATGTAAGTGCGGAAAGTAAAACAAACTCTTGACTCGGTGATGTTTGTTCGACCAGTTCACACTCTGCAAAGTGCTACGTCTGGTTGGAGGGACTTGTAATTGAACACATGAGCTAACCTCTCTCCATCCGTATCTCCACTGCACCAATCTCCTTGAGCTTGGTCAGTTCTTCACTCGTGGTTGATTATTGAGGAAATCACCGAAACCTTTGACAAACTGGACTTCGAGGCGACAATAACTCTTCGCTCTCTGAAGAACAACTCTCTAACCGTCTAGGAGAATTGCAGTTCTCCAAGATAAAAAGGCTAGCAAACTTCTTCCTAAGTCATAATGAATCAACTCAGATCAATAGGACTTATGCTTCTGTGGATGGGTTTTTGGTATGCTTCGGTGGGGTTGCTCTCTCTCTCTTCTCTGTAAGGAAATAATCTCGGAGCAGCCACCGGCCAATGAGGGCGGGGGTGGCGTATTTATAGGTGGCAATCCCTAGGTGCGAAATGACTGAAGTGACCTGATGTGACAGCTTGACACCTGTCCCCAACGGTCATATTTCCAATAAAAGCGCAACTTTACTTGCGGTCCAAGTAAAGCTGACTCACGGACTTGGTTCTGCTTCAGGAGCCGAAAGAACTAAGTCTTCGCTGGTGAAGTATTACCTAGCGCACATGAGATTTCTCAACTTTGGTTTCTCACTGGTTTGGATTCGATCTGAGTCTTTTCACCAAAACCTTCGGAGTACATTTACTAAACCCCTCTTGATAGTACGGTTTTTCCTACGACTCAAAGAAGTGAAAAAGAACTACACAAAAACTGCTAAGTCTTGCGCCATCTTGGCCATCTTCTTCGGTGAGACGTGCTTCAGGATTCCTTATCTTTTTAGGGGTCGACATCCGTGATGAGCTTCACTCCAGAGGATATGCTTTAGTAAAAGTGTAAATCTTCGTTGAAGCTTTATCACCAACCTATAACTTCGGGAACCTAACCATCTGTTTCACACTACAAAACTTGTTAGTTCCTCTACTGTTTTTCCCAACAATATCCAAAACTCATGGGGTTATAACTTTCCTCTTACAATCGGGATGGTAGTGAACACATGCAACAAGGTGGTAACGTGTTGATGAAGTCACCCTAATATAAGTGAACAATGAGAGGTTGTGTAGGAGTACACAGTGGGTTGTCTCATTTACACTGCCCTAGGCCCCGATTTCTTGTGTTGTGATCCAAGACACAGATTACTACCACATGTTGGGCTCATTGACCCCTCTCGACCTATTAACTCACCCCAACTATGGTCCAGGATTCGCATGGGTTAATTTTATTCTATTTGCTTTCATAACATAGCACGGTTTTAGGCAAGCGCAGCACCATCCGTCGAGGTGGGCTTGTCGGACCGTCCATACATCGTCTGGGTCCTGAACGGAAACCCCGGCCGGATTCCCGATTGGGGTACATACTCAGATAGGCGATTCCCTGGACAAGAGTTGGAGCCGTGAGGTAAGTGTCGTGGTACTATCCTCGCCGACACCGCTTGAAGGTGACGAGTTCTAGGCGGTAAGTGGTAGCTACGTATGTGAAGAAGTACACCCCTGCAGGGTTAATGAACTATTCAAATAGCCGTGTCCGTGGTTATGGACTACTTGGAGATCTTTACTTGATTATTAGACAACTCAAATGTATACTCTAACAATCGCAAGATAAGTGTGAGTACTTTGGGTTGCTTCCTCGTGGGGAAGTCGAGGAAGGATCCATGGTTGTGTATTGATGTGGTGATCAAGATTAGATGGACTCGTGTGCGCCTCTCATCTCAACTCTATCTAGTCGTAGTACAGGATAGCCAAGTCAAAGCTTTCGGCATTACAACCCCACTTGCCTTTACTTTGATATCTGAGCATCAGTAGTATAGTTCTGACGTAAGTCTTGCTGAGTACGACTTTGTACTCACGTTTGCTTATTCTATGTTTTAGAGACGAGACCACTGACCCTGATGGTGGCCTCCCCCTCAAGCTCGACGTCGACGAAGTAATGTAGTCCCAGACAGCAGCTTGGTCCCTCTGGAGGGTCGTTGTGTTTTCTTAAAGGCTTCTTAAGCCATTTGTTAACCTTGTCTTTACTAAGACATAATTTGCTTCCGTTGTTGTATGATGTAATGTTGGATCACAGTGATGTGATCTCTGCTTGTAACACTACTATATCTGCTCTGTTTAGCAGATGCAATAAAACTATGAGTTTGTAGAGTTCATGTTGTGTTACCTGCTGTTATACACTTGGCATGCATGTTGCGTGTATGTTTATATCGTGCATGTCATGTGTGGGGTTCGATACCTTAGTTGTGCTCTCGCCGGCGGTCTTTTATACACCAAGTGGCCCTTAGATGTGCGCAGCTTTGGGCATCGCGATGCGATTGCTCGTGACTCTGTCACGTGGCACACTTTGTTGTATGATTGAGCCCGCCCGAGACCCCGACTAAGAGATCAGGCTGGAGTCTGTTTATGTAAGTGTTATGATTCAATCGATAATATGTTTGAGGCGACTTGTCTATGAGTATGGGATTTCACCACCCATAATCATTTAGACTTGTGAGCGGACGATGAGGACCCATCTCAGTTGATCATCCGGGCCTGGATGGGATGCCCCTCACGTTTGAGCTTTCCGAGAGTGTCTTGTACTTGGCCTTGTCTGCTTAGACAAGTGGGTATGGCTCTCGGCTCTTCATATGATTGAGTTGTGGCTGGAATTACATATGCAAACCCCGAGTCCCGACACTCGACGACTGAAGACCAAGCTACTGTAGTCCCAGTCAGACGACAGTTCCCTCGTGGAAGGGCTTGTTTTAGATAAGGCTTCTCTAAGCCATTAGTTAAACTTGTCTGTACTCAGACCTACTTTGCTTCCGCATGTTTGATGTAATGTTGGATCACAGACTTGTGATCTCCGTGTGCACTCTGTAAGAGTTATCAATAAAGTTGTATACTTTGTAGAGAATTGCAATGATACCTGCTGTTCATACTGGACATGTGTGCTGCGTGTATGTTTATAACATGCATGTCTTAGTATGGGTTTTTGAGACCTTAGTTAAATCTGGCTGGCGGTCTTTCATACACCAAGTGGCCCTTAGATGTGTGCAGCTTGGGGCATCGCGATGCGATTGCTCGAGACTCTGTCTCGTGCACACTTTGTGGTATGATCGAGCCCGCCCTAGACCCCGACTAAGTGATCGGGCTGGAGTAAGTCTATGTAAGAGTTATGAGATAGTCGATAGTATGGTTGAGGCAACTTGTTTGTGAATATGGGAGTTCATCACCCATATCTTTAGACTTGTGTGCGGACGATAAGGACCCATCTCAGTTGATCATCCGGCCTGGATGGGATACGCCTCACGTACGACGCTTTCCGAGAACGTTCTGTGCTTGGCCTTGTCTACTTAGACAAGTGGGTATGGTTCTCGGCTCTCCATATGACTATGTCGTAGCGGGACTTGCATACGCTAACCCCGGGTCCCTACATGTGCTCTTGGTAGAGCTCGACTTTTCGTGGTTTGGTAACTCTCGCGAGATACGAGCAGGGGCCAAGCACGCCAGTAACGTCGGTCGTACCCTCCCTGTCATTCCCGACAATATACCGCTCGCGGGAACCGTTGGGTCGCCCGACTTCTTACCATAAGGAAAACCGTTGCTCAGGTACCTAGAGCGTCTATACAAAGTCAGCAACGAGTGGAGGTACGAGGATTACTCCTCGATAGCTCACACTTGATGGTGGCTCGGCAGAGCAGAGCTAGGGGGCCTTAGGCGGTGTCTGCATGGTAACGTACCTGTGCAGTTGTCTATATTGTATCCGTGTTCACTCCTCTGAGTGGTCACAGCCCGCTATCTAATCCTAGCTAATAATGCGCAGGGCTCACTGCTGAATATAATATATAGATATAGCAGGCAGCATAGGATAAGGAAGGTACATCAAGGGGCGACAAAATCAGGTTATGCAATTGAATAGGATTTTAACGTAGCAGCAGCAGTAACAATGCCTAGTGCAAGAAAGTACGGAAAGGTAGGCGATATCTGGGGAAGAGAATGGCTCTGCTTGCCTGGAAGCTCGACGGTAGGGGTACGGTCGTCGACGAAGTAGTCGTACCTGGCAGCGGTGTAGTCGGCAGTAGCAGCGGGGTCTACCGGAGAATAAAGGGGGAAGAAACAGTAAATATAAAGCAAGCATAGCAAAGAAATGCAATACATGACAGATGAAAAGCTATCGATGCTCTAACGATATACGATACACATTGCTCGGAGCGGAAATTCATCCGGGGATGAACTGCCCGCCCCGGGTGATTACCGGACACGGAGTCCGGAGGGGAAAGGATCAAGCCGGAGATGTCGTGGACATCCGACAAACATAAGGGGGGGTGTATCCGTGTTAGTTGAACCATTCCGAATAACTTTCGTGTTCAGAATAAATTCATCCGGATACTTTAACAGTACCGGACAAATCATCGGACAGACGGTCCGGAGGGGGTCGGTTCGATGTTCGGTATGTTAGAGGGATGTGGTTTGTATACGAATAACGTATCAGTATTCTTTATATTTTTCTGATCAATTTTGATGTATAAAGTTTTTGAATCTGTCTTACGGTTTAAAAGATATTCAAATTCAAAGTTTAATTCAATTTAAATCGGTTTTTGGATTATTTTATTTATAAAATGCAACATTATCCACCGAGGGGTTGACTGGTCAAACCTGACCAGTGGGTCCCACTGGTAAGTATCATAGTACAATAAATCATTTTATTAAATCAAAAATAGACACTGGGCCCACATGTCATACACTGGTTATTTACTAAACCTATTTATTTAATTATACCTGCCAGTGGGAAAAAGTTGTCATTGAGACATGTTCTAATAAATCAACTTATATGTCCAGGGGATTATTTTAAGGGCTAGGCCCACCTGTCACAGGAAGACCATTCTTCCACTAGTTAATTAAACAAGGGATCATTAGTGGGGGTGGGACCCATTGTCAATGGCACATCAAGCCACTAATTAAACACCTAACAGGGGGCCACCTGTCAAGGGGTGTTTAGCCCACTGGTTAATAGTGGCGCCCGCCGGCGACGAGCCCCACGACGGTGATGACCGAACCGGCTCCTCCGGCGGCCACTCGAGCGGCGGAGGGCACGGATCAAGCGAGGACAGCGCGGCGCATCGAATGGTGCAGAAGGAATGGTCGGGCGCGGCCTCCATCGCCGGTGGCGACGAGGACCGACGGCGGCCGGAGAGCAGCACGGCGGGAACAGCAGCCCGAGGCACAAAAACGACGCGAACAAGGGGAAGATGGAGAGTAGCTCACGGCGGAGCACGTAGTGGGGGCAACATGCTCGGTGGAGGTCGTAGCCGACGAATTGAAGCAGCTCTTGCCGGTGGCCGTGCGCGATCTCGGCGGTGAAGAAGAAGGAGGCGATGGCTGTGAGGCGCCCCGGCCTTAGCTCGGTGGTGGATTCGGCGCGGAGGAGCGCAACCGAGCTCCCAGACATGTCAGCGCGGTCCGGGGTGGCCATTGGCCACGCGGCCCATGGTGGACGGCGAAGCGGAGCTCACGGCAGTGGAGGGAAACGGCGAGGGGGTGGGAGAGAAGAGGGAGCTGTGGTGCGAGGGATGGGGAAGCAGTCGATCTAGGGTTCCTAGGGGGGTGCAGGCGTTCTTATCCTCCCACGGCAGTGTAGCGGCATTGGTGTCGATGGGTGAGTGGCAGGGAGGCCATGGCGTGCGTGTTGCGTGCGTGCGCTCGACAACAGGAGAGGGGAGGAGGAACAGGAAGGAGAAGGGAGGAGGGGTGGGCCGGAGTGGGCCTCGCCATGGGCGAGGTTTAGGGATTTTTCTTTTTCTGTTTTATTTCTTTACTTTCTTTTCTGTTTGTAATTATTAGTCTAGCTATTGAATTTTGTAAAATGTGAAACTTGCAACATTAATTGTGTTATACTTTAATAGGATGCTGCAAAAAGTTTGGGACTTTTACAAAATAATTTGATATTTTATCAAAATTATAAATGATTAAAATGGATTGTTTGGCTATTGTTTGAATTGTTTAAAATATTTAAATGGTATATTAAATATCCTTTATCATAGTATCTTGTTCTACTGAATTTTAGGCATTTAACAAAATAGGTTTCATAATTTTTTGGTTTCACTTTTATTTCCACTTTGTTTTTGATTTTTTAATTAGGTTGAATTTGAACAAGCCTTGGTCAAGGGTGATCATCACATGCCTAATCTTGGTGACAAGGCAAAAGTAAAAGTGATTACTGTAGCGTGACACTCGGGGTGTTACACATATTTAGCATTGCGGTGCGTTTTTAATCATGTCAATTGCCCGTATGTAATTTGTTACCTCGCATAGCTGTTTATCTTCTTTTGGGAGAGAGACATCACTAGTGAAGTTCATGGGACCCCGGTCCATATGTCCATCACTATTTACACCCTCAATTTACTTCTTGCTTTTACTTTGTGTTGCAATTATCACTACTATTATCTGTTGCGTTGATCCTTTGTAAACGGCAAGTTCGGAGGGATTTACAACCCCTCTGTACTCGTTGGGAGCAAATTTATTTGTGTTCGTGTGCAGGTCCACGTCAACTCTCGTGCTAGCAAGTAATTTCTAGTGCTGTTGTCACCTACTTGTCGTTGTCAGAGTCCTACTGGAGACAAACCTTGGTATAATCACCGAGGTAAATTACCGCTACGCTACATCTCAACCTTCCACTTGGGGTAGCCAACGAGGGGCACTACTTTAGTGCCATTAGGTGGCACCGTCCCAGCCTTCATGCTCAGATGCCATGTATGCGGTCCCCCTAGCCCCTATTTCAGATCTTCGAAGCCCGCTTGCCCCAAGTCGCCTTCAACAGATGGGGTGTCGCCCCACGATGGATGTTGCCTGCCGTAGACGCGCGGAGCCTTTTGTGCCCGCGCCATGAAGCATCACCGTGGGGATGCCGCCCACACCCCGCCAACGGCTGTGTCACGGATGTTGGAGATATGCCCTAGAGGCAAATAAATCAAGATATTGTATTATTATATCTCAATTGTTGACAATAAGTTTTATTGTAGCTATAACTGTATTAAGCCGAAACATTAATACACATGTAGTATGTTGATACTCTATCCTCGTTGGTTACCCCGAGTGGAAGGTTAGATGTAGTGTAGCGGAAAATTTCCCCTATATAGAGGATTGGGTTTGTCTCCCATAGGAATCCGGCAATGATAAGTAGTTTTCAACGGCGCAACTGACGTGGACCTGCACATGACACAAATAACTTCGCTTCCCAACGAGCAACATATAATAATGATAATGATTGAAGCTGGAAAGTAAAAGCAGGAAAATAAAAGAGCGTGTACACAGTGATGTGAATATGGACCGGGGTCCCGTGATGTTCACTAGTGATGTCTCTCTCCCAAAAGACAATAAAACTGCTATGCGAGGTAAACAAATTACAGCTGGGAAATTGACAGGATTGAAAATGCACCGCAACGCTAACTATGCTACAAAGAAAGGACGAGGCTCGAAAGCATGGGCGGTACGCCAAAATAAGTAGAACAAAATCCAACTGCATCTACTACTAATCATCCACCTTGAGATATATATTCAGAACATCTCGCTGGTATTAAGTTGCGAGCCCCACCCAAAGTGTAAACCCAAAGCAACAGACAACTGCATTAAAAAGCACCTTGCATAAAGTAAACAATCCTTGAAACCGCGGTTACAAGCACCGTTGTTTTCCCCTTGTGGCAATAGCACATCCCTAGACTCATGTTTCTTTCACTCAAGCGTGTCATCGGGGGGGCGGGGGCATGAACCCACAATCGAGCATAACGTTCCCTCTTAGAGTCACTACCTACTACTTCGCCAAAGCAATAAACAACAACGGAGAACATGCAAGAATTACTTAGGAACAAAAATATAAAAGATAAGAACCAAATATATTACCCAATCACAAACTGAACATAGTCTCATAATCCATCAGATCCAAGCAAACTCAGCATAGCAACAGCAAAAACTACATATGTGCCTCGATCATGTAGGGCAGCTCACGAGGTCTAAACCATGAATAAAAAAGAGGGGAGGAGAACATCACATAGCTACTGATCACGAACCCATGGTCCAAGGGAAACTACTCACGGCACATCCGGGAAGCATCCATGGTGGAGGGGAAGCTCCCAGAGGTCAATCCTCCCTCCGGCAGGGTGCCGGGAAGAGGTCTGCTGGCGCTCCCGATCTTGGAAGCACGGCGGCGGCGGAACAGAGGCGAGATCGCGAAAAAGGGTTCTGTCATCAGGGGTTTCGCGTCACAGGAAATAAATAGGCAAAGGGGGGCAGCCAGGGCGCCACCATCCCCTAAGGTGCGCCGCCAGGACGTCTGGGCCCCTGGTGGTGGCCCTCTGGCCCCACCCAGGTGATTCCAGAAGGTTCCTTCATGCTGATTTTTATCTGATTTTCCCGAATTTGGAGCACTTTTAATATGGGGGAAACCTGAAATAGAAAAACAACAAAAAACAGGAACTGGCACTGTGGTGCACTGAGTTAATAAGTTAGTCCAAATATGATCAAAAGTGTATGAAAGTGTATCTAGATCATAGCAATATCACACAAAACATGCATGAAGCACGAAGAAATTATAGATACGTTTGGGACGTATCAACATCCCCAAGCTTAATTCCTGCTCGTCCTCGAGTAGGTAAATGATAACAACCATAATTTTTGTGGTGACATGCTAGCAACCATATAAGAATTTTGAAAGTAAAGCAATCAAGGTATGTGATTCAATTCAATTTATAACAGGCAAGAGTCTATATTGGCATTGAAACAAGCAACAAAAGAACATTAGGTGCAAGAGCTCTCGCTGTCCGTGACTCGAATGTCTCCAAATGGTGTTTGCGTGCAAGAAGGGGGATATGGGAATACGAGAAAAAAGTATTATTTTTTGAGAACTCAATCTACTAAAGTTTCACACTTGGTCTTCTTTCGAATCTTATCTTGACTCGTCCGTAGACCACTAGTCAGGTACAAGTCAATTTGATCCACTCCCTTTCGATATTTTGAGCACTCATGCAATGGATGAGCGTAAGCACGAAAGTTGACACTTAGGATGGCAAAGAGAGAAATATGGTGGAGGAGGAAGACGAAAAGGGTCAGAAAGGCTCACATCAATGAGGACAATCATAGGCGAGAAGGCCAACTGATAGATATGATGTGAGTAGTAGGGATTTCCATGCAACGGATGCACATATGAGCTAAGAAAATCTCTCCAATGGAACTAGTGGGGGTGCATCTAACTTGCTCGCTCATGAAGACCTAGAGCTCTTTTGAGGAGGGTCATCCTTGGAATATGCAAGCCAAGTTCTATAGTGTGAAGGTCCTCACATAGCTATATGCATGAATGATCATCTCTATGGAGTACAAGGATAAGAGGGAGTACTGGTGTGGATCTTTCAAAAGGATAGTAGTGTTGCCCCTTTCTTTGTTTTTATTTTTCTTTTTCTTTTTTTTTCTATTTTCTATATTTTTTGGTGGCCTCAGTGGCTCTTTCTATTTAACTCACATTTTTCCTCTTTGGGATCTTTTATTTTGTCCACTTTGGGATCTTTTCCTCACTTAAGGGCAACACTCTAATTTACAAGTGGGTATAGAAGATCTTTCGCACTTTACAAGATACTCAAAATATAAAGAAGATGTAGCTATCATGATGTATGCAAATTTATGCCTCTGCCAGTGTAGCAGGATCATGTATGACATGAAGATCAAGTCATAAAGAGGTGGATGTTGCATAGCAATATATCTCAGAAAGGCTATGGAAATGCCTTGATAGGTAGGTATGGTGGATTTTTTGAGGAAAGATATAGGGAGGTTTATGATGACAGAGCGTATCATGCCAAGGGTTTGGATGCACCAGCGAGGTGGACGCCAACTCTCGGAGTGAGAAGAGGGCAATGCACGGTACCGAAGAGGCTAGCAAATATGAGGAGGTGGAAGTGTCAACTTTCAATACTTACGTTAGTCCGAAGAACTCATGCACTTATTATCGGTAACTCTCAATCTAATGAGGAGGTTCAGAAAGAGACAAGTACCCCGAGGAGGAGTGTATGGGGGTTTGGTTATCCTTGCGCATCCTCGACTCATGGTACGTGAGTGTACTCTAATATCCGATCCCTCAAAAGATTAGTGATCCATCTAGTAGCTAGAGTTCTCAAATAGTTTTTGAGTTTTTGAAAATAAACACGGATATCCAAAATACGACACCTATCACTAATAGGCTAGAGCTCTTGACACCAAAAGTTCAAACATTACTCACAACAATACCTCAAAACTATTGCAAGTTACTACTACAATTGAATAGCAACCTCAATTACCTACTTCAAGACAAGACACAACTCAGTGCAACAACCAACTCTCTTAACAAGATAAACATGAAAACCAAAGAGAGTTCCAGCAACAAACTAAACAAAATCCAAGGCTCTTGTTAAAGACAAACTAAAACTAAAACTAAACATGGCATTAGCTACGAAAAGATAAAGAAC
The DNA here is from genome assembly GCA_950022295.1 of Bromus sterilis. Lineage (NCBI taxonomy): Eukaryota > Viridiplantae > Streptophyta > Magnoliopsida > Poales > Poaceae > Bromus > Bromus sterilis. Next base: position 121,916,764 of record OX465601.1, on the reverse strand, counting down.
ACACAACAACAGAATGATAAGCATGAAAAATCCTATGATGTGTTCTAGATTGGAGTGGAGCGTGTTTCTCTCCCACACAAAGTAAGCTGGGGTCTAACTTGTTATTAACATCAAGAAAAGCTAAAGAAAACAAAAAGTAAACCTAAGAGCGAGACGCTCCAAGCATAGCACATAACGCATGAAGTGATAAAAATATAGTGAGACGAAGGACGAACTGATGATTGTTGATGGAGAAGGGGATGCACGGGGGCATCCCCAAGCTTAGACGCTTGAGTATCCTTGAATATTTATTGGGGATGCAAGGGGGGATCCCCAAGCTTGATCATTTGACACTCCCGGATCTTCTTTCATCATCTTCCCTCGCACACTTGAAAACTCCCTTCATACATAACTCATCATAAGCTGCATAATTTTTCCCCACTGGAAATAAAGATATTCTCGAAGAGCTACTGTTTCTCAAGATTTCCAAAAAGTTTTTGCAAAGAAAAAGCAAGCTTAAGGTTTGCAAAATTAAGGAAAGGAAAAACATGGCAGAATTTGTGAAAACAGAACAACAGGTAGTAAATAATTTTTTGGGGTACTTCTGCAACTCAAATAAAAAAACTCAGAACATACGAAAGTTTCAAAATTGTATAGAGCATGTTGTGTAAAACATTCATATCAAAAAGATGAACTGGTGATTTGTTTCGATTTTCCGTGAAGCAGACATAATCTGTTTTCTGGACAGCATGTCACAACTTTTGCTTCCCTTATCATAAGAGGCTAAATTTGGCACAAAGCTTGAAAATAAAGATACAATGATGTTGCTACAGTAGTAACAATCATCAAGACCACTAAAAACAGAAGTAAAAAACATCTTGGGTTGCCTCCCAACAAGCGCTTTCTTTTACGCCTTAAAGCTAGGCACGAAGATTATAAAAGATGCTCTCATAAGAATAAGAATTTGAAGCAAAAGAGAGCATTAAGAAGCAAATATGAACCACATTTAAGCCTAACCCACTTCCTATGCATAGGCATGTTGTAAGAAAATAAATCAAAGAAGCACAAAGAAACCAGCATAGGAAGGTGGAACAAGAACATCTTCAAAAATTTCAACATAAAGAGAGGAGTTTTAGTAATATGGAAGTTTCTACAACCAAACTTCCCTCTCTCAAAATAATTTTCAGTAGTATAATGAACAACATCAAGAATATAAATATCACATAATCATGTTTTTCATGACCTACAAGCACACGTGTATGGTTTTCCACACAGTCTTTAGGATCATAAGATAAATGCAACCCGTCACATTGATCCTTGATAAGAACAAAATTCTCCAGAATATGAGTTGGACATTTCAAAAGGATAATAGGGAAATCAAGTGTGGGTGCAATAGCAACAATTTCATTCTTAACACGAGGAACTATAGCAAGTTCATCTCCATAAGTATCATTCATAATGGCATCATGGCCACAAGGATAGAAGGCATCAACTTCATCAAAAAGGGATATTTCAAAAGAATCCATAGGATCATAACACTCATATAAGGTAAGAGTCAAAGAGTTACTCTCATTAGAAGGTAGAAATGGATGGCTCCATTCTTCCTCCTTTTGTTCGTCACTCTCCTCCTCTTTTTCATCTAAGGAGCTTTCAGGTTCAACAATTTCTTCTTCCATAGAGTCCTGCGAAACATTAGTCTCTTCCCTTGGGGGAGAGATTCTCTCAAGATGATCAGTAATATAATAATTTGCCTCAGAATTTTCAAACAATAATTTAGTATAGCAAGACTCGCAGATTTGTAAGGGACTTCATCAATATTTTTAAGAAGAGAAGTAATTTCATAGTCACCCTTATAAGCAACAAATTCTTCTATTTGCTCTAAGTCATAAAAATCATAGTTTATCTTTGCGTAAGAAGCTAAGGTTTCATCATCATTGTACTCACATTGGAAAGCAAGGTGTTTATGCCTCATAAAGTCACAAGATTCATCCCTGGAGAAAGATATATTATATATTGAGCACAAGTTTCTAGCATACTCATACAACTGATGTATTTGTTTCCATAAGTGTATCCCCTTTTGAGACAAGCGGTGTTCCTTGTACCATTCTTGTTGATTCTCAGTGGATCCTCCATGCCAATAAGATCTAGTTTCAAAGAAGTTAGACATTGATTGGCAAGTAAGGAACTAGACATACTATTTTTTTTTGATTTTTGATAAAGGACACTAAGATAAAAACTGAAAGGTAAACTAACAAGACTAAAAAGCAAAGGTAAAAGATAGTGTGCAACTCCCCTATCTTAGCACTTGGAGTCCCCGGCAACGGCGCCAGAAATTTGCTTGATACTCTATTCTCGTTGGTTACCCCAAGTGGAAGGTTAGATGTAGTGTAGCGGCAAATTTCCCCTATGTAGAGAATATGGTTTGTCTCCCGTAGGACTCCGCCAATGATAAATAGGTGTCAACGACGCAACTGACGTGGACCTGCACACGACACAAATAACTTTTCTTCCCAACGAGTACAGAGAGGTTGTCAATCTCTCCGGCCTTACTGTTCACAAAGGATCAATGCAACAGATAACAATGATAATGATAGCAGCTGGAAAGTAAAAGCAGGAAAATAAAAGAGCATGTAAAAATGATGAGAATATGGACTGGGGTCCCGTGATGTTCACTAGTGATGTCTCTCTCCCAAAAGACAATAAAACTGTTATGCGAGGTAAACAAATTATAGTTGGGCAATTGAAATGATTAAAAACGCACCGCAATGCTAAATATGCTACGAAGAAAGGACGAGGCTCAAAAGCATGCGCGGTACACAAAAATAAGTAGACCAGAATCCAACTGCATCTACTACTAATCATCCACCTTGAGATATCTATCCAGAACATCTCGCTGGTACTAAGTTGCGAGCCCCACCCAAAGTGTAAACCGAAAGCAACAGACAACTGCATTAAAAAGCACCTTGCGTAAAGTAAACAATCCTTGCAACCGTGGTTACAAGCACCGTTGTTTTCCCCCTTGTGGAAACAACACATCCCCTAGACTCATGTTTCTGTCACTCAAGCGTGTCATCGGGGGGCATGAACCCACAATCGAGCATAACGTTCCCTTTGGAGTCACTACCTACTACTTGGCCAAAGCAATAAACAGCAACGGAGAACATGCAAGAATTACTTATGAACAAAAATATAAAAGATAAGAACCAAATATATTACTCAATCACAAACTGAACATAGTCTCATAATCCATCAGATCCCAGCAAACTCAGCATAGCAACAACAAAAAAATACATATGTGCCTCGATCATGTAGGGCAACTCACGAGGACTAAACCATGAAGAACAAAGAGGGGATGAGAACATCACATAGCTACTGATCACGGACCAATGGTCCAAGGGAAACTACCCACGACACATCCGGGAAGCGTCCATGGTGGAGGGGAAGCTCCCGGAGGTCAATCCTCCCTCCGGTAGGGTGTCGGGAAGAGGTCCACTGGCGCTCCCGTTCTTGGAAGCACGACGACGACGGAACAAAGGCGAGATCGCAAAAAAGGGTTCTGTCATCGGGGGTTTCGCGTCACGAGAAATAAATAGGCTAAGGGGGGAAGCCAGGGGGGCCACAAAGGGTCCAGCCGCCCCCTTGGCGCGGCCAGCCCCTAGGGCGCCTGGGCCCCTGGTGGTGGCCCTCTGGCCCCACCCAGGTGATTCCGGAAGGTTCCTTCACGCTGATTTTTATCTGATTTGTCCTGAGTTTTTGGAGCACTTTTATTAGTTTACAGAGGGAGCACATGATAATTATATATGGAGATGTGATGGGGGGAAGGTAGGAAGGATTACAAAACAAGCAACCTAGAGAAAATAGGGTGGGAAAACAAAGCTAAACTATAGAGCTAGCAATTTCCAGGCTGAGGGGTTGTAGCTCCTCCTTTACTTTTATGTTTCAGCATAGTAAAATCATCACAGAACCTCGTTGCCCAAGAATCAACCGATGGGGAGATGCCCCGGAAGTGTTTGTCGTTTCCCTCTTTAGAGAACCCCGAACAGGAAACAATGAAAACTCCATAAAGAGGGGCTTGTTCCAGGCATCTCTGGATTCATGAAGATTAGCAAACCTATTAGCATCTCTGGACCATTTAATGCTCAGCCTATCCCAAAACGCTTTACTGAAGGGCAGTCGAAGAACAAGTGCTTGATAGTTTCCTCGGGAGGGTTAGAGCAGAGGAGGCATGCATGTTTTTATCACCGAGAGCCACTCCTATCCTGCACAACATGTTTCTTGTATTAATACTGTCGGTCAAGACCACCCAGGCAAAGCATCTCCATTTGTTAGTACATTTGGTTCGCCAAATCCATTTTAACGCCACATTTGCCTCGACATTCCTGAAGTAGTGCGCATAAAACTTTCTGGGAACAAATATTTCCGAGCCCCAGATGCACCTCCAGTGATCTCCCATAGTGTGCATGATGGATGTACATCAGGTATCCCTCTGCAAACTTTCCAGTTCCCCTGGTTTGCACACATAGCGGTAGGTGAAAATACCCCCCAAGGACGTGTTAGTGAGACATTCCTGAGCTGGGACATCAGGGTCTCTGGAAAAGGAAAACAACTGTGGGTATTTCTCTGAAGCGATCTCATCGAGCCATATGTCTTGCTAGAAAAGTATATACGAACCATCACCAACAATTTCTTTGATCACACCCTATAAAGAGCTTTAGGACATCACGCCACCAAAAGTATCCGCATATGTCGTCCACGTGTGACACTATCCCATCATAGTACGAGGACCAGATCAACCTGACCCGAGGAACATTCTCATGATATTGTCACGGGGATGTAACATCATGGAACAAGTAAATATGTTTGTCGATAACGAGATTGAACTAGGTATAAGGATACCAAGATCAAACCTCGGACAAACTAAGTATCGTTGTGACAAAGGGATTAGAACTCAACGTTTAAGGTTCAAACGATGAATTTAATTCATGGAATTCACATGGGTCATCATGGGTTTCCAGATCCCGCGGTTGGTCATTGATCGGAGAAGTTTCTCGGTCATGTATGTATCATTCCCGAATTGTAGGGTTACACAATTAAGGGTATGCAACGCTTAGGGATAGATTCAGGATCATCAGAGAAATTAGAGAGAACACCAGAATTGTTTCGGGGAGGTATCGAAGAAATTCCAGGGCTGCTAAATTGTTCATAAATGTATTTAAATATGTTTTAGTATTTAATTAATGAATTAAATATTAAATAGAATTTTAAATAATTACTCCCTCGGATCCATAATAAGTGTTGCTCATATAGTAATTTTTTTGTACTAGCTTCATATAAAATGAGAGACACTTATTATGGATCGGAGGGAGTACTAAAAAGGGATAACCCTAATGGGCTAATTTGGGGGCCATTAGGGGGATGGCGCCTCCTGCAAGGGCCTTGGCGCCTTTCCCCGCGCCCACCCAAACCCTAGGTGGGGACGGCATCCAGGGTGGGGGGTCCCCTTCCCTAGCCTATAAATAGAGGAGGAGGGACCCCCTCTCACACAACCTCATTTGCCCCTCTCCTTTGTCCCTCTCTCTCTCACGTGTAGTTTCGCTAAAGGAAAAACATACGGGGATTGAGATTACTCCACCATACGCACGTTGTCGTGCTGCTGGAGTCGTGATCCGATTCCATCTTCTTCCGCTGCTCTGCTTGACCGGAGCATGGGAGACGTTGTCCGCATCATATATGTGTAGGGATACAAGGTGTTGCATATGCGATACTTGTCATCGTCGGGACATCTACACGACCAGGAGGTCGTAGGAGTTGTACGGATACATCAACCACTTTCATGGGAACATTTTCTGTTTTCGGTCTTCAAGGGTATATACACCGATTCCCTCCTTTACTTTACATATGCATAGTATAGATCATGGGTATATGGTTCTCGTGGCTAGGATTTTTTTGTTTTCTGCATCGAAACCTATCAGTGGTATGATGAGCAAGGTCTATGTGTAGATGTTTGGTACTGTTAGAACACATCATGGATATGGGCATTAATTCTACAATTTCTTACCCTCTCATGTGCACATGTTTATATCGCGACATTGTTTGATGAAGTGGCCCCGACCGACCTTATGTGAGACTGGTCCCATGCTTGACATATGGCTTGTAACATATAAGTGCCTTTGGGGGCGTATGTCTCTCTTACTTTAGTTGATATAAAAGTTGCATCGGGGCCCCCCAGAAGGGGTGTTGTAGAGACAATTGTTTAATCAGTGTTGTGGCTGGAAGTTCGTAGGTTAAGATTTAGTTCTATCTCGAAAGCCCAAGCTGCCACGTAAAACTTGAAAAACATAAAGTAGAGGCGTATAAACTTTAATTTGCAAGGATGCATCATATTTCGTATGATTATTTATGCATCTTGTTTTTCTTGTGTTAGATACACGACTGTAGCATTATAAGATGATCCCTCACTATTAAAATCCAACAAAGTGTTCTCCCTTAGTGTGCACCATCTGGAAAGATCTCTGCTATGAGGCATGCCGTGATGATCGGGTATCACACATTTCAGCATTCACGTTAGGTGGGTCCAGCAAGCTTAGTATGTGCACACATGTCCTCGCTGCACAGTAGTAAAGCACTAAGGTTATTTTGGCAAGCCTAGCATGTACATACATGGACTTGGGACACAAGTGACCAAAAGGTTAAGCATGATTCACATGAATGATGTGATTAGCATAGTACATGCCTACCTTGAGAATATGCCATCCGCCATGATGAGCAACGTGGCGTAGAGATCAAGGGTCGTGTAATCACTAGAACAAACTGTGAGGCATGTTTCATCTAAGTAGGAGTTCTAGAATTTTTCTGATTAATTAAATATGAACTCATATTATGAACAAAGTCGAAATGTCTTTTGCAAATACCATTGTAGATGTCTTGTTAACCCCTCCCTACATTCAACCTAGGACCGTTCCTTGAGAAAGAGAAACTTAAAACCGATGGGTCCAACTTCACATCCTGGTACCGCACCCAGAGGATTCTCCTCGTTCCCCACAATATGTCCTACTTACTTGAAGTTACGTTGGGTGACAAGCCCAAAGTCACTGCTACTCAGGATGATAAGAATGTTTATCTCTCCAAGTCGGATGATTCCTCCTTACTCCAAAGCGACATGATCTATGCCATGGAGGTTGACCTGCAGAAACATTTTGAGAACCTTAGTGCTTATGAGATAATCACTGATCTCAAGGTCGTCTTTGCACCTCAAGCCAAGGTCGAGAGGTACGAATCCTTAGAAGCATTCTTTTCGGCAAAGTTGGAAGAGAATGACAATGTGAGCGAGCACGTGGTCACATTGTCCGGCTACGTTCAACGCCTGGACGCTCTGGAATGCAAGATTCCTTATGACCTGGCGATTGATATGGTGATGCAATCGCTGCCCCCTAACTACAAGGGTTTTGTGTTGAACTACAACATGCAAGGGATGACTAAGACCCTCTCTAAGTTGTTCGACATGCCCAAAACTGCTGAGGTGGAAATCAAGAAGGAGCAGAATGTCTTTATGGTCACAAAGACCGTTGAGTTCAAGAAGCCTCGCAAGAAGGATAAGGGAAAGAAGGGAAACACTAAGAGGGTGGAAAGCCAGTTATCACTCCTCCCAAGGCGCCCAAGCCTAGTGTCAAGTGCTTTTACTGCAAGGGCGTTGGCCACTAGAAGTGCAACTGCCCCAAGTACCTAGAGCATAAGAAGGCCGGAAAGATCGCTGGAAGAGATAAAGGTATATCAGATATACATGTTATTGATGTTTTCCTGACAAGTGCTCGGAGTAACGCATGGGTATTTGATACCAGTTTTGTTTCTCACATTTGTAACTCCCAGCAGGAGCTGCACAATAAGCGACGCTTGGCGAGGAATGAAGTGACGATGTGTGTTGGCAACAGCTGCAAAGTCGATGTGGTGGTTGTTGGCACTCTTTGTCTTAGTCTACCTTCAGGATTGATTTTGTGTTTGAATAAATGTTACTATGTACCCGCATTGAGTATTGTAACACCCCGGGTGTCACGCTACAGTACTCACCTACAGTGATCATAATTACTGTTGCTAATCCAGCCATGATCACCTTGATCATGGCTCTGTCAAATTCCAACCCTGATAAAATTTTCAATTTCCCCCTTGTGATGTTGTTAAAGCAATGTGATAATGGATCTGGATCATCAGGGATCAAAACAAGTCCAAGCCATTTGAATTGAAATTCAAACAAACCCTAAATGCCTTTTGATGGATATTAAAAAAGGGTGACAATAAAATCTTCTCCAAAAATCTTGAAACCACTTTTATAAAATCTCTAATAATCAGTAGATCATATTAAAACTATAATGGGAGTTTATTTAAATGTTTTACTAATTTAATCAAATCAAAACAATGTCAAATCAGTGGAATTTAATCCAATTTAAATAAAACAAAAATGCAAATGATTTTATATGAATCCCAAACTTTTTATAGCAGTATACTAAATTGCAAATGTAATTATGGAGCAAAGTCCCACATTTTATAAAATGATTTGATGCCCAAACAAAATATAAACATAAAAGAAAAACAGAAAAACAAATAAGAAGAAAACGTCTATTTTTCCCCCAGGGCAAAGGCCCAACCATCCCACCCCTCCCACTGGGCCGGCCCACTCCCACCAACCCTTCTCCCTCCCTGTTCATGCCATGGCGTGGCAGCCATCCATGGCGCCGGCCACGCCGTGGCGACCATCGCGCCATCGCCATGGGGATAAGTTCCCCCCCCCCCGCCCCCTCTCGCCCTGGAAACCCTAGCCGTCGCACTTTTTCCCCTTCCCTTCCCCCTTCGCGCTCTGTCTCCCATGCGTGCGCGTCGCCCGTCGGAGCGGTGGCCGCGGCGCCGCAGCCTACATGGCCAACGGCCACCACAGCCCGCCCCGGCCTGTCCAGGAGCTTGGCCACGCTTGACTTCGTCGTCGGCCGCTCGCAATCGAAGATGGGGCGCCCTGGAGGTCGCCCATCGAGTCGTTCTTCTTCCGCCGGCCGCCGCGCCACAACCGCAAATTCGTCGCCGTCTGCACTCCTCCGCGCCCGCTGCCATCCCCATCGTGCTCTTGGTGAGCTCCGCCTCGATTCCCCCTGTTCCCCGCTTGAAATTGGTCGCCGTAGCTCCTTCGCCGTCGACCTTGTGGCCATGGCCGCCATTTGCCGCCGGAGCTCGAGCTCCTGTGTAGGCTGGCGCGGCTCCGCCCGCCCGCGTGTGCGCCTGGCGCCCCTGCTTTGCCCTCGCGCATCCCTACCTCCCCCACAGCAGCCCCCTCGCGCGCCGCCGTCCATGGTTCGCCGCCGGCGTGCGCGACGTGGTCACACGCGAGCTAGCCGGTGGGCTTAACCCCCCTGACATGTGGGGCCCCCGGGTTGTTTAGCGCTAACCCCCTGGCTAATCATTTGGTTAGTATAAACTAACAACCCCCTAACTCACTGAACACTGGGCCCTAGGCCATTAACATAATTACCTATGAATTAAATTGTTTAGTTAAATAAATATGCCACTGACATGTGGGCCCAGTGATTAATTAAATTTAATTAAAAGTTTAATTAGCAGTGTGAGGCTGACCAGTGGGTCCCACTGGTCAGGTTTGACCAGTCAACACTGTTCTGGATAATGTTACTAAAATAATAAAAGAAATTATTAAAAAGGATTTTTTTAATTGATTAAACTTATAAAATCAATATCTTTTAATCCGTATATCGGATCGAAAAACTTTATACATAAAAATTGATCAGAAAAATACAACGAATAAGAATACGCTATCCATACCCACACCACACCCCCCTAACACAACAAACATCGAACCACCCCCCTTCGGACCGTCTGTCCGATAAACTGTCCGGTACTGTTAGAGTACCCGGATGAATTTATTCCGAACACGAATGTTTCTCGGAATAGATCAACTAGCACGGATACAACCCCCTTATGTTTGTCCGGTACCCACGACACCTTCGGCTTGATCCCTCCCCCCCCCTCCGGACACCCTGTCCGGTAATCTCCCGGAGCTGACAGTTCATCCCCGGATGAATTTCCGCTCCGAGTATCGTGCATCGTACTGCGTTAGAACCCCGTTTACAATTCATCTGTTATGTCTTGCATTTGTATTGCTATTATTGTTGTGTATTTATTGTTTCTCCCCCCCCCTTAATCTCCGGTAGACCCCGCTGCTGCCGTCGACTACACCGATGCTGAGTACGACTACTTCGTCGACGACCGTACCGCTACTGTCGAGCTACCAGGCAAGCAGAGCCATTCTCTTCCCCAGATATCGCCTATCTTTCCGTAAATTTCTTGCACTAGGCATTGTTACTGCTGCTGCTACGATTGCAATCCTATTCAATTGCAAAGCCTGATTTTGTCGCCCCTTGATGTACCTTTCTTATCATATGCTGCCTATTAAAATTATGCTTCTATTCAGCAGTGAACCCTGCGCATTGTTAGCTAGGACTAGATAGCGGGTCGTGATCACTCAGGGGGGTGAACACGGGTACAATATATACAACTGCACAGGTACGGTACAAATCAGACACCGCCAAAGGCCCCTATCTGGGTTATGCCTAGTCACCTCAAGTGTGAGCTATCAAGGAGTAATCCTTGTACTCCACTCGAGGCTGACTTTGTCTTGCCGCCATAGGGTCCTAGACAGCGGTTGTCCTTAAAGGTAAGAAAGTCGGGTGACCCAACGGTGCCCGCGAGCGGTATATCGTCGGGAACGACAGGGAGGGTACGACCGACGTTACTGGCGTGCTTGGCCCCTGCTCGTATCTCGCGAGAGTTACCAAACCACGAAAGTCGAGCTCTACCAAGAGCAAACGCGAGACAAGGTAAGGAGACGGTTCACCTTTTGGTAACCGCAGTGACTTGGTGGGACGACAGGGCAGGCACCGATGTACTGGTGGTCCTGACTGCTGTCGTTGACCGCGGGTCGGTTAAGTCGAGGCAACGATAACGGTCGTCACGCAGGTTAATTAAAATGCTAAATGGTTCGGCGGATGTCTTGAGTAGCCTTTTGGCTTGTACGCACTACCTACACGTGGGATAAGGAGTGTGGGCTCCCCTGCATCGTAGTCTGGTTCGAGGGTCTTCAGACGTCAGCAGTACCGCGGGCTGATTGCCGGGAAGTGGTGTTGTCTTCTCTTGCTCGAGCGGTGTATTTGTATTTGCTTTGATTTTGCTTCACCGGCCAGTCCTGCACCGTGCAGGAGTATGTTCGGGTTAGGGTCCAAAGCCCGGCGTACATAGGATATAGTCCGGCGGATGACCTCTCTGTTGATTGCCGAAGGATGGGCTACTTTGTGTCGGATAGCTTTGGTGGAGCGTTCCCTAACAAGGTTCCCGCCACCCTGGAGATCCGAGCGTCGTAGAGTCACGCCAGTGCACCCCTGCAGGGAAGATTAGTCTATTCGAATAGCCGTGTCCACGGTAACAGGACGCTTTATGCTGAAGCTGGATCTTACCACTAGAAACTATTACTATTAAACTGTATGGTTCCGGGTCTTCTTCCTCGCAGGGAGTCGAGGAAGGGAACTCGGAGGCATTATTATTATTGTTAATCATTACAACTTATATTATACAATGTTGCAGCAACTTCTGCTTCGTTGTTACTTTACGCTTTATATGAACTGTTGGCTGATTCTTACCTCATGCTGCAAGACATTGTCGGAAGATGCTAGTCTTCGATAGGCCTAGCTTCTTACCCTTATTCTGATTTCTATCTTGCAGTCCACTATATTCAGCCTCTTCTTTCCGTTGATACAATGCATAATGCTTAGTAGCGGACGTAAGACTCGCGGGCATACTAGATACTCACCTGCTTTATTTCCTTTACTGTTTTGCCTGATCGGCCGCTGCAGTCGACGTTGGAGCTCAGGAGCAGGAGTACCCCGGAGGCGGATACTACTACGTCGAGACCCCCGCTGACCAGGACCAGGAGTAGTTTCGGAGGCTCCCAGGAAGGAGGCCTTGCCTTTTCGATCTGTATCTCTGATGTTATTTGTGCTAGCCTTCTTAAGGCAAAACTTGACTAACTATGTCTGTACTCAGATATTATGGCTTGTATAACTTATGTATTCGGGTCCGCGTGACCCCCTTTATTGTAACCTATTGGTTTATCCTTTTGAGTTTAGTGTTGTGCTGTGATATTCTCACCGTGGCACCCTAATCTCAGTCGTGTACCCTGCGTGTATGATTACTGTACACGGTCTGATTTTTGGGGCGCCACAAGTATGAACATCATGAGTGGATCCTGCTTGTTGTAGGTCACAAAGTAAGTCTAAAAAAAGTGGTTGTTCAATTTACAAGAATAATGTATTTTATGTTCATACACTGGAAAGTGAGGGTGTATCCTTGCTTGATCTTGATTGTAATAATTCTCTCATGCATAACATAGATGCCAAAAGATGTAAGATTAGTGATGATAATACCATGTTTGTGTGGTATTGTCGTTTGCGTCATATTGGTATAAGAAGCATCAAGAAGCTCCATTATGATGGACTTTTGGAGTCACTAGTTTTCGAAACTCTTGACACATGTGAACCATGCCTTATGGGCAAGATGACTAAGACTCGATTCTCTGGAATAATGGAACGTGCGACAGACTTATTGGGAATCGTACATACTGATGTATGTGCACCAATGAGCGTCTCCACACGCAATGTATATCCTTACTTTGTGACCTTTACTGATGATTTAAGTAGATATGGTTATATTTACTTGATGAAACATAAGTCTGAAACCTTTGAAAAGTTCAGAGAATTTCAGAATGAGGTTGAAAATCAACTTAACAAGAAAATCAAACACATTTGAGCTGATCGAGGAGGCGAGTATTTGAGTTATGAGTTTGGAATGCATCTGAAGACTTGTGGCATAGTACGACAATTTGTGCTAGCTAGAACACCTCAACGCAATGGCGTGTCAGAACACCTCAGCGCAATGTTGGTAACGGTTTCAAAGTCGATGTGGTGGTTGTCGGCACTCTTTGTCTTAGTTTACCTTCAGGATTGATTTTGTGTTTGAATAAATGTTACTATGTACCTGCATTGAGTATGAACATCATGAGTGTATCCTACTTGTTGTAGGCCCATTATTCGTTTAAGTCTGAAAAAGTGGTTGTTCGATTTACAAGAATAATGTCTTTTATGTTCATATACTTGACGAGGATTGACTTTGGCAAATCCCATGGTCATGGACCCTGGGTTAGATCGTAGAAAGGATGAGCAGGTTGGTGATACTCGTCGGCTAACAGGAGACATTACTTCCTGCTCGATTGTATTATGCTGGGGGTGATTACAGTGGCGGTCGAGGCGAGTTCTCTCAAGACCGGAGGTGTTGATTGAAGATTGGATCCCCTGAGCCGTCACCCCTCCCAGCCTTTATATACTAGGCTGGGTCTCGGGGAGTCTGAATCAGGGTACAGTGACAATTGCCTAATATAGCTTTGCCTTGGACGCCAAGCCTTGACTTCCATGTTGGTCGCGGACTCCTACGTTGGTTGCCTCGAGTGGGCCAGTCGTGGGCTGTCGAGGCTTCCAGCATGCCTTTTGTCTTCATATGCACCAAGTATCCTCACACGCAGGTGTCGTGGGGTCACCCCCTCGTTAGTAGCCCCCGAGTGTCTGGTGGACTCGAAGAGTCACGCAAGGACTCGAATTCTTCATCGCTTGTCTTCCCATGCGCAGCGCGGCTGCGAGTTGTCGGTTGTTTAGCTATAAAAATGTTTTATTCGAGGGATGATAAGCTGAAAGGGCCCAAGGTAGTCGACTTGTCGAGCCTTGATGAATTGCGCTAGTGGAAAATACCTCAGTAGCCCTATCAAGCCCGTGTCCCTCAACACGAACTTGGAAATGACTGGTGTCTAGCAAAGTCCATGCCGCTGCAGGACTTATAGGATCAATGCCGCCGGTCTCAAAAAACAACCTTAACGCGCCCGTTATTGGCTCATCTTTCTTCATGTAAGCGCATGGAAAAGATCGGGAGTGAAGTCGCGCTGTGGCAAGTCCCGGCCCGACCGACTACGCAGCGGGGTCTTACCTACGCGCTAAGCTTGCGCGACATCTAGGGTGCAGTGTGTCGCCACCCAGGCATCATTTTTTATAGAGGCACGGAGCCTAATTAGAGATGCACCCACTTGGAATAGTCGTCGAGTGCGTAAGCAGATTATCCTCCTGGGTATTAGTCGAGTCTTGCGAGAAGCCACTCGAATGCTTTGTTATCTTCTGGGTGAGGGAGCACCTGAACTCTGTAGGTGTATTGCTTTTTGTTAGTGCGAGTGATCACTCGAGCACATATTTGCCTTCTGGGTGAGGGAGCACCCAAACTCTGTAGATATATTTGTTCTTGATAGGGGGGAATAGCCACCCGCATCCTCGAAGTTTGGTCCTTGCTCTGTTTTTAGCAAAGGCAAGGCGCTCCCGATGGGAGTAATTTTTTTGGAACAAAGTCAAAAATTTGGCACAAAGAGACAGAGAGTCTTTACCGGGCTTGATTTTACCAGTTGTTTTTATCTTGGATCAGCCTTCTTGGACTGTCGCGAGGATAAGCATTGTAATAATGCTTTTGGTGACCGCTTGGTTTCTGAACCATCACATCTCCTGTTCAGCCATAATGTTACGCCCCGGCCACAGCCACCGGTTCCCGGCGTACGCCTGGTGGGATCTAGACTGTCCCCACAGACCAACACTAGTCTTTCCTGCGCACTTTTTCCTCACTCGTGCGCACCTGGGAGGTACTTCCCAGTCGGTCACCCATCCTCAAATTGCTCCAAGCCAAGCATGCTTAACTTTGGAGTTCTTTGAAGATGTGCTTCCGGAAAAGAAGGTGCACCTTGTTGATATGAGTAGTCTATCATTCCTATTAAGCCAGGATGTCACATACACCCCCACTCAAAGGAACCGATGTCCTCATCGGCCCACAGGAACGTTCCCTCTTGGCACACGTCTGTGCGTCCAGTGCCGACACATGTCCCACATGTTCGCGCACTGACCCACACACGCCCGTATAACCGCAAGGGTCGGCTTTGATACCATTTGTTACGCCCCGGCCACAGTCACCGGTTCCCGGCGTACGCCTGGTGGGATCTAGACTGTCCCCACAGACCAACACTAGTCTTTCCTGCGCACTTTGTCCTCACTCGTGCGCACCTGGGAGCTGCTTCCCAGTCGGTCACCCATCCTCAAATTGCTCCAAGCCAAGAACGCTTAACTTTGGAGTTCTTTGAAGATGTGCATCCGGAAAAGAAGGTGCACCTTGTTGATATGAGTAGTCTATCATTCCTATTAAGCCAGGATGTCACACATAATGACAACTTGTACGTTGCGCTGCAATCCTGCGCTGCTGCTGCCCGTTGGGTTTTCGAGGCGTGTATGGGAAACATGCGAGATTTGATGCGTTCTTTATTGAATAGTGCTAGATGTGGAGAGGCATCTTGTCTTGGAATACATAGCGCCAAGTGCGTTGGTCTTGAATTAATGATAGTGCCGTCTAGGTTTCTGCGTGTTTTCCTTGCTTTCCCCTGGGTTGTGCTATAAATACCTGTTGTTATTTTCCTGAACTCGGCGTCTGTTCTTCTCCCATATTTTCCTTCGCCTTGTTCATGATATGGTGCCCAAGCGTGGTGGTGGCGTAATTTCTGTTAGCTCTTCTGGCGGCGTGGTTGGCCGAGGTCGTGGCCGACGCGGACGTGGTGGCCGCACGCCTCGTTCTTCACGTGGTGGACGTCGTGGAGCCACGACAGTGCCTCCCTCTTCTTACGTGGAGGAGGGTGTTTGGCGCTAGGACTTTCTTCTGCGTGTTCTTAGCCGGACCGCTACTTGGATCCCTCTTCCGTATTCATTTGCCTCCATTGTTTATGAGATCAATTTGAGGGGTATGTGGCTCCAGCTTCAAGGTTGTGCTCAATCTCCCTTATGGGTGGAGCTGGAGGTTGATAATCCGTTCCTGATTTTCTTTGGATCTGGATGGAGGTCATTTTCTCGACTGCTGAATTTGCGTGATGGAGATAGCCTTTGCTGTCGTTTTGATGGCGAAGTTACTCTCATTGTCCGTGAGTTTGATGCCGGCGGCAATTGTCTGGACCCATACTGGGAGGACTCGAGCAGTACTGGTTCTGGGGAGTCAAATGGTGCTTCGTCTTCAACTTCTTCTTCTGCCGACTCCTCGACCGGTGGTGCTTGCTCTTCTAGTTCTAGGGAGAACTCGGACGTCAAGCCACCAGCCAAGCGGGTGCACCGGTAGGCAAGGTCACCAGGCTCAGGAAGGTGGCGAGTTGATCTTGGCAGGCTTAGTTCTTACTTTGTCTGTGATGATGCTCGTCAAGATGTGGACCAAAGTGCCAATTATCTTAGCATGTGCACACATGTAGAAGTCATAATTCTTGGTGGTGTTTGGTCTTGTGGTCCTCTGATGTGTAATAGAGCTTTTGTCTTTTGGTACTGAGCCTTGAATCACTCTGACATGTAATTTGTGCTGCCTTCGGATCCTTTGTAATGGAAATTGTCTTCGAGTCCTTTGTAATGGAAACTGCCTTCGGGTCCTTGTTTTAAAAAATTTCTTTGAGTGCCTTGCAGTACTATCGGGTGCGCGGCACTGCGCCCGATGGGAGTAGCCCCCGAGGCGACGTTTGATTTGTAGAGTCAGACGTAGACTTTGAGCTTTATTCGTTCGTGCTGGCCCTTCTTGCGGCTGCACTGTTGTTCCAAATGTTCATCAGGTGCGTGGCAGCGCTCTCGATGGGAGTATCCCCCGAGTCTTTAGTTGATCACTTGTGATCAGGTGAAGACTTTAAAAATTGCTCTGTTCGACGTCTTCTTAATCCTTATCTTTGGTTAATAGAGTGCGCTGATGAGAAAACTTTGTGTGGTGCTTCTTATTAAAACGATGCGGGTGAAGTAATGTCTCTCAGGGGAAGTCTTTTCTCGCGCCCCCGAGTGTTGTAGGTGTCGTCGTGTAAACGAAATAGCGTCTCTCGGGGGGAGTCTGCGCTCGAGCCCCTGAGTGCTTTAAGTGTCGTCGCGTAAGAGAAATAGCGTCTCTCGGGGGGAGTCTGTGCTCGATCCCCCGAGTGCTTTAAGTATCGCCGCGTAAGCGAAATAGCGTCTCTCGAGGAGAGTCTGTGCTCGAGCTCCCCGAGTGCTTTAAGTGTTCTCGCGTAAGAGAAATAGCGTCTCTCGGGGGGACTCTGTGCTCGAGCCCCCGAGTGCTTTAAGTGTCGTTGCGTAGGAGAAATAGCGTCTCTCGGGGGGAGTCTGCGCTCGAGCCCCCGAGTGCTTTAAGTATTAGTATTTGGGCAACACCTCATTTTTTTCTTCGAGTTTTTACACGAGTTGTCGATCGGTGCTGCTGCCGATATTGCTTTGCTTGTCGAAAGTGCCGATAGGTAGTCTATGGGTAGAACAGGCGCAGGTTTACCACGTTCCACGGATTTCCCACGTCCTCGTTGGTCTTCGGGTTCTTCATCCTGTATGCTCCTCCTCCTATGACCTCCGAGACTATGAACGGTCCTTCCCACTGTGGGGTAGGCTTGTGGACTTTTTCTTGTATTAGTCGCAGGACAAGATCTCCTTTGCGGAAAGTTCTTGTCCGCAGGCGGCTGCTTTGGTACGTGCGTGGTTTATCTTGGTATCCTTCTGACCTTGTTATAGTTGTATCCCTTGCTTCGTCTGCGATGTCTTTATCATCCTGGAGTGCTTCTTCTGCACTTCCTCTTCGTATCCCGAGATTCGAGGAGTTTCGAACTTTAGGTCGTGTGGCAGCACAGCTTCCGCCCCGTATACCATGAAAAATGTGTGTACTGGGTTGAGGCGTTGGGGGTGGTGCGCAAGCTCCATAGGACTGCGGGGAGATCTTCTACCCATTTTCCTGCTGCCTGTTCGAGTGGTGCGAGGAGCGACTTTTTTATTCCTCCGCACACTAAGCCGTTTGCTTTTTCCACCTGGCCGTTGGACTGTGGGTGCGCGACTGATGCAGAGTTGATCTTGATGCCCAAATCTTGGCAGAAGTTCTGAAATTCTGCTGCTGTTAAGTTTATACCGTTATATGTGATGATGTTATGTGGTACGCCGAATCGGAAGATGATGGACTTAATGAAGTTAACTGCCGTGAGGACCGTTGAGCTGGTGATTGGTACTGCCTCAATCCACTTGGTGAACTTGTCCACTGCTACTAGGAGATGTGTTCGACCTCCTTTTGAGGATTTCTTGAGTGGACCCACCATGTCGAGTCCCCATGTGGCGAAAGGCCAGGATAGCGAATAAATGACAGGCGATGCAGTGTCGCACGATGTCTTCCGCGTTTCGCATTATGGTTGGACAGTAGAACCCTGCTCGAAAAGCTTTGCCCACGAGTGCACGACCGCTCGCGTGGTGCCTGCAAGTGCCTTCGTGGATCTCGAGCAACAGGGCCTTGCCGACTTATTCCTCGATGCACTTTTGGAGTACCTGAGAAATGTTGCGCTTGTAGTGCTGTCCGTTGATTACTGTGAACGCTTTAGATTGCCGACTGATGCGTCTGGCTTCCGTAGTGTCTTGCGGCAAAGTGCCTTGTATTAGGAATCTGAGGAACGGTTTTGTCCAAGCTGGGTCAGGTGCAGCTGGCTCTGCTTCCTCGACCGAGTTTTTACCTTCTTCATCAGCGGTTGGGTTCGCTGCTGCCACTTGCGCTGGTTCACTTGAGTTGTCATCCTCTGCGGTTGCTTCTAGCGCGAGTGCTTTGGTTTTGATTGATCTCTGGATGATACTCTCGAGGAAAACGCCTAGGGGAACTGGTCCTCGAGTTGATCCAATGTTTGCGAGCTCGTCTACTTCTGTGTTATTTTCTCTGGCGACGTAGTTTAGCTCGCAGCCGTTGAATTCTCCTTCCAGAGTGTTGTTGAGCTTCTGGTATGCTAACATCTTTTCTGCGACTACTTCACAGTCCCTCATTGTTTTCTCGACGACGAGGTTGGAGTCGCCATAGATTATGAGACGGGTGGCGCCGCAAGATTTTTCCATGCGCATGCCATGGTGTAGTGCCTCATATTCTGCTTCGTTATTTGATGCCCTGCTGAAGTTGATCTGGATCACGTATCTGAGTTTATCTCCTTTGGGCGAGATTAACACGACGCCTGCTCCGGCTCCTTGATGTCTTTTTGATCCATCAAAGAATGAGTTGGAGAGGTCTGGAGGGCCAGGTGTTTGCACCTCCATCCACTCGACGAGAAAGTCTGGGAGTACTTGGGCCTTGATTGTCGTTGGATGCTTGAACTGCAGGTCGCGGGGGCTGAGCTCGATGTTCCACTCGGCGACTTGACCCGTTGCTCCAGGGTTGTTAAGGATGTCGACGAGTGGTGCGCTGCTCACAACCATGATGAGGTGCTCGTCGAAGTAATGAGTTACTTTCCTTGAATTCATGACGATGGCATATACGAGCTTCTGGTAGTGTGGGTACCGCTGCTGAGATTTTGTGAGGACCTCGCTGAGGTAGTAGATTGGCCTTTGTATGCTCTGGGCTTTTCCTTCTTCTGCGTGCTCGACGATGAGCGTTGTGGTGACTACGCTGCTGCGTGCCGCTATGTAGAGGTAGAGAGGTTCTCTCTCCTTGGACACCGCCAGGATTGGTGGGGTTGAGAGGGTCTTCTTTAGGTTCGTGAATGCGTTCCGGGCTTCTTCAGTCCACTCGAATTTCTCTCCTTTTCTAAGCAGCTGGTAGAATGGTAGAGTCCTTTCTCCCAGCCTACTGATGAAGCGGCTCAGTGATGCGAGTCTTCCTATGAGCTGATGTACGCCTTTGATGTTCACCGGTTCTTGCATCCTGGCGAGTTCTTGGACTTTTTCCGGGTTGGCTTCGACTCCTCGGGCAGAGACCATGTATCCGAGCAGTTTTCCGGCTGGGACGCCGAACATTCACTTTTTTGGGTTGAGCTTGATTCTGTATCTGTTGAGTTCTGCAAAGGTTTCGCTGAGGTCGTCGAGTAGCATGTTCGCACTGTAAGTTTTTATGACGATGTCGTCGACGTAGACTTGGACATTTCTGCCGATTTTGTCTCTTAAGCATGCTTGCATTATCCGCTGGTACGTGGCTCCGGCGTTTTTCAGTCTGAAAGGCATTGTCCTGTAGCAGAATACGCCGTAGGGTGTGATGAATGAGGTGTTCTCTTCGTCTTCTTCCTTCATCCTGATTTGGTTGTATCCTGAGTAGGCGTCGAGGAAAGACAGGAGGTCGGACCCTGCGGTAGAGTCGATTATCTGGTCTACCCTTGGCAGAGAGAAGTGATCCTTTGGACAGTGTTTGTTGACGTACGTCGGTGTCCTTTTTAGGCACTAAGACTGGGTTTGCGACCCAGGTGGCCTTCTTCGTCTCCAGGATGAATTGCACGTCGAGTAGTTGATTGACTTCTTTTCCAATGGCTCTGCGCTTGGGTTCAGAAAATCTGCGCAACGCCTGCTTCACTGGTTTGGTGTTTGGATGTATATGTAGTGCATGCTCTGCGAACTCTCGTGGTATTCCGGGCATGTCGGCCGAGCATCGTGCAAAAAATTTCCACTCCTCGCAGAGGAAGACCATAAGGGAAATTGCTTGTTCTTCTGGGAGATGAGCGTAGATTCGGACCGTTTTGTCCAGGTCCGTTGGGTGCACCTGATGGGTGAATGTGTCGCTGTCGACACTGAAGTCACGAGTAAATTCTTTTGATTCGCTTCTGCTTGCCAGTGGGAAAATGCTCTTGTCTATCACCATGGCTATCTCTTCGAGCTGCTGCTGAGCTCCGAACGTGTCGGAAACTTCATGAAAGTCTCGGTCGTATTGGTCTGATTTGATAAAACTCCCGTTGACCGTGATGACCCCTGAGGGTCCTGGCACCTTGAGCTTGAGGTACGCATAGTGCGGGACCACCATAAATTGAGCGAATGTGGGCCGCCCGAATATGGCGTGGTATTGGGACTGGCAGTTGAGTACTTCGAACTCGAGGACTTTTCTTGCGAAGTTGCCCTTGCCGCCGAAGACGACATCGAGCTCGATTGTTCTGAGGGAGGAGGCTGCTTCACCTGGAACTACGCCGTAGAGTGTAACACCTGACTTCTTCCAGACTTACCGTGGAATCAGCATCTTCCGCAAAGTGCTGGTGAAGATTATCTTTAAAATGCTGCCCCTGCCCATGAAAACTCTGTCCATGTCATAACCGCCAATTTGAGCTTTGAGGATCAATGGTGCGTGCCCTGGCCATGGAATTGCGGGTGGGTGATCGCTTTGTGAGAAGGTAATGTTGGTCTCTGCGCCGTATAGATGGTAGGTTTCTGCTGTTTTTAGGTCCACGGCTGCTCGAGTTTGCAGGGCGTGGGCGTCCAGTTTTTGCTTTTGAGGGCCGTCCTTCTTGGATCATGCAAACCCGTCCATGAGACGGAGGGTATTTCTCTTCTGCAGTGGGTGCTGGTGGATGCACGGTTCCTCGAGCCCGTTTGGATTCGCGTTGCTTCTCTTCCTTGAGGCTGTTGGAGAGTTCGGTGAACAAACATCAACCTCTCAGGGTGTGGCCTGCTCTAAGGCGCCCCCATTCGTCTTCGAAATAGTGGATTGTGCAGGGTCCATCCAGCTATTCTTTGGTTGTGAGCTTGCTGGAGCCGGCGTGCCTTCTTCTTCTTGTGATGAGGAATGACTGTGAGTGGTCTTCCGAACGGGAGTGGAACCTTGGGTCGAGGTCTATTCCGTTGTTGATCGAGTGGTTCTGAATCATCTTGGCAAACTCATCTGATCTTCGATCTGGGTTGAAGTACTCGTCGGACTGAGTTTCATAGTCGCCGTCATGTTCCGCGGCGGGTGCCGGGTGGCGATGGGTGTTCGAGTGGTGGGCAAAGCTATTGCGATACGTTGCGGCTCCTCGAGTGAGATTTCTATGCAGACTTTTTGTACTTGCTCCAGGATCCTGGCTGGCTTCATGGTCGCGTCTTGCGCTTGCCTTCTGGATCGTCGAGTTCTTTTTCACCGACCACGACTTTGGTAGCCGCCAAAAGATCGAACTTCTCCTAGTTGCGGGCCAAGCGATCTTGGTGGTGCGATGGAGAGGTCTGCGATGAACTTGAGTTCTTCGAGTGGATAGGATCTTGCTCGAGTCCTTGAGTTGTGACTTACTGATGACGGGACCGCCGAGATCGTGATTCCAACCTGCGTAGTCCCCACGGTCGGCGCAAATTGACGAGGATTGACCTCGGCAAATCCCATGGTCAGGGACCCTGGGTTAGATCGTAGAAAGGATGAGCAGGTTGGCGATACTCGTCGGCTAGCAGGACAGTACTTCCTGCTCGATTGTATTATGAGGGGGGGGGTGATTACAGTGGCGGTCGAGGCGAGTTCTCTCAAGACCGGAGGTGTTGATTGAAGATTGGATCCCCTGAGCCGTCACCCCTCCCAACCTTTATATACTAGGCTGGGTCTCGGGGAGTCCGACTCAGGTTACAGGGATGATTGCCTAATCTAGCTTTGCCTTGGACGCCAAGCCTTGACTTCCATGTTGGTCGTGGACTCCTACGTCGGTTGCCTCGAGTGGGCTAGTCGTGGGCCTGTCGAGGCTTCCAGCGGGCCTTCTGTCTTCATATGCACCAGGTATCCTCACACACAGGAGTCGTGGGGTCACCCCCTCGTCAATACTGGAAAGTGAGGGTTTATTCTTGCTTGATCTTGATTTTAATAATTCTCGGATGCATAACATAGATGCTAAAAGATGTAAGATTAGTGATGATAATACCATGTATATGTGGTATTGTCGTTTGCGTCATATTGGTACAAGAAGCATGAAGAAGCTCCATTCTGATGGACTTTTGGAGTCACTAATTTTTGAAACTCTTGACACATGTGAACCATGCCTTATGGTCAAGATGATCAAGACTCCATTCTCTGGAATAATGGAACGTGCGATAGACTTATTGGGAATCGTACATACTGATGTATGTGCACCAACGAGCGTCTCCACACGCAATGTATATCCTTATTTTGTGACCTTTACTAATGATTTAAGTAGATATGGTCATATTTACTTGATGAAACATAAGTCTGAAACCTTTGAAAAGTTCAGAGAATTTCAGAATGAGGATGAAAATCAACTTAACAAGAAAATCAAACACATTTGATCTGATCGAGGAGGCGAGTATTTGAGTTATGAGTTCGGGATGCACCTGAAGACTTGTGGCATAGTATGACAACTTATGCCGGCTGGAACACCTCAGCGCAATGGCGTGTCAGAACATCATCATCGTACTCTATTGGATAGTGTGCGGTAAATGATGTCTCTTATCGACTTACCCGCGTCATTTGGGGGGTATACGTTAGAAACTACTACTTTCATTCTAAATAGGGCACCACCCAAATCCGTAGAGAGAAAACCATATGAGATATGATATGGAAAGAAGCCAAAGTTGTCCTTCCTAAAAGTTTGGGATTGTGAGCATTATGTTAAGAAGCTTCAGCCTGACAAACTTGAACCAAAGGTGGAGAAATGCATCTTTGTAGGGTACGCTAAGGAGACTCTTGGATTCACCTTCTACAAAAAATTGAGGGCAACACGTTTTTTGCGAAGAATGGTTACTTCCTAAAGGTGTTAGTGGAAAGAAAATAGAGCTCAATAATATTGTCGACCCTTCACTCCAAAATGGAGAGTTGTTCAACGGGACATGTTCTAGAATCGTACTCCATAGTGGAAGCAGAAGTAAATGATAATGATCATGAAAACCACATCGAGGAGCCTACTCTACCAAGCAGTTCTACAAGGGTACGTAACACTACAGAGTTTTATGGTAAACTTGTTAATGTAGTCATGTTGGATGAACATGGCGAACCTGTGAACTACAAGGAAACAATGAAAGGTCCTAAGTCCGAGAAATGGCTTGAAGGCATGAAATCCGAGATAGGATCCATGTATGCCAACAAAGTATGGACTTTGGTGGATATTCCCAAAGACCACAAGACCATTGAGTATAAATTGATCTTTTTAAGAAAAAGATGGACGCATATACGGTAATGTATACGTTTATAATGCTCGAGTTGTCACAAAAGGTTTTCGACAAATTCAAGGAGTTGACTACGATGAAACTTTCTCACCCGTAGCGACGCTTAGGTCTATCCGGATGTTACTAGAAATTATTGCATATTTCGATTATAAAATATGGCAAATGGATGTGAAAATTGCATTCCTAAATGGCAACATTGAGGAAGAGTTGTATATGGTACAACCGAAAGGCTTTATATAACCAAAGGATGATGGGAAGGTATGCAAACTTCAGCATTCTATTTATGGACTGGAGCAAGCATCTTGGAGATGAAATCTTCTCTTCGATGAGGTGATCAAAGGTTTTGGATTTTTCCAAAATGGAGAAGAGTCTTGCATTTACAAGAAAATGAATGGGAGCTTAGTAGCATTCGTAGTACAATATATGGATGACAAACTATTAATAGGGAATGAGGTGAAACTTTTGGAGAGGCGTGAAAGATTATCTGAATAGTAATTTTTCGATGAAGGACTTAGATGAAGCTTCTTATATACTAGGCAATGGAATATATAGAGATATATCAAAATGTAACACCCCAAAAATCGGGTTATCAATTTTTGTGTTGTTATTCCTTCCTAGCTTTTTCTCCCGATCTTTTTCCCCTGGAGTCTAGTTTATGACCAGAAGAATCCAGAAAATCCTTGACCTTGCAACCCTTTCCCCTGCCCTTTGGCGAGTCAAGATCCCTCCCCAAACTCTCGAGCCCGGGATATGCAAGGATATTGTCACGTTAAGTGCAATGTTCTTCATATCAGCCTAATTCCATTTTTGCGAATCGATGGAAGTAAATCCCGGAAAATACCTAGACATCTCTAAAGGTTATGGAAACTTGTGGAGATGATCTTGGTTACCCTCTTGATCTCTCCCAAAGATATTGGCTATAGTTGAATAAAGGAAATGGTCGTTTCCTTTATAAAGCCAATAATCCCATTTTAGCCATTTCCAAAGGAGCTACTATTTAGGTTGCTCCCTTGGTGCTCAATTGAATTATGGACCTCCTACTAACAAACCCATGGCCATTTCTATCAAAACATAGGGTTCCATAGTTCAAAGTTTAAGCACAACTTCCATTTCCAAGTTCAGGGCAGAATAGCACTTTGTGAAGGAACTGTTATTTCTGTTTGCCCATTGCCTCCCAAATTTTTTGTGCCATCTCTCTTATCCATGTCATGGTGTTGTGCCAAATTTCAGCAATAATGGCAAAGCCATTAATTCACACAAAAATCACAAAGTTTATGTCCAACAGGTAGCTTTGTGAAGGAAGTGCAATCTAGCCTTGCCCATTTGAGCTAAAATTCTGTGCACATGCTTACCCTAGTAGATGATTAATCACAGAAAAATTTCATGCCAAGAGGACCAGTGTGCTAGCCACACCACAGCACAAACAGCTTCTGCAGAATTGGTGCATTTGCAAAGGAAGTGCTATGTACAGTGACCCATTTGTTCTCAAACATGGAAGAGGTAATCACCCTATGATAAGATTGTTGTGATCCAAGTTTGAGCCCCTTGCCCCAGATGTACCTCCCCCAGGCCAGCACAAGCACCTTGTTGTAGCTGCCTAGGTCATGTCCCTTTCAGTTGCTCCATGACATCCAGGTCAGACAATTGAGGTGTTGTTGCCTCCTCATAAGTCACATAGCACAGTGGACATGGTCCTAGGCCAAAAGCACGCTCTAGACACAAGGTGGCCGTGGTGACCGCGCATGTGGCGCGCTCTACAAAGTGTTTGCCTTGTGCCCTGCTTTCCCGTGTCCTCTTCCTTGCACTTGAGCGTGTCTTTCGTGATCCCCACTCCAAGCCTGATCGCCTAGTGCTCGGCCCCCTCGTCTTGTAGCCTCTGTAAGCTCATGCCGACGCCGTGTTCTCCACGGCCTGGTCGCAGCGTGACCATGGCCTAGAGGCTTCGCGATCTCGCCCGAGCACCCATCCCCTGTGTATAAGAGGAGCATCTGAGCCCTCCCCGGAGCAGCAACACTCCCGTAGCACCACCCCGGCCTTCCCCTCGAGCTCCTGCCCGCCACACTGTCATGTCGGAGCTCCCTTGGCCGAGGCCCCGTCGCTCACACCGCTCAGCATCGCGGCCGTCCCCTCCTCCCCGTCGTGGCTACGGCCTCCCCGGATCCCCTCGGAGTAGGGCGCCGCCGCCTCCGTCCAGGCTGGGCCAAGGCGGCCATGGCCACCGCGCCCCGCCGACGTGAACTGGCGCCACCAGCCTCCCCGCATGGCCCGCTACCCCCAACGGGTGCGGCACGGTGCTCGGCGCCCAGCAGGCTCCGGCAAGCCCGCCGGCGCCCCCGCCCGCACCGGTCACGGCAAGGAGCGCCACGCCGGCTGCCCTGCCCGACCCGGCCCCGCCTCGGCCTTGCTCTGTTCTAGGCACGGGAGGAACAGGGGAGATGCAGAGGAGGAGAGAGGAATTCCTGACGTGAGGGCCCCGCGTGTAAGTGGCTCTGCCCCGGGCTTGCGCTGATGATTGGAGGCGTATTCGCTCGAATAAGTTTTCCCTTCCAGGAAGCGTATTTCTCTGCAGCCTCGGGCCGGAGTGCGCTTTCCCTGTGATAAAGCGTATTCTCCGACTGTTGCGCATGGAAGTGCACTTTCCTTGCTGGAAAGCGTATATTTTGTAATGCGTTTTTGGCATCAGCCGCCAGGGACCCAGATGCAAATCTGTTTTTACAGATCAGCCCCTGGTTTCTTCTCCCTCGTATCTTCGCGATCGTAACTCTGAATGAGGGGATTCAAAAGCCCATGTTCTCCGTTTTCCGAGCCTGTTCCGTTGGTGGAACTTTCATGATGTTTTTCCATTGTGAAAATGACCCTTTTTCCCCCGGTTGCCGTTAGGCCTCGCTGGAGAATCGTCGGTCCCGTCGGATCTTTTCGGAAGGTGATTGCACGTCCGCCCGGCGTATTCATGACCCCCCTAGACAAGCAAGCCATCTGATATATGATCTAAAGCATCACGCTGTGTGTTCGTGTGTGCTTTAAAATGTGATTATGTCATATGTTGCTTTAACGATGAATTGAACCCTGATCTGTTAACTTGACTTGACATGCTTTTACCATGCTTGCTTGATGTGATATACTTGTAGTAATCATGCTATTTTCACTCGTAAGTAGCATGATTGTGTTGTTCCAACATGCCCACTCGATATGATAAGCTAGATGAGATCATGCTTACTGGTTATCATCATGCCCATGTTGTTTATGTCATGTCCATGCTAATATTCCGTTCATGTTGATCGTATCCATGTCTATTTGTTGTACTTATGATTAGATCATATGCCTTCACCATGTCTATGTGATATCATGTTGTATTAGTATTGCTATGCTTGATCACATGTTGCTCAGTTGATATTGTTGATCGAATGGGACTGGAGTAACCGTTGATCAAGTGCCACCAAACCGAGCTTTACTAGTGCAACCACACTCGCCTCTTTGGGAAGGCCTTGGCTTGGTCTATCGGTGTGCTCTCTTATTCGTATTACCAAAGAGGGGAGGCTATGAGCGCGCGGTTACCCTGGCCCGGTAAGCGGCGATAGTCTCGAGAGCCAGTTTCGTTATTGCGCGCAGTCCCCGTTTGGGACCGTTTTGCCACGACGGTAGACATTTTGCCACAAGGTGGTTGTTTGCCAGGTGATGTGTAACGCCCCCAAAATCAAGCCGTGTAAAGTAATCATACACGCAGGGTACACGACCGAAATCAGGGTGCCACGATGATAATATCATGCACAACACTAGACACAAACAAAATTAAAAATGATATTACAACCAAGGATCACGAGGATCCGAAAACATAAGTTAAACAATCATAATATCTGAGTACAGACATAGTTAGTCAAGTTTTTCCTTAAGAAGGCTAGCACAAATAACATCAGAGGTACATATCTTAAAGGCGAGGCCTCCTGCCTGGGAACCACCAAACTACTCCTGGCCAAAGGGGGAACTCGACGTCGTAGAGGGCTCCAGGGATCTTCTGCTCCTGGACTCCAATGTCGACTGCAGCAGCCGATCAGGCAAAACAAAAGGGGGGAAATAAAGCAAGGGTGAGTATCTAGCATACCCGCGAGTCCTACGTCCGCTACTAAGAATTTATGCATTTGTATCAAATGGAAAGGGGAGGTTGTATATAATGGACTGCAAGGTAGAAATCAGAATAAGGAAGAGAAGCTAGGCCTATCGAAGACTAGCATCTTCCGACGAGTCTTGCAGCACAAGAAGAGAACAGCCAACAGTTCAATAGCATGAATGTAATAACAATGTAGCAGAAGTTGCTGCAACATTGAATAATAATAAGTTGTAATATTTAATAATAATAATGCCTCTGAGTTCCCTTCCTCGACATCCCCGCGAGGAAGAAAACCCGGAACCAACAGTTTAATAGTAGTAGTTTGTAGTGGTAGGATCTGGCTTCAGCATAAAGCGTCCTGTTACCGTGGACACGACTATTCGAATAGATTATCATCCCTGCAGGGGTGCATTGGTGTCATACTACACGCTCGGATCTCCAGGGTGGCGTACACCTTGCTAGGGAACACCCCACCGAAGCTATCCGACACGCCGAGGCCCATCCTACGGCCCATCAGAGAGGTCCCCTCCGGTCTACAGTCCTAAGAGATCAGGGGTCTTGGGTCGTCGCCCCTCGCACTCTGGGTCGTTGCGCGCAGTGGGGATACCAGCACCACCCCCCAACTAGGTGGAACGATCCGCCACGGCCGCAATGTTGAAATAGACGTCTTTCAGAGCTTTCGAATGAGACCACAACGCGGAGAGCCCACACCATAATCCCACGTATAGGTAGTGCGTACAAGCCAAAAGGCTACTCAAGTCATCCGCCGAACCCATTAAGCATTTTATTATTTTCTGTCGAGACAACCGTTATCGTTGCCCCTTATTGGGTGAGTCGCGGACAACGACAGCAACCAGGACCACCAGTAACATTGATGCCTGCCCTGTCGTCCCACCAACTCGTGCGGTTACCAACAAGGTGAACCGTCTCCTTACCTCGTCTCGCGTTTGCTCCAAAGAGCTCTACTTTCGTACAACAGGATATCTGTCGGCCACGAACAGTACCAGGCCCGCCGCACACCGGTGGAATACACCTGACCTGTCGTTCCGCTAAGATACCCTGCGCAGGCACCGTGGGGTCACCCGACTCCTTAATTGTAAGGACAACCGTGGTTTAATACCCTAGGGCGGCTATACAGAGTCAACAACGAGTGGAGTACAAGGATTACTCCTCGATAGCGCACACTTGATGTGGCTCTACAGAGCCGGGGTAGGGGCCTGAAGCGGTGTCTGCTCTGAACCGTACATGTAGCAGTTGTAATGTATCGTATGCGCATTCACTCCCGGAGTGAACACGGCCCGCTATCTAATCCTATTGACTAACAATGCGCAGGGTTTACTGCTGAATATAATGTATATAAAACGTAGCATCGGATAAAGCAAGGTACATCAAGGGGTGACAATGACAGGCTATGCAATTGAATAGTATTGTAACGTAGCAGCAGCATCAATGCCTAGTGCAAGAAAAGTACGAAAAGATAGGCGATATCTGGGGAAGAGAATGGATCTTCTTGCCTGGAAGCTCGACGGTAGGGGTAGGGTCGTCGACGTAGTAGTCGAACACATCAACGTCGGCGACGGTAGCGGTATCGAGGTCTATCGAATAAGAAGGGGGGGGAACAATAAATACACGACAATAATATCAATACAAATACAATACATGGAAGAAGCATGGTTAACGGTGTTCTATCGCAGTGCAAGGTGCTTTGCTTGGAGCGAGAATTTATCCGGGGATGACTCATCAGTACCGGTGGATTACCGGACAGATGATCGGGAGGGGAAGGTTCCATGTCTGCAGTGTTAGAGACATCTGACTGACATGTGGATAATGTATCTGTGATCGTTGAACCATTTTGAACAACTTTCATATACAGAACATTTTCATCCGGCAAGTTTTACCGGCACCGGAAAATTACCGGACAGTGCAACCAGAGGGGGAATGTCTCGTGTTCGGTATGTTAGAGGGGGGTGGTGGATACACGGGTGGTGTATCTATATCCGTGATATTTGTCTGAACAAGTTTGATATATAAATTATTTGCATTGGAGTTACGATTTAAAAGATATTCAATTTCAAAGTTTAAATCATTTCTAGAATTTCCTTTTTATTATTAGTTCAAAATTATCAACAACAGTAGTTGACTGGTCAAACCTGACATGTGGGGCCTACATGTCATAGGCCGGGCCTTTGACTGGTCAACTGACCAGTGGGTCCCACATGTCATGCACAGTGATAATTAATCATTTTATTTAATATAAAATATCACAGGGACTCACATGTCATACACTGTTTTTATTTTCTAATTCATTTTAATTTTAATTAAGCAGTGGGGCCTACCTGTCATAGACAGAAGCCACTAATATTTGTTCTATATTTAACTAAAGTCCTAGGGCTCATATGTCACACACAACAGGGGGTATCTCCATTTTATTAAGTCAGGGGGGTTTAGCACTAATGAGGATTAGCCCCTCTAATTAATCAGGGCCGGTCCCACTTGGAAGTGGCACAAGGCCACCAACACAAAGCCCGCCCAGGCCAGGGACGAGGCCGGCGACGAGCGCGGGGAGGCCGGCCAGGCCAGGGGAATGGGGCGCGGTGGTCAGCACGGGCTGGCGGCAGGGGCGTGGGCACGCGCTTGTGTGGACAAGCAGGCGTGAGTGCGAGGAGGCAGTAGGCACAGGAACAGGGCGCGGGGATCCACGCAGAGCAAGCTCTGGCCATGGCGGCTGCCGGCGCGGGGCGTGAACGCGGAGGTGGCTACGGCAGCCAAACAACGAAGGGAAAAAGCGGGGGAGTGGGGGTAATATCACGGCGAGTGCAGGGAAGTGCTCGGGGAGGCCGGGGAGGCACCAACGGCGGCGAATCGAGGTCGCGTTCGCCGGCGGCCGGGGTGGGAGAACGCGACGATGACGGCGGCGTGGGGGTGTCCTCGCTCGATTCCTTCCCTGGGTGGTGAAGAAGATCGAGGCGAGGCCGTTGTCCGTGAGCACGGCGGCGGCGGGCCCACTGGCGGAGGTTGTCACCTTGCGCAAGACGAAACCGTGCGGTGTGCGAGGGGAGGATATTTTGCGCGTGTCCATGGGTGCGCTGGGGTTGTGCTTATCCTCCCAATCATCGCGCTGGCGAGTGGGAGTGAGCAGGGGCGAGCTGGTTGGCGTCGAACGGTTCCTGGGCATGGCGACCGAGGGGAGGGAACAGGGGAACAGTGAGGGAGATGATGGAGTTGGGCTGGGCCTGGGTAAGCTGCTATGGGCAAGAAATAAACATTTTTCTATTTCTCTCACTGCCAGAAAAGATGTGGTTCTGTATTAAATAATTTGGCTAGCAAAGGAATTTTGCTTGGGGTGAAACTTTTTGGTGCACCTATGCTACACTTTAAAGCAGTGCCACAAAAAGTTTGGGCATTTTTTAAATCCATTTGGATTATTGTTTTATCTAAAAGGAATTAAATGCCACTGTTTTGCTACTGTTTTGAATTGTTTGAATATTTATTTATTGCAATAAATACCCAAGTTTGGTTTAACATGGTCCACTTATTTTTTATGCATTTAACAAAATTTGTTTCACAATTTTTGGACAAAGTTTTATTTTGCACTTTGTTTTTATTATCAAGAAAAATGGATTTTAGATTTTTATTTGAACCATGATGATTAAGGCATAGTTAGCACATTGGTTTTAATATCAACCATCATGATTTGGATATGATCAAATGCAAAGTTGATCAAGGCATGATTAGCAACAGTAATGATCATTATCAGGAGTGATTACTGTTAAAGACATCGAGGGTGTTACATGATGGCAGGTGTGTCGGGATGACACGGGGCTACCCAAGACGGGATGTCGGTATACGGTAAGGGAGGCATGCGGTAGAACGGTCTCGTTGGAGAAGTCCTAGTCCACTCCTACGGTACGAGTTCCGAGGTTCCTGTGGGACAAGTTCTGAGGTACTGGACGGAGGAAGAACTCCATAGTGTGGGTAAAGTGCACAAACTCTGCAGAGTATTAAAAATCTATTCGAATAGCCGAGTCCACGGTATTGGACAAGTTTGTACTAGGTCACACTTTGGATCAACATGGATTTTGTGATGTTGATGGTGATGAGTTGTTGGTAATGCGATGACCCGTTTGGTCATGCGATGATCGGCTTGGTTGGGTGGAAACGCGACCACACCTAACCTGTTGGATGGTCGTGCCACGACCCGTATATATGTTGGTCACGCGATGACCCGTTTGGTCATGTGATGGCCCGTGGAAGTGGATGGTCGTGTGACGACCCGTGCAGGTTGATTGGTCACGAGATGGCCCTGTGTTTGAGTCCGTAAGGACTCCGAGGTAAGCCGCATGTTCAGGCGATGATCATGCGAGGTTCATGTGACTGTAAACGATGATTGCTCTCGCATTAGTCTTAATTTTGATAACATGCTATATTCATCATGTTAATACTATTTAAACCGCTATGCCATGATAACTAATATACTCTAACAACTTATGCATGCTTGAATGCCATGGATTGCTTTTCTTGGTGTATATGTTACTTGGTTTGCTTGTTGGCGAGTACATTCAAATGTACTCACATGGCTTTGTCCCTGGCTATTCGCGTAGCTAGATTTTCAGGTTTACCTAAGGATCCGCTTTCCCTAGGAGGAGTCGAAGCGTTCAGGAGCTAGGAGAGTAACCGAGTCAGATCCCTGTGGATTGGAGCCCCTCCAAGTCCGTGCTGCCGTAGACAGTTGATATTTCGCTGCCCCATCTCTGTAAGGAACCGGCTATGGTTGTAATATATTGATTCAAGCCACTTTGGCTTATGAATCCTTTTACAGTTGTGCCTATGATCTTGATACATGTTGTGAGCGCGCACACCAGAGTGATTCATGGGATGGTGTGTGGCCGACGTCCGCCTGTGTAAAGTGGTATTCAAGCGGAGCGTCACACAAAACGTCCAATAGCGATAAGTTAGAGTACTTTCCTTGAGAAAGTTTTGAAGAGGTTCAAAATGTTGGGGTTCGGGGCAGAAAACACAAAATTTTCATAACCTACGATACCCAATCCCAAGACCTATGCTATGAAAACGCAAGTAACTGATGGAATAGGTCACATACCAGTATGTAGTCCGTTAAGCGAGAAACGTTCCCGCGTGAACGTGGTTGGTGTAGTCGTACCGGTAATCCCCGATGCCGCGCAGCTCCACGATGACTCCAGCAGCCACCCGGTCCTTGAGACCGATGACGGGATTGCGCCCCTGTCGGAACTTTGTCGGTGAAGACATCGTGATACGGCCACAACAATTAAGTAACGTCACAATTGTAGCGCCTCGCGGGATCATACACATACAGTATACCCAACGTCCCTTCGGGCTCCGAACCAGAAGAGCAGCGGAAAGAAGATGGATTCAGATCCCGATTCCAGCAGCACGACGACGTGCGTATGGTGGAGAAATCCCCAACCATGTGTAGACTCCAAACAAGGGGAGTCCACTCGAGGAAGCAGAAAGGAGGAAGAAAGAGACAATTGACTGGATGAATAAAAGAGCACCCCTACCCCTCCTTATATAGGCTAAGGAGGGGACGGGGAAAC
The DNA here is from genome assembly GCA_950022295.1 of Bromus sterilis. NCBI lineage: Eukaryota > Viridiplantae > Streptophyta > Magnoliopsida > Poales > Poaceae > Bromus > Bromus sterilis. The sequence goes on along the minus strand of OX465601.1, from coordinate 121,883,093 downwards.
CTCTCTCCCTCCCCAAGGTGGGACTAATCCCACCTAGGAGGGGGTGGCGCACCAAATAAGGGAGGTGGGACCTCTCTTGGCGCCATGGACCATGGGGGAAGACTCCCTCTTCCCCTAATGGGCCCTATGAGCCCCATGTGCCTTTTAATTCATTGTTTAATTATTTAAATCACACTTTAATATTTAATTCATTAATTAAATACTAAACATATTAAAATAACATTTTGGACAATTCAAAATCTCAAGAAACATTTCTGGCCTCCACCGGAAACAATTCCGGTGTTCTCTCCTATTTCTCCGGTGATCCCGAATCAATCCTTAGTGCGTCGAATACCCTTAAGTGTAACACCGAATGGTCCGGGAAACAACATACATGATCGAGACAATCTCATTGATCAATGACTAATCAATTGGACCTGGTTACAATCCTTGATAGCCCCTGCGCTTCCATTGAACAAAACTTCATCGTTGTTGGATCCGTTTAATGTTGAGCATTATCCCTTTGTCCTGTGGTACTTTGCTTGTCCAAGGTTTGATCATCGGTATCCAATATACCTAGTTCATCCTTGTTACCGACAAACAAGTTTACTCGTCCCCGTGATATTACAATCCCGTGAACTAGTCACATGATTGTGCAATATTTATGATATAATATCACCGAGTGGGCCCAGAGTACCTATCCGTCCTTCGGATGGACAAATCCCGCTTTGATCTATTTGCATACTCATCAACATATCTATTTCGGATACCCAAAGTACACCGTTATGGCCAACATATTTCAGTCAGGCGGTGGGATGCAAATCAAAGCATCCTCATAGATAGCAATTACGTATGACCATTACTGTCAAAGGATCTGGTCACTACGTTGTAGTTATTGCAATGTTGAACTATGTGACTTGATCACATTGCAATACTTCTGGTGGGTGTATGTACATCATATCATTCTCCCGATGAGACGACTCCATTGGCAACATCTTAATTGCTCATGATCAGGAAACCTTGATCATCAATTGCCCAATGGACTAGTATACTAGAGTTAACTAGGGATACGGTTGTCTATATACCACACGTGTATTAAGGTTTCCGCTTAATACAGTTATAACATAGTATAAAACGTATTATGAACTAATGGAGTATGCCAATAAAACATATTTTATTTGCCTCTAGGGCACATTCCCAACAGTCTCCAACTTGCACTAGAGTACAAATAATCTAGCTGCATTTTCTGTGGATCACAACTCCATATCATGTATATGGTCATAGATCATGCTTGCTTGTGGAAAAAGTTGTATCAACGGTCTGGGTACCATTCAGATCCGTATGTCTTTTGCAAATCATTAATGTCACCTAGTTTGACATTCCTTCATTATCCATTATAATGATGAGGTATATATATCTAGCGGTAGAGTGAAACTTCATTTGCTGTGTTTCAGCAATGACATCTGGTGGGTCACGAGGACTTTCCCATAGTCATGCACACTGAAACTCACTCAGCCAGAAGTTGAACTTATTAAGCCATAATATAACTCTTGCTACTTCTAAAGTAGCCACATCAATGTAGATTTAATCCTTAGTGCATTGTATGCAAATTTGATGTCTAACGATGTTTCTTTCAACCTAGGCATTTATTAGTATGATATCTCAATTTTCCAGGTTAGTGTCAGAACTTGAACCAACATACCATTTATGGTCAAGTACACTATCCTTTACAAATTTGAGATGTATCCTCGGTTCTCTCCAGATACTGAAGGATAAACTTAACTCTTTGTTCAATGATTTACTCATAAATCATATCACAACATGTTCTTATTACTAAGAACTTGGGTCACATTACGTCGAGTACATAACTCTGGTTTTATATGAAAGAAGCTATGACAAAGGCATAGAGGATGTAGCACACCCATTTCTTTCATCTAACATTGTTATTGTACTGAGATTAACTCGATACTTTTCTTGTACATATACAAGTAAGAACTACTTCTTGACTTGTCCCATTCTGAACTCCTTTAGAATCTTATCCACGAAAGTATTCTGACTCAATGTTTATCAAACACATTAATCTATGTTAATAGATTTTCAATGTTTAATACTTGTTCATCTTCATTTATGAAAGATTCAAATAATCATTAATACCAACTACACCATTTACAATATGTTATCCATATATGAGAATGTTGTCACGCTCCCACTCAAAATATTCCATGCACATATTAAGTTCAGGATAACACTCACACAGCTCCCACTCAAATATGTCAGTTACATAGAAGGTAAGGATAACATCCACATAGATCCCACTTAGATATGTCAGACACATATTAAGTTCAGGATAATAACCACATGGCTCTTACTCAAATATGTCAGACACATATAAGACTAGGATAATTCTCCCATAGATCCCACTCAAAATATGTCGTCCACATATTAAGTTTAGAAAACTATTAAGCTCCCACTCAGTTTCATGCAAATGCATGTTTCCTCGATATTTTGGCTAAGTCCAAAATCCTTTGATCATTAATCAAATTGAGAATCCCGGTTATGAGACACTAGTATCCATATGTTTTTCAAAACCTTCTTGTTGTACCAATTACAACACTTCTTCAAATGCAAGATTTGAGGAAGTCACGGTATTGATAACAATTTTGGATCAATTGTAGTGAATATCCCATTGACTCCAGCATTGCTACATGTTGTAGTCAACCTATTGAATTTGTCAGAAACATTCTTTGTGACAAATCAATCTTGATGTATTCTTTGATGTTCACATTTATTCTCTATAACCATGAAGTCATTGAGAATATCAAGTAACCTCCTTACTCGATAAGATTCAAGTAATCTTAACTGTGATTAAATATGGGATTTCATGACTCATAGTCATATCTCGTACTTAGGTCCACCGTCGCTTCTTTGTAGTGTTGGGAAACGGAGTAGAAAACAAAAAAATTCGGCACTACGAAACCAAACCCAAGAACTGATCTAGGAAGATGCAGACAAGGTTATCGATCTTATTACCTTTTTGCAACCGTTCAACGGATGCACTCTCTCGCAGCGGAAGATGTTGATGGAGAGTTGAAGAAGCATGAAGATGAACAATCCCACGAACAGATCTAATCACCGTGGAGTCCCTCGAACAAAGATCGAACGCACGATCTCTCTACGGTTGATCCACACGTACGGTGTGGAAGATCTGGCAGGGCTCCGCCGTCCAGAGTTCGGCGCCTCCGGAGTAGAGAGGAGGGAGGAGCATACCTTCGGTGCTATCGAGGAGATTGGATCTACAAGATAAAGAGAGAGGGGCAGCCCTTCGGCAAAATAGAACAACTTGTGTGTAGAAGGGGTGCCCCCATCTCCTCTATTTATAGTGGGAGGGGAGGGGAAGCCACCTTGGAGGAGGGGGCAGCCCTAGGGGTGGCGCCCTAGGGTTTCCCTCCCCTTAGGGCCGGCCATGGAAAGGGGGAGGAAGCTTCCTCACCTAGGAGGAAGCTTCCTCCTAGGGCGCCCCCCCTTGGGCCTCTTTGGTCCAAGTGCTCCCTCCCCCACTTGGGCCTTCCAAGTGAGAGAGGGCCCATTGGTATTAAATCTATTTTATTAATTCCAAAACAATTTGGGAATTCACAATAAATAAATACTAAACATATTTAGACCATCCCATAACTTTTCCGGCCCTCCGGTTTTACCCGGTTTTCTCAAAACTCTTCCCGGTACTTTACCGGTGCCCCGAAACGATTCCGGTTTCTCTCTCCGATTAAATCTCAATCACTCCGGAACTTTTCTGGTGTGTTATACTCGTGCTCCTATCACTCTACTACTCAACAAATCTTCCACCCTTAAGTGTGTGACCCCATAGGTTCGGTAGAATACGGACATGAACCGGAAACTTATTTTTCCGCGGAACAATAACCGATAGCGGAGCCATGGACACCCATAACGGTTCCCGTACCGACATGAATATAAATTCGAGTGAACCACAAGCTTAACATGCCAGTCCTATTTGCTTCACGATACTATAAAAAACTTGAGGTGATATCTATTAGGTATCCGCATGATTAACCATTAACCATTATACCAAGTCATCCTCCTTCTCGTTTTGTTCCATTTTCTCGTTTAGTATTCCGGTATCCCTTGTGATCAATTCACGGTGTCTGGCCAGACGATGTTGGATGCCGTATTACCGAGAGGACCCACAAAAGTATCTCTCCATCGTTAGAGGAGCAAATTCCAAACTCGAATCGTTAAGTCCCCTGACACACTTTCGGGTGTGAGTGATCAAAGCCGTTATTGCCACGCCTGTTACGGGTGGTGTTGGGACAGTGTCAAAATCCACCCTCTGGCATGAAGTTACGAAACAATCTTATGGTCATGAAGGACACATGCATATTAAATTTAGATGATTTTACTTATAACATGGAAACGATGTGATCTCAAAGTATATCATACAATTGGGTCGGTTCAGCACCCTTGTTCTGGCAACAATGTGCTCCCATGTGTTACCGGCATTTCCAATGCCCTATGAACAGGAAAAGATGTCATCCATAACACACGGGTTAGTCCTAGAGGCAGACTAATAACACTTGGTGTTTATACTCCACACCTGCATATGGGTTTTCCTCCGGAGGCATTTAACATGCTTGGCAAACCTCCGCATGAGCCATTGCAGTTATAGCACACACATATAAACATTAATAATGAACCTGGAATTATAATAATACAATTTATTATTGCCTCTGGGGCATAATTCCAACATGTAGTTCATAGGTATGTCTTGTTTCATTAACACGACAAGTGAATCATGAATATTATTTTGCACAAGGGCAAATATGTATTCTTGAATCCTACTTTGTTCAGTAAAAGCTTCCATCGAAACATCATGATCATTTATCATTAGTTTCTCATCTAATTATAGAGCTTTGCTTCCGAAACATATTCCGTTGTGCTACTCTGACATCTGGAGGCAAGGTCAATTACCTTGGTTAAAATTTCACTTTTCTTCCATTACCACATTTATCAAGAACAATTCTTGACAAACACCAAACTTAGAAATACAAGTTTTGCTCCTTTTGGTTCTAGTTGTGGAAGATGCATCCATAGATGTATAAGGATACACTACAAAGATAATTTATCAAATAAATCAAAATTCCTATAAACCCCTAACACACCATAACATATATAGTGTTGGTTTCCACGAACTCAGATGGTTTCCTATACTGAAGTGACTGTTTGCACATCAAATTAATAACTCTAAACAATAATAACGTAACTCGGTAAGAGATAACTTAGACCATACACTATTCAATAGAGTATGATTACGATGTTCAGACACATCAACAATATTGAAGTGTCCAAGCATTGTAATTTTGTGGAACAACTTTCACAAGTATTTATTCCCAAGACTAACTCAAAACATTTGTCATTTTGATCAAATCGTAGAGACTTGTCTTTATTGTTAATTTAATATCCATCTTTACTATGAAATCCCTTTTGATCATATCAAATTATTTCAGACTCGTGTTTCATTAGTGAATACACATATTCATCTAAGTCCACATACGAGGTTCAGGAAATAATGAAATTCACTACATGCTGATATACAATACATCACAATGTATGATATTTCAACAATCGGTACACACTCTGTTTTAGCAGAACGCGAGGTTTTAGTCATCTCACCTAAAGAGGCATGGTTTTCATGTGTCAAGAGATCAAGTATCCCAAGACTTCATCAAACCATTCATGACTTAAACTGTAGTGTCATTATTAAGTTTGGATAATTTCTTGGCATTACTATATTTCTTATAAATGATCTTACTACTTCATCAATATAACAATAACTCATTCATAACCGTAATGTGACCATAAAAGATATCATTCATAAAAGGAGAACAACTGACTTGTTTCTCACTAATATGAATAATTATCTTCGCAAGATGCAAGACACACTAATAGAGTTCACATTCAAACGATCATAAATTTATTCATATATTAATCAAATGATAGATGTAGAGGGAGAGTGTTGTCGACCATCAACTATCTTGATTACCGTCAGCACACATTGTCACCTCATCCCTTGCAAGCCACTCTAGCGCAGCAAGTTCAAGCATCGAATACTTAATCAACCGTAATTACTGTTTTTTGGGGAAAGACATTTATAACTTGTATATCAAATATACTTTCTCCATCAATGAATATTCCTGCATTGGTTCTACCTTCGAAGTTCTCAACTTTAACCTCGACCTCATGAAAGGTGAATGATTCTCCTAAATGACATGGTCTAGACGTGGTCTTTGTAGCTGGGAGGAAGCGGATGCAACTCCCCAACTATCGCAAAGTAACCAGTCAATTTAGTAGTCCAAGTTGTACACAAGGTGTTCATGTATCTTATACATTTTCCCAGTGACTTTCTCAGCAGGTTGTTCCTTGCACCATGGTTGAAAGAAACCCCGTCCATATACTCATATTCCATTACTCTGATTTGTGACCTAGTGCTTTCAAGTTCACCTAGAACGTCATACGTGTTGGTTAACATGCATTCACAATTCAGATTCATAGAATGAAGTATGGTGTATTGGACAATCATTCATAAGTGACGGTGAGTACGATACTCATCATCATCTTCCTTAATTACGGAGTTATCAGGTGTATCTCCTAGCTGTTCGTATTACGTTTAGCAAGTCATTACTAACGAATATGTCTCTAACGGTGTTGGTACACATAAACGAAGTAAGACCCATCTACCTTAAGTTCTTCATAACGCTAAAGATCCATAGTTATAAACATTTTGGGAAAGACATTATCTACAATGATATTTGCTAAGACATGAAGATTAAGTTCATAATATGTGGAGTTAAATTTTAATTAATTCTAAAACTCCCACTTAGTACAACATCTCTCAAATTTACTAAGTGATTACACAATCCTCGAAGACTATACCTCCCCCGATCGTCACGGCCATCAGTATGTTGTTTAAGGTAGGACATCATGCCAATCACATAATCTATGTGACTCGTGCTCGATCTTTCGATCTACTGTGTTCCAGGCCCACATCTACATATGTCAAGCTTGCCAATCCAACCTTAATGTTAGTTGTTCAGCAAGGAAATATCTGCATATGCCAGGCTTGCCAAACCCAACCTCATGCGAACGTCGTTTAATATGTGTGACACCCGATATGTACGGAATGTCGGCCGTATGGGAGATCCTTCCAGGCGGTGCCCATTAAGGGAGAACACAATGTTGGTATTCTGAGAGATTATCCTATTTATGCTACCGTCCTTATATCTAGCATATTAGCAAAACAGTATGCAACATTATAAATCATACAAGCTATGATTCCCCCCGACATGCAAATTAAAGTTGAAAACGCCTTTCTACTTTATCTTTTGCAAGTTTTACGTGGCTGCTAGGGGTTTCGAGAAAAAAAACCGTTTCTATCCAACGAAAACAAGCCACAACACCAATCCCGCAATTGTCTCTATTACACTCCTGTCGAGGCCCTCCGTTGCAAATGTCTTCGCAAAGATAATGTTAGAGAGACAGACACCCCCGGCCACTTATATGGTGCAAGCCATATGTCAAGCGTGGAACCAGTCTCGCGTACATGCGTAAGGTCGGTCGGGGTCGCTTCATCAGGACATTGCCGCAATGTTAAACGAGTACACGTGAGAGGGTAACAATTGGAGAATTGATGCCCACATACTAGACGTGTTCTATCCGTACAATACATCTACGCATAACCTTGATCATGATACCACTGTTGGGGTTCGAGGCAGAAAAATCAAAATTTTCATAACCTACGATACCCAATCCCAAGACCTATGCTATGGCGATGCAACTAACGGATGGAATAGGTCACATACCAGTATGTAGTTCGTTAAGCGGGAAACGTTCCCTCGTGAACGTGGTTGGTGTAGTCGTACTGGTAATCCCCGATAATGCGCAGCTCCACGATGACTCCAGTAGCCACCCGGTCCTTGAGACCGATGACGGGATTCCGTCCCCATCGGAACGTTGTCGGTGAAGACGTCGCGATACGGCCACGACGATGAAGTAGCGCCACAAGTGTAGCGCCTCGCGGGATTATACACATACAATATACCCGACGTCCCTCCGGGCTCCGAAACAGAAGAGCGGCAGAAAGAAGATGGATTCTGTCGCAACACTCTTTTAGGTATGTGCTAGGGTTAGCTTGGACCTTTGAATCATGTAAAAATTTCAAAAGAAATTAAGTTGGGGAAAAGAAAAGCCCTAATTGAATTTAATTCAAATGGCCAGACACAAATTTCTTCCCAAAATTCCTCTGTTTTTTAAAAGTCTTATAAATAAGCATGATCACATATAAAGTGAAGTGGGTCCCACTCCATGCTGCAAGATTTTTTAAAAAGTCCAAACAGTGCTTGGAAATTAAATAAACACCCTATTTTATTTGAAATTCAAATAATTTGAATTTCAAAAATCACCAAAATTTGGGAGTGGCTTTTATTATGTCACATAAGGCCATATTAAAGTTTTGGGATTTTACAAAATAGCTTTGGTATTTATTTTACTAAAGCTAAATAAATTACAGAAAGTTTAAAAAGAGAAATAAAGAAAAGGGGGCCTTACCTGTTCGGGCCCAACTCATCCCCCCTGGCCCAGCACCACAGCCCAGCCCACCACCCCTTCCTGTCGTCTTCCCTAGGCAGGCGTGCACGCAGGTGCGTGGCGACCATGTCATGGCTGCCGACGCCACTGTGGCGACCTGTCTGCTTCCCCGTCGACGACTACATGTACAGGAGGACCCCCTGGTCACCCCCCATCTATTTCCCCCTCTCCCCTCTCTCCTTCACTGTCTCCCGCGCCGGAATCTTGCCGCACCCGAGAGCACACCATCGCCGTCGTCACGCGCCACCGCGGCCAACAGCCACCTCCCTCCTAGCTGACCTGTCCAGGAGACTCACCGCCGCCGTCTTCGTCTTCTAGTGCCTTCAATCGAGCCCGAGGACCCCAGGAGGCGACGCCACCTCCAACAATTCATCGTCGGCCGCCGCGAGCTTCGTCGCCGGATTCCATCGCCACCGCGCCCTCCCACCTCTCACCGACGATGTCGTCGTGCTCAGGCTGAGGCCCTCGTTGTCTTGCCCCATCCCACACTCCTCACCGTGACTCATAGCCTATTCCTGCCCATTCCAGTGCTCCGGTCTCCACCGCGTAGCTCGCTGTCGCCGCCGTGGGCCTCCCGGTGACGCCGACCTGCTCTGGTGTGTGCGTGTGGCCGCAGGCATCCGTTTGGTGCAAACGGCGCACAAAATAGTGGCATGTGCCGCCCCCGCGCTGCTCCGCCGTGGCTTCTGGCCACCGGCGTCGAGCCACCGGCGATGTGCCGACGTGGCCACCATTAGGGGCCTAATCCCCTTGGTTAATTGACACCAGGTCAATGACAGGTTGGGCCCCAGCCCCCCTAATCCCCCCTGCTAATGAATTAAACGGGATTAACCCCCTGAGTCACTGACAAGCCTAGCCCACATGTCAGCCCCCCCCTACATCACAGTGACGCAAGCATGACACAATAAACTCTTTTCCAATTAAAAGAAATCCAGAAAATTCCAAATAATCAGTTAAATTTTGGAAATTCATAGAAAATTCATCCTAAATCGAAATTAAAACAAATAATATATGAAAAATTATAAGAAAAATTCAAGGATTATGAATATGGACTTTGTTTTCATGTTTGACCATTTTAAATTTGGCAACAGTTGCAAATGTGCATATGGCTTATTTTGTTCAAATATGGATTTTGAATTTGCAATTCTTTTGCAAAACACTTCATTTAAATGGAATTTTCCACAAACCAGTACCATATACATCATGTCACAACCTTATCATGTGCTTGAGAATTGTACTTTCGATGTGTTGCCCTTTGTTGATGATTGCTTCGGTAAACAGCGTTTCCGAGACGGAGGTCACCCCTGAAGCAGAAGATCGATAACCCGTGTATCGTCATCAAGGCAAGCAGACCCTCATTGATCTTGTCTATAAAACACAATTCCCTCTCATTATCTCTTATGCATGATTAGGACTTCACCATGATACGTTCTACCGCTAGTTGAACCCATTCCTCTGCATGACCTATCATTTCTGCCAAAGTATTAAGCAAACCTCAACCTAGCAGATCTAGGAGTTGCTTGTGATCATCATGTGGCCATTCATCCATGTTATGCTTATGCTATGCTTAGAGTTGTGGAAGCATTGGTCCATCTTGGGTGATGAATTGATGATGGTAGTAATCATGTTCATGTTACTTGTGATGAATAGGGTGTGGTGAATTTGACCTAAACAAGGTGGACGATGAGATGCTGTGTAGGAGTAAACAGTGGGTTGTCTCGTTGAACACTTCCCTAGACCCCGAGTTCTTGTGTTGTGATCCAAGACAAAGAGTACTACCACATGTTGGGAAAACGGATCCCCGCTCAGCCTACTAACTCACCCCAGTTCAAGTCCAGGAGTCACTAGTTCGGGTTTTCCATTTGGCATATGCATAGAAAAAGAATGAATGAAAGTTTGCATCATTTAGATATGTGGGTGGACCTGTGAGACAGTCAAACCACTTGCACAGGTGGCGTCTCAGTCGCCTACATCGTCTAGGTCCGTATCATTGACCCGGTCGGACTCTTGAGCGGTAAGCAACTCAGATAGTTGATTCCTGGATTAGAGTTGACTTTGAGGTAAAAGTTGTGGAAATTATCCTCGCCAACACCCGCTTGAAGGGTGACGAGATCTTGGCGGTAACCGATGGTTTCATGTGTGTAGCATTACACCCCTGCAGGGTTAACAAAACTATTCGAATAGTCAAGTCCGCGGTCATGGACTACTTGGAGACCTATGCTTGATTATTAGACAACTTCAATGGTTACTCTAAAATTGCAAAGATAAGCGTGATTGATGTGGCGTGCTTCCTCGTGGTGAAGTCGAGGAAGTATCCATAGTGGTGTATTGGTTGGAGACTTGGTAGTGGACTCGTGTACGCTTCTTACCTCATTTTGGTATTCGTAGTAAAGGGCTAGCCAAGGAAATGTTGGCACTTCTGCATTGAAACCCCACATCCCTTTACCTTGAAACTTGAGCATGAGTAGTATAGTTCTGATGTAAGTCTTGATGAGTACGTCTTTGTACTCACGTGTGCTTATTTTATGTTTTAGATGAGAACCCAGACCCCGATGGAGTCACCTTCCTGAAGCTCGATGTGGACTAAGCTAGTATAGTTCCAGACAGCTGTCTGGTCCCTTGTGGAGGGCTATGTATGTTTGAACAAGGCTTCTCTAAGCCATTTGTTAAGCTTGTCTGTACTCTGACCTAATTTGCTTCTGTTGTTTGATGTAATGTTAGATCACAGACTCGTGATTTCTTTGTGTACTCTATCTAAGTCAATAAAGATATACTTTGTAGAGTTCATGTGATGAGTAACTGTTGTTTACACTAGACATGTATGATGTGTGTATGTTTAAAACGTGCATGTCTTAGTATGGGGTTCGATAGCTTAGTTGTGTTCTTGCCGGCGGTCTTTCATACACCAAGTGGCCCTTAGATGTGCGCAGCTTGGGCATCGCGATGCGATTGCTCGTGACTCTGTCACATGGCACACTTTGTTGTATGATTGAGCCCGCCCGAGACCCCGACTAAGTGATCGAGATGGAGTCTGTTTATGTAATGTTATGATTCAATCGATAATATGGTTGAGGCGAGTTGTCTATGAGTATGAGATTTCACCACCCATAAGCATTTAGACTTGTGAGCGGACGATGAGGACCCTTCTCAGTTGATCATCCGGGCCTGGATGGGATACCCCTCACGTTCGAGCTTTCCGAGAGTGTTCTGTGCTTGACCGTGTCTTCTTAGAAAAGTGGGTACGACTCTCGGCTCTTCATATGATTGAGTTGTAGCAGGAATTACATGCTGATATTCCGGGTCCCGATAGACTTGATATCAGAGCAGGACTGTCTATAGGATTTTCAAACCCTTGGTCGAAGTCGAGTCTAGCATTCTATAGTTATATAGTTACTTGGGTATAAAGGGAACCACGTAAGGCTTATTTTTATCCTTACCCTCATCGATATGAGTTCTGATTCACCCTCATCTTTTCTACGGGAAGATAGGACTAGGCTCATCTATGTCTTACTAGGAAATCTCGTTGATTGCTTCCTTGTAGCCATAGGAACGTTATGTTTGGTTGTCTAGAGTCGTTGTGCTTCCTGTTTTGAGAGTTCCTATGTAAGTGTTGTTGTCATGTGTAAGAATTTCAGAAATGCATATGTACATGTACAAGCGGGTAAATGTGATATCATGTCCGCACAATGCTAAAAGATTGCTTTGAGATCCGTAAAAACTTTGCTAGGAACATTGCATATTTTATACAAAAACCAATGCAATGTACCTAATCCTTAAGGAAAATTCTTTTTTTCCAGTGAATTGAACCATGCATTTTCAAATCATATAGGAACCAATACGTAATAGCATATTAGTCATATGTTTTTCCTGCTCCTATGTTTTTAGAACCCAACAAAAAATGAAGCAATTTTAAGTTTCATTTCATATATGTTGGTAAAAAGTTATGGTATGTATTCAAATAACTACATCTTATGGAAGCTATAATAAAAATAAACGCATAGTGAAAAAAATATTGAAATTTTTGGCAAAAATCTCAAACAACAACGCAGGGATAAGATATCACATGTACCCGCTTACACATGTACCCGCTTACACATGTACAAAATCCGCACTCTAAGAATGTTCACTTCTCTTACAATTACAGCTGTTATACTGTCCGAGTCATTCCAGGTTTCTTCATAATCTGATGCGTTTGCAAAATCTTTCTCTCTATTTCGGATGTCTTTCCATAATATTTGTTAGGTGGCATACCCTATAGTTCCATAGAGTTTGTTGTAGATTTTCTTCTAGAAACCTATATTGATGCATTTGTAGTTCTTCCTCCCACTTTAGATGTTTTCTAGGCAGAATAACCACACTGACCATCGTGTTGGGGTACTTTGCTACTCTGACATATCTATTGTAGCCCCTAGTAAGCCATTGTCATCCTCAAGAAAACCACCCACTAATCCAACCCCGTCTTTCTAGTCACCCGACAGATGTGTAGAATTCATAGTTGACCTTATGCCAGGCACAACCCCAATTTCCAGATGCCCATATAGAATGGCCCCACATGAGTTAGCTGAGCTTAAAATCCAACTCGAAGCTTTGTTGGCAAAAGGCTTCATCTTCCCGAGCTCATCGCCATGGGGATGACCCGTTCTGTTCGTAACGAAGAAAGATGGAACATAAAGGATGTGCGTAGACTATCGCCAGCTAAATCTAGCGACGATAAAGAACAAGTACCCACTGCCCAGGATCAATGATCTTTATGATCAACTTGCTGGATCCTCAGTCTTCTCCAAGATGGATTTGAGATTAGGCTATCATCAAATCAAAATCTGAAACGAGGACATTCCCAATACGGCTTTCAGTACCCGATATGGTCTTTACGAGTTCACCGTCATGTCCTTCGGTTTAACCAATGCCCCCGCCACATTCTCGCGCTTGATGAATTCGATCTTCATGGAGTACTTAGTGTAACACCCTCAGTTGCTTGTAACAGTAACCATCCTTACTGTTGATCATCACTGTTGAGTTATCACTGTTGATTCCTTGACCCTGTTCAAACTTTGTGATGCTAATGATCAAAACCTTGATGTGGGTGATCAACACCCCATGCACCATGTACTTGAGCCTTAGGATAAAAACCCCAAAGTCAAAACCCTAAAACCCCTTTTGGTGGATAATAAAAACTTGGTGGAAATTAAACCTTGCTCAAAAATCATGAAACCATTTTTGTAAATTGCCTAAAATCATTATAATCATGTTGGACCAACTTTGGTAATTTTTGGAGTTATGAAAAATCCCAAACAATTATAACAGTAGCTTGTAAGGTCCTTTTTAATCATAAAATATTTAAAAGAAATACCCACTGAGTTTTAAAATGCACCAAACCTTTTGTGTCACCTACATGTGACATACACCTAATTTAGAAACCACTGGCACCTTTTATAAAAATGTTTTAGCATTTAAATTAATTGTTTCTAGCAGTAACAGAAAAGGAAAAAGGCAAATAAAAGAAAATGGTTATTCCTCGCCTGGGGCGAGGCCCACCCCCGGCCCACCCCTGCTTTCTCTTCTTCCTCCCGGCAAAGTGGCCATGCCGCGCATTCGTCGCCGACAAGCCGACCCCCCCCCTCGCCTCTCACCTGCTCCCCTGCCCCGTGGAGTCGTCGCAGTCGTCGATAAAGCTCTCCCGCAAAGCGTGGATCTCACGTGCCCCTTTTCCCCTTCCCCTGCATCTCGCACTCATCAGAGCAAAACTGCCCGACGCCGCCATGGCCACCTCGACGAACCACCGTGGCCATTGACCACCTTAGCCCCCGCAACCGTGTCCGGAGTGCTCGAAGACGACGTCCTCGCCATCACGCAGAAGCTCCCGTACCCGGAGCCACCACTGCGCGCGCGATTGCTTCGTCTTCAACCTCGGCTCCGGAGAGATCCCCGACCGATTTCGGCCGCTCCGAGTCACCATCGAGCCCACTCTCTCGGCTACAACACCCCGGTGAGCAGTCGCACCTTCCCCAACCCCCCATAGACGCCCGCCTAGCCTGTAGCCGTTACCCCCAATTGCGTGAGTTCTGGCCGCCGCCATTGATGGCGTGGCCGAGCTCCCAGGGCACCGTAGCGCACGCCAGTGGCACCCGCGGGTTAGTGGTAGACCGTAGGCTCGATCTCGCGCTTTGGAGTGGACGAAAACACCGCGTGCTACATTCTGCCATAGGAGCCCGACGTCGGTTCCGCCATCGACGACCTAGCGCTCCCCTCCGGCCGCCCCGGTTCATGCAGACGGCACAGATCGACGCGGCTTCGAGTTCTTCGTCGAATGCCGCAAGCGGCGTCTCAAACGGCGCTCGGAATCGCGAGATAGCTCGACCTCGCCGCCGGCGAGCCTCTGGCGAGCTTACCGGAGTCGCTGATCGGTGGGTCCTCCCTGTCAGGTTTTCTGTTAGTGGCTAATGAGCCACTGACAGCCGGGCCCCACCTCCTGCTAATTATCTCTGTTAGGACAAACAGAAAAATAACCATTTGGTTAATATGTCTCACTGACAGTGGGCCCTGGCCATTTAACTTAATTAAACAAGTTTAGTTAACACTCGAGTCAATGACACCTGGGCCCCCTTTGTCAGTTTGATTTTTAAAAGAATTTAAAAGAAAATTCCAGTGGCTGACATGTGGGCCCAGAGGCTATTTTGATTTATTAAAATGTTTTATAAATAAACAGAGGCTGACATGTGGGTCCCACATGTCAGGCACTGTTTTGGATAATGTATTGGATAATGTTGAATAAATAATAAAAGAAATTCAGAAAATCATTTAAATAATTTAAAACTTTGAAATTCGATAACTTTTAAACCGTAACTCAGATTCAAAAACTTTATACATGAAAATTGATCAGAAAAATATAACTAATACGAATACGCTATCAGTATGTCTATCACACCCGTCAAACACAACGAACATCGAACCGTGCCCCTCCGGACCGTCAGTCCGATAAATTGTCCGGTACTGCTAAAGTACCCGGATGAATTTATTTCGAACACGAAAGTTGTTCGGAATAGATCAACTAACCCGGATACACCACCCACACATGTATCGGATGTCCACGACACCTCCGGCATGATAACTCCCCCCTCCGGACACCTTGTCTGATAATCACCCGGAGCTGGCCGTTCATCCCCGGATGAATTTCCGTTTCGAGCAACGTGCATTGCACTGCGTTAGAACACCGTTAACATTTCATCTTTCATGTCATGCATTTGTTTGTATATGCTTGCTGTGTATTTACTGTTTCTTCCCCCCTTAATCTCCGGTAGACCCCGCTGCTGCCGTTGACTACACCGCTGCTGATTACGACTACTTCGTCGACGACCCTCCTACTACCGTCGAGCTTCCAGGCAAGCAGAGCCATTCTCTCCCCCAGATATCGCCTATATTTCCGTACATTTCTTGCACTAGGCATTGTTACTGCTGCTGCTACGTTACAATCCTATTCAATTGCATAGCCTGATTTTGTCGCCCCTTGATGTGCCTTCCTTATCCTATGCTGCCTATTATTATTATGCATTTTCAGCAGTGAGCCCTGCGCATTGTTAGCTAGGATTAGATAGAGGGCCGTGATCACTCAGGAGAGTGAACGCGGATACAGTTATTATAGCTGCACAGGTACGGTACAATGCAGACACCGCCTGAGGCCCCTTAGCTCGGCTCTGCCGAGCCACCATCAAGTGTGAGCTATCAAGGAGTAATCCTTGTACTCCACTCGTTGCTGACTCTGTATAGCCGTTCTAGTTACCTGAGTAACGGTTGTCCTTCAGGTAAGAAGTCGGGCGACCCAACGGTGTCCGCGAGAAGTATTGCGACGGGACGACAGGGAGGGTACGACCAGTATACCGGTGTGCTTGCCCCCTGATCGTTGGCCGCGAGAGTTACCAAACCACGAAAGTCGAGCTCCTCCAGGAGCACACGCGAGACAAGGTAAGGAGACGGTTCACCTTGTTGGTAACCGCAGTGACTTGGTGGGCCGACGGGGCAGGCACCGATGTACTGGTGATCCTGGCTGCTGTCGTTGTCCGCGGGTCAGTTAAGTCGAGGCAACGATAACGGTTGTCACGCAGGTTAATTAAATGCTAAATGGTTCAGTGAATGTCTTGAGTTGGCTATATGCCATGTAAGCACTACCTACCCGTGGGAATTACGAGTTATGGGCTCCTCTGCTTCGTAGTGTCGTCTGAGGACTCTTCATACGTCAGCAGTACCGCGGGCTGATTGCCGGGAAGTGGTGTTGTCTTATTTGCTCGCGCGGTGGTGTCTTATTTGGATTTGCTTTAACTTCACCGGCCAGCCACGCACCATGCAGGAGTACGTTCGGGTTGGGGTCCAAGGCCCGGCGTACTTAGGATTTAGACCGGCGGATGGCCTCTCTGTTGAGTTTGAAAGATGGGCTATGAAGTATCGGATAGCCTCGATGGAGCGTACCCTAACAAGGTTCCCGCCACCCTGGAGATCCGTGCGTGTAGCGTAACACAAGTGCACCCCTGCAGGGAAGATTAATCTATTCGAATAGCCGTGTCCAAGGTAACAGGACGCTTTATGCTGAAGCTGGATCTTACCACTAGAAACTATTATTATTAAACTGTATGGTTCCGGGTTTTCTTCCTCGCGGGGATGTCGAGGAGGTGAACTCGGAGGCATTGTTAATTATTACAACTTATTATTATACAATGCTGCAGCAACTTCTGCTGCATTCTTACTTATGCTTTATATAAACTGTTGGCTGATTCTTACCTCATGCTGCAAGACATCGTCGGAAGATGCTAGTCTTCGTTAGGCCTAGCTTCTTACCCTTGCTCTGGATTTCTGTCTTTCAGTCCACTATATACAACCTCTTCTTTCCGTTGATACAATGCATATTGCTTAGTAGCGGACGTAAGACTCGCGGGTATGCTAGATACTCACCTTTGCTTTATTTCCCCTTTTTCGCTTTGCCTGATCGGCCGCTGCAGTCGATGTTGGAGCCCAGGAGCAGGAGTACCCCGGAGGCGACTACTACGACGTCGATTTCCCCGTTGACCAGGAGTAGTTCGGTGGATCCCAGGTAGGAGGCCTCGCCTTTTCGATCTGTATCTCTGATGTGATTTGTGCTAGCCTTCTTAAGGCAAAACTTGACTAACTATGTCTATACTCAGATATTATGGCTTGTATGACTTATGTATTCGGGTCCGCGTGACCCCCTCTATTCTAACATATTTGTTTATCCTTTTGTGTTTAGTGTTGTGCTGTGATATTCTCACCGTGGCACCCTAATCTCAGCCGTGTACCCTGCGTGTATGATTACTGTACACGGATTGATTTTGGGGGCGTCACACTTAGATAAATTCATTGTAGTTTATCTTGATGACATTCTCATCTACTCAAAGGACGAAGAAGAGCACGCAGAACATCTTAGGCTGGTATTGATGAAACTTCGAGAGCGTCCCCTTTATGCCAAGTTCTCTAAGTGCAAATTTTGGCTACCAGAAGTGACCTACTTAAGCCACGTGATTTCTGCCAAAGGCATTGCTGTCAATCCCCAGAGAGTTCAGGCCATCCTTGATTGGACTCCACCTGAATCGGTTAAGCAAGTTAGGAGTTTTATTGGCCTAGCAAGCTACTGCCGCCACTTCGTTGAGAACTTCTCCAAAGTTACAAAGCCTCTAACTGAACTCCTCAAGAAAGATAAGAAATTCCAATGGACCCCCAAGTACGAGGAAAGCTTTCAAGAGCTAAAAAGAAGGTTGACTTCTACACCCGTACTTGCACCTCCAGACACCAAAAAGGATTTCAGGATCTATTGTGACGCTTCAGGCAAGGGTTAGGATGCATACTTATGCAAGATCTCCATGTGGTAGCATACGCTTCGCGCCAGTTGCGTCCACATGAAGAAAACTATCCTACCCATGATCTTGAATTCGCTGTCGTAGTTCATGCCTTAAAGACTTGGTGACATTACCTCCTTGGCAATCGTTTTGAGATTTATTCCGACCACCAAAGCCTCAAATACATATTCACCCAGCCAGATCTTAATCTCAGGAAAAGACGCTGGATAGAGCTGATAAAAGATTATGACTTAGGAATTTCTTTCACCCCAAGAAAGGCCAATGTCATGGCTGATGCACTAAGTCGTAAGTCGTATTGTAACAACCTCATGTTACAACAGTATCAACCACTTCTTCATGAGGAATTTCGAAGGGTCAATCTTGAGATAGTTCCTCATGGCTTCCTTTCTACCTTGGTGGTGAAACCAACTCTTGAGGATCAAATCATAGTTTCCCAAAGGCGTGCACGAGGTGTTCGCCTGATCAAGGAGAACATTGCTAGCGGAGTTGCTAAATGTTTCTCCACATATAGAAAAGGAACGGTATTCTTTGAAAATCTTTTAGTAGTACCGAAGAATAAGAACCTTAGACAACTGATCCTTAGGGAAGCTCATGACACTCCCCTCTCAATTCATCCCGGTAGCACAAAAATGTACCGAGATCTACGCAAGAGATTTTGGTGGACTAGGATGAAGAGAGACATTGCTCAATTTGTTGCCGACTGTAATGTTTGTCGTCGCGTCAAGGCAGAACATCAAAGACCTGCTGGTACTCTTCAACCTTTGCCTATTCCCAAGTGGAAATGGGACAAACTCGGTATGGACTTCATCACTAGCTTTCCAAAAACCTAGAAATGAAATGATGCCATCTTCGTTGTCATTGATCGACTATCAAAAGTTGCTCACTTCCTTCCAGTTCGCGAGTCTATAACTGCAAGCCAGTTAGCGGACTTGTATGTCTCTAGGATTGTGTCTCTTCATGGTGTTCCTTTGGAAATTAATTCTGATTGTGGCAGCCTTTTCACCTCTAGATTCTGGGGAAGTTTTTAGAATACTATGGGAACTTGTCTCTCCTTTAGCACAGCTTTCCATCCTCAGTCTAGTGGTCAAGTTGAAAGGGTTAACCAAATTCTCGAAGACATGCTCAGAGATTGTGTTATCTCTTTCGGAAAGAATAGGGAGAAATCTCTTCCATTTGCCGAATTTGCTTATAACAATAGTTTCCAATCTAGTCTGAACATGGCTCCTTTTGAACTCCTCTATGGACGAAGATGTCAAACACCCCTAAACTGGTCAGAAACTGGTGAAAGACAATTTTCTGGACCAGATATGGTCAAGGAAGCAGAAGAGAAAGTTCGCATTGTTCATGATCAATTGAAAGCAGCCCAGTCTCGTCAGAAAAGCTACTATGATCTTCATCATAGGCAAGAAAGCTACAATCTGGATGAGAAGGCTTACCTTCCGGTTACTCCTCTGAAGGTAACCCAAGGATTCGGTATCAAAGTCAAGTTGGCCCCGCGTTACATTGGACCTTTCCGCATTCTTGCTAAACATGGAGAAGTTTCCTACCAACTTGAACTACCCTGCACCTTTCCCGAGTACATGATGTATTCCATGTGTCACAACTCAGGCGTTGCTTCAAGGACACCATCCGCAAAGTCGACCATGAAATTCTTGATCTCCAAGATGACCTTTCTAATCGAGAGTACCCTGTTCATATTCTTGATTCAGCAGAGTGTGTTACACGTTGTCAGAAGATCAAGTTTCTGAAAGTGCAACGGTCACACCACTCCGAGAAAGAAGCTACATGGGAAAGAGAAGACTGCCTCCGTGTCGAGTACCCCACCTTCCCCCTGACGACTTCTGAATCTCGGGACGAGATTATTTTGAGTGAGGGCGAGTTGTCACAACCCTCTTTTAGGTATGTGCTAGGGTTAGCTTAGACCTTTGCATCATGTAAAAATTTCAAAAGAAATTGAATTGGGGAAAAGAAAATCCCTAATTGAAATTAATTAAAATGGCTAGACAAAAATTTCTTCCAAACATTCTTCGGATTTTAAAAAAGTCTTATAAATAAGCATGATCACATATAAAGTGAAGTGGGTTCCACTCCATGCTCCAAAAGTCCAAACAGAGCTTGGAAATTAAATAAACACCCTATTTGATTTGAAATTCAAATAATTTGGATTTCAAAAATCACCAAAACTTGGGAGTGGCTTTTATTATTTCACATAAGGCCATATTAAAGTTTTGGGATTTTACAAAATAGCTTTGGTATTTATTTTACTAAAGTTAAACAAATTACAGAAAGTTTTAAAAGAGAAATAAAGAAAAGGGGACCTTACCTGTTTGGGCCCAACTCATCCCCCTAGCCCAGCACCACGGCCCAGCCCACCACCCCTTCCTGACATCTTCCCAGGCAGGCGTGCACGCAGGTGCGTGGCGACCATGTCGTGGCCGCAGACTCCACCACGGCGACCTGCATGCTTCCCCGTCGACGACTACGTGTCCAGGTGGACCCCCTGGCCACCCCCCATCTCTTTCCCCCTCTCCCCGCTCTCCCTCACGGTCTCCCGCGTCGGAATCTCTCCGCACCCGAGAGCACACCGTCGCCTCCGTCACGCGCCACCGCTGCCAACGGCCACCTCCCGCCAAGCTAACATGTCCAGGAGACTCACCGTCGCCGCCTTCGTCTTCCAGTGGCTTCAATCGAGCCCGAGGACCCCTAGAGGCGACGCCACCTCCAATGATTCATCGCCGGCCGCCGCGAGCTTCGTTGCCGGATTCCGTCGCCACAACGCCCTCCCACCTCACCGACGACGTTGTCGTGCTCAGGGTGAGGCCCTCGTTGTTTTGCCCCATCCCGCGCTCCTCCCCGTGACCCGTAGCTTATTCCCGCATGTTCCAGTGCTCCGGCCATCGCCGCGTAGCTCGCCGTCGCCGCCATGGGCCTCCCCGGTGACGCCGGCCTGCTCTGGCGTGTGCGCGTGCCGCGGGCATCTGTTTGGTGCAAACACTGCACCAAATGGTGGCCTGTGCCGCCCCCGCGCTGCTCCGCCGTGTCTTCTGGCCATCGGCGTCGAGCCGCCGCCGACGTGCCGACTTGGCCACCATTAGGGGCCTAATCCCCTGGTTAATTGACCCCAGGTCAATGACAGGTGGGGCCCCAGCCCCCATAATCCCCCCTCTGTTAATGAATTACACGGGATTAACCCCCTGAGTCACTGACAAGCCTGGTCCACATGTCAGCCCCCCCCCTACGTCATAGTGGCGCAATCATGACACAATAAACTCTTTTCCAATTAAAAGAAATCTAGAAAATCAGTTACTTTGGAAATTCATAGAAAATTCATCCTAACTCCAATTAAACAAATAATATATAAAAAATTATCAGAAAAATGCAAGGATTATGAATATGGTCTTTGTTTTCATGTTTGACCTTTTTAAAATGGGGCAACAGTAGCAAATGTGCATATGGCTTATTTTGTTCAAATATGGAGTTTGAATTTGCAATTCTTTTGCAATACACTTCATTTAAATAGAATTTTCCACAAACCAGTACCATATACATCATGTGACAACCTTATCATGTGCTTGAGCATTGTACTTTCGATGTGTTCCCCTTTGTTGATGATTGCTTCGGTAAACAGCGTTTCCGAGACGGAGGTCACCCCTGAAGCAGAAGATCGATAACCCGTGTATCGTCAGCAAGGCAAGCAGACCCTCATTGATCATGTCTATAAAAACCCAATTCCCTCTCATTCTCGCTGATGCATGTTTAGGAGTTCACCATGATACGTTCTACCGCTAGTTGAACCCATTCCTTTGCATGACCTATCATTTCTGCCACACTATTTAAACAAACCTCAACCTAGCAGATCTAGGAGTTGCTTGTGATCATCATGTGGCCATTCATCCATGTTATGCTTATGCTATGCTTAGAGTTGTGGAAGCATTGGTCCATCTTGCGTGATGAATTGATGATGGTATTAATCATGTTCATCTTACTTGTGATGAAAGGGTGTGGTGAATTTGACCTAAACAAGGTGGACGGTGAGAGGTTGTGTAGGATTACACAGTGGTTTGTCTCGTTGAACACTGCCCTAGGCCCCAAGTTCTTGTGTTGTGATCCAAAACAAAGAGTGCTACCACATGTTGGGCAAACGGATCCCCGCTCGGCCTACTAACTCACCCAGTTCAAGTCCAGGAGTCACTAGTTCGGTTTTTCCATGTGGCATATGCATAAAAAAGAATGAATGAAAGTTTGCATCATTTAGATATGTGGGTGGACTTGTGAGACAGTAAAGCCATCTGCTAAGGTGGCGTCTTGGTCGCCTGCATCGTCTAGGTCTGTATCATTGACCCGGCCGAACTCTTGAGCAGTAAGCAACTCAGATAGTTGATTCCTGGATTAGAGTTGACTTTGAGGTAAAAGTTGTGGAAATTATCCTCGCCAACACCCGCTTGAAGGGTGACGAGATCTTGGAGGTAACTGATGGTTTCATGTGTGTAGCATTACACCCCTGCAGGGTTAACAAAACTATTCGAATAGCCGCGTCTGCGGTCATGGACTACTTGGAGACCTATGGTTGATTATTAGACAACTTCGATGGTTACTCTAAGATTGCAAAGATAAGCGTGAGTGCTGTGGTGTGCTTTCTCGTGGGGAAGTCGAGGAAGTATCCATGGTGGTGTATTGGTTGGAGACTTGGTAGTGGACTCGTATACGCTTCTTACCTCATTTTGGTATTCGTAGTAAAGGGCTAGCCAAGGCAATGTTGGCACTTCTGCATTGAAACCCCACCTCCCTTTACCTTTAAACTTGAGCATGAGTAGTATAGTTCTGATGTAAGTCTTGCTGAGTACGTCTTTGTACTCACGTTTGCTTATTTTATGTTTTAGATGAGAACCCAGACCCCGATGGAGTCACCTTCCTGAAGCTCGACGTGTACTAAGCTAGTATAGTTCCAGACAGCAGTCTGGTCCCTTGTGGAGGGCTATGAATGTTTGAACAAGGCTTCTCTAAGCCATTTGTTAAGCTTTTCTGTACTCAGACCTAACTTGCTTCCGTTGTTTGATGTAATGTTGGATCATAGACTCGTGATCTCTTTGAGTACTCTATGTTAGTCAATAAATATATACTTTGTAGAGTTCATGTGATGAGTACCTATTGTTTACACTAGACAAGTATGATGCGTGTATGTTTAAAACATGCATGTCTTAGTGTGGGGTTCGATAGCTTAGTTGTCTTAGTGTGGGGTTTGATAGCTTAGTGATCGGGCTGGAGTCTGTTTATGTAAGTGTTATGATTCAATCGATAATATGGTTGAGTCGACTTGTCTATGAGTATGGGATTTCACCACCCATAAGCATTTATACTTGTGAGTGGACGATGAGGACCCATCTCAGTTGATCATCCGGGCCTGGATGGGATGCCCCTCATGTTCGAGCTTTCCGAGAGTGTTCTGTGCTTGGACTTGTCTTCTTAGACAAGTGGGTACGGCTCTCGGCTCTTCATATGATTGAGTTGTAGCAGGAATTACATACGCATATTCCGGGTCCCGACGGATTCGGATCCCGATTCCAGCAGCACAACGACGTGCGTATGGTGGAGAAATCCCCAACCAAGTGTAGACTCCAAACAAGGGGATTCCACTAGAGGAAGGAGAAAGGAGGAAGAAAGAGAGAATTTATTGGATGAATAAAAGAGCACCCCTACCCCTCCTTATACCTCATATAGTCTAAGGAGGGGGGGCAACCTCTCTCCCTCCCCGAGCTGGGACTAATCCTACCTAGGACGGGGTGGCGCACAAAATAAGGGAGGTGGGCCCTCTCTTGGCGCCATGGCCCATGGGGGGAAGACTCCCTCTTCCCCTAATGGGCCCTATGAGGCCCATGTGCCTTTTAATTCATTATATAATTATTTAAATCAGATTTTTAATATTTAATCCATTAATTAAATACTAAAACATATTTAAATAACATTTGGAACGATTCAAAACCTCCAGAAATATTTCTGGCCTCCACCGGAAACAATTCTTGTGTTCTCTCCTATTTCTCCGGTGATCCCGAATCAATCCTTAATGCGTCGAATACCCTTAAGTGTAACACCCTACGGTCTGGGAAACAATAGAAATGATCGAGACAATCTCATTGATCAATGACTAATCAATTGGACCTGGTTACAATCCTTGATAGCCCCTGCGCTTCCATCGAATGAAACTTCATCGCTGTTGGATCCGTTTAACATTGAGCATTATCCCTTTGTCCTGCGGTACTTTGCTTGTCCAAGGTTTGATCATCGTTATCCAATATACCTAGTTCATCCTCGTTACCGACAAACAAGTTTACTCGTTCCCGTGATATTACAACCATGTGACCTAGTCACAAGATTGCGCAATCTTTATGATGTAATATCACCGAGTGGGCCCAGAGTACCTATCTGTCATTCGGATGGACAAATCCCGCTTTGATCTATTTGCACACTCATCAACACATCTATTTCGGATACCCAAAGTACACCGTTATGGCCAGCATATTTCGGTCAGGCGGTGGGTTGCAAATCAAAGCATCCTCATAGATAGAAATTAAGTATGATCATTACGGTCAAAGGATCTGGTCACTACGTTGTAGTTATCACACTGTTGAACTATGTGACTTGATCACATTGCAACACTTCTGGTGGGTGTATGTCCATCATATCATTCTCCCGATGATACGACTCCATTGTCAACAGCTTAATTTCTCATGATCAGGAAACCTTGATCATCAATTGCCCAATGGACTAGTATACTAGAGTTAACTAGGGACCTGGTTGTTTGTATACCACACGTGTATTAAGGTTTCCGCTTAATACAGTTATAGCATGGTATAAAATTTATTATGAACTAATTGAATATGCCAATAAAAGATATTTTATTTTCTTCTTGGGCACATTCCCAACACAAAATGGATCAAACAAACAAAGGGTTCTTGCGTGTGATGAGAGGTAGTTGCTGGCGTGAGAGTTGACGGGTGTAGTTTTGCTTGCTTCCCCAGCAACGGCGCCAGAAATTTTCTTGATACGCGAGAGATGATAATGGCTTCTCGCCTTTCGTTGGTTACCCCAAGTGGAAGGTGAGATGTAGGATAGCAGAAAATTACCCCTATGTAGAGGATAGGGTTTGTCTCCCGTAGGACTCCGGTGATGATAAGTAGGTGTCAGCGGCGCACCTAACGCGGACCTGCACACAACACAATTAACTTTGCTCCCAACGAAGTTCAGAGAGGTTGTCAATCTCTCCGGTCTTTTTGTTTACAAAGGATAAAAAACACAGGATAACGATAATGATAGCAACTGAAAGTAAATACTGAAAACCAAAATAGCTTGTAAACAATGCTGAGAATATGGAACGGGGTCCCGTGATGTTCACTAGTGATGTCTCTCTCCCAAAAGACGATAAAACTACTATGCGAGGTAAACAAATTACAGAAGGGCAATTGACAGGATTATAAACGCACCACAATGCTAACTATGCTACAAAAGAAAGGAAGAGGCTCATAAGCATGGGAAGTACGCCAAAATAAGTAGACTGAAATCCATCTGCATCTACTACTAATCATCCACCTTGAGATATATATCCAGAACATCTCGCTGCTATTAAGTTGCGAGCCCCACCCAAAGAATAAACCCAACGAAACAGACAACTGCATTAAAAAGAACTTTGCGTAAAATAAACTATCCTTGCAACCGCGGTTACAAGCACCGTAGTTTTCCCCCTTGTGGCCACGACACATCCCCTAGACTCATGTTTATGTCACTCAAGCGTGTCATCAGGGGGCATGTACCCACAATCGAGCATAACGTTCCCTTTTAGAGTCACTACCTACTACTTGGCCAAAGCAATAAACAGCAACGGAGAACATGCAAGAATTACTTAGTAACAAAAATATAAGAGATAAAAACCAAATATATTACTCTATCACAATCTGAACATAATCTCATAATCCATCAGATCCCATCAAACTCAGCATGGCAACAACACATATGTTCCTCGATCATGTAGGACAGATCACGAGGTCTAAACCATGAAGAACAAACAGGGGAGGAGAACATCACATAGCTACTGATCACGGACCAATGGTCCAAGGTAGACTAATCACGGCACATCCGGGAAGCGTCCATAATGGAGGAGAAGCTCCCGGAGGTCAATCCTTCCTCCGGTAGGGTGTCAGGAAGGGTCCTGACGGTGCTTCCGATCTTGGAAGCGCGGCGGCGGCCGAACAGAGGCGAGTTTGCGAAATAGGGTTCTGTCTTCAGAGTTTCCCCGTGATTGAGATTAAATAGGCGAAGGGGGGCAGCCAGGGGGACCACCAGGGGTCCAGGCGCTCCCCTGGCCGCGCTAAGTGGTCGCCTGGGAACCTGGTGGTGGCCCCTGGCCCTCCTTCGGGGTTCGGGAAGCTTCCGGTACGCTGATTTTTTATCTGATTTTTCCCGGATTTTTTAGCACTTTTTATATGGGGGAAAACTGAAATAGAAAAACAGCAATAAACATGAACTGGAATTGGGGTGCACTGAGTTAGTAGGTTAGTCCAAATATGATCAAAAGTGTATGAAAGTGTATCTAGATCATAGCAATATCACACAAAACATGCATGGAGCGAGCAGAAATTATCGATACGTTTGGGACGTATCAACATCCCCAAGCTTGATTCATGCTCGTCCTCGAGTAGGTAAATGATAATAAACATAATTTCTGTGGTGACATGCGAGCAACCATATAATAACTTTGAAAAGTAAAGAAATCAAGGTGTGTAATTCAATTCAAGTCATAACATGCAAGAGTCTATATTAGCATTGAAACAAGTAACAAAAGAACATTAGGTGCAAGAGCTCTCGCCTTCCGTGACTCGAATGTCTCCAAATGGTGTTTGTGTGCAAGAAAGGGGGTAGGGAATACGAGAAAAAAAGTATTTTTGTTGAGAACTCAATCTACTAAAGTTTCACACTTGGTCTTCTTTGGAATCTTATCTTGACTCGTCCCCAGAACACTAGCCAGGTACAAGTCAATTTGATCCACTCATTTTCGATATTTTGAGCACTCATGCAATGGATGAGCGTAAGCACGAGAGTTGACACTTAAGATGGCAAAGGGAGAATATAGTGGAGGAGGAAGACAAAAAGGATAAGAAAGGCTCACATCAATGAGGACAATCATAGGCGAGAAGGCCAAATGATAGATATGATGTGAGGAGTAGGGATTTCCATGCAACAGATGCACATATGAGCTGAAAAGCTCTCCGATGGAACTAGTGGGGTGCATCTAACTTTCTTGCTCATGAAGAACTAGAGCTCTTTTGAGGAGGATCAACCTTGGAATATGCAAGCCAAGTTCTATAGTGTGAAGGTCCTCACATAGCTATATGCATGATCATCTCTATGGAGTACAAGGATAAGAGGGAGTACTAGTGTGGATCTTTCAAAATGATAGTAGGGTTACCCCTTTCTCTCTTTTTATTTTCTTTTTCTCTTTTTCTATTTTTTGTATTTTTTGGTGGCCTCAATGGCTCTTTCTATTTAACTCTCATTTGTCCTCTTTGGGATCATTTATTTTGTCCACTTTGGGATCTTTTCCTCACTTAAGGGCAACACTCTAATTTACAAGAGGGTATAGAAGATCTTTGACACTTTACAAGGTACTCAAATCATAAAGAAGATGTAGCTATCATGATGTATGCAATGTATGCCGCTGCCAGTGTAGCAGGAACATGTATGACATGAAGATCAAGTCATGAAGAGGTGGATGTTGCATGGCAATATATCTCAGAAAGGCAATGGAAATGCCTTGATAGGTAGGTATGGTGGCTGTTTTGAGGAAAGATATAAGGAGGTTTATGATGACAGAGCCTATCACGTCAAGGGTTTGGATGTACCGGCGAAGGTGGACGCCAACTCTCGGAATGAGAAGAAGGCAATGCACGGCACACGAGAGGCTAGCAAATACGAGGAGGTGGAACTGTCAACTTTCAATACTTACATTCGTCCGAAGAACTCATGCACTTATTATTGGTAACTCTCAATCTAATAAAGTGGTTCACAAAGAGACAAGTACCCCGAGGAGGAGTGTATGGGGGTTCGGTTATCCTTGCGCATCCTCGACTCATGGTACGTGAGTGTACTCTGATATTTGATCCCTCCAAAGATTAGCGATCCATCTAGTAGCTAGAGTTCTCAACTAGTTTTGTAGGTTTTGAAAATAAACACGGATTGCCCAAAATATGACACCTATCACTAATAGGCTAGATCTCTTGACACCAAAATTTCAAACATTACTCACATCAATACCTCAAAACTATTGCAAGTTACTACTAAAATTAAATAGCAACCTCAATTACCTACTTTCAAGACAAGACACGACTCAGTGCAACAACCAACTCTCTTAACAAGATAAACATGAAAACAAAAGAGAGTTCCAGCAACAAACTAAAAAAAGCCAAGGATCTTGGTGAAGAAAAACTAAGACTGAAACTAAACATGGCGGTAGCTACGAAAAGATAAAGAACACACAATAGCAAAAAGATAGGCATGAAAAATCCTATGATGTGTTCTAGATTTTGAAAGTGGAGCGTGTTTCTCTCCCACACAAAGTAAGATGGGGTCTAACTTGTTATGAACAGCAATCAAAGCTAAAGAAAACTAAAAATAAAACCTAAGAGCGGGACGCTCCAAGCATAGCACATGACGCATGAAGTGATAAAAATATAGTGAGACGAAGGACGAACTAATGATTATTGATGGAGAAGGGGATGCATCGGGGCATCCCCAAGCTTAGACACTTGAGTCTCCTTGAATATTTATTGGGGAGGCATGGGGGCATCCCCAAGCTTGAGCGCTTGACACTCCTGGATCTTCTTTCATAACCTTCCATCGCACACTTGAAAACTCCCTTCATACATAACTCATCATAACCTGATTAGAGAGGTTAGTACCCTTACTAAAATAATTTTTCCCCACTGGATATAAAGATATTCTTGAATAGCTACTGTTTATCAAGATTTCCAAAAGGTTTTTGCAAAGAAAAAGCAAGCTTAAGGTTTGCAAAAGTAAGGAGAGACAAAACGTGGCAGAATCTGTGAAAAATAGAACAGCAGGTAGTAAAGATTTTTTTAGGGGTACTTATGCAACTCGAATAAAAAACTCAGAACATAAAAAAGTTCCGTGATTGTATAGAGCACGCTGTGTAAAAACTTCAGCTCAAAAATATGAACTGGTGATTTGATCCAATTTTTCCCGTCACGAAGACAGAATCTGTTTTCTGGACAGCATGTCACAACTTTCGCTTCCCTTGTCATATGAGGCTAGAACTTGGCACAAAGCTTGAAAATAAAGTTACAATGATGTTGCTACAGTAGTAACAATCATCAAGATCACTAAAAACAGAAGTAAAAACATCTTGGGTTGCCTCCCAACAAGCGCTTTCTTTTACGCCTTTAAGCTAGGCATAAGGCAAAAGAAGAATCAAGTTTTATCAAGAGAAAGAGAATAGCTAGCCCGTGTAACGGACTCAAAAGGTAACTTGATTTTATTTCTAGGGAAGTGTTTCATCCCCTTTTTGAGAGGGAATTGAAATTTTATATTTCCCTCTTTCATGTCAATGATAGCACCAACGGTGCGGAGAAAAGGACGTCCCAAAATAATTGGACATAAAGGTTCACACTCTATATCCATAATAATAAAATCAACGGGAACATAGTTGTCATTCACAATGATAAGAACATCATCGATCTTCCCCAAAGGTTTCTTTACGGAAGAATCGAAAATACTAACACCAAAAGAACAAGAATCAAAAGGTTTCAATTCAAACATATCGTACATTCTTTTGGGCATGACGGAGGTACTAGCTCCAACGTCACATAAAGCATAGCAAGAGAAGTTATTTAATTTAATTTTGATCATAGGGTCCCAACCATCATCTGATTTTTATCTGATTTTTCCCAGATTTTTGGAGAACTTATTATATGGGGGAAAACTGAAATAGAAAAACAGCAGAAAACAGGAACTGGCACTGGGGTGCACTGAGTTAGTAGGTTAGTCCAAATATGATCAAAAGTGTATGAAAGTGTATCTAGATCATAGCAATATCACACAAAACATGCATGGAGCGAGCAGAAATTATCGATACGTTTGGGACGTATCAGTAGTCGATTGAGTGTGACTCAATGTCCAGTACGGCCAAAGATAAGGAGGAAATGTCCACCGTTCCTTATGCTTCAGCCATAGGTTCTATCATGTATGCCATGTTGAGCACTTGAACTGATGTGGCCTTGGCGATTAGTCCGACTAATCGTTTCCAAAGAAACCATGGAAAGGAAAATTGGATAGTAGTTATGAATATCCCGAAGTACTTAAGAAGAACCAAGGATATGTTTCTTGTCTATGGAGGATGGGAAGAGGAGCTTGCCGTAAAAGGTTACATTGATGCAAGCTTTGATTATGATCCAGATGACTCAAAATTTCAATAGGGGTACGTGTTTATGGTGAATGGAGGCACGATTAGCTGGAGGAGTGACAAGCAAACCACGGTCGCTCAATATTCAATGGAATCGGAGTACATGGCTGATTCAGAAGCAGTGAATGAGGTGTTCTGGCTGAAGAAGTTCGTCATCGAACTGGGAGTGTTCCCTCGCATGCATGACCCTTTGAGCATTTATTACGACAACACGGGTGCCTTTGCTAATGCAAGGGAACTAAGGTTTCACTCTACAGCCAAGCACATTCTCTGACATTACCATGTGATAAGGGACTACGTCAGAGATGGTCACGTTAAGATTTGAAAAATAATACAGATTTGAATGCTGCAGACCCAGTGATAAAACCTCTTTCCCAAGCGAAGCTTGATCAACACCAAGACACTATAGGTGTTAGATTCTTACCAAATGTAATCTAGTTTATTTGTATTCTAGTGCAAGTAGGAGATTGCTGGAGATATGCCCTAAAGGCAAATAAATAAATATATTTTATTATCATATCTTAATTCTTCATAATAAGTTTTATACTATGCTATAACTGTATTAAGCGGAAACATTAATACACGTGTAGTATGTAAACAAACCAGGTCCCTAGTAACCTCTAGTCAACTAGTTCATTGGTCAACTGATGATCAAGGTTTCCTGTTCATGGAATATTTATGTCCATTCACAATGGAGTCATGTCATTAAGTAAATGATGTGATGAACACACACCCAACTTAAAGTATTGCAATAAGATCCAGTCACATAGTTCAACATTGCGATAACTTGGATAACGTAGTAACCTAATCCTTAGACCGTGATATCATATCTAATCACTATATCCAGAGGCTGCCTTAATTACATCAACTGTCTCACCGTAACAGGGTGATCGTAAAGGTGTAACTCAGGTATTCCAAAGGGATACGTTGAGGCGTATGTATCGAGATCAGGATTTATCCCCTTTGGGCCCACTCGATGAGATTGCATCTATGAAGCTTACAAGCATGTGACTAGGTCATGGGGATGTAACATCACAAAACGAGTAAATATGTTTGCCGGTAAGGAGATTGAACTAGATATAAGGATACGAAGATCAAACCTCGGACAAACTAAGTATCGTTGTGACAAAGAGATTAGGAATCAACGATTAAGATCCAAACGATGAAGTTAATTCATGGAAAGCACATGGGCCATCATGGGTTTCCAGATCTCGCTATTGGTCATTGATCGAAGAAGTGTCTCAGTCATGTCTGGAGAACTCCAGAACCGTAGGGTGGCACACTTAAGGATGAGTTAAGAATGAATTGTTCTCGAGTAGAGAGAGCAGGATAAGGATTCAGTAAGGAGAGTCTACTTATGGAAATGCCATCCTCTCTTTCCAAATGCACATTTCTCACCTACTCTTCTCTTATAGACTAGACACTTAGGGATAGATTCAGGATCATCAGAGAAATAAGCGAGAACACCAGAATTGTTCCGGGAAGGTATCGAAGAAATTTCAGGGCTGCTGAATTGTGTAGAAGTGTAAATATGTTTTAGTATTTAATTAATGAATTAAATATTAAATATATACTTTAAATAATTAGTAAAAAGGGTTAACCCCTAATGGGTCACTTTGAGGCCCATTAGGGGGTGGCGCCTTGGGGGCCCCCACCCAAACCCTAGGTGCGAGTGGGAGGGAGCCCCTCCCCTCCCCCTAGCCTATAAATAGAGGAGGAGGGACCCCCTCTCCTCACACAACCTCATTTGCACCTCTCCTTTCTCCCTCTACCTCACGTGTAGTTCTGCTAAAGGAGAAAGCATACGGGAATGAGAGGTCTCCATCATACGCACGACGCCGTGCTGCTGGAGTTGTGATCTGAGTCCATCTTCTTCCGCTGCTCTGTTGGATCGGAGCCCGGGAGACGTCGTCTGCATCGTACGTGTGTGGATCTACGAGGTGTTGCATCTACGACACTTGTCATCGTCGGGACCCCAGCGGTCGTAGGAGTTGGACGACTACATCAACCAGGTTCACAGGAACATTTCCCATTTTTGATCTTCAAGGATTTGAACACCTATTCCCTTCGTTACTTTACATTTGCATAGTATAGATCCTGGGTATACGGTTCTCGTGGCTAGGAATTTTTTTCTGCACCAGAACCTATCAGGGGATGGGGGACTACACGCGATTGACGTCCATGGCCATGACCAACGAATGTCGCGATGTCAACCGGTTGGCAGGGGGATCACCAGCCAGGGAAGAACACCCGCGCCGCCCAGAGATCGGATCTCGGAGGTGGGGGCGTGGGAGGAGGTGGGGAGGAAGTGTTGGAAGAGGAACTGCCTCACCGCCACCATTCCAGCGCTTGGCATGGCTTCACCGACTAGCCCTCTGGCGGCGGCAACGCCGGGGTGGACAAGTGGAGGGGTCTCCGGGCGGCAGCGGACAGGGTTCGCCTGTGTTGCCCAACGCAGGCGACGCGGGGGTCACGCGGTGCTGTTTGCATCCAATGCTCCATTTTTGGTTGAAAATGTCTATCACCCAAAAAGTAATTCATTTCTGATGTGAATAATCAAGTTTGTAGTATATGCAGATAGAACAAGACATAAGAGCAAGTTGAACAGATCCGCTATTTTCATGGCCCGCTAATCCCATTTATGGGCGCCCCGCAAATGATTTTGCAGTACCGCGAGGGCTCCTGCAAAACATATATTACATCTCATACCACAAATTCCTTTTGCGGTACGAGATGCAGTATTTGTTCAGTGTTGAACCCCTCAACTATTATATCATCTAGTATTCATATTGTTGCACATAAATTCATATAAAAAGGATATGGTACAATAGCATATTTGATGAACACATCCAAAAGAATACGAAAAAGAATCCTTATATGCAAAAGATTACGAAATGGAAAACTTTTTTGACAATGGATTAGAATGAAAAAATAACTCATATAAAAAGGATATGGTACAATAGCATATTTGAGGAACACATCCAAAAGAATACGAAAAAGAATCCTTATATGCAAAAGATTACGAAATGGAAAACTTTTTTTGACAGTGGATTAGAATGAAAACATAACTCATTTGTTAACATGTTAGATCCAGTAACTTATGTAGCAATCGCAACAACGAAATCACGATAGGAAATGTACCAAAAATATAGGGTTAGACTATTCATCATCGAGAATGAGAAATAGTTATTGCTCACCCCATTCGAAGCAGACACACCACAACCACCCCGTAAAAAACAAGGGGTTTTGAAGGTAAAATTTATCCTGGAAAGAGAAACTCGTACATGCACCAAAACGAACTTACAGAACAAAGAGCATGTGAGGTAATTTTACAACCTTCGTCATGAGGTTAATTAAGTCCCAGTGGTCATAAAATACAAATATTTTGAATGTATAAAAGTACCTAATGTGATCATTTGGCGCAGTGGTTAAGCTGCTGCCTTGTGACCATGAGGTCACAAGTTCAAGTCCTGGAAACAGCCTCTTGCAGAAATATAGGGAAAGGCTGCGTACAATAGACCCAAAGTGGTCAGACCCTTCCCCCGACCCTGTGCAAGCGGGAGCTACATGCACCGGGCTGCCTTTTTTTATTATAAAAGTACCTAATGTGTCACTGGGATAGGAGATCCATATGATTTAGCTAGTTTACAACAGATCATTTTCTATATCTCTTCAACTTCTTGAGAGAAAAGAGCCTTCTATCAACTCGCGGATAAAAAATTGCCAGTCTCTAGTTCGCATCATACCTAACCTTGTCTCTCGGATGCGTCCGAATTTTGGCTTCGAGGCACCTCCGCAGGTGGTTTTATTATAAAAGTACCTAATGTGTCACTGGGATAGGAGATCCATATTATTTAGCTAGTTTACAATAGATCATTTTCTATATCTCTTCAACTTCTTGAGAGAAAAGAGCCTTCGATCAACTCGCGGATAAAAAATTGCCAGTCTCTAGTTCGCATCATACCTAACCTTGTCTCTCGGATGCGTCCGAATTTTGGCTTCGAGGCACCTCCGCAGGTGGTGTACATCTGGGCAAGCATGTATCAAACTACTTGATCATATAGTTTTTTTTTAGGTAAATACACAAGTCGTACATCAAGTTGCACAAAATGATCATTTTGCTTCCTAAAGTTGAAAACACATGAAATTGATGCTTAAACTTGTCTCGTGGTATTTGTAATACCATCCTTCCTTGGCTTGGTTGGCACCACATCGATACGACATCTTGGACGACGATAATTTCTGTGAGAGAATGGTGAAATGGCAACCTTCAAATTCGCATTGGGTCACCCAAGGAGTTGGCTTCCTTGATGATGCTCATCTCTTGGGAGATATGGACCGAGTGCAACGCTAGAGTATTTAGAAGCATGGCGGCCCCATTGATGGTTATTATCAGGAAAATGAAAGAGGAGATGTCCTTGTGGGCGCTGGCAAGTGCTAAGGATTTGAGTATTGTAATGCTGCGAGAGTAGTTCGTTGTTGCCGCTTTGTGGATGTGACCTTCTAAACTAAACTTCTTCTTAATCAATGAAATGGTAAATCTTTTTTCTTCTAAAAAAACTTGTCTCGTGGAAAAAATAGGGTGTAACTTCCGTTTGTAGATGTCTATGACGCTTGTGTGGCATGCCAACGTGGCAATTGGCCCACTGTCAGTGACTACAATGTCACATGTTCCAAAAACCCTCCTAAATTAATAAAAAAATCTGGTAAAAAACCCTTGAAATGCCATTATGCATTTGTATGACGGTTGGGTCTCACACATCAGTAAACAATACAAAGGATAATGAATATGAAAAATTGGTGCCACCACGAGTTCCACGAGTTGAACTCGTGATCTACAACTTTCACGCATTTTGCACGAACCGCAACAATAGATTTTTTTTTTTAGTTGGCCGCAACAAAAGATGGTTGTAGTTCAGACATGATCTCTTATAAGAACAACTCGTGTGGCTTAAATAGGGCGTAGTTAGTGCAACCCATTTCTTATATGTTAGTTTATTCAGAATAGAAAAAATATATGTAAACTATAAGCACAATAATAAAAATATATAATTATGTGTTATAAATAATATACATACATATAAAACAACTTATTTTTATAAAAGTGATCATATAATTTCAAAAACTATTCATGTATTATTTTAAAAACATAGTAGTTGTGTAACTAGAGTAATATTAATCAATTATAAACTATTTATATAATTTTTAAAAGTGTTTAATGATACAAAATGAACGTAATTTTAAAATAAATTATATATCTGAATAAATGTTATATACTTGTAGAAATATTCATGATTTTAGTGATATATTCATGCAGGATAAAAAAATGTTCACATTTTAAGAATTTTTTAGTTTTATAAACATTTTTCACATTTTTTTCATAAACTTTCTGTGTTTGCCAAACAATATTTATATATAGTATAACAAAAAATAATATACAAATATGTATGAAAACAAATACTCGCCTTGTATGCCCCTAGAAAGTAGATCCTTAAATGAATGTTATGTAAATTATATAATCATTTTTACATTTTAGATAATACTCCCTTCGTTCCAAATTAGATGACTTCCATTTGTTCACATGTGTATCTAGACATGTATACAAATGAAAGTCATCTAATTTGAAACGGAGAGAGTATTTAAGTTATTGTTTTCAAATAATACGTGAATATTTTCTGAATGTAAGTTATTTTATTTTTATTATATTAGTTACAACACTAAAAAAATTATAAATTTATTTTATTTTTATGATATTATTTACAGTAAAAAATAAATCTTAAATTTTGAAAATAGGCAGTGACCGCGGTCCATTTGCACCCTCACGTGTGTTCTTCTTCTGTTACGGATATTTAGCCTATGTATGCATTCATACTTGTACCTATGTCGATTAATCGATAAACTTAGACGAGTTTGCCCAAAAATTTTAGTGGTTAACTCTTTTGCGTCAAAGACGTGTTCGACTTCCTGGGCCTTCTATTTTTCGAATCAATTATGTTGTGTACTGGTTCACTGATGTGGCACTCAACGATCATATGGATACATATTGGCGTTTTAGTGGATTTGTATACTAATTTATGGGGGTTTTCACAAAATGTGGCGCTTCAGTCATTGACAGTGGACCGGAGTGCCACGTTGGCACGCCACGCGCTTTGTATTCTTTCAGGGTAGAAAATTTGCGGAGCACTTATCGCTCTATGAAAAGGCGAATACTACGCGTCCGCCGGTTGATTTCTCCGCGGGATCCGCCGCCTGCTGCTCCGTTGGATAAAATAAAGTGTAGCCGTCTGATCTGTCTATGTATATTAGCTATCCTAGTTTACGTACAGTACAACCATAATTACTGATGGCATGACACTTAACTCGCATGTAACAGATGCATAATGATCCACTTTTTTTCAACTTGATGCGCAATGATACGAAGCTTCTTTGCAATAGGATGCTTGTTGCGAAGCTTTTCTTTTATACACGGAGATATCAAAGGAATATTTTTTTGCAACAGACTATTTGTTGCGAAACTCCTTTACAACAGGATGCTTGTTGCGAAGCTTTTTTTTGTACGCGGAGATACTAAAAGAATATTCTCTTGCAACAGACTATTTGTTGCGAAGCTCCTTTGCAACAGAATGTTTGTTGCGAAGCTTTTTTTTGTACGCAAAGATACCAAAGAAATATTCTCTTGCAACAGACTATTTGTTGCGAAGCTCCTTTGCAACAGGATGCTTGTTGAGAAGTTTTTTTTGTATGCTGAGATATCAAAGGAATATTCTTTTGCAACAGACTATTTGTTACGAAACTCCTTTGCAACAGAATGCTTGTTGCGAAGCTTTTTTTGTACACAAAGATTTTTTTTCACGCGTCTTTAAATTTAGCCTATCAAATAAAACATTCTTTGTAACAGGATGCTTGTTGCGAAACTCGCTCAAAAGTTGTGCAAGCGTGTAGGCGGCCGGTGTGCTACGTGGTTCTCGCTCGCGCCAAGAAACGGAAAGAAGCAGCAGTGGACCCCACGAGGACACGTGGTTGGTGAGGGAGGCGGCGGACGCTTGAGCCTTATCATCCGGCGGAAAGGAAGCATTTTCCCTATGAAAAACATATGGACAGAGGAGTATTCGCTCAAGGTACGAGTAGAAAATTTGCATGTGCTGTGTTTGTTGATCTTCTTTGAGTTTGCTGACATTTTTATAGTCAAATGAGATGTAAACATGATGTCGTACATGTACTTTGTGATTTGTTTAAAATTTTCTCAATGGAATATTTGACAATGCCATGCGTTTAATTCAAGGTTCCTTTCTCACTCGATTTAGTCTCTTTCTTATTTCTTTTTCACAATAAGGTCATGTTATTTTCTTAGGGGGAGCAATGAGTTGTGACTTGAGATTTGTTCAGAGGTTGAGTCTTTGCCCGCTGAATTTGAAATGATAATGCATGCTACAGGTCAGTCATGCTTCTTGCCAACTGATAATTTTTAACTGAAATTGAACATGGATGCTCCAGCTGAGAGATGCATTCATAACAGATATAGCTAATTTAAAAAATGCATCCACAAGAGACACTGGCAGAGACACGTATAGCACATACTAGAAGCGAATCGCGCGCTTTGCTGCGCCGTTTGGTTTATACTGTTTTTCAAATGTTTTTTACTCGTTTTTGTGTTCGTGCATCTATTATGCGTGATTATAAGTATTTATTTGTTTATTTCTGGAGACGACCAATTCATATTTATTATCTTACCTGGAAGGTAGCAAGGTCTGAACAGAATTAGCAATTATTAGTACTTAGTTGTTTCTTTCTGGGGACACCTAATTCATATCCATTATCTTGGATAGCAAGGTTAGAACTAAATTAGACCCATTTTGGGTTCTGATAGATGGACGTGATTTTTAATCCAAGCCTTGCGTTGAGTACTGGATAGAAGTCTACACAACAATATATTTTTTCTGAACAAAGGCAAAAGATTTGCCTCACCAACTAAATAAGGGAGAAAAGAGTTTTACGACAACGACCAAGTTCGGCATGAAAATTATTCGCATGATACAATATTCCCAAAATGCTTAGCCCCCACGGTAACTCAAAGTTTCACCTCGTCTAAGATGGTGTTGATCAAGATGTTGGGCGGTGCACTCTTGTTCCAAACTACCCGTAAAATAGAGATCCAGGAAAATACAAAGTATTTATTAGGTGAATATCATGACGTCAAAGGGCATACATGAACAATAATCTGATAGCCAAGTTAGAGATATACAAAAAACCCGGAACAGTGCTGCACTTTTGATCATTATTAGGCTATAATTCTGGAACTTCATGTACTAAATGGTGAAATAGTATCCCTACTTTGCAAATACTAAACCCCAGTCTATTTTGGCCATAGACCAAAATGAATAGAACAACATGGTCCACCAACAGTGTCTTGCTAGAACCTAACAGAGTAAGTATAGGGGGAGCAACATTGATGAGGCATTAACTGTGCGGTGATCTACAGATCACAACCTATACTATTGTAATACACTCAGCTAAGATCAATAGATCGATGACAATATGTTAAAGGGTTCAACACAGGAAAAGGTAAAATACTAATAAGAAATACTGGTTACCGAAAAAATGTTTACACGAAGAGAAAGAACAGACCAAAGCTTTGTTCTGGAAGGTCTCGTTTTGATGATTTTTCTGATCAATTTTAATTTAGTCTAGTTGGTAATCAAATGTAGCAACCAACAAATAACATCCACGGTCATACCTGTTTGCCAAATATGAAGGTGATATCATCATATAAAAGGTGAAGAGGAACAACCAGAGGAAATGATCGACCGAAACATCCATAGACTGAGAATAATACATGAATACCAATCTGATGGGCAAAATCTGAAAACTAAGTGTGGTACTTATCTGAAAACTAAGTGTGGTACTTATCATCTACTGAAAACAAAACGGAACAGAGCGCTGCACATCCAAACATTGATAAGAAGCATCTAGTGAAAACTCCAACTCGGTGATCAGAGCTAACAGTCCATTTATGGAGCCCAAGAATTGCATAGGACGACTAAGTGGGCAGAAGCTTCCAAATCTATTAATTGTACATAAACGTATAATCTGTGGTTCTATGGGTATGGACATCAAATAAAAAAAGTGGAATTTGGACACATCATGTGCCCGTTTCAGCACGAAATGGATGATGTTGGTTATACCTTGTAGCCTTGTCAGTAATTAATACAAAGCATCATAGAGGGGCAAGTCAACGATTATATTGAAAAAAAATGCATAAGAACTATTTTCTTGGGCTCGACCACGGAAACCTCAATTGTAACATGGTAATTTCGCAATGCCTGGGCAGCATATCAATCCATAAAATCAAGAACACTATTATTTATCATCTAGTTGACCGCTAATATGGCAAAATTTCTCTACATACAACTCTAACATGAACATCTAGCTTCGGCCTATTTCCTTTTGGGTATCTTGTCACAAACAACTCAAATGTAAAGTATTGCTTAACAACTCATGATAAATAGAACTGGGAACAACGGTGCCATTAAGGCTAAAAAAAATTCGTATTTTGTTCTCTCTTTCCAAACAATACCAGAAGGGGAAACCCCTTCACCTGCCATCTACAAAAAATTGAGCAACCTAACTTATAACATAGGAATCACATGCATGAAAGGATAAGGGAGAACGAATCAACTCCGAAACAATACGGCAGGCTCACTACTATAGTAAAGTATTGCACATGGCCGTTTCATTGGCAATCACAAAGCGATATAGATAGGAGCATCTTCTTGTTCTTCTTGGCTCCATCTTGCTCGAACCTATGATTTAATTGTATGTTAACATCTACACAAGAAGGGACTTGTCGTTTAACCATATAAGGTTCAAATTTATAACCTAATTTCTCATGCATGTCCGAGAAGAAATATTAAATTTCAACATGATAAAATAGAACATAAACCTACCTCACAAGAGAAAACTCAAAAATGGTATGACCTCTTCAAGAGAGGAAAAAACAACAGCAGATAATCTACATAGAATACAATAATAGAACAAAAATGTAGTTGTGTGACTTCATACCATAGAATTATGCTTTATTCCATGAACAATAGACTTATGATTTATTCCATGAACAAATAGATGTACTCACTGTTGCATCAACGTTCTGGTTCTAGAGATTCAATGTTCGATTGAGATATCATTAACAGACAACAATGGCATAGAAGAATTGAGAAAACACTATCTAGTTCATATATAGTTAGAATCCACTCCCCTAATCCCACACTCACCCAAAAAGGTCAATCATATAGGATCCTATTGTTGGAAGTTTGACACAGAGAATAGCTCTCCAACGTCAAGAAGCTGCCTCGGATTAAAATAAATGATATGGAGGAAAACAACCATTCATTGAGCAGCGAGATATGGAGGAAAGCAGCTGTTCATTGCGCATCAAGTTCAGTTTGATTGCATATATCGGTTGAACAAACCTCAATTAGCTATCAACTTATAAGTATCAATTCTTATTTGTGGTAATCTGAATACATAATTTTTAAAGATAATATGTTTAGTTATGATCTCCGCAAGTTAAGTTTTCATGGAGAAATTACAAAAATATTATGCCCAAAATCCAGTAAATAAAATACATATCACCCCACAGAAGAAGACATGTACATGAACTCTAATGGGGACAATAATCAAATAATGTGGGCGTTAACAAAAGATGAAACACCGATGCTGCGGGGAGGCACCAAATTCTAAACTGTGTCAGCCATACAAATTTCATATACAAACTAAAGCTTTAGATCTTGTAAAAATCCATACACAAAGTAAAACTTTGAATCTTGATATTGTGTTGGCAGTCAATATCAATTAGCAAAGATCAAGAAGCCATACAAATGAATCAAAAAATAAATCTAAGTCCCTATGGATCTCACCTCCCGTGACAGGGGCTGATGTGCTCTACTGGAAGAAGCACGTTGGGGATTGGGGTCATGGTCAGGATGAGCAGCCGTGGAGGTCGCCCAGCGGAGCAGACAAGGAGGCACCGCCCTCGCCCAGCAAGCAAGGCGCGGACCGGGGGAGCGGTGGTGGCAGGGGGTAGGTGGGAGCATGGCCGCGGGGGAGCGGCAGCCCGGGGCGCAGGACCGGGGCGCCACGACCGGGGAAGAAGCCGCACGACGTTGAAACGGGGGCTGGGATTTGCTGCGGTGCCCCCGCCCTCCCTCTCTCGAACAGGAACCGACTGTGAGCCGAGACGACGTGTGGAGAAGACGCGTGCCTCCTAAACCCCGCCACGCGGACGAACACCCCTACGAAAAAGGCCCACCAAACAGAGGCTCGTGGCGAGAGCGCACGCATCGGTTGACACATAGCGGTAGACTGAGTCAAAATTGGCGTGCAAAATCGTAAATCAAATCCTCAATTGAATGTGGTTCTCTCAATCTTAAGGAGCATAGTAATTTTAAGGATGTGTAAATTCCAGTCTCTTTTGAAAACAGAAAAAAAAATCCAGTGGCAATTAATCAGCAGCCAGAACAAGAAATTATTTTCTTCACCTTAACCTTCCTGTGGGAGCCATCACTGGAAATGACTTCTTCTATATCTTTTTGCTAGACTGTAGAACACAGGATCTTAAACTAGCGCGCTCCCAGGATTGATGTTTGTTGAAGCTTTTGGGAGGACTGGACCTCGGCACTCAAGTTGGTAGAAACATGGCCAAGTTTGTGTTGGCATTTTTTGCACTAGCTAATGCCCTCTTTCTCTTCTAAGGAGGATTCAAATGCTGCAAAGCGAGCATAACAAGTTAGACAATGCAACTGTATATAGTTCCAATCCAAGAAATTTTTCAAAAAGAAAATGAAGGTGAGATGCCCGCGACTGCATAAATGTGTTTTAAGGTAATGTTGATACATTGTATGAAGCTAAATGAGATGTGAGATGTGCAAGTAAAAACAAAGTGGAGCTCAGTTTCCTTCAATATGACCTTAATAGCCCTTGCACACTCATCAATCCTTAATGTGAGTGTATGTCCTTTAACACAAAAGCATGAGTTAAACTAGTGTTTTTTCTTACTGAATCATTCTCAATGTACTTTATTTTACTCTCTCACTGTAGGCATTTGAAATCAATCAGCTGAGAGATACATTGTCAAAGAGGACATAGAAAAGAATATGAAGTAAAATGGCAGGGATCACATCTTACTAGGTGTGCCTTTTTTGCTCTATCAGAATACATCTACACACTTGCAGGGTCGAACCGAAATCTGGAATAGTTTAGATATTGACAAAACTCAAGAGTCGATATCTCTCATCACTTGACTGCACCTGCGAATAAGAAGTCTAAATGGACACTCATGTAAATTGACAGAGAGGAAGCAGTATTGAAGAGATTTGGCCGGGAAGACCTAGTCGCCGGCCGTCGTGGTAGGAGGAGATGGCCATGGCCCATGGGGATGTAGACCACATCAACAAGCATGCAAAGTGCCAACGTAACCTGATGCTTAGGAACACCGGCGAGGCTACACGCCTGCTGTGTACAATGGCCACCCGCCGTACACGTACTGTGCAAAAATCTAAGGGTGTTCTTAATTACTATTTTTTTTACAGAATTGTACACGTCCGAAACTAAACAACACAAGCAACAGTACATGGTAAAATCTAAATTATGCCTGATCTCACCAATCTGCAGCCTGCATAGAAACTAAACAACAAATTAGCGATTTGGGGACAACACAAAGAAGCGAAACGCAATAACAAGTTGATTAGAAATTTGGAACAGAAAGCATATTAGGATTGGGGCTGCACACCTCCTCCCATTCGCAACAACCAAACCACATCTGAGTTCACCGGCCGGTT
Organism: Bromus sterilis; assembly: GCA_950022295.1. NCBI lineage: Eukaryota > Viridiplantae > Streptophyta > Magnoliopsida > Poales > Poaceae > Bromus > Bromus sterilis. Next base: position 121,839,300 of record OX465601.1, on the reverse strand, counting down.
GCCGCTCACCAGCCGTAAAATGGGAAGATGGGCCGCTGAAACTGAGCAGTGTTGGCGAGCACTGCCAAAGACTTGCTGCCAGTTACTTGCCCCTGAGCCAACCGACTGAGCACCACGCCATCGCAGCTCACCTCGTAGTGGTTGCTGACTAGACTCTAACTGCTTGAACCTTGGACGTGGGGAGTGTGCTGTCTCCTAAGACAATCCGCTGAGTCAATGGAGTAAAGGTAAGATTATTTTGATGGCAATATAATTTTACGGAAGTGGCATGGTGGCTTGGCTTGGTCTAAAGGTAAAATTAATTTGATGGCAATATAATTTTAGAGAGGTGGAATGGTGGTTTGGCTTGGTTGAGCGCAACATCTGGCTCGACGGACCAAACAAGGTGGAGAGTAGTAAGCTTTGAGAGAGAGAGAGAGAGAGAGATACCACATACCTTTGTATCCGTGCATCTAAGAACAGATGATCTCCCTATTCTGACAGGAATATGAAAGTATAACCTTGAGGTAACAGAGTTTGTTGCATTGAAGATTTTGCAGATCTAATGACAATAAGCACTTGTGGTTTCTCTCAAACAACTACTTCTAATGGTTGCGTACATCAAAACTGTGCTGACTTGATGTTTTGTATGACTGATGTTGTGAGGCAACCAGGTTAAATATATTTGTTCTGTTCATGTTTTCTATTCAGTTTGTTATCTCTCACTCCTTCATGCAGTACTTCATAAGTAGGGTAACTAATGTGACCCTTCTTCATCAAGTCCTCAACAAGTATCTTTGGTGCAGCTACCTTCTTCTTATCAGCACTCAATATAGTATCTACAACCTCGGGAACAACTCCAATTCTAACCATGATATGAATAACGCCCACAGCTTCCCTAATCTGATGGTTCACTGCAAGTGTATTTATTACACGGCCAAAAGTTGCCATTGATGGAACGAAACCCACATTTACCATTTCCACAAGATGCTCGTATGCGCGGTCAACATTTGCAGTCTTGCACGATCCATCAATTAGGACGCGATAAGTATATGAATCAGGTCTATATCCCTTCTGGACCATCTCATCAAAAATACTTTCAGCCATTTGCATATTCAGCTGACTGCAATATGCACCAATTAGGATATTAAATGTATCAGCTGTTAAGGAGTACCCTTTTTCCTCCAATTTCTGAAACAGCATGTATGCTCCCGCAATCTCACCATTCCTACAAAATCCATGAATAAGTGTGTTGAAACTAACTGCATCAGGAGCTAGTCCTTCTTGACTCATCCTTACTATCACCCCAGAGGCCTCTTCCAATTTATTGGACTTGCAGAAATTTTCTATTAGTATGTTGCAGGTAATAGTGTTTGGGCGACATCCTTTAAGTGTCATCTCTTTGAATGTTTCGTTAACTTCATTTGCCTTCCCAGACTTGCAGAGACCATTAAGGACCGAATTGTATGTGATAGCATCAGGGGTGATGCCATATGTCCACATCCTTTCAACAAGCTGAAGAGCACCGTCCAGCTTCAACCTCTTGCAGTACCCATCGATCAACGTGTTGAAGGTGAACACATCCGGAAGGCATCCTTTCAAAATGGCGTCGTTCATCACAACCGTGGCATCCGAAATATTCCCCATTTTGCATAGCCCGTTGATAAGAATGTTGTATGTCCAAATGTCAGGATGACAGCCGTCCTCAGACATCTCATTCATGACCTGCAAGGCCTGCAAGATGAGCCCCTGGCGACAGAGTCCCTTGATAAGAGAATTGTACACTAGCAGGTCAGGTTTCAGTTCTTTTGCTTGTGCCTCATTAAACAGATCCAGCGCCCTCTCAATATCACCCTCGGCACACAGCCCATTGATCAAGGAGCAATATGTGACCCGGTCAGGTACAAAACCTTTAAAGACAGCATCTTTAAGGAGCTCAGTAGCTTCTTGCATCATTCCCATCTTGCAGTACCCGTCAATAATGGTGTTGTAGGTGAAATCATCAGGCATGCAGCCCCGGTTCATCATCCTACGAAGGTACCGTGCGGCCTCCTGGACTCTGGACCCCTTACAAAGGCCACGGATGAGCGTGTTGTAGGTCACAACGTCTGGTGTGATATACTCGTCCATCTCTTTTACAAGCGCAAGGGCTTGGTCCAACCTGCCACATTCGCAGAGCCCCCTGATCCAAATATTGTAGGTGAACTGGTTCACAGACATCCCTCGCTTGAGAACCTTGGCGAGAAGTGCGGCAGCATCAGCAATATCCCCTTTCTTGCAAAGATCATGCAGGACCTTGTTGAAAGTAGCGATATCAGGGAACGCTGGTCCCTGGAGCATTTCGTCGAACAGGCGACGCGCGTCGTGGGGGTAGCCGTGTGCATAGAGGCCAGACACGACGGTGCAGTAGGCGACGGGTCTGGCATGGAATCCACGGCTCGGCAGGGTGCGCAGGAGTCGGAGGGCAACATGCGGGCGGGCGGTGAGGCAGAATGAGCGGAGGCGGATGGTGTGGGTGTGGAGATCGGGTGCAAGTCCGGCGGCGAGCATCCTGACGTAGACCTTGTGGGCCTGTTGGTGGTGGTGGGCGTGGACGAGGGCGTCCATGATGGCGTTGTAGGCGGGGGCTTGGGGCGGGCAGGCAAAGAGGTCCATGCGCTCGAAGGCGTCGACGGCGGCCTGTAGGAGGCCGGCGCGGGCGAAGGCGCGTATGGAGGCGACGTACAGCGGGTGGAGGGAGGCGGGCGCGAGGGCAGAGCGCGCGGAGGCGAGGGAGGAGTGTACGGCATCGACGCGGCCGGTGGAGGCGAGGCGGTGGATCAGGGCGCCGTACGCCGGGGCCGTCAAAGCGGGGGCTTCGCCTGGCATTCGCGGAGAGCGAAGTCTCGCGCGCGCACGGCAAGGGTTGAAATTTTTTGGGAAACTGTTCACTCCGAGACGCGCGCGTTTGATCTTCTACTTTTTTCGAAGGTACGTCAAAGACGTACCAAAGCTTTATAGAAGGGGAGAGAAACAAGTTACAAAAGCATTATAACCAGAGCCAGGCCAATCTTGCTTAAACCCCACACTCCACTCCTACAAAAAACTATACTCTACTCCTCGCGATGTCTGGGAAGACTCCGGGCTCTAGCTGCAATCCATAGGCGCCATTCATTCCTGATCCTATCTACCAGCTCCCTCTCATTGAGGCGCTCGTTGTTCCCGAACACGCGTCCATTTCTTTGTTTCCAAAGATTCCAGCAGCATAAGATGACTAGAGAGTCAAAGCCCTTACGATCACATTTAGGGGTGCGCTTTCGCACCGCGTGCCACCAGTCATCCAGGAGGTCTCCATTGTCCGGGCCTGTCCGGGCAGAATGCAATGGGAAAACCAAACCGCCCAAGGCCACGGGTCCAAACTTGCCGGGCATAGACGCATTGGACAAGAATGTGGTCGACTGTATCCTGTCCTTGATCGCAGAGTACGCAAACAGAGAGAGCGTCCTGCAGGCCATGCCGTACGCGCCGATCCGAGGTCCACAACCTGTTCTGTGTAGCCAGCCACATGAAGAGACGGCACGACAGAGGGGCCCAGCATTTCCAAACACCAGAAGTCGGCTGGAACTTTATGGCTCCGACGTGCAACATCTTGTACGCCGAGGAGGAAGAGTAGGACTCCGAGCCGGACCAGCGCCAGATGGCCTGGTCATCTTCCCCATGCCTCAAATGGAGGGTACCCAGCGCCTCCGAGAGGCCGATGAATTGGGCGAGCTCCTCCGAATCCAGATCATCCGGCAGGTCTGCCATCCATTTATGGCCAGACATCCCCTCTTTAGTCGATCTCCTATTCGCCACTCTAGTGGGGACGCGTCGGCGGAGCAAGGGAGCAAGCTTGTAACGCTCCGGGTGTCACGCAACAGTAATCACTTATGGTTAACGTCAAGTCACCATGATTAGGCATGTGGTGATCACCCTTGATCATGGCTTATTCAAATTCAACCCAGATAAAATTTTATAAAAATAAAATAAAATTAAAAGTTCCCCAAAAATTATGGAAAATATTATGAAACTTGGTAATAATCATTTGACCTTGGTGTAGTTGCAACCAATATTTATTAAAGTATTTAACTATTTTAAATCAGTGAAAACTGTAACAAAATAATCCCATTTAGTCATTTAAATAAGGTTATAAAATTCAAGTGAATTTATTTCGAGCTCAAACTTTTTTGTAACATCACAATAAAGTGTAAAACAAATAAAGGAGCAAGTCTTCTAGTTTACAAAAATCTAAATGTGACTAAACGAACAGAAACATAAAAGAAAACGGGAGGAGAATAACAAAAAGAGGAAAACCACTAAAACCCGCCTATGGCAACCTACCCCAGGCCCAGCCCAACCAACCCACCCCTTCTCCTTCCTACTGCTCACCCAGGGCGCCGTGGACGCCCGTGCTCCGTCCATGGCTGCCGGTGCCTCGTGTCGGCCATCCGCCACGTCCCGGCGACCTACAAGTCTTCGTCGACACCCCCCCAAACCCTAGCCGCCTCCCCTCAGTTCTTCCTCCCTCCCTCATGCCCCCTCTCCCTCTCCCGTCGCTCGGCCGAGCGCCGCATCGCCGCGCCGCCATGCTCGCCGCGGTCAACAGTGACAACAAGCCAAGCCGTCGTGTCCAGCAGCTTCCTCGGCCTCCTCTTCGTCTCCACACGAACGGGATCGAGCTCCTGGACACTGCCTTGCACCAACCGAGCCATCTTCCCCTACGGGATTGCCGCCGGCCGCCGCTCGATTGGCACGTCTCCGACCACCTCGACCCTCCCGAGCACGCCAATGGACTCGCAGTGAGCTTCTCCCTCGAGTCCCCTCTTCCTCCGCCTCGATTCGGTCGCCGTTAGCCTCGCTACTCACTGCTGCTGCCATTTTCCATGAACGACCATGGCGTGCGCTACGTGTGTGTGTGCTTGGAGTGTGTCATGTGTGCGTGCGTGCCAGTGTGGTGTGCGCAACCACGGGCCACGGCAGGCTGCGCCGCCGGCTGGTCCGGTCGCGCTCAGCGCGTGCGCGCCTGCCCGCCAGCCGCCGGCTGCTGCGCTGCTGTTACCCTGTTACTGCTGCTGCTGAAGTGTTGCTTAACTGAAGATTGCTAAATGGAGCTAGTGCTGTTACTTTGTATCCCTTTGCATAACAACTAAACATGTAGTAGATGAATTCGAAATTGTATAAAAATTATATGGATGGGTAGTACACCGAATGTACTCCATTTCATCTTATTGGAGCACAGTCACTAGATGCACCGATTAATTCGTAGAAAAATAGTAAATATGCAAAGATTTGTGATGAGCTAGTAGAGTTATAGATAAAACAATTCGAGTTTACAGATAAGTTCCTAAGTTTCTGGAATTTGCAAATAGGTCCTCTGCCATTAATTAGAGTTTAGATTAAATAAATCTGCTAAATAAATAGCCTATGGCATGTGGGACCCACCCTCTAATAATCCCTGTTTTAGTTGAATTAAAATAAACTCTCCATGACATATGGGCCCCCCTTGTCAGATTACTATTCTGGATAATCTTGTGGATAATGTTGCTTTAATATTAAAAGAAATTCTAGAAAATAAATAAAATGATTTAAACTATGATATTGAATATCTTTTAAACCGTAGCTCAGATCAAAAAACTTTATACATGAAAGTTGATCAGAAAAATATAACGAATACGGATACGCTATCCGTATACCAACCACACCCCTCTAACACAACGAACATCGACATTCCCCCCCTCCGGGTCGTATGTCCGATAAATTGTCCGGTACTGCTAAAGTACCCGGATGAATTTATTTCGAACACGAAAGTTGTTCAGAATAGATCAACTAACCCGGATACCCCACCCACACATGTGTCGGATGTCCACGACACCTCCGGCATGATATCTCCCCCTCCGGACACCCTGTCCGATAATCACCCGGAGCTGGCAGTTCATCCCCGGATGAATTCCCGATCCGAGCAACGTGCACTGCACTACGTTAGAACACCGTAGCATTGCATCTGTCTTGTTATGCATCTGTTTGTATATGCTTGCTTGTATTTACTGTTTATCCCCCCCTTAATCTCCGGTAGACCCCGCTGCTGCCGTCGACTACACCGCTGCTGAGTACGACTACTTCGTCGACGACCGTACCCCAACTATCGAGCTTCCAGGCAAGCAGAGCCATTCTCTTCCCTAGATATCGCCTATCTTTCCGTACATTTCTTGCACTAGGCATTGTTACTGCTGCTGCTACGATTACAATCCTATTCAATTGCATAGCCTGTTTTTGTCGCCCCTTGATGTACCTTCCTTTAATCCTATGCTGCCTATTATTACTTATGCATTATTCAGCAGTAAACCCTGCGCATTGTTAGCTAGATTTAGAATAGAGGGTCGTGATCACTCTGGGAGTGATCGCGGGAACGATATATTACAACTGAAACAGGTACGGATCAATGCAGACACCCTAGGGAACCTACAACGGCGAGACTCTGCCGAGTCGCTTCGAGTTTGACTTACGAGTGGAATGGACTCGTATTTCACTCTCGTCGGCTCAGTAGCGTAGCATCACCGGGATGATACGAGGTTTACCTCTTTAGTTCATTCCGCTGATGTCTCTGTCAAACCTCTTTAAGTGTGCCATCGAGGGTGATACCTCCTGGTTTCACTTAATGGTAGGAACTCGAACCAACTGGTGTCCTTAAAGGTAAGAAGTCGGGCGACCCAACGGTACCCGCGAGAGGTATTGCGACGGGACGACAGGGAGGGTACGACCAGTGTACCGGTGTGCTTGGCCCCTGATCGTTGGCCGCGAGAGTTACCAAACCACGAAAGTCGAGCTCCTCCAGGAGCACACGCGAGACAAGGTAAGGAGACGGTTCACCTTGTTGGTAACCGCAGTGACTTGGTGGGACGACAGGGCAGGCACCGATGTACTGGTGGTCCTGGCTGCTGTCGTTGTCCGCGGGTCAGTTAAGTCGAGGCAACGATAACGGTTGTCACGCAGGTTAATTAAAATGCTAAATGGTTCAGTGAATGTCTTGAGTTGGCTATATGCCATGTACGCACTACCTACCCGTGGGAATTACGAGTTATGGGCTCCTCTGCTTCGTAGTGTCATCCGAGGACTCTTCAGACGTCAGCAGTACCGCGGGCTGATTTCCGGGAAGTGCGCTGTCTTCTTGGCTCGAGCTGTGTTGTTTTTGTTATGGCTTCCTGGCCACCCACGCACCGTGCAGGAGTACGTCAGGGTTGGGGTCCAAGGCCCTGAGTACTTAGGATTTAGACCGGCGGATGGCCTCTCTGTTGAGTTTGAAAGATGGGCTATGAAGTGTCGGATAGCCTCGGTGGAGCGTTCCCTAACAAGGTTCCCGCCACCCTGGAGATCCGTGCGTGTAGCGTAACACAAGTGCACCCCTGCAGGGAAGATTAATCTATTCGAATAGCCGTGTCCACGGTAACAGGACGCTTTATGCTGAAGCTGGATCTTACCACTAGAAACTATTATTATTAAACTGTATGGTTCCGGGTTTTCTTCCTCGCGGGGATGTCGAGGAGGTGAACTCGGAGGCATTGCTAATTATTACAACTTATTATTATACAATGCTGCAGCAACTTCTGCTGCATTGTTACTTTATGCTTTATATAAACTGTTGGCTGATTCTTACCTCATGCTGCAAGACATCGTCAGAAGTTGCTAGTCTTCGTTAGGCCTAGCTTCTTACCCTTGCTCTGGATTTCTGTCTTTCAGTCCACTATATACAGCCTCTTTTTTCCGTTGATACAATGCATAATGCTTAGTAGCGGACTTAAGACTCGCGGGTATACTAGATACTCACCTGCTTTATTTTCCCCCTTTATTGTTTTGCCTGATCGGCCGCTGCAGTCGACGTTGGAGCCCAGGAGCAGGAGATCCCCGATGTATTCTTCGACGTCGAGTTCCCCGTTGACCAGGAGTAGCTTGGAGGTTCCCAGGAAGGAGGCCTCGCCTTTTCGATCATTGTGATATTTGTGCTAGCCTTCTTAAGGCAACCTTGTATCCTTGTGTCTGTACTCAGATACTTTTTGCTTCTGCTGACTTGTGCTCTCGAGCTGTTATATTCGAGCCCTCGTGGCCCCTGGCTTGTATTAAACAACTTGTATTATTTTATTTGTAGAGTTGTGTTGTGATATCTCACCGTGAGTCCCTGATCTCGATCGTGTACCTTGCGTGTATGATTACTGTACACGGCTTGATTTTGGGGGCGTCACAAAGCTCCTCGATCCTGGCACCATGAACCCAGCGATCCTGCCAGAATAGAATCTGCGCACCGTCCCCCAGCCACCAGTGCACCAGGCTCCAAAAGGCAGCGAGCATCTTGGTGTCATCGATCGCTGCTAGCCCTTGCCAAGGCCTAGTAGGATCAGTCCTCCAGAGCCATTCCCATCGCAATCGAAGTGTGATACCTTGCTTCTCAAGATCAATCACGCTGAGCCCTCCTAACTCCTTAGGTCTATAGACACGCCGCCAAGCCACGAGGCATTTTCCACCATGCAGATCCTCAGAACCCGCCCAGAAGAAAGTATGTCAGCCCTTGTCGATACGATCAATAGCCCAACGAGGAGGACCTGCCACAATGAGGTGGTGGGTAGGCCGCGCCCGAACCACGCTGTTAATGAGAACTAGCCGACCCGGCCTAGTGATCAGATCCCGCGCCCAACCGGGCAAAAACTTCAGCGTGCCATCGATGATAGGCTGCCACTCCGATCGCGTGAGCTGCTTGATCGAGAGCTGGAGGCCCAGGTACTTGCACGGAAACTTATCCAACTTCCAAGGCAGCGCTGCCTGCACTCGCGTCTCATCCTCCTCATCTTCCCTGATAAGGATGGCAGAAGATTTCTGGAAATTGACACGCAAACCAGAGGCCTCGCCAAAAATCTGGAGCGCAGACGCAATGAATCCAAGATCGCTGACCGACGGCTTGATGAAGATGACCACGTCGTCAGCATAAATCGAGATCCTCTGGATGGGAGAGCAGCCATTCATGCTGCTAAGAACCCCAGTCTGCTGCGCCTTGATGAGAAGGGCAGAAAGCACGTCCATGGCGATAACGAAGAGGAGAGGCGAGAGCGGATCGCCTTGTCGCAAGCCCCTAGCATGGGCAAACTTCCTTCCCAGGAAACCATTAACGGCGACACGTGAGCTAGCCGAGGTCAGAAGCGAGGCGATCGAAGCGCACCATGTTGCTGAGAAGCCCTTGACACGCAAAACCTCGAAGAGGAAAGGCCAGGACAAGGTGTCAAAGGCACGGGAGATGTCGAGTTTAACAAGCACACCTTTCGCCTTGCGCCGGTGAAGATTCCGCGCCACTTGCCTGACAAGCATAAAATTATCGTGTATGCTCCGCCCTTTAATGAACGCCGACTGATTAGAGAGCACTAGGTCCTGCATGCGGCGACCAAGTCGAGTCGCAAGGATCTTGGAAGCGATCTTAGGTATGCTGTGAACTTGGCTAATAGGACGGAAATCTTCAATTGCGCATGCATCTGGCTTCTTGGGAAGGAGGGTAATGATCGCCTGGTTAAGCCTGCCAAAACCACGCCTATTATCCAGGAAGAACTTCTGGAGGGCCGCCATCACATCACGCCGAATCGTGGCCTAGGCCTTTTGGAAGAATAGGCCGATGAAGCCATCCGGCCCCGGCGCCCTATCCCCAGGCATAGACTTGATCACCTCCCAAACCTCCTCCTCTGTGAAGATCACATCCTGATCAGAAAGATCAACAGGGGCCAGGTTGAGGAAATCGAGGTCAATCGAGTGCGCCCTGGCCGCGGGCGAGCCGAGAATCCCATGGAACGCATCGAAGAAATCGTGAGTACCATTGGCAATGATCTGGAAGAACTTGGTATTGGCATCTCCCTCCGCCAACCTGGTCGGTAATCGTGCGCCCTTGGAAGCTGATCGCCGAGATGTAGTTCTTGGCCCTCCTACCATTGGCAATGATCTGGAAGAACTTGGTATTGGCATGTCCCTCCGCAAGCCAGCGCACGCGGGATCGTTGCCTAGCGATCGTCCTATCGAGCGAGCTCAGACCCAGCAACGCCTTCTTCAGCTCCTGGCTATGACGCCCCCAAAATCAGACCGTGTACAATAATCATACTCACAGGGTACACGACTGAGATTAGGGTGCCACGGTGATAATATCACAGCACAACACTAAACACAAAAGGATAAACAAATATGTTACAATAGAGGGGGTCACGCGGACCCGAATACATAAGTCATACAAACCATAATATCTGAGTACAGACATAGTTAGTCAAGTTTTGCCTTAAGAAGGCTAGCACAAATCACATCAGAGATACAGATCGAAAAGGCGAGGCCTCCTGCCTGGGATCCACCGAACTACTCCAGGTCAACGGGGAACTCGACGTCGTAGTAGGCGCCTCCGGGGTACTCCTGCTCCTGGGCTCCAACGTCGGCTGCAACGGCCGATCAGGCAAAACAGTAAAGGAAAATAAAGCAGGTGAGTATCTAGTATACCCGCGAGTCTTACGTCCGCTACTAAGCATTATGCATTGTATCAACGGAAAGAAGAGGCTGTATATAGTGGGCTTAAAGACAGAAATCCAGAGCAAGGGTAAGAAGCTAGGCCTAACGAAGACTAGCATCTTCCGACGATGTCTTGCAGCATGAGGTAAGAATCAGCCAACAGTTATATAAAGCATAAAGTAACAATGCAGCAGAAGTTGCTGCAGCATTGTATAATAATAAGTTGTAATAATAAACAATGCCTCCGAGTTCACCTCCTCGACATCCCCGCGAGGAAGAAAACCCGGAACCATACAGTTTAATAATAATAGTTTCTAGTGGTAAGATCCAGCTTCAGCATAAAGCGTCCTGTTACCGTGGACACGGCTATTCGAATAGATTAATCTTCCCTGCAGGGGTGCACTTGTGTTACGCTACACGCACGGATCTCCAGGGTGGCGGGAACCTTGTTAGGGAACGCTCCACCAAGGCTATCCGACACTTCATAGTCCATCTTTCAAACTCAACAGAGAGGTCATCCGCCGGTCTAAATCCTAAGTACGCCGAGCCTTGGACCCCAACCCGAACGTACTCCTGCACGGTACGTGACTGGCCGGTGAAGTTGAAGCAAAACCAAATAAGACATCACCGCGCGAGCAAATAAGACAACACCACTTCCCGGCAATCAGCCCGCAGTACTGCTGACGTCTGAAGAGTCCTCGGACGACACTACGAAGCAGAGGAGCCCATAACTCGTAATTCCCACGGGTAGGTAGTGCGTACATGGTATATAGCCAACTCAAGACATTCACTGAACCATTTAGCATTTTAATTAACCTGCGTGACAACCGTTATCGTTGCCTCGACTTAACTGACCCGCGGACAACGACAGCAGCCAGGACCACCAGTACATCGGTGCCTGCCCCGTCGTCCCACCAAGTCACTGCGGTTACCAACAAGGTGAACCGTCTCCTTACCTTGTCTCGCGTGTGCCTCTTGGAGGAGCTCGACTTTCGTGGTTTTGGTAACTCTCGCGGCCAACGATCAGGGGCCAAGCACACCGGTACACTGGTCATACCCTCCCCGTCGTCCCGTCGCAATACCTCTCGCGGGCACCGTTGGGTCGCCCGACTTCTTAACTGAAGGACAATCGCCGTTCAGGACCCTATGGCGGTAAGACAAAGTCAGCCTCGAGTGGAGTACAAGGATTACTCCTTGATAGCTCACACTTGAGCTGACTAGGCATAACCCAGATAGGGGCCTTAGACGGTGTCTGCATTGTACCGTACCTGTGCAGTTATAATATTTGTATCCGCGTTCACTCCCCTGAGTGATCACGGCCCTCTACCTAATCCTAGCTAACAATGAGCAGGGCTCACTGCTGAATAATGCATAATAATAATAATAGGCAGCATAGGATAAAGGAAGGCACATCAAGGGGCGACAAAGAACAGGTTATGCAATTGAATAGGTAAGCAACGTAGCAGCAGCAGTAACAATGCCTAGTGCAAGAAAAGTACGGAAAGATAGGCGATATCTGGGGAAGAGAATGGCTCTGCTTGGCTGCAAGCTCGACGGTAGTAGTAGGGTCGTCGACGAATTAGTCGTACTCATCAGCGGTGTAGTCGACGGCAGCAGCGGGGTCTACCGGAGATTAAGGGGGGGAAGGAAACAGTAAATACACAGCAAGCATATACAAACAGATGCATGACATGACAGATGAAATGTTAACGGTATTCTAACGCAGTGCAATGCACATTGCTCGGAACGGAAATTCATCTGGGGATGAACTACTGGTTCCGGAGGATTACCGGACAGGGTGTACGAAGGGGGAAGGATCAAGCCGGAGGTGTCGTGGGTACCGGACAAACATAAGGGGTTGTATCCGTGCTAGTTGATCTATTCCGAGAAACATTCGTGTTCGGAATAAATTCATCCGGGCACTCTAACAGTAACGGACCATTTATCGGACAAACGGTCCGGAGGGGGACGGTTCGATGTTCGTTGTGTTAGAGGGGTGTGATAGGCATACAGATAGCGTATTCGTATTCGTTATATTTTTCTGATCAATTTTCATGTATAAAGTTTTTGAATCCGAGTTAAGGTTTAAAAGTTATTGAATTTCAAAGTTTTAAATCATTTAAATGATTTTCTGAATTTCTTTTATTATTTATTAAACATTATCCAGAACATTATCCAAAACAGTGCCTGACATGTGGGACCCACATGTCAGCCTCTATTTATTTATAAAACATTTTAATAAATCAGAAATGCCTCTGGACCCACATGTCAGTGACTGGAATTTATTTAAATCTCTTAAATAATTAAAATCTGACAAGGGGGGGGCCAGGTGTCATTGGCTCCAGAGCTGATTAAACATGTTTAATTAAACTAAATGGCTAGGGGACCCACAAGTCAGTGCCTAAGGGGGGGTTAACTTTTCTGTTAAGTTAAGAAGAGATTAGCCGGGGGGGTTAGCGAGTGGGGCCCGTTGTCAGTGGCCCAGGGGTTTGATTAACCCCTAATTAAGCTGGCTGACACGGGGGGGGCACCGGTCAGCCTCACCGGTGGGCTCACCGGAGCTTGACGGCGGCGAGGTGGAGCTAGCGCTCAGTACAGGCCACGGCTGGGGCTGCGGCTAGCTCCAACCGACGCGGACGACGACGGGGAGGAGATTGGGGGTGGTGCGGTGGCCGGGGGTCGCCGGATTCGTCGCCGGCGACAAGGTAGGCGGTGGCTACGCTACGGACCTCGTCGGAGTCGTCGATTTCGAGGGAGGCCTAGAGCATGTGGTACACGGTTGAGCACCTGGGAACGCTGCGAGGAATACGACGCGGAAGAAATGCCATTTGCGTACTCCAGGCTACGGTGGAGGGCTCGCCGGCGGCGAGGCGCCTCGCCTTTAATGGCGTCTGCCGATTCGGTGCACGAGGGACTACGCGGGGAGTAGGGGGAGGTAGCTGAGCTCACCGCGAATGTCGCAATGGTGGCAGTGGGCTCGACGGCGTCTCGACGGCGGTGAATTTCCTCCGCGACGCACGGCGGCCGAAGTTGGGGGAAGAAGACGCGGCGACGGTTGTGGGGCTCGTCGGGCTCGATTGGCGGGTGTAGTGGACAAAGACGACGACGACGCTTCACCTGGACACGGCGAGGAGGCGGGAGGGGCTCACTGGCCGCGTGGACTCACGGACATGGCGACGGCGGCGCTCGGGAATTTTTCCCCGACGATGGCGAGAGGAGGAGGGGAATGGGGTGGGGGCGTGTCCAGGGAGTGGGTGGGGGCGTGCTTATCGCCTCCCCGGTCGTAGGGAGCAGGTGAGGGAGGGGAGGGCTCCAGCGGCGCCCGTGGCCACGGCGTCGAGCAGTTGGCCGACGTGACGGGAGCAGGTGGGAGGTGGAAGACGGGCCGGGGTGGGCCGTGGTGTGGGCTTCGCCCAGGGGCGACAGGTAGGTCTTCGGTTTGTTTTATTCTTTTCCTTTTGCTTTTGTTTACTATTGTAATTAAATTAATCACTTCTGCATTTTATTTAAATGTGTTGGTGGTTTGTAAATTAGTTGTATGTCACCTGTAGGTTACATAAAAGATTTGGTGCATTTTAAAACTCAGTGGGTATTTCTTTTAAATATTTTAGGATTAAAAAGGGTCTTATAAGCTACTGTTATAATTGTTTGGGATTTTCCATAACTCCAAAAATTACCAAAGTTGGTCCAACATGATTATAATGATTTTAGGCAATTTACAAAAATAGTTTCATGATTTTTGGAACAACTTTATTTGAGCACCTTTGTTTTATTTTTCATTCAAAGAAGTTTCAACTAGGGTTTGGTTTGTTAGATGAGCAAGGTGCATTTGGCTTTGGGTTTTGGTCCCAAGGGCTCAAGTACATGGTGCATGGGGTGTTGATCAACCACAGCAAGGTTTGATCATTAGCATCACAAAGTTTTATCAAGGACAAGGGAGATCAATCAGTGATAATCCAACAGTGATGATCAACAGTAATGATGGTTACTGTTACAGGCATCTGAGGGTGTTACAAATCTCCCCCACTACAAGAATTCTCGTCCCGAGAATTTAAGTGGTAGTGAGAAAAATATTGGGGTATTCTTCACGAAGACGATCTTCGCGTTCCCAAGTGGCTTCATCTTCAGAATGATTCGACCACTGAACCTTGAGGAACTTGACGGTCTTGTTGCGGGTTCGACGCTCAGACTGATCGAGAATGCGGGTCGGATGTTCTCGATAAGTCAAGTCTTGTTGCAGCTCGATCATATCATGCTCCACTTCACGGATAGGATCCTTGAAGCAGCGACGGAGTTGCGACACGTGGAAGACATCGTGGACTTGGGAGAGGTTCGGCGGCAATTCCAACCGGTATGCCACGGGCCCACTCCTGGAAAGGATACGGAATGGGCCAATGTAGCGAGGAGCCAACTTGCCCTTGATACCGAAGCGATGAGTGCCCCTCATGGGAGTGACACGGAGGTAAGCGTATTCACCAGGTTGATACTCCATTTCACGGTGTTTGCGGTCATAGTTGCTCTTCTGACGAGACTGTGCGGCCTTGAGATTTTCTTGCACAATGCGAACTTGTTCTTCAGCTTCTTGGACAAGATCCGGTCCGAAGTAGGGTCGTTCCCCAGTTCCTGACCAATTCAGGGGGGTTCGACATTTACGTCCGTATAGAACTTCGAAGGGTGCCATCTTCAAGCTAGCCTGATAGCTATTGTTGTACGAGAATTCCGCATACGGGAGGGCATCCTCCCATTTCATGCCGAAAGAAAGGACACAAGCGCGAAGCATGTCTTCCAGCACTTGATTGACTCGTTCAACTTGGCCTTGCGACTCGGGGTGATAAGCGGTGCTGAGATTCAGACGAGTCCCGAAAGCTTCCATGAAACTATTCCAGTATCGTGAGGTGAAAATGCTGCCACGGTCTGAACTGATCTCCATCGGAATACCGTGGAGTGACACAATTCGGGAGATATACAAGTGTGCTAACTGACTAGCAGTGATCGTCTCCTTGACCGGCAGGAAGTGTGCAATCTTGGAAAATCGGTCGATGACGACAAAGATGGCATCGTTACCTTTCTGTGACTTAGGAAAACCGGCGACGAAGTCCATTTCGACTTTGTCCCACTTCCAATCAGGAGGAGGGAGTGGTCGCAACCAACCAGCAGGTTTCTGATGTCCGACTTTGACGCGACTGCAAACGTCACATTGAGAAACATAGCGGGCGATGTCCTGCTTCATGTAAGGCCACCAGTACTGTTGACGAAGGTCTTTATACATCTTGGTACTGCCAGGGTGGATTGACAAGGGAGAATTATGGGCTTCTTCCATGATATCCGGACCACAGTTAATGAGGACCGGGCTCACAGGAACTACTAAGCGGCCCTTGAAGTACACAGTATCACCATCATTGGCATCAATGGTAAAAGAGGAGGGCTTTCCTTCTGCGACGTCCTGCTTGATCTTCACAATGTCAGGGGCCAGAGATTGTCTACTCTTAATGAGGGCGTCGAGTTTTGACTCGAGAACCAGGTTATTGACGTAACCTTGAGGAACAATCTCGAGATTCAACTTGCGAAACTCTTCATACAGAAGTGGTTGCTGCACCTGAACCTCAAGTTCAGAACAGTAAGCTTTGCGGCTCAAGGCATCGGCCATCACATTAGCCTTGCCCGGGGTATACGAAATATGCATGTTGAAGTCGGCTATTGTCTCGAGCCATCGTTGTTGACGAAGATTCAAATCTGGCTGAGTAAACAGGTACTTCAGACTTTGGTGATCGGTGTAGACCTCGCAACGATTACCGATGAGGTAATGTCGCCACAGCTTCAATGCATAAATTACTGCTGCCAATTTGAGATCATGTGTTGGGTATTTGTCTTCGTGAGCACGCAACTGTCGAGAGCCATAAGCAATCACCTTGCGCTCTTGCAATAGGACACAGCCTAATCCTTGACGAGACGCGTCGCAATATATCACGAAGTCCTTCTGAGTATTCGGGGGAGCGAGCACCGGGGGAGAAGTTAGCTTGTCCTTGAGTGCTTGAAAACTTTCTTGACATTTATCTGTCCACTCAAACTTGACGCCTTTGTGAAGCAGATTAGTCAGAGGCCTGGCAATCTTGGAGAAATTCTTGACGAAACGGCGGCAATAGCTAGCGAGCCCGAGGAAACTGCGGACTTTCTTGACGGTCTTGGGAGGAGTCCAGTCAAGAATAGCTTGTATACGTTCTGGGGTGACGGCAATGCCATCCTTGGAAATCACATGCCCAAGGTAGGTTACTTCGGGAAGCCAGAACTCACACTTAGAATACTTAGCGTAGAGTTTGTGTTCTCGAAGCTTCTCCAGTATAAGACGAAGATGTTCAGCATGTTCTTCTTCATTCTTGGAATATATCAATATATCATCCAGATAAACCACGACGAACTGGTCGAGGTACTCCATGAAAATATAGTTCATCAATCTGGAGAAGGTGGCTTGGGCATTGGTTAAATCAAAGGACATGACGGTGTACTCGTATGAACCATAGCGAGTAATGAAGGCAGTCTTTGGAATGTCCTCATCACGGACTCGGATTTGGTGATAACCCAACCTCAAGTCGAGTTTAGAAAACACCTTGGATCCGGCAAGTTGATCATACAGATCGTTGATCCGGGGAAGCGGGTATTTGTTCTGGATGGTGGCTTGGTTAATGGGCCGATAATCTTGGACCAATCGGTTTGTCCCATCGCTCTTCTTGACAAAAAGCGAAGGTGCTCCCCAAGCTGAGGAACTGGGGCGAATGAATCCTTTCTGAAGTGCCTTGTCGATTTCCTCCTTAAGCTCAAGGAGTTCATGTGGCGGCATCTTGTAAGGACGCTTGGCAATAGGAACAGTGCCTGGCTTCAAGTCGATGACGAATTCAACTTCTCTGATCGGGGGTATTCCCGGCAGTTCTTCGAGGAAGACGTCGGGAAAGTCGCGGACGACCGGAACGTTCTCAATTCCTTTGAGGGGGGCGGCATTCAAGGCATTCATCATGAATATCTGTGTTTCAGCATTACGGGTAACTCGGGTGGTGTGGTTAACAATCTCGCCGGAGGGGTGAAAAAGTTTGACAGACTTGGTGCCACAATAAAGTGCGGCATCGTGAAATTTCAACCAGTCCATTCCCAGAATAAGGTCTATGGTGGAAGACTTCAGAACGATGGGGGAAGCAAGGAATTCAATCCCTTCAATTTCAACAATGGTTCCGGGCACTATCTTGGAGGTGTGGGAATGGCCTATCGGGGTGCGGACAACCATCGGTGGGTTCATATTCTCAAGCGTAAAGTTATGCGACAATGCAAATGCTTCCGACAAGAATGAATGTGATGCTCCTGTATCGAATAAAACAGTAGCAGGTACGGAATTAACGAGAAGGGTACCCATCACGGTAGCGGGTTGTTTCTGAGCTTCTTCAACATTGATGTTGTTAGCATGACCACGAGCATGAGCAGCAGACCTAGTATTATAGTTGGGGGTCCTGTTGTTGCCACGACCATTTCCACGGCCAGCGGGGTGAACTACCAGTTGCTTCTGTTTCTGGGGGCACTCTCTGGAAAAATGCCCAGGTTGGCGGCACGTGAAGCATAATCCATCCTGAGGACGGAGGGGTGTAGCATTGGGTGGTGCAGGCAGAGCTCTTGGCATCTGCGGTGGCGGAGGCAGACGGGGTGCAGCATAAGACAGCCTTGGAGCAGGGACATCTGAATGGGTCACACTGGTAGGGAGCCAGATACGACGCTTCTGCGTTGCTCCCGAAGATGAGCCAACGTCACGATAACGCTTCAGAGAGTTCTTGTGCTCCATCTGGGCAGTCTCGACGGTGATAGCCTTGTTCACCATAGTGGAGAAGTTGGCGAAATCATGAACGGCAAGAGAGAGCCTGAGGTCTGGATTGAGGCCACGACGGAACTTCTGCTGCCTGCGAGCATCAGTGGTGATCTCTCCTTCCGCATAGCGAGAGAGGTTGAGGAACTCGCGCTGATAGGCTTCAACAGTCATGTCGCCCTGAGTGAGGTTACGAAATTCTTCCGCCTTACGATCCATGATCCCCTGAGGAATGTAGCGGGCGCGGAAGGCAGACTGAAATTCTTCCCAAGTGATGACTTCTTCAACTGGCAGGGAACGCTTGTGGGTGCTCCACCACTGAGCAGCGGCGCCTTTCAGATGATAAGACGCAAAGTTCACATAGTTGGCTGGATCGACATTAGCAGACTCCAGCTCATGAGTGATGTCTCGAAGCCAGTCATCAGCATCCAACGGCTAAACAGTGTTGCGGAACATAGTGGGGTTGAGGCGGGTGAAGTCGTGCAGAGTCACGGTGGCATGCTGATGGTGGTGCCCATTCTGATTCGGCTGGGGGAACTGAGCCATGATATTCTGCATGAACTGACGGTTCATCTCGAACTGCTGCATCATCGCGGCCATGTAATCCGGCGGCGGAGGTGGGTCGTTGGCAGCACGACCACGACCACAACCACCACGACCAGCCATCCTGCTAGAATTTAACAGGGGTATTTCAGCGATGAAAATTTAACGAGATACCGGAATCAAGCCTGAAGTAAAACGACAACGAAAAAGAGGCGCATATATATATAGGAGTAGTCATATAAGACATACACATTCGCACACAGAGTCAATCGAAAATCGGGCAGCGTAACGTCGTAGAAATTAAGGAAAAAGGACTCACTAGGCGGCGCGCAGACCGCGGTAAGGATTACACGACGCGACATAGATTCCACTATGTCAATCACGCCGCAAGAAAACTGTTGGCCACAGGAGTTGATGCCAGAGAACGCGCGGCCTGCCCAGAACGAGAATGGGATCCGCGATCCGGGACCTGGGGTACGACTCCTGCGACACGTCTCAATCAATGGGGGAAGCACCAAAAACGCCGGGTGGAATCAAGAGAACGTGATCCTAATGTCAGCTTTTGTAAAACTTACCAGCAAGGATAAGAGAGCAGATTCCCAGGGCATAGGTAAGGAGAAAAGGATCCTAATACCATAGATATCACACGTAGTGACATCGATGTGGGCCCGTAAGCCAAATATTAAGTTAGCAAAATAGTTTTTAAAAGTCTAGACTCAACATCGCCAAGTAGTGGTGGGGTGGCTTCCTACAGGAAGTCGGCTCTGATACCAACTTGTGACGCCCCCAAAATCAGACCGTGTACAGTAATCATACACACAGGGTACACGACTGAGATTAGGGTGCCACGGTGATAATATCACAGCACAACACTAAACACAAAAGGATAAACAAATATGTTACAATAGAGGGGGTCACGCGGACCCGAATACATAAGTCATACAAACCATAATATCTGAGTACAGACATAGTTAGTCAAGTTTTGCCTTAAGAAGGCTAGCACAAATCACATCAGAGATACAGATCGAAAAGGCGAGGCCTCCTGCCTGGGATCCACCGAACTACTCCTGGTCAACGGGGAACTCGACGTCGTAGTAGGCACCTCCGGGGTACTCCTGCTCCTGGGCTCCAACGTCGGCTACAGCGGCCGATCAGGCAAAACAGTAAAGGAAAATAAAGCAGGTGAGTATCTAGTATACCCGCGAGTCTTGCGTCCTCTACTAAGCATTATGCATTGTATCAACGGAAAGAAGAGGCTGTATATAGTGGGCTGAAAGACAGAAATCCAGAGAAAGGGTAAGAAGCTAGGCCTAACGAAGACTAGCATCTTCCGACGATGTTTTGCAGCATGAGGTAAGAATCAGCCAACAGTTATATAAAGCATAAAGTAACAATGCAGCAGAAGTTGCTGCAGCATTGTATAATAATAAGTTGTAATAATTAACAATGCCTCCGAGTTCACCTCCTCGACATCCCCGCGAGGAAGAAAACCCGGAACCATACAGTTTAATAATAATAGTTTCTAGTGGTAATATCCAGCTTTAGCATAAAGCGTTCTGCTACCGTGGACACGGCTATTCGAATAGATTAATCTTCCCTGCAGGGGTGCACTTGTGTTACGCTACACGCACGGATCTCCAGGGTGGCAGGAACCTTGTTAGGGAACGCTCCACCAAGGCTATCCGACACTTCATAGCCCATCTTTCAAACTCAACAGAGAGGTCATCCGCCGGTCTAAATCCTAAGTACGCCGAGCCTTGGACCCCAACCCGAACGTACTCCTGCACGGTGCGTGACTGGCCGGTGAAGTTGAAGCAAAACCAAATAAGACATCACCGCGCGAGCAAATAAGACAACACCACTTCCCGGCAATCAGCCCGCAGTACTGCTGACGTCTGAAGAGTCCTCGGACGACACTACGAAGCAGAGGAGCCCATAACTCGTAATTCCCACGGGTAGGTAGTGCGTACATGGCATATAGCCAACTCAAGACATTCACTGAACCATTTAGCATTTGAATTAACCTGCGTGACAACCGTTATCGTTGCCTCGACTTAACTGACCCGCGGACAACGGCAACAGCCAGGACCACCAGTACATCGGTGCCAGCCCCGTCGTCCCACCAAGTCACTGCGGTTACCAACAAGGTGAACCGTCTCCTTACCTTGTCTCGCGTGTGCTCCTGGAGGAGCTCGACTTTCGTGGTTTTGGTAAATCTCGCGGCCAACGATCAGGGGCCAAGCACACCGGTACACTGGTCATACCCTCCCTGTCGTCCCGTCGCAATACCTCTCGCGGGCACCATTGGGTCACCCGACTTCTTACCTGAAGGACAATCGCCGTTCAGGACCCTATGGCGGTAAGACAAAGTCAGCCTCGAGTGGAGTACAAGGATTACTCCTTGATAGCTCACACTTGAGGTGACTAGGCATAACCCAGATAGGGGCCTTAGACGGTGTCTGCATTGTACCGTACCTGTGCAGTTATAATATTTGTATCCGCGTTCACTCCCCTGAGTGATCACGGCCCTCTACCTAATCCTAGCTAACAATGAGCAGGGCTCACTGCTGAATAATGCATAATAATAATAGGCAGCATAGGATAAAGGAAGGCACATCAAGGGGCGACAAAGAACAGGTTATGCAATTGAATAGGTAAGCAACGTAGCAGCAGCAGTAACAATGCCTAGTGCAAGAAATGTACGGAAAGATAGGCGATATCTGGGGAAGAGAATGGCTCTGCTTGGCTGCAAGCTCGACGGTAGTAGTAGGGTCGTCGACGAAGTAGTCGTACTCAGCAGCGGTGTAGTCGACGGTAGCAGCGGGGTCTACCGGAGATTAAGGGGGGGAAGGAAACAGTAAATACACAGCAAGCATATACAAACATATGCATGACATGACAGATGAAATGTTAACGGTATTCTAACGCAGTGCAATGCACATTGCTCGGAACGGAAATTCATCTGGGATGAACTACCGGTTCCGGAGGATTACCGGACAGGGTGCCCAGAGGGGGAAGGATCAAGCCGGAGGTGTCGTGGGTACCGGACAAACATAAGGGGGTTGTATCCGTGCTAGTTGATCTATTCCGAGAAACATTCGTGTTCCGAATAAATTCATCCGGGCACTACAGTACCGGACCATTTATCGGACAGACGGTCCGGAGGGGGACGGTTCGATGTTCATTGTGTTAGAGGGGTGTGATAGGCATACGGATAGCGTATTCGTATTCGTTATATTTTTCTGATCAATTTTCATGTATAAAGTTTTTGAATCCGAGTTACGGTTTAAAAGTTATTGAATTTCAAAGTTTTAAATCATTTAAATGATTTTCTGAATTTCTTTTATTATTTATTAAACATTATCCAGAACATTATCCAAAACAGTGCCTGACATGTGGGACCCACATGTCAGCCTCTATTTATTTATAAAACATTTTAATAAATCAGAAATGCCTCTGGACCCACATGTCAGTGACTAGAATTTATTTAAATCTCTTAAATAATTAAAATCTGACAAGGGGGGCCCAGGTGTCATTGGCTCCAGAGCTGATTAAACCTGTTTAATTAAACTAAATGGCTAGGGGACCCACAAGTCAGTGCCTAAGGGGGGGGGGTTAACTTTTCTGTTAAGTTAAGAAGAGATTAGCCGGGGGGTTAGCGAGTGGGGCCCGTTGTCAGTGACCCAGGGGTTTGATTAACCCCTAATTAAGCTGGCTGACACGGGAGGGGGGGGGGCACCGGTCAGCCTCACCGGTGGGCTCACCGGAGCTTGACGGCGGCGAGGTGGAGCTAGCGCTCAGTACAGGCCACGGCTGGGGCTGCGGCTAGCTCCAACCGACGCGGACGACAACGGGGAGGAGATTGGGGGTGGTGCGGTGGCCGGGGGTCACCGGATTCGTCGCCGGCGACAAGGTAGGCGGTGGCTACGCTACGGACCTCGTCGGAGTCGTCGATTTCGAGGGAGGCCTAGAGCATGTGGTACACGGTTGAGCACCTGGGAACGCTGCGAGGAATACGACGCGGAAGAAATGCCATTTGCGTGCTCCAGGCTACGGTGGAGGGCTCGCCGGCGGCGAGGCGCCTCGGCCTTAATGGCGTCGGACGATTCGGTGCACGAGGGACTACGCGGGGAGTAGGGGGAGGTAGCTGAGCTCACCGCGAGTGTCGCAGTGGTGGCAGTGGGCTCGACGGCGTCTCGACGGCGGTGAATTTCCTCCGTGACGCACGGCGGCCGAAGTTGGGGGAAGAAGACGCGGCGACGGCTGTGGGGCTCCCCGGGCTCGATTGGCGGGTGTAGTCGACGAAGACGACGACGGCGCTTCACCTGGACACGGCGAGGAGGCGGGAGGGGCTCACTGGCCGCATGGACTCACGGACATGGCGACGGCGGCGCTCGGGAATTTTTCCCCGACGATGGCGAGAGGAGGAGGAGGGGAATGGGGTGGGGGGCGTGTCCAGGGAGTGGGTGGGGGCGTGCTTATCGCCTCCCCCGTCGTAGGGAGCAGGTGAGGGAGGGGAGGGCTCCAGCGGCGCCCGTGGCCACGGCGTCGAGCAGTTGGCCGACGTGACGGGAGCAGGTGGGAGGTGGAAGACGGTCCGGGGTGGGCCGTGGTGTGGGCTTCGCCCAGGGGCGACAGGTAGGTCTTCGGTTTGTTTTATTCTTTTCCTTTTGCTTTTTTTTTACTATTGTAATTAAATTAATCACTTCTGCATTTTATTTAAATGTGTTGGTGGTTTGTAAATTAGTTGTATGTCACCTGTAGGTTACATAAAAGATTTGGTGCATTTTAAAACTCAGTGGGTATTTCTTTTAAATATTTTAGGATTAAAAAGGGTCTTATAAGCTACTGTTATAATTGTTTGGGATTTTCCATAACTTCAAAAATTACCAAAGTTGGTCCAACATGATTATAATGATTTTAGGCAATTTACAAAAATAGTTTCATGATTTTTGGAACAACTTTATTTGAGCACCTTTGTTTTATTTTTCATTCAAAGAAGTTTCAACTAGGGTTTGGTTTGTTAGATGAGCAAGGTGCATTTGGCTTTGGGTTTTGGTCCCAAGGGCTCAAGTACATGGTGCATGGGGTGTTGATCAACCACAGCAAGGTTTGATCATTAGCATCACAAAGTTTTATCAAGGACAAGGGAGATCAATCAGTGATAATCCAACAGTGATGATCAACAGTAATGATGGTTACTGTTACAGGCATCTGAGGGTGTTACACTGGCGTAGCCAACTCTCCCGAGCGAAGAGACGCCGCCTCTCCATGGCGCTGTCAAACAGCCTGATAACATAGGTCGCAATGGCTATCGACAACTTGATGTTCCCGGTGTTCTTTTGGCTCCAGGAAGAGAGAAATCTCGCGGTATTCCGGAGGAGCACATCAAGACGTTCGAAAGGTTCAGAGATCTCCGGGTCACAGGCCCAAGCTTCCTGGACAGAAGCTTCGAAACCATCCAACCTAGTCCAGAACATTTCAAACCGGAACCGTCTGTGGGCCAGGGGGATCTCCTCGAGGGAGAGGTGGAGCGGGCAGTGATCAGAGAATGCAGTGGATAGAGCTTGTAGCATACAGTTAGGGTATTGCAGCTCCCAATCAATGGACACAAAAGCACGATCGATCTTCATGAGGGTGGCCTCCGAGCGCTCATTTCTCTAGGTGAATTGGCGCCCATGAAGATAGAGCTCCTTGAGACCTAGGTCGTCGACCGTTCTCCTGAAACGGGACATCAGCCGCCTATTGAGATTCGAGTTGGTCTTGTCCGCTGCCGTAAGGATGAGATTGAAATCTCCGATGGCCAGCCAAGGGCCAGGGCAGAGATCACGTCTAGCCGCCAAATCCTCGAGGAACGCCACCTTGTCACTCTCGTCCTACGGACCGTAAACCGTGGACATCCACCAGCCTTGCTCCGCTCCAGCAAGCGGAACCACGTAGCCCGTCATGAAGTTGGTATCCAACACCAGGTTAGAGATCCGCACTACCGTAGAATCCCAAGCAAGAATAATCCCTCCACGGGTGCCCGACGCAGGTAAGTAAGAAAACCTGTCAAAGGACGAGCCAAAGCATTGCAGAATAGTATAGCGATCAACACGTTCAAGTTTCGATTCCAGTACACAAAAGATACACGCTCGCAACGAGCCAACCACCTCCCTAAGTGCCTTGCGTCGTGTCGGGCAGTTCAGCCCCGCACATTCCAGCACACCAACTCCACGGATGGAGCAGCCATCAAAGGCCGTGCTCCAATACCACAGGGACGAGGTCTATGCCTCTCCCTCCAAGCCCTCCAATGGTAGGTCAAAGGGAACCACCTTCCCGAAAATGGCCGCAATTGCCTTGAGGTGTGGCTCTTGTAGAGGCGAGTCAAACAACTCCCTGAGCTGTGAGAGCGCGCCATCCGCCACCGCAAGCTCATCGCAATCAAAGTCAAGGGCCTTGAGGAGGGCGGTCTCCGCCGCCGTGGCCCTGGACCTATTCTTGCCTGAGATCGAGCCTGCCCGAGTTTGGCGGCGCGGCGTGAACGGGTCTTGGCAAGCACGTACTCCTTTGACTACCTCGATCTCCTTTAGGAGGGGGGGAGCGAGTTTCTTGAGCAGCCCAGCGCAGAAGGTCTTGAGGTTGAGCATGGAAAGGGCCTCTTTGGACTTAAGATTCTCGCCGACATTAGACACCACCAAAGCTAGGGACGTGGCCGGATCCCCGCCGCTGCATGGCGCAGTCACCTCCAAAGGGACGGTTGAGATGTGATTACGCAAGCCCAGGATATCCGGGACAGGTGCCCATCCGGCAGCCGTGGCTGATACCATGGGCCCAGCGAGCACTTCCGTGACAGGCGCCTGCTCGGAGACAGCCTCGGATCCCCCAACTACCAGTCCCACCTCCAAAGATCCTGGCGACACGTCCATCTTCTCAGAGTCCACAGGCCTAGGAGACCGCGCCGAGGTCCCGACCAGGTCCTGATGCACCACGGCCAACAGCCCAGACGATTCCAGGATCGCGGGGCCCATAGGATCAGACTCCTCGGGATCCGAGATAGGCAGCAAAGCGGCTCCAGGGGCCCGTGTTGTCTCTGTCCGGATGGGATCAACCTCAGAAGCTGGGCCCGGGTCTGTCGTGGCGTTGGGAGTGGGGGCCGCCTCACATGCCAATGTCGAGGCCAGCTGGGCACCCGCACCATCTACAAAGGGCGCCAAACCAATTCCACCAAGGCCGCGCTCGGATGAATTCGAAATTTGAACTCCCAGCCGCGACGCCAAAGCCAGCCGACGCTCGGTCAAGGGCTGCCCGCCCGACGCCATGGGGGCCCCAGACTGTGGGCCAAGCTCCGCCATCTGATCCGCAGGCCCCACCTTCCAGGCTTGAGCCAGTGGAGGAAGCCTCCACCGCGAAGGTCCCACCCGCCCAGCGAGCACCTGACAGTACGACCACCCGCCGCTCGCTGGAGCACCACCGCCGCCAGCAGAACGACCATCACTGATTCCGCGCGTCCACGGGCAGGTTGCCACCTCCCCGAAGTCAGCACCCGCACTGGGCGAGCTTCCCGGCTGACCGCTCTGATCGCTGCCATCAGAGCTAGGAGGGCGCCCCCAGTTCTCCGGCGGGGTGAAGTTGCGCATCCTACCCACATGGATCAGCGTCTCATAGGCGAGCACCTGGAGCTCCGAGGGATGCCTGGACTGGGGAGCGTCGTCCACGGGCGGCTCCGGCACCCAAATCACCTTGCCATCCGGGATCTCCGCCGGGTCGGCACACCAAGCACGGAGCTTGAAGAGAGAGAGGTCTTCGCGACTAGCAGTCTCCGGCGCCAGCTTGACCACCGCGCACGAGGAGCCCAGGATGCTCTCCGCCGTCTCACGGCTCCATGCGTGCGGCGGGATGCCCTCGATCAAGAGGCCAACCTGCACTTTCAGCGTCCGCGACGCAGCTTGCGCCTGCCGCAGCCAAGGTTTGAAGAAGATCGTGGCGCCAGCATGCTCCATGGAGCTGGCGTCCAGGACCTGACGGCACAACTCCGGAGTGGCAAAAACCACCAGGAAGTCCTCGGGGAAGAACTTGTGAACCGAAAACCAATGCCTCTGCAACTTGAAACGTTCCGCGATCGTCTCCGCCGCTTCGATGCACGACACCGGGGGCGAGGGCCACCCACAACAGCCAGGATCGCGAGCTGCAGCCGATTTTCCACATCCTGGAGCGCCGGGGAGCGCGGGATGATGCACAGCGAGTCAGACGCACCAGGCCTCGCAGGAGCCGCTGGCACCAAGATGGGCGCAGGCGCCGACAGCCTGGCGGAGACCCGGCCACGGTCCGCCGACCTGGCCGGCGGATGGGGAGAGGCGCGCCACGCCACCTTGGCCACCGCCGGAACGGGGCTACGCGGCCTCTTGCACTGGCCCGACACATGCCCGTCGACGCCGCAGCGGATGCAGACCGGATCGAACTCGGAGTCGCTCTTTTTGTGGCCTTCGCGGAAGCAGAGACCGAGCAGATCCGGGGGGATCTCACCGCGGTCAGGAGAAGCGGCTGGAGAACGCCGCGCAGACGCGCCTGCCCGGGCCTTGCCCTCCTGGATCTGGCGCCGCAGCGCCCTCCGCTACCGCCAGAGCGCCTTGCGCGAGGGCCCCTTCCGCACCCAACCCTTTGCCGGAGGAGCCGCCTTGCCGGCAGCCGAGGCTGCGAACGGCGGAGCAACTTCTCCCTCAGAGGAGCCGAGCGAGGGGGAGGAGGAGGACAGACCAAGGCCGGAGACCACAGGTTGGGGGCGGGGAAATGCAGAGGACACGGACTCAGGGCTACCAGGGGCGTCCATGACTGGGGGGTTGGCCATCGGAGCCGGAGCGGCCGCCGGCGGACGCGGGGGGGGGGGGGGGGGGGGGAGAGGGGGTGGGCGCCGGTGCTGGAGTGGCAGCCGGTGAGGAGGCTCTCTCACGCGCTCACCGCGTTTGATCTTCTACTTACTGCGCGGGAATTGGTTGCATATATTTTATTGAAATTTGCTTGCATTAACATGAATATTGAAACTATTGGTATGCTGCATATGTTTTCTCACATCATATGTACACTAAGTTATGGTAAGGAAGATAAGAAAGCTCACAAAAATGTGAAATAATAAAATTGTGTATGAAAAACACATGCACACATGCAATTAATTTCTAAAGCTTAATGGAGTGATGAGGTGACATAGTTGCATGTCTTCTAAAATAGTTAGTGGGTGCTAAATATTTAGATATAAAAGAATGAAAGCTGATGTGGCATGCATGGTGAGGTGAATAGTGTGCATGTAGAGATAATATCTAGTAATTGTTTTTTAGATGCTTGAGGAATTAAACGCTGATGTGGCATGCTTAATGAGGTGGATAGTCTGCATGTAGAGAGAATTGATGTGGCATGCATGAGAGGTGATGGCGTGTCGTCGCTCTCCCCACCAGGGTCGAGGATGCAATGACGTGATCGACGGACACTATCTGACGACATGGATGCCGGGGCGGCGCCCCCGGATGGTGGTTCACATGGTTACTTTCCGGCAGGTGCCATTGTGGTGATGGTGGCTCTCCACCGGGTTGTGGGGGCAACGGGTGGTGGAGCGGTGGGTAGTCCGGACATGCCTCCTTGGGGACGGTGTCCTGGTCCGGATCTGGGGATTGACCTTTGTGTAATCCTCTGGCGACATCGGTGGCACGGGTGAGTTGCCGAGCGAAAGCTCAGTGCCTTGGCGCCGGCGACGACGACACCCATGAGTGTCGTGATCTTCTTGAAGACGTCGTTGAGGATCCGCTCTCCATGTCAAGGTTCCGGGTGAAGACCTTTGTCCGTCTGGACTCAGCAGCGGAGACGCTTTGCGTCGTACTCCCTGTTGAGGGCGTTGCCGTGGAGCTTAGTTGTGTTAGGGTATTGCGTGGATGGTTAGTTCTTTCGATGCTTCCTAATGTTTGCGTG
Organism: Bromus sterilis; assembly: GCA_950022295.1. NCBI lineage: Eukaryota > Viridiplantae > Streptophyta > Magnoliopsida > Poales > Poaceae > Bromus > Bromus sterilis. The sequence goes on along the minus strand of OX465601.1, from coordinate 121,810,469 downwards.
CGCCTTCGTGCGTCGTGGCGAAAGCCTGTTTTCGGCTTTCCTAATTTTGATCGAGAGCGGCCAAACAAGAAAAAACAAAAACAAAAATAGAGCCATGCACGCGACGCGACGGACAGAACCCCAGAATGGCTTCGACAAGCAGCACATCCCACGCACACCAGCGAGCGACACGCCCAAACTGCACAACAACTCGGCGCACACAACAACGAAAAGTGGAGAGAGCTGGCGGGCACACGATTTCACCAAGAAAACTTTGCATTCGCATCGTAAGATTCATTCGTCAATGTATTATACTACTACTGGGCATAAATTTGATCCAAGCCATAGCAAACAAAGATTAAAACATCCGGCAGGCGATCTCAGCGCTGATCGGCCCCGGTCGCTTGCTCGTGCAACTACAGGTAGAAATACATGAGAGAGAAGAGGAGGATCATCACGAGAGGAGCGACCAGGTCGCCGCCCGGCACGGAGCCGGTCCTCCAGCACTCGCGCCTCGACGAGGTTCAGCTGCACGGTGAGCAGGCCCTCCTTGATCTCGCGCAGCTCCTGGCGGAGCCGCTCCAACCCTACGTTCCTTGCCATCCTCCTTCGTTCCGGTGCGAGCCCGGCGGCCGCGCCGCCGCCTTGGAGGACAACTGACGAAGCCGATTGCGCCATGTTTTGCAGTATATAAGAGATGGGAATAGTAGATTAATGCGCTCAAGACTGTTGTTGGTTCACTGAAAATAAAGTATTACTAGTTGCTTAGAAAAAGGAAAGTGGTAGTTTCATGTTGCTTGTCCAAAGTGTAGGCAAGTTAAAATAGCTACTAAGTTAAAGAGTTGTTGCTTGGTTAAAAAACTTGTTGATTCAAAAGAAGTGTAGGTCCATTAATCATGGTGAGTTGAATAGAGCCACTCTAAGACTCAATGAATATGTGGGTGATTTGTGTTTAAGAGATATTTGCTCAAAGACTATATAGTAGGCTACTTAGTTCAACCTGGTTAGTCGGTTGGTTGGGACAGGCGAAGCGACTATATGTTGGGCTTAGGCATCTTCGTGCGTTAGGCCATGACAACTTGGTTTGGACGGATTATTTTTGGTTAGTTGTTTGGGAAATGATTGTTTTCAACCGGCGGATATTTTGTCACACGTCGTCCGCGTCCTTCGGCTGACGCGTGTCCCAGTGGACCACACCACAACCTTATCTTCTTTCTTTCTCTTTATCTTCCCGCAAGAGCTGCTCCTCGTTCTTTCCTTTTCTCTTTTCATTTTTCTCTCTCCATTCACATCTCCATTCACATCACGGATGCATGGAGCCACCCAGCCTACAAACTATACTGGCAAACTGCGGGGCCTTGACCTTGCCGGCGAGTCGGGGAGGAGCGGCTCCTCCGCCGGGGAGGAGTAGCTCGACCGCTCGCCCGAGTCGCCTGAACGCCGCTACTCGACTCCCCACCGCCCGGATCCGGCCGCCGCGCACCGTCCCCGGCTTTTCCTGCCTCAATCCCCTTCTCTGATAAGCTTGGATCAACAGAGGCTCTGTTGCAATGGTCCGATCGCAACAGAGCCTCTGTTGCAAAGCTTTTTGTCTCAGATTCGCGGGATTGGTAGAAAAATTCTTGGATCCCTTTGCAATAGAGGTTCTGTTGCAATGGTCTGACCGCAATAGAGTCTTTTGTTGCAAAGCTTGGTGTCTCAGGTGTGCGGGATCGACAGAAAAATGATTGGATCTCTTTGCAACAGAGGCTCTGTTGCAATGGTTCGATCGCAACAGAGCCTCTGTTGGAAAGCTCATTGTCCCAGATGCACGCGATCGACAAAAAATGCTTGGATCCTTTGCAACAAAGGCTCTGTTGCAATGGGCCGACCGCAACAGAGCCTCTGTTGCAAGGCTCGTTGTGTTCTATGCACGCGATCTGACGGCTACTGTTTCTTCTATCGTACGGTTCTCCACCCGACGGATAATTTCGGAACTACTACCGGCAGACGCGTAGCGCTCCCCTAGTTGTTTTCGTATGGACGGGGCAAGGCAATTATATATGGCCAGTGATAGGTGCCGGTCGACCGGCGCTTCAGACGCGGACCGTCTGATCTTCGCGATTTAACGGTTCAGATTCGCGCGTACCCCTTCGTTTTTTACTGCAATATTTGCGGTACCTTTGCAACATTTGCGGTACTTTCGCAACTTTTTTTACACGGATGCAACATTTTTATTTTTGGTGTTTTTGCAGCAATTTTTTTTTATGATTAATCACTTTATAACTTTTTCGTTGTAGCAAAAACTCTTAACGGTAGTAGCAAAAATACACAACGGTGGAAGCAAAAATTTAAACGATTGCAACATTGTGCGTAACAAAAGTAAAAAACGATGGTAGCAAAAACATAGAACGGTTGTAGCAGAAAAAGTAATTGTTGCAACAAAATTCATCGTCGCTGCCGTCGAGGTCGTAGCTCCGCAGTGGTGATGTAGCAAAAATCTTGGCCGGTAATAGCAAAAACATAAAATGATAGAAACAAAATGGTTCACTGGTTGCAACATTACATACTCAGATATTCCCCCTGTACATTATGCGTTGTAGCAAAAACATCAGTTTGTTGCTTTGTAGCAAAAGTATGATATGGTTGTTGCAAAAATAAGATATGGTTGTAGCAAAAAAAAAATTGGTCGATGTGCACGGAGCTGCTCATGGCCATGGCGGCCATGGCCTGCGACGTGGGAACACGGGGAGGTGCGGGCTCGCCGGAGGAGGACTGGAGCGGGCGCGGCTGGTCGGGAGGTGCCGGATCTGGGCAAAGGAAGGACGCCGACGAGGTCCTGGAGGCACGGCGGCGAGCTCCTCGAGCTTCACGCGGGCGGCATCCATGGCACGGGCAGGGACTCACGGCGGCGGCGCACGACGGCGGAACGCAGAAAACGACGACGTCGATGCACGACGGCGGAACGCATCGACAGCGGCTCGCGTTGGCTCGCGGTAGCTCGCGGCGGCCTCCACGCGCGGGATGCAGGCGACCGGCGAAATCCACTTGGCCGGTCGGCCGGGTGGGAACGTTTACCATTATATATTCAGGTTTAGGCGACTCCATCATGGATTAGGCTTGGCTGACTTAGTGTGTTCGAATAATCAAGTTGAACATGATTATGGCAACTATATAGTACGGTGGTAGCCAACTCCTTGCATGCACTGGCCATATCGACTTAGTTCAATTGATTGGTTGTTTGTGTGGGCGGCGGGCGATGACTATATACTAGGGTTTAGGTGACTCCTCGTACATTAGTCTTGGGCGACTTAGTGCATAGGATTAGTCTAGTTGAGCGTGATTGCAACAACCATATTGTGGGGTGGCAGCTGACTTCATGAATGTGGTGGCCATTGGAGACTTAGTTCAACCGGTTAGTTGTTTTGTATGGATGGGGCCGGAAAACTGTATATTGTGATTGAGGCAACTACATTGCATATTTGATTATACAAGGTGACCTAGTGTGGTTGGTTAGTCGAGTGGGGCGTGAACGAGGCGACGATAGTGGTGTTGTAAGCTACTCCATGCATGCGGTGGGCATGGACGACATAGTTCAACCAAGTTTTTGTTAATTGTGGAGACGAGGAGGGTGACTATATGTTGGGTCTAGGGTAACTCCGTGTGCAAATTAGGAGTGGGCGACTAAGTATATTGGGTTAGTCAAGTGGGGCATGACGAGGTGACTATAGTGGTGGTGTAAGAAACTCCATGCATACGATTGACGTGGATGATTTAGTTCAATCGAGTTTTCAGTTATGGAGATGAGCAGTACAACTATATGTCCGATCTAAGGTGACTCCATGCGCGAATTAGGCGTGGGCGACTAAGTGTGGTCTCAAAAGTGATGTATTTCGAGTTCAACCTTCACACCACCCTTGTGTATCCACGTTAAGATCCCATGCAAAAGTGGTGGGTAGTTTTGAGACCTCCTCTCATGGTTTTATGTAATCCCTCCCCCATGGTAACTACCTGTAAGGCCCGATATGCGGTACTGTTCCAGATCTAGATGTTTCCATCCAGATTCGGGGACGGAGCACATATCGGTCCCACCGCGACATATGATATAGCCATATGCTCCGGATTTCCAACATGATATCACAACATTACAGATACAAGGATACAACATCTCATACAATCGGCATACAACAGCTTTAAATACAATACATCAGCGGAAGATACATGTCTGGGTACAGACTACAAGCAAATACCTAGTGGCAAAGAGAAAAACATCGATCCCCATAACCACACGGGTCCAGGCCCTCCGCCGGGATCCGTCTAACTAGTCGTCGTCGAGTCTCCACATGGAACGTCGATCACCATACCTGTTGTCGATCAGAACCCTGAAAAGAGTTTGGGGGTAGTATCATGAGTACAGAAGTACTCATCATCCAAATGTAGTGGTCAACTGACCCAGCAAGGACTTCATCACTCTTCATTCTAGGACAACTAGTAGTTTACGATAAGGATGGGGTAAGTGGTGAGGTTGCTGCCGCACTAGCATTTATGAAGTGGCTAACGATCTAGAGAGTAAGGTAAGAAGCCAAGAATTCGATGAGAAATCGCCTCCAACAAGTCTTGCTATCAACTACTTACGCAAACATGACACCTATCCTATCCTTGTCCTCCTCTTCGCATCCCGACGAAGAAGAAGCAGTCAAGGCACACACACACGTTGATCAAGTTATATTAAGATTATCTCAGTTGTTGTTGTCTATGAACAAGGAGTAGGTCTCAAGTCGTCCATAACCGTGGACACGGCTTCTCGAAAAGATTTAACCCTGCAGGGGTGTATCAACTGCCCATTACAAGGCTCCGCACGCACGCCCATCTCTCTCAGTTGCTACCCATTATAGGCAACCATTTTATGATTTAGTTCCGAGAGATCCGAAACGACAGGTCCCTCTAACTAACAACGAACAAATCCGGGTGGCCCCCGGTGAGTCGACATCCATCTCAGGAGCCGGCCGCACTCTCGATCTGGTCTCTACCGTCTGTCGCAGGTTTGGATAGACGGTTAATCACACATGGGAAACCGGGTCCTCAGCCGGACAAGGTGGGCCAGCAAGGGAACTATGTCCTCACTGGTCCGGGTTGGTTTGAAAACTACTGGCGGCCGACCAGCACACACACGGTTTCAAATGGTAAATCAGCTTGGGCCACCACTAGAAATGTTTGAAGTTAGGTAGGTAAGAAAAGGGGACCCCATAAAATCCCACACGCGGTTAGGCACGCTCAGTCTTAGAACCAATACCCGGAACTCGGATCCTAGGTGACTCGAATGGAACAAAGCGTCGGGGTGGGATAGCCTAGACCTTCCATCCTTCGTCGAATATAGTCAACATTATAATAATCATATCATCAACAACAATATAATAATGTGATAGCCCAAACCAAGGAGTAACAGGGTAACATCGTAGCATCCTAAGCATTCATACTAAGCAGGGGCTGAGCAACGAGCAATAGTAACATAGCAATACATGGTTTGCTGGGAGGGGGCATGTCTATATCGGTTTGAAAGAGGTTGTAAACATGTGGTAGGATCAAACATCGAACCTATCCTATACTAGCATGCAAACCGCTGGTTGAAATAGAATGGATCATAAGTAATGCATAGTCCTTGCCTGTTGATAAGTCGGGTTCCGAAGGTGTAGTTGATCGCAAGCTCGCATCGTCTCCGAAGGTACCCGCGGAAGCACACAAGACGGTAAACACTGGAAAGCATTTCAACGAGCAAGCATCTATTACTAGGAAGCAAACACGAGCAAGCATCAACAAGAAGGCAACACGAGACATCACACCTACCGTCGAGAGCGGTTACTAACAGGTTAAGTGGAGTACTTGTCACACACGACGATACCGCACATTTAGCGAGGGTTCAAGTTGTTTAGCTACACAAGATGAGAAAAGGTTGTTAACATGACATCTCACTCAAGCATAGCATATCACACAAACATGAAAAAAGGTGAAGCATAAGATAAACTATCTATGCTAGTCAATTTAAGTGGGGAAAACTCCTAAACAAAGCATATAGTAAGTACCCCACGAAAATAACAGATTTTGGTACTGTTCTGGCCTAAACATAATTTTATTATTTTTATTAGCAAGAAAGAACAACATAAAAACAATCTACACGAAATTCTAGTCAAGTTACATATAAGAAACATTTTATTTGGAGCAACGGTTAAAAAGTTATTAAAGAAACAGTTTACGGTGGCATGCGATGTAATTAGCAAGTAAATAACAGGTAAACAACATGCAAACAAAGTCAAACATGGAAAAAGAGCACATTTTAAGAAACTAGACAAAATTCTAAGCAAGTTTCATGTTTTACGCGTCGCGATCCGAGCTACGGTCTAAAAGATACGGGCATCGCAAGATACTAACAAAATCTACAATTAAACAAACTAGAAAAGGAAAAAAAAACATCTATCGGGCCGAAGCTGGCTACTACGGGCCTAACCAGTGCTGGGCCGAGCCCAATACCGTAACAGAAAAAAAAAGAAAAAAAAGAAAAGGGGGCTGCTCACCCTGCGGGCCGTGGCCCATCTGGCAGGTGGCGTCGGTTAGGGAATCTCTCGTCCGTGGGCGTGAGGTGGTGCTGGGCTGGCGTGCTGGCTCGGTGGAGATGGGCCGCATGGGTGCTCGCCGGCCCACCGGGCAGCGTCGGATGGTGGCCAGCCTGCCTGATCCCGATCCAGATCGGGGCGATGGCGACTCCGGCCGGCTGGCGACGCTCCAGCGAGCGCAACGCGGACGCAGAGGAGGCCAGGGCGGCTGGGGCGAGGGATCCGGTGCAGGGTGTTTGCCGGCGAGGTCCAAGGCGCAGAAACGACGAGCTCGCCTCGGGTCCGTCGATGGCAGTGCGGCGGTGCGGGTGACCTGTGAGGAGGAAGGAAAGGATAGGTGAGGGAGGAAAGGAGAGAGGGAGGGCGCAGAGGAGGTGGAGAAGACCGGCGGCTCGCCGGAGTGGTTGCAGCGGCGGCTGGCCGGCTGGCCGGCCCCGGCGGCGGCGGCGGCGGGATCCAGAGGAGCGGCGGCTGCGCGGTGGAGGAGATGGGATGAGAGAGGAGGTGGAGAGTCCAGGGCGCTGACGTGGCACCATCGTAGCCCTCCGATCTGCGATCCGACGGCTCCGGGAGTGTCCAGGCTAGGGTTTCGGGATTTGGGGCAAAATTGGGGCAGATTTGGACATTGTGAGGGGGGTGGCTGCAATTTTGTGGCTAGGGAAACCTAGAAAGGGGTGGGAGTGTGGTGGTCTTTATATAGCCCAGGTGGCTGGCAGTTTGCAAAAACATCCCCGGTTTTTCTCTCGCGCGCGCGATGTTTACGTTTCTGACCGCCGGGGGTCCGTAGGACCTCCGATTCGGGTAAAACTTCGAACTGCGCGATCAGTGCGTCGAGCCTGCGGCGTTCACCTCGCGTTGGAACCGTTCCGAGAACACCTTCCGACGCGCTATAAAAATAACCTGTTTAATTATTAAACAGGGTTTTTCGTTCCGTTGGCTGCGGCTGGTCTCGTGCGGTTTTTGCAACGGTGATCAGGTGAAACCCGGTGTCGCAAAGGTCGAGTGTCAGGGTGGCAAGGGTCAGTCTTCGTCCGGTACGAGATAAGAGGGGGGGGGGGGGAATAATCGCCGATCGATAAATCGGGGATGCAAACACCGCAACAAATCAGACAATCAAACAATTCACACCGAAAACCAAAATTTTAATTTTTGTGAAAATCTGGGCTGTTACACTACCCCTAGATTCTCATCGGAATGGGGCACTCCATGTCGGATTTACTAAACGAATGTGTGTATGTATGCTATAGGATCCTGAAAACCCTCAAAAAGATTCCTAGAACTAGGTTGGCCAGGGACCAGAAGGGGGGAGGTCCGCACTGTAGCCATGGATCATCTTGTGGGAAGGTCTGATTTGTGAAGGAGGCGCCACCTTAAAGTAGTGTATTCCAATTCCAACCTTTACACCACCCTTGTGTATCCATGTTAAGAGCCCATGCAAAAGGGTGGGTGGTTCTAACAGCTTCACTCATCATTTCGTGCGCCCTAGTCTCTAGCAGACCTCGTGACATCTAACACCTAGATTTTCATCTGAAGTGGGGGCAGTCCATGTGAGAATTAACTCTTGGATGTGTTTATGATGCCATAGGATTGTGAAAATCCTAAGAGATGTAAAGTAGAAGGATTTGGTTGGGGGAACTAGAAGGAGGGATGTCCAGAATAAAGCCTTGGCTCTTCATGCGAGAAGGTTCAGTTTGCGAATGAGGTTCCACCTCAAACATTGTGTATTACCATTAGAACCTTTGGGGTGGGTGGTTCTGACACCTTGATGTTTACATCCCATGCAAAATGGTGAGTGGTTCCGACATCTTGATGGTTTTATGTGCCTCGCTCCGGTAGGCCCCATGACATCTCCCCATAGATTTTCATCAAAAGGGGCAATACATGAAAAATTTACCCCATGTCACAGGATCATTACAACCCCAAATAGAGGCCAAGTCCTAGCAGGATTTGGGACAAGGGGATCGCATGGAGAAAGGTTCGCACGTAAACCGCACTAGTAGAGCAAAGCTCATCCCCAACTTTCATAGCTCACGTGCCAAATTAAATCCACTGCAACGCCATTTTTCTCAAATAATGTTGGCGTCATCTTTTTTGCTACCCCAGTTTTATATGCTTATTGTTGACATTAAAAATTTAAGCTACGCCATCACTACGTGGGACCAACTGTGCTGGAACAAAACATAGTATTGTTGTCGTAGTAAAAATGTAACACGTCATAGATATTCTATATTGTGGTGGTGTTGTTTATCATTAAACACCATCAAAATAATAATTAAAAATAATAATCTTTGTGGAAGTATATTTAGATAGATATACTCCTGGCATTGGCCCAAAAAGCCCACGCCACGAACGTATTTTACTAATTTACTAATTTACCTCTCTTCTTTCACTCACTTCACAGTCATTACACACATACACACACCTCGTTCTCAAGCCATCACCGCCCCCGTCGCCATCTAGAACACCTCGCGGTTGCCTCCATCAAGTCTAAGGTGACCATCCTACTCTATCCCCCGAGAAGCCACAGCCGCCACACCGGTGCCGGTAGCACCATGCTATGCATCACTTCGATGGGATGCCTAGATTTGCTGCTTTTTTAGTGTTATTTTTATTAGCAACTCCCAAATCGAACCACACATAATATACATATTGCTTCTTCATGAACATCACAACTACATAGACATATTTCCATGGGAAATTTCGTTGCCTCATAATCTTAGGAGTATCTCATAACCATTAATGATATATTTTATTGTGATAAATTTTAGGAGTAGCTCATATGACTGGGAAGGTCTATCTGTTTGAATTGATGGATTTATGTGGCCTCAATTAGGGTGACCTAGATGAGTAATTAGGAAATGCTTTACCATTGTTACCACCTTACAATTTCCACATTTATTCCACATGAATCTATTAAACTTTCTATTGGAAAATAACTACCGTATGCCAAGTGTGTGGATCGAGGTGCAACACGAGCCTTGTTTTGGTCGCTTTGTGACAATCCACGTTCTTATCTGCTTACATGATTTGTGTGACGCCCCAAAAATCAGACCGTGTACAGTAATCATACACGCAAGGTACACGATCGAGATCAGGGACTCACGGTAAGATATCACAACACAACTCTAAAAATAAAATAATACAAGCTGTTTAATACAAGCCATGGGCCACGAGGGCTCGAATACAACAGCTCGAAAGCACAAAGTTAGCGGAAGCAATAGTATCTGAGTACAGACACAAGAATACAAGGTTGCCTTAAGAAGGCTAGCACAAATAACAACAGATCGAAAAGGCGAGGCCTCCTGCCTGGGAACCTCCAAACTACTCCTGGTCAACGGGGAACTCAACGTCGTAGAAGGCATCGGGAATCTTCATGTTGCGGTGGTCGGCATTGGGGATCTCCTTCTCCGGGACTCCAAGGCTCCAACGTCGACTGTAGCGGCCGATCAGGCAAAACAAAAAGGGGGAAATAAAGCAAAGGTGAGTATCTAGCATACCCGCGAGTCTTACGTCCGCTACTAAGCATTTATGCATCTGTATCAAATGGAAAGGAGAGGATGTATATAGTGGACTGCAAGGTAGAAATCAGAATAAGGGTAAGAAGCTAGGCCTATCGAAGAGTAGCATCTTCCAACGAGTCTTGCAGCATGAGGAGAGAATAGCCAACAGTTTACATAAAGCATAAAGTAACAATGTAGCAGAAGTTGCTGCAGCATTGTATAATAGTAAGTTGTAAAAATTAGCAATGCCTCCGAGTTCACCTCCTCGACATCCCAGCGAGGAAGAAAACCCGGAACCATACAGTTTAATAATAATAGTTTGTAGTGGTAAGATCCAGCTTTAGCATAAAGCGTCCTGTTACCGTGGACACGGCTATTCGAATAGATTAATCTTCTCTGCAGGGGTGCACTTGTGTTACACTACACGCACGGATCTCCAGGGTGGCGGGCACCTTGTTAGGGAACGCTCCACCGAGGCTATCGGACACTCCATAGACCATCTTTCAAACTCAACAGAGAGGCCATCCGCCGGTCTAAATCCTAAGTACGCCAGGCCTTGAACCCCAACCCGAACGTACTCCTGCACGGTGCGTGGCTGGCCGGTGAAGTTAAAGCAAATCCAAATAAGACACCATCGCGCGAGCAAACAAGACAACACCACTTCCCGGCGCAGGCCTCGGTACTGGTGACGTTTGAAGAGTCCTCGGACGACACTATGAAGCAGAGGAGCCCATAACTCGTAATTCCCACATGTAGGCAGCGCGCATAAGCCAAAAGGCTACTCAAGTCATCTTCCGAACCATTAGTCATTTTATTAACTTGCGGGACAACCGTTATCGTTGCCTCGACTTAACTGACCCGCGATCAACGACAACAGTCAGGACCACCAGTACATCGGTGCCTGCCCTGTCGTCACACCAACTCTCTGCGGTTACCAACAAGGTGAACCGTCTCCTTACCTTGTCTCGCGTGTGCTCCTGGAGGAGCTCGACTTTCGTGGTTTGGTAACTCTCGCGGCCGACGATCAGGGGCGAAGCACACCGGTACACTGGTCATACCCTCCCTGTCGTCCCGTCGCAATACCACTCGCGGGCACCGTTGGGTCGCTCGACTTCTTACCTGAAGGACAACCGTTGCTCAGGTACCTAGAGAGGCTATACAGAGTCAGCAACGAGTGGAGTACAAGGATTACTCCTTGATAGCTTATACTTGATGGTGGCTCGGTATAGCCGAGCTAGTGGGCCAGAGGCGGTGTCTGCATTGTACCGTACCTGTGCAGTTATAATATTTGTATCCGCGTTCACTCCCCTGAGTGACCACATCCCTCTATCTAATCCTAGCTAACAATGCGCAGGGCTCACTGCTGAATATAATATATATTTATAGGCAGCCTAGGATAAAGGAAGGTACATCAAGGGGCGACAAAAACAGGCTATGCAATTGAATAGGATTGTAACGTAGCAGCAGCAGTAACAATGCCTAGTTCAAGAAAATTACGGAAAGGTAGACGATATCTGGGAAGAGAATGGCTCTGCTTGCCTGGAAGGTCGACGGTTGAAGTAGGGTCGTCGACGAAGTAGTCGTACTCAGTAGCGGTGTAGTCGGCGGTAGCCCCCGGGTCTACCGGAGAATAAAGGGGGGAAGAAACAGTAAATACAAGCAATCATAAATAAACAGATGCATGACATGATAGATGCAATGCTAACGGTGTTCTAACGTAGGGCAAAGTATTATGCTCGGAGCGGGAATTCATCCGGGGATGAACTGCCAACTCCGGGTGATTATCGGACAGGGTGTCCGGAGGGGAAGGTTCCATGTCTGCAATGTTAGAGACATCTGACAGACATGTGAATATTGTATCCGTCATCGCTGATTCACTCTGAACAACTTTCGTGTTAAGAATAAATTCATCCGTATAGTTTATCGGTATCGGGCAATCATCGGACAGTCGGTCCGGAGGGGGACGGTTCGATGTTCGTTGTGTGAATAGGGGTGTGGTAGACATACATATAGCGTATTCGTATTCTTTATATTTTTCTAATCAATTTTGGTGTATAAAGTTTTTGAATCTGAATTTTGGTTTAAAAGATATTGATTTTCAAAGTTTTAATCATTTTAAAAGAAGTTTTGAATTTCTTTTAATATTTAAAATAGAATCATTATCCACAAGTCTATCCAGAACAGTGCTGACATGTGGGACCCATATGTCAGCCTCTGGATTTTCTTTAAATCTTTTTAATAAATAACAGTGGGGCCCAGTGGTCAGTGACACATAAGCTAAATAACTAGTTTAAATTAATTTAAATGGCCAGGGGCCCACATGTCATTGACAGTGGGGGGTTTAACTTTGCTGTTAAGCTAATCAGTGGGATTATCCGGGGGGGACCCACATGTTAGTGGGCCATCAGAGGATTATCTTAATACTAATTAAGTTGCTGGCAAGGGGGACCCACCAGTCAGCCTCATCGGAGACTAGCCGGCGGCTGAACTCCTGCGAGCTTGACGCTGCCAACGACGAGGTGCACGGGAGGAGGCGCAACTGGGCTTGTTTGAAAGAGGGGCTCAACACGAGTTCAACGGTGGCGGTGACGCAGCTTGGGGTGGCCGGAATCGAGCCCGGCGACGACCATGGCGGGGACCCGTACGGTGGCGACGTCGAGGACGACGAATCCGTGCACGGGGTGAGGCGTGAGTACGCGCGTTCAGTAGCTGGGTCTAGGGAAGAAAAATGACGTGAGCAGTGTGTCGAATGCGTGCTCTACTCCGCGGTTGTGTGCTCGCCGGCGGTGAGATCGTTCTTCCCTAATGGCGTGCACGGCTACGCTGGACGGGAGGAGCAGGGAAAATTCCGCGGCGGTAGAGGAGCTCACCGCGAGTGCAGCAGTGGTGGCAGTGGGCCCGGGGAAGGTCTATCGCGACTGGAATTGTTCGACGACAAGTGGCGGCGCAGAGGAGGAAGGCGGCTCGATTCGCCCTCCACGGTGGCTCCAGGCTGCTCCTCTTCTGCAGGGTGGTGGAGATGTCGACGACACGGAGACTTGACAAGGTCTTGGAGCTTGGGGGCGGCAATGTCCACGGCGGGGCTCGGCGGTGGCGACAGCGAGCTCGGGTGCTTCTTCCCCCGACGAGCGCGAGGTGAGGAGGAGGAAGGAAGGAGGGGGAGGTTGTCCAGGGGGGGCTGGGGTCAACCTTATCGCCTCCCCGGTCACAGTGGAGGTGGGGCCGGCCGGCAGGCGTCCCGACCACGGCGGTGGCTCCACGGCGACGAGGGCAGGTGGGGATGGTGATGGGAGAAGGTAGGGGGAGGTGTTTTGTGCCGGGTGGGCCTCGCCTGGGGCAAGGTATAGTGGTTTACTGTTTTATTGTTTCTTTTGTTTTTTGTCTTTTTTGTTTTGTATTTGTTTTTAATTTTTTACATTTAAAAAAATCATGTTAGGGGTTCCTAAATTATAGTTGTATCCCATGTAGGTGATACAACAAGTTTGGTGCACTTTAAAATTCATTGGATATTTCAAATATAATATAAATGATTAAAACGGACTTTATGAGCTACTGTTTTAATTGTTTGTAATTTTTGTATGGGTCAACAAATACCCAAAGTTAGTCCAACATGGTTCTATTGATTTTAGGCAATTAACAAAAATGGTTTCATAAATTTTGGATAAGGTTTAGTTTTCCACATTGTTTTTATTTTCATTAAAAAAAGGTTTAGGGTTTGGGTTTGATTCCAAGTGATCAAGGCACATGGGGCCTTGGTTTTGATCACCACACATCATGGATTAGAATATGATCAGAACAAAGTTTGATTAAGGACATGGAACAACATTGATTAGCAACAGTGATGATCCCTAGTGATAGTGATTACTGTTACAGATACTGAGGGTGTTACAATTTGTTAGACTTTTCATTAGTTCTTAGTGCTTTTATCATTAATAATACTTTATTTTTTCTGTTACACAAATTATTCCATGCAATGTGAGGTTGGATTTGAATGAGATTACGGACGACACTGCGGAGTTCAAATATGATGGAGGCCCCTACACATTCGAGGTACATAAAAGGATCCACGCAGATCAAGATGGGAGAAGATTGGAGGCGCTTCATCACCCAGATAGGCTTCGTGGGGGTGAGTTTCTTACTTTCTTATTTAGAACACAAAGACCGAGGCTTGTTGTCATTCCTCTCAATCGTGATCATGAAGTCGTGAAAGACCAAATGGATAATGCCATCTATGGTCGAACGACCAGACTCACTAATGTTGAGTCGGATAACTTATATGATGCACATCATCCTTGTCAAGACATCATCAGGGTGCCCTTCATGACCCATCTAACAAGGACCAATCTTCGTGTCCATGTCTTGGTATGTTATCTAAACTAGAGATCATACCCGCGCGTTGCAACGGGAATTAGATGCAGTAATTTCAATGAGATTTGGCGGTATTAAACATAGTATTCTGATTGGGAATATGAGAATCCAAAAGCAAGAACATATAATTTAACATATCAATTATTATATAGTTTTGTATTAAATATTTAATATAAGTAACATGAATGATGCTAGTTAAGGTGGATTTTTCCCATGCATGGTGGCATAGCTGCATCTGGAGAGAATTAAATTTAGTATGACATGCAAGGTGCCATGATGAGTTGGCATAGTTGCATGTCAAGATAATTTAGTTAGTGTGGATCAACTATTTAGGTATATAGGATTCATCGTTCTTGATGTTATCGATATGCTTAGGCTTCCTCCAATGCATTGGTGCTTAGATGAGGTGCTAAGCATATTAAATTACTTAGCAACCAATATCCCCAATGCATTGGTGCTTATGTATTGTAGCTAAGCTTGTTCTTTTTAACTATTTAACTACAAAACTCCTTCATGCATTGGTTGGTAAACATTTTGCATAGGGTTGCGCTCTTAGCACTGTTTCCTTATGGGGTGATACGTCCAAAACGTATCTATAATTTCTGCTTGCTCCATGCATGTTTTGTGTGATATTGCTATGATCTAGATACACTTTCATACACATTTGATCATATTTGGACTAACCTATTAACTCAGTGCACCCCAGTGCCAGTTCCTGTTTTCTGTTGTTTTTCTATTTCATTTTTCCCCCATATAAAAAGTGCCAGAAAAATTCGAGAAAATTCAGATAAAAAATCAGCGTGGAGGAAGCTTCCAGAAAAGCCCGGGAGGGGCCAGAGGGGGGCCAAGGGGGGGGGGGCAGACGGCCACCTGGCGCGGCCCCACCCCTGGCCGCGCCAGGGGGGCGCCTGGCGCCCCTGGCCCACCTCTGGCTGCCCCCCTTCTCCTATTTATCCCCCGTCACGGGAAAACTCCAGAATGAGAACCCTATTCCTCGAACTCGCCTCTGTTCCGCCGCCGTCGCGCTTCCAAGATCGGGAGCACCAGAAGACCTCTTCCCGACACCCTGCCGAAGGTAGGATTGACCTCCGGGAGTCTCCTCTCCACCATGGATGCTCCCCGGATGTCTCGTGAGTAGTTTTCCTTTGAGCATGGGTCCGTGATCAGTAGCTATGTGATGTTCTCCTCCCCTCTTTGATCTTCATTTTTTAGACCTCGTGAGCTGCCCTACATGATCGAGGCACCTTTGTAATATTTCGGCAATTGCTATGTTGAGTTTGATCGGATCTGATGGATTATGAGATTATGTTCAGATTGTGATAGAGTAATATATTTGGTTTCTATCTTTTATATTTTTGTTCCTAAGTAATTCTTGCATGTTCTCCGTTGTTGTTTATTGCTTTGGCCAAGTAGTAGGTAGTGACTCCAAGAGGGAGCGTTGTGCTAGATTGTGGGTTCATGCCTCCCTGATGACACGCTTGAGTGACAAAAACATGAGTCTAGGGGATGTGCTGTTGCCACAAGGGGGAAAACAACGGTGCTTGTGACCGCGGTCACAAGGATTGTTTACTTTACGCAAAGTTCTTTTATTGCAGTTGTCTGTTGCTTTGGGTTTAAACTTTGGGTTGGGCTCGCAACTTAATACCAGCGAGATGTTCTGGATAGATATCTCAAGGTGGATGATTAGTAGTAGATGCAGATGGATTTCGGTCTATTTATTTTGGCGTACTGCCCGTGCTTTTGAACCTCTTCCTTTCTTTTGTAGCATAGTTAGCATTGCGGTGCGTTCATAATCCTGTCAATTTCCTTTCTGTAATTTCTTTACCTCGCATAGCAGTTTTATCGTCTTTTAGGAGAGAGACATCACTAGCGAACATCACGTATCCCGGTCCATATCCTTATTACTATTTCCAAGCTATATTTACTTTTCTGCTTTTACTTGCTATCATTATCACTTGCGTTTTACCCTTTGTGAACAACAAGACCGGAGAGATTGACAACCTCTCTTAACTTCGTTGGGAACAAAGTTATCTGTGTCTGTGTGCAGGTCCACGTCAGTCGCGCCGCTGACACCTACTTATCATATCCGGAGTCCTACGGGAGACAAACCTTGGTATCCTCACCGAGGGAAACTCACTGCTGCACTGCATCACGCCTTCCACTTGGGGCTCACCAACGAAGGGCGCGAAGCCGCTAAGCAAGAGAATTTCTGGCGCCGTTGCCGGGGACTCTGAGTGCTAAGATAGGGGAGTTGCACACTACCCTTTACCTATGTTTTTAGTCTTGTTAGTTTTTCTTTCAGTTTTTATCTTTGTGTCCTTTATCAAAAATAAAAAAAAGTATGTCTAGTTCCTTACTTGCCAATCAATGTCTAACTTCTTTGAAACTAGATCTTATTGGCATGGAGGATTCACCGAGGATCAACAAGAATATTACAAGGAATACCGCTTGTCTCAAAAAGGGATACACTTATGGAGACTCATACATCAATCGTATGAGTATGCTAAAAACTTGTGCTCAATATATAATATATCTTTCTGCAGGGATGAATCTTGTTGCTTTATGAGGCACAAACACCTTGCTTTACAATGTGAGTACAATGAGGATGAAACCTTAGCTTCTTATGCTAAGGGGAATTATGACTTTTATGATGCAGAACAAATAGAAGAATTTTTTGCTTTTAAGGGTGCCTATGAAATTACTTCTTTTCTTGAAAATATTGATGACGCCCCTTACAAATCTGAGAGTCTTGCTATACTTAACTATTTTTTGGAAAATTATGATGCAAATTATTATATTACTGATCATCTTGAGAGAATCTCTCCTCCAAAGGAAGAGACTAATGTTTTGCAGGACTCTATGGAAGAAGAAATTACTGAACCTGAAAGCTCCTTGGATGAAAAAGAGGAGGAGAGTGACGAACAAGAGGAGGAAGAATGGAGCCATACATGTCTACCTTCTAATGAGAGTAACTCTTCGACTCTTACCTTATATGAGTGTTATGATCCTATGGATTCTTTTGAAATATCCCTTTTTGATGAAGTTGATGCCTTCTATACTTTTGGCCATGATGCCACTATGGATGATGCTTACGGAAATGAACTTGCTATAGTTCCTCATGTTAAGCATGAAATTGTTTCTATTGCACCCACACTTGATTGTCCTATTATCCTTTCGAAATCTCCAATTCATATTCCGGAGAACTATGCTCTTATCAAGGCTCAATGTGATGGGTTGCATCTATCTTATCATCCTAAAAACCATGTTGAAAATAATACACGTGTGCTTGTAGGTCATGAACAACATGATTTATGTGATAGTTATATTCTTTATGTTGTTCATGATGCTACTGAAAATTACTTTGAGAGAGGAAAGTTTGGTTGTAGAAACTTCCATGTTACAAAAACACCTCTCTTCATGTTGAAAGTATTGAAGTTTTTCTTGTTCTACCTTCCTATGCATGTCACTTTATGCTTCTTTGATTTATTTTCTTACAAGATTCCTATGCATAGGAAATGGGTTAGGCTTAAATGTGTTTCACATTTGCTTCTTGATGCTCTCTTTTGATTCAAAATTCTTATTCTTGCGAGAGCATCTTCTATAATCTTTCATGCCTAGCTAAAAGGCATAAAAGAAAGCGCTTTCGGGAGGCAGCCCGCAATGAATTTAGGTGTTTCTTTTTTCTTTTGTTGTGTCTTGATGATTGTTACTACTTTAGCAACATCATTGTATCTTTATTTTTCAACTTTGTGCCAAGTTATAGCCTCTTACGGCAAGGGAAGTAAAAGTTGTGACATGCTGTCCAGAAAACAGATTCTGTCCTCGTGACCAGAAACATTCAACAAAAATCCCAGTTCATCTTTTTGAGCTGAATTTTTTACAAAGTATGCTCTATACAATTACGAAACTTCCGTATGTTTTGAGTTTTTTGAGTTGAGGTCCAGAAGTGCCCCTAAAAAAATCTTTACTATCTGCTGTTCTGTTTTTCACAGATTCTGCCACGTTTTGTCTCTCCTTACTTTTGCAAACCTTAAGCTTGCTTTTTCTTTGAAAAAACTTTTTGGTACTCTTGAGAAACAGTAGATCTTTAATATTATCTTTATATCAAGTGGAGAAAAATTATTTATTAAGGGTACTAACCTCTCTAATCAGCTTATGATGAGTTATGTATGAAGGGAGTTTTCAAGTGCGCGATGGAAGATGATGAAAAAAGATCCAGGAGTGTCAAGCGCTCAAGCTTGGGGATGCCCCCATGCATCTCCAACAAATATTCAAGAAGACTCAAGCGTCTAAGCTTGGGTATGCCCCCGTGCATCCCCTTCTCCATCAGCAAATCATCAGTTTGTCCTTCGTCTCACTATATTTTTATCACTTCATGTGTTATGTGCTATGCTTGGAGCGTCTCACTCTTAGGTTTTGTTTTTAGTTTTATTTAGCTTTGTTTGCTGTTCATAACAAGTTAGATCCCTTCTTACTTTGTGTGGGAGAGAGACACGCTCCACCTTCAAAATCTAGAACACATCATAGGATTCTTCATGCCTATCTTTTTGCTGTTGTGTGTTCTCTATCTTTTCATAGCTACTGCCATGTTTAGTTTTAGTCTTAGTTTGTCTTTAGCAAGAGCCTTGGCTTTTTTTTATTTTGTTGATGGAACTCTTTTTAGTTTTCATGTTTATCTTGTTAAAGAGAGTTGGTTGTTGCACTGAGTTGTGTCTTGTTTTGAGAAGTAGGTACTTAAGGTTGCTATTTAATTTTAGTAGTAGCTTGCAATAGTTTTGAGGTATTGTTGTGAGTAATGTTTGGACTTTCGGTGTCAAGATCTCTAGCCTATTAGTGATAGGTGTCGTATTTTGGGCAATCCGTGTTTATTTTCAAAACCTACAAAACTAGTTGAGAACTCTAGCTACTAGATGGATCACTACTCTTCTGAGGAGTCGAATATCAGAGAACACTCACGTACCATGAGTCGAGGATGCGCAAGGATAACCAAACCCCCATACACTCCTCCTCGGGGTACTTGTCTCTTTGTGAACCTCCTCATTAGATTGAGAGTTACCGATAATAAGTGCATGAGTTCTTCGTACTAATGTAAGTATTGAGAGTTGACACTTCCACCTTCCCATATTTTTCTAGCCTTTCCCGTGCCTTGCATTGCCTTCTTCTCACTCCGATAGTTGGTATCCACCTTCTCCGGTACATCCGAACCCTTGGCATGATACGCTCTGTCATCATAAGCCTCCCTTTATCTTTCCTCAAAACAGCCACCATACCAACCTATCAAGGCATTTCCATAGCCTTTCCGAGTTACATTGCCATGCAACTTCCACCTCTTCATGACTTTATCTTCATGTCTTACATGTTCCTGCTACACTGGCAGAGGCATACATTGCATACATCATGATAGTTACATCTTCTTTATGATTTTGAGTACCTTGTAAAGTGTGAAAGATCTCCTTTACCTTCTTGTAAAATAGAGTGTTGCCCTTAAGTGAGGAAAAGATCCCGAAGTGGACACATTAAAAGATCCCAAAGAGGACAAATGAGAGTTAAATAGAAAGAGCCATTGAGGCCACCAAAAAAATACAAAAAATAGAAAATGAAATAAAAAGAGAGAAAGGGGAAACACTAATATCCTTTTGAGAGATCCACACTAATACTCCCTTTATATCCTTGTACTCCATAGAGATGATCTTCATGCATATAGTTTGCAGAGCTTCGTAGCTCGTATGTGCACCCGTTGCATGGCAATCCCTACTCCTCACATCATATCTATCATTTGGCATCTCTTGCCTATGATTGTCCTCATTGATGTGAGCCTTTCTCATCCTTTTTGTCTTCCTCCTCCACCATATTTCTCTCTTTGTCATCCTAAGTGTCAACTTTCGTGCTTACGCTCATCCATTGCATGAGTGCTCAAAATGTCGAAAAGGAGTGGATCAAATTGACTTGTACCTGGCTAGTGGTCTGGGGACGAATCAAGATAAGATTCCAAAGAGGACCAAGTGTGAAACTTTAGTAGATTGAGTTCTCAACACAAAAGTACTTTTTCTCGTATTCCCTATCCCCTTTCTTGCACGCAAACACCATTTGGAGACATTCGAGTCACGAACAGCGAGAGCTCTTGCACCCTTTGTTCTTTTGTTACTTGTTTCAATGCTAATATAGACTCTTGCATGTTATGACTGGAATTGAATCTCTAACCTTGCTTGCTTTACTTTTCAAAGTTCTTTTATGGTTGTTAGCATGTCACCACAGAAATTATGCTTGTTATCATTTACCTACTCGAGGACGAGCAGGAATTAAGCTTGGGGATGTTGATACGTCCAAAACGTATCTATAATTTCTGCTTGCTCCATGCATGTTTTGTGTGATATTGCTATGATCTAGATACACTTTCATACACATTTGATCATATTTGGACTAACCTATTAACTCAGTGCACCCAAGTGCCAGTTCCTGTTTTCTGCTGTTTTTCTATTTCAGTTTTCCCCCATATAAAAAGTGACAGAAAAATTCGGGAAAATTCAGATAAAAAATCAGCGTGGAGGAAGCTTCCAGAAAAGCCCGAGAGGGGCCAAAGGGGTGACAAAGGGGGGCCAGGCGGCCACCTGGCGCGGCCCCACCCCTGTGCCCCTGGCCCACCTCTGGCTGCCCCCCTTCGCCTATTTATCCCCCGTCACGGGAATACTCCAGAACGAGAACCCTATTCCGCGAACTCGCCTCTGTTCCGCCGCCACCGCGCTTCCAAGATCGGGAGCACCAGAAGACCTCTTCCCGGCACCCTGCCGGAGGGAGGATTGACCTCTGGGAGTCTCCTCTCCACCATGGATGCTCCCCGGATGTCTCGTGAGTAGTTTTCCTTGGACCATGGGTCCGTGATCAGTAGCTATGTGATGTTCTCCTCCCCTCTTTGATCTTCATTTTTTAGACCTCGTGAGCTGCCCTACATGATCGAGGCACCTTTGTAATATTTCTGCAATTGCTATGTTGAGTTTGATCGGATCTGATGGATTATGAGATTATGTTCAGATTGTGATAGAGTAATATATTTGGTTTCTATCTTTTATATTTTTGTTCCTAAGTAATTCTGGCATGTTCTCCGTTGCTGTTTATTGCTTTGTCCAAGTAGTAGGTAGTGACTCCAAGAGGGAGCGTTGTGCTAGATTGTGGGTTCATGCCTCCCTGATGACACGCTTGAGTGACAGAAACATGAGTCTAGGGGATGTGATGGTACCACAAGGGGGAAAACAACGGTGCTTTTGACCGCGGTCACAAGGATTGTTTACTTTACACAAAGTTCTTTTATTGCAGTTGTCTGTTGCTTTGGGTTTACATTTTGGTGGGGCTCGCAACTTAATAGCAGCGAGATGTTCTGGATAGATATCTCAAGGTGGATGATTAGTAGTAGATGCAGATGGATTTCGGTCTACTTATTTTGGCGTACTGCCCGTGCTTTTGAACCTCTTCCTTTCTTTTGTAGCATAGTTAGCATTGCGGTGCGTTCATAATCCTGTCAATTGCCTTTCTGTAATTTTTTTACCTCGCATAGCAGTTTTATCGTCTTTTGGGAGAGAGACATCACTAGCGAACATCACGTATCCCGGTCCACATCCTTATTACTGTTTCCAAGCTATCTTTACTTTTCTGCTTTTACTTGCTATCATTATCACTTATGTTTTACCCTTTGTGAACAACAAGACCGGAGAGATTGACAACCTCTCTGAACTTCGTTGGGAACAAAGTTATCTGTGTCTGTGTGCAGGTCCACGTCAGTCGCTCCGCTGACACCTACTTATCATATCCGGAGTCCTACGAGAGACAAACCTTGGTATCCTCACCGAGGAAAACTCACTGCTGCACTGCATCACGCCTTCCACTTGGGGCTCACCAACGAAGGGCGCGAAGCAGCTAAGCATGGGGTCACCAAAGTGCTCTCTCTCTTTTTTAATTGCTTTGCCACGCCAACTTTTTGCTTATGTGGCACCCTTAGCACCGGTACACCATGGAGCATTGGGAGCAGACTTAGTGTACACTTATGTAGAATTTGATTGATTATCTTAGTGTATATGAAATGTGTTTGCGGTGTGAAGCTTGTTATTTGACATCTTTGATATACCTAGTATACATTTGTGTACAATATAATTAATGTGATTGATATATATGTTTAGTGTACACTTAGTCTAGTATGCCTAGTACACACTTTTGTAGACTTTGAATTGATTTTGCTTATTAGTGTAGATAATGTGATTGATATGCTTAGTGTATAGTTGTGTAGAATTTGATTGATTATTTTAGCGTATATAAAACATGTTAGTGGTGTGAATCTTGTTATTTAACATCTTTGATATATGTTGGTTTCAGAAAATGCCTAGGAGCTTAGCTTAGTCTTGTGGCATCGTGGAAATTTCCTAGGAGCTGAGCTCACACCATGGGTATATATAATATAGTGGGCGTGGGCACCCAATATCAACACTATCTTTTATCATTTGCGCAATATTAGTGGCGTCGGGTCTTTACGTCAGCAAGACACTTTTTCGCACACTATAGAGAAGTTTTTTTGTACTAGTGACAAGATCTTCTTGCAGGAAGGTCCGATTTGTGAAAGAGGTGCCACCTTCAAGTTGTCTATTGTCAATCCAAACTTTACATCACCCTTGTTTATTCATATCAAGTGCACATGCAAAAGTGTGTGTGGCTCGACAAATCCTTGCATCATTTCTTGCACCGCCTCTTCAACGGGCCCCATGACATCTACCCCCTAGATTTCATTGAAGGGGGAAATCCTTGTGAAATTTACTCCTTTAATGTGTTTGTTTATGTAATAGGGTCAAGAAAAACCAAAAAGATAGGCCAATTCCTAGCATGAGTTGAGATTGGGGCACTGAAAGGGAAATGTATGCAATGAAACCTTGGATCTTCCTACGGATCGGAAGGGTTCGATTTGTGAAGGAGGTGCAACATCAAAGTTTTATAAGGCCATCCCTACATTTTCAATGACCTTGTGTATCCATGTTAACAGACCATGCAAAAGGGTGGATTGTTCCGACACCTCCTCGTTCTATTTTCTTCGCCCCCTCTCAGGCGGGCCTAGCGACATCTATCAGCTAGATTTGCATCATAAAGGGGCACTCCATGATAGCTTTACTCCTTGTATATATTTTGTATGCCCTCGGATCATGAAAAACTAAAACGAGAAGCCAAGTACTAGTAGGAGTTGGGCCAAGGGAATCATAAAGTGGAAGGTTCGCACTAAAGCCTTGAATCTTTATGTGAGGGGGTGCGGTTTGTGAAGAAGGTGCCTCCTTAAAGCTTTGTATTGTCATCCTTATCTTTGAACCACCCTTTTGTACCCATGTCATAAGCCGATGCAAAAAAGGTCAATGGTCCTGACACCTCCTCGCTAGGTGTCGTGAACCCCCCTATTCGGCAAGCCCCGGGCGTGTTGAAATAGACGGCGCTTAAATATGTGTGTATGCGGAGGGGTCTTGAATCATGCATCTTAGGCATATTTTGGTTCATAGGATAAAATATCATAGAAATAGGAAACTTGTAGGAAATAAAGTGTCATGTGTCTCAAATTCCATGAATAGGAATATGACAAAGATGTCACTTCATTCACATCATAGGAGTTTTTTCATTGAGTTTAGGCTAATGCTAATTTTTTTAGTGTGAAGGATAGAAATAATCCTACTTAGCAATAGGATTTCATTCCTACAAAGCAAAGAGCTCTAAAGGATATTTTTTTTCTACAGGAATTCTATCCTATGAAATTTCTACAAAATTTCTCCAAACCAAAGAAGCTCCTATCACTACTAGAGAAAAGCCTATACATGGAAATCTTATTAGTGGCACATCTTCAGTGTAATGCACCACTAGGTTATAATGGGTGGCGCACTGGTTAAAAATGCGCCACCTCTAAGATCCTAGAGGTGGCACATATTGTAAAATGCGCCACCCATAAGGGTGGGCCAACCCTGGATCCTCTTATATGTGGCGCATTTGGCAAAATGCGCTACCACTAAGAACCTTATAGGTGACGCATATTGCTGATGCGCCACCCCTAAGAGCTTATGGTTGGCGCATATTGGAAATGCGCCACCCCTAAGATCTTATGGGTGGCGCATATAGAAAATGCGCCACCCCTAAGCTCTTCGGGGTGGCGCATTTCCTGTATGCGCCACCACTGACATGCAATATGCGCCACCCCTAAGTATGGAGCTACCCTTATCTACTCCACCCCACCTATCACCTCTCATTCACTCCACACACTTCTCAAACTAGATCTACTCTTCTCACCTATATCTATTCGGTTTTGTCCTCCTCCCCACCTCATTTCTTCCATTTATCCATCCATACTTGGCTTAAAATCTACTTTTTTTCATATTAAAGTAAGTAGGCCTCCTCCCCAACTCTTTTCTTTCATTTATCACCCATAATTTCCTTTATTAGCTTGGGGTTTCATGTATATGTGAATCTTGATTTTGATGTATATGTGAAGTATATATGTGAAGCTTGTGGTGGTTTGAGGTATATGTGAAAGCTTGAGGTGGTTTGATGAATATGTGAAAGCTTGAGGTGGTTTGATGTATATGTGAAGCTTATGGTGGTTTGATGTATATGTGAAGTGTATATGTGAAGCTTATGGTGGTTTGATATATATGTGAATCTTGAGTTGCCAATGTTTTTGCCGAAATGTTAATTCATTTCCGTTTCGGCAAATTTCTGGCACACTCTCCGCATGCTCCCATGCATTATTAGGGAAGGTCATGCCAAATTTTTCCGGCGACGACCGTGATATATAATTGTGTTGCTCTCTCTGTGCATGCAGGCAATCATGGTCCGCGAGATGCTGAGCAATATTGTTGGATATATGCTCTAGAGGCAAATAATATATGATTATTCCAATATATCTAAGCAAGTTCATAACCAGTTTCATACCGTGCTAGAACTGTATCAGTGAAACAATGATACATGTGTGGTATAGAAACCCCCAGAGTTCCTAGTTAGCCTATATATCAATAACTAGTTCATGGTCAACATGATAGTCGTGGTTTCGCGATCATGGACAATTAAGTCTCTTGACTATGAGGTCACCTCACTGGATGAGTGATGTGATGAACATTACCCAAAGTAAGCATTACAACATGATTAATCTTATGAAGGTTCAGTGTTGTAATTACAAAACGTAGTAGACCGTTCCTTTGACCGTGAGTGCGTGCATAATTGCTATCTACTCGGATGCTTTGACTTACATCCCACCACCCGACTGAAATATGCGGGTCATAACGGTTGTATCTTGGGTATTACGTGGAGATATGTTGAGGAGTATTGTTTCAAGAGCGGGATTTTTCAATCCATGTGATGGATAGATACTCAGGGCCCACTCGGTGAGATTCCATCCATAAAGCTGCGCAGCGTGTGACTAGGTCACGGGGATGAATATCACGGGAACGAGTGAATAAGGATTTGTTCAGAACAAGGTTGAACCAGACATAGGATGTCATTGATCGAATCTCGGACTAATCCAGTATCGCTGACAAAGGGAATTCTATACGACATAAGGTCCAATCGATATTGATATCCGGAATGCACAGGGGTCATTATTGGCATCCAGGTCCCGCTGATGATCATTGACCGTAGCCTCATCTCGGTCATGAATGGAGTGTTCTCGGACCGTAGGGTAACACACTAAGGGCTCGATGAAATCGGAGACTTTTTCAGAACTATCGGAGTTACCGGAGAATAAAGGAAGCAGCATCGGAAAAGTTCCATGTTGACCGAAGGAGTTTCGGAGTGAGCCGGAAGGTGTTCCGGAGCACCGGGAGAAGGAATAATATGTTTTAGTTGTTAATTAATTGAATTAATAATTAAAAACATTTTATTTATAATTAAAAAGTGCTATGGGCCTTATTTATGAAAGAGACCCATTAGGGGAAATAAAAGGGAAAAAAGAAAAAGGAAAGAGGGGGAGGCTCCATGGGCCCTAGGGCCCATGAGGGTGGCGCACCCCTCCCCCCCTTGGCCGGCCACCTCCCCCTAGCAAGCGACTTTAGTCCCACCTTTCTAGGGGAGAGGGGTTGACTCCCTCCCCTCTGCCTACATATAGATGGGCAGGGTGTACATATTTAATACACAGAAATTCGTGAGAAAATAAATATTACTCCGAATTGAGATCGATTTTCTCCGGTCTTCTCCCCTTCCTCGTCTCTTCCACGGTGGGCTCCCTAGTGTGAGCTTGTAGTGGAATTGAGGCATCTCTGTTAGAATCGGAGGCCGTCGTGCTGCCGAAGCTCCGTCCGGAGGTCTGCTTCCGCCACCTTCGCTAGATCGGAGAACGGAGGTCTTCATCGAGTCTCGTACGTGTGCGAGTACTACGACATGCTACATGTGTGGCACTACACCCACATGGGTGCTCAACACATCCAGGGGGCTGTGAAACTTGTTCGACTACACTAGCCATGTTTGCGGGAACGTTTCCCGCGCAACGGACTACACCCTGAGGTATGTTATTCCGCACTCCTTTCCGTTACGGTAATACGGCTAGCTAGATCTTGGGTTATGGGAAACTCTAGTTAGGAAAAATTTGTGTTTTCCGCTGCGAACCCCAATAGTGGTATCATGAGCTAGGTCTATGCTTAGTATTACTGTATGGATAGAACACATCGGGGATGTGGGCGTTGATTGTATGATTGTTACCCTCCCACGTGTACTTGTTCACATCTGCAGCATCGTTTGATGAAGCGGCCCCCGATCGACCTTATGCGTACTCTTACGCGAGACTGGTTCCACGCTTGACATGCGGCTTGTACTGTATAAAGTGGCTCTGGGGGGTGTCTGTCTCTCTACTTTAGCGGATGTGGCATTTGCAACGTGTAAGTCCAAGTATGTGATCAGAGGGGGAGGGGGTGAATGATCACTTAAATTTTTTGCATGAAACTATGAAGTGAAGCATAACTCAGCAGTAGAAGAAATTCAACAGAAAGGTAAACATTGAAGCAGAACTGGATTGAAGCATAACATAGCGAATCAAAAGCATCGAATCAATTGCATTGAAACAAATCACTGAAGCAATAGATAAACTAAATGTAAGTGCGGAAAGTAAAACGAACTCTTGACTCGGTGATGTTTGTTCGACCAGTTCACACTCTGCAAAGTGCTACGTCTAGTTGGAGGGACTTATGATTGAACACAGGAGCTAACCTCTCTCCGTCCGTATCTCCACTGCACCAATCTCCTTGAGCTTGGTCAGTTCTTCACTCGTGGTTGATTATTGAGGGAATCACCGAAACCTTTGACAAACAGGACTTCGACGCGACAATAACTCTTCGCTCTCTGAAGAAAAACGCTCTAACCGTCTAGGAGAATTGCAGTTCTCCAAGATTAAAAGGCTAGAAAACTTCTTCCTAAGTCATAATGAATCAACTCAGATCAATAGGACTTATGCTTCGGTGGATGGGTTTTCGGTTTGCTTCGGTGGGGTTGCCCTTTCTCTTCACTGTCAGAAAATATTCTTGGAGCAGCCACCGGCCAATGAGGAAGGGGGTGGCGTATTTATAGGTGGCAATCCCTAGGTGTGAAATGCCTTAAATGACCCAATGTGACAGCTTGACACCTGTCCTCAACGGTCATATTTCCAATCAAAGCGCAACTTTACTTGCGGTCCAAGTAAAGCTGACTCACGGACTTGGTTCTGCTTTAGGAGCCGAAAGAACGAAGTCTTCGCTGGTGAAGAATTACCTAGTGCACATGAGATTTCTCAACTCTGGCTTCTCACAGGTTTGGATTCGATCTGAGTCTTTTCACCAAAACCTTCGGAGTACATTTACTAAACCCCTCTTGATAGTACGGTTTTTCCTATGACTCAAAGAAGTGAAAAAGAACTACGCAAAAACTACTAAGTCTTGCGCCATCTTGGTCATCTCCTTCGATGAGACGTGCTTCAGGATTCCTTATCTTTTTAGGGGTCAACATCCAAGATGAGCTTCACTCCAGAGGATATGCTTCGGTAAGTATGTAAATCTTCGTTGAAGCTTTATCACCAACCTATAACTTCAGGAACCTAACCATCTGTTTTACACTAGAAAACTTGTTAGTTCCTCTACTGTTTTGCCCAACAATATCCAAAACTCATGGGGGTATAACTTTGCTCTTACAATCTCCCCTTTTTTGGACTATTGTTGACAAAACAGGCATCGATAAAAATATGGAATTTTGAGTTGAGTTGAGAGCAAACTCTAAGATATGAAGCTTTTGACTCCCCCTGAATGCAAGCATCAAAGATTTATATAATCGAAGT
The DNA here is from genome assembly GCA_950022295.1 of Bromus sterilis. NCBI lineage: Eukaryota > Viridiplantae > Streptophyta > Magnoliopsida > Poales > Poaceae > Bromus > Bromus sterilis. Next base: position 121,781,739 of record OX465601.1, on the reverse strand, counting down.
GAATGCTTGATGAAGAATATCTTTGATGGGAAGCCCAACACATATCTTAGTGAGTCAATTGCATATAGAGGATATTAGTGTTGAAGAATATGAAATCATCCAATGACCTGTGAACTTAAAGGTAACAACCACCTGCAAGATAAAAGATACGAGAGCAACTTGCAAGCACGGGGGTTATTAACACATAACATGTAGCAGTTCACAGACGAAGTAAAACTTAAGTTATAACCCAATCGAAGCGAATGGAAAGTATGTTGTAACTTAACACACAAAAGATCGAATCGAAACCGTAAACCCCGCAGCGAATCTAAACTCAATCGATGCTACTTTCTCCCCCTTTTTGTCAATAATTGGAGAAAAGGTTGAGAGGTAGATCAAGAGTGTTTACGCGTTTGCTGTATCCCGGGGACCCTGCTGATTGTCTTCGCCCGAAGAAGATTCATCTCCGGAAGTGTCTCCTTCGGTTGAAGCAGGCGACTCCAGTTCGTCAATGTCCATCGGTGCTTGAAGAAAATCAAGATCACTGTCGTTGAGAGCGTCATCTTCTTGCTTCGATGTGTGGGAGTCTTCATCGGAGAGAGTATCAGGGAGAATCTATTCAGCTGGATTAACAAAAAGGACTTCATCAATCTTTTCCAGTGGCGGGATCTTTGGGTTGGGGCGGTCTATCGAATCATTTCTGGAGAAGTGGCGTTGAAGATGTGGATACTCCTTGAAAATCCGATCAGCTTCAAGTTTCTTTACTAAGTTGAACTTCCTTAAACCTTTCCAAGAGTGGCTCTTAAAAACCTTCAAGTACTGGTTGTTGTTCAAAGCGATGTTGCCAACTCTATTGATCTCATCAGAAAGATGTTGCATTTGGCGTTGATTTCCTTCAATGAAATTTTCAAGCAATTGTTGGGTGCGAATGCCAACCTCAAAGTGATAAACTTCCTTCTGGAATTTCTTCGACATGTTGCGTTCATTGACATGCTGTCTGACTCCGACATATGTGGCAAATGGATCATTTGGCCTTCTGAAGATATTCATTGTATCACGCACAGGAGGACAAAACAACTTCGGGTGATGCTTCGCAACGAAGTCTTCCCTGCGTCCATGGTTGCAAATGGCTTGGAGCCAGGGAGCATATGGCTTCAATTGATGCACGAGTTCAGCAGCTTGGACCATATAGCGAAGAAAACAATCCTCGAAGTCAAACACATGACCGTGAGTAAGCTTCAGCAAAGCCTGACGTGTATGATAATGAATGTTGGACTCATCATTTGCAGTGCTGAGAGGCATCAGTGAGTTAGACAAGATGTAAAACCAAGTCTTTGATAAGAATACCAGATGCTTCGGGCGAATGTTTTCTGGCATGTGGTCTCCAGTGACTTCGGGATCCAGTAGTGAAGCAAATTCATCTTCAGTAGGATCTGGCATCAAATGAACCTTTGCAAGTTTTCCAGTGTGCCTTGGGATGTTCACAATATCCATGAATTCATCAGAATGCATTGGAAAGACTTTTCCTTGAATCATCCAGTCAAGTATCCAAGAGCTTGTGTCATCAGGATTTCCAGAGACATAGAGAGTGGCATAGAATTGCTTCACTAGCTCGGAATTGAATGGTGTTTCCATGGCAAACATGCTGGTAAGATTCTGTGCTTCGATGGTTTACACAATGTTCTGGAAGCATGTTGCAGAAGTTAGACTTCGCATATCCAAGTACTTATGCCTGAATAGAACACCCTTCTGGCAGTATAGCTTCGTGTACAAAATCTGTTGCTCAGCTGTCCAGAATCGAAGGTCATCTGCAGTCCGGGGTGAATCATAAGCACTTGCGCCAAAGAAGCGAAGCTTCTGGCGATGAGCTTCAAGGTTAAACTCAGGACCATGTCTTGAAGAAGAACCATCTCCCAGGAAAATAGGAAAAGTTTCACGTGGGTAAATAGAGTCCAGTTGGGTATCTTGCGCAGGAATGAAGTGTGGAGCTTGCCTTCGAGCAACTATGGCTCACTCTTGAGGTTGAGTCATAATTTCCAATTCATTGGCTTCAGCTTCTGCATCGGCTTCAGGCTCTTCTGGAACAGCTTGTTCGTTGGCTTCACCTTCTTGTTCTTTGGACTCATTAGCAGAGTGAGCCGAAGAAGGCTCTAGCTCAAAGTTGTCATGGTGCGATGGTTGAGGAGCGGGTTGAGGAGGAGGTGGAGTTGGAGCACGGGGTGGAATGACTTTGGGAGCGGTTGGCTTTGCAGTGGGGTTGGGAAGAGTGATAATCTTGCATCGAGGGGACGATGCTTGTCTTGGGGACTTCTTGTCTGGATGAGAGCTCACCTCATCAGATTCGTCTGCATCTGTGATAAGACGGCTCTTACTTTGTTGCAGATGGGGAAGGGGTGAAGCTAGTTGCTTGAGCATTGCTTCGCGCTTCTTAGAATCAAGAGCCATGACTGAAGCATTGTGCGTCTTGCAACATTCTTCAATGGCAGATTTTATCTTGCCTTGAAACACTTTAATATTGTGCTTAGTCTTTTAATTCACATCAGCAATTTTCTTCGAAGAAGCTTCGGCTTCGTTCTTGAAGTCTTCATCTGATTGAGCATCTGATTTCTTCTTAAACTTCAGAATTTTTGCAGATTCAGATCTGTCCCTAGCATGAAAATCCCTTAGCTGATTGTATAAGGTTTCAATCATGGAAGAAAGAGTTGGTGAAATGTAAACATTCCCAACATCCACATCTTTGGAATCAACAGCTTCAGCAAGCTGGCAGAATGCCTGATTCAGGCTCAAACAGTCCCATAGTTCACCTTCTCTTGCATCTGGGAAGTTGTGGTGACTATGCTCACCTTCTTCATGAGCTTCGGGGGCAGGGGCTGCGACTGGCTTCGGAGGGATATCCTTTGGCGTCATGTGTAACATCCCAAAATTTTCCAAATTTTGGAATGTTGATAAATAATATAATATTGATTGAATTGTTTTGATTTTAGGGTAAATGAAAACTTTTCCCTTGAGTTTTTGTTTAAACCTTTACAAACCATTTAATAAAATTGGATAATCATTTATCCAATAATGAAAATTTTGGTTGTGAACTTTATTCAAAATTTCAAAGAATGATTTTCTTTCTTTTGTCCTTTTGAAATTTAGTACGAACCACAATTAAATATTTTCGAGTGAGAATAAAATGACTTTCTTAAATTTATTGTGGTCCCATACTCATTCTCAAATTCTTATTTTGGAGTTTATTGGATATTGACGTTTAAGAGATATTTAAATATTTCCAATAATTTAATAAACAAAATGAGAGGAGATAATATGACTTCTCCAAAAACAGTATTGAATTTTTTTAATAATGTCGTTAATGATTTTTTTTTATAAAAATCTATTTCTAAAATGTATTCTGAGAGGGAAATATAGTTTTCCTAGACTCTCTATGTTTTATTTGGCCTATACAATTTTATTTGAGAGTGTTTAACCCAAATAATAAAAATAGGATTCCTAAGTCAATTGGACTGAGGTCATCTATCTAATTTTTCCCCTATCTCTCTTTCCTTTTTCTTTATCTTGGGACAAATTTCCACTAAGGCCCATTGCCCGAGCGAGCTGTCTTCTTCCTCTCGTTCGTTCATGTGTACGTGAACACAGAAGAAAATGGCCATGGCAACTGAAGCTCTTCCTCCTTTCCTCCCATCTACTCTTTTGACCGATTCACTTCAGAATCTACACAAAAATTGTGGACAAGTTCATGAGGAATCCATTCATGGAAACAAACACGCGTTTTAATGCTTTTAATTGTCCATAATTTTCTCCATGAATGCCATTAAATTCATTTCCAAAACCTCGCTTTTAATGCCCATTATTTCTCCATAAATGCCATTAAATCTATTTCCAAAACCTTGCTTTTAATGTTCATTATTTCTCCATGAATGCCATTAACTCCATTCCAAAACCTCACCCACTCTCCTTCTATGGACCTCCCATGACCCTATAAATACCGCCCCTAGGACCCCTTTGAACCACACATCCCCACGCATAAAGTCCCTCTCCAAAGCCCTCTCCTTCGTGCGCAATTTCTCGTCGGAGTAAAGATGCATCCACACTTCCGGTGAAGATTTTTGTCGCTATGAAAGGTACCTAGTCCATATTTCTTCCTCTAGTTTCTTCCCCTTGCCGATGCGCACCGTTGTGACATATTTTTCCTCTCGATTGCAAGGCCGGAGCACGCCGTCCGTGTCATTGTGCTCTTCATGCGTTCTTCTCTACTCCGGTGGAACTTCTTCGCTATCCGAGGGCGAACCTAGAGCTATAACCTTGTCCATCGAGTCGCCCAAATCATCCTCTATCCCGTTCGGCTGTTTATTGACGCCCGCGACCTTTTTCCAAAATTCCGGCGAGGTCTCCGGTAAGATTTTCTCCTCTTTGATTCATCTTTTTTTTTGTAAAAAATTGAATAGGTGCAGACCTATCAGAACTCGCCACGTGGCATCTTTTTTATTAATCCCGTAATTCATTTTAGCAAAAATATCCAAACTTCAAAAATTCATATCTTCTAGCCCGTAAGTCGGATTTCAACAAATTTTATATCCCCGGATTCCTTGGAAAATGTAGTTTATTATTTTCCAGTAATATTCCACTTTTGATAATTCGAAATTTAACTCAAATTTCTTTTTATAATTGATATACATCTTATTCTATAATTTATTTGGAATATTTTCTTCATCAAATTTGATCCTTAAAATCAAATCTTTCTGTTTGGACAATTGTCACATTCTTTCCATCATATAAATACACTATTTTGACCTCAAACCTTCGTCTTAGCTTCCATTTAGTTATATCTCTTTTTTATAAACATTTGGCTACAAAAATTCAATCTTCTCAACAAGATCATCACGATTTCTATCGGATCTTTTTGAATCCAATCCAAGAATTGATTTCCTATTCAAATATTCACATGGACAAATCAACTGAGTTTGACATACTCTCCATCCAATTGATTTTATAATCAACCTCCAACATATCCAATTGATTTTACAATCCTCGGATATATGATTTCCATCATATTTCCATCCAATCCAACTTGATCCTATCTCAACCTATCCATGCCATAGTAATTAGTTTATTAATAGTAATAACTAAATATTTATGTTGTAATTGTATCTTATTTGGATCTTCACTTTGGGTTGAGTTGTGTGTTGAAGTGTTTCTCTTTTACCGTTAGATATATTGTAACGAGATGGAGAGATGACTACGAGTAGAATATTTCATCGTCAGGATCCAGGCAAGTTACTCTTTTGATCATGCTCCAGTATTACCTATATTTTTATATGCATTGTAGTCCAACTTAAATATTATGCATTGATAGGATTATATATTATGCTATGCTATTACACCCAGTAGTTCATTGAGGTAGGTCTGAACCTTATATCATTGTCGCCACCGTGTAGAATTATACTGCTTTGCTAAGTAGACGTGGATTGGGAAGTGATCCATTATGGGGTATGAGTGACTAAGTAGTAAACAGGACCAAGATAATCTTAATGAACCACCTGGGTGGAATGGTTGGGGGCACCCTGGAGGAACCAGTGGATTTGCCTGAGTGACCTGGAGATGGCCAGTAATCACTGCGGAATGCCACCCAGGCTTAATGGGATCAATCATATTTGTCATTTTCTAGAAGCTTACGTGTGCAGCCACAAGCCATTATGGGCTCTGGCTTGGTTAATTAGTAGTAGTGACTCTTGCTAGGTGGTGCTACGAACGTAGTGTTGGTAGGTGGGATGGGCACCGCCAGAGTGAGGGAAACTCTTCTAATAGACCATGTCTCGACCTTCCGGTTCTCATACAACATGTAGTGTGACGAACTAAAAAGGAGGTGGTCGAGTCTTGTGGGGAAAAGTGCACAAACCTCTGCAGAGTGTACAAACTGATCATGATTAGCCGTGTCCCCGGTTACGGACAACTTTGAGCATCTAGAAGTGGGAATGTTGAAGGATCTCATCATATTTAATTAATCAATCGGGTTTAATCAACTTTGGGAATAGATTGACTCGGAGAAACCAATTCAATCATATTATGAGCTTTGTAGTACTGTTATGATAATCTTTGAGTAGGACAAAATCAGCTTTATGCAAACTGAAACTCTTAGAGCTTTTCCACCAGCCAAAATTGCATGTAGAAGATAGGTCTGTTATATATATTTTTGGGAGTAACTTGCCGTACATTCAAAGTACTGACCCATTTTGGGCTGTAACCTTCGGTGTTGCAGGATTGTATATGACGAGTAAGTGATGCGATGTAGGGTTACGATGTCTACACTCAACTTTGCCGTTGGTGTTGATGGGACTCCACTTATGTATTGTTTGTTTCCGCGGTGTATTCTTGCCCAAAGGCTATAAGGTAATAAATACCATGTATTTACGTTAATTTTTGACATGTGATTCATGGTATTTCATCGAGTACTGTGTGTGCTAGCATACTGATCCAGGGATAGCACAGAAGCACAGTAGACTTGGTTCCCTTCGGGACCGGGTCATTACATCATGTCAACAACAGCTTCCTTCTGAGCGGTTCTAGCAGCTTTATCTGCTTGCTTTGTTCGAATGATATTCAATTGAGCCTAGCGCTTGGCTTCGGCTTCACTGAGCTGTTTTGCTTCGGCAGCAGCCTTAGCCTCTTGAGCTTTTACTTCAGCGAGCTTGCGCTTCACTTCAGCTTTCTGATTAGCTTCAGCAAGATCTTTCCTTTGCTTCTCCAACTAAGCATCATCTCTATCTGCCTTTTCCTTTGCTTTAGCTTCGTTATCAGCCTTAGCTTGGGCTTGTGCTTCAGCATGAAGGCGTTCAGCTTCAGCACGGTCTCTTTTGCGCATATCTGCTTTAGAAAGCTTCTTGGTGCCGACCTGGGCAAAAGACTGGCCAGGCTTGGCAACAGAGATTTTTAGCTTCGAAGCTTTGGCTGGTTCAGGAGCTTTAGCTTCGGGCTTAGCAGAAGGCTTTGCCTTCGGGTCATGCCTCTCCTTCGTTCTCTGTTCAGCAGGAACAAGGCGGCGAGGTGGCTTTGAAGCCAAAGGAGCCTCAACCACCAAGTTTGTCATATCAATGTTTGGTTTAGGAACAGGAGGGTCAGATGGATCTTGAATCCTTATGCCTCTTGAAGCAGGCGGTTTATCTCCAGCCTTCTTCTTCAATGGCTTCCTAAGCTTTTGTCTCTTAGGACTAGGGGGAACAGGGGTGTGCTCAGACTCATCATCAACATCATCTGCATCATCTGCAGGATCTTCAGGGAGAGAGACTTTAGGTTGTGCGGCAGGTTCAGCTTCGTCATCAGCTTCATTATCACTCTCCTCTTCGGAAATAGCAGGAGGCGGTGAAGCACTCAATTTTCGAAGCTTTCGCCTCTTAGGCTTCGATGCACCTGCTTCAGCTTGCTTTGGCCTTCTTTTCTTCTCGGATTCTCTTCTTCTCAGCCAATATGGCTAGTCTCTCTTGCTCTTCTGGATAGTTATCTGGAGTCTTGAGAGTATTTGGGTGAGGAACAGCAGGAGGCTTTGGGTAGTACTTTCTTCTGTTCGCTGCATTGTATTGGGAACACATGGAAGTTGTGTACCGATAAGGAGGGCTGAAAGCAAACTGCATTGCCCACTTCCAGTCTGAAATGCTCTTGTACTTGTACCACCTTATGGCCCAGTAGCGTCGAATCTTTTGCAGTCGAATCTTTCTATCGTGGTCAGATTCTTCAGGAGGTGTGTCATAGCCCATCTTGAGTCGAATGGCTTCGGGTATGCCTCGGGCATTTTTGACTTCCTTCGTCTTGCCACCTTTTCCTTTCTGCTTCGGGGGCTCAGGATAGTTCTCAAGTCCTTCAACAATAGGTGACTCATTCCCCATGTCTGCCTCTTCGTCAGACATCCTGTGACCAGAAGGATCGAAAAGAGGGAATAGGAAAGGGAATGAATAAGCACTGGCAAAAGTTTCGACCAAAACCAAATTTTGACAAGAACCCAGAGCAAACTAAGATCAGATGCAAATCTGTCATTGGATAGGGCTAGAACTACTTCAAGAACAAGACCTAACTCAGTCCAAACACAGAATAGATCGAATCTCAATACTGACCTGAGTAGATGGGATTACTTTGATGCTACAAACAGTTTTCCCAAGGAGAAATGATCAACACGGATCAGAACAGTCCTATAAACAAAACAAAAACCCTAACAAATCTTAAATCCAAGCCCTAGATGAAGAACTCGAAGGAAAGATTGGATCCAAGAGAACTTGCGTACCCTAACTCGGTGACGCGAAGCGGCTACGGCGACGGAGTGCGGAGACGTGCTCTTCGTCGACGGGGAACGTCCACGGCGGCGGCGGTCCGGCAGTGAAGCGGCGCAGTCGACGTCCGGAACGAGAGCTCTGCGGTGTGCTCGAGGAGGGAGACGGGGAAATTGGGAGAGAATCAATGTGGGGAACGGTTCGCTGGAGGGATTGCCTTATATAGGCCCGATCTGAAACAGTTGCCAGATCGTATCGGACGGCTGCTAGCGAGTGTCTCTTCCGATTCAACGGCTCAGATGAAGTGGCGGTTCGCGAGCGAATCTCAACGACCCGAGAAAGACGGGGACTCAACGGCTGAAGAATAAGTCTTAACCGAGAGCAAAAACTTCGATAAAGTTGGAAGCATTTGATTCGGAACTCAATGACGTTCGAAGCAATATGCTTTCCGTTTCAATTGTGCTTAACCATTCAAGACATAATAGATTGGGAGCGAATCAGAATGGAGGGGTAGGGTCCGAAACTTATCACTTCGAAGAACAACAACAGCGAAGCTAAAAGTGATAAGTATAGGGGACAAAAGAAAACGAACAAATAAAAACAACACAGAAGTGAAAGCAAATGGATAACAAAGCTAAACACATAAACTTGGACGAAGGAAAACTCAAATGAAACTAAATAAACAAACAAACAACGAAGGTGAATATATACAATGGAAAAGTTTTGATCTTACTGAACATTGTGTGAGTCTAGGATGTTTAGCTCACATCTCAATGCACAAAACCTTTTCTCGTCCAATGGCTTCGTGAATATATCTGTCAATTGATCTTCAGTTCTAACACGGCTAATCTCAATGTCTTCGCGCTGAACATGATCTCGAAGAAAATGGTGACGAATATCGATATGCTTCGTTCGAGAGTGTTGCACAGGATTGTGTGCAATTTTGATAGCACTCTCATTATCACAAAGAATATGGATTTTCTTCACATGTATATCATAATCTTTCAGCGTCTGCTTAAGCCAAAGTATTTGAGTGCAGCTTGAACCAGCAGCAATGTATTCAGCTTCAGCAGTAGATATTGAGACACAGTTCTGTTTCTTTGAAGCCCAACACACAGGAGATCTACCAAGCAAATGACAAGTGCCTGAGGTAGATTTCCTGTCAACTCTATCACCAGCCCAGTCTGAATCAGAATATCCAATCAAATCAAACTGAGTTCCTTTGGGATACCAAAGTCCCAAGGAAGGAGTATGTGCTAGATATCGAAGAATTCGCTTCACAGTAGTATGATGCGATTCCTTCAGATTGGCCTGAAAACGAGCACAAATACAAACTGATAGCATAATATCAGGTCTAGATGCACATAAGTATAAGAGTGAACCTATCATAGACCGATACTTCTTCTGATCGAAGGGTTTCCCTTTCTCATCAGCATCAAGAAAACCATCTGTAGGCATGGGAGTTCTGATGGTCTTGCATTCAGCAAGATCAAATTTCTTCAGGCAATCCTTCAAGTATTTCTCTTGTGAAATAAAGGTGCCATTCTTCTGTTGGCGAATCTGAAGTCCCAGGAAAAACTTCAATTCACCCATCATGGACATCTCATATTTCTTCGACACCATCCTTGCAAATTCTTCGCTGATTTTAGTGTTAGTGTAGCCAAAAATGATATCATCTACATATATTTGACACACAAATAGATCATTGTTATATGATCGAGTGAAAAGAGTGGGGTCAGTGGTTCCAGGTTTGAAGCCTTTCTTCAGAAGGAAATCCTTCAATGTTTCATACCAAGCACGAGGTGCTTGCTTCAGTCCATACAAAGCTTTGTGAAGCCTGTACACCATATCAGGATTCTTCGAGTCTTCAAAACCTGGTGGCTGCATAACATACACTTCTTCTTCTATCTCACCATTAAGAAAAGCACTTTTGACATCCATTTGATATAGCAATATATTTTTGTGGTTAGCAAAAGCAAGCATGACACGAATGGATTCGAGACGGGCTACTGGAGCATAGGTTTCACCAAAATCAATGCCTTCGATTTGGGTATAACCTTGTGCTACCAATCTAGCCTTATTTCTTACCTCAATACCATCTTCATCTTGCTTGTTGCGAAATATCCACTTTGTGCCAATAACATTGTGCTTCGTGGGATCTGGCCTGTCAACAAGTGACCAGACTTTGTTCCTTTCAAAATGGTGATGTTCTTCCATCATAGCCAATAACCAATCAGGGTCCTTCATGGCTTCATCATATTTTGAAGGCTCTAGCATGGAAACAAAAGAAAAACTTCCACAGAAGTTAGCCAAACGAGTACGAGATCGAGTAGTGGGACGACCTGGTTGATGAATATCTTCGAGAATCGAATCAACATCTACTCTTCTTCGAACTCGTGATAACGTAGTATCATTTGCTTGAGGCTCAGCTTCTGCTTCAGGATATGCATCAGCTTCGGGATCTGCTTCACCTTCAGCTTCGGTATTTCCTTCAGGATTAGCATTTCCTTCATTCCCTTGTCCTTCTTCGTCCTGTTCACCATTAGCTTCAGGATGTTGATCTCCAGCGCCCCGGGCTATGTGTGGGAACATTGGACCATCATCATCCCTAACAGCTTGACGAGGATTGGCTTCAACAGGGCGAATCTCTCCAATAGCCATGGACCTGATCACTTCATCAAGTGGAGGTTCATCTAGACCATGAGGCAAATGCTCTTTTTGAGAGCCATTAGTTTCATCAAACCTCACATTTACATTTTCCATAACTTTCCCGAAGTGGGAGTTATACACTCTGTAAGTGTGAGAGTTTGAGCCATAACCTAAAAAAAAACCTTCATGTGCCTTAGGGGCAAATTTTGAGCTATGATTCATATCTCTAATAAAGCATGGAGCACCAACTACCCTAAGATAAGAAACATTTGGTTTGTTACCAGTGATAAGCTCATGTGAAGTTTTCTTCAGGAATTTGTGAAGGTAAACCTTGTTGATGATGTGACATGCAGTGTTAATTGCTTCGGCCTAGAACCTAATAGGAGTCTTGTATTCAGCAAGCATAGTACTGGCCATTTCAATGAGAGTTCTATTCTTCCTTTCAACTACACCATTCTGTTGAGGTGTATAAGCAGCAGAGAACTGATGAGTAAAACCATGATCATCAAGAAAATCTTTAATATGAGTATTTTTGAATTCTGTTCCATTATCACTTCGGATATGCTTCAGAGATAAGTCATATTCAGTTTGACCTCTCTTAGCGAATGCCTTGAAGATTTCAACAACTTTGCTCTTGTCATCCAAAAAGAAAACCCAAGTATAACGAGAGAAATCATCAACAATAACAAGACCATATTTGTTTCCTCCCAGACTTGCATAATTTGGAGGACCAAAAAGATCCATATGAAGCAATTCAAGAGGACGAGTGGTAGTCATGATAGTCTTCGCTGAATGATGTTTCTTCGTAATTTTACCAGCTTCACAAGCACTGCAGAGACGATCCTTATCGAATTTTACTTCGCTAAGGCCAATAACATGCTTCTTCTTCACTAGATTATGAAGATTTCTCATCCCTGCATGACCAAGTCTTCGATGCCATAACCAACCAGATGAAGCTTTTGCCATTAAGCATGTGGATACAGCAGGGCCCGAAGAAAAATCAACAATGTATAAATCTCCCTTTCGGTAACCCTCGAAGACAAACGTATAGTCATCCTGTGAAAAGACAACACAACGTGAAGCAGAAAATAGAACAAGAATACCCATATCGCATAACTTCGAAATAGACATAAGATTATATCCAAGTGATTGGACTAGCATAACCTTGTCAATGTGCTTATCTTTCGATATGGCAACCTTACCCAAGCCTAACACTTTACCCTTGTTGTTATCACCGAAGGTAATGTACTTCTGAGAAGATTGAGATAGTTTTTCTTCGGTGAATAACTCCTTGTCTCCGGTCATATGATTTGTACAACCACTATCCATGACCCATTCGGATCCACCGGAACATAGCCATGCAGAAGAATTAGTTCTTCTTAACCACCCACAAACGAGCAGGTGACTGAGAAGGTGTTGAAGCACTGGTTGAAGCAATATTAAAGCGAACAGGAGTGTATTTCTTTGGTGTACCATCAAGCACACCATAAATGTAAGTCCTCTGCGAATGTTTAGCATAAGAATGAGCATATGCAATCTTAGTATGATTATTATGAGGACGATATGTATGACGACCAGTACGATAGTATTGCTTCTCGGAACATTTGATTCGGGCACCAGTGAATCGTTTCTCGTCTCTAGAGAATAGAAATGATTCGGTGGTACCGAAGGCTTTCCCTGCATAGTATGGTTAGCAGGCAGTTTTTCCACAAGTGCTTTCTGCACCCATATCTGCCTCTTATAGAAGCCATTCTTCGGTGGAGTACCTACATACTCAGTTGTAACTTTTCCCTGTTCATCCTTAATGAGTTTGTAGTCTGAATCAAGTGATTCATCCACAATGGCGTTGTTCATTTTGCAGTCGAAACCTGAAAGGTTAGCAATGTCAATGGGTTTCTCCTTCGCTAGAACCCAAACAGTTTTAGGATACTGCTCAGGTTCCCAATAGGTGCCATCAGGGTTTATCTTTCTCTCGAAACCAACACCCTCATTCCTGGGATTCCTGTGAAGGAGAGCCTTCCTCAAGATATCACAGAGATATTGGTGTCCTTGCAAACTTTTGAACATGCCTGTTTCAAATAAGTTTTTCAACCTTAGGAGTTCCTCGGTAACAGCAGGATTTTCCTCATCAGAGGCATTAGTATCATCAATAACAATAGGAGCTTTCCCTTTGGAATCAGTTTTGCTTCGTTCCAAACAAGTTAAACAAGGTGATTCAGTTTTATGATTTGCTTCAGAACCTTGTTGAGCCATGAGAGAGAGATTGACATTTTCCAATTCTTCATGAGCCTCTTTCAGTCTTTCGAGAGCCATTTTCCTCTAAAGAAATTCATAGGTGAGCTTCCCATAATCAACTGAAAGAAGATCATGCCGAGAGGATAATTCTTCAAACTTCTCCTTCAGAGCAGCATGCTCATTAGTTAAAGTTTGACCTTTCTCTATCTCATCGATCAACAGAGTTTCTGATTTTTTAATGGTTTTGCTTAGTGAATCAAGGTCATATTGTTGGATTGAAGCAATTTTAGAAAGTTTAGCATAGCTCATCTTTGAATCACTATCATATGAGGAACAATCAGAAGTATCATAGTTTGATTTGGATGAAGATACCTTCGCCTTGGCCATGAAGCAATATGCAGGAGTTTCATCTTCACTACTGTTGTTGGTGAAGAATGAGCTCGAAGCGTTGGTTGAAGGACATGCCGAAGCGAAAGCCAAACCACCAACACCATCTGATTCGGACCCAGACCCAGATCTTGAGCCTGGTTCAGCTTCGGATCCAGAGGCTTCGTCTTCAAAGTTCATCTCCTTTCTCAGATAGGCCTTGGCACGGTGAGATCTGCTTCGACGAGACGAGTGAGTCTTCGATGAAGAACCCTCACGCTTCTTATGATACTTCTTCCTCTTATCATCATCAGAATCTTTCTTCTTTTCACTTCTCGAACTGGAATCATGTCTCTTTGACTCATAGCTTCTGGAGGATCTGTGGGACTTTGTTGAGGAGTCTCTGAGCGAATGCTTCGATTTGTTCTCAGCTTCCCACAATGGGCAATCAGCAATGTAGTGACCTGGTTTCTTGCATTTGTAGCAGCAGTTGTCCTTCGATGGAGAGCTTCTTGAGGATGAACGGTGAGAAGAATGACTTGAGCTTCTTGAAGGATAACTCTTCTTGGGTGAAGAAAAACATTTTCTCTGAAAGCGACTGAAGCGTCTCATGATCAATGCTAGATCTTTTCCAATGCTTGCAGGATCATCTGATTCGACACCTGAAGCAAAACTGACTTCGGGTGAAGAATGACGCGAAGATTTTGCTTTCAAGGCATGAGATCTTCTTCGAGAACCATTTATGTCACGTTTCTCATCTTCTTCCATTTCAAAAGTATTGAGTCTCTCAAGAATATCAGCGGCAACAAGACGTCTGAAATCAGTCCTTTCCTTGATCATCAGCACAATGTGATCAAACGAATCATCCAATGAGCGAAGCAGAGTTCTAACAACTAAGTGAGGAGTAATGTCATCAGCACCGAGGGAAATCAACTCATTTTCAAGAGCACTGAGTCTGCTGTAAATGGAGCTGACTTTTTCACGTTCGTTTCTCTTGAATCGATAGAATTTTCTTCTAAGTGTGTCAATTCTGGCATCCTTTTGCGTAGAAACACCTTCACGAATCTTCTCAAGATAGTCCTAGACACCTTTGGCAGAAGGAATATTCTTCACTTCATGATACTTCTCTGCTGTCAGATGATTGGTGATGAAAACCCATACTTCAGAATCAAGATCGATCAGCTTCGCTTCTTCAGGAGTGATGGCATTCTTGTCTGCAACTGTAACTCCATACAAGACAACTTGCCAGGCAGTCGAGTTGATGGCCATGATATTTCTCTTCATTTTGTCCTTCCAGTATTGATAGTCCTTTCCATTGAACACGGGTATGGGTTCGCCGGAGCGAATGGCTGCGAGAGACATACTTGCAAAACACTCTAGGAGGTTAATCCAAACAAAGAGTGACTAGCTCTGATACCAATTGTAAGTCCAAGTATGTGATCAGAGGGGGAGGGGGTGAATGATCACTTAATTTTTTTGCATGAAACTATGAAGTGAAGCATAACTCAGCAGTAGAAGAAATTCAACAGAAAGGTAAACATTGAAGAAGAACTGGATTGAAGCATAACATAGCGAATCAAAAGCATCGAATCAATTGCATTGAAACAAATGACTGAAGCAATAGATAAACTGAATGTAAGTGCGGAAAGTAAAACGAACTCTTGACTCGGCGATGTTTGTTCGACCAGTTCACACTCTGCAAAGTGCTACGTCTGGTTGGAGGGACTTGTGATTGAACACAGGAGCTAACCTCTCTCCGTCCGTATCTCCACTGCACCAATCTCCTTGAGCTTGGTCAGTTCTTCACTCGTGGTTGATTATTGAGGGAATCACCGAAACCTTTGACAAACAGGACTTCGAGGCGACAATAACTCTTCGCTCTCTGAAGAACAACGCTCTAACCGTCTAGGAGAATTGCAGTTCTCCAAGATAAAAAGGCTAGCAAACTTCTTCCTAAGTCATAATGAATCAACTCAGATCAATAGGAATTATGCTTTGGTGGATGGGTTTTCGGTTTGCTTCGGTGGGGTTGCTCTTTCTCTTCACTGTCAGAAAATATTCTTGGAGCAGCCACCGGCCAATGAGGGCGGGGGTGGCGTATTTATAGGTGGCAATCCCTAGGTGCGAAATGTCTTAAATGACCCGATGTGACAACTTGACACCTGTCTGCAACGGTCATATTTCCAATCAAAGCGCAACTTTACTTGCGGTCCAAGTAAAGCTGACTCACGGACTTGGTTCTGCTTCAGGAGCCGAAAGAATGAAGTCTTCGCTGGTGAAGCATTACCTAGTGCACATGAGATTTCTCAACTCTGGCTTCTCACAGGTTTGGATTCGATCTGAGTCTTTTCACCAAAACCTTCAGAGTACATTTACTAAACCCCTCTTGATAGTACGTTTTTTCCTACGACTCAAAGAAGTGAAAAAGAACTACGCAAAAACTACTAAGTCTTGCGCCATCTTGGTCATCTCCTTCGATGAGACGTGCTTCAGGATTCCTTATCTTTTTAGGGGTCGACATCTAAGATGAGCTTCACTCCAGAGGATATGCTTCGGTAAGTATGTAAATCTTCGTTGAAGCTTTATCACCAACCTATAACTTCAGGAACCTAACCATCTTTTTTACACTAGAAAACTTGTTAGTTCCTCTACTATTTTTCCCAACAATATCCAAAACTCATGGGGGTATAACTTTGCTCTTACACAATGGAGGGCCCCGTGCGGGGTGTAATAGAGACAATCGTATGGTTGACGTTGTGGTTGACTCATAGGTTAAAACCTGTTTAACTATGAAAGCACTAGCAGCCACGTAAAACTTGAAATATACAACTAGATCGTCTAAACTTTGTATTGCTAAGTGGGGGATATCGTTTGTTTGATTGTGATGTAGTGATAGCTTTGCTATGTG
Organism: Bromus sterilis; assembly: GCA_950022295.1. Classification (NCBI taxonomy): domain Eukaryota; kingdom Viridiplantae; phylum Streptophyta; class Magnoliopsida; order Poales; family Poaceae; genus Bromus; species Bromus sterilis. Next base: position 121,765,344 of record OX465601.1, on the reverse strand, counting down.
TTACTAGTAAGTAGTAAACATCATCATGATAAAACAAACTCAAATGGAGACACTGTAGACTTAGTGTTGCCATAGTTCAAACATCTTAAAACTAGCTAGTATAGGATACACGACGGTAGCATGTGATAAGATGATCCCTTAACAAAGCCATACAAAAGTATTCTACCAAAGTGTGCACCACCTGGAAGGATCTCCCATATGGCCGACATTCCGTACATACCGGGTTTCACACATATTAAACGGCGTTCACATGAGGTTGGGTTTGGCAAGCCTAGCATATGAAGATATGGCCTTGCCGAGCAGCATATAACATGGAGGTTAATTTGGCGAGCCTAGCATATGAAGATATCGCCTCAGAATACTAGAGATCGAAAGATCGAGCATGAGTCACAATATACAGATAATGTGATCGCACAAGTTGTTGTCTACCTTTGAAACTGACCCGTCGGCCGTGTGATATTCGAGGGCAGGCAGTGAATCTGGATAATGTAATCACTAAAACTTCTTAGGGACGTTTGTTTTAGTGCGATCTCATTTATAATGTGATTATATGAACTCATTGTTGTGAACTAGTCTTAATTGTGTTCCTTGCAATTATGTTTGTAGAAAATGAATCAAATAGAGAAACGTGAATTGGTTTCTTTCTTACGTGGTGAAAGACTTAAAGATAATGGGTCAAATTTCATTAGTTGGTACTTATACCTTAGAACTGTGCTCAAGAGAGCCAACCTTTCGTTCTTAACAAAGGAGCATGTGGCAAACCCTCCAGCAAACGATATGGATGCACGAGCAGTGACTGATTATTAGAATCGTCGGAGGACATACGCCATATCTAAAAGTGTCATAGAAACCAGCATTCCGCAAGCCTTGCGTGAGGAATATGCTGAGTTGGATACATATGACATGATAGGTGAGATGAAGTCATTATACATGCATCAGCTTAGAGTTGCCGGATTTGAGTTAGAAAATGAGTTTCTCTCTACAAAGATGGAAGAAGGCTCTTGCTTGAAGGCACACTTGTCCAAGATGCATGAGATACATTTGAGCCTCGTAGATGACTTTGACTATTGGACCACAGATGAGTCTGCGATATACACGGTGTTACACTCGCTTCCACCGATCTATACATACCATGTCCATGGCTATGTCGGCAGAGGTGAAAGCCTCGAGTTCTCTGACTTCATGGATAGACTTCAGTATCTGGAAGTTGAACCCATTGAAGGAGAAGTTGTCGATGGATAAGGTATATACTTGATATACTTTATAAATGTTTGTTCCCCTTTATACAACACTTGCATTAAATGAGTATCTGATACTTATTCTGTTTTATGAAAACAGAACCTGCCGTTGCATGGACGGGAAGAGGTGAAATCGAGGATTGATGGAAACCAAGTCAGTTGATGGCCACCATGGATTCCACCGAGACATCTATCATAGGATATACTTAGAGTATTAGATAAATCTTATGTAATCATTATAGTATGAACACTTAGTTGTGTGTCTTGCATCTTGCGAGACAAAGTTATTCATGTAATGAGACAAGTCAGTTGTTCCATCTTTATGAATAAAAGTGTGCTTATACTTTGATTACGTCTTGATTTATGTTATGCTAGAAAGCATTTATAATACTACTATTATTGTCAAGTGATATTCAATGTTTAATGATAAAGTTGTCTTGATTACAACAAGTCAATGATTTGATTGCATAAAGTGATTTCATAAATGATGAATTCATTAAATGTATGATCTATTAACTTGTGTATTCATTATCGAATGAAAGTCATAGATGGATGGCATGAGATGGATTAGATACACGATCTATGAACCTCTGCAATAAATATGACCAAGACAAGGTTCTAGCAAGTACAACTTGTGCCAATCATTATACATAAATGATGTACTAAATGGGCACATGAGTTATCATTAAATACTTCATATGATTAATTGAAAGCTTGTATTCAATTGAGATCATAAAACTGAGATTCAGGAATCACAATGTGAAGTAAGAATATAAGGATACTGACGAGGGGGTGACCCCACGACTCCTACGTGTGAGACTACCTGGTGCGTGTGAAGACAGAAGGCCCGCTGGGAAGATACGACAAGCCCACGATTGGCCCAACCAAGCACCGACGTAGGAGTCCGCGACTAACATGTAAGGTGCAACTTGGCATACAAGACAAGACTAGAACTAGGAAACTACCTCTGTAACCTAGCACGGACTCCACGAGACCTAGCCTAATATATAAAGGCTGGGAGGGGAGACGTCCAGATCAACTCAATACGCATCCACTCATCCTATACTTGCGAGAATTCGCCTTGGACTCCACTGTAATCGCCCCCTCACGCAATAATATCGAGCAGGAAGTGCTTCTCCTGTTAGCCGACGAGTATCGTCCAACCTGTGCCTATCTATATGACTAACCCAGGGTCCCTGACCATGGGATTTTCCGGGGTTGATCCCCGTCAATTGGCGCCGTCTATGGGAACTACACAGGTTGGAATCACGATCTCGGCGGTCCCGACCTCGACAGATCAAGACTGAAGGACTAGAGACAGATCTAGCCCGCTCGAAAGATTCAAGTTCACCGCAAGCATCTCCATCGCCCCACCAGGATCACCCAGCCTGCAACCGAACCAAGTCCAGCACCTCAACGACTGTCAGATCCATCACCGACGGAAAAAAATCGACGACCCAGAAGACAAGCACAAGGAGGCTACTCGAGAAACCCACTCGAGGAGTCATGGCGCGCGGCCGATGGATCGCCCATCAGTCGACGACCCGCCGCCGCCCGGACTCCCACCACACGCCAAGACACCGAATCCGAGACCCAGACCGGAGACTACTATGACCCAGATCGAAGGCCAGACGAATTCACCAACTTCATCGGAAGCCAATCACTCAGTGACGGGATAGAATTTGACCCAAGAGTCCACAACCGAGCGGAAGACCACTCGCGGATCTTTCAAGCCTCAAGGAGAAGAAGGCACGCCGGCTCCAGCAAACTCACAGCTAAAGAGCAACTGGAAGGACCTTGCGCGATCCATTGTTTTGAAGACAGTCGAGGACACCTCAGAGCAAGCCACACACTGGGAGACTGCCGCCTATGCGCCGAACTCTTCAACAGCCTCAAGGAGGAGAAGCAGCGTGAAGCCAAACGCACTCAAAAAAGAACGCAGTCACCTGCACCGAGTGCAGAGGAGCAATACCCCGCGTCGCAGGGACGAATCTGCATGATCCAAGAAGGAAGACCCTCGAAAGCAAAGCAAGATGCCTACACCCTCCAAGACGAAGCAGCCGAAGGCCTAAAGATAACCGAAACATACCAACTGAGTGGGCCGAGACAAGGATCACTTTCTCACAGAGCGACCACCCGCCCGCAGTCCCAAGGCCTGGACATGCACCCTTGGTCCTCGAAGCCCAAATCGGAGGATACGACATGGACAGAGTCTTCACCGATGGAGGCAGCAGTCTAAATATAATCTTCGCCAGCACTCTACGCAAGATGTTCATCCCACGATCAGTTCGGAAGAAGTCAGGAACCACAATCTACGGCGTAGTCCCGGGAGAATCAGCCACCTCCATCAGAGCATACAACTTGATGTGATCTTCGGCAGCAAGCGCAACTTCGCAAAGCAGGCACTTGAGTTCGAAGTGCTCGACTGGCAGTCGCAGTATCACGCTGATGGCTTCTCGCCCCTCGTTGGTTACCCCAACTGGAAGGTTTGAGATGCAGTGCAGCAGCAAGTTTCCCTCGGTGAAGATACCAAGGTTATCGAACCAGTAGGACTCAGGAGATACAAGTAGGTGGCAACGGCGCCAGAAATTGCTTCCTGACTAGGGTGTTGTCGTGGACCTCCACACAGCAACAAATAACTTTGCTCCCAACGAGTACAGAGGAGTTGTCAATTTCTCCGGCCTTGTCGTTTACAAAGGATCAACGCAAGAGATAAAAGGTGCAAAGGAAAGTAAAAGCTGAAAGTAAATTAAGGGTGTGAACAATAATGTGAAGATGGACCAGGGTCCCGTGATTTTCACTAGTGATGTCTCTCTCCCAAAATACGATAAAAGTGCTAGAGAGGTAAACAAATCACAGTTGGGCAATTGACAGGATTATGAAGGCACCGCAATGCTAACTATGCTGCAAAGAAAGGAAGGGCTCAAAAGTAATGGGCAGTACGCCAATGTAAGTAGACCGAAATCCATCTGCATGTACTACGAATCATCCACCTTGAGATATCTATCTAGAACATCTCGCTGGTATTAAGTTGCGAATCCCACCCAAAGTGTAAACTCAAAGCAACAGACAACTGCATTAAAAGAACTTTGCGTAAAGTAAACAATCCTTGCACCCGCAGGTACAAGCACCGTTGTTTTATCCCTGGTGGCAACAACACATCCCCTAGTCTCATGTTTCTGTCACTCAAGCTAGACATCAAGGGGCTGAACCCACAATCGAGCATAACGTTCTCTCTTGGAGTTGCAAATAAAATACTTGGCCAAAGCAAATACCGCAACGAAGAACATGCAAGAATTTACCCAAGAACAAAATATAAAAGAAAAGAACCAAATATATTACTCATCACAATCTGAACATAGTCTCATAATCCATCAGATCACAACAAACTCAGCATAGCAACAACAGAAATTACATAGATGCCTCGATCATGTGAAGCAGCTCACGAGGACTCGCAAGTGGAAGCACAAAGAGGGGAGAGATTCATCACATAGCTACTGGTCACGGACCCATGGTCCAAGGGGGCATACTCACGGTACATACGGGAGGCGTCCATGGCTATGGATGGTCTCCCGGAGGGGGTTCCTCCTACCGGCAGGGTGCCGGGGCAGCTTCTCCAGGCAGCCCCGATCTTGAAACGGCGGCGGCGGCGGTACAGAGGAGAGATCGCGAAAGAGGGATCGATCTTAGGGATTTCCACCCCGAGGGGTAAATATAGGCGAAGGGGGGCATCAAGGGGACCCACGAGGCAGTCAGGAGGGTCCTTGGCGCGGCCCAGGGTGGTGCCGCGCCACCTGCCCTCCTGGCTGCCTGGTGGTGGCCCCCCTTCCCTCTCTTGGTGATTCCGGAAGCTTCTGTTGCGCTGATTTTTTATATATTTTTCCCGGAATGTTTGGAGCACTTTTAATGGCCGGAATACCTGAAATACAAAAACAGCAGAAAACAGAAACTGGAAACTGGGTGCACTGAGTTAATAGATTAGTCCAAATAGGTTCAAAAGTGTATGAAAGTTCAAGCAAAACATGGCAAAGTCACACAAAACATGCATGGAGCAAGCAGAAATTATAGATACGTTTGGGACATATCAACATCCCCAAGCTTAATTCCTGGTCGTCCTCGAGTAGGTAAATGATAACAAGCATAATTTCTGTGGTGACATGCCACACAACCAAATAAGGACTTTTAAGTAAAGCAATCAAAGCATGCAATTCAATTCAAGTCTTAACAAGCAAGAGTCTATATTAGCATTAACACAAGCAACAAAAGAACAAAAGGTGCAAGAGCTCTTGCTCTCCGTGACTCGAATGTCTCCAAATGGTGTTTGCGTGCAAGCAAGGGACTGGGAAGAAAGAGAAAAAAGGTTGTTGAGAACAACTATCTACTAAAGTTTCACACTTGGTCTCCTTTGGATTCTTATCTGGACTCGTCCCCAGACCACTAGCCAGGTACAAGTCAAACTGATCCACTCCCTTTCGATATTTTGAGCACTCATGCAATGGATGAGCGTGAGCAAGAAAGTTGACACCTAAAAGGCGAAACAGAAAGAAGGTGGAGGAGGAAGACAAAAAGGTGTGAAAGCCTCACATCAATGAGGACAATCATAGGCGAGAGAAGGCCATATGATAGATATGATGTTAGGAGTAGAGATTGCCATACAACGGATGCACATGTGAGCTAAAAGCTCTCCAAGGGTACTAGTGGGGGTGCATCTAACTTGCTTGCTCAAGAAGACCGATAGCTCTTTTGAGGAGGCTCATCATTGGAATATACAAGCCAGGTTCTATAGTGTGAAGGGTCCCCACATAGCTATATGCATGATGATGATCTCTATGGAGTACAAGGGATAGAAGATGAAGTACTAGTGTGGTTCTCTCAAAAGGAATAGTAGTATGCCCCCTTCTCTCTTTTTATTTTTTTATTTTTTCTCTTTTTCTCTTTTTTTATTTTTTAGTGGCCTCAATGGCTCTTTCTATTTAACTCTCATTTGTCCTCTTTGGGATCTTTTGATTTTGTCCTCTTTGGGATCTTTTCCTCACTTTAGGGGAAATACTCTATATTTTACAAGAATATAAGAGATCTTTCACACTTTACAAAGGTACTCACATAAAGAAAATGTAACTATCATGATGCAAATGTATGCCTCTGCCAGGGTAGCAGGATATGAAATGATACTAGCGCGTCATGTAGCAATGATTAGGGCAAGGCCCAACTAGCATGCGGCTCATCGATCAAGCAAGTAGCATGTATGACATGAAGATCAAGTCATGAGAAGGTGGATGTTGCATGGCAATGTATCTCGGAAAGGCTATGGAAATGCCTTGTAGGTAGGTATGGTGGCTCTTTTGAGGAATGATATAAGGAGGTTTATGATGACAGAGTGTATCATGCCAAGGGTTTGGATGCACCGGCGAAGTATGCGCCAACTCTCGAGGTGAGAAAGGGCAATGCACGGTACCGAAGAGGCTAGAAATAGTATAGGTGGGTGGAAGTCTCAACTTTCGAATACTCATATTAGTCCGAAGAACTCATGCACTTATTATCGGTAACTCTCAATCTAATTAGGAGGTTCACAAAAGAGACAGGTACCCCGAGGAGGAGTGTATGGGGGTTTGGTTATCCTTGCGCATCCTTGACTCATGGCACGTGAGTGTACTCTAATATTCGAACCCTCCAAAGGTTAGTGATCCATCTAGTAGCTAGAGTTCTCAACAGGGGTTTTTTGGTTTTCGAAAAACACACGGATTTCCCAAAATACGACATCTATCACTAATAGGCAAGAGCTCTTGACACCATAAGTTCAAACATTACTCTAGTCAATATCTCAAAACTATTGCAAGTTACTACTACAAAGAGAACATCAACTTTAACTACCTACTTTCAGTCAAGACACAGAACTCAGCGCAACATGCAAACTCTCTAACAAGATAAAACATGCAACCTATAGAAAGTTCAACCTAAGACAAAAGAAAAGCTCTAGAAAAACTAAAGCACTACAACTAAACAGAACAACAGCTAAGAAAAGAAAAAGAACAGCTCACAGCTAAAAGAATAAGCATGCAAATCCTATGAGGAGTTCTAGTTCAAGCGAAGCGTGAATCTCTCCCACACAAAAGAGTAAGTTGGGGTCTAACTTGTTACTACAACAAAGAAAGCAAAACAAACCTAGAAAAGTAAAGAGCGAGACGCTCCAAGCAAAGCACATAACGCATGGAGTGATAAAAATATAGTGCAACGAGGGACAAACTGATGATTGTTGATGAAGAAGGGGATGCATCGGGGGCATCCCCAAGCTTAGACGCTTGAGTCTCCTTGTATATTTATTGTGGGTGCACATGAGCATCCCCAAGCTTGAGTGTTTGACACTCCGGAATCTTCTTTCATCACCTTCCATCGCGCACTTGAAAACTCCCTTCATACATAACTCATTGTAGGCTGATTAGAGAGGTTATTACCCTAATAAAATAATTTTCCTCTACTGCAAATAAATATTTCCAGGAAGAGATACTGTTTCTCTTGCCTTCCCAAAAAAGTTTTCAAAGAAAAAGCAAGCTTAAGTATTGCAAAACTGCGAAAAGAAAAACCGGGGCAGAAGCTGAGAAAAACAGGACAGCAGAGAAAGGAGAACTTTTTCGAGGTACTTCTGCAACTCAAATAAAAAAACTCAGAACATAAGGAAGTTTTGTAATTGTATAGTGCACGCTGTATAAAAATTTCAGCTCAAAAAGATTCACTGGGATTTTTCTCTATTTTTTCTAGTCACGAGGACATAATCTGTTTTCTGGACAGCATGTCACAACTTTCACTTCCCTTGCCGTATGAGGCTAAACTTGGCACAAATCTTGAAAAGTAAAGATACAATGATGTTGCTACAGTAGTAACAATCATCAAGACCACTAAGAACAGAACAAAAACAAAAATAAAAACCTAAATTCGTTGCGGGCTGCCTCCCAAAAGCGCTTCTTTAGAGCCATTAGCTAGGCTTGAAGATTGCAAAAGATGCTCACAAAGGAATAACAGTTTAAGAAAACGAGAGCATCAAGAAGCAAATGTGAAACACATTTAAATCTAACCCACTTCCTATGCATAGGCATCTTGTAAGAAAATAAATCAAAGAAGCACAAAGTGACATTCATAGGAAGGTAGAACAAGAACAACTTCAAAACTTTCAACATGAAGAGAGGTGTTTTTGTAACATGGAAGTTTCTACAACCAAACTTTCCTCTCTCAAAGTAATTTTCAGTAGCATCATGAACAACATCAATAATATAGATATCACATAAATCATGTTGTTCATGACCTACAAGCACACATGTATTGTTTTCAACACGGTTTTTAGGATGATAAGATAGGTGCAACCCATCACATTGAGCCTTGATAATAGCAACATTCTCCGGAGTAGTTGGAGATTTCAAAAGGATAATAGGGCAATCAAGTGTGGGTGCAATAGCAACAATTTCATGCTTAACATAAGGAACTATAGCAAGTTCATATTTGTAAGCATCATCCATAGTGGCATCATGGCCATCAACAAAGCAAGTACCAAAATCATCAGAAAGGGATGTATCAAGTGAGTCCTGTGAATCATAGGACTCCTCATCATAGCAATCATTAGCCTCTTCTCGGGCAGCAAGCATTCTATTTTTAAAATCATCAATATAAGCATTGGAAGTATAATTCTCAAAGAAATAAGAAAGAACAACAAAGTTTTCAGACTTGTGAATAGTATCGTAATACTTTTCAATCAAAGAAGCAATCTCATAAGCACCTTTAAAAGAAACAAACTCTTCAATCTTTTCAACATCAAAGTAATCATAAACACCTTTGGCATAAGAAGATAGGATCTCATTTTCATTAAACTCACATTGGAAAGGAAGGTGTTTACGCTCTATATTGGAGCAGAAAGTAAAATCATAAATGTGGCATAAAGATTCAGCATAGCAATAAGAAACTTGTATTTGATCCCATACGTGTTTCCCTTTCTGAGATAGGAGGTGCCGCGTGTAATGAGCATGCTCATCCAATGATTTTCCCTCAACCAAGTCGGTTGGGTTTTTAGCGCGAGCACAAATTGATCGAAGACGAGCCAAGTGAAACATGTCCATCCTTCCATATTTGGGTGGTTCAACACCCATGGTAAAGATAGCATCAATAAGCAAGGTAACAGGTATTTTTGGTATTTTTGGTTAAGGACACAAAAGTAAAAAGCTGAAAGGTAAACTAACAATACTAAAAAGCAAAGATAAAAGATAGCGTGCAACTCCCCTATCTTGTAGACTTGAGTCCCCGGCAACGGCGCCAGAAATTTTCTTGATGGCTTCTCGCCCCTCGTTGGTTACCCCAAGTGGAAGGTTTGAGATGCAGTGTAGCAGCAAGTTTCGCTCGGTGAAGATACCAAGGTTATCGAACCAGTAGGACTCAGGAGATACAAGTAGGTGGCAACGGCGTCAAAAATTGCTTCCTGACTAGGGTGTTGTCGTGGACCTGCACACAACAACAAATAACTTTGCTCCCAACGAGTACAGAGGAGTTGTCAATTCCTCCGGCCTTGTCATTTACAAAGGATCAACGCAAGAGATAAAAGGTGCAAAGGAAAGTAAAAGCTGAAAGTAAATTGAGGGTGTGAACAATAATGTGAAGATGGATCGGGGTCCCGTGATTTTCACTAGTGATATCTCTCTCCCAAAATACGTGTAAGGCCCGATATGCGGTACTGTTCCAGATCTAGATGTTTCCATCCAGATTCGGGGACGAAGCACATATCGGTCCCACCGCGACATATGACATAGCCATATGCCCCGGATTTCCAACATGATATCACAACATTACAGATACAAGGATACAACATCTCATACAATCGGCATACAATTGCCTTAAATGAAATACATCAGCGGAAGGTATATGTCTGAGTACATACTACAATCAAATGCCTACTAGCAAAGAGAAAAATATCGATCCCATAACCACACGGGTCCAGGCCCTCCACCGGGATCCGCCTAACTAGTCTTCGTCGAGCCTCCACGTGAAACGTCCATCACCATACCTGTTGTCGATCAAGACCCCTGAAAAGAGTTTGGGGGTAGTATCATGAGTACAGAGGTACTCATCATCCAACTGTAGTGGTCATCTAAACCAGCAAGGACTTCATCACTCATCATTCTAGGACAACTAGTAGTTTACGGTAAGGAAGGGGTAAGTGGTGAGGTTGCTGCCGCACTAGCATTCATGAAGTGGCTAACGATCTAGAGAGTGAGATAAGAAGCCAAGCATTCGATGAGGAATCGCCTCCAACAAGTCTTGCTATCAACTACTTACGCAATCATAACACCTATCCTATCCTTGTCCTCCTCTTCGCATCCCGACGAAGAAGAAGCAGTCAAGGCACACACACGTTGATCAAGTTGTATTAAAATTATCTCAGTTGTTGTTGTCTATGAACAAGGAGTAGGTCTCAAGTCGTCCAAAACCGTGGACACGGCTTCTCGAAAAGATTTAAACCTGCAGGGGTGTACCAACTGCCCATTACGAGGCGTCGCATGCTCACCCATCTCTCTCAGTTGCTACCCATTATAGGCAACCATTTTATGATTTAGTTCCAAGAGATCCGAAACGACAGGTCCCTCTAACTAACAACGAACAAATCCGGGTGGCCCCCGGGGAGTCGACACCCAATCCAAAAGCTGGCCACGCTCTCGGATCGGACTCTTCCGTATGGCCAAGGTCGGGTTTAGTCTCACCTATATAACAGGGGACTTCCCTAGCTCACCAGTGTGGACCAACAAAGGAACTCTGTCTCCGCTGGCCCGAGTTGTTTTAAAACCATTGGCTGCCGACCAGTTACGCACACGGTTTCAAATGGTAAATCAGCTTGGGCCACCTCTAGAAATGTTTGAAGCTAGGTAGGTAAGAAAAGGGGACCCCATAGCATCCCACACGCGATTAGGCACGCTCAGTCTTAAAACCAATACCCGGAACTCGGATCCTAGGTGACTCGAATGGAACAAAGCGTCGGGGCGGGATAGCCTAGACCTTCCATCCTTCGTCGAGTATAATCAACATTATAATAATCATATCATCAACAACAATATAATAATGTGATATCCCAACCCAAGGAGTAATAGGGTAACATCGTAGCATCCTAAGCATGCATACTAAGCAGGGGCTGAGCAACGAGCAATAGTAACATAGTAGTACAAGGTTTGTTGGGAGGGGACATGGCTGTATCGGTTTGAAAGAGGCTGTAAACATGTGGTAGGGTCAAACATCGAACCTAACCTAGACTAGCATGCAAACCGCTGGTTGAAATAGAATGTATCATAAGTAATGTATAGTCCTTGCCTGTTGATAAGTCGGTTTCCGAAGGTGTAGTTTATCGCAAGCTCGCAACGTCTCCGAGAGGTACCCGCAGAAGCACACAAGACGATAAACACTGGAAAGCAATCAACGAGCAAGCATCTATTACTACGAAGCAAACACGAGCAAGCATCAACAAGAAGGCAACACGAGAAATCGCACCTACCGTCGAGAGAGGTTACTAACAATTTAAGTGGCACACACGACGATACCGCACGTTTACGGTGGTTCAAGTTGGTTAGCTACAGGTGATCAAACAACGGTTATTAACATGGCAACTCAAGCAAGCATGTCATAGCACACAAACATGTCAAAAGGTGAAGCACAAAGTAAACTATCTATGCTAGTCAATTTAAGTGAGGCACAACCTAAACATGGCATAACACTAAGTGCCGCACGATGATTAAAACATTTGGTACTGTTCTGTCCTAAACCATATTTTAGGTTGGTTAACAACAGCAAAAAATAGCATAAACACAAAGTACACGAAAAACTAATCAAGTTACATATAAAGAACACTCCAAACGGAGTTACGGTTAAAAAGATATAAGCAAAACAAGTTACAGGCACAAACTGCCAACATCAGGAAGCACACTTTAGAGCATTGCATAAACAGGTTCATCAATGCAAACATGCTCACAAATGACTTGCAATTAAAGTAGATATGACATGGAAGGAATGGCAAAATGAATCATGCAAAAAGGCATCATAGATCAAAAGATATTAAGCAAACAACATGGCATCGCAAAGTAACAGACTTAGAGAAAAACAGGGGTGGCTGTCAAAAACAGCAGCATAGCAACTTTGGAGCAGAATAACTATATGACCAGCAAGCATATCATGACAATGCAATACATGAAATGAAAGTAGACATGATGCTTAAGAATATGCAATTGGAATCACTCAATTCCGATAAACGGTCGCGACACACTCGTCGACCGAAGTTGCAACAAAATAACAGTTTCAGCAATAGCAACACATTAACATCAGGATCACCACTTTGGAGCAAGATTTAATATATCTAAAGCACCCAAACATGGCAAGTTAAAGCATGGAATTGAAGTACACATGATTCTTAACACATAGGAGAAAGAATCAATGCAATAGACCTCATGGATGAGTCACAATCATCATGCCAAGTTACAACAAAATATAAACAGCAGCACTTAACAGGAAAAATTAGCTGTTTAACGGCCTGATGCCCCCTTTAGCACACAATTACACAATCAAGATGAGCTCAAATGGAAAAACTTTCTATATACGAATGCTAGAGCACGCAAAACTGAGCAACTTTCATTTTGGGGGCACGTTCATCGGAGCTACGGATCAACGGGAAAATACGTCGCAAACAGGCATACAACAGCAAAAGTTCCCAGACTTAGAAAAAAAACGCAGGGGCTATCCAGAGAAAAAAATAAAAAAAAATCTCACCCATGGGCTGAGCCCACTAGTGGCCTGGGAGGCCACTTGGCTGGCGGCCTGGGACAGTGGGGTGGGGGCGCCATGGGCCTGGATCTGGCCGGCCGGCCTGTGGAGGCGGACTGGGCTGTGGCGGCCTGGCAACTGTGCCGGCCCATAGGGGGCAGCGAGCGGGCGTTGGAGGCGGCCGGTTCGGGGCGTCCCGCACGCGTGGAGCCACGGCGGCGGCGCCGTCGGTCCCCGGCGAGGAGCGGGCCGGCGGAGGGGCGCGGGGTGCTACTCCAGGGGGCGCGCGGCGTGCTGGGCTCGGCTGGGTGGCGGAGAGAGGCCGGAGCAGGGGAGGACGGTGGCCGGCGAGCTCCTGCCTGCAGCGCCTCCGAGCTCCATGGACGGCCGGGTGGCGGCTTCCTGCGAGGAGAAGGGAGCAGCGGGTGAGAGAGGGAGAAAGAGAGGGGAGGGAAGGAGGAGAGGGAGAGGAGGAGGCCGGCTGGCCGGAGGGGAGTGGCCGGCGGCGGCTCCACGGTTGGGGCGCGGCTTGGTTGGAGGAGGAACAGAGAGGAGGTGGGGTGGCTAGATCCGATCTGGGCCGTCGGATCTCCGGATCTGACGGTCCAGAACTCATTGGGCAGAAAACTGAGAAAAATTGGGGGTGTGGCTGAAAAATGTGGCTAGGGAAACTCTAGAAATGGGTGGGAGTGTGGTGGTCTTTATATAGCCCCGGTGGCTGGCAGTTTGCAAAAACATCCCCGGTTTTTCTCTCTCGCGCGCGGTGCTCACGTTTCTGACCGCCGGGGGTCCGCAGTACCTCCGATTCGGGTAAAACTTCGAACTGCGCGATCAACGCGTCGAGCCGGCGGCGTTCACCTCGCGCTGGAACCGTTCCGAAAACACTTTCGGCGCGCTGTAAAAATATCCCGTTTAATTATTAAACGGGGTTTTTCGTTTCGTTGGCTGCGGCTGGTCTCGTGCGGTTTTCGCGACGGTGATCGGGTGAAACCCGGTGTCGCAAAGGTCGAGTGTCAGGGTGGCAAGGGTCGGTCTCCGTCCGATACGAGATAAGAGGGGAAAAATAATCGCCGATCGATAAATCGGGGATGCAAACACCGCAAACAAATCAGACAATCAAACAATTCACACCGAAAACAAAATTTTTTACTTTTTGCAAAAACTGGGCTGTTACAATACGATAAAAGTTCTAGCGAGGTAAACAAATCATAGTTGGGCAATTGACAGGATTATGAAGGCACCGCAATGCTAACTATGCTGCAAAGAAAGGAAGGGCTCAAAAGCAATGGGCAGTACGCCAATGTAAGTAGACCGAAATCCATCTGCATCTACTACAAATCATCCACCTTGAGATATCTATCCAGAACATCTCGCTGGTATTAAGTTGCGAATCCCACCCAATGTGTAAACTCAAAGCAACAGACAACTGCATTAAAAGAACTTTGCGTAAAGTAAACACTCCTTGCACCCGCAGGTACAAGCACCGTTGTTTTATCCCTGGTGGAAACAACACATCCCCTGGTCTCATGTTTCTGTCACTCAAGCTAGACATGAAGGGGATGAACCCACAATCGAGCATAACGCTCTCTCTTGGAGTTGCAAATAAAATACTTGGCCAAAGCAAATACCGCAACGGCGAACATGCAAGAATTTACTCAAGAACAAAAATATAAAAGAAAAGAACCAAATATATTACTCATCACAATCTGAACATAGTCTCATAATCCATCAGATCACAACAAACTCAGCATAGCAACAACAGAAATTACATAGATGCCTCGATCATGTGAAGCAGCTCACGAGGACTCGCAAGTGGAAGCACAAAGAGGGGAGAGATTCATCACATAGCTACTGGTCACGGACCCATGGTCCAAGGGGGCATACTCACGGTACATACGGGAGGCGTCCATGGCTATGGATGGTCTCCCGGAGGGGGTTCCTCCTTCCGGCAGCTTCTCCAGGCAGCCCCGATCTTGAAACGGCGGCGGCGGCGGTATAGAGGCGAGATCGCGAAAGAGGGATCGATCTTAGGGGTTTCCACCCCGAGGGGTAAATATAGGCGAAGGGGGGCATCGAGGGGACCCATGAGGCTGTCAGGAGGGTCCCTGGCGCGGCCCGGGGTGGGGCCGCGCCACCTACCCTCTTGGCTGCCAGGTGGTGGCCCCCCTTCCCTCTCTTGGTGATTCCGGAAGCTTCTGTTGCGCTGATTTTTTATATATTTTTCCCGGAATTTTTGGAGCAGTTTTAATGGCCGGAAAACCTGAAATACAAAAACAGCAGAAAACAGAAACTGGCAACTGGGTGCACTGAGTTAATAGATTAGTCCAAATAGGTTCAAAAGTGTATGAAATATCAAGCAAAACATGGAAAAGTCACACAAAACATGCATGGAGCAAGCATAAATTATAGATACATTTGGGACGTATCACACGCCATACTCGGGCGACCAGCGTTCGCACAGTTCATGGCGGTTCCACACGACGCATATCTCAAGCTCAAGATGCCAGGACCTGCAGGAATCATCAAAGTCGAGGGAAGCTTCACCAAATCGGACCAGTGCGCTCGCGACTTCCACAAAGTCTCCGACACATTCGGAGCCCAACAACAGCTCAAAGAAATAGCCATGGTGACGGACAAAAGCATATTTCCACTAGCAAATAGAAGCGAGACAAAAGAATTTGGCCGCGACTTCAGCATCGACAGCGACACGATCACACACCAAGTACACCCAACAGACCCAGAGAAGACAGTTAGAGTATATGCTCACCTTCCAGATGAGCAGGCAACCTCCCTCATAACCTTCCTTCGCGAAGAGTGGAATTTTTTTTCCTGGTGCCCAGCTGACATGCCCGGAATACCACGAGAATTCGCGGAACACGCGCTCCACATCAAGGCAAACACGAAGCCAGTAAAGCAGGCTCTGCGACGGTTTTTAGAGCCCAAACGCAGAGCAATCGGAGAAGAAGTCAATCGACTACTCGACGCACAGTTCATCCGAGAGACGAAGAAAGCAACATGGATAGCAAACCCAGTCCTAGTCCCTAAAAAGGACACCGAGGTACTGAGGATGTGCGTCGACTATGGGCCTATCAACAAGCACTGCCCAAAAGACCACTTCCCCCTGCCAAGAATCAATCAAATAATCGACTCCACAGCAGGATGCGACCTCCTATCTTTCCTCGACGCATACTCAGGATACAATCAGATCAGGATGAAGGAAGAAGACGAAGAGCACACCTCGTTCATCACCCCCTACGGAGTATTCTGTTACCAAAAAATGCCCTTCGGACTAAAAAATGCCGGAGCCACGTACCAGCGGATGATGCAAGCATGTCTGAGAGACCAGATCGGCAGGAACGTCCAGGTCTATGTAGACGACATTGTCATCAAAACCTACAGCGCAAAAACGCTACTCGACGACCTCCGCGAGACGTTTGCGGCCCTCAACAAGTACATGATCAATCTAAACCCCAAAAAATGCGTGTTCGGCGTCCCAGCCGGAAAATTACTTGGGTACATGGTCTCTGCCCGAGGAATCGAAGCAAACCCTGAAAAGGTTCAAGAAATCACCAAGATGCAAAGGCCAACCAACATTAGAGGAGTACAGCAGCTCACAGGAAAGCTCGCAGCATTGAGCCGCTTCATCAGCAGGCTAGGCGAAATGACCCTACCTTTCTACAAACTGCTGAGAAAAGGATAAAAATTCGAGTGGACGGAGGAAGCTAGCACGCATTCGCAGACTTAAAGAAGACCCTCTCTACCCCACCAATATTGGCGGTGCCTAAAGAAAGGGAAAACTTGTACCTCTACATAGCAGCACGCAGCAGCGTCGTGAGCACAGTGCTTGTCGTCGAGCGTACAGAAGAAGGCAAAATCCAGAGCATCCATAGACCAATCTACTACCTGAGCATGCTACTCACGAAGCCACAGCAGCGGTATCTACATTACCAGAAACTCCTGCTCGCCATTATCATGACCTCCAGGAAAGTATCGCACTACTTTGGCGAACACTCCATCACAATCGTGAGCAGTGCACCACTCGCGGACATTCTCAACAATCCCGGCGCAACCGGTCGAGTCGCCGAGTGGAACATGGAGCTTAGCCCACGAGACCTACAGTTCAAACACCCGACAGCAATCAAAGCCCAAGTACTCCCAGACTACCTGGTCGAGTCGGTAGAAGTCCAAACACCAGGCCCCCCCAGACCTATCTAACTCATGGACGATGTACTTCGACGGATCCAAAAGACAGCAAGGAACCGGAGCATGCGTCGTCCTTGTATCCCTCAAAGGAACGAAGGTCAAATACATCCTCCAGATCAACTTCAGCAACGCCTCCAACAATGAAGCAGAATACGAGGCACTAATTCACGGCATGCGCATGGCAAAAACTTGCGGTGCCACTCGCCTATCGATCTATGGCGACTCCAACCTCGTCGTCCAACAGGCGATGAGAGACTGCAACGCAGTCGCAGACAACATGGCAGCCTACCAGAAGCTCTACAGCGCTAGAAGGAGGATTCGACGGCTGTGAACTCAACTACATCCCCAGAGCAAATAATACAGAAGCCGACGAACTCTCGAACATGGGATCGACTCGATGACCAATACCACCAGGCGTTTTCCTCGAGAGCATAAATCAGAGATCAATAAAAGCAAAGCCAGCAGAGCCCAAAGCAGTCGCAGAAGAAGACGACACAAATGAGCCAGCACAGGTGGCAGCAAGGAGCGCAGCCGACGTAACAAACAACCAAGCAATCGAAGTTGATGCACCAGCAGCACTCGAAGACCCGGCCTTGGAAAGACCCTTTCTTCGATTCCTAATCGAAGGCACCCTACCTCAAGACGTTGCAGAAGCCCGACGCATTAGTAGACGATCCAAAGCATTCACAGCAATCAACAAGAAGCTCTACAAGCGCAACATTTCCCAGGTCCTACAAAAGTGCATAGACGAGGAAGACGACAAAGCCCTATTACTGGAGATTCACGAAGGCACCCGTGGACACCACGCGAGCAGTCACGCACTCAAGGCCAAGGCCTTTCGAGCAGGTTTTTACTGGCCGACCGCTATGAGAAACACAAAGGACATCGTACGGCGTTGCATCGCCTGCCAAAAGTTCGCCAGCAGGCCGCACGCCCCAGCATCAGAACTCAAAACCATACCATTATCATGGCCATTTGTAACATAGGGACTCGACATGGTAGGCCCACTCAAGAAATCATCAAAAGGAGGAAGAACACACCTACTAGTCGCAGTAGACAAGTTCACCAAATGGATCGAAGCAGTACCAATAACCAGCTCAACAACCCTCACGGCAGTCAACTTCATCAAATAAATCATCTTCAGATTCGGAGTACCACACAACATCATCACAGACAATGGCACAAACTTCACAACAGCAGAGTTCCAAAACTTTTGTCAAGAGTTGGGCATCAAAATCAACTATACATAAGTCACACACCCGCAGTCCAACGACCAAGTGGAAAAAGCAAATGGCCTAGTATGCGGAGGAATAAAGAAGCGACTCCTAGCACCACTCGATCAAGCCGCAGACAACTGGATAGAGGAGCTCCCCGCAGTCCTATGGAGCCTACGAACCACCCCAAACAGATCAACCCAGTATACGCCTTTCTTCTTGGTATACGGGGCAGAAGCAGTGCTGCCGCACGACCTAAAATTCGGAGCACCCAGAATCTCAGGGTACGAAGAGGAAGAGGCAGAAGAAGCACTGCAGAACGACAAAGACATAGCAGACGAAGCACGAGACACAACCATTACAAGATCTGAAGGAAACCAGGACAAGCTGCGCACATATCAAAGCAGTCGCCTGAGGACCAGATCGTTGAACAAAGGAGACCTTGTGCTATGGCTAATACAGGAAAAAGTGCACAAGCTCGCCCCACAATGGGAAGGACCGTTCATCATCTCGGAAGTCATAGGAGGAGGAGCATACAGATTGAAGAATCCGAAGACCAATGAGGACGTGGGAAATCCATGGAACATAGCGAACCTACGCCTGTTTTACCCATAGTTATCCAGGCATTATCAGAGACATCGGCAGCAGCACCGATCGGCAAAACATGTAAAATTCGAAGGAATAAAGCAATGTTGCCCAAAGCATCTTACTCAAAAGCACTCGTGGGCTCAAGCCTAGAACTCCCCCCGAGAGACGCTATCTTCGCAAATGCGACCTTTACTTAACAAGAACTCGGCGGATCGAGCCTAGAACTGATATGGGCACGACAACAACAGGACGGAGGAGGCGATGATATGTGCTGGACGGAGGAGGTGAAGATGGACAGGTTTCTGGACATCGGACGTCCGACCCAATTCGGACGTCCGACATCAGCGACGAGGACGGCGGCTCCCGAGTACAGTACCGATTCGGACGTCCGACGCATCGGACGTCCGAAACTGCCTACGCGCAGATCTGACGGGTTACGGCCCATGTATCCCTATTTTTATTCCCGAGCTTCTAAATAGAACACCCCCTACGAGTTTTAGGGTTAGCTTAAGTTTAGACAAGAATTTTAGGGTTAAGAGTTGTATCTCTTGGTGAAGCTTCCCTCCAGGGTTGGCGATGCCGTTTATCCAATAAAGATTGCCGCGGAGGTTCTTGTGTTCATCAAGGATTATCGTGCTTTGGTTGGAGGCGTGGTGATCTCCATCACGTTGCTTGCTGGATTCGTTCCTCTTCTTCAGGTTGCGTTCTTCGCGTGATTGGAAGGATATCTATCCAGGTTGCTCGCTATGAAAGATCGGGACAAACTGAAGAGGATTCACCCCGGTGTTCGTATCATCAGGTGTGTCCCTCTTTATCAGGTGGTATCAGATCAACCTGGATAGAAATCATTCCAATCACGCGAAGAACGCAACCTGAAGAAGAGGAACGAATCCAGCAAGCAACGTGATGGAGATCAGCACTCCTCCAACCAAAGCACGATAATCATTGATGAACACAAGAACCTCCGCGGCAATCTTTATTGGACAAACGGCATCGCCATCCCCGGAGGGAAGCTTCACCAAGAGATACAACTCTTAACCCTAAAATTCTTGTCTAAAATTAAGCTAACGCTAAAACTCGTAGGGGGTGTTCTATTTATAAGCTAGGGAATAAAACTAGGGATACATGGGCCGTAACCCGTCAGATCTGCGTGCATGCAGTTTCGGACGTCCGATGGGTTTCGGACGTCCGATGCGTCGGACGTCCGAATCGTGTCGGACTTCCGGATCGGTACTGTACTCGGGATCCGCCGTCCTCGTCGCTGATGTCGAACGTCCGAATTGGGTCGGACGTCCGATGTCCAGAATCTTGTCCATCTTCGCCTCCTCCGTCCAGTGCATATCATCGCCTCCTCCGTCCTGTTGTTGTCGTGCCCATATCATCCCCCCCTTCAAAAATCTTTGTCCCCAACGCGTGAGGTCTGATCGAAAGTGTGGCGTGATATCAACAACATCACACGTCTTTGCCACTTGACTTGATGCAGCACTGAGCGCCTCCTTTCTTCTCCACATGAGTTTGGACTTTGGTGCCACCACCTTCTTGTTCTCAACTCTTGTTGGAGCCCTTTGTTGCTGAACATGAATCTTCTTTGTATGATCCTGCAAAGTGGTAATTCCCGGGCCACACAACTGACGAACACGTCCCTCCTTGCCTTTGTGCACATGCACGGCTACTCCAACAAAACGTCGCAGAGGTGCGCGAACAAAACTGTGGTCATCGAACCTCGTCGCCATACGCACCGAGTCACGAACAACACCACTGTCAGCAGTCTGAACACCTTTGTCAACACAAAATGAAGTTGTATAACATGCTGCAATTTCCTTCCTTTCATCACGAAGAGGCGTAACTTCAACCGTCTTGTCACCAACAAGTACAACTGGCTTGTCATCTACAGGCATGGCTGAATTAGTTTCAGTACTGATGCTACTAGAATCATGCTCCTCAGGCTGTAACTTAGCTAAACTTGGTTGTGGTTTAGCCTTGTGCAACTTCTCCTTGCGAACCACCAGCACCACATCGGACTTGATATGATCATATCCCATAGGCTTCAAAGTCCGCTGTTTGCCATCATGCATAAAAGAATATGTATTTGCTCGGCCCGCATGTATAGCATTGCGATCATACTGCCATGGACGCCCAAGTAACAGTCCACACACCACCAATGGCAACACATCGCACTCAACCTCATCAACATAGTCACCAATTGTAAATGGCACACGCTCCTTATGAGTAACCTTTAACATACCGCAGCTATTCAACCACTCGACATGCTTCGGTTCAGGAATACGCCATGTGGACAACCTCAATGCTTCCACCATCGCTTTTCTAATGCCATTGGTACAGCTACCACCATCAATCATCAACTTGCATGCTTTGCCTTTAATCATACACTGCGCCTGAAATAAATTCCATTGCTGACATATATCCACTGTCATACAAGTATCACCATGTACTCTCTTGAGTTGCACATTCAGCCCACTCAATGGTACAACATCATCCACAACATCCTTGCCAACATCATCCGCCATGTCAGAAATCATGGCTGCTGCCTTATCAATTTTCTGCAGTGAAACAACCGTCTGACTAATCTCAACAGAATTTGGAATCAACTCCTTTTGAGAGCGAGTTTTATGATCTGAGATTGTCTTGGACATAGCTTCTATCTGTGTCTCAGTCGCCGCTAACACTTGCAATTTTTTTGACATAGGATCCAACCCTGCATCAGCATGACCAACCACAGTATTGTTTGTATGTTTGCGGCTAAACCGCTGCGAACCTGGAGCGGCGGCCATACAATCTGGAAAGCACACAAGATATCCTTTCCAATTTGTGCTTACACACCTTATTTGGAGCACGGATGCGGATTCTGCACCTATATCAATTTCGGGACTCCTGACAGCCAAATCCAATTACGGGATTTCTTCTCTTCAACCTCTAGCAATCTCCTCGCAAATCAATCTAGCGGAAACAAATCTGCACAAACACAACAGCAATCTGCATCCTCTATGCACAATCTCCTCCAAGCAAATCAATTTGCAAGAGAAATCCTCCAAGCAAACTCCTCCCAACAAAACCGATCTAGATGCGATTGATCAACACAACCTCGGCGTGATCAACCCGAAAATCTGATACCACATGATAAAGAGTGACACACCTGATGATACGAACAACCGGGGGAGTCCTCTTGAGTTTGTCCAATCTTTCACAGCAAGCAACCTGGATAGAAATCCTTCCAATCACGCGAAGAATGCAACCTGAAGAAGAGGAACGAATCCAGCAAGCAACGTGATGGAGATCACCACGCTTCCAACCAAAGCACGATAATCCTTGATGAACACAAGAACCTCCGCGGCAATCTTTATTGGATAAACAGCATCGCCAACCCCAGGGGGAAGCTTCACCAAGAGATACAACTCTTAACCCTAAAATTCTTGTCTAAACTTAAGCTAACCCTAAAACTCGTAGGGGGTGTTATATTTATAAGCTAGGGCATAAAAATAGGGATACATGGGCCGTAACCCGTCAGATCTGCGCGCAGGAAGTTTTGGACGTCCGATAGGTTTCGGACGTCCGATGCGTTGGACGTCCGAATCGTGTCGGACTTCTGGATCGGTACTGTACTCGGGAGCCGCCGTCCTCGTCGCTGATGTCGGACGTCCGAATTGGGTCGGACGTCCGATGTCCAGAATCCTGTCCATCTTCACCTCCTCCGTCACGCGCATATCATCGCCTCCTCCGTCCTGTTGTTGTCGTGCCCATATCATCTTGGTATCAGATTTCCAATGTTTCCTCGGTAAGCATCCACGAAATCCATCTATTAGATCGTTTTTTGTTTTCGTCCTATCCAGAAAAAGCCATACAAAAATATTACGGTTTATAGTTTTGCCATAACTTAGATTTCATTGGAGTCATTGTTTTAGTTTGCTGTTTCGTGTGTTCTTCCCGAAAATTTCTCCGTGGTGCGACATATTGTGGCCTAAAGAGAAAAGTTACTATTTCAAAATCAAAATTACTGTAGCAGTACTGTAGCAATTTCGTCCAGTTTGGAATAGTGTCAGAAAAATAAATAAAAAAGAGAAAAGTTTCAAAAAAAAAGAGAGAAAGAAGTGTGATCAAAAAGAGTTATCCAATAGTGCAAAGAGATATACAAGTGCTAGAAAGGACATATCATAGTGGTGATCTTTTGGGAGGCCTGTCTTTCGTTTGTCTCCACTGTGTGAGTTTTTCCTTGGGTTTGTATCACACGATCAGCACTAGGACTTGACTTCGGTGTAGTTAGGGTACCATACCTATAGCTCCACCACATATATCCTGCTTTGCCGTGTGTCCACTCTTTTACTCGGGTATTCACTTCATCACATTCGTGCACTAGTCCTCCATCCGAACGGGTACGCATTACTATTCACTTTGGAACGGTAAGATTCACCTTTTCTTCTCAGTTTTGAGTGAGTTGTGAGTGTCCACCAAAAGATTTTGATTTAGTGCACTAACCTACTAATCATGTCTCAAAGTGGTTTTAATGTGATGCAGAAACAGGACAAGGATGCGCCAGTTACATGGGAGGCATATGAAGGTCTCCGTGATCACTTGACTGGGATGTTTACTAAATCCGCTGATGCGATTGATACAAATGTTCAAGCGGTCCAACTGAAAGTGGATGCGACTGAAGATGCAGTCACCACTATGCAACAACAACTTACTGCTATACAGCAGAGCCTACAACAAATGACAACATCTGTCACGGGCATACAAGCAACAATTGTGCAACGCCAACCTGACGCTCAGGAAGATGATGGTAGTGTACATGGCGACAATGCTGATTTGAGGGGCAATCAGGGCCGGTTCGCCAACCTCCACTTGGTTTTGGTGCGCGCCGTCTACCCATTCAGAAAGAAGATGTCTTGAGCAAGCCCAAGTTTAACATCCCCAAATTTGAAGGTTCCACGGATGTGGAAGAGTACCTCACATGGGAGCTTAAGATGGAAAAATTATGGCGTTTGCACGATTATTCGGAGGACAAGAAGATCAAGATTGCTTCTTCCGAGTTTGACGGTTATGCCTTGCGTTGGTGGAAGAGTGTGTTGACCGAGATACAAGAAACCGATGGGCAGCCTATTCGTACATGGCGTGACATGAAGGCGACCATGAAAGCTCGGTTTGTTCCCACTAATTACTTACAGACAGTTTTTGATAAATTGCAATAATTGAAGCAAGGTACTATTTCCGTTGAAGCATACTATATGGAGATGGAGATGTTGCTGCAACATGCACGAGTTCGTGAAGAAGTTGAGATGACTATGCAACGTTTTCTCCATGGGCTGAAATTTAACATCAAGAGTATTGTGCGGCATCACCAATACTATAATATGAATGATTTATTGCATCTTGCAAGGGAGGCTGAATCCCAGCTTGCAGAAGAGGCACAACTGAAGTCAAGATACTCCACATCTAGCATATTTTCTCCAAGGACACCGTCTGCCGCGCCTATGGAGAATTATGGTGCCAATACTCGAGCTTCTTCTTCAGTTTCCAAACCAGCCTCCAATGGTTCTATGGCCAAGAAGCCAGCTGCTCCTGCCACTAGTGCAGGCTCCAACATGTCTACAGCTCGCAATCGCGAGATCACTTGTCATGCTTGCGGTAATCCGGGTCACTTCAAGAGAGATTGCCCGAACAGAAAGGTCATGTTTGTGAATGAAGAAACCGGCGAGTATGAAACTGGTGATGATGAAGATCCTTCCGCATTCGATGACGAGGGATACCATAGTGAAGAAGGCATGGATGCTTTTCCGTCGCATGCTCCTACCATTGTTGTGTCACAACGTGCTCTTATAGTGCAGCCACCTGCTGATTCTCAGCGCTGTAATTTGTTCCAAACCAAGGCACTCGTTGGCCCCAACAAAGCTTGCAAAGTGATTATTGATGGAGGTAGCTGCCGCAACCTCGCAAGCAAGGAGTTATGTGCCAAGCTAAATCTGAAATACTTACCTCACCCAAATCCTTATTATGTCCAATGGTTGAGTGACAGTGGTGAGATGAAGGTGAATCACATGGTGCGCGTAAATTTTGAGATAGGCCCATACAAGGATTCCATAGATTTTGATGTGGTGCCTATGACAGTTTGCCATCTCTTATTGGGTCGGCTGGGGTTATATGATCGCCATGTGCAACACAATGGCCAAGCCAATACATATCATTTGGAGTTCAAGGGCAAGAAAGTTAATCTCCATCCTATGTCCCCACAGCAAATTGTGAATGAGTCTTGTCAGAAGGTAGAGGTGAATGTAGAACCATCACGAGAGAACAATGTAATAGCTGTGAGTGATAATATAACGAAAAGTGCGAGAGAGACTAGTTTGCTTACATTAGCCACCAAAGAAGACATGAGAGAATTTAGTGAGGATCCTGCAGCCATGCCACTTGTGCTTATGTACAAAGGCGAGGTGTTGTTTTCTAATGATAATCATCCTCTTTCTTCTAGTGTGTCTACTGTTTTGCAGGATTATGATGATGTGTTTCCGGCAGAGGTTCCAGCGGGATTACCACCCTTGCGTGGTATTGAGCACCAAATTGATCTTATACCGGGTGCAACTCTTCCTAACCGGGCACCATACAGGACAAACCCCCAAGAGACGAAGGAAATTCAGCAACAAGTACAAGCGCTTTTGGATAAAGGGTATATTTGTGTCAGCCTTAGCCCTTGTGCTGTTCCTGTTATTTTGGTTCCTAAGAAAGATGGTAGATGGCGTATGTGTGTAGATTGTAGAGCTATAAATAATATCACTATTCGTTATCGCCATCCTATTCCACGTTTAGAGGATATGTTTGATGAATTGAGTGGTGCTGCTATTTTCTCTAAAATTGATTTGCGTAGTGGATACCATCAAATTAGGATGAAAGAAGGGGATGAATGGAAAACTGCTTTCAAAACTAAGTTCGGTTATATGAGTAGTTAGTTATGCCTTTTGGTCCTACTAATGCTCCTAGTACTTTCATGAGATTAATGAACCATGTTTTGAGAGAGTTTATTGGACATTGTGTGGTTGTGTATTTTGATGATATACTTATTTATAGCCGCAATGAATTTGAACATGCTGATCATATTAGCCGCAATGAAGTTGAAGCCTTAGTTGAATATGCTAATCTTGAGAAGTGCACATTTGCAAAAGATAAAGTCATATTTTTGGGATATGTTGTATCTAAGCATGGGGTAGAAGTAGATTCTTCCAAAATTGAAGTAATTCAAAATTGGCCTACTCCCATGAATGTTAGTCAAGTACGAAGTTTTCACGGTCTTGCAGGTTTTTATCGATGTTTTGTGAAATACTTTAGTACTATTGCTGCACCGTTGAATGAATTGACTAAGAAAGGTGTGCCTTTTGTTTGGGGCGTTGCCCAAGACCTTGCATTTGATGAGTTGAAACGATTGCTTACTTCTGCACCATTACTTGCATTACCAGATTTTACTAAGCAATTTGAAGTTGAATGTGATGCTAGTGGTATAGCCATTGGTGGTGTTTTGATGCAAGAAGGTAGACCTATAGCTTATTTCAGTGAGAAGCTTTCTGGTGCTAGATTGAATTATCCTGTTTATGATAAATAATTGTATGCACTTGTTAGAGTTCTTGAGGTTTGGCAACATTATTTGTGGCCAAAAGAATTTATCATACATTCTGATCATCAAGCTTTGAAATATCTGAAAGCTCAATCTAATTTGCATAGACGCCTAGCTAAGTGGGTTGAGTTCATTGAGTCTTTTCCCTACATCATCAAATATAAGAAAGGGAAAGATAATGTTGTTGCTGATGCTCTCTCTAGGAAGAACATGTTATTTACACATCTTGATGTTGAAATTCCTGGATTAGAGAGTTCGTGTGATTTATATGCAACTGATCAGGATTTTGCTGAACCATATCGTTTGTGTTTGCTTCGAAATGCATGGGACAAGTTCCACATCCATGATAGATTTTTGTTTCGAGCTAACAAACTTTGTGTTCCAGAATCTTCTGTGAGTTTACTATTGTTGCAGGAATCACATGCAGGAGGATTGATGGGTCACTTTGGCGTGAGAATACACTACTCATGCTTGCTGATAATTTTTATTGGCCCAGGATGAGGCGTGATGTGGACAGGTTTGTTCGACGCTGCATTGTATGCAACACATCCAAGTCCAAGCTGAAGCCTCACGGTTTGTATACTCCACTATCGGCTCCTACCACACCTTGGGAAGATATTAGTATGGACTTTGTGTTAGGTTTGCCACGCACTAAATATGGTCATGATAGTAGATTTGTGGTAGTGGATAGATTTTCTAAGATGGCACATTTTATTGCATGCCATAAGAGCGACGATGCGTCGCATGTTGCTAATCTATTTTTCAGGGAGATTGTATGCTTGCATGGAGTGCCCAAGACAATTGTTTCTGACAGGGATGTGAAGTTTGTGAGCTACTTCTGGAAGACACTTTGGGGAAAGTTGCGGACAAAGTTGATGTTCAGCACTACATGTCATCCCCAAACTGATGGTCAAACGGAGGTGGTGAATCGAAAATTATCACAATTGTTGCGATCTATGATCAAGAAAAATCTGCGTGAATGGGAGGAGTGTTTGCCACATGTTGAATTTGCTTATAACAGGGCAGTACACACTACTACTCACCTTTGTCCTTTTGAAGTGGTATATGGTTTCAAGCCTATTACACCTCTTGATTTGCTGCCTCTTCCATTGCAGGAACGAGTTAATATGGAGGCATCCAAACGAGCAGATTATGTGAAGAAGATCCATGAGAAGACCCGAGAGGCTATTGAGAAGCAAGGCAAGAATGTTGCTGCTGCGAGGAACCAGTCACGGAAGCAAGTTCTATTTCAACCTGGAGATATGGTTTGGGTACATTTGCGCAAGGATAGATTTCCAGGGATGAGGGATTCCAAGTTGAAGCCACGTGGTGCTGGTCCTTACAAGGTGTTAGACAAGATCAATGATAATGCCTACTCGATTGATATTTCCATTGCTGAGTTTGGTGGCGCTAGCAACAGTTTCAATGTTGCTGATTTATCACAATACATGGGAGATGACCTTGGAGCGTCGAGGTCGACGCCTTTTGAAGGGGGGGGGAGATGATGAGGACATCCCTACTACCAACACATCTCCAGTTCGTCATGAAGAACAAGTTGATTCAACAAAGAAGAAGGATGATGAAATCAGAATTGGACCTATTACAAGAGCTCGTGCAAAGTTGATAGAACAACAGGTGAACTCGCTCTTAATAGATTCTGATATGTTATGTAATAAGAACTTTATACTGCCTAAATCTTTGTATGTTTGCATAATCAGGTATCATGACGAAGAAGAGGATCCAGAAGGAGGAGAAGATGAAGGAAGCTCCAACTTTCGGACGTCCGACACTTTTCGGACGTCCGACATCGGAGGCCAGGAGCTACGACGCCGCGATGACCTCGAGTTAAAGAAGGGTTACAGAACTCCGACGAGTTTCAGACGTCCCACACGACGGACGTCGGACATGGAATGGACGTCCGACATGAAGATCTTTGCGACGGCTCCCGAGTACAGTACCGATCCGAAAGTCCGACACGATTCGGACGTCCGACGCATCGGACGTCCGAAACTCATCGGACGTCCGAAACTTCTTGCGCGCAGATCTGACGGGTTGCGGCCTTCTATCCGAGTTTGACACCCCCTAGCTTATAAATACCGGACCCCCTGCGAGTTTTAGGGTCAGACCACGTTTAGATAAACCCTAGTTCTTGAGAATAGCTCCAAGCTTTCATCTTGAATCATATACTTCAATTCGTATCGATCTGAAGTGTTGCTACTGCAAGTTTTGTGCGATCTGTTGTTCCACTTGGAATTAGTAGATTGCAAATTACCGTCTCGTGGTCGACGGCTACGTTGCGCAAGTGTGTGAAGATGTGAATATCCAAAGGGTAGAGAGCTGTCGCATTGGCAACAGGGATCTAGCGAGGAGAGTTCATCGGCTACATACAAGTTATCTATCATCGCCCTCATATTCACCGTTCGCTTACTGAGAAGATCGGGCCACCCCTTATCAAGAACTCCCCCCGAGAGACGCTATCTTCGCAAATGCGACCTTGACTTAACGAGAACTCGGGGGCTCGAGCCTAGAACTCCCCCCGAGAGACGCTATCTTCGCAAACGCGACCTTTACTTAACAAGCACTCGGGGGTTCGAGCCTAGAACTCCCCCCGAGAGACGCTATCTTCGCAAACGCGACTTTTACTTAAAAAGACTCGGGGGCTCGAGCATACAACTTCCCCTGAAAGACCTCACCCTCGCTAAAAATGCGACTCTCGCCAAAAACAAAGTTGCATCAAAAAGCAAACGATTCTTTAGTCTTCACCCGATCGCAAGCGATCGCCTAAAGACTCGGGGGCTACTCCCATCGGGAGCACTGACGCGCACCCGATCTAAACTTGGAAAAATTCAAAGACAACTACAAGATAGTAAGCCAAAAATTCATAAAGCCTACGCTTGATTCTGCAAATCAAACGCAGCCTCGGGGGCTACTCCCATCGGGAGCGCTTGCGCGCACCCGAGAAGATATTCTCATTACAAAGGAGCCGAGGATATTTTCATTACAAAGGAGTCGAAGACTCTCTCATTACACAGGAGTCGAAGATACTCTCATTAGAAAGGAGTCGAAGACATTCTCATTACAAAGGAGTCGATGACATTACATTACAAAGAATTCGAAACGACAGTTTTCCGTTACAGAAGGACCTGCGGAACTACAAGCTAGGCTACATTTCAACTTCTACATGTGTGCTCATCCTGAGATAATTGGCACTTTCGTGCCACAACCAGGTGGTCATCATCACAGACAAAGTAGCAGCCTAGCCGACGACGGAGAAGCTCGCTGTCCTCCAGTTCTATAAGGTGCCTCGCCTACTGCCACTGCCGCTTGATGACTCGCTTGACGTCCAGTTCTTCCTTAGAACTAGAAGAGCAAACACCATCGCCCAAGGGATCAGCCGAAGATGAAGACACGTGAGAAGCAGGCGAACCACCACTCGAGCCATCAGAATAGCTGCTGCTCGTCTTCTCACAATATGGATCCAGACGGTTGCCACCAGCATCAAACGCACGGATAATAACAGTATCTTTGCCGTCAAAACGACAACAAAGGATGTCCAGCCAGACCCAAGAAAGATCAAGGACAAACTATCAAATTCCAGCTCCACCCAAGAAAAAGAACGAGAGCATCCATGAAGACGGAGCCAGAAGCCCTTTAAGCCACACCCAGAAGCAATGGAGGCAAACGAAGCAGGAAGAGGAATCCAGGCAGCATTCCGTCCAAGAACATGCAAAAGAAAATCATGGCGCAAAAATCCCTCTTCCATGGAGGAAGAAGAAGAAGACGCCAACGTAGTACCATGACGCCCACCGCATGAGGAACGAGGGGTGCGGCCACCACGACCACGGCGGCCACGGCCCTGCCTTGCAACACCACGGCCTCGCCCAGCTACATCTCTACCACGTTTGGGTGCCATATGAAGAAGAAGAAGCAGAAGGGAAAGATGCGAAGAATGGATGCCAAGGACGGGCAACCAAACGAAGTATTTATAGTACAACCCAAGGGCAAACCAGGAAAAACACACAGAAGCCTAGGCGGCGCCATCATTGCACCAAAGACCAAACGGGCCGAGCGTTACGAATTCCAAGACGAAGATGCGTTCACATGGTCAGCATTATTTATAGGACGCGTCAAATATCGCTTGTTTCCCATACGAAGCCTTGGAAACCCAACAGGCAACTGGCAGCGCGGCATCCAAACCATCATTATGACGGTCCAGAAGACGTGACGGATCAAAAAAATCAAGCATCATCATACGTCATCAAACAGCATGAAGATGCATATCAGCACGACATCCCAAAAGGAACGGATCAAGGTAAAAGCAGTTGGGAAAAATCAAACGGTTCTAAGAGCCAGCTATATTTCTAAATTTTCTGACTCTAAAAAATTCTTACTCCCATCGGGAGTATCCTTTTGAGTTCGGGCGCTCCCTCACCCAGAAGGCAAAGATGTCCTCGAGTGATCACTCGCACTAGCAGAAACAACACACTCTCAGTGTTCGGGTGCTCCCTCACCCCAAAAGCAGAAAAGCATTCGAGTGACTACTCACGAAAAGAATCAGCCATTCAGCAAACATGACTTACTCGCGCACTCGACGACATTCCGAGTGGGTGCTATCTTATTTTCCTCGCCTGGTTCACTACAAGCTCCACGAGTGATGACTAAAACAACTCACTTGATTGTTTATTCCAAGTGGGTGCATCGCTAATCAGGCTCCGTGCCTCTACAAAAAATAATTATGCCTGGGCTACGACACACTGTACCTAGATGCCACGTAAGCTTAGCGTGTAGGTAAGACCCCGCTGCGCAGAACGGCCGGGCCGGGACTTGCCGCAGAGCGATTTCACTCCCGACCTTTTCCATGCGCTCGCATGATAGAAAGTGCCGACCGGACGCACTCAGGCTATGTGCTTAGACTGGCAGCAATTGATCCTCTAAGACCTGCAACGGCATGACTTTGCTTGATACCAGTGTTCCAAGTTCATGTCGAGGGACGTCGGCTTGATTGGGCTACTGTGGTATTTGTCAATAACACAATTCACCAAGTCTCGACCAGTCGACTCCTTGGGCCCTTTCAACTTGGCAATCCCTCGAAACAGATATTGTCATGGCTCAAAACTGCCAGCGACCCGTGGCGATGCCGCGCTTACAAACAATAAAGGCGCAGATGAATTCGAGTCCCTGCGCGACTCTTCGAGTCCCCCAGGCACTCGGGGGCTACTGACGAGGGGGTGACCCCGTGACTCCTACGTGTGAGACTACCTGGTGCGTGTGAAGACAGAAGGCCCGCTGGGAAGATACGACAAGCCCACGATTGGCCCAAGCAAGCACCGACGTAGGAGTCCGCGACTAACATGGAAGGTGCAACTTGGCGTAAAAGGCAAGACTAGAACTAGGAAACTACCTCTGTAACCTAGCACGGACTCCCCGAGACCTAGCCTAATATATAAAGGTTGGGAGGGGAGACGTCCAGATCAACTCAATACGCATCCACTCATCCTAGCCTTGCGATAATTCGCCTTGGACTCCACTGTAATCGCCCCTCACGCAATAATATCGAGCAGGAAGTGCTTCTCCTGTTATCCGACGAGTATCGTCCAACCTGTGCCTATCTCTATGACTAACCCAGGGTCCCTGACCATGGGATTTGCTGGGGTTGATCCCCGTCAGGTACAAATCAGTAAGCTATGATCTGAGTGATAAGTATTAAAGTTTACATAATGGGAGACTTGTGGAAATTGTACCACAAATTATGATGGACGTTGAAAGTGCTAGACTACTTAAACCATTCGTAGTCATACTAAACTATAGTTTGGTCTAAACGTTCTTTCCCGTTGCACTAAAATTATTAACGAACAAGGTTGTTTAATTCATTAAGTTAAAACACCCACTTCATGAATAGGAAACCATCCTGAATATAATGAGACAAGATAGCTTTATAAGGTTTCTTAAAGAAAGAATTTTTTTGTGCTAAAACTACAAGCAATTAAAATTACATATTCTCCCCGAATAGCAAAATTTGTGTTGCTTGATTGGTAGTGCGAGAACAAGTCTCTCGACACGGATCCAATGGGATATAATGGAAACTTTGACCAAGGTATTGGACCTTACCTTCAGAATATCAGAGTATTGCAACGGAAGCGTGTTCCGCTGTAATGACGCTATATAAGGAAGGATATGCCAAAGACGATTGGTCTTGGTATATGAGTTGAAGCCTTAGTTGAATTTAGAAGGTTGTCATGAATACGTTCTGTACAGAACAATAATCATGAGTCTTCTTAATAAAACGAAAGGAATAACATTGCTTGAAACGCAAAGGAATGATGGTAGCCTAGAACACGAGGAGAAATGAAATAATATTGAGTTGCATATAGAATGGCTCACTTCCTGTGAAATAAATCGGTTATTTCATATTCCCGATAAACTGGAAAGTTATTCAGAATAATGTAACAGGGATAAGGCATTATTTGGCTCATAAAACAGTTATGACCAAAGTTCAATGGTGATTGACTGCAGAAACATAGGAACGCTTTAATCAATAAAATATTTCATTTATACTACAATGGACCATAGCTTGAAATTGCGTCTCAGTCAAATTGGGATTTGAAAGAGAATTGAAACGGGCATGGCGAAGGTTTATTTAGTTAAAAGGATGGAGAATAATACCTCAAGACAGGAACCCTCAACCTTGATTTGATCAAGTGATTTTCGTATGACCAAAATATTGAGTTGGCCTACAGTTTCATGAAACTGAGTGGGAGCTTTCAAGACTTCCGGAAACTTAGAATGCAGAGGGCATTTTCTGAGTGGGAGCTTTGGGAGCATTGTCATTATGTAAGACATAGTAACAATACAATGACTTGATGAAAGATGAACCACAAATATATGAGTATATGATGGATATATTTGAGTGGGAGCATGATCATTATCTCAGACATGCATATTATGACATATGTGGAGAATGATCACGTGTATGTATATATGGACATGCGAATGATATATGTATATGGAGAATCGTCTCATATGCACGTATATGCATTATGATATATATATATATAACATAAGGTAGATATAATGCAAGATTACAAGAATCTTCTTTTATATGAAGTACTAGACACATCACACGTTGAAATCTATAGTGATAGATACGTATGATGAAACAAAGAAAAGTTGGAATAAAATTCTAGACAAGAAACATGTTCTTGTAGCTAGAAATTATATAACAGATGAAATCCAAATATCATAAGCAATATCTTGATGGAAGAATAGAGATGCACCATGTACTAGGACATGTGATCTCATATGTACTTTGACATATGATTCTACCATATAACATGCATTGTGAATCCAACAATAGAATGACTCAAAAGTTCTTGGAAGAAGAACAGATTCCGATGTGCTTTTGGAGTACAACACAGAATCTGAATAAAGTCCATGAATTCAGTATATGACGAATACTGAGGACTATGCTCTAAAGTATAGAAAAGATAATAGACTTAAATGTAATGCAAGATTAAAATTGCAAGCCATATTATGGGCCTATATGGAATTAGAGACATCACCAAAGACATGAAAGAAATGTGAGCAAGATTCACGTCACTACAAACATAATACTACTTAAAGAAAGTAGACGTATGGATAAAAGTTTAGCATAAGAAGTTTGGACTTATGGGTGAGTGTATTTCCCAATATATGTGACGCTGGATAAGTCTTCTGAAGACTGAACCAAATGATCACTGAAGGATACTGTGAAATAATAGTCTCACTCTCCCACGAAACTTATATCCAACCATTATATGATAATGAGTGGCATGTGATACGTCCAAAACGTATATGTAATTTATGCTTGCTCCATGCCTCTTTTGTGTGATATTGCTATGATATTGATGAACTTCCATACACTTTTGATCATATTTGGACTAACCTATTAACTCAGTGCACCCCAGTGCCAGTTCCTGTTTTCTGATGTTTTTCTATTTCAGGTTTCGCCCATATTAGAAGTGCTCCAAAAATTCGGGAAAAATCCAATAAAAAAATCAGCACTTTGGAAGCTTCGGGAATCACCGAGGGAGGGCCAGAGGGGATCAACCAGGGGCCCAGGCGCCCTCCCAGCGCCCCCTAGGGTGGGGCCGCGCCAGGGGGCCGCCTGGACCCCTGGTGGCCCCCCTGGCTCCCCCCTTCGCCCATATATTCTTCGTGACGCAAAACCTCCATGACGGGAACCCTTTTTCGCGATCTCTACTCTATTCCGCCGCTGCCGTGCTTCCAAGATCGGGAGCACCAGGAGACCTGTTCCCGGCACCCTGCCGGAGGGAGGAACCACCTCCGGGAGCTTCTCCACCACCATGGATGCTTCCCGGATGAACCGTGAGTAGTCCACCTTGGACCATGGGTCTATGATCAGTAGCTATGTGGTGTTCTGCTCCCCTCTTTGTTCTTCATGGATTAGACCTCGTGAGCTGCCCTACATGATCGAGGCACATATGTAATCTTTCTGCCGTTGCTATGCTGAGTTTGTTGGGATCCGATGGATTATGAGACTATGTTCAGATTGTGTTTGAGTAATATATTTGATTCTCCTCTTTTATATTTATGTTCTTGAGTAATTCTTGCATGTTCTCCGTTGCTGTTTATTGCTTTGGCCAAGTAGTAGGTAGTGACTCCAAGAGGGAGCGCTATGCATGATTGTGGGTTCATGCCCCCCGATGACTAGCTTGAGTGACAGAAACATGAGTCTAGGGGATGTGTTGTTTCCACAAGGGGGAAAACAACAGTGCTTGTACTTGCGGGTGCAAGGATTGTTTACTTTACGCAAAGTTCTTTAATGCAGTTGTCCGTTTCTTTGAGTTTACACTTTGGGTGGGATTCTCAACTTAATACCAGCGAGATGTTCTGGATAGATATCTCAAGGTGGATTATTAGTAGGTAGATGCAGACGGATTTCGGTCTACTTGTCTTGGCGTACCGCCCATGCTTTTGAGCCTCTTCCTTTCTTTATAGCATAGTTAGCATTGGTTTGCGCACATAATCCTGTCAATTGCCCAGCTGTAATTTGTTTACCTCGCATGGCTATTTTATCGTCTTCTGGGAGAGAGACATCACTAGTGAACATCATACGACCCCGGTCCATATTTCCAATACTATTTACACCCGCTATTTATTTCCTGCTTATTTACTTTTCCGTTGCTATCACTATCATTATTATCCCGTGCGTTTGATCCTTTGTAAACAACAAGGCCGAAGGAATTGACAACTCCTCTGTACTTGTTGGGAGCAAAGTTATTTGCTGTGTGTGCAGGTCCAGGTAAAGTTAGCAACCTCGGTTGTGAACGGCGCCATTGTTCACTTTGCCACCTACTTGTCGATCTTGGAGTCCTACTGGTTCAATACTCAACCTTCCACTTTGGGTAACCAACGAGGGGGCGATATTTCGTACCATCAAAAGAAATTTCTGGCGCCGTTGCCGGGGACTCCACTCTTCAAGATAGGGGAGTTGCACATTATCTTTTATCTTTGCTTTTTAGTCTTGTTAGTTTACTTTTCGGTTTTTGCTTTAGTGTCCTTTATCAAAAATCAAAAGAATAGTTATCTTGCTTGCTGCTGCTATGGATTCCTTCGAGAACACCAATTTGTGTGACTTTACTAGTTATAACAACAGTGACTTTATCTACACTCCTTTTGCTACACCTGCTACTTCAGCACCTTCTTATGAGATTAAGCCTGCTTTGCTGAACCTTGTTATGAAAGATCAATTCCCCGGTGCTGGAGATGATGTTGCTTTGCACTTAAATAATTTTATTGAGCTCTGTGATATGCAAAACTACAAAGAAGTAGATGGTGATATTGTTAAACTTAAGCTTTTTCGTTTCTCCTTGAGAGGAGGAGCTAAAATCTGGTTTCAATCCTTGCCTAGGAATAGCATAGATTCTTGGGACAAGTGCAAGGATGATTTTATTGGGAAGTACTACCCCCCTGCTAAGATTATCCAATTGAGGAGTACTATTATGAATTTTAAACAATTGGATAATGAACATGTTGCCCAAGCTTGGGAACACATTAAATATCTTGTTAAGAATTGCCCTACGCATGGTTTGACTACTTGGATGGTTATCCAAACTTTTTATGCAGGCTTGAACTTTACCTCGCGGAACTTGCTAGATTCGGCCGTGGGAGGAACCTTTATGTCAACTACACTTGGTTCTGCCACAAAACTTCTCGATGAGATGATGGCCAACTATTCCCAATGGCACACCGAAAGATCTCCAACAGGTAGGAAGGTAAACTCTATCGAGGAGATCTCCTCCCTAAATGAAAAAGTTGACTTGATTATGTCTCTACTTACCAAGCAATCCCCTATTGATCCTCATGATGTTCCTTTAAATTCTTTGATTGCTCAAGATCAAGTAGATGTGAACTTTATCTCTAGAAACAACTTCAATAATAATGCTTATAGGAGTAATTTTGGTAGCAATCCTAGACCGTTCCTTTCCAACAACTATGGGAACAACAACACTTATCCTAGCACCAAAAACTCCACTTCTGAATTAGAAAGTATGCTTAAAGACTTTATCACTACCCAAAAAGCCTTCAACAAGAGTGTAGAGGAAAAACTAGATAAATTAGATAATCTATCGTCGAAGGTAGACAATTTATCCCATGAAGTAGAATTTCTTAAAATTAGAACTTCTCCTTTGAGGAGAGGAAGGTCACTCCTATGAATGCTATTCAAGTGCAAATTAATGAAAACATTAGGATGATGGCTAAACTTAAAGAGAGATGGGCTAGAGAAAATGAGGAATAAGATAGAATTAAGAGCCTTCCTACACACCATACCATTGCTACTATCCAAGTTGTTGAGGATATCCAAACTCTTAGCATCCAATGCACCCCTAGTCCCATAGGACCTATTAATGGTGATGCTATGACCTCAACCGTAGAAGAAGAAACTCCTATTACTATAGAAGCTACCAAACAAGTGATCCTAAAGGACACCACTATCACTTTGATTGATAGTAGTGATCTTGATTTTGATAATTGCACCCTTTCTGAAGTTATTCGTTTCCTTCACAAGATGTCTAGAGACCCCCACACTAGCACACGTAATCTTGCCTTCACGGAGCATATCACTAATGCTCTCATTAAAGCTAGGGAGGAGAAGCTTAGGGTAGAAACCTCCATACCTAGAAATTTAGAAGATGGTTGGAATCCTATGGTTAAAATTAAGTTGAATAAATTTTCTTTCTATGCTTTATGTGATGTTGGAGCTAGTACCTCCGTTATGCCCAAAAGAATGTATGATATATTTGAATTGAAACCTCTTGATCCTTGTTCTTTTGGTGTTCGTCTTGTTGATTCTTCCGTAAAGAAACCTTTGGCGAAGATCGACGATGTTCTTATCATTGTCAATGACAATTATGTTCCCGTTGATTTTACTATTATGGACATTGAATGTGAACCTTCTTGTCCAATTATTTTGGGACATCCTTTTCTTCGCACCGTGGGTGCTGTTATTAGTATGAAAGAAGGGATAATAAAATTCCAATTCCCTCTCAAGAAAGGGATAGAACACTTCCCTAGGAAAAATATTAAGTTGCCTTTTGAGTCCGTCACACGGGCTAGTTATTTTCTTGAAAAGACTTGATCTTATTTGCATTAAGCCTAGCTAATGGCTTTAAAGAAGCGCTTTTGGGAGGCAGCCCGCAATGAATTTAGGTTTCACTTTTTGCTTTTCTTCTATTTTTAGTGGTCTTGATGATTGTTACTACTGTAGCAAAATCATTGTATCTTTACTTTTCAAGCTTTGTGCCAATTATAGCCTCATATGACAAGGGAAGTGAAAGTTGTGACATGCTGTCCAGAAAACAGATTCTGTCCTCGTGACGGGAAAAATCCCAGTTCATCTTTTTGACCTGAACTTTTTACACAGCGTGCTCTATACAATTACGGAACTTTGGTAAGTTCTGAGTTTTTTTATTTGAGTTGCATAAGTATCCCTAAAAAGTCCTTTACTACCTACTAGTCTGTTGTTCACAGATTCTGTCCTGTTTTGCCTTTTCTTTGTTTTGCAAACCTTAAGCTTGCTTTTTCTTTGCAAGAACTTTTTGGAAATATTAAGAAACAGTAGATCTTAAAAATATCCTTATTTCCAGTAGAGAAAAAATATTTTATTCTGGATACTAACCTCGCTAATCAGATTATGATGAGTTATGTATGAAGGGAGTTTTCAAGCGTGCGAGGGAAGACGATGAAAGAAGATTCAGGAGTGTCAAGCGCTCCAGCTTGGGGATGCCCCCATGCATCCCCAAGAAATATTCAAGGAGACTCAAGCGTCTAAGCTTGGGGATGCCCCCGTGCATCCCCTTCTCCATCAACAATTATCAGTTCGTCTTTCGTTTCACTATATTTTTATCACTTCATGCGTTATGTGCTATGCTTGGAGCATCTCGCTCTTAGGTCTTATTTTTAGTTTTCTTTAGCTTTGCTTGATGTTCATAACAAGTTAGAACCCAGATTTCTTTGTGTGGGAGAGAAACACGCTCCACTTTCAAAATCAAGAACACAACATAGGATTTTTCCTGCTTATCTGTAACATCCCAAAATTCTCCGAATTTTGGAATGTTAATAAATTAAATAGATAATGATTGTTTGATTGATGTGTTTGATTTTCTCTGTGATTTAAAACTTTTGGAGTTTGTTGAATATTAAAAAGAGAGGGAATAAAAGGACTTTCCCTAATATTCATAATTGGTGTTTTTGGAATTTATTATTTTAAAACAGAACCAACAAAAAAAATGAGAGAAGGTAATATGACTCCTTCAACATATTAAAAAGTTGAAAAACGTTTTAAATTATTATTGGAATTCTTTCGATTATTCAAAATATTTTTCAAATCAAGGAAATTCATTTGAGAGGATATAAAATGACTTATCCCCTTTTTAATAATGTCGGAAAATATTTAGAATATTACTTTAAAGTTTTAAAAAAAATTATTTTTAGTATTATAAATAACTCTAAAATTATTTTAGGGATTTTATAATGCTAAGAGAGTTTTTATTTCATTGAAATGATTTATTAGATATTTTAAAAGAGTTGAAAAATTATTCCAATGGGATATTTTTATTTTACCAAATTAATTGTTGATGAAACAATTTTTAAAATTTATATTTTATTATTTAGAAATGGTTTGTCAATACTTTTGACCAAATAAAAATAGTTTAAATAATTTATTGGTTTTATTTGATTTATGAAAAGTATTTTATATTTAAATAAATTATTTGGAAAATGTTTTTTTATTTTTTTTATTTTCCTTTTTGGAAAATATATTCATTTCAAAATTTTCTTTGTATTATTTGATGAATTTAGAATTTTATTTTATATTTTTCGGAGCTACGGTTAATTTTATTCAATTGATTGAAGTTTCAGTTTTTAAAATAAAAAAATAAAACTGCAGCCGGCCCAATTACGTTTTTCTGGCCGCGAGCGCGTTAGAGCCCAACTCGGAAAAAAATATATTTTATTTCTCGACCTATATATAATTTTCGGATATTTATTTCCTTTTGACTTTTTTTTAAAACCCTAGTTTTTTGCCCGCGGGTCCCGCAGCCCGCCGCCGCCGTCAGTCACCGGACCGCGCCGCCGCCACTCGTCTTCGCCGGAATCCGGCCGCGCGCCGGAGCCGCGCCTCCACCACGCGAGCGCCGCGCGCCGCCGCCCCCTTGCGCCGCTGCGCGCCGGAGCCGCGCAGCCCGGCTGCCGTCGCCGGCGCCGCCTCGGCTGCCATGCCGCACGGCCACGGCCGCCGCCGCCCCGCGCCGCACGGCTGCGCCACTGGCCGGCCGGCCCCTCCCTCCACCGCGGCCACGCCCGCCGCCCACGCCACGGGAGGCCGGCCACCACCCTGCCTCGGCCGCCTCCCACCACGAGCTCGCCGGGAACCGCCTCGCCGGAGCTCGCTGTCCACGCCGGCCGCCTTCGAGTTCGCCGGAGTTGATATCCGCCGCCAGGGACCCGATCACTTTTTCTGAAGATATTTTAATTGCGAATCAGTCCTTTTTTCAGAAAAGACCTCGTTCTCGCACCCGCGATATCTCCGCAACCGTAAGTCGGATCGAGGTGATACTTTTTTCTACGCGCTTGTGTTGTTCTGTACTTTTTCTTGGTATAAAGTTTTGCACACTTTGCACACTTTTGAATTTGTATTTATTTCAAATTCAAATTCAAATTCCGATGGCCGTATCTTTTATACCGTTGATCCAAATCGAGTGATTATCTTTGCGTTGGATCACTCATTCCATGTACTTTCTGTCTATAGCATGTGTACACAAAAATTCAAATGTTTCTTGATCTGTTTAAATTCAAATTCAGTTCAATGTTGCACTTGCTATGACCTGCGTTGTAGTAATCCGTTTCACGTGATTCTTTTTGCATATTGGATCATATGAAATGTCCTATCGGCAATATCCACACACCATCCATATTGCTATGATCTTTACCTTGAATTCATAATGCCTTGATCATAATCTTGTACCGACAACTCTTTATCCGTTGACTCTCTCGAGTTCACGTTCCACCGATCACTTTCGAGCAAATCCACACCTTTGCACTTCTAAATCTTTTTGTTTTGTTGCTAAAACCTTTGTGTTTGTTTGTTGATATTTTGTTTGTGTTGTTGGTGTGATTGCTCATTGAGTTTCTTCGTTGCGATAGATTCTCGGAGTGTGACGAGTAGAGTTGACTGGAACGTGAGAGCGAAGATCTTCATCGAATGTATAAGGCAAGTGATGCTTTGACCATACACATACCTATATTTTCTATATGCATTATGTTAAGAAATATCACCCTATTGCATGATAGGTAGTTTATTTTACTGTTGCTGCAAAACCAGTTAGGATAGCCAGATGTCTTGACTTGTCTACTGTAGATCAACCTAGCCGTTTTGTGGATTTATTGCTATGCTTTGTAGACGTGGTTTGGGTTGTATAAATTCATGGAGTGCTTGTGAGCTATTTAATAATTTTTGTAGCAACTTTTTAATAAATAGAAATCACCTCTGGACGGGCAGGGAGTGCTTCCTGGGGGCTCGTTCCTTATCTAAGGTCGAGACCAGGTTGTACCCCTAATGGTTGGTTTGGTGGTTGACAGTACGTCATGGTGCTACCCTCTGAACGTAAGTGGGCGCCGTCCAGGCTCAAAAAGATCAGACATACTTGGTGACTAGGAGCTTACATGTACAGCCGCTGGCCATATGGGCTCTGCTTAGTTGAGTATGATGTAGGAAGCCTCTCCCGTGCAAAGCTAGCAGATGTAGATGTGATAGGTGGTACCGGCTTGCCGTTGGGTGTAGGTGACCTCTTCTGAAAGACTTCGTCTCAATCTTCGGGTTGAGTCCAGCGGGGAAAGTGTACTAACCTCTGCAGAGTAAAAACTAATCAGGATTAGCCGTGTCCCCGGTTATGGACATCCTTGAGCTGCTAGACATTACTGTTACTGGAGGACCTTGACATATGAATCACCTTAATAATTTGAGTGGGCAAGATTAAATAAAGGTTTGGTGTTGGAACTGGTGTGCCCAGTTCGTTCTTAAGTAGTAAGTTCAACTTAAAATTTTAACTAGTTTAGTTCAGGAGAAAATTGGCTTTCTGCAAAACAAAACCATAAGCCTTTCCTTTGACTTACCTTGCATGTAGTTGTAGGTCCTTTATATAAACTTTTCCGTGTCACTTGCCGTACAAATCAGATGTACTGACCCGTTGTCGGGCTGTAACCTTCGGTGTTGCAGGTTTTTCAGACGATCAGTAAGGTGCGTTTAGGGGTTGCGAGTCTACACTCAGCATGTTCGCATGTGGCTGTTGATGGACTCCACGTTACTTAATTTTGCTTTTGCTTCCGCTATATTTATATTGAATAAGCTAGCCTTGAGCTATGCAACTTGTTATTTATTTACTTTGGATCATACGTTGTAATAATGATGCACTTGTATTTTGATATACATCTATAGTACTGTGTGTGCCAGCGAGTTCGATCCAGGGACTGGCACTCGAGCATAGAGACTTCAATTCTGTGTGAATTGGGTCGCTACAGATGGTATCAGAGCAGTGTGTTGACTGTAGGTCGTGACCCTAGAAAATGGATAGAAAAAGCCGTAGGAACAAAAATATTTTATCACTCTTTGGCTACTTACTCTCTTGAGTAGTATTTCTCATCTATTATTCATCTTCTAAAACTCCTCATCTTGTTTTACTATGAATACCCCTTGAGTTGTTTATACCTCGGAAGACAAGACATTTGAGAAGAACATCATCAACCTCGTGGATCAATTGAAGTTACGACTGCCAAAAAAAATTGGAGGAGTATCCTATGGATTTAATAAGGATTAGTGTTTACACTACGAGAGGATCTTTAAGATCAACTTAGCTGAGAAGGATGAAGTTTAGGTTCAGACCACCGCCTTTTAGGTGAAGTTAGATGAGCAAATTTCGCGTAGTATGATGAGATCATATGTCTTGCACATATGACCTTACTCTAGGTGTTTTTTGCGTGTTTTGACTTTTGTGACTGTATTTGTTTGTGGTTATGTGTGGCCGTGAACGTAGGTGTTTTTGTCTTTTTCTTGTTTGAGTGCATAAGTTTGTTGTATTCTTTAGTTGCCGTCTCGTCGGTGTTATAGTTTTGCCCTAACCTTTGTCGTATGGGTTTAATAGATGGAGTATGAAGTAGGACTCGCCTTTTCTGGGGCGATGTCGAGACGGAAGGTGGAGCAATGGATCCGTAATATGGAGGAGCATATGGAGCGTAACAAGGTTGGAAGTGATGAACTGGTCCACTATGTTGTCAAGTACTTTGTAGAAGAGGCTGCTACATGGTGGAGAATGCACCAAGCGATTGACGAATCACGAAGGAAGACTACTTGGAAGGAGTTCACTAAGATTTTGTTGGGATCTCGCCTCGTCACACCGATGCAAAGGACGGTAACCCTTAAGAGGATATGTGCCTATACAATTTGCGGGGAAGTAGGACACTCCCATGAAGGACACCAAGATGGATGTCCCTATTGTGAAGAAATTCACTCGGGTGAAGAATGTCCCACTACACAAGTAACATGTTTTACGTGTGAAGGAACTGATCATTACCCCGCTCAGTGTCAATTTTTCATCGTGACACAACAAGTGGTTCAACATCAAAAGGAAGAAATGAAGAAAGTTATCCAAAAATTGAAGGAAGCACCCGTGAAGAAGAAAAAGAAGGACATTAGCCACATTCAGTGTTTCCGGTGCAGGAATATGGGACATTACGCCAACATGTGTCCGGAATTAAAGGAAGCACTCATGAGGAAGAAGATAAAGGACCTTAGCCAAATTGAGTGCTATCGGTGCAGGAACATGGGACACTGCAGCAATACGTGTCCAGAATTGAAGGGGAAGGAGAAGTTGTGAACGTGGAAGCAAGGATACTGGCTCGAAGAAGCTTATGTTTTGCAATTGGAGAATATAATATTTGTTGGGTGCACTAAGTGTACGTTGTTACCTTTTCATTGTTAGCTGGAGTTGTTATTCGATGCATGTTTGCTATGGATTAACTAGATGTTTTATGTCATGATTTTTTTGTTAAGTTTTGTCTTGTACCCTGTGGCCCCGATATGTCTTTGATTGATGTGGTGTGTTGTGCCTTGCGTTTCTTCTACGTGAGTAGAATAAGTTTAAGTTACCTTAGACCCCTTATCTATTTAGTATGCTTCAAGACTGAAGAGGACATAACCAAAAGAAGAATACATTGGCAAGTGACTCAACGATAATAAGATTACTTCAACAACGCGAAACTGAAGCTACCGTCATTAAAGACCTGAAGACTTGAAGACCTGGAAGATTCAAGTTCTACCGTTAGATCGTTTCTGTGAACTGTCATTTCTTGTTTTACCGACAGCTACACATCAAAACTTATGTTTCAAAACTAGTGTGATGTTTGTATGGGTATCTCTCCCTATCTCTCTCTACCTCGCTATCTACATTCTATTCCCCCTCATCCTCATCCCTAAACTGAAGGAGATACTACAACGGCTGCTAATTCCAAGATGAGGATAAAGATGGATGCAATCTAATGCTGAGTTC
Source organism: Bromus sterilis (assembly GCA_950022295.1). Lineage (NCBI taxonomy): Eukaryota > Viridiplantae > Streptophyta > Magnoliopsida > Poales > Poaceae > Bromus > Bromus sterilis. The sequence goes on along the minus strand of OX465601.1, from coordinate 121,720,610 downwards.
AAAATTAACCCCTTGTGCCAGGATCTTACGACAAGCAAGCACAATCTTGCTGAAGGAAGAACCCCGAAGGAAGTTGTAGTTCACCAGTGCACGTTTTATAGCAGTTTGCGCAAACCTGAGTGTAATGAAGAAACGATAGATGTTTGTTGGCTTGCAGAACCATGGATTTATCTGGACCCAGTTCAAGATAAGGAGGACTTCTGCAATTCTTGTGAGGATGACCGAGTGTTAGATTGCGAGATTCACTAAACCATATACAAGGAAATGATTTGGGTGCGGGATGGATTGATCACCATGCTGACTACCCTTATTATTCGCTCTTGCTATGCGGGATAGTAAATCTTGAGTGACTTACCTATGTTTGAGAAACGACGATGTTAAAAAGCTTAAACCATAGAATGGTATGATGTGTGACCCTGTAGGAGATTACCGCTTGTGTTATACGGTGAGTATGGACCAAGACCTTCTGCTGCAGGTATCCCGTAAAAGCATTCTTGATGACCACCATGAGGAAATCGATAGTTGCTTAGTATTGGCGCCTGACTTGTTAGCCATGAAGGTTCAGTATACGGAAGACTCCTCTTTTACTAAGGATTCAAGACCTCAAAGGAGTTGGTGAAATCTCTATCAAGGACGTCATCGATGGATCAAGATTTTCGAAGACCACGTCGCATTCCTTTTAAGGGTGGTAGCACCCTAACTCATCGGAGGATCGATGGACTCTCATGAAGACCTGAACCCTAACCTTTCTTTCTAGCCTTCTCGAATCTCGAGGAGGAGATTCCTTTTAAGGGTGGTAGTGTGTAACATCCCAAAATTCTCCAAATTTTGGAATGTTAATAAATTAAATAGATAATGATTGTTTGATTGATGTGTTTGATTTTCTCTGGGATTTAAAACTTTTGGAGTTTATTGAATATTAATAATGAGGGAATAAAAGGACTTTCCCTAATATTCATAATTGGTGTTTTTGGAATTTATTATTTTAAAACAGAACCAACAAAACAAATGAGAGAAGGTAATGTGACTCCTTCAACATATAAAAAGGTTGAAAAACATTTTAAATTATTATTGGAATTCTTTCGATTATTCAAAATATTTTTCAACTCAAGGTTCTTCATTTGAGAGGATATAAAATGACTTATCCCCTTTTTAATAATGTTGGAAAATATTTAGAATATTACTTTAAAGTTTTAAAAAAAATATTTTTAGAATTATAAATAACTCTAAAATTATTTTAGGGATTTTATAATGCTTAGAGAGTTTTTATTTCATTGAAATGATTTATTAAATATTTTAAAAGAGTTGAAAAAGTATTCCAATGGGATATTTTTATTTTACCAAATTATTTATTGATGAAACAATTTTTAAAATTTATATTTTATTATTTAGAAATGGTTTGTCAATGCTTTTGACCAAATAAAAATAGTTTAAATAATTTATTGGATTTTATTTGATTATGAAAAGTATTTTATATTTAAATAAATTATTTGGAAAATGTTTTTTTATTTTTTTATCTTCCTTTTTGGAAAATATATTCATTTCATAATTTTCTTTGTATTATTTGATTAATTTAGAATTTTATTTCATATTTTTCGGAGTTACGGTTAATTTTATTCAATTGATTGAAGTTTCGGTTTTTAAAATAAAAAAAAACTGCAGCCGACCCAATTACGTTTTTCTAGCCGCGAGCGCGTTAGAGCCCAACTCGGAAAAAAATAATTTTTTTCGGATATTTATTTCTTTTTGACTTTTTTTTAATACCCTAGTTTTTTGCCCGCGGGTCCCGCAGCCCGCCGCCGCCGAAACGCGTCGTCGTCGCTGCCGTCAGTCACCGGACCGCGCCGCCGCCACTCGTCTTCGCCGGAATCTGGCCACCCTCCGGAGCCGCGCGCCGCCGCCCCCTTGCGCCGCTGCGCGCCGGAGCCGCGCAGCCCGGCCGCCCTCGCCGGTGCCGCCTCGCCTGCCACGCCGCACGGCCACGGCCGCCGCCGCCCCGCGCCGCACGACTGTGCCACCGGCCGGCCGGTCCCTCCCTCCACCGCGGCCACGCCCGCCGCCCTCGCCACGGGAGGCTGGCGACCACCCTGCCTCGGCCGCCTCCCACCACGATCTCGCCGGGAACCGCCTCGCCGGAGCTCGCTGTCCACGCCGGCCGCCTTCGAGTTCGCCGGAGTTGAGATCCGCCGCCAGGGACCCGATCGCTTTTTCTGAAGATATTTTAATTGCGAATCAGTCCTTTTTTGTAGAAAAGACCTCGTTTTCGCGCCCGCGATATCTCCGCAACCGTAAGTCGGATCGAGGTGAAACTTTTTCCTACGCGCTTGTGTTGTTCTGTACTTTTGCTTGGTATAAATTTTTGCACACTTTGCACACTTTTGAATTTGAATTTATTTCAAATTCAAATTCAAATTCCGGTGGCCGTATCTTTTATACCGTTGATCCAAATCGAGTGATTCTTTTTGCGTTGGATCACTCGTTCCATGTACTTTCTGTCTATAGCATGTGTACACAAATATTCAAATGTTTCTTGATTTGTTTAAATTCAAATTCAGTTCAATGTTGCACTTGCTATGACCTGCGTTGTAGTATTCCGTTTCACGTGATTCTTTTTGCATATTGGATCATATGAAACGTCCTATCGGTAATATCAGCACACCATCCATATTGCTATGATCTTTACCTTGAATTCATAATGCCTTGATCATAATCTTGTACCGACAACTCTTTATCCGTTGACTCTCTCGAGTTCACGTTCCACCGATCACTTTCGAGAAAATCCACACCTTTGCACTTCTAAATCTTTTTGTTTTGTTGCTAAAACCTTTGTGTTTGTTTGTTGATATTTTGTTTGTTTTGTTGGTGTGATTGCTCATTGAGTTCCTTCGTTGCGATAGATTCTCGGAGTGTGACGAGTAGAGTTGACTAGAACGCGAGAGCGAAGATCTTCATCGAATGTATAAGGCAAGTGATGCTTTGACCATACTCATACCTATATTTTCTATATGCATTATGTTAAGAAATATGACCCTATTGTATGATAGGTAGTTTATTTTACTGTTGCTGCAAAACCAGTTAGGATAGCCACATGTCTTGACTTGTCTACCGTAGATCAACCTAGCTGTGTTGTGGCTTTATTGCTATGCTTTGTAGACGTGGTTTGGGTTGTGTAAATTCATGGAGTGCTTGTGAGATATTTAATAATTTGTGTAGCAACTGTTTAATAAATAGAAATCACCTCTGGACGTGCAGGGAGTGCTTCCTGGGGGCTCAATCCTTATCTAAGGTCGAGACCAGGTTGTACCCCTAATGGTTGGTTTGGTGGTTGACAGTACGTCATGGTGCTACCCTCTGAACGTAAGTGGGCGCCGTCCAGGCTCAAAAAGATCAGACATACTTGGTGATTAGGAGCTTACATGTACAGCCGCTGGCCATATGGGCTCTGGCTTAGTTGAGTATGATGTAGGAAGCCTCTCCCGTGCAAAGCTAGCAGATGTAGATGTGATAGGTGGTACCGGCTTGCCGTTGGGTGTAGGTGACCTCTTCTGAAAGACTTCGTTTCAATCTTCGGGTTGAGTCAGCGGGTAAAGTGTACTAAGCTCTGCAGAGTAAAAACTAATCATGATTAGCCGTGTCCCCGGTTATGGACATCCTTGAGCTGCTAGACATTACTGTTACTGGAGGATCTTGACATATGAATCACCTTAATAATTTGATTGGGCAAGATTAAATAAGGGTGTGGTGTTGGAACTGGTGTGCCCAGTTCGTTCTTAAGTAGTAAGTTCAACTTGAAATTTTGACTAGTTTAGTTCAGAAGAAAATTGGCTTTCTGCAAAACAAAACCATAAGCCTTTCATTTGAATTACCTTGCATGTAGTTGTAGGTCCTTTATATAAACTTTTCCGTGTCACTTGCCGTACAAATCAGATGTACTGACCCGTTGTCGGGCTGTAACCTTCGGTGTTGTAGGTTTTTCAGACGATCAGTAAGGTGCGTTTAGGGGTTGCGAGTCTACACTCAGCATGTTCGCATGTGGCTATTGATGGACTCAACGTTACTTGCTTTTGCTTCCGCTATATTTATATTGAATAAGCTAGCCTTGAGCTATGCAACTTGTTATTTATTTACTCTGGATCATACGTTGTAATAATGATGCACTTGTACTTTGATATACATCTATAATACTGTGTGTGCCAGCAAGTTCAATCCAGGGACTGGCACTTGAGCACAGAGACTTCAATTCTGTGTGAATTGGGTCGCTACATTATCTTTGCTGTGTGTGTTATTTATCTTTTTCATAGCTACTGCCATGTTTAGCTCTTAGTTTTCATGCTTATCTTCTTCAGAGCTTTTGTTTAGTTTGTTGCTAGAACTCTCTTGAGTTTTCATGTTTATCTTGTTTAGAGAGTTTGCCTGTTGTACTGAGTTGTGTGTCTTGACTTGAAGTAGGTAATTGAGGTTGCTATTCTTTTGTAGTATTAACTTGCAATAGTTTTTAGGTATTGCCTTGAGTAATGTTTGGACTTTTGGTGTCAAGTGCTTTAGCCTATTAGTGATAGATGTCGTATTTTGGGCAATCCGTGTTTATTTTCAAAACTAACAAAATTAGTGGAAAAATTTAGCTACTAGATGGATCACTACTCTTCTGAGGGGTCGAATCTTAGAGTACACTCACGTACCATGAGTAGAGGATGCGCAAGGATAACCAAACCCCCATACACTCCTCCTCAGGGTACTTGTCTCTTTGTGAAACCTCCTTATTAGATTGAGAGTTACCGATAATAAGTTGATACGTCCCAAACGTATCTATAATTTCTGCTTGCTCCATGCATGTTTTGTGGGACTTTGCCATGATTTTCTTGAACTTTCATAAACTTTTGAGCATATTTGGACTAATCTATTAACCAAGTGCACCCAGCTGCCAGTTGATGTTTTCTGCTGTTGTATTTCAGGTTTTCCGGCCATTAAAAGTGCTCCAAAAAATCCGAAAAAATCAGATAAAAATCAGCGACCCGGAAGCTTCTGGAAACACCAAAGGAGGGAAGGGGGCCACCACAGGGACTCCAGAAGCCTGGCGCGGCCCCACCCTAGGTCGCGCCAGGGAGCCTCCTGGATGCCCTGTGGCCCCTCTCGGTGCCCCCCTTCGCCTATATTTAGCCCTCGGGGTGGAAATCCCTAATATCGATCTCTTTTTCGCGATCTCGCCTTTGTACCACCGCCGCCGCCGTTTCTTGATCGGGGCTGCCTAGAGAACCTTCCCCGGCACCCTGCCGGGAGGAGAACCCCCTCCGGGAGACCATCCATAGCCATGGACGCCTCCCGTATGTACAGTGAGTAGTCCCCCTTGGACCATGGGTCCGTGATCACTAGCTATGTGATGTACTTCTCTCCTCTCTTTGTGCTTCCACTTTCGAGACCTCGTGAGCTGCCTCACATGATCGAGGCACTTCTGTATTTTCTGCTGTTGCTATGCTGAGTTTGTTGGGATCTGATGGATTATGAGACAATGTTCAGATTGTGACGAGTAATATATTTGTTTCTTCTCTTTTATATTTTGTTTTTGAGTAAATTCTTGCATGTTCTCCGTTGCCGTATTTTACTTTGGCCAAGTGATTTTTTGCAACTCCAAGAGGGAGAGTTATGCTTGATTGTGGGTTCAGCCCCTTGATGTCTAGCTTGAGTGACAGAAACATGAGACTAGGGGATGTGCTGTTGCCACTAGGGATAAAACAATGGTGCTTGTATCCGCGGGTGCAAGGATTGTTTACTTTACGCAAAGTTCTTTTAATGCAGTTGTCTGTTGCGTTGAGTTTACACTTTGGGTGGGATTCGCAACTTAATACCAGCGAGATGTTCGGGATAGATATCCCAAGGTGGATGATTCGTAGTAGATGCAGTTGGATTTTGGTCTACTTACCTTGGCATAATGCCCATTGCTTTTGAGCCCTTCCTTTCTTTGCAGCAGAGTTAGCATTGCGGTGCCTTCATAATTCTGTCAATTGCCTAGGTGTGATTTTTTTACCTCGCTAGCACTTTTATCGTCTTTTGGGAGAGAGACATCACTAGTGAAAATCACGGGACCCCGGTCCATCTTCATATTACTGTTTACACCCTTAGTTTACTTTCAGTCTTTACTTTCAGTTGCCACTATTATTATCTCTTGCGTTGATCCTTTGTAAACAGCAAGGCCGGAGGAATTGACAACTCCTCTGTACTCGTTGGGAGCAAAGTTATTTGTGTCTGTGTGCAGGTCCACGTCAACTCCCTAGCAAGAAGCCAATTTCTGGCGCTGTTGTCACCTACTTGTATCTCTTGGAGTCCTATTGGTCGATAACCTTGGTATCTTCACTAAGGGAAATTTTTTGCTACGCTACATATGACCTTCCACTTGGGGTAACCAACGAGGAATGAGAGATCCTCACCGTATCAATCCAATTTCTGGCGCCGTTGCCGGGGACTCCAGTCTACAAGATAGGGGAGTTGCACACTATCTTTTATCTTTGCGTTTTAGTCTTGTTAGTTTACCTTTCAGTTTTTACTTTTGTGTCCCTTATCAAAAATACCAAAAATACATGCTGCTACTATGGGTTCCAATGAAAACACCAAGTTGTGTGACTTCACCAGTCACAACAACAGTGACTTTATCTGCACTCCTATTGCCACACCTGCCACTTCAGCTACCTCTTATGAAATTAAACCTGCTTTGCTAAACCTTGTTATGAGAGATCAATTCTCTGGTGCTGGAGATGCTGCTGCTTTACACTTGAATAATTTTGTTGAATTATGTGATATGCAAAAGTATAAAGAAGTAGAAGGTGATGTTGTTAATCTCAAGCTTTTTCCTTTCTCTTTGAGGGACGGAGCTAAAATCTGGTTTCAATCTCTGCCTAGGAATAACATAGATTCTTGGGATAAGTGCAAAGATGCTTTTATTGGGAAGTACTACCCACCTGCTAAGATTATCCAATTGAGGAGTAACATTATGAATTTCAGGCAATTGGATAATGAACACATTGCCCAAGCTTGGGAACGCATGAAATCTCTTTTCAAGAATTTCCCCACACATGGACTGACTACCTGGATGGTTATCCAGACTTTTTATGCAGGCTTGAACTTTACCTCGCGGAACCTGTTAGATTCGGCCGCGGGAGGAACTTTTATGTCAACCACACTTGGTGCTGCCACAAAACTACTTGATGAGATGATGCTGAACTACTCTCAGTGGCACACCAAAAGATCTCGAACTGTAAGAAGGTAAATTTTGTCGAGGAGATATCCTCTCTAAATGAAAAGGTTGACCTTATCATGTCTCTACTTACCAAGCAATCTCCTATTGATCCTCAGAATGTTCCTTTAAATTCTTTTGTTGCTCAAGAACAAGTAGATGTGAACTTCATTTCTAGAAACAACTTCAACAACAATGCTTATAGGAGTAATTTTGGTAGCAACAATCCTAGGCCTTTCGCATCCAACAACTATGGGAATGGTAATAGCAACTCCTACAGCCAGAATTATAGGGAAAGAGACCTACCCAGCTATGAGAAACTTACAGAAATAGAAAAAGCCACCAAAAGCTATATGCACACACAGTTTGAACAAAACAAGGCCTTTTCCAGACAGTTAGATGAGCACTCCTCTATCTTGCAAAACATTAGCAAACAACTTGAGAGCCTGAATAGTGACATTTCCAGCCTCCAAACTAGACTCACTGCCATTGAGACCTATGTTTCAAACATGTCTCACACCCAATCTACCTTGATAAACCAGATGGCAGCCAAACTAGAAGTCATTCCCAAGGAAGAAGAAAGAATTAAGATCTTTCCTACTTACCACACAGTAGCCACTATCCAAGTTGTTGAGGATGTCCAAACTGTTAGCACCCATCACACCCCTAGTCCCATGGACCTACCAATGGTGATGCTACCACCTCAACCATAGATGAAGAAACCTCTATGAACATAGAGGCTTTCAAACAAGTGAGCCTAAATGATATCACTACCTCCTTGATAGATAGTAGTGACCTAGACTTTGACAACTGCACTTTACCTGAAGTTATTGGTTTCCTACACAAGATGTCTAGAGACCCCCACACTAGCACACTTAATCTTGCCTTCACAGAGCATATCACTAATGCTCTAATCAAAGTTAGGGAGGAGAAGCTTAGACTAGAAGCCTCCATACCTAGGAAGATAGAAGATGGTTGGGATCCTATGATAAAAATCAAACTGAATAACTTCTCTTGTTATGCTCTTTGTGATGTTGGAGCAAGTACCTCATTTATGCCCAAAAGAATGCATGATATGCTTGAATTGAAACCTTTTGATCCTTGTTCTTTTGGTGTTCGTCTTGTTGTTTCTTCCGTAAATAAGCCTTTGGGGAAGATGGACGATGTTCTTATCATTGTCAATGACAATTATGTTCCCGTTGATTTCACTATTATGGACATTGAATGTAAACCTTCTTGTCCAATTATCTTGGGACGTCCTTTTATTCGCACAGTTGGTGCTGTTATTGACATGAAAGAAGGGATTATAAAATTCCAATTCCCTCTCAAGAAAGGGATGGAACATTTCCCTAGGAAAAAGATTAAGTTACCTTTTGAGTCCGTCACACGGGCTAGTTATTTTCTTGAAAATACTTGATCTTTTGCTTTAACCTAGCTAATGGCTCTAAAGAAGCGCTTTCGGGAGGCAACCCGCAACAAATTTAGGTTTTTCTTTTTTTCTTTTCTTCTATTCTTAGTGGTCTTGATGATTGTTACTACTTTAGCAACATCATTGTATCTTTACTTTTCAAGCTTTGTGCCTTTTATAGCCTCATACGGCAAGGGAAGTGAAAGTTGTGACATGCTGTCCAGAAAACACATTCTGTCCTCGTGACTAGAAAAATCACAAAAAATCCCAGTTCATCTTTTTGAGCTGACTTTTTTACACAGCGTGCTCTATACATTTACGAAACTTTCGTATGTTCTGAGTTTTTCAATTTGAGTTGCAGAAGTACCCCTAAATAATTCGTTTTTACCTGCTGGTCTGTTTTTCACAGATTATGTCCTGTTTTTCCTTTTCTTCGTTTTGCAAACCTTAAGCTTGCTTTTTATTTTCAAAAACCTTTTGGCAATCTTAAGAAACAGTAGCTCTTCAAGTTTATCTTTATTTCCAGTAGAAAAAATATATTTTAGTTGGGTACTAACCTCTCTAATCAGTTTACAATGAGTTATGTATGAAGGGAGTTTTCAAGTGCGCGATGGAAGATGATGAAAGAAGATCTTGGAGTGTCAAACACTCAAGCTTGGGGATGCCCATGTGCACCCCCAATAAATATTCAAGGGGACTCAAGCGTCTAAGCTTGGGTATGCCCCCGTGCATCCCCTTCTTCATCAACAATTATCAGTTCGTCTCTCGTTGCACTATATTTTTATCACTTCATGCGTTATGTGCTATGCTTGGAGCGTCTCGCTCTTTACTTTTGTAGGTTTGTTTTTGCTTTGTTTGCTGTAGTAACAAGTTAGACCCCAGCTTACTCTTTTGTGTGGGAGATTTACACGCTCCGCTTGAACTAGAACTCCTCATAGGATTTGCATGCTTATTCTTTTAGCTGTGAGTTGTTCTTTTTCTTTTCTTAGTTGTTGCTCTGTTTAGTTGTAGTGCTTTAGTTTTTCCAGAGCTTTTCTTTTGTTTTAGGTTGAACTTTCTCTAGGTTGCATGTTTTATCTTGTTAGAGAGTTTTCCTGTTGCACTGAGTTTTGTGTCTTGACTAGAAGTAGGTAGTTGAAGTTGCTATTCTCTTTGTAGTAGTAACTTGCAATAGTTTTGAGGTATTGACTAGAGTAATGTTTGAACTTTTGGTGTCAAGAGCTCGAGCCTATTAGTGATAGATGTCGTATTTTGGGAAATCCATGTGATTTTCAAAAACCAAAAACCCCTGTTGACAACTCTATCTACTAGATGGATTACTAACCTCTGGAGGGTTCGAATATTAGAGAACACTCACGTACCATGATTCGAGGATGCGCAAGGATAACCAAACCCCCATATACTCCTCCTCGTGGTACTTGTCTCTTTGTGAACCTCCTGATTAGATTGAGAGTTACCGATAATAAGTGCATGAGTTCTTTGGACTAATGTGAGTATTCGAAAGTTGACACTTCCACTCGCCTATACTTTTTCTAGCCTCTTCGGTACCGTGCATTTCCCTTTCTCACCTTGAGAGTTGGCGCATACTTCGCCGGTGCATCCAAACCCTTGGCAAGATATGCTCTGTCACCATAAGCCTCCTTATATCCGTCCTCAAAACAGCCACCATACCTACCTACAAGGCATTTCCATAGCCTTTCCGAGATACATTGCCATGCAACATCCACCTTCTCATGACTTCTTCCTCATGTCATACATGCTACTTGCTTGATCGATGAGCCGCATGCTAGTTGGGCCTTGCCCTAATCATTGCTACATGACGCGCTAGTATCATTGCATATCCTGCTATCCTGGCAGAAGCATACATTTGCATCATGATAGTTATATCTTCTTTATGTGAGTACCTTTGTAAAGTGTGAAAGATCTCCTATATTCTTGTAAAATATAGAGTGTTGCCCCTAAAGTGAGGAAAAGATCCCAAAGATGACAAAATCAAAAGATCCCAAAGAGGACAAATGAGAGAAATATAAAGAGCCATTGGGGCCACCAAAAAATAAAAATAAATAGAAAAAAAGAGAAAAAGAAAAATAAAAAGAGAGGAGGGGGCAAACTACTATTCCTTTTGAGAGATCCACACTAGTACTTCATCCTCTATCCCTTGTACTCCATAGAGATCATCATCATGCATATAGCTATGTGGGGACCTTCACACTATAGAACTTGGCTTGTATATTCCTTTTGAGGGAGCGTTATGCATGATTGTGGGTTCATGCCCCCCAATGACTAGCTTGAGTGATAGAAACATGAGTCTAGGGGATGTGCTGTTGCCAAAGGGGGAAAACAATAGTGCTTGTACTTGCGGGTGCAAGGATTGTTTACTTTACGCAAAGTTCTTTAATGAAGTTCTCCGTTGCTTTCAATTTACACTTTGGGTGGGATTCGTAACTTAACACTTTTGGGCCTACTTTTCTTGGCGTACCGCCCATTCTTTTGGGCCTCTTCCTTTCTTGGCGTACCGCCCATGCTTTTGGGCCTCTTCCTTTCTTTATAGCATAGTTAGCATTGGTTTGCGCACATAATCCTGTCAATTGCCCAGTTGTAATTTGTTTACCTCGCATGGCTATTTTATCGTCTTTTGGGAGAGAGACATCACTAGTGAACATCATAGGACCCTGTTCCATATTTCCAATACTGTTTACACCCGCTATTTATTTCCTGCTTATTTACTTTTCCGTTGCTATCACTATCATTATTATCCCGTGCGTTTGTTCCTTTGTAAATAGCAAGGCTGGAGGAATTGACAACTCCTCTGTACTCGTTGGGAGCAAAGTTATTTGCTGTGTGTGTAGGTCCAGGTAAAGTTAGCAAACTCGGTTGTGAACGGCCCCATTGTTCACTTTGCCACCTACTTGTCGATCTTGGAGTCCTACTGGTTCAATACTCAAACCTTAGCATCTCCGCTAAGGGAAATCTGCTGCTACGCGACATCTCAACCTAAAACTTTGGGTAACCAACGACGGGGCGATAATTCGTACCATCAGCATGTCAAACTACTTGACCTATGCCAGTTGCAAAGGAAGCATACAAATCTGAATTGGTGCAGTTCATTGACGAGTCCTCTTCCATGAGCAAGCATGATCAATGAACACTTATGTGATAAGATGGTTATGATCGGGAAAATGCGGCTAGATTATTATCACTCTAGTGCAAGTGGGAGACTGTTGGATATATGCTCTGGAGGCAAATAATATATGATTATTCCAATATATCTAAGCTAGTTCATAACCAATTTCATACCGTGCTAGAACTGTATCAGTGAAACAATGATACATGTGTGGTATAGCAACCCGAGAGTTCCTAGTTAGCCTCTATATCAATAACTAGTTCATGGCCAACATGATGGTCGTTGTTTCGCGATCATGGAAAATTAAGTCTCTTGACTATGAGGTCACCTCACTGGATGAGTGACGTGATGAACATTATCTAAAGTAAGCATTACAACATGATCAATCTTATGAAGGTTCAGTGTTGTAATTACAGAACTTAGTAGACCGTTCCTTTGATCGTGAGTATGTGTATAATTGCTATCTACTCGGATGCTTTGACTTACATCCCACCACCTGACTGAAATATGCGGGTTATAACGGTTGTATCTTGGGTATTCTGTGGAGATATGTTGAGGATTATTGTTACAAGAGCGGGATTTGTCAATCCATGTAATGGATAGATACTCAGGGCCCACTCGGTGAGATTCCATCCATAAAGTTGCACAGTGTGTGACTAGGTCACGGGGATGAATATCACGGGAACGAGTGAATAAGGATTTGTTCAGAACGAGGTTTGTGACACCCTGGTTTTTGGCCCCTTTTTATTTGCAACTTTATTTGCTGATTTTCTGGAGTTTGAAATATTTGCTTGGATTTTCTCAACTCAGATGGCCTTGATCACTTGGGCCTAATTTTCCCCCGAGGCCAAGTGACCCCTAAGCCCCTCTCCCCTATGGCTATGATCAAGCTTTGATCAAATTAGCCCATGCCCTATTTTTATTTCTCATAAAAAACCCTTTTTACTAAAGGAAATTGGTCTTTCCCCCCTCATTTTTTAAGCTAGCCTCACTTCTGCTCATCCTTTTGGCTTTAAACTTTTTGGGCTAAGAAAGGGGGACATGCCTCATGATTCTATGCAAAAACATGGGCAAGCTTAGTACAAAGTTTCCCTCTAGATTTTATTTTTCATTTCTGACCAGAGAGGCACTTTGTGAAGCAAGTACCATGTAGACTTATCCTATTACCCTGGAATTTTTATCACATGAGCACCTTCCTAGATAACCCAGGCACACCAAGTTTAAGCCCCAAAAGCCTAGCCAAACTCTCTGTAGAAATTCTCAAACTCTCCAGCAGGAACACATTTTTGAAGCTACCAAGTGCTTGAGCCCACCTGCTAGCCTCCCAACCCCTCATACATGCTACTGGAAGTTAGATACGTGCCAAGGACACAGTGCGCACGCCCTGGACGCCGTCAGTGCACGCGTGCCAGGGGTGAGCACGCGCACTGCCTGCCACAGGCGTGCTCTGGTCGTGGCCGTGAGGTCGCCATCACGGGCACGCCGCACCCCGAGCACCAGCGGCTTCTTGCGCGTGTCTGTAGCCGTCGTAGCACACCCGTGCGCCACCTGGCTCACCCCAAAGCCCCGCCGCCCGCCGGAGACCTCGTCGTCGTCGCCGCGGTCTGTCTGAATCCCGCGTGTGGTGGCCACAGTGGCACGCACGCCTCCGCGTTGCCCGCGTCGTCTTCCTCGCGTCACCTACCCCTAGCGAGCACGCGAGACACCAGAGCCCCCTCAAAGCCGCACCGCCCGTCGATGCAGAGCCTCCACGCAGCCACGCCTGAGCCGTCTCATCGCCCCGCTGCTGCAGAGACCCAGGGCACGCGCGCACGCGTGCTAAACCCTCATTAGAACATACTAGAGCTCACCCGAGCCTTCACTGCTCACCCGCACGCGAGCACGGCGTCGTCGTCTTCTGTCCGGCGACACCCGTGGAGGAATCCAGAGCCCTCCTATAAATTGGCGCCTCCCCTTGATCGCAGCCATCACCACACACCCCCACACCACTCCTAGAGAGCGCAAACGAGGAGAAGACCGGCCGGGGAGGCCCCTTGTCGGAGATCGCATCGCAGCGCCGCCGCCACCGTAGCTGGAGAAGAGCCTAGCGAAGCCGTCAGGCCACCGTTCGGGGAGTTTCGGGTACGTAGCTGCTCGCTGTGACCCCCTGCGTCTCCTTCCCTAGCCCTAGTTCACCTCCGAGGCCTCCTCGCCAGCAAACCACCCTCGCCGGAGCCGCGGCCTCTGTCTCCCCCTCTGTTTAATTCAACCTGACTCCCTGACCCCACCCGTCAGCCACTCCAGCCGCTCCGAACCGGTATAAGTGGAGGCGCCGCATGGGTTTACGCCTTCGACGTGGCCCTCTCTGGTTATTTCTCTGGAAATTGATTTAATCTATTTAAAAATGGAATTTTGACCAAACTTTGACCATGAATATCTCCTAAACCACAAGGCCAAATGAGTTGATTCTTTTTGCTACATTTTTCTTTTGAGCTCCTCTTCAAGTTGGCAAAGTTTGGGAACTTGATTCACTGTTTAGGTCCACTGGATAGTGAAGGAGTGCATTGGACTTATTTCTATTTGCCACTTGTTTTCTTTTTTCAGAGGGTGATCAAGTGCTTGCAGGAGACCAGGAGTTCAAGGATACTCCACTTGACCAAGGCAAGCCATAACAATCTGGTCATGAGGAGCTAAAGTTGCTTTTGATGATTTAAAGCATTTAACTTGGGTTTATTTTAATTGCCTTCACATTGGTTGCTAATAAAAATAAACAAACATAGTAAGTTGATTGTTATAAATATGCCATTCTACTGATTTTATCATGTCACTCTAGTTCGTGTTATCACCATGTTTATTTCGTTGCCATGTCTATGCCGGAATCATGCTAGTGTTGGTCATGCTCCTCAATATATGCCATGTTGGTTGATGCATATTCATGATTGAAGTTCATACTCATGCCATGTTGTTATGTCTTCATATTGCTATCCACCAGAACCTAACGAACAAAATTGTTGACCAAGTGCCACCGAACCGAGCTTATCCGTGCAGGCACATTTTCTTGTGTGGGCGGGCCTTGACTTGGGCTATCGTAGTGCCTTCTACGAATATCACCCAGTAGGGGAGGTTATGCACGCACGCTACCCTGATCAGGTAGGTGGTGATAATCTCTAAATCCATAGTTGTTTACCCGGGGGTCCCAGAGGAGGACAAAGTTTATGGACCACGCGTTGGTCAGGGCCATGTGATGGTCAGTGTCGGAAGGACACAGGGATACCCAAGACAGCGTGTCGGTGATACCGTAGGGAGGTAACGCGGTAGTCGGGTTTCGTTGGAGATGTCCTAGTCCACTCCTGCGGTGCGAGTTCCAAGGATCCTGTGGGACAAGTACCGGGGTGCTGGATGGAGGAGGAACTCCATAATGTGGGTAACATGCACAAACTCTGGAGAGTCAAAATATATTCGAATGGCCGCGTCCTCGGTCATGGGACACAGTCGTACTAGGTCACACAGAGGTCAACAATAATCTGTTTAATAATATGAATGTTAATGCTGAACTGTGGTCATGTGATTGGTTGGGTGGTAACTGAGGACACCTAACCCGTTGAGTGGTCGGGCTACGACCCGTATGATGGTGGGTCAAGAGATGACCCGGTTACCGAGTCCGCACGACTCGGAGGTAAGCTGGATGAATCATATGGTGTTCATAAGACAAGTGTTATCATTGTTCTTACCATGTTTTCCATGTTAATGTTTGCATTCTTGCCATGCTATTGTTTCTCCTGATGACTTGGCTGTTATGAGCTTGAAAGTACATTCGATGTACTGACCTGGCGTGTCATGCCAGATGCAGGAGGTGTCGCACCTGAAGAGTTGGCTGAGCTGTACTACGCGAACTAGGCCGTGCCCCAGCAGTGTCCCCGTGGATTGGAGTCCCGTCACCTTGTTATTCCGCTGCCGTAGAGTCCTTCGTCGATCGTATCGAGGCCCGGAGATGTGAAATAAATAATGTTGATAGTATTGCCGCACGAGATGTGCCGCCATGCCTCGTAGCAGATGTAATCCCGAACCTATGTATCTGTATAATTATTATGAAGCGGTTGTATTCTGTACCAATATGTTGTGCATTGCCAGAAGACTTGATCTCTGGACTGGCAATGTAAGGTAAATCGGTTGCTCTGAGCCGGGGTGCCACAACGATTGGTATCAGAGACGCGCTGACTGTAGGACACGCTAGTTAGGCCGCGCGCTAGAGGAACGTTAGTCTAGAGTCTTGCTTGATCTGTGCACCTTGAGTGATGCATTGGTTGATGCATGGCATGTAGATGCATTTATTTTTGCTAATGGCTAACCCTGTGAGTGTAGATGGCACCCGTTCCATACCGTTTTGAGTACGAGGCATCACCGACAGCCTTTCCGTCGCTGCTCCGCCGAGTTTGGCTCCATCTGTACCAGCAGGGAGAAGACCCGATGTTCCAGGTGTACTGCGAGAAGCTGGCCGACTACGTGCACGATTACCGCGCTGAGGTGTTCCTGTTTTCGAGCTCCACGTATGGCATCCTTTCGCGTTCCGCGAAGGGAGGACCCGCCTCCACCCTAGAGGAGGCTATTCTATATGCTTCCCTTGAGGCTCTCGTTGACCTGCGTCACCATGAGGTCGGGATGCACCTCCACCCAGGTCTTTCTTACTACCCCACATTGTCTCCCACCGGGCAGATCCTTTTCCCGCCGGACTCAGAGTGCGACCGGACGACATTGCACCTCGCTCGCTACATGGTGGCTCAGTACGAGCCGGTCATTAGTCTTGCTGAGGAGTTGGCTCGTTCCCGGGAGGCACTCGCGTCTATCAGCAGTATTCAGTCCACCCCTCCACCGCCTCCCACCTATACTCCGGTGACAGCTCCACCTATTCCACCTGCACCCACCCCACCTACCCCAGGTGCTTAGATGGCTGTTCGGCGCGAGACCCCAGAGGAGTGGGCCGCGTTGACTGCTACCCCCGCTGCTCCCATGCTTAGACAGCACATTCCTCCTTCCCCTGAGGGAGAGCCCTCTCGTCAACGTCGCCGTCTTGACATCCCTACCCGCAGTGCGATCCACGTTGCTAGTTCTGACTCCGAGGATAGTTCCGATGGTTCCGCGGACTGCCCGTGCCCGCTCCCTCACGACTAGGACGAGATCGAGTAGTATGGTCGTTTCTACCGTTATGATATGCATGTTGTCAACTGCCGTATGAGCAGTACTCGTTATGCTATCCATGCTAATTGTTATGTAAGAGGTCATGATGCTATGTATAATTATGAGGTTGCTTCGCTCTTTCGTTTGGATTTTGTTGATGATGTTCTCATATTCCCTGTTTTAGTGTAGGTGACTCACACGGATCCTTGCTTTCTTTCCCTTATATGGCACCACGCCTGGTTCTGTGCTGATTCTTGGTCGGCCGTCCTGGGTGGATGCCTCCTTTTTCCGGCCGTCTCAGGCAGTCGTTGAGTTTCTTTTCGCAGTGGAGACCCTATGCTTTGAGCTGTTTTCTCGGCCGTCTTAGGGGACCTCTTCCTTCTTCTTAATCACCCTGATCCAAGATCTGAGCTGTTTTGCGGCCGTCTTGAGCAAGTGGTGAGTTACCCCGGCAACGCCCCAGATCCGAGTTGTCAAGACCGTTCTGGTGGCCGCTGGATTAATTGCCGTTTTATCAAGGGATTCGGATGATCACCAACCACCACCTATTGGAGCTTCGAGTTTCTTCCGCTTTTCCGTCACTTCGCCTATTTCCCTCTTTGTGGTTTCTCATGATATTGGTGCTCTATTTGGGAACGGATATAGGATGAGGCACGGTGAGTGCAGCCACTCGAGTGATGACGACACCGCCCCGTCGTCGATCCGCCAGGCAAGCCGGACTGTCACCCGAGCGTCCACAACCTCCTCCGCCACAAGCCCCTACCACAGAGCAGGTTATCAGGATGTTTGAGGAAAGAAGAAACCAGGAACTCATGGAATTACTGTGAGGCATGCAGAACATTGTGGGACAGAATCAGAACCAAGGATCACGTTCCAAGATATCTGACTTTCAGCGCACCTGACCGCCGAACTTTGATCAGGCAATAGACCCCATTGAGGCTGATGATTGGCTAAGAACTATGGAAAAGAAGTTGGAAATCGCTCACTGTGATGAGGTGGATAAGGTTCCATTTGCCACCCATTACCTTGAGGGCTATGCCGCAATTTGGTGGGACAATACCAAGGAAGTATGGCCTGTAGGAGAAGATATCACTTGGGAGAGATTCAAGGAGAAGTTCCGCACTTACCATATCCCCACCAGAGTGCTGAAAACCAAGCAGAGGGAATTTCTCGCTCTTGTCCAAGGCAGCATGACTGTAACTGAATATTTGAACAAGTTCAACCATCTGGCAAGATACTCGGTTCATGATGTGGCCACTGAAGAGAGAAAGGTAGACCGCTTCCTTGGTGGTCTTAGCCCCACTCTCCGTTGTCATCTTAGCATGCTGGACTTCCCAGACTTCCAGACCCTCGTCAACAAGGCACTCATAGCAGAATGCGAATACAAGTCGGTCGCCGAACTCAAGGGAAGTTATGAAGACTGCAAGCGCAAGTATGAGCCCAAGAAGACCCCGTACGAGCCATATGCCCAGAAGCCCAGAGTGGTACAGCCCATTCCTCAGCAGGCTCAAGCCAATTCCAAGCCCGCCTGGAACCACGGCGGCTCCGCAACCGACAAGCCGGCCACTCAAGAGAAGTCTAACCTCAACCCCCTAGCCAAAGCAGACTACATGCAGAAGGGCGCCTGCTTTAACTGTGGGAAACAAGGATACTTTGCCAGAGAATGCAAGAGCAAGACGGGGAACCCAGCACCTCAAGTCAACAACATCCGAGGGCAGAACAACTATCGCCAGGCTCGAGTCAACCACGTCTCGGCCGAAGAAGCCCACGGATCCCCCGATGTGCTCATCGGTATGTTTCCTATTAATAACATACCCGCAACTATATTATTTGATTCCGGGGCAACCGATTCGTTTATATCACGGAGTTTCACCACCCAAAACAATTTTCCTATTGCTCTGTTGGACACAATTGTGGTGGTCAAAACCCCTGGAGGAGTGCTCAAAGCAGACTGTATATGCAAGGACCTGACCATTGAAATATATTGAGTGAAGTTCCCTACCTCTCTCATGGTGTTGGAATCCAAGGGACTTGGTGCGATTCTTGGAGTGGATTGGCTCACCACCCATGAGGTCCGCCTTGCCTTCAAGACCCGGATAGTGGAACTGGTTAACCCAGACAGAAAGGCAACTCAATTCACAGCTGTTGGTATGCCACGCAAGAAGGAAGCAACGGTATGCTAGATCACCACCTCAGAGATGGACAAAATCCCTGTTGTCAGAGAGTTTCCAGATGTGTTTCCAGAAGAATTGCCGGGTATGCCGCCAGACAGGGAGCTGGAGTTCGCCATCGAGCTGGCCCCCGGTACCTCCCCTATATACAAGAAGTATGATCGGATGTCTTTCACCGAACTGGTGGAACTAAAGAAGCAGCTGGATGATCTATTGTAGAAAGGGTACATTCGCCCCAGTACCTCACCTTGGGGGTCACCGGTATTATTTGTCAAGAAGAAAGATGGCACTTTGCGGATGTGTGTGGACTACCGCCCCCTGAATGATGTCACCATCAAGAACAAGTATCCACTACCCCGCATTGATGACTTGTTCGACCAACTGAAAGGTGCCCAAGTATTCTCTAAGGTCGATCTTCGTACAGGCTACTACCAGCTGAAGATCCGAAAGGAAGACATTCCCAAGATAGCCTTCACCACCAGATATGGCCTGTATGAGTTCACGGTCATGTCCTTCGGCTTAACGAATGCCCCAGCTTATTTCATGGGCATGATGAACAAGCTCTTCATGGACTTTCTGGACAAGTTCGTGGTGGTATTCATTGATGACATACTCATATACTCCAAAAGTGAAGAAGAGCATAAGAAGCACCTCCGTACGGTGCTGGAACGACTGCGAACTCATCGCCTTTATGCCAAGTTCAGCAAGTGCGAGTTCTGGTTAAAGGAGGTGGGATTTCTGGGTCACATTCTCACGGCTCAAGGAGTAGCCGTAGACCCCAGCAAGGTGACCGATGTGTTGAATTGGAAGCCACCAACCACCGTGACGGAAGTCCGAAGTTTCTTAGGATTGGCGGGATATTACCGCCGATTCATTGAAGGGTTCTCCAAGATAGCAAAGCCAGTGACCGAGTTGTTGAAGAAGAACCAGAAATTTGTCTGGACCAAGGAATGCGATGAAAGCTTCGAGCAACTCAATACCAAGCTAACATCAGCCCCTGTTTTGACTCTGCCGGACATCCACAAGGTATTTGATATATATTGTGATGCATCCAAGCATGGCCTTGGCTGCGTACTAATGCAGGAAGGGAGAGTTGTGGCGTACGCCTCCAGACAGCTATGCCAACATGAAGTAAACTACCCCACGCATGACCTGGAACTGGCTGCTGTGGTACACACCTTGAAATTGTGGAGGCGTTATCTCATCGGGCAACGGTGCGAGGTGTACACCGATCATAAAAGTCTCAAGTACATCTTCACGCAGCCGGACCTCAACCTCAGGGAGAGAAGGTGGCTCGAGTTGGTCAAGGATTACGATCTCGGGATAAATTATCACCCCGGGAAGGCTAACATGGTCGCCGATGCCCTTAGCCGTAAGCCAAGTTCAGTGAATGCACTCTGGGAAAGGCTCCACCCTCAGCTACGGGAGGAAGTCGCGCAAATGAACCTCGTGTTGTGTGAATCAATGACCAGGAAGACATTGGAGATCACCCCAACCTTGGTAGAGGATATTAAGGGAGCGCAAGCTCAAGATCCGGAGATTCAAGAAATCAAGGGACGGATTCCGCGTGGGAAGGCCGAATCCTTTCACCTGGATACCCAAGGTGTACTATGGTTCGAAAACCGAATATGTGTACCGGACCAGGCTAATTTGAGGCAGCAAATACTGCGAGAAGCACATGAGTCCGCATATTCTATCCACCCCGGCAGCACCAAGATGTACCGGGATTTGAAGACCACATTTTTGTGGCCCGGAATGCGCAAAGACATCGCATATTATGTGGCATGTTGCGACATATGCAACAGAGTCAAGGCCGAGCACCAAAAGCCAGCTGGATTACTGCAGCCCCTGCAAGTTCCGCAATGGAAGTGGGATGACATATGCATGGACTTCATTGTAGGGCTCAAAAAGACCGCCCGGGGTCACGATTCCATATGGGTAATTGTGGATATGCTCACCAAAGTGGCTCACTTTATTCCCGTCAGGACCACTTACCGAGCTGATCAATTGGCAGAATTATACATGTCCCGGATTGTTAGTCTCCATGGAATACCAAAGACCATCACCTCAGACAGAGGGTCAGCGTTCACGTCTGCATTCTGGATACGACTTCATGAAGCCTTGGGGACCGTACTAAAGCACAGCACCACTTACCACCCCCAAATAGATGGCCAGACCGAGCGAGTAAATCAGATATTAGAGGATATGCTCAGGGCATGTTTATTAGCCTCCGGGTCCAAGTGGGAGGACTGCTTACCATACGCAGAATTCTCATACAACAACAGCTACCAGGCCAGCCTCAAGATGTCACCCTTTGAAGCATTATATGGGCAGAAATGCCGCACCCCCTTGAACTGGTCACAGACAAGGGACAGCCGCATCTTTGGCACTGACTTAATGCTTGAAGCAGAAAAGCAAGTCAAGGAAATTCAGGACCGGCTGAGAGCCGCCAAGTCTCGACAAAAGAGTTACTATGACACCAAGCATCGAGAGGTGAACTTTGAGCCACGAGAATACGTCTATCTCCGAGTGACGCCAATGAAAGGAGTAAGGAGATTCCAGACCCGGGAAAAGCTTTCCCCAAGGTATGTCGGGCCATTTCCAATAATGGCTAAGCGGGGAAAAGTAGCATACCAACTGGATCTACCCCCGGAAATGGCAGACATCCATGACGTATTCCATGTATCGCAACTACGCAAGTGTGTCTCGCCACCAGTCAAACGAGTGGATGTGAAGGAGTTAGAGCTGGACCAGGATCTGACATATGAGGAGAAACCAGTAAGAATTTTGGATGAGATGGAAAGGACTACCCGCAGTAAGTTAATACGGTTTTACAAGGTACTCTGGGAGTGCCATTCTGAGGAAGAAGCCACCTGGGAAAGGGAAGAGTTTCTGAGGGCTGCATATCCATATCGGTTCCCTGAGCAAGCAAATCTCGAGGACGAGATTTACCCATTTACCCTTAGGAGGGTAGGTTTGTGACACCCTGGTTTTTGGCCCCTTTTTATTTGCAACTTTATTTGCTGATTTTCTGGAGTTTGAAATATTTGCTTGGATTTTCTCAACTCAGATGGCCTTGATCACTTGGGACTAATTTTTCCCCTAGTCCAAGTGACCCCTAAACCCCTCTCCACTATGGCTATGATCAAGCTTTGATAAAATTAGCCCATGCCCTATTTTTATTTGTCATAAAAACCCCTTTTTACTAAAGGAAATTGGTGTTTGCCCCCTCATTTTTGAAGCTAGCCTCACTTCTGCTCATCCTTTTGGCTTGAAACATTTTGTGCTAAGCAAGGGGGACATGCCTCATGATTCTATGCTAAAACATGGGCAAGCTTAGTACAAAGTTTCCCCTCTAGATTTTCTTTTTCATTTCTTACTAGAGAGGCACTTTGTGAAGCAAGTACCCTGTAGACTTATCGTATTACCCTGAAATTTTTACCACATGAGCACCTTCCTAGATAAACCAGGCACACCAAGTTTCAGCACCAAAAGCCTAGCCAAACTCTCTGTAGAAATTCTCAAACTTTCTAGCAGGAACACATTTTTAAAGCTACGAAGTGCTTGAGCCCACTTTCTAGCCTCCCAACCCCTCACACTTGCTACTGGACGTTAGATACGTGCCAAGGGCACAGTGCGCAAGCCCTGGACGCCCTCAGTGCATGCGTGCCAGGGGTGAGCACGCGCACTTCCTGCCACAGGCGTGCTCTGGCCGTGGCCGTGAGGTCGCCATCACGGGCACGCCGCACCCCGAGCACCAGCGGCTGCTTGAGCGTGTCTGTAGCCGTCGTAGCACACCCGTGTGCCACCTGGCTCAACCTAAAGCCGCGCCGCCAGCCGAAGACCTCGTCGTCGCCGCTGCGGTCTGTCTGAATCCCGCGCGTGGTGGCCACAGTGGCACGCACGCCTCCGCGTTGCCCGCGTCGTCTTCCTCGCGTCACCAACCCATAGCGAGCACGCGATACACCAGAGCCCCCTCAAAGCCGCGCCGCCGGTCGATGTAGAGCCTCCGCCGCACCACGCCTGAGCCGTCTCGTCGCCCCACTGCTGCAGAGACCCAGGGCACGCGCACACGCGTGCTACACCGTCATCAGAACCTACTAGAGCTCACCCGAGCCTTCACTCCTCACCCGCACGCGAGCACGGCGCCTTCGTCTTCTGTCCGGCGACACCCGTGGAGGAATCCAGAGCCCTCCTATAAATTGGCGCCTCCCCTTGCTCGCAGCCATCACCACACACTCCCACACCACTCCTAGAGAGCACAAACGAGGAGAAGACCGGCCGGGGAGGCCCCTGGTCGGAGATCGCATCGCAGCGCCGCTGCCACCGTAGCTGGAGAAGAGCCTAGCGAAGCCGTCAGGCCACCGTTCGGGGAGTTTCGGGTACGTAGCTTCTCGCCGTGACCCCCCCTGCGTCTCCTTCCCTAGCCCTAGTTCACCTCCGAGGCCTCCTCGCCGGCGAACCACCCTCGCCGGAGCCGCGGCCTCTGTCTCCCCATCTGTTTAATTCAACCTTACACCCTGACCCCACCCGTCAGCCACTCCAGCCACTCCGAACCAGTATAAGTGGAGGCGCCCGCGTGTGTTTACGCCTTCGACGTGGCCCTCTCTGGTTATTTCTCTTGAAATTGATTTAATCTATTTAAAAATGGAATTTTGACCAAACTTTGACCATGAATATCTCCTAAACCACAAGGCCAAATGAGTTGATTCTTTTTGCTACATTTTTTTTGAGCTCCTCTTCAAGTTGGCAAAGTTTGGGAACTTGATTCACTATTTAGGTCCACTGGACAGTGAAGGAGTGCATTGGTCTTTTTTCTATTTGCCACTTGTTTTATTTTTTTAGAGGGTGATCAAGTGCTTGCAGGAGACCAGGAGTTCAAGGATACTCCACTTGACCAAGGCAAGCCATAACAATCTGGTCATGAGGAGCTGAAGTTGCTTTTGATGATTTAAAGCATTTAACTTGGGTTTATTTTAATTGCCTTCACATTGCTTGCTAATAAAAATAAACAAACATAATAAGTTGATTGTTATAAATATGCCATTCTACTGATTTTATCATGTCACTCTAGTTCGTGTTATCACCATGTTTATTTCGTTGCCATGTCTATGCCGGAATCATGCTAGTGTTGGTCATGCTCCTCAATATATGCCATGTTGGTTGATGCATATTCATGATTGAAGTTCATACTCATGCCATGTTGTTATGTCTTCATATTGCTATCCACCAGAACCTAACGAACAAAATTGTTGACCAAGTGCCACCGAACCGAGCTTATCCGTGCAGGCACATTTTCTTGTGTGGGCGGGCCTTGACTCGGGCTATCATAGTGCCTTCTACGAATATCACCCAGTAGGGGAGGTTATGCACACACGCTACCCTGATCAGGTAGGTGGTGATAATCTCTAAATCCATAGTTGTTTACCCGGGGGTCCCAGAGGAGGACAAAGTTTATGGACCACGCGTTGGTCAGGGCCATGTGATGGTCAGTGTCGGAAGGACACAGGGATACCCAAGACAGCGTGTCGGTGATACCGTAGGGAGGTAACGTGGTAGTCGGGTTTCGTTGGAGATGTCCTAGTCCACTCCTGCGGTGCGAGTTCCAAGGATCCTGTGGGACAAGTACCGGGGTGCTGGATGGAGGAGGAACTCCATAATGTGGGTAACGTGCACAAAGTCTGCAGAGTCAAAATCTATTTGATTAGCCGCGTCCTCGGTCATGGGACACAGTTCGTACTAGGTCACACAGAGGTCAACACTAATTTGTTTAATAATATGAATGTTAATGCTGAAACTGTGGTCATGTGATTGGTTGTGTGGTAACTGAGGACACCTAACCCGTTGAGTGGTCGGGCTACGACCCGTATGATGGTGGGTCAAGGGATGACCCGGTTACCGAGTCCGCACGACTCGGAGGTAAGCTGGATGAATCATATGGTGTTCATAAGACAAGTGTTATCATTGTTCTTACCATGTTTGCCATCTTAATGTTTGCATTCTTGCCATGCTATTGTTTCTGCTGATGACTTGGCTGTTATGAGCTTGCAAGTACATTCGATGTACTGACCTGGCGTGTCATGCCAGATGCAGGAGGTGTCGCACCTGAAGAGTTGGCTGAGTTGTACTACGCGAACTAGGCCGTGTCCCAGCAGTGCCCCCGTGGATTGGAGTCCCGTCACCTCGTTATTCCGCTGCCGTAGAGTCCTTCGTCGATCGTATCGAGGCCCGGAGATGTGACATAAATAATGTTGATAGTATTGCCGCACGAGATGTGCCGCCATGCCTCGTAGCAGATGTAATCCCAAACCTATGTATCTGTATAATTATTATGAAGCGGTTGTATTCTGTACCAATATGTTGTGCATTGCCAGAAGACTTGATCTCTAGGCTGGCAATGTAAGGTAAACCGGTTGCTCTGAGCCGGGGTGCCACAAGGTTGAACCAGACATAGGATGTCATTGATCGAATCTCGGACTAATCCAGTATCGCTGACAAAGGGAATGCTATACGACGTAAGGTCCAATCGGTATTGATATCCGGAATGCACAGGGGTCATTATGGGCATCCAGGTCCCACTGATGATCATTGACCGTAGCCTCATCTCGGTCATGACTGGAGTGTTCTCGGACCGTAGGGTAACACACTTAAGGGATCGATGAAATCGGAGAATTTTTCGGAACTATCGGAGTTACCGGAGAATAAAGGAAGCAGCATCAGAAAAGTTCCGTGTTGACCCGAAGGAGTTTCGGAGTGAGCCGGAAGGTGTTCCGGAGCACTGGGAGAAGGAATAATATGTTCTAGTTATTAATTAATTGAATTAATAATTAAAAAGATTTTAATTATAATTAAAAATAGCTATGGGCCTTATTTATGAAAGAGGCCCATTAGGTGAAATAAAAGGGAAAAAAGAAAAAGGAAAGAGGGGGGAGGCGCCATGGGCCCTAGGGCCCATGAGGTTGTCGCGCCCCTCCCCCCCCCTTGCCCGGCCACCTCCCCCTAGCAAGGGACTTTAGTACCATCTTGCTAGGGGAGAGGGGTTGACTCCATCCCCTCTGCCTATATACAGATGGACACGGTACACATATTTAATACACAGAAATTCGAGCGAAAATAAATATTACTCCGAATTGAGATCGGTTTTCTCCGGTCTTCTCCCCTGCCTCGTCTCTTCCACGGTGGGCTCCCTAGTGTCAGCTTGTAGTGGAATTGAGGCATCTCTGTTAGAATCGGAGGCCGTTGTGCTACCAAAGCTCCGTCTAGAGGTCTGCTTCCGCCACCTTCGCTAGATCGGAGAACGGAGGCCGTCATCGAGTCTCGTACGTGTGCGAGTACTACGAGGTGCTACACGTGTGGCACTACACCCATCCGGGTGCTCAACACAGCCAGGGGGCTGTGAAACTTGTTCGACTACACCAGCCACGTTTGCGGGAACGTTTCCCGCGCATCGGACTACACTCCGAGGTATGTTATTCCGCACTCCTTTCTGTTACGGTAATACGGCTAGCTAGATCTTGGGTTATGGGAAACGCTAGTAAGGAAAAATTTGTGTTTTCCGCTGCGAACCCCAATAGATATCACCGTGACTAGGTGGATGCAATGTGCGACAAACGACATGCTATGGAATAATATGACGGATATAAGATGTCTGTGTGGGAGATGCAAACTGCAGTGCGTGACAGAGCCTGATTCCAGAGTATTGGAAGGACACCTGAAGCGTAATGGTTTGATGGATGGCTACACACGGTGGATAAGTGATGAAGTTGGTGAGGAGGAGGACGTCAATGCGCCAGTAAATGAGGAAGGGCAACCAGAAAACAACGGCGGGCGAGAAGACGAAGAGCATCCCGTACATGATCATGAAGAAAATGCCGAAGCAGATCATGAAGATCAAGATGTCGGACATGAGGATTCAAGCTGGGTGCGGGACCCTCATGTTCAAGAGCTTCTTGGCAAAGAGACGGTGAACACAAGAGGTGCGGCTAGAGAGAAGGCCAAGATGGCGCAACTCGAGAAAGTGCGGTTATGTAGTTGTACGAAGGATGCAATGACGGGGATACCCGCTTGAATGTAACACTTGGGGCTATGGAGATGAAGGAAAAACACAAATGGACCGACGAAAGCGTCGATGATAACATGGCATTCTGGCACGATCGTCTTCCAAAGGGCAACACGTGCCCAACTAGTATCGCTGAGGCCAAGAAAGTCCTTTTCCCTCTTGATCTTCCGCACGTTAAATACCACATCTGCATAAATGATTGCATGATCTATTGGGGTGAGGACCAAGATAAAACCACATGTTCGGTGTGCGGTGTTAGTCATTACAAGAGAGGGAAGAAAGTTCCTAGAAAAGTGGTACGGTAATTTCCGATCACTCCTCGTCTGCAGAGGTATTTCGTAGATCCCAAGTGAAGGGGATCAACCCTAGCAAATCCCATGGTCAGGGACCCTGGGTTAGTCATGAGAGGCACAGGTTGGACGATAGCTCTTCGGCAAACAGGAGGACACGTTCCTGCTCGATATTATTTATGAGGGAGATGCGATTACAGTGGATGCCAAGGCTGGAGTGCTAAGGGCTAGGGTTACAGATGATATTGGTCCCATTTGGCGTCGCCCCTTCTAGCCCTTATATACCGGGCTAGGTCTCGGGGAGTTCATCCACGTTTACAGCTAAGCTTTCCTAACCCTAGCTTGCTCCGTACGGCAGGTCTTCGCACCTTCCTTGTGAGTCGCAGACTCCTACGTCGGTGCGAATTAGCAGGCCGAGGCTGTATCTTCATGGGCCTTCTGTCTTCAGGGACACCAGGTAGGCTTATCCGTAGGAGTCGTGGGGTCACCCCCTCGTCAGTAGCCCCCGAGTGCCTGGGGGACTCGAAGAGTCGCGCAGGGACTCGAGTACATCCATTTGTTGATCGTTTGTATGCGCGGTACAACCGCGGGTTGCTGGCAGTCTGGTGGCCATGACAAAACCTGTTTCGAGGGATGCTAAGCTGAAAGGGCCCAAGGAGTCGACTGGTCGAGCCTTGGTGAATCGCGCTAGTGGAAAATACCGCAGTAGCCTAATCAAACCCACGCCCCACGACGTGAGCTTGGAACACTGGTGTCGAGCAAAAGTCCTGCCGCTTCAGGTCTTACGGTGTTCATTTGCCGCCAGTAATGTGCATAGCCTAAGGCCCGTCTGCCCGGCTTTTTCTATCATGCGCAGCGCATGGAAAAGGTTGGGAGTGAAATCGCTCTTCGGCAAGTCCTAGCCCAGCCGAACTTCGCAGCGGGGTCTTACCTACACGCTAATCTTGCGTGGCATCTGGGCACAGTGTATCGTGTTCCAGGAATGTGTGTTTTTGAGGTGCGGAGCTGATACGTCTCAAACGTATCTACTTTTCCAAACACTTTTTCTATTGTTTTGCCCTCATTATTGCATGATTTGGAAGAAACTAACCCGGACTAACGCTGTTTTCAGCAGAGCTGCCTGTATGGTTTATTTGTGCGCAGGAAAATGGATTTTTAGACGTCCCAGAAAATTCCCAGAAAATTACCTGAAAATCCACGCACCCGAAGGAGCCAGGAGCCAGAAGTGGGACCAGAGGGGTGCCCTGGGGGCCCCAGGCGCCCCCTGGCGCGGCCAGGGGTGGGTCCGCGCCGTCAGGCCTCCTAGGCTGCTCCCCCCTCCTCTGGTGCCCTACCGAGACTCCTATTTATCCCCATGACGAGAAAATCTCAGAACAGAAGTCGTTTTCCCAGTTTCCGCCGCGGAGCCACCGCCACCCTCTGTTCTTTTTCGGGAGGGCTAATCTTGAGGCTGATTTGGCCTCCGGAGAGGGGAGATCGTCTCCATCGTTATCACCATTCCCACTCCATCCATCCTTCATGACTTCTCTTCATATGTGTGAGTAATTCCCCGCTGTAGGCAAAGGGGATGGTAGGGATTGGATGAGTTTAATCATGTAATAGTCCGTCAGATTGTTGGGGGCATGTTTCCTATCATCTAGATTGGTGTTTATCTTCTTTGCTACAATTCGTTGTTCTTAATGCTTGTCACTTTGGGCCCGAGTGCCATGTTTTCAGATCTGGACCCTATGTGTTTTCATGAATATATTTGTTTTATGGATCCTATCTATGAGTTGTATGCACCTATTATGGTCCGGAACCGGCGATCCCAAAGGTGACAGCTTGGGACACCAAAGGGGACGGTCCATAATTTGTGGATTCCATGTATCCATTGAGTTTATTGCTTTGTTCCGGTGCTCTTTGACAGGAGCACCTTAATATCCATAAGTTCCTTTTTTGCCCTGTTCGTAGCGGGATGGTAGGACAAAATATGTTGTGCAAGTTCTTATTGCAAGCACGCACAACTACCTACGGGATACATGCCTATTGTTTGATATTTTCCTAGATTATCATTGCTTTTCTGTGTGCCTTGCCCCGTGTTAGAATCTATTATATGTTTATTCTCATCCATGCAGCGCCCAACCATCCATCTCCCTAGCCTACAGTGTTTTCAATCCTGCTGGTCATTAGTTTTTACTTTTTGCTATTTACTTTTGTTGTTGCTATCATCACTATCATATTATTGTTACCACTTATCTATTGTTGCAAGCAAGTATATTTCAGGTGCAGTTGAATTGACAACTCAACTGTCAAAACTAATAAATACTCTTTGGCTCCCCGTGTGTAGAATCAATAAATTGGGTTAACTTACCCGCGAAGACTATCTCGATCCCTTACGCCTGTGGGGTATCAAGCAGCGTTTTCTGGCGCCGTTGCCGGGGAGCATAGCAATATTTACAAGTCTACTTGAAGTATCCTGCCTGCTGCATATCATCCGCTATGGGTAAGAAAGGAGACCCCAAGTTTCCGATCTTACCATCCCGTACAAGAAAAGGTACTGTTCTGAACACTAGTGCTACACTTGATTCACCTTCTGTTATGAGTAAGTTTACTTCACCACCACTACATGATTCTTCTATTGAGTCTGTTACTATATCTGATACTTTTGATGATGCTTCCACTACTCTTGATGATGCTACTTTTCTTGGTCACCATATTGAAACTCAGACTGCTAAGGCTGCAGAAAAATCCAAGACCAAGACCCCTGCTACCTATATTCCTACCTGCAAAACCTTTGGTTACCCGAGCTTAGATGAACTCAGGGAGAAAATCCTTGATAATTATTATGGTACTCTTGATGATGATTTTTGCAGGGAACTCAGAGAGTGTGTCGACTCTGACCCTGGTGTTGTTAAAGAGTTTCTCAAAAGGCACGCCATGAAGAACAAAGTTATTCCTGATCCTCAATTTTCCACATCTCCTATATGCATCACTGATCGTGATTATGATTTCTCTGTTGATCTTTCACTTATATCCACAGTCGAGGCTGACCCCTTTTATGGCAGAGAAAATGATGATGCTATAGCACATGTGACCAAATTCGCTGAGTTAAGCAACCTATTCACTACTGATGAGAAGATACAAAACTTCTATGTGGCCAAGCTTTTTCATTTTTCTTTGAAGGAAGACGCTAAATCATGGTACGATGCACTACCTTATGGTACCGTTAAAAGTCCTCAGGACTTAGTCAAATTTTTTGTTGATAAGTATTTCCCAGCTCATCTGCAACATGCTGCTTTGCAAAGAATCTATAACTTTAAACAATTGCAGGATGAGCAACTCCGTAAAGCTTGGGGGGAGGTTTTGTGATTCACTTAAGGTTATGCCGGGACATGGAGTCCCCAAGAATGAACTGCTTGATATATTTTATGCTGGTTTAACCGATGAATCCAGAACCTATCTGGATAGTTGTGCTAGTTGTGTTTTCAGGGAAAGAACCCCGGACGATGCAGAAGAATTAATGTGCAAAATTGCCAAGAACTATGAAGACTGGTCCGTCCCTGAACCACTTCTACCACCAAAAAAAAGGGGCATGCTGTTTCTGAACCCCGAAGATATGCAAGAAGAAAAGAAGTCTATAAAGGAGAAAGGTATTAAAGCCGAAGACTTGAAGAATTTACCGCCTATTGAGAAGTTGTGTGAGCCTACTCACCCTCCCTTGGTAGAGGTACACTCTCTATTAGACTTTACTAAAAGTGACATCCCTAAAGGTAAGCCTCCTGGCCAATGTTTAGATGAGCTTGATAATTTTATTGTCAAGCATGACCATTTTAATAGGAAGTTACAAAATCAGTTGCATGATAATTCTCTTGCTATCAAAAGTTTATGTGATGTTTTAGAAAGAATAGTTAATGATGTTAAATGTCTTGTTAAGCATTTTCATATGGTTCAAACTCAGCTTGAACAAATTTCCAATGTGCAAAAATTTGCTTGCTAATAATGACAAAAAGGACATACAAGCTTATGGAATCAAAACTAGGGGTGGAACACACACCCAGGACCCACTCTATCCTGAGGGGCATCCAAAGAGGATCGAGCAAGATTCTCAAGTACAAGAAGAAGACGAGACTGTTAGCTCTCCGAAGAAAAAGAAGAAGAAGAAACACAAGGAGGCTGACAATCCCGATGATCCTATTACAAGTGAAAAGCCAGCTCTTGATCCTAACATCATATCTACCTCCGATGCTGAAACAGAAGACGGTGCTGAGCCTGAAGAAAAAGATGCGGAGAAGGATGATTCTCCCCAAGTAAGAGAAGAAGAAGCACCCGGTAAACGCAAGAGGTACTCTAAAGAAGACTTCATCGCAAGGAGACATGGGAAGGAAAGAGAACCATGGATACAGAATCCCATGACCTTTCCAGGTAAGTCCCTCAATTCTAAAGAAGAAGAGCATTATAATAAATTTTGTGAATGGATGAAACCTCTTTTTCTTCAAATTCCTTTGACTGATGCTATTAAGTTACCTCCTTATTCCAAATATATGAAAGATATTGTTACTAATAAAAGAAAAGTTCCTAATGAGGCAATATCTACTATGCTTGCTAACTACTCTTTCAGTGGCAAGATTCCTAAGAAGCTCGGTGACCAAGGTATACCCACCATTCCTTGCTCCATAAAGAATAATTATGTCAGAACTGCTTTATGTGATCTTGGTGTAGGAGTGAGTGTTATGCCCTTCTCTCTTTACAAAAGGCTTTGTTTAGAGAAACTAATCCCTACAGATATCTCCCTTCAGATGGCTGACAAATCAACAACTGTCCCAATAGGTATTTGTGAGGATGTACCCATTGAAGTTGCTAATTGTTTAATCCTTACAGATTTTGTTGTGCTTGACATGCCCGAGGATGGGAGCATGTCCATTATTCTTGGTAGAACTTTTCTTAACACCGCAGGTGCTATCATTGATTGCAATAAAGGAAAGGTCACCTTCAACGTTGATGATAAAGAACACACGGTGTATTTTCCAAAGAAGATCGACAAGAGGCATGGCCTTAAATCTATAGAGAATATCGAGACCATGAAGATTGGAGAATGGGACTGTCCACTACATGTGCACCACAAATACAAAACCATTATGGTGGGGACAATGTCCATTAAAGTGAAGGTGCAATGATCACTTCATAAGAGGGGAGGTTTTTTGTTCTATATATCGCCAGTTTGTTCGTAAGACTTGATCAACCTTGCTAGTAAGCTTGTTTTATATAGGTAAAAAGTTAAGCTTGTTATGTTTTCATTTGCTTTAGCTTTCATTCTCTTTGCTGTACCAAGTTTTTATATTTTTGAAGCTTCACAATACTAATCATTGCTTTAAGTTTTCAGAAAGTTTTGCAGCTTTTTGAACTCCGAGAAATTTTCAACAGTGAAGTTTTCAGAAAAATTCCAGAAAAATTAAAATAAAAATTTCCATGCCAGGAGTGACCCAGAGGCACCTGGGGCTGACCAGGGGGGCCACCCCTGGCCCAGGCGGCCAGCTGGCGTGGCCTTCCCCCTGGCCGCGCCCACAGGGCGCCTGGGGCCCACAGGGCAGCCAGCCAGGTATGTCTTCCTCCTCTTCCTTCCTCTCCCTCCAAAAACACGAGTTCTACTCCAGTTCTTGCGTTCTTGCTGTTCTTGGAGGCGATTTTTGATCTCTCTCTACAGCCCATCATTCGAGCTGAAATTTTGAGCAAATACTCCCTGGTATGTAACTCCTCCACTCCTCCAAATAGCTTTTTGGTTGGTGGTTTCGTTTGTGAGTATTTAGTAGTTCTTGGTGCTGTTTATGTGAGCTTGCATGCATGTGTAGAATTTTATTTTCCAAGTTTTGATGTAAGTTTATGCCTTAGGAAAGTGAGTTGAGTAGTTTGCCTTAACTCATTTTGTTTAAATCCTTGTTTTTGTAATTTGTCAAAAATTTCAGAAATGAGTTTGCTAGGAAGAGCAAAGGGGTGGCTTGGAAAGAAAAGACCCGAGCGCTCCGATCGAGTTACAAGAGCTGCAGCTTCACCCTCGACTGCTAGGGTGAGCTACAATGAAGATCATGTGCCCTTAGAGTTGTTGGAGGACACAAACCAAGCACGTGCAATGACTTTCCCGTGCGATGAATTCCTTGAAGCTGCAGGAATCAGGGAGGAGTTTTATAATCTTTGTGCTAATGCAGGTTTGATGCGGCTCGCAACGTGGCGTGTTACCCAGTATCAAAAACTCACTTCCTATTTCATTAACAGTTTTAGATATAACCTTGATGCTGGTTCTGTTGAGTTTAAAATTTATAATGAACTTTTGACCATGCCTTTGGAAAGGTTTTGTGAAATAATAGGTGTGCCGAACGTGGGACAGACGGCGAAGATGAGCTCTCAGCCCTCCGAGCTGAGAACCGTCTTCAACTCGCTCTGTAGCATGGATACGAGGGATATTCATCGTTCGAAGATCTCCAGCATCTTATTTCCACACCTCAGGTATTTTGCATATTATATTGCTAGAGGGGTGTTAGCTCGTGACAACACGAGCAACATATTTGCGCCGGATATTGCTATCCTGGCAACCGCCCTTTCAGGGAGGTTTGATAATAATGTGGGTGCCTTAATTGCTCGACGCCTTGCTATGAACGGTAACAAGGGAGACTTATTTGGTGGCATTTACGCCACACTTATCCTAGAGTCTATTAATGGCACCCCACACCCCGATGATAAGCCTTTTATTTATTTAAGTTTTGATCTAGCTGTTATGAAAAGGCATAAGTTTGTTACCATGACTTCCGTGTTTGGTAACCTTGATGATATCTTATGTTTCGGAGCTACCACGGAACGCAAGATCCGTCTACTTGCACCTCTTTTGTTTGATTTTTCTCGCAGGAACGGATGGTCCTTTGATGTTATCCAGTTTGATGAGTTCGTGGTCCCGCGTCAGTTTCATAACCCCACGGAGGGGGTTGTGCCCGACGAGGAGGAGCATGGTGAGTTCCCACCTTTCCAGGGAGAGACCGTCACCCAGTTTGGTGAAGGGTCTTCCTCCGCTTGGAGCGAGGATCCTTCTGCGTGGGAGGATCCGAGGACTTCGGTGTACGCACCGGAAGCCTCACACGACCCTTGGACTCACCCATACTACCCTGGAGCAGGAGGCTCCTGGGGACATTAGCTGCTACCAACTTAGGCCAAAAGCCTAAGCTTGGGGGAGTACGTGCCCTTCTCACTTTTCCACTGTATTATCCGTTTTATTTTATTCACTTTGATCTTTTCGAAGCTTTTTCCCGTTTTTCTTTCTTTCTTTCTTTGCAAAAACAACAAAAAGATTTTCTCTTTTCTTTTGTTTTCTTTTAACCTTTGAAAAACCCAAAAAGATTTCCTTTCTCTCTTTAGTTTGCTTTGTTTTCAGAGATCAGCTCGAGTCCGTGATGGCATTTGATTATATTTCCTACGTTCGATCGTGCAAGTGACAGGGCAGTAATGACGAAGATCGACGAAAGGGAAGCCACAAGGAAAACCGGTATGAACTCTTCTTGTTTCTACTTTTGTACATATGCCTGTAATTATGATCTAGAGACCAGCTTGTAGCGACATAGTGCTATGTTTACAATCCTTTCCAAGTGTTCATGCTTTCCTTGTGGCTAGTCTCAAATAGCTAGAGTGCATAATGTGTTGTTGAAATGATTTACATGAATTGCATTGTTATGGGTTTGGCATACTGGAGTGGTATTTACCTTCGGAGAATTTTTGGATTGACTTGGCACATGTTCACACATGCTTATGACTAAAAAGTCTACTTTTGCCTTGATGATCTTTTTGTTTCAGAATAGTTATATCACTTTCATGCCCGATTCAATGTTGCTTTGTCGCTCTGCATGATTATGACAGTTATTGCTCTCTCGTTGGTCGCTTCCCAGTCTTTTTCTAGCCTTTGCTCGCACTAAGCGGAATTCTGCTTGTGCTTCCAAACTCCTTTTCAAACCCAATTGTTCCATTTGAGTCCACCATACCTACATATATGTGGTATTTACCGGCCACTCCTAACTTAGACTTTCTTGTGCCATCTCGAAATTTATTCAAAAGTTTCCCTTTTTGTAACCGTACAAGCTCATGGTGCGGTGAGCGGAAATTAGTATCTTTCATGCCAAAAATATTTTGACGGAAGTTTTAACTAGTCAAAACAGAAAAAGAAAAAAATATGAGAGTTACACCTCCCCCATTCTTGATGATGGAGTGAAATGGACCAAAGGCTGCTTATGATAGGTTGAACGAGACCCTCCTTCCTTCCTTGAGGCAAAATAAAAGGTTCCATAGACCATCGAAGATTAATAGATAAAGGGATTATGTGTAAGAAAAAGCATTATATATGGTTGGCATGGGAGATATTGAGTGACCTTTACCGTTCACTGTTGACTGGAAAGTTGCACTTCTCAAAAAAATGTTTTATTTCTGTTTTCAAAACCAAGAGCTCTGGCACATGTTTAGTCTTTGCTTCCTTTCACGGGTTTTCAACCTTGCCATCAAAAGCCACGGTTCGAGAGTCTCCCCTTCTTTCTTCAAAGCACCAACTATGAGAGCATAATTGTCATTCTTAGTGTAACATGAATTGTCCCAAAGTATTACATTGTCTTCTGCATGCTTGTGTTATTGCTAGTCTGAAATACTGAGTTCTAGTCACCTTTAAAACTCCGGAGGAGTTTCTGCATTTATGTTTTGCTTCACTCATGGAGGCTAGAGAAATGCCACTCAAGTATGTTCAAGCTATGTGCATTGTGATCCTATTTTGATTTTCAGTAGCTTATTATTTACTTTTCGTTGTTTGTGACTGATCACATGAAAGAGAATTGCTTCGTGCATTGCCCTTGTAGCATTGTTTCAATACTTGCTAAACTCTTTTCGTAGTACATGCTTATATACATCTATTGAAGAAAAAGAGTTTGTCAAAGTTTTCTTTGTCGCATCCAGTTCGTTGAACTAATTGCTTGAGGACAAGCAATATGCTAAGCTTGGGGGAGTTGATACGTCTCAAACGTATCTACTTTTCCAAACACTTTTTCTATTGTTTTTCCCTCATTCTTGCATGATTTGGACGAAACTAACCCGGACTAACGCTGTTTTCAGCAGAGCTGCCTGTATGGTTTATTTGTGCGTAGGAAAATGGATTTTTAGACGTCCCAGAAAATTACCTGAAAATCCACGCACCCGAAGGAGCCAGGAGCCAGAAGTGGGACCAGAGGGGAGCCCTGGGGGCCCCAGGCGCCCCCCTGGCGCGGCCAGGGGTGGGGCCGCGCCCTCAGGCCGCCTGGGGTGCTCCCCCCTCCTCTGGTGCCCTACCGAGACTCCTATTTATCCCCGTGACGAGAAAACCCTCGCGGAGCCGCCGCCACCCTCTGTTCTTCTTAGGGAGGGCTAATCTGGAGGCTGATTTGGCCTACGGGGAGGGGAGATCGTCGCCATCGTCATCACCATCGCCACTCCATCCATCCTCCATGACTTCTCTTCATATGTGTGAGTAATTCCCTGCTGTAGGCAAAGGGGATGGTAGGGATTGGATGAGTTTAATCAAGTAATAGTCCGTCAGATTGTTGGGGGCATGTTTCCTATCATCTAGATTGGTGTTTATCTTCTTTGCTACAATTCGTTGTTCTTAATGCTTGTTACTTTGGGCCCGAGTGCCATGTTTTCAGATCTGAGCCCTATGTGTTTTCATGAATATATTTGTGTTATGGATCCTATCTATGAGTTGTATGCACCTATTATGGTCCGGAACCGGCGATCCCAAAGGTGACAGCTTGGGACACCAAAGGGGACGGTCCATAATTTGTGGATTCCATGTATCCATTGAGTTTATTGCTTTGTTCCGGTGCTCTTTGACAGGAGCACCTTAATCTCCATAAGTTCCTTTTTGGCCCCGTTCGTAGCGGGATGTTAGGACAAAATATGTTGTGCAAGTTCTTATTGCAAGCACGCACAACTACCTACAGGATACATGCCTATTGTTTGATATTTGCCTAGATGATCATTGCTTTTCTGTGTGCCTTGCCCCGTGTTAGAATCTATTATATGTTTACTCTCATCCATGCAGCGCCCAACCATCCATCTCCCTAGCCTACAGTGTTTTCAATCCTGCTGGTCATTAGTTGTTACTTTTTGCTATTTACTTTTGCTGTTGCTATCATCACTATCATATTATTGTTACCACTTATCTATTGTTGCAAGCAAGTATATTTCAGGTGCGGTTGAATTGACAACTCAACTGCTAAAACTTATAAATACTCTTTGGCTCCCCGTGTGTCGAATCAATAAATTGGGTTAACTTACCCGCGAAGACTATCTCGATCCCTTACGCCTGTGGGGTATCAGGAGCCTAATAGTATTGCACCCGCTTGGAACAAAACATCGAGCGAGCTGTTCACTCATTCACCCGCGGAACTTGTTTCGAGTGTTCAGACGGGGGGTTCTTCGCGAGTAGTCACTCGAATTTTGTTTCGGCTCTTGAGGTGAGGGAGCACCTGAGACTCTAGCGTCGTATGATCTTGGCGAGTGAATGTTTGTCTTGCGTCGGGTTGAGGGAGCACCCGAGACTCTCGTGAGTGCGAGTGATCACTCAAGCACATTGCTGACC
Organism: Bromus sterilis; assembly: GCA_950022295.1. Lineage (NCBI taxonomy): Eukaryota > Viridiplantae > Streptophyta > Magnoliopsida > Poales > Poaceae > Bromus > Bromus sterilis. The sequence continues at coordinate 121,682,570 of OX465601.1, read as the reverse complement.
TTTGGGTGAGGGAGCACCTAGGACTCTCATGATGTGCTCTCCCGATGGGAGTAAGATGTTTTTCTTCATCGGGAAAAAGATCTGAAAGATAGGATCTCAGAGCCTTGATGGCGTACTCAGTACGTCTTGCTGTGATATGACGTTGGCGTGGTCTTCTGGAGTTTTTGACCACTGTAGCGTGCCGAAGGAAATGACTTGGCGCTGTCCCGCCAAAAATTTTGCGTCGCACGATCATGGTCCTATTTTTGCGCGTGTAGTGGGCGATGTTGTTACTGCGCCGGTTGGATTTTCCATACTTTTCGCCTGTTTATGGGGTCGTGCCACGTTGACTGGGCGAAAGTTTGGACGGTGGCCCTTCTTGCTAGGCTCTTGAGTTAAATACCATGCGGCTGGGTAAATTGTAGGTTTTACCCAGCCGATGCCTTCCTCCAATTTCTCTGTTTCCTTCTTGTTCCTGAGCCTTCATCTTTTCTCCTCTGCGGGCTGCTGCGGGATATATGACCAAGCGCCCCCGTGCCACAGTAGAGTCGGCCAAGATGTCCGGCAAGTGGGAGTGGTCCACGTTCGGGGCCGGAGATCTGGATGCGCTGGTTGCTGACGGCGTAGTGGTGGAGGGTGATGTGCGTCTCCCTAGTGATGAGTCGATTCCAGCGCCGGCGGCGGACGAGCGGGTATGCTTTCAGGCTTTCTTCCACCGCGGGTTTGCTCTTCCGCTGCATCCTTTTGTTCGTGGCTTGCTGTATTCCTATCGGCTCCAGTTGCATGACCTGACTCCCAACGGGATTTTGCACATTGCGTGTTTCATCACTCTTTGTGAGGCCTTCCTGGAGATTTACCCCCATTGGAGACTTTGGAGGCGCCTTTTTAGTATAAAAAGGACGAACTCTGAGTACGCCGTGGGTCGGGTGGGTATCTTCATTGGGGATAAACATTCATATTTTGACTTGGAGAAGATCGATTCCGTTAGCGGCTGGCGAAGAGGCTGGTTTTATCTGAAGGATCACTTCATTGTTGGTCAGCAATTTGGTCTTGCTTCTTTCAATCTGGAAACGCGGGTGGTCAGACAGCCTTCGTGGTCTCATTCCTTGACCGAGGAGGAGTCATCTGAGCTGACTCCGTTTTTGGAGAGGATTGATGTGTTGAAGGATAACTTGACTGGTGGTCATCTCATCTCTGTTTTTGTGGGGAGGCGAGTTCAACCATTGCAGCATCGAACTCGTCCTATGTGGCAGTACGAGGGACTCGGTGACTCGAAGAGATGCTCGCCTCAAGAGCTTGAACCTGACGCCCTACTGACTCGCATCCAACATGTGACCAAGTGCTCGAGTATTTTGGAAATGCGCCTTGTCCTTCCGTATGCTTCTGATCATTCTCCGCCGCCGGTTGGTGTCCGTGTTCATTCGTTTGTTTGGATAAGTACCTAGTTTTGCTCTCTTGTTGACATTGCTTGCCTTGCAGGGCCATGCTCCGGCGCTGTGTAATCCTCCACAGCCGGAGGACGCCGATATTCTTGATGAACATGGAACTTCCGCAGCTGATGATGCTGCGCCGACTGTTGGTGCTGAAGCTGTGCTGGTGGAAACTGGAGCTAGTGAAGATTCGAGTCCCTTTCGCGTGAAGCGGTCGCGCCCCTTGAACGCTGAAGATCATGATGCATTGAGTGATGCTGCCCCATCGGCTGCTCCGTTTGCTGGGCCTTCCCCTTCGGCTGCTACTCCTGTCGCTGCTCCAAAGAGGGTCAGGCTTGGGAGGCTGGTGCGCCCTCGTGCTGCGCGTGTCGGGTAAGAATCTGCTGGATTTTTGCCCGTTCCCTTTTCCTTGTTCCTGCGTCTGATAATGCTTATCTTGTAGTGCTGCGACTGCTCCGGCTACTTCGTGCACCAAGGCAGCTACTACTGACTTGAAGTCGACGGACTCTGGGGCTGCAGCCAAGCATCTTGAGGACCCCTCGGCTGCTGCCGGTCAATCTGGGCCGTCGGCGACTCCTGCCGTTCCGACTGCGGGTGTAGTTCCTGGTGCGCCTTCTTCTGAGGCGCCTGGTGCTGTTGCTCCTGAGTCCAAGGCTACTGAACTTGGTCCTCCGTACTTTGGCCGGCTTGATCTGGCGATTGAAGACAAGGCTCGTGTTTTCGACCACGTCTCCAAGCTTGTAAGCTGATTTGTGCCTGTGCGACTTTATCATTGGGGGCACGGCAGTGCTCCCGATGGGAGTAGCCCCCGAGGCTGCAAGTAACTGCTTGCAGTTGCTTGTAGTCTTGTCTTTCCTTGTCAACTAATTGTCTGGATTTTGCAGCCTGTTTTCCAACACTGTGAGCGTTTGGTGATTGATGCTGAGCGTTGGCAACGGGCCCATGATTCTTCCCAAGATGCTTTGTCTTCTATGCGTGGTGAGTTTTCATTCTTGCGCTGCTGAGTTTTGGCCTCTGCGTCTTTTGTTCTGAGTACTGTCTTGCCACGCAGACTGTTGCCAGGCTGCCGAGAAGCAAGCCGAGAAGGCGGGGAGGACGGTTTCCATTCTCAAGGCTACCTTGGCTTCCAAGGAGGTGGAGTTGCATGGTCAACACGAGGAGTTGGTTCGCCTTCGTCAGGCGGAGGACGCGCCTGTGTGGGTGGAAGCAGTCGAGGGAACATGTCTTCGCGCCTTGGCGGACTCGCTTGTGTGTAAGTTTGGCATTCATTCGTTGGTCTTGCTGTTCCTACTGTCTTCCCGTGATGATGTTTCTTTGCTTGATGCAGCTGCTATAGTTGCGAAACCGATGGAAGCTGCTGCGTCAGGGTCTGGAGTTCTTCAAGGTGTTGTAGATGCTGTTGCAGGTGTTGTTGCAGTGGTTGGGGACGTCTGCACCCGGGCTTCCGATCTTGTGGGCCTTGCGCATGAACACCTTATGCCGGTGGGTTCAATGGTGCCTGATGGCCTGGGCGCTCGGGTGGCTGCATTGGGCCCGGATGGGAAGCTTATGGTGGAGCTAGTTGCGGAGAGCGTGGTGAGTGGTTCTTCCACGACCCTTGTTGTCCTTATGGGGCATGGGATTTCCATTGATGATTCCTTGGTTGAAACCATCGCGGACTATTCTGATGAGCAGGACGACCGAGCCGATAAACTGGCTCGTCGCCTCCAACAGGTTGTAGATGCTCAAGATCCCCCTATCGTAGGTGAGGGGGAGGCACAGTAGTGTTGCGTCGCTTCGAAATATTGTCTGTAATTCGTGACTCCGTTGTGATGGTTGATCTTTTGTTACCTTTATCTGAGTGACTGCTTGACTGTTCCTCTTGCTGTCTTTTGATTTCTTTGTTTTGTTTATCCCGCGGTAGGTCACTGATGGCTTCTCGCCCCTTCGTTGGTTACCCCAAGTGGAAGGTTGAGATGTAGTGCAGCAGCAGTTTTCCCTCGGTGAAGATACCAAGGTTTGTCTCCAGCAGGACTCCAGAGATGATAAGTAGGTGCCAGCGGCGCAACTGACACGGACCTGTACACAGACACAGATAACTTTGTTCCCAACAAAGTTTAGAGAGGTTGTCAATCTCTCTGGTCTTGTTGTTTACAAAGGATAAACGCACGGGATAATGATAGCAAATAAAAGCAGTAAAGTAAATGTAGCGTGGAAACAGTTATAAGGATATGGACCGGGATACGTGATGTTCGCTAGTGATGTCTCTGTCCCAAAAGACGATAAAATTGCTATGCGAGGTAAACAAATTAAAGAAAGGCAATTGACAGGATTATGAACGCACCGCAATGCTAACTATGCTACAAAATAAATGAAGAGGCTCAAAAGCACGGGCAGTACGCCAAAATAAGTAGACCATAATCCAACTGCATCTACTACTAATCATCCACCTTGAGATATCTATCCAGAACATCTCGCTGGTATTAAGTTGCGAGCCCCACCCAAAGTGTAAACCCAAAGCAACAGACAACTGCATTAAAAAGAACTCTGCGTAAAGTAAACAATCCTTGTAACCGCGTTTACAAGCACCGTTGTTTTCCCCCTTGTGGCAACAGCACATCCCCTAGACTCATGTTTCTGTCACTCAAGCATGTCATCGGGGGGGGGGCATGAACCCACAATCTAGCACAACGTTCCCTCTTGGAGTCACTACCTACTACTTGGCCAAAGCAATAAACAACAATGGAGTAGGTAAATGATAATAAACATAATTTCTGTGGTGAAATGCCAGCAACCATATAAGAACTTTGAAAAGTAAAGCAATCAAGGTGTGTAATTCAATTCAAGTCATAACATGCAAGAGTCTATATTAGCATTGAAACGAGTAACAAAAGAACATTAGGTGCAAGAGCTCTCGCCTTCCGTGACTCGAATGTCTCCAAATGGTGTTTGTGTGCAAGAAAGGGGATAGGGAATACGAGAAAAAAAAGTATTTTTGTTGAGAACTCAATCTACTAAAGTTTCACACTTGATCTTCTTTGGAATCTTATCTTGACTCGTCCCCAGACCACTAGCCAGGTACAAGTCAATTTGATCCACTCCTTTTCGTTATTTTGAGCACTCATGCAATGGATGAGCATAAGCACGAGAGTTGACACTTAGGATGGCAAAGAGAGAAATATGGTGGAGGAGGAAGACAAAAAGGATGAGAAAGGCTCACATCAATGAGGACAATCATAGGCAAGAGATGCCAAATGATAGATATGATGTGAGGAGTAGGGATTGCCATGCAACGGATGCACATACGAGCTAAGAAGCTCTCCAATGGAACTAGTGGGGGTTGCATCTAACTTGCTCGCTCATGAAGACCTAGAGCTCGTTTGAGGAGGCTTATCCTTGGAATATGCAAGCCAAGTTCTATAGTGTGGAAGTCCCCACATAGCTGTATGCATAATGATCATCTCTATGGAGTACAAGGATATAAAGGGAGTACTAGTGTGGATCTCTCAAAAGGATAGTAGTGTTGCCCCTTTCTCTCTTTTTTATTTCTTTTTCTCTTTTTCTTATTTTTTTTTGTTTTTTTGTGGCCTCAATGGCTCTTTCTATTTAACTCTCATTTTTCCTCTTTGGGATCTTTTAATGTGTCCACTTTGGGATCTTTTCCTCACTTAAGGGCAACACTCTATTTTACAAGAAGGTAAAGGAGATCTTTCACACTTTACAAGGTACTCAAAAGCATAAAGAAGATGTAACTATCATGATGTATGCAATGTATGCCGCTGCCAGTGTAGCAGGAACATGTGTGACATGAAGATCAAGTCATGAAGAGGTGTAAGTTGCATGGCAATATAACTCGGAAAGGCTATGGAAATGCCTTGATAGGTAGGTATGGTGGCTGTTTTGAGGAAAGATATAAGGAGGCTTATGATGACAGAGCATATCATGCCAAGGGTTTGGATGTACCGGCGAAGGTGGACACCAACTCTCGGAATGAGAAGAAGGCAATGCACGGCACGGGAGAGGCTAGCAAAAATGGGAAGGTGGAAGTGTCAACTTTCAATACTTACATTAGTCCGAAGAACTCATGCACTTATTATCGGTAACTCTCAATCTAATAAGGAGGTTCACAAAGAGAAAAGTACCCCGAGGAGGAGTGTATGGGGGTTTGGTTATCCTTGCGCATCCTCAACTCATGGTACGTGAGTGTTCTCTGATATTCGACTCCGCAGAAGAGTAGTGATCCATCTAGTAGCTAGAGTTCTCAACTAGTTTTTGTAGGTTTTGAAAATACACACGGATTGCCCAAAATACGACAACTATCACTAATAGGCTAGAGCTCTTGACACCAAAAGTTCAAAACATTACTCACATCAATACCTCAAAACTATTGCAAGCTACTACTAGAATTAAATAGCAACCTTAATCACCTACTTCTCAAAACAAGACACAACTCAGTGCAACAACCAACTCTCTTTAACAAGATAAACATGAAAACTAAAAAGAGTTCCAGCAACAAACTAAACAAAAGCCAAGGCTCTTGCTAAAGACAAACTAAAACTAAAACTAAACATTGAAGTAGCTATGAAAAGATAAAGAACACACAACAGCAAAAAGATAGGCATGAAGAATCCTATGATGTGTTCTAGATTTTGAAAGCGGAGAGTGTTTCTCTCCCACACAAAGTAAGACAGGATCTAACTTGTTATGAACAGAAAACAAAGCTAAAGAAAACTAAAAAAAACCTAAGAGCGAGACGCTCCAAACATAGCACATAACGCATGAAGTCATAAAAATATAGTGAGACGAAGGACGAACTGATGATTGTTGATGGAGAAGGGGATGCATGGGGGAATCCCCAAGCTTAGACGCTTGAGTCTCCTTGAATATTTATTGGGGATGCATGGGGGCATCCCCAAGCTTGAGCTCTTGACACTCTTGGATCTTCTTTCATCATCTTCCATCACACACTTGAAAACTCCCTTCATACATATCTCATCTTAAGCTGATTAGAGAGGTTAGTACCCTTAATAAATAATTTTTCCCACTGGATATAAAGATATTATTGAAGAGCTACTGTTTCTCAAGAGTTCCAAAAAGTTTTTGCAAAGGAAAAGCAAGCTTAAGGTTTGCAAAAGTTAGGAGAGACAAAACGTGGCAGAATCTGTGAAAAACAGAACAGAAGATAGTAAAAAACATTTTAGGGGCACTTCTTCAACTCAAATCAAAAAACTCAGAACATACGGAAGTTTCATAATTGTATAGATCATACTGTGTAAAAAATTCAGCTCAAAAAGGTGAACTGGGATTTTTCTGTAATTTTTCTGGTCACGTGGACAGAATCTGTTTTCTGGACAGCATGTCACAACTTTTACTTCCCTTGCCGTAAGAGGCTATAACTTGGCACAAAGCTGAAAAATAAAGATACAATGATGTTGCTACAGAAGTAACAATCATCCAGACACAAAAAAAGAAAAAAGAAAAACCTAAATTCGTTGCGGGCTGCCTCCCGAAAGCGCTTCTTTAAAGCCATTAGCTAGGCTTAAAGATTATGAAAGGTGCTCTCATAAGAATAAGAATTTTGAAGCAAAAGAGAGCATCCAGAAGAAAATATGAAACACATTTAAGCCTAACCCACTTTCTATGCATAGGCATATTGTAAGAAACAAAATCAAAGAAGCACAAAGTGACATGCATAGGAAGGTGGAACAAGAACAACTTCAAAACTTTCAACATGAAGAGAGGTGTTTTTGTAACATGGAAGTTTCTACAACCAAACGTTCCACTCTCAAAGTAATTTTCAGTAGCATCATGAACAACATCAAGAATATAACTATCACATAAATCATGTTGTTCATGACCTACAAGCACACGTGTATTATTTTTAACACGGTTTTTAGGATGATAAGATAGATGCATCCCATCACATTGAGCTTTGATAAGAGCAAAATTCTCCGGAATAGTTGGAGATTTCGAAAGGATAATAGGGAAATCAAGTGTGGGTGCAACAACAATAATTCCATGCTTAACATAAGGAACTATAGCAAGTTCATCTTCGTAGGCATCATCCATAATGGCATCATGGCCATCAACAAAGCAAGTATCAAAATCATCAGAAAGGGAAGTATCAAGTGAGTCCTCGGAATCATAAGATTCCTCTTCATAGCAATCATTAGCCTCTTCTTGGGCAGCAAGCATTCTATTTTTAAAATCCTCAATATAAGCATTGGAAGTATAATTCTCGAAGCAATAAGCAAGAACTGCAAAGTTTTCAGACTCGAAAATAGTATCGTGATACTTTTCAATCAAAGAAGCAATCTCATAGGCACCTTTAAAAGCAAGAAACTCTTCAATCTTTTCAACATCAAAGTAATCATAAACACCTTTAGCATAAGAAGATAAGATATCATTTTCATTAAACTCACATTGGAAAGGGAGGTGTTTATGATCTATATTAGATCAGCAAGTAAAATCATAAATGTGGCAGAAAAGTTTAGCATGGCAATAAGAAGTTTGTATTTGGTCCCATAAGTTTTTCCCTTTCTCAGATAGGCGCTGCCGCGTATAATGAGCATGCTCATCCAATGATTTACCCTCAACCAAGTCGGTTGGGTTTTTAGCGCGAGCACAAATTGATCGAAGACGATCCAAGTGAAACATGTCCATCCTTCCATATTTGGGTGGTTCAGCACCCATGGTAAAGATAGCATCAACAAGCAAGGTAATATGTATCATTGGTATTTTTGATAAGGGACACAAAGATAAAAACTGAAAGGTAAACTAACAAGACTAAAAAACAAAGGTAGAGGGTAGTGTGCAACTCCCCTATCTTAGCACTCGGAGTCCCCGGCAACGGCGCCAGAAAACTTGCTTGATGGCTTCTCGCCCCTTCGTTGGTTACCCCAAGTGGAAGGTTGAGATGTAGTGCAGCAGCAGTTTTCCCTCGGTGAAGATACCAAGGTTTGTCTCCAGCAGGACTCTAGAGATGATAAGTAGGTGCCAGCGGCGCAACTAATGCGGACCTGCACACAGACACAGATAACTTTTTTCCCAACGAAGTTCAGAGAGGTTGTCAATCTCTCCGGTCTTTTTGTTTACAAAGGATAAACGAACAGGATAATGATAGCAAATAAAAGCAGTAAAGTAAATGTAGCGTGGAAACAGTGATAAGGATATGGACCGGGATACGTGATGTTCGCTAGTGATGTCTCTCTCCCAAAAGACGATAAAATTGCTATGCAAGGTAAACAAATTACAGAAAGGCAATTGACAGGATTATGAACGCACCGCAATGCTAACTAAGCTACAAAAGAAAGGAAGAGGCTCAAAAGCACGGGAAGTACGCCAACATAAGTAGACCGTAATCCAACTGCATCTACTACTAATCATCCACCTTGAGATATCTATCCAGAACATCTCGCTGGTATTAAGTTGCGAGCCCCACCCAAAGTGTAAACCCAAAGCAACAGACAACTGCATTAAAAAGAACTCTGCGTAAAGTAAACAATCCTTGTAACCACGGTTACAAGCACCGTTGTTTTCCCCCTTGTGGCAACAGCACATCCCCTAGACTCATGTTTCTGTCACTCAAGCATGTCATCGTGGGGGGGGCATGAACCCACAATCTAGCACAACGTTCCCTCTTGGAGTCACTACCTACTACTTGGCCAAAGCAATAAACAGCAACGGAGAACATGCAAGAATTACTTAGGAACAAAAATATAAGAGATAAAAACCAAATATATTACTCTATCACAATCTGAACATAATCTTATAATCCATCAGATCCTATCAAACTCAACATAGCAATAGCAGAAATATTACAAAGGTGCCTCGATCATGTAGGGCAGCTCACGAGGTCTAAACAATGAAGATCAAAGAGGGGAGGAGAACATCACATAGCTACTGATCACGGACCCATGGTCCAAGGAAAACTACTCACGAGACATCCGGGGAGCATCCATGGTGGAGAGGAGACTCCCAGAGGTCAATCCTCCCTCCGGCAGGGTGCCGGGAAGAGGTCTTCTGGTGCTCCCGATCTTGGAAGCGCGGCGGCCGCGGAACAGAGGCGAGTTCGCGGAATAGGTTTATGCTTCTGGAGTTTTCCCGTGACGGGGGATAAATAGGCGAAGGGGGGCAGCCAGAGGTGGACCAGGGGCCCCAGGCGCCCCCCCTGGCGCGGCTAGGGGTGGGGCCGCGCCGGGTGGCCGCCTGGGCCCCCCTGCCTCCCCTATGGCCCCTCCCGGGTTCTTCTCGAAGCTTCCTGTATGCTGATTTTTCCTGTATTTTTCCAGGAATTTTTCTGGCACTTTTTATATGGGGGAAAACTGAAATAGAAAAACAGCAGAAAACAGGAACTGGCACTGGGGTGCACTGAGTTAATAGGTTAGTCCAAATATGATCAAAAGTATATGAAAGTGTATCTAGATCATAGCAATATCACACAAAACATGCATGGAGCAAGCAGAAATTATAGATCCGTTTTGGACGTATCAACCACTCCGGGCGTTCTTCGTCCTTGGAATTCGCTGAAGGATGACGCTCGCGAAGGTTCGTGTAAGTCCGTTTACTTGCGAATGAAGGCCGTTGAGCGGGAGATTGTTCGATTGAAGGGATCCGTAGCCGTTCAGCGTACTCGGCGCGAGCGTTCCGAGGCCGTGGTTGAGAGCCTTGCTTCGTGGGTGGTGAAGTTGTCCGACCTCCTGCGGGGTGAGTTTCGCCTCTGCTTGGTTGCTCGATTCCGCTTAGTAGGTTTTTCCGTCTCTGTCTTGATCATGGTTTTTGACTTTTGAAGTGCTGGCGGGGCGATGTCGGGATGAAGAGAGGGTCGTTCAGTCGGAGATGTCACGACTTGATGATCCCAGAGTGCAGGGGAGCAATCCCTTTTGGGAGGATGGGGCTCGTGCTCGAGCGTTTGCTTTGCTTCGTCTCCGAGTTGAGCGGGTGCCGGATGCTCTCAAATACTGCCAGCGGGTATTGGGTGGTATCCATGGTGAGTTCTATCCGCTGGAGGTGGTTCCTTCGTCCCTTGAGAGGCTCTGTCGCGTATTTTCTCAGCCTGCCGAGTTACGTCGAGTGATGGATCATCAAATTCATGCTGGAGCCCGAGCTGCTTTGGGTTTGGTCCATAGTCATTGGCCGGGGGTAGATTTTGCTCAGGTGGTGGCGGGTCCTCCAGGTGGTAGGGATCATCCGATGAATGAGCACTACGTGGCTGTAGATAAACCTGCGCGCCAGGTTGTGAGGCTAGTGTGCGAAGAGAATGACCGCCATCTGGGTGCACTTATTAAGGCGAAGTTGGAGCCTAAAGATTAGGTGCTTCCCTTCGTTGTATATGCTTCTTCTTGGTGGTATATATTCCATGTTGTCTTGCATTTTTCACAGGGGGTCGTCTGCGTTGTAGTTGCGGGGGACGTTCCGGAGGGTTGCCGCGGCAAGCCCCCGAGTGTAAAAGTTTTTATGTGTCGCGGTTGCAAAGGGCGCCTCGGGGGGTGGCTGCTTCAGCGAGCCCCCGAGTGCCAAGTTAATGTGCCGCGATTGCGGAGGACAACTCGGGGGGTGGCTGCTTTGGCGAGCCCCCGAGTGCCATGTTAATGTGCCGTGGTTGCGGAGGACGACTCGGGGGGTGGCTGCTTCGGCGAGCCCCCGAGTGCCAAGTTAATGTGCCGCGATTGCGGAGGATAACTCGGGGGGTGGCTGCTTCGGCGAGCCCCCGAGTGCCAAGTGAATGTGCCGCGATTGCGGAGGACGACTCGGGGGGTGGTTTCTTCGGCGAGCCCCCGAGTGCTCATAGATTTTGGAAAAAATATTTATGTAATACTTTTCCTGCTGTCTCTTACAAAGAGTGAGGGGGGGTTCTGTTGAAGACAGATCCCTTTTGCTTGGAACGGTGATGTAGTGGCCTTAAGGGCCTGGTAGCTTTGTCTCCGCGTGCCTGGGTTCTTCGGACGATGTTCCTTTCCTTCTACGGGAGCGCTTCTTCTGCGAGTCCCGTGGTCCTGCTGCCTTGGTGGGCTACGAAGGCTTCTGCTATCTTGTGGAATTCCTTGTCGCAGTGGTCGGATCTGACGAAACTGCCGCTGATTGTGATGACCCCGTGTGGGCCTGGCATCTTCAGCTTGAGGTAGGCGTAATGGGGTACGACCATGAAGCGAGCGAAAGTTGGTCGCCCGAGGATTGCGTGGTATTGCGACTTCCATTCGACCACTTCAAAGTCCAGCGTTTCCTTGCGGAAGTTTGTTGCGTTGCCGAAGACTACCTCCAGGCTTATCCTCTCGAGGGGGTAGACTGCTTTTCCTGGTACGATCCCTTGGAAGGTTGTGCCTGAGGACTTGAGTGCATTGTTTTGTATGAGCATGTCGTGAAGTGTTCGGGTGAAGATGATGTTGATTCCACTGCCGCCGTCCATGAATACTCGCGACATGTCGTAATTTCCGATTCTGGCCTCGAGTACTAGCGCGGCGTGCCTTGGTCGGGGAATGACTGGCGGGTGGTCGTCCCGGGAGAAAGCGATCTCTGTCTCCGACCCGCGTAGGTATTCTGGGACGGCCGGGTGTGCGGAGGTTGCCAGGAAGACTTGTCTGGTGACTTGTTTCTGCTGCCTGTTGGAAGGCCTGCCTTCTTGTATCATGTAGATCCTCCCATGGGCTTCTGGGTACTGGTCTTATTCTTCTGGTGTCCTTTGCCGTTCCTGGATGGCGACCACCTGTCTTGTTGGCAGAGGGGGGGGGGGCTGGTGGCGCGTTGTGGGCGACTGGCCCGACTGCTATGCTTGCGAGTGGTCGTACTGTTGCGGCCGCAGAGCGGTTTTTCTCCTCGGCCAACTCGTTGAAGCTTCTGCAATTCCTGAGGGTGTGGGACGATCTGAGCTACCCTCGCTCGTTTCTGAATCCGTGTATAGAACACGGTCCGTCGAGTTGTTCTTTGGCGGAGAGGAATGCGCGAGTGCCGTCGCGCGGCTGCCTTGTCCTCCATTCTCGTTTCTGAGCCTGGGGCTCGTCTTCTGGGTTGTCTCTTCGTTGTGGTCTGTTGTCATCGCGGTGCCTGCCGTTCCGATCGTCCGAGAAACCGGTGGCGACCATGTCAGGTCCTCTGTCGTCGTAGAAGTTCCGTCTGGGTCACTTCCTTTTTCTGTCGGCTCCTCTATCTCCGTTGTAGTCATAGTCGTACTCTGATCGTACAGTTTGGGTTTCTGTTTCATTACGAACAGAATCTTCTCCGTCCGCCCAGCTGTTGGCTAGTTCTAACAGACGTGCGAGTGTTCGGACTTTCATCTGTCCGAGCTGCTCCTTGAATTCAACGCGCTGTAGGCCTCGTCTGAACGCGTCGATCACACTTTCGTCCGAGATGTCTTCTGCTAAATTCTTGAGTATCGTCCATCGCTGGATGTATGCTCGCAAGGTCTCCCTCGTTCCTTGTTTGAATGCCCGTAGTTCCTCGAGTGAGGCTGGTCGCTTGTATGTGGATTTGAAGTTTTCTATGAAGGCTCCTCGGAACTGGTTCCAGGAGCTGATGGATCCGCGCCGGAGATTCTTCAGCCAATGTCGAGCGGAGCTCTCGAGCATGAGCTGCACGTACTGCATTGCCGTGACGTTGGTTCCTCTCTGAAACTTGACTGCTGTTAGGTAGTCTTCGAGCCATGCCTCCGGCTCCTTGAGTCCGTTGTACTTTAGTGTCGTGGAGTTCAGTTTGAACCCGTTTGGCATTCGCGTCTCACGTATGGCACGTGTGAAGCATAGTGCTCCACATGGCTCGATTTCCTCGTTGGAAGCCTCTTCATCTGAGTACTCCTCGCATGTTGCGCGTCTTAGACTGCTGCGGTTGACTCTGTTCTGTGTGATGTCATCTCGCGCATCTCGTCGAGTGCTACGGCGCCTGTTTTTGTCGTCGCTGTCATGCTTCTTGTACCTGTCGGAGCGCCTGTGCCTTTCGTCGTCGTCGTCTGGTGAACTGGGGTCCCTGTCCGGTGTCCGCTCGCGAGTCTGCCGTTTTGTACTGGATTTATTAGGCACCGAGGCATCGATGGCGTCCTTCATTATCTGCAAAGCAATGGAAGTGTAGCGATCCGTCTTGCCCTTTCTGTTTTTCTGGGCACGGGACAGGTAGTCCTGGGCGCTCATGAGTGCTTCCGCCGGAGTGAGGGGCTCTTCTTCGTCGTCATCTTCCTCTAATCTGAAGTCGTCTTCGAGTTTCCGCACCACTCTCACCCTTTCTGTCTTCCGCATATTGTTGAGTTTCGATCTGTTGCGGGTGGGGGAGTCGCGACCTGGTGAGTCACTTCTGGGAGGTTGTTTATGACTGCTTTTCTTTTCGAGTTCCTCTTTCTCTTGCTGGGTTAGCTCGCCCGCTAGCTTGTTGTATGCCCTTAACTCGTCCCTTGAGGCATCTGGTGGTAGTAGCCTGCCGCGGGCGACTGCTTCCTTTACCATTGCCATTGATTCCTTGGACAAGTATATTTTTTCTTTGGGTGGTTCGTCTGCCGTTGCAACCGGGGTTTGCTGCCTGCTGCGTGATGGCTGGCTGCCTTGGCCGGGTGCTTGCTGCTTGCTGCTTGGCGGCTGACTGCTTTTTTGATTGCTGGGTCCTTGTTCCACCGGGACTTTCCTTGGTATGGACCCCGATTCTCCTAGCTGTACGACCATCTGACTGGTGTTGCCGGGACCTGCCGCCCTGCTGGTGGTTGGGGTGTCTTGACGAGTGCCCGGGTCGTCGACTCGTCCGTTGTTACCTGACGCTGGTGCGCCAACTTCTTCCATGAACACCTGCGATGGTGTCCTTGCTGCCTCCTTGCTGATACGTGTGATGGTGCTTCTCCATGTTGGGCCTCCACTCGAGCGGTCGCGAGTGGCGTGGATCTTTGAGTTGGGTGGGTAGCTACGGCTGCGAGATAGGTTGGCCGTGCGGGCGGTGTCCGCTCCGGTCTCTGCTGTAGGTGTTGTCGTGGGTGCGCGGGTGCCGTCGGTGAGGCGAAGAGTCCCCCAAGGGTTGATGTAGATCTAATACGCTCCGAAGATCAGATTGACGCCGGAGTGTAGATCGGAAAAGACTGGCTGGAGGGCCGGGAGGTGGGCCGTGAATCCAAGGGACTCAAACAGATTAGATCTTGCCGGAGCCGCCGAGTCGATGAGTGCTGATGATGATGAGGCCGCCGAGATCGCGTTCCCAACCTGCGCGGTTCCCACAGGCGGCGCCAATTGATGGGGATCAACCCCGGCAAGTCCCATGGTCAGGGAACCTGGGTTAGTCATGAGAGGCACAGGTTGGACGATAGCTCGTCGGCAAACAGGAGGACACGTTCCTGCTCGATATTATTGATGAGGGAGATGCGATTACAGTGGATGCCAAGGCTGGAGTGCTCAAGGCTAGAGTTACAGATGATACTAGTCCCCTTTGGCGTCGCCCCTTCTAGCCCTTATGTACCGGGCTAGGTCTCGGGGATTTCATCGACGTTTACAGGTAAGCACTACAGGAAACAGGAGTTTTGCCGTCAGCCAAAGCTGACGGCAAACTTATGAAAAGCTGACGGCAAAGGCTTTGCCGTCAGCTCCACGACGGCAAACCTGTTGTCAGCTCGTCAGTCGGCAGTGAGCTGCTTTGCCGTTAGCTCAAGATCGACCGAAGGCAAAGCCTTTGCCGTCAGCCTTTTTGTACTGGCTGACGGCAAAGCCGCTCGTACGGCTAGCTCTGACTTAACCCCCGTGGGCTGAGTTAACGGCGTGCATTGCCGTCAGCTAGCCGTCTGGCTGACGGCAAAGCCCTTGCCTGGGACCACATGTCAGCAGTTTGCCGTCAGCCAACCTACTCTTTGCCGTCAGCCGGTTGAAGGCCGACGGCAAAGCCGTGACCAAATGGTCACTGCCACAGCCCAGATTGCACAGGCTGCCGCCACGTGTCCGCTTTGCCGTCAGCTTGCTAACGGCAACGTCTTTGCCGTCAGCAAAGCTCTCTGTATCTTTCTTTTTAATTTGTTTTTCTTTAATTCCCTGCATATAAACAATAATATATATATATATATATATGTACAGAATGCCATCCACAAGTCATATACACAATCATAATGCTATCCACAAGTCACGTATACAAAAGAAGCCATCCACAAGTCATATATACAAAAAGAAGCCATCCACAAGTCATATAAACAAAAAGAAGCCATCTCCATGTTTAAGAAAGCAAGTCATCTCCATGTTTAAAACAGCAAACCATCTCCAAGTTTAAAACAACAAGTCATCATATATACAAAAGGAAAGTGCCCAACATTATATACATCTACAAGTCATCTCCATCCTAACATACTATATCTACAACAAAGAAGCATCCATCCATGCATAAAGGCAAATCTGCAAAATGAAAACATAATCATATGTTACATACGGAAAAGAAGAAATCCAAAATGATGAAAAGATGAAAATAAAAAGGAAAAAGAAGAACAAGGAGAAGAAGAGTAAGGAGAAGAAGTGGAAGAATAAGAATAAGATGAAAGGAAGAAGAGAAGATGGAGAAAAAGGAAGAAGAGAAAAAGTAAGAATAAGAAGAACATTTCTTCTTTTACTTTCTTTTTCACCTGTTTCTTCTTCACTTATTTCTTTTCCTCCTATCCTTCTTCTTATTCTACAATACTTGTTCTTCTTAGACCTCAAGAGCTAAATATATCTCATTTTAGATCTAACTAAGTCATTAATTCATTTTTGAGCTTTATATGAGTAGTATAAGTCATTTTTAGGTTTATAAGCCACTTAAGCTAGTAAATTCATTATAGAGCTTTTATAAGACAAGTATAAGTCATTGTTGAACTTAATAAGCTTATAAAATCTAATTTGAGCTTTAAAAGCTTATAAAGCCAAGTTTGAGCTTTATAAGCTTATAAAGTCACTATTGAGCTTTTAGAAGCCAAGTACAACTCAATTTTCATCGAACTACGCTATTAACATCATTTTTCAGCTTTATGAGCTTATGAAGTCATTGAGGAGCTATTATAAGCCAAGTATAAGTCATTTTTAGGTTTACAAGCTTATAAAGCCAAGTATAAGTTTTATAAGCTTATATAGTCATTTTTTAGCTTTTATAAGCCAAGAATAAGTAAATATTTATGTAACTAAGCTATTACTACCATTATTGAGCTTTATGAGCATATAAAGTCATTGATGAGCTTTATGTAACTTACCGGAGGCCACCTCAAGGCTGAGAAGCGCCGCCACATGGGTTGCTCGGGGATTCACTAGGAGATTCTTGTGGGTTGTGAGATGCAGCTCCGGAATTATGCTGCAACAAAGGATGAGTTGCAATGTGGTAAGCATGATGACACTTGATGGCATAAGACCGTGATATATTGATCATTGAAAGAAACTTACCGTTCCGGGAGGAGAAACGATAGGCGTCGGCATCGGTGGAGGGGTAAGACCTTGCTTCTCCCACATACTCTGCGAGTTAGTTTTTGAGGACTCGAGCATATTAGCAAGTGAACCAAACATATGCATATGCATTCTTGGCGGATATATGCAAAAGTAGTAACTTACCGAGAAGAGGTCGTAGATGGCCTTCGTCTGGGCATTATTGCGTGCCCTCTCCTCCTCGAGTATCCTCTGGGTCCTCTCCTCCGCAAGCCGGTCCCTCTCCGCAAGATGCTCCGACAACATCTCTTGTGTCGCTTGTCTCTCCCTCTGAATGGCGTCCTGCGAACACTCAACAATATAGCAATTATTGTCATCATCACTACGTAGTCTAAAGAACGGAAAGAAAAATTGAGACAAAGTTATACCTGGATAGCAATGTCCACTGGCCGCGGGCGAGGTCGTACAGCAGGAGCGGAGCTCGTTTGCCTCGCCTTGATCTGAGGTAGAGTCTCCGGGAAATGTACGAAGCCATTGCACATGGAGGTGCTGCCATGATGCTTACCGCCACTAGAAATCATCAAGGCCTCCGGATCCATCTCCTCCTCGCTCGGGTCAAACTGAGGACCGCATAGCTCTTTCGCCACCTCAGAATAGGCCATCATCTTCTGGTAGGCTGCAGCGCTGGTGTACGCCTCAATGAAAAGAAAAGAAAAGGCATGATGAAAGGACATGAAACTTAAAACAAAAAGGCACATACCCATTTTTTTGCGTACTCGTTGACGTTGAGATTGCCTTGGTGGTGTGCCACACCTACCATTTGTGCACGCCTAGCCTTGGCGCTTTTGTGGGTGGACAGCCAGGCATCACTGAGCCATTTTTCCACTATCGCCTCAAAGCAATCCATCTTATTTGCACACCATCTCGGGGGCGCCTATGAATTAATAATCTTATAAAGTCATTGAATATCTTTTTTAAGCCAATTACAAGTCAAGTTTAATGTAACTAAGCTATTATTATCATTTTTTAGTTTTACAAGCTTATAGAGCCAAGTTTGACCTTTATAAATTTATAAAGCCAAGTTTGACACTTATAAGCTTATAAAGCCAAGTTTGAGCTTCATAAGCTTATAAAGAAAAGTTTGACACTTCTTAAGAAAAGTTAGTAATTTACCTCCAAGTATTCTTCCTTCTTAAGGAAAACTTTTCTACACTTCTTCTTGACCTTCTTCACGCCCTTCTTGGCGTACCAATCTCGAACACACTGAACACGCATCTCGTGCCTAGTGTTCGTGAGTAGCCTCACTATCTCCTTCTCGAGATGCTTCTGGGCCGCCGGCTCCATCCCCTCCTCAACCCTATAGTAGCACTGAAAAATGCATCGAACATATGAAAAGATGAGTGAAATGATTCCAACACTAATAAATGATTGCAATGCTTAGAATACTTACCCAAAAAGTAGCCACCACCATGTCAGCTTTGGTACGTCATTCAACGTTGTTGATGCGTTCATCTGGCGGGGCCGAGGCGGCTTTGTAGTGTGGCCAAGTGAGGCCGGGCTCAGGAACCCTACCCTCAACAGGCAACTGGACTAGCCCGGGGAACTGCTCCTCAAGCACGGCACCAAGGAGGCAGTTCGGATTCCGAGCACCTTCCGGGTAACTCCACGCCCTGCAAAATAAGAACACAAAGACATTAGTTCTTGTTGGACCATATGTACACGTCTAATTCCATCTCTTTGCCATGTCATTTGTTTTGCTGTTTCTTCAAGCATGTAAAGCCGTTGAAGTCTTGGTATGATCTGTAGGTACCGAAGAATGTTTACGGGTATTTTGCTCTGCGTCTTCTCACCAAGACCGTTGTCTAAGACAATATACCTGGAGGACCTGCAGCGTGGACAATAATTATCATCCGCATACTCATGCCTAAATAAGACGCATCCTTTCTCACAAGCATGTATCCGCTCGATGGGCATCTTCAGTGCACCGAGTATTTTGTCTGAGTGGTATAGGTTTGCAGGCATAATTTGACCGTCCGGTAGAAAGCGCTCGAATAAGGTCATCATCGCATCATAGCACTCACTGGACAAGTTGAATTGTGCCTTAAGAGCCATTGTTTGTGCGATGACATCTAGTTGACAAAGCTTGGTGTGCGCATGCAATGGGAGTTTTGAAGACTCTAGCATGGCATAAAAGGCCTTGGCAGTTTCCTCCGGTTCTTCATCCTCAAGACGAGCATCGTTGTAGTCATTGACCATGTCTTCGATCCCTGTACCACAATCCTCAATGCGCTGACGCACTACCTCATGTCTGTCACGTTGGGCCGACTCGCCATGAAATGACCACAACGTATAATCAGGCATGAAACCACGTATTTGCAGGTGTTTACCCATTACATCCTTTGTCTATTGTGAATAGTTCTTACATCTAGTGCAGGGGCACCATGTTCTTGGTTGGCCAGCACTAAATGCAACCTCTAGGAACTCCTCGGTCTTGGTCAACCATTCCTTAGTCATATTTTTTTGACTAGGGTGACCGGTGTACATCCACGCATGATCATTCATTCTGGCTAGCTAGCTAGTACAAATTAACACCAGAAGGCATATAATTAATTACGGTGATACGGCATGTGCACACTAGGTAATAGGTAAAGATAGGTCCTAATCCCACCGGAGTATGTGCAGATTGGATTCATTTCCCCATGCTCTCCTCCCGATCCGACGCAAAATTTCGACAGCACCTCCCCGCTGTTCTCCTGATACACGTCTCAGCATAAACCGAGAGGATGTGTACCCGGAGAACAACAAGGTGGCGCCGACGAAATCCTGCGTCCGATCCGGAGGAGAGCATATATGGGGAAATGAATCCAATCGACACATACTCGGGCTATCCATGGATAACGTTGGACAATTCGAAAGAATTCAATTATAAATATGCAAATGAATGCATATTTATAAATGGAATCTTTCGAACGGGAGACGCATATGGGTTACGCAATGGAACCTTACATCTAAATTTTAACTCGATATGGGAAAGCGGTGGGCTGAACCAAAGTCGGGCCATAAACCACGGAGCAAAGGGCATAACCAAACAGAAACTTAGCTAGGATGCTACAAAATCTTAACCACTAAATAAAATACTAATTCTTTTTTTCTATCTTTCTTTATCTCTTTTCCATTCCTTTCATTTTACTTTTCCTTCCTTTTCAAATATGTTATTTCAATTCTACTTCTTTTCTTCTTTCCTCTACTTCTCTTTTATTTTCTCTTCCTAATGTCTCTCATTCTCTTCATATTTTCTCTACTTCTCTCTTCTTTCTATTCCTAATTTCTTTTTTCTCTTCTCTTTTCTCTACTTCTGTCTTCTTTCTTCACAAATATTTTCTTTCATATTTTTCTCTACTTTCATTAGCTAGCTAATATAACAACTAACAAATAATAGTTTTCCTAATCTAACTAAAATCTAACAACTAACTAACTAAAATATATAGAAACTAACTACTTGTAGAAAAGACTAGCTTTCCTAAGCCAACTAAAATCTAAGTAATATAACAACTAAAAACTATTAGGTAGCTATTTTTTCCTAAGCTAAGTAATATAACAACTAACTACTTTCCTAAGCTATTTTTTATTTTTCTTAGCTAGGTAATATAACTACTAACTACTTTATTTTTATTAGTTGTATAGTTTTTATTAGTTGCATTGTTCTAACAATAAATAAAATTGATAA
This sequence comes from Bromus sterilis, assembly GCA_950022295.1. Taxonomy (NCBI): domain Eukaryota; kingdom Viridiplantae; phylum Streptophyta; class Magnoliopsida; order Poales; family Poaceae; genus Bromus; species Bromus sterilis. The sequence continues at coordinate 121,662,132 of OX465601.1, read as the reverse complement.
AGAACAAAAAACAGAGAAAAGAGAGATAGGGGGAGCTCACCTGCAGATCTGGTGGAGGTGGTCAAGCCCAACGGCGAAGAGTTGCAACAGGAGCTTCCAGGGGCAGGGCGGAGGAGGTGGTGGTGGTAGCCGGCGAGGAGGCCACTGCCACCGGAGCCGAGGAGGAGGGGCAGGCGGCCGGCGAGGGAGGCGGCCGCGGCGGTGAAGTCGTGCAGAGGCCTCCTGGTCTTGCACGGGGGCTGGGCAGTGGCGGCGACGTCTTCCCGAGGCGCGGCGGGGCGACGTCTTGCACGGGGGCGGGGCGGAGAGGTGCTACACGGGGGCGGGGCGGCGGCGGTGAGGTCTTCCAAGGGGGTGGGGGTGGGGCCAACCGGGGTGGTGGTGGGTGGCGGCGGCGGCGGTGCGCGTCGAGGAGGAAGGTGTGGTGGAGTGTGGTGGAGTGGGGGTTAGGGTAAGCCCACGAGGGGGGTTATGGACCAGCTTTGCCGTCAGCCGGCTGACGGCAACGTCTGCCGTTAGGCTAAGCCGTCAGCTGGCTGACGGCAAACCTTGGCGCCGTTACATCGGGGCTGGAAGGGACACGTGGCCTGCGGGTGGCCATCAGCCGTCCTTTGCCGTCAGCTTTATTGGTTTTTGCCGTCAGCCAGTGGACGGCTTAGCCAAGGTTGACGGCATACCTGTCCTACGCCGTATGCTGAACGTTTGCCGTCAGCTTGGCCCAGGGCTGACGGCATAGGAGCCGTTGCCGTCAGCCCCGATAGAAAGCTGACGGCAAACTTTCAAGCTGACGGCAAAACTCTTGTTTCCTGTAGTGAAGCTTTCCTAACCCTAGCTTGCTCCGTACGGCAGGTATTCACACCTTCCTTGTGAGTCGCAGACTCCTACGTCGGTGCCAATTAGTGGGCCGGGGCTGTATCTTCATGGGCCTTCTGTCTGCAGGGACACCAGGTAGGCTTATCCGTAGGAGTCGTGGGGTCACCCCCTCGTCACCAAGGAAGCAAAGCTCATGACCTGGCACGCAGATCGAAAGAAGCTAAAAGATGATGACCCGAACTCGGATCCGGAAAAGGAGGGCATGCTGAGGCACCCTTCAGATGGTAGCCAATGGACTGCGTTGGACCTCGAATACCCAGATTTTGGGAAAGAACCAAGGAACCTCGGGATTGGTGTGAGCGCCGATGGAGTCAATCCATTTGGCGGCCAGAGCAGCACACACAGTACCTGGCCCGTTTTTGTATGCATATACAACCTTCCCCCTTGGAAGTGCATAAAGAAAAAGTACATAACAATGTGTATGCTAGTTCAAGGGCCGAAACAACCAGGTACGGACCTCAATATATATCTGCAGCTGTTGAAAGAGGAGCTAGAAACGTTATGGAAAGACGGAGTCAATACGTGGGACGCCGAGGCAAAAGAGTATTTCCCAATGAAAGCCACGGTGATCACGATGGTGCACGACTATCTCGGATACAGATATTTCTCAGGGCAGGTGGTCCAAGGATTCTGTGCATGTGATAACCCACAACTGCAGGGGATCGACATAGTCTTCGCGGGTAAGAATAACCCAATTTATAGATGCGACTCAAGGGGATCCAAAGAATACCCACAAGCTTTGACAGTGGAGTTGTCAATTCCACCGCACCTGAGATACACTTACTTGCAACAAGATATTAATAGTAACTGCGATATGGAAGTGATGGTGGCAACGAAAATAGTGGTGGTGAAATAGCGACAGCAAAACAACAAAAGTAAACAACTAGTAACCAGCAGAATTAAAACACTGTAGGCTAGGGAGATGGATGGTTGGGCACTGCATGGATAAGATACATCATGTATTCAACTTGGGGCAAGGCACACAGAAAAGCAATAATCATCTAGGCATAAATCAAACATCAGGCATGTATCCCACAGGTAGTTGTAAGTGCTTGCAATAAGAACTTGCACAACATCTTTTGTCCTACCATCCCGCTACGAACGGGGCCAAAAGGAACTTATGGGGATTAAGGTGCTCCTATCAAAGAGCACCGGAACAAAGCATTAACAATCAATGGATACAAGGAATCCTCAAATTATATTCCATCCCCTTTGGTGTCCCAAGCTGTCACCTTTGGGATCGCCGTTTCCGGACTATAACAAGTGCATACAACTTGTAGATAGGATCAAGAACACAAATATATTCATGCAAACACATAGAGTTCAGATCTGAAAACATGGCACTCGGGCCCAAAGTGACAAGCATTAAGAGCAACAAGTTGAAGCAAAGATGATAAACACCAATCTAGATGATAGGCAACATGCCCCCAACAATCTGATAAACTATTACATGATCTAGCTAGGGATGGAAATGGGTCGGGTTTGGTACGGGTGGAGCTGGTCCAAATCCAACCCATGACCCATCTTCCTACCCTCTGCCCATCCACCAAGGTATCCATGTGCACACCTTGTGCCCATTCCCAAACCCATTGGATACCCATATACCCATGGATCTCCATGGGCATAGAAAAATCCGCATGAAGCCTTCCCAAAGATCAAACTAACTCATCATCGATTCATCGTTCATTCACTAATGACAACAAATGCTACAAGTATAAGGCAAGTACACTTTTCAAACATCATAACCGAAGTAGTAAAATAGTCTCATAGTAGAACCATTGTATTAAAATCTTATTACATCATAACCAAAGTTGTAACTTGGGGTTGAGGGGGATGGGGGAACATGGGCCGGTCTTTGACCTTCTATGACTACGAGTGGCTTGGGGGTTGGATGTTTGCTTAGTTTAGTTTCACTTACATATGTCCCCACCTATCATATGGGTATCCATGGATATCCATGGAGCAGAAATTATAACCGTGCCCAACCCGACTATTTGTGGGTATCCATATCCACGAATCCATGGGTAGGAATGTGCTTCATACCCTTGCCCTACTTGGTCGGGTATCCATGGGTATCCAGATCCATGGATAAAATTGCCATCCCTAGATCTAGCTCATCCAATCCCTACCATCCCCTTTGCCTACAACAGGGAATTACTCACACATGGATGGAGAAGTCATGGAGGGAGGATGGAGTGGTGATGATGATGACGATGGCGATGATCTCCCCTCACCGGAGGCCAAAACATCCTCCAGATTATCCCTCCCGGAGAAGAATAGAGGGTGGAGGCGGCTCCGCGACGAGAATTGGGAAATCGACTTCTGTTTCGGTGTTTTTCCGTCACGGGAATAAATAGGGGCCTCGGTAGGGCACCAGAGGAGGGGGGAGGCCCCCAGGCGGCCAGAGGGCGTGACCCCACCCCTGGCCGCGCCAGGGGGGCGCCTGGGCCCCCCTTGGATGCCCTTCGGCCCCACTTCTGGCACAATGGTCCCTCGGGTGCGTGTATTTTCTGTGATTTTTCCTGGAATTTTCTGAGACACCTGAAAATCCATTTTCCTGCACACTATAAAACCATACAGACAGCTCTGCTGAAAACATCGTTAGTCCGGGTTAGTTTCGTCCAAATCATGCAAGAATGAGGGCAAAACAATAGCAAACGTGTTTGGAAAAGTAGATATGTTTGAGACGTATCAACTCCCCCAAGATTAGCATATTGCTTGTCCTCAAACAATTCAGTTCAACGGACGGAACGCGACAAAGAAAACTTTGACAAACTTTTTTCCTTCATTAAATGTATATAAGCATGTACTATGAAAAGAGTCTAGAAGGTATTGAAACAATGCTACAAGTACAATGCACGAAGTAATCCTTCTTTCATGTGATCAATCACAAACAACTAAAAGTAAATAATACGTTACTGAAAATCAAGACATGATTACAATGCACATAGCTTGAACATAATAGAGTGGTATCTCGATAGCCTCCATGAGTGAAGCAAAACATAAATGCAGAGACTCCTCCGGATTTTTAAAGGAGACAAGAACTAAGAACTTCAGAATAAATAGTACCACAATCATGGAGAAGACAATGTAATACTTTGGGACAATGCACATTACACTCAAAATGACAATTATGCTCTCATAGTTGGTGCTTTAAAGAAAGAACGTGGAGACTCTCGAACCGTGGAGTTTGATGGCAAGGTTGAAAATCCGTGGCTGGAAGCAAAGACTAAACATGTATCAGAGCTCTTGGTTTTAAAAAACAGAGATAATTTTTTTTGGGAGGTGCATGATTCGTCAACGAATGCTAGTAGACAATTCAATCACCTCTTACGCTAGACATGTTTCGAGGAAAGGCTCCCAAGATGGGGACAATCACATCCCCTTAATATCCTTTGTTTATCACTACCAAAGTTTTCTGATTTCTCATAAACAAAGCGTGAATGAGGGTTTGTTGGTTGTGATTATCTTTTGTGAGCTGGACGCACTCATGCCAGTCCCTCCTCGTATTAGGGGTTTGCATATTAGACATGCAATCCCGGAATAAAACATGTCTAGCATAAGAAGGTCATGAATTACCTACTACTTCCTCATGAGCTAAAGCAGAGGCACAACACAAGAGTGTATTTGAATAATTTCGAGATGGTACAAGAAAGTCTTCGTTAGGATGGTCGATAAATACCACATAGGAAGGTATGGTGGACTCATATGGAAAAAACTGGTTTCAAGGATTTTGGATGCACAAGCAGAATTCTTCTTAGTGCGAGCGAAGGCTAGCAAAATACTGGGAAGCGACCAACTAGAGAGCAATAACAGTCATAATCATGCAGAGCGACAAAGTAACATTGAATTGGGCATGAGAATGATATAACTATACTGAAATTCAAAGATCATCAAGGCATAGCAGACTTTTTAGTCTTAAACATGTGTAAGCATGTGCCAAGTCAATCCAAGAATTCTCCAAAGGGAAATACCACTTCAGTATGCCAAACCATGAACAATGCAATTCATGTAAATCATTTCAACAACTAATGTTCAAGATATCGCTTATCGTTAACTTATCGGTCGAGCTTCGATAAGGGATAAATCGGCTTATCGGCCGATTTATCGTTTATATCAGTCGATCATTTATCGGCAAGTTTTTTTTAACTCATGTCTTTCTAAGAGAAATTATATAAAATATGCTATATTAACTATTACATACATGACAAATAAGTGATCTCAGCATTCATAATATGCTGAAAGGATCGATACGGTCAACTAGAGGGGGGGTGAATAGGTGACTAACAAATTTATGCTTTATTACCAATTTTTAGGGTTAATAGGATAAATAAAATTCTCTAGATGTGCACTAGATGAATCAACCCTAGGTGGCAAGCAAGCTTAAGACAAGTAGGCTAGGCAACAAATACAATAGCAAGCAACCAAGCATACAAGGTTAGAAACAAGTAAAGTGCGGAAAGGGATAAACCACAAGTGACACGGAGACGCGGAGATTTGGTTGACCGAAGTTCACACTCTTTTGAGGGAGTGCTAATCTCCGTTTGGAGCGGTGCTCAAGATTGAGAGCGCTACCAACAACGTAGCTCACCGTATTCTCCTTTTCGAGTCACCCCCAACGGATGAGCCTCGAATCACTCGAGGTTGGTCTTGAAGGCGACCACCACACCTTTAGAAACTTCCCGGAGCACACCACAAGCAAGGAAGCTTCCAGGGCGGACACCTAGCCGCCTAGGAGCCAAAGCTCCAAGAGTAAAAAGTCAACGGTGATGAAATCTTGCGGGGAACACAAATCGGTTTGGTGGAAGTGTAGATCGGGCCTTGCTCTCCCACATCCCAAAGTATCAACAAGTTTGGGTGAAGAAAATGGGAGGAATAAGCAAAATGGAGTTCTTAGAAATGGAGGCTCAAGCAAGGGGAAAGGGTTAGAGTTGGAGGAGGAAGAAGGAGGCCTTTTATAGTGGGAGGGAGGAGGGGACATTTGTAAGGCCCGATATGCGGTACTGTTCCAGATCTAGGTGTTTCCACCCAGATCCGGGGACGAAGCCCATATCGGTCCCACCGCGACATATGACAAGGTCATATGCCCCGGATTTCGAACATGATATCACAACATTACAGATACAAGGATACAACATCTCATACAATCGGCATACAACTGCCTCAAATACAATACAACAGCGGAAGATACATGTCTGAGTACAGACTACAATCAAATGCCTAGTGGCAAAGAGAAAAACATCGATCCCATAACCACATGGGTCCAGGCCCTCCGCCGGGATCCGCCTAACTAGTCGTCGTCGAGTCTCCACGTGAAACGTCGATCACCATACCTGTTGTCGATCAGGAACCCTGAAAAGAGTTCGGGGGTAGTATCATGAGTACAGAGGTACTCAGCATCCAACTGTAGTGGTCATCTGACCCAGCAAGGACTTCATCACTCGTCATTCTAGGACAACTAGTAGTTTACGGTAAGGAAGGGGTAAGTGGTGAGGTTGCTGCCACACTAGCATTTATGAAGTGGCTAACGATCTAGAGAGTAAGGTAAGAAGCCAAGCATTCGATGAGGAATCGCCTCCAACAAGTCTTGCTATCAACTACTTACGCAATCATAACACCTATCCTATCCTTGTCCTCCTCTTCGCATCCCGACGAAGAAGAAGCAGTCAAGGCACACACACACATTGATCAAGTTATATTAAGATTATCTCAGTTGTTGTTGTCTATGAACAAGGAGTAGGTCTCAAGTCGTCCATAACCGTGGACACAGCTTCTCGAAAAGATTTAACCCTGCAGGGGTGTACCAACTGCCCATTACAAGGCTCCGCACGCACGCCCATCTCTCTCAGTTGCTACCCATCACAGGCAACCATTTTATGATTTAGTTCCAAGAGATCTGAAACGACAGGTCCCTCTAACGAACAACGAACAAATCCGGGTGGCCCCCGGGGAGTCGACACCCAATCCAAAAGATGGCCACGCTCTCGGCTCGGACTCTTCCGTCTCAACAAGGTTTGGGTTACCGAGACGCCTCACGTGAGGCCTCGGGCCCTCGCCAGTCAAAGGTGGACCAACAGGTAAACCATGTCTCGCTGGTCCGGGTTGGTTTAAAACTCCTGGCAGCTGACCAGCACACACACGGTTTCAAATGGTAAATCAGCTTGGTCCACCTTTAGAAATGTTTGAAGCTAGATAGGTAAGAAAAGGGGACCCCATAAAATCCCACACGCGGTTAGGCACGCTCAGTCTTAAAACCAATACCCGGAACTCGGATCCTAGGTGACTCGAATGGAACAAAGCGTCGGGGCGAGATAGCCTAGACCTTCCATCCTTCGTCGAATATAGTGAACATTATAATAATCATATCATACACAACAATATAATAATGTGATATCCCAAACCCAGGAGTAACAGGGTAACATCGTAGCATCCTAAGCATGCATACTAAGCAGGCGCTGAGCAACGAGCAATAGTAACATAGCAGTACATGGTTTGCTGGGAGGGGACATGGCTGTATCGGTTTGAAAGAGGCTGTAAACATGTGGTACGATCAAACATCGAACCTAACCTAGACTAGCATGCAAACCGCTGGTTGAAATATAATGGATCATAAGTAATGTATAGTCCTTGCCTGTTGATAAGTCGGATTCCGAAGGTGTAGTTGATCGCAAGCTCGCACCGTCTCCGAGAGTAACCGCGGGAGCACACAAGACGATAAACACTGGAAAGCAATCAACGAGCAACCATCTATTACTACGAGCCAAACACGAGCAAGCATCAACAAGAAGGCAACACAAGACATCGCACCTACCGTCGAGAACGGTTACTAACAGGTTAAGTGGAGTACTCGTCACACACGACGATACCGCACATTTACGATGGTTAAAGTCGTTTAGGTACAGGTCATCAACAAAGGTTGTTAACATGGAAACTCAAGCAAGCATGGCATAGCACACAAACATGGAAAGAGGTGAAGCACAAAGTAAACTATTTATGCTAGTCAATTTAAGTGAGGCACAACCTAAACATGGCATAACACTAAGTGTCGCACGACAATTAACACATTTGGTACTGTTCTGTCCTAAACCATATTTTAGGTTGGTTAACAACAACAAGAAATAGCATAAACACAAAGTAGACGAAAAACTAATCAAGTTACATATAAGGCACAATCCAAACGGAGTTACGGTTAAAAAGATATGAGCAAAACAAGTTACGGGCACAATCTGCCAACATCAGGAAGCACACTTTAGAGCATTTCATAAACAGGATAATCAATGTAAACATGCTCACAAATGATATGGAACTAAATTAGACATGACAGGGAAGGCATGGCAAAAAGAATCATGCAAATAGGCATCACAGATCCAAAGATATTAAGCAAACAACATGGCATCGCAAAGTAAACAGACTTAGTGAAAAACAGAGGTGGCTGTCAAAAACAGAAGCATAGCAACTTTGGAGCTAAATATCTATATGACCAGTAATGCTAACATGAATATGCAATACAAGTAATGAAAGTATACATGATGCTTAACAATATGCAATTGGAATCACTCAATTCCGATAAACGGTCGCGACACACTCGTCGACCGAAGTTGCAACAAAATATAAACAACAGCACTCTAACAGCAGGGTAGCTACTTTGGAGGAAGATACAATCACGATGCAGCAAGAATTATGGCATGTGAATGCATGAAACCTAAGTAGAAACAATGCTTAACGCAACGCAAAAGGAATCACTCAAATCCGACGTACGGTTGCGAAGCAACCGTCGCCCGAAGTTTCAATAAAATAACAGTTTCAGCAAGTTTTACAACAGCAGTTGCAAATAACGATCTGATGCCCTGTTTAGCACACAATTACACAATCAAGATGACCTCAAATGCAAATGCTCACAAAATAAGAATTGAGGTGCACATGAAACTAAGCAACTTTCATTTTGGGCGCACGTTCATCGGAGCTACGGTTTACTCGTAAACATCGTCGCAAAACTGAATCAGCACATAGATTTTAACGACTTAGCAGAAAATACAGGAGGGGATAACCAAAAAAAAAAGGGGGATCGGGCCGGCTCTCACCAGTGGGCTGAGGACCACGAGACCGGTGGGATGGGGTGCTGGGGCGCTGCTGGGCCGCGGGCGAAGCAGGCCGTGAGGGCGCCTGGCCCACACTGTGGCCACGCGGTGGAGTGCTTGGCTCGGGCGTCCCGTGCCCGCTCGGGTCAACGGCGGCGGCTGCGCCGGACTCGTTGCCGGCGAGCAGCGAGGAGGCGTCTAGGGAGGCGCCAGCTTGGCGGGGGCGGCGGATCCGGTGGCTCCCTCGCCGGATCGGGGCGGCGGCAACCGTTTGCGGGCAACGGTGGCGCTCGGGATCGAGGCGGACGAAGCCATGGCAGCGCGGCGGGCTTCGACGGCGCGGCGACGTCCTGCGAGGAGAGGGGGAGCAGCGGGTGAGAGAGGAGGGCAGGGGGAAGAAGAGGAAGGAGGGAGGAGAGGAGAGCTCGCCGGGGTGGCGGCCTGCTCCGGCTGCCGGCGGCGGTTGCGCGAGGCGGCCGCGTCCTGCCCGCGGGCACGCGGTGGGGAGGAGGTGAGAGAGGAGGCTAGAGGTCGTCGGATCGCCAGATCTGACGGTCCAGAGTGCCTGAGACTGATTTTTCAGATCTGATGGGCTAGGTTGCGAAAATTGGGGTTATGTTTGAGGGGGTGGCTGCAGTTTTGTGGCTAGGGAAACCCTAGAAAAGGGGTGGGAGTGTGGTAGTCTTTATATAGCCCCGGTGGCTGGCAGTTTGCAAAAATATCCCCGGTTTTTCTCTCGCGCGAGCGGTGCTCACGTTTCTGACCGCCGGGGGTCCACAGGACCTCCGATTTGGGTAAAACTTTGAACTGCGCGATCAGCGCGTCGAGCCGGCGGCGTTCACCTCACACTGGAACCGTTCCGAGAACACTTTCCGGCGCGCAATAAAATATCCCATTTACTTATTAAACGGGTTTTTCGTTCCGTTGGCTGCGGCTGGTCTCGTGCTGTATTTCGCGACGGTGATCGGGTGAAACCCGGTGTCGCAAAGGTCGAGTGTCAGGGTGGCAAGGGTCGGTCTCCGTCCGGTACGAGATAAGAGGGGGAAAAATAATCGCCGATCGATAAATCGGGGATGCAAACACCACAAACAAATCGGGCAATCAAACAATTCACACCGAAAACAAAATTTTTAATTTTTGTGAAATCTGGGCTCTTACAATACTATAACACCCTCACTGTCAGCTGAACAGTAATCACCATTACTGTTCCTTAGTACTGTTCAAAATTTTTGTCTGATCAACATGGTTCAGTTCAAATTCAAATTACCCTTTGGTATTGTTGCAAGCAATGTGAACCATGGGCCTTGATCATTATAGATGAAAACAAAGTCCAATCCATGAACTTTTGAAATCATTTCAAATCTAAAAATGACTTTGGTGAAATATTAAAAACAAAGTGGAATATAAACTTTCTCAAAAAATTGTGGAACCACTTTTATAAAATCCCAAATAATCATTGGACCATGCCCATGTAATCATTGGTATTTATTGGGCTACTGAAAATTGTAAACAATTAATAACAGTAGCAATTCCACGCCAATTGCTCATTTAATAATAAAATAAATTAGCAAAAGAGTTTAGAAAAACCCTAAACTTTTGTGGTACTCTAGGAATATGTTGTACTAATTATGGAACCAAAATGGTATTACATAAAAATTCCTAAGCCATAAAATAATTGCTAAAAGAAATATCATAGAAGAAAAAGAAAATAAAAATGAAAACCTATCTAACCTAACCCCGGGGCAATGGCCCAATTCCCATCCCCACCCCTGGGCCATACCAGCCCAAGGCCCACCCCCACCCGTTCCCCCCCCCTCTCTGTTCACCACGATGCCGTGGAGGGCATCGGCCGTGGACACGGCGACAGGCGACGCCGTGTCGCCCATCGGCGACTCGCCGGCGTCGATAAGGTGCCCCCCTGCCCCGTCCCCCCCTGCTTGCAACCCTAGCGACCCCCTACCCCGGTGACCTAGATCTCGCACCCCAACACCTCTCCTCGCTCGAACTTGAGCTCGGCCGTGGCGGAGCCGCCGTAACACCGCGGCCAACGAGCCCCTCCGTCCGCCCCGACGTGTCCAAGGCCCCCGCCGTGGACCTCCTCGCCTCCTCGCGCGACGAATTGACCCCGAGACGCCACCAGCACGCCGCCTGCGCCGTCTTCCCCATCCACGGCCGCGGCGCGCGTCGCCGTTGATTCCACGACTACACGCCGCCCCGTGCCTCCACTGCCCGCAGACGAGCTCCGCGGTGAGCCCGCCAGGGTTTTCCCCCCTCCCCGCGCTTAAATTTGGCCCCGTAGGGCGCCGTCGCCGTCGACCCACCTCGGACCGCCGCCGCGCTCGCCGTCGTGGGCGCTCCGGCGGGTCTCCGACCAAGCCACCGCCACCACTCGTTGCGCCTCGCCTCCAGGAAACAGTAGCACCAAACCCCGTCGCAAATGGTGCCCGGAATCGAGCGCAGGCTAGACTCCGACGAGCTCTGCCTCGCCGGCGTGTCCTCTATGACACTGCCGGTGGGCCCGCCGCGTCAGGGGATTAGTTTAGCACTAATCACCCGCTGACAGTGGGCCAGCCCCCTCTAATCCTCCTCTGTTTTAAGTTAATCAGAGATACTTTCCCCCCAAGACAATGACATGTGGGCCCTGGTTTATTTTAATTAAAATAACTGTTAAACTTAAAATGTCTCTATGACATGTGGGACCCCACTGTCATATAAATAAATTAAATGATTTTATTAAACTATGAGGATGCCATGTGGGTCCCCTTTAATATTCAGCTAAATAAAATGAATTTTATTAGAACTGTGTCTATGACAAATAGGTCCCACTGTTCAGGTTTGACTGGTCAAACCCCTGTTCTGGAAAAGGTTTATTTATTTAATGAAAGAAATTCAGAAAATGTTTTATAATTGATTAAACTTATAAAATCAATATCTTTTAATCCGTATATTGGATCGAAAAACTTTATACATCAAAATTTATCAGAAAAATATAACGAATACGGATACGCTATCCGTATGTCTACCCCACCCCCCTAACACACCGATCATCGACATTCCCCCCCTCCGGGCTATATGTCGATAATTCCCGGTACCGATAAAAAGTACCCGGATGAATTTATTCCGAACACGAAAGTTGTCCGGAATGGTTCAACTAATACGTATACACCCCCGTTATCTTTGTCGGATGTCCACGACACCTCCGGCATGAACCCTCCCCCCCTCCGGACACCCTGTCCGGTAATCACCAGGAGCTGGCAGTTCATCCCCGGATGAATTGCCGCTCCGAGCAACGTACTTTGCACTGCGTTAGAACAGCATTAACATTTCATCGGTCATGTCATGCATATGTTTGTATATTATTGACGTGTATTTACTGTTTCCTCCCCCCTTAATCTCCGGTAGACCCCGCTGCTACCGCCGACTACACTGCTGCAGGGTACGACTACTTCGTCGATGACCCGACCCCTACCGTCGAGTTTCCAGGCAAGAGAGCCATTCTCTTCCCCAGATATCGCCTACCTTTCCTTACTTTCTTGCACTAGGCATTGTTACTACTGCTGCTATGATTACAATCCTATCCAATTGCATAGCCTGATTTTGTCGCCCCTTGTTGTACCTCTCTTATCCTATGCTGCCTATTATAATTATGCATATATTCAGCAGTGAACCCTGCACATTGTTAGCTAGGGTTAGATAGTGGGCCGTGGTCACTATGGGAGTGACCGCGGATACGATATATACAACTGCACAGGTATGGTACAATGCAGACATCGCCAAAGGCCCCTATCTGGGTTATGCCTAGTCACCTCAAGTGTGAGCTATCAAGGAGTAATCCTTGTACTCCCCTCGAGGCTGACTTTGTTTTGCCGCCATAGGGTCCTGGACAACAGTTGTCCTTAAAGGTAAGAAGCCGGGCGACTCAACGATGCCCGCGAGAGGTATATATCGTCGGGAACGACAGGGAGGGTACGACCGACGTTACTGGCGTGCTTGGCCCCTGCTCGTATCTCGCGAGAGTTACCAAACCGCGAAAGTCGAGCTCTACCAAGAGCACACGCGAGACAAGGTAAGGAGACGGTTCACCTTGTTGGTAACCGCAGTGACTTGGTGGGACGACAGGGCAGGCACCAATGTACTGGTGGTCCTGACTGCTGTCGTTGACCGCGGGTCGGTTAAGTCGAGGCAACGATAACGGTTGTCACGGAGGTTAATTAAAATGCTAAATGGTTCGGTGGATGACTTGAGAGACCCGTTGGTCTGTACGCACTACCTTCACGTGGGATAAGGAGTTATGGGCTCCCCTGCTTCGTAGTTTGTCCGAAAGCTCTTCAGACGTCAGCAGTACCACGGGCTGATAGCCGGGAAGCGGTCTTGTCTTTTTGCTGCAGCAGGTGTGTTTTGGATTTGCTTTTGCTTCACCGGCCAGTCTCGTACCGTGCAGGATCGTGCAAGGGTGAGGGACCTAGACCCCTTGGCGCATAGGATATAGTCCGGCTGATGGCCTCTCTGCTGAGCCTAGGATGGGCTGCGATGTGTCGGATAGCCTCGGTGGGGCGTTCCCTAACAAGGTTCACGCCACCCTGGAGATCCGAGCGTGCAGGCTGAACAGTAGTGCACCCGTGCAGGGTGTTTAATCTATTCGAATAGCCGTGTCCACGGTAACAGGAGGCTTTATGCTGAAGCTGGATCTTACCACTAGAAACTATTACTATTAAACTGTATGGTTCCGAGTCTTCTTCCTCGCAGGGAGTCGAGGAGGGGAACTCGGAGGCATTGTTATTATTAATCATTACAACTTATATTATACAATGTTGCAGCAACTTCTGCTTCATTGTTACTTTATTGCTTTATATAAACTGTTGGCTGTTTCTCTTCTCATGCTGCAAGACATCGTCAGAAGATGCTAGTCTTTGATAGGCCTAGCTTCTTACCCTTATTCTGATTTCTATCTTGCAGTCCACTATATAGACAGCCTCCCTTTTCCGTTGATACAAATGCATAATGCTTAGTAGCGGACGTAAGACTCGCGGGTATACTAGATACTCACCTTTGCTTTATTTCCCCTTTTATGTTTTGCCTGATCGGCCGCTGTAGTCGATGTTGGAGCCCAGGAGCAGGAGTACCCCGGAGGCGGATACTACTACGTCGAGACCCCCGCTGACCAGGACCAGGAGTAGTTTCGGAGGCTCCCAGGCAGGAGGCCTTGCCTTTTCGATCTGCATCTCTGATGTTATTTGTGCTAGCCTTCTTAAGGCAAAACTTGACTAACTATGTCTGTACTCAGATATTATGGCTTGTATTACTTATGTATTCGGGTCCGCGTGACCCCCCCTTTATTTTAATATATTGGTTTATCCTTTTGTGTTTAGTGTTGTGCTGTGATATTCTCACCGTGGCACCCTAATCTCAGCCGTGTACCCTGCGTGTATGATTACTATGCACGGATTGATTTTGGGGGCGTCACAAGTTGGTATCAGAGCCGACTGCCTGTAGGAAGCCACCCAACCACTACCTGGTCGAAGTTGAGTCTAGACTTTGAAAAACTATTTTGCTAACTTAATATTTGGCTTACGGGCCCACATCGATGTCACTACGTGTGATCTCCTTTCCTATGCTCTGGGACTCTGCTCTCTTATCCTTGCTGATAAGTTTTACAAACTCTGACATTAGGATCACGTTCTCTTGATTCCACCCGGCGTTTTGGTGCGTTCCCCATTGATTGAGTCGTGTTGCAGGAGTTCTACCCCAGGTCCCGGACCGCGGATCCCATTCTCATTCTGGGCAGGCCGCGCATCCTCTGGCATTAACTCCTGTGGCCAACAGTTTTCTTGCGGCGTAATTGACATAGTGGAATCTATGTCGCGTCGTGTAATCCTTACCGCGGTCTGCGCGCCGCCTAGTGTGTCCTTTTTCCTTAATTCCTACGACGTTACGCTGGCCGATTTTCGATTGATTCTATGTGTGGATGTGTATGTCTTATATGACTACTCCTATATATCTGTGCCTCCTCTTTGTTGTCGCTTTACCAATTACTCGTTTCCGGCATCTCGTTAAAATTCTCATCGCTGAAATACGCCTGTTAAATTCTAGCAGGATGGCTGGTCGTGGTGGTCGTGGTCGTGGTCGTGGTGCCAACAATCCACCTCCGCCGCCGGACTACATAGCCGCGATGATGCAGCAGTTTCAGATGAACCAAGTATTTATGCAAGGAGTCATAGATCAGCTCCAGAACCAGAATCAGAACCAGAACCAGCACCAGAACCAACCGCCTGTGGTTACTCTGCGGGATTTCATGCGTCTCAATCCCCCTCTCTTCCACCAACCGGAACAGCCGCTGGATGCCGATGATTGGCTTCGTGACTTCACTCGTCAGCTGGAGTTCGCTAATGTGAGCGCTGCTGATTATGTCAACTTCGCGTCCTATTTCCTGCGTGGTCCCGCTGCTCAGTGGTGGGACACTTACAAGGGCTCGCTAGCTGAAGGGACTGTCGTCACCTGGAATGACTTCAAGACTTCCTTCCGTGCTCGTTATGTCCCCCAGGCGATTATGAACCGTATGAAGGCCGAGTTCCGCAACCTCGTTCAGGGCAACAAAACTGTCGAGGCATACCAGAGGGAATTCCTCCGCCTCTCCCGCTATGCTGCAAGTGACCTCCCGAATGATGCAAGTAGGCAAGAGAAGTTCCGTGATGGGCTCAACCCAGATCTCCAGCTTGCACTGGCTTTGCACGCCTTCCCCGACTTCGCCACCATGGTGAACCAGACGATCACTCTTGAGACCGCTCAGCTTAAGTTCGGTGGTTCGCCGAAGCGCCCCCGTGATGCTGGCTCATCTTCGGGCACAGCACAGAAGCAACGCGTTTGGCTTCCACACAGTCTTATGCGTCCAACTGCCCCTGCACCAAGGCCGTCGTATGTTGCACCCCGTCTGCCTCCGCCCCCGCCGAGACAACCGAAGACTGAGACTGCACCTCTCCGTCCTCAAGATGGCCTGTGTTTCAAGTGCCGTCAGCCAGGCCATATTTCCAGAGACTGCCCTCAGCGACAGAATCAACTGGTAGTTCACCCTGCTAGCCGCGGAAATGGTCGTGGCAACAATGGGACCCTCAACTATAATAATGGGTCAAATCCTCATGCTCGTGGTCATGCTTACAACATTGATGTGGAAGCATCTCAGGAACAGCCTGCTACTGTGATGGGTACACTCCTCGTTAACTCAATACCTGCTACCGTTTTATTTGATACAGGAGCATCGCATTCATTTATGTCTGGAGCATTTGCATCTAAGCATGGCATATTCCACGAAAAGATGCGCACCCCCTTGGCCGTTAAAACACCCGGCGGCATGTGTCACGTTGACATGCTAGCACCTAACATCACCGTCGAGATCGAAAGGATTGAGTTCCTTGTCTCCCCACATATTCTGAAAACATCCACTATTGACCTTATCTTGGGTATGGATTGGATGAAAGCCCACGATGCCGCACTTTATTGTGGCACCAAGGTCATCCAACTTTTTCATCCTTCTGGCGCGATTGTGAGTCACACTGCTATTGTGTCGATGAATGCCGAAGCTCGTATATATGCTCTGAATGCCTTGAATGTCGCACCTCTCGAAGGGATTGAGAAAGTCCCAATCGTTTGTGATTTTACCGACGTATTCCCAGAAGAACTGCCAGGGATACCCCCGATTAGGGAAGTTGAATTCGTCATCGATTTGAAGCCTGGCACCGTCCCTATTGCCAAGCGCCCGTATAAGATGCCACCTCACCACCTCCTTGAATTGAAGAAGGAGATCGACACGGCCCTCGCGAAAGGCTTCATCCGTCCAAGTTCCTCTGCTTGGGGAGCACCTTCGCTCTTTGTCAAGAAGAGTGATGGCACGAACCGATTGGTCCAAGATTACCGACCTATCAACCAGGCCACGATACAGAACAAGTACCCCCTCCCTCGGATCAATGATCTTTATGATCAACTTGCTGGATCCACGGTGTTTTCAAAACTCGACTTAAGGTTGGGTTACCATCAGATCCGGGTCCGTGATGAGGACATCCCGAAGACCGCATTCATTACTCGCTATGGTTCATACGAGTACACTGTCATGTCCTTTGGCTTGACGAATGCACCAGCCACCTTCTCCAGATTGATGAACTATATATTCATGGAATACCTCGACAAGTTCGTCGTGGTTTATCTGGATGATATATTGATTTACTCCAAGACCGATGCAGAACATGCTGAACATCTTCGTCTTATACTGGAAAAGCTTCGAGAACACAAACTCTATGCTAAGTATTCTTAGTGTGAATTCTGGCTTCCCGAAGTAACCTACCTTGGTCATGTGATTTCCAAGGATGGCGTTGCCGTCAACCCCGAACGTATTCAGGCTATTCTTGATTGGACTCCGCCCAGGACTGTCAAGCAAGTCCGAAGTTTCCTCGGCCTTGCCAGCTATTGCCGCCGATTTGTTGAGAATTTCTCCAAGATTGCCAAGCCTCTGACTAATCTGCTTCACAAAGGCGTCAAGTTTGAGTGGACTGATAAATGTCAAGAAAGTTTTCAAGCTCTCAAGGACAAGCTCACTTCTCCCCCAGTGCTTGCTCCCCCTGATACTCAAAAGGACTTCGTGATATATTGCGACGCGTCTCGTCAAGGATTAGGCTGTGTCCTAATGCAAGAGCGCAAAGTGATTGCTTATGGCTCTCGTCAGTTGCGTGCTCATGAAGAAAACTATCCAACTCATGATCTCGAATTGGCAGCGGTAATTTATGTATTGAAGCTGTGGCGACATTACCTCGTCGGTAATCGGTGCGAGATCTTCACCGACCACCAAAGCCTGAAGTACCTGTTTACGCAGCCCGACCTGAATCTCCGCCAACAGAGATGGCTCGAGACAATAGCCGACTACAACATGGGAATTTCATACACCCCTAGCAAAGCTAATGTGGTGGCCGATGCCTTAAGCCGCAAAGCCTACTGTTCTGAACTTGAAGTCCAGATAGAGAAGCCACTTCTGTATGAAGAGCTCCGTAAGTTGAACCTTGAAATTGTTCCGCAGGGACATGTGAATAACCTTGTTGTTGAGCCGGACCTCGACAGCACCATCAAGTGGATACAAACCTGTGACTCTGATGTCGAGAAGATCAAGAAGTATATCGCTAGAGGGAAGCCATCATGCTTCACTGTTGCCGATGATGGTACGTTGTATTTCAAGAATCGTTTAGTGGTCCCTAGGAGTAAGCCCAATCTAAACTTGACCCCGCGCGTCATGAAGGAAGCTCATGATACTCCTTTGTCGATTCACCCTGGTAGTACCAAGATGTACCAAGACCTTCGTCAGCGGTACTGGTGGTCTAACATGAAGCAAGACATTGCTCGTTATGTTGATGAGTGTGACGTTTGCCGTCGCGTGAAAGCCGAACATCAAAGACCTGATGGAACTCTGCAACCATTCTCTATTCCTGAATGGAAAGGAGGAAGATTGAAATGGACTTCGTCACCGGATTTCCCCGATCACAGAAAGGTCATGATGCCATCTTTGTCGTCATCGACCGATTCTCCAAGGTTTCTCATTTTCTGCCTGTCAAGGAGACGATCTCTGCTGGCCAGTTAGCAGACTAGTATGTTTCCAGAATCGTGTCGCTCCACGGTATTCCGTTGGAGATCAGTTCTGACCGAGGCAGCATTTTCACCTCGAAGTTCTGGGATAGTTTCCAAGAAGCTATGGGCACTCACCTAAGCTTCTGTACCGCTTATCACCCCCAGTCGCAAGGACAAGTCGAATGAGTCAACCAAGTGCTTGAAGATATGCTCCGAGCTTGTGTCATCTCATTCGGTAAGAAATGGGAGGAATCTCTTCCATTTGCTGAATTCTCGTACAACAATAGCTATCTGGCTAGTTTGAAGATGGCACCCTTTGAAGTTCTCTATGGACGTAAGTGTCGAACCCCTCTGAATTGGTCAGAAACTGGGGAACGAACCCTCATTAGTCCGGACATCATACAGCACGCCGAAGATCAGGTTCGCGTTATTCGTGAACACTTGAAAGCTGCTCAGTCCCGCCAGAAGAGCAACTATGATCGCAAGCACAAGGAAATGGTCTATCAACCTGGCGAATACGTGTACCTCCGTGTCACTCTGATGAGAGGCACTCACCGCTTCGGGATCAAAGGCAAGTTAGCTCCTCGCTACATTGGCCCATTCCGTATTCTTTCCCGGAGTGGACCAGTGGCATACCGTTTGGAATTGCCGCCGAACCTCTCTCAAGTCCACGATGTCTTCCACGTGTCGCAAATCCGACGGTGCTTCAAAGACCCTATCCGTGAAGTGGAGCATGATATGATCGGGCTGCAACAGCACTTGACTTATCAAGAACATCTGAGCCGCATTCTCGATCAGTCTGAACGTAAAACCCGCAACAAGACAACGAAGTTCCTCAAAGATCAGTGGTTGAATCATTCTGAAGATGAAGCCACTTGGGAATGCGAAGATCGTCTCCACGAAGAATACCGCGATCTTTTCCCCTCTACCACCTAAATTCTCGGGACGAGAATTCTTGTAGTGGGGGAGATTTGTAACACCCTCACTGTCAGGTGAACAGTAATCACCATTACTGTTCCTTAGTACTATTCAAAAATTTTGTCTGATCAACATGGTTCAGTTCAAATTCAAATTACCCTTTGGTATTGTTGCAAGCAATGTGAACCATGGGCCTTGATCATCATGGATGAAAACAAAGTCCAATCCATGAACTTTTGAAATCAATTCAATTCTAAAAATGCCTTTGGTGAAATATTAAAAACAAAGTGGAATATAAACTTTCTCAAAAAATTGTGGAACCACTTTTACAAAATCCCAAATAATCATTGGACCATGCCCTTGTAATCATTGGTATTTATTGGGCTACTGAAAATTGTAAACAATTAATAACAGTAGCAATTCCAGGCCAATTGCTCATTTAATAAAAAAATAAATTAGCAAAAGAGTTTAGAAAAACCCTAAACTTTTGTGGTACTCTAGGAATATGCTCTACTAATTATGGAACCAAAATGGTATTATATAAAAATTCCTAAGCCATAAAATAATTGCTAAAAGAAATATCATAAAAGAAAAAGAAAATAAAAATGAAAACCTATCTAACCTAACCCCGGGGCAATGGCCCGATTCCCATCCCCACCCCCTGGGCCATACCAGCCCAAGGCCCACCCCCACCCGTTCCCCCCCCCTCTCTGTTCACCACGATGCCGTGGAGGGCATCGGCCGTGGACACGGCGACAGGCGACGCCGTGTCGCCCATCGGCGACTCGCCGGCGTCGATAAGGTGCCCCCCTGCCCCGTCCCCCCTGCTTGCAACCCTAGCGACCCCCTACCCCAGTGATCTAGATCTCGCGCCCCAACACCTCTCCTCGCTCGAACCTGAGCTCGGCCGTGGCGGAGCCGCCGTGCCACCGCGGCCAACGAGCCCCTCCGTCCGCCCCGACGTGTCCAAGGCCCCCGCCGTGGACCTCCTCGCCTCCTCGCGCGACGAATTGACCCCGAGACGCCACCAGCACGCCGCCTGCGCCGTCTTCCCCATCCACGGCCGCGGTGCGCGTCGCCGTTGATTCCACGACTACACGCCGCCCCGTGCCTCCACTGCCCACAGACGAGCTCCGCGGTGAGCCCGCCATGGTTTTCCCCCCTCCCCGCACTTAAATTTGGCCCCGTAGGGCGCCTTCGCCGTCGACCCCCCTCAGACCGCTGCCGCGCTCGCCGTCGTGGGCGCTCCGGCGGGTCTCCGACCAAGCCACCGCCACCAATCGCTGCGCCTCGCCTCCAGGAAACCGTAGCACCAAACCCCGTCGCAAATGGTGCCCGGAATCGAGCGCAGGCTCGACTCCGGCGAGCTCTGCCTCGCCGGCGTGTCCTCTATGACACTGCCGGTGGGCCCGCCGCGTCAGGGGATTAGTTTAGCACTAATCACCCGCTGACAGTGGGCCAGCCCCCTCTAATCCTTCTCTTTTAAGTTAATCAGAGATACTTCCCCCCCAAGACAATGACATGTGGGCCCTGGTTTTATTTAATTAAAATTACTGTTAAACTTAAAATGTCTCTATGACATGTGGGACCCCACTGTCATATAAATAAATTAAATGATTTTATTAAACTATTAGGATGACATGTGGGTCCCCTTTAATATTCAGCTAAATAAAATGAATTTTATTAGAACTGTGTCTTTGACAAATAGGTCCCACTGGTCAGGTTTGACTGGTCAAACCCCTGTTCTGGATAAGGTTTATTTATTTAATAAAAGAAATTCAGAAAATGTTTTAAAATTGATTAAACTTATAAAATCAATACCTTTTAATCCGTATATCGGATCGAAAAACTTTATACACCAAAATTTATCAGAAAAATATAACGAATACGGATAAGCTATCCGTATGTCTACCCCACCCCCCTAACACACCGATCATCGACATTCCCCCCCTCCGGGCTGTATGTCGATAATGCCCGGTACCGATAAAAAGTACCCGGATGAATTTATTCCGAACAAGAAAGTTGTCCGGAATGGTTCAACTAATACGTATACACCCCCGTTATCTTTGTCGGATGTCCACGACACCTTCGGCATGAACCCTCCCCCCCTCCGTACACCCTGTCCGGTAATCACCCGGAGCTGGCAGTTCATCCTCGGATGAATTCCCGCTCCGAGCAACGTACTTTGCACTGCGTTAGAACACCGTTAACATTTCATCTGTCATGTCATGCATATGTTTGTATATTATTGCCGTGTATTTACTGTTTCCTCCCCCCTTAATCTCCGGTAGACGCCGCTGCTACCGCCGACTACACTGCTGCCGGGTACGACTACTTCGTCGACGACCCGACCCCTACCGTCGAGCTTCCAGGCAAGCAGAGCCATTCTCTTCCCCAGATATCGCCTACCTTTCCGTACTTTCTTGCACTAGGCATTGTTACTACTGCTGCTACGATTACAATCCTATCCAATTGCATAGCCTGATTTTGTCGCCCCTTGTTGTACCTCTCTTATGCTGCCTATTATAATTATGCATATATTCAGCAGTGAACCCTGCGCATTGTTAGCTAGGGTTAGATAGCGGGTCGTGGTCACTATGGGAGTGAACGTGGATACGATATATACAACTGCACAGGTACGGTACAATACAGACATCGCCAAAGGCCCCTATCTGGGTTATGCCTAGTCACCTCAAGTGTGAGCTATCAAGGAGTAATCCTTGTACTCCCCTCGAGACTGACTTTGTCTTGCCGCCATAAGGTCCTGGACAGCGGTTGTCCTTAAAGGTAAGAAGACGGGTGACCCAACAGTGCCCGCGAGAGGTATATATCGTCGGGAATGACAGGGAGGGTACGACCGACGTTACTGGCGTGCTTGGCCCCTGCTCGTATCTCGCGAGAGTTACCAAACCGCGAAAGTCGAGCTCTACCAAGAGCACACGCGAGACAAGGTAAGGAGACGGTTCACCTTGTTGGTAACTGCAGTGACTTGGTGGGATGACAGGGCAGGCACCGATGTATTGGTGGTCCTGACTGTTGTCGTTGACCGCGGGTCGGTTAAGTCGAGGCAACGATAACGGTTGTCACGCAGGTTAATTAAAATGCTAAATGGTTCGGCGGATGACTTGAGAGACCCGTTGGTCTGTACGCACTACCTTCACGTGGGATAAGGAGTTATGGGCTCCCCTACGTCGTAGTTTGTCCGAAAGCTCTTCAGACGTCAGGAGTACCACGGGCTGATAGCCGGGAAGCGGTCTTGTCTTTTTGCTGCAGCAGGTGTGTTTTGGATTTGCTTTTGCTTCACCGGCCAGTCTCGTACCGTGCAGGAGCGTGCAAGGGTGAGGGACCTAGACCCCTTGGCGCATAGGATATAGTCCGGCGGATGGCCTCTCTGCTGAGCCTAGGATGGGCTGCGATGTGTCGGATAGCCTCGGTGGGGCGTTGCCTAACAAGGTTCACGCCACCCTGGAGATCCGAGCGTGCAGGCTGAACAGTAGTGCACCCCTGCAGGGAGTTTAATCTATTCGAATAGCCGTGTCCACGGTAACAGGACGCTTTATGCTGAAGCTGGATCTTACCACTAGAAACTATTACTATTAAACTGTATGGTTCCGGGTCTTCTTCCTCGCAGGGAGTCGAGGAGGGGAACTCGGTGGCATTGTTATTATTAATCATTACAACTTATATTATACAATGTTGCAGCAACTTCTCCTTCATTGTTACTTTATTGCTTTATATAAACTGTTGGTTGTTTCTCTTCTCATGCTGCAAGACATCGTCAGAAGATGCTAGGCTTCGATAGGCCTAGCTTCTTACCCTTATTCTGATTTCTATGTTGCAGTCCACTATATAGACAGCCTCTCTTTTCCGTTGATACAAATGCATAATGCTTAGTAGCGGACGTAAGACTCGCGGGTATACTAGATAATCACCTTTGCTTTATTTCCCCTTTTATGTTTTGCCTGATCGGCCGCTGCAGTCGACGTTGGAGCCCAGGAGCAGGAGTACCCCGGAGGCGGATACTACTACGTCGAGACCCCCGCTGACCAGGACCAGGAGTAGTTTCGGAGGCTCCCAGGCAGGAGGCCTTGCCTTTTCGATCTGTATCTCTGATGTTATTTGTGCTAGCCTTCTTAAGGCAAAACTTGACTAACTATGTCTGTACTCAGATATTATGGCTTGTATAACTTATGTATTCGGGTCCGCGTGACCCCCCCTTTATTGAAACATATTGGTTTATCCTTTTGTGTTTAGTGTTGTGCTGTGATATTCTCACCGTGGCACCCTAATCTCAGCCGTGTACCCTGCGTGTATGATTACTGTACACGGATTGATTTTGGGGGCGTCACAAATACAACACCACCAACAAGGGATCTCGTCCCGAGATCCAGGACGATCCGGGGGAGAGGGGAAGGGGGAAAGAAGAGAGTCGACAATCTTCATCACCACCAACAAGGGACTCTGCTCCATGTCGACGTCGAACTTTTGTCGAGATAATTTTCCGCAGAAGGACGACATCGTCGGAAAACGAAACCATCACTGTCAAGTGGAAGAACGACAATTCAAAGAGACGATCAAGGGAAGCATTCTCACTGGAATTGTGAAGATACTAGTCAAGAGGACTGAAGTCAACAGATGACCAAGATGTTTATCCAGAGTCGAAAGACTAAAGGTACTACAGGATTTCCCAACCTGAGATCGGAATTGATACAATACGCTGCAAGCAAGGCATTGTAACGGTTCTGATACTCCACACACTCGAGATCCTAGAGTTTTGAAGGGGTAAGGCGAGAGTAAAACACTTACGACACTTGTACTGACCAGAGCAAGGGTAAGGAGGAAAAATAATCCTACTCTCCGATAACTAACTTAGTAACGACAAAATAGTTTTGTCTAGACTCGACTTCGGCCAGAGAGGGGATCCTACGGTCGGTAAGGCTCTGATACCAAGTTGTAAGGCCCGATAAGCGGTAATGTTCCAGATCTAGGTCTTTACACCCAGATCCGGGGACGAAGCACATATCGGTCCCACCACGACATATGACAAGGTCATATGCCCCGGATTTCCAACATGATATCACAACATTACAGATACAAGGATACAACATCTCATACAATCGGCATACAACTGCCTCAAATACAATACAACAGCGTAAGATACATGTCTGAGTACAGACTACAATCAAATGCCTAGTGGAAGAGAGAAAAACATCGATCCCATAACCAGACGGGTCCAGGCCCTCCGCCGGCATCCGCCTAACTAGTCGTCGTCGAGTCTCCACGTGAAACGTCGATCACCATACCTGTTGTCGATCAGGAACCCTGAAAAGAGTTTGGGGGTAGTATCATGAGTACAGAGGTACTCAGCATCCAACTGTAGTGGTCATCTGACCCAGCAAGGACTTCATCACTCGTCATTCTAGGACAACTAGTAGTTTACTGTAAGGAAGGGGTAAGTGGTGAGGTTGCTGCCGCACTAGCATTTATGAAGTGGCTAACGATCTAGAGAGTAAGGTAAGAAGCCAAGCATTCGTTGAGGAATCGCCTCCAACAAGTCTTGCTATCAACTACTTATGCAATCATAACACCTATCCTATCCTTGTCCTCCTCTTCGCATCCCGACGAAGAAGAAGCAGTCAAGGCACACACACACGTTGATCAAGTTATATTAAGTTTATCTCAGTTGTTGTTGTCTATGAACAAGGAGTAGGTCTCAAGTCGTCCATAACCGTGGACACGGCTTCTCGAAAAGATTTAACCCTGTAGGGGTGTACCAACTTCCCATTACAAGGCTCCGCACGCACGCCCATCTCTCTCAGTTGCTACCCATCACAGGAAACCATTTTATGATTTAGTTCCAAGAGATCCGAAACGACAGGTCCCTCTAACTAACAACGAACAAATCCGGGTGGCCCCCGGGGAGTCGACACCCAATCCAAAAGTTTGCCACGCTCTCGGATCGGCCTCTTCCGTCTCAACAGGGTTTGGGTTACCGAGACGCCTCACGTGAGGCCTCGGGGGAAACCATGTCTCGCTGGTCCGGGTTGGTTTAAAACTACTGGCAGCTGACCAGCACACACACGGTTTCAAATGGTAAATCAGCTTGGGCCACCTCTAGAAATCTTTGAAGCTAGATAGGTAAGAAAAGGGGACCCCATAAAATCCCACACGCGGTTAGGCACGCTCAGTCGTAAAACCAATACCCGGAACTCGGATCCTAGGTGACTCGAATGGAACAAAGCGTCGGGGCGGGATAGTCTAGACCTTCCATCCTTCGTCGAATATAGTCAACATTATAATAATCATATCATACACAACGATATAATAATGTGATATCCCAAACCAAGGAGGAACAGGGTAACATCGTAGCATCCTAAGCATGCATACTAAGCAGGGGCTGATCAACGAGCAATAGTAACATAACAGTACATGGTTTGCTGGGAGGGGACATGGCTGTATCGATTTGAAAGAGGCTGTAAAGATGTGGTACGATCAAACATCGAACCTAACCTAGACTAGCATGCAAACCGCTGGTTGAAATAGAATGGATCATAAGTAATGTATAGTCCTTGCATGTTGATAAGTCGGATTCCGAAGGTGTAGTTGATCGCAAGCTCGCACCGTCTCCGAGAGTAACCGCGGGAGCACACAAGACGATAAACACTGGAAAGCAATCAACGAGCAACCATCTATTACTACGAGGCAAACACGAGCAAGCATCAACAAGAAGGAAACACGAGACATCGCACCTACCGTCGAGAACGGTTACTAACAGGTTAAGTGGAGTACTCGTCACACGCGACGATACCGCACATTTACGATGGTTAAAGTTGTTTAGTTACAGGTGATCAACAAAGGTTGTTAACATGGCAACTCAAGCAAGCAAGGCATAGCACACAAACATGGCAAGAGGTGAAGCACAAAGTAAACTATTTATGCTAGTCAATTTAAGTGAGGCACAACCTAAACATGGCATAACACTAAGTGTCGCACGACAATTAACAAATTTGGTACTGTTCTGTCCTAAACCATATTTTAGGTTGGTTAACAACAGCAAGCAATAGCATACACAAAGTACACGAAAAACTAATCAAGTTACATATAAGGTACACTCCAAACGGAGTTACGGTTAAAGATATAAGCAAAACAAGTTACAGGCACAATCTGCCGACATCAGGAAGCACACTTTAGAGCATTGCATAAACAGGACAATCAATGTAAACATGCTCACAAATGATATGGAACTAAACTAGACATGACAGGGAAGACATGGAAAAAAAGAAATATGCAAATAGGCATCATAGATCCAAAGATATTAAGCAAACAACATGGCATCGCAAAGTAACAGACTTAGTAAAAATAGAGGTGGCTGTCAAAAACAGCAGCATAGCAACTTTGGAGCTAAATATCTATATGACCAGTAATGCTAACATGAAGATGCAATAAAGTAATGAAAGTAGACATGATGCTTAACAATATGCAATAGGAATCACTCAATTCCGATAAACGGTCGCGACACACTCGTCGACCGAAGTTGCAACAAAATATAAACAGCAACACTCTAACAACAGGGTAGCTACTTTGGAGCAAGATACAATCATGATGAAGCAAGCAATTATTGCATGTGAATGCATGAAACTGAAGTAGAAACAATGTTAACGCAACGCAAAAGGAATCACTCAAATCCGACGTACGGTTGCGAAGCAACCGTCGCCCGAAGTTTCAATAAAATAACAGTTTCAGCAAGTTTAACAACAGCAGTTGCAAATAACGATCTGATGCCCTGTTTAGCACACAATTACACAATCAAGATGACCTCAAATGCAAATGCTCAAAAAACATGAATTGAAGTGCACATGAAACTAAGCAACTTTCATTTTGGGCGCACGTTCATTGGAGCTACGGTTTACTCGTAAACATCGTCGCAATACTGAATCAGCACATAGGTTTTAAGGACTTAGTAGAAAATACAACACGGGATAACAAAAAAAAAGGATCGGGCCGGCTCTCACCAGTGGGCTGAGGCCCACGAGACCGCTGGGCTGGGGTGCTGGGGCGCTGCTGGGCCGCGGGCGAAGCAGGCCGTGAGGGCGCCTGGCCCACGCGGTGGAGCGCTTGGCTCGGGCGTCCCGTACCCGATCGGGTCAACGGCGGCGGCTGCGCCGAACTCCTTGCCGACGAGTAGCGAGGAGGCGTCTAGGGCGGCGCCAGCTTGTCGGGGGCGGCGCATCCGGTGGCTCCCTCGCCGGATCGGGGCGGCGGCGACCGTTTGCGGGCAACAGCGGCGCTCGGGCTCGAGGCGGACGAAGCCATGGCGGCGCGGCGACGTCCTGCGAGGAGAGGCGGAGCAGCGGGTGAGAGAGGAGGGAAGGGGGAAGAAGAGGAAGGAGGGAGGAGTGGAGAGCTCGCCGGGGTGGCGGCCTGCTCAGGCTGCCGGCGGCGGTTGCGCGCGGCGGCCGCGTCCTGCCTGCGGGCGCGCGGTGGGGAGGAGGTGAGAGAGGAGGCTGGAGGGGCTGACGTGGCGGCCTCTGGGCCGTCGGATCGCCAGATCTGACGGTCCAGAGTGCCTGAGACTGATTTTTCAGATCTGGTGGGCTAGGTTGAGAAAATTGGGGCTATGTTTGAGGGGGTGGCTGCAGTTTTGTGGCTAGGGAAACCCTAGAAAAGGGGTGGGAGTGTGGTGGTCTTTATATAGCCCTGGTGGCTGGCAGTTTGCAAAAATATCCCCGGTTATTCTCTCGCGCGCGCGGTGCTCACGTTTCTGACCGCCGGGGGTCCGCAGGACCTCCGATTGGGGTAAAACTTTGAACTGCGCGATCAGCGCATCGAGCCGGCGGCGTTCACCTCGCGTTGGAACCGTTCCGAGAACACTTTCCGGCGCGCAATAAAATATCCCATTTACTTATTAAACGGGGTTTTCGTTCCGTTGGCTGCGGTTGGTCTCGTGCTGTTTTTCGCGATGGTGATCGAGTGAAACCCGGTGTCGCAAAGGTCGAGTGTCAGGGTGGCAAGGGTCGGTCTCTGTCCGGTACGAGATAAGAGGGGGGAAAAATAATCGCCGATCGATAAATCGGGGATGCAAACACCGCAAAAAAATCGGACAATCAAACAATTCACAACGAAAACAAAATTTTAATTTTTTGTGAAATCTGGGCTATTACAGCATTTCTAACCGTTGGGACCCCGTGCGCACGGGCTTAGTGAGCCCCGTGCGCACGGGCTACCCAGAGGCAGAACACCTACCCCGTGCGCACGGGGGTCGGGGACCCCATGCGCACGGGCTACTCAGTAGGGGTCGGGGTACCCCGTGCGCACGGGGGTTAGAGACCCCGTGCACACGGGGTGGTTAGGAACATATCTGATCCTCCACTTAAGCCCATGCCCGCACAAGTAATCGGTACCTCTTGCGGAGTAGGATTGTGGGAGGCTATATTTGTACATGGGAATGTGTTCCCACACATACTCAATCTCGTTGACCCCTCTTAATAGTGCGGTGATCCTATGACTCAAATGAAACCAAAAATAAACCTTCGAGTCACCGGATAAACACCATGCCTTTTTATCTTTTTGAATCAGGGCCAATCATCCTCAAAAATTAATAACCCTCCACGGTACATATGACCTAAGATAAATCTTTAACACCCGTCATTAGTCCCACTAACCACATTGTCATTACACCAAAACACCATTTAGGAGTAAATGCACTTTCAATCTCCCCCTTTTTGGTGAATTGATGACAATATGGTTAGAGCATGGCAATAAGATATTCAATGTAGCATGCCATGAACAACTATTAACATAGAAGGCTCCCCCTTGATGTATGCATATACTTATGTTTGCTTTTGAATGCAATACACATACAACGAGGTCTCCCCCTATGTAGATAGTCGAGTGCAATGATATGAGAGATGCATATGACCTGAAATAATCATTGCACAAGAACCTCATGTGATCTCAAGATATAATACATAAGACAAGCATAGACCACATGAGGAAAATGTGAATGTGAGCTAAATCATTATGCGAGACTATGAATGATAATGTCATGACATAAAAAACATGCAAGGCATATGAAACATCATGACAAGATAGATAGCAAACTCACATAGTCTCACACATAGTAGGATAAGGTGGCTCACATCCACACGAGTACTGGAAGGGAAATAAAAACTGAAAGTACCAACAAGCCAACATAAACACACGAACAAGGTCTCACTATGGCTTGCAACCTAACCAGATAAACGATAACCTAGATAGAACTCTTCTCCCCCTTTGGCATCAAGACGCCAAAAAGGGAAAAGGTGATGCTAACGTCACTAAACAACTGGCGGGTGGCTCGAAGCATCATCTTCATCATCAAGTAGCCAATTGGCCATGGGGAAGGAGTACGCTGAGAGATGATTGTCCTGATCCTCAGGGCCTGGCTGAGCTGGGGTGCCTGTCTGCTGGGCCATGCGTGCCTTGGAGGCACACTGCTCTGCCTTGATGCGGTTGCTGTCTTTGAGCTGCCTCTTCTGAATAGACTAACACATCTTGAACATGTTGCTGATGGTCTTGAATAGGGTCCTCTTCTCGCGGCGCGTGAAGGCAGCAGGAGCATCATCACCAATAGGAGGAGCCCTCTGGCGAGGGATCCTAGCAGAGGAGGAGGCACCAGGAGTGAAGGTGGCACGGTCCTCGGGCCTCGGGTTGCGCCCAACCTTGGGAGCAACATACGGAGCAGGAGCAGGAGGCCTCCAGTTTAGATCACGCTTCAGCACACTAACTGGGTACAGGGTCTGAGGAATGTGGCGAGCAGGGCACACGGACTCAATCAGTGCCTGAATGAAAGGATCATAGATCAATGACTTCCTCAGACGAACACACTCACGGATCTCAAGGAACATAGTATCCAGAACATCCAACTTCTTGCGGTCCTTTACCATCAGAAAAATGTCAAGCATCGAGGAGCGCAGATTATGAGAGTCACCTGCCTTTGGTGTAAGGGTGTACCGAAGGATGTGACGCAGTGTATCATAGGTGGGCAGCAGATCCTTAATGGAGCCAGTGACAAAAGACTTCTCCTGCTTGTAAGCAAATGCAATCTCCTCTTTGTCTCGGCCGATCTCAGACACCCTCTCGAAATCTGGATGAGGCTCAGTGTAGAACTGGTAAGGAATGATCTCAACAAACTTGGAAAATGGAGCAGAACAGACTGCAGTGCCAGACATCCAACGCATAGTATGAGCATCTTCATTCATGAAGAAGACAGTGGCATAGAAATGCATGAAAAGATCCTCATTATACTTGTACGAGAACTGACAGAACGGTATGATCCCAAGTCTCCCAAGAGCATCATACACACCGTGGTAAATATGAGCATTATCCCTCAAGTGCTCCACATTGATCTTCTTGTGGGGAGCAAACTTCTTCGACTTAGCCATCATCAACTCATTGAAAATACGGGCCTGAAACACATTCCGGAACCTCGGATCTGCTCCGAGCTCAGTGGCAGCAACATAGGGATCCTGCTCACGGAAAGCCCAGTACTCTGGCTGAGTCCACTCATTGACCGGAATGTTAGCCACATTCCGGCCACCTAGAAGAGGACGCTCACTGGGACTCGAGCTTTCCTCATCGTCTTCATCTTCCTCCACGAACCCAGTCTCCTGAGATGCTTCAGCGGTCTCATGAGTAGCAGGCTGATAGGCACCCTGAGAATCAGACTCATCGTAGCTGGAATTGGTCTCAACAACGGGCTTCCTGGCAGTGGCAAGGCGGCGAGGACGGACACTACCATGATAACCCTCACCCAGTCCCTAACCAACTGACTGCTGAGAGGGATCATCTCCAGGCTTGGCACACTTGCGACGAAAGAACACCTGCCGGTTCGGGGAATCTACAAACGATAGACAAGGACATGTGCAAATACTCAGTGAAAATGGAATACGGACGGTGAAGTAAATGAAGATCAGGGTGGTCTCTACCTGGGAGGCCCGTGCCACTACAACAAAAACCCTCCTATAACAACGGATGAGAAGCAACGATGACAACAATATGTGTTATTTTACATGGAAACGTACGTTATGTTATTTTTTTGCCCCTCCCATATTCCCCACTTAGCGCTAACCTCCACGTATCCACCTCCCACCTCCCCACATCAAGCGTTCCCTATCCTAAACGAGAGACACCTCCAGTACTTAGGGTTCCCACCGCCGTCATCCCCTTGCCGTCCGCTGCCTCCCGTCTTCCTTTCCTGAGACCACCTTCTTTGCCGCCTTTTCCGAGCATCAGCGATGCTCACAGCACCATCGGTCATCCACCACGTGTCGGGGAAGGTGCAGCCGTCGTTCGTCCGCGCGCCGTAGATGCAGGCCGCCGTTCCTCCGTGCGCCGTAGATGAAGGCCGTCGTTCGTCCGCGCGTCAGAGATGCAGGCCGCCGTTCCTCTGCGCCGGAGCTACAAGCCATCGTTCCTCTGTGCGCGGGAGATGCAGGGCGCCATATGCAGGTACAGCAAGCACCAACGCCCCCATCCTCAACTGCAGTAATTTAGATGGTATTGTTCTGTCCCTCGTAATCTTTACGTGTATCCCATAAATCCATAATTCCCAACGTCCTCCATCATCCCCTTTTCTCCTTGCCAGCGTCGCCCATCGGCACACAATAGCCGACTGGCCTTAGCCCACTGAAGGCCAGCTAGCGACCCAAGCCAAAACAACAGTCACCTCCTTTGACCTCTGGAAAATACCAAGTCTTGGTGAGTGCTTGATTTGTGACTTTTGTTGTTGATTTGTATCCATTGATCATATCTCAAGTCCCCGTGAAAGCTTGATTTGCTAGATTATTTGTAACTGATGTGAGAACTATTTTTGCAAGAGAGATTTTCAGATGATGTAAGTACTGCTACATGAGGCGACCCTCGTCATCTATTCATCTAGTTACAATTTTCTAGAACTTAATTTTTATTCAGGTGAAGAATTCGTGTTAACACTATTTAGCATGACAACAATCCGAGTGTAAATTTTATCAAGTGAAGCATTGTTCTTAAGATGATAACAATTTAATTGTGTCAAATTTTTAATTAATATTCATTCCCAGCCTCAAAAGAAATTATATCTACTGAAAAATTATTGTTAGGATGAGTGCAGCATAGCTTTCCTTCAACCTGGGCATCCTAGCTATTTGTTTTAGCTCTGCCATTGAAACTCCCTAAATTATTTAAACTAAAAAATTTAGAAAAAATTCCAAATACTAATAGAAAGTTAGCTCCCAAATGTGGTATTTTTCTTATTCTCTCTCTCTCTGTCTCTCTCTGTCTCTCTGATAAAATATTGTGCTCACATGTTTCTATGACATGCAGGTTTGCTCAAATGTCTACAGTAAAGTTCAAGTGAGGGGCTCAGGGTTGGTGTGGCGACGAGCAGAAGTGGATTAGATAGTTTGTAATTTCCCTGCTCTCCCCCCTTTCTGTTTCTTAGTTCATTACACACGTCTTCTTTTTTATGAATGAGTTGATAAGTCCAACTGTCCCAAAGCTGATGGTGCCTTTTTCTCGTTTTGTTTCTACTTCAGTTTCCTAGAACTTTATTCATGGATCAAGAAATTCTAATCCATGACTTTGTAAATCTCAGGTAACTATGGCATCTTGTGTGATCTATATTATTTAAATATTTTTGAGTTGTTGGCACTGATATTTATCCAAATATACCATAGCAAGCATGATTAATGAATCATCCCAAGCAAGAGTAGTACGGGTGTAATGTCACACAAAGATAATTAGTGCAGAGATCTCTCAAATGTATAAATATACAATTCCTTATATTTGATATTATTGCTTACTTATCATTTGTTTGATTGCCAAATTCATCGCATAGTTAGTATAATATAATGTTTGGATAATTTGTATAGATAATAATTTGATGGTTGTTCACAATGAACAACCACATCTAATTGGTCAATGATGTTCAGTGTTTTAATATGCAGTTTGTTATCTAATGAGCCATGCATATTCAAACATGTGTATGCTAATAAGTTAAATACTCCCTCCTTTCCTTGATATAAGGTGCCTAAGGTTTTTGCACGGATATTAACGCGTACGTACAATGCTACAATTGGACTGATCTTTCTCTCGAAAAAATCGAGAGAAAACAGTTCGAATCAGCCAATAATAGGAAAGAGACCCCCCGTTCTATCTCTTTTCGTAGGTATATTTGCCTAGACGGGTGGTATAATAGAAATATGCCATGTGTTTTGGAATTTTTCTCAAAACCTTAGGCACTTTATATCAAGGAATGGAGGGAGTAGAATATACTCCATTTACAAAGAATGGCGGAAGACTTGATCTATGTGTTTCTACTTCACAGCATACGTTCACTAGTGTGTACTACTTCTACCTTTTTGCAAAGTGGTGGCACTGATATTGCAAGTATATTTACTTTTCACATATGAATTTTGGTATTTTTTAAAGAAAATAGACTAGATCAATAAAATTATATAATGATAGTTTATATAGTTTTGAGTTGACGCAAGATGCAAATATGGGTTCCATAATCTAGTATCTTATTTAATAAATTCATGTTCAATATTTTTGTATTCAAATTATCAATTTTCCTCATATATGTATAAATCTAAGTCTTGGTAAATCAGATTTGTATGGCGCTCCTTTAACCGTTACTTCTTTGTTAACCTGTCTTTCTATATACTAATGTAAGTTACTCATCTCATATTATTCTTGTTGTTGTTGTTGTAGATCACCAAGATAAATTGATGATGCGTGGA
Organism: Bromus sterilis; assembly: GCA_950022295.1. Taxonomy (NCBI): domain Eukaryota; kingdom Viridiplantae; phylum Streptophyta; class Magnoliopsida; order Poales; family Poaceae; genus Bromus; species Bromus sterilis. The sequence goes on along the minus strand of OX465601.1, from coordinate 121,627,904 downwards.
TTAGGTGTTAATTGTGGATGCTGATTGCAAGGATGAGAATGGGGCTACTACAACGTAGTATTTGGAATGTCATTTATAGGATTTATGCTTCAAACATTATAGTTGAGTGGAAGGATAAGAATTGGGTTGTTGATAGATATATAGTTTCTCCTCTTGTTATCTTTGGATCATATTTCTTGTAATGCAACATATTACATTTAATATATGAGATTTTTTTTGTATTATATTGTGGATCATGTGCATTATTGCCATTGACATGATACTTTTGGTTGGCCATATATAAAATATCATTATTCATGCTATCTTGTGAAGCTTTAGTTGATGCACTGTTATGTCAATTTGACAATCCATTTGTTTGATCGTGACCAACGCATATGAAGTGTTCTTGAGCCTTTGGCTTTATATGTTTCTATGTACCAATACACTTACATGCCTCTTACCAACGCATGCATATATGTTGTTGTAGACCCTTGCAACGCCACCTACGGCAACGCATACAAGTCCGTCGGTGTAGACCATAGCAACACATATATAGACATAGAACAACGCATTGATGTGTTGCTATAGGGGGGTTCCTGTTGTTGTGTGCCCACGGGGTCCAGGGCCCGTGCGCACGGGGGTCCCATGCGCACGGTACACCACGTGGGCACGGGGGCCCGTGCGCACGGGGTCTGATCCCGTGCGCACGGGGTCTGATCCCGTGGGCACGGGGTCCTCCCAGCCGTCGCTCAAACCTCGCGAGGAGGGGAGGGACGGGCTGAGGAGGTATTACCCTGGCCGAAACCATCACAGATCTACATCCCTACCACACACAAAGGAACCCTACACCATGGAGCACAAGATGGCACTTCCCCCTAGGGTTTTGAGAATCAAAACGAAGAGGAGAAGGGGGGTCCATACCAGGGTCGTCCATGGCGTCCAAGGGAAAGGAGATCCGAGGCTTTGGCCGGAGAAACGGCCGGCGGCCTCAAGATGGCGATGGCGGCGGTTTGGAGAAGGTATGAGGCGTGGGGGGATGAATGAGGAAGTGAACTGGCTCTCCACCCCGCGCCCCCCTAATACCAGATCCAACCGCATAACCCCGTGCGCACAGGGGTCATGGCCCGTGCGCACGGTACACCCCGTGCACACGGAGTCCTCAGAGAATTTTGATCCATTTGACAGGGAGGGGAGGGGCTGGAAGTGAATCCTTACCCCTTCCATAAGTGCCAAACTGATCCCACTCCCTTTGAGGAACATCGCACACGGAAACTCTATACTATGGAAGCGTGTGTGTGTAGAGCATTTGCACGGATCGAAATAGAGAATGTTTAATGGGATAAGAGTGGAATAGGATAGGGCAACTAAGGTCAAAAGGGAAACTATTCCTATCCGGGGGTGAAAACAAGAGTCTAAACGACCCGAAAAACAAACAACGCAATAAAGCGGAAAAAGGTGGTGACCCGAAGGTCACCATGTTTGAGCAATTGTGGTACGGAACCGCGAAGATTTTAACCTTGGGCCCGTCTCCACTACTCATCTTTGAAGCACAAGTTCCATCTAAAATGGCGGATGTGAAAGATTTTGATCAATTTATGCACAAGTAGGGTTATGTCGGAATCATTGAGAGCATTCTACTCCCCCTACATATGTGCCTACATCTAAGCAAGATATAGTAAAGCTAGTGTGTGTATGCAAGATCATCAACCCATGTTACTAAGATCCACGATATTTAGCTCATGCCTTAACTCACGGAACCTTGCTTCATCAAGTGGCTTTGTGAAAATATCCGCAAGTTGCTTCTCGGTGCCCACATGAAAGAGTTCAATGTCTTCTTGTGCCACATGATCCCGAAGAAAATGATGACGAATATCAATATGCTTGGTTCGGCTATGTTGCACGGGATTATCCGCAATCTTGATTGCACTTTCATTGTCACATAATAGAGGCACTTTGTCACATTTGACACCATAATCCATCAAAGTTTGCCTCATCCATAATAATTGGGCACAACAACTTCCCGCGGCAATGTACTCGGCTTCGGCGGTTGATAGATAAACACAATTTTGCTTCTTGGAGGACTAAGTCACTAAGGACCTCCCGAGGAATTGACATGAGCCGGATGTGGACTTACGATCCACCTTGTCACCGGCCCAATCTGAATCCGAATATCCCACCAACTTGAAGGAAGATCCTTTTGGGGTACCAAAGTCTTAAGTTTGGGGTATAAACCAAATATCGAAGGATCCGTTTCACGGCCATGTGATGGCTTTCTTTGGGGGCAGATTAAAATCTTGCACACATACACACACTTAACATAATATCCGGCCTAGATGCACAAAGGTAAAGCAAAGAACCGATCATAGAGCGGTATACCTTTTGATCCACATATTTACCATTGGGATCTAGATCAAGTTGGCCATTGGTTGGCATGGGAGTCTTCATAGGCTTGGCATCCATCATATAAAATTGTTTGATCATGTCTTGAATATACTTTGCTTGGTTAATAAAGGTCCCTCCCCTTAATTGCTTCAAACAAATCATAGACATGGCAAACTACTTGGTCATAAGATTTTGAAACTCAACATTGCAAACATGATTAGTAGACCCAAAAATAATATCATCAACATATATTTGGCACACAAACAAATCTCCTTTTACTCTCTTGGTAAAGAGAGTGGTATCTATCAACCCCATCTCGAACCCTTTCTCGTTTAGAAATGTCGTAAGGTGATCATACCAAGCATGAGGTGCTTGCTTAAGACCATACAAAGCCTTATGAAGTTGATAAACGTGATTGGGGCATTCGGGGTCTTCGAAACCGGGAGTTTGCTTGACATACACCAATTCACTTAAAGGACCATTTAGAAATGCACTCTTAACATCCATTTGATATAACTTAAAATCATGATGAGAGGCATAAGCAAGTAAGATGTGAATGGACTCAAGACGGGCAACGGGGGCAAAGGTTTCACCAAAATCCAAACCTTCAATTTGGGTAAATCCTTGTGCCACTAACCTTGCCTTGTTACGAGTGACTTGTCCATGCTCATATTGCTTGTTCTTGAAAACCCACTTGGTCCCAATGACATTATAATTTTCCTTGGGCCTTACAACAAGTGTCCAAACTTTGTTGCGAGTGAAATTGTTGAGTTCTTCATGCATAGCTTCTACCCAATCCGGATCATCAAGAGCTTCTTCTACCTTAAGGGTCTCAATACAAGAGACAAACGAGTGATGTTCACAAAAGCTTGCCAAACGTTTACGAGTAGTTACCCCTTTTGAGATGCTTCCAAGGATGTTGTCGGTGGAGTGTTGAAGCATTTGAAGTCTCAAAGCCGCTTTTTTTCTCTTCTTTTCAAGTTCTTCTTCACTAGGTTGAATTCTTCGTGGAGAAACTCGAACTTGCTTCTTCTTTGCTTGTGGAGAGACAACTTCTTGAACTTGATCTTGATCACTTTCATGAGCTTGAACTTGGGTCTCAATAATAGGTTCATCACCATTTGATTGAGCTTGCCCTTGATCTTTCTCGGTAGCTTGAGGGACCACATCTTTCTCTTGGATAGGTGCTTGTGCTCCCAAAACGTCTTGCTCTTGTGGTGGAGGTGATGACTTCCCTTGAGGAGAATCCTCAAGAGGGGCTCTTACCCCTTCTTCGATTACTTGGACTTGTGGTGATTCTTGTGGAAGAATGTGGCCTATCCCCATGGTCCTTATAACTTGAGAAGGAGCCTCATCACCTACAACACTTGGAACAATTGGTTTGGCTTGGGAGCCGTTATCCTCATCAAACTCCACATTCGATGACTCCTCAATACATCCGGTGGATTTATTGAGAACTCAATACGCATGGGAGTTTGAGGCATATCCAACAAATATTCCCTCATATGTTTTTGCTTCGAATTTAGCTAACCGGGTTTTCTTGTTGAGAATGAAACACTTACAACCGAATACACGGAAGTACTTGACATTTGGCTTCTTCCCGATTAGGAGTTCATAAGGTATCTTGTTCTTGAGCTTGCGGAGATATAGCCTATTAGAGGCATGACACGCGGTGTTGATGGCTTCGGCCCAAAGCTTGTATGGAGACTTGTACTCATCAAGCATTGTCCTTGCCATCTCAATAAGAGTCCTATTCTTCCTCTCCGCAACACCATTTTGTTGAGGAGTATATGCCACGGAATATTGTTGTTTAATCTCCTCATCACTCAAGAACTCATCCATTGTATAATTCTTGAACTCAGTACCATTGTCACTTCGAATAGCCAAAATCTCACTTTTGTGTTGACGTTGAGCTTCTTTGGCAAATGATATAAAGGTCTCTTGAGTCTCATCTTTGGTCTTGAGAAAGAAAATCCATGTATATCTTGTATAGTCATCGACAATGACAAGGCAATACCTCCTCCCACCCAAGCTATCATAGGATGGAGGCCCAAAGAGATCCAAATGAAGGAGCTCAAGAGGCCTCGTCGATGTGATGATAGTCTTCGCCTTGTGTTGCTTCTCATGTTGCTTTCCGGCAATGCAAGCACTACAAACACAATCTTTGGCAAAAGAAACATCACTTAGTCCAACAATGTGATCCCCCTTTATAAGGGATTGTAAATTTCTCATACCAACGTGGGCTAGCCTACGATGCCATAGCCACCCCACGTCGGCCTTGGCCATTAGGCATGTTTTTAGGTGAGTTCTCTCTTTCGAGAAATCAACCACATAAAGATTGCCTTCAACATGCCCAACAAAGACCATTTTGAGAGTATCCCTTTTAAAGACGGTCACATGAAATTCACTAAAAAGTGAGTCATAACCGGCACGTGCCAATTGGATAGTGGAAAGTAGATTGTAGTGAAGGGATTCGACAAGCATGACATTCTTGAGTGAAGAATCACTCGAGATGACAAACTTCCCTAATCCCAATACCTTGCCCTTGCTATTGTCGCCAAAGGACATGTCTGAGGATGACTTGAGCGAGTCAACGAAATCCACGAGCATATCCTTGCCTCCGGTCATATGGTTTGTGCAACCACTATCAATCACCCATTGTGTTCCACCGGAGGCATAGTCCTGCAACAATCAAGCTTTGTTTTTAGGTCCCCATTTTTCAATGGATCCTATAGAGTTAGCAACAAGGGTCTTAGGAACCCAGGTAGTCCATGCATAATCATCATAATTAGTTTCGACAAATTTAGCAAAAGTATAGCCATCATTCCTTCTCAAAAGGACATAAGATGGGTTGTTCATGTCGGCATAATTAGAAGATGGAACCATCTCCTTTGAGACGACTTCCTCTCCAACTTTCTCCTTTCCCTTGTGCCCTTCTTGCACAAATGTGATTTGTTGTTGAGGAGGAGTAGCTTGGTGCTTCTTGTTCTTGTTCTTGTTCTTCTTCTTCTTGTGCTTGTTCTTCTTCTTCTTTTGAGAGGGATCAAAACCGATTCCCTCCTTGGCCACACATTCCTTTTGATTACTCAAAAGCTCATTCAAGTTCTTTTCTCCTTGAATACAAGACACAAGACCTTTCTCAAGTTGATCTTTCAACTTTTTGTTCTCAATAAGTAGAGATGCATAATCAATGGAGTTAGAAGCACATGCATCATTAGGAGAGAAAGTAGCAAGAGACTTAAGATTTGAAACCTTAAGTTGGTTGTAAGACTCGGTGAGAGTTATAAGCTCGCCTTTTATGAGCTTGAGGCTCTTTTCAAGGAGTTTATACTCCTCACCGAGTTCACCATGAGCAACTTTAAGCTTAGCAATTTTATCCAAGTGATCATGCTTAATTTCAAGAGAGAGTTCTAAAGCATCATTGACTTTAACAAAGTCTATCTCATGTGAAGTGACAGTTTCCTCAAGTGAGGCTTTCATGGTTTCTACTTCAAGGAGATTTTGCTCAAGGAGATCATTTCTTTCCTTTTCCTCCATTAAGTGGGTTTCCACATTTCCGATGTAGTCATCACGTTCGGTGAGTGACCTCATCATGTTGAGGAAACAAGCAAGGGATTCTCCCTTAAGTGTCTTCATGAAAGCTAATGAGGCTTCCTCACTATAATCGACACCATCATCTTCACACTCGTTATCCAACTCCTCTTGCGAGAGGTTGGTAGTGGGAGATGATGGCTTAGAGTTGTTGATATTACCTCTCTTCCCATGAGGCATCGGTGGACGATGATCTTATTCTCGTTGGGGGAATCGAAGAGGCTTGATGAGGTGGAGGAGGACTTGGAATGCATGGCAATAGCGGCCATGCCCTTGTGCTCATCATCATCACCATCTTCTTCATCCTCGGATAGGTACTCTTCATGAACAAGAGCTTTGTCACCACGCCTCTTGGAAACTTGTTGAATCTCTTCTTCTTAAGAATAAGCTTCTCGGATTTCTCTTCTCATCTTTCATATGGACAATCCGCAACAAAGTGCTTTGGACTATCGCAATTGTACTACTTTCTTCTTCCAAAGGTTTTTCCCTTGAAGTTATTACTTCCTTTGTTACCCAATGTCCCCATAGTGCCCACATACTTTCTGACCAAAAGAGCCACATATTCTTCAAACTCATTTGTCGGGCACGAGGGAACGTCTTCATCTTCACAATATTATTCCACTTCTTCCACCTCCACGATCTTGGAGGGGGAAGCCACCTTCTTGGCCTTCAAGGCGAGTTTTTTGGTGCTATTTATCCCTTGAACAAGGTCATGGGTTTTGTTGGACTTTGACTTCAACAAGGACTTGGTGGTGAAAGATGACACAATTTGATTTGGAGTCAATTGGTCAAAATACATGTGTTGATGGATCATGGTGACCATTGTGTCATCCGTCAGAATCATGGCACTCAAGAACTTATCCTTGATGAAATTGTCATCGGCCCATGTGAAACCATAGTTCCTTAAATCCAAAATGATGGACTTGAGTCTACGAAAAAGTTGATCCGCAGACTCACCATCTTTCCTCACGAACATGTTACCCTCCGTCTTGAGAATGGCCAGACGAGATCTCTGCACACTGATATCTCCTTCAAAGATTTCACAAAGAGTGTCCCAAATTTCTTTGGCCGTCTTTAAGAGAGCAATGGTGTCTTGATAGTCTTCGGGAACGGCCCTCCGGAGCATGTGACAGGCGATATCGTTGAGTTGCTCATCAACCTCTTCTCTTGGAAATAAGCTTGATGGATCTTCAGGATGATGACCTCTCAAGATGACCCACCACACTTGAGTGGAGGCGCTCCGAACATGTGACTCCATAGCTAATTTCCATTTACCAAACTTGTTAGGATTCAAGAGGGGGGGTCCCCGGTATGATTAATATGAGGCATAGGAATATGAGGACGAGCATATGAAGGAGCAGCAGCATTATAAGACGGTGCAGAGGCGTGTGGTGGTGGTGTGGGTGTCTCCTTTACTCCATCAACATCCAAAGTGGCGTTTGGACGAAATGTTGATGAGGTAGAGGGACTTTGCGAAAATGAAGCAAGTTTCTTGTCGACTTCATCACGAACCAATGCCTTCATCGACATTTCCATGGAGCTTTTAAAGGACTCCATGAAAGCGGTGAATTCGGACATGGTTAGTGATGTGTAGGATCTAGGTCCTCCACTCTCTTGGTGTGTTGTTTGTGTAGCGGGTGGGTTAGCAATGGGTGCACCATGTGCACTAAGTGCTCCCCCATCCATAGGAATGTTTTCACCTTGATCCCCTAGATCGACCATATTCTCTTAGGCGGTAAAGCCCTTAATAAGAGCCCAAGTTTTGATACCAATTGAAAGGATCGATACGGTCAACTAGAGGGGGGGTGAATAGGTGACTAACAAATTTAAGCTTTATTACCAATTTTTAGGGTTAAGCGGATAAATACAATTCTCTAGATGTGCACTATATGAATCAACCCTAGGTGGAAAGCAAGCTTAAGACAAGTATGCTAGGAAACAAATACAATAGAAAGCCAACAAGCATACAAGGTTCGAAACAAGTAAAGTGCGGAAAGGGATAAACCACAAGTGACACGGAGACGCGGAGATTTGGTTGACCGAAGTTCACACTCTTTTGAGGGAGTGCTAATCTCCGTTTGGAGCGGTGCTCAAGATTGAGAGCGCTACCAACAACGTAGCTCACTCTATTCTCCTTTTCGAGTCACCCCCAATGGATGAGCCTCGAATCGCTTGGGGTTGGTCTTGAAGGCGGCCACCACACCTTTACAAACTTCCCGGAGCACACCACAAGCAAGGAAGCTTCCAGGGCGGACACCAAGCCGCCTAGGAGCCAAAGCTCCAAGAGTAAAAAGTCAACGGTGATTAAATCTTGCGGGGAACACAAATCGGTTTGGTGGAAGTGTAGATCGGGCCTTGCTCTCCCAAATCCCAAAGTATCAACAAGTTTGGGTGGAGGAAATGGGAGGAATGAGCAAAATGGAGTTCTTAGCAATGGAGCCTCAAGGAAGGGGAAAGGGTTAGAGTTGGTGGAGGAAGAAGGAGGCCTTTTATAGTGGGAGGGAGGAGGGGGCATTTCTAACCGTTGCGACCCCGTGCGCACGGGCTAAGTGAGCCCCGTGTGCACGGGCTACCAAGAGGCAGAACACCTACCCCGTGCGCACGGGGGTCGGGGAGCCCGTGCGCACGGGCTACTCATTAGGGGTCGGGCTACCCCGTGCACACGGGGGTTAGAGACCCCATGCACACGGGGTGTTTAGGAACATATCTGATCCTCCAATTAAGTCCATGCATTCGCACAAGTAATCGGTACCTCTTCCGGAGTAGGATTGTGGGAGGCTATATTTGGACATGGAAATGTGTTCCCACATATACTCAATCTCGTTGACCCCTCTTAATAGTGCGGTGATCCTATGACTCAAATCAAACCAAAAATAAACCTTCGAGTCACCGGATAAACACCACGCCTTGTTATCTTTTTGAATCGGGGCCAATCATTCTCCAAAATTAATAACCCTCCACGGGACATATGACCTGAGATAAATCTTTAACACCCGTCATTAGTCCCACTAACCACATTGTCATTACACAAAAACACCATTTAGGAGTAAATGCACTTTCATATGCTATATCAGTGTACAAGCGTGAGCAATCTGAAACAGACATCTACATAAATAAAAGGAAACTACCATATCAGCCATCTACATAGTTTACCAATGATTAACTAATATAATTACAAGCTGCCTAATACAATCTGCCATCTAATGGACCATCTAATAAAGTTGAGATGATAGGATCATGCATCACCCGTTGCACTACCTAATATCATCTCAAAATTTGCTGACTACAGAAATAAAATTAAGGGAGAAGAGAAATCCTACCGTAGTGCTGTTCTTCTGTAAAAATCGGTAAAAATCCTAATAAATCGGTAAAAAGGGGTAAAAATCGGTCTGACAGTCGATATATCGGCGAGAGCGATAAATCATGAAGATAAGTGTTTATTCTATCGGTAGGACCCGATAAGCGATATATCGGCCGATATATCGGAATATCGGCCGATATTTGGAACACTGTCAACAACACATTATGTACTCTAGTTATTTGAGATTAGCCACAAGGAAAGCATGAACCACTGGGAAAGCATTGTAAACATAGCACTATGTCGCTACAAGCTGGTCTCTAAATCATAAGTACAAGCATATGTACAAAAGTAGAAACAAGAAGAGTTCATACCGATTTCCTTGTTGCTTCCCTTCCGTCGATCTTCGTCATTACTACCTTGTCACTTGCACGACCGAACGTGGGAAATATATAATCAAATGCCATCACGGACTCGAGCTGTATTATGGAAACAAAGCAAACTAAAGAGAGAAAGGAAATCTTTTTGGGTTTTTCAAAGGTTTAGCGAAAGAAAAATAAAAGAGAAATCTTTTTTTTGTTTTTTTCAAAATAAAAGAACAAAGAAGAACGGGAAAAAACTTTGAAAATATCAAAGCGAACAAAGTAAAAACGGATAATACAATGGAAAGGTGAGAAGGGAACGTATTCCCCCAAGCTTAGGCTTTTGGCCTAAGTTGGTAGCAGCTACTGCCCCCAGGAGCCTCCTGCTCCGGGGTAATGGTAAGTCCAGGAGTCGTATGAGCCCTCCGGTGTGTATATCGAAGTCCTCGGGTCCTCCCATGAGGAAGGTCCTGCGCTCCAAGTGGAGGAAGACCCCTCGCCATGCTCGGTGAAGGTCTCTCCCTGGAAAGGTGGGAACTCACAATGCTCCTCCTCATCTGGCACAACCCCCTCCATGGGGTTATGCGGCTGGTAATGAGCCATGAACTCATCGAACCGAATCTCGTTGAAGGACCGTCCATTCCTGCGAGTGTTATCAAAAAAAAGTGATGCAGGTAGACGGATCTGACGAGTAATGGTCCTTTCAAACCTCAAAATATAATCAAGGTTACCAAACTGGGAAGTCATGGTAACAAACTTATACCACTTCATAGCCGCAAGATCGAGACTTGTGTATGAAAAGGGAACATCATCAGGATGCGGGGTGCGCTCAAGAGACTCAAGGATAAGTGTGGTGTAAATGCCACCATATAAATCGCCTTTGTTACTGTTCCTAACAAGGCGCCGAGCAATTAAGGCACCCACATTGTAATCATTCTTATTAGAGAGGGCGTTCGCATAGATAGCGAAATCTGGTGCAGAACCATTGCTCATGTCACTACTGGAAAAATAGCTATAGATAATATGGACACTAATGGCGCACCACATGTCCAGTGCGCCATTACTAAATAGCAATGGCGCACCAAGCACAGATGCGCCATTAGTACCCTTACTACTAATGGCGCACTAGAACAGGAGTGCGCCACCGCCAATTCGCTTCTGGACCAGCCCCCTCCCTTGACTTAGCAATGGCGCACTTCCCGGAAGTGCACCATAAGCCACCAGGGATGCTAATGGTGCACTTCCGGTATGTGCGCCATTGCTAAGTCAGGGGAGGGGTGGGCCCAGTCCTGATGACACATCAATAGCGCATGTCCTAGACGTGCGCCATTACTAAGTGTGGAACAGCAATGGCGCATTTATGCACGGTGCGCCATTAATGTTCTGGTCCCCCCTCTCTGGCCCCTGGTCCCCTCTCCCAGAGATAGTAATGGCGCACCTCTAGTGGGTGCGCCATTAGCTCCCATACTTAGTAATGGCGCATTTTGGTGAAGGTGCGCCATTACTAAGTCTGGGAGCAGCTAGATATTTTGCAGCCACCCTACCACACTCACTTTCTCCACCTCCACCTCCAACTAGCTTCTCTCGGTTCCTTTCTTCTCCTCACCTTATTTACACCATAGATCTAGCCAAAATAAGTAGTTGTATCTCCTTTTTTCATTGGTAAGTAAGGTATATCTCTTTATTGTTGTGTAGATCTAGTTTGTCTCTCACGAACACACTTTTTGTCAGTGTATATGTGTGGTGTGATGTGATGATCATGGGGTATATATGTGTGGTGTGATGTGATGATCATGGGGTATATATGTATGTGTGTGTGATGATTTTTTGCAGGTACCTCACATATGCGATAGTTGCCAATATTTTGCCGGAATTTTGATTCATTTCCGTTTTGGCGAAAATTTGGCACACTTTGCATTCTTTTTTGTCCTAATAATTAGCCAAGGTCATGCCAAAAAAAAATTTGGTTCTAAAATATCGTTTTTCTCTATGCCCCGCAGGCGACCATGGTTCGCAAGATGACCGGAGGCATCGTGGATAGGTTTTTGAGCTCCGCGAAGGCTGAGATGATTCAAAAGAACGAGACGGAGATAAGATGTCCGTGTCGAAGATGCAAGCTGAAGTGCCTTTTGGACCCGGATTCACAAACAATAAAGGGGCACCTGCTCACACGTGGTTTCATGTGTGGCTATCGGTGGCAAGGTGATGAAGAAGATTATGAATTCGTCTAGGGTGGCCGGGCAACAGTAAGCAGAAATTGCGCCGAGGTCGGGCGAGAAGACGAAGAATCTCCCGGACATGATCACGATGCAGGACACAATCATCATGTAGAAGATGTCGGACATGATCATGAGGAAGATCAAGATGAAGGGCATGATCATCATGAAGATGAAGATGTCGGAGAAGACGGCGATGATGGACCATCGTCGATGGACTGGGTGCAGGACCCTCATCTTCAAGAGTTGTTTCTGAACAAGGCGAGTAATAACGCAAGAGCTGCCGCCCGAGAGAAAGCCAGGCTGAATCAACTTGAGATGGACGTAGTTACTCCATTGTATGAAGGATGCAATCCTGAGGATACCCGCCTGAAAGTAGCGCTCATGGCTCTGGAGATGAAAGTAAAACATAAAATGACCGACACATGCTTGGACAAAAACAAGTCATTCTGGCAAGACCTTCTTCCCAAGGGGAACACGTGCCCGACCAGTTTCAATGAGGCGAAGAAAATCGTGTGTCCTCTGGATTTACCGCATGTTAGATACCATGTCTGCGTTAACGATTGCATCATTTATCGGCATGAGTACGCGGAGTCTACCGTATGTCCGAAGTGCGGCGCCAGTCGATACAAGAAGAAGAAGAAAGCTCCTCAAAAACGGTGTGGTACTTTCCGATCATTCCTCGTCTGCAGCGTTATTTCGCGGACCCTAAGCAAGCTAAGCTCATGCGCTGGCATGCGGAAAGGAAGCAGCAAAAAGAAGAAGCTGAAAAAAATGATCCAGAAAAAGATAGGATGTTGAGTCACCCTTCTGATGGGACCTAGTGGGAGGCATTGAACTTCGAGGAGGACTTTGGGAAGGATCCAAGGAATGTAGTGTTGGTCGCGAGCACCGATGGAGTCAATCCTTTCGGCAACCAGAGCAGCACACATAGCACCTGGCCAGTTTTTGTGTGCATGTACAACATCCCCCCCTGGGAGTGCATGAAGAGAAAGTACATGCACATGAGTGTGCTAATTGAAGGGCCGAAACAACCAGGAAACAACCTCAATCTGTATCTGGGGCTCCTAAAAGAGGATCTAGATACGCTATGGAGAACGCCAGTCAATACGTGGGACGCTCTAGAAGAAACATATTTCCCTATGAAAGCCGCACTGCTCACGACGGTGCACGACTATCTCGGTTTAGGGTATGTCGCGGAGCAGGTGGTCCACGGACACTATGGATGCGCTAGGTGCATGGACGACACAACGTATCACCACCTACCTAAGGATCCCGGGTCGTCAAAAACCGTGTTCATGGGACATCGAAGTTGGCTTCCTCACAATGACCCATGGAGAAAACGCAAGGATCTGTTCGATGGAACAGCCGAACCCCGAAAGGCCCCACGTAGGAGGAGCGGCACCGAAATAGACATGCTATTGACAAATTGGAAAGAGTGCCCACCGCCAGGAAAGATCAATTCTAAGAGAAAGGCGCCAGAGCCGCTGTTGAAGGTCTGGAAAACGAGGTCTGTTTTTTGGGACTTGCCGTACTGGAACATCCTCGGTGTGCCAAACAGCCTTGATGTCATGCATATCACGAAGAATGTGTGCGAGAGTCTGCTTGCTACCCTGCTCAACATGCCAGAAAAGACCAAAGATGGGCAGAAAGCAAGGGCAGACTTGCTATCAATGGGCATCAGGTAGGAGCTTCACGCAAACCGCCCTAATGATGAAGATGATGATGACGACGACGACGATGATGATGAGCCACCGGAGGACACGGAAAGTCGTCGCAAATGCAAAAAGGCAAAGAAGCAGAGCGAACATTATTACTGCCCCACCCCCCCCCCCCGCGTGCTTCACTCTTAAGTCAGAAGGAGATCCAGCAGTTGATCAACTGCCTCCTAGGAATAAAACTTCCTTACGGTTTCACTGGGAAGATCAGCAGATACCTAGACTCAGCGAAGCAGAGGTTCAGCGGGATGAAGTCTCACGACTGTCACGTGCTGATGACGTAGCTACTTTCGGTTGCAATGCGCGGGATCATGGATGACCACGTCCGTGAACGCTATTTGGCCTATGCAACTTTTTTGATGTCATCTCTCGGAAGTCGGTTGGCGTGAGGCAACTCAGAAGGCTACAAGAAGAGATCGTGGTGATATTATGTGAGCTCGAGATATACTTCCCGCCTGCATTCTTTGATGTCATGGTGCATCTCCTCATCCATATCGTGGATGATATCATCCAACTCGGGCCGACGTTCCTGCACAGCATGATGTCGTTCGAAAGGATGAATAGTGTGATCAAAGGATACGTTCGCAACAGGGAACATCCAGATGGAAGCATAGCCCAAGGCTTTCTGACCGAAGAGTGCATCTCCTTTTGCACGAATTATCTAGGAATCGATAACCCCGTTGGTCTGCCCATCAACAGGCACCTCGGCAGGCTCGCTGGATGTGGTCACCGCGAGGGTCGCCGCGAAATGCATGTTGACTTCCAGGATCGACTCGCCGACTTTGAAAGAGCAAACCTAGTCGCGCTCCAACACATTGACTTGGTCGATCTTTGGGTGGTAGAGCACAAAACATCAATTGAGAAGACGTACAATGACCGAGTCCAAAAGTGGACGGACGGAGATGTACTCAAAGAGCACAACTCATGCTTCACGCGTTGGTTCAAGGACAAGCTTCTATCGTACCCTTTACATGAGGACTCTTCCGAGGAAGAAAAGCTCGTATTCGCCTTGTCACAGGGCGCCGAGCACAACCTGATGACATATCAAGCGTACGATATCAACGGCTACACATTCTACACCGAGGAAAAGGACATGAAGAGCGATTATCAGAACTCCGGGGTAACGATGGAAGCCTACACCGGTAACGTCAAGAAAAGATACTACGGAAGGATCGAGGAGATCTGGGAGCTCAGCTACGCTGGAGAGAAGGTGCCGATGTTCCGCGTCAGGTGGGCCAAGAGCATCGTAAAAGAAAGCCGGTATTTCACAACCATGGTTATACCCGAAGCCAAATCCAAGACCGCGGGCGCAAACGTCACCGCGCAAAATGAGCCATGGGTACTCGCTAGCCAAGTGGACCAATGCTTCTTCATTACCGACCCGTCAAAGCCCAGCCGTGTTTTCGTGAGGAGAGGCAAAAGGAACATCATCGGAATGGATGGAGCCGCCAACGAGCAAGACTTCGACAAGTACGGCGACCCGAAGATTGAAGATGACGACGACGATGATGCAGTAGCATACAAAACAAGAAGAAGCAGGACCACCCTACCAAAATGCGGTCGCCCGTTCAAGAGAAGAAATCAAGGGGTTCCGGGGCTAAATTATGCAAACGCGAAAAAGAAGGGCAAAAAGATTGTGAAAAGATGATAGCTAAGATCCAATCACGACGATTGTTATTTCATGATTGTTATTTCATGTCACTTGATTTCAACCTCATTTATGAGCATGTGAATGATTATTTTTAGAGATCTTTTAAACATTATATTATTTTATATTATGAGCATTATATTATTTTAGTACATAAAATATGAAACTACTTGCCATGATGAACTAAATGATAAAAATTTGCTTTTATGGATATTGATATATTTTTCTTAAAACTTGGTCAATTTTTTTCTTAAAAAACAAATACACCTTATATAAAGGAACAGAGGGAGTATTGTAGATGTTGATAGTTTTTGTTATATTTAGGAATGAGGGAGTATTAAAATTGCCATGTGTTTATAATTACGACACAATATAAAACTAACACATAATTATAATTATAATTATAAATAGCAAAATATTAAAAGCGTTAATGGAGCACCTACGGAAAGTGCGCCATTGCTATGCCTACGCTAATGGCGCACTTCCAGAAAGTGCGCCATTGCTATTCCTATGCTAATGGCGCACTTCCAGAAAGTGCGCCATTGCTATGCCAAGTAGTTAGGGTTATCTTTCGGGCTCGATCGATCCCATCGATTCATCTCACGCCACTCAGTACTCCCTCGAACCCCATCTCGCCGCCGCCCCCCTCCAGCGACCCCTGCGCCCCCGTGCCCTGGTGCCCCTCTCCGGCGGCCCCCACTCCGGCGACCCTCGGCCCCCACCCCGGCTACACGGACACCGTCGCCCAGTCTGCTCCTGTCTGTCGCCGTCGTGCCGCCCCGTCGAGTACCCTACAACGCCGCCGCAGAACTCCACCGCCCCTCGGCCACCACGATCTCCGGCAGCAAGAAGGTGAACATCACCTCTGTCTCTACCTTCTCTCTCCCCCTCAATCCATGCTCTGTTTACTCTCCTCCCCTTTGAGAACTCCTGCTCTGTACTTGCGGGAGGGTAGAAAAATCTAGGGTTTACCTATGTACTTGCGGGGTAGAGCATAGCGTAGTTGAGCATAGCAAGGAACAAACTACCAGTGGGTTGATATCACTTAGCAGAAGTAGCTGCAAGTGGTAAAGAGTACATGATGATCTTGGCAATTCAGAAATCAAGAATTGATCTCTCAGTAGGGCAAGATGTTTCCTGGTCATGGAATTAAAGAACACTTAATCAGTGAACGGATGACTATGATGTCTAATGATCAATTTGGTAGCCCAGATCCTTAAGTAATTGTTTTTATCACATGCTGGGATTTCATCTAAGTGTTACTTTTATCTTCCTCACTGTCAAGAGCAAAGTGCATGCCCTTTCTTTGGTTAAGCTTTCATCTACACTCTGTATATGCATTTCATGATTCTATATGTATCTCTATGGCGCTTACTTTCTTTCTTAAAACCAAATAACTTAACAGTTTGAATAGCAATATCCGAAACAGTTTGGAAAAAAAGATAACATGGATAGTTGCATGTTATGTCAAACCAATAAAATATTTTGAGAAATAATAAAATCAGTACCTATGCATTAACATCTAATTTTTAAATTCTCATCATGGAAGTAATATGTACTAATTTTTGGTTCACTGTGCTAATTATCAAATAATAGTTAGAAGTTGTCTAATTCTATCTATGAGGCAACTAATTGAGCAGCAATTAGCCATTGTAAGATGACATCCATACTGCTTGCCATTATCGTGAATTGATTTTTGGCCTTTCTGTTTGCTGCTTATAGAGGTCACTATACGCGTCATTGTTCTCTTATGCTTGCCATTTCTGACCTAAGCTAGAGATAGTGAGCGTGTCTTTGCCGCGCGACACCCGTCAATCATATGAAGCAAACTAAAAATATGCAGTGGCTTACATTACATTAGACCTGATAAAAGTATTATCTTTTATGAATGAATGCTTGGCATGATCTCAAGTCTGATTTGCTAATGGTGGTTACATGATCTGAAGTCTAATTTATAATGTGTCTTGATATGCATTGCGGTTTCTGAAACACAAAGTGGCTTAGCATATATGCAAATGTGCCGCATCGCCCTTTACATTTAGCTTATCACTACGCTTAGCCGCTTAGGTATTATGCATGTACTTACCTGGACCCTAACTTGTGATGCAACCAGGTTGGATATTTCTGAAGAAAAGTTTTATGTATGCTTGTTGTGCCTATATGTAGGCCTTTTTTGTGCAGGTACAAATAATGACCCCATTCTCCCGAAATGTCGATTAATTTCCGTTTCGGTTGAGAATGGGGTCCTAGCTCAAGAAAATTAGCAAAGGTCATGCCGAATTTTTTCGTGAATTCGTGCATGACCTTTGTTAATTTTCTTGACCTAGAAGGTGCTTTGCATGTAATTGTCCAACTACATAGCTCAACAATCTCCACAGTAGCATATAGTGTTAGGCACTTGCAGATTTGATCACTGGCAGGATGAAAGCCTACACACATCATAATAGAAACATCAAGAACTTTTTTCTTATCCTAGCTATACTAGCTACCCTGATATCATCCAATCACTCTAGTAGCATTTTTTCTTATCCTATGTAGTGGGTGTAGATGGCCGACAACGATGAGGCTGGACGTTCGCACCACCAGAAGCAATATTGGGAGATGAGCATAGACAATGATCCACAACCTCAACCCCACTACGAGGGCATCGGGGATGACTCTACCGATCCCGAGTACACAACCGCTAGCAGGGATGATTGTGGTGCCTCGGAGGCCGATCCCGCCACTAATGATGGCAGCCAACCCACAGATGGAAGCCAACCGAAGAGGCAAAAAAAGGATAGGCGCCCGAGCAAGCTAGGCACCGTCAAGGAGGAATTTACCGAAGTGGAAAAAAATGGGCTTCCAACGGCGCCCAAAGAATTAGTCGGTGGGTACGCCGGACAACTCGGGTGCATTCTCCGGGGCAACGTCTCGATCAACACCGAGAACCTAAGGCATCCTGACCGAGCGAATTTGCGCAACCTCCTCTTCACGAAGCTGCACAACCGATACAAGTTCCCCGCTCAATTCGCAAACACACGACTCCACGGGAATAAAGTGAACAGTGCCGCCCTCATGAAGATGAGCACATCCCTGCCTACTTGGAGAAGAACGGTGAAGAAAATGATTAGTAAAGTTGTTAGTTACGAGAAGATCAAGGAGTCAAATCCTTCGATCAGCGAAACTGACTACGAGGAGTTCAAGATCAAGTGCGAGGACACCTCAACCAGTGAATCGAGTCAGTGGGGGAAAAGTATGCGGGAATTGAACTTAGGGGTTCACAGACTCGGTCCCGGCGGTTACAGAGTGGCAGAACCAAAATGGGACAAGAATTACGCGGAGCGTGCCGCGCAAGGCCTACCGCCCCTCTTCAAAAAATACGGAGATAAGCCTACAGATAACTATGTCAGGGACCGATACAAGAGGAACCCGGTAACAGGGGAGCTTACGACGGATCCGAAGGTGGAGGAGCTTGAGCGTCTTCTGGTAAAGAATACCTCCCCATGTTAAATTAGCTCCATATGGTTGCATTTTAAAATTAGCGAAGCCAAATTTCTGAATGGTCCCGGTGTTCCTTGTGCAGGAAACTGAAGGCAGCAGTGCGGGGTCCCCGCCTATCGCCCCTTGGGACAACTCTTTAAATAGGGCGATCAACACACTCAAGAAAAAGGATAAGCTTAGTAAGCCGTCGTCAACTGGTCGTGTGTCCGGAAAAGGCTGTTCCACAAAATGGTCGAACTACTATAGCACTAGGCGAAAGGAGAAAAGCACTAGCGGCTCGGAGGCACAACTCCAGGAAAAAATGGAGCAGATTCCACGCATTGTGGAAGAACAAGTTGGACATGCGCTCAGCAACATGATGCCTTCCTTGTTTGTGTTCATGCGAGACTGGCTTGCGAGCGGTCAAGAGGGGTTGCCCCCGATTCCCAGCTTCATGGGCAGCAACTCTCACAACGCGGCGGTAGCGGCGGTGGCCCCGTTGGTGTCCCCGGCGGTGGATGCGTTTGTGACCCCGGCGGCGGCTAGGACGGTGCCCCCGGCTGCGGCCGCGACGGTGACCCCGATGACGGATGCGTTTGTGACCCCGGCGGCGGCGCAAGTATTGGAGCGTAAAACACCAACGCCCAGCACCTCAGGAGAAAGCGCCTCCTCCGTCACATGCCCGCCCGCCGTTGGCGGTCCATCGACATTAGACTAGCTCGACTCCATCACGGTAACTAAGCCTCGGTCGATGACTTCATCTCCTTTTGACTTTGACTGGGCATCCTTGACGCCCTACATGTTTTCGCAGGGCACCGTCAACGTTCCATGCACTCTCCTGCACTTCGTGGACGAGGAGTTGGTCGATGTTGCCGTGGGAAGAATCGTTCAACCGGGCATCCGCGTGTTCTATGGTAATCTGATGCCAGCAAACGTGTACAAGGTTCAATTGATTCGGGTGCTGGATGGCTACGGCGAAATATTACCTCCCTATCGACCCCCTGGAGCCGAGGACGAAGATGTGATGGACCTCCACGGCTGCTTGAACTGGAGCATGCTTTGGCCGAAGAGCCAGATTCGTTTCAGGGTGGGGAACTACTCCACCCCACCGCCAGTCGTGCCGGAGCCAAGCCATGCCAAGACCGCTGCAACGCCGTCGGCTGATCCGGGCCACCACCCCACGGACATCGATGTGGCACAAGATGGGAGCAACACCAACACCAACACACTACTTGCCCGTGTCGATGACTTTTACGAGGAACTCGGTGGGTGCGACATGGACGAACTTTTCCCGCCTGCTTCTCAAGAACCAAACCTTGGTGCAAAAGACTCCTCCCACCCATCTCGTAGCGCGGAGATGAATTCCAACAATAAGCGTCGACTGTTCAGTTCTCAGGAGACGCCTCCATCTGCCGCCTTCACCGAGGCTGAGATGGCCGAGGCGCGAAATGTTATCAGCCCCAACACACTCAGGAAGGCGGTCTCCGAGCAGGTAAAGGTCCCATTACATGAGAAGTCGAAGAAGAAGGGACGGACAAGAAGGAGGAAGGGTCCCACTACTGCGAGCCAGCCGGCACCGACGATCCGTGCTCAAGACGGGCCACCAAGACCCGACGGAATCATGTCGAGGGTGCATGTGGCGGGTAGGCCGATGCTATCTGCTGCAATGCTCGATGTTGCAACCGGCGCTATGAAGAGTCTGCATGACGTTGTTCTAAATACAGAGACGCGGCGTCTCAGAGAGAATGATGTGGCATACCTGGTTTTCACCGCCAAGGTGCCAGAGGGAAAGGGCTTTGTTGCTTGCGACATCGGATGTGTGATCTTCCTGCGGTTTGATGACATCTTCGCTATGTTTCACCTTTTTCCGCTGCACTACACATTCGTTCGGCTATTTGCGCTCAGTATGCAGATGCGGATCATTAGAGACAAGACCCCGGACATCGTTATAGTCGAACCCTTCTACATGTGTGCCAAGCTCTTGACCAGCCCCGGGGACCGGCGACTCGCTAGTGATTACCTCGAAGACGTCATTATGGCGAACAAGGATAAGGACAACTTCCTCCTGCCTTACTTTCCCGAGTAAGTCATCCCCTCACGTCACCGTAACGTACATTAGGTTTTGCTTAGATTTCAGTCGTTCTTTTCCTCCTAACATCTGTGTTGTGTGCAGTGATAAAACAAAGTGCACACTCATCGCTCTAAACCCGAAATGGTCCATGGCCACGTATTTGGACCCGGACCGTGAGTCGAACAAAGACTACACAAATATCGAGAAAGTTCTCGATGAGGCTCTCTCCCGCTACTCCAGATCTGGAGTCACCTTCAAGAAGGAAACTGTTAGGTACGACGCGCATGTGTTCACTCACGTAACAAAGTTCGCCTGCATCAAGCAGCCGCCTGGCGGTCATAAGGATGCCTACTACGCCATCCATCACATGCGGGCGTTCGTACGGGACCAGCAGCAGCTTACGCTCCCAGCTCATCTCAAGCACTGGGCCGAACGCTTGTCGGTAATCCAAGACGCCGACCTCAGACAAGAATTCTTTCGCATCCAGTCGGAGTTGGCAGGAATCATCTCTGAAGATGTCCTTCGTAACACGGGGGAGTTCTACCTCAACAATCAACTGTCCAACCGTGAAATAGATACAATGCTAAGATTGCAGGCTGACGGCGATCGCTCATTCATGACCATCACAAAAGACGGCGGCTTCACCCACGCTCCGGCCCGTGAGCGGAGTCAAAAGTCTTGATGCCCATGCGCCTAGCTATGTAGTTCTGGACTATCGACAAGATCTCGTGTGTGTTGTATAAACTTTTATGAACTTGTCTGTACATATGTCTCCTTAGTTTAAACAGTCATCATTCAACTTATATGTAATCGATGCTATTTATTACTAGGACCATGAACCGTGTGCTATTAATGTGTGTTGCTTTTCTCTTCCTTTGGTCCTTAATTTTGTTGTATACGTATGCACCGCTTAAATATTATATGTATGTTTCTCTTAATGTTTTGTTTGTCCAGTGCATAAAGAAGATGTCGTCGTATGTCGTGTACATTGGTAGGATTCCCGGAGTCTACGACGACTGGGAGGATTGTCGGAGACAGGTTCACCGTTTTAGCGGTAACAGTTACAAAGGGTACCCCACAAGGGCGGAGGCGGAAGCTAGATATGCGCGCTATCTAGCGGGGGAGAGGAGGGAGCGGAGGAGGAACCGGATGAAGATCACTTTGGTCACGATGATGCTTATCGTGATCGCCACCCACTTCTTCAATGTCATGGTAGTTTAGATATATCGACTTGTAATGTGATCAAACTTGCTACTCAAGACTTGTAATGTTCTAACTTGTTCGGTATTTTGAATTTGGAGACTAATTAATATGATGATTTGTAATCGGAGACTAATCTTCTATTGTATTCGATAAATTTGTTGTTTATATCTGTGCTGTTTATAAATCTGCTGTTTATATCTGTTTGTAACCTGTGCAAATACAGAAAAACAAAAGAAAAAAAAACATAATATTCATAGTAATGGCGCACATAGTGTGCCTCAGTGGCGCATGTGTAGAAACACAGCAATGGCGCACTTCCTAAAAGTGTGCCATTAGTAACCCAGAGCCCAACATACAGATATGGTGGGACCAGTAACTTTAGTGGCGCATTTGTGGCCTTAGTAATGGCGCACTTCCGGTGCGCCATTAGTGTACAAGATAATAATGGCGCACTTCCATTACTATCACTTACTAATGGCGTGCTAGTAATGGCGCACCTAAAGTGCGCCATTAATGTAAATATATAGTGCGCCATTAGAGCCCTTTTTTTTGGTAGTGTGTTGTCACGAGCTAACACCCCTCTAGCAACAAAATACGCAAAATACCTGAGGTGTGGAAACAGAATGCTGGAAATCTTTGTACGCCGAATGTCGTTCTCCTCCTGGAAACAAAGGGAGTTGAAGAGGGTCCTCAACCCGGAAGGCTGCATGGTCATCTTCGTTGTTTGACCAACGTTCGGCGCACCTATTATATCACAAAACTATGCCAAAGACATAGTTATGAGATCATTATAAAGTTTGAACTCGACGGTTCCAGCATCATGGTTATAACGAAAACTGTTAACAAAGCAGGAGGTGAGCTTCTTGTATTGTACCACACGGCATAATGCTAGCCGTGTCAAACCTGCATTGGCACAAAGGCCATAAAATTCCTCCTTAATTCCTGCAACTGTAAGAAAATCATCGCACGGATACATCATTGCGCATGCTGGACTTGTGTCTTCGAACAACTCTAGGGGCACATGATCTTCATTGTAGCTCACCCGAACTGCTGAGGGTGAAGCTGCAGCTCTAGTAACTCGATCGGAGCGCTCGGGCTTCTTCTTCTCAAGCCACCCCTTAGCTTTTCCTAGCAAACTCATTTATGAAATTTTTGACATTGACAAAAACAAGGATTTAAACAAAGTGAGTTGAGGCAGACTACTCTACTCACTTACCTAAGTCATAAACTTGCATCAAAACTTGGTAAATAAATTTCTACACATGCATGCAAGCTCATCTAAACATCACCAAGAACTACTAAATACTCACAAATGAAGCCACCAATCAAAAATCTAATTGGAGGGGTGAAGGAGTCATATACCAGGGAGTATTTGCCGAAAATCTCAACTCAAATGATGGGTCGTAGAGAGAGATCGAAATTCTGGAAGGAGAGAAGCAAGAACGCAAGTTCCAGGTGCAGAACTCGTGTTTTTGGAGAGAGAGAAGGGAGGAGGAAGAAGACTTACCTGGAGGTGGGGCCTGTGGGGCCCAGGCGCCCTATGGGCGCGGCCAGGGGGCAGGTCGCGCCAGCTAGCCGCTTGGGCCACTGGTGCCCCTCCTAGTCAGCCCCACGTGCCTCTGGGTTACTCCCGACATGGAAATTTTAATTTTTATTTTTCTGGAATTTTACTAACAACTTCACTATTGGAAAATTTTCGAGGTTCAAAAAGCTGCAAAACTTTCAGAAAACTTGCAATAGAGATTAGAGTTGTGGAGCTTCAAAAACATATAAACTTGGTACAACTGATAAGATAAAGCTAAAAGAAATGCAAACATGACAACTTCTAATTTTTACTTATATAAAACTCATTTAATAGCAAGGTTGATCAAGTCCAACTACCAAACGAGCAATACAAAGAGAAAAAAGTTTCACTTACTATGAAGCATTCATGGTACCTTTACTTTAATGGATATTGTCCCCCACCATAATGGTTTTGTATTTGTGGTGCACATGTAGAGGAAAATCCCACTCACCAATCTTCACGGTCTCGATATTCTCTATAGAGTTGAGGCCATGCCTTTTGTCAATCTTCTTCGGAAAATACACCGTGTGTTCTTTATCATTCACATTAAAAGTAACTTTTCCTTTATTGCAATCAATAATAGCACCTGCAGTGTTAAGAAAATGTCTACCAAGAATAATAGGCATGCTCCCATCCTCGGGTATGTCAAGCACAACAAAATCAGTAAGGATTAAACAATTAGCAACTTCAACGGGAACATCCTCACAAATACCAATGGGAACGGCTGTTGACTTGTCAGCCATCTGAAGAGAGATATCTGTAGGGATTTGTTTTTCTAAACAAAGCCTCTTGTAAAGAGAGAAATGCATAACACTCACTCCTGCTCCGAGATCACATAAAGCAGTCTTGACATAATTATTCTTTATGGAGCAGGGAATGGTGGGTATACCTGGATCACCAAGCTTCTCAGGAATCTTGCCACTAAAAGAGTAATTAGCGAGCATAGTAGATATTGCTTCATTAGGAACTTTTATTTTATTGATAACAATATCTTTCATATATCTCGAATAGGGAGGTACCTTAATAGCATCAGCCAAAGGAATTTGAAGAAAAAGAGGTTTCATCCACTCACAAAACTTATTGTAATGCTCTTCTTCTTTAGTTTTGAGAGACTTACCTGGAAAGGGCATGCGTTTCTGTACCCATGGTTCTCTTTCCTTCCCATTTCTTCTTGTGATAAAGTCTTCTCTAGTGTATTTCTTGCGTTTATCGGGTGCTTCTTCTTCTCGAACTTCGGGTGGATCATTCTTTTCACCATCCTTTTCAGGCTCAGCATCGGAGGTAGATATACTATTTGGATCATTGGAATTGTCAGCTTCTTTGTGCTTCTTCTTTGGAGAACTAACAATTTCTTCTTCCTGCATTTGAGAATCTTGCTCGATCCTCTTCGGATGCCCCTCCGGATAGAGAGGATCTTGTGTGCTAGTTCCTCCTCGGGTTTTAATCCCGAAGGCTTGTATATCTTGTTTGGCATTGTTAGCAAGAAAATATTTTTTGCACATTAGAAATTTGTTCAAGCTGAGTTTGAACCATATGAAAATGCTTCACAAGACATTTAACATCATTAACTGTTCTACCTAGAACATCAAGAAAACTTTTGATAGCAAGGGAATTATCATTCAACTGACTTTGTATCCTCTCATTAAAGTGATTTTGCTTCATAATGAAATTATCAAGCTAATCTAAACATTGATCAGGAGGCTTACCATGAGGGATGTCACTTGCATTGAAATCTAGAAGAGAGTGTACCTCTACCATAGGAGGGTGAGTGGTAGGCTCACACAACTTCTCAATGGGGGGGTAGATTCTTCACGTCTTCAGTTTTAATACCCTTCTCTTTAATAGACTTCTTTGCTTCTTGCATATCTTCGGGGCTTAGGACGAGCATGCCCCTGTTTTTTGGTGGTGGAGGTGGTTCAGGGACAGACCAATCTTCGTGGTTCTTGGCAATCTTGCTCATTAATTCTTCTGCATCGTCCGGTGTTCTTTTCTTGAAAACACAACCAGCACAACTGTCCAAATAGGATATAGATTCATCAGTTAGACCAGCATAAAATATATCAATTAATTTATTCTTAGGGACTCCATGTCCCGGTCTAGCCTGGATTAGACTGCAATACCTCCCCCAAGATTTAGGGAGGTGCTCATCCTGCAATTGTTTAAAGTTATAAATTCTTTGTAAAGCAGCATGTTGCATATGAGCAGGAAAGTACTTATCAAAAAAGAGTGAGCTAAGTCTTGAGGACTCTTAATGGAACCACATGGTAGTGCGTCATACCATGCTTTAGCACCTTCCTTCAAAGAGAAAGGCAGAAGTTTAGTAACATAAAAGTTTCGTATCTTTTCGTCCGTAGTAAAAAGGCCAGCCAACTCAGTAAGTTTGGTCAGGTGTGCAATAGCATCATCATTTTCTCTGCCATAAAAGGGGTCAGTTTCAACCATAGTTATAAGTGAAATATCAACAGAGAAATTATAGTCATGATCATTTATGCATATAGGAAACGTAGCAAAAGTAGGATCAGGAGTAAATTTGTTCTTCAAGCAGTCCTTTGCTAGTAGCTTCTTTATAGCAACAGGGTCGGAATCAGCACATTCATTATGCTCCCTGCAAAAATCATCATCAAGTATAACATAATCGTCCTCAAGGAGTCTCTCCATAAGGCCAGCAAAATCATAAGTTTTTCCAATAGGGGTTTTGGTAATAGGAATTTCAACTCCCGAGAATCGGGCAGCAGCAGCAATCTCTTCTTCAATAAAAGAACCAAGTGAACCAGTAGTTTCAAAGGTAGTAGAAGCATCATCAAAAGTATCAGACATAGTAAAAGATTCAGTAGAAGCATCATGTGGTGGAGGTGAAGCAAAATTACTCATAACTGAAGGTGAATACGGTGTAGCACTAGTGTTCAGAACAGTACCTTTTCTTGTACTCGATGGTAAGATCGGGACCTTGGGGTCTTCTTTCTTACCCATAGCGGATAAATTGCAGCAGGTAGAATACTTCAGGTAGACTTGTGAATAAAGTTGTGCTCCCCGGCAACGGCGCCAGAAAACAGGCTTGATAACCCACAACTGCAGGGGATCGAGATAGTCTTCGCGGGTAAGAATAACCCAATTTATAGATTCGACTCAAGGGGAGCCAAAGAATACCAACAAGCTTTGACAGTGGAGTTGTCAATTCCACCGCACCTGAGATACGCTTACTTGCAACAAGATACTAATAGTAACTGCGATATGGAAGTGATGGTGGCAGCGAAAATAGTGGTGATGAAATAGCGACAGCAAAACAGCAAAACTAAACAACTAGTAACCAGCAGAATTAAAACACTGTAGGCTAAGGAGATGGATGGTTGGGCGCTGCATGGATAAGATACATCATGTATTCAACTTGGGCGCAAGGCACACAGAAAAGAAATAATCATCTAGGCATAAATCAAACATCATGCATGTATCCCACAGGTAGTTGTACGTGCTTGCAATAAGAACTTGCACAACATCTTTTGTCCTATCATCCCGCTACGAACGGGGCCAAAAGGAACTTATGGAGATTAAGGTGCTCCTGTCAAAGAGCACCGGAACAAAGCATTAACAATCAATGGATACACGGAATCCTCAAATTATAGTCCATCCCCTTTGGTGTCCCAAGCTGTCACCTTTGGGATCGCCGGTTCCAGACTATAACAGGTGCATACAACTTGTAGATAGGATCAAGCACACAAATATATTCGTGCAAACACATAGAGTTCAGATCTGAAAACATGGCACTCGGGCCCAAAGTGACAAGCATTAAGAGCAACAAGTTGGAGTAAAGATGATAAACACCAATCTAGATGATAGGCAACATGCCCCCAACAATCTGATAAACTATTACATGATCTAGCTCATCCAATCCCTACCACCCCCTTTGCCTACAGCAGGGAATTACTCACACATGGATGGAGAAGTCATGGAGGGAGGATGGAGTGGTGATGATGATGACAATGGCGATGATCTCCCCTCACCGGAGGCCAAAACTGCCTCCACATTAGCCCTCCTGGAGAAGAACAGAGGGTGGCGGCGGCTCCGCGACGAGCTTTGGGAAATCGACTTTTGTTTCGGGGTTTGCTCCGCGCCGAGCACCAGAGGAGGGGGGAGGCCCCCAGGCAGCCAGAGGGCGCGGCGCCACCCCTGGCCACGCCAGGGGGCGCCTGGGGCCCCCTTGGCTACCCTCTGGCCCCACTTCTGGCACAATGGTCCCTCGGGTGCATGGATTTTCTGTGAATTTTCCTAGAATTTTCTGAGACACCTAAAAATCCATTTTCCTGCACACAATAAAACCATACAGACAGCTCTGCTGAAAACATCGTTAGTCCGGGTTAGTTTCGTCCAAATCATGCAAGAATGAGGGCAAAACAATAGCAAAAGTGTTTGGAAAAGTAGATACGTTTGAGACGTATCGGCATGCGTTAGGTGCATGGATAATACAATGTACCGCAGCTACCAAAAGATCCCAGATCTTCAAAAACCGTGTTCCAGGGGTCTCGGAGGTGGCTTCCCAAGAAACACGCGTGGAGAAAACAAGGACATCTGTTCGATGGAAGCGAGGAGCTCCGAGCACCCCCAACTCGAAGGAGCGGCAATGAAATGGACAACTTGCTGAAAACTTGGAAAGAGTGCCCCGCGCCGAGAAAGAAAAAAAAGAAGACTCCGCCGTTGATGAGGGTATGGAAAGAGAGGTCTGTTTTCTTGTATTTGGAATACTGGAGTCTCCTCCACAGTCCTCATAGACTTGATCTCATTATATCACAAAGAACGTGTGCGAGAACTTGTTTGGCACGCTTCTCAACATGCCGGAGAAGACCAAAGACGGGCCAAAAGCAAGGAATGACTTGAAATTTATGGGCATCAGGAGGGAACTTCACCCTGCTAGTGACGATGATGATGAGCCGGAAGAGGAAGAGTATACGGAAATGCAAAACTCTCGCAAACGAAAAAGGGCGACCAAGAAGAAGACCGGTATCGATCACTGCCCCCCTTCACGCTTCACTCTGTGCGAGGAGGAGATCATGCAATTTATCCATTGCCTCATAGGAGTAAAATTTCCGAACGGCTACGCGGGGAAGATAAGCAGATACCTAGACGAGGCGAAGCAGCATTTATATGGGGGAGATCGTGCTCATACTATGTGAGATTGAGATCTATTTCCCGCCCGCGTTCTTCGACATTATGGTGCATCTGCTGGTCCATGTCGTGGAGGATATCGTCAAACTCGGGCCTGCGTTTCTGCGCAGCATGATGCCCTTCGAAAGGATGAATGGACACATCAAAAAATACGTTCGCAACAGGTCCCGTCCAGATGGAAGCATAGCGAAGGGATTTCTAACCGAAGAGTGCATCTCTTTTTGCATGAATTATCTCAACACCGAGAACCCTGTTGGTCTGCCCGTCAACAAGAACTTTGGCAGGATCGATGGGTGTGGTCACCAGGAGGGAAGCCGCACAATGCATGTCAACTTCGAGGGTCGAGACATCGACTTTGAAAGAGCAAGCCTAGTCGCGCTATAACACATCCAGCTGGTCGATCCTTGGATAATAAAGCACAAGGATGGAATCAGGAAGAAGTACAGTGACCAGGGCCTGCTGATAACGGACCGAGATCCACGGCTAATCAAAGAGCACAACTCCGGTTTCATGACTTGGTTCAGGGACGAGCTTCGTTCTAATCCCCCGCGAAGGAACGCTTCCGAGGACGAAAATATGATATTCACCTTGTCACAGGGTGCCGAACGCAACCTGATGACCTATCAAGCGTATGATATCAACGGCTACACATTCTACATGGAGGAAAAGGACAATAACAGCGATTACCAGAACTCAGGGGTAACGGGGATATTCTAAACCGATGACGTCAAGGAAAGATTCTACGGAAGGGTCGAGGACATATGGGAGCTCGACTACTGTGGTGAGAAGGTGTCGATGTTCCGTGTGAGATGGGCCAAGAGCATCGTAAAAGAAGACCGGTACTTCACCACCATTGTTATACCCGAAGCCAGATCCAAGTATGCGGGCGCAAACGTCACCACGAAAAATGAGCCATGGGTACTGGCTAGCCAAGTGAACCAATGCTTCTTCATTACCGACCCATCAAAGACGAGCAGCGTTGTAGTGAGGAGAGGCAAAAGAAACATCATCGGAATGGATGGAGTCGCCAACGAGCAAGACTTTGACAAGTACGGCGACCCGAAGATGGAAGATGACTACGTCGCTCAGGATACATACACCACAACCCTACCGAAGAATGGTCTCATGTTCAAGAGGAAAAGTGAAAGCATCCTGGGCCTAAGTTATTCAACCATGACAAAGAAGGGCAAAAAGAAGATCGTGAGGAAACGCTAGCTAGATAGCTAGCTCCAAATTTAAGAAAATCTTTTGTAATTTATGATCACTTTTTGTATGCATGGATTTAACATGCACTTCATAATTTATCAAAGTATTTGGTTGCCCACGAGATCATATATATCACGCTAAAAAACAAAAGTATGAGGTACTAACAAATCATCATTGTTTATCTAAAAAATGAGTACAAAATACTAGTACAATTGCATATGGAAAAATGGAAATTGAAAAAATTGGTAGAATGGAAATTGCAATAATAAGTAGGCAAAATAAAAATCCCTTATGGGTAGCGCATTTTACCAAAATGCGCCACCAAGTGGCTCCTTATGCGTGGCGCATTCCGGCTAAATGCGCCACGCATAAGAAACCACTTGGTGGCGCATTTTGGCAGAATGCGCCACCCATAAGAGTTAACCTCTATCGGCCCCCTTCCCCTTCCCATCACATTAGCCATTCGACCCCACCCCCTCTCGATCTCGCCGCCGCCCCGAAGCCCTAGCCGCCGCCCCGACACCCCACCGGAGCCGCCACCCTAGAGCCCCTCGATGTCGGTGCTCCTCGACGCACCAGAGCCGCTCGACGCCGGAGCCGCCGCCACCCAGACGCCACCCCCAGACGCTCACCGGAGCCGCCACCCCGGAGCCCCCTCTACGCCCACCGGAGCCCCCCCCCCCCTGACGCCCACCGGAGCCGCCACCCCGGAGCCACCTGATACGTCCAAAACGTATCTATAATTTCTGCTTCCTCCATGCATGTTTTGTGTGATATTGCTATGATCTAGATACACTTTCATACATTTTTGATCATATTTGGACTAACCTATTAAATCAGTGCATCCCAGTGCCAGTTCCTGTTTTCTGCTGTTTTTCTATTTCCGTTTTCCCCCATATAAAAAGTGCCAGAAAAATTCGGGAAAATTCAGATAAAAAATCAGCGTGACGGAAACTTCGAGAAGAGCCTGGGAGGGGCCAGAGGGGAGCCAGGGGGGCCTAGGCGGCCACCCGGTGCGGCCCCACCCCTGGCCGCGCCAGGGGGGCGCCTGGGGCCCCTGGTCCACCTCTGGCAGCCCCCCTTCGCCTATTTTTTCTCCGTCACGGGAAAACTCCAGAAGAAGAACCCTATTCCGCGAACTCGCCTCTGTTCCGCCGCCGCCGCGCTTCCGAGATCGGGAGCACCAGAAGACCTCTTCCCGGCACCCTGTCGGAGGGAGGATTGACCTCCGGGAGTCTCCTCTCCACCATGGATGCTCCCCGGATGTCTCGTGAGTAGTTTTCCTTGGACCATGGGTCCGTGGTCAGTAGCTATGTGATGTTCTCCTCTCCTCTTTGATCTTCATTGTTTAGACCTCGTGAGCTGCCCTACATGATCGAGCCACCTTTGTAATATTTCTGCTATTGCTATGTTGAGTTTGATAGGATCTGATGGATTATGAGATTATGTTCAGATTGTGATAGAGTAATATATTTGGTTCTTATCTCTTGTATTTTTGTTCCTAAGTAATTCTTGCATGTTCTCAGTTGCTGTTTATTGCTTTGGCCAAGTAGTACGTAGTGACTCCAAGAGGGAACGTTGTTCTAGATTGTGGGTTCATGCCCCCCGATGACACGCTTGAGTGACAGAAACATGAGTCTAGGGGATGTGTTGTTGCCACAAGGGAGAAAACAACGGTGCTTGTGACCGCGGTCACAAGGATTGTTTACTTTACGCAAAGTGATTTGTAATGTAGTTGTCTGTTGCTTTGGGTTTAATCTTTGGGTGGGGCTCGCAACTTAATACCAGCGAGATGTTCTGGATAGATATCTCAATGTGGATGATTAGTAGTAGATGCAGTTGGATTACGGTCTACTTATTTTTGCGTACTACACGTGCTTTTGAGCCTCTTCCTTTCTTTTGTAGCATAGTTAGCATTGCGGTGCGTTCATAATCCTGTCAATTGCCTTTCTGTAATTTGTTTACCTCGCATAGCAATTTTATCGTCTTTTGGGAGAGAGACATCACTAGCGAGCATCACGTATCCCGGTCCATATCCTCATTACTGTTTCTACGCTTTATTTACTTTACTGTTTTTACTTGCTATCATTATCCCTTGCTTTTTATCCTTGTGAACAACAAGACCGGAGAGATTGACAACCTCTCTGAACTTCGTTGGGAACAAAGTTATCTATGTCTGTGTGCAGGTCCGCGTCAATTGCGCCGCTGACAGCTACTTATCATCTCTGGAGTCCTGCTGGAGACAAACCTTGGTATCTTCACCGAGGGAAAACTGCTGCTGCACTACATCTCAACCTTCCACTTGGGGTAACCAACGAAGGGGCGAGAAGCCCTCAAGCAAGTTTTCTGGCGCCGTTGTCGGGGACTCCAAGTGCTAAGATAGGGGAGTTGCACTACTCTTTACCTTTGTTTTTTAGTCTTGTTAGTTTACCTTTCAGTTTTTATCTTTGTGTCCTTTATCAAAAATCAAAAAATATATATAGTATGTCTAGTTCCCTACTTGCCAATCAATGTCTAACTTCTTTGAAACTAGATCTTATTGGCATGGAGGATTCACCGAGGATCAACAAGAATATTACAAGGAATACCGCTTGGCTCAAAAAGGGATACACATATGGAGACTCATACATCAATCGTATGAGTATGCTAAAAACTTGTGCTCAATATATAATATATCTTTTTGCAGGGATGAATCTTGTTTCTTTATGAGGCACAACCACCTTGCTTTCCAATGTGAGTACAATGAGAATGAAACCTTAGCTTCTTATGCTAAGGGAAATTATGATTTTTATGATGCAGAACAAATAGAAGAATTTGTTGCTTTTAAGGGTGCCTATGAAATTACAAATCTGAGAGTCTTGCTATACTTAACTATTGTTTGGAAAATTATGATGCAAATTATTATATTACTGATCATCTTGAGAGAATCTCTCCTCCAAAGGAAGAGACTAATGTTTTGCAGGACTCTATGGAAGAAGAAATTACTGAACCTGAAAGCTCCTTGGATGAAAAAGAGGAGGAAGAATGGATCCATCCATGTCTACCTTCTAATGAGAGTAACTCTTTGACTCTTACCTTATATGAGTGTTATGATCCTATGGATTCTTTTGAAATATCCCTTTTTGATGAAGTGATCCCTTCTATGCTTATGGCCGTGATGCCACTATGGATGATGCTTACGGAGATGAACTTGCTATAGTTCCTCATGTTAAGCATGAAATTGTTTCTATTGCACCCACACTTGATTGTACTATTATCCTTTTGAAATCTCCAATTCATATTCCGGAGAACTATGCTCTCATCAAGGCTCAATGTGATGGGTTGCATCTATCTTATCATCCTAAAAACCGTGTTGAAAACAATACACGTGTGCTTGTAGGTCATGAACAACATGATTTATGTGATAGTTATATTCTTGATGTTGTTCATGATGCTACTGAAAATTACTTTGAGAGAGGAAAGTTTGGTTATATAAACTTCCATGTTACAAAAACACCTCTCTTCATGTTGAAAGTTTTGAAGTTGTTCTTGTTCTTCCTTCCTATGCATGTCACTTTGTGCTTATTTGATTTATTTTCTTACAAGACTCCTATGCATAGGAAGTGGGTTAGGCTTAAATGTGTTTCATATTTTCTTCTTCATGCTCTATTTTGATTCAAAATTCTTATTCTTGTGAGAGCATCTTCAATAATCTTTTTGCCTAGCTAATGGCTTTAAAGAAGCGCTTTCGGGAGGCAGCCCGCAACGAATTTAGGTTTTTCTTTTTTCTTTTGTTGTGTCTTGATGATTTTTACTTCTGTAGCAACATCATTCTATCTTTATTTTTCAGCTTTGTGCCAAGTTATAGCCTCTTACGGAAAGGGAAGTAAAAGTTGATATGTTGTTCTGTTTTTCACAGATTCTGCCACGTTTTGTCTCTCCTAACTTTTGCAAAACTTAAGCTTGCTTTTTCTTTGCAAAACCTTTTTGGAAATCTTGAGAAACAGTAGCTCTTCAAGAATATCTTTATATCCAGTGGGAAAAATTATTTTATTAAGGGTACTAACCTCTCTAATCAGCTTATGATGAGTTATGTATGAAGGGAGTTTTCAAGTGTGCGATAGAAGATGATGAAAGAAGATCCAGGAGTGTCAAGCGCTCAAGCTTGGGGATGCCCCCATGCATCCCCAATAAATATTCAAGGAGACTCAAGCGTCTAAGCTTGGGGATGCCCCCGTGCATCCCCTTCTCCATCAACAAATCATCAGTTCGTCCTTCGTCTCACTATATTTTTATCACTTCATGCGTTATGTGCTATGCTTGGAGCGTCTCGCTCTTAGGTTTTGTTTTTAGTTTTCTTTAGCTTTGCTTGCTGTTCATAACAAGTTAGATCCCTTCTTACTTTGTGTGGGATAGAAACACGCTCCACTTTCAAAATTTAGAATACATCATAGGATTTTTCCTGCCTATCTTTTTGCTGTTGTGTGTTCTTTATCTTTGCAAAGCTACTGCCATGTTTAGTTTTAGTCTTAGTTTGTCTTTAGCAAGAGCCTTGGCTTTAGTTTAGTTTGTTTCTGGAACTATTTTTAGTTTTCATGTTTATCTTGTTAAAGAGAGTTGGTTTTTGCACTGAGTTGTGTCTTGTCTTGAAAGTAGGTAATTGAGGTTGCTATTTAATTTTAGTAGTAGCTTGCAATAGTTTTGAGGTATTGTTGTGAGTAATGTTTGAACTTTTGGTGTCAAGAGCTCTTGCCTATTAGTGATAGGTGTCGTATTTTTGGAAATCCGTGTTTATTTTCAAAACCTACAAAACTAGTTGAGAACTCTAGCTACTAGATGGATCACTACTCTTCTGAGGGGTCGAATATTAGAGTACACTCACGTACCATGAGTCGAGGATGCGCAAGGATAACAAAAACCCCATAGACTCCTCCTCGGGGTACTTGTCTCTTTGTGAACCTCCTCATTAGATTGAGATTTACCGATAATAAGTGCATGAGTT
Organism: Bromus sterilis; assembly: GCA_950022295.1. Taxonomy (NCBI): domain Eukaryota; kingdom Viridiplantae; phylum Streptophyta; class Magnoliopsida; order Poales; family Poaceae; genus Bromus; species Bromus sterilis. Next base: position 121,593,066 of record OX465601.1, on the reverse strand, counting down.
CTTCGGACTACTGTAAGTATTGAGAGTTGACACTTCCACCTTCCCATATTTTGCTAGCCTCTCCTGTGCTGTGCATTGCCTTCTTCTCACTCCGTTAGTTGGTGTCCACCTTCGCCGGTACATCCAAACCCTTGGCATGATACGCTCTGCCATCATAAGCCTCCCTTTATCTTTCATCAAAACAGCCACCATACCTACCTATCAAGGCATTTCCATAGCCTTTCCGAGTTACATTGCCATGCAACTTCCACCTCTTCATGACTTGATCTTCATGTCATACTTGTTCTTGCTACACTGGCAGAGACATACATTGCATACATCATGTTAGCTACATCTTCTTTATGTTTTGAGTACCTTGTAAAGTGTGAAAGATCTCCTTTACCTTCTTGTAAAATAGAGTGTTGCCCTTAAGTGAGGAAAAGATCCTAAAGTGGACACATTAAAAGATCCCAAAGAGGACAAATGAGAGTTAAATAGAAAGAGCCATTGAGGCCACAAAAAAATACAAAAAATAGAAAAAGGAGAAAAGGAAATAAAAAGAGAGAAAGAGGCAACACTACTATCCTTTTTGAGAGATCCACACTAGTACTCCCTTTATATCCTTGTACTCCATAGAGATGATCTTCATGCATATAGTTTGGAGAGCTTCTTAGCTCGTATGTGCATCTGTTGCATGGCAATCCCTACTCCTCACATCATATCTATCATTTGGCCTCTCTTGCCTATGATTGTCCTCATTGATGTGAGCCTTTCTTATCCTTTTTGTCTTCCTCCTCCGTACTTCTCTCTTTTCCATCCTAAGTGTCAACTCTCGTGCTTACGCTCATCCATGTCATGAGTGCTAAAAATATCGAAAAGGAGTGAATCAAATTGACTTGTACCTGGCTAGTGGTCTGGGGACGAGTCAAGATAAGATTCCAAAGAAGACCAAATTTGAAACTTTAGTAGATTGAGTTCTCAAAAAAAATACTTTTTTCTCTTATTCCCTATCCCCTTTCTTGCACGCAAACACCATTTGGAGACATTCGAGTCACGGACAGCGAGAGCTCTTGCACCAAATGTTCTTTTGTTAGTTGTTTAAATGCTAATATAGACTCTTGCATGTTATGACTTGAATTGAATCTCTAACCTTGATTGCTTTACTTTCCAAAGTTCTTTTATGGTTGCTAGCATGTCACCACAGAAATTATGCTTGTTATCATTTACCTACTCGAGGGCGAGCAGGAATTAAGCTTGGGGATGTTGATACGTCCAAAACGTATCTATAATTTCTGCTTGCTCCGTGCATGTTTTGTGTGATATTGCTATGATCTAGATACACTTTCATACATTTTTGATCATATTTGGACTAACCTATTAACTCAGTACACCCCAGTGCCAGTTCCTGTTTTCTGCTATTTTTCTATTTCAGTTTTCCCCCATATAAAAAGTGCCATAAAAATTCGGGAAAATTCAGATAAAAAATCAGCGTGACGGAAGCTTCGAGAAGAGCCCGGGAGGGGCCAGAGGGGAGCCAGGGGAGCCCAGGCGGCCACCCGGCGCGGACCCACCCCTGGCCGCGTTAGGGGGGCGCCTGGGCCCCCTGGTCCACCTCTGGCTGCCCCCCTTCGCCTTTTTATTCTCCGTCACGGGAAAACTCCAGAAGAAGAACTCTATTCCGCGAACTCGCCTCTGTTCTGCCGCCGCCGTGCTTTCGAGATCGGGAGCACCAGAAGACCTCTTCCCGGCACCCTGCCGGAGGGAGGATTGACCTCCGGGAGTCTCCTCTCCACCATGGATGCTCCCTGAATGTCTCGTGAGTAGTTTTCCTTGGACCATGGGTCCGTGATCAGTAGCTATGTGATGTTCTCCTCCCCTCTTTGATCTTCATTGTTTAGACCTCGTGAGCTTCCCTACATGATCAAGGCACCTTTGTAATATTTCTTCTATTGCTATGTTGAGTTTGATAGGATCTGATGGATTATGAGATTATGTTCAGATTGTGATAGAGTAATATATTTGGTTCTTATCTCTTGTATTTTTGTTCCTAAGTAATTCTTGCATGTTCTCCGTTGCTGTTTATTGCTTTGGCCAAGTAGTAGGTAGTGACTCCAAGAGGGAACGTTGTGCTAGATTGTGGGTTCAAGCCCCCCGATGACACGCTTGAGTGACAGAAACATGAGTCTAGGGGAAGTGCTGTTGCCACAAGGGGGAAACAACGGTGCTTGTGACCGCGGTCACAAGGATTGTTTACTTTACGCAAAGTGCTTTTTAATGCAGTTGTCTGTTGCTTTGGATTTACACTTTGGGTGGGGCTCGCAACTTAATACCAGCGAGATGTTCTGGATAGATATCTCAAGGTGGATGATTAGTAGTAGATCCAGTTGGATTACGGTCTACTTATTTTTGCGTACTTCCCGTGCTTTTGAGCCTCTTCCTTTCTTTTGTAGCATAGTTAGCATTGCGGTGCGTTCATAATCCTGTCAATTGCCTTTCTGTAATTTGTTTACCTCGCATAGCAATTTTATCGTCTTTTGGGAGAGAGACATCACTAGCGAACATCACGTATCCCGTTCCATATCCTCATTACTGTTTCGACGCTTTATTTACTTTACTTCTTTTACTTGCTATCATTATCCCTTGCTTTTTATCCTTGTGAACATCAAGACCGGAGAGATTGACAACCTCTCTGAACTTCGTTGGGAACAAAGTTATCTGTGTCTGTGTGCAGGTCCGGGTCAGTTGTGCCGCTGACACCTACTTATCATCTCTGGAGTCCTGCTGGAGACAAACCTTGGTATCTTCACCGAGGGAAAACTGCTGCTGCACTACATCTCAACCTTCCACTTGGGGTAACCAACGAAGGGGCGAGAAGCCATCACCCCCCCCCCCCGACGCCCACTGGAGCCGCCAACCCGGAAGCCCCTAGACGCCACCTCGACGCCCCCAAGGTGAGCTCCATTTCCGGCCATCTCAATCCTTCTCCATCCACCCCCTACTCCCTCGTCTGATCCATGGCTCGGGTTGCTCATGATTGCTGGGCAAGTGCATGATTGATGGGCAAGCGCACTTACATGTGTAGTTGCAACTCTATTTTTTTTCTGATCCATGCAAGTGCAAGTACTGAATTGTTAAAATGATTTACATTTACAATGCTGAGATGGAAATTTGAAATTAAAATGATTTACATTTCAAAACTAAATATGTATAGCAAAACACATGTGTAGCCTGTCTCCTGATGACTATGTGTAGGAAAACTTGTTATTAGTTCACCCAGGATGGAAGCAATGATCACTGTTTTAACAAAGATATATAGATAGATATATAGAGATATAAGAATATTTAGAATTTGATAAGACTATTTGTATCAAGTGGGTACTTGTGTGATGCAATTGCATATATATGTTGCTTGCTGCCATTTCTTAGCAAGCATAGCATATGTTCTGGAAAGGAAATATTGTCCATAGCAATAATATGAACCAGGCCACTTAGCACATACAAGATCTGTGTAGGGTCTGTTTTAATAAATTTCGAAGAGAGAAAAGGAAGACCAGCAAGCATGGCATATGTTCTTATTAATGGAACACAAGTTTTTTGTTTTGTGTGGTAGCAATGGAATAGAATTTTAGGCTTCTAGCATAGCATATGTTGTAAATGATCAAGCAAAGTGAGAAGTAGTTGCTACTGCTGCTGTTATTTTTTTTAAATGATGTTTTTTAGTGCATTGACAAGATGCTTTTCTTATCAATATTTTTATGCACTGTTTAGTGCATTGCTAGAATATGTACTATTCTACAATATATATATATATGTATGTATGTTGCTTGTGCCTATATGTAGGCATTTTTTTCTGCAGGTACAAATCATTATCCCCTTTCTACCGAAATGTTGATTAACTTCCGTTTCGGTTGAGAATGGGGCACTCTCATGTTAAGAAAAATAGCAAAGGTCATGGAAAATTTTTCCGTGAATTCGTGCATGACCTTTGCTATTTTTCTTAACATGAGAGTAGTTGCATTTATTTATTGTGCTAATTAATTAAGTAGTTGCATTTCTTAATATTGTACTAGTACAAACATGTCGACCGGAGCCGACGCCGGTCCTTCTTCTCAGCCGGGAAAAAAAGGAAGCAATTTTGGGAATACTCCCAGGAAGAGGTTGAGGAGCAGAGAGAAGAGGAAGTACCTCCGGGTGAGGAGGAGTATGAGGAGGAGATAGAGCCGGAGTCCGACTCATCTGAGGATGATGACATGGAGGAGGAGGGTACAGAAGGGGAGAGGAACACCGCCGACGAGGATGATCATGCCGGTGGCTCAAACACAGATGGTAGCCAGTCGAGGAAGCGGAATCGGAAACCAACCAAGGCCGGCACCATCAGGCAAGAGTTTACCGTTGTGACCTCCGTTGGGATTCCTACCGAGCCCCAACGTTTCTCAGAAGGGTACGACCGTCAAGTCGCGGAGCTCCTCCGGAACACCGTCCCGATCACCACAATAAACCTAAGGAGTCGTAACAGCACTCATTATTGTCAGCTCCTTCTCCACAAATTGCACAGACGATAAAAGTTCCCGGACCCGTACGACAATAGAAACCTCAAAGGGAACAAGGTAAACAAATGGGCCCTCAGGAGGATGAGCAAAACCTTGTCCAGTTGGAAAACCCGGGTGAAGGAGGCAATTATGGAGCACGACAAATCCTGGGAGGAGCTCAAGGAGAAAGAGTCGATGATCGACAAAGCTACCTACGACCTTTTCAAGGCTAGGTGTGAGTCTGAGGACGCCAAGGCCGCGAGTGCAAAGGGCAAGGTGATGCAGGCGCAGGTCATAGGTAACCACCGTCTCGGAGCCGGCGGTTACAGACATTCCAAGCCTAAATGGGACAAGGAGGATGCCGAGTATGCTGCTACGGGCCTACCCAACCCCTTTGAGAAATACAAAGCTGATCCAGATACTGAATTCTTTGTGAGGGCCCGGAGCCATAAGGACAAAGAAACCTCGAACATAGTTCTCGATCCTAAGGTTCAGGAGTTTACGGCTGCCGTGGTTAGTAGTTCACCACGTGACTTCCTTGTCGATTGAATTCTAGTTCATGAAGTTCAGCTTCTTAGTGTTTCACATTCTTTGTGCAGGAAGATGAATTCGGCGCGGCCTCATTGCAGGGGTCGTCTATTAAGCCGTTCGGCTCGTGGGACACCTCTTTTAAAAGGGCGATGAACAAGGTCAAGAAGGTTGAGAACATGTCGGCGAAGCCATCGTCAGCCGGCTGATGCACGAGATAACTTCTCGCCCCTCGTTGGTTACCCCAAGTGGAAGGTTGAGATGTAGATAGCGGCAAATTTCCCTTAGCGAAGATGCTAAGGTTTAAGTGTCGAAGCAATAGGACTCCAACAACGATAAGTAGGTGGTGAAGTGAACAATTGCGTCGTTCACAACTCAAGGTTGCTTACTTCACCTGGACCTGCACACACACAAATAACTTTGCTTCCCAACGAGTACAGAGGATTTTTCAATTCCTCTGGCCTTCTTTTTTACAAAGGATAAAACGCACGGGATAATAATGATAGTGATAGCAACGAAAAAGTAAATAAAGCGGTAAATTGATAGCGAGTCTAAACAGTGTTGGAAATATGGACCGCGGTCCTATGATGTTCACTAGTGATGTCTCTCTCCCAAAAGATGATAAAATAGCCATGCGAGGTAAACAAATTACAGCTGGGCAATTGATAGGATTATGTGCGCAAACCAATGCTAATTATGATATAAAGAAAGGAAGAGGCTTAAAAGCATGGGAGGTACGCCAAGACAAGTAGACCGAAATCCATTTGCATCTACCTACTAATCACCCACCTTGAGATATCTATCCAGAACATCTCGCTGGTATTAAGTTGCGAATCCCACCCAAAGTGTAAACTCAAAGCAACGGACAACTGCATTAAAGAACTTTGCGTAAAGTAAACAATCCTTGCACCCGCAAGTACAAGCACTGTTGTTTTCCCCCTTGTGGCAACAACACATCCCCTAGACTCATGTTTCTATCACTCAAGCTAGTCATCGGGGGGCATGAACCCACAATCATGCATAACGCTCCCTCTTGGAGTCACTACCTACTACTTGGCCAAAGAAATAAACAGCAACGGAGAACATGCAAGAATTAATCAAGAACATAAATATAAAAGAGGAGAATCAAATATATAACTCAAACACAATCTGAACATAATCTCATAATCCATCGGATCCCAGAAAACTCATCATAGCAACAGCAGAAAGATTACATATGAGCCTCGATCATGTAGGCAGCTCACGAGGTCTAATCCATGAAGAACATAGAGGGGAGGAGAACATCACGTAGCTACTGATCATAGACCCATGGTCCAAGGTGGACTACTCACGGTTCATCCGGGAAGCATCCATGGTGGTGGAGAAGCTCCCGGAGGTGATTCCTCCCTTCGGCAGGGTGCCGGGAAGAGGTCTTCTGGTGCTCCCGAACTTGGTAGTGCGACAGCGGCGGAACAGAGGAGAGATCGCAAAAAAGGGTTCCGTCCCCGTGGATTTCTCGTCGCGGGGAATTAATAGGCGAAGGGGGGCAGCCAGAGGTGGGCCAGGGACTCTAGGCGCCCCCCTGGCGCGGCCAAGGGGTGGCCGCGCCGGGTGGCCGCCTTGGCCCCCCCTGCCCCCCTCGGCCCCCACTTTGGCTCATTTGGAAGGTTCCCGTACGCTGATTTTTCCTATATTTTTCCCGGAATTTTTCTGGCACTTTAAATAAGGGGGAAACCTGAAATAGAAAAACAGCAGAAAACAGGAACTGGCACTGGGGTGCACTGAATTAATAGGCTAGTCCAAATATGATCAAAAGTGTATGGAAGTTCATCAATATCATAGCAATATCACACAAAAGAGGCATGGAGCAAGAAGAAATTATAGATACGTTTTGGACGTATCAACATCCCCAAGCTTAATTCCTGCTCGTCCTCGAGTAGGTAAATGATAACAAGCATAATTTCTGTGGTGACATGCTAACAACCATATAAGAACTTTTAAGTAAAGCAATCGAGGCATGTAATTCAATTCAGGTCATAACAGGAAAGAGTCTATATTTAGCATTGAAACAAGCAACATAAGAACATAAAGGTGCATGAGCTCTCTCCTTCCGTGACTCGAATATCTCCAAATGGTGTTTGCGTGCAAGAAAGGGGATAGGGATATACGATAAAAAATATTTTTGTGTTGAGAACTCAATCTACTAAAGTTTCACACTTGGTCTTCTTTGGAATCTTATTTTGACTCATCCCCAGACCACTAGCCAGGTACAAGTCAAAATGATCCACTCCTTTTCGACATTTTGAGCACTCATGCAATGGATGAGCGTAAGCCAGAAAGTTGACACTTAGGATGGCAAAGAGAGAATATAGTGGAGGAGGAAGACAAAAATGTGTGAAGGGCTCACATCAATGAGGACAATCATAGGCGAGAGAAAGCCAAATGATAGATATGATGTGAGGAGTAGGGATTGCCATGCAACGGATGCACATATGAGCTAAGGTAAGCTCTCCAATGGAACTAGTGGGGGTGCATCCAACTTGCTTGCTCAAGAAGACCAAGAGCTCATTTGAGGAGGCTCATCATTGGAATATACAAGCCAAATTCTATAGTGTGAAGGTCCCCACATAGCTATATGCATGAATGATAATCTCTATGGAGTACAAGATATAAGAGGGGGTATTAGTGTGGATCTCTCAAAAGGAATAGTAGTGTGCCCCCTTCTCTCTTTTTTCTATTTTTTTTATTTTTTTGGTGGCCTCAATGGCTCTTTCTATTTCTCTCTTATTTGTCCTCTTTGAGATCTTTTAATTTGTTCACTTTGGGATGTTTTCCTCACTTTAGGGGCAACACTCTATATATTACAAGAAGTATAGAAGATCTTTCACACTTTACAAAGTACTGAAATCATAAAGAAAATGTAACTATCATGAAGTATGCAAATGTATGCCTTTGCCAGTGTAGCAGGATATGCAATGATACTAGCGCGTCATGTAGCAATGATTAGAGCAAGGCCCAACTAGCATGCGGCTCATCGATCAAGCAAGTAGCATGTATGACATGAAGATCAAGTCATGAGAAGATGGATGTTGCATGGCAATATATCTCGGAAAGGCTATGGAAATGCCTTGATAGGTAGGTATGGTGGCTGTTTTGAGGAAGGATATAAGGAGGTTTATGATGACAGAGCGTACCGTACCAAGGGTTTGGATGTACCGGCGAAGGTGGACGCTAACTCTCGGAGTGAGAAGAAAGCAATGCACGGCATAGGAGAGGCTAGAAAAATATGGGAAGGTGGAAGTGTCAACTTTCGAGTACTCACATTAGTCCGAAGAACTCATGCACTTATTATAGGTAACTCACAATCTAATAAGGAGGTTCACAAAGAGACAAGTACCACGAGGAGGAGTGTATGGGATTTTGTTTATCCTTTCACATCCTCGACTCATGGTACGTGATTGTACTCTAATATTCGACCCCTCAGAAGAGTAGTGATCCATCTAGTAGCTAGAGTTCTCAACTAATTTTGTAAGTTTTGAAAATAAACACAGATTGCCCAAAATACGACATCTATCACTAATAGGCAAAAGCTCTTGACACCAAAAGTCCAAACACTACTCAAAACAACACCTCAAAACTATTGCAAGTTACTACTACAAAAGAATAGCAACCTCAATTACCTACTTCAAGTCAAGACACAAAACTTATGAGTAGGAGGCAAACTCTCTAAACAAGATAAACATGAAAACTCAAGAGAGTTCCAGCAAAAAACTAAACAAAAGATCTTTAAAAAGATCAGCATGAAAACTAAGAGCAAAACATGACAGTAGCTATGAAAAGATAAAGAACACACACAGCAAAGATAAGCATGAAAAGTCCAAAGTTGTGTTCTAGATTTTGGAAGTGGAGCGTGTTTCTCTCCCACACAAAGAAAGCTGCGTTCTAACTTGTTATGAACAGCAAGAAAAGCTAAAGAAAACTAAAAAATAAAACCTAAGAGCGAGACGCTCCAAGCATAGCACATAACGCATGAAGTGATAAAAATATAGTGAAACGGGAGACGAACTGATAATTGTTGATGGAGAAGGGGATGCACGGCGGCATCCCCAAGCTTAGACGCTTGAGTCTCCTTGAATATTTCTTGGGGATGCATGGGGGCATCCCCAAGCTTGAGCGCTTGACACTCCTGAATCTTCTTTCATCATCTTCCCTCGCACACTTGAAAACTCCCTTCATACATAACTCATCATAATCTGATTAGCGAGGTTAGTACCCATAATAAAATAATTTTTTATCTACTGGAAATAAAGATAATCTTGAAGAGCTACAGTTTCTCAAGATTTCCAAATAGTTTTTTCAAAGAAAAAGCAAGCTTAAGGTTTGCAAAACAAGGAAAAGGAAAAACAGGACAGAATCTGTGAAAAACAGACCAGCAGGTAATAAAGAATTTTTTTGGGATACTTCTGCAACTCAAATCAAAAAACTCAGAACATACGAATGTTTCGTAATTGTATAGAGCACTCTGTGTAAAATATTCAGCTCAAAAAGATGAACTGGGATTTTCTCTGATTTTTCTAGTCACGGGGACAGAATCTGCTTTCTAGACAGCATGTCACAACTTTCATTTCCCTTAATGTATGAAGCTATAAAAGGCACAAAGCTTGAAAAGTAAAGATACAATGATGTTGCTACAGTATTAAAATCATCAAGACCACTAAAAACATAAAAAAAGTAAATCCTAAATTTGTTGCGGGCTGCCTCCCGAAAGCGCTTCTTTAAAGCCATTAGCTAGGCGTAATGCAAATAGATCAAGTCTTTTCAAGAAAATAACTAGCCCGTGTGATGGACTCAAAAGGCAACTTAATCTTTTTCCTAGGGAAGTGTTCCATCCCTTTCTTGAGAGGGAATTTTAATTTTATAATCCCTTCTTTCATATCAATAAAAGCACCCACGGTGCGAAGAAAAGGACGTCCCAAAATAATTGGACAAGAAGGTTCACATTCAATGTCCATAATAGTAAAATCAACGGGAACATAATTGTCATTGACAATGATAAGAACATCATCTATCTTCCCCAAAGGTTTCTTTACGGAAGAATCGACAAGACAAACACCAAAAGAACAAGCGTCAAAAGGTTTCAATTCAAATATATCATAAATTCTTTTGGGCATAACAGAGGTACTAGCTCCAACATCACATAAAGCATAGCAAGAGAAATTATTCAACTTAATTTTAATCATAGGATCCCAACCATCTTCTAGCTTTCTAGGTATGGAGTCTTCTACCCTAAGCTTCTCCTCCCTATCTTTGATGAGAGCATTAGTGATATGCTCCGTGAAGGCAAGACTAAGTGTGCTAGTGTGGGGGTCTCTAGACATCATGTGAAGGAAACGAATAACTTCAGAAAGGGTGCAATTATCAAAATCAAGGTCACTAATATCAAGTAAAGTGGTAGTGGTGTCCTTTAGGCTCACTTGTTTGGTAGATTCTATAGTCACAGGAATTTCTTCTTTTACGGTTGAGGTCATAGCATCACCATTAATAGGTCCTATGGGACTAGTGGTGCACTTGGTGCTAAGAGTTTGGATATCCTCAACCACTTGGATAGTAGCAACAGTATGGTGTGTACGAAGGCTCTTAATCCTATCTTCTTCCTCCTTTTCTCTAGCCCATCTCTCTTTAAGTTTAGCCATCATCCTAATGTTTTCATTAATTTGCAATTGGATAGCATTCATAGGAGTGACCTTCCTCTCCTCAAGGGGAGAAGTTATAATTTTAAGCAATTCTACTTCGTGGGCTAAATTGTGTACCTTCGACGAGAGGTTATCTAGTTTTTCCTCTACACTCTTGTTGAAGGCTTTTTGGGTAGTGACAAAGTCTTTAAGGATACTCTCTAATTCAGAAGTGGATTTTTGGTGCTAGGATAAGTGTTGTTGTTCCCATAGTTGTTGGAGGGGAACGGTCTAGGATTGCTACCAAAATTACTCCGATAAGCATTGTTATTGAAGTTGTTTCTAGAGATAAAGTTCACATCTACTTGATCCTGAGCAATCAAAGAATTTAAAGGTACATCTTGAGGATCAATATGAGATTGCTTGGTAAGTAGAGACATAATCAAGTCAACTTTTTAATTTAGGGAGGAGATCTCCTCGACAGAGTTTACCTTCCTACCTGTTGGAGCTCTTTCAGTGTGCCATTGGGAATAGTTGGTCATCATCTCATCGAGAAGTTTTGTGGCAGCACCGAGTGTAGTTGACATAAAGGTTCCTCCCGCGGCCGAATCTAGAAGGTTCCGCGAGGTAAAGTTCAAGCCTGCATAAAAAGTTTGGAGAACCATCCAAGTAGTCAAACCATGCGTAGGGAAATTCTTAACAAGAGATTTCATGCGTTCCGAAGCTTGGGCAACGTGTTCATTATCAAATTGCTTAAAATTCATAATAAAGCTCCTCAATTGGATAATCTTAGCAGGGGGATAGTACTTCCCGATAAAAGCATCCTTGCATTTATCCCAAGAATCTATGCTATTCCTAGGCAAGGATTGAAACCAGATTTTAGCTTCATCTCTCAAGGATAAAGGAAAAATCTTAAGCTTAACAATATCACCATCTACTTCTTTGTACTTTTGCATATCACAAAGCTCAATAAAAATTATTTAAGTGCAAAGCAGCATCATCTCTAGCACTAGAGAATTGATCTTTCATAACAATGTTCAGCAAAGCAGGTTTAATCTCATAAGAAGGTGCTGAAGTAGCAGGTGTAGCAATAGGAGTGCAGATAAAGTCACCGTTGTTGTGACTAGTAAAGTCACACAACTTGGTGTTCTCAGAGGAACCCATAGTAGCAGCAAGCAAGATAACTATTTTTTTGATTTTTGATAAAGGACACGAAAGAAAAAACTGAAAGGTAAACAAACAAGACTAAAAAGAAAAGATAAAAGATAGTGTGCAACTCCCCTATCTTGAAGAGTGGAGTCCCCGGCAACGGCGCTAGAAATTTTCTTGATGCACAAGATAACTTCTCGCCCCTCGTTGGTTACCCCAAGTGGAAAGTTGAGATGTAGATAGCGGCAAATTTCCCTTAGCAAAGATGCTAAGGTTTAAGAATCGAACCAATAGGACTCTAACAACGATAAGTAGGTGGCGAAGTGAACAATGGCGCCGTTCACAACTCAAGGTTGCTTAATTCACTTGGACCTGCACACACAGCAAATAACTTTGCTTCCCAACGAGCACAGAGGAGTTATCAATTCCTCCATCCTTGTTGTTTACAAAGGATAAAACGCACGGGATAATAATGATAGTGATAGCAACAGAAAAGTAAATAAAGTAGTAAATTGATAGCGAGTGTAAACATTGTTGGAAATATGGACCGGGGTCCTATTATGTTCACTAGTGATGTCTCTCTCCAAAAAGACGATAAAATAGCCATGTGAGGTAAACAAATTACAGCTGGGAAATTGACAGGATTATGTGCGCAAACCAATACTAATTATGCTATAAAGGAAGGACGAGGCTCAAAAGCATGGGCGGTACGCCAAGACAAGTAGACCGAAATCCATCTGCATCTACCTACTAATCATCCACCTTTAGATATCTATCCAGAACATCTCGCTGGTATTAAGTTGCGAATCCCACCCAAAGTGTAAACTCAAAGCAACGAGCAACTTCATTAAAGAACTTTGCATAAAGTAAACAATCCTTGCACCCGCAATTACAAGCACTGTTGTTTTCCCCCTTGTGGAAACAGCACATCCCCTAGACTCATGTTTCTGTCACTAAAGCTAGTCATCGGGGGGCTTGAACCCACAATCATGCATAACGCTCCCTCTTGGAGTCACTACCTACTACTTGGCCAAAGCAATAAAAAGTAACGGAGAACATGCAAGAATTACTCAAGAACATAAATATAAAAGAAGAGTATCAAATTTATAACTCAAAAAAATCTGAACATAATCTCATAATCCATCAGATCCCAGCAAACCTAGCATAGCAACAGCAGAAAGATTACATAAGTTCCTCGATCATGTAGGGAAGCTCATGAGGTCTAATCCATGAAGAACAAAGAGGGGAGGAGAACATCACTAGCTACTGATCATAGACCCATGGTCCAAGGTAGATTACTCACGGTTCATCCGGGAAGCGTCCATGGTGGTGGAGAAGCTCCCGGAGGTGATTCCTCCCTCCGGCCAGGTGCCGGGAAGAGGTCTTTTGCTGCTCCCGATCTTGGAAGAGCGATGGCGGCGGAACAGAGGAGAGATCGCGAAAAAGGGTTCCGTCCCCGAGGGTTTCTCATCACGGGGAATAAATAGGCGAAGGGGGGCAGCCATAGGTGGGCGAGGGGCTCCAAGCGCCCCCCTGGCGCAGCCTAGGGGGTAGCCGCGCCGGGTGGCGGCCTGGGACCCCTGGTCCCCCTCGGCCCCCACTTTGGCTCTTCTGGAAGGTTCCCGTACGCTGTTTTTTCCTATATTTTTCCCGGAATTTTTCTGGCACTTTAAATAAGGGAGAAACCTGAATTATAAAAACAGCAGAAAATAGGAACTGGCACTGGGGTGCACTGAGTTAATAGGTTAGTACAAATATGATCAAAAGTGTATGGAAGTTCATCAATATGATAGCAATATCACACAAAAGAGGCATGGAGCCAGCAGAAATTATAGATATGTTTTGGACGTATCACTTATCTATTCATGATGTTCTGTAATGGTTTTTGACACATTTAATTATATATAATGCACGCAGATGAACCGGCAGTGGATGTGTGGTGACAAACACACCTCCCAATACATTAAGGGCGTGCATGAGTTTCTCGAACTGGCTGAGGCAAACAAGCAGAATGGTTTTATGTGTTGTCCATGCCCTACATGTGGGAATACGAAGTCTTACTCTGACCAGCAAACCATTCACGCCCACCTGCTTTATAATGGATTCATGCCACACTATAATGTTTGGACCAAGCACGGAGTAATAGGGGTTATGATGGAAGATGGAGAAGAAGAAGAGTACGATGACAACTATGTGCCCCCTGAATACGGTGATGCTGCAACGGGGGAAGCGTATGATGTGCCCAATGAAGATCAAGAGGAACCGGACGATGTGCCTGATGATGATCTCCGCCGAGTCATTGTTGATGCAAGGAGCCAATGTGGAAGTGAAAAGGAGAAGATGAAGTTCAATCGAATGTTAGAGGATCACAAAAAAGGTTGTACCCCAATTGCGAATAGGGCATCACAAATCTCGGTACCGTACTGGAATTGCTGCAGTGGAAGGTAGACAAAGGATTTGAGAAGCTACTAAAAATATTTAAGAAAAGACTTCCAAAGGATAATGAATTGCCCGACACTACGTACGCAGCAAAGAAGGTCGTATGCCCTCTAGGATTGGAGGTGCAGAAGATACATGCATGCACTAATGACTGCATCCTCTACCGCGGTGCGTACGAGGATTTGAATGCATGCCCGGTATGCGGTGCATTGCTGTATAAGATCAGACGAGATGACCCTGGTGATGTTACGGCGAGTGTGACGCCCCCAAAATCAAGCCGTGTACAGTAATCATACACGCAAGGTACACGATCGAGATCAGGGACTCACGGTGAGATATCAAAACACAACTCTACAAATAAAATAATACAAGCTGTTTAATACAAGCCAAGGGCCACGAGGGCTCGAATATAACAGCTCGAGAGCACAAGGTCAGCGGAAGCAAAAGTATCTGAGTACAGACACAAGGATACAAGGTTTCCTTAAGAAGGCTAGCACATAAACAACAACGATCGAAAAGGCGAGGCCTCCTGCCTGGGAACCTCCAAACTACTCCTGGTCTTGGTCATCGGGGATCTTCACGTTACGGTGGTCGGCATCGGGAACTCCTGCTCCTGGGCTCCAACGTCGACTGCAGCGGCCGATCAGGCAAAACAGTAAAGGAAATAAAGTAGGTGAGTATCTAGTATACCCGCGAGTCTTACGTCCGCTACTAAGCATTATGCATTGTATCAACGGAAAGAAGAGGCTGTATATAGTGGACTGAAAGACAGAAATCCAGAGCAAGGGTAAGAAGCTAGGCCTATCGAAGACTAGCATCTTCCGACGATGTCTTGCAGCATGAGGTAAGAATCAGCTAACAGTTTATATAAAGCATAAAGTAACAATGCAGCAGAAGTTGCTGCAGCATTGTATAATAATAAGTTGTCATAATTAACAATGCCTCCGAGTTCACCTCCTCGACATCGCCGCGAGGAAGAAAACCCGGAACCATACAGTTTAATATTAATAATTTGTAGTGGTAAGATCCAGCTTCAGCATAAAGCGTCCTGTTACAGTGGACACGGCTATTCGAATAGATTAATCTTCCCTGTAGCACGGATCTCCAGGGTGGCGGGAACCTTGTTAGGGAACGCTCCACCGAGGCTATCCGACACTTCATAGCCCATCTTTCAAACTCAACAGAGAGGCCATCCGCCGGTCTAAATCCTAAGTACTCAGGGCCTTGGACCCCAACCCTGACGTACTCCTACACGGTGCGTGGGTGGCCGGGAAGCCGTAGCAAAAACAACACAACTCGAGCAAAGAAGACAACGCACTTCCCGGCAATCAGCCCGCGGTACTGCTGACGTCTGAAGAGTCCTCGGACGACACTACGAAGCAGAGGAGCCCATAAACTCGTAATTCCCACGGGTAGGTAGTGCGTACATGGCATATAGCCAACTCAAGACATTCACTGAACCATTTAGCATTTTAATTAACCTGCGTGACAGCCGTTATCGTTGCCTCGACTTAACTGACCCGCGGACAACGACAGCAGCTAGGACCACCAGTACATCGGTGCCTGCCCTGTCGTCCCACCAAGTCACTGCGGTTACCAACAAGGTGAACCGTCTCCTTACCTTGTCTCGCGTGTGCTCCTGGAGGTGCTCGACTTTCGTGGTTTGGTAACTCTCGCGGCCAACGATCCGGGGCCAAGCACACCGGTACACTAGTCGTACCCTCCCTGTCGTCCCGTCGCAATACCACTCGCGGGCACCGTTGGGTCGCCCGACTTCTTACCTTTAAGGACACCAGTTGGTTCGAGTTCCTACCATTAAGTGAAACCAGGAGGTATCACCCTCGATGGAACACTGAAAAAGGTTTGACAGTGACATCAGCGGAATGAACTAAAGAGGTAAACCTCATATCATCCCGGTGATGCTACGCTACTGAGCCGACGAGAGTGAAATACGAGTCCATTCCACTCGTAAGCTAAACTCGAAGCGACTCGGCTGAGTCTCGCCATTGTAGGTTCCCTAGGGCGTCTGCATTGTTCTGTACCTGTTGCAGTTGTAATATATCGTTCCCGCGATCACTCCTAAAGTGATGACGACCCTCTATTCTAAACCTAGCTAACAATGCGCAGGGTTTACTTTTGAATAATGCATAATTAATAATAGGCAGCATAGGATTAAAGGAAGGTACATCAAGGGGCTACAATGACAGGCTATGCAATTGAATAGGTAAGCAACGTAGCAGCAGCAGTAACCGTGCCTTGTGCAAGAAATATACGGAAAGATAGACGATATCTGGGGAAGAGAATGGCTCTGCTTGCCTGCAAGCTCGACGGTAGGGGTAGGGTCGTCGACGAAGTAGTCGTACTCGGCAACGGTGTAGTCGACGGCAGCAGCGGGGTCTGCCGGAGAATAAGGGGGGGGGGAAGAAACAGTAAATACACAGCAAGCATATACAAACAGACGCATGAGATGACAGATGGAAAGTTAACGGAGTTCTAACGCAGTGCAATGCACATTGCTCGGAACGGAAATTCATCTGAGGATGAACTACCGGCTCCGGGTGATTACCGGACAGTGTGTCCGGAGGGGGAGATATCATGCCGGAGGTGTCGTGGACATCCGACACATGTGTGGGTGGTGTATCCGGGTTAGTTGATCTATTCCGAACAACTTTCTTGTTCAGAATAAATTCATCCGGGTACTTTTACAGTACCGGACAATTCATCGGACAAACAGTCCGGAGGGGGGACGGTTCGACGTTTGGCATGTTAGAGGGGTGTGGTGGGAGTATGTGTAACGTATTCGTAATCGTGGATCCGTTCTGAGTAACTTTCGTATACAAAAGTTTTTCATCCGACAACTTTTATCGGTACCGGGAATTTTCGACAGACGGCCCGAAGGGGGGGAATTTCGATGTTCGGTACGTTAGAGGGGGGTGGTAGATATACGGATAGCGTATCCGTATTCGTTATATTTTTCTGATCAATTTTCATGTATAAAGTTTTTGAATCTGAGTTATGGTTTAAAATATATTCAAATTCAAAGTTTAAATCATTTAAAAAGAATTTCTGAATTTCTTTTATTAATTAAATAAACATTATCCCCAGAGAGTTGACTGGTCAAACCTGACCAGTGGGACCCACTGGTCAACCTCACAGGAAATAAAACCATTTTAATAATTTAATGAACAGTGGGGTCCCACATGTCAGCCACACAGTGTTAATAAAACATTTAATTAAACCCAAATAATCACTTGGCCCACATGTCATACACTGTTAAATTTTAATTCTATTTTAATCAGTCTAATTATCCAGTGGGACCCAGCAGTCAGTGAGACATATTTAATCTAACAGATATTTTAACTTAACAAAGGTTGGGGCCCACATGTAAGTCACATAGGCAATTATCCTAACAATTTTTAGTTAAGCAGAATTTACTGGCCTTAGGCCCACGCGTCAGTGACAACGGAAGGTTTAACTAACTTAACTAAAAGGGGATTAACCTAGGGTTACCCCGTTCTCTCGTCGGCGACGGTCTACAGGGTAAGGCGGCGGCGCCGGCGAGCAAATGGACGCCTCCGGCGACCATTTGGTCCGCGCCCAGGCTCAAACGAAAGGGGGAAGTCGCCGCGCATCTCCTGGGGACTCGGTGAACGAACGGGGGCAACCACATCGCCGGTGGCGATGAGGCCCGACGGCGGCCGGAGTACGCCGCGACGGGGGAGGCGTTCTGCGGCACTACACGACGAAGGGGAAGGGGAAAAAGAAGCGACAGCTCACCGCGAAGCTCGGAGAGGAGGCAGCGGGCTTGGAGGTGATGCGGTGTAGCCGGAATTCGTCGGCGAAGACACGGCGGTCGGCAGGAGAACTTGGCCTGATTCACGGCTTGCGCCGCGCCCTGGTACGATTCCTTCCACGGTTTGATGAAGACGAAGGTGGCGCATGGCTTGGACACACCGGTTTGGTGTGGGGGCGAGGTTGGCCGCGCGCGCTCGCGGAACCATGGCCATGGCGGCGGCCGGGGAGATTCCTGCGCGCGGGGAGAGAAGGTAGAGAGTGAGGGAGAGATAGGGGAGAGGAATGGGGCATCCAGGGGGCGGGGTCCTGGGGCCTTTTCTCCATGGGGGGGAGCAAGGGAGGGGCCGGTTCAGCATGGCCTGCCCTCTGCCATGGCCATGGCGCCACAGTGGGGAGCAGGTGGGGAGGGGATGGGAGTAGGTGGGGTGGAAGGAGGCCGGGGTGGGCCGGCTGGGCCAGGGGGGGGCTAGCGCCTATAGGCGTAGGTTAGGTTTTCCATTTTTGTTTTTCTTTTCTTCTGTTTCTTTTCTGTTTTATTATTTCTGGGTATCAAATGTTTTTAGAAAAATGCGACAACAGTCCCAATAATTGTGTTAAACCGTAAAGTGATGCCACAATAAGTTTGGGCATTAATTAAATTCATTTGAATATTGTTATTTATTTTAAAAGGATTTTTGGTGTTGTTTTGCCACTGTTATCATTTAATGGCATTATTTAAATAACTTAATGAATTCACATTCCAATATATATAAGACCTACTGATTTTTAGGCATTTAATAAAATTGGTTTCACAATTTTTAGTGCATTTAAAATTCCTATTGGTTTATTAAATTTACCATGGCCATGTAATAATCCCTAAGCTTCTGGTTTTATTCCTTAATATTAATAAATCATTTTAATTAAAATAACCAGTACCATAGTAACATGGCTTAATGATTGCTAGGCATCCCATTAATAGGTTTCATCATTGTGGTTTATCTAAGATTTTCATTTTATTTTAATTTATAAAACAATTTGATAACCCCACAACATTGGGTTCATAATTATCATTGACTTGTGATTATTCAAATGGATAGGAGTTAACTTGGTTTAAGTTTTTGCACGATGGTTATCAATCACCCATAAATTCTTGGAGCAATTCAATAGTCCACACAAATTTGAAAATTTTATCAGGGTTGAAATTTGACAGAGCTATGATCAAAGGTGATCATGGCTTGATCATCAACAGTAATGACCACTAACAGTGGAATCACTGTAGTGATTACTGTTACTGATTCTGAGGGTGTTACAAATCTCCACCACTACAAAGAATTCTCGTCCCGAGAATTTAAAAGTAGTGTAAGGGGTAGAGTTTCGGTTTCGCCTTCTAACAAATCTTCTCGTTCTTGTTGTCCTACTCGAAGAATTTAAACCTGCATGTTGAGGTCTTCATCTCTTTGCATCGGTGCATCTCGATGGGTTTTCATCCTTTCCTCGGGGCTCCATCGCACTTATGAACAGGTTAAGAGGTAAAGCTTAAGGCGGTCGGATCGATACAAGATCAATCGAATGGGGTTGCTCAAGGTTATGGGGTACAAAGTCCTTTCGAGTTTAAGCTCAGGGAAGTACATCGTGAGAAGTTTTAAGCGGATAGGCACATATTCGATGCCGATGACGGACGATGGGAAAGGGGCCCCGATCATCAGACACAAGCACTGAGTCTGATATCGGACGGAACATCACAAGGTAGAGGACAAGAGTCAGGTTTCGGTCCTGTGGAACCGTGGCTTAGAGTGGTGGCATATTACGCGATGACGATACAAGGATTGTCATAGAACAACTTGTCAGGTATGTCGGCGACAATATCGGTACCAGGAGCAGTGGACATTGAGAAAATTTTCCTGCTCGTTAATACGAGGCGGACCAATTGGCAAAGTTCTCGTCCCGGTGGTTACCGAGATATCATCAACAATGGCAACAAGGGTTACTGACGAGGTAGTACACCGAGGTGTTTACATAAGCAGAGAATCATCGCTGCTCAGATAATTTATATCACAAGAAAGGTTAAACAGACCAACGGAAGGGAGAATTTGATTGTCTGATTAATCAGACCAAAGGAAGAGAAAAGTGATGATACACAAGTATCACGTGTATAGATTTCCCAAAGAAAGCAGAGCACGATATACATGACCAAGTTGTACTGGCAAGGAGCCAAAGGAGGTTGTCGATGATAACACAAACCATCGAATGACAAGGATGGTATTTCACACGATGAATCCACTCGACACATGGAAGAAGCCATGTAAGATTAGTCAGATAATAATCCACCAAAGGTCGGGTGGTTCGCAAAAAAAATCTGATGTGAGTATCGACACTCAACCAGAAGGAGAAAGATTGCAAAGGCATCGGGTGATGGAAGCATCGGAATAATTTGATGCTTAAGTACAAAGGAAATTGTGATTTCTAGATTGGGAGGTGGATGCAATTATCCACACGGACTTATCGGTGGCATGGGATTGCAAAGGCGATGAACACGTAGGATCTCGGGAATTCATCGGAGAGTAATCGTCGAAATCTTCAGGTGGATCAGGCGATCATCGAGAATGCAGAGCTCTCCGGGAGGAAGGAGGTACGTGAACCTAAGTCAGAGTTATTAAAACTTTACCAGAAAGGATAAGAGAGCAGAGTCCCAGAGCATAGGTACGGAGAAAAAGATCCTAATACCAAAGATATCACACGTAGTGACATCGATGTGGGCCCGTAAGCCAAACATTAAGTTAGCAAGTAGTTTTGCAAATACTAGACTCGACTTCGACCAAGGAGTGGTTAGGGGCTTCCTACAGGCAGTCGGCTCTGATACCAACTTGTGACGCCCCCAAAATCAAGCCGTGTACAGTAATCATACACACAAGGTACACGATCGAGATCAGGGACGCACGGTGAGATATCACAACACAACTCTACAAATAAAATAATACAAGCCAGGGGCCACGAGGGTTCGAATATAACAGCTCGAGAGCACAAGGTCAGCGGAAGCAAAAGTATCTGAGTACACACACAAGGATACAAGGTTTCCTTAAGAAGGCTAGCACATAAACAACAACGATCGAAAAGGCGAGGCCTCCTGCCTGGGAACCTCCAAACTACTCCTGGTCTTGGTCATCAGGGATCTTCACATTGCGGTGGTCGGCATCGGGAACTCCTGCTCCTGTGCTCCAACATCGACTGCAGCGGCCGATCAGGCAAAATAGTAAAGGAAATAAAGCAGGTGAGTATGTAGTATACCCGCGAGTCTTACGTCCGCTACTAAGCATTATGCATTGTATCAACGGAAAGAAGAGGCTATATATAGTGGACTGAAAGACAAAAATCCAGAGCAAGGGTAAGAAGCTAGGCCTATCGAAGACTAGCATCTTCCGACGATGTCTTGCAGCATGAGGTAAGAATCAGCCAACAGTTTATATAAAGCATAAAGTAACAATGCAGCAGAAGTTGCTGCAGCATTGTATAATAATAAGTTGTAATAATTAACAATGCCTCCGAGTTCACCTCCACGACATCCCCGCGAGGAAGAAAACCAGGAACCATACAGTTTAATATTAATAGTTTGTAGTGGTAAGATCCAGCTTCAGCATAAAGCGTCCTGTTACCGTGGACACGGCTATTCGAATAGATTAATCTTCCTAGCAGGGGTGCACTTGTGTTACGCTACACGCACGGATCTCCAGGGTGGCGGGAACCTTGTTAGGGAACGCTCCACCGAGGCTATCCGACACTTCATAGCCCATCTTTCAAACTCAACAGAGAGGCCATCCGCCGGTCTAAATCCTAAGTACTCAAGGCCTTGGACCCCAACCCTGGCGTACTCCTGCACGGTGCGTGGGTGGTTGGGAAGCCGTAGCAAAAACAACACAGCTCGAGAAAAGAAGATAGCGCACTTCCCGGCAATCAGCCCGCGGTACTGCTGACGTCTAAAGAGTCCTCGGATGACACTACGAAGCAGAGGAGCCCATAAACTCGTAATTCCCACGGGTAGGTAGTGCGTACATGGCATATAGCCAACTCAAGACATTCACTGAACCATTTAGCATTTTAATTAACCTGTGTGACAACCGTTATCGTTGCCTCGACTTAACTGACCCGCGGACAACGATAGCAGCCAGGACCACCAGTAGATCGGTGCCTGCCCTGTCGTCCCACCAAGTCACTGCGGTTACCAACAAGGTGAACCGTCTCCTTACCTTGTCTCGCATGTGCTCCTGGAGGAGCTCGACTTTCGTGGTTTGGTAACTCTCGTGGCCAACGATCAAGGGCCAAGCACACCGGTACACTGGTCGTACCCTCCCTGTCGTCCCGTCGCAATACCACTCGCGGGCACCGTTGGGTCTCCCGACTTCTTACCTTTAAGGACACCAGTTGGTTCGAGTTCCTACCATTAAGTGAAACCAGGAGGTTTCACTCTCGATGGCACACTTAAAAAGGTTTGATAGTGACATCAGCGAAAATGAACTAAAGAGGTAAACCTCATATCACCCCGGTGATGCTACGCTACTGAGCCGACGAGAGTGAAATACGAGTCCATTCCACACGTAAGCCAAACTCGAAGCGACTCGGTAGAGTCTCGCCGTTGTAGGTTCCCTAGGGCGTCTGCATTGTTCCGTACCTGTTGCAGTTGTAATATATCGTTCCCGCGATCACTCCCAAAGTGATCACGACCCTCTATTCTAAACCTATCTAACAATGCGCAGGGTTTACTGCTGCATAATGCATAAGTAATAATAGGCAGCATAGGATTAAAGGAAGGTACAGCGTGTTCTGAATAAATTCATCCGGGTACTTTTACAGTACCGGACAATTCATCGGACAGACGGTCCGGAGGGGGGCCGGTTCGATGTTTGGCATGTCAGAGGGGTGTGGTGGGAGTATGAGTAACGTATTCGTAATCGTGGATCCGTTCTGAGTAACTTTCGTATACAAAAGTTTTTCATCCGACAACTTTTATCGGTACCGGGAATTTTCGACAAACGGCCCGAAGGGGGGGAATGTCAATGTTCGGTACGTTAGAGGGGGGTGGTAGACATACAGATAGCGTATCCGTATTCGTTATATTTTTCTGATCAATTTTCATGTATAAAGTTTTTGAATCTGAGTTACGGTTTAAAATATATTCAAATTCAAAGTTTAAATCATTTAAAAACAATTTCTGAATTTCTTTTATTAATTAAATAAACATTATCCACAGAGAGTTGACTGGTCAAACCTGACCAGTGGGACCCACTGGTCAACCTCACAGGAAATAAAACCATTTTAATAATTTAATGAACAGTGGGGTCCCACATGTCAGCCACACAGTGTTAATAAAACATTTAATTAAACCCAAATAATCACTGGGCCCACATGTCATACACTGTTAAATTTTAATTCTATTTTAATCAGTCTAATTATCCAGTGGGACCCAGCAGTCAGTGAGACATATTTAATCTAACAGATATTTTAACTTAACAAAGGCTGGGGCCCACATGTAAGTCACATAAGCAATTATCCTAACAATTTTTAGTTAAGAAGAATTTACTGGCCTTACGCCCACGCGTCAGTGACAACGGAAGGTTTAACTAACTTACCTAAAAGGGGATTAACCAGGGGTTACCCCGTGCTCTCGTCGGCGACGGTCTACAGGGCAAGGCGGCGGCGCCGGCGAGCTAACGGACGCCTCAGGCGACCATTTGGTCCGTGCCCAGGCTCAAACGAAAGGGGGAAGTCGTCGCGCATCTCCTAGGGACTCGGTGAACGATTGGGGGAAACCACATCGCCGGTGGCGACGAGGCCCGACGGCGGCCGGAGTACGCCTCGACGGGGGAGGCGTTCTGCGGCACTACACGACGAAGGGGAAGGGGGAAAAGAAGCGGCAGCTCACCGCGGAGCTCGGAGAGGAGGCAGCGGGCTCGGAGGTGATGCGGTGTAGCCGGAATTCGTCGGCGAAGACGCGGCGGCCGGCAGGAGAACTTGGCCTGATTCACGGCTTTCGCAGCGCCCTGGTACGATTCCTTCCATGGGTTGATGAAGACTAAGGTGGCGCATGGCTTGGACACACCGGTTTGGTGTGGGGACAAGGTTGGCCGCGCGCGCTCGCGAAGCCATGGCCATGGCGGCGGCCGCGGCGATTCCTGCGCGCGGGGAGAGAAGGTAGAGAGCGAGGGAGAGATAGGGGAGAGGATTGGGGCATCCAGGGGGGCGGGGTCCTAGGGGCCTTATCTCGATGGTGGGGGAGCAAGGGAGGGGCCGGTTCGGCCTGGCCTGCCCTCTGCCATGGCCATGGCGCCACAGTGGGGAGCAGGTGGGGAGGGGATGGGAGTAGGTGGGGTGGAAGGAGGCCGGGGTGGGCCGGCTGGGCCAGGGGGGCTAGCGCCTATAGGCGTAGGTTAGGTTTTCCATTATTGTTTTTCTTTTCTTTTTTTCTTTTCTGTTTTATTATTTCTGGGTATCAAATGTTTTTAGAAAAATGCGACAACAGTCCCAATAATTGTGTTAAACCGTAAAGTGATGCCACAATAAGTTTGGGCATTAATTAAATTCATTTGAATATTGTTATTTATTTTAAAAGGCTTTTTGGTGTTGTTTTGCTACTGTTATCATTTAATTGCATTATTTAAATAACTTAATGAATTCACATTCCAATATATATAAGACCTACTGATTTTTAGGCATTTAATAAGATTGCTTTCACAATTGTTATTGCATTTAAAATTCCTACTGGTTTATTAAATTTACCATGGCCATTTAATAATCCCTAAGCTTCTTGTTTTATTCCTTAATATTAATAAATCATTTTAATTAAAATAACCAGTACCATAGTAACATGGCTTAATGATTGCTAGGCATCCCATTAATAGGTTTCATCATTGTGGTTTATCTAAGATTTTCATTTTATTTTAATTTATAAAACAATTTGATAACCCCACAACATTGGGTTCATAATTATCATTGACTTGTGATTATTCAAATGGCTAGGAGTTAACTTGGTTTAAGTTTTTGCACGATGGTTATCAATCACCCATAAATTCTTGGAGCAATTCAATAGTCCACACAAATTTGAAAATTTTATTAGGGTTGAAATTTGACAGAGCTATGATCAAAGGTGATCATGGTTTGATCATCAACAGTAATGACCACTAACAGTGGAATCACTGTAGTGATTATTGTTACTGATTCTGAGGGTGTTACAGCGAGCCCCGTAGAAAGAGGGTTCCTGCAAACATGATGTGGAATGCTCCTATAATACCACGGTTGAAACGTCTATTCAGAAACAAAGAGCATGCGATGTTGTTGCGATGGCACAATGAAGACCGTAAGAAAGAAGGGAATTTGAGACACCCCGCTGATGGGTCACAATGGAGAAAGATCGAGAGAAAGTACCAAGATAAGTTTGGACATGGCCCAAGGAACATATGGTTTGTAAAAAGCGCGGATGGCATTAATCCTTCCGGGGAGCAGAGAAGCAATCACAGCACCTGGCCCGTGACTCTATGTATGTTTAACCTTCCTCCTTGGATGTGCATGAAGAGGAAGTTCATTATGATGCCAATTCTCATCCAAGGCCCTAAGTAACCCGGAAACGACATTGATGTGTACCTAAGGCCATTAGTTGAAGAACTTTTACAGCTGTGGAATGGAAACGGTGTACATGTCTGGGATGAGCACAAACAGGAGGAATTTGACTTGCATGCGTTGCTGTTTGTAACCATCAATGATTGGCCTGCTCTCAGTAACCTTTCAGGACAGACAAACAAGGGATACCATGCATGCACTCACTGTTTAGCTGACACCGAAAGTATATACTTGGACAACTTCAGGAAGAATGTGTACCTGGGGCATCCTCGATTTCTTCCGACCAACCATCAATGTCGTAAGAAAGGCAAGTATTTCAAAGGCGAGGAAGATCACCGGAAGAATCCCGCCATGCGTACAAGTGATCACATACTTGCATTGGTCAATGATTTACACATAATATTTGCAAAGGGTCCCGGCGGACTATTTGTTCCGAATGACGACGAGGGACGCGCACCCATGTGGAAGAAGAAATCTATATTTTGGGACCTACCCTACTGGAAACACCTAGATGTCCGTTCTTCGATCGACGTGATGCACGTGACGAAGAAACTTTGCGTGAACCTTCTAGGCTTCTTGGGCGTGTATGGGAAGACAAAAGATACACCGGAGGCACGGGAGGACCTGCAACGTTTGCACGAAAAAGACGGCATGCCTCCAAAGCAGTATGAAGGTCCTGCCAGCTACGCTCTTACCAAAGAAGAGAAGGAAATCTTCTTTGAATGCCTGCTCAGTATGAAGGTCCCGTCTGGCTTCTCGTCGAATATAAAGGGAATAATAAATATGGCCGAGAAAAAGATTCAGAACCTAAAGTCTCATGACTGCCACGTGATTATGACGCAACTGCTTCCGGTTGCATTGAGGGTGATTTTACCAGAAAACGATCAATTAGCCATTGTTAAGCTATGTGCATTCCTCGATGCAATATCTCAGAAGGTGATCGATCCAGAAATCCTACCAAGGCTAAGGAGTGATGTGGCGCAATGTCTTGTCAGTTTCGAGCTAGTGTTCCCACCATCCTTCTTCAATATCATGACGCACGTCCTAGTTCATCTAGTCGACGAGATTTTCATTCTGGGCCCTGTATTTCTACACAATATGTTCCCCTTTGAGAGGTTCATGGCAGTCCTAAAGAAATATGTCCGTAACTGCGCTAGGTCAGAAGGAAGCATCTCCATGGGCCATCAAACAGAGGATGTCATTGGGTTTTGTGTCGACTTCATTCCTGGCCTTCAGAAGATTGGTCTCCCTGAATCGCGGTATGAGGGGAGACTGACTGGAAAGGTCACGATTGGAAGGGACTCGATAATATGCAGGGACGGACATTCTTGGTCTCAACCACACTACACAGTTATACAAAACTCTATCTTAGTTGCCCCGTATGTTGATGAACACAAGAACAGTCTGCGCTCCAAACACCCGGAGGAGTGTGATGACTGGATTACACATGAACACATCAGGACTTTCAGCGATTGGTTGGAAACACGTGTCAGAGGTGACAACACCGTTTCTGATGAGCTGTTCTCGTTGTCCAGGCGACCATCTTCAACTGTATTGACATACAAAGGATACAAGATAAATGGGAATACATTTTACATGATCGCGCAAGATCAAAAGAGCACCAACAGAAACAGTGGTGTCCGCTTTGATGCAGTGTAAGGCCCGATATGCGGTACTGTTCCAGATCTAGATGTTTCCATCCAGATCCGGGGACGAAGCACATATCGGTACCATCGCGACATCTGACGGAGTCATATGCCCCGAATTTCCAACATGATATCACAACATTACAGATGCAAGGATACAACATCTCATACAATCGGCATACAACTGCCTCAATACAATACCACAGCGGAAGATACATGTCTGGGTACAGACTACAATCAAATGCCTAGTGGAAAAGAGAAAAACATCGACCCCATAACCGCACGGATCAAGGCCCTCCGCCGGAATCCGCCTAACTAGTCGTCGTCGAGTCTCCACGTGAAACGTCGATCACCAACCTGTTGTCGATCACGAACTCTGAAAAGAGTTTGGGGGTAGTATCATGAGTACAGAAGTACTCAGCATCCAACTGTAGTGGTCAACTGACCCAACAAGGACTTCATCACTCGTCATTCTAGGACAACTAGTAGTTTACGGTAAGGAAGGGGTAAGTGGTGAGGTTGCTGCCACACTAGCATTTATGAAGTGTCTAACGATCTAAAGAGTAAGATAAGAAGCCAAGCATTCGATGAGGAATCGCCTCCAACAAGTCTTGCTATCAACTACTTACGCAAACATAACACCTATCCTATCCTTCTCCTCCTCTTCGCATCCCGACGAAGAAGAAGAAGTCAAGGCACACACACGTTGATCAAGTTATATTAAGATTATCTCAGTTGTTGTTGTCTATGAACAAGGAGTAGGTCTCAAGTCGTCCATAACCGTGGACACAGCTTCTCGAAAAGATTTAACCCTGCAGGGGTGTACCAACTTCCCATTACAAGGCTCCGCACGCACGCCCATCTCTCTCAGTTGCTACCCATCACAGGCAACCATTTTATGATTTAGTTCCAAGAGATCCGAAACGATAGGTCCCTCTAGCTAACAACAAACAAATCCGGGTGGCCCCCGGGGAGTCGACACCCAATCCAAAAGCTGGCCACGCTCTCGGATCGGACTCTTCCGTCTCAACAGGGTTTTGGTTACCGAGACGCCTCACGTGAGGCCTCGTGCCCTCGCCGGTCAAAGGTGGACCAACAGGGAAACCATGTCTCCGCTGGTCCGGGTTGGTTTAAAAACTACTGGCAGCTGACCAGCACACACACGGTTTCGAATTGTAAATCAGCTTGGGCCACCACTAGAAATGCTTGAAGCTAGGTAGGTAAGAAAAGGGGACCCCATAAAATCCCACACGCGGTTAGGCACGCTCAGTCTTAAAACCAATACCCGTAACTCGGATCCTAGGTGATTCGAATGGAACAAAGCGTCAGGGCGGGATAGCCTAGACCTTCCATCTTTCGTCGAATATAGTCAACATTATAATAATCATATCATCATCAACAATATAATAACGTGATATCCCAAACCAAGGAGTAACAAGGTAACATCGTAGCATCCTAAGCATGCATACTAAGCAGGGGCTGAGCAACGAGCAATAGTAACATAGCAGTACAATGTTTGTGGGAAGGGACATGGCTGTATCGGTTTGAAAGAGGTTGTAAACATGTGGTAGGATCAAACATCGAACCTAACCTATACTAGCATGCAAACTGCGGGTTGAAATAGAATGGATCATAAGTAATGTATAGTCCTTGCCTGTTGATAAGTCGGGTTCCGAAGGTGTAGTCGATCGCAAGCTCGCATCGTCTCCGAAGATACCCGTGGAAGCACACAAGACGATAAACACTGGAAAGCAATCACCGAGCAAGCATCTATTACTACGAGGCAAACACGAGCAAGCATCAACAAGAAGGCAACACGAGACAACGCACCTACCGTCGAGAGCGGTTACTAACAGGTTAAGTGGAGTACTCGTCACACACGACGATACCGCACATTTATAAAGGTTCAAGTTGCTTAGCTACAGGTGATCAACCAACGGTTATTAACATGGAAACTCAACCAAGCATGGCATAACACACAACATGTCAAGAGTTGAAGCATAAGATAAACTATCTATGCCAGTCAATTTAAGTGGGGCACAACCTAAACATGCATAACACTACTTGCCCACAACAATTAAAGGATTTGGTACTGATATGCCCTAAACCATATTTTAGGTTGGTTAACAGCAGAAAACAATAGCATAAACACAAAGTACACGAAAAACTAATTAGGTTACATATAAAGAACACTCCAAACGGAGTTACGGTTAAAAAGATACGAGCAAAACAAGTTACGGGCACAATCTGCCAACATCACGAAGCACATTTTAGAGCAATGCATAAACAGGTTAATCAATGCAAACATGCTCACAAATGATATGAACTAAAGTAGACATGACAGGGAAGGCATGGCAAAAGAATCATGCAAAAAGGAATCATAGATCAAAAGATATTAAGCAAACAACATGGCATCGCAAAGTAACAGACTTAGTGAAAATCAGAGGTGGCTGTCAACAACAGCAGCATAGCAACTTTGGAGCTCAATAACTATATGACCAGTAAGCATATCATGACAATGCAATACATATAATGGAAGTAGACATGATTCTTAACAATATTCAATTGGAATCACTCAATTCCGATAAACGGTCGCGACACACTCGTCGACCGAAGTTGCAACAAAATATAAACAGCAACACTCTAACAGCAGGGTAGCTACTTTGGAGCAAGATAAACTCATGATGCAGCAAGCAATTATGGCCTGTGAATGCATGAAACTGAAGTAGAAACAATGCTTAACGCAACGCAAAAGGAATCACTCAATTCCGACGTACGGTTGCGAAGCAACCGTCGCCCGAAGTTTCAATCAAGCAACAGTTTTCAGACAGTTTAACAGCAGCAGTTGCAATTAACGATTTGATGCCCTGTTTACCACACAATTACACAATCAAGATGACCTCAAATTCAAATGCTCACAAAAGATGAATTGAAGTACACGCAATTCTAAGCAACTTTCATTTTGGGGGCACGTTTATCGGAGCTACGGATCAACGGGAAATTACAGCGCAAAAATGGATCAGCAACAATAATAACACAGGACTTAGCAAAAAAAAACAGCAGCAGAACAAATAAAAAAAGGAAAAGGGGGCCTCACCGCCACATGGGCTCGGCCCAACAGGAAGGAGGAGGCGGCTGGGCTGTGGGGCGAGTGGGTTGCTGGCTGGAAGGCCGGCCCACCCGGCTGAGGGGGTCCAGCCGAGCGGCTGGCTGGCCTCTAGCGTCGTTCCAGCCGGCTAACGAACGGGCGGCGGCGACAGGCGTTGACCTCCGGCGAGGCGCCGAGCGAGGCGAGGGTCCTGGGGCGGTGGAGGCGCGTGGAGGGGCACGGATTCGGTGGCTCCCTCGCCGGATCGGGGCAGCGGCGACCTTTGCGGGCAACGGCGGCGCTCGGGCTCGAGGCGGACGAAGCCATGGCGGCGCGGCGGGCTGCTGGACCTGCGGGAGAACGTGAGAGAGGAAGAGGAGAAGAGAGGGAGGCGCGGAGGAGAGGGAGGGGAGCCGGCCGGCGGCTGGCGGCTGGCTGGCAGGAGCTGGAGCCGGCGGCGGCCTGCGAGGTGGAGGCGGCGGCTTATAGAGAGAGAGGAGAGAGAACGTGGAGAGAGGAGGTGGGCGCGATCTGGGTCGTGGGATCGCGAGATCTGATGGTCCAGATCTGAGAGGGCTAGGGTTGCTGCGAAAATGGGGGATATTTCCAGATCTGGGGGGCTAGTGGCTGCCTAGGTGCTTAGGGAAAAGCCTAAGTGGGGTGGTGGTCTATATATAGCCCCGGTGGCTGGCAGTTTGCAAAAACATCCCCGGTTTTCTCTAGCGCGCGTGGTGCGCACGTTTCTGACCGCCGAGGGTCCGCAGGACCTCCGATTCGAGTAAAACTTCGAACTGCGCGATCAGCTTGTCGAGCCGACGGCGTTCACCTCGCGTTGGAACCGTTCCGAGAACACTTTCCGGCGTGCTATAAAAATATCCCGTTTAATTATTAAACGGGGTTTTTCGCGACGGTCATCGGGTGAAACCCGGTGTCGCAAAGGTCGAGTGTCAGGGTGGCAAGGGTTGGTCTTCTTCTGGTACGAGATAAGAGGGGGAAAAATAATCGTCGATCGATAAATCGGGGATGCAAACACCGCAAACAAATCAGACAATCAAACAATTCACACCGAAAACAAAATTTTTAATTTTTGTGAAAATTGGGCTGTTACATGCAGCAACCAAGAGGGGAAAGGACACATATTATGGTTACATAGTGGACATATGGGAACTTGACTACGGACATGACTTTAAGGTCCCTTTGTTTAAGTGAAAATGGGTCAATCTATCAGGAGGCGGGGTACAGGTAGACCCACAGTAAGGAATGACAATAGTGGATCTGAACAATCTTGGGTACACAGACGAACCATTCGTCCTAGCGAATGATGTGGCGCAGGTTTTCTATGTGAAGGACATGTCTACCAAACCGAGAAAAAAAAGATATGGAAGTGAATACATCATACAATGAGCCAAAGCGCCACATAGTTCTTTCAGGAAAAAGAGAAATTGTGGGATTGGAGGGCAAGACAGACAAGTCTTGAGATTATGAAAAGTTTCATGAAATTCCCCCCTTCAAAGTCAAGGCTAATCCAAGCACCCTGTTAAGCGATGAAGAGTATCCATGGTTGCGGCGCAATAAGCAAAGGACACAAGCCAAGAAAAAGTGAAGACTGATGAAGTCAGAAAGCGTTGAAATTTTAGTATGCGGCTTTGAATGGTGCATATTGAATGAACAAAAAGTCTTGAGTTCAAATAAGTTTAGAAAAATGAAATGCCTTTGTAACAGATCAGTTTTTGTCTGAAACCCTCGTTACTTCGAAAGATATGGTCCAGTTTGTACACGGAGTGCATCCAGTTTTTTCCGTAACCCTCTCAACTTTTGCACACATGTTATTTGGGTCAAATTATGATACCATGCCAAGTTTCAACCTTTTCTGAGTTTATTTGTAGTGCTTTCCAATTTCAGGGTCATTTACCTCAAAATAAATCATTAAATGGATGAAAAATAGAAAATGAAGTCAGAAAGGGTTGAAATTTTAGTATGTGGCTTTGAATGATGCATATTGAATGCACAAAATGTCTTGAGTTAAAATAAGTTTAGAAAGATGAAATGCCTTTGTAACAGATGAGTTTTCATTTGAAACCCTCGTACTTCAAAAGAGATGGTCCTGTTTGTACACGAAGTGCATCCAGTTTTTGCCGTAACCCTCTCAACTTTTGCATACATGTTATGTGGGTGAAATTATGATACCATGCCAAGTTTCAACCTTTTTCTGAGTTTAGTTGTAGTGCTTTCCAATTTCAGGGTCATTTAGCTCAAAATAAATCATTAAATGCATGAAAAATAGCAAATGAAGTCAGAAAGGGATGAAATTTTAGTATGTGGCTTTTAATGGTGCATATTGAATGCACAAAAAGGCTTGAGTTCAAATTAGTTTAGAAAAATGAAATCCCTTTGTAACAGATGAGTTTTCGTCTGAAACCCTCGTACTTCGAAAGAGATGGTCTAGTTTGTACACGAAGTGCATCCAGCTTTTGTCTTAACCCTCTCAACTTTCGCACACATGTTATGTGGGTCAAATGATGATACCATGACAAGTTTCAACCTTTTCTAAGTTCAGTTGTAGTGCTTTCCAATTTCAGGGTCATTTAGCTCAAAATAAATCATTAGATGCATGAAAAATAGAAAATGAATTCAGAAAGGGTTAAAATTTTAGAACGTGGCTTTATTTCTTCTGCACGGGATCGCGTGTTTCTTTCAACCAAATGAATTCAGAAAGGATCGCGTGTTTCTCTCAAGCGCTTGTGAGTCGTTGGATCAGGCTTCTGAGCCGTTGGATCCAATCAATCAGGAAGAAGCACATGGATTGCGTGTTTCTTTCAAGCACTTGTGAGTCGTTGGATCAGGCTTGTGAGCCGTTGGATCAGGCTTGTCGTTGCCTATATATATATCCCAGCTCTAGGACATGTTCGACACTCAGTTCATCGGCCAAATACAAACCATTCGGATTCGCCTGCATACGTTTGACGGTGCATTTGATATGCTTGCACTAATGAGCCACCGTCGGGCTATAGGTAGGCGAAATCGTGTGTTTTGTTGATCTTATATATATCTAGCTAGAAATATTTCACTTCATCGAGCAAATACAAATCATTCGGATTCCCTGCATACGTCCGACGGTGCATTTTATATGCTTGCACTCATGAGCCACTGTCGGGATGTATGCTGGGGAAACCTTGTGTTTTGTTTGATTGGAAAACAAAAATAAAAAAGTATAGCAATTTCATTATAGGACGTCAACGGAAGAATACTCCATATCCTGTACTCTGTCATGGTGAATTTCAGACGGAGCACGCTTGGTTGGCAGATCTGGCAAGTCTACCGACCAGGCGGGGATTGTTTGTAATACCCGTACGGGATTTTCATCCCATACGGGTTAAAGATGGTCCCCGCCTCATGGGAACATCTAGAAAATCTGCCAACCAAACGAGCTCCGTCCGAATTTTTCCCGGACAGAGTACATGATACAGATGAATTTCTCCATTTACGTCCTTTAGTGAACTTGTTATGCTACGATAAGTCCACGCAGAGTTGTGCTTATAAACATGTCTAACTCCACTTCGGCTAGCGAGGTGGTACTAACTTTAGTTGGTTACAGGGGACCTTTAGTACCGGTTCTGGGTACCAACCGGTACTAAAGGGTTAGTTAGTGGTTTATTACGGTGGGAGAGGCCTTTAGTACCGGTTGGAGGCACCAACCGGGACTAAAGGTCCTTTTTCAGAGAAAAATAATGCCACCTACTGGGCTGGCACGACCTGGATACGAGTAGAAACCCACTAATGGGCCAGGATCCAGGCCCGCGGCAGGCCGAGAAGGCCCAAAAGCAAGCAGTAACTGAGTAGGCCCGAAAGTCTGCGGTTGAGACGAGCTCGAAGTGGTACGTGCATTAGCGCTTATAAATCACTCCGGCTGTCCCTCGACTAGCGAGGTGGGACTAAACAACCCACCGCACCGCGGCAGCGAACGTTTTGTCCCGGTTGGTGGCACCAACCGGTATGAAAGGTGGCCTTTGGTTCCGGTTCGTTCCACCAACCAGAACGAATGGTCTGCTTTGGTACCGGTTCGTGCCACCAACCGGTACCAAAGGTCTCTCTTGCCCGCCAATTGGGCTGCTGAAAAAGACCTTTGCTACCGGTTGGTGGCACGAACCGGTACCAAAGGTTAGCATTGGTACCGGTTGGTTCCACCAACCGGGACCAATGCTCCTGGTATATAAATGCCATCCCCCCTCTCTCTCTCTCTCTTGCATTGCCCACGCGCCTGCCGCCGCCGCGCCATGGCCGGGAGGGGAGCTACTCCCGTGCGCCGCCATGGCTAGGAGGGGAGCATCGGCCGCCCCTCCCCACTCCAATTTCCCCTCGCCGCCCTCGCCGCCGTCCATTACGTCCATGGCCACGGCCATGGCGTGCGTGTGCCATGGATGCATATGGCTGCAGTGGGGGGGTGGGGAGAAGATTTTTTTAAAAGAAAAAAAATATATTTTTTTTGTTTTCTCAAAAAAAAAAATTCAGTTTTATAAGTCTCAATTTTGCTAAGTTAAAATGTTCTAGTGTTGGGGGGGCGTAAGAAGAAAAGAGGTAGAAGAAGGAAAAAGGAAAAGGAAAAAGGAGAGGGAAAAAGAAAAATAAG
Organism: Bromus sterilis; assembly: GCA_950022295.1. Taxonomy (NCBI): domain Eukaryota; kingdom Viridiplantae; phylum Streptophyta; class Magnoliopsida; order Poales; family Poaceae; genus Bromus; species Bromus sterilis. The sequence continues at coordinate 121,558,051 of OX465601.1, read as the reverse complement.
AAGAGGGAGAGGAAGAAAAAAAAGAGGAGAAGAAGAAGGAATAGAGGAGAAAAAAAATAGATCTATTTTTTTCTTTTTCTCCTCTATTCCTTCTTCTTCTCCTTGTTTTTTTCTCTCCTTCTCCTCTATTTCAAAAAATCGAGAATGAGAGGGGTGTCGAGGATCGCCGCGCCGGTACATAGAGGGTCGAGGGTCGCCGAGGGTTCGAGGGTCGAGGGTCATCGAGGGGTTGAGGGGTCATCGAGGGGTCGAGGGTCGCCAAGGGGTCGAGGGGTCGAGGGTCATCGAGGGGGCGAGGGTCGTCGAGGGGTCGAGGGTCGTCGATGGTGTTGGGATTCGGAGTAGAAAACAAAAAAAAATTCGGCACAACGAAAACCAAACCCAAGAACGACTCTAGGAAGATGCAGACAAGGATATCGATCTTGTTACCTTTTGCAACCGTTCAACGGATGCACTCTCTCGCAGCGGAAGATGTTGATAGAGAGTTGAAGAAGCGTGAAGATGAACAATCCCACGAACAGATCTAATCACCGTGGAGTCCCTCGAACAAAGATCGAACGCACGATCTCTCTACGGTTGATCCACATGTACAGTGTAGATGATCCGGCAGGGCTCCGCGCCGTCCAGAGCTCGGCGCCACCGGAGTATAGAGGAGGGAGGAGCAGCCCTTCGGTGTGGTGGAGATTGGATCTAATGAGAGGGAGAGAGAGGGGGCATCCCTTCGGCGGAGAACAAATCCAATTGTGTGTTGAAGGGGTGCCCCCACCTCCTCTATTTATAGGTGGAGGGGGAGGGGAGCCATCTTGGAGGAGGGGGCAGCCCTAGGAGCTGCGCCCTAGGGTTCCCCTCCCTAGGGTTGCGCCAAGGGGGGGAGGGGGGAAGCTTCCTGGAAACTCCCCCAAGGCGCCCTCCCCTCTTGGGCTCCCTTGGCCCATGTGTTCCCTCCCCACTTGGGCCTTCCAAGTGAGAGGGAGCCCATTGATATTAAATTCATTAATTTAATTTCAAAACCTTTTTCTAAATGAATATTAAATATATCTAGACCAACAAGGAACTTTTCCGGCCCTTCGGTTTTATCCGGTTTTCTTAAAACTCTTCCCGGTACCTTACCGGGTCCCCAAACGGTTCCATTTTTCTCATCGATCATAACCCAATCACTCCGAGACTTTCGTGGTGTGATAAATACATGCTCCTATCACTCTAGTACTCTACATATCATCTACCTTTAAGTGTGTGACCCCATAGGTTCGGTAGGATACAGACATGAACCGGAAACTGACTTTCTCGGGGAACAATAACCGATAGCGGAGCCATGGACACCCATAACGGTTCCCGTACATACACGAATATCAATTCGAGTGAACCACAAGCTTAACATGCCAGTCCTATTTGCTTCACGATACTATACAAAACCTGAGGTGAGATCTTTTAGGTATCCGCATGATTAACCATTAACCACTATACCAAGTCATCCTCCTTCTCGTCTTGTTCCATTTTATCGTTTAGTATTGCGGTATCCCTTGTGATCAATTCACAATGTTTGGCCAAACGATGTTGGATGTCGTAATACCGAGAGGGCCCGTAGAAGTATCTTTCCATCGTTAGAGGAGAAAATTCCCAACTCGAATCTTTAAGTCCCTTGACACACTTTCAGGTGTGAGTGATCAAAGCCGTTATTACCACGCTTGTTATGGGTGCTGTTGGACAGTGTCAAAACCCACCCTCCGGTATGAAGTTACGAAACATTGTTATGGTCATGAAGGACACATGCATATTAACTTTAGATGATTTTACTTATAACATGGAAACGATGTGATCTCAAAGTAAATCATAAAATTGGGTCGGTTCAGCACCCTTGTTCTGGCAACAATGTGCTCCCATGTGTTACCATCATTTCCAATGCCCTATGAATAGGAAAACATGTCATCCACAACACACGGGTTAGTCCTAGAGGCATACTAAGAACACTTGGTGTTTATACTCCACACCTGCATATAGGTTTTCCTCCGGAGGTAGTTAACATGCTACTTGGCAAACCTCCGCCTAAGCCATTTGCAGTTATAGCACAGACATATAAACTTTAATAATGAACCTGGAATTATAATAATACAATTTATTATTGCCTCTAGGGCATAATTCCAACAGATGGGTCAAGGGTCGTGGATGGGTCGAGGATCGTCGATGTGTCGAGGGGTCGTCGATGGGTCGAGGGTCGTCGAGGGGTCGAGGGTCGTTGAGGGGTCGAGGGTCGAGGGTCGTCGAGGGGTCGAGGGTCATCGAGGATCATCGAGGATCATTGAGGGGTAGAGGTGTCGAGGGGTCGAGGGGTCGTTGATGGGTCGAGGGGTCGTCTATGCGTCGAGGGTCGTCGATGGGTCGAGGGTCGTCGATGGGTCGAGGATCGTCGATGGGTCGAGGGGTCGTTGATGGGTCGAGGGTCGTCAAGGGTTCGTCGAGGGGTCAAAGGGGTTTTTCGGCTTATGCTCACACTTTCCATCAGACATCAATTGCATGGGTGTCTGGCTCCGGGCGTCATGTCATGTTTTCCATCAGGCATCAATTGCGCGGGTGTCTGGCTCCGAGCGTCATGTCACGTTTTTCATCAGACATCGGTTGCACGGGTGTCTGGCTCCGGGCGCCATCTTAATTATATAGGTTTATTTTGCAGAAACTATGGACGATCATCCAAGAAAATTAGGAGGAGAAGATTTGTTGGGGGCAATCATCCGCGAAGGACCGTTGTTAGGATCGTTGTTAGTGGGCGACGTCGTTCGGGAAGGAGGTGATGTCTTATCGTTTCTGAGCAACATCGATGGTCTGGAAAAAGAGGGTGAAGCAGGCTCCGGCGATCGTACAATGGAGATGGAAGGACATGCTTATGATGACTCCGGTGAGCGAACGGAGGAAGGAGACGGTGATGACGGCTCCGGTGAGAGAACGGAGGAAGGAGCTGTTGCAAAGTCCGGCGAGGTATATATATTAATTGATACATTAATTGTTTTGGTATGTACACATTTAACTCTCTTCTTTCTTCTTTTCTAGCCCTCCGGATCCGGATCGAGCCAAACCTCGGTAACGAGACGAGGCCCGAAGAAAAAGTTACGCTTGGATGAAAGGTTCACGATCACCAGCATCAGTAGAGATGGCCAACCGATTCATCCCAGCCGAACCAAGGAAGCATTTTCTGCTCAGTGCGGGGTTCTTGTTAGGGACATGATCCCAATCACCATCCACCAATGGAATAAGCCGAAGGGAGGAGACTCTGAAGTGTCTTTTGTCACCGATAGACAGAAAGATGATCTTTGTACCGCGCTGAAGGAAAATTTCACCCTACCGGAAGATGAGCATCCGGAAAATCCAGTTATGGAGCAAAAGGTCAAGGACCACGCTCTTAAGAATATGGCGGATCTATTCAGGAGGTGGAAGAAGGTGTTGAAAACAATGTTTGTCGACAAAAAGAAGAATCCAATATTCGAGGCCCGATTTGAGAAGATAAGAGAACAGTGGCTCACATTTGTGGCCCACAAGACATCGGAGAAGAGTAAGAAGATGTCAGCGATAAACAAGCTAAATGATGCAAAGAAGAAGCATCACCATCACACGGGGTCAGGTGGCTACCTCAAAGCCCGACCGTTGTGGGACAAGGCTGAAAATGACCTTGTTGATAAAGGGATCGTACCAGATACATTGAACTGGTCAGAGCGTGGAAGGAATTGGTTCTTCGGGGTTGGGGGACCTTGCACCCTGAAACAAGGAAGTGCGTTTGGACGAACGAACAACTAAACCTACCGGTAGAAAAGATTCGGGAATTATTTGCCGCATCGCGGGAAGGGACGTTCGTTCCCGACAGAGAGAACGACGAGCTCACAAAGGCCCTCGAGAATCCTGAGCACCCAGGACGAACACGAGGCACGCCAGGCTCCGTTCCGTGGAAGCATGGGTTTCCCAATGCAGGAAATTACAGAAGTAGGGAGAGGAAGAGGAAACAGGAGCTCCGCGATATGCAGAAGCTGCATGCAAGAGTACAAGCGCTAGAGGAGAGGCATCGAGCTGACGAAGCTACCCTAGAAGCTACCCCGCCATCTCAGCGTAGAAGCAGCGTGGCTTCCACCGAGCTCATTGCACAGCCTGATTTGACGGCTCCCAGGTACCCCATGGATGAAATCACGGAGGCTCAAGTTTGCCACCTTAAGAAACCATTGATGCACTTCAAACCCATGGTGTCTATCGTCCATGTTGCACCTCCTCGACCCAACGGAACTTTTCAATGTCGTACAATTCCACAATGTTATGCTGTTGTGATGGTCGATGAAATAGTTGAGGGATATGAGGAGCTCGAGCTTGACTACCCTACCGGGGAAGATGGAACTCTCCTGGATAATGCTCTGAGGACTTCATGTCTATGGCAGAAAAAATTCATCAAGCTTCCAAACTGGACGGCGCCTCCGCCTCCTCCTTCTCCTCCTCTGGCGAGTAAGGGCCCGCCTCCTCCTCCGGCGATTGATCTCGGCACGCCTCCTCCTCCGGCGAGTAAGGGACCGCCTCCTCCTCCGCCTCCTCCTCCAGCGAGTGATCAGGGCACGCCTACTGATACGTCCCAAACGTATCTATAATTTCTGCTTGCTCCATGCATGTTTTGTGTGATATTGCTATGCTTTTGATACACTTTCATATCTTTTTATAATGGTTGCAAGAGTGCACAAGTTCTTGTTTTTTGTACTTTATGTGTAGGAATTATTTGGATAAAGGAAAATCACAAAAAGGAGACTTGTAGGAGTTGGACTCTAACTTTCCCGAAATCTGTCCCCACCAGACAGGTTTTAAAGATCGCCTCGGAAACACTATAAGCCTGCCTCAAACGGAAAAACTTAAAACTAAAAAGTTGTAGAAAATTATTTTCCAGTGGATTTAGACATAAAATTCTGCCCAATCGGAGTTCGGATACTTCCAGAAAGCCCGAAATACAGAAGACGTAATTTGGATGACGGGAATCCGAGAGTATATATAAAAAGACGAAACCTAGGTCAAAGGGCACCACGAAAATTCCTCCCCCTTGGAAGCCATCTTGAGGAGGAGATCAATCTCCACAGCAGTACCATCTCCAAGAAAGAAGAAGGGACCAAGGGCCGCTGCCCCCAAGGGTCGTGGCCGTGGCCGTGGGCGGCGCCGCCGCCGTGGCCGCCGCCATCGCCGTCTCCTCCATCTCCTCCGGGCTGCACCTCTCCATCAACAACTCTCCCTCTCACCATGTCCATGTGTGAGTAGTTCCCCTCAGGGCTGAGGTTTCTACCAGTAGCTATGTGTTTTTCTCTCTCTCCCATGATGTGATCTTTGTTTTGATCATTGGCTATGTTAATCTAGGGTGATCCCATGATGTTTCCCCTTCTTCTATGTATTGGATTTGATGTACTCACTTGATCCGCTCTAGTATAATCCCCGAGACCATGGTGACAGCGGTCTATTGGACATGGGTAGAAAAATATTATCATGAGTGATTTCCTATTTTGTGTGTGGATTGAAGATTGAGAGTCTTTTGGTGCTTGTCTTTCACTATCCTTTAGATATGTTGTGGTGATTGTGGTACTCTCTTTGGATGGCCGCGGTGACATTGGGAAATCCATAGATTGAGAACTACGAACTCTGAGTTGTGCTTTTGTAGCCCTACACAATTCTCGTCCTCTCTTGACCACAAAGGAATGACCTCCGAGTACGTCTCCATTGCATGTTTTATGGGAAATATCATGTGATTAGACTATGTTAATGTTGTTGGGAGTTGTCACTAGTGAAAGTATGAAGCCTAGGCCTTGTTTTCACCATTGCAATACCGTTTGTTCTTACGTTTACCACTTGTTTCTTTGCTGCACTTTTTATTACAGATTTATATTACTTCGTTTTACCACACCTATCACCCATATTTTATCATCTCTTCGCCGAACTAGTGCACCTATACAACTTCTAGTTGTATTAGGTGTGTTGGGGACAAAAGAGACTTCTTGTATCTTAATTGCAGGGTTGCTTGAGAGAGACCATTTTCAACCTCTACTTCCCTGAGTTCGATAAACCTTTGGTCATCCACTTGAGGGAAATTGCTGCTATCCTACAAACCTCTGCGCTTGGAGGCCCAACATAGTCTACAAGAATAGAAGTGTGCGTAGACATCAAGCTATTTGTGGCGCCGTTGCCTGGGAAGTAAGGTTTTAAGGTATATCTTTAGATTCTGCAATTAAATCTTTTTGTTTCTTGTTTTTATTTTCACTAGTTAGGCTTATGGAAACAACAAAAATATTATGAGAGAGCTTTATGAGCTCTACCTTGAGTTGGGACATGAAGTGTTTGAAGAGAAAATCAAAAAGCCTATGGAGCTTCATTATTTGCACAACACTCATGTTAGTAGCAATGTTACTAGTATGTCTTCTTTGAATACCTTTGATGCTAATGATATGCAAAGCTATAAGCTTGGGGATGCTACGTTTTATGAAGATGATCTTTTTATCCCCCCAAGATTTGATGAGGAAATTTATTTTGATGATACTTTGCCTCCTATCTATGATGATTATTGTGATGACACTTATGCTATAAAGAATAATTTTTTACAAGTGCATCATGATAAGAAATATTCATGTGATAGCTATTTTGTTGAGTTTGCTCCCACTATTACTAATGAGAAGGATTTTGCTTATGTGGGGAGTAACAAATTTTCTATGCTTGTGGATCATGATAAGAATTTTTTATGTGATACTTATATTCTTGAGTTTATTCATGATCCCACTGGAAATTATTATGAGAGGGGAACATATGCTTATAGATATTTCAATAATATCAAGTTCCCTCTCTTTATGTTAAAGGTTTTGAAGTTGCACATTTTTTGCCTTCCTATGCTAATATCTTTATGCTTCAATGAGTTATTTCTCTACAAGATCCCTTTTCATAGGAAGCATGTTAGACTTAAATGTGTTTGATATTTTCTTCTTGATGCTCTATTTTGTTCTTCAACTCTTATTCCTACGAGAGCATCACTAAAATCTTAAGCCTAGCTAATGGCTTTAAAGAAGCGCTTTCGGGAGGCAGCCCGCAACGAATTTAGGATTTCTTTTTTTGTTTTTCCTTCTGTTTTTAGTGGTCTTGATGATTGTTACTACTGTAGCAACATCATTGTATCTTTACTTTTCAAGCTTTGTGCCATTTATAGCCTCATAAGACAAGGGAAGTGAAAGTTGTGACATGCTATCCAGAAAACAGATTCTGTCCTCGTGACTAGAAAAATCACAGAAAAATCTCAGTTCATATTTTTGAGTTGAATTGTTTACACAACGTGCTCTATACAATCACGGAACTTTCGTATGTTCTGAGTTTTTTGATTTGAGTTGCAGAAGTACCCCTAAAAAATTCTTTACTACCTGCTGTTCTGTTTTTCACATATTCTGCCACGTTTTGTCTCTTCTTACTTTTGCAAACCTTAAGCTTGCTTTTTATTTGCAAAAACCTTTTGGCAATCTTGAGAAACAGTAGCTATTCAAGAATATTTTATGTCCAGTGGAAAAAAATTATTTATTAAGGGTACTAACCTCTCTAATCAGCTTATGATGAGTTATGTATGAAGGGAGTTTTCAAGTGTGGGATGGAAGATGATGAAAGAAGATCCAGGAGTGTCAAGCGCTCAAGATTGGGATGCCCCCATGCATCCCCAATAAATATTCAAGGAGAGTCAAGCGTCTAAGCTTGGCGATTCCCCCGTGCATCCCCTTCTCCATCAACAATCATTAGTTCGTTTTTCGTCTCACTATATTTTTATTACTTCATGCGTTATGTGCTATGCTTGGAGCGTCTCGCTCTTAGGTTTTATTTTTAGTTTTCTTTAGCTTTGCTTGTTTTTCATAACAAGTTAGATCCCGTCTTACTTTGCGTGGGAGAGAAACACGCTCCACTTTCAAAATCTAGAACACATCATAGAATTTTTCATGCCTATCTTTCTCTGTTGTGTGTTCTTTACCTTTTCGTAGCTACTGCCATGTTTAGTTTTAGCTTTAGTTTGTCTTTAGCAAGAGCCTTGGCTTTTGTTTAGTTTGTTGCTGGAACTCTCTTTATTTTTCATATTTATCTTGTTAAGAGAGTTGGTTGTTGCACTGAGTTGTGTCTTTTCTTGAGAGTAGGTAATTGAGGTTGCTATTTAATTTTAGTAGTAACTTGCAATAGTTTTGAGGTATTGATGTGAGTAATGTTTGAACTTTTGGTGTCAAGAGCTCTAGCCTATTAGTGATAGGTGTCGTATTTTGGCCAATCCGTGTCTATTTTCAAAAACCTACAAAACTAGTTGAGAACTCTAGCTACTAGATGGATCACTAATCTTTGGAGGGATCGGATATTAGAGTACACTCACGTACCATGAGTCGAGGATGCGCAAGGATAAGAAAAACCCCATACACTCCTCCTCGGGGTACTTGTCTCTTTGTGAACCTCCTTATTAGATTGAGAGTTACCGATAATAAGTGCATGAGTTCTTTGTACTAATGTAAGTATTGAAAGTTGACACTTCCACCTTCCCATATTTTGCTAGCCTCTCCCGTGCCGTGCATTGCCTTCTTCTCACTCCGAGAGTTGGTGTCCACCTTCGCCGGTACATCCAAAGCCTTGGCATGATACGCTCTGTCATCATAAACCTCCTTATATCTTTCCTCAAAACAGCCACCATACCTACCTATCAAGGCATTTCCATAGCCTTTCCGAGATATATTGCCATGAAACATCCACCTCTTCATGACTTGATCTTCATGTCATACATGTTCCTGCTACACTGGCAGCGACATACATTGCATACATCATGATAGCTACATCTTCTTTATGTTTTGAGTACCTTGTAAAGTGTGAAAGATCTTCTATACCCTCTTGTAAATTAGAGTGTTGCCCTTAAGTGAGGAAAATATCCCAAAGAGGACAAAATCAAAAGATTCCAAAGAGGACAAATGAGAGAAATAGAAAGAGCCATTGAGGCCACCAAAAAATACAAAAAATAGAAAAAATAAAAAAATAAAAAAAAGAGAGAAGGGGCACACTACTATTCCTTTTGAAAGATCAACACTAGTAATTCATCCTCTATCCCTTGTACTCCCTAGAGATCATCATACATGCATGTAGCTACGTGGGGACCCTTCACACTATAAAACTTGGCTTGTATATTCCAATGATGAGCCTCCTCAAATGAGCTCTAGGTATTCCATAGAAAGCAAGTTGGATGCACCCCCACTAGTTCCATTGGAGAGCTTTTCTTAGCTCTTATGTGCATCCGTTGCATGGCAATCCCTACTCCTCACATCATATCTATCATATGGTCTTCTCTCGCCTATGGTTGTCCTCATTGATGTGAGCCTTTCTCACCCTTTTTGTGTTCCTCCTCCATCATATTTCTCTCTTTGCAATCCAAAGTGTCAACTCTCGTGCTTACGCTCATCCATTGCATGAGTGCTCAAAATATCGAAAAGGAGTGGATCAAATTGACTTGTACCTGGCTAGTGCTCTGGGGACGAGTCAAGATAAGATTCCAAACAAGACCGAGTGTGAAACTTTAGTAGATTGAGTTCTCAACAAAAATACTTTTTCATCTCGTATTCCCTATCCCCTTTCTTGCACGCAAACACCATTTGGAGACATTCGAGTCACGGACAGCGAAAGCTCTTGCACACTTTGTTATTTTGTTGCTTGTGTCAATGCTAATATAGACTCTTGCTTGTTAAGACTTGAATTGAATTGCATGCTTTGATTGCTTTACTTAAAAGTCCTTATATGTTTGTGTGGCATGTCAACACAGAAATTATGCTTGTTATCATTTACCTACTCGAGGACGAGCAGGAATTAAGGTTGGGGATGTTGATACGTCCCAAACGTATCTATAATTTCTGCTTGCTCCATGCATGTTTTGTGTGATATTGTTATGCTTTTCATACACTTTCATATCTTTTTATAACATATTTTGGAACTAACCTATTAATGGTTGCAAGAATGCACAAGTTCTTGTTTTTGTACTTTATGTGTAGAAATTATTTGGATAAAGGAAAATCACAAAAAGGAGCCTTGTAGGAGTTGGACTCTAACTTTTCCGAAATCTGTCCCCACCAGACAGGTTTTCAAGATCGCCTTGTGAACGCTAAAAGACGGCCTCCAACGGAAAAACTTAAAACTACAAAGTTGTAGGGATTTTTTTTCCGGTGGATTTAGACATAAAGTTCGGCCCAATCGGAGTTCGGATGCTTCCAGAAACCCCGAAATACAGAAGACGTAATCTGGATGACGGGAATCCGAGAGTCTATATAAAGAGAGGAAACCTAGGTCAAAGGGCACAACGAAAATTCCTCTCCTTGGCAGCCGTCTTGAGGGGAAGATCAATCTCCACAGCAGCACCATCTCCAAGGAAGAAGAAGGGGCCAAGGGCCGCTGCCCCCAAGGGCCGTGGCCGTGGCCGTGGGCGCCGCCGCCGCCGTGGCTGCCGCCGTCGCCGTTTCCTTCATCTCCTCCGGGCTGCACCTCTCCATCAACAACTCTCCCTCTCACCATGTCCATGTGTGAGTAGTTCCCCTCGGGGCTGAGGTTTCTACCAGTACCTATGTGTTTTTCTCTCTCTCCGATGATATGATCTTTGTTGTGATCATTGGCTATGTTAATCTAGGGTGATCCCATGATGTTTACCCTTCTTCTATGTGTTGGATTTGATGTACTCACTTGATCCTATCTAGTATAATCCCCGAGACCATGGTGACAGCGGTCTATTGGACATGGGTTAGAAGAATATTATCATGAGTGATTTCCTTTTTTGTGTGTGGATTGAAGATTGAGAGTCTTTTGGTGCTTGTCTTTGACTATCCTTTAGATATGTTGTGGTGATTGTGGTACTCTCTTTGGATGGCCGCGGTTACATTGGGAAATCCATAGATTGAGAACTACGAACTCTGAGGTGTGCTTTTGTAGCCCTACAGAATTCTCGTCCTCTCTTGACCACAAAGGAATGACCTTCGAGTATGTCTTCATTGCATGTTTTATGGGAAATATCATGTGATTAGACTATGTTAATGTTGTTGTGAGTTGCGACTAGTGAAAGTATGAAGCCTAGGCCTTGTTTCCACCATTGTAATACCGTTTGTGCTCACGTTTACCACTTGTTTCTTTGCTGCCACTAGTGGACAGACCCCCATATTATCCAGGTTCATATGGGCCTTCAGTCCCGGTTCAACACCCGGGACCAATAACTCGGGACCAATGCTGGTCCCGGTTGGCCCACAAACCGGGACCGAAGAGGCTCCACGTGGCCAGGCGCGCAGCGAGGGGGGAAGGGGTCATCGGTCCCGGTTGATAGGAAGAACCAGGATCGGGCCGGCAGGATTTTGCCCTCTTTTTCTGCCGCGGCAGGATTTTCTGATTTTTTCCATTTATTTATTTTGTGTTTTGTATTCAATTAAATGGTACCATATATATATAAAGCAACAATGAAGGAACCACAATATATATTACACATTATCGTCACGAATATATCATATACACCATCTCATTCCTCGATCGTGCTTGGTCGAACATGTTACACAAACGATACTCACACGAGTTCGATCTAATTTACATTGGTCCTTGGCCGCTTGTCTTCCAAAAAATGAGGGTGAAAGAACTCTCCGGTCAGAGCTATGACATGGTCTAATAAGAATCCGGCGATTTCCTCTTGAATTGCTCGCACACGTTCTCGTGGTAGAAGACCGTCCCGCATTCGTTCAATTTATATGAATGAAACTAAACACAATAATATCGTTTAGCGTACTTCAATTTTCCTTATGTTTCGGGTTGCGGCCGTCTCTTTGGTCGTCTGGCGAATGAACTCGCAGACATAATATCCACATAAGTTGTTCCCGGGTCCCTGTCTCAAACACTTTACAAGAACGGAGATCAATGAATATTATAATCAGCATGATAATTATACTGAAACTAGAATCAAAAAGATGCGCGGATCTAGCAAGTAGTACTTACATTCAATGGTTCAAATGTAAGCTCTGCCGGAAGACCCGGTGTTTTGGCGGTGAACCGTTTCCAAGCCCTCTGGAGGCATGACTGCATGTCCTCCCATGATTTCATAGATCTGCGTCCCGGGTCCATGACTTTTACTACTCCTTCGTCCGGAACAATGATCAACAGAATAAAGTGGAAGCTGCACACGCATAAAGAGTCAATTATACGCTTAACACCGAGCAAGCGAAATAGAATGTGTGCGAGACAGTAACACTCACTCGAAGTTGTAAGGAAATAGTATTTCCCTTCTTGTGCTGAAATACTTCAACGATTGCAACAAGTTGTTCTCTGTCTGGTTGGGCTTATCTTTGAGAGTTCTTTCATGAACGAACTGGCAGTCAACGAACCCAATGTCATAGATTTGTCCTTTCTTGCATTCGAGAATCTTCATTCTGCATATATAATTAGTTTAGTGATGAGTGTAAGATTGTACATGAAACAAATGAGCTGAGCTAGAAAGGCTTGATCACTGAAATTAATGGTACTTAGAGACAATATGCACTAACGATGGCGTCTCCTTGGTAAAACTGAAATAATTCTGAGAATTCAATCAGATCGAAGCCTTGTCCATGGCCGTAATGCTCGTTCTGAAATTTAGCGTAGATCCAGTTTTCGGATTTAGCAGATTTTTCCATGTACCAGTCATGCAATTTTCGCATCTTTGTTGGTAGATCATTGACTAACTCGGGTTTGACGAGAGGATACCCGTGTCGGTATTGGTATGCCGGTACGAATTCCTCGTCGTTCCCGGTCTCGAACTCATCCAGACGGCTCAGGTACTCAGTAATAGACAGTCCTACTGCGTGGGATTTTGCTCCGTACTGTCTTATAAACTCCGTATCTTTGTTCGGATCATACGCATCGACCTGATGTTGCTGGGGGGGGTGGCCAAGTGTGCACTTTGAGCGGTTCGATAAGTTGATTTTTCTGTAGTCCGAGCTGGGGAATCTCTTTTCCGACTCTCCGCTCTTTTGCCTCAGCCGACTTTGTAATAGAGCGTTCATAGTCTGATGTGAGCGGTATGGGCTTGTGAAGCTTCTTCTTCAGCTCCTCGCACGCGGTGTGATCTTCTGGGGTGTGCGGGAACAATGGCTCTATCGGCTTCTTCTTGTTGGCCACAGCAATCTTCCACTTTTCATAAGACATTTTTGCGGACACTTCCAGTTCCTCAGGTGTCATCTCTCCGGGTAGCTTTGTCATATTCTGATGAGGAACTTTTGGGAGGGGTGATCGCTTATGTTTCGGTGATTTCTTGCTGCTGATGCTGCTGCTGCCCCTTCTAGTATAGGTACGCTTCCTCTTCTGGCTCTGAGGCTCAGGAGATGGAGACAGCTGAGGCGACGGTGGAGATGCCTGGGGCGACGGTGGAGATGGCTGAGCCGGAGAGTGGTGAGGCGGTGAAGGCGATGGTTGCGGTGGAGAATGGTCACGTGGCGGCGAAGGTGGATTGCTCTTCTGAAGAGTGGGTGACCTTGGCGGCACATAATTTGGAAGCACGATGTGCTCCTTTCGCCATAGAACACTCCCCTTTTTGGCTTCTCCTAGTTCAGTCAGCTCCCTATCTTCACCTGCAGGGTGGTCCAGCTTCAGCTCCTCATAATCATCCATCACATCATCCACCATGACGACAGCGTACCCTTCTGGAGTCGGGTTGCAATGATAAGTTGGTTTCTCCGGGATTGATAGGGCCATGCCGACCGCCACCGTCACCTTTAAGTTCAGCACTTGCACCTTAAGCTCACAACGTGTGCTCTCCATGATATAATCCACTGGGTAGCGTTTAGGAGCAGCCGTTGTCAGTGCATCATCATCATCATCCTGGAGCTGCGTGGAAGCTTGGGAGCTTTTCCGATACGATGGGGTGCCGGTAGCATCGAATGTAGTTTCTAACAAGAGCCGCTGAGGTTTGCCGCCACTTTGCTGGCTAAGTCTGTCGATCAGCTCCTCCGCCCGCTTTAAGCCTTCTTCTACATTACGCAGCCGCTCTTTGGTAACCGCTTTCTCAGCCTCATTCGCCGCTTTCTCTCTCTCAGCCGCCGCTTTCTCAGCTGCCTCCCTTTCCTTCCTCCTCTGATGGCTTTTATCTGGATATTTCTTGCTTTCCGAAGGGAAGGCAACTTTCCAACACATGGAGCCTGGCGTGCCTCGTGCTCGTCCTGCGTGTTCTTTATTTTTTAGTGCGCGTGTGAGCTCGTCGTTCTCTCTATCGGGAATGAACCGTCCCGCTTCAACATCACGTACTGCATCTCTAATATCTTCGATGGGCAGCAGGGGATCATCTGCGTGTGACTGGTTATATATTGCCTTCCCATCTTTGTCCAACGTGCCCCCATGGCCGTAAAACCAGTTTCTTGTCCGTTCATTCCATGTTGTAGGCTATGGAGTGATCCCGGCATCAACATACTTGGCCTCAATTGCCTCCCACTTAGGCATGCAACCGGCGTAGCCAGCAGACCCCATTTTATGTTGGTACATCTTCTTAGTGGCATTCATCTGATTTATTTCAGACCTTTGCTGGGCGTACTCCGATTTCTTGTACGCCACAAAATCATCCCACTGCTCTCTTATCTTACCATAGCCGTGTTCGAAATCCGGAGTCTTGTCTACCTTGACAAATTTTAGGTACAAGTTTTTCTTCCAATTCTTGAATTGCTCGGCCATCTTGCTGAGAGCAAACTTCTTGACTCTAGCCTCTAGCTCCAGTCTAGTTGCCGCCTCCTGAGCTGGATTATCCACCTCTGGCATCCGCAGGAGGAAATTATGCATGATCATGTTCCAAAGCCTGTCTTTCATGGTGTCGCACACAAACGAGATTGTAGGGTCCTTTGGCTGCATCCATTCTCGAATGGTGATCTGGATGTTGTCCCTCACGAGAGTTCCGCATGCCTTCACAAATTTTTTCTTGACATCGTCCGGAGCTAACGGTTCGCCGTCTGGACCGACCTCTTCGATCCTATACCTCACACTGTCATCCAACTTTTTGGTTGGGCCTCGTTTCGGTCTTGCGGAGGAATTGCCGGATCCGGATCCGGAGGGCTAAAAGAAGAAAGAGTGTTAATATATGCATGTATATATACAACCGCATTTTAATTAACAGTAATTTACATATATATCAACCTTGGTTCCGCCGGAGGCGGAGCCGGAGCCGGCTTGTCTCCCGTCCGATGCTTCTTCTCGGTGGAGAGACTCATCTCCCTCACCGGAATCGTTCAGAAACATGCGGGTGACATCTTGACCTTCATTTTCATTGATCTTATCGTGAAGCAAGTTTTCCTCATTTTCATCTCTATAAAATATTGGATCCATAGTATCTGCAAATTAAGAGAATTGCAAGCTATTATAATGCAAATAATCAAATGAAAATAAGCATATGCATATAGTCCCATCAAAACCTATTAAAATGCAATATTGGATCCATGTATTTTTTTGATCAATTTTCATGTAAAAATATTTATAAAATTTCTAATAACCAGTAGGCCATAGAAATATAGAAATGGGAATTTTTTATAATATAGAAAAGGGTTACAAAATAAAAATAGAAAATGAATACGACTTATTTGACGCCTAGGGAAAGGCCTCCTCCGGCCCAGCCCACCCCTCTCCCCCTTTCCCCTCCACTGCTCATCCCCCCTTGCGTGGCCACCATCCGAGCCGGCCATGGCTACGGCCGCGCCGTGGCAGCCATCGGGCGGCACACCGGCGGGATAAGAGGATCCCTGCCCCGCCCCTGCCCCGACTCGAACCGTAGCTGCCCGTTCCATTTCCCCCAGCGCCTCCCTCCTTCTCTGCCCTTGCGCGCTACGACCACCGTCACCGGGTCGTCGCCATGAACGCGGCCAACGGCCCCCACAGCCCGCCTCGACTTGTCTGGGCGCTTCCTCTCCGACGACTACCTCTCCCCGCACTTTGGTTCGGGTAGAAACACCACGGCAACCGAGAACGGTCAGAACGCGAGGCCAGCGGAGGCCGGAGCAAGGGCTCTGCGGCAACAGTGAGCGAGTGACCAAACGGAGGAAGAAGAGATGCGCGTGTTAATTTAAAAAAAACTACAAGCGTAGATTAAATTTGTTACCATGAATTGAGGGTAAATATGGTACGTAATTTTTTTATCAAATTTTTTGTTGTAACAGTGAAAAATTTGAAAAAAAATGCACACAATAAATTTTTGTTGCATCCATATACCAAAGGTTATTTACATTATATTAAACATTGGTTAATTTAACTGTAATTAAAATAAAGGGCATGGGGCCCATGTGGCAGTGGCAAGCAGACAGGCACACAGCACGCATGGCCGTGGCCGGCGGCGTGCGGCGCTGGCTGGAGGTGGGTAGCCCGTGCGCGCGGCCAAGTGGTTTGCGGCCAAGCTGGCGCATCCAAAAAGGCGCGGCCAAGGCGCGGCCGGAGCCTCGCGCGGCGAGGGCGCAAGTCAGTGGCGCAGACGACCATGGCGGCCACGGTGTCGACCATGGCGGCTGAGCACGGGAACGGCAGCAAACGAAGGGAGAAAAAGGGCGTTGGACGCGGTGGCTCACAGCGAACTCGTCGAGGAGGGCAGCGGGCACGGGGGAGCTCCGGAGTCGGCGGATCGACGACGATGGTGCGGCGGCTGCGACGACGAAGAAGAGAAGGGGGTGTTGTGAGTTGGGGAGTTGGGGAGGAAGAAGAGATGCGCGCGTATATACTAAGGGCCATTGGTCCCGGTTCGTCGCACCAACCGGGATCGTTGAGTCTTCGGTCCCGGTTCGTGCTACCAACCGGGATCGTTGGCCTAGGCGGGGAGAGACGTGGTGCTGCCACGTCGCAGCGCGCGCACCAGGGTCATCGGTCCCGGTTCGCGCTACCAACCGGGATCTTTTGCGTGATCGGTCCCGGTTGTTGCCTTTAACCGGGATCTTTGACCCTTTATGCAATATTTCATCTTCCGGCCCTTTTCAAATTTATTTTCTTTTTTAATTAGTTAGGTGTTTCACTTAAAAAAGTTTTTTTGTTTGGAATTTGAAAAAACTTTTAACAGCAAAAGTGCTTCAATTTAATTAACTAATCCAAAACCATTTTTTGTTTTCAAAAATATTTATTTAACTATACAGTTTAACTATTTTAACTATAAAATTTTACTATTTTCAATTAAAAATGCATTTTCAAAAATTTATTGCATAATTTAGAATTTGAAAAAACTTTCAATAGGAAAAGTGCTTCAATTTAAATAACTAATCCAAAATAATTATCTGTTTTAAAAAATATTTAATTTAAAAGACAAATTCTATATTTGAGGTGCCTAAAATCGTGAAAAAGACAAATTTCTGGCGATTCGGCAGGAGGGGGCCTAAATTTGAACTACAGGTACATGATATATTGCTTCTAATTTTTTTTTAAAATCATTTCTAGGTCCAAAATATGCTATTTCATCAGAGATCCACTGCAAGTTTAGCGAGGCTCAGCCCCGGGATAGGAATCATCATCCTCGCCGTTTTGAATATGGTTTCAAACGGGCATAAAAAATTCAAAAACCATCCAAAGAACATGAAACCTTCGCGTGGTGTCATATTATGTTTCATATTTGGAAGTAAAAATACTAAACTTGGCTAATTGCAAACATCACAAAAAATCCTTCACAAAATGATCAATCATGTTGGAGGTTTCATGTCATTTAGGTCAAACCACCAATGTTATGGCTTGAATCGCGGCATAGTTTGTGATAATGTGCCCATATTACACACACATGCATCTTGGGATGGCTTACGATGTTGCAGGAGGAAGTTTTCCTTTTCATCGCACGAAAAAGCCAATTTCATCGCGGATCACAAAAAAAGGCTCAATACATAAAAGGTTCAATACATCACAAAAAAACCACCAATGGTTCAATACATAAAAGGTTCAATACATTATTACACATCACTTGTTTCCTACATTGCTTATGATCGCTTCTTGGGCCGTAACCACGGAGCATCTTCATTGCTTAATGGGATAGTTGGGTCAGTTATCACTGTGAAGGGAGGAATTTCATGAAACTTATCGTAATCTTTGGACATGTATGTCTTGTCCTCGACTCCCACGATGTTTCTTTTTCCTGAAAGAACTATGTGATGCGTGGGCTCATCGTCTGATGTATTCGTATCCTTGTTTTTCCTTTTTTCGGTCTAGAAGACATGTCCTTCACATAGAAATCCTGAGCCACATCTTTGGCTAGGACGAATGGGTCGTCTGTGTGACCAAGATTCTTGAGATCCACTGTTGTCATTCCGTACAGCTTGTCGACCTTTACCCCATCTCCATTCATGTTGACCCAACTGCACCGAAACAAAGGGACCTTAAAAGTACGTCCATAGTCAAGTTCCCATATCTCATCTATGTAACCATAGTATGTGTCCTTTGTACCATCCTCATTTGTTGCATCAAAACGGACACCACCATTTTGGTTGGTGCTCTTCTTATCTTGGGCGACCGTGTAAAATGTATTCCCATTTATATCGTACCCTTGGAAAGTCAATACAGTCTCAGACGGTGTCGCTGCCAGCAAGTAGAGTTGATTTCCAATAGTGGTGTCATGCATGAGACATAATTGCAACCAAGTGCCGAAAGTCTCCATCTATTTGACTTGAATCCATTGGTCATCCTCCCCCGGTAACTTGGAGCGTAGAACATTCATGTGTTCCTCGATATACGGTTGGACGAAGGTAGAACTTCGTAGAACTGTGTAGTGTGCTTGATTCAAAGAATGCCCGTCCTGAATATCTTTGCTTTCTTTCCTAGCGTTCCTTTTCCACTCAGTCTCCCCTCATACCGCGATTCAGGAACACCAATCGGCTTAATGTCAGGAATAAAGTCAACACAGAACTCAATGACCTCCTCTGTTCCATAGCCCTTGGAGATGCTTCCTTCTGGCCTTGCACGGTTACGAACATATTTCTTTAAAACTCCCATGAACCTCTCGAAGGGGAACATATTGTGTAGAAATACAGGACCTAGAATGGCAATCTCGGCGACCAGGTGAACCAGCAGATGCGTCATAATATTGAAGAAGGACGGGGGGAACACCAACTCAAAACTGACGAGACATTGGACCACATCCTTCTGTAGCCTTTCCAGACTTGCATGATCGATTACCTTCTGAGATATTGCATTGAGAAATGCACATAGCTTCACAATGGGTACTCGAACATTTTCTGGTAGAAGCCCCCGCAATGCAACCGGAAGCAACTGCGTCATAATCATGTGGCAATCATGAGACTTGAGGTTCTGGAATTTTTTCTCTGCCATATTTATTATTCCCTTTATATTTGACGAGAAGCCTGTCGGGACCTTGATACTTCTAAGGCATTAAAAAAAGATTTCCTTCTCTGCTTTGGTAAGAGCGTAGCTGCTTAGAAGCCCGTTATCAGTATTCCTGTGGTATGGGTCTTTCATACGTTGCTGGTCCTCCCGTGCTTCTGGTGTATCTTTTGACTTCCCATACACGCCCAGGAACCCTAGCAGGTTCAGGCAAAGATTCTTCGTCACGTGCGTCACGTCGATTGAAGAACGGACCTCTAGGTCTACCCAATAAGGTAGCTCCCAAAATATAGATTTCTTCTTCCACATGGCCGCGTGTCCGGTAACGGCGTCTTTCGGAACAGATTGACTGCCAGGACCCTTTCCAAAGATTACTTCTAGGTCATTCACCATACCAAATACATCAGCACCTTTAGGGAGCTTAGGCTTTTTCCGGTGATCTGCCTCACCGTTGAAATGCTTTCCTTTCTCTCTCACGATATGATTGGGCGGCAGAAATTGACGACACCCCAGGTACACAACCTTCTTACATTTCTCCAAATATATACCTTTAGTCTTATCTAAACAGTGCGTGCATGCATTGTATCCCTTGTTTGACTGTCCTGAAATGTTACTAAGAGCGGGCCAATCATTTATGGTTACGAAAAGCAACGCTCGCAGGTCAAATTCCTCCTGTTTGTCCTCATCCCACACGTGTACACCTGGTTTGGCCCACGGCTCGAAAAGTTCATCGACTAATGGCCTTAGGTACACATCAATGTCGTTGTCGGGTTGCCTCGGTCCTTGGATGAGCACTGGCATCATGATGAACTTCCGCTTCATGCACAACCAAGGAGGAAGGTTGTATATACATAGAGTCACAGGCCAGGTGTTGTGACTGCAGCTCTGCTCTCCAAAAGGGTTCATTCCATCCGTACTTAGACCAAACCATAAGTTTCTTGCTTCATCTGTAAAGTCTGAGTGGCCTCTCTCGATTTTTCTCCACTGCGACCCATCAGCGGGGTGTCTCAACTTCCCGTCTTTCTTACGGTCTTCTTTGTGCCATCGCAGCAACCTGGCATGCTCCTTGTTTCTGAACAGACGTTTCAACCGTGGTATTATAGGAGCATACCACATAACCTTAGCAGGAACCCTCTTCCTCGGGGGCTCGTCATCTCCCTCAGCATCACCAGAGTCATCTTGTCTGATCTTGTACCGACTCGCAGTGCATACCGGACATTTATCAATACTCTCGTACTTTTCACCGCGGTACAGGATGCAGTCATTAATGCATGCATGTATCTTCTGCACATCTAATCCTAGAGGGCAGATAACCTTCTTTGCTTCGTGTGTTGTCGCGGGCAATTCGTTATCCGATGGAAGCTTCGACTTCATTATTTGCAGTAACTTCCCAAATCCAGTGTCAAAACAACCAAAATTTTCCTTCCATTTCAACAGTTCCAGTGTGGTACCGAGCTTTGTGCTGCCATCTTCACAATTTGGGTACAAGGGCTTTTTGTGATCCTCTAGCATGGTCTCCAACTTCTCCTTCTCTTTTCCTGTTTCACAGTCTCGCTTTGCATCAGAAATGACCCGACCAAGACCATCAACGGTCTCATCCGATGCCCATTGTTCTTCTTCATTGTCACCTCGAGGAGCTCCATCTTCTTCATTGTCTTCCATTGCAGTGTCACCGAATTCTTCAGGGGACATAGGATAGCTATCATCATCCTCCTCTTCTTCATTGTATTCCTTCCTAACCCCTCTTTCTCCGTGCTTGGACCAACAATAATATCCGGGAATGAAACCTCTCCGAAGCAGGTGGCCTTGAAGTGTTCTCGAGGAAGAGTACTCCGCCACGTTCCGACAGTCAATACAGGGACAAGGCATAAAATTATCCACTTTGTTTGCATTAGCCACATCGAGAAATGTATGCAGGTTTGTAATAAACTCGGACCTGCATCGATCGCTGTACATCCATCGCATCCGTGCTTCGATCTACGTCATACAATTAACCATTACAATAACTTCGTGAATAGTGAAAAGACTACTATATATGCACATGTGCAGTATTTTTGTATCAGTTACAGATGGAGAAGATAAGGTTGCTAACCTCGGCCGGGGATACGGTGTTCTGAGGACCTAAGTGTGGCTCGGACATTTTGTCGAACACCGGGTGTGCAATCAAAGGAAAAAAATACTAGCACACACCCCACCCCAACACAATCCTGAAATTTTTTGAGGCAAAATGGCAAAGTGCTGGCTGGGGGATTATATAGCCAGTGGAGGGGCAACGGTCCCGGTTTTTGCCAAAAACCGGGACCAATGCCTCGCAGTGCGCCACGTGTTAGTCGCCAGAGCATTGGTCCCGGTTTTTGGCAAAAAACCGGGACAGTTGCCCCAGTTGAACCGGGACCGTTGCCCTATCCAGACGAATCGGGACCGTTTCCCGGCATCGGTCCCGGTTCTGAAATGAACCGGGAGCGATGCCTTTTTTGGGCTGGACGAAAGGGGGGTCTCTCCACTAGTGTGCACATTTTATTACAGATTTATATTACTTCGTTTTACCACACCTATCACCCATATTTTATCATCTCTTCGCCGAACTAGTGCACCTATACAACTCCTAGTTGTATTAGGTGTGTTGGGGACACAAGACACTTCTTGTATCTTAATTGCAGGGTTGCTTGAGAGAGACCATCTTCAACCTCTACTTCCCTGAGTTCGATAAACCTTTGGTCATCCACTTGAGGGAAATTGATGCTGTCCTACAAACCTCTGTGCTTGGAGGCCCAACATAGTCTACAAGAATAGAAGCGTGCGTAGACATCACCTAATTCTCTGTGTCCTCCTCCGGCGAGTGATCAGTGCATGCCTCCTCCTCCGCCTCCTTCTCCGCCTGCGTCGGCGCGTCCGAGCAGCCCGCCTCCTCCTTCGCCTCATTAGCAAGAGCAGAAGAGAGCCGCCGCCGCCGCTCCGGCTGCTCCGGCGCCTGATCTTAAACAACAAAGGAAAAGAGTTGTCGTCGCTCTGGCTTCTAGCAGTACAACCAGTGGCGGGAAGCGATATACATATGGTCCATCATCTGTCAAGCCTCTTGAGAAGTTACCATACGAGAAGAGCTCGGAGGGAACCGCGAAGATCGTTCAAGCCGAAGTGGATGCCTGTTTGAAAAAGAAAAAACCACCTCCGCCTCCGAAGATAGATGAGGCGAAAGCGAAGCGCACTTTGGATGCCCTGAAGCGACCAACACCGACTCCGCTGGATGACAACTATGCCCGCACTCTTAAAAAGAAAGCGCAAGAAGCGCGCCGGCTTGGAACCACTGCAACTGACAAAAGGAGAGAAGAACAAATTGCAATAGGGAAAAAATTCCCTAGCTCGGTGAACAGGCGAACAAATCGTGCCCCCCGCTGCAGGTGTCTAGCGATATCGTCATCGCAAATCTGCCGGCCGGGATGGTGCCCGGTACCAATCCTGATGATTACCTAGCGGCCGGGATGGTGCCCGGTACCAAACCTGGTGATTACCTGCCCGACGATACACATTTTGATCCACTAGAGGTAGTGGACGAATACACATACCGGTACGGGTATCCTCTCGTCACATCACCTATTCAACAGCTACCAATGATGATGCGAAGATTACATCAGTGGTACATGGACGCCTGCAAGAAATCTCAGTACGATAATGTGATGGTTATGGTTAAAGACAAGTAGGACATCGTTGGACTTGACTTGTTGCCGGTTCCATTTGAGGAGTTATTCCAGCTTTACAATCAAAAGGCCATCGATAAAATAATCATCACTTGCTACTGTCTGTAAGTACTACTTCTTTAATTAAGTCTTTATATATAGCTCACCTCTTTCATTGCATGTACATATAATTAACTATATCATGTAGATTGAAGATCGTGGAATGCAAGCAAAGAAAAATCTATATTATTGGGTTCATTAACCTAAATCTCTTTAATCATTTTGAGATTGAAGCATTTCCCAAACTAGCCGAGGCCAACTTGCTACAATCTTTGCTTCAACATCAAAACAAACGAAAAATAATCTGGCCTTACAACATCAAGTGAGTGTTACTGTGCATATTCGGTTTTCCTTATTTACTCGAGGTTATAGTAATGTAATTGATGAGTTATGCATGCGTGCGCATCTTCCACTTTATTATCATAGAGATTATGCTTGAGGAGGAAGTAGTAACCATCTTAGAATAAAGACGAAAAGATCCCGAGACGTATGCGGTCATCACTGAAATGCTTAAGAAGTAAGTTCAATCGATCATTATCGCACTATTTCGACAACTTTGTTCATTTTCTGATATCAGGTAATAATAATTTTTTATGTCTGGGAGAGTTTGGATACAGTTCACGAAAAAAGCTCTGGGACTGCCGAAGGATCTGGAATTTTCAAACCCGAAAGTAAGTACTACAAGCTAGTTCCGCGCATCTCCCATTATATTGATTCTATAGTTTCATCAATACCATTTATATAATGCTTGATTATCAGTTTGATTGACCTCTATTTCTCGTAAAGTGGTTGTGGCAAAAAGAAGGGACTAATCTTTGTGGGTACTACATTTGTGAGTACATATACAACGCGACGATCTCTAAGAATGCCGGCTACTCTAAAGAACAATTTAAAGTGCGTAAGCAATAATATTCATAATTTTATTTTATTACCATCATTTGTGTTGAGTTTCATTCATATATCTGTATTGACCCCCTTCTTCGAATTAGATTTAGGAGCTGCAACACGAACTCCTACCACAAGATCACATAATATCAATTCAAGAGGAATTGGCGGGATTATTTCTTGACCACGTCATCAAGAAAGGCGGAGAATACCATATGGAACCTAATTTCACAGCTTAATTAGGGTATTGCAAGAGAAGTTATATTGTATATATGTAGCCAATATCGTTGGATACATATACGAAAACTTGTTGTTCGAACTATATCTCGGAGAAGGAGATGTCGATCACTTCTCTCTATATATGTTCATGACGATCTTCTGTACTTAATGGTTTAATTCCTTCATTTGCTTACTAGCTAGCTAGCATGTCGACCAAGTCCTCTCTATACGTATAGTACGTAGCGTCGACCAAGCACGGAGATAAGAGAGGACACCTCTCTCTATTAATTAGCTAGCTAACACAAACCCCTAAATTAACCCTACAAAACACTCAATTCCCCCCCCCCCCCCATCTCAAAAAAGAAACAAAACTCCAGCCCCTGAAAAGCGGACGCGTGGAAGCTTTTTGGTCCCGGTTGGTGTTACCAACTGGGACAAAAGGCCCTTCTGCCTGATCAAGCCGCAGAGGCCACGTGGAGCCCCATCTGTCCCGGTTCGTGGGCAAACCGGGACTAAAGGTTTTGGGCATTAGTTACGACCCTTTAGTCCCGGTTCAGGAACCGGGACAAATGAACCTCTTTCTACCAGTGATTTTAACCTAATCTATCAAGAGTGAATGTCACAAATTAGATAACCTCGCGCAAACCACTTGTGATCCATTGATTTTTTGAGTTGGATCATCAATGTCGACTCCACCAAATCGGTAGTTATCATCTCATCGAAATATCGGGACAACACGCTTCTATCAAGTGATATTAGAGGCGTTTGCATCCTTCCAACTTGTAGGTTGATTATCAATGATTTTCTTGTGATACTCACTCCAGCAAATAGAAGAAAAACCAGTAAATGCTCGAGTGACAGATCTTATTCTCTTAAGTTCAGAAAAATCATGGTAAATAAAAAATTTGTTCTACCTCAAGCTCCCAATTAAGTTAAATAGAAGGATTAATCTACCCTAAAAAGGCGGTGGAGAGATAACCTGGCCATATACTTGTGTGCGGGGTCGCACCTCTCATGGTCGTGAAGATGCGGGCTTCGTACAAGAACATTTTACTCGGGTGCCTATCATAATTAGTAGAAACAAGTAAAAAATCCGAGAGTAATGTTCCTATCAACTAATAGCATATGGTGGTAAAGTGCTCACAGTAAAGAAAATATCGATGTCTTACAAGTTCTTACCCTGCAATAGGTGATGACCGGCAACCAGTGGTGTCAAACAACTCCAAAGGTTTAGTACCGCGATTGCCTACACGATGTATAAATATGTAGAGCTTGTAAGGCTTTAATATGGTGGAAAAAATATTAGAATAATAAATTCAGAGTTGCAATGTTGAATAAACGCTCAACGATGGTACTATGCTTGTCCTAGGCTAGGGGTGAGTTCTTTTCGGTTGATTCTGGACAATCACGATAACAGGAACCAAAACCACAAAAGAACTCATATATACCCCAGGAATCGGTTAGAATCAGTGTATCTGAGAATGACTATAAACCCACGATTCTGATGATTCTGGGTAGTATCTCAAAAGAAAATTATTCGTTTTGACACCTTACCCCTGTTTTATGAGGTAATTCCATCCAAAATACCACTCAAACTCGACACAAAAAAGCACACAAAAAATGTTCCTAGCCTCTCATAGTAAAAAGAAAATTGTTCGTTTTGGAATTTCACAGTGCTATTGAATGATGGCTTCTAAGTAAAAAAAATTATACACACTCTATTCAACTCTCTTTTATATTGTAGTATTAAAGACTTTATGAGATATCCAACTCTTTTTTTTGTACACATTAGAAATTCAACATTTAGTTCAGTTTAGGGGCGTTACAGGCATTTCAGCACACTAGTGATGCAAGAATCACAGTCTGAAATCGTAGAAAAGAACTTAACAGCTGATTCCGTGGGTAGATTCTGTAAGCAGTATTCGAGAATTAGATTCTGAAGAATCAAGAGGCGAAAAGAATTACCTAGACTAGACTAGAGACACGAGTCTAAAACACTAATATGATCACCGGGTCGCACAACTAGCAAGTAGCGAAAGTCTCCCCTTCCTTCTGATCATTCATGGCCTGAAAGATGTCCATCTCTACTCTTTTATGCTCCTCTTCGCGCGACTTGGAGACCTTGTCCAACTCCAAGTTGGATTGAGCTTGGAGAAGTAAGTTGTCAGTTTTATTCTTAGCCACTTTGAGTTCCTTCAACTGTCTCTTCAGTTGACTGACCTTGTCGGTCAGATTTTTCTTCTCACGAGCCCGGACCTCAACTAGCTCTATCTCATTATCCAGCTTCCTGGCGAAATCTTCATGCTCTTTCACCTTGACAATGAACGCCTTTGTGTGCGCAACGAATGACAGCGCAGATGCAAATATAAAATGCGGTACAAACCTTCTCCCTCAATATATTTCCTCTTGAGAGCCTTTTTCAATAAATCTTCTTGGGCAGTCTGTAGTTTCATTTTTTCTTCCTTCAATTCATCAACCCCCACTCCCCCACCCGACCCGGCGACGTGGCCTCCTCCTCCGGGCGACTCGACGGCAACCCTAGTACTCCCCGCTGCCGTCACCCTCCCAACCCATCCCTTGCCTCGCCGCCGCCGGAGAGAACGCCAGGATGGTGGCAGCGGAGCTCTCCTTCCCTCGACTGGAGTCCTCGCAGATCGGTTGCGGTGGCTGTTGGCGGCGGCGGCCACGTCGGTGGCTTGGCTAGTAGGGCGCCAGAGGTGGTGGCCGCTGGGCCTCTGCTTGGCCCCGGGGGCGTTGTGCCGGGCTCCGGTGCTCTCGTCTCCCGTGCTGCTCCTTGGCCCCGTGCGGGGTTGGTTCTTGGCGCTGCATGTGGAGGGGAGGCGGCGGATCCGGTGTGCCTAGGTGGCGTTGGTCGGCGGCGTGTTGGATGGGTCGGCGCCCTTCCCTGACGTTCGTGGCGGGTGGCTTGCTGGCGGTTTTCCCAACCCTCATATCTGAAGGCTCCGAGTTGGGTGGTGGCCTTTGTTCGAGGGAAAATTGATGTTGCTGCATTGGCGGGTCGGATGGTATGGATGGAGGGAGTTTGTTGATGCTAGCCGAAAGTTTTTCATCGGCTATGGCCGGTGCCAGCGGCGGTGGCACTCAACGGCGTCGCTATCTTCTTGAAGGTGTTGTCGTGGTAATGCACTCTCCTCTTCTTCCTCCCTTGTTCTGAGGGGAACCTCAGGTTCGTGCTCACAGATTGAATGAGGGCGGCGCCTTGCGTGGTACCCCTCTTGTGGGCTTCATCTTGGGGTAGGGATCAGTCGGAGGGTCCAGTGCAAGTTTGATGGTAGTGGTGGTACGGTGGTGGTGCGGCCATTTTGGGAGCGGCGACGGTGTGTGTTGTGCTCGCGTGCTTGCTTGGTGAGTCCCTGCTAGGCGGTGCCCTACAGCTTTGCTGGTGGTACAAGAGCTGATGTGGCATCGTCTCGGCCCTGGCTAATTTTTTGAATGTGCCCCCGACACAGGTGGTGTCGCGGAGTTGTGCAGTATCGGTTGTGTGTGTGTGTGTGAGCCGTTCAATTGCGTTGACGAGGCAGTGTCGTCACTTCGTCTTCTTGGCGATGCCCTTCGACTAAGATGTTGGAACACAGGTGCCGGGACGTCGTCTCGGCCTTGCGTGCCCCTTTGTACTGTTGTGTTGTCTTTCCCCTCCTTGTTCCCCATGTTAAGTGTGTTATGTATTGTAGAGAGTATTTTTTATTTTTTCTCTCTGTGCCCGCTGTATTTCTGGTTCGCGTGAACCTATCTTGCAATAGGCTGCAAAGTCTTATAGGCAAATGAATACTTTTTTAGGTGGGGAGTTCTCTCCCCCCCACCCCCCACTCCGGTGAGAAATTAAGAAAAAAGCCCACCCTCAGCTTACATGCCTCCCACAAATGAAATAAAGGGAAGAGCTATGATGGAGCCGCTCTGCTCCTCCATTCTTTGCCATCCCCACTCCCGGTACGATCCCAACGGCTACACCACCGCCTTGGACGACGTCTGGTGATGCAGATGGCTCTATATTTTATAGATAGAAATAAATTCACTTGATGTGGTTTTAGTTAAAATTTGAACTAAAACGACATCAAATATTTATGCATATCTTTTAATTTTAAATTAAACGATGGTCAAAGCCTTTTTCAAATCTCGTTCCCCTTTTTTCTAACAAAAAATTTAGTATTTTTGGTTTGAACAACAAAGATATGATGTGCAATTCTATGAAAGTGTACCATGTTCTTGGTGCACTGGCCGTGTATTGTGCATTTTAATTTATTACACAATTTTTGAACGATCATCGAAGGAGAGAGCGAGAAAAACTAACTGATGGGTACCCCTCGGAGGTATCCACGAATATTACTTTTGATGCGTTCTGAAACCGTCACGTGTCGCATTTTGGGCGCATGTGCGGGATTTTTGTTTTCGCACAAGAAAAATTGTGGCTTCGTATGAAATAATCTATGGTTGCACGAAAAGCAAAGTTATGATTTATGGCTCAACGAGAAACAAAACTGTTGTTGCACCAGAAGTAAATCTATGGTTGCACGAGTGGAAAAATCATAGCTCCGTGAGAAGCAAAATTGTGGCTCCACGAGGAAAAAAAGTGAAAAAAAAGGTCTATACGAAAAGTAAATATGTGTCTGCACAACAAGTGAATCTGTGACCACCCTACAAGCAAATTTGTGGCTGCGCGAGAAAATATAGTGAAAGAAAAAAAAACACAGATTGTTTAGTATAGTTTCCAGCCACTGTTTAGTAGTATAGTTTTCAACCACGTATTTTTCCAAAAAAATGAAAAAAAATAATTTCAGTTATAGTTTAGTACATTTTCAGCTATAGTTTAATACGATTTCAACCAAAGTAAAGTAGATTTTTTAGCACAAATTTCACCCAAAAAAAGTTCGTCGAAATCTATGAACATGAGTTGTGATTTTGAAGATCTCGACACAAGAGACGTAATGGTGAAAACGGTTCGTGATTTGGATGCATAATTCCAGAGATAAATCATTTAAAAATGAATCTGTACCATTTTAAAAAAAGCTAACAATTTCTCAAGGTCCCTTCCAAGAGTTTTGCCAATAATTTTGTCAACCATTCACTTCCTTCCACTATGTACCTACATGAATTTTTTCCGTTCAACCGGTGTATTTTATTTGACCGCATCTTGTCATATGTAACTCAACCATATTAATACCTTTCAAACATTGTTTAATCATATTAATTAAAAATTTCCATACGTTGCTCAATCACATTAATTAAACCTTTCTATATATATACTCTCTCCGATCATTTTAATCATGTTAATAACTTTTCGTATGTAGTTGATTGGTTAACTTACCGTATTATCTGTACTACTTCCTCTGATCCATATTAATTGACACACACTTAAAATAATTTTAGTATAAAATTATACTAAATATGCGTTAATTAATATGGATCGAAGGAATCAATATACATATTTTTAAATAATATATACCTACTAATAAAAGACGAAACGTTTCTTCAGCCTTTCTTGGTTGGGTCACTGCCTTCATCAATCACTTGTTAGAGGGTATCCGTTGCAGAGGTCATTCGCGCACGCTCCGAACGCGTCAAGTGTCACGTTCAGGTGCGTTTCGGAGTTTCCTCTTAGTCCTTCCGTATTTGACACGTTGCCCCTTCCGGACACACAACCACAACCATGATCACACGCGCAGCCACAATCGGAGCCATAGACACAGTTTTTTAGCCACAACCCAGTTTTTCAGCCACAACCCCTGCCACAACTCAGTTTTTCATCCATAGCCACAGTTTTTTTCAGCTACAACCCCTGCCACAGTGTATTTTTTATCACAACCCAGTTTTCAGCCACAGCTCCTACCATAGCCCAGTTTTTCAGCCACAATCACAGTTTTTTCAGCCACAACCACAGTTTTTGCAGCCACAACCCCTGTCATAGTCCAAGCCAGAGGTCCGTGCGCATCCACAGGAGAGCCCGCGCGCAGCCACAATTATTGTTTCGTGCGGGACACAGTTAAAGTGCCACATGTGGCAAATCCAGAGAGCGTCAAAAGCAACTTCTGCAGAAGCGCACGGGAGGATGCCAGCTAACTAGTTGCTCTCCATCTCTTCTTTTCACGACTGAACCATTTATGGGTGCAAAGACACGCGAGTTAAAATTTGTTGGTGCTCTGGGCATTCTCGTACGAGGTGAGAGCAGGTGATAACCAAATGAGCTGGTATTTAAAAATAAAATCTCTATCGATCTGTGAAATGAGTTGGCAAATACAAAAATGAACGGCTTCAATTGATAAGGGATGAGATGTTTAATTGATAGGCACGACAATTCCGCCTCAAATTATTATTTTCCCGTTGCATCGCATCTCTTCTTAGTTTATGCTTGGCTAAAAGGCAAAGCGCTCAGGCCATCTGCCAAGTATGTGAGTCTGGCGAGTGGGCCTCTGCAGTTGGTGATTGGTTGGTGCTTGCATGCATGCTATTTTGATGCCTGGCAGTCCTGGATGTTTGCTGCATGTGTTTTTCCTTTGATCATTAGCTATTGGATTTAATTATCAAAATGTCACTGTAGTTTTACATGACTAAAAATGAAAAGAAAATGTGCATACACAAATACATATATAATATGTAAGTTTGGAAATTTACAACAATATTTTTTATGCATTGGATACATAAATATATATATATATATATCACAAAAAAATTATCCATGGGCTAGGATTTTTTATATAGTTTATAAATCACCATATTTTAACCACAAATTTAGTAGTTAACCTGAAAGAAAGTTTTTTGGTTTTTTGAAACTTTGAAATGTCAAAAGGAATTTAGCCTAGGAGCCAATAAAACGCTCTCCCAATAGTTTGCCCTACACCGGTGTTCATTTAATCTTGATTATCCTTGCAAGTAAGGGAAAAAATGGCATCCGGTATTTACAAGTTAGCTGAAGAAATAATCCACATCCATCGATTTCAGGAGAGCCGTTGGATTGAAGGCAGATGATTAAGATATCATATTCTTCCTTATATTAGATTGACACCCCCTTCGCACCGCTTCACCTTTGATAGATGCCTTCGATAGCATCCTATCGGAGCCCTCGCCAGTGACGCCACCAATACTTTGCGGCAACCATGATTTCGGTGCGGGCACTGTCTAATTCGATCTTGATTCAAAAACTAAAAGGCCCCTCACCCGCACCTGTCAATCCTTGGGCCCGCCTTCATTTACGATGATGCAGCCTACGTCATGTATCCGACTCTAGCTCGCTCCAGTTTAGTCTCGCCATCATTCCCATGTGTTGTTCCCGCTTGATGTGGCGTTCCATCTCTGCCTCAAGTCTTTCCAATAAATCCACTGACGTGGGTTTTTAGAATCACTCAAAGTAGTTGTTGGAAGAAAAAATACATTACAAATGCAACTTCTTGCTCGAGAAAAAAGATACATGCAAAAAGATACATGCAACTTAGTCCATGCGTTGTGTACCTTAGATTCAGCTTAAATAATTTACAGAGTACACACCTATTATCCAGCGCGGCGGAGCGCGCCATACCATCTAGTAGAATACAAATAACCCACCTCCCATCCTCACGCACAGGGTAGAAAACCCTCTTATATGTGATAAGTGGCATGTGTGTGCTACACCATTTATCAACACCAAAAAGAAAAATGACCTCTGAAAAGTAGCGATTTTTGAAGAGAACTTCCCAATCAAAATATATTACTACTCTGCCTCATAATGTAAATTGTTTTTGTAGTTTAATTTAAACTGAAACATATCTTATATTATGGGATGGAGCATCGGTGGAGCCAACATTTTTTTTATTAGGGGAGGCAACGTATTATTGTTGGGTTCAGATGAACCCAACGATTTTTGTCAGCTATGTACGTACAAATGTATACATATCTATTGGCTTGAACCAAGCATAAATAAAAATAAAAATATTAGAACACAGTATAACGTAAACATTCACATATAGATTAATCTTCTATAAAACGATAAAAAAATGAAAATGAACCCTCTACAATGTGAGTGGCTTCACAAGTTTCTTTCGATTGACGGTACTTATTTTAAATTGTTAAATTAACTTTTTTTTGCGGTTATAAGATATTCACTAATCAGCCCCAAAAGTGGGCAAATCCAGATTACAAGATTCAAGTACCGAAATAGGGCCACTATCAAGCCATACCATAGTTCTATGATCTGAAAGAGCTAGCTTAGCTAAAGAAACACTATGAAGAGGAAAACTAGAAAAAAAGAAATACGAGTTATCCAACAACTCTAACAAAGAATTGATCTCTGTCACCATCCGGGAGTAAATTGATCTCCTAGCTTCTGATCCCTCCAAGAGCCTGATCACCGTTCTGTACGAGCATTCAATGATAATGGCCTTCTTGTCCCTGTTGATAGCAATGTGCACACCCTCATCAATCGCATGCAATAGCGCTTCCAACTCATCATGGCACGAATTGAGCTCTCTACAGGCTGAAAAGACTATCCCCCCTTCATGATCACGTAGAAGCATACCGCAACCATAACTTCCCGAACCACCCGTGGCAGAGCAACTAAGCAACATAACACCCTCCGGGGGGGGCTGCCAGACAGGTTTTCTGGTAACAGTCGCCCGTGGGCGTCCAAGTTCCATGATAACTGGGCCCTTTCCCTTCCTGTCATTCGCCGGGGCGTCGACAACAAAGATTGATAGAAGATAACTGATCAAAAAATCTCTAGAAACATGAGTAGGCGGCGGGGTCTTATGGTGTGTGATCTCATTGCGGACAAACCAATTCCTCCAACAGATAAGAAGTACCATCGTTCTTTGCATGTCATCCAGTCCTGCAATGGCATGCAACAGCCACTCGTCCCCCGAATGTGAAATTTCAGCCAGTCCTGGCAACGGCCATACTTCTTCCATTGTTGTCCAGAGATCCACCGACAGAGGGCAGCGACAAACAGCATGAAAGGAGCTTTCCGGTTCCCTTTGGCAGATAGGACAAAGATCTGATGATGCTAAAGTTCTCTTATGCATATTTGGCCAGGTAGGTAGAGAATTTATAGAAGCTCTTTAACTTCAGAACCTCTTTAAACGAATTTAAGAAGACGAGAAGCTACATGTAGAGCTACAATATTATTTTGATATTACTATTTTTTAGTGCTACTACTCTATTTTTAATGCTCGTATATAAACAACTGATTTTATAATTTCATCGAACTGCTATGTCCTCCATTCTTAAAATTTTAATGTAATATAATATGTGATAAATGATATTGTATTTCTATTTATTATATTGTTTCTGAGTGCTATATTCTAAAATCAGACATTTTACTTGAATAATTCATACAAAGTCCTCAAGAGGAATCTATGAGTGAAACCAATGACTATTTCCTGGCTCCGCTCATGCCATGCATTAGGGCGTCTTTAAATAGCAGAGTACACATAATATAGAAATGACTGAGTTCCACAAGACACGGCCATCGGATCATTAAACATGAGGATGACATGCCATCTATGCTGTGGCTTGTCGACCTTCTCTGCCAATATTCCCCCTGATCCTTTCCTGTCTCCAACAAGAACTAACGAAGATTAGCGTGGCCACATTCAAAATCAGATCAACATCAACAACGATTAACAACGGCAAGGAATCGTGATGACGTCCGAGCCGGTGCCACCGGGGATGCTGAGCGTGCGGGTATTGCGCGGGGTGAATCTCGTGAGCCGTGATGCCGACGGCAGCGACCCATACGTCGTCCTTCATCTCGACAGCCAGAATTTGAAGACGAGCGTCATCAAGAATACCGTGAACCCGATTTGGAATGAGGATTTAACCCTCGCAGTAACGAATCCAACAACACCGATCAAGATAGTAAGTTGAACAAGTTGAATAACCAATTAGCAGATTGATGTTTCCGACGCATGCATAGAAAATCAACTTATATGGGGTGTTTCCATGCGCCTTTGTCGGCATACATATTGGCTTCTCAGAAGTTCATTCTTCATTGGATGTACTTACCCATGCATATGTACGCAGGAGGTGTACGACAAGGATAAGTTCAGCAAGGACGACCAAATGGGGGACGCAGAGGTAGATCTGGAGCCGCTGCTGCAGATGGCCAGGATGGACCTGGAGGACATCCGGAGTGGCACCGTGGTGCGCACTGTGCGGCCACACCGTGGCGGTGCCGGAGGGAGCTGCTGTCTTGCGGATGAGAGTAGCATCACATGGGAGGAAGGCCAGGTTGTGCAGGATGTGCTGCTCAAGCTTAGGAACGTCGCCACCGGCATCATCCAACTCCAGCTTCGATGGGTCAAAATACCATCATTATGATCGATACTTAATAATCACGATAGCCTGATGATTGTCCCAAGTTTATTTTATGTTATGTATCTAACTTATTCATGCATTTTGTCTGTGCAGTCATGTTGATTAATTTTGGACAACATTTCTATTTTTATCC
Source organism: Bromus sterilis (assembly GCA_950022295.1). Lineage (NCBI taxonomy): Eukaryota > Viridiplantae > Streptophyta > Magnoliopsida > Poales > Poaceae > Bromus > Bromus sterilis. The sequence continues at coordinate 121,523,476 of OX465601.1, read as the reverse complement.
TACGTTTTGACATTTTGATAGGAATCATTTTAAGAGATTTTCGTCAATATTACCACCATTTAGCGAGAGTTGCTCCACATTCTATTATTTATTTCCTTCGGTCCATAATAAACGCCATGGTTTTATTTCATTGCATTCTACCAAATGGGTCCCAAGCGTTAGGGTATAAAATACAGTTGTTGTGCCACTCCAATGATTCCTTGACAACCAGTTTTCTTCATACAACCGAGAAAATATCTAAGTAGTAGAATGGATCAGAGTACATACAAGTAAATTTTGTTGTACATTGATGTAGTTTATATATCTATGGTCAAAGCATGTAGTATATAAACTTGCTTTTCTAAAGGAAGACATGAAGCATATGCATGGGCCACAAATTAGATATGTACAAATCATCTTCCCAAAGAGAAGGTTGGAAAGACATGAGTCACGTCCACCTTCCTCCTCCGCGTCGTCAGAAATCTCTTGCCGAGGATGGCTTACAATGGCTACCAGGGCGCCAAGGGGCTATCATGATTTAACGTTTCTCTGGGCAGTAGTCCTCTAACATGAAGTCCCTACGGTCCCCATCTCCATCCCCTCCATTGAGGATTCTATCTCGTAACGTAGTACAAAATAAAATTTTCGGGCCTATGAATCAAACTCCCAAAGTCATCCATGAAGATTCATGCAAGGTTTAGATATGATCTTACCAACTAGAGAAAAAAAAGATATGAGAGTAGGTGATGACCATTGATGCAGATCCCCACAACCTCTGAACTACGAGGGTTTTGTCCCTCTAACATAGATCCCTTGAATAAGGATAAAATGCATTATTCCTTCACTAGTTCCACACATGAAAGAGTTGAGGTTCAGCAAAGCTTCTTCGTCCAGAGCAGGAAATTGATCCTTCGAGAAAATATATATGGAGAAAATCATAGCATCGTCTAGTCTACAATGATCCAGATCATGGAGAATTAGAGGGACAGGGCGCAGGGCGGCAAAGTGAGGGGAGGTGCAGAGATGACCCACAAGTGTAGAGGATCAATCACAATCCTTTCCATAAGTAAGAGTGTCGAACCGAATGAGGAGTAGAAGGTGTCAACAAGTGGTTTTGAGCAAGGTTTCACCGTAAGTTCTGCAAGGAAACTTGGTAGGATTTTTGGTGACAGCAGGAAAATAAACAATGAGAAAGTAAAACCAAAAGTAATAATGTGCAACAAGTGGCCCAATCCTCTTAAGCACAAAGTACAAGACAAAGGTGTTACATATGAGGACTAAAGCGCTCCTAAGGACACACGGGAAGTTTTGTCAAGTCACTTTCGCCATATACCGTTGAATAAAATTAATTGTTTTGATAAGTATTGTGTGGATGAACCTATGCTAGTGCATTGTCCCGTCCAAGACAAATTCACACTTACGATTAAACCCCTTTCAAGTATCCACAACTAAGAAAGTAATTAAGATAAATCTAACTGTAGCCATACTATAGGATCCTACACTCCCTTGTGCAAAAGTGTGTGAATTCGGGTTCAGGTTTCTGTCACTACACTAACCCACCATAAGCAAAATTAATACACAATGCATTCCTCTAGTCCCATAAAAGTTGAAGTACTATGTAGTCGACGTTCACATAGCACCACTAGAGTAATTGCACAAAAACGTAAATATCAAACCAACAAATATTACTTCAATATAATATGACTACCTCTAACAAGATTTCTCCCATGTCATCTAGAACTAAACGAAATAGTCACGAGTCATAAAAGAGATCATGATCAAAGGTGATGAATATATGATGAATAATCTGATCATAACAAGGATTCATGGATAAAAATCAATAGCATCAACTACAGCAAGGAATCAACATTGACAAAGTTATCTCAATGAATATATAGCATGAATTACACCCGTAATTTTAGGAGTTTGCGCGATAGAAAACAAAAAAAATCTCTCACATGCGGAAGAAACATTCAAGATCCAATCTAGAGGATGCTAGTAACAGGGAGAGTAGATCATCGTACCCTAGAAGAACACATACGTTTTATTTCAGCGCAACTTGTTGAAGTTGTTGGTGAAGTTTGATCCCATAAGCACCGCAAACGAGCAGCACCTCCGGAGGCTTGGAAACGTACAACTCTATGACTTCTCGTTCTTCTTGATCCAACAAGTGATAGGGAGAAATAGATAGGATCAATTCCAGCAGCCCCGCAGCGTGGTGGTAGATATGGTGAAGTTTTTCCCGCGGGTAGGGCTTCGCCAAGCGATGCACGTGAGGGAGCAGGAGGTGTGGAAGGACTTGGAGAATCTTGGTGAGCCTCTCCCCTATCTTATATAGGTAAGGGGGTTGTAGCCACTTCAATTCCCAAGTGAAAACCGAAAACCCCTCTCTCATTTAAAAGATGGTAACACCTTTCTTGTAAGACTAGTAACCCCTCCCATTTAAGGGTTGCCCATTTATTGGCCTAATTAACAAAGGAGGGCTGGTGACATGGACAAGTGGGCCACCCTTGGTCGTTCAGGGTAGGTGGTCCCCATAGTGGGACCCTCATGAACCTTTTAGAACATTCCGACACAACCGAAAAAATCTCAAACTTTTCCAGAACTCTCAAATCTACTTGTCATATATAAAACTTTACCTTCGGACTCTTCCGGAGCTCCTCGTGATGTCCAGGATCTTATCCGAGACTGCAAACAATATTCAGAAACCATTGATAAAATTATCCCAGAGTTATTCTAGCATTACCGAACGTTAAGTGTGTGACCCTACGGGTTCGAAAACGTGCAGACATGATCAAGACATCTCTCTATTTAATAACCATTAGAGGGACCATGATATCCATCATGATTAAGACATCTCTCTAATCCATACATTCAACGAAGATCTTTATCGGTTGAATCACTATGTCGAGGACATAGTTTTAAGTAGCGAAGATAGCGTCCGTTATAGCGCTAGCGCTATTGCGACCTCTATTGCTCAAATTAAAGGTCCTTACTTTTTATTAATGATTTAGAAATATAATCTATAATCTAGTGTTTTTTAAAATCTACTATGGGTACGTAGCGCCCGCAATAGCACCCGCTATCCGCATTCCGCTACACGGACTCCAGTCCTCTATTGGCCCGCTATCCGCTATTTAAACCATGGTCGTGGACTACTATAATCCGTACACAATTTCCTCTGTCACGCAATATTTTACTTACCCGAGATTCGATCATCGGTATCGCTATACCTAGTTCAATCTCTGTGACTATCTCATTAGTTACGTGCTTGCAAGTGTTACCGAATATGCACTACCGAGTGGGACCAGTGTATATCTCTCCGTCACACGGAGGGGCAAATCCCATTCCTGATTCATGTAAATCAACAAGTACTTTCAAAGATACCTGTAAGACACCTTTATGATCACCCTGTCACGATGTGATGGTTGATGTCCCCAAATTATTCTTCCGGTACCCGGGAATAACATAATCTCATGGTCTAAGAAACATGATACTTGACAATAAAAGGCATGAGAATATAAAATTAATGAACAATATTGTTATGCTTTGTTGAGTCTGTCCATCACGTCATTCTTATAATGACATGATCTCGTTAATTAATGAACTACTCATGTTCATGGTTAGGAAACCATAACCATCATTTAATTAATGAGCTAGTATAGTAGAGGCTTACTAGGGACACAGTGTTGTTTATGCAACGACACATGCATTATGTTTCTGGTTAATACAATTATAGCATGGAAAATAAACATATATCATGAACACGGAAATACGATAATAACAATTTTATTATTGCCTCTAGGGCATATTTCCAAAAGTAATTGCAATGGTATGATGAGATGGGATGAAGGGAGTGATGGTGTTGATGTTGGGGAAGATGTTGATGATGATATCGATAATGTCAATGATGACGGTGATGACCTCCCACTTTGGGAGGTTTCCCTAGCAGAATCTAACTGCTGGAGAGGTCTTCTTCTCTCTGTTGGTTTTCACCTCGCAACGGCGGCAGATGGATAAATTGATCTCCCCCAATGTTTTTAGGTGAGAAGGAGTAAATATGACAAAGAGGGGCCCTTTAGGTGGGTCCCACCCACAGGCAGTCAGAGGGCGCAACCAGAAGGTTGGCCGCTCCACCAGGGCGCCTGGGTGCCTGGTGGCCCCCCTTTGGGAGGGCTTCTAGCTCTTGGCCTCTTCTTCCGAAAACACTTCTCCCAAAATTTCATGATGTTTCGAGTACTAGAAGTACACCACTTGATAGGTGATTTTCCAGATGTCTCCTGACTTAGACAGACGAAGTCCGAAAATTGTAAAGTGTGTAAAACATGGCAAAACAACATAAGGGAGGCATCAAAACGTGAAATATATTAATAGGTTAACTTATGATACAAAATAGTGATTTAAAATGGGCGTACCATGCAGCCTTGATGCTTAGGGTAAGGTCCCACATATGCAGTGTTATTCCATATATAGGTGTTTCCATTCATTTCCAGAATAGAAGTGCATATCGAAGACACCACGACATATGACTCTGCCATATGCTCAAGATTTCAACGTTGATATCATTACATCACCAGTTACAAGGATACACCATATATTACAACACGACATACAAGTGCCTGAATACAAATACAACATCAGAAGATAAAAAGTCTGAGTATTCAAAACATCTAAAAGCCTAATAAACTCGAAGAAAAAGCAACGATCCCATAACTTTGCGGTTCCAGGCTCTCCACCGGGATCCACTAAACTAGTCGTCGTCGAATATCCACATGGAACGTCGTCGATCACCATACTTTTTGATGTGCTCGTATAAGATCACCTATGAAATATATTGTGAATGTATTCATGAGTAGTCGGGGGTACTCAGCAATACTCGGGGGTACCTAGCAAGAAAAGGCACATATCATCCTATCATAAGTAACTAGCTCACAGTAAGGATGGGGTAAGTGGTGAGGTTTCTGCTGCCACACTAGCATAAATATCAAGTGGGTACGATATATAGAGTAAGATGAGAACCAATCATTCAATAGAGAACCCTTATAAATCTGCTATTTACCTACTACGCGCGCAAAAATAACACCTAACTAGTCCTCTTCTTTGTATCCCGATGAAGAAGAGACAATCAAGGCACACACACATGTTGGGATTCATGTTGATTTTATCTATGGAAATATGTAGGTTATGACTCATCCATAATCATCGACATAGCTTCTTGAAGTGATTTAACCCTACAGGGGTGTACGAACTTCCCATTACAAGATCCACATGCACACCCTTTTCGACTGGAATCTACCCATTGCATGCACCCATTTGATGAGTGAGCACCAGAAGTTCTGGAACGACAAGACCCTATATACTAACAACGAACAAATCCGGGTGGCCCCCGGTTGAGTCAACACCCAATCTAAGAGTCAGTTGGGATCTGAATCAGACTCCACCATACCACCATATCGCGTTAGCTTAGAATGACATCTGCAATGTAGGTAGACATCATCGCTTCCCAAAGCTTGGACCAAGATGGCTTCCACTCCATAACATCCCAGGATCTCAATAGGAATGATAGAATACTCATATTAACAAGGTGCACCTTCTTTTCGGGAGCCCATCAGGAAAGAACTACCAGATTAAGTGTGCTTGGCTTGGAGTAGTCTTGGGATGGGTGACCGACCGGGAAGTTGATCCTGGGTGCGCACGAGTGAGGAAAAAGTGTGCAGAAAAGACTAGTATTTGTTTGTGAGGACAGTCTAGATCCCAGACGCACCAACCATGGAATCAGTGGTTAACCAGTTGGGAGTGGTCGGATAATTACAACTGGTATCAGAGCCGACCCTGGCGGTTACTGAAAGTGCAATATATCGACCAGAGGGGGGTGAATGGGAGATTTTCAATTCTACTACCAGATTTTGGTTTTCTTCAGGTCTGAAGCAATCATGAGGCTGAAGAAGTAACCAAAATCATGAAGAAATAAAACTTCACAGAATGTAATCATTAGGGCAGCTCATCATAATGCAACAGAAATAAATCAATTCAGATAAGCAGAAGTACTTCAGATGCATAGTATGAAGACACAGAGCAGAGGGAGAGCTGAAGCACAAGAAGTCAACATATCAAATACTGAAGCTTAAGAGGTTGAAGATATAGCACTAGAGGTTGAAGACATTGGTTTGGTAGACCAGTTCAAGTTGCTGTGACAACTCTACGTCTGGTTGGAGAGGCTGAGATTAATCTCAGAAGACATAGTCTTCACCTTGTTCTCCTTGAACTAGAGTCCTCAGACTCCGTCCAATAACTCAGGTGAGTCTTCAAGGTAGAATCCCGAAACCTTCACAGACTCAGTCACTTCGGGAAGTCACAATTGCATCTTGACTTCCTCAGACTGAAGACTTCTACACCGGCTGGAAGATCACAGTCTTCAAGAGTAAAAAGCCTCGGATCACTCGAACCGACTTCCTCAGAAATGCTCAACTACTCAGGCTGGTGGTTTTCCTCACATAGGTTCTTCAGTTTCCTCAGAGGTGGGTTGCTCTCAAATGACTAGTGTCAGTTTTTCTCTCGGAGCAGCCAACCCACAAATGGGGCTGGGGGTGGCTATTTATAGCCGCGGAGAAACCCGAGGTGAAAGGACATAAATGCCCATGCATGCAATTACTCTCATGCCCTCGGAAATGACCGTTGCTAGACAAGTTCTAGCCTCTCACCACGCAACACGTGGCACGGTCAAAGTATTCTCTCTCCAGACTCCTGAACCGAAGTTAGTTACCTCAGTGTCCTGAAGAACAACGTCTCAGACACACGAGGACTGAAGTTCTACTGCAGGAGTTAACTCTCTCTTCAGGAGAACTGCACCCGCAGTCTCCAGACTCCTCAACCGAAGACAGATTCCTCAGTGTCCTGAAGAACAAGGTCTCAGACACCCGAGGAACTGAACTTCTACTGCAGGAGATTTCCTCAGGGTTTTTCTTCAGGATTCCTAATTGAGCACTTCCTCAGAACTTCGGAACTTGTTTTCTTCAACCCCTCCAACAGTGCGGTGTTTTCCTACGACTCAAGAAGTATAAAAAGTCTTAGCGAAGACTACGCTTGAACTTCGTCTTCAGCGCGAACGTCCTCAGGATCGTCCTCAGCTTCATCTTCAACCGAACGCTTCAGGATCCTGATTCCTCAGGATTTCGCGCAACTTCATTCTTCAGGAAACGCACCGATTTCTCCAATGTTCCTCAACATTTTGGGGGGTCGACATTGGTGGTTAAACACCTCATCAGGGACTGTTCTCCTGTGTATACTCACAAACACATCAGTCCCTTAACCGTTTTGTCATCAAACTCCAAAACCTCAAGGGGAGGGCACTTGATGCACTAACAATCTCCCCCTTTTTGGTGATTTGATGACAATCAGGTTAAGCTTCAACGGGGATAAAATTATGAGTTTGAAGAATAAAAACTTTGAAGAACATTTCTATCATTAAGCTGGATATAATGAAGCTCCCCCTGAGGATATGCATATGAGTTGAAGAATGTTTAATATCTAAAGCATTTTGAGGTATATGAGGAGCTCCCCCTATATCCAGGCATTTCTGAAGCAGTGCATGTTATGAAGTGTTTGAGGAAATTAAACAACGCACTGAGAGAGGTGTTTGAAGAGACAATCACATGCATATGTGATAAACTTGAGGAAATATCATGAGGTAACTGAGGAATAGTATCAGGAAAACACCGAAATTACAGTTTACAACTCGTTACAAAAAAAATCTGAAGAACGAGAGTTGTAACTGAAGAACCCCATAAGTAAAACCCGCTTGAAGACTAACAGATTTCTCCCCCTTTGTCATAAAATGAACAAAAAGGGAAAAACTGAAGCTAACGCCCCTTTGAAGTTGCTTCAAGGCTGAGGTGAGTCACGCCTGAGGCAATCCGTTGCAGTGTGAGGGCAGGCAGCTGTGCCTTCAGCTTCTTCAGCAGTCATCTCCTGGTTTGAAGAATAAGAATCCATGGCCAGAGGAGGAGTTCTGCAGCGTCTGAATTGCCTTGGGGGTCTGATTGCAGGAATCAGAGGCTTTTGAAGCTCCAATTTTGCAAGGTCTTCAGGGGTGATTACTTCTCTCATCAAGGCATCAAGATGTTGATATGTATGATGAGCATACTGATGCACTTTCTTCACTGAAGAATGCGTCTAAGCCATGTAGCTGAGGATTTCAGTAAACTAACGCTTCACCCAATCATGATTTCGGTCAACCTTCTGATGAAGACTAGTCAGAAGCTCTCGGTCAGTCATCACTCGATCCTCAGTTGTATCCTCAGTTGAGGCATGAGTTCTTGTTTCATCAGTAGTTCGAGACTGAGGATGACGAATGTTTCCACCAAGGGAATTGGTCGGGAGAACTTCTTCATAGAATATGCCTTTGCCCTTGTTATTTGAAGCAATCGTATGCTGAAGCACTTCGACAGGCGGCAGATATGTCCTATGATTCGGGTGATCAGGTTGAAAATCAATACCAGTCGTGGCTCGGATGAGCTTCATGATCCATGGCGCGTATGGCTTCAGAATATGAGGATTCTGTGCTGCATCAACCAGAGTTCTGAAGAAGAAGTCAGGAACGTTGATTGGCCCAGACATGCAGAGGTTGTGGAGTATGTTGTTCATGATGCCAATGACTTCTTCAGCAGTGGATTCATAGCCTTTAATGGGGCAAAAGGTCTTCGCCAGAATCTGATACAATGTACTTGGTAGATACAGAAGCTCAGAAACTGGAAACTTTGTGCGAGCTGGGGCTTCAGGGGCCTGAGGCTTCATGAGCATGTTCATCAGGTCATCTCGAAGAAGTTGAGACCCATAGGAGCAAGCAGCGGGGGAAGTGCACTGAGGCAACTCAAGAATGTCAATTGCTTCAGGAACAGTGATGGTGTAATGATGATGCTCAGTCATCCACTCGAGGACCCAGGTGTTGATATCCAGAGGATCGCCTGAAACATACAAAGTTGCATAAAACTGAAGCACAAGCTCTTCATTCTAGTGGATGCATTCAGAGCAGAACTGAAGCAGCTTGGCATGATGCACATCTTGAAGCACATTGTTGAAGCAGGGAAGGGCTTCCATATCCATCAGAGGAATATGCTTGTGAGGAAACAGTTTGTTTTGCTTGTAGAGCACAGAAGCATAATAGTTCTTCTGAGTGGCAGTCCAGAACCTCAGCAGCTTTCGAGGTGGAGCAGAATGATATGGATTTTGAATCCCCTCTTGGAAGAAACTCATGGCATTGAAGAAATCAGTAGCATCAATGCTTGGGGTATCATCAGCTTCAAGGTCACGGAAGAACGGTTGCTTCTGCTTTGGACACAAGGACCGAGCTTGAACTGGGCCTTGAGGTGGTGAAGGCGCTTGAGGCACTTCAATCTGAAGAGAGGCTTGAGGATGAGGCGGAGCCGCTACAGATGCTTCAGGCACAGATGTGTTGAGGTCCTTGGGAAGACGAGGTGATGTGGCCTGTTTGTCTTCAGAGCCATCCTTTGAGGCTTCAGCATTAGCATTTGTATTGTTTTCTTCTTCAGGAGGAGCATTTGTGCTGTGCTCGGCTTCAGCTTCAGTTTCAGCGGCGGGGGGATCGAGCTTAGGATCAGCATTGGTAGTGTCAGCAGCATTAGTATCAGTAGTAGTGGTTGTTGCAGCATCAGTATCAGCAGCAGAATTTGTTGGAGCACTTGAGGCTTCTAGTTCATCAGCATCAGACGCTGAGGACGATGCACCAACTGAGTCTTCAGACTGTAGAGAAGTGTCAGGAAGCACCTCGGTTACGGTGTTGGAGTGAGGCTCAGGTGAGAAGACGGTATGAGTTGGTGAGTTTGTCAGCCCATAGTCCTCATCATGAACGCGAGGAGTTCCATGATCCATAATGTCGACGTCCATGTCTTCAATCTCAGTTATAGTCGGTGGTGGTGGGGACGTAGGAGTTGGAACAATGGGTGTTGCAGCAGGGGGTGGAGTGAAGACGATTAAGCTGCACTGAGGATTTGGAGGTGGAGTTGAGGCAGCAGTATTGAGAACGGTGGTATAAGCGGCCTGTGATGTTGGAGGAGCTTAGGAAAGTGGTGTAGCATCAATGGGGTCCTCAACAGTGGGTTTCTTCGCAGAAGGTGGAGTTGAGGGTTGGGCTTAAGGCAGGCGCTTGAGGCTTTTGGCAGAGGCATCAGTGGGTACTGAGGAAGCGGGCTGACGAAGCTTCATCAACTTTGCCATCTGGTGTGAGATCCGTTCCTTGGATTTGCCAATATACGCACGATTGGCAGCGAACTCAATGTTGAGGCGTTGAACTTCACATTGATGCTCTGTAAACTCCTGAGGATTAACTTCAGTGATAGGTTTCTTCTTGAAGTCACTGAGGACTTTCTTTAGTTTGGCCTTCAACTGTTTCTGAAGATCTCGTTGATGAATCTCATTTATGAGGAATTGTTGAACATAGAATTTGATGTATTTAGGGATGTCCAAATCATCAAGAGGAGTGTCAGGCTTGACAGACCAAATTTCAATGTACTCCAAGATCTTCTTGAGATCAAGGAGAAGCGGGATTTCTGAACCCGTTGCTTCAGCTTTGCGTCTGGCCGCAGCACGCACATATTCAATCTTATCAGCTTCAGTAGCGACGAAGCCGGCCAAATCCTCAAATTCATCTTCATCATCAGATGTTTGAGGAGTATGATGAATGGCGCCACGCATAGCAGTTTTCTTCGGTGAGGGGCGTGGGCCGCGTTGAAGAACAGTTTTGGTCTTCAGCTGAGACTGAGGCATTGTGGTGGAGGCCTCAAGAGCATTACCAGATTCATCTGTGCGTATCCTTGAGGAGGGGGCAGCACCAGCCGTGCGTTGACATGAGGAACCGACAACATGAGGCTTAGTTTAGGACTGCATGGAAGGCTTGATGCCAGCAGCCTTTTTGCGGTGCTGAGGATGAGGTTGTGGCCTGGGTTGAGACTGATCCTGAGGCGGAATCTGTATTAATGCAGTCATGTCACGAACCAGATCCCTGACACGGCTACGACTGCGCTTGAGATATTGAGCATATGCATCAGGAAAATCTTCAGGAGTGTGCATTGTTGTGGGATCAGGAATGACGCCTGGTGCAGGTGGAGGTCTAGCCTTGATACCCAAGGTCTTCAGTGGCGGATTGACAACAAACATTTCCTCATGTTGAGGATTAAGCCATTAATATGCCACCCAACGCTTGGCCCATTCTCTTGTGATCTTCTGGACTCTTTTCTTACGATCATCAGCAGTTTCACGTTCGGGAGTCTTCAGCTTCTCATAGAGCTCATGAGGTAGGTCTCTAGCAGTATCAGTGTGCTTACGCCGAGGAGCCATTTTCTTCAGCTGAGGAGACTGAGGAATTGTACGTTCGAGCTGAGCTGCAAATGAAGTGAGACTATGAGAACCATACGATTCCTCAGCAGACATGTACCTGTGACAGAATTAAGTTGCGAGGGAAGTGGGGTACGGTTATATGCGTTCATGAGGAATAGGCTGAGGAAAACAAGGAATGAGGCATAGGTATAGGTCTCAGAAAGCTAGCAGTACAGTTGAGGATTAACTGGCTTGAGGACACAACAGTACTGAGGAATAATACGCTGAGGAATATGCCACTAAGGAATAAGCATACCAGACTTGAGGCAAAAGCTAAGGAACAACGAGTCTTCGTTTCCGGCGACGGCGAACTCCGGCGACGTTTGCTCACGAGCTTGAGGAGCTCAAGGGCAGCGGCGCGAGAGGGAGAGGAGCGGTGGAGGAAATGACCGGGGGGGGGGGGTAGAGGGCTATTTATAGAGGGGTGAAAGCTGAGGGGTTGCGAGATTTGTGGATCAGATAGCCCTGGATTGTTGGGATCCTCAGTGGATATCTTAATGGTGGATAAGCACGACGTGCGGTAAAATCGCAACAAATTTAAGACAGTTGTAACAGAAAGTCCGTGATTTGAGGAACTTGAGGACAAGGTCTGAGGATGAAGACAAATGGTCTCAGGCTGAGGAATACAAGTGTTCCGGATGAACGCATATGAGATAGATAGATTAGATAAGTGAGCACAGAGAGACGGGTCCGATCACGTTCACCTAGATGAAGAGGCAAAAGTTGAAAAACAATAACTATAGGTGAACGCTGTTGAGGACAAACACGGTAATCATCAGTAATGAAGACTTCAAATCCTGAGGAAGTGGAGAAACAACAAATCCTGAGGAAGTTGAGGAACAACAAATCCTGAGGTGTTTGGGCGGTGGCGCTACCCACCTTATAGGGAATGAGACACTTGATACCATACAATTTTCGTATGGATCTTGAGTCAATTCCACGTTAATTTCTTCACACTTAGCAAGGTAGTTCCTCATGATTTGAGGAGTACGACGCATCGTGTGTTGTGCATCAGGATTCTTCAATATTGTTTAAGCGTTAGGATGTGTGTCCATTCACTGGACGTTTGAGGAATCTAAGATATTTATCTCACACCTCAGAGTGCTAAATCGCTTCTCATCCAAAGGCTTGGTGAATATGTCATCAAGTTGGTCTTCAGTCTTCACGTGGCTGATGACGATATCTTCCTTCAATACATGATCCCGAAGAAAGTGATACCGAATCTCAATATGCTTCGTCATCGAGTGTTGTACTGGATTCTGAGAGATCTTGATGGCGCTCTCATTGTCACATAGCAGTGGTACTTTCTTCAGGTTGATGCCGTAGTCCTTCAGAGTTTGCTTCATCCAAAGAAGCTGTGAGCAGCTAGCACCAGCAACAATGTATTCAGCTTCAGCAGTGGAGAGGGAGACGCGGTTCTGCTTCTTCGATGACCAGCACACTAGAGAACGTCCGAGGAAATGACATGTTCCTGAGGTAGACTTCCGATCCACTCGATCTCCAGCATAATCTGAGTCTGAGTATCCGATGAGATCCAGTTGTGTGCCTTTTGGATACCATAAGCCTAGCGACGGGGTGTGAGCCAAATATCGAAGAATTCGTTTAACCGCTTGGTGATGCGATTCCTTAGGTGCCGCTTGGAATCGGGCACACATGCAAACGCTCAACATTATATCAGGCCTAGATGCACATAGATATAGCAGAGAACCTATCATGGAGCGGTATACCTTTTGATCGTAGTCCTTGCCATTTTCATCAGGGCCAAGTTGTCCATTTGTAGGCATCCGTGTCTTGATGCCCTTGCAGTCTTGCATCCCGAATTTCCTCAGGCACTCCTTGAGGTACTTCTCCTGAGAGATAAAGATGCCGTTGTGTTGTTGAAAAATTTGGAGCCCTAAGAAGAACTTCAGTTCGCCCATCATGGACATCTGATACTGTTCACTCATCAAGAATGCAAATTCTTCACTGTATTTCTTGTTAGTGCATCCAAATATTATGTCATCAACATAAATTTGACATATGAATAATGCATCATCATATCGTTTTGTGAACAGAGTTGGATCGAGGGAACCAGATTTGAAGCCATTGCTGATGAGGAAGTCCCTTAGTGTGTCATACTGTGACGCCCCCAAAATCAAGCCGTGTACAGTAATCATACACGCAAGGTACACGATCGAGATTAGGGACTCACGATGAGATATCACAACACAACTCTACAAATAAAATAATACAAGCTGTTTAATACAAGCCAGGGGCCACGAGGGCTCGAATATAACAGCTCGAGAGCACAAGTCAGCGGAAGCAATAGTATCTGAGTACAGACACCAAATACAAGGTTGCCTTAAGAAGGCTAGCACAAATAACAACAGATCAAAAAGGCGAGGCCTCCTGCCTGGGAACTCCAAGCTACTCCTGGTCAACGGGGAACTCGACGTCGTAGAAGGCATCAGGGATCTTCACGTTGCGGTGGTCGACATCGGGGATCTTCACGTTGCGGTGGTCGACATCGGGGATCTTCACGTTGCGGTGGTCGACATCGGGGATCTCCTGCTCCTGGGCTCCAACGTCGACTGCAGCGGCCGATCAGGCAAAACAGTAAAGGAAATAAAGCAGGTGAGTATCTAGTATACGCGCGAGTCTTACGTCCGCTACTAAGAATTATGCATTGTATCAACGGAAAGAAGAGGCTGTATATAGTGGACTGAAAGACAGAAATTCAGAGCAAGGATAAGAAGCTAGGTCTAAATCCTAAGTACGACGGGCCTTGGACCCCAACCCGAACGTACTCCTGCGCGGTGCGTGGCTGGCCGGTGAAGTTGAAGCAAATCCAAATAAGACATCACCGCGCGAGCAAATAAGACAACACCACTTCCCGGCAATCAACCCGCGGTACTGCTGACGTCTGATTAGTCCTCGGACGACACTAAGAAGCGGAGGAGCCCATAAGTCGTAGTTCCCACGGGTAGGTAGTGCGTACATGGCATATAGCCAACTCAAGACATTCACTGAACCATTTAGCATTTTAATTAACCTGCGTGACAACCGTTATCGTTGCCTCGACTTAACCGACCCGCGGACAACGACAGCAGCCAGGACCACCAGTACATCGGTGCCTGCCCCGTCGTCCCACCAAGTCATTGCGGTTACCAACAAGGTGAACCGTCTCCTTACCTTGTCTCGCGTGTGCTCCTGGGGGAGCTCGACTTTCGTAGTTTGGTAACTCTCGCGGCCAACGATCAAGGGCCAAGCACACCGGTACACTGGTCGTACCCTCCCTGTCGTCCCGTCGCAATACCACTCGCGGGCCCCGTTGGGTCGCCCGACTTCTTACCTTTAAGGACACCAGTTGGTTCGAGTTCCTACCATTAAGTGAAACCAGGAGGAATCACCCTCGATGGCACACTTAAGAGGTTTGACAGAGACATCAGCGGAATGAACTAAAGAGGTAAACCTCATATCATCCTGGTGATGCTACGCTACTGAGCCGACGAGAGTGAAATACGAGTCCATTCCACTCGTAGGTCAAACTCGAAGCGACTCGGCAGATTCTCGCCGTTGTAGGTTCCCTAGGGTGTCTGCCTTGATCCGTACCTGTTGCAGTTGTAATATATCGTTTCCGCGATCTCTCCCAGAGTGATCACGGCCCGCTATTCTAAACCTAACTAACAATGCGCAGGGTTTACTGCTGAATAATGCATAAGTAATAATAGGCAGCATAGGATTAAAGGAAGGTACATCAAGGGGCGACAAAATCAGGCTATGCAATTGAATAGGATTGTAATCGTAGCAGCAGCAGTAACCATGCCTAGTGCAAGAAATGTACGGAAAGATAGGCGATATCTGGGGAAGAGAATGGCTTTGCTTGCCTGCAAGCTCGACGGTAGGGGTACGGTCGTCGACGAAGTAGTCGTACTCAGCATCGGTGTAGTCGACGGCAGCAGCGGGGTCTACCGGAGATTAAGGGGGGAAGATGAAGGGAATATGCCCGAGAGGCAATAATAAAGTGGTTATTATCTTATTCCATGTTTATGATAAATGTTTATTTTCATGCTATAATTGTGTTAACCGGAAACGTTAATACATGTGTGTTTAATAAACAGAGAAAAGGTTCCTAGTAATGCCTCTCTTTATACTAGCATGTTGATTAACGGATGATCAAGGTTTCCTGGTCATGAACATTGGATGTTGTTAATAACAAGGTCATGTCATTGGAGAATGATGTGATGAACATACACCCACAGTAGTTATAGCAATACGATCATGTCATCAAGTTTCTATTGCTGTATCAAACTTTCACAAAGTAACCCTAATCCTTAGACCATGAGATCACGTCAATCACTGACACCGGAAGAGTACTTTGATTCCATCAAACGTCACACCGTAACAGGGTGATTATAAAGGTGTCGTTGGGTACTTGGAAAGTGTTAGTTGAGGCTCGTGGATCAAGAGTGGGATTTGTCCATCCAGATGACGGAGAGATATACTCTGGGCCCTCTCAGTGATATCACATTGACATCGCTTGCAAGCACGTGACTGGCTCACGAGGATGTTATATCACGGAACGAGTAAAGAGTACTTGTCGGTAACGAGATCGAACTAGGTATGGATGATACCAAATGATCGGATCTCGGACAAGTAAAATATCGCGAGACAAAAGGAATTGGTTACGGAGTTTTGGTTCACACGATCACTAGTTCATCGTTGAGTAAGTGGGAGTCATCATGGATCTCCAGATCCCGCTGATGATTATTGATCAGAGAAGAGTCTCTGTCATGTCCATTTTATTCACGAACCGTAGGGTGACACACTTAAGGATTCGTTGACGCGTTTGAGTGGATACGGAACGCCAGAGAATATACTGGACAACACATGGACTGTTTTGATAAAACTGCTGGAATAGTTTCGGTATATCAAAATAGTGCAAGGGGATAATTGTTTATGTGTTCATTGAATGAAGTGTTCATCAATGAAGTACTCATTGAATGAAGTGTTCATTAATTTGAGTGACATTAAACAAGATAATTAAAAGTGTTTTAATGTGATAAACTCTTGGAATTTTGAGTGGAGAATTATGGAAGTTATGGGAATAATGTGTGACCCTTTGTTTTTGTGAGTGGAGAGTCCACCCACATGATGAAGGGAGAGGTGGGGGCACCTCTTGGGGCATGCTACCCCTTGGGGGCTGCCTCCCCCTCCTATATATAGATGGGTGGAGACCCCTCTACTCACTCAATTCCTCCATCTCTCATATGCCCTTTGGTTGGCATCTTCCTCCCCTTGCTAGCTGATCCAGTTTCACGAGTACGGTGCTTAGGCGAAGCCCTGCTCAAGATCTTCTCTACCACCACCACCACTATGTTGTAGTGCTGCTGGAGTTCCCGAGGATCCACTACTTCCGCTGCCCAACTGGAGCAAGGGGCGGAGGTCGTCACTGATCTGTACGTGTGACCGACTACGGAGACGCTGCCCGTTCGTGGCGTCAAGTCTTCATCACGACCTTGAGGTCGGCGAGTGTTCGACTACATCACCCACGAGAATAGTTCTCGTTAAAGCTTTTGGTCTTCGAGGGTGAGTCCTTCTCAAACCGTTACAAGTTATCTCCTAGATGTGATCTTGGCAGTTGCAATCGTAGGAAAATTTTTGTTTTCTATGCAACGTACCCTTCAGTGGTATCAGAGCCTCGTCTATGCGTAGATTCTTTGTACGGTTAGAACACATAGAGATGTGGGCGTTGATCCTCTAGTTGTTACCCTCTTTTGTGCACTTGTTCATATTGCGGCAATGTTGGATTGAAGCGGCCCTAAGCGCAGATTGCGTGTCACGCTTGACATACGGCTTGTACCGTATAAAGTGGCTTTGGGGGTGTCAGTTTCTCTAACATTAGTGATATGGCATTTGCAACGGAGGGCCCTGGAAAGGGATGAAAAGAAACAACTAGCAAATCAACGTTGTGGTTCTTGTCCGTAGGTAAGATCGGTTCTTTCCTAGGAAGCCCAAAACCACGTAAATTTGCAAAGATAATTTAGAAGCGTCTAACTTGTTTTTGCAGGGCATGTGATGTGATATGGTCATTGTTACAAAATTGTTGTATGAAATGAGATTTATTGTAAACAACCGGCAGGAGCCATATGGTTGTGTTTTTCCTTTTTAAGGCCTGCGTGCTGTAGATATATCCATGAGACATATTGTAATGGAGAAGGACGACCATGGTGGTGGCGCCATGGACCTTGGTGCCGCGCCGGTGGCATGATGGAGATCATACCAAGACGCACAAAGATGGAGATCTATTGCGAGAAGGACCATATCATATCACATTATCCATGCATGTGATGTTTATCCTTTTATGCATCTTATTTTGCTTAGTTACGATCATGATCGCTGCGGTAGCATTATAAGATGATCCCTCTCACTTAATATCAAGATAATTATATGTTCTTCCTTAGTATGCACCGTTAAGAAAGTTCATCGTTTCGAGACACCACGTGATGATCGGGTGTGATAGACTCTACGTTCGCATACAACGGGTGTTTTCAAGCCTAGCATGTACAGACATGGCCTTGAAACACATGCAAATACTAAGGTTCTACTTGGCGAGCCTAGCATGTACAGACATGGCCTCGGAACATGGACCGAAAGGTTAAGCACGAGTCATATGGATGATATGATGAACCATATTGAGATGCTC
Source organism: Bromus sterilis (assembly GCA_950022295.1). Classification (NCBI taxonomy): domain Eukaryota; kingdom Viridiplantae; phylum Streptophyta; class Magnoliopsida; order Poales; family Poaceae; genus Bromus; species Bromus sterilis. The sequence continues at coordinate 121,505,421 of OX465601.1, read as the reverse complement.
GCCATTGCAGCTACACTGCCTCACGTGAATGATCGGTCGTGGTGTAGTGAATTTGGTTCGTGTAATCACCAAAGACGACTCGAGGGATGTTGTTTTTGAGTGGGAGTTAGATGAACTCATTTTATCATGAACTAAATCAAATTGAATTTGCATAGTTCGTTGTAGTCATTGGCATTTGTTAACTACCTTTGCGCTTAGCTATAATTGAGATAATAGAACTATAGAATTCTGGATATTTAACTTTACGGACTGGTACCGTATTGTTTGAGTGTCAATCTAAAGTTTAAAGTCTTATTGCAAACTTTAGCAAACCTTGCTTACTCCATGAAGTTTAATAATGTGTATTAAATCGAGAGTAACAATTCCAGTGTTAGTGTCTAAGTATCACACTTGCCTCCATGATCCTTGATATTCAAATGTTGTTTGTTATTATCAAGGTTATCTAGGAGCTGAAAGGATTGTTTCAGAAACTATCATGTGTGGAAGATATAGCGATATCTGAAACAATGTTTAGTTGCAATGTGATAGAGTAAAATTTAGTGAGAAACATGTTCTCATATTGTATGAGAATTTGTGAAGGTTGGAGACACTATGTGTCCTAATCTCTCAAAAAGGTTTTGGGAACTAATATTGTACTCACAGTTTGTCCCTATGAGCTATGGTAGTTTTGTCATGAAAGTTGTCATGATAGGATGAATGGAAGATGTAGGTAAAATGTTTACTACACTATAAGATTAGTAAAGAATGGAATTTGGAAGAACACCAAACATTTGATGACGGTGATCTACATCAAAGTGAGAATCAAAGGGTGTTAGTATTTGACTAACACACTTTGGATTATGTGTCATATGAATGGTGCCACAAGTGATGTTGATAAATTCTTCTAAAAAGGAAAGGAATTGCTGAAAGAGGATCTGAAAAAATATTTTGGAAAAAAGAAAAAGGAAAAGACTGGAAATGTCCAGCTCGGGTATATAGATGATATACATGTTATGGGTATATTCATTGCTTGTTAAACAATGTGATTTTTGAGTATTGGATACTGATTGGTTGGTATGAAGTGTCATACGGAACAACGCAATACAAGAGTTGCAATGGCCTGAGTAACTAGCAAATGAATATGGGATGATTCTCATCAAGAACAAAATAAAGTGTTATTGTGTTTATCGTTGGAATTAAACCTAGCCTTCAAGATTTATTTGAATAATTGTTATTCTGTTCTGGTGTTATACGAACAATAGTTGTTCAAATTATCACCATATTCATAGAAGATGGATGAACTCTATAAATCTTGTTGGAGAAATCACATCCATAATAACTGATGCTAAACATGTCGCTAGACAAATGATTAGAAGATCACTTATGAAGTGACACCACCGTTTAAATCATATTGGAAAGAAAACATGAAGAAACTCCATGTTTGATGGAATTTTTGAATCTTTTGATTTTGAATCAACTGACGCTTGTAAGAATTTCCTAGAAATGATTGAAACTCCGTTCATAGGCAAAGAAGGACGGACGACTAACTTATTGGACATTATACATGTTGATGTGTATAGTTCATTATGTGTAGCCGTGCGTGGTGGGTCTTATAACTTCATATACTTTAACCGAGGTTTTGAGTGGATATATGTATATATTTACTTGATAAGGAAGAAGTATGAAATGTTTGAAAATGTTCAAATAAATTTCAAGATGAAGTGAAAATCATTATAACGAGAAAATAAGAGTTTATGATTGGATCATAAAAGAAGATTTTGAGTTAAAAGTTTAGCAAATGCCTGAGAGTTTAGGAATCGTTCCAAAACTTGCATTTCCCGAAACACCATAGGAGTATGGAGTGTTCGAGAGATGTAATCAAACCTTGTTTGACATGGTAAGGATCAAAGGTGTTATTTATAAAATTGCCATTATATTTTAAGGATTAAGCTTTAGATACTACCGCTTTTCACTGAAAAGAGCGCCATCGAGATCCGTTGAAATGACACCATATGAGTTATGGAATGGGATAAAACCCAATTTGTCTTTTCTTAAATTTTGGTATGCAAGGCATATGTAAAATGTTTACAACCAAAGTCGGATAAAGTACGTTTTTGTAGGTTATCCCAATGTAACCGTTGGGTATTCCTCCATAAAGACAAAAGTGTTTTGTGGCTAAGTGCATCAAGTTTCTTGAGAAGGAATTTTTTGCGAAAAGTTAAGTGGGAGGACAGTAGAACTTCGATTAGGTTGTTGAACCTAAGCTTTATGTGCTAAGTGGCGCAACGCCGGAAAGTGTCCCGGAAGCGGCCGCAATGCTCTTGGCTCCCGTGTCCCAAAGGTTGTGGTCACGGCGATCTAAGTTCCTATTGAACTGCGTAGTTCGGATAATCGATCAAATAGTAAGATTTGAGATTGAATCATTGTTATTTGATAATAATGGACCGACTACATGCAAAGAAGCGATGATGGGCCCTGACTCCGTCAAAATGGCTAGGAGCTATAAAATCCGTGATAGTTCCATACACGAGAAACCAAGTTTCTGAACTTGGAAGACCCTCTAGATACCGTGTTTGGATCTATAAAGAAACAGACGTGGATGTTCTCACATCTATGAAATATTCGACATATCGTTCAAATGGTTTACGATTATGTTCAAAGAGTTGGCTATGACAAGATTTGATCTTTCATAACGATATTTAGTCTGAACGGATTATTGTAGCAACCACTACATATGCTAGTTTTGGTATATGGTAGTTGAACAAATGGAACAACGTTCTTCTAATAGAATGGTTACCTAGGACGTGTACAGGACACGGTCCAAAGGGTTCTGTTAATTCAAAGGATGCTAAAATAGCATGCAAATTTCAATGGTTGAAATAAGCATTTGCGGAGTTGGAATCTTCATCATGATGAAATTGTTAAAACGTTTAGTTTCATCAGAGACGGTGAAGATGCTTTATTTTGCAAGAAATTAAGTGGGAGCGCTGAGACATATTTCTAATACATTATGTAGAAGACATATTGTTGATTGGAAATGATATATCTTTTATTGACACGGGTGAAGTTTCATTGAAAATTTGATTTTAATGGAAGATTTGGGAAAAACCAGTATATTGGGCTAATATGGTCTATATAGATAGATTGAGGTGCTAATATGGTTGGGCCGAAGTACATATATGAAATATTGAATAAGTTCAATATGGAAACGACAAGAAAGGTTCTTGCCGCATGGAAAAGGTTGAAGCGAGATTCAAGTGTTTTGACACTTGGTGAGTAAAATCACATGAATGATTTGATCAATCATGTACACCATGATATGTACAATTCCAGAATGTCCTATGCTCTAAATGTTATGAGCATATACCAGAATGATTCATAAGATGATCATTGGACAATAGTAAAGATATCCTTACGTGCTTTGGAAGGACTAAGAATATATATTATGTATGTTGGACAATAGTTCATTGTAAAGTGTTACATTGATACTAGTTTTGTCGCAAGATACAATCTAAATTTGTCTCAATTTTGGCGGTATGTTAAGGTGGCAAAATGTAATGGAAGAAAGTTCCATGATAGATTTGGAATAGTTCCAAATGGATTTGGATGAGTTCCAAAGTTAAGACATTATAACGAATACTACAACGAAAGGCTAAGTATATGACTGCTCTAGCAGCAGCAAAGGAGGGCATTTGTGTCAAGAAGTTTGTTTGACAAACTAGGTGTAGTTCAAAACGGGCTAATACTATGAAGATCTATTGTATGACAATAGATTCAACATGTTTTGAGCTCAAGGGACTAAGGTCTCACCGGAGGACCAAATTTATGCAATGCCATCTCATTGGTGAATGAGTGATGCGTAGAGACGCAAAGAAATGCAAATACACACGGACCTGAAGTGTCAGATCTGGAGATTAGGTTTACCACTAGCAATGCGTATGGATAACAGCTGAATGCCATAGGTGTTGGATGCGCAAGTACCAAACTAGATTATTGACTCTAGTGCAAGTGGGAGACTGAAGGGAATATGCCCGAGAGGCAATAATAAAGTGGTTATTATCTTATTCCATGTTTATGATAAATGTTTATTTTCATGCTATAATTGTGTTAACCGGAAACGTTAATACATGTGTGTTTAATAAACAGAGAAAAGGTTCCTAGTAATGCCTCTCTTTATACTAGCTTGTTGATTAACGGATGATCAAGGTTTCCTGGTCATGAACATTGGATGTTGTTAATAACAAGGTCATGTCATTGGAGAATGATGTGATGAACATACACCCACAGTAGTTATAGCAATACGATCATGTCATCAAGTTTCTATTGCTGTATCAAACTTTCACGAAGTAACCCTAATCCTTAGACCATGAGATCACGTCAATCACTGACACCGGAAGAGTACTTTGATTCCATCAAACGTCACACCGTAACAGGGTGATTATAAAGGTGTCGTTGGGTACTTGGAAAGTGTTAGTTGAGGCTCGTGGATCAAGAGTGGGATTTGTCCATCCAGATGACGGAGAGATATACTCTGGGCCCTCTCGGTGATATCACATTGACATCGCTTGCAAGCACGTGACTGGCTCACGAGGATGTTATATCACGGAACGAGTAAAGAGTACTTGTCGGTAACGAGATCGAACTAGGTATGGATGATACCAAATGATCGGATCTCGGACAAGTAAAATATCGCGAGACAAAAGGAATTGGTTACGGAGTTTTGGTTCACACGATCACTAGTTCATCGTTGAGTAAGTGGGAGTCATCATGGATCTCCAGATCCCGCTGATGATTATTGATCAGAGAAGAGTCTCTGTCATGTCCATTTTATTCACGAACCGTAGGGTGACACACTTAAGGATTCGTTGACGCGTTTGAGTGGATACGGAACGCCAGAGAATATACTGGACAGCACATGGACTGTTTTGATAAAACTGCTGGAATAGTTTCGGTATATCAAAATAGTGCAAGGGGATAATTGTTTATGTGTTCATTGAATGAAGTGTTCATCAATGAAGTACTCATTGAATGAAGTGTTCATTAATTTGAGTGACATTAAACAAGATAATTAAAAGTGTTTTAATGTGATAAACTCTTGGAATTTTGAGTGGAGAATTATGGAAGTTATGGGAATAATGTGTGACCCTTTGTTTTTGTGAGTGGAGAGTCCACCCACATGATGAAGGGAGAGGTGGGGGCACCTCTTGGGGCGTGCTACCCCTTGGGGGCTGCCTCCCCCTCCTATATATAGATGGGTGGAGACCCCTCTACTCACTCAATTCCTCCATCTCTCATATGCCCTTTGGTTGGCATCTTCCTCCCCTTGCTAGCTGATCCAGTTTCACGAGTACGGTGCTTAGGCGAAGCCCTGCTCAAGATCTTCTCTACCACCACCACCACTATGTTGTAGTGCTGCTGGAGTTCCCGAGGATCCACTACTTCCGCTGCCCAACTGGAGCAAGGGGCGGAGGTCGTCACTGATCTGTACGTGTGACCGACTACGGAGACGCTGCCCGTTCTTGGCGTCAAGTCTTCATCACGACCTTGAGGTCGGCGAGTGTTCGACTACATCACCCACGAGAATAGTTCTCGTTAAAGCTTTTGGTCTTCGAGGGTGAGTCCTTCTCAAACCGTTACAAGTTATCTCCTAGATGTGATCTTGGCAGTTGCAATCGTAGGAAAAATTTTGTTTTCTATGCAACGTACCCTTCAGAAGAAACAGTAAATACACAGAAAGCAAATACAAATAGATGCATGACATGATAGATGAAATGTAAACGGGGTTCTAACGCAGTACGATGCACGATACTCGGAGCGGGAATTCATCCCGGGATGAAATACCGGCTCCGGGTGATTATCGGACAAGGTGTCCGGAGGGGGGGAGATATCATGTCGGAGGTGTCGTGGACATCCGACACACGGGTGGGTGGTGTATCCGGGTCAGTTGATCTATTCCGAACAACTTTCATGTTTAGAACAAATTCATCCGGAAAGTTTATCGGTATCGGGCAATTTATCGGACAGTGCCACCGGAGGGGGAACAGTTCGATGATCGGTATGTTAGAGGGGTGTGGTGAGGATATGGGTATCGTATCTGTAATCGTTGATCCGTTCTGAGTAACTTTCGTATACAAAGTATTTTGATCCGGGCAATTTTTATCGGTACCGGGAATTATCGACAGACGGCCCGAAGGGGGGAATGTCGATGTTCGGTACGTTAGAGGGGGGTGGTAGACATACGGATAGCATATTCATATATGTTATATTTTTCTGATCAACTTTGATGTATAAAGTTTTTGAATCTGACTTGCGGTTTAAAAGATATTGAATTTGAAAGTTTAAATCAATTTAAATGATTTTCTGAATTTCTTTTATTATTAAATAGCAACATTATCCACAACCTTATCCACAACAGTGCTGACATGTGGGACCCACATTTCAGCCTCTGTTATAATAAAACAATTTTTATTAAACCAAAATAGCCACTGGGCCCACATGTCATTGTCAGTGCATTTTTATAAGTCATTTTATTTAATCTCAAAAGCAGTGGGACCCAATAGTCATACACACAGGATTAGATTAATTGTTTTAATTATCTAATAAGCATCTAGGCCCACATGTCATTGACTCCATTAACTAAACAGGGGAGTTATTCTTTTTAACTGCAATTAGCAACTAATAACAAAGGGGGGCCACAGGTCAGTGGTGTGGGGCGAGGGGCTTAGCCCACGGCAACTGCACGCACGCCGGCGGCAGGTCGAGGCACGGCGGCGGCGAGCGGGTAGAGGGCGGCCGGAGTGGCATCGCGAGCGGCGAGGGGCGCGTTGGGTGGAGGCCAATCACGACCAGACGAGCATCAGAGCGACACCGGGGAGCGGCGCAGCCAGGCGGAAGGGGATGGCCCCGGGGGCGGGCGGCACGGGCCAAGGCGAGGCGTGGGTGTACGGGGGGAGGGGGGGTGCAGGGCGTGGCCATGGGCATCCAGAGCACGCCGGACGCGGGGCAGAGGCGTGGTGAGCACGTCCGCGCGCCATGGCGACCGTGGCGGTTGCGGGCATGAAGACAACGGCGGCCGGAGCGCGTGGACAGGAGCTGCGACGACGGGATTCACAAGGGAGGAAGAGGGGATTTGTGAGGGAGCTCACAGCACACGTAGAGGCGGGCTCGGGACGGCCGGAGGGGGCTCAGAGGCCGACGAATTCAGCCACGATGAACGGCGGCCGTGGGCGGGGAAGAAGCTTCGATTCCCGGGAGGTAGCACGTCCCGGCTCGAGCTCGTGGGCGGATTCGGCGTGGACGACGATGGGGAAGCGACCGGACATGACGGCTGGGGGTGGGAGGCGCGGTGGCCGCGCGAGCTCGCGAGCCCGTGGCCATGGCGTCTCGGGTGAGGGTGGGGGAACGAGCAGGGGAGGGGGGTAATGGTGAGGGACTTGGCTAGGGTTTGTGCTCGGGGTTCCGGGGCGGTATTATCCACAGAGAGGAGAGGGGGAGCAGGTGGAGAGGGGGGAGCAGGTGGAGGAGGGGGCCATGGCGCCCTTCTCCACTGTCCACGGCGTGTGCAGGGGTCGTTGGGGAAGAAACAGTGAGGAGGGAGAGAGAAGAGAGGGGGCTGGGCCGGGTGGGCCTCGCCCCAGGCGGGATTAGGGGGGTTTTCATTTTTTTGTTTCCTTTTCTTTTTTTTCTATTTCTTTTCTGTTTTAATTTATTTTAGCTAGGTTTTGATTTTTGTAAAATGTTATAATTTCACCTATATTAGTGTTACACTTTAACATGATGCCACCAAAAAGTTTGGGCATTAATTAAATTCATTTGAATATTATTATTTATTTTAAAAGGATTTTTGGTATTGTTTTGCTACTGTTATCATTTAATTGCATTATTTAAATAACTTAATAAATTCACATTCCAATATTTATAAGACCTACTGATTTTTAGGCATTTAATAAAATTGGTTTCACTATTTTTAATTCATTTAAAATTCCTACTTGTTTATTTAATTTACCATAGCCATTTAATAATTCCCAAACATTTATTTTTATTTTAAATATTATTCCATTATATTACTATACCATTTTTAATAAAACAACCATTGCTATATTATCATGGCTTAAGATTGCTAGGCATTTTATAAATAGATTCCATTATTTTGGTTGGACTTTTATTCCATTTTCATATTAAATTTCAAAACAACTTTTGATGAACCCACAACATTGATTCCATAATTATCATTGACTTGTGATTATTCAAATGGCTAGGAGTTGACTTGGTTTAACCATGATCAAGTTGGAGGGCAAACATCCACAATTCTTGGAGCAAGGTTTTATAATTCACCCAATTTGAAAATTTTATCTGGGTTGGAATCTGACAGAGCTATGATCAAGGTGATCAAGGCTTGATCATCAACAGTAATGATCACTAACAGTGGAATCACTGTAGTGATTACTGTACTGGATCAGAGGGTGTTACACATACCAAGCCCGAGGGGCTTGCTTTAGGCCATAGAGGGCTTTCTTCAATCTGTACACCATATCAGGCTTCTTTGCGTCTTCAAAACCTGGAGGTTGAGCAACATATACTTCTTCCTTGATATTACCATTCAGGAAAGCACTTTTCACATCCATTTGATATAACTTGATATTATGACCGAAGTCGATTCCCTCGACTTGAGTATATCCTTGGGCTACGAGACGAGCTTTGTTTCTCATGACTTGTCCATCTTCATCGAGTTTGTTGCGGTAGATCCACTTCGTGCCGATGACATTGTGAACTCGAGGATCAGGACGTTTGACTAGTTCCCAAACATCATTCAGTTTAAACTGAAGAAGTTCTTCTTGCATTGCCTGAATCCATTCCGCTTCTTGGAATGCCTCGGTGACTTTGGTGGGCTCTGAAATTGATACAAACGAGAAATGCCCACAAAAGTTAGCTATACGATTAGCTCTTGCACGAGTAAGAGGACCTGGTAGGTTGACGTCAGCGAGGATTTTGTCCACTTGAACTTCATTTGCCACACGAGGAAGTCGAGGAGGATGATCTTGAGGCGCATCTTCGTCACTGCTGTCAGATTCATTTGCATCAGCTTCAGGTGCTTCAAGAGGTTCAGGGGTATCAGGAGCCTCAGGATCAGGATCGTCATCAGGATTATTTGCATCAGGATTTGGATGTTCTTCAGGAGCAGTAGGTATGTGGATTTCTTCAGGATGATCCACAAGAATGATATCACCAGCACCCATCTTCTTGATCTGTTCTGCAGGTGGTGCTTCATCTAAGTCATGTGGCAGGTGCTCTCTTTGGGAGCCATCAGATTCATCAAATCGCACGTCTACAGTCTCAACAATTTTATAATGACTAATATTGAAGACTCTATAGGTGTGGGAGTTGATAACATAACCAAGCATGAAACCCTCACATGCTTTGGGTGCAAATTTGGACTGGTGATGAGGATCACGAATCCAGCAAGGTGCACCGAATACCTTGAAGTAACTTACATTGGGTTTCTTACCGACCATTAACTCGTATGATGTTTAATTGAAGAACTTGTGAAGATACACACCATTGACGATGTGGCATGCAGTGTTGATAGCTTCAGCCCACCACTTGAGTGGAGTATTGTACTCAGCCAGCATCGTGCGAGCCATCTCGATGAGGGTTTGGTTCTTCCTCTCAACAACTCCATTTTGCTGAGGAGTGTAAGGTGCAGAGAATTCATGAGTGATTCCCGAGTCATCGAGGAATTCTTGCACACCGAAGTTCTTGAACTCAATGCCGTTGTCGCTTCAAATGTGCTTGATCTTCAGGTTGTAGTTGTTCATGACTCGCAGGGCGAATCGCTTGAGGATTGCTGGGGTTTCTGACTTATAGAGAAGAAAATGCACCCAAGTGTATCGTGAGAAGTCAACAACAATAACAAGACCATACATATTACTTCCAAAGCTTGAGTACTTTGGAGGACCGAATAGATCCATGTGAAGCAATTCCAGAGGTCTTGTAGTAGTCATGATGGTCTTGGAAGGATGCTTGGCCTTGGTCATCTTTCCAGCTTCACAAGCACCACATAGCCGGTCCTTCGTGAATCTGATTTCCTCAATTCCGAGGACATATTTCTTCAGTACCAGCTTATGGAGATTCCTCATTCCAGCGTGGACGAGTCTTCGATGCCATAGCTAGCATTCTGAAGCTCGAGCCATGAGGCATGTATCAACCTGAGGACCTTCAGAGAAATCTACAATATATAGATCACCTTTCCTAACTCCACTGAAGACAATGGAGTTATCGCTAACCATATAGACAATACAACCATATTTTGCGAAGACAACAACGAGATCAAGATCACAAAGCATAGATACAGACATCAAGTTGTATCCAAGTGATTCAACAAGCATGACTTTATCAATGTGTTGGTCTCGAGATATAGCCACTCTGTCGAGACCCAGTACCTTACTTTTACCTTTATCAGCGAAGGTGATGGTTTTCTTTGAAGAAGGACTCAGTGATGATTCCATAAGAAGGCTTCTGTCACCAGTCATGTGATTTGTACATCCACTGTCCATCACCCATTCAGTCTTTCCCTGCAAAGGAATTAGTATCTCATACAGCAAGTTATGAGCCAGTCTCAGTTTGAGGATTTTATGGTTCCTCAGAATTAATTCCTCAGGATGTTCCTCAGGATTGATTCTATGAAACCAAACAATATAAATATCCTTCAACTGACTCAAATGATATTGTCCTGGGCATATGATCTGCAGAATTTGTAATTGCCTCAGGACATGTCCCTGCAATGATGATTAGTTCTTAACCACCCACATCTTAATGGGTGGTCTTGAGGCACATGAGGACTGATGAGGGTGATGAGACCTAATGGGGTGAGAGATGATGGCATCAGGATAAGAAAATGAATAAGCATTCTTATGAGGAGCTTCCCTGTGAACAAAATGGTTAGCAGATACATAATTATAATCATTTCCTTTTGAGGTATCATCCTCAGATGATATCCTCAGCTCATTTGCATCTGCATTCACAGGAAGGTTAGTGATGAGGTCCTTTTGAACCCAGATCTGCTTGAATGGAGGACCGTTCCTGCAGTTAGTTCTGATGTATCTGGCAAATACCTCACCATTAACATTCTTAAACAGTTTATAGTTTTGACTCAAAAGCCTCAATCATCACATCAGAAGAAACATCATCATAACCAGATAAAGTATAGGGATCAGGAGGAGGCATCTTTGACCGAACCCAAGTGGTCTCTGGATATTGTTCAGGTTTCCAGTAAGACCCATCAGGGTTGAGATTCCGAGTGAATGCGACACCTTCTTTCCTCGGGTTCCTGTTGAGGATCTGTTTCTTGAGGATGTCACAAAGGGTCTGATGTCCTTTCAGACACTTGAACATGCCGGTTTCCAGTAGACTCTTCAACCTAGCATTTTCTTTAGCAATGTCTATGGTATCCTCAGATGAGGGGTTAGATACCATAGAAGCAATAGAAATAACAGAGTCTGAAGACATTGAGGAACTAGGCACAGAGATGATACGATCATGTTCAATGCATTTTAAACAGGGAGGATTAAATCCTTCTTGTGGCATGATGATCTGTTGAGAGAGGAGTGAATCATTTTCTTTCCTCAGATCGTCATGAGACATCCTTACGCGTTCAAGTTCTTGTTTCCTCATGAGGAACTCATGAGCCAGATTTTCATGATCGGTAAGGAGTGCCTCATGACGATTGAACAAGTCATCAAACTTTGACTGAAGAATTTTTGATTCATCAGTCAACTTTTGAGTCTTCGTCATTTCCTCAACCAACATATCATCACTCTTGTTTAGTGAGATCTGAATCTTTTCAAGTGCACGTTGTTGCTTAGATGCAAGTTTAGCAAGTTTAGCATAGTTTTCATCAGATTCTTCATCAGAGGGATCATCTGATGATGAGTATGAAGATACCTTGGAGGACATGGCCATGAAGCAGAAGGAAGGGGTTGTGTCTTCAGCTTCATCATCAACATGTGATAGACCAGATTCCTCAGTGATGAAGATTGACTTTGAGACAAGCGTCGTGGCAAGAGCCAGACCGGCCACACCCTCAGATTCTTCAGATTCTTCTTCCTCAGCATCAGGGTTGGAACCAGATTCTTCCGAGTCCAATTCTTTTCCGAGATATGTGCGAGCCTTACGGGAACTGCTATTCCTGTATCCAGCAGACTTTGAGGATCTTGAGGATTTCTTCTTAGTCTTTTCATCAGAACTGTCATCTTTCCCTTTCTTCTTCTTCTTCAGTCTAGCTTCCTTTTCCCATAGAGGACACTCAGCGATGTAATGCCCAGGTTTCTTGCACTTGTGGAAGACTCTCTTTCTTGCTTCGACAGAGTCATCATCTTTGCTTTTTCTTGAGGACGATCTTGAGGAATTTCCGAAGCGATTCTTCTTCGTGAATCTTTGGAACTTTCTGGTGAGGAGAGCGAGTTCACGGCTGAGAGTTTCAGGATCATCAGTATCAGCCTCAGACTCTTCATCAGAGGACACTCTTCGTGCTCTAGCTTTTAGCGCGCGGACCTTAGGCGTGGAGCTGTATAAATCTCGTTTTTCAGAGAGCTTCAGTTCATGAGCATTGAGGCGCTCGAGAATGTCCGCTGGATCCAGAGTCTTGAAGTCAGGCCTTTCTTGAATCATCAGCGATAGGAACTCAAATTAGTCATCCAATGACCTCAGTAGTTTCTTCACAACTTTATGATCTGTGATATCAGCGGCACCCAGTGCTTGAAGTTCATTGGATATGTCAGTGAGTCTGTCAAAAGTTTGTTGCACGTGCTCATTGTCCAGCCTCTTGAACCTATTGAAGAGACTGCGGAGTGTATCAACCCGTGAGTCTCGTTGAGCAGAGATTCCTTCATTGACTTTAGACAGTCTTGTTCATATCTTCTTTGTAGTATCTAGTCCACTGATACGGTTGAACTGAGCCTTGTTGAGATGACCACCAATGATGCTTCGAGCTTTTGCATCAAGCTGCCAGTTCTTCTTGACAACTTTAGGAGCAGTCATCAGATTTGCTTCAGGAATGCCTTGATCAACAATGGCCCACAGATCCTTGTTAATGGCTTCAAGATGCATCCTCATCTTGTTCTTCCAGTATGGGTAGTCTGTCCCGTCGAAGATGGGGCAGTTTGAGGCAACGCTCATTGTACCTGAGATCGACATAACTAAAACTCCAGGTGGTTAAACCGAATCACACACAACAAGGGAGTACCTTGCTCTGATACCAATTGAAAGTGCAATATATCAACCAGAGGGGGGGTGAATGGGAGATTTTCAATTCTACTACCAGATTTTGGTTTTCTTCAGGACTGAAGCAATCATGAGGCTGAAGAAGTAACCAAAATCATGAAGAAATAAAACTTCACAGAATGTAATCATTAGGGCAGCTCATCATAATGCAACAGAAATAAATCAATTCAGATAAACAGAAGTACTTCAGATGCATAGTATGAAGACACAGAGCAGAGGGAGAGCTGAAGCACAAGAAGTCAACATATCAAATACTGAAGCTTAAGAGGATGAAGAGATAGCACCAGAGGTTGAAGACATTGGTTTGGTAGACCAGTTCAAGTTGCTGTGACAACTCTACGTCTGGTTGGAGAGGCTGAGATTCAAGTCAGAAGACATAGTCTTCACCTTGTTCTCCTTGAACTAGAGTCCTCAGACTCCGTCCAATAACTCAGGTGAGTCTTCAAGGTAGACTCCCGAAACCTTCACAGTCTCAGTCACTTCGGGAGGTCACAATTGCATCTTGACTTCCTCAGACTGAAGACTTCTACACCGGCTGGAAGATCACAGTCTTCAAGAGTAAAAAGCCTCGGATCACTCGAACCGACTTCCTCAGAAATGCTCAACTACTCAGGCTGGTGGTTTTCCTCACATAGGTTCTTCAGTTTCCTCAGAGGTGGGTTTCTCTCAAATGACTAGTGTCGGTTTTTCTCTCGGAGCAGCCAACCCACAAATGGGGCTGGGGGTGGCTATTTATAGCCGCGGAGCAACCCGAGGTGAAAGGACATAAATGCCCATGCATGCAATTACTCTCATGCCCTCGGAAATGACCGTTGCTAGATAAGTTCTAGCCTTTCACCACGCAACACGTGGCACGGTCAAAGTATTCTCTCTCCAGACTCCTCAACCGAAGTTAGTTACCTCAGTGTCCTGAAGAACAACGTCTCAGACACACGAGGACTGAATTTCTACTGCAGGAGTTAACTCTCTCTTCAGGAGAACTGCACCCGCAGTCTCCAGACTCCTCAACCGAAGAAAGATTCCTCAGTGTCCTGAAGAACAAGGTCTCAGACACCCGAGGAACTGAACTTCTACTGCAGGAGATTTCCTCAAGGTTTTTCTTCAGGATTCCTAATTGAGCACTTCCTCAGAACTTCGGAACTTGTTTTCTTCAACCCCTCCAACAGTGCGGTGTTTTCCTACGACTCAAGAAGTATAAAAAGTCTTAGCGAAGACTACGCTTGAACTTCGTCTTCAGCGCGAACATCCTCAGGATCGTCCTCAGCTTCAGCTTCAACCGAACGCTTCAGGATCCTGATTCCTCAGGATTTCGCGCAACTTCATTCTTCAGGAAACGCACCGATTTCTCCAATGTTCCTCAACATTTTGGGGGTCGACATTGGTGGTTAAACACCTCATCAGGGACTGTTCTCCTGTGTATACTCACAAACACATTAATCCCTTAACCGTTTTGTCATCAAACTCCAAAACCTCAAGGGGAGGGCACTTGATGCACTAACAGTTACACGGTGTGTGTGTCGGTCGGTGAGGCTTACATGGGATACATGTTGCGTGCCTGCAACTGGTGTGTATAAACGTGTGCCAAAGGGGAACGTTCCTGCTGGGCCGATGGAGACGTCGGTTCCTTTGAGGGATGGTGTATGTAACAGCCCCAGGATCTCAATAGGAATGATAGACTACTCATATCAACAAGGTGCACCTTCTTTTACGGGATCCCATCAGGAAAGAACTACCAGGTTAAGCGTGCTTGGCTTGGAGTAGTCTTGGGATGGGTGACTGATATGTCCCAAACGTATCTATAATTTCTGCTTGCTCCATGCATGTTTTGTGTGATATTGATATGTTCTAGATGCACTTTCATACACTTTTGATAATATTTAGACTAACCTATTAACTTAGTGCACGCCAGTGCCAGTTTCTGTTTTCTGCTGTTTTTCTATTTCAGTTTTCCCCCGTATTAAAAGTGCTCCAAAAATCCGGGAAAAATCAGAAAAAAAATAAGAGTGATGGAACCTTCCGGAGTCCCGAAGGAGGACTAGGTGGGACCCACCAGGGCCCCAGGTGGCCACATGGCGCAGCCTAGGGCTTGGCCGCGCCAGGGGGCGCCTAGACCCCTGGTGGGCCCCCTGGCTGCCCCCCTTCGCCTATATATTCCCCATGACGCGAAACCTCCAAAGACAAAACCCTTTTTCACGATCTCGCCCCTGTTCCGCCGCCGCCGCCGCGCTTCCAAGATCGGGAGCGCCAGCAGACCTCTTCCCGGCACCCTGCCGGAGGGAGGATCGACCTCCGGGAGCTTCCCCTCCACCATGGACGCTTCCCGGATGTGTCGTGAGTAGTTTTCCTTGGACCATGGGTCCGTGATCATTAGCTATGTGATGTTCTCCTCCCCTCTTTGTTCTTCATGGTCTAGACCTCGTGAGATGACCTACATGATCGAGGCACATATGTATTCTTTCTACTGTTGCTATGCTGAGTTTGATGGGATCTGATGGATTATGAGGTTATGTTTAGATTGTGATAGAGTAATATATTTGGTTCTTATCTTTTATATTTTTGTTCCTAAGTAATTCTTGCATGTTCTCCGTTGATGTTTATTGCTTTGGCCAAGTAGTAGGTAGTAACTCCAAGAGGGAACGTTATGATCGATTGTGGGTTCATGCCCCCCGATGACATGCTTGAGTGACAGAAACATGAGTCTAGGGGATGTGATTTTGCCACAAGGGGGAAAACAACGGTGCTTGTAACCGTGGTCGCAAGGATTGTTTACTTACGCATAGTGCTTTTTAATGCAGTTGTCTATTGCTTTGGGTTTACATTTTGGGTGGGGCTCACAACTTAATACCAGCGAGATGTTCTGGATAGATATCTCAAGGTGGATGATTATTTGTAGATGAAGTTGGATTTCAGTCTACTTATTTTGGCGTACTGCCCATGCTTTTGAGCCTCTTCCTTTATTCGTAACATATTTAGCATTGCGGTGCGTTTATAATCCTTTCAATTGCCCAGCTGTAATTTGTTTACCTCGCATAGCAGTTTTATTTTCTTTTGGGAGAGAGACATCACTAGTGAACATCACGAGACCCCGGTCCATATTCTCATCACTGTTTACACGCTCATTTACTTTCTTGTTTTTACTTTCCAGTTGCTATCATTATCACTATTATCTGTTGCGTTGATCCTTTGTAAACAACAAGGCCAGAGAGATTGACTACCTCTCTGTACTCGTTGGGAGCAAAGTTATTTGTGTTGTGTGTAGGTCCAGGTTAAGAGAGCAATATCTCAAACGGCGTGTTGCTCGCTTCACCACCTACTTATTATCTCCGGAGTCCTACTGGATTGAACTCAACCTTGGTATCTTCACCAAGGGAAATTTGTCGTTATCCTACATCACCTTCCACTTGGGGTAACCAACAAGGAGAGGCGTTGCACTAGTCAACTCTCTTGTCATCAAGCGAATTTCTAGCGACATTGCCGGGGACTCCGAGTGCTAAGATACGGGAGTTGCCCACTATCTTTTACCTTTGCCTTTTAGTCTTGTTAGTTTACCTTTCAGTTTTTATCTTGTATCTTATATCAAAAATTACAAAAAAAATCTGCCACACTTGTGCTACTATGGGTTCCACTGAAAATATCAAGTTGTGTGACTTCACTAGTCACGACTTCACTAGTCACAACAACAAAAACTTTATCTGCACTCCTATTGCCACACCTGCCACTTCAGCTACCTCTTGTGAAATTAAACCTGCTTTGCTAAACCTTGTTATGAGAGATCAATTCTCTGTTGCTGGAGATGATGTTGCTTTACACTGAATTAATTTTGTTGAGTTATATGATATGCAAAAGTATAAAGAAGTAGAAGGTGATGTTGTTAAGCTCAAGATTTTGCCTTTCTCTTTGAGGGAAGGAGCTAAAATCTGGTTTCAATCTTTGCCTAGGAATAGCATAGATTCTTGGGATAAGTGCAAAGATGCTTTGATTGGGAAGTACTACCCACCTGCTAAAATTATCCAATTGAGGAGTAACATTATGAATTTTAAGCAATTGGATAATGAACACGTTGCCCAAGATTGGGAATGAATGAAATCTCTTGTTAAGAAATTCCCTACACATGGTTTGACTACCTGGATGGTTATCCAGACTTTTTATGCAGGCTTGAACTTTACCTCGCGGAACCTGTTAGATTTGGCCGCGGGAGGAACCTTTATGTCAACTACACTTGGTGTTGCCACAAAACTTCTCAATGAGATGATGACCAACTATTCCCAATGGCACACCGAACGCGCTCCAATAGGTAGGAAGGTAAACTCTGTCGAGGAAATTACCTCCCTAAATGAAAAAGTTGACTTAATTATGTCTCTAATTACCAAGCAACCCTCTATTGATCCTCATGATGTTCCTTTAAATTCTTTGGTTTCTCAAGAACAAGTCGATGTGAACTTTATTGCTAGAAAAAACTTCAACGATAATGCTTATAGGGGCAACTTTGCTAGTAATCCTAGACCGTTTCCATCCAACTATGGGAACAACAACACCTATCCTAGCAACAACTGTTGGGAATCGGAGTAGAAAACATAAAAAATTCGGCACTACGAAACCAAACCCAAGAATGGATCTAGGAAGATGCAGATGAGAATATCGATCTTGTTACCTTTTGCAACCGTTCAACGGATGCACTCTCTCACATCGGAACATGTTGATGGAGAGTTGAAGAAGTGTGAAGATGAACAATCCCACGAACAGATCTAATCACCGTGGAGTCCCTCGAACAAAGATCGAACGCACGATCTCTTCACAGTTGATCCACACGTACGGTGTGGAAGATCCAGCAGGGCTCCACCGTCCAGAGCTCGGCGCCTCCAGAGTAGAGAGGAGGGAGGAGGAGCCCTTCGGGGCTATGGAGGAGATTGGATCTACAAGAGAAAGAGAGAGGGGGCAGCCCTTCGGCAAAATATAACAACTTGTGTGTAGAATGGGGTGCCCCCATCTCCTCTATTTATAGTGGGAGGGGAGGGGAGGACACCTTGGAGGAGGGGGCAGACCTAGGGTTTACCTCCACCTGGTGGGGCGCCAAGGAAGGGGGAGGAAGCTTCCTCCCCTAGGAGGAAGCTTCCTCCTAGGCGCCTCCCCCTCATCGGCCTCCTTGCTCCAAGTGCTCCCTCCCCACTTGGGCCTTCCAAGTGAGAGGGGGCCCACTGATATTTAATCCCTTTTATTAATTCTAAAACAATTCTATAATTCATAAGAAATAAATATTAAACATATTTAGACCATCCCGGAACTTTTCCGTCCCTCTGGTTTTACCCGGTTTTCTCAAAACTTTTCCCCGGTACTTTACCGGTGCCCCGAAACGATTCCGGTTTTCTCTCCGATTAAATCTCAATCACTCCGAAACTTTTCCGGTGTGTTATACTCGTGCTCCTATCACTCTACTACTCAACAAATCTTCCACCCTTAAGTGTGTGACCCCATAGTTTCGGTAGAATACGGACACGAACCGGAAACTTATTTTCCCGCGGAACGATAACCGATAGCAGAGCCATGGACACCCATAACGGTTCCTGTACCTACACGAATATATATTCGAGTGAACCACAAGCTTAACATGCCAGTCCTATTTGCTTCACGATACTATACAAAACCTGAGGTGAGATCTTTTAGGTATCCGCATGATTAACCATTAACCATTATACCAAGTCATCCTCCTACTTGTTTTGTTCCATTTTTCTCGTTTAGTATTCCGGTATCCCTTGTGATCAATTCACAGTGTCTGGCCAGACGATGTTGGATTCCGTAATACCGAGAGGGCCCACAGAAGTATCTCTCCATCGTTAGAGGAGCAAATTCCCAACTCGAATCGTTAAGTCCCTTGACACACTTTCGGGTGTGAGTGATCAAAGCCGTTATTGCCACACCTGTTACAGGTGGTGTTGGGACAGTGTCAAAACCCACCCTCCGGTATGAAGTTACGAAAAATTCATATGGTCATGAAGGGCACATGGATATTAACTTAGATGATTTTACTTATAACAGGGAAACGATGCGATCTCAAAGTAAATCATACAATTGGGTCGGTTCAGCACCCTTGTTCTGGCAACAATGTGCTCCCATGTGTTACCGGCATTTCCAATGCCCTATGAACAGGAAGATATGTCATCCATAACACACGGGTTAGTCCTAGAGGCAGACTAAGAACACTTGGTGTTTATACTCCACACCTGCATGTGGATTTTCCTCCGGAGGCAGTTAACATGCTACTTGGCAAACCTCCACATAAGCCATTTGCAGTTATAGCACAGGCATATAAACTTTAATAATGAACCTGGAATTATAATAATACAATTTATTATGGCCTCTAGGGCATAATTCCAATAGTCTCCCACTTGCACTAGAGACAATAATCTAGTTGCATGGTTTACTCAGAACAATGGCACTTTGGTCTTCATGCTCGTTTGTGGTATAGACTTCGTCACGGAGCTTAACCCTTTTAGGCTCGTCTCACTCCTGTGTATCCTAATGTACCCCTTCATCTTTATGAAGTATTTGAAGATAGGGCACTATCGTTTCAACATGTTTGGACTACAGTGAGCTCTTAGCTTACTTTGTTTTGATCATGATGCTCATACCAAAATATGGTCTATGCAGATCAAACATTCGGAACTATGCCAATCACTATGATGGTGTTCCTGATCCAAATACCCTCCTATGCAACTTCCAGAATTTCCATGTTTCACGTCTACGTTGTAGAAATCCCGCTATGTGCCTTTAGCTTGAAAATTAATTTTCAACATCCTATTTTTCTACTTATCTAAAGACTGATTAAAAATATTACAAATCATTATGAAACTTTCTTTCATCTATATGTAATGAACTCTTTAGTCTTCCTCATAGAACCTTTCTTCATCTGAGGTACTTCAGGAGAACTAATCTACTATTTAGATTACGTTGGTACTTGTTGCACTTTCAGGACATCCAATACCTTAGTGCTTTATTTTGCTAAAATATTTATTCTCAATCACTCATATGTTATTCACATATATGATTAGAATCGTGCTCCCACTTAATTCCATATCTTATATGATTATTGATGAAATCATAACTTTTATAACTTCATCAAAAACTATTACTCCAGCTCTGTGATATTTGCTTCAACTATGGACTGATCTTTGAAGCATTCTCACTTTTACTAATATCGTATAGATCATTAAATCCTTTCAGGTTGTATCATGCATACACCCTTTGTTTAATTTTCTCAGAAGAAAAATCCATATGTCATACTTTGGAAGTATGTCGCGATTATCAGTAATTTTCCATATGAACATTTGCATCACTACACACTTTGTAGTCAACCTTTTGAACTCTATCGAAAAACGTATTTTACGATAAGTTGTGGAATATCGACGATTAAGCTATCGTCTATGTTCATATCTATGAAAGTCACATCCACTCTAATGATCAGGTATCCTTAGGAGGGTTTTACCAAGTTCTCAACTTGATTTAGATGGATGGCTTTCATATAGTTTTTATGGTTTTTAAGCCATACAGTGGAGTTAGTGCTCGTCATGGTTTCTTGTAGTTCACAGGTTTATCACACTATAGAACCAGCTTGGTCCAACGTGAATTTACAAAGCTGTGTGATACATCATATGACTTGATCATTTCATCTCTTGAAGACATTTAAGAGTTTCATCATTACTTTTCATCAAATGTAGGAATTTCTGGTTTTGTCACAGAGTTTATCTCTAGAACGAGTTTCTGGGTTTCATTCTGTAGAACCAAATGATTCAATGTAATCATTATCAAGCTATTAGTACTCCCACTTAATTGTTTCAAGAGCGCAATTTTCTCAGGAAAAATCCCATGTCCCGTGATAAACATTTTTCCCGGGTATAGTAGTGGAAGTGTTGTTCGTAACATGATGTTTCTACAATACTTATATTCGGGATCGAGTACATTCTAAATACATCTCCGAAATTATGAAACAACAATTGGATTTCTTATCCATGTCGTATTCTTATAGGGCATTATTTCAACAAACATAAGACGACGCTCTATTTAGTTCGTAAGTGGTTTCTCAAAAGCGTTAAGCAGTATAGTAAATTGGAGTGTGGTTTAAGTTCATCACCGACCTCACCATGTCATGCTGGAATTCATGGTAGAAAACAATTTTAATTCCAATATGTCATATAGGGCTTGGTTATTGATGTCTACGCACGCTTCTATTCTTGTAGACTATGTTGGGCCTCCAAGCGCAGAGGTTTGTAGGACAGCAGCAATTTCCCTCAAGTGGATGACCTAAGGTTTATCGAACTCAGCGAAGTAGAGGTTGAAGATGGTCTCTGTCAAGCAACCCTGCAATTAAGATACAAGAAGTCTCTTGTGTCCCCAACACACCTAATACAACTAGGAGTTGTATAGGTGCACTAGTTCGGCGAAGAGATGGTAAAATATGGGTGATAGGTGTGATAAAACGAAGTAATATAAATCTGTAATAAAAAGTGCAGCAAATAAACAAGTAACAAAAGTGAGTGCAAACGGTGTAACAATGATGGAAACAAGGCCTAGGCTTCATACTTTCACTAGTGGCAACTCCCAACAACATTAACTTAGTCTAATCACATGATATTTCCCATAAAACATGCAATGGAGACGTACTCGGAGGTTATTCCTTTGTGGTTAAGAGAGGACGAGAATTGTGTAGGGCTACAAAAGCACACCTCAAAGTTCGTAGTTCTCAATCTATGGATTTCCCAATGTCACCGCGGCCATCCAAAGAGAGTACCACAATCACCACAACATATCTAAAGGATAGTCAAAGACAAGCACCAAGAGACTCTCAATCTTCAATCCACACACAAAAGAGGAAATCACTCATGAAAATATTCTTCTAACCCATGTCCAATAGACCACTGTCACCATGGTCTCGGAGATTATACTAGATAAGATCAATTGAGTACATCAATCCAATACATAGAGGAAGGGAAAATATCATGGGATCACCCTAGATTAACATAGCCTATGATCATAACAAAGATCACATCATGGGAGAGAGAGAAACCACATAGATCAAGATATAAGCCTTAGCCCCGAGGGTAACTACTCACACATGGACATGGTGAGAGGGAGAGTTGTTGATGGAAAGGTGCAGCCCGGAGGAGATGAAGGAGACGGCGGCGGCGGCGGCGACGGCGGTGGCGGCGCCCACGGCCACGGCCACGGCCCTTGGGGGCAGCGGCCCTTGGGACCTTCTTCTTCCTTGGAGATGATGCTTCTGTGGAGATTGATCTCCCCCTCAAGACGTCTGCCAAGGGGGAGGAATTTTCGTGGTTCCCTTTGACCTAGGTTTCCTGTCTTTATATAGACTCTCGGATTCCCGTCATCCAGATTACGTCTTCTGTATTTCGGGGTTCTGGAAGCGTCCAAACTCCGATTGGGTCGAATTTTATGTCTACATCCACCGGAAAAAAATTCCCTACAACTTTGTAGTTTTAAGATTTTCCGTTTGAGGCCTTCTTCTAGCGTTTCCGAGACGATCTTTAAAACCTGTCTGGTGGGGACAGATTTCGGGAGAGTTAGAGTCCAACTCCTACAAGGCTCCTTTTTGTGATTTTTCCTTTATCCAAGTAATTCCTACACATAAAGTACAAAAACAAGAACTTGTGCACTCTTGCAACCATTAATAGGTTAGTTCCAAAATATGTTATAAAAAGATATGAAAGTGTATCAAAAGCATAGCAATATCACACAAAACATGCATGGAGCAAGTAGAAATTATAGATACGTTTGGGACGTATCAGTTATGCGTCAAGATACTCCGTAGCTATACGGGGTTTCAGGTGACGCTAGTTTATGAACTAACTTCATACACTCGAAGGTGTTTCCTAAATTCTTTAACTCATTTATTTTACGATCAGATCGTCAAATATTTGATCTATGTGTGATGATTATTCTCTTTGTGTTGAAACAGTTTTGAACTTATTCAAAATTTCAGATATTATGTCTTGTCTAAATATCGGTATATCTATACAAGTCATTATCACAAAGTCTTATGTAAAGTACTGTTTATTGGTTCTCCACACATCGTTATGTGTTATTACCAATAGTTCACTAAACAATTTGAACAAATGATTTTGTCTATGAGAAAAAACATTGCATGTGTCAAATGACTCAAAGTCAAGAGATTGAATGACTTCATCAATATAAAGCTTCCGTATGCGCTTTGTTCTAATGCGAATAAGTCATTTATTCTATTACAAGAATGGCATTATCATCACATAACTTAATTTATTTAGCAATCAATAAAATAGACATAACATCAAGATTTCAACTTAAATAATTCACCACGTAGGGTGACATTCAGAGAGTAATAATTTTCGAACAACCATTATTCAAAACATGGATAACACATCCACCGTGTAGACAACACAATACAATATTAATGTTTTACACAACCTCTGAATCAAATAACATTTATTAACTCTAAGATAAATCTTGATAGACGAACGCCGACGACCTTGGGTGACTTGGGCACCACTTCCGACGCGGACTTGCACTTCATTCACTCTTCTCCTTTCGAATTCTGATAATTCGCTGTATCGAGTTGCAAAACAAGTGCAATCGATATGGTATCAAATATACCTATGAAGGTGAAATAATGAAATTGTCTATTAACTTCGTATAACTTATTTATACATACGGTGATTAGACCATTCTTCATATCTCCCAGATACTTCTTACAGTTCCTCTTCCAGTGTCCCTGATTACCGCCATCATATGGTCTGGATCCTTTTGTATAGATGCTTCCGCAGTCTTAAGCATAGAGAACAATTCGTCTATGGTCTTGTCAAGCCCATTAATTTTATTATTCATGATAAAACCGTTGTAACACGGGGGGCGTGACGCAAGGAGAACGTCAGTGCCGAGTGTCATAGGGATCACAAATCCAAGAGCACTTAGCCTTTGTGCGTAACCAACAAGTTTGATCACGTGCTCACTTAATGAGCCACCTTATGCCCTTGCATTTCCACGAATGCTTCATTATCTCGTAATGTTCAGTCCTAGCTTGCTTCAGATACAGAGCGTTCAGTTTTGTCACCATGTCAAAAATGGTGAACTTTCTCAAAACGTTTCTGAAGCTCAGTATCCATGCATGTCAGCATCAAGTATTGTACTGCGGTGTGGTCATCCACTTTAGTGACATAGACGTTCTTATCGTCCTACTATGCATCCTCTATGGGAGTTGCTGGAAGATATGTTATGAGAACATAGTCCTTTTTAAGCAACTTTGAGGACAAACCCAAATTGCGGAACCAGTCCGCATATTCTCCTCTTTTTGCAGCAAGCATTTATTTTTCAAGCATCGGTCCTAAGATAAAAGCATTGTTGTTGCGGGCCATCTCTCTACAACGATATAAACAGATTGATTTAGACATGGTTCAAAATTAATTGCATTAATCTTAACAAGTTTAATCTAATCCTCCCACTAAAACCAATATCTCTCCAAATTGATCTTAGGGTAATCAAGATCCGGATCAATACACCTGCCACCGGTGTAACACTCAGCCATGGAGGTGATCAACCCGGTAGGTCTAACTAAACCAATCATAACCGACTTATGACTCTTGTATTAGTCTTTCGACACTTGTGCTCCGAGCTCAGATTGGATAAGCTAGAACATCAAGACAACCAAGCGCTATTGCTGTGGAGACAACTCAATCCACCCGCCTCTTTGTTACCTTTCCGTTGGTACTCGTGTTACACGACGCACCTCGGGTGGCGTTTATTACAGACGGTTGCACGGTTGGGAGAGCACGAACTTCTTGATATTTTAGGAGAGATCATCCTATTAAAATTACGACTAGTGCGCAATCAAAATAGGCAATGAAAAGGATTAACATCACAGGAAGTTTAATGTATGTGATATGGTATAGCCCTTTTCTTCAAGAAGCTCCAAGCACCATACTTTTATTTCTTCATCTTCTTTTGGCGGAGAGCATCACCTCCACGCACGGCATGTCGTCAAGCATCATGACATATGATCATCATCTTCATGTAGATACTACAACTATTGCTAGCATCTATTCTACTAAAAGAAAATTACATGAAGTTTGGCACGCAGGCCGAATAAATGACAATCATATGGCTCCAGCCATCATGCCGTACCATGACGTGCAAGTCATGCAAATTTAACATGTACAAAGTATAATCATCTCATACAACTTTTATCATGACGAAGACTATACCACATCACATGTTCCTGCAAAAACAAGTTAGACATTCTTCTACTCATTCTTTGCATCTTTTACGTGGCTGCTAGGGTTTGCAAGGCAAAACGTTTTGCTAGCTACGTAACCATGTAAAGCACAATCTTCAAGTTGCTAGATTAACACTAGGGGTGTATGAGCCATGAGACTACAATTTAGTCTCATGACCCATACTGAACAATCGTCAATACGCGTGATCCCCGTGCTAGATCAACAATCTAACACACCCCTTTTGTTACACAATTTCTCCACACCAAAAGCAAGACCCAAATCATCTTCGCGCGACCAGCATACTCAGGAGCAGCATAGAAGGACCCCGAGGGGCAAGATGTTTGTAACAAAATCAAGCAATGCAGGAGGGATCAACTTGTGCAATTAGAGGGGAATCAACTAGAAGATTCAGTTTAGATCTATTATCAAAAAACCGCGCACAATGAAAATTTTGTGCAATGCCCGTTCATCACTTATGAACTCTAGATCGAACCTGCATCTAGCACTAGACTAGCTCATGATACCGCTGTTGGGAATCGGAGTAGAAAACAAAAAAATTCGGCACTACGAAACCAAACCCAAGAACGGATCTAGGAAGATGCAGATGAGAATATCGATCTTGTTACCTTTTGCAACTGTTCAACGGATGCACTCTCCCGCAGCGGAAGATGTTGATGGATAGTTGAAGAAGCGTGAAGATGAACAATCCCACGAAAAGATCTAATCACCGTGGAGTCCCTCGAACAAAGATCGAACGCACGATCTCTCTACGGTTGATCCACACGTACGGTGTGGAAGATCCAGCAGGGCTCCGCCGTCCAGAGCTTGGCGCCTCTGGAGTATAGAGGAGGGAGGAGCAGCCCTTCGGGGCTATGGAGGAGATTGGATCTACAAGAGAAAGAGAGAGGGCTCAGCCCTTCGGCAAAATAGAACAACTTGTGTGTAGAAGGGGTGCCCCCATCTCCTCTATTTATAGTGGGAGGGGAGGGAGGCCACCTTGGAGGAGGGGGCAGCCCTAGGGGGGCGCCCTACGGTTTCCCTCCACCTGGTGGGGCGCCAAGGAAGGGGGTAGGAAGCTTCCTCCCTAGGAGGAAGCTTCCTCCTAGGCGCCTCCCCCTCATGGGCCTCCTTGGTCCAAGTGCTCCCTCCCCACTTGGGCCTTCCAAGTGAGAGGGGGGCCATTGATATTTAATAACTTTTATTAATTCTAAAACAATTCTAGAATTCACAAGAAATAAATATTAAACATATTTAGACGATCCCGGAACTTTTCCGGCCCTTCGGTTTTACCCGGTTTTCTCAAAACTTTTCCCCGGTACTTTACCGGTGCCCCGAAATGTTTCTGGTTTTCTCTCCGATTAAATCTCAATCACTCCGAAACTTTTCCGGTGTGTTATACTCGTGCTCCTATCACTCTACTACTCAACAAATCTTCCACCCTTAAGTGTTTGACCCCATAGGTTCGGTAGAATACGTACATGAACCGGAAACTTATTTTCCCGCGGAACAATAACCGATAACGGAGCCATGGACACCCATAACGGTTCCCGTACGTACACGAATATAAATTCGAGTGAAACACAAGCTTAACATGCCAGTCCTATTTGCTTCACGATACTATACAAAACCTGAGGTGAGATCTTTTAGGTATCCGCATGATTAACCATTAACCATTATACAAAGTCATCCTCCTACTTGTTTTGTTCCATTTTTCTCGTTTAGTATTCCGGTATCCCTTGTGATCAATTCACAGTGTCTGGCCGGACGATGTTGGATTCCGTAATACTGAGAGGGCCCACAGAAGTATCTCTCCATCGTTAGAGGAGAAAATTCCCAACTCGAATCGTTAAGTCCCTTGACACACTTTCGGGTGTGAGTGATCAAAGCCGTTATTTCCACGCTGTTACGGGTGGTGTTGGGACAGTTTCAAAACCCACCCTCCGGTATGAAGTTATGAAACATTCTTATGGTCATGAAGGACACATGCATATTAACTTAGATGATTTTACTTATAACATGGAAACTATGCGATCTCAAAGTAAATCATACAATTGGGTCGGTTCAGCACCCTTGTTCTGGCAACAATGTGCTCCCATGTGTTACCGGCATTTCCAATGCCCTATGAACAGGAAAACATGTCATCCATAACACACAGGTTAGTCCTAGAGGCAGACTAAGAACACTTGGTGTTTATACTCCACACCTGCATATGGGTTTTCCTCCGGAGGCAGTTAACATGCTACTTGGCAAACCTCCGCATAAGCCATTTGCAGTTATAGCACAGGCATATAAACTTTAATAATGAACCTGGAATTATAATAATACAATTTATTATTGCCTCTAGGGCATAATTCCAACAACAACTCCTATAATCCAACTTACAAAGAAAGAGACCTACCTAGCTATGATAAATTGGTAGAAATAGAGAAGGCTACTAAGAATTATATGCACACTCAGTTTGAACAAAACAAAGCCTTCTCTAAGCAATTAGGTGAGCATACTGCCATTCTGCAAAACATTAGTAAACAACTTGAAAGCCTGAACAGTGAGATTTCTAATCTCCAAACTAGACTTACAGCCACTGAAAACCATGTTTCAAATATGTCCCACACCCAATCTACTTTGATAAATCAAATTGCAGCCAAACCAGAAGTTCTCCCTA
The DNA here is from genome assembly GCA_950022295.1 of Bromus sterilis. Taxonomy (NCBI): domain Eukaryota; kingdom Viridiplantae; phylum Streptophyta; class Magnoliopsida; order Poales; family Poaceae; genus Bromus; species Bromus sterilis. Next base: position 121,477,248 of record OX465601.1, on the reverse strand, counting down.
TTGAAGATGATAGAATTAGTAGCATTCCTAAACAACACACAGTCGCCACTATCCAAATTGTTGAGGACACTCAAACTATTAGCACCCAACGCACTCCTAGTCCCATTGGACCAATTAATGGTGATGCTAATACGTCAACCGTAGAAGAAGAGACCCCTATGAACATAGAGGGTTTCAAACAAGTGAGCTTAGATGACACTACTACCACCTTTGATAGTGGTGATATTGATTTTGATAGTTTCACCCTCTCGGAAGTTATTAGCTTACTACACAAAATGTCTAGAGACCCCCACACTAGCAACACTTAATCTTCCCTTCATGGAGCATATCACAAATGCTATCATCAAAGCTAGGGAGGAGAAGCTTAGATTAAAAGCATCCATACCTATGAAGCTAGATGATGGTTGGGATCCGATGATCAAAATTAAATTAAATAACTTCTCTTTCTATGCTTTATGTGACGTTGGAGCTAGTACCTCCGTCATGCCCAAAAGAATGTATGATATGTTTGAAATGAAACCTTTTGATTCTTGTTCTTTTGGTGTTCGTCTTGCCTACTCTTCCGCAAAGAAACCTTTGGGGAAGATCGATGATGTTCTTATCATTGTCAATGACAACTATGTTCCCTTTGATTTTATTATTATGGATATGGAGTGTGAACCTTTATGTCCAATTATTTTGGGACGTCCTTTTCTCCGCACCTTTGGTGCTATCATTGACATGAAAGAGGGGAATATAAAATTTTAATTCCCTCTCAAAAAGGGGATGGAACACTTCACTAGAAATAAAGTAAAGTTACCTTTTGAGTCCGTTACACGGGCTAGCTATTCTCTTTCTCTTGATAAAACTTGATTCTTCTTTTGCCCTATGCCTAGCTTAAAGGCGTAAAAGAAAGCGCTTGTTGGGAGGCAACCCAAGATGCTTTTACTTATGTTTTTAGTGGTCTTGATGATTGTTACTACTGTAGCAACATCATTTTATCTTTATTTTCAAGCTTTGTGTCAAGTTATAGCCTCTTATGATAAGGGAAGCAAAAGTTGTGACATGCTGTCCAGAAAACAGATTTTGTCTTCTTGACGGAGAAAATAGGAACAAATCACCAGTTCATCTTTTTGAGCTGAATTTTTTACACAGCATGATCTATACAATTTTTAAACTTTCGTATGTTCTAAGTTTTTTGATTTGAGTTGCATAAGTGCCCCGAAAAAATTCTCTGCTATCTGCTGTTCTGTTTTTCACAGATTCTGCCACGTTTTGCCTCTCCTTACTTTTACAAACCTTAAGCTTGCTTTTTCTTTGGAAAAACTATTTGGCAATCTTGAGAAAAAGTAGCTCTTCAAGAATATCTTTATATCCAGTGGGGAAATTTTATTTTATTAAGGGTACTAACCTCTCTAATCAGCTTATGATGAGTTATATATGAAGAGAGTTTTCAAGTGTGCGATGGAAGATGATGAAAGAAGATCCCAGAGTGTCAAGCGCTCAAGCTTGGAGATGCCCCGATGCATCCCCAATAAATATTCAAGGTGACTCAAGCATCTAAGCTTGGGGATGCCCCCGTGCATCCCCTTCTCCATCAACAATCATCAGTTCGTCCTTTGTCTCACTATATTTTTATCACTTAATGCGTTATGCCCTATGCTTGGAGCGTCTCACTCTTAGGTTTAATTTTTAGTTTTCTTTAGCTTTTCTTGTTGTTCCTAACAAGTTAGACCCCATCTTACTTTGTGTGGGAGAGAAACACGCTCCATGTCAAAACCCCAACTAGTGTAAGTGCTAGGATTTGAGTGTCCCTTTGCATCATGAAAAATCCAAAAAGAAATTCAAAAATAGGGAAAAGAAAAGCCCTAAATATTTTTAATTAAATGGCCAGACAAAAATTTCTTCCAAAAAATTCCTCTGGTATTTTTTAAAAGTCTTATAAATATGCATGATCACATATAAAGTGAAGTGGGTCCCACTGCATGCACCAAGATTTTTTAAAAATTACAAGTAGGGCTTGGAAATTAAATAATACCCCTATTTGAGTTGAAATTCAAATTATTTGAATTTCAAAAATCTCCAAAACTTGTGTGTGGCTAACTATATTTTTTATAAGGCCATATAAAAGTTTTGGGCATTTAACAAAATGCTTTGCTATTTTTTTCCAGAGAAAAACACAAGCCAGAAAAAGAAAACAGAAAAAAAAACACAGAGAAAAAGAAAAAGGAAAGCTAGCCCACCCCTACAGGCCTCGGGCCCAACTAACCCCCTCCGGCCCAGCCCACCAGCCCCCCCCCCCGTTGTCGTCTTCCTCAGAGCGTCGAAGCAGCTCGGTGGCGCGCTCACCGCCGTGCACGCCACCGAGGCCACTCCAGAAGCCCCCCTTGCCCCTCGTCTCGCCACGGAGACGCCCAGACCCTCCTCTCACCTTCCCCTCCACTCGCGGTCCCTCCCCACGCCTCTTCTTCGTCTCTCCCGCGTGCGCCCGAGAGCACCACGGAGCACGCCGACGAGCCCACACGGCCAACGGCGACGAGAAGCGCCACCGACATGTCCAACAGGTCGAACGCCGTCGTCTTCGTCTCCCCGTCCAGTGAATCGAGCCCGGAGGCCCTAGAGGAGACACACCCTTCATCGAGTTGCCGCCGGCCAAGCACAACTCCGACGAGGAATCCCGTCACCGCCGCGCCCTCCCAGATCCCGCCGTCTACACCCTCGCACTCCTGGTGAGCAGCGCCGCACCTTGCACCTCTCCGTTTACCTCCCCGCGCCCTAGACGTCGTTGTCACAGATGCAGTGGCTCCGGCCGCCGCGTTCTTCAACTCCGGCAAGACTACAGCCATTCCCTGCCTGCCCTGAGCGCATGGCTTGATGCGGGCGAGCACGGGGCACATGCCCGTGCTAATCCCTTTCCCTACCGTGCCCGAAAACGAGTTCCGGCGAGGCGCCGCCGTAGTCGTGGTCACCGGCGGTTAGCCGCCGGCCGGTTAGGCTTAATCCCCCCTTAATCCCCCCCCCCTCACAGTGGCTGACAAGTGGGCCCTAGACCCCCCCTAAACCCCGCTGTTAATTAAACTAACAGGGAATTAACCCACTGAAGCTGACACCCCGGCCCCACTGGTCAGCCCCCTGCTGATGTCATGCTTGCATCAGCATGATGCAATAAATCAAATTCCAGAAAATTAGAAATGAATTTAAGAATTGCAGAAAATCCAGAAAAATAGCCAAACTTCAATAAATCATAGAAAATTCATATGAACTCCAAATTGGACAAATAATATATGAAAATTTATCAGAAAAATGCAAGGATTATGAATATGCAATTTGTTTTCATGTTTGACCATTTTAAAATGGGTGAACAGTAGCAAACATGCATATGGCATAATTTGAAATTGAATTTGGAGTTTGAATTTGCAAATCCTTTGCAATACACTTCAATTAAATTGAATTGACAACAAACCAGTACCATTCACAACATGGAACCACTTATCATGTGCTTGTGCATTTTTAATTCCGAAGTTGTCCCCCCTTGTTGATGATAGCCTCCGACGACAGACGTTCCGAGATGGTGATCACCCCCGAAGGAGAAGACCACCTTTAAGACCCGTGTTTCGTCAGCAAGGCAAGAAAACCCCATTGATCATGTCTATAAAATCCCAATTCCCTCTCAGTCTCGCTTATGCATGTTTAGGAGATCACCTTGTATCGATTCTACCGCATAGTTGAACCCATATCCGATGCATGACCTATCATCTTGTCACAGTAGTAAGCAAACCACAATCCTAGCTGACATAGGAGTTGATTGATACCATGTGGCCCCTGCAACTGTTACCGCTTATTGCATGCTTAGTGGTACAATGAGGTTGCTTTTGATGTGAGTCGGGATGATTGTGAACATGGTGTTGATGAAAGTGAAACTGTGTTGGTGAATCCACCCTAATACAAGGTGAACGATGAGGGGCTGTGTAGGAGTACACGGTGGGTTGTCTCGTTGAACACCACCTTAAGCCCGAGTTCTTGTATGGTAATCCGAGACAAAGAGTACAACCACACATTAGGCTCACTGACCTATCTCGACCTAGTAACTCACCCCGATCCAAATCCAGGAGTCAGAACTAGTTCGGGATTTCCATTCGGCATATGCATAGAAAGATAAAGGAAATGAAATGTGGCATTCATGGTAGGGCTTGTAGAACATGGCTTGCCAAGCGGAGAACCATCCGTCGAGGTGGGCTTGTCAGTCGTGCCTACATGGTTTGAGTCCTGGCTGGAAGCTCGGCCGGAACTCCAGTTGGGTTTGGAACTCAGACAGTTGACTCCTTGGACTAGAACGGAGCTGTGGGCGAAGTGTTGTGGTGAACATCCTCGCTGTCACCTCTTGAACGGCGGCGAGACTTGGCGGTAACCGATGGTCATGTGTGTGTAGCGGTACACCCCTGCAGGGTTAACAAAACTATTCGAATAGCCGCATCCGCGGTCATGGACTACTTGGAAAACTGTGCTTGATCATTAGACAACTTGAATAGATACTTCAAAAACTCGCAAGATAAGCGTGAGTGCTATGGTGTGCTTCCTCGTGGGGAACTCAAGGAAGTAACCATAGTGGTGTATTGGTTGGAGACTTGGTAGTGGACTCGTGTACGCTTCTTACCTCAAGTCTGGTACTCGTAGTTCAGGACTAGCCAAGTCAAAGTTGGCACTTCTGCATTGATGAAACCCCACCTCCCTTTACCTTGAAACTTGAGCATGAGTAGTGTAGTTCTGATGTAAGTCTTGCTGAGTACGATTTTATACTCACGTTTTCTTATTCTATGTTTTAGATGAGAACCCGGACCCCCGATGGAGTCACCGACCTGAAGCTCGACGTTGACTAAGTTAGTATAGTCCCAGACAGCAGTCTGGTCCCTCGTGGAAGGGCATGTTTGTTGTACAAGGTTTCTCTAAGACATTTGTTAAACTTGTCTGTACTCAGACCTAATTTTCTTCCGTTGTATGATGTAATGTTGATCACAGACATGTGATCTTTGTATGCTCTATGTGTAAGTCAATAAAGATACACTTTGTAGAGTTATGTGATGATACCTGCTGTTCATACTAGGCATGTGTGCGGCGTGTATGTTTATAACATGCATGTCTGAGTATGGGTTTTCGAGACCTTAGTTGTGATCTGGCTGGCGGTCTTTTATACACCAAGTGGCCCTTAGATGTGCGCAGCTTGGGGCATCGTGATGCGATCGCCCGTGACTCTGTCACGTGCACACTTTGTTGTATGATCGAGCCCGCCCTAGACCCCGACTAAGTGATCGGGATGGAGTAAGTCTATGTAAGAGTTAGGATTCAATCGATAACATGGTTGAGGCGACTTGTCTATGAATATGGGATTCACCACCCATAAGCATTTAGACTCGTGAGCGGACGATGAGGACCCATCTCAGTTGATCATCCGGCCTGAATGGGATGCCCCTCACGTTCGATGCTTTCCGAGAGTGTCCTGTGCTTGGCCTTGTCTGCTTAGACAAGTGGGTACGGCTCTCGGCTCTCCATGTGATTGCATCGTGACTGGAATTACATACGCCTATTTCGGGTCCCGACAGACTTGGTATCAGAGCAGGACTGTCTGTAGGCTTATCAAACTCTTGGTCGAAGTCGAGTCTAGCATTCTATAGTTATATAGTTACTTGGGTATAAAGGGAACAACGTAAGGCTTCTTTTTTCTCCTTACCCTCATGGATCTGAGTTCTGAGTCACCCTTATCTTTTCTACGGGATGATAGGACTAGGCTCATCTATGTCTTACTAGAACATCTCGTTCATTGCTTCCTTGTACCCGTAGGACATTTTGGTTGTCCAGAGTCTTCGTGGCTTCGAGTTCCTTGAAGAAGTTTTGTCCCATCTTCTCGAGGTTTTCTTGTTTTCCATCCCGGTGTAGCCGTTATGCTGCCCGATTTGTTCCGTCTTTCTTGGAATCTTTGCCTTTGCATTACAATCTTTTCCTCCTAGTCATGTCCTCTAACTTTGATTCCATCGTAAAACCTGTTCTGATTGTTGATTTATCTCACAGGATGTCAGGTGGAACTCGTAGTGCTGTTCTTCGAAATCGAGACCGTGATCGGAATCGAAATGATGATGAACCTCCACCACCGCCTTCTGCGGCAGAAATCATGATGGAAGCCGAGCGGAATCGACGTGATCAAACACGCCTTTTGGAGCTCATCGAGCAGAATACCGCTCGTCGGCGCACTGTGGTTGTCAGCATTCAGGATTTCATCCTCCTCAAGCTACCGGTATTTCGATGTTCCTCCGAGCCCCTTGAAGCTGATGATTGGCTCCGTTCCATCGAGCGTAAGCTTGAGACGGCGCATGTTGCTCCCAATGATCGTGTGATGTTTGCGGTATACTTCTTGGAAGGTGCTGCTGGTGAATGGTGGGAGAACTATGTTGCAATGCAACCTGATGGTCACGTAGTGACTTGGCAGCAATTCCGTGATGCCTTCCGAGGGTACCACATTCTGGATGAGATGATGGAAAGAAAGAAGGAAGAGTTTTGCAATCTTACTCAGGGAGATAGGTCCATCCATGAGTATATGACTGAGTTCAACCATCTTGCTCGTTATGCCCAAGAGGAGATATCCATTGATGCCAGGAAGCAAGCAAGGTTCCGCAAGGGACTTAACCCTGTTATTCGTCATGATCTCAATCTTCATGAGTTTGTCAACTTTGAGGATTTAGTCAATAGGTCCTTCAGAGCTGAGTATGGAAATGAGGTGTTCGAAGAGTCTCGTAAGCATGCTCGTGAGTTTGCTCCATCTTCTAGTTCAGCCCCTCAGAAACGCCGGATTTGGATTCCAACTAGTGCCATTCCTTCACACCTTTTTGTAAGGCCATCCTGCATGGTGCCTCAACCTCCTCCACCAAATACGAATCCTAACCACTATGGTAGTGAGCCATCCATCATTTCTCCACCCCCTGACACCAGAGTTTGCTACAAGTGTGGTCCTCTTAGCCACATCGCACGAAAATGTTCCTTGACGGTGAAAGTTGATCCTCGTCCAAGACATGATGCCACCCCACCCAAGTCTTCCAAAGCTAAGTCTTCACAGAAATCCACCTCCAGCTCCTTGCAATCAAAGTCTTTAGCCACTGTTGCTGGTTGTGTGAACCAAATATCAGTTGAGGAAGCTATTGATACTTCTGACGTCATTCTTCGCACGCTCCCAGTCAATTGTGTTCCCGCCTCCGTTCGTTTTGATCCGGGAGCTTCTAATTCATTCATGTTGGAGAGTTATGCACTTCGTCATGAGTTCGCCTTTGAAGAAATGTTTTCTCCAATGATCATTCAAACTCCTGGTTCAAAGTGGCAAACTAATAGAGTAAGCCATGGTAATCAAATTGCAATTGAGGGTTTAGTATTCCTTGCTTCTCTTATAGCCTTCAAGTCTTCAGACATTGATGTCATCCTAGGAATGGATTGGTTATCAAGACAACATGCTTTTCTTGATTGTAAAGCCAAGTCAGTTAAACTTACCGGTCCTTCAGGCCAGACCATTGACTACACATCACCCAATTCTAGAACCCAGATGCATACTTTGAATGTGCTTCCCCTTCCAGACCTTGAAGATATTCCGGTGGTTCGTGACTTCCCGGATGTCTTTCCTGAAGAACTGCCAGGAATGCCTCCTGACAGATGTGTAGAATTCATTGTAGATCTTGCCCCAGGAACCGCCCCAATTTCTAGACGCCCATACAAAATGGCCCCACGTGAGTTAGCTGAGCTAAAAATCCAACTTGAAGCTTTGTTGGCAAAAGGCTTCATCCGCCCTAGCTCATCGCCATGGGATTGCCCCATTCTGTTCGTAACGAAGAAAGATGGAACAGAAAGGATGTGCGTAGACTATCGCCCGCTAAATCTAGCGACGATAAAGAACAAGTACCCCCTGCCCAGGATCAATGATCTTTATGATCAACTTGCAGGATCCTCTGTCTTCTCCAAGATGGATTTGAGATTAGGCTATCATCAAATCAAGATGCGAAAGGAGGACATTCCTAAGACAGATTTCACTACTCGTTATGGTCTTTACGAGTTCACCGTCATGTCCTTCGGTCTAACCAATGCCCCGCCACTTTTTCACGCATGATGAACTCGATCTTCATGGAGTATTTGGACAAGTTCGTCGTGGTTTACCTCGATGACATCCTTATATACTCGAAGAACGAAGAAGAACATGCCGAGCATCTTAGGCTGGTATTGATGAAACTTAGAGAGCATCGCCTATATGCTAAATTCTCCAAGTGTGAATTTTGGCTATCAGAAGTGACCTATTTAGGCCACATGATTTCTGCAAAAGGCATTGCTGTCAATCCCGAGAGAGTTCAGGCCGTCCTTGACTGGACTCCACCTGAATCGGTTAAGCAAGTTAGGAGTTTTCTTGGCCTAGCAAGCTATTGTCGCCGCTTCGTTGAGAACTTCTCCAAAGTGGCAAAGCCCCTAACTGAACTCCTCAAGAAAGATAAGAAATTCCAATGGACCCCCAAGTGCGAGGAAAGCTTTCAAGAGCTTAAAAGAAGATTGACTTCTGCACCCGTACTTGCGCCTCCAGACACCAAAAATGATTTCGAGATCTTTTGTGATGCTTCACGGCAAGGGTTAGGATGCATACTTATGCAAGATAGACATGTGGTAGCTTATGCTTCACACCAGTTGCGTCCACATGAAGAGAACTATCCTACCCATGATCTTGAACTCGCTGCCATAGTTCATGCCCTGACCACTTGGCGACATTACCTCCTTGGTAATCGTTGTGAGATCTATTCCGACCACCAAAGCCTCAAATATATATTCACCCAGCCAGATCTTAATATCAGGCAAAGACGCTGGATAGAGTTGATAAAAGATTATGACTTAGGAATTTCTTACACCCCAGGCAAGGTCAATGTCATGGCTGATCCACTAAGTCGTAAGTCGTATTGTAACAACCTCATGTTACAACAGTATCAACCACTTCTTCATGAGGAATTTCGAAAGCTCAATCTCGAGGTTGTTCCTTGTGGATCTCTTTTCAACTTGGTGGCGAAACCATCCCTTGAGGATCAAATCATAGTTGCCCAAAGACGTGCACGAGGTGTACGCCGGATCAAGGAGAACATTTCTAGCGGAGTTGCTAAATGTTTCTCCACAGATAGCAAAGGAACGGTATTCTTTGAAAATTGTTTTGTAGTACCTAATAATAAGGATCTACGGCAACTCATCCTCAAAGAAGCCCATGACACAACCCTCTCGATTCATCCCGGTAGCACAAAAATGTACCGAGATCTACGCCAGAGATTTTGGTGGACCAGGATGAAGAGGGACATTGCTCGATATGTTGCCGAATGTGATGTTTGTCGTCGCATTAAGGCCGAAAACCAAAGACCTGCTGGTACACTTCAACCTTTGCCTATTCCCGAGTGGAAATGGGACAAAGTCGGTATGGACTTCATCACCGGCTTTCCAAAAACCCAGAAAGGAAATGATGCCATCTTCGTTGTCATAGATAGGCTTTCCAAAGTTGCTCACTTCCTTCCCGTTCGCAAGTCTATAACTGCTAGTCAGTTGGCAGACTTGTACGTCTCTAGAATTGTGTCTTTTCACGGTGTTCCTTTGGTAATCAATTCTGATCGAGGTAGCATTTTCACCTCTAGATCCTGGGGAAGCTTTCATAATGCTATGGGAACTCATCGATCCTTTAGTACAGCTTTCCATCCTCAGTCTAGCGGTCAAGTTGAAAGGGTTAATCAAATCTTGGAAAACATGCTCAGAGCTTGTGTTATCTCTTTCGAAAAGAATTGGGAGAAAACTCTTCCATTCGCCGAATTTGCTTATAACAACAGTTTCCAATCTAGTCTGAACATGGCTCCTTTTGAACTCGTCTATGGACGACGATGTCGAACACCCTTGAACTGGTCAGAAACCGGTGAAAGACAATTCTTTGGACCGGATATGATCAAGGAAGCAGAAGAGCAAGTTCGCATTGTTCGTGATCGATTGAAAGTCGCTCAGTCTCGTCAGAAAAGCTACTATGATCGTCATCATAGGCAAGAAAGCTACAATCTGGATGAGAAGGCTTACCTTCGGGTTACTCCTCTGAAGGGAACCCAAACATTCGGTATCAAAGGCAAGTTGGCCCCATGTTACATTGGACCTTTCCGCATTCTGGCTAAACATGGAGAAGTTGCCTACCAACTTGAACTACCCCCGCACCTTTCCCGAGTACATGATGTATTCCATGTGTCACAACTCAGGCGTTGCTTCAAGGACCCCATCCGCGAAGTCGACCATGAAACATTTGATCTCCAAGATGACCTTTCTTATCGAGAGTACCCTGTTCGTATTCATGATTCCACAGAGCGTGTCACTCGTCGTCAGAAGATCAGGTTTCTGAAAGTGCAATGGTCACATCACTCCGAGAAAGAAGCAACGGGGGAAAGAGAAGACCGCCTCCGTGCCGAGTACCCCTCCTTCCTCCCGACGACTTCTGAATCTCGGGACGAGACTCTTTTGAGTGGGGGCGAGTTGTCAGAACCCCAACTAGGGTAAGTGCTAGGATTTGAGTGTCCCTTTGCATCATGAACAATCCAAAAAGAAATTCAAAAATGGGGAAAAGAAAAGCCCTAAAGATTTTTAATTAAATGGCCAGACAAAAATTTCTTCCAAAAAATTCCTCTGGTATTTTTGAAAAGTCTTATAAATATGCATGATCACATATAAAGTGAAGTGGGTCCCACTGCATGCACCAAGATTTTTCAAATATTCCAAGTAGGGCTTGGAAATTAAATAATACCCCTATTTGAGTTGAAATTCAAATTATTTGAATTTCAAAAATCTCCAAAACTTGTGTGTGGCTAACTATATTTTTTATAAGGCCATATAAAAGTTTTGGGCATTTAACAAAATGCTTTGCTATTTTTTTCCAGAGCAAAACACAAGCCAGAAAAAGAAAACAAAAACAAAAACACAGAGAAAAAGAAAAAGGAAAGCTAGCCCACCCCTACAGGTCTGGGGCCGAACTAACCCCCTCCGGCCCAGCCCACCAGCCCCCCCGTTGTCGTCTTCCTCAGAGCGTCGAAGCAGCTCGGTGGCGCGCTCACCGCCGTGCATGCCACCGAGGCCACTCCAGAAGCCCCCCTTGCCCCTCGCCTCGCCACGGAGACGCCCAGACCCTCCTCTCACCTTCCCCTCCACTCGCGGTCCCTCCCCACGCCTCTTCTTCCTCTCTCCCGCGTGCGCCCGAGAGCACCACGGAGCACGCCGACGAGAAGCGCCACCGCCGTGTCCAACAGGTCGACCGCCGTCGTCTTCGTCTCCCCGTGCAGTGAATCGAGCCTGGAGGCCCTAGAGGAGACGCCCACTTCATTGAGCTGCCGCCGGCCAAGCACAACTCCGACGAGGAATCCCGTCGCCGTCGCGCCCTCCCAGATCCCGCCGTCCACACCCCCGCACTCCTGGTGAGCTGCGCCGCATCTTGCACCTCTTCGTTTACCTCCCCGCGCCCTAGACGTCGTTGTCACGCATGCAGTGGCTCCGGCCGCCGCGTTCTTCAACTCCGGCAAGACTACAGCCACTCCCAGCCTTCCCTGAGCGCATGGCTTGATGCGGGCGAGCACGGGGCACATGCCCGTGCTAATCCCGTGCCCTACCGTGCCCGAAAACGAGTTCCGGCGAGGCGCCGCCGTGGCCGTGGTCACCGGCGGTTAGCCGCCGGCCGGTTAGGCTTAATCCCCCCTTAATCGCCCCCCCCCCCCCCGTCACAGTGGCTGACAAGTGGGCCCTAGACCCCCCCGAAACCCCTCTGTTAATTAAACTAACAGGGAATTAACCCACTAAGCCTGACACCCCGGCCCCACTGGTCAGCCCCCTGCTGATGTCATGCTTGCATCAGCATGATGCAATAAATCAAATTCCAGAAAATTAGAAATGAATTTAAGAATTACAGAAAATCCAGAAAAATAGCCAAACTTCAATAAATCATAGAAAATTCATATGGACTCCAAATTTGACAAATAATATATGAAAAATTATTAGAAAAATGCAAGGATTATGAATATTCAATTTTTTTTCATGTTTGACCATTTTAAAATGGGTAAACAGTAGCAAACATGCATATGGCATAATTTGAAATTGAATTTGGAGTTTGAATTTGCAAATCCTTTGCAATACACTTCAATTAAATTGAATTGACAACAAACCAGTACCATTCACAACATGGAACCACTTATCATGTGCTTGTGCATTTTTACTTCCGAAGTTTTCCCCCCTTGTTGATGATTGCCTCCGATGACAGGCGTTCCGAGACGGTGATCACCCCCGAAGGAGAAGACCACCTTTAAGACCCGTGTTTCGTCAGCAAGGCAAGAAAACCCAATTGATCATGTCTATAAAATCCCAATTCCCTCTCAGTCTCGCTTATGCATGTTTAGGAGATCACCTTGTATCGATTCTAACGCATAGTTGAACCCATATCCGATGCATGACCTATCATCTTGTCACAGTAGTAAGCAAACCACAATCCTAGCTGACATAGGAGTTGATTGATACCATGTGGACCCCGCAACTGTTACCGCTTATTGCATGCTTAGTGGTACAATGAGGTTGCTTTTGATGTGAGTCGGGATGATGGTGAACATGGTGTTGATGAAAGTGAAACTGCGTTGGTGAATCCACCCTAATACAAGGTGAACGATGAGAGGCTGTGTAGGAGTACACAGTGGGTTGTCTCGTTGAACACCGCCTTAAGCCCGAGTTGATTGATATCATGTGGCCCCTGCAACTGTTACCGCTTATTGTTGTAACGCCCCGGTCACACACCGGTTCCCTGCGTACACCTGGCGGGATCTAGACTATCCCCACATACCAACACTAGTCTTTCCTGCGCACTTTGTCCTCACTCATGCGCACCCGGGAACAACTTCCCGGTCGGTCACCCATCCTCAAATCGCTCCAAGCCAAGCACGCTTAACTTTGGAGTTCTTTGGATCTAGGCTCCCGAAAAAGAAGGTGCACCTTGTTGATATGAGTAGTCTTTCATTCCTACTAAGTCAGGATGTCACTTACACCCACTCAAAGGAACCGACGTCCTTGTCGGCCCACAGGAACGTTCCCTCTTGGCACACGTTTGTGCGTCCAGTACCGACACACGGCTCACCCATGTTCGCGCACTGACCCGCACACACCCGTATAACCGCGAGGGTCGGCTTTGATACCATTTGTAACTCCCCGGTGACACACTGGTTCCCGGCGTATACCTGGCGGGATCTAGACTATCCCCACAGACCAACACTAGTCTTTCCTGCGCACTTTGTCCTCACTCATGCGCACCCGGGAACAACTTCCCGGTCGGTCACCCATCCTCAAATCGCTCCAAGCCAAGCATGCTTAACTTTGGAGTTCTTTGGATCTGGGCTCCCGAAAAAGAAGGTGCATCTTGTTGATATGAGTAGTCTTTCATTCCTACTAATTCAGGATGTCACAATTTCATGCTTAGTCGTACAATGAGGTTGCTTTTGATGTGAGTCGGGATGATGGTGAACATGGTGTTGATGAAAGTGAAACTGTGTTGGTGAATCCACCCTAATACAAGGTGAACGATGAGAGGCTGTGAAGGAGTACACAGTGGGTTGTCTCGTTGAACACCGCCTTAATCCCGAGTTCTTGTATGGTAATCCGAGACAAAGAGTACAACCACACATTGGGATCATTGACCCCTCTCGACCGAGTAACTCACCCCGATCCAAGTCCAGGAGTCACAACTAGTTCGGGATTTCCATTCGGCATATGCATAGAAAGATAAAGGAAATAAAATGTGGCATTCATGGTAGGGCTTGTAGAACATGGCTTGCCAAGCGGAGAACCATCCGTCGAGGTGGGCTTGTCCGTCGTGCCTACATGGTTTGAGTCCTGGCTGGAAGCTCGGCCGGAACTACAGTTGGGTTTGGAACTCAGACAGTTGACTCCTTGGACTAGAACAGAGCTGTGGGCGAAGTGTTGTGGTGAACATCCTCGCTGTCACCTCTTGAACGGTGGAGAGACTTGGCGGTAACCGATGGTCATGTGTGTGTAGCGGTACACCCCTGCAGGGTTAACAAAACTATTCGAATAGCCGCATCCGCGGTCATGGACTACTTGGAAAACTGTGCTTGATCATTAGACAACTTGAATAGATACTTCAAAAACTCGCAAGATAAGCGTGAGTGCTATGGTGTGCTTCCTCGTGGGGAACTCAAGGAAGTAACCATAGTGGTGTATTGGTTGGAGACTTGGTAGTGGACTCGTGTACGCTTCTTACCTCAAGTCTGGTACTCGTAGTTCAGGACTAGCCAAGTCAAAGCTGGCACTTCCGCATTGATGAAACCCCACCTCCCTTTACCTTGAAACTTGAGCATGAGTAGTGTAGTTCTGATGTAAGTCTTGCTGAGTACGATTTTGTACTCACATTTGCTTATTCTATGTTTTAGATGAGAACCCGGACCCCCGATGGAGTCACTGACCTGAAGCTCGACGTTGACTAAGTTAGTATAGTCCCAGACAGCAGTCTGGTCCCTCACGGAAGGGCATGTTTGTTGTACAAGGCTTCTCTAAGCCATTTGTTAAACTTGTCTGTACTCAGACCTAATTTTCTTCCGTTGTATGATGTAATGTTGATCACAGACATGTGATCTTTGTATGCTCTATGTGTAAGTCAATAAAGATACACTTTGTAGAGTTATGTGATGATACCTGTTGTTCATACTAGGCATGTGTGCTGCGTGTATGTTTATAACATGCATGTCTGAGTATGGGTTTTCGAGACCTTAGTTGTGATTTGGCTGGCGGTCTTTTATACACCAAGTGGCCCTTAGATGTGCGCAGCTTGGGGCATCGTGATGCGATCGCCCGTGACTCTGTCACGTGCACACTTTGTTGTATGATCGAGCCCGACCTAGACCCCGACTAAGTGATCGGGATGGAGTAAGTCTATGTAAGAGTTAGGATTCAATCGATAACATGGTTGAGGCGACTTGTCTATGAATATGGGATTCACCACCCATAAGCATTTAGACTCGTGAGCGGACGATGAGGACCCATCTCAGTTGATCATCCGGCCTGAATGGGATGCCCCTCACTTCGATGCTTTCCGAGAGTGTTTTGTGCTTGGCCTTGTCTGCTTAGACAAGTGGATACTGCTCTCGGCTCTCCATGTGATTGCATCGTGACTGGAATTACATATGCCTATTCCGGGTCCCAACACTCCACTTCAATCTAGAACACATCATAGGATTTTTCATGCTTATCTTTTTGATGTTGTGTGTTCTTTATCTTTTCGTAGCTACTGTCATGTTTAGTTTTAGTCTTAGTTTGTCTTTATCAAGAGCCTTTGATTTTGTTTAGTTTCTTGCTGGAACTTTCTTTATTTTTCATGTTTATCTTGTTAAGAGAGTTGATTTTTGCACTGAGTTGTGTCTTGTCTTGCAAGTAGGTAATTGAGGTTGCTATTTAATTTTAGTAGTAACTTGCAATAGTTTTGAGGTATTGATGTGAGTGATGTTTGAACTTTTTGTGTCAAGAGCTCTAGCCTATAAGTGATAGGTGTCATATTTTGGGCAATCCGTGTTTATTTTCAAAACCTAAAAAACTAGTTGAGAACTCTAGCTACTAGATGGATCGCTAATCATTGGAGGGATCGTATATTAGAGTACCGATAATAAGTGCATGAGTTCTTCGGACTAATGTAAGTATTGAAAGTTGACACTTCCACCTCCTCATATTTTCTAGCCTCTCCAGTGTCGTGCATTGCCTTCTTCTCACTCTAAGAGTTGGCGTCCACCTTCGCCGGTACATTCAAACCCTTGATATGATACGCTCTATCATCATAAACCTCCTTATATCCTTCCTCAAAACAGCCACCATAGCCTTTCCGAGATACATTGCCATGCAACATCCACCTCTTCATGACTTGATCTTCATGTCATACATGTTCCTGCTACACTGGCAGAGGCATAGAGCTATGTGGGGACCTTCACACTATAGAACTTGGCTTGCATATGCCAAGGATGAGCCTCCACAAATGAGCTCTAGGTCTTCATGAGAGAGCAAGTTAGATGCACCCCCACTAGTTCCATTGGAAATATTTCTTAGCTCATATGTGCATCCGTTGCATGGAAATCCCTACTCCTGACATCATATCTATCATTTAGCCTTCTCGCCTATGATTGCCTTCATTGATGTGAGCCTTTCTCACCTCTTTTTCTTCCTCCTCCACAATATTTCTCTCTTTGCCATCCTAAGTGTCAACTCTCGTGCTTATGCTCATCCATTGCATGAGTGCTCAAAATAACGAAAAGGAGTGGATCTGTCGTCGATATGTAACGGCAGATGCCATGGGGATGGCTAAAGAGGGGGACAGGCCGAGGTTGATGTCGCTGGTGCCGGAGGCGAGATTGGGAACACTGCGATGTACCCAGGTTCAGGGCTCTCCGTAGAGATAAAACCCTACTCCTGGATGTCTGCACTATATGATGAATATCTAATACAGGGTTGCTCCTTGAGTTGTATCTGTTAACTACTCTGCTCCTGGCCGAGCTGATCTGTTACTGCTAGCTAAGCTACTGCTAACCTGCTACTCTTGGCTAAGCTACTTCTACTCTACTACTCTTTCTCCTTCTCTTCTCCTCCTAGCCGTGAGTGAGGGAGAGAGGTGTGTGTGTAGGGGGGAATGAGAGGGAGGGAGCGAGAGCTCCCCTGGCTTGGCCTCTTGGTGCCTTTATATAGGAGGCCCAAGGGGACAAGGGGACAAGAAGGTACAAGTGGTTGGGAGACAAGGAGACAAGGGGGACATGGGGAAAATGTGGATGTGATGTAATGTGACATCTCACACCTTTACACTATTCACGACGTGGCTAAAGGAGTCATGGCTTGTCTTGTCAGTTGATGCTCCTGTTGACTTCCGGGCAGCCAAACTGCGGGCAATCGGCAGCCATTGGGCGAGCAGTCGGTCGGGTGCGCAGCGCAGTCGGCAGGCGCCGAGCTCGACTGAGGGCGCAATCAGCGCCCGATGTCTTGAAAACTATTTCGCCTTCTTGACCCTACCGAGGGTTATTCCCCCGACAGTAACCTCCGAGCCACCGGGTGACTCGGAGATTCATCCGGGGGCTTCTTCCTTGTCGGTGCAGATGGATGATGATTGCCCTTGGGGCAGCTTACTTCCGGTGGGGGCGCGTCAGCGCACCCACTGGGTGTAGCCTCCGAGATTCGGGCCGATTGCATGCAGTTGGCTCAGATCTTCTCTTGCTTCTTTCCGGTGGGGGCGCATCAGCGCACCCACTGGATGTAGCCTCCGAGATTCGGGCCGACTGCGTGCAGTCGGCTCGGATCTTCTCTTGCTTTTGTTGCAGTCGATGGTGTCTAGGGTCTCATCAGTTTTCCCCCGGAAACGATCATGCATAAGATAGAGTTAGTCAGTACAAACATATCAAATCTTCACTATTTTTTTGAAGTATATATTGTGCAGCGGGAGGCCGACTCGGCTTAGCTCAAGCCCTTCAGACATTTTTCTGTTCATTCCACCCGTTGGCTTTTTCTCTCGCCAGCATTACAGCCGACATGTGGTCTGCATCTGGATCGAAGAGTGGGCCGCGAGATAGAGTATACAGTACTTAGGCCCTGTTTGTTTAGGCTGCGGCTGAATGAGAAGCGGCTGGAGCTGGTAGAAGCTGAGAAGCGGCTGGAGCTGGTAGAAGCTGAGAAGACCAAAAATCCTGCTTGATAACTGTTTTGAAGATGGCTGGTGATCCTATAGCTACTGGTGAAAGTCTAAAATTACCCTGTATGCTGAAGATGTTATTTAAACGTTGATTTATCTCAATATGTTGTATATTGACGGAGATCCCATGTTTATCACCAATTTTTGTAAAAAATCAAAACCATAATTAGGAAAATTCCATTAATATATATTGACATTTTACTAATAATAAGGACCACAAAATACAAGAGTTTTCCCATATTACAATTAAGTTAGCACCAAAATACAAGCTAAGTATTTGCGCACAAACTAGTCATCCTCCTCGTCATCATCATGTCCCACCATCAAAGCGTCTGCAATCTTTTCACGAATGTCATTCATGTTGGTCTTCTCAACTCCCAACAGAAAGCCATGAAGTGGTGTAGGCGGCTCAGGTTGTATGTTCCCCTGCATATATTTCTCATCTTGGTCACACAAGTAAAACTCCTTGTCATGGAGATTACTCTCTCTTATCCAATTATGGAGCGCCATACATGCAACTATTATGCGGGTTTGTTTCTCTACTGGGTAACTTGTGACATGTTGTAGAAGACGCCATTTCACTTCAAGACACCAAAGGAGCGCTCAATGACATTGCGAAGTGAAGAATGAGCATGGTTAAAAATCTCTTTTTTCCACTTGGTTGACGACTTTGTCGAAACTCCGGTAGATGGTATTTTGTTCCCTTGAACGGAGCTAGATATCCAGTCTCATTAGGATAACCCGAATCAACAAGATAATATTTTCCTAAAAATTACAATTGTTAGTGCAAGGATATGGAAACAAAATAATATTTATTTAGAGAAAAAAGTACACAAGCTAACCTGGAGGTGGATGTGGAAATTGATCCGCATATTTTGTCAATGTATCTATGAAAATCCTTGAATCATGTGCGGATCCCGGCCACCCGGCGACTATTGATGTGAATCTCATGTCAAAGTCACACACCGCCATCACGTTTTGTGTCGGATATCCATGCCTACCAATATGGTTAGCAATATCAATCGCCGGCACAACAACACGTATGTGTGTTCCATCAATTGCGCCAATACAATTGTTAAAATGAGGCCAAAATCTAGAATCTTGAAGTCTTTCATGCACAGTTCAGAACTGTGGATCTCTTGGTTTGATATTATCCGCAGGTAAGCATATCAATCAATGCAACACTTCTTCAAACTTGCGATGAATAGTTTCAGTGGATCTCTTGAAGAGATTCTCAACTTGACTCACTGGTTGAGGGCCTCCAACCATCCACAAGAACATACCAAGAGACTCAATAGAACTCATTTTGCGTGTGGACTTCAAGTTGTAGACATCAACAAGTGTTCTATGTAGTGCATGAAAACAATTTGGATACATGCTGAACATCTTGTAACACCACTTGTCATCTCTTAGGTTTTCGACAACCCATTGTTGTCCTGTGCACAATGGTATCTTCCTCCTCTTCTTCTTCAAATACTTCTCAGAGTGGTTCAAGACATAATACCCAACCAATAGCATTAACTCATCTTAATTTCTTTCATCACCACTTGCACTCTCACTATCTTCATCCGCACTTGCACTTTCAATTGTGCTCATCTAAAAATATAATACCATATTGTTAGTACATATGCAACCAAGACTTGAGTATCAACAGTACATATGCAACCAAGACTTGAGTATCAACAGTACATATGCAACCAATACATGAGTACCAACAACGCATGGTAATAGATATGGAAATATCAATGTTACTGTAACATCCCAATTTTCTAAATTCGGATGTTAATAGATCATCATATGCATCTCATGCTGCTTCCGCATTTTTTTGGAGTTTTAAAATATTTTTAAACATTTTTCAACACATGGCACTTCGCTGGAGAGGATATAAAAGGACTTATCCCCATTTTTAATCCGAGAAAAATAGTTTAAAATATTTTTGGGAGACTTTTTAAATTTACTTTGGAGTTATAAATATTTTTGGAATTTATTTATGCTTCGGTAAAGTTTTTAAATCAATTTTCAGAGTTTTCGGTATTTTAAAAATGCCAGAAAAGCATTTAAAAATATTTTAAAATAAGTTGCAAAGTTTTTATTTTTATTTATTATTTTGGTAAAGCCAAAAATTCATTTTCATTATTCTAAAAATATTGGCGAAGACGGAATTTTAAAATAAATTTCCGTGTTTTTTCTAATATTGTTTTGGGCCTAATGCGCCTGTTCTGTTTTTTCCCGCAGACCGATTTTGTATTTATCTCCGATTTAAAAAAAAGGGATTAGAGGCTGGCTATAAATAGCCCCGATTAGGGCTAGATTATTTCGTTTAGCGTTTTTAGGTTAGCCTAAACTAATCCGCGGGACCCGCCGCCGCCGACATCATCGACGACGTCATCGCCGGAATCTCGCCGGAATCTTGCCGGAGTTCGCCGGAAGTTCGCCGGATTTTCGTCGGAACTCGTTTTTTTGTCGCCGGAGAAGCTGCACCACCGCCGTCGAGGTGAGCCCGCCGCCTCACCGCGCCCAGCACGCCCACTCCGTTGCCCTAGCCCGCGTGCGCCGCCGCGCCGCATGGCGTCGCCGGCGAGTCGGCGAGCTCGCCGCCGCCCCCGTGCGTCCCCGCTACCGCGCCCCCCTGCGCGTTCGCCGCCTCCTGGCCGCCGGCCACGGCCGCTGGAGCCGACCCGAGCCGAGGTCTCGGCCGAGACCAACCATGGCCGCTGGCCTTCGTGCCCGCGTGCGTGAGGAGAGGAACTAGAAAAAAAAAGAGATTAGATCGGTTTTCCAAAAAAAATCCAGATCTAGTTCCAAACCGCCCGAGGACCCGATCGCGTTTTTCGGAATTTTTTTATTTACGTACGGGTCCTTTTTACAGTAGAGCACCCTGGTACCCCCGGTGTCACCCCGATACCGTTTTCGCGGCTACTTTTTAACCATAACTCGGAATCAAGTGATTCCAGTTGCGTTGCGACCATGTAGAAATTTCCTAGCCAGTAGACCTAGTGTTACAGAAGTTTGAAGTTTTTAAATTTGGATCCCAAGCTGATCCAAATTTGAACTTCCGGCAGCCGTAACTTTTTACCGGTGCGCCCGTTTGCGCCGTTTATTTTTGCGTTGGTTTTTATTCGACAGGTACTTTAAGTTTAGCTACTGTTAGGAAAGTTTTTCTACTGTTCTTTGAATGTTTATTACTGTTTGAGCAATTTTGTATTGAATATATGTTGATTGGTGCTATGTTTGCTCGTATAGATTGTCCGGAGTGTGCCGCCTCGTTTTATGAGGATTGTGACCGTCAGGACCAGCAAGAAGGCAAGTGATGCTTTGACCATACTCATACCTATATTTTCTATATGCATTATGTTAAGAAATATCACCCTATTGCATGATAGGTAGTTTATTTTACTGTTGCTGCAAAACCAGTTAGGATAGCCACATGTCTTAACTTGTCTACCGTAGATCAACCTAGCCGTGTTGTTGCTTTATTGCTATGCTTTGTAGACGTGGTTTGGGTTGTGTAAATTCATGGAGTGCATGTGAGCTGTTTAATAATTTGTGTAGCAACTTTATCATAAATAGAAATCACCTCTGGACGGACAGGGAGTGCTTCCTGGGGGCTCGTGCCTTATCTAAGGGCGAGACCAGGTTGTACCCCTAATGGTTGGTTTGGTGGTTGACAGTACGTCATGGTGCTACCCTATGAACGTAAGTGGGCGCCGTCCACGCTCAAAAAGATCAGACATACTTGGTGACTAGGAGCTTACATGTACAGGCGCTGGCCATATGGGCTCTGGCTTAGTTGAGTATGATGTAGGAAGCCTCTCCCGTGCAAAGCTAGCAGATGTAGATGTGATAGGTGGTACCGGCTTGCCGTTGGGTGTAGGTGACCTCTTCTGAAAGACTTCGTCTCAATCTTCGGGTTGAGTCCAGCGGGGAAAGTGTACTAACCTCTGCAGAGTAAAAACTAATCATGATTAGCCGTGTCCCCGGTTATGGACATCCTTGAGCTACTAGACATTACTGTTACTAGAGGATCTTGACATATGAATCACCTTTATAATTTGAGTGGGCAAGATTAAATAAAGGGTGTGGTGTTGGAACTGGTGTGCCCAGTTCGTTCTTAAGTAGTGAGTTCAACTTAAAATTTTGACTAGTTTAGTTCAGGAGAAAATTGGCTTTCTGCAAAACTAAACCATAAGCCTTTCCTTTGACTTAACTTTCATGTATTTGTAGGTCCTTTATATAAACTTTTCCATGTCACTTGCCGTACAAATCAGATGTACTGACCCGTTGTCGGGCTGTAACCTTCGGTGTTGCAGGTTTTTCAGACGATCAGTAAGGTGCGTTTAGGGGTTGCGAGTCTACACTCAGCATGTTTGCATGTGGCTGTTGATTAGGGGTTGCGAGTCTACACTCAGCATGTTTACATGTTTGCATGTGGCTGTTACTTGCTTTTTCTTCCGCTATATTTATATTGAATAAGCTATCCTTTAGCTATGCAACTTGTTATTTATTTACTATGGATCATACGTTGTAATAATGATGCACTTGTACTTTGATATACATCTATAATACTATGTGTGCCAGCGAGTTCGATCCAGGTACTGGCACTTGAGCACAGAGACTTCAATTCTGTGTGAATTGGGTCGTTATAGATGGTATCAGAGCAGTGTGTTGACTGTAGGACGTGACCATAGAAAATGGAGTAGAAAAGCCATAGGAATAAAAATATTACTTTATATCACTCTGTCTTGTACTTACTTACCTCCTCTATCTCGTATTCATACCTGTTCTAATCTTGCCTTACCTCTCTTTGATTATAGATGACCACTATATCATACCGCGCTATGGCGTTTGGACCTGAGCTCAGGGGGATTTGCCACTTCCTGAACATCTACGCGCCAGTCTTTCAGCCGGACATCGTGGAGACAAGGGTAGCTGATGACTACTGGCAAGTGGAGACTTTCATCCTTGGAAGCATGGAGAATGAGGAAAGGGTGATCACGGAGTCCTTTGAGGTGCATGCCCAGGAGAAGGAGTGGTGTGTGCGCATGGCCGCTCACATAGCTCTTGGACGCATTGTGCATAAATATGCCGCCCAGCTAAAGGGTACGGTGTACGCGGAGATGGCCAAGGTTCTCCCGTCGGGGAACATATCGCCAAAGAGGTTCAAGTATGTGCCTAGGGCCATTTGGCCAGGTACAACCAGCTACATCATCCAAAGCCTGGAGAAGCACATCCATTGCCTGGAGAAGTGCACTCAGTCAGACCTCTACACCATTACTGAGTTGCAACAGAGGAACACCAGGCTCAAGAGGGACAACAACAAGCTGAAGAAGGAGAACTTGGAGATGGAAGCAGAGATGACAAGGCTGAAGGAGAAGATGAAGGCCAATGGAATTGAAGAACCAGAAGAGGAGCCAGAAGTAGAGACCTCGGCAGAAGAAAGGGAGCCGAGTCCCAAAAGGCGCAACCGCATCAGCGGGCGTGATTACCGCATGCTGTTTAGCAAAGACAACATTAAGAATTACTTCGTCGAGAATTAGTGCTCTACCGTTATCGTGTTAGCGTATTTGAACATGTCGACTTATTCGGTGTGGCAATACTAGGTTGCTTGATATACTCTTATGTTATTCGTGGTTGTGTTGAGGATCTTATATTACCATGGTTGTTATGAGGATCTTATATCAGTTATAAAAGATATTTTAAACTATATGGTGTGATATGTGATGGTTTTCCATATGAGTGCATTGGTTGATGATTGTTATATGTTTGATGCTATGGTGATATTGATTGGTGAAGTTGATTGGTGATATATGTATTGTATATATAATGCTTGCCATGATCATCATAAGCATATGGGTAGGAGTATATTTCCCTAGCTACTTTCTGTCTAAAACTTACCTATTCTTGCCCATCAGATGCCGCCGAGACGTGATCCCACGGGGAATGAGAACAACAACAATGGAGTGCCAGCTTACATGCAACAGTTACTTCAAGGACAAGCTCAGCTGATCCAGTTTCTCACTCAGAACATGGGCAACAACAACAATGCGCCACCACCACCACCTGTGGACACGCTTGCAAGGTTCCTGAGGTTGAATCCTCAGAGGTTCTCTAGCACTCCTGAGCCCATAGTGGCGGATGACTGGCTCCGTTCAGTGGGCCGGAATATGGAGACAGTTGGCTGCACTGAGGCAGAGAGAGTGAGGTTTGCCTCACATTTGCTGGAGGGTCCTGCCGCTGCTTGGTGGGACAACTACTTGCTGACTTACCCCATCGACACCATCACTTGGGCGCAGTTCCAGTCTGCTTTTCGCGCCGCACATGTTTCAGCAAGCGCCATGAGCTTGAAGAAGAAGGAGTTTCGCAGTTTGCGTCAGGGAGGCCGTTCAGTGGCCGAGTATGTTGAGGTGTTCAACAAGCTTGCCAGATATGCTCCAGATGATGTCAGGAATGATGCTGCAAGGCAGGAGAAGTTCTTGGAGGGGATGAATGATGAGTTGGGAGTCCAGTTGACAGTGGCTACTTTTGCTAACTGCCAGGCGCTCATAGACAAGGCTATTGTGTTGGAAGGCAAGCAGCAGGCCATTGAGAACCGCCAGAGGAAGTGCAACAACAACAATGGTGGCAAGTATAACTCTGGACCGCAACAAAAGCCACGCAATTCCTATGCAGGCAATGGAGGACATAATCATGGACATAACCACAATGGTGGGAATGGCCATGTTCACAGTGGAGGACACAACCATCATGGTGGGAATGGTCATAACCATAATGGCCACAACCACCACAATGGTAATAAGAATGGCAATGGCAATGGCAATGGGAAAGGAAATGGAAATGGAGAGAACTACAACCAGAACCGTCAAGTGGTGACTGCTCAGAAGGACCTTAGTCGAGTTTAGTGTTTCAAGTGCAGGAAGATGGGACACTACTCCAACATGTGCCCGGAGAACAAGGACAACAATGGGAATTCTGGAGTCAGCAAGCCCAATCCTTTCAACAAGGGGCATGTGAACCATGTCAATGTGGAGGAGATCTATGATGAGCCTGATGCTGTGATTGGTAAGTTCTTTATCAATTCAGTACCCGCACTTGTTCTTTTTGATTCTGGTGCATCGCATTCTTTCATATCGAGGGTATTTGTGGATAAGCATGAGTTACCCACCGTAGTTCTTAAGTCATCTATGCTCATAAGTTCACCGGGAGCGGAGATGTCAGCTAGTTTGGGATGCTATCAGTTGATCCTAGCCATAGGGAAGCATGTTTTTCCTACAGATATGATTGTGTTGAAGTCACAAGGTTTGGATATTATTTTGGGCATGGATTGGTTAGCCAAATAACAAGGTGTTATTGATTGTGCCAATCGGTCTATCACTCTCCGTACATCGAAGGGACAGAAGATCAGATATGTGTCCAAGTATAAGCACCAGCACGCTCAGGTGAATTCTCTTAAGGGGGGTAGCCTGGATGATGTGCGTGTTGTGAGGGATTATCCGGATGTGTTTCCGGAGGAGTTGCCAGGTATGCCACCGGATAGGGAGATTGAGTTCCTTATTGATTTAATACCAGGCACTGGGCCTATTGCTAAGAGACCGTATAGGATGCCCGCTAATGAACTTGCAGAGTTGAAGGAACAGATCAGAGAGTTGCAAGAAAAGGGGTTCATTCGCCCAAGCTCGTCACCTTGGGGATATCCAGTGTTGTTTGTTGAGAAGAAGGATGGAACCCAGAGGATGTGTGTGGATTACCGTTCTCTGAATGATGTTACTATCAAGAACAAGTACCCTTTACTTGTGATTAATGATCAATTTGACCAGTTGGAGGGAGCTTGTGTATCCTCTAAGATTGATCTTCGTTCTGGTTATCATCAAGTGAAGATTCGGGAGAAGGATATTCCGAAGACTTCTTTTACTACAAGGTATGGGTTGTATGAGTATACTGTTATGTCATTTTAATTGACTAATGCTCCTGCATACTTCATGAATATGATCAACAAGGTGTTTATGGAGTTCTTGGATAAATTCGTTGTGGTGTTCATTGATGAAATATTGGTGTATTCCAAGAATGAGCAAGAGCATGAGGCACATTTGCGTTTGGTATTGGAGAATCTCAGGGAGCACAAGTTGTATGCCAAGTTCAGTAAGTGTGAGTTTTGGTTGAAGGAGGTCGGATTACTTGGACATGTTGTGTCAGGAGAAGGAGTAGCTGTGGACCCATCCAAGGTTTCAACAGTTACGGAATGGGAGACACCCGCGACAGTTGGAGACATTCGCAGTTTCTTGGGTCTTGCAGGATATTATAGGAGGTTCATTGAGAATTTCTCCAAGCTTTCAAAACCAATGAATGAGCTGTTGAAGAAAGAGAATAAGTTTGTTTGGAGTGAGGCATGTGAAGCCAGCTTTCAGGAGTTGAAGAAACGGTTAGTAACTGCACCTGTTTTATGTTTGCCTGATATACATAAGGATTTCCAAGTATATTGTGATGCATCTCGTCGAGGAATTGGTTGTGTTTTGATGCAAGGAGGTAGAGTTGTTGCTTATGCTTCACGTCATCTTAAGAACCATGAGCAGAACTATCCTACACATGATTTGGAGTTAGCTGCAGTTGTTCATGCATTGAAAACATGGAGGCAATATCTTGTTGGTAATCATTGTGATGTTTTTACTGATCACAAGAGTTTGAAGTATATCTTTACTCAGATAGATTTGAATCTCAGGCAGAGTAGATGGCTGGAGCTTATTAAGGATTATGATTTGAATGTGCAGTATCATCCTGGTAAAGCGAATGTGGTTGCTGATGCATTGAGCCGTAAGAGTCATATCAATGTTTCTAATGTTGAGGATATGCCACGTGAGTTATGTGAGCAGTTCAAGAATCTCAGGTTGGAGATAGTTCCTAAGGGATATGTGGCAACATTGGAAGTGAAGCCAAATCTGTTGGAAAGGATCAGAGAAGCTCAGAAGGGTGATGCAGAAATTGATGTGATAAAGGCGAATATGACCAAAGGGAAAGCAGAGGGTTTCCGTGAGGATGAGCATGGAGCCATTTGGTTTGAGAAGCGCATTTGTGTACCACAAGATGCAGAGATCAGGAAGTTGATTCTTCAGGAGGCACATGATTCACCTTATTCTATTCATCCCAGAAATACCAAGATGTATTCGGATTTGAGGGAGATATTTTGGTGGCCTAGCCTGAAGCGAGAGATAGCTCAGTTTATTGCTTTGTGTGATATTTGCCAGAGAGTCAAGGCTGAGCATCAGAAGCCAGCAGGATTGTTGCAGCCTTTGCCTATACCAGATTGGAAGTGGGACCAGATAGGTATGGACTTTATTACTGGTTTACCCAGGACTCGGTCAGGTTATGATTCTATTTGGGTGATTGTTGATCGTTTGACCAAGGTTGCTCACTTCATTCCAGTGAAGACAACTTACAATAGTGCCAAGATAGCCAAGATTTATATGTCCAGGATCGTGTGTTTGCATGGAGTTACAAGCAAGGTTGTGTCTGATAGAGGTACTCAGTTTACTTCGAAGTTTTGGCGTCAGTTGCATGAGACCTTGGGCACCAGGCTGGAGTTCAGTACAGCGTTCCATCCTCAGACAGATGGGCAGACCGAGAGAGTCAATCAGATCTTGGAGGATATGTTGAGGGCTTGTGCGTTGGATTATGGTTCGAGTTGGGATGACAACTTAACGTATGCTGAGTTCTCGTATAACAACAGTTACCAGGCTAGTCTTCAGATGGCACCATTCGAGTTACTGTATGGCAGGAAGTGCAGGACTCCGTTGATGTGAGATGAGGTAGGAGAACGTCAGCTGTTTGGACCAGACCTGATCAGAGATGCTGAGGAGAAAGTCAAGTTGATCCGTGATAGACTGAAGATAGCACAGTCCAGGCAGAAGAGTTATGCAGATGCTAAGCGCAAGGATGTAACCTATGAGGTTGGAGACCGTGCATATCTTAGAGTTTCACCAATTCGCGGAATCAAGAGGTTTGGAATCAAGGGCAAGTTAGCACCACGTTTTGTGGGGCCTTATAAAATCTTGGAGCGCAGAGGAGAGGTAGCTTATCAGTTGGAGTTGCCAGAAGCTTTGTCAGGAGTTCATGATGTGTTTCACGTATCCCAGCTGAAGAAGTGTCATGCAGAGATGGCAGATATTCCTTTGAGAGATACAGTGCCACTGGAGGCAATTCAGTTGGAGAGTGACATGACTTATGAGGAGAAACCTGTGAAGATTCTGGAGAATGCAGAAAGAATTACCCGCACCAAGACGATCAGGCTATGCAAGGTTCAGTGGGATCATCATACCGAAGAGGAAGCAACTTGGGAGCGTGAAGAAGATCTGAAGCAAGACCACCCGCATCACTTTGCTAGCCAGCCCGAATCTCGAGGACGAGATTCATCTTAAGGGGGGTAGGTTTGTAACATCCCAATTTTCTAAATTCGGATGTTAATAGATCATCATATGCATCTCATGCTGCTTCCGCATTTTTCTGGAGTTTTAAAATATTTTTAACATTTTTCAACACATGACAGTTCGTTGGAGAGGATATAAAAGGACTTATCCCCATTTTTAATTTGTTGAAAAATAGTTTAAAATATTTTTGGGAGACTTTTTAAATTTACTTTGGAGTTATAAATATTTTCTAAAAATATTTTTGGAATTTATTTATGCTTCGGTAAAGTTTGTAAATCAATTTTCGGAGTTTTCGATATTTTTAAAATACCAGAAAAGTATTTAAAAATATTTAAAAATAAGTTGCAAAGTTTTATTTTTATTTATTATTTTGGTAAAGCCAAAAATTCATTTTCATTATTTTAAAAATATTGGCGAAGACGGAATTTTAAAATAAATTTCCGTGTTTTTTTAATATTGTTTTGGGCCTAATGGGCCTATTCTGGGTTTTTTTTCGCAGACCGATTTTATATTTATCTCGGATTTAAAAAAAGGGATTAGAGGCTGGCTATAAATAGCCCCGATTAGGGCTAGATTATTTTCGTTTAGCGTTTTTAGGTTAGCCTAAACTAATCCACGGGACCCGCCGCCGCCGACATCATCGACGACGTCATCGCCGGAATCTCGCCGGAGTTTGCCGGAAGTTCGCCGGATTTTCGTCGGAACTCGTTTTTTTTGTCGCCGGAGAAGCCGCACCGCCGCCGCCGAGGTGAGCCCGCCGCCTCACCGCGCCCAGCACGCCCGCCCCGTCGCCCTAGCCCCCGTGCGCCGTCGCGCCGCATGGCGTCGCCGGCGAGCCGGCGAGCTCGCCGCCGCCGCCGCCTCCTGGCCGCTGGCCACGGCCGCTGCAGCCGGCTCGAGCCGAGGTCTCGGCCGAGACCAGCCATGGCCGCTGGCCTTCGTGCCCGCGTGCGTGAGGAGAGGGACTAGAAAAAAAAAGAGGTTAGATCGGTTTTCCAAAAAAAATCCAGTTCTGGAGTCAAACCTCCCGAGGACCCGATCGCGTTTTTCGGAAAAAAACTATTTACGTCCGGGTCCTTTTTACAGTAGAGCGCCTCGGTACCCCCGGTGTCACCCCGATACCATTTTCGCGGCTAGTTTTTAACCATAACTCGGAATCGAGTGATTCCAGTTGCGTTGCGACCGTGTAGAAATTTCCTAGCCAGTATACCTAGTGTTACAGAAGTTTGAAGTTTTTAAATTTGGATCCCAAGATGATCCAAATTTGAACTTCCGGCAGCCGTAACTTTTTACCGGTGCGCCCGTTTGCGCCGTTTCTTTTTGCGCTGGTTTTTATTCGACAAGTACTTTAAGTTTAGATACTGTTAGGCAGGTTTTTCTACTGTTCTTTGAATGTTTATTACTGTTTAAGCAATTTTGTATTGAATATATGTTGATTGGTGCTATGTTTGCTCGTATAGATTGTCCGGAGTGTGCCGCCTCGTTTTGTGAGGATTGTGACCGTCAGGACCAGCAAGAAGGCAAGTGATGCTTTGACCATAATCATACCTATATTTTCTATATGCATTATGTTAAGAAATATCACCCTATTGCATGATAGGTAGTTTATTTTACTGTTGCTGCAAAACCAGTTAGGATAGCCACATGTCTTAACTTGTCTACCGTAGATCAACCTAGCCGTGTTGTTGCTTTATTGCTATGCTTTGTAGACGTGGTTTGGGTTGTGTAAATTCATGGAGTGCACGTGAGCTGTTTAATAATTTGTGTAGCAACTTTATCATAAATAGAAATCACCTCTGGACGGACAGGGAGTCCTTCCTGGGGGCTCGTGCCTTATCTAAGGGCGAGACCAGGTTGTACCCCTAATGGTTGGTTTGGTGGTTGACAGTACGTCATGGTGCTACCCTCTGAACGTAAGTGGGCGCCGTCCACGCTCAAAAAGATCAGACATACTTGGTGACTAGGAGCTTACATGTAAGCCGTTGGCCATATGGGCTCTGGCTTAGTTGAGTATGATGTAGGAAGCCTCTCCCGTGCAAAGCTAGCAGATGTAGATGTGATAGGTGGTACCGGCTTGCCGTTGGGTGTAGGTGACCTCTTCTGAAAGACTTCGTCTCAATCTTCGGGTTGAGTCCAGCGGGGAAAGTGTACTAACCTCTGCAGAGTAAAAACTAATCATGATTAGCCGTGTCCCCGGTTATGGACATCCTTGAGCTACTAGACATTACTGTTACTGGAGGATCTTGACATATGAATCACCTTTATAATTTGAGTGGGCAAGATTAAATAAAGGGTGTGGTGTTGGAACTGGTGTGCCCAGTTCGTTCTTAAGTAGTAAGTTCAACTTAAAATTTTGACTAGTTTAGTTTAGGAGAAAATTGGCTTTCTGCAAAACTAAACCATAAGCCTTTCCTTTGACTTACCTTGCATGTAGTTGTAGGTCCTTTATATAAACTTTTCCGTGTCACTTGCCGTACAAATCAGATGTACTGACCCGTTGTCGGGCTGTAACCTTCGGTGTTGCAGGTTTTTCAGACGATCAGTAAGGTGCGTTTAGGGGTTGCGAGTCTACACTCAGCATGTTCGCATGTGGCTGTTGATGGGACTCCACGTTACTTGCTTTTGCTTCCGCTATATTTATATTGAATAAGCCAGCCTTGAGCTATGCAACTTGTTATTTATTTACTCTGGATCATACGTTGTAATAATGATGCACTTGTACTTTGATATACATCTATAATACTGTGTGTGCCAGCGAGTTCGATCCAGGGACTGGCACTTGAGCACAGAGACTTCAATTCTGTGTGAATTGGGTCGTTACAGTTACACAAAATAAAACCAACAAGGTACAAGGTCATTGTTCGATGCAGAAGGGAAATGAAATTAAATTGTGCCGATACAAGCTAGGAAAATTATAATTCTAGTTCCTCTTCCTATCTTGATACATCCTTGTTAGCCACACGAAGCGACCATCTCGTGTCTTCATAGTATTGAAGAAGACACGGTTCTCAACTTTTGCAAATAATTTATTTGCCATGTAACACTCTTCGCTTCCTTCGTTTGCACCACAATCAACAACTTTGGCCATGACATCCTCAATTTCAGATGCAACCGCTGATTTCCTAGAAGTGTGATGATCAACCATGCGTTTGAAGCCTTTTTGCATACAAGGCTTCTTTATATTTGGAATAGGGCCACCACCACTCGATGGACGCTTTCCAGCCCCACGAACCTTTGTCAGTGGGGTGAAAAATACCTCCTCAGCCTCCTCAACTTCATCATGTTCTTCAACTTCCTCTCCTGTGTCAACCCCCGACATAAAAGAACTCGTACCATCAACATGCGCATTAGCAAACATCTTCTCAAGTTCATTCAAATATGGCGGAGGCCCATCGCGAAAACTAGCACACACTTTATTTTTCTACACACAAAAATCTCAAGTCAGTACCTTAATAGAACACACTTTTTTATATAAAATAGAGATATAAATTCTACCTTAATGGTTTATTTCCACCATGCATCATCGGCTGTAACAGTTTGCTTATCATCGTCCCAACCAAGTCCGGTTGCTTTACCTTTGAAATGTTTCCATGCTAGGTACAAAGTTTTCATCGCATCCCATCTATTTTTGAATTGTTTTCTAACGTAACGCCTTCCAGTTTTTTCAAGGAACCCCGCTGCGATATTCTTGTACCCACTGTCATTCATATAAGTTGAAGGTTTGTTTCCTTTTTCAACCTCATCAGCACATAGCTGACAAAATACTTGAGCAATAGCCAGATCCCAATTGGCTTTCATCTTAGGTTCCTTTTCTTTTACCATCTATGTAATTAACACATATTTATGTAAACAACAAATAAACATGTTCAATTGCTCACAACAAATAAAAATAAATAAGATACACCATGTCCAGGAACTAATACACAACAAGGATTTTATATCTTATATCATTTTTTTTGCATCAAACACACACATAATTACTACAGTTTTTTCAATTGCAAGTATCATTGTGTTGCAGCCTCCATAACAAATCCAAATAAATAAGATACACCATGTCCAGGAACTAATAAACAGCAAGGATTTTATATCTTATATCATTTTTTTGCATCAAACACACACATAATTACTACTGTTTTTTCAATTGCAAGTATCATTGTGTTGGAGCCTCCATCCCTAAATGCACACAAGAAACAAAATCAAATCGGATAATCACAAGCATGCAGCCTCCATCCCTAAACGCACACACAAAAAATCTGTAGCTCTTTGTCACCAAATTTCACAAAGGCAAGCATAGTTTATACGCATACAAGGCTTGGCTGCTGAAATTAACCCAACAAAGCAGAGAGAAAAAAATTGTGCAAGCTCTCACCTTGAATCGGGAGAGGAGGTTGCAGGTTCGTAGCAGTGGATGGAGAGGAGGACGGCTCGCCGCACTAGATGTGCACGTCGGGGGCTCGCAGCAGTAGTGGTCACGGAGGCGTCATGGCTTGAGCACTGGAGGGAGGCGGAAGTGGCTTGAGGCACGGCGTTGGATCTGTTCGCGCTCACGGCGGCGTGAGGAATGGGTGGACGATGTGGCGCTCGTCGGATGGAGTATGGGGAGGCACTTGTCGAAAGGGGAGGCGGACTGGGAGAGTTACGGCGAGGCTGCACAGGGCGGCGGCGGCTGGAGGAACCCTAACCGCTGGCCTCTCTCTGCGTCGAGGGAGGGGGGAATGAGACGGGCTGGAGAACAGGGGTGGATGCCAGTTTTCCAAGGGAGGGAGGGGTGGCAGTTTTGTTGTAAATATGAGTGAAGCGGGTAGGTAATTTTGTGTGGGATGATTGAGAAGCTGCGGGGGAAGCGAAAAGCTCGTCCAGAGGAGCTTTTGAATCGCAGTGCAACTAGAGAGCTGGCTTTTCACAAGCTGATGGAAGAATTTTGGGTGTTTGTTTCAGCTTTTTCTTTTAGGCCTCTAGAAGTTGTAAAAGCACAAGCTTAAGCTCAAACAAACAGGGGCTTAGACTTTGGGGAGCAAACTCAACCGAGCCAACTTCTCAAAAGGAATGCGACCGGGTCGCCCAAGCTGTTCTCTCTTCGGATGTTTTTTCATGTGCGGTGACCTTTAGGTTTTTCTCTTACCAGCAGTACAGCCGACCTGCGGTCTGCAGCTGGCTCGAAGAGTGAGCCTTTGGTATCCTACACACTACTAATCCATCTGTGGGAAATAACGATTTGGGTTATCCGGTCTTCCCGGAGGCAGCTGGTCCCGGACGAGCATGCAGCCAACTAGAAATAACACGGAGATATCTCCCGAAGACTACTCAGGCTCATCCGGCATACTTGCTATGATAAGCGTTATTGAGTGAAAACTCACATTGAATTTTTTGGCGCGGCTGGAGCACCCACTGTGTGTAGGTGTAGCCTCCGGGTGACTCGGTGATTCATCCGGAGAGTCTTCTCTTGTTGTAGCAGATGGGGCACTCGGCAGGCCCGTTCTCCGAGCCTTCGGATGACTCGACGAGTCGGGCACTTATCTCTTGTGGGCGATCCAGGCAGATGGCATGCCCTGTAGGACAGATGGCATGCCCTCTTGCATACTCCTCTTCTTCTTTTCCGCAGGGGGGTTATCAACACAATCGGCCAATACAAAGCGCAATCGGTTCTTTTTTTTGCAGTCGGATGGCCGAACAGGCGCAAACGGGTGCAACTGTAGACTGGCGGGCGCAATCGGCCTGGCACCAGCCGAACTACTGAGCAATCGGCTCACAATTTTCTTTTGTCGCAGCTGGTCCAATATATCACGGCCGACCTTTTTTTCCGCATCCGGATGACCGACAAGCGCAACCGGATGCCACTGCGGTCTAGCGGGCGCACTCCGCCAGACACCAGCCGAACTGAGCAATCGACTCACCATACTACCACTTTACAAATAGATGCGACTCACTCGCTCCTTAACGCAACTGCCATGGACGATCTCTCTTCTCTTCTTTTTTTTGCAGTCGGATCTGACTTTCTCTCCGAACTGAAAATTGCTCTTCTTGCTGCAATCGGCGGCCGAGCTGGCCCAACTGGTTGGCCGATCTGACTAAATAATTGCATGATAAATTCTCCTACAATCTACCTACTCTAACCTTCTTTTTCCGCCGATTAGTCGCATGCCTGTTTTCTCTAACTTTCTCTGAAACTTGGTCTTCTTGCTCGCAGTTGGCAGACAAGCTCTTTTCTATGATTCTCTCTTTCCTCAGCCGGAGCGGGAGCCGGCGATCGGCCGAGAAGGCGGAGGCGGCCTGGGCACGCGGCAGCCAGCCGGATGCGGTAGGAGACCCAGCGGCCAGCCGGGGGCCGACTCGGCCGATGGGAAGGTGGCCTGGGGGAGTCCGACCAGCCGGAGCCCAGGCTCTGCCCAAAGTCGGGCCACTGGCGAGCTAGGCATGAGCGCATACTGTCGCCGCAAGTCGGAAACCAGCAGTCGGTGCTGAAGGCCAGCAGGCTGGAACCCGCGTCCGGCCTCGGTGCTGAATGCACGACCAGTGTACAAGTATGGGCATGAGCCGTCGTGAACAAGCAGCTTCAAAATTGTACTAGATGACCCGTTGCGCCAAATGGCCCAGAGTCCCAGTTGAAACCATGTAATCGTAGAAAAAACTTGCATTTTCATAACCCAATCAGTTTTGTAGTTATGCCCATTCAAATGTGGAATTGTCTACCAAACCAACAAATGATCAAGCTAAATCATGAACTGCAATTGGAAAGGCACTGTGGAAATTCAGCAATTCCCAATGCTATATAGGCATACATTGTATGAAATGCAATACATGGATCGTATAACACAATACATAATATATATAGTTGACCATCTGATGGTGTCTACCATCTCCATGAACTCCTCGTTTTGACTCATGGCAAGATATGGTTGACAAAAATCTAAAACCAGGAGGATACTGGGGAGGATGTTGTTGAGTGGGTAGGAGTGGAGGAGATGGGGTCGGCCACAACTGCTTCTCTAGTGGTGGAGAACAGGGCGGCGATGACAACAACATGGTCGAGGTGAAGGGGAAACGATGTCTCCCATCCAAGTATCAAGCCGTCACCGACCAATAGGAGGAGCAGCAGCACCGGTGTAGATGTGCCTCAAGGGTGGCGACCCTTTGCGCCAAATGGTGCATGATCGCATTTGAAACCATGTTTTCCTAGAAACAACTTGAAAATAAATTATGATTATACTATTTAAGATGTGAAAGGAAGCATAATTCCTCTTAAACTATCAATTTGTATTCTTTGATTGCAAGGACCAACTCGGTGAGTTGCTGCATACGTTCATTACCTATATAGTGCGTTGTGTCAAAGGGGAATTTGTCGTAGATTACCCACTGCATCAAATGGCACAAAGTCCCAATTCAAATGCATAGTTATTTGCAAGTTCTTGGCAATGTGGAAATACTCTAGACCCTTTCTAATGCTTAAAAATAAAGAGAAAGATAAAATCTATAATACTTAAATAGTTCATCCCCACTAACCTATTTATCTTACATGCAAGTTATCCACATCATCAAGTATGTCTACCATGTAAAACTCTTTCATTAACTCTTCATGCACATGCTCACATTAACTTTGCATGTGCATGGAACCTATCACAAATAAATAATAACTTTTTATGCACTCAACTTCATAATTTATAAGCAACTTTTTTTATAGAAAATAAAATTATGAGTTACATATTTCTCTATATATTGTCAAGTAACTAAATTAACAAAACAAAAATCAAACTTAGGTTTGGAAAAAATCATCATTTTTTCTAAGATTTTTACTTTACACAATATTTGTTTTTAAAAAGAATTTTTAATCAAATTATACTATGTTTCATAAATTTTCACATGTTTTCAAACATCAAATATTTCTTAACAATTCCCGCAGCAACGCGCGGGGTATCATCTAATTTATGCAAATACAATGGTCCATTGCCTTGATTTTTGTATAAATACATCCCTCGTTGCATGACATCGCTGATACATTGTAATTAACACAATATTTGATCAGATAGGATCAAAGGTTTGGATCTTCCTTATAGATTCGATGGACTTCAGTACACAATAACATAGTAAATGGAAAGTTGACATAGGTTATGGATTCAACAAAATTACAGAAGAGTAACTCCATCAATAAAAAGGAAAAGAAAGGTTCTTTGGTGACTTCTGAAAGACAGGCATGATGGTCTAGCCTGACTGCCCCAGATTCACTGCATACTGCAACACAAAGGGGGAACAATAAGACCGCATGATGTATGTAGCAAGCTAGTGTAAAAAGTGGCTATATAAGTCAAGTAGGCAAACCGTTTCACATCAAAATAAGCCGGTGCGATCGATTCAATGCAAGATCAGGAGCTGGCTAGGTAGGCTTATAGCACAAAAGACACAAAAAGAAATAAGCTGAACTTGCCACTTCTACTGTTTTAAGCCATTTGTTTTGGCTGGTGTTTCATTTATAAGAAATCATGTAAGGCAATGTAATACATGTGTTGCTGGAAAACTGCATTTGAGATTAGGAGTAGGAAGGTTGCAGTAATACAAACCTGACCGCATAAAATTCCATTTCCTCGTCTGCACAGGAGCCAGCTAGAGTTCTTAGTTTCAGAGGAATATCTGAAGGCCTTGATGAAGCTTTTACAAAAAGTGTTCTGATATATCTCCAAAAACAGCTTCACTCCATTAGGCGATCCTAATCTTGAAAATAGTCTACTCAATTCTAAAGGCTTATTCAATTATATAGGAAGATGCAAGAGAACTATGTATATTTCTTGCTTCGCAAAATACAATATTGATGATAAGATGCTAACAAATAGATACACCAATAGATAAGATCAGATAAAAAACCAGCCAAGTATAACTCTTGGTGTGCTTATTTTTTTGTAGTAATAAGATAACCCAGGCATCCTTGAAAGATGCGGGCAAAGTGTGTGCTCACACATCTAGCCAACTGAGCAACGCCCAATTCTAATAGATACGATGATAACCAAACTAACTAAACACAAACAGACTGTCATTCCAGAAGTTCTGCCAACAAGAATTGTATCAAGAATCACTAAGACAATTAAAAATCTAAAATGGTTGCTTACAGCTAGATTGTTTTCTTTGGTAGAAACCGGACTGCTGGGGCGGCATGTCCCATTTTTCCTTTTACCAAAAACCCAGAGGCGTTGATATTGAACTGGAACGTTAAATTCTACTGCAATTTCCTCCTGTAAAACAACTTAACCAATTAATAGTTTAATACTGAAGTCATTATGAACCATCATAAAACATGATACAAACAAATTTGGATTTGTGGGCATACACAGAATATATTTATAAACAACATAAAAATAGAAACACATCATTCATTGTGCATCAGCGATTGTAAATCAATCGGCGGCAGCAGATTTCCTCCATGTATTTCATTTATAAGAAATCAAACGTTAAAATTATAGATACAATTTCAAGATCACAATTTACTCAAGCTTTTGCAGGCTAAATCTAAATACATATACTTATGGTTGGGTACGATGAGCGGTCGGCGTGTGCACATCCAAATACGGACCTTATCTCCTCTACTCCTGTAGTTGGACCGGCTGGGGGTAGTACAAATGCAGTAGTGTGCAACGGTGTGACGGGCTGCTAACTGGAGATCAGCAAAAGATTCATTTCAAATTTAAGGAGGCCACTTTTTCTCATCGAAATAATGAATGACGGGACAGAAGTTGAGCACTTTAGCTACCCATGAACTAAATAATGAATGAAATTTCTGTTGAAAATAAATAAATGGCAATACA
Organism: Bromus sterilis; assembly: GCA_950022295.1. Lineage (NCBI taxonomy): Eukaryota > Viridiplantae > Streptophyta > Magnoliopsida > Poales > Poaceae > Bromus > Bromus sterilis. The sequence continues at coordinate 121,439,293 of OX465601.1, read as the reverse complement.
ATCTTCAAATGGATGTTTCATTAAGAAAAATAATAAATTACAAAATGCACAACTTGATGAAGTTCAGTAGTTATACTTGTTGTTTTTGTATATTAAAGTGTCATTACCAGTTATAGTTTTTATTTTAAACATAATGGTTTTATGTATAGGTCTGTTACAGAGGAAAAAGTATGAAACAATAAAACGGAAGGTAAAAGTTTACTTTGACCTTGGCATACCGTTAGTGAGCAGTCTATCAGTCGATGACTCCATGGAAATTTATGAAATATTATATCAATATAGCAATGAACTTTCGATGCTTATTGGATACTTTTTTACATTTCTAGTATTGTATGATTCTTTCCTTTTGCCCAGAGCAAATAGGAAAAGAATTTCGACAAATTGTTTCTAATGTGTCATCTATGAAAGGCAGAAAGAAAAACACAAACACTAACCTCGTGTTGCAGCTTCCTCCCTTCTTTTTAGTTCCTAGTAAATACAATCAATATGGGAGAATCAGAACCTGATAAAGCTTTTGACTCAAATCCACTATGTAAATAGTTCGAGCAATACAATGTGCAACCAAAAATCTGGATTTGAAAGGAAGCTAACAACACAAGATGATCCAAAATAAACTTCACGAGATTAGTTCACACTGAAGATTACTATGACATCAAATGACAAAAGCCTCAAACATACTATGCTAATGACTTATCGTAGTAGTCAAATTTAAGAGTGTTATAACTGCATAAATATGCACTGTACCTTCTCCCTCTTGTTCAACTTTGCTTACCTCGCTTGCAGCTCCTTTTCTCTTTTCTTAAGATCCTGGAGCATTCAGAAATCACCTATTAATTATCAACCTTGATAAAAAGAGACGGTCAAATTCCTGCAGAAACATTAAACTCAGGTAACAATTAAGTATGAACTGGAAATAGATATCCGGAAAAGACTAAGAAAATGATGTATGAATCATCAAGAATAACCTCTGATTATAGGAAGCAAGAAAAAAACCGCTTTGAGTAACTAATTACAACAACACATACTGGGACATGCACACAAATCCCAACTCCACCCACGCTTAATCCTTCTCAGCTGAAGAAATTACATTCAAGGGAAAAGAACAAAATCACTAAGGGAGTTGGTGATTGTTTACCTGGGCATTTTGCGGCCATCATGAAATTGCAAGGCAACTTCACCATGAAGCCTGAACAAGAGGTAGAAGAATGAGCTCACGAGAGGAGGCAAGTGAGCAGTGATTAGAGCAAATTACCAAAAAATGCAGCCACCCTAATTAACCTAATATATCGAAGCCGAACAAACAGCAGCTGCGCCGACGGATCTGCACACATAAATGGCGGAGAAGTGAGAATAGATGACATAATTTAGTGTAAAACAAAACCACTATAAGGAATGATGGTGATTAAATGTTGATTTTCAAATAAGCGTAAACAATGCTACTACGACCACAAATTAAGGCTCACAATAGTAAACAGAGAAATTGCCTAAGTATTTATTTGTGAGTGCTGAAGCATGACAAATGTAAGCAAAAATCATGTCTTATGAATGAGCAGTTCACCACGATCTTGTACCTAATGCACGCGTGGTTGGATTACTTCTTGTTGTGGGGGAAAAGCAAGCATAACGAAGCTTCAGAAATACCCAGATAGGGATCACCATATTTTACAGATTTTCGTTGTTAGCCTGTGCACAAAGTCGATGGAAAAAAATAAGTGTTGCCTTCGAAATCATATACCAGCAACTTTACCATGTTATAAAGAGAACCTCAAAAAATCAGGAAATAAGTACCCAAATACAATAGCAAACAGATAGACAAACTTGAGAAATTGGCTCCCATGTTGTGCATAATCCAAACCCCTGCATACAGAATTAGGGTCGTGGCAGTCTCCGGCTTTGCTGGTTTTACCTTGAACAAAATTGCGATTTCGAAAAGAAGTATGGAGCTGGGAGGAAGAGAAGAGCAGGTAGAAAGAGGGAGGAGGAGAGGAGACCTGGGGGCTGTGGCGGCTGGCCGGCGCGGGGGCAGCGCGGATCCGGGCCGGGGCGAGGTCGTCGGCGATTTGTTCCGGGCGAGCTCAGCCATGGAGGCTCGGGCTAGAGCTTGCCGGCCATGCCGGCTCCACGGCGCAGGTCTGCTGCTGTTGCACGAGAGGGAGATAAAGGTGAGGGAGGGAGAGGAGAGAAGGGAGGAGGAGCAGGGACCTGGGGGCGGTGGCGGTTGGCCAGCGCGGGGGCGCAGCTCGCCGGCCGGCGTCGGCGGCGCTCGGGGCAAGAGCTCGGGTGGCGGCTCTCCGGGGCATGAGCTCGGGGTGGGGCTAGGTTTCACGGCTGGACAAGGAGGTATATATATATATATATATATATATATATATATATATATATATATATATATATATATATATATGATCATGTAAGTAGCATCAACGGCGCACAGCGAGCCAAACCAGATCGGGTGGTCAACAGAGAGTGCCCCCGGAGGAGCTCTGTGAGGCCTCATCGTCTAGCATCCTTTAAGAGTTAAATTACTTGCTTGGCTAGTAGCAGCGCGTCACTGTACAACCATCAGCTCCAGACGGTTAGCTTGCTTGCGCTCTGAATTTGTACGGTATTGCTCTAGCTCCTTGCGAACGATGCGGACGACGAAGTCGGCATGCCGGAGACCCAACGATGCAGCCGAGTGCCCGACTGACACGGCGGATTGAGGGGCCGGCGGCCTTTGTGCCAAGTGAGCCAAGCCGACAACCGGAACAGCTCGGCGAACAGCAGGCGGGCACAGCCGGCGACGAGGGCATGCACACAGTCGGACGACTGATACGTCCAAAACGTATTTATAATTTTTGCTTGTTTCATGCCTTTTTGTGTGATATTGCTATGATATTGATGAACTTCCATACACTTTTGATCATATTTGGATTAACCTATTAACTCAATACACCCCAGTGCCAGTTCCTGTTTTCTACTGTTTTTCTATTTCAGGTTTTCCCCATATTAAAAGTGCTCCAAAATTCGGGAAAAATCCAATAAAAATCAGCGTTACGGAAGCTTCGAGAATCACCGAGGGGGGGCAGAGGGGACCCACCAGGGCCGCAGGCGCCCTCCCGGCGCGCCCTAGGGTGGGGCCACGCCAGGGGGCCGCCTGGACCCCTGGTGGCCCCCCTGTCTGGCCCCCTTCGCCTATTTATTCCTCGTGACGTGAAACACCGTGACGGGAACCCTTTTTCGCGATCTCTCCTACGTTCCGCCGCCGCCGCGCTTCCAAGATCGGGAGCACTAGAAGACCTCTTCCCGGCACCCTGCCGTAGGGAAGAACCACCTCCGGGAGCTTCTCCACCACCATGGATGCTTCCCGGATGAACCATGAGTAGTCCACGTTGGACCATGGGTCTATGATCAGTAGCTATGTGATGTTCTCCTCCCCTCTTTGTTTTTCATTGATTAGACCTCGTGAGCTTCCCTACATGATCGAGGCACATATTTAATATTTATGTTGTTGCTATGTTGAGTTTGCTGGGATCCGATGGATTATGAGATTATGTTCAAATTGTGTTTGAGTAATATATTTGATTCTCCTCTTTTATATTTATGTTCTAGAGTAATTCTTGCATGTTCTCCGTTGTTGTTTATTGCTTTGGCCAAGTAGTAGGTAGTGACTCCAAGAGGGAGTGTTATGCTTTATTGTGGGTTCATGCCCCCCCGATGACTAGCTTGAGTGACAGAAACATGAGTCTAGGGGATGTGTTGTTGCCACAAGGGGAAAACAACGGTTCATGTACTTGCGAGTGCAAGGATTGTTTAATTTACGCAAAGTTCTTTAATGCAGTTGTCCCTTGCTTTGAGTTTGAACTTTGTGTGGGATTCACAACTTAATACCAGCGAGAGGTTCGGGATAGATATCTCAAGGTGGATGATTAGTAGGTAGATGCAGATGGAATTCGGTCTACTTGTCTTGGCGTACCGCCCATGCTTTTGAGCCTCTTCCTTTCTTTGTAGCATAATTAGCATTGGTTTGCGCACATAATCCTGTCAATTGCCCAGCTGTAATTTGTTTACCTCGCATGGCTATTTTATCGTCTTTTGGGAGAGAGACATCACTAGTGAACATCATAGGACCCTGGTCCATATTTCCAATACTGTTTACACCCGCTATCAATTTACTGCTTTATTTACTTTTCCGTTGCTATCACTATCATTATTATCCCGTGTGTTTTATCCTTTGTAAACAACAAGGCCGGAGGAATTGACAACTCCTCTGTACTCGTTGGGAAGCAAAGTTATTTGTTGTGTGTGCAGGTCCAGGAGAAGCAAGTGATTATCAACGGCGCATCACTTGCCGAACCACCTACTTGTCGATCTTGGAGTCCTACTGGTTCGATACTAAACCTTAGCATCTTCGCTAAGGGAAACTTGCTGCTGTCTACATCTCAACCTTCCACTTTGGGTAACCAACGAGGGGACGAGAATTCGTACCATCAAAAGCAATTTCTGGCGCCGTTTCCAGGGACTCCAATCTTCAAGATAGGGGAGTTGCACACTATCTTTTATCTTTGCTTTTTAGTCTTGTTAATTTACCTTTCAGTTTTTGCTTTAGTGTCCTTTATCAAAAATCAAAAAACTAGTTATCTTGCTTGCTGCTACTATGGGTTCCTCCGAGAACACCAAGATGTGTGACTTCACTAGTCACAACAACAATGACTTTATCTGCACTCCTATTGCTACACCTGCTACTTCAGCACCTTCCTATGAGATTAAACCTTCTTTGCTGAACCTTGTTATGAAAGATCAATTCTCCGGTGCTGGAGATGATGCTGCTTTACACTTAAATAATTTTATTGAGCTCTGTGATATGAAAAAGTACAAAGAAGTAGATGGTGATATTGTTAAGCTTAAGCTTTTTCCTTTCTCCTTGAGGGAGCCAAAATCTGGTTTCAATCCTTGCCTAGGAATAGCATAGATTCTTGGGACAAGTGCAAGGATGCTTTTATTTGGAAGTACTACCCCCTGCTAAGATTATCCAATTGAGGAGCTATATTATGAATGTTAAGCAATTGGATAATGAACACGTTGCCCAAGCTTGGGAACGCATGAAATCTCTTGTTAAGAATTGCCCTACGCATGGTTTGACTACTTTGATGGTTATTCAAACTTTTTATGCAGGATTGAACTTTACGTCGCGGAACTTGCTAGATTCGGCCGCGGGAGGAACCTTTATGTCAACTACACTTGGTGCTGCCACAAAACTTCTCGATGAGATGATGAACAACTATTCCCAATGGCACACCGAAAGAGCTCCAACAGGTAGGAAGGTAAACTCTGTCGAGGAGATCTCCTCCCTAAATGAAAAAGTTGACTTGATTATGTCTCTACTTACCAAGCAATCTCCTATTGATCCTCATGATGTTCCTTTAAATTCTTTGATTGCTCAAGATCAAGTAGATGTGAACTTTATCTCTAGAAACAACTTCAACAACAATGCTTATAGGAGTAATTTTGGTAGCAACCCTAGACCGTTCCCCTCCAACAACTATGGGAACAACAACACTTATCCTAGCACCAGAAACTCTACCCCTAGAGATAGAGACATGCCTAGTTATGAGAAACTTTTGGAAATAGAGAAGGCCACTAAGAACTACATGCACACCCAGTATGAACAAAATAGGACCTTCTATAGAAAATTAGATGAGCATACTTCTATCTTGCAAGACATTGGTAGACAACTAGAGAGTCTGAACACTGAGATCTCTAACCTTCTGACTAGGCTCAGCACCACAGAAACCCAAGTTTCCAATATGTCTCACACACATGCTACTTTGATAAACCAAATGGCAGCTAAACCTGAATTGGTTTCGACGATAAAGGAGGAAAAGGATATAATTAAGAGTCTTCCTACACACCATACCATTGCTACTATCCAAGTGGTTGAGGATATCCAAACTCTTAGCACCCAATGCACCCCTAGTCCCATAGGACCTATTAATGGTGATGCTATGACCTCAACCGTAGAAGAAGAAATTCCTATGACTATAGAAGCTACCAAACAAGTGAGCCTAAAGGACACCACTACCACTTTACTTGATAGTAGTGACCTTGATTTTGATAATTGCACCCTTTCTGAAGTTATTCGTTTCCTTCACAAGATGTCTAGAGACCCCCACACTAGCACACTTAATCTTGCCTTCACGGAGCATATCACTAATGCTCTCATTAAAGCTAGGGAGGAGAAGCTTAGGGTAGAAGCCTCCATACCTAGAAAGCTAGAAGATGGTTGGGATCCTATGATTAAAATTAAGTTGAATAACTTTTCTTGATATGCTTTATGTGATGTTGGAGCTAGTACCTCCGTTATGCCCAAAAGAATGTATGATATATTTGAATTGAAACCTTTTGATCCTTGTTCTTTTGGTGTTCGTCTTGTCGATTCTTCCGAAAAGAAACCTTTGGGGAAGATCGATGATGTTCTTATCATTTTCAATGACAATTATGTTCCCGTTGATTTTACTATCATGGACATTGAATGTGAACCTTCTTGTCCAATTATTTTGGGACGTCCTTTTCTTCGCTCCGTGGGTGCTATTATTGATATGAAAGAAGGGATTATAAAATTCCAATTCCCTCTCAAGAAAGGGATGGAACACTTCCCTAGGAAAATATCAAGTTGCCTTTTGAGTCCCTCACACGGGCTAGTTATTTTCTTGAAAAGACTTGATCTATTTGCATTAAGCCTAGCTAATGGCTTTAAAGAAGCGCTTTCGGGAGGCAGCCCACAACGAATTTAGGATTTACTTTTTGTTTTTCTTCTGTTTTTAGTGGTCTTGATGACTGTTACTACTGTAGCAACATCATTGTATCTTTACTTTTCAAGCTTTGTGCCATTTATAGCCTCATATGACAAGAGAAGTGAAAGTTGTGACATGTTGTCCAGAAAACAGATTCTGTCCTCGTGACTAGAAATATCACAAAAAAATCCCAGTTCATCTTTTTGAGCTGAATTTTGTACACAGTGTGCTCTATACAATTACGAAACTTTCATATGTTCTGAGTTTTTTTATTTGAGTTGCAGAAGTATCCCTAAAAAATTCTTTACTGCCTGCTGGTCTGTTTTTCACAGATTCTGTCCTGTTTTGCCTTTTCTTTATTTTGCAAACCTTAAGATTGCTTTTTCTTTGCAAAAACTTTTTGGAAATCTTGAGAAAAAGTAGATATTCAAGAATATCCTTATTTCCTGTAGAGGAAAAATTATTTTATTATGGGTACTAACCTCGCTAATCAGATTATTATGAGTTATGTATGAAGGGAGTTTTCAAGTGTGCAAGGGAAGATGATGAAAGAAGATTAAGAAGTGTCAAGCGCTCAAGCTTGGGGATGCCCCCATGCATCCCCAAGAAATATTCAAGTATACTCAAGCGTCTAAGCTTGGGGATGCTCCCGTGCACCCCCTTCTCCATCAAAAATTATCAGTTCGTCTCTCGTTTCACTATATTTTTATCACTTCATGCATTATATGCTATGCTTGGAGCGTCTCGCTCTTAGTTTTTATTTTTAGTTTTCTTTAACTTTTCTTGTTGTTCATAACAAGTTAGAACCCAGCTTTCTTTGTGTGGGAGAAAAACACGCTCCACTTTCAAAATCTAGAACACAACATAGGATTTTTCATGCTTATCTTTGCTGTGTTTGTTCTTTATCTTTTTCATAGCTACTCTCATGTTTAGCTCTTAGTTTTCATGCTTATATTTTTAAAGAGCTTTTGTTTAGTTTGTTGCTGGAACTCTCTTGAGCTTTCATGTTTATCTTGTTTAGAGAGTTTGCCTGTTGCACTGAGTTTTGTGACTTGACTTGAAGTAGGTAATTGAGGTTGCTATTCTTTTGTAGTAGTAACTTGCGATAGTTTTGAGGCATTGTTTTGAGTAATATTTGGACTTTTGGTGTCAAGAGATTTAGCCTATAAGTGATAGATGTCGTATTTTGGGCAATCCGTGTTTATTTTCAAAACTTACAAAATTAGTTGAGAACTTTAGCTACTAGATGGATCACTACTCTTCTGAGGGGTCGAATATTAGAGTACACTCACGTACCATGAGTCGAGGATGCGCAAGGATAACCAAACCCCCCATACACTCCTCCTTGGGGTACTTGTCTCTTTGTGAAACCTCCTTATTAGATTGAGAGTTACCGATAATAAGTGCATGAGTTCTTCGAACTAATGTGAGTATTCGAAAGTTGAAACTTCCACCTTCCCATATTTTTCTAGCCTCTCCTCTGTCGTGCATTGCTTTCTTCTCACTCCGAGAGTTGGCGTCTGATGGCTTCTCGCCCTTTCGTTGGTTTCCCCAAGTGTAAGGTTGAGATGTAGTGCAGCAGCAGTTTTCCCTCGGTGAAGATACCAAGGTTTGTCTCCAGCAGGACTCCAGAGATGATAAGTAGGTGTCAGCGGCGCAACTGACGCGGACCTGCACACAGACACAGATAACTTTGTTCCCAACGAAGTTCAGAGAGGTTGTCAATCTCTCCGGTCTTGTTGTTTACAAAGGATAAAACGCAAGGGATAATGATAGAAAATAAAAGCGATAAAGTAAATGTAGAGTGGAAACAGTGATAAGGATATGGACCGGGATACGTGATGTTCGCTAGTGATGTCTCTCTCCCAAAAGACGATACAATTTCTATGCGAGGTAAACAAATTACAGAAAGGCAATTGAAGAGATTATGAACGCACCGCAATGCTGACTATGCTACAAAAGAAAGGAAGAGGTTCAAAAGCACGGGCAGTACGCCAAAGTAAGTAGACCGAAATCCATCTGCATCTACTACTAATCATCCACCTTGAGATATCTATCCAGAACATCTCGCTGGTATTAAGTTGCGAGCCCCACCCAAAGTGTAAACCCAAAGCAACAGACAATTGCATTAAAAAGAACTTTACGTAAAGTAAACAATTCTTGTTACCGCGGTTACAAGCACCGTTGTTTTCCCCCTTGTGGCAAAAGCACATCCCCTAGACTCATGTTTCTGTCACTCAAGCGTGTCATCAGGGAGGCATGAACCCACAATCTAGCACAACGCTCCCTCTTGGAGTCACTACCTACTACTTGGCCAAAGCAATAAACAACAAGGGAGAACATGCAAGAATTACTTAGGAACAAAAACATAAGAGATAATAACCAAATATATTACTCTATCACAATCTGAACATAATCTCATAATCCATCAGATCCGATCGAACTCAACATAACAATAGCAAAAATATTACAAAGGTGCCTCGATCATGTAGGGCATCTCACGAGGTCTAAAAAATGAAGATCAAAGAGGGGAGGAGAACATCACATAGCTACTGATCACGGACCCATGGTCCAAGGAAAACTACTCACGAGACATCCGGGGAGCATCCATGGTGGAGAGGAGACTCCCGGAGGTCAATCCTCCCTCCGGCAGGGTGCCGGGAAGAGGTCTTCTGGTGCTCCCGATCTTGGAAGCGCGGCGGCGGCGGAACAGAGGCGGGTTCGCGGAATAGGGTTCTTGATCTGGAGTTTTCCCGTGACGGGGGATAAATAGGCGAAGGGGGCAGCCAGAGGTCGGCCAGGGGCCCCAGGCGCCCCCCTGGCGCGGCCAGGGGTGGGGCCGCGCCGGGTGGCCGCCTGGGCCCCCCTGGCTCCCCTCTGGCCCCTCCCGGGGTCTTCTCGAAGCTTCCGGCACGCTGATTTTTTATCTGAATTTTCCCGAATTTTTCTGGCACTTTTTATATGGAGGAAAACTGAAATAGAAAAACAGCAGAAAACAGGAACTGGCACTGGGGTGCACTGAGTTAATAGGTTAGTCCAAATATGATCAAAAATGTATAAAAGTGTATCTAGATCATAGCAATATCACACAAAACATGCATGGAGCAAGCAGAAATTACCGATACGTTTTGGACGTATCAGCATCCCCAAGCTTAATTCCTGCTCGTCCTCGAGTAGGTAAATGATAACAACATAATTTCTGTGGTGACATGCTAGCAACCATATAAGAACTTTGAAAAGTAAAGCAAGCAAGGTTAGAGATTCAAATCAAGTCATAACATGCAAGAGTCTTTATTAGCATTGAAACAAGTATCAAAAGAACATTAGGTGCAAGAGCTCTCGATGTCCGTGACTCGAATGTCTCCAAATGGTGTTTGCATGCAAGAAAGGGGATAGGGAATACGAGAAAAAAGGTGTTTTTGTGTTGAGAACTCAATCTACTAAAGTTTCACACTTGGTCTTCTTTGGAATCTTATCTTGACTCGTCCCCAGACCACTAGCCAGGTACAAGTCAATTTGATCCACTCCTTTTCGATATTTTGAGCACTCATGCAATGGATGAGCGTAAGCACGAAAGTTGACACTTAGGATGGCAAAGAGAGAATATGGTGGAGGAGGAAGACAAAAGGGATGAGAAAGGCTCACATCAATAAGGAAAATCATAGGCAAGAGATGCCAAATGATAGATATGATGTGAGGAGTAGGGATTGCCATGCAACGGATGCACATACGAGCTAAGAAGCTCTCCAAACTATATGCATAAAGATCATCTCTATGGAGTACAAGGATATAAAGGGAGTACTAGTGTGGATCTCTCAAAAGGATAGTAGTGTTGCCCCTTTCTCTCTTTTTATTTATTTTTTCTCTTTTTCTATTTTTTTGTATTTTTTGTGGCCTCAATGGCTCTTTCTATTTAACTCTCATTTGTCCTCTTTGGGATCTTTTAAAGTGTCCACTTTTGGATCTTTTCCTCACTTAAGGGAAACACTCTATTTTACAAGAAGGTAAAGGAGATCTTTCACACTTTACAAGGTACTCAAGATCATAAAGAAGATGTAACTAACATGATGTATGCAATGTATGTCGCTGCCAGTGTAGCAGGAACATGTATGACATGAATATCAAGTCATGAAGAGGTGGAAGTTGCATGGCAATGTAACTCGGAAAGGCTATGGAAATGGCTTGATACGTAGGTATGGTGGCTGTTTTGAGGAAAGATAAAGGGAGGCTTATGATGACAGAGCGTATCATGCCAAGGGTTTGGATGTACCGGCGAAGGTGGACACCAACTCTCGGAGTGAGAAGAAGGCAATGCACGACACAGGAGAGGCTAGCAAAATATGGGAAGGTGGAAGTGTCAACTCTCAATACTTACATTAGTCCGAAGAACTCATGCACTTATTATCGGTAACTCTCAATCTAATGAGGAGTTTCACAAAGAGACAAGTACCCCGAGGAGGAGTGTATGGTGGTTTGGTTATCCTTGCGCATCCTCGACTCATGGTACGTGAGTGTACTCTAATATTCGACCCCTCAGAAGAGTAGTGATCCATCTAGTAGCTAGAGCTCTCAACTAGTTTTGTAGGTTTTGAAAATAAACACGGATTTCCCAAAATACGACACCTATCACTAATAGGCAAGAGCTCTTGACACCAAAATTTCAAACACTACTCACATCAATACCTCAAAACTATTGCAAGCTACTACTAGAATTAAATAGCAACCTCAATTACCTACTTTCAAGACAAGACACAACTCAGTGCAACAACCAACTCTCTTTAACAAGATAAACATGAAGACTAAAAAGAGTTGCAGCAACAAACTAAACAAAAGCCAAAGCTTTTGCTAAAGACAAACTAAGACTAAGACTAAACATGGCAGTAGCTATGAAAAGATAAAGAACACACAACAGCAAAAAAGATAGGTAGGAAAAATCCTATGATGTGTTCTAAATTTTGAAAGTGGAGCGTGTTTCTCTCCCACACAAAGTAAGAAAGGATCTAACTTGTTATGAACAGCAAGCAAAGCTAAAAAAAACTAAAAACAAAACCTAAGAGCGAGACGCTCCAAGCATAGCACATAACGCATGAAGTGATAAAAATATAGTGAGACAAAGGACGAACTGATGATTGTTGATGGAGAAGGGGATGCACGGGGGCATCCCCAAGCTTAGACGCTTGAGTCTCCTTGAATATTTATTGGGGATGCATGGGGTCATCCCCAAGATTGAGCACTTGACACTCCTGGATCTTCTTTCATCATCTTCCATCGCACACTTGAAAACTCCCTTCATACATAACTGATCATAAGCTGATTAGAGAGGTTAGTACCCTTAATAAATAATTTTTCTCCACTGGATATAAAGATATTCTTGAAGAGATACTGTTTCTCAAGAGTGACAAAAGATTTTTGCAAAGAAAAAGCAAGCTTAAGGTTTGCAAAAGTTAGGAGACGCAAAACGTGGCAGAATCTGTGAAAAACAGAACAGAAGATAGTAAAGAATTTTTTAGGGGCACCTCTACAACTCAAATCAAAAAACTTAGAACATACGGAAGTTTCGTAATTGCATAGAGAATACTTTGTAAAAATTTCAGCTCAAAAAGATGAACTGGGATTTTTCTGGAATTTTTCTGGTCACGAGGACAGAATCTGTTTTCTGGACAGCATGTCACAACTTTTACTTCCCTTGCCGTAAGAGGCTATAACTTGGCACAAAGCTGAAAAATAAAGATACAATGATGTTTCTACAGTAGTAACAAACATCAAGACACAACAAAATCAAAAATAAAAACCTAAATTCGTTGCGGGCTGCCTCCCAAAAGCGCTTCTTTAAAGCCATTAGCTAGGCATAATGCAAAAAGAAGAATCAAGTTTTATCAAGAAAAAGAGAATAACTAGCCCGTGTAACGGACTCAAAAGGTAACTTGATTTTCTTTCTAGGGAAGTGTTCCATCCCCTTTTTGAATGGGAATTGGAATTTTATATTCCCCTCTTTCATGTCAATAACCGCACCAACGGTGTGAAGAAAAGGACGTCCAAAAATAATTGGACATAAAGGTTCACACTCTATATCCATAACAATAAAATCAACGGGAACATAGTTGTCATTGACAATGATAAGAACATCGTTGACCTTCCCCAAAGGTTTCTTTATGGAAGAATCAACAAGACGAACACCAAAAGAACAAGGCTCAAAAGGTTTCAATTCAAACATATCAAATATTCTTTTGGGCATAACAGAGGTACTAGCTCCAACATCACATAAAGCATAGCAAGAGAAGTTATTTAATTTAATTTTGATCATAGGATCCCAACCATCATCTAGCTTCCTAGGTATGGAGGCTTATACTCTAAGCTTCTCCTCCCTAGCTTTGATAAGAGCATTTGTGATATGCTCCATGAAGGCAAGATTAAGTGTGCTAGTGTGGGGGTCTCTAAACATTTTGTGTAGCAAGCTAATAACTTCTGAGAGGGTACAACTATCAAAATCAATATCACTACTATCAAAGGTGGTAGTAGTGTCATCTAGGCTCACTTTTTTGAAACCCTCTATGTTCATAGGAGTTTCTTTTTCTACGGTTGAGGTATTAGCATCACCATTAATAGGTCCAACGGGACTAGGAGTGCATTGGGTGCTAATAGTTTGAGTGTCCTCAACAATTTGGATAGTGGCAACTGTGTGGTGTGTAGGAAGGCTCTTAATTCTATCCTCTTCCTCTTTTTCTCTAGCCCATCTTTCTTTAAGTTTATCCATCATCCTAATATTTTCATTGATTTGTAACTGGATAGCATTAATAGGAGTGGCTTTATTCTCCTCAAGGGGGGAGGTTCTCATTTTAAGCATCTCAATATCAAGGGCTAAGCTTTCTACCTTCAAAGAGAGATTATCTATTTAGATAATTTCTCTTCTACATTTTTGTTGAAGGCTTTTTGGGTAGTGATAAAGTCTCTAAGCATGCTTTCTAATTCAGAAGAGGGGTTCTTGTTGCTAGGGTAAGTGTTGTTGTTCCCATAGTTAGATGGAAACGGTCTAGGATTGCTAGCAAAATTTCCCCTATAAGCACTGTTGTTGAGGTTGTTTCTAGCAATAAAGTTCACATCTACTTGTTCTTGAGCAACCAAATAATTTAAAGGAACATCATGAGGATCAATAGAGGGTTGCTTGGTAAGTAGAGACATAATTAAGTCAACTTTTTCATTGAGGGAGGTAATTTCCTCGACAGAGTTTACCTTCCTACCTGTTGGAGCGCGCTCGGTGTGCCATTAGGAATAATTGGTCATCATTTCATCGAGAAGCTTCGCGGCAGCACCAAGTGTAGTTGACATAAAGGTTCCTCCCGCGGCCGAATCTAACAGGTTCCACGAGGTAAAGTTCAAGCCTGCATTAAAAGTCGGGATAACCATCCAAGTAGTCAAACCATGTGTAGGGCATTTCTTAACAAGAGATTTCATTCGTTCCCAAGCTTGGGCAATGTGTTCATTATCCAATTGCTTAAAATTCATAATATTACTCCTCAATTGGATAATCTTAGGAGGAGGGTAATACTTCCCTATAAAAGCATCTTTGCACTTATCCCAAGAATATATGCTATTTCTAGGCAAAGATTGAAACCAGATTTTAGCATCTCCCCTTAAAGAGAAAGGAAAGAGCTTGAGCTTAACAACATCACCTTCTACTTCTTTATACTTTTGTATTTCACATAATTCAACAAAATTATTCAAGTGTAAAGCAGCAGCATCTCCAGCACCAGAGAATTGATCTCTCATAACAAGGTTTAGCAAAGCAGGTTTAATTTCATAAGAGGTAGCTGAAGTGGCAGGTGTGGCAATGGGAGTGCAGATAAAGTCTTGGTTGTTGTGACTAGTGAAGTCACACAACTTGGTGTTTTCAGTGGAACCCATAGTAGCAGCAAGTGTGGCAGGTATTTTTGGTATTTTTGATAAAAGACACAAAGATAAAAACTGAAAGATAAACTAACAAGACTAAAAAACAAAGGTAAAGGGTAGTGTGCAACTCCCCTATCTTAACACTTGGAGTCCCCGGCAACGGCGCCAGAAAACTTTCTTGATGGCTTCTCGCCCCTTCGTTGGTTTCCCCAACTGTAAGGTTGAGATGTAGTGCAGCAGCAGTTTTCCCTCGGTGAAGATACCAAGGTTTGTCTCCAGCAGGACTCCAGAGATGATAAGTAGGTGTCAGCGGCGCAACTGACGCGGACCTACACACAGACACAGCTAACTTTGTTCCCAACGAAGTTCAGAGAGGTTGTCAATCTCTCCGGTCTTGTTGTTTACAAAGGATAAAACGCAAGGGATAATGATAGCAAATAAAAGCGGTAAAGTAAATGTAGAGTGGAAACAGTGATAAGGATATGGACCGGGATACGTGATGTTCGCTAGTGATGTCTCTCTCCCAAAAGACGATAAAATTGCTATGCGAGGTAAACAAATTACAGAAAGGCAATTGACAGGATTATGAACGCACCGCAATGCTGACTATGCTACAAAAGAAAGGAAGAGGTTCAATAGCACGGGCAGTACGCCAAAGTAAGTAGACCGAAATCCATCTGCATCTACTACTAATCATCCACCTTGAGATATCTATCCAGAACATCTCGCTGGTATTAAGTTGCGAGACCCACCCAAAGTGTAAACCCAAAGCAACAGACAACTGCATTAAAAAGAACTTCGCGTAAAGTAAACAATCCTTGTAACCGCGGTTACAAGCACCGTTGTTTTCCCCCTTGTGGCAACAGCACATCCCCTAGACTCATGTTTCTGTCACTCAAGCGTGTCATCAGGGAGGCATGAACCCACAATCTAGCACAACGCTCCCTCTTGGAGTCACTACCTACTACTTGGCCAAAGCAATAAACAGCAACGGAGAACATGCAAGAATTACTTAGGAACAAAAATATAAGAGATAAAAAACCAAATATATTACTCTATCACAATCTGACCATAATCTCATAATCCATCAGATCCGATCAAACTCAACATAGCAATAGCAGAAATATTACAAAGGTGCCTCGATCATGTAGGGCAGCTCACGAGGTCTAAACAATGAAGATCAAAGAGGGGAGGAGAACATCACATAGCTACTGATCACGGACCCATGGTCCAAGGAAAACTACTCACGAGACATCCGGGGAGCATCCATGGTGGAGAGGAGACTCCCGGAGGTCAATCCTCCCTCCGGCAGGGTGCCGGCAAGAGGTCTTCTAGTGCTCCCGATCTTGGAAGCGCGGCGGCGGCGGAACAGAGGCGAGTTTGTGGAATAGGGTTCTTGTTCTGGAGTTTTCCCGTGACGGGAGATAAATAGGCGAAGGGGGGCAGCCAGAGGTGGGCCAGGGGCCCCAGGCGCCCCCCTGGCGCGGCCAGGGGTGGTGCCGCGCCGGGTGGCCGCCTGGGCCCCCCAGGCTCCCCTCTGGCCCCTCCCGGGCTCTTCTCGAAGCTTCCGGCATGCTGATTTTTTATCTGAATTTTCCCGAATTTTTCTGGCACTTTTTATATGGGGGAAAACTGAAATAGAAAAACAGCAGAAAACAGGAACTGGCATTGGGGTGCACTAAGTTAATAGGTTATCCAAATATGATCAAAAATGTATAGAAGTGTATCTAGATCATAGCAATATCACACAAAACATGCATGGAGTAAGAAGAAATTATCGATACGTTTTGGACGTATCAGCGTCCACCTTCGCTGGTACATCCAAACCCTTGGCACGATACGCTCTATCATCATAAACCTCCTTATATCCTTCCTCAAAACAGCCACCATACCTACCTATCAAGGCATTTCCATAGCCTTTCCGAGATATATTGCCATGCAACATCCATCTTGTCATGACTTGATCTTCATGTCATACATGCTACTTGCTTGATCGATGAGCCGCATGCTAGTTAAGCCTTGCCCTAATCATTGCTACATGACGCGCTAGTATCATTGCATATCCTGCTACACTGGCAGAGGCATACATTTGCATACATCATGATAGTTACATCTTCTTTACGATTTGGGTACTTTTGTAAAGTGTGAAAGATCTTCTATAACTTTTGTAATATAAAGAGTGTTGCCCCTAAAGTGAGGAAAAGATCCCAAAGAGGACAAATTAAAATATCCCAAAGAGGACAAATGAGAGAAATAGAAAGAGCCATTGAGGCCACCAAAAAATACAAAAAAAGAGAAAAAGAAATAAAAAGAGAGAAGGGGGCACACTACTATTCCTTTTGAGAGATACACACTCTTACTCCCTCTTATATCTTGTACTCCATAGAGATTATCATTCATGCATATAGCTATGTGGGGACCTTCACACTATAGAACTTGGCTTGTATATTCCAATGATGAGCCTCCTCAAATGAGCTCTAGGTCTTCTTGAGCAAGAAAGTTGGATGCACCCCCACTAGTTCCATTGGAGAGCTTACCTTAGCTCATATGTGCATCCGTTTCATGGAAATCCCTACTCCTCACATCACATCTATCATTTGGCTTTCTCTCGCCTATGATTGTCCTCATTGATGTGAGCCTTTCACATCTTTTTGTCTTCCTCCTCCACCATATTCTCTCTTTGCCATCCTAAGTGTCAACTTTCTTGCTTACGCTCATCCATTGCATGAGTTCTCAAAATGTCGAAAAGGAGTGGATCATTTTTACTTGTACCTGGCTAGTGGTCTGGGGATGAGTCAAGATAAGATTCCAAAGAAGACCAAGTGTGAAACTTTAGTAGATTGAGTTCTCAACACAAAAATACTTTTTTCTCGTATATCCCTATCCCCTTTCTTGCACACAAACACCATTTGGAGACATTCGAGTCACAGACAGAGAGAGATCTTGCACCTTTATGTTCTTATGTTACTTGTTTCAATGCTAAATATAGACTCTTGCCTGTTATGACTTGAATTGATTTACATGCCTTGATTGCTTTACTTAAAAGTTCTTATATGGTTGTTAGCATGTCACCACAGAAATTATGCTTTTATCATTTACCTACTCGAGGACGAGCAGGAATTAAGCTTGGGGATGTTTATACGTCCAAAACGTATCTATAATTTCTGCTTGCTCCATGCCTCTTTTGTGTGATATTGCTATGATGTTGATGAACTTCCATACACTTTTGATCATATTTGGACTAACCTATTAACTCAGTGCACCCCCGTGCCAGTTCCTTTTTTCTGCTGTTTTTCTATTTCAGGTTTCCCCCATATTAAAAGTGCTCCAAAAATTCAGGAAAAATCCAATAAAAATCAGCGTTACGGAAGCTTCGAGAATCACCGAGGTGGGGCAGAGGGGACCCACCAGGGCCCCAGGCGCCCTCCCGGTGCGCCCTAGGGTGGGGCCGCGCCAGGGGACCGCCTGGACCCCTGGTGGCCCCCCTGGCTGCCCCCCTTCGCCTATTTATTCCTCGTGACGTGAAACCACCGTGACGGGAACCCTTTTTTGAGATATCTCCTCTATTCCGCCGCCGCCGCGCTTCCAAGATTGGGAGCACCAGAAGACCTCTTCCCGGCACCCTACCAGAGGGAGGAACCACCTCCGGGAGCTTCTCCACCACCATGGATGCTTCCCGGATGAACCGTGAGTAGTCCACCTTGGACCATGGGTCTATGATCAGTAGCCATGTGATGTTCTCCTCCCATCTTTGTTCTTCATGGATTAGACCTCGTGATCTGCCCTACATGATCGAGGCACATATGTAATATTTCTGCTGTGGCTATGCTGAGTTTGCTGGGATCCGATGGATTATGAGATTATGTTCAGATTGTGTTTGAGTAATATATTTGATTCTCCTCTTTTATATTTATGTTCTAGAGTAATTCTTGCATGTTCTCCGTTGCTGTTTATTGCTTTGGCCAAGTAGTAGGTAGTGACTCCAAGAGGGAGCGTTATGCTTGATTGTGGGTTCATGCCCCCCGACGACTAGCCTGAGTGACAGAAACATGAGTCTAGGGGATGTGTTGTTGCCACAACGGGGAAAACAACGGTGCTTGTACTTGCTGGTGCAAGGATTGTTTACTTTATGCAAAGTTCTTTAATGCAGTTGTCCGTTGCTTTGAGTTTACACTTTGGGTGGGATTCGCAACTTAATACCAGCGAGATGTTCTGGATAGATATCTCAAGGTGGATGATTAGTAGGTAGATGCAGATGGATTTCGGTCTATTTGTCTTGGGCTCTTGGCGTACCGCCCATGCTTTTGAGCCTCTTCCTTTCTTTGTAGCATAATTAGCATTGGTTTGCGCACATAATCCTGTCAATTTCCCAGCTGTAATTTGTTTACCTCGCATGGCTATTTTATCGTCTTTTGGGAGAGAGACATCACTAGTGAACATCATAGGACCCCGTTCCATATTTCCAATATTGTCTACACCCGTTATCAATTTACTGCTTTATTTACTTTTCCGTTGCTATCACTATCATTATTATCCCGTGCGTTTTATCCTTTGTAAACAACAAGGCCGGAGGAATTGACAACTCCTCTGTACTCGTTGGGAAGCAAAGTTATTTGCTGTGTGTGCAGGTCCAGGAGAAGCAAGTGATTATCAACGGCGCATCACTTGTCGAACCACCTACTTGTCGATCTTGGAGTCTTGCTGGTTCGATACTAAACCTTAGCATCTTCGCTAAGGGAAACTTGCTGTTGTCTACATCTAAACCTTCTAGTTTGGGTAACCAACGAGGGGACGAGAATTCGTACCATCAGCGACCATTCGACAGGTTCAGAAACATCGAGCGGACATCCGTAGGCAAGGCGATCGGACTGAGGAAGTTTGGAGAGGCCGGACGGATCAAATCAGTGAGCCGGATGCACTAGCTCAGGAATAGATGCAAACTAGCTCGGAGACTTGATGTATCTGCTCGGCAGCGAACTGAGATAGCTCGGGCACCAACATGATCAGCTCGGAGAGGAAACTCATCTTGGCGGCCGAACTAACCAGCTCGGGTGCCGGATGGATCAGCTCGGAGGTGAATTTGGCTAGTTCGGCGATGAAATTCAGTCCGGCGGCCAAACCGACTAGCTCGGGGCGGACTGATAACGGAGCGCGCCTGCGATGACGAGCCGGATGCAGCCTCCGGGCATCCAG
Source organism: Bromus sterilis (assembly GCA_950022295.1). Lineage (NCBI taxonomy): Eukaryota > Viridiplantae > Streptophyta > Magnoliopsida > Poales > Poaceae > Bromus > Bromus sterilis. The sequence goes on along the minus strand of OX465601.1, from coordinate 121,419,440 downwards.
TCTGCCTGACCGCGATCCAGATCCCGAAAAGTTGGCGCTGAAGAAATTTGCTGATGAAGAAAAACCGTCGATGAAGAAGATGGTCCCGTCCGGATCAATACTCCAGTCGATGCCTCGGCCTTCCCCATGGTGGGCGCCAACTGTCGTCGATATGTAATGGAAGATGCCATGGGGATGGCTAAAGAGGGGGACAGACCGAGGTTTATGTCGCTGGTGTCGGAGGCGAGATTGGGAACACTGCGATGTACCAAGGTTCAGAGCTCTCTGTAGAGATAAAACCCCTACTCCTGCATGTATGCACTATATGATGAATATCTAATATAGGGTTGCTCCTTGAGCTGTATCTGCTAACTACTCTGCTCCTGACCGAGCTGATATGTTACTGCTAGCTAAGCTACTGCTAACCTGCTACTCTTGGCTAAGCTACTGCTACTCTACTACTCTTGCTCCTTCTCTTCTCCTCCTAGCCATGAGTGAGGGAGAGAGGTGTGTGTGTAGGGGGGAAATGAGAGGGAGGGAGCGAGAGCTCCCCTGGCTTGGCCTCTTGGTGCCTTTATATAGGAGGCCCAAGGGGACAAGAAGGTACAAGTGGTTGGGAGACAAGGAGACAAGGGGGACATGGGGAAGAAGGTGGATGTGATGTAATGTGACATCTCACACCTTTACACTATTCACGATGTGGCTAAAGGCGTCATGGCTTGTCTTGTCAGTTGATGCTCCTGTTGACTTCCGGGCAGCCGAACTGCGGGCAATCGGCAGCCGACGGGTGAGCAGTCAGCCGGGTGCGCGGCGCAGTCGGCAGACGCCGAGCTGGACTGAGGGCGCAATCGGCGCCTGATGTCTTGAAAAATATTTCTCCTTCTTGACCCTACCGGGGGGTTATACCCCCGACAGGATCAAATTGACTTGTACCTGGCTAGTGGTTTGGGGACGAGTCAAGATAAGATTCCAAAGAAGACATAGTGTCAAACTTTAGTAGATTGAGTTCTCAACAAAAATATTTTTTTCTCGTATTCCCTATCCTCCTTCTTGCACGCAAACACCATTTGGAGACATTCGAGTCACGGACATCGAGAGCTCTTGCATCTAATGTTCAGTCGTTGCTTATTTCAATGCTAATATAGACTCTTGCATGTTATGACTTGAATTGAATCACATACCTTGATTTCTTTACTGTACAAAGTTCTTATATGGTTGCTAGCATGTCACCACAGAAATTATGCTCGTTATCATTTACCTACTCGAGGACGAGCAGGAATTAAGCTTGGGGATGTTGATACATCCCAAACGTATCTACAATTTCTGCTTGCTCCATGCATGTTTTGTGTGATACTGCTATGATCTAGATGCACTTTCATACACTTTTGATCATATTTGGACTAACCTATTAACTCAGTGCACCCCAGTGCCAGTTTCCGTTTTCTGCTATTTTTCTATTTCAGTTTTCCCCCGTATTAAAAGTGCTCAAAAAATCCGGGAAAAATCGGATAAAAATTAGCGTGAAGGAACCTTCCGGAGTACCGAAGGAGGACCAGGTGGGACCCACCAGGGCCCCAGGCAGCCACCTGGCGCGGCCTAGGGCTTGGTCGTGCCAGGGGGCGCCTGGACCCCTGGTGGCCCCCATGGCTTCCCCCCTTCGCCTATATATTCCTCGTGACGCGAAACCCCCGAAGACAGAACCCTTTTTCGCGATCTCGCCTCTGTTCCACCGCCGCCGCGCTTCCAAGATCGGGAGCGCCAATAGACCTCTTCCTAGCACCCTGCCGGAGGGAGGATCGACCTCCGGGAGCTTTCCCTCCACCATGGACGCTTCCCGGATGTGCCATGAGTAGTTTTCCTTGGACCATGGGTCTGTGATCAGTAGCTATGTAATGTTCTCCTCCCCTCTTTGTTCTTCATGGTTTAGACCTCGTGAGCTGCCCTACATGATCGAGGCACATATGTAATCTTTCTGCTGTTGCTATGCTAAGTTTGATGGGATCTGATGGATTATGATATTATGTTCAGATTGTGATAGAGTAATATATTTGGTTGTTATCTTTTATATTATTGTTCCTAAGTAATTCTTGCATGTTTTCCGTTGTTGTTTATTGCTTTGGCCAAGTAGTAGGTAGTAACTCCAAAAGGGAACGTTATGCTCGATTGTGGGTTCATGCCCCCCAATGACACGCTTGAGTGACGGAAACATGAGTCTAGGGGATGTGCAGTTGCCACAAGGGGGAAACAACGGTGCTTGTAACCACGGTTGCAAGGATTGTTTACTTTATGCAAAGTGCTTTTTAATGCAGTTGTCTGTTGCTTTAGGTTGACACTTTGGGTGGGGCTCGCAACTTAATACCAGCGAGATGTTCTGGATAGATATCTCAAGGTGGATGATTAGTAGTAGATGCAGTTGGATTTCGGTCTACTTATTTTGGCGTACTTCCCATGCTTTTGAGTCTCTTCCTTTCTTTTCTAGCATAGTTAGCATTGCGGTGCGTTTATAATCCTGTCAATTTCCCATCTGTAATTTTTTACCTCGCATAGCAGTATTATCATATTTTGGGAGAGAGATATCACTATTGAACATCACGGGACCCTCGGTCCATATTCTCATCACTGTTTACACGCTCATTTACTTTTCAGTATTTACTTTCAGTTGCTATCATTATCAGTATCCCTTGTGTTTTGATCCTTTGTAAACAAAAAGACCGGAGATACTGGCAACCTCTCTGAACTTCGTTGGGAGCAAAGTTATTTGTGTCTGTGTGCAGGTCCGGATGAAGTAAGAAATCTCGAAGATTTTGAACGGCAACATTGTTCACTTCACCACCTACTTATCATCTCCATAGTCCTACTGGTCGATACTCAACCTTGGTATATTCACCAAGGGAAAATTGCCGCTATGCTGCATCTCACCTTCCACTTGGGGTAACCAACGAAGGGCGAGAAACAATTATCATCTCTCGCGTATCAGTTGTGTGCAGGTCCAGGTTAAGAGAGAAATATCTCAAACGGCGTGTTGCTCGCTTCACCACCTACTTATCATCTCCGGAGTCCTACTGGATTGAACTCAACCTTGGTATCTTCACCAAGGGAAATTTGCCGTTATCCTACATCACCTTCCACTTGGGGTAACCAACGAGGAGAGGCGTTGCACTAGTCAACTATCTTGTCATCAGTGACCGACCGGGAAGTTGATCCCGGGTGCGCACGAGTGAGGACAAAGTGTGCAAAAAATACTAGTGTTGGTTTGTGAGGACAGTCTAGATCCCAGGCGAGCCGACCATGGAATCGGTGGTTAACCGGTTGGGAGTGGTCGGGGCGTTACACACTCACTTTCCCGCGTAGCCTGGTATTGAGAATCTATGAGTGGGCCCTCTCAAAGATCAGCATCAACTCATGCAAATGGTAAAAGAAGCTCAAACCATTACTAGAAATGTTAACTCAAAGATGTCCCAACCCCCCACCCCCACACACACAATGGTAGACACACTTAGACGAAGAACCACTACCTAGAACTTGGATCCTAGGTTACTAGAATGGAACAAAGCACCAAGATGTGACATCCTGACCTTCCATTCTAAGTATGATAGTTATCATCGTAATATATATATATAAAGCAACAATAATAGCATGATATCCCAATCCAAGGTAACCAGGTAGATATCATCGTAACATTAACTCATATGCATGCTACATAGGGGCTTAGAAAGTGAGTAACATGGTCAAACAATGTGTGTTGGTAAGTGGAGGTCATGGTTGTATCAGGTTTGAGAGGCACTTAACACGTGGTGTGATCAAGCAATTGATAGTAACCTATACTAGACTGCAAGCCGATAATTATAATAACATGATTTGTCATTGTCCTTGCCTGGGAGCATTTTAGCCTGGTGAGAAGATGGGTTCCTGAAGTGTAGTTGATTGCTTAATTGAATCATCTCCGAGTCTATCCATGAAGAAGCTAAGAAGCAACAACACTAGAAGTAAGCAACATGGAGACAATCTATCACTACAGAGCAGATCAAGTATGGATTCATGTAAATTTTAATAGCATCGGAATGAACATAATATGAGTCAAGTTAAATGAATCTCGAGAAGCAAGTGTGCCATGCTCCCGATATTCTTCATATACATTAAGTAGATGTTTTAGGGTTTAGGGGAAAACCTTAGGTTATAGGTGTTATATGTATGAACATAGCATAAGATGGTCCCAATGCAATGCTAATACAAATAAAGTTCATCGAAGAAGAAAGAAGGAATCAAAACACAAAATAGTGCCTTCATTCAACAATTCATATACCAGTTTTCTTGGTCATACCAATAACAATACATTCTGACATAATTAACAAATTTTTTTGACAAGGAGGGCCCTTATGCCCTCCCGAGTCACTCCCATGGGTGATGAGGAGGGTGACATAGCCGCTCCGCTAGGCTTCCCCTCCTCCGCCTCCTCGTTGATGCGCTTAGGAGGGGCTAGTGCAATCTGGTGAACTAGGAAACAACTATGGAGCTGTCGTAGGCCGTGCGACGCGGTGCCGCACCGATGCTGATGATGAAGCGTGGGTTCGATGGTGGCGCGATTGTCTATGCATAGGGGGTGCGCGGTTGTCGTGGTGGCGGCAGCCGGCCAGATCCACGACGTGGCTGGTGTGGGTTGTGGGCAGTTGCCTTCGCTGTTGGTGGTCTATCGACAGAGGTGGCAATGCAGCGAAGGTGGTGGTGGGGCGCTCCTATGGTGCGATGGCTAGAACCGGGCGACAAGGGACGTGGGCCACGATGACGTGGATCGGAGGTTGTGGCTCTGCCTTTCGATAATGTCGGTTGCCAACGGTGAAGGTCCCAAGTCTGCATGCAGTGTGCTTTCGTGTTGCAGCGGCTGGGTATGGTGGTGCATGCTTATGCTGGTTGCGGTGGCGTGTCAACTACGATTCGACTAGCAACGTAGGGCGATGGTGCCAACTACGATTTAGCTGTCATCATCTCTTCTCTTAGAACTAGGTCGACGGCGCAGGAGGATGGATGCCAACGATGTGTGTTGTGGCAATGACTTGATACCAGGATTTGTGTCTAAGTAGGCCGGATCAGGGCCCAAGGAAGATAGGGTTCGTTCCCCGGAAAGGCGAGGTTGGTGTTGGCCTAGGTTGCACACATGTACGATGTCGTCACAGGTGTGGTGCGCGGTGGTGGTGGTTCAGACAATGCTCCTCGTCATATAGATCGATGTTGATGACAACATATTTGGTATTGTGCAAGCTCCCTAGGCCAGGCCTGAGGGTTTGATGGCGGTCGTCAGCAGTCTTGGGGTCATGTCCCCTCGGTTCCCCTGACTGGTTACGGATGCAAGCATCGACGCCTCCTCCCGTGGAGGTGTCAACCTAGATCCGGTGATTGCTTCCAGGCTAGGAGTGGACTCAAATTGATAGCTAATAACATTGATTCAATTGGCATTGACATAATAAAAATATATTGCCGAGTGCCTTCTAATCTTTCTGCTGGGGTTGGTGCGTTGTGAGGTGGATGCGTGGTGGTGTCTCAGGGAAGGGATGCCAGCCGGGGCGGCGGCCATGGATGGCGGCCCGGATGGTGTCTTTCCGACATGCTCCATAGTGGTAGTGGTGGCTACCCTTCTTGGCCGTCTGGTCGGTGATAAGTGTAGCGGTGGGTAGTTAGCCACACTTTCTGTTCTTGGCAATGGCGTTGCCCAGATCCGAATCTGGAGGCCGGTTCTCATGGTCAGTAGTTTGGTTGCCTCATAGTGACATAGGTGAGTTGCCGAGCGAAAACTTCCCGTCCTGCACCGACCGCGATGATATATGCGGATTTCATTATCTTCTTGAAGACGTCGTCGTGGTTTTTCTCTTCGTGTTGAGTCTTTGGGGTGAAAACTCTTGGCCCTTTGGGTGCCGCGGCAGCAATGAAAACTCTTGGCCCTTTTGATAAAAAACGGCGGTTTACATTCCCCATCTGAGGGCGTTGTCGTGGAGTTTAGGTGTCTTAGATCGTATCTGTCGTGGTGTCATCTAATCGTTCTGTGCTTAGTTTCTCGGGCATGTAGTCGTGTGGTTAAGTTAGTTACCTTAGGATCTACAGGGCAGCTTCACCATACTGTATTGTTCTGCCGTGTAACTTTGCTTTATATATAAAGTGGGGCGAGAGTGCTATCTGGCAATATATTTTGACTACTTTATATTTTGACTACTTTGCTTTATATATAAAGTGGGGCGAGAGTGCTATCTGGCAATATATTTTGACTACAACAATGTTATCGAATAAGAAAGAATCAAAACACAAAATAGTGCCTTCATTCAGCAACTCATATACCAGTTTGATTGGTCATACCAATGACAACATATTCTGTGTCGAAACATTCGAAGACCAATGACAACATATTATGTCTCGAAACATTCGCATTTATCAAGGATTGCCAAGATAGAATGGTAGATAAGCTAACATACTTGATATATTTTGTATTATAAGGGTCACCTGCGTGACCTGTGACTACAGACATTTTACCGGACAGAATAGGCTAAGAGAACAGTACACATGAACAGCCAGACACAAGTGGCTAGTAACGGTACTTGGTGGAGTAATCCTTTGGAGCAATCACCAGACCGCGGCCCTTCCGAGCCCCCCTGTACACAGTCTCCACAATGTCAACGAACTCCTGCTTGTCTTTCATGGCCCAGTTAATCTTGTTGTTGTTTCCTGTCCCGAGATCGATCATGATGTGCTTGTTCCGGAAGAAGAACATCACCGTCGACGGGTCGTACAACTCGTACATGGTGTTGAAGTCAGGAACCTCGGTGATATCGACAAGGTAGATCACTGCAAAGTTCTTTATGGTCTCGGCCACACCTGAGAGCACCTCATCCATCTGAACCATGAACAAGTTAGAAAGTCAGAATGAATTCAACAAGGTGGATTACAAGAGACTCTTGGGTGATTCTGATCCCTAAACCTTGCCTAACCAACTACCACTATCTGTACACACAATCGTTCCCCAATTTCACGAATCCATGCCGCCTACCACAAATCCAACATCGACTTCAAGCAATTCCCACAGCATAAGTGCAAACGCAATCGACTACTTAAAGGGTAAAGGTATGGTTGGTTGGGGGATCGATGGCGGTTACCTGCATGCAGGTCTCGTCCCAGTCGTGGCCGAAGCGGATGATGACCAGCCGCTCCTCCTCGGCGAGGATGGCCTGGTCCACCGCCCACCCGGAGTGCAGGTGTGGCAGCAGGTAAGACATCTCGGCCGCGCGCTCGTCGCCACGGCACCGCTGATCGGCGAGAAGATTTGGGGATTTCGAAACCTCAGAACGGGCAGCGAGCAGACAGCAGAGGTGGGTGGAATGCGCGTGGGATGCAATGTAAATGCAGTGAGATTCGATCGAACGGCCTCGAACATCATGGAAACTTCCAGAGACTACGGGATTTGGATTTGGAATATGCCGCGCCAGCTTTCATGGCCCATTTATGACTCTGGGGTTTTGTGGGGGAAGCACGAAACAACAACAGGTTTTGGATATGTCGGCCCACTTAAGATTAGCAATTATTTTATTTATTCATGCTGTCATTATTGCATTTTTGATAAAAAAAATAATATATTAATATCATGAAAAAACCAATTACATCAAATTTTTGCAACAATAGAATTTTCAAAAGATATTATAGGTGAACACCCATCAAAAAAGTAAAAAAAATCTGCTACAATGATTAATTCTTATCAAAAAATTTCAAGAGTGACGCCTGCAAAAAGAAAATAGTGTACAAGCGTTGTCATCGCTCAATCATAGATCTAGACTTTGCATCCTCATACTAAGTCTTTTAAAGCACTTTGCCCATCCATGAAGACCGATGGTGGAGAAAGACGACCGAAAAAAATCAGAATCTGCTCTATAATTTGGGAGATGATTTCACTTCTTGACCTCTGCACAAATTAGGATTGCACACAACCATTTTAGTATGAATACGAAGATAAATATGATCCTTAAAGAAATTTTTTAAATGTGTATCAAGATAATTTTGATGAGTGGTTCTACTATACACCAAACTTGATGTTCAATAGATGGGGAAAACCCCTATGCAACACCTGTCAATTCTAGGAATTGAATCCGGATCGTTAGGCTGCACAACCACATGCCCAATCACTGAACTAAAGCTCTCTTTGCAACGAACACTCCCATCAACACCATGGTTGACAAGTGGCACATTGCGCACCAGTTATTGCAATTTGGAGTTTTCCCTTTTTCGTGGATTTGTCTTTTATATTTTATCTTTTAAATCGTGTATCCAATTAACGAACTGTTTTCATTGTTGGATTACTCACATACAGATCTTTGAAAATAGATCTCATGTTAATAAGTTTTAATAGGCTTGGGATATGCCTCTCGCGGAAACAAATATGTGCCTCCACAAGAGGCATGATCGTGCCTCTAAAAAACATGTTTTAAATTTACGAGAGGCATGCCTTTCATGGAACCAAACATGTGTCTTTCCGACAGGAACGAACGTGTCTATCGGGAAAAAAAAAGAAAGTGCAATTTTATGTTCTTTTTGAGAGGTGCAGAAGCAAACCTGTGTACCTTCATGAGAGGCACTCTCGTGCCTCTGCAATTTTTGATTTTTGCCTTTTTGAGAGGCACGATCATGGCTCTTGCAGAAGCAAACATGTGTTTCCACGAGAGGCATGATCGTGTCTCTCATAAAAATAAAATAAAATGTGTTTTTCCTTGTAAATTATTTTCAACATAATTTTTTTTAAATGTAAAAAAATGCGTGAACACTGAGAAGCTAACAAACCAAAAAAACCCTATAAACTCCGAAAAGCATACACAAAATAAAAAAAAATACCAAGGAATCACTCGGCAAGCAACATGTGGCGTACTCTCGACACACTAAAAGTAACTTTTGCAGGGCTCCCGAAAAATACTCTTTAAGGCACTTCCAATGCAGGTTTTTAGCACGTAATCATATGCATTTTACTTATGTGGCATAACAACTTAATGAAGAAAGAGAAGAATGTTGTATCTTAGCTAAGATACAGCCCTTGCACGCGCCCATATGCAAGAAGCATTACTATATAAATTACATGTATGTATGAATTTAAAATACTTAAATTAGATACAATCCCTAGGAAATAATGCATTAAGCTTGTTGTATCTTGAGTTTTTATTGTCCCTACGATAATGTGAACATAAACAATGTATTGGTAGAAATTATATAGGATGTGCCTATGTATCGCTCACAGCAACTCGTACTTGAGCGTCACCTGCATGCCATCAGTCGGTCGGCCCAGTTACCAAATCGTCTTGTAACGTTGATATCATTTTGATGTTATACATGTTTTATTAATTTTTCTTATATTTTATAAATATATATATATATATTAAGTTAACTATTATTAAGTTATATTTTTAGATGTGTGCATCGCATTAAAAAATTATTAATATAAAATAAAGTTTGCCCAAATTTTAAAACCGTATTTACAATTATAAAATATGAACATTTCAGAAATGTTCACCTGTTTTTAAAATGTGTAGGTATTTAAAAAACAAATATACCACTCACAAATAGAATAACCTTCTCACTTCTTTTTGATCAATACACCCTTAATACTTGATTTGATTTTTTTAGAGTACCTCGTAAATTTTATTACATTGTCGCAATGTTTACATGAACGAAGAGAAGATCATCATGCTGGCCTAATCAAGCATGATGACCAACTTCCAAAGTAAGATCGTGCTTTGTAAGATAGTGAAAATCGACATCTAAGGTGTTAAGCTCATTTCTAAAATTAGAATAAAAGCTAAAGATATTTCTTTGATTTTTTGGACTAAAGCTCCATGGCTGGTAGCATTACCACTTCTAATTGTGTCAACAACCACCTTGCAGTAAGATGCAACTTTAATCTTCAGAATATATAGGTCATTAGCAAATGCGAGAGCCTCCCTGGTACCCAATATTTTCAGTGTATGAGAATCTTCGATGTTTCTGAGCACCACCCCCTGAAGCCCCACATACTTGCATTCAACGTTTTAGTTGTACGTTGTAGTGTCATCAACATGTTCATTTTTTGGCAAAGTCATTGCGAATTTTTACTAACTTATAAATTCTTTGTTTTGCATCATCAGAGAGGGAATCAAACTTTTTAGGTGTGCGTGAGAAAAGTAGCAAGTGATATGGCACTATTAGGAATGACAATGTGACGCACAAACTAGACCATTGGAACACCTTGAAGGAAGCAGCGCACGTATACGATGCTAGGGAAATTGAGTTGTTTCAGCATAATGTGCATGTTAACTTCCCCGAGGACCATGAGCACACACAGTTCCTCACACCGAAAGGGATGCAATTGTGGATCAAGGCTAAGGGGAAGGAGATCCGCGCAGCCGAGAAGCAGTTATTCGATCCTTTGTGAAGAGGCTGGTGAAGGACGTTAAACTGATGGAGTTGAACAAGATGATGTTCATGCAGTATGAATCCAAGAAGGAAGAAAAGAAAGATCCCACAGATGAAGATGAGTTCTTGCGGAAGTATGATGGTGATGAGGTTGGCCCCTCAGGGGCGGGGGGCCAGAACTAGGCTAGATGTGTACAGCAAGTTATTTGCAAACTGTTTAACTTGGATTGATGTTTATGTTTGAACTATATATGTGTGTGGTTTATAGAACTGCTTACTCATTTTTTAGAATGTGTGAAGTAACCTAATGAATCTATATCTAGTTATATGTTATACATATTGAACCATATCTTTGTGTTTTCTATCAAAATGAAATGCAGTAAATGGATCCTCCATGTGCGACATGTGGCGCAGTGAGATGTCAGAAGGACAGAAAGTTCTTCATAGATCTTCCAGATGACTTCCGAACTAGGACGGTGCAATTTATTTCAACATGTTCTAGTTATATTGCTTTTTTCATTTTTTAACTAATCCATTCTTCTTTTGATTAGTTTATCCCTTGTGGGTACCTATTTGAATTTGTACATAGGTTAGTCGAATCCATTGAAATTCCAGCCCAATTCTATTGCTACTTCATGAAGATGCAGACTATCAAAATGTTCATGTATCTTGTCTCTAACCAGCCAGACTGCACCTATCTCGGGTGCCCTGCTGTGACGCCCCCAAAATCAATCCGTGTACAGTAATCATACACGCAGGGTACACGGCTGAAATTAGGGTGCCACGGTGAGAATATCACAGCACAACACTAAACACAAAAGGATAAACCAATAAGTTACAATAAAGGGGGGTCACGCGGACCCGAATACATAAGTTATACAAGCCATAATATCTGAGTACAGACATAGTTAGTCAAGTTTTTCCTTAAGAAGGCTAGCACAAATAACATCAGAGATACAGATCGAAAAGGCAAGGCCTCCTGCCTGGGAGCCTCCGAAACTACTCCTGGTCCTGGTCAGCGGGGGTCTCGACGTAGTAGTATCCGCCTCCGGGGTACTCCTGCTCCTGGGCTCCAACGTCGACTGCAGCGGCCGATCAGAAAAAACATAAAAAGGGGAAATAAAGCAAAGGTGAGTATCTAGTATACCCGCGAGTCTTACGTCCGCTACTAAGAATTATGCATTGTATCAATGGAAAGGGGAGGCTGTATATATAGTGGACTGCAAGATAGAAATCAGAATAAGGGTAAGAAGCTAGGACTATCGAAGACTAGCATCTTCTGACGTTGTCTTGCAGCATGAGAAGAGAAACAGCCAACAGTTTATATAAAGCAATAAAGTAACAATGAAGCAGAAGTTGCTGCAACATTGTATAATATAAGTTGTAATGATTAATAATAACAATGCCTCCGAGTTCCCCTCCTCGACTCCCTGCGAGGAATAAGACCCGGAACCATACAGTTTAATAGTAATAGTTTCTAGTGGTAAGATCCAGCTTCAGCATAAAGCGTCCTGTTACCGTGGACACGGCTATTCGAATAGATTAAACCCCTGCAGGGGTGCACTACTGTTCAGCCTGCACGCTCGGATCTCCAGGGTGGCGTGAACCTTGTTAGGGAACGCCCCACCGAGGCTATCCGACACATCGCAGTTCATCCTAGGCTCAGCAGAGAGGCCATCCGCCGGAATATATCCTATGCGCCAAGGGGTCTAGGTCGCTCACCCTTGCCCGCTCCTGCACGGTGCGAGTCTGGCCGGTGAAGCAAAAGAAAATCCAAACACACCTGCTGCAGCAAAAAGACAAGACCACTTCCCGGCGATCAGGCCGCAGTACTGCTGACGTCTGAAGAGCTTTCGGACGAACTACGACGCGGAGGGCCCACACCGTAATCCCACGTGTAGGTAGTGCGTACAGACCAACAGGCCTCTCAAGTCATCCGTCGAACCATTTAGCATTTTAATTAACCTGCGTGACAACCGTTATCGTTGCCTCGACTTAACCGACGCGCGGTCAACGACAGCAGTCAGGACCACCAGTACATCGGTGCCTTCCCTGTCGTCCCACCAAGTCACTGCGGTTACCAACAAGGTGAACCGTCTCCTTACCTTGTCTCGCGTGTGCTCTTGGTAGAGCTCGACTTTCGTGGTTTGGTAACTCTCGCGAGATACGAGCAGGGGCCAAGCACGCCAGTAACGTCGGTCGTACCCTCCCTGTCATTCCCGACGATATACCGCTCGCGGGCACCATTGGGTCGCCCGACTTATTACCTTAAGGACAACCGTGCTCAGGACCCTATGGCGGCAAGACAAAGTCAGCCTCGAGTGGAGTACAAGGATTACTCCTTGATAGCTCACCCTTGAGGGTGACTAGGCATAACCCAGATAGGGGCCTTTGGCGATGTCTGCATTGTACCGTACCTGTAAAGTTGTATTTAGTGTATCCGCGATCGCTCCCATAGTGATCACGGCCCGCTATCTAACCCTAGCTAACAATGCGCAGGGCTCACTGCTGAATAATGCATAAGTATAACATGCAGCATAGGATAAGAAAGGTACATCAAGGGGCGACAAAATCAGGCTATGCAATTAAATAGGATTGTAATCGTAGCAGCAGCAGTAACAATGCCTAGTGCAATAAAGTACAGAAAGGTAGGCGATATCTGGGGAAGAGAATGGTTGTGCTTGCCTGGAAGCTCGACGGTAGGGGTAGGGTCGTCGACGAAGTAGTCGTACCCGGCGGCGGTGTAGTCGGCGGTAGCGGCGGGGTCTACCGGAGATTAAGGGGGGAGGAAACAGTAAATACAAAGAAAGCATAAACAAACAGATGAATAGCATGGCGTATGCAATGTTAACGGGATTCTAACGCAGTACAATGTACGTTGCTCGGAGCGGGAATTCATCCGGGGATGATATACCGGCTCCGGGTGATTACCGGACAGGGTGTCCGGAGGGGGAAGGGTTCATGTCGGAGGTGTCGTGGACATCCGACAAGCATAAGGGGGTGTATCCGTGTTAGTTGAACCATTCCGGACAACTTTCGTGTTCGAAATAAATTCATCCGGCAGGTTTTTACCGGCACCGGGAATTATCGACAAACAGCCCGGAGGGGGGAATGTCGATGATCGGTGTGTTAGGGGGGTGGGGTAGACATATGGATAGCGTATCCGTATTCGTTATATTTTTCTGATCAAGTTTCATGTATAAAGTATTTGAATCTGACTTACGGTTTAAAAGATATTCAAATTCAAAGTTAAAATCATTTTAAATCAATTTCTAATTTATTTTTATTATTAAAACATAACATTATCCAGAACAGTTGACTGGTCAAACCTGACCAGTGGGACCCACTTGTCAGCCTCACAGTTAATAAAAATGGTTTTATTAATTCTAAAAATCCAGTGGACCCACATGTCATACTAACAATTTTAAATTTATTTTAATAAAACAGATATCCAGTGGGTCCCACTTGTCATTGTAATCTTTTTAATAAAATTATTTTTATTAAGTAAAAAGGCCAGGGGGCCCACCTGTAAGTCTCACAGGGGGTTATGTTTCTGGTAACTTTAAATCCACAATAGTTAGAGGGGTATGGGGCCTAGCAGTCAGTGACTTAAACATGGGGGGGGGGGTTTATTTTGACAGGGGTTAGGGGTTAATGTCTAATTAGCGGGCTGACGCGCGGGCCCGCTCGGTCAGTGGCACATACAGCCTCGCCGGCGACGACACACGACAGGGAGCTCCGGCGAGGTGGCGTTTCTGACGATACAGTGGGGCAAAACGCGCGCGGCAGGGGGCGTTCGGACAAGGGCGGAGACACGCATCGAACCGTGCCACTGGCACGCTCTGTAGTGGCCCGTGGCGACGGGCGGGGGGTGCTGCGGCGAACGGGAGGACACAGGGAGGCTGGGAGGGGGTAGAGGAGCTCACGGCGGTGCGTAGCCGTTTAGCGGGCTTGGGGACGGGGCTCGGTGCTGCCGGAATTTGACGACGACGGCGACGGTGGATGGAAGGGGAACGTCGACGGCGGGGGTGGGGGGGAGGGGATGTCCACAGGCGGCGGGGGGCTCGATTCGTTGGGCGTGTCGATGAAGACGAGCGCGACGAATCCAACGGGCACGTCGGCGGGGCCTAGGGAGCTCAGTGGCCGCGTGTGCGCGGCGGCGCGCCCACGGCGGGGTCTCGGGCCGAGGTGGAAGACGCAGAGGGGGAGGGGGGCTCGAGATCTGCGGGTAGGGAGGGATTAGGGTTAGGTCACGACGGCTCGGGGGCCGTCTTGTAGTTGCCGGAAGCCGGCGGATGCCCTCCACGGCGATGGTGGCCGCGCTGGCCACGGTCGATGGCCGACACGCCATGGGCGTGAACAGGGGAAGCAGGGGAGGGCTTAGTTGGGCTAGATTCGGTTAGGTTTGGTGGGCTGCGGGGTGGGTGGTGGCCCAGGGGAAGGGGGTAGATTAGGTTGCCTCATTTTTATTTCTTTTGCTATTTTATTTTTGTTTATTTGTTGTTGTAATTAATTAGTCACTTAGGCAATTTAGAAAAATGTGGCCAGTGCCCCACAATTATTGTTATGCCATAGGTTACTGCCACAAAGGAGTTGGGCATATTTAAAAGTCATTTAATATTTTCAATAAATATTAAATGATTTAAAAGGGGTTTTTATCCACTTTTTTCATTTATTTAGAATTAATTAGAGATTAATAAAATCTCCAACTTTGTGGATCATGGTCCATAGAATATTTAGAATTTACTAACAGTGGTTGAAGAATTTTTGGACAATGTTTATTTTCAACATTGTTTTTAATATACCACCAAGGCAATTGATTTGATTTTTAAATCAAAGGTAATTTGAAAAAAGCTTGGCATTGCTTTGATCCAAGTTGACCAAGTCCATGATCACCATGCATTCAACATCATCAAAGGAAAATATCAAGTTTGAGATGAACCACATTGATCAGACAAAAGTTTTGAACAGTGCTGGGGAACAGTAATGGTGATTTCTGTTCATCTGACAGTGAGGGTGTTACAAATCTCCCCCACTATAAGAATGCTCGTCCCGAGAATTTAGGCGGTAGAGGGGAAAAGATCGGGGTATTCCTCACGACGACGATCTTCGCGTTCCCAAGTGGCTTCATCTTCAGAATGATTCGACCACTGAACTTTGAGAAACTTCGTTGTCTTGTTGCGGGTTTTGCGTTCAGACTGATCGAGAATGCGGCTTGGATGTTCTTGATAAGTCAAGCCCTGTTGCAGTTCAATCATATCATGCTCCACTTCACAAATAGGGTATTTGAAGCAGCGTCGGAGTTGCGACACGTGGAATACGTCGTGGACTTGAGAGAGGTTCGGCGGCAATTCCAATCGGTATGCCACTGGTCCACTCCGGGAAAGAATACGGAACGGGCCAATGTAGCGAGGAGCTAACTTTCCTTTGATTCCGAAACGATGAGTGCCTCGCATTGGAGTGACACGGAGGTACGCGTATTCGCCAGGTTGATAGACCATTTCCTTGTGCTTGCGATCATAGTTGCTCTTCTGGCGGGACTGAGCAGCCTTCAAGTGCTCACGGATAACGCGAACCTGATCTTCGGCATGCTGAATAATGTCCGGACCAATGAGAGTTCGTTCTCCAGTCTTTGACCAATTCAGAGGGGTTCGACACTTACGTCCATAGAGAACTTCAAAGGGTGCCATCTTCAAACTAGCCTGATAGTTATTGTTGTACGAGAATTCAGCAAATGTAAGAGATTCCTCCCATTTCTTACCGAATGAGATGACACAAGCTCGGAGCATATCTTCAAGCACTTGGTTGACTCGTTCGACTTGGCCTTGCGACTGGGGGTGATAAGCAGTACTGAAGCTTAGGTGAGTGCCCATAGCTTCTTGGAAACTATCCCAGAACTTCGAGGTGAAAATGCTGCCACGGTCTGAACTGATCTCCAACGGAATACCGTGGAGGGAAACAATCCTGGAAACATATAAGTATGCTAACTGACTAGCAGAGATCGTCTCCTTGACAGGCAGAAAATGAGCAACCTTGGAGAATCGGTCGATGACGACAAAGATCGCATCATGACCTTTCTGTGATCGGGGAAATCCGGTGACGAAGTCCATTTCAATCTTGTCCCATTTCCATTCAGGAATAGAGAGTGGTTGCAGAGTACTAGCAGGTCTTTGATGTTCGGCACGTCACACTCATCAACATAACGAGCAATGTCTTGTTTCATGTTAGATCACCAGTACCGCTGACGAATGTCTTGGTACATCTTGGTACTACCAGGGTGAATCGACAAAGGTGTATCATGAGCTTCTTTCATGACATCAGAGGCGTAATTCAGGTTGGCCTTGGCTACGGAACCACTAAACGACCCTTGAAGTACACCGCATTATCATCATTTGCATCAATAGTGAAGAATGAGGGCTCTCCGCTGGCGACACGACGCTTAATCTTCCAAATGTCAGAGTCATAATGTTGTACTGTCTTGATGTGGGTGTCGAGGTCTGGTTGGACCACCAGGGAGTTCACATATCCCTGCGGAACAATTTCGATGTTCAGCTTGCGGAGTTCTGCATACAGACGTGACTGCTCTACTTGAACCTCCAGTTCACTACAGTAGGCTTTGCGGCTGAGGGCATCGGCCACCACATTAGCTTTGCCAGGGGTGTAAGAAATTCCCATGTTGTAGTCGGCTATTGTCTCGAGCCATCTCTGTTGGCGGAGATTCAGGTCTGGTTGCGTAAACAGGTACTTCAGGCTTTGGTGGTCCGTGAAGATCTCGCAACGATTTCCGACGAGGTAATGTCGCCACAGCTTCAATGCATAAATTACCGCTGCCAATTCGAGATCATGAGTTGGATAGTTTTCTTCGTGAGCACGCAACTGACGAGAGCCATAAGCAATCACTTTGCGCTCTTGCATTAGGACACAGCCTAATCCTTGACGAGACGTGTCGCAATAAATCACGAAGTCCTTCTGAGTATCAGGCGGAGCAAGCACCGGGGGTGAAGTGAGCTTGTCCTTCAGAGCTTGAAAACTTTCTTGACATTTATCAGTCCACTCAAACTTGACGCCTTTGTGAAGCAGATTAGTCAGAGGCTTGGCAATCTTGGAGAAATTCTCAACAAAACGGCGGCAATAGCTGGCAAGGCCGAGGAAACTTCGGACTTGCTTGACAGTCCTGGGCGGAGTCCAGTCAAGAATAGCCTGGATACGTTCGGGGTTGACGGCAACACCATCCTTGGAAATCACATGACCAAGGTAGGTTACTTCGGGAAGCCAGAACTCACACTTAGAATACTTAGCATAGAGTTTGTGTTCTCGAAGCTTTTCCAGTATAAGACGAAGATGTTCAGCATGTTCTGCATCGGTCTTGGAGTAAATCAATATATAATCCAGATAAACCACGACAAACTTGTCGAGATATTCCATGAATATATAGTTCATCAATCTGGAGAAGGTGGCTGGTGCATTCGTCAAGCCAAAGGACATGACAGTGTACTCGTATGAACCATAGCGAGTAATGAATGCGGTCTTCGGGATGTCCTCATCACGGACTCGGATTTGAAGGTAACCCAACCTTAAGTCGAGTTTTGAAAACACCGTGGATCCAGCAAGTTGATCATAAAGATCATTGATCCGAGGGAGGGGGTACTTGTTCTGTATCGTGGCCTGGTTGATAGGTCGGTAATCTTGGACCAAACGGTTCGTGCCATCACTCTTCTTGACAAAGAGCGAAGGTGCTCCCCAAGAAGAGGAACTAGGACGGATGAAGCCTTTCTCGAGGGCCGTGTCGATCTCCTTCTTAAATTCAAGGAGGTGGTGAGGTGGCATCTTATATGGGCGCTTGGCAATAGGGACGGTGTCGGGCTTCAAGTCGATGACGAATTAAACTTCCCTAATCGGGGGTATCCCTGGCAGTTCTTCTGGGAATACGTCGGTAAAATCACAAACGATTGGGACTTTCTCAATCCCTTCGAGAGGTGCGACATTCAAGGCATTCAGAGCATATATACGAGCTTCGGCATTCATCGACACAATGGCGGTATGACTCAAAATCGCGCCAGAAGGATGAAAAAGTTGGATGACCTTGGTGCCACAATAAAGTGCGGCATTGTGGGTTTTCAGCCAATCCATGCCAAGGATAAGGTCGATGGTGGAGGTTTTCAGAATGTGTGGAGAAACCATGAACTCAAATCTCTCGATCTCGACAGTGAGGTTAGGTGCAACCATGTCGACACGACACTGGGTACCGGGAGTCCGGACTATTAAGGGGGTATGCATCTTTTCGTGGTAAATTCCATGCTTAGAAGAAAATGCTCCAGACATAAATGAATGTGATGCTCCTGTATCAAATAAAACGGTAGCAGGTATTGAGTTAACGAGGAGTGTACCCATCACAGTAGCGGGCTGTTCCTGAGATGCTTCAACATCAATGTTGTAAGCATGACCACGAGCATGAGGATTTGACCCAGCATTATAGTTGAGGGTCCCATTGTTGCCACGACCATTTCCGCGGCCAGCAGGGTGAACTACCAGTTGATTCTGTCGCTGAGGGCAGTCTCTGGAAATATGTCCTGGCTGACGGCACTTGAAACACAGGCCATCTTGAGGACGGAGGGGTGCAGTCTCAGTCTTCGGCTGTCTCGGCGGGGGCGGAGGCAGACGAGGTGCAACATACGACGGCCTTGGTGCAGGGGCACTTGGACGCATAAGACTGTGTGGAAGCCAAAAGCGTTGCTTCTGTGTTGTGCCCGAAGATGAGCCAGCATCACGGGGGCGCTTCGGCGATCACCGAACTTAAGCTGAGCGGTCTCAAGAGTGATAGTCTGGTTCACCATGGTGGCGAAGTCGGGGAAGGCGTGCAAAGCCAGTGCAAGCTGGAGATCTGGGTTGAGCCCATCACGGAACTTCTCTTGCCTACTTGCATCATTCGGAAGGTCACTTGCAGCATAGCGGGAGAGGCGGAGGAATTCCCTCTGGTATTCCTCGACAGTTTTGTTGCCCTGAACGAGGTTGCGGAACTCGGCCTTCATACGGTTCATAATCGCCTGGGGGACATAACGAGCACGGAAGGCAGTCTTGAAGTCATTCCAGGTGACGACAGTCCCTTCAGCTAGCGAGCCCTTGTAAGTGTCCCACCACTGAGCAGACGGACCACGCAGGAAATAGGACGCGAAGTTGACATAATCAGCAGCGCTCACATTAGCGAACTCCAGCTGACGAGTGATGTCACGAAGCCAATCATCAGCATCCAGCGGCTGTTCCGGTTGGTGGAAGAGAGGGGGATTGAGGCGTATGAAATCCCGCAGAGTAACCACAGGCGGTTGGTTCTGGTGCTGGTTCTGGTTCTGATTCTCGTTCTGGAGCTGATCTGTGACTCCTTGCATAAACACTTGGTTCATCTGAAACTGCTGCATCATTGCGGCCATGTAGTCCAGCGGCGGAGGTGGATCGTTGGCACCACGACCACGACCACGACCACCACGACCAACCATCTTGCTAGAATTTAACAGGGGTATTTCAGCGATGAACATTTTAATGAGATGCCGGAAACGAGTAAGAGGTAAAGCGACAACAAAGAGGAGGCGCGGATATATAGGAGTAGGCATATAAGACATACACATCCACACATAGAATCAATCGAAAATCGGGCAGCGTAACGTCGCAGAAATTAAGGAAAAAGGACACACTAGGCGGCACGCAGACCGCGGTAAGGATTACACGACGTGACATAGATTCCACTATGTCAATCACGCCGCAAGAAAACTGTTGGCCACAGGAGTTAATGCCAGAGGACGCGCGGCCTGCCCAGAATGAGAATGTGATCCGCGGTCCGGGACCTGGGGTATGACTCCTGCGACACGACTCAATCAATGAGGGAAGCACCAAAAATGCCGGTTGGAATCAAGAGAACGTGATCCTAATGTCAGAGTTTGTAAAACTTACCAGCAAGGATAAGAGAGCAGATTCCCAAAGCATAGATAAGGAGAAAAGGATCCTAATACCATAGATATCACACGTAGTGACATCGATGTGGGCCCGTAAGCCAAATATTAAGTTAGCAAAATAGTTTTTCAAAGTCTAGACTCAATTTTGACCAGGTAGTGGTGGGGTAGCTTCCTACATGCAGTCGGCTCTGATACCAACTTGTGATGCCCCCAAAATCAATCCGTGTACAGTAATCATACACGCAGGGTACACGGCTGAGATTAGGGTGCCATAGTGAGAATATCACAGCACAACACTAAACACAAAAGGATAAACCAATAAGTTACAATAAAGGGGGGTCACGCGGACCCGAATACATAAGTTATACAAGCCATAATATCTGAGTACAGACATAGTTAGTCAAGTTTTGCCTTAAGAAGGCTAGCACAGATAACATCAGAGATACAGATCGAAAGGCAAGGCCTCCTGCCTGGGAGCCTCCGAAACTACTCCTGGTCCTGGTCAGCGGGGGTCTCGACGTAGTAGTATCCGCCTCCGGGGTACTCCTGCTCCTGGGCTCCAACGTCGACTGCAGCGGCCGATCAGAAAAAACATAAAAAGGGGAAATAAAGCAAAGGTGAGTATCTAGTATACCCGCGAGTCTTACGTCCGCTACTAAGCATTATGCATTGTATCAATGGAAAGGGGAGGCTGTATATATAGTGGACTGCAAGATAGAAATCAGAATAAGGGTAAGAAGCTAGGCCTATCGAAGACTAGCATCTTCCGACGTTGTCTTGCAGCATGAGAAGAGAAACAGCCAACAGTTTATATAAAGCAATAAAGTAACAATAAAGCAGAAGTTGCTGCAACATTGTATAATATAAGTTGTAATGATTAATAATAAAAATGCCTCCGAGTTCCCCTCCTCGACTCCCTGCGAGGAAGAAGACCCGGAACCATACAGTTTAATAGTAATAGTTTCTAGTGGTAAGATCCAGCTTCAACATAAAGCGTCCTGTTACCGTGGACACGGCTATTCGAATAGATTAAACTCCCTGCAGGGGTGCACTACTGTTCATCCTGCACGCTCGGATCTCCAAGGTGGCGTGAACCTTGTTAGGGAACGCCCCACCGAGGCTATCCGACACATCGCAGTTCATCCTAGGCTCAGCAGAGAGGCCATCCGTCGGACTATATCCTATGCGCCAAGGGGTCTAGGTCCCTCACCCTTGCCCGCTCCTGCACGGTGCGAGTCTGGACGGTGAAGCAAAAGCAAATCCAAACACACCTGCTGCAGCAAAAAGACAAGACCACTTCCCGGCGATCAGGCCGCAGTACTGCTGACGTTTGAAGAGCTTTCGGACGAACTACGACGCGGAGGGCCCACACCGTAATCCCACGTGTAGGTAGTGTGTACAGACCAACGGGCCTCTCAAGTCATCCGCCGAACCATTTAGCATTTTAATTAACCTGCGTGACAACCGTTATCGTTGCCTCGACTTAACCGACCCGCGGTCAACGACAGCAGTTAGGACCACCAGTACATCGGCGCCTGCCCTGTCGTCCCACCAAGTCACTGCGGTTACCAACAAGGTGAACCGTCTCCTTACCTTGTCTCGCGTGTGCTCTTGGTAGAGCTCGACTTTCGTGGTTTGGTAACTCTCGCGAGATACGAGCAGGGGCCAAGCACGCCAGTAACGTCGGTCGTACCCTCCCTGTCGTTCCCGACGATATACCGCTCGCGGGAACCGTTGGGTCGCCCGACTTCTTACCTTAAGGACAACCATGCTCAGGACCCTATGGCGGCAAGACAAAGTCAGCCTCGACTGGAGTACAAGGATTACTCCTTGATAGCTCACACTTGAGGGTGACTAGGCATAACCCAGATAGGGGCCTTTGGCGATGTCTGCATTGTACCATACCTATGCAGTTGTATTTAATGTATCCGCGATCGCTCCCATAGTGATCATGGCCCGCTATCTAACCCTAGCTAACAATGCGCAGGGCTCACTTCTGAATAATGCATAAGTATAACAGGAAGCATAGGATAAGAAAGGTACATCAAGGGGCGACAAAATCAGGCTATGCAATTGAATAGGATTGTAATCGTAGCAGCAGCAGTAACAATGCCTAGTGCAAGAAAGTACGGAAAGGTAGGCGATATCTGGGGAAGAGAATGGCTCTGCTTGCCTGGAAGCTCGACGGTAGGGGTAGGGTCGTCGACGAAGTAGTCGTACCCGGCGGCGGTGTAGTCGGCGGTAGCGGCGGGGTCTACCGGAGATTAAGGGGGGAGGAAACAGTAAATACAAAGCAAGCATAAACAAACAGATGAATAGCATGGCGTATGCAATGTTAACGGGATTCTAACGCAGTACAATGTACGTTGCTCGGAGCGGGAATTCATCCGGGGATGATATACCGGCTCCGGGTGATTACCGGACAGGGTGTTCGGAGGGGGAAGGGTTCATGCCGGAGGTGTCGTGGACATCCGACGAGCATAAGGGGGGTGTATCCGTGTTAGTTGAACCATTCCGGACAACTTTCGTGTTCGAAATAAATTCATCCGGCAGGTTTTTACCGGCACCGGGAATTATCGACAAACAGCCCGGAGGGGGGGGGGGAATGTCGATGATTGGTGTGTGAGGGGGCGGGGTAGACATACGGATAGCGTATCCGTATTCGTTATATTTTTCTGATCAAGTTTCATGTATAAAGTTTTTGAATCTGACTTACGGTTTAAAAGATATTCAAATTCAAAGTTAAAATCATTTTAAATCAATTTCTAATTTATTTTTATTATTAAAACAGAATATTATCCAGAACAGTTGACTGGTCAAACCTGACCAGTGGGACCCACTGGTCAGCCTCACAGTTAATAAAAATGGTTTTATTAATTCTAAAAATCCAGTGGACCCACATGTCATACTAACAATTTTAAATTTCTTTTAATAAAACAGATATCGAGTGGGTCCCACTTGTCATTGTAAGAATTTTAATAAATATTTTTATTAAGTAAAAAGGCCAGGGGGCCCACCTGTAAGTCTCACAGGGGGTTATGTTTCTGGTAACTTTAAATCCACAATAGTTAGAGGGGTATGGGGCCTAGCAGTCAGTGACTTAAACATGGGGGGGTTTATTTTGACAGGGGTTAGGGGTTAATGTCTAAATAGCGGGCTGACGCGCGGGCCCGCTCGGTCAGTGGCACATACAGCCTCGCCGGCGACGACACACGGCAGGGAGCTCCGGCGAGGTGGCGTTTCTGACGATACAGTGGGGCAAAACGCGCGCGGCAGGGGGCGTTCGGACGAGGGCGGAGACGCGCATCGAACCGTGCCACTGGCACGCTTTGTAGTGGCCCGTGGCGACGGCGGCCACGAACAGGGCGGCGGGGAGCCACGGTTCCAATGGCGGGGGGTGCTGCGGCGAACGGGAGGACACAGGGAGGCTGGGAGGGGGGTAGAGGAGCTCATGGCGGTGTGTAGCCGTTTAGTGGGCTCGGGGACGGGGCTCGGTGCTGTGACGACGACGGCGACGGTGGCTGGAAGGGGAACGTCGACGGGGGGGGGGGGGATGTCCACAGGCGGCAGGGGGCTCGATTCGTTGGGCGTGTCGATGAAGACGAGCGCGGCGAATCCAACGGGCACGTCGGCGGGGCCTAGGGAGCTCAGTGGCCGCGTGTGCGCGGCGGCGCGCCCACGGCGGGGTCTCGGGCCGAGGTGGAAGACGCAGAGGGGGAGGGGGGGCTCGAGATCTGCGGGTAGGGAGGGATTAGGGTTAGGTCATGGCGGCCCGGGCGCCGTCTTGTAGTCGCCGAAAGCCGGCGGATGCCCTCCACGGCGATGGTGGCCGCGCTGGCCGCGGCCGATGGCCGACACGCCATGGGCGTGAACAGGGGAAGCAGGGGAGGGCTTAGTTGGGCTAGATTCGGTTAGGTTTGGTGGGCTGCGGGCTGGTTGGTGGCCGGGGGGAAGGGGGTAGATTAGGTTGCCCCATTTTTATTTCTTTTGCTATTTTCTTTTTGTTTATTATTTGTTGTAATTAATTTAGTCACTTAGGCAATTTAGAAAAATGTGGCCAGTGCCCCACAATTATTGTTATGCCATAGGTTACTGCCACAAAGGAGTTGGGCATATTTAAAAGTCATTTAATATTTGCAATAACTATTAAATGATTTAAAAGGGGTTTTTATCCACTATTTTCATTTATTTATAATTACTTAGAGATTAATAAAATCTCCAACTTGGTGGATCATGGTCCACAGAATATTTAGAATTTACTAACAGTGGTTGAAGAATTTTTGGACAATGTTTATTTTCAACATTGTTTTTGATATACCACCAAGGCAATTGATTTGATTTTTAAATCAAAGGTAAGTTGAAAAAAGATTGGCATTGCTTTTATCCAAGTTGACCAAGTCCATGATCACCATGCATTCAACATCATCAAAGGAAAATATCAAGTTTGAGATGAACCACATTGATCAGACAAAAGTTTTGAACAGTGCTGGGGAACAGTAATGGTGATTGTTGTTCATCTGACAATGAGGGTGTTACACCTGCTTGGAGATCCATACAAATGTATGCGTGATGAAATCTGGGGAGAAGGTGTCGTTCTACCTCGACTATGATCGTTCGAAGGCCATGTTACACTGCAACCCTGCGGGTAGCTCTGGTATAGTTACTCTGGACTAGAACCTTCAGTTCAACCGACATAGAGTCGATTAGTAGTTATCTAGCATCATTGTGATCAAGAAGAGGTCTCAAGCTAGGGTTCCTTTGTTACAAGGTAAAACGGGTTCCTTGTTACAAGGTAAAACCATGGTGGTGGTGGAGAGGTGTGTGAGATGGAGGGTTGCATGATGAACCAAAGATTGTGCTAGAGGTAAGAGATTGATCAATGTTGGATTCTAGACGAGAGCCCCCTAGCTTACTTTATATAGGTGTTCGATGTAGGTTGACATGGCTCAGGTCAACTCACATATGGTTGTGTACTCTACTGTGTCCAAAAAGACCTTGGTGTATTAGGAGAGCCTTCGAGTTGCCTTGTACTCCAAGATGACGAGGCATCTTGCATAAGAATTGGGCCCCGAGTCATCACTCCATCCTATCCAGAGATATTTGGGCTAGCTTTTCTTCTAGTTGACTATCCCCGGGTGCCATATCATTGTTAGTAGCCTCCGAGTCCTTGATAATCTGGCGGGTTCTTGTTCTTGCGGCATTTTCACATGAGCAAAGCATTAGTGCCTTGTAACTTGAGAACTGTTTTCGTGTGGCTCTTGTTTGAGCACACCATCATGGACTTCGTAGGAAGATTGTGAGTTATAGAACTTCTATAGAAGAAAGACATAGAACCTTCGAATATTGCTGATGGAGGACGAGCTCCAGGGAGGTAATTTCCAAAATTCAAATCTCCAATTGGTCAAATTTTTTGAAATTTTGTGTTAATGAACATACGCACATATAAAACACATGCGCAAAATTTGAAAACATTATCTTTTTCACCCGTGACATACAAAAAATGGGCCAACTTTTTTGTTGTTGAGCTGGAATTTTGTTTTTTTTGCACAACATTCAAATCATAATATTTTGAAGCGAAATTTCACACACTTGTTTGAAATACATATAAGTTAATGTGGATTTTATTCTGAATTTTTTTGAAACGTTTAAATATGATTTTTAAAATTTTCAAAATAAAGTCCTTCCTGAAGCCTGGGAGCCAAAAATCTGCACTCATAGAACCTTGCAATATTCACCATATAGGGTATAAGAATATCGTCGCAGGTGGGGTAATAGCGGGTAAGTCCTAGTGTATTCAATTATTCCAGCGGGTGGAAACTGCCTTATGACCCAACTTGGGGCATACCTTGAATCATGTTAGAATTACCAAGTGGTACATATAGTTTCCCGAATGGATCGGGTGCTGCTAGCGTCCGTTTTGGAAGTACCCTCATGATTCATGTCAGAACCAAAACATAAGATGTGGTGCTTCTAGCCCGAGTTGCTCGATATACGACTGGTGACATTGTTGGAGGCACACTTCAGCATACCCTCCAGTCGGATGTATTGAATAGTTTCGGACCGCAGAAGTCGACCACGAGAACCCTCAGATAGTAATACCCGAATCACGGGTGACTCGGTCCCCGATTGGGGCCTGCTGGAGGCGTAATGTAATGTCATTTATTGAGACGTGTCCGACGAGCGTGCGGACCACTTGGGGTCAACCATCGAACCCAATGTCAATTAGGTGCTGGAGGACGAACGGTCGCGTCATCCTAGCGGTCTTTTGTCAAAAAGTCGCGGGAAGCGTTTATTCCCAGAATGTCCATATCTTGAATTGATTGTGCGTGGAAAGCGGAATAGTGTGTCGTCCAGGCCGTAGTGGAGCGCACAGTATGATGTGGGTTGTCGAGTTGCTTTTTCAAGTTGTCATATCAAGCTTGACAGTGGTTCACAAGAATGGTGATAGGTCCGGGTTTCCCTTGTATAAAGTAGGGGACGAGGATAAAAAGCTACCTTACTGTAATTGTGTTGTCTTGAATTTGTGATATTTAATTAGTTGCATCAGTTACAATGATGAAACCTGAAAATTAATTATATGCCAATTGGCAACTAATAACACTCCCCTGAAAATATAAATCGGGTAATATGATTTTAGGTGTTTGATTTAACTAGCTAAACATTTGTTATATATCATAAAAATTGTATCTGTAGATTAATTCTCAAACTAAATATCTAAACATAAAAAAGAATTATACTCCTAACATACGAGTATTATACATGACTCCCTAATTAATCTGACAACCCAAATTCACATGCCATACTTGTATTTCCATGCATGCGAAGAAGGTAACAGAAATTGAATCAAACTTCACTGCATCAGCCAAAAGTAGGCCAGAAATTGAATCAAACTTCACTGCATCAGCCAAAAGAAGGCAACAGGTAGCGTCATAAAGGTTTGCCGCAATTAACAAACAGTAGCAAAAGAAATTAAACCAAACTCTACTGGTATCAGACAACACATCAGCGTCTGACTCGAGAACGGGGAACTGACTACCTCCTTACTCTGCATACGGATCGCCGAATGGATCGGGTGATAGGCTGCCAGAGCTCAACGGGGAGCCGGCGTCACAGTACGAGCAGCTCGGCCTGCCGGACGTGGCGAAGTGGCAGCGCACGCAGTGGCAGAAGTGCATCTCCGGCACCATGCGCACCGAGGCTGTCCGCGACAGGCAACCCGAGCACCAGACGTACTCGCCGGCGAGCATCATCGCTGTTTCGGGCGACGGCGCTGCGATCACGGCCCGATCGTTGCTAGGCAGTGCCTCCACCTCCGCCACTGCGGGCTGTGGCTGCCCCTGTCCCTGTGCTGGCCGCCCGGAATAACCAATGTCAGTCCAAGAAAAGAATGGAGAGCCATGAAACGAAATGACAACCGAAGTTGGGATGGGAAGAGAACCTACGGCAACCAATGTAGTCGATCTGTCTCGGTGCTGGCCGCCCCGAGGCTATCGGGTTAGCGTCCATTCCTGCCGTCAGCAGAGGCTGCAGGCTGCAGCGGTGGCAGCGTCACCGGCACCACCGCCGCCCTCGTCCGCGCCCCACCTCTCCCGAGGACTGCAAGAAACCAAACTCGTAAACACCCAGAATCCAAGAAAGCGCGGACGACATCACGAAGAAGAACAGCGTGTGCTTCCTGCTGATAATTTCTCGGGAACGCACCTAAATCGAGAGATAGGTCGTTGGAGGACACGTCCTCGTCGTCGGTCGAGGAGAACCTCATCCGTGTAGGTGGCCGCGACGTCGCTGAAGCGTCGCAGGAGGCCTGGCGCTTCTCTGCCATCTCGCTCGTCTCGGCAATCAAAGGGCACCGAGATTGTATTGAACACGGCCGTATGAAGAGAATTAATTAAACTACCACAGCGAGATGTGGAGGATCGGGCTAGAGAAAGGAATCTACAGGAGAGATGAAATTTATAGGGGAGGGGAGACGCGCGGAGGAAGACGAGACAATAGACTTTTGTTTTTAGCAACTGATGATGAAAATCAATGTAGACGGGACACTGCGCTCAGCGCGGCGAGGCCGCTAGTTGTAATTTTGGCGCGTGGCGGCCCATTTGGTTCGTTCAATGTAAGCGAAATGTCTGACAGATCCTAATGTTCCGAAAATTTTGGTTTCACAGATCCTGAAAAATACTGACTCACAAAGATGTTATAGAAAAGCTCCTCTGCATTCAAACTGTTGCAAATTCTGGGATGTGATTGCCATTTCGAGTTGGTACATTGTGCATATGATGAATTCGTTAAGATCAGGTGAAACCACATTTAAATATTTCCAAACAAATTAAAAAATAAGTTGGACGTTAGGAGGGTCATGTTCTTCTGCCATGGAAAATTTCAAATTGAAGCACATTACAAGATGTGAGATATGGAAAAACAATGAATAGTGATATTACTGATCAGCACTATTCAATGCTGATATTGTTTCTGTCAGAGCTCGCATCATGTAATGTGTTTCAACTTAAAAATTTGCATGGTAGTAGAACATCATCCTATTAACACCCCACATTTTGTATAGATTTTTTTGAAACATTCAAGACATCATTTCCGAGTTGTTTTCAATGGTTTCCACCAATTGTTGGTTTTCATATGATATTCTCCCATGTGGTGCATGATGGATCACATGACATAAAGATTAATGTGAACTAATGTAAAGACCATGTTTTACTGTAGATAATTTGAGATATTTGTAGTGAGTTATATTTATAATTTGTATTTTGTAAGAATATAGTTGCAAAGTTCAAATACTGATGAGGTGCATATTCAGAATTAAATGTTAAATTAAGTACATTACGCTTTCTAGCACATTTAAGGCAATTTCAATGGTCATGCCTTTTGGTAAGTTACAATGTGGATTTTGTAACAAGTTTCTGAAGGATCGAATGACATCCAGAAGGGGGGAGGGAGGGTAAATGGTCAACTATATTTTTTTCTTTGAATTTTTTTTGTCCAAACAGCACAACGGAATAAACCGTCGAAGTAGCATTATAGATTTTAAGCAATTAATAATTAAATAAAACACCAAGGAAAAAATAAGTCCTGCATGGTGCGACGAATAACATAGAGTACGTAGTGAGGGAAATACTATTCAGTTAAGATGAATTGATCACATAGGAACAAACGCGACGAGGGATAACTCATACATGGTAAGTACTGAAAGTATTGTGAATGAAAAAATAACCAGTGTTGACCGATGATGACAAGTTGTTTTTTCAACCGATTATGTTTGGTTGGAGGAACTTGCGAAAAAAACAAGAGAAACTCTCTCTCTATCATGTTCTCCTTGACTACATGATTTTGATGTTGTTTCTAGGAAAGAAACTTTGAATATATCCATAGAAATCAGTTCATTATAAATTTTATAGATTGATTTTTTATTGGATGCTTACTAGGAGAATCAAATTACGTGATATCGAATTTGAATACCAAAAGCATATTAAGCCATCTAAGAAGTTGAACATGAGGACAATGAAATCCGCCCAATGAAAATTGCCCGACCACCAGAGACATGCTTGGCATAGATAAAGATTTCAATTTATTATGTACTAATGAATGAGATGAATCACTGGACAATTCAGCTTTCGGCTAGTTAACCAGGGAGGCCAAGTGTCTCTTACATGAAAAAAGGTGGCACACTATCTAGCTAATTATGCGCGTACGATCCGCATCATCGCCTATTGGTTGCAACCACCATCAAATCTTCTTCCTAGTTTTGTATTAGTAAATTGTACATATGTGAATATTGAATAAATCTCCGTTTCACTCAAAAAAGTTAATAGTAGTCAGGCCGATGAAATTGCGGCAGAGTAACCCTATCCGACGAATATGTGCGTCCATAATTGGTGGCTTCACTAAAGCCGCAAATTGGGCCTACCCGTTCGCTATTTTCAACCTAAAAACACGGTAACATTTTGATACTGTAGCAAAAGGTGCAGATAGGCCTGGTTCGCTTGACAATTACGAAATCACTAGTTAGAGAGTACTCTTTACAAAGATAAGAATTTTACTTCGGTGTTGACAAATGATGTAACATATATATATCACTTTGCATAACTAGAGTATTTTGAGCGGTGTTCCCATTCCACCCATGAGGATGTGAGGTTGGTTGTCTGTGCTTTTTCATAGATTTTATAAAAATAATTTGTATTTTTTATCATTCTTCCAAAGCACGAACCATTTTTACCGTTGCATCCCTTGTGTCAAGATAATTATAATTAGATCCCGTGTTTATAGGTTTCAACAAAAACAATTAGGATAAACCTATGCCTGAAAAATATACTAAATTGTGGCTAAAAATTATACTAAACTATGGCTAAGATTAATAGTAAACTATGGCTGAAATTTGTCATAGATTTTTTAGGTGAAATTTGTGGTTGAACACTATACTAAACTGTGCTTGAAATATGTTACCGAGTTTCTATTTTTCACTTTTTTGTGAAATTTGTTGCTCAAAACTGTACTAAATCGTGGCTAAATATATTTTTCCGTTTTCTACACATTTTTATGTGAAATCTGTGGTTGAAAAATATGTTTTTTTACTTTTTCATTTTTTTGGATAAATTCTATGGCCGAAAACTCTACTAAGATGTGGCTGAAATCTGTTATATATTTTCTTCATTTCTGTATTTTGTTTTTCCTAGAGCTAAAGATTTGCTTGTCACGTAGGTACAACATCACTTATTTTGGAGCCAAGATTTTCTTCTTGTACAATCATATTTTTTTTGTTTTTCCTAAAATTACAGTTTTTCTTATCACGCACCCACATATTATTTCTCATCAACTGATCGATTAATCGCTCCATGAGAAATGTTACTTTTTTAGGTGTAGAAATGTTACCTTTTTAGGTGTAGAAATGTTACTTTCGTCGTCGTCGTAGGGCTGTAACATGGGCTGTGCGAAACGCGTGGGCCGAGTTGGTTGGGCCGAGTGAACTTTTTCATAAATATATTATGAACAAATTTTTAATATACAATGAACAGTTTCGTAATAAATGGTGAGCATTTTATACAATACACAAAAAACAGAAGAAAAACTAAAAAGATATAGGAACAGAAAACATAAAAGAAGAAAGGTAAAAAAGAACCAAAAAAGGAAAAATATTCAACAAAAGTTGAGAAAATAGGAAGCAAAAAAATATATCAAAAAATCGCATGAAACACACATACCAATTTTTTTGAGGGTTATGAAACGCACATAACAACATCAAACAAAACGTGAGCCGGGCCAATTGGCAACTCGCTTCTACAAAGGCGCAAAATTTTGAAAGCACACGTGCATCAAATAGATTTTACCATTGCATGACCAATAAAGATAGGCTTGGTTCGCTTGAGAATTGCGAAATCACTAGTTAGAGAGTACGTTTTACAAAGGAATTTTTTACTTCGATGTTGACAAGTGGTGTAACGTATACATGTCACTTTTCTTAACTAGGGTGTTTTGAGTGGTTTTCTCATTCCGCGCATGAGGATATGAGGTTGGTTGTTTGTGTTTTTTCGTAGATTTTTCAGAAATAATTTACCTTTTTAATAGTTCGTCCAAAACACAAACTTTTTTACCGTTGCATTCCTTGTGTCGAGACTCGAGATCATTATAATTAGATCCCGTGATGATAGGTTTCAATGAAAAAAATTTAGGGAAAATTTTGTACTTGAAAAAGATACTCCCTCTGTTCGTTGATAGTATAAGGTTCCTAAGGTTTTGAGAAAAAAATCCAAAATACATGGCATATTTGTATTATATCACCCGATTAGGCATATATACCTACGGAAAGAGATAGAACGGAGGGTATTTTTTCTATTATTTGCTGATTCGAACTGTTTTCTCTCGATTTTTTCTATGAACAACTCAGTCCAATTGTAGCATTACACTACGCGTTAGTATCTGTGCAAAAAGCTTAGGCACCTTATATCAAGAAACGGTGGGAGTATTAAATTGTGGCTAAAATTTATACTAAACTATGGCTGAATTTCTTATAGTTTATTTTTATTTTTTAGGTAAGATCTGTGGCTGAACACTATACTAAACTATGGTCGAAATATTTTACAATGTTTTTATTTTTCACTTTTTTGGTGAAATTTATTTCTCAAAACTGTATTAAACCATGGTTAAAATTTGTCACCGTTTTTTTCACTTCGTTTTAATTTCCGAAATCAGTTCTTGAAAACTATACTTAACTATGGTTGAAAACTATGTTTTTTTATTTTTCACTTTTCGGATGAATTATATGGCTGAAAACTGTACTTAACTTTCGCGTAAACCTCTACTAAACTATGGCTGAAATTTGTTATATATATTTTCATATTTTCTGGAGTTACTGATTTTCTTGTCATGTAGCTACAGAATCACTTATCTTGGAGCCAATATTTTTTTTTCTTGTAAAATCATACTTTTTTTTTCTTCTCGTGAAATCACAGTTTTGCTTCTCATGCAGCCATATATTATTTCTTGTAAACAATAGATTTGCACTCATGTAATCGCATATTTAATCCGCACATAATTTTAAAATGTATTCAAAAGATAACACCTGGTGACGCTTGAACACATCGAAACTAACTTATGCGATGCTTTCGAAGGGGCACCGATCTATTAATCGCTCGATGAGAAATGTTAATTTTTTGAAGTGTAGAAATGTTATTTTTTTAGACAAGAAATGTTACTTTTGTTGTCGTCGTAGGGCTGTGATATGGGCCATGCAAAACGCGTGGGCCGAGTTGGCTGGGCCATCTCTTACGTACCCAAAATCAAAACTCGCGTGCTCGCACCCCTCCCTTAGTCTCTCCTCTTCCTCCTCCGCTCGTCATCCCCTCCCCCGCACCGCAACTCTCTTCTTTTTCTTTCCCGTAGCTTTCTTTCTCCAGGCCATCTCTTAGTGCGATTCGGATCCGTTTTGTTCTTGCGGAGGTGTTCAATCGGTTTCCTGGTGTGCTGTAATTCCCGAGGCCGTGGAGATGGCAAGCAAGCGGAAGGCGTCTGGCGACGCTCCCGGGCCATCTCGGCTACCTGCACCCCGGAGGGAGGCCGAAGCCGACGACAAGGACTTCTCTGCCTATGAAGAATACATGAGAGGTGTATTACCATGCGGGCTGTTCTTCTTCTTGATGTTGATATCCGTCAGCCCGTGGTTTCTTGGATTTTGGTGGGTTGAGAACGTGGTTTCTTGATTTCTTGCAGCGTCCCCCAGCGTCAGGGCTGCAGCAGTCATTCTAGTCGACCTACGGTGGGGGACGGCGGTAGCCCAAGACGAGGGTACGTTTTCTTCCATTTCCACATCGTTTCTTGGCTTCCATTTCGTTTCTCGGCTTGCAATTCGTTTCTTGGCTTCCAGTTCGCTTCTTGCCTTCCAATTCGTTCATGGACGAATGGAAATTTATATGTATCTTCCTCTCTTCTTGCACTGGTCTGAGAGCAGAGAGATTGTCTGCCGGTGAGGAAGAGGAAGTGACCTCCAGGTTGAGATCCTCCTCCGCCCACGACGCAGAGGCATCGCACTCCGGCAATGGGGAGGGGCTCGCTGCGGCGGTGACACAGCCGCAACCACAGCCTGCGGCCCTGGAGGCGCAGCCAGTGCCACATCCCGATGAGTTCGTTGGGTCGGCGGCGCCCGCCCCGGAGATGAAGGTGCCAGCCCCCGGCGACTGTCAATGAGAACTCCGTCCATCGATTCAGCGAAGATGATCCAAGGCGCAAGAAGTAGAGTAAGAATTTGGTCAGCGCCCCGTTCTGGGCTGGGTCGATGCTACGAAGCCATCGCCTACTTTTGAATCTTCTGATGTGTCCTTCGAGCGTAGTGTTTAGCTGATACTTTTTCTTCTGCAGTAGTGTGGCAAACGCAATGGTTTTGCTGCATATTACCAGTGATTCTTTGTGAGTTCAGGAAGGTTAATTGCTGCAGAGTTTATGATGCTACTAGCTGTATGTTCTTTTGGCTGATACCATGGACGATTTGTGCTTTTGCGTTGGAGTTAAATTCAATATCTGTTTTTATCATAATTCCTCATGTTGCCAGTTATCCTATTCAACTAGTTCTTTCTTCTCTGGCAATGTGGCAAAGGCAATGGTTTTTCTCGTAATTACCAGTGATTCCACGTGAACTTTAGTCTCCGCGGGTTAACTGATGCAAACTTTAAGATGCTACATATATGTGTTTTTCGCTGATATGATGATGTTTAATTCAACTCATGTTATTATTATTTTCTTTGTTCATTAGAGTTTCATTCAATTTCTGCATTTATCATTGTTCATGGTGTTGCCGGTTGCCACTTACCTGCCTTAATTTGATTATTATATATGTCCAATCCCACGAGTTCAACTCCAACTACGAAACCGAACATCCCCTACGCAGAGGTTATGATATGTCTCATCTATGGCGATTTTTGCCGCCGAGTCCCCTCGTGACCCGCCGCTCCGTGGCATATCTTCCTTCGTCTGGGCGTCTCCTTCACGTCCTCCCCCATTTAGGTAGCCATGGCAGAACCATCGGAGACACAATTGTCGACCAGTAGGGGAGCCGGGCAGGGAGAAGGTGACATAAACGATTTTTTAGGCAATTGGATCTTGTTGATGAAGAGTTTGATGATCTTATCTCGATGAAAAAGACCTAGAGATCAACGATCGGTTGGGCTGGTTAGCCCTAGCGCGGGTGCACATGAAGAAACCCCCCAGCCAAGCCACTTTTTTGCGATATGAGGTCGGCCTGGAACCCTACTCAAGAGGTTCGCTTTTGCCCCGTTGGTGCAAACTTGTTCGTTGTTCAGGCATCCTGTTCGGGAGATTGGGAACGGTTTATGAACTATAATTATGATTTTTCTCTATTGGGCGACACTTTTAACTGAAACTGCCATCATTCCTTTAAATATGTTTTGATATTGACGACATCATACATATATAGGGGTTTAATTATTTTTATCGAGTATATTTGTAATTTTAGTCCCCATCAAAATTATTGTGTGTGGATCATCAACACTTTTAAAGTATATTGATCAAGAAAGAAAAGTATCGACAAAGTATATCCTTTTGTTTTTGTTGAGTATAGGGATCCAACACTTTTGTTTTGAGAATACGTCAAAGGCGTATCTTAGCTTTATAGAAGACAGAGAAACATTTACAAGACGTCGATCAGCTTGCGTACAAGCGTATCGAGCAGACACCTACACCTTACACCATCATAAACATAAATTAACTTGTTATCTCATAAGCCTATGTAAAGCGCCAACATAGGCAACCTTCCAAAGATGCAACTCATCTAAGATCTGCTCAGCCAAACTGGAGGGCGTGACACATTGGGGCACTCTATCAAAAACAATCGCATTCCTTTGTTTCTAGAGGGACCAAGCAATGCAAATGATAAATGATCCCACACTATTAAGAGGTAACCAATGGAGTTCGATAAATGTCTTACTAAAGTCAATGTTTATCATGCTAAAAAATCACTCACACGTGTCAAATATATATATATATATATATATATATATATATATATATATATATATATAGCCGGTCTATTCTGACATCGATGTCAGAATACCGAACTGCATCGTATCGCAAAAAAGAACCGCACTGCTGAATTCGGGAGCACTGCAGTTCGGGTAAAACAGAAATGCATGCACCGTTTTCGCGGTAACTTTTTAACCGTTGGTCGGAATTGAGCGTATGATACACCTTTGGATTCGTATGGAAAAGGAGCATCTTCTGTATGTTGAACAATTCCGCCGATTCTTTACGAATTAAGAGCAGTTTCGAAAATGGTGCGGCGAGCCACTTTCACAGCGGGCGTATTTTCGCGATTTCTCTTAAACTGTTCATCGGAATGATGCAAATGATATACCGCTGGAAATATATCGATCAGACGCTCCATCCATATGTATAACACTTTGTCTAATTCGCTACGGATTTGAGAGAAATCTAGCCGCAAAAAAAAACGCAGCAACTCTGTTTTTCATTTTCGTATCTTGTAGAGAGTAGAACCTTTTAACCGCTTGTCCGATCGATGCGTATGATACACCGTTGGATTCGTCTGGAGTAGTAGATTAATCCATATGTTGAACACTTTTCCATATTCCACACGGTTTTGAATTAATTTAAAAAACGGTGTTGATGTCCTCTTTTGGACAGCGGGAGTTTTCGCGTAAATTTGTTTGATTCGTTCGTACGATTGATGCAATTGATACACCATTGGATAGCTATCGTCGAGGCGCTCCATTTGTATGTAAAACACATCCACTAATTCCTTACGGTTTAAAAGTTGTGTCGATTTTAGTAAATCGCGGAACTCCGTTCTTCGCGGACCCTGGTTCGACGACGTGAACTGCATTCGCCTAGGCAACCGCACCGCATTCGACAGGCAAGCGCACTGCATTATCGCCAGGCAGAACGCACGTGTTTTTCGTGGAACAAAAAATCGGCGAGTGAACTGCATCCGCTGGGCACCTGATGACCCTCAACGTAGAGGGATCTATTGCATTGTTTTCGATAAGTAAGAGTGTCGAACCCAATGAGGAGCAGAAGGTAGTAGCAAGTGACTTTGGTAAGGAGATAACTGCAAGCACTGAAAGATAACTTTTTAAGGGTTTTCTTGGTATAAGCGACAGGATAGTAAAAACGTGCAAAGTAAAAGATACTGGATAGTAAAGAGTGGCCCAATCCTTTCTTAGCAAAGGAGAGGCCTAGCAACTGAACTTATAAAAGCTAAAGTGTTCTTGAGGACACACGGGAGAGGTAGTCATGTGCTTTCGCCATATTCAGTGTCGGTACTATGTGCTGTGTTGATAAGTGTTGAGTGGGTGGATCTATGCTAGTACACCCTCTAGACTAAGATAAGTGTAGTCTTATGATTAAACATCTTGCAAGAATCCGCAAATACAAGATAGTAATTAAGGCAAAAGCCTAACCATAGCAATACGATCGGTGATCCATTGTTCCCTTGTGCAAAAGCGTGCAAACTGGGGTTCAGGTTTCTGTCACTCCGACAACCCATCGTAAGCATTCTTTATACACAATGCACTCCCCTAGGTCCTTGATAAGGCGAAGTGTTGAGTGTTCGACTCACACAACACCACTAGGAAAATAACTACACAACTTAAATATCAACAAACACATATTACTTCAACATCATATGACTACTAACAACTTGACTTCTCCCATATCCTCAAGAACTAAAGTAACTACTCACAAGACATAAAAGAGATCATGATCAGTGGGGATAAATAGATGATAAACAATCTGAACACAATAATATTTCTCCAACAAAACTCAATAGCATTCACCACAAAGTAGTAATCAACACCGATAGAGTAGAGGGATAGATAGTACGGATTACAACATGAGTTGCAATTGTGAGACAGGATTGGATGGAGGTGGAGATGGTGCTGATGATGGGGATGATGTTGATGATGATCTCGATGATGCCCGTGACGATGGTGATGACGATGGCGATGATCTCCCCTTCCGGGAGGTGATCTCCCTGGCGGAATCTGCCCGCCAGAGATGGCTTTTCTTCTCTGTAGGTTTCTGCCACGGAGCGGCGGCGGAACTCCGGAAACTCTCCCTCTTTTAGGGTTTTTGGACGACGAGGAGTATATAGGCCAGAGGGGGGAGCCGGGAGTGGCCCCGGGGGTCCAGGCGCCCTCCCGGCGCGGCCAGGGGTGGGGCCGCGCCAGGTGGCCGCCTGGGCAACCTGTGGCCCCCCTCTGGTTGCTCTTTTGCGTGTCTTCGTGATCCTTCTGGAAAACAGCCTCCGTCAATTTTCAGGTAATTTGGAGGTGTTCTTCTTCAGCAACTCAGCGTCCACTTTTTACCGCTGAATCCTGCGTCTGCTGCTTTGGCACCGGAAAGTTGCAAACTGTGTAAAATAAGACAAACAACATAAGGATAACATCATATCATGAAATATATCAATGAATAAGAAAGAATTACTATATAAAATAGTGATGCATTTTGGACGTATCAACTCCCCCAATCTTAGACCTCGCTTGTCCCAAGCGAATACTAAGCTCGGTAAACCTGTCCACAAGTTTAGAGAGTGAAGTGTCGATAAATAAAATACGGACAAGAAGCATCAAGGTTCCTTCATCATACTCAAGCATCCTCAAAAACAACCTCAACTTATAAGGCCCTCATGAGAAAGTAATAACAATTATAATCAAAAGTAGGGCTGAGGAAACTCATCAAATTATGGAAAACATAACCTTGGTCAAAGGACAACTACAAACAATTTGAAGCTTTTGAAAGTACATGTTAATAGTCATGAAGTGCAAATGCTAACACAAAGGAAGATGCTCGCTAGGCAAAAGCTTTCGCAAACAACTTACTTATCAAAAGATAATGTCAACAAGGATATGGCATGGCAAAACTTAATGCAGCTTTATATGGATGAATCCTCATCAACATCAAATGTCTGTTCTCTTAGGGAAAAGAAGGAAGTGGGAAAACTGACTCAACATGAAAGTGGAAGAAAGGCCTTGTTTAAGGGCAAGCAGGGAAAACTCATGTGCTATCCTTAAATCAAACAGAATAAAAATAGATTTTGGGGCGGTGCATAGTTTGTCAACGAATGCTAATAGATAGCTCAATTACTTCTCAAGATGGACAAGTTTCGAGGAACGGCTCCCAAGTGGGGACGATCACATCCCCTTAATCTCCTTTGTTTATCACTGCCAAAGTTTCTGATTTCTCATAGACCAAGCGTGAAGGAGGGTTTGTTTGTTATATTATCTTTCGAGCTGGGCGCACCCATGCCAGTTCCTCCTCGTATTATGGGTTTGCAGATTAGACATGCAATCCCGGGGTAAAACTTGTCCAACTTAAGAA
Source organism: Bromus sterilis (assembly GCA_950022295.1). Taxonomy (NCBI): domain Eukaryota; kingdom Viridiplantae; phylum Streptophyta; class Magnoliopsida; order Poales; family Poaceae; genus Bromus; species Bromus sterilis. The sequence goes on along the minus strand of OX465601.1, from coordinate 121,380,267 downwards.
GATCATCAATTACCTACTACTTCCTCATGAGCTAAACAAGAGGGACACAACAGAAGATTTTGAACATTTAAGGATAACACATAAATTCTATACTTATAGGAGTGGTAGGGGAATACCACGAATAGGAAGGTATGGTTGTTGGGAAACGTAGTAGAAAACAAAAATTTTCGGCCTACGAATCAAGAACCCAATATCATCCAAGAAGATTGCATACAAGGTTTTAGGTCATGGCTCACCAACCGATGTAGCGGAAGTAGAGTTGGTGAAGCTCGTGGACGTAGTGGAAGTAGATCTCGCAAGTTCTCCCACGAAAAGTCCCTCGATCAATTCCACGAACAAGTCCCGCGATCTAGTCCCACGGACAAGTCCCATGAACAAGCTCCAGGACTTCCCCAGTACCATTCTCATATGTTCCGGAACCACCTGGGACTACTCCAGAGTGATCCGGACATAACCTTAAATACCCAGAACTACTTCTGGTGCCCTTATGAACAATTCCATAAATCTCCGGAACTACTTCCGGTACCCGTATGAACTATTCTGCTTTGCTTCCACTAAACCTTCTACCATACTAGTATTCTAACAGACTACTGCTCGTTAAGTGTGTGACCCAATAGGTTCGGTATAATGCGGACATGACTCAGAACATCTTCCGGACATAGGTCAACAGCCTTTTTTCAATAGCCAATAATCAACAGCGGAGACATGGACACCCATGTTGACTCCCGCACATACACGAAGAAACTTCGAGTGAACCATTATGTTTAGTCATGTACCATTCCCTTTGCTTCGTGATATATGACAAAGTTAGAGGAGAGAAGTTTGGCACCCATGTGTAACAACTTCTTGAACACAAGCCACTCGTTATCCTCTTTGCTCGTTTGTCCCTTTTCTCGTTATCGTATTCCGGTATCCCCGTGACTGAATCACAATGCGTCTGGCCAGACTATAATGGATACCGTCATACCGAGTGGGCCCGAAGTGAATATATTCTTCATCGTGAAGGAGCAAATCCCATTCTTGAACTATCACAGTCACTAGCCACACCATCTGACATACCCAGAACTTATTTTACTACTTCCCATTTACGGGAGGATTCATCTAAGAACCAAAGCATGTCTTCCTGTGTGAAGCAACTCGATACTCTCATGGTCTAAGGAATTACGTATATGAAAACATTTCATGATATGACTTATAACGTAGTTACGATGTGATCTCTAAGTATATCATTCAATACTGGGGTCGGTTCAACATCATTGTTCTGCTAACAATATGTTCCCATTGCTACTGACATCCTTGTTACAAGAACAATGTCCATGATTAAGAAAACGTAATCATCAGTTAGCACATGAGCTGGTCTTAGAGGCTAAACCAGGAACTCTTGGTGTTTACATTTCCACACATGCAAATGAGTTTTCTTCTGAATCTCACAGTCAGGGTCATTGCAATTATAGCACAGAAATATAAACATTAATTATGAACATGGAAATATATAATAACATTTTATTATTGCCTCTAGGGCATATTTCCAACAGTCTCCCACTTGCACTAGAGTCAATAATATTGTCAGTGCTTGAGCACTTTACACCTATGGCATACCGGTGTAAGAAATGCTTCATTTGTGGTATAGACCTCATCTTCGGATCTGACGTTTCTGGCCCGTTTGTATCTTGCATATCTTCGTGTTTTACGCTATCATAAAATTCACTAATTTTATCAGTTTAGCTTTGTATATGTTTGAATCATTTGGCAGGACCTTGGTTCCTTTAGAATAAGTCATGAAATCATTCGTCAATGTTCCATGAGCTTCAAGCATCTAGGAAACCATACCATGTTCATAAATGAATTTATGATTCAAAATATTCTCCTTGTTACTTCTTTAAGCAACAATATACTTAGCCTCTGTTATAGAATTCGCCACAGTATCGAACTTGACATAGTTCCTCCATACTGTGCCACCCTTACGTGTGAAACACATAATCCCAATTAAAATCGAAAATCGATCGGAGTAAGTATGAAGACTGAATTGGTGTAACTGCTTACATCAAAATTCAGCTGGTGTAACTTGTTACAACGAGCTCTTCATTATCTCCATTTTCCGAGAAACATATCTTATCTATCATAAGTTTAACTTTTCACTGTTTGTCCAATGATCAACATATTGATCACTTTGGTATCTTGCTCACAACCTTTTGGAGCACTAGACATATCTGGTTGTTTTACATATTATGGTGTAACTGATTAATCCAAACACACAGGTGAGTGGAATTCAATTCACGTGTTTTTTGCTTATCTGTGTTCATCAACACTGATTTCTGCAAACAACTTTTCACCACGACTTTGGCAAGAACATGTTTCTTGGCATTTCATACTAAACTACTTTAGTATCATGTCAATATGTAGTGTTGGCTTTAGCATGATCAGGCACTTACTATCTTCATAGATCACTGTGCTCAATACTAATGCTATATCAGCCCAAGTTCTTCAACTGAAAACTATTTCCAACGAAGTCCTTAATCGTGTCAAGAAATTTACATCATTTATAATCAACAATATGTCATCTACATAAGGTTTTAGAAATATTATTCAGCTCCCACTTACTTTCTTGAATATTCAAGCATCTTCGTTATTCCTGATGAAAACAAACTCTTTTCGCAATTTCATCACAACGAAAATTCCAAATCCATTATGCTAGCATCAGTCCATCACTGGATATCCAAGGCTTGCATCTATTTTAGCATCCTTTGAATCGACAAAACATTCCGGTCGTATCACGTATACGTCCTTTGTTATATTTCCTTGTAGGAACTTTGTTTTGACGTTCATTCTACCATATCCTATAAATGAGATATGTAGTAATTGCTAGTATAACCCGAACTGACTAAAGCATTTCTACGGTCGACACTATTTCGCCGTAGTCAACTTTTGAACTTGCTAGAAAACAATTTTTCAACGAGTTGAGCTTTATGGATAAAACAATTTCATCCGAATCAATTATAGATCCATATATATATTCTTCAGACTTTTAGTCTTTCGGAGGGTCTACCAAGTTCAAAACTTGACTTACTTCCATGGATACTATCTCAGATTATTTGGCATTTAGCCAAATCCCGGAGTCAGGGCCCATCAACGCTTCTTTGTATATCACAGGTTTATCGTTGTCGAACAACAATATCTCGTTTACATAAAAAATGTTTGTACGAGTTTTGTCTAACCTGTGTGGTTCAGCTGCGCACTCATTTGAAGATTCAACAATCTTTAACAAGTTGCACTGTCCTCCCACTCACTCTTTTGTAAGAAACTATTTTTCTTCAAAACACATTGTTCTTAACAGCAAACCGTTTTGCTTTTTTGTAGTGATAGAGGAATACCAAACCTTTTGGAATAACCTTCACAAAGTAGCACTTATCTGATTTGGTGTTTTTGAGTATGTCAAACATATGTCTCATATACCCAACTTTTAAGAAAAGACAACATGGTTTTAACAGTCCATACCACATCTAATATGGTGTCATTTCAACAGATTTGATGGTGCTCTTTTCTGTGTAAAAGCCGTAGTCACTAACGCATAACTTTAATAAGTATAATGGCAAATTGATAAACGTCATATTTGATCTTACCGTGTCATACATGGCTTGATTACATCTCTCGAACACTTTACTCATAGTGGTGTTCCGGGAGACGCAAGTTATGATACTTCTTCACAACTCATCAGACGTTCGCTAAACTTGTAACTCAAATATTACTTTGTACAATCTAATTTGCAGAAGCTTCATTTTCTCGTTACAATGAGTTTCTATTTCACTCTAAAATTCCTTGAACATTTCAAAGATTTCAGACGTATGTCTCTATTGAACAGATATCCACATATCTACTTCAACTCATGAGTGAAGATAGGGAATCCACTGCACACAACTACGCTTATTGGACTACACACATCATCATGTATGATTACCAATGGTTTAGTTGCCCGTTCATGTATGGCCTATTAACGGTGTTTTAGTCACATTACTTCGAGACAAAGATCGCAAGCGTCAAGTGATTCATAATCATATGACTCGAAAGTCCATCACTTATGGAAATTCTTCATGCATGTTATGTCACTTGTGATAAACGGCAGTGCCACATCTATGTGGTATTTCTGTCAGTCTTGCGACGTTTAGCGTCAGTGTTATGAATGTTTAGTATTATTATCAAGATTCATAACATACACCCTATTCATAATGGAAGTATGGCCTTTACGTTATTCATAGCTTTGAACAACTCTCTTGCAACAAACATGATTCAAAATGATGTTTTGCAACAAGGCTAAAGTGTAGTAACAATTTACTCAACTCTAAAATGAATTATGAAGATAATCATAGAGTCAACACACGGTATAGTAAACCTTTTACCGTGTTCCCGAGCGTGTCAAAACTCATCATTAGCTAGTCATAAATGCCATAGTATTTCTTGCATCGAGTTGCAACAATATGCAATCGATGTGATATTACGGTGATCAACAGTTTAATCACAATATACAGAATCCACAATTAACTGCTTAATCATGATTCCCAAGAATTACATCTCTTGACCAGCAATGAATTCATCTATAACTCCGTATGACTTTCATTTCTGAGCTGGTTATTCCAGTCTTCTTTCGTTTTGCCTTTATACGTATCATAGTTCTATTTCCAATGTCACTCCTACTCACAGAAGATCACACATGACCAAGGGTGGCGCAGGCCATGGACTTTCCAGCGTGTAAGTCTTACTAACACCCTATGGAACTTCCTTTCCCTTAATCCTCATCATCATATGATCATTGTTCTTCTGGATCCCACACATCAGTTTTGTTTAGAGCACAATGAACATTTTCACTAATGCTTACAATCATACATTGTACTAGATATCTTATATGCAACATTAATTGTCTTACTACTGAAAACTTATTTTTCAGTTCCATGAATATAGCATAACTATCCCAAACTTTTCGAAGTTCGGGTTTCATGGTGGTGAAGACAATGCACTTAGTTGTGGTGGAATTCTAGCATTTTTGGATTATGGACGTAAGTCACATCATCCATAGCATCAGCGGGAGAGCATCAAAAATTTTCGATAGGACATGGTCCTTCTCGGCACTATTGAGGATAGTCCTCACAATACGGTACCAATCGTAAAGTTTTTACCAGATAATACAGTTAATCAAAATCAATTGGGAAGGTGGTAACGCGAGCCATTATTCTACAACGATAATGCAAATACTAAAACTTTGTTCATAATTAAGTTGCACTTGTGATTAATCAATTTAATTACTAAGTGCGCTCCCACTCAGATCAATATCTCTCGTAATTGATGCTGGAGTGATTCAAGATCCAACCCAATCGTCCGCCATTGATGTGACATCACTGATGACTTAGACTGGACCGGTAGGCCAACTTGCCAATCACACCAAAGGTGATTCTTGTTCATCTTTCGATGGGCGTGTTCCGGTAGCAAACTTTTATCCAAACCGTCAAGACAACCAAGTGTAATGCGCTGTGTGTTCTTTTAACACACCCGCCTTTTATGCGTCACACACGTGTGCACCCATGTGACATGACCTGCTCCGGTGTGAAACATAGTATAGACGGTGCTACAGTTGGGAGAACACTATCAACTTGATATTGTTTTGCGAGAGATCACCCTAATAAAATACGAATACCGCGCATCAAACAAGGGTGCATCAAAGGGATAAACATCACAGGCAGTTCATAAAATTATGTGATATGATATAGCCCTTTGCTTCGTGAAGTCTTCATTATCTTCACGTCGTCGTGGTTGAAGTCACCGTGTCCACCAACTTTGTCCTTGGTGCCGGGACCAACACCACGGCTTCCGGCATGTGCGTCGGGGTCCACCTCCGCATCGTAGATCATCACCTTGCATCTATCTATTGCTTTGCCTCGAGCTAATAAACAGTTCTGGCACGCAGGCCATAATTAAGTGACAATCATATGACTCCAGTCATCATGCCGTACCACGACACGCAGGTCGCGAATAAATATTACATAACATATAGCATCTCATACAAACACATTGCAAATCTTGAAGGCTATACCACATCACATGCATACTCTGCAAAAACGAGTTAGATCGCCATCTACACGGGTTGTTGCAACTTTTATCGTGGTTGTTAAGCAGGTTTACAAGGCAAACGAGAAACCCTACACAAAACAAAAACACGATACTTCTTTTGTTGCTAGTTTAACATACGGGGTGCGTGTAGCAACTAATGCCACAAGCCAAACTTCGTTAAACGCGTGACCCCCGTGTGGATTTGAGTTCATAAAATACACAAGCCCGTTCATGTAAAATTTTCTATAGCAAGACTAGGATGAGATCCAAGGAATTTGATGTAGTCCATGATCAAGGCAACCAGCATACTAAGAGCAGCATAGAGGGATCATGGCAAAACTCAAACCTTGTAGCAAAATCACATCATGCCGTCGAGCAAAGAAAAGATCACATGATAGGGAAGCAAACAAGAAAATCAATGCCTCATATCAACATATGATCTACCTAAACAAGCATCTAATCAAGGATCGCTCATGATACCACTGTTGGGAAACGTAGTAGAAAACAAAAAATTTCGGCCTACGAATCAAGAACCCAAGATCATCCAAGAAGATTGCATACAAGGTTTTAAGTCATGGCTCACCAACCGATGTAGCGGAAGTAGAGTTGGTGAAGCTCGTGGATGTAGTGGAAGTAGATCTCGCAAGTTCTCCCACGAACAGTCCCTCGATCAATTCCACGAACAAGTCCCGCGATCTAGTCCCACGGACAAGTCCCATGAACAAGCTCCTCGAAGAAGGGTCGAAGGTACGACCCCTCCATTAGTATCCACACATCCCGTAGCAGCAATCCAGCAGCGCTCCGCCGTCCAGAGATGAACGCCACCGAGAAAACTAGAGGGAGAAAACCCTAACGGATTCCGATCTAGAACAGCGTCTAAATCGGGGTCTAATTGTGGAGCAACGGGGTTTAGAGGAGGGAGGGTGGCGCATAGGCCTTGGGGACAAGTTGTCTTGCTCTCCCTCTCCCCCTGGCTCACCTTATATAGGTGGCCAAGAGGCCTAGGGCGCAGCTCAAGGAGGATTGGGAGTCCAACTTGGACTCCCAAGCCTTCCAAACCTTCCCACACCTTCCCACCGAAAACCTGCCATAATGTGATTTGGTAATTCCACCTGGAGGAGGATTCCTTCCCTTTGGTGCGCCCCCACCCCTTGGCCGGCCAGGGCAGCCTAGGTGGCTTTCCCCCCAAGGCTAGGGGCGCAGGGGAGTGGGTGGTACAGCCCGGAACCTTCCGGAACCTTCCATGACCTTCTAGAAGCTTCCGGGACCTTCCGGGACATACCGGGACCGTTTCGGGACATTCCGGACACTTCTGGAGCACTTCCAGGACCTTCCGAGACCGTTCTCGGACGTTCCGGAGCCATCCGGATAGTTTCCAAGACCATCCGAGTTACAGTTTAAGCCACCCGATGACCGCGAAGGTTGTCGGGACGCCCAACGATTATCCAGAAACTATTCCGGTTGATCCAGGACTTCCCCAGTACCATTCTCATATGTTCCGGAACCACCTGGGACTACTCCAGAGTGATCCGGACATAACCTTAAATACCTAGAACTACTTCTGGTGCCCTTATGAACAATTCCATAAATCTCCGGAACTACTTCCGGTACCCGTATGAACTATTCTGCTTTGCTTCCACTAAACCTTCTACCATACTAGTATTCTAACAGACTACTGCTCGTTAAGTGTGTGACCCAATAGGTTCGGTATAATGCGGACATGACTCAGAACATCTTCCGGACATAGGTCAACATCCTTTTTTCAATAGCCAATAATCAACAGCGGAGCCATGGACACCCATGTTGACTCCCGCACATACACGAAGAAACTTCGAGTGAACCATTATGTTTAGTCATGTACCATTCCCTTTGCTTCGTGATATATGACAAAGTTAGAGGAGAGAAGTTTGGCACCCATGTGTAAAAACTTCTTGAACACAAGCCACTCGTTATCCTCTTTGCTCGTTTGTCCCTTTTCTCGTTATCGTATTCCGGTATCCCCATGACTGAATCACAATGCGTCTGGCCAGACTATAATGGATACCGTCATACCGAGTGGGCCCGAAGTGAATATCTTCTTCATCGTGAAGGAGCAAATCCCATTCTGGAACTATCACAGTCACTAGCCACACCATCTGACATACCCAGAACTTATTTTACTACTTCCCATTTACGGGAGGATTCATCTAAGAACCAAAGCATGTCTTCCTGTGTGAAGCAACTCGATACTCTCATGGTCTAAGGAATTACGTATATGAAAACATTTCATGATATGACTTATAACGTAGTTACGATGTGATCTCTAAGTATATCATTCAATACTGGGGTCGGTTCAACATCATTGTTCTGCTAACAATATGTTCCCATTGCTACTGACATCCTTGTTACAAGAACAATGTCCATGATTAAGAAAACGTAATCATCAGTTAGCACATGAGCTGGTCTTAGAGGCTAAACCAGGAACTCTTGGTGTTTACATTTCCACACATGCAAATGAGTTTTCTTCTGAATCTCACAGTCAGGGTCATTGCAATTATAGCACAGAAATATAAACATTAATTATGAACATGGAAATATATAATAACATTTTATTATTGCCTCTAGGGCATATTTCCAACAATGGTGGACTCACATGGAAGGTAATGGTTTCAGGGTATGGATGCACAAGCAGAAATCTACTTGGCAAAGAGTTTGGCTAGCAAAGGCTTTGAGAGAACAGACAATTGATGCTAATTTAGATGCAAAACATATAAGGCATAAACATTAAGGTAAGCATAACACATCAAGTTGTCTTCCTTGTCAACATAACACTTCAAGCATAATAACATAAAGGTTTTGGCTATGTCACTACTTGAGAAAACATGCATGTTGTCAAGACCAAAGCTATGTTTGCCAAAATTAAATAAAGTTTTCAAAGCCATACCTGATATAAGGTCAATACTCCCCATAAGAATCGTCATATGATGCCGATTGCGTGAAGAGAATACCAAGTGCAGCGAAGGAACCAATAGACTTCTCATTAATATTCCATTATAGACGACTCCACACTCACGGATACAATCTCTCCACAGACGGAGTGATAGACCTTGATGCAAACACCTATTTCATATAATAAACTCCCTAGACATGATACGACTCTACTTGACTCTAAAAGACTAAGATAAAGATAAAGATACCGGGAACTCCCCCAAGCTTGGAACAAGCTGAGGGGATGCCATTACCCGAGGAGATTTGCTCCTCATTCTTGTTCTTCTCAATCAGGTACTCCTTGGCGAAGCGCTTCCATGGTAGTTCCTCTCCAGTCTCGAAGGACATTCCCGTCTCCAGGATCCTGCACTCAGCACCTAAACCCATGTGCAGAAACTTTAGTTCATACTCACAGTTCTGGTTGTGCAGATCATAGATTTGTGCTTGGAGCTGATAAACTTTTTCTTCTAGTGTGGACAAACTTGACCACATCTCATTCATCTCTTTCTTATGGGAAGCCTCGATCTCGTTCCTGATGTCGAAGTTGGCTTCAACACCGCGCTCCACCATCTTCTTGAACTTGAAGACCTCATGTTCCATCTCCTTCAGCCGCTCCTCGGTGCTCCCCTCCATGACTGGTCCCTTCAGATCTTCCTTGTGGAGAACACCGTCCTCCAAACGAAGGACATGGGGGTGCTTGTTCACCTCAGCGAGGTAAGGGTTGATGAGGTTGACGATGAACTTGTCCTTGGGGGAACTTGGGGAAGCCATGGCACCTAGGTCTAGCTAAAAGATTTTCTGGAAGAAACAGATCGAAAAGAAAACACACGAAATCGCGAGATACGTTGCCAGAACGATCCGGGCAAATATATAGCAAAAATTTCTGCAACAAAAGGAAGGTAACGAGCCAAAGTGGGGTCGGAGACGGACTCCTGGGTGCCCAGGCGGCCTCCCAGCGCGGCCAGGGGTTAGGGCGCGCCAGGGGTGCACCTGGGCCCCCTGGAGCTCCTCTCCGGCTCCACTTAGGCCTCGAATTTTCCTAATTTCGCAAAAACTGATAATATGGAACTTTTATGGCGGTTCGCGATGTTTCCTTACCGTAATACATACCTTTTCTTATTCTGCTTCTGTCGGTGTCTGAAACAGGGCTCCAACATGTTCTTCATGAGTTGTTGTGCGTATTATATTTACATCAACATTGACCGGGTCTCCCGCCATGTAATGCTTGAGTCTTTGTCCATTCACAACTTGAGGCTTGGTGCCTTCAAAATTGTTAATCTTGATTGCACCAGACCGGTAGACTTCTTCGATATGAAATGGCCCTTCCCACCTGGAAAGTATTTTACCTGGAGAAAACTTGAAACGGGATCTAAACAATAAAACTTTATCACCAACATAAAATTCACGTTTCAGAATCCTCCTGTCATGCCACTTCTTTACCTTTTCCTTGAACATTTTAGCGCTCTCGTAAGCTTCACTTCTCCACTCATCTAGAGAAGTCAAGTTCATGAGACGCTTTTCACCAGCTAACTTTGGGTCAGCATTAAGCTCTCCAACAACCCAGAAAGCTTTGTGCTCTAAATCTAATGGAAAATGGCAAGCCTTGCCATAGAACATTTTATAGGGGGACATGCTTGATGCCCCACAGGCGTAAGGGATCGAGATAGTCTTCGCGGGTAAGTTAACCCAATTTATTGATTCGACACACGGGGAGCCAAAGAGTATTTATAAGCTTTGACAGTTGAGTTGTAAATTCAACCGCACCTGAAATATACTTGCTTGCAACAATAGATAAGTGGTAACGATAATACGATAGTGATGATAGCAACAGCAAAAGTAACAACAAAAAGTAACAACTAATGACCAGCAGGATTGAATACACTGTAGGCTAGGGAGATGGATGGTTGGGCGCTGCATGGATGAGAGTAAACATATAATAGATTCTAACACGGGGCAAGGCACACAGAAAAGCATCTAGGCAAATATCAAACATTAGGCATGTATCCCGTAGGTAGTTGTGCGTGCTTGCAATAAGAACTTGCACAACATCTTTTGTCCTACCATCCCGCTACGAACGGGGCCAAAAGGAACTTATGGAGATTAAGGTGCTCCTGTCAAAGAGCACCGGAACAAAGCAATAAACTCAATGGATACATGGAATCCTCAAATTATGGACCTTCCCCTTTGGTGTCCCAAGCTGTCACCTTTGGGATCGCCGGTTCCGGACCATAATAGGTGCATACAACTCATAGATAGGATCTAGAACACAAATATATTCATGAAAACACATAGGGTTCAGATCTGAAAACATGGCACTCGGGCCCAAAGTGACAAGCATTAAGAACAACAAGTTGTAGCAAAGAAGATAAACACCAATCTAGATGATAGGAAACATGCCCCCAACAATCTGACGAACTATTACATGATTAAACTCATCCAATCCCTACCATCCCCTTTGCCTACAGCAGGGAATTACTCACTCATATGAAGAGAAGTCATGGAGGATGGATGGAGTGGTGATGGCGATGAAGATGGCGACGATCTCCCCTCTCCGGAGGCCAAATCAGCCTCCAGATTAGCCCTCCCGAAGAAGAACAGAGGGTGGCGGCGGCTCCACGACGGAAACTGGGAAAACGACTTCTTTTCTGGGGTTTTCTCGTCACGGGGATAAATAGGAGCCTCGGTAGGGCACCAGAGGAGGGGGGAGCAGCCCAGGCGTCCAGAGGGCGCGGCCCCACCCCTGGCCGCGCCAGGGGGGCGCCTGGGGCCCCCAGGACTGCCCTTTGGTCCCACTTCTGGCATCTGGCTCCTTCCTGTGCGTGGATTTTCTGTGAATTTTCCCAGAATTTTCTGAGATACCTAAAAATCCATTTTCCTGCACACAATAAAACCATACAGGCAGCTCTGATGAAAACAGCGTTAGTCCGGGTTAGTTTCGTCCAAATCATGCAAGAATGAGGGCAAAACAATAGCAAAAGTGTTTGGAAAAGTAGATACATTTGAGACGTATCAACTCCCCCAAGCTTAGCATATTGCTTGTCCTCAAGCAATTCAGTTCAACGAACTGGACGCGACAAAGAAAACTTTGACAAACTCTTTTGCTTCATTAGATGTAAATAAGCATGTACTACGAAAAGAGTGTAGAAGGTATTGAAACAATGCTATAAGGACAATGCACAAAGCAATTCTTCTTTCATGTGACCAGTCAAAAACAACTAAAAGTAAATAATAAGCTACTGAAAATCAAGGCATGATCACAATGCACATAGCTTGAACATACTTGAGTGGCACTTCGCTAGCCTCCACGAGTGAAGCAAAACATAAATGCAGAAACTCCTCCGGAGTTTTAAAGGTGACTAGAACTCAGTATTTCAGACTAGCAATAACACAAGCATGCAGAAGACAATGTAATACTTTGGGACAAAGCATGTTACACTAAGAATGACAATTATGCTCTCATAGTTGGTGCTTTGAAGAAAGAAGGGGAGACTCTCGAACCGTGGCTTTTGATGGCAAGGTCGAAAACCCGTGAAAGGAAGAAAAGACTAAACATGTGCCAGAGCTCTTGGTTTTGAAAACAGAGATAAAACTCTTTTGAGAGGTGTAACTTTCCAGTCAACGGTGAACGGTAAAGGTCTCTCAATATCTCCCATGCCAACCATATATAATGCCTTTTTCTTACACATATTCCCTTATCCATAAATCCTTCGATGGTCTATGGAACCTTTTATTTTGCCTCAAGGATGGAAGGAGGGTATCGTTCCACCTATCATAAGCAGCATTTGGTCCATTTCACTCCATCATCAAGTATGGTGGAGGTGTAACTCTTATATTTTTTTTCTTTTTCTGTTTTGACTAGTTAAAACTTCCGTCAAAATATTTTTGGCATGAAAGATACTGATTTCCCCTCACCGTACCATGAGCTTGTACGGTTAAAAAAAGGGAAGCTTTTGAATAAATTTCGAGATGGCACAAGAAAGTCTAAGTTAGGAGTGGCCGGTAAATACCACATATAGGTAGGTATGGTGGACTCAAATGGAACAACTGGATTTGAAAAGGAGTTTGGAAGCACAAGCAGAATTCCACTTAGTGCGAGCGAAGACTAGCAAAAGACTGGGAAGCGACCAACTAGAGAGCAATAACTGTCATAATCATGCAGAGCGACAAAGCAACATTGAATCGGTCATGAAAGTGATATAACTATTCTGAAACAAAAAGATCATCAAGGCAAAAATAGACTTTTTAGTCATAAGCATGTGTGAACATGTGCCAAGTCAATCCAAGAATTCTCCGAAGGGAAATACCACTCCAGTATGCCAAACCATGAACAATGCAATGCATGTAAATCATTTCAACAACACATTATGTACTCTAGCTATTTGAGACTAGCCACAAGGAAAGCATGAACACTGGGAAAGCATTGTAAACATAGCACTAAGTCGCTACAAGCTGGTCTCTAGATCATAAGTACAGGCATATGTACAAAAGTAGAAACAAGAAGAGTTCATACCGGTTTTCCTTGTTGCTTCCCTTTCGTCGATCTTCGTCATTACTGCCCTGTCACTTGCACGATCGAACGTAGGAAATATAATCAAATGCCATCACGGACTCGAGCTGATCTCTGGAAACAAAGCAAACTAAAGAGAGAAAGGAAATCTTTTTGGTTTTTCAAAGGTTAAAAGAAAGCAAGAGAAAAGAGAAAATCTTTTTGTTGTTTTTGCAAAGAAATAAAGAAAGAGAACGGGCAAAAGCTTCGAAAAGATCAAATCGAATAAAATGGATAATACAATGGAAAAGTGAGAAGGGCACGTACTCCCCCAAGCTTAGGCTTTTCGCCTAAGTTGGTAGTAGCTAATGTCCCCAGGAGCCTCCTGCTCCAGGGTAGTACGGGTGAGTCCAAGGGTCGTATGAGGCTTCTGGTGCGTACACCGAAGTCCTCGGATCCTCCCACGAAGAAGGAACCACGCTCCATGCAGAGGAAGACCCTTCACCAAACTGGGTGACGGTCTCTCCCTGGAAAGGTGGGAACTCACCATGCTCCTCCTCGTCGGGCACAACCCCCTCCATGGGTTTATGAAACTGACGCTGGACCACGAACTCATCGAACTGGATAACATCAAAGGACCATCCGTTCCTGCGAGAAAAAACAAACAAAAGAGGTGCAGGTAGACGGATCTTGCGTTCCGTGGTGGCTCCGAAACGCAAGATATAATCAAGGTTACCAAACTCGGAAGTCATGGTAACAAACTTATGCCTTTTCATAGCAGCAAGATCAAAATTTAAATAAGTAAAAGGCTTATCATCGGGGTGTGGGGTGCCATTAAGAGACTCTAGGATAAGTGTGGCGTAAATTCCACCAAATAAATCTCCCTTGTTACCGTTCATAGCAAGGCGTCGAGAAATTAAGGCACCCACATTATAATCACACCTCCCCGAGAGGGCGGTTGCCAGGATAGCAATATCCGGCGCAGATAGGTTGCTCGTGTTGTCACGAGCTAACACCCCTCTAGCAATAAAATACGCAAAATACCTCAGGTGCGGGAATAAGATGCTGGAGATCTTTGACCGATGAATATCCCTTGTATCCATGCTACATAGAGAGTTGAAGACGGTTCTCAGCTCGGAGGGCTGAGAGCTCATCTTCGCCGTCAGTCCCACGTTCGGCACACCTATTATTTCACAAAACTTTTCCAAAGGCATGGTCAAAAGATCATTGTAAATTTTAAAATCAACAGAACCAACATCAAGGTTATATCTAAAGATGTTAATAAAACAGGAGGTGAGTTTTTGATACTGGGTAACACAGCACGTTGCGATCCGCGTCAAACCTGCATTAGCACAAAGATTATAGAACTCCTTAATTCCTGCTGCTTCAAGGAATTCATCGCACGGGAAGGTCATTGCACGTGCTTGATTTGTGTCCTCCAACAACTCTAAGGGCACATGATCTTCGTTGTCGCTCACCCTAGCAGTCGAGGGTGAAGCTGAAGCTCTCGTAACTCGATCGGAGCGCTCGGGCCTTTTCTTCCCAAGCCACCCCTTTGCTCTTCCTAGCAAACTCATTTCTGAAATTTTTGACAAATTACAAAAACAAGGATTTAAACAAAGTGAGTTAAGGCAAACTACTCAACTCACTTACCTAAGGCATAAGCTTGCATCAAAACTTGGAAAATAAAATTCTACACATGCATGCAAGCTCACATAAACAACACCAAGAGCTACTAAATACTCACAAATGAAGCCACCAATAAAAAATCTAATTGGAGGGGTGAAGGAGTTACATACCAGGGAGTATTTGCTAAAAATTTCAGCTTGAATGGTGGGCTGTAGAGAGAGATCGAAAATCGCCTCCAAGAACAGCAAGAACGCACGAACCAAATGCAGAACTCGTGTTTTTGGAGAGAGAGGAAGGAGGAGGAAGAAGACTTACCTGGATGGCTGCCCTGTGGGCCCCAGGCGCCCTGTGGGCGCGACCAAGGGGCAGGCCGCGCCAGTGGCCCCCCCTGGTCAGCCCTAGGTGCCTCTGGGTCACTCCCGGCATGGACATTTTTTTTTATTTTTCTGGATTTTTTCTGAAAACTTCACTGTTGAAAATTTCTCGGAGTCCAAAAAGCTGCAAAACTTTCTGAAAACTTAAAGCGGTGATTAGTATTGTGAAGCTTCAAAAATATAAAAACTTGGTATAGCAAAGAGAATGAAAGCTAAAGCAAATGGAAACATAACAAGCTTAACTTTTTACCTATATAGAACAAGCTCACTAGTAAGGTTGATCAAGTCTTACCAACAAACCAGCGATATATAGAACAAGAAGTCTCCCCTCTTATGAAGTGATCATTGCACTTTTACTTTGATGGACATTGTCCCCACCATAATGGTTTTGTATTTGTGGTGCACATGCAGTGGACAGTCCCATTCTCCAATCTTCACGGTCTCGATATTCTCTATAGAGTAAAGGCCATTCCTCTTGTCGATCTTCTTTGGAAAATACACCGTGTGTTCTTTATCATCAACGTTGAAGGTGACATTTTATGGCGGTTCGCGATGTTTCCTTACCGTAATACATACCTTTTATTATAGGGCTGCAACATGTTCTTCATGAGTTGTTGTGCGTATTATATTTACATCAACATTGACCGGGTCTCCCGCCATGTAATGCTTGAGTCTTTGTCCATTCACAACTTGAGGCTTGGTGCCTTCAAAATTGTTAATCTTGATTGCACCAGACCGGTAGACTTCTTCGATATGAAATGGCCCTTCCCACCTGGAAAGTATTTTACCTGGAGAAAACTTGAAACGGGATCTAAACAATAAAACTTTATCACCAACATAAAATTCACGTTTCAGAATCCTCCTGTCATGCCACTTCTTTACCTTTTCCTTGAACATTTTAGCGCTCTCGTAAGCTTCACTTCTCCACTCATCTAGAGAAGTCAAGTTCATGAGACGCTTTTCACCAGCTAACTTTGGGTCAGCATTAAGCTCTCCAACAACCCAGAAAGCTTTGTGCTCTAAATCTAATGGAAAATGGCAAGCCTTGCCATAGAACATTTTATAGGGGGACATGCTTGATGCCCCACAGGCGTAAGGGATCGAGATAGTCTTCGCGGGTAAGTTAAGCCAATTTATTGATTCGACACACGGGGAGCCAAAGAGTATTTATAAGCTTTGACAGTTGAGTTGTAAATTCAACCGCACCTGAAATATACTTGCTTGCAACAATAGATAAGTGGTAACGATAATATGATAGTGATGATAGCAACAGCAAAAGTAACAACAAAAAGTAACAACTAATGACCAGCAGGATTGAATACACTGTAGGCTAGGGAGATGGATGGTTGGGCGCTGCATGGATGAGAGTAAACATATAATAGATTCTAACACGGGGCAAGGCACACAGAAAAGCATCTAGGCAAATATCAAACATTAGGCATGTATCCCGTAGGTAGTTGTGCGTGCTTGCAATAAGAACTTGCACAACATCTTTTGTCCTACCATCCCGCTACGAACGGGGCCAAAAGGAACTTATGGAGATTAAGGTGCTCCTGTCAAAGAGCACCGGAACAAAGCAATAAACTCAATGGATACATGGAATCCTCAAATTATGGACCTTCCCCTTTGGTGTCCCAAGCTGTCACCTTTGGGATCGCCGGTTCCGGACCATAATAGGTGCATACAACTCATAGATAGGATCTAGAACACAAATATATTCATGAAAACACATAGGGTTCAGATCTGAAAACATGGCACTCGGGCCCAAAGTGACAAGCATTAAGAACAACAAGTTGTAGCAAAGAAGATAAACACCAATCTAGATGATAGGAAACATGCCCCCAACAATCTGACGAACTATTACATGATTAAACTCATCCAATCCCTACCATCCCCTTTGCCTACAGCAGGGAATTACTCACTCATATGAAGAGAAGTCATGGAGGATGGATGGAGTGGTGATGGCGATGAAGATGGCGACGATCTCCCCTCTCCGGAGGCCAAATCAGCCTCCAGATTAGCCCTCCCGAAGAAGAACAGAGGGTGGCGGCGGCTCCACGACGGAAACTGGGAAAACGACTTCTTTTCTGGGGTTTTCTCGTCACGGGGATAAATAGGAGCCTCGGTAGGGCACCAGAGGAGGGGGGAGCAGCCCAGGCGTCCAGAGGGCGCGGCCCCACCCCTGGCCGCGCCAGGGGGGCGCCTGGGGCCCCCAGGACTGCCCTTTGGTCCCACTTCTGGCATCTGGCTCCTTCCTGTGCGTGGATTTTCTGTGAATTTTCCCAGAATTTTCTGAGATACCTAAAAATCCATTTTCCTGCACACAATAAAACCATACAGGCAGCTCTGATGAAAACAGCGTTAGTCCGGGTTAGTTTCGTCCAAATCATGCAAGAATGAGGGCAAAACAATAGCAAAAGTGTTTGGAAAAGTAGATACATTTGAGACGTATCAACTCCCCCAAGCTTAGCATATTGCTTGTCCTCAAGCAATTCAGTTCAACGAACTGGACGCGACAAAGAAAACTTTGACAAACTCTTTTGCTTCATTAGATGTAAATAAGCATGTACTACGAAAAGAGTGTAGAAGGTATTGAAACAATGCTATAAGGACAATGCACAAAGCAATTCTTCTTTCATGTGACCAGTCAAAAACAACTAAAAGTAAATAATAAGCTACTGAAAATCAAGGCATGATCACAATGCACATAGCTTGAACATACTTGAGTGGCACTTCGCTAGCCTCCACGAGTGAAGCAAAACATAAATGCAGAAACTCCTCCGGAGTTTTAAAGGTGACTAGAACTCAGTATTTCAGACTAGCAATAACACAAGCATGCAGAAGACAATGTAATACTTTGGGACAAAGAATGTTACACTAAGAATGACAATTATGCTCTCATAGTTGGTCCTTTGAAGAAAGAAGGGGAGACTCTCGAACCGTGGCTTTTGATGGCAAGGTTGAAAACCCGTGAAAGGAAGCAAAGACTAAACATGTGCCAGAGCTCTTGGTTTTGAAAACAGAGATAAAACTCTTTTGAGAGGTGTAACTTTCCAGTCAACGGTGAACGGTAAAGGTCTCTCAATATCTCCCATGCCAACCATATATAATGCCTTTTTCTTACACATATTCCCTTATCCATAAATCCTTCGATGGTCTATGGAACCTTTTATTTTGCCTCAAGGATGGAAGGAGGGTATCGTTCCACCTATCATAAGCAGCATTTGGTCCATTTCACTCCATCATCAAGTATGGTGGAGGTGTAACTCTTATATTTTTTTTCTTTTTCTGTTTTGACTAGTTAAAACTTCCGTCAAAATATTTTTGGCATGAAAGATACTGATTTCCCCTCACCGTACCATGAGCTTGTACGGTTACAAAAAGGGAAGCTTTTGAATAAATTTCGAGATGGCACAAGAAAGTCTAAGTTAGGAGTGGCCGGTAAATACCACATATAGGTAGGTATGGTGGACTCAAATGGAACAACTGGATTTGAAAAGGAGTTTGGAAGCACAAGCAGAATTCCGTTTAGTGCGAGCGAAGACTAGCAAAAGACTGGGAAGCGACCAACTAGAGAGCAATAACTGTCATAATCATGCAGAGCGACAAAGCAACATTGAATCGGTCATGAAAGTGATATAACTATTCTGAAACAAAAAGATCAACAAGGCAAAAATAGACTTTTTAGTCATAAGCATGTGTGAACATGTGCCAAGTCAATCCAAGAATTCTCCGAAGGGAAATACCACTCCAGTATGCCAAACCATGAACAATGCAATGCATGTAAATCATTTCAACAACACATTATGTACTCTAGCTATTTGAGACTAGCCACAAGGAAAGCATGAACACTGGGAAAGCATTGTAAACATAGAACTAAGTCGCTACAAGCTGGTCTCTAGATCATAAGTACAGGCATATGTACAAAAGTAGAAACAAGAAAGTTCATACCGGTTTTCCTTGTTGCTTCCCTTTCGTCGATCTTCGTCATTACTGCCCTGTCACTTGCACGATCGAACGTAGGAAATATAATCAAATGCCATCACGGACTCGAGCTGATCTCTGGAAACAAAGCAAACTAAAGAGAGAAAGGAAATCTTTTTGGTTTTTCAAAGGTTAAAAGAAAGCAAGAGAAAAGAGAAAATCTTTTTGTTGTTTTTGCAAAGAAATAAAGAAAGAGAACGGGCAAAAGCTTCGAAAAGATCAAATCGAATAAAATGGATAATACAATGGAAAAGTCAGAAGGGCACGTACTCCCCCAAGCTTAGGCTTTTGGCCTAAGTTGGTAGTAGCTAATGTCCCCAGGATCCTCCTGCTCCAGGGTAGTACGGGTGAGTCCAAGGGTCGTATGAGCCTTCTGGTGCGTACACCGAAGTCCTCGGATCCTCCCACGAAGAAGGAACCACGCTCCATGCAGAGGAAGACCCTTCACCAAACTGGGTGACGGTCTCTCCCTGGAAAGGTGGGAACTCACCATGCTCCTCCTCGTCGGGCACAACCCCCTCCATGGGTTTATGAAACTGACGCTGGACCACGAACTCATCGAACTGGATAACATCAAAGGACCATCCGTTCCTGCGAGAAAAAACAAACAAAAGAGGTGCAGGTAGACGGATCTTGCGTTCCGTGGTGGCTCCGAAACGCAAGATATAATCAAGGTTACCAAACTCGTAAGTCATGGTAACAAACTTATGCCTTTTCATAGCAGCAAGATCAAAATTTAAATAAGTAAAAGGCTTATCATCGGGGTGTGGGGTGCCATTAAGAGACTCTAGGATAAGTGTGGCGTAAATTCCACCAAATAAATCTCCCTTGTTACCGTTCATAGCAAGGCGTCGAGAAATTAAGGCACCCACATTATAATCACACCTCCCCGAGAGGGCGGTTGCCAGGATAGCAATATCCGGCGCAGATAGGTTGCTCGTGTTGTCACGAGCTAACACCCCTCTAGCAATAAAATACGCAAAATACCTCAGGTGCGGGAATAAGATGCTGGAGATCTTTGACCGATGAATATCCCTTGTATCCATGCTACATAGAGAGTTGAAGACGGTTCTCAGCTCGGAGGGCTGAGAGCTCATCTTCGCCGTCAGTCCCACGTTCGGCACACCTATTATTTCACAAAACTTTTCCAAAGGCATGGTCAAAAGATCATTGTAAATTTTATACTCAACAGAACCAACATCAAGGTTATATCTAAAGATGTTAATAAAACAGGAGGTGAGTTTTTGATACTGGGTAACACGGCACGTTGCGATCCGCGTCAAACCTGCATTAGCACAAAGATTATAGAACTCCTTAATTCCTGCTGCTTCAAGGAATTCATCGCACGGGAAGGTCATTGCACGTGCTTGATTTGTGTCCTCCAACAACTCTAAGGGCACATGATCTTCGTTGTAGCTCACCCTAGCAGTCGAGGGTGAAGCTGAAGCTCTCGTAACTCGATCGGAGCGCTCGGGCCTTTTCTTCCCAAGCCACCCCTTTGCTCTTCCTAGCAAACTCATTTCTGAAATTTTTGACAAATTACAAAAACAAGGATTTAAACAAAGTGAGTTAAGGCAAACTACTCAACTCACTTACCTAAGGCATAAGCTTGCATCAAAACTTGGAAAATAAAATTCTACACATGCACGGAAGCTCACATAAACAACACCAAGAGCTACTAAATACTCACAAATGAAGCCACCAATAAAAAATCTAATTGGAGGGGTGAAGGAGTTACATACCAGGGAGTATTTGCTAAAAATTTCAGCTTGAATGGTGGGCTGTAGAGAGAGATCGAAAATCTCCTCCAAGAACAGCAAGAACGCACGAACCAAATGCAGAACTCGTGTTTTTGGAGAGAGAGGAAGGAGGACGAAGAAGACTTACCTGGATGGCTGCCCTGTGGGCCCCAGGCGCCCTGTGGGCGCGGCCAGGGGGCAGGCCGCGCCAGTGGCCCCCCCTGGTCAGCCCTAGGTGCCTCTGGGTCACTCCCGGCATGGACATTTTTTTTTATTTTTCTGGATTTTTTCTGAAAACTTCACTCTTGAAAATTTCTGGGAGTCCAAAAAGCTGCAAAACTTTCTGAAAACTTAAAGCGGGGATTAGTATTGTGAAGCTTCAAAAATATAAAAACTTGGTATAGCAAAGAGAATGAAAGCTAAAGCAAATGGAAACATAACAAGCTTAACTTTTTACCTATATAGAACAAGCTCACTAGTAAGGTTGATCAAGTCTTACCAACAAACCAGCGATATATAGAACAAGAAGTCTCCCCTCTTATGAAGTGATCATTGCACTTTTACTTTGATGGACATTGTCCCCACCATAATGGTTTTGTATTTGTGGTGCACATGCAGTGGACAGTCCCATTCTCCAATCTTCACGGTCTCGATATTCTCTATAGAGTTAAGGCCATTCCTCTTGTCGATCTTCTATGGAAAATACACCGTGTGTTCTTTATCATCAACGTTGAAGGTGACATTTTATGGCGGTTCGCGATGTTTCCTTACCGTAATACATACCTTTTCTTATAGGGCTGCAACATGTTCTTCATGAGTTGTTGTGCGTATTATATTTACATCAACATTGACCGGGTCTCCCGCCATGTAATGCTTGAGTCTTTGTCCATTCACAACTTGAGGCTTGGTGCCTTCAAAATTGTTAATCTTGATTGCACCAGACCGGTAGACTTCTTCGATATGAAATGGCCCTTCCCACCTGGAAAGTAGTTTACCTGGAGAAAACCTGAAACGGGATCTAAACAATAAAACTTTATCACCAACATAAAATTCACGTTTCAGAATCCTCCTGTCATGCCACTTCTTTACCTTTTCCTTGAACATTTTAGCGCTCTCGTAAGCTTCACTTCTCCACTCATCTAGAGAAGTCAAGTTCATGAGACACTTTTCACGAGCTAACTTTGGGTCAACATTAAGCTCTCTAACAGCCCAGAAAGCTTTGTGCTCTAACTCTAATGGCAAATGGTAAGCCTTGCCATAGACCATTTTATAGGGGGACATGCTTGATGCCCCACAGGCGTAAGGGATCGAGATAGTCTTCGCGGGTAAGTTAACCCAATTAATTGATTCGACACACGAGGAGCCAAAGAGTATTTATAAGCTTTGAAAGTTGAGTTGTCAATTCAACCGCACCTGAAATATACTTGCTTGCAACAATAGATAAGTGGTAACGGTAATATGATAGTGATGATAGAAACAGCAAAAGTAACAAAAAAAGTAACAACTAATGACCAGCAGGATTGAAAACACTGTAGGCTAGGGAGATGGATGGTTGGGCGCTGCATGGATGAGAGTAAACATATAATAGATTCTAACACGGGGCAAGGCACACAGAAAAGCAATGATCATCTAGGCAAATATCAAACATTAGGAATGTATCCCGTTGGTAGTTGTGCGTGCTTGCAATAAGAACTTGCACAACATCTTTTGTCCTACCATCCCGCTACGAGCGGGGCCAAAAGGAACTTATGGAGATTAAGGTGCTCCTGTCAAAGAGCACCGGGACAAAGCAATAAACTCAATGGATACATGGAATCCTCAAATTATGGACCATCCCCTTTGGTGTCCCAAGCTGTCACCTTTGTGATCGCCGGTTCCGGACCATAATAGGTGCATACAACTCATAGTTAGGATCTAGAACACAAATATATTCATGAAAACACATAGGGTTCATATCTGAAAACATGGCACTCAGGCCCAAAGTGACAAGCATTAAGAACAACAAGTTGTAGAACAGAAGATAAACACCAATCTAGATGATAGGCAACATGCCCCCAACAATCCGACGAACTATTACATGATTAAACTCATCCAATCCCTACCATCCCCTTTGCCTACAGCAGGGAATTACTCACTCATATGAAGAGAAGTCATGGAGGATGGATGGAGTGGTGATGGCGATGACGATGGCGACAATCTCCCCTCTCCGGAGGCCAAATCAGCCTCCAGATTAGCCCTCCCGAAGAAGAACAGAGGGTGGCGGCGGATCCGCGACGGAAACTAGGAAAACGACTTCTTTTCTGGGGTTTTCTCGTCACGGGGATAAATAGGAGCCTCGGTAGGGCACCAGAGGAGGGGGGAGCAGCCCAGGCGGCCAGAGGGCGCGGCCCCACCCCTGGCCACGCCAGGGGGGTGCCTGGGGCCCCCAGGACTCCCCTCTGGTCCCACTTCTGGCATCTGGCTCCTTCGGGTGCGTGGATTTTCTGTGAAATTTCCCGGAATTTTCTGAGATACCTAAAAATCCATTTTCCTGCACACAATAAAACCATACAGGCAGCTCTGCTGAAAACAGCGTTAGTCCGGGTTAGTTTCGTCCAAATCATGCAAGAATGAGGGCAAAACAATAGCAAAAGTGTTTGGAAAAGTAGATACGTTTGAGACGTATCAGGACATGCCCATGGGGTTTTTTTAAGTAGTTCTATACGCCCACAAAGCATCTCCTAACTTGCTCGACCAGTCCTTCCTATTTATGTTAACTGTCTTTTGCAAGATCAACTTGATCTCTCTATTGGTGAGCTCAACTTGCCCACTAGTTTGAGGATGGTACGGTGACGCAATCCTATGATTGACATCGTACTTGGCTAAAGCTTTTCTAAAAGCTCCATGCATGAAGTGTGATCCTCCATTAGTCATGAGATACCTAGGTACACCAAACCTAGGGAAAATTACATCTTTGAGCATTTTCAAAGATGTTTTGTGATCAGCACTCTCAGTGGGGATTGCTTCAACCCACTTGGTTACATAATCAACAGTAACTAAAATGTGAGTGTACTTGTGCGAAGAAGGAAAAGGACCCATAAAATCAAAACCCCAGCAACCAAAAGTCTCAATCACTAGTGAGTTATTCATAGGCATCTCATTACTCCTACTAATATTACCAACTCTCTGACATTTATCACAGGCTAAAATATAATTTCTAGCATCTTTAAAGAGAGTGGGCCAATAAAAACCTGATTGGAGAACCTTATGTGCGGTCCTCTCACCGGCGTGTTGTCCTCCATAGGGACTATCGTGACATTGCTTGAGAATGTCCTTCTGCTCGTGTTCCGGTATGCATCTTCTCACGATCCCGTCTGGACCTTCTTTGAAAAGATGAGGGTCATCCCAAAAGTAATGCGTCAAATCATGGAAGAACTTCTTCCTTTGCTGAAATGTTAAACCTGGAGGCAAATACTTTGCAACGATAAAATTAGCATAATCTGCAAACCAAGGATCGGAAAGAGATTGTACTTTAACAACGACAAGTTGTTCGTCTGGAAAACTGTCGTTGACTGGGATGGGATCATGCGGTATATCTTCCATCCTTGAAAGATTGTCCGTTACAGGGTTGTCTGCTCCTTTTCTATCAACAATCTGCAAATCAAATTCTTGAAGAAGGAGTATCCATCTGATGAGCCTTGGTTTGGCATCCTTCTTCGTCATAAGATACTTAATGGCAGCATGGTCAGTATGAATAATAACTTTAGAATCAACAATATACTGCCTAAACTTATCACAAGCAAACACTACTGCTAAGAATTCCTTCTCAGTAGTAGCATAATTATTTTGAGCACTATCAAGGGTCTTACTAGCATAATATATAACATTCAACTTTTTATCCACCCTTTGTCCTAAAACAGCTCGAATAGCAAAATCACTAGCATCACACATAATTTCAAAGGGCAAATTCCAGTCAGGCGGTTGTACTATAGGAGCGGTTATTAAATCTTTCTTAAGAACTTCGAAAGCCTCCTTACAATCTTCATCAAATACAAAAGGAACATCCTTCTGGAGAAGATTAGTGAGGGGTCTCGAGGTCTTAGAAAAGTCTTTAATAAATCATCTATAGAAACCAGCATGACCGAGAAAACTACGAATACCAATAATGTCCCTTGGATAGGGCATCCTTTCGATAGCTTCAATCTTCGCCTTGTCCACTTCAATTCCCCTCTCGGAAATCTTGTGGCCAAGCACGATCCCTTCGTTAACCATGAAGTGGCACTTTTCCCAGTTTAGAACTAAATTTGTATCCTCGCATCTCTGCAAAACTTTATTAAGATTGTGGAGACAGTGGTCAAAGGAAGTTCCATAGACGGAGAAATCGTCCATGAAGACTTCCAAAATCTCCTCACAGAAACCATGAAATATTGCAGACATACATCTCTGAAAATTAGCAGGTGCATTGCATAAACCAAAAGGCATACGCCTCTAAGCATAAGTACCATAAGGACAAGTGAAAGTGGTCTTCTCTTGATCGGCAGTGTTAACATGAATTTGAGAGAAGCCAGAGTACCCGTCAAGATAGCAAAAGTGGGTGTTTTTCGACAACCTCTCAAGCATCTGATCAATAAAGGGCAGCGGGTAGTGGTCCTTCCTGGTTTCCTTGTTCAACTTCCTGTAATCAATACACATTCTATATCCAATAATAATTCTCTGAGGTATTAGTTCATTCTTATCATTAGGGACTACAGTTGTCCCTCCTTTCTTAGTAACACAATGAACTGGACTTACCCACTTACTATCGGCTATAGGTAGATAATACCTGCGGCTAGAAGCTTGAGGATTTCAGTCCTCACAACATCCATCATCTTTGGGTTCAACCGTCGTTGATGGTCAACAACAGGTTTAGCATCGGGCTCGAGGTTGATAGTATGTTGACAGATAGATGGACTAATTCCCTTAAGGTCATCAAGGGTATAGCCAATTGCACCACAGTGTTTACCAAGTACTTCCAATAATCGCTCTTCCTCATATCCTGAAAGGTTAGAGTTGATAATAATGGGATATACTTTCTTTTCATCGAAATAAGCATACTTGAGTGTATCGGGAAGAGGTATGAGATCAAACACCGGGTCTTATTTTGGTTTGGATAGAATTCCTAAAGGTTCAACCGGAAGGTTGTGCTTCAGGATGGCAGGTTGTCTCAAGAAGATTTCATCAATTTCATTTCTTTCCTGCATATGAGTATCATTCTCGTGGTCCTCCATGTATTGCTGCAAAGGATCATTAGGGGGAATAGCAATAGAAGCAATACTTTCAATAATTTTATCATCACTAGGTAATTCAGTACCACGAGGCTGCTTGGAAATCTTAGAAAAGTTAAATTCATATGGCTCACCATTGAATTCAACAGAAACTTTACCTTTCTTGCAATATATAATAGCTCCACAAGTTCTGAGAAAAGGTCTACCAAAAATAATAGGACAAAAACTATCTTGTACTGAACCAAGTACAAGAAAGTAGATAGGACACTTTACCTTTCCACATAGGACTTCAACATCTCTCACAATCCCAATAGGAGAGATAGTAGCTTTTTTTGCAAGATGAATAGTAACATCAATCTCTTCAAGTTCACAGGGTAAAATCTCACTCATGATCTCTTGATAAAGCGAATAAGGAATCGCGCTAGCACTTGATCCGAGATCGCATAGCCCGTAATAATTGTGATCTCCTATTTTAACAGATACAACTGGTGTACCTGAAATTGGGCTTTTATTCTTGGCTGTGACAATGTTAGTTGAAACAACACAAAAATTTATAATAGACTCTGAAACATCATTAGTAACTAAATCTTTAACCATAGCAACTTGAGGATCGACTCTGATCTGGTCCTCAGGTTCGCCTGTTCTTCTCTCACTTTTATTTATGATGTCTGTCACAAAAGAGTGCTCCCTTATTCTTGAAGGAAAAGGGGGCTGTTCATATATAACTGCAGGCAAAATGGGATCAGCAACGT
The DNA here is from genome assembly GCA_950022295.1 of Bromus sterilis. Taxonomy (NCBI): domain Eukaryota; kingdom Viridiplantae; phylum Streptophyta; class Magnoliopsida; order Poales; family Poaceae; genus Bromus; species Bromus sterilis. Next base: position 121,352,997 of record OX465601.1, on the reverse strand, counting down.
GAATATCAATAGGTACTTCTTTGAAGGCTTATGGTACTGATCCTTCTTCATCTTAGAAGAATCAATATGACAGGAAAAATTCTTACAACAATCAATCATTAGATGGGAATCCAGACCAATCTTAGAGCAAAAGGTATTAAAATAATCAGTCTTCACATAGCTCTCAATATAATCATGCTCATAATTTATAGCAGGTTCAATACCTTTATCGATTTCCCAATCTTCAGTATTCTTCTGGATCCTTTCGATGAGATCCCATCTTTCTTCAACGCTCTTTGTCTGAAATACCCCGCTAGAGGAGGTATCCAGCCTTTCCTTATCCTGACGAGAAAGCATGGCATAAAAATTTGAAAGTATAATATCTTTTGGAAGCTTATGGATAGGACATTTGAACATTAGGGATTTAAGTCTCCCCCAAGCTTGAGCGATGCTCTCTCCGTCCAGAGACCTAAAGTTATAGATGTAATTCCTGTCTCGGTAAACTTATGAAGAGGATAAACTTTGTATAAAAGAGAGACATAAGCTCTTCCCAATTAATAGAATGTGAGTTATCGAGGAGCTTATACCAATCTGAAGCTTTGTCTGTAAGCGATACGGAGAATAATTTCTTCATAACGAACTCCAGTGACACACCTGCAAGCTTGAATAATGAACATAGTTGTGATAAATATAGCAAGTGTTCACCTGGATGTCTGTCTCCTGCATAGCGATTAGATAGAACATAATCGATAATACCAAATGGTATCTTATAAGGCACAATTTCAGCAGGGTCAGGAGTAACTACCTTAGTTGTGGGGTGGCTCCCCAAGAACAACGATCCAATAGTAGGGGTGCCCATAAGGACAAAAGCAGCAACAACAAAACTAAGACAGAAATATAAAAACTTCCTTACCGGCTTCACTTACTAATAGCGCTACACTCCCCGGCAATGGCGCTAGAAAACGTAGCTTGATGACCCTCAACGTAGAGGGATCTATTGCAGTGTTTTCGATAAGTAAGAGTGTCGAACCCAACAAGGAGCAGAAGGTAGTAGCAAGTGACTTTGGTAAGGAGATAACTGCAAGCACTTAAAGATAACTTTTTAGGGGTTTTCTTGGTATAAGCGACAGGATAGTAAAAACGAGCAAAGTAAAAGATAATGGATAGTAAAGAGTGGCCCAATCCTTTCTTAGCAAAGGAGAGGCCTAGCAACTGAACTTATAAAAGCTAAAGTGTTCTTGAGGACACACGGGAGAGATAGTCATGTGATTTGGCCATATTCAGTGTCGGTACTATGTGCTGTGTTGATAAGTGTTGAGTGGGTGGATCTATGCTAGTACACCCTCTAGACTAAGATAAGTGTAGTCTTATGATTAAACATCTTGCAAGAATTCGCAAATACAAGATAGTAATTAAGGCAAAAGCCTAACCATAGCAATACGATCGGTGATCCATTGTTCCCTTGTGCAAAAGCGTGCAAACTGGGGTTCAGGTTTCTGTCACTCCGGCAACCCATCGTAAGCATTCTTTATACACAATGCACTCCCCTAGGTCCTTGATAAGGCGAAGTGTTGAGTGTTCGACTCACACAACACCACTAGGAAAATAACAACACAACTTAAATATCAACAAACACATATTACTTCAACATCATATGACTACTAACAACTTGACTTCTCCCATGTCCTCAAGAACTAAAGTAACTACTCACAAGACATAAAAGAGATCATGATCAGTGGGGATAAATAGATGATAAACAATCTGAACACAATAATATTTCTCCAACAAAACTCAATAGCATTCACCACAAAGTAGTAATCAACACCGATAGAGTAGAGGGGATAGATAGTACGGATTACAACATGAGTTGCAATTGTGAGACAAGATTGGATGGAGGTGGAGATGGTGCTGATGATGGGGATGATGTTGATGATGATCTCGATGATGCCCGTGACGATGGTGATGACGATGTCGATGATCTCCCCTTCCGGGAGGCGATCTCCCTGGCGGAATCTGCCCGCCAGAGATGGCTTTTCTTCTCTGTAGGTTTCCGCCACGGAGCGGCGGCGGAACTCCGGAAACTCTCCCTCTTTTAGGGTTTTTGGACGACGAGGAGTATATAGGCCAGAGGGGGGAGCCGGGAGTGGCCCCGGGGGTCCAGGCGCCCTCCCGGCGCGGCTAGGGGTGGGGCCGCGCCAGGTGGACGCCTGGGCACCCTGTGGCCCCCCTCTTGTTGCTCTTTTGCGTGACTTCGTGATCCTTCTGGAAAACAGCCTCCGTCGATTTTCAGGTAATTTGGAGGTGTTCTTCTTCAGCAACTCAGCGTCCACTTTTTACCGCTGAATCCTGGGTCTGCTGCTTTGGCACCGGAAAGTTGCAAACTGTGTAAAATAAGCCAAAACAACATAAGGATAGCATCATATCATGAAATATATCAATGAATAAGAAAGAATTACTATATAAAATAGTGATGCATTTTGGACGTATCATCACCCGATTGCATTTGTCAACAGAAAGAATTGCACATGATTTTTTCACATGGCAAAGAGAAATACGCGTATTTTTTCACGGACCCAGAATCGACGTAGTGAACTGCATCCTTCAGAGACCGGTTGCATTTATCAACAGAGAGAACTGCACATGATTTTTTTTACCGATCAATTTGTTGCACCTCGCTTCGTGAAAAATGAATCGTGGTGAACTGCATTCCTCGCTTTTGTAACTAGCGAAACACACTTAGTAATTTGCAACCGACCATCAACCGCACTGCATTGTCTCGAAACAACTGCGGCGCACAACCAGTGAATTGCACAAATATAGTAAACCGCTCCAAGGAACCTCATTCGATGTGTAACCGCACTGCAATATTAATAAAGCAAACTAACTCCACGTTTCTAAAAACAACAAAAGAAACTTCAAATGAACATTTTTGTCCTGTCCTCTTTCTTACAAAACGCACTGCAAACATCTTATTATTATTTTGCCTCATAACAAAAAAAATCTCTGACGAACTACACAAGAGTAAACACAATGCATCATTGAGGCAACAGAATCACTTTGAAGCAACAAGCGAACTGCAAACATTGTGCTTGCCCTTGGAGCAGCCGAATCCACGTGCTCCTTCTGCAAGTTCCCCAATCAACAACAAAAGGCTGGGAAAAAAATCTGAAAAACATAAAGTAACAACAATTAGAACAACAAGAGTAACCCCTAAGACGGCTGGCGGCGGCGCCCCACTGGCCGGTGAGGAAAGCAGCCGGGGCGTGGGGGCTGGGAGGCGGGTATGTGGTCCGCCCCACTGACCACTGTCGTACACGGCCATGTGGTCCGCCCCGATGGCGAGGTACGAGAGCGGGTCCGGGCCCCTTTACACCCGCCTGAGCTGGTCCGGCGCGGCGGGCGGCCAGCAGAAGAGCGTGGGGACGCCCCCGGCAGAGGCGACGCCGCAGAGGAAGCCCACGCCGCCCGAGACCTGGGAGAAGAGGAGGTAGGGCGCGACGGGCGTGGAGGAGTTGTAGGAGGAGTTGTTGGCGGTGGATGAGATGAGGGCAGGGAGGACGCAGAAGACGATGTCGTTTTGGGCGGAGACGCCGCAGACGGCCGAGCCCCCCGCGACAGCGAGCGTGGAGGCGGAGATGGCCGCGGGCGCGAGCAGCAGGGGAAGGAGGAGGAGGAGGGGGAGGAGCGGCGCCGTGGCGAGGTGGGTCAGTGGAGGGAGAGTGTGGCGGCGGCCGTCATCTGCGGCGGCGGCGTGCACGAGGATGGGGAAGAGACGATGGCGGGGAGCAGAGCAGAGCGGCGGCTGGAGACTGGAGAGAGGGCGCGGAGGGAGGCCGGGGCGTGGCGCGGCCATCTCCGGTTCCTGGGCCACGATGCCCGGTAGCCGCGGCGGGGCGGCAGATCCAGTGGCCGCAGCGGGCCGGCGGGATTCGGTTGCTAGTGGTGGCCGGCAGGATCCCGTGGTCGGGGGCTTGGCGGCGGCGTGATGACGGGGTGGGGGGAGGCAGATGTGATCGGGGAGGGGGAGGCAGAGGGTATCGGGAGAGATGGAATGAGTGGGGTGGGGCCGTGGAGGGGGTGGGAGGTATTTTTGGTGCGTCTCGGGTCGCTGTTTTACGGGTGGGTTAGGGTGTTGTTAGAATAAGGTCTTATGGGGTGTTGTTAGAATAGACCCATCCTATATATATATATATATACCTTGTGCCATTTTTTCCACTACAGGACTGGAATAAAAGCACTTGCAGGACGTCTGGGCCTCCCCCACAGGCCGGATGTTCGGGCTTTGCCCATAAATCTGAGCAACACATCAGTACATGTGCTAGTTATCCGGACACCTAACGATGCAGAAAACTGGTAGATATCCCGGTATAGTTGTTTAAATGGCCGGCAGTACCAGAAGGGAGAACATGCAAGGAATTTACCAGCGTTCGATCCCTTATGACAGAGATAAATGCCTACTTCTATATTTGATTATGGGTGTATAGCCGACTCGTGAGAGGAAGTTAAATCCTCTAGGCTGCCGAGATTGATGATGAGATGCCAATGTGTATCGAGCTCTTCCCGGCCTTGCCTTATATATGTGGGGACGAGGCCTAAGATTGCACTATCGTGCCGACATACCACTAATAGGAAAAAACTTATCCCCAACTTTAATTGCTAGCGCGCCAAATTTAATCCACGCCAGCGATTTATTTTTCAAAGTGATGGCATCTCACTTATTTGTACGCAATTTTAATACTGTTATTGCTGGCGTTGATTTTTTGTGTGACGCGAGCACTATGTGGTACCAGGTGGTGTTGATAAAAAATATGACGTCGCAAAATTTTGCACGCCATAAATATATACTATTTTTATGGTATTGGCCCAAAAAACCCATGACATCAGCGTACTTTTTACTAGTTACCTCCCTCCCATCTGACTTTACTCACTTCCTCCACACACACACAGAGTCAAACCACCGACATTGCTAGCCTCCGTCGATCTACACCGCCGGTCGCCATCTTCGCCGCCCGTCTGCACGGAGCCAAGTTGACCGTCCTTTCCCCCTCTCTTTCGATTAGAATTTGGGCGTCCTCAATTAGCCCGCCATATTCCTTATTAAAGATAATGATATATACCCTAACATTCCTCTAACATTCAATTTTTGATTTGTGAAACAAGTTCTAGTTATTCAAAACAGTACTAATTGCATAGGAATGACAATGCATAGGAATGACAACGTATAGGAACGACATAGGAATTACATGAACTAGATGATGCCCCGCACGTTGTTGCGGAATTTTTTTGCAAAATATTTCAGTGAAAATGTTTGGTTAAATGAAGCATGTATATTTGAAACAATAACTTTTGAACTAATATATGGAATTAATATAAATATCATAATAAAATAAAAATTCTCATACATGCATATTGCATGTGGGTTTTTATTATGCATAGTGGCATATTGAGTTGGGTTTTTCTCATGCATGTTGAATGATGTTGCATGTTGAGAGAAATGTGCTAGTGGAGGATGATGTGGCATGCATGATGAGGTGGAGTGTGTGCATGTTGAGAGAATTGGTAGTAGTGGGGAGCAACTTCTTAAGAATGTAAGATGCCAATTTAATTTGATGCATAGTAATGACAATGTACATGGTTAAGACATTACACTTTTTATAGGAAAATGAGTATTTGTCAAGTGTGCAAATCTAATTGCACCACAGACCTTTCAGCTGGCTCATTCTTCGCTGTCAAATTCCATCCAAGTTTTGCTGATTACATGGCAATAAACCTCATCCCTTACGTGATTACATTGTTAGCCTTTCATTAGTTGACTACTCTGCTTCACTAAATTTTAGGGAGTGAAGTAGTCTCAAACAGGCCCTTAGTGTTATATCATTAATGAAACTTCTGTATACTTGTACACAGATAGTATCATGCAATGTACGTTTGGAATTCAATGCGCTTACGGATGAAGATAGTGTGGTCTTCCAGGGCGGGGGGGGGGGGGGATACACTTTCCATATACGCAAAAGATCCACAAAGACCAAGCTATATCGAGATGACTGGCGTCGTTTCCTCACCTTCAATAAGATTGATGTTAGTCAGTAGAGGATTCTTTTCTCCCTTAGTGATGGAGAGAGTCCGTTCATTTCTGTTTACTATGTCAATGATTGTGGTGATGATGATGATCATGGTGGTGATGATGATGATGAAGACACATTTGACGACGTCGTCTTTGCGCAAAGGCTTACGCTAAGTGAACGGGAGCGTGAGAACCTTGTTCACATACTTCGTCAACGTGAATCCTATATCGGGGTTCAACTCATGACCCGTCTATCAAGGACCAACCTTGAGGGCCATACCATGGTATGCCATGTATCTTCATTAATTCTAATTTTAGCTAGTGTACAATCTGCTTAATGATCTTTGTGCAAAATCTGTTCGTGATCTTATTGTGGAGACATTAATTATTGTGATTCATCAGATTATTTATGTTGATTCCAAAAATTACCGAAGACCGTTGCTGAAAGATGTGGAATCGAGGTGGATGGAGAAGTCCTGCTTGCTGGATTACGCCTTAGAGCAAGTGGCGGCATCACCACTGCTGCTTACAAGGTGGACCGTCCTGATTGAGTATGCAATATTAAACTTATATATGCATGTGTTGAGTATTATGAATTTTGCTGTGATCATTAATATATGTTGTGATTCTTAATATGTGCTGTAGTTTTGGCTCGGAAATGGATTTTGACAATTTCTTTTTTATGCGCAAAAATTGTATTGCCGACGTTTGAGCAGGTAGAGCACCATAGATATGTATTTATATAGCTGGCGTAGGCAAGCGATGCCACCGGTTTTGCTTATCACTAGCGACATATTGCTGGCGTCGTGTGCCTACGCCAACAAGGTTATTTTTGGCACACCATAGAAGAGCTTTTCTCTACTAGTGTACAACTATGGTAATAGAGAGAGAGAGAGAGTCCACCGTAGATGCTGGTGAAGTTGTTAGTGTGAATGTCGACGCTGCCGCCTTCATCATCGAGGTCGTCGTCGTCGTTGCCACCTCCACTACATTTATCATAGATGGATAGGATGATGGCCTTGCCCCCCTCCCCCACCCCCTCGTACATACATGTCCTCATACAAGCACTTCTCTGCATCCACTTGCTCCGCCGTGTAAGCCTCGCCGAAGGCCTCTGCTGCCAAACACTCCTTCACCTCCCAGTCCTCCCGCGCATTGGCCACCCGTTGGTATTTTGGATCTAGCCGCGGTAGATCGTTACAATCAATTTTTTTGCGACCATCATCGTCGTTCAGGCGCAATGATCAGATATCATACTCGTGGGCGACCTGCTTGGTGGTTTGGAAGCTTCTGAGCCAAAGCTTCTCGTGGGTGTTTCGATCCGTAATTCCGCCAACACGTGCCCCCACATGCCCGCTGCCGCACACCGATGTACTGCCTCGGTGGCGGTGACGCCGGAGGGAGCTCAGGAAAGCCAGGTAGGCTAGAGGGGCGGTGCAATGGGAGGAAGATGGGGAGGCGTGGTTGAACGAAGAGCCACTGCGATGAGAGGAATATTTTGCAATGTGACACTTCTAGCGGCACAGATCCGCGTCGCGGTTGGGAGATGGAGAGTAGCGACCACATGGTCCATCCATATTAGCGATGGTGATGCAGCGGGAGCGGTGCGGGGATCACCGTGAGGTGTGGATGGCTCGGGATTGGGAGGGCGAGAGAGGTCAAGAGGGAGTGGTTGTAATTACTCTGCAGTCGAAGGAAGGAGTAAATATTGAAACCCGCGATGCCGACAAGTAATTTTTTCTCTCCTCTAGTCGCTTTAGGTGTTGGGCTAGGTACTGATTAAAGGAGTAAAACTAAAACTGTATTTCTCTAACCAAGTTTAGGGGATCGGTTAGAGATGCGCTTACAGAAATTGCACACCTACAGTATGGGGAGCAACTAATTAGGGAGTACTCGTTCGCAGTCCGCTCCAGCGAACAGCGCCACGTGTCGCGCTCACAGCGCTCCCTCAGGATTTCATTTTTTTTTTGTGTACGCGTTTTTGATGTTTAAAATTGGTTTTTTCGGTGGTTTTTTCGACTTTTCTGGTTTTCGCACATTTTTTCTATACGTTTTGGTGAAGAAAAAAAATCAAATTTTTTTTCGAAAAAAAGAGGCACGACCTTACCTCCGCGCGAGGCACGAGTCGTGCCTCGTGCTTCCTTTTTTGAGGCACTCGTGCCTCAAAAAACAGGAAAACAAAAAAACGTGAAAAGGCACTATCATGCCTTTTTTGAGGCACTCGTGCCTCCTTTTTTGATGCACTCGTGCCTCTAAAAACAGGAAAAACAGAAAAACGTGAAAAGGCACTCGTGCCTCCTTTTTTGAGGCACGTGCCTCTTTTTTGAGGCGCTCGTGACTCTTTTTTGAGGCACCCGTGCCTCTAAAAAACAGAAAAAACGGAAAAGCACCAGAGCGCGCCACTTGGCGTACGCGCGAACCGCCAAGTGTCACGCGCGGAAGAAACGCGGTACTCGTTGCAACGAGTACTCTTAAACTAGTGATTTCGTACAGTATGCCACTTGTCGGTAGCAGGAAAAATGAAAATATTTGTTTTTAAAGTATCCTTCAAATGGGCTTGCTGTAAACCGTCAAGCCAGGTTGGTTGCTGGGCCTTCCTATGCCCGCAAAATAATGTTACTGTACTAACTCTTAACCTCACGGCCCATCCGAGACTTTATAATATCGTCTCGTCTTCTTCCGTGCGTCCTCCCTCCCTCCCCTGCTCCCCTGCAACTCTCTTCTCTCCCGTAGCTTTCTTTCTCGAGCTCGATCCAGGGGAGGTTCCTGCGGACGCATTCATTCGATTTCTTGGTGTGCCGTTCTTTCCGAGGCAAGCAGGATGGCGGGGAAGTGGACGGCCTCTGACGACGCTCCCGGGACGTCGCGGCCACCTTCTACACGCAGAGGGGCTGAAAGCCACGACGAGGGCGTATCCCCCAGCGCCGGCATTATCACTGGAGGTTGGTTCCCAAGCGTGCCGTTTTTGTTCATGATGTCCGCGTTTCTTGGATTTTGGTGTGTTGAGAGTTTGGTTTCTTGCAGATTCCGGGAGGGACGGGGAACGGAGCACGAGGGCGGTGGTGCGTCCGCCGCCTTCTCAGTACCGGCAGGCAATGAACGTTATGGACGCCTACATTATCTTCCTACGGAATCAGGAGAGAGAGTTGTCAGTCAACTTGAGGGGACAGGCGGCGAGAGACTACGCTCGCGGTAATTTGGCTTCCGTTCCCGATTCGTTTCTTGGATTCCAGTTCGTTTCTTGGTTTTCAATTCGTTTCTTCTTGGCCCGTAAGCAGGGTTGTCGGATGGTGGCTCGGCTGCCGGCGAGGAAGTGTCGTCTCCGTGGAGGTTCGTGAACCTCTCCGAACTTATCGTGCCACAGCCCCCGGCCGCCGATCAGCCCGCAAGAGTGTCCACCGAGATTTGCAGGGCTTGCCGACGCTGGATAGCAACAATGCCCCGGGTCCCCTTCAGACATGTCTGCCTCTGCGCGCGCTGCCGCTACAGTCGGTCCGCCAGGATATCTTGCTCGGTTTGCGGCGCCGGAGGTGTCCGCCGTTCGCCCAAGGCCATCGCCACCAGCCGCCCACAAGCAGAGTAAGGAGGTGATCAGTTCCCCGTTCTGGAGACGATGCTACGTGGTTGATGATGGCTGGAGACGATCACCTACTCCTACTGAATGGATGGGTGTTTTTCTGCATTTGGACTGCACAGTGGATTACAATTCAGATTTCACGACTCTGTACATTTTCTGTTCTTTTGTTTCGTCATTGAAATGTAAACTAAAAGAATATCGTTTTTCAAATTAGACTATCTTAAAAAGCGATACTACATTATGGGACGAAGAGAGTATCTTGCATTGCATCGGACTGGTGTTACTCATATGTGGATGTTCTGCTTTTGGTAAATGCATGCAATGTATTATACTATAGTATATAGTATTCCTTCCATTTCAAATTACATGACTTTCATTATATATAAATGAAAATTATCTAATTTGAAACGGAGGAAGTACTTAACTGCAAAGTTTAACCAATCACTGCTCTGAAATTATCTCATTTCTGCATCTCAATGGTATGTATGCTCAAATTCTGGTAATGTAAAATGTGTTTGTGATGAGTGCATATTTGTTAGATGAAATGTTCCTGACTTTTTTTTCCGGGTATCCTGACATCTTTTTTGTGTGTTTCATCTGTTATCATTCACCCGTCTATGTAATGTCAATCACCTATCCTTTATTTTTAAATAGCTAGTAATTTGTTTCAAGCACATGTAACTATACCCACTCAAATCACAATTATCACATAACCCCAATTAACTTTAGCCTTTAACTGCATGCATCATGGCTCCAGCGGTCCATATCAAATTCTATTTTTCTGACTTGCTTTTGCAATTAATTACATGCATGCATGTCCGAAAATTTAGTCAGTTGGTAACTTTACATAGTTTGTCTTTTGTAATTATTTTTAGTATTTTTGAGGACCAAATATATAAGAAACTAGAAAAAAATCGCGCGATGCAGCGGAAATCTCTATAAGAAATCTAAAATGTAAACTAAAAGAATATACGATGCATGTAAATGAAAGTGGATGACATGGAAAAATGATTGTCTATAATCATGGATGATATGGATAACTTGCATCTTGAGATAGATATCATAAATTCTTCTTAATGGGGTTTTGTTAGTGGATGACATGGATAAATGATTCACTACAATAGTGAATGATGTGGATAGCGCATGTTGAAATAGACACCATAAATGCATCTTGGTGATGTTTTACTTTATTATCGACGTGCAAATAATATAGTATTCAAAGTAAACATTTAAACCATAAAGGATGTGAGTCTACCCCTTCCCACAACAATTAGCGATTGTGGGTCGTCCGATCTACCCTTGGCCAGTCAATCAAGACATCTCAACCGTTTGATTTTCACTGTGTTTTGCACTTCGTGGTCGATTTCTTATGTCCGTGATGGATGGGACCATGCACTATAGCTATTGGTTGGGTAACTCTTCCTTGGGTAAAAAACCCACCCAATCATTTCACACTCGTCGCACCCTGTCCCATTTATGCACGTCACCCAATCCCTCATCACCTTAGTTTTTATCCGCAGAATCCTAGCCGCCTTCTCCTTCTAGCTCGCGTTGCCTCTCTCTTGCCTCCTCTCCCATGCTGCCACCCTCTTTCTGCCTCTCCCGCGCTTCCTCTCCCATGCCGCTCGTCTACGTCGGCAACGGTGTCCCGAGGAGAAATAAAAGATGAGATGGATAGAGAGAAGGAATAAGATGAGGGAGGCCAGTGGTGGGAGGAGCAGAGTGATACTCCACACAGCCACCTAATAGTGCGGCCTCCCAAGTCTGCCATGCCTGGCACGATGACGAGTACCACGTCGCCTCTCCAGGCTCCCTGCACTCGCCCACGACGACGATGAGGAGGACTAGCTCGCCTCTAGCACGACCACCAATCGGCACGGCCTCCCAGCTCAAGACGATTTAGGTGTGCCTCCACCCTCTCTCTCTCTCTCCCTCTCTCTCCTCTCTCTCCCTCACTCTCTCTCTATACCCTCACTCTCATATTCCCTCCATGGAGCAGCGGGGAAAGTCAAGGGAGGAAGAGGTCAACTAGGCGGCTTCACCAGAGAAGGGCAAAGTCCAGGGAGCACCATGTGCATTTGGTTCTTTCCAAGGTGAGATATCCCATGTCATTCCCTAGGGCTATCAAAACAACAAGCTTTATTGGCCCAAGATTTTATTGTGAGTTTTAATATTTGTCTGAAGGCGATATGTTTTCAGTTTAATTAGAAGTTTCTCTACTTTCCATTAATAAATCATTCTACTAAATTGTATGTCCTTTTCTTATGGAACTAGAAATATATCCCGCGTGTTGCAGCGAGAATTCTTTTAAAAACTATATTACGTAAATAAATAAAAATTATGATACATTAAGTTGTCTAAGTGAATATGAAAAATTCAATTTTACCATAGTCCAGATACTAAATTTATTCGACAGGAACATGTGTGTATTAAAAATTATTAGCGTGGACAATAAAATGATTAAAGATGGTTGATGTGGAGTTTGCATATAAAGATTAATAAATATATTAATGAATATGACATGGGCAATTGATTGGCTAAAAAAATGGATGATGTGAATAGTTTGCATGTGAAAATAAACAACTTAAATGACCCTATAGTGGGGTTAGTGGAGATAACATGGATAATTGATTGGCTAAGAGTATTGTCAAAAAATATTTGATTGGCTAAGAGAATGAATGATCTAGATAGCTTGCATGTGAAGATAGACAACTTAAATTATCCTATAGTGGGGTTTTGATTTATAAGAGTTATAGATAGATAGGGTGCATTGTTGGCATTCAGAGTACAAAACAGAAAATGACACTACAAAATTAAGTCCCAAGATTGGATCTAGATAGATGCCTAAAAGGATAGTGATATTGTTACCTTACAACCGTTCAACGGATGTACTCTCACAACCGAAGATGTTGATGGAGAGTTGGGGAAGTTTGAAGTAGCGCAACCCCTCGACCAGATCCAATCCATGTGACGACCTACAAACATATCTACTCCACGGAAGAAGATGTAGAAGTCCCTCGAACGAAGATCTGTAACGACCCGGTCCCGGAAGGAACCAAGTCTAATGTGCTTCTGTGCTATCCCTAGATCAGTATGCTAGAACACACAGTACTCGATGAAATACCATAAAATCATATGTCAAAAAGTAACATAAATACATGTTATTTATTACTTTATAGCCTTTGGGCTAGAATACACAACATAAACAATCAATACATAAGTGGAGTCTCATCAACGCCAACGGCAACGTTGAGTGTAGACATCCGACCCTATATTGTATCTCTGACTCGTCGTATAGAAATCCTGCAACACGATCGTTACATCCCAAAATGGGCCAGTACTTTGAATGTACGACAAGTTACTCCCAAAATAATATATATAACAGACCTATCTTCTACATGCAATATGGCTGGTGGAGAGCTCTAAGTTTCAATTTTCATAAAGCTAAATTTGTCTTACTTGAATGAATATCATATCAAGACTACAAAGCTCATAATATGATTGAGTTGGTTTCTCCAAGTCAATGTAACACCCCCAGTGTCAAGCTACAGTGATCGATCAATATAGTCAATGACTAATCCCGTTCATTAACCATGCTTTAATCATCTTCGAAACAAATCTTAATAAAGGTTCACTTGGTTGGAATTAAAAACAAAGAGGAAAATAAATATTTAACTAAAAATTATGCAATCAATTTTATAAAAGGCTAAATAATCAGTAGGCCATGAAATTGTAGAAAGAGGTATTTATTAAAATGTTTAATAAATTCAAACAAATAAAAACTGGAGCAAAATAGCCACTTTCCCCCTTTTAAAATAAAACAGAAATGCAAATGATTTTTGTTGGGCACCAAACTTTTTGTAGCACTGTAATTTGGTGTAACACAATTATTGGGATAGTTGCCACCTTTTGCTAAAAACATTTGATAGTTAAAATTATATTGAAACAGAAAAGAAATACAAACAAAAAATAAGAAAATAGGGGAACATATCTAACGCCAATGGGCAGAAGCCCACCCCCACCCCTCTCCTCTCCCGACCCCGGCCCATTCCCCAGCCCAAGCTCCCTCGTCCCCTCCACTACTCACCCCCCTCCCGTGGCGCACATCCACGGCGACACGGCCGCGGCCGTCGCCGTGTCACCCATCCACGGTGAGCCGGCAAGGTTAAGTCCCCCCGAGCCGCGCCCCTCCCCTGGTGAAACCCTAGCCAGCCCCGCGGTTTCCCTCGCGCCGCCTGCCCCTCTCAAAGCTCCCCCTGTTCTTCCTCCCACCACGGACGTCGTCGTCGTCGCCGCGGTCCATGCTCCGCCGTGGCCATCGACCACCCGAGCTTCGTCGTCCTTCCCAGCAGCTTCCGCGGCCTCCTCCTGGTCTCCTTGCGCTCTCCATCGTCGTCGGAGGCCACTGCCTCGACCGAATTGGTCGCCCCCTCCACCGCCGGCCGCCACCCCACCTCGCCGATTTGCGCGCCTCAGCCACCCTCGACGTCGCCGAGCTCGCCACCAAACCCCTCTCAGTGAGCCGCCTCGATTTCCTGCTTTTCCCCTGCCAATCCGCAGCCGTAGACCCTGTGTCCTCGTCGCCTCTGTCTCGCGCACTCGCCGCGCGCGCCGCTGGTTACCCTAGCCTCACCCAGGCCGCACCCAAGATGGACGTGTGCGCGCACGGCTACAACCCCCCCCTGCCGTGGCCACCCCCCTCGCCGGAAAAGACGTCGCCGGCGTGCCCCTGGTCGCCGGCGAGGGCACGGTTGAGTTAACCGTGGAGTAACCCCTGTTAAGCCTAACAAACCACCCCCTGTTAGAATGACATATGGGCCCCAAGGCCATTTTCAATTAAATTAAAACTGTTAATTAACTCTGTTAGTATGACAGGTGGGCCCTCTACAATTTAATTAGTTTAATTAAGTTAGAAAATATATTGTCCCTATGACATGTGGGACCCCCACTGTTAATTAAATTTAATAAAACTATTTTATCATGTGAGGCTGACCCACTGGTCAGGTTTGACTGGTCAACTTACTGTTCTGGATAATGTTTGAATAAACAATAAAATAAATTACAGAAATTCTTTTTAAATGATTTAATCTTTGAAATTCAATATCTTTTAAACCGTAAGTCAGATTCAAAAACTTTATACATAAAATCAGAAAAATATAATGAATACCAATACGCTACTCGTATACCCACTGCACCCCTCTCACATACCGAACCCGAGACTTTCCCCCTCCGGATCGTCTGTCCGGTAATTACCCGATACCGATAAACTATCCGAATGAATTTATTCTGAACACGAAAGTTGTTCAGAATAGTTCAACTAACACAGATACACCATCCACCCGTTTTTCGGATGTCCACGACACCTCCGGCATGATTCCCCCCCTCCGGACACCCTGTCCGATAAGTACCCGGAGCTGGCAGTTCATCCCCGGATGACTTTCCGCTCCGAGCATAATACATCATACTGTGTTAGACCACCGTTAACTTTTCATCTGTCTTGTCATGCATCTGTTTGTTATGCCTGCTTTATGTTTACTGTTTCTCCCCCACTTTATTCTCCGGTAGACCTCGCTGCTACCGCCGACTACACTGCTGCCGGGTACGACTACTTCGTCGACGACCCTACCCCTACCGTCAAGCTTCCAGGCAAGCAGAGCCATTCTCTTCCCTAGATATCGCCTACCTTTCTGTACTTTCTTGAACTAGGCATTGTTACTGCTGCTGCTACAATTACAATCCTATTCAATTGCATAGCCTGATTTTGTCTCCCCTTGATGTACCTTCCTTTATCCTATGCTGCCTATTATAATTATGCATTATTCAGAAGTGAACCCTGCGCATTGTTAGCTAGAATTAGTTAGCGGGCCGTGACCACTCAGGGGAGTGAACACGGATACAATATATACAACTGCACAGGTACAGCACAATGCAGACACCGCCTAAGGCCCCCTAGCTCGGCTCTGCCGAGCCACCTTCAAGTGTGAGCTATCAAGGAGTAATCCTTGTACTCCACTCGATGATGACTCTTTATAGCCGCTCTAGGTACCTGAGTACGGTTGTCCTTAAAGGTAAGAAGTCGGGTGACCCAACGGTGCCCGCGAGCGGTATTGCGTCGGGAACGACAGGGAGGGTACGACCGACGTTACTGGCGTGCTTGGCCCCTGCTCGTATCTCGCGAGAGTTACCAAACTACGAAAAGTCGAGCTCTACCAAGAGAAAACGCGAGACAAGGTAAGGAGACGGTTCACCTTGTTGGTAATCGCTGTGACTTGGTGGGACGACAAGGCAAGCACCGATGTACTGGTGGTCCTGACTGCTGTCGTTGACCGCGGGTCAGTTAAGTCGAGGCAACGATAACGTTTGTCACGAAGGTTAATTAAAATGCTAAATGGTTCGGCGGATGACTTGAGAGGCCGCAAAGGCCTGTACGCACTACCTTCACATGGGATAAGGAGTTATGGGCTCCCCTGCGTCGTAGTTTGTCCGAAAGCTCTTCAGACGTCAGCAGTACCGCGGCCTGCGCCGGGAAGTTGTGTCTTCTTCGCTCGAGCGGTGTGTATTTGTATTTTCTTTTGCTTCACCCGCCAGCCACGCACCATGCAGGAGCGTGCAAGGGTGAGGGTCCTAGACCCCTTGGCGCATAGGATATAGTCCGGCGGATGGCCTCTCTGTTGAGCCTAAGATGGGCTGCGTCGTGTCGGATAGCCTCGGTGGGGCGTTCCCTAACAAGGTTCACGCCACCCTGGAGATCCGAGCGTGCAGGCTGAACAGTAGTGCACCCCTGCATGGAGTTTAATCTATTCGAATAGCCATGTCCACGGTAACAGGAGGCTTTATGCTGAAGCTGGATCTTACCACTACAAACTAATACTATTAAACTGTATGGTTCCGGGTCTTCTTACTCGAAGGGAAGTCGAGGAGGGGAACTCGGAGGCATTATTATTATTAATCATTACAACTTATATTATTCAATGTTGCAGCAACTTCAACTTCATTGTTACTTTATTGCTTTATATGAACTGTTGGCTGATTCTCTTTTTGTGCTGCAAGACGTCGTCGGAAGATGCTAGTCTTCGATAGGCCTAGCTTCTTACCCTTATACTGATTTCTACATTGCAGTCCACTATATACAGCCTCCCCTTTTCCTTTGATACAATGCATAATGCTTAGTAGAGGAAGTAAGACTCGCGGGCATGCTAGATACTCACCCTTACTTTATTTCCCTTTTATGTTTTGCCTGATCGGCCACCGCAGTCGACGTTGGAGCCCAGGAGCATGAGTACCCCGGAGGCGGATACTACTACGTCGAGACCCCCGCTGAACAGGACCAGGAGTAGTTTCGGAGGCTCCCAGGAAGGAGGCCTTGCCTTCTCGATCTGTATCACTGATGTTATTTGTGCTAGCCTTCTTAAGGAAAAACTTGACTAACTATGTCTGTACTCAGATATTATGGCTTGTATAACTTATGTATTCAGGTCCGCGCGACCCCCTCCTTTATTGTAACATATTGGTTTATCCTTTTGTGTTTAGTGTTGTGCTGTGATATTCTCACCGTGGCACCCTAATATCAGCCGTGTACCCTGCGTGTATGATTACTGTACACGGATTGATTTTATGGGCGTCACAGTCAATCTATTCCCAAGGTTGATTAATCCCGATAGATTAATAAAAGATGATGAGATCCGTCAACATTCCCACTTCTAGATGCTCAAAGTTGTCCATGACCGTGGACACGACTAATCATGATCATTTTGTACACTCTACAGAGGATTGTGCACTTTTCCCCACAAGACTCGACAACTTCCTTTTTAGTTCATCACACTGCATTTTGTATGGGAACCGGAAGGTCGAGACATGGTCTTTGTTTCCCTCACTCTGGCGGTGCCCATCCCACCTACTCATAACTACGTTCGTAGCACCACCTAGTAAGAGTCACTATAACTAATCTACCAAGCCAGAGCCCATAACACTACAAGGAAAATCTTATAGGTAGAGTCTTAACAGCAGCGCCCACTAAAAAGAGGGGCTACTGCTAATTATCAGTAGCGCCACTTCTGGACTCCCGCTACTACTAGACCTTTAGCAGTAGCGCCCCTGTGACCCTCTACTTGTATAGATGCTCCCCACCAAACCCAGCTGACAATTTTTAGTATTAGTGCCTCCCTGTCATGCGTAGCGCCTTCGCAAGTCGCGCGCTGCTGCTAGAGTGGATCCAACAGTCCGCACATACCAGCAGCGCGTCTGTCGGGGGGGGGGGGGTGCGCTGCTGCTATGGGCCCTTAACCGCACGGTCGGGCCGGCCTAACCCTCTCTGTATCTCACAATCCATCTTTCTCACTCTCCTCCCCCCGCGCCGCCGCCCCGCTTGTCCGCCCCTCCTGCCGCTGCCTCTGACCCGCTTCCCCGACTCACCACCGCCGCCCCACTTCTCCACGATGTCGGACGCCCCGCTCCACCACGCCGCCGCCCACTGTGAGTCTCCATCTCAATCCCCTCCCTCAATTCATATAATTTGTAGGATTTTTTTTCCATTGAAACATAATGTAGGATTTTTGTTAGATTAAAACATGGGCAAACGAGTTAGGGAAAAATATTATTTTTGTTAAACATGGCATGAAGCCCTCGCCGGAGACCATTGTTAGGTTGTTAAACAATTAAAAAGTAGGATGTTCTGTTTTTCCTTACAAAATCCTAAAGGACATGTTAAAATTTTCTGTTTTGAGCTACAAAAAAGTGCCTATATTTTTTGTTAGGTTTTTAGATATTGTTTGCAGGATATGAGTGGCCTATGTTTTGCCAGAATGTTGATTCATTTCCGTGTCGGTAAATTTCAAGTGTTCGATATGTCCAAATTTTAGCAAATTTCATGTCGAAAATTTCCGTGGATTTCGGCACGACTTGTGCTAGAAAAGTAGGACATATTAGGTGCATGAGATTTGTCGAAACGGGAATTAAACGGTGTTCCGGCATCAAATTACTTTTAATCATTACTTTGGCTATTTTTTTTAGAATGCTGATGATTGAAATATATTGTGACACTATGGGAGAGTGTGAAGAAAATCCTTGTGATATGTATAAGTACGAAACTTGTGCATCCTACTTGGGTTTGCGGTCACACTCTCCCTGGAATCGCTTATGTGTCCAATCTAAGTATGAGGCACTAGTTGGGATTGTATCATTATTTTTTCTCCTTTTTTAGAATGCTGATGATTTAAATATATTGTGACACTATGTGACATCGGGAGAGTGTGAAGCAAACCCTTGTGATATGTACAAGTAAAAAACTTGTGCATCCTGCTTAGGTTTGCCGTCACATTCTCCCTGGAATCGCTTATGTGTCCAATCTAAGTATGAGACACTAATTGAGATTGTATCATTACTTTTTCTCCTTTTTTAGAATGACGATAGTTAAAATATATTGTGACAATATGTGACATCGGAGGAGAGCGTGCAACTACCCTTGTGATATGTACAAGTACAAAACTTGTGCATCCTACTTGGGTAGCTGCCACGCTCCCGTTGATTGGCTTATGTGTTCAATCTAAGTATGAGGCATTCTTTAAAAGTAATTTCGTCTTAAAATGTTAATTTTTTAGTTGGTATAAATTTTTCACTCATACATTTTAATAAAACTTTGTATATTAAATAAGTTCTCGACGACGATGTATGACCCGCATCCCCGTCGCCGCGGTGGAGAGCACCTGCTTGATGCGATGCGCAATGTCCGGGAGTAGGCTCCCACGGGCTGGCAATGCGAGGTGGACTTCAGGGCGCTCTGCTTGGTGAGGATTCCAGATCCTATCGTCGACCCGGAGGTTGTTTGGTGGCGGTCACGTGGGCCACAGTCGGTGCAGAGGGAGCCGACCCCCGAGGAGGTGGTACGTCGTCATGTCAGGGAGGAGGAACACCACGTCCGTCGCTACTTGGTTGCGTTGGACGTCGGGTTCTGCACGGGAAATACCTGGCATATTCTTCACAACTCTCACTTGAGCTATGTTCCTATGGCGGTTCCTGACCTTTGGGTGTTTACCGCCCGCAGCTCGGCTCAGGGTCGTCGACGAGTTTGATTTTCCGAGATGTAGTAGTGAATTTCCGAGATGTAGTAGTCGAGATGTATTAGTGATATTATTGTTGCATTGAATGGATTATTCGAGATGCATTAGTGATATTATATGATAAAATATTATTGTTGCATTTTTATTTGAGTTTCTCATTTTTTAGAATGCGGATGATTAAAACCATTGTGACACAATGTGACAGCAGGGATAAGTTAGCGAGCCTTGTGATATACACAATGTGACATCCTACTTGGCTCGCTAACGCCATCCCTGCAGTTGCTTGTGTGTGTTGAACCTAAGTATGAAGCAAAAACCGATATGTGTGTTCCTTTTTAAGAATGTCTATGATTAAAACTGTTGTGACACCATGTGACAGCAGGGTTGGACGAGTGAGCCTTGTGATATGCATAAGTACGGAACTTGTGTATCTTACTTGGCTCGCTTGCTCCATCCCTGTAATTGCTTGTGTATATGTCCAATCTAAGTATGAGACACAAATCATATGACTTTTGTACTTTTCATGATTGTGTATCGAATTTGAACTAATCTTGTGAATTAATTATGAACACAGAAAATGGCTGACGGCGACAATAAAATCATCAAGTGCGATTATTGTGACGATAACTCAGGTCGGTGCGACAAGAATCCGAAGTTGGATGGGGATGAAGAAAGATACTTCTCCCTCACGCTTAGTCGCGACTTTGAAACAATAATGGAATTTACAACTTCTGTGACATCTTCTTATTTAAGCATGCTTCAATTAAATTTTTGTTATGACGTGTAATTTTTTTGTAATCAACTAGCGCATCGTATGCAAGACGTCACGTATGTGACTTTGTTAAATTCAATTATTGGAAAGAGAATGAAACAAAAGAAGTCAAACTAAAGACGACGAAACTTGGTATAACTTTAAAGATCGAGGTCACTAATAAACCTTGGTGCACTTATTTTGCTTGTCCAAATTGGTATGCATTATGAAAGGCATATGCATTAGAGGAGGGTATGCAAATAATGTTTTATCTTGGACCTCGTCGTCGAGATGGTATTAAATTTTGAAATATGGATATTTGGATGCTAGTGGACGACAAGAAGATGGTTCTATCTCAACGTGAGTTTCTTAAACAAATTTGACTTGTTTCCTTCCTGATTTCCTTGCTTCTCAAGTTGAGAACTTATTTATAATTGCCAGTTTATCTCTATGCTCTGAAGGATATACGCAAGATGTTTGATAATACTTTTTATAATGGTGGCTTTGACCTAACAATGGATGAACAAGATGAGTACATCGAAATTCTTAAAGATTTAGTTGGTTTTGCAAATTTTTATGATGCCGACGAATCTTATACACCATACGTGCCATTTGTTGTCGAGTTGTTTCCGGGATTTGTAAAAGGTTCGAACATGGTGAGATTTTTCACTATTATGTCACTAGTCCATCATTTTTAGAAATCTTTTGACCTAAAATTAAATATACCGCATTACTAAGTATTTTACTCATATGTTACAGGATCCCGAAACCATGTGTGCCTAGGTGGATGCCTCACAGAGGCGAGCTTACAGTTTTTTCTGCACGGCCATGGGATGTACTCTTCAAGACTGAATACAACACTGAAAGTTAACATGATGGTGCATGCTTAAGAATCAAAGGATGGCAAAGGATGGTGAATCAGATGAAATATAAAAGCTTGGGACAAGATGTTCTCCATATTACATTATGGAGATCGAGGGGTTTTTTGGTTTTTAAAGATTTACCCTCTGGAGGTGGAGGAGTAGATTGTTTCGTACTTGTTGATAAATATTATCTTGTTGGGGTATTCGTACTTGTGTTGGATATTAGCGAAGGTACACTAGCAAAAGACCTTTGTGTTGAATATTATGATCATGATGATATATATGAAATGATCAATTCAGACTCTTGTCTGTGTATGAGATGTTGATGTGTGTATGTCTATAAATTAATGAAATTATTGTGTGGATGAGATTATACAAACAAATATGAGAATATAAGCAGAAATGAAACAAAAAAAATAAAAACTGTACTAGTAGTGCCGGGCAGAGGAAAGCGCTGCCGCTAGTAGTAGTGGTAGTAGTAGAGGCTCTCGCAGGAGCCGCTACTGCTAACGTGTTAGCTGTAGCGGGTTCGTACGCGCGCTGCTGCTACAAGTTAGCTGTAGCGTGCTATCAGTTGCAGGCCGGACGCTACTGATGATCCAAAAAGGGACGCTACTACTTGCCTTTCTCCTAGTAGTGTAATAGCTTGTGGCTGCACACGTCAGCTTCTAGTTATGAAAAATATGATTGACCCCTGTAAGCCTGGGTGGCATTCCGTAGTGATTACTGGGCATCTCCAGGTCACTCACGCAAATCCACTGGTTTCTCCAGGGTGCCCCTAATCATTCCACCCAGGTGGTTCATTAACTTTATCCTGGTCAAGTTTACTACTTAGAAAAGAAGTGTAATTCTACACGGTGGCGACAATTATATAAGGTTCTATAAGAGCAAAGTTATTCCCCATGAGTTTTGGATATTGTTGGACAAAACAGTAGAGGAACTAACAAGTTTTCTAGTGTAAAACAGATGGTTAGGTTCTTGAAGTTATAGGTTGGTGATAAAAGTTCAACGAAGATTTACATACTTACTGAAGCATATCCTCTGGAGTGAAGCTCATCACGGATGTCGACCCCCAAAAAGATAAGGAATCCTGAAGCACTTCTCATCGAAGGAGATGACCAAGATGGCGCAAGACTTAGTAGTTTTTGCGTAGTTCTTTTTCACTTCTTTGAGTCGTAGGAAAAACCGTACTATCAAGAGGGGTTTAGTAAATGTACTCCGAAGGTTTTGGTGAAAAGACTCAGATCGAATCCAAACCTGTGAGAAGCCAGAGATGAGAAATCTCATGTGCACTAGATAATGCTTCACCAGCGAAGACTTTGTTCTGTCGGCTCCTGAAGCATAACTAGGTCCATGAGTCAGCTTTACTTGTTCCTCAAGTAAAGTTGTGCTTTGATTGGAAATCTGACCGTTGCGGACAGGTGTCAAGCTGTCGCATCGGGTCATTTAAGACATTTCGCTCCTAGGTATTATCACCTATAAATACGCCACCCCCGCCATCATTGGTGGGTGGCTGCTCCAAGATTATTTTTCTGACAGTGAAGAAAGAGAGAGCAACCCCACCGAAGCAAACCAAAAACCCATCCACCGAAGCATAAGTCCTATTGTTCTGAGTTGATTCACTATGACTTAGGAAGAAGTTTGCTAGCCTTTTTATCTTGGAGAACTGCAATTCTCCTACACGGTTAGAGAGTTGTTCTTCAGAGAATGAAGAGTTATTGTCGCCTCGAAGTCCAGTTTGTCAAAGGTTTCGGTGATTTCCTCAATAATCAACCACGCGTGAACAACTGACCAAGCTCAAGGAGATTGGTGCAGTGGAGATAAGGACGGAGAGAGGTTAGCTCCTGTGTTCAATCACAAGTCCCTCCAACCAGACGTAGCACTTTGCAGAGTGTGAACTGGTCGAACAAACATCGCCGAGTCAAGAGTTCGTTTTACTTTCCACACTTACATTCAGTTTTGAAATTCACTACTGGAATTCGCCAATTTCCCGTCCGCCAAGGCGGACGGCAAACACCTATATGGCGGACGGCAAAGATCTTTGCCGTCTGCCTCCGCACGGTAAAGAAATCGTCAGCTATTTCTTTGGCAAAGAGGTGCATTATCGTCTGTCGTATATCGACGTACGGCAAAGCTATTTTCTGTCCGCTTTAGTGGAAGCAGATGGCAGCGCAAGTGTGACGACGAAGCTGTTTCAATCGACTCCGTCAGGCCGTTAACGGCGTAGTTTGCCGTCTGCTTGACGTCATCTAACAGTTTGATGACGTCCCCCCCCCCTCCCCGCCTTTGCCGTCGACCAGTAGACGACAAACCTATCCTCTTTGCCGTCTTCCGTGCCGCCAGGTGTCGTGGTAATACTAAAGGCATACCCCTAGGCGAGGGAAACCCAGGGGTATCCTTAAACCCTGGGTTTCCCCAAAACACATCAAGCAAAATAAAACCAACAAAAAACACGAAGCATTGGCAGCCTCCGAGTAACATGGTACTCGGAGACCAGGAGTCGCTTCTGAGTACGCAACTACTCGGAAGCCCAGCAAGACCGAGTAGAGCGATACTCGGAAGTGATCGACGAGTCCCCCCTACTCGAAAGATGGGAAACACAACGGACGAGAGGCATTTAATGCTGCAGGCGTTTTCTCCTCTTTTATTAGTAGTAATGGGCAGACTGTTTTGTGTTTAAGTACGTATTTAATTCTGTAATTAAGACCCATTTAAGCCAAGGTATTAAGGAGGCAGGGGTGCACTCTATATAAGCCACCCCCTCCCCTTCGGCATGGGCACGCGCAACATTTCTGACTCTCAGTTTTCCTGAAGAAAGACCACCCTAGTAAGCCTGGGACAGGACTAAGGTTTCTATCTCTACGGAGAGGCCTAACCTGTATAACCCCTTTGCGTCAACCCTCTCTACGTACAGATCATTTAGCTCCTTTCATACCCCCATATCTATTGTCAGATTTATATCCACGACAGTTGGCGCCCACCGTGGGGCTGAGTTGATCAACAATCGTAGAGATGGCATTTTCCTCATCCTCTTCGTCGATTCGTGGCTCCGAGCTCATCGTCGGAGAGGTTTTCCATTTCGGATCGTTAGCTTTCATAGCTGATGATTCGGCCTGGTTGGCAGATTCTCCGCTCCAGGAACAATTGCTGCCCTCGAGGGGCTGCGTCCACTTCTGAGCTGACGAGTCGGGGGCCCTGCGTCTCCAGCTGTCGGCCCATCGCCAAGCGCCTGCGCTGTTATCGGTATACCACAAGAAGAAGCGTTCGGGCCGCCCGCGCGCTCACCATCGGGGAAAATCGGGCAAGGTCCAGCAGGTGGCGGTCATCGAATCGGTGGAGTCAGCCCACAAGGCCCTGGACGAACTGATCGCAAGAGAAGGCTCCACAGCATCTCTCCTGCCTCTATTCGATTTGGTTGAAGAAGAAGGCATGGCAGAATCCGACCCCGAGTCAGGTGCCGATCAAGAAGGCAGCAGTGACGCCCCAGTCGCGGTTGCAGAAGTATGCATGGCTGAGACCCCGCCCTCTCAGCCATCGCCAGCTCGGGACACTCACGCTCGAGATGAAGCGAACAACCCATCCAGGGCTGGCACTCGGGAGACGACCCGACATGTGTCTGCTTTCCGAAGGTTGGAGCTCGGAGAGTCAAGTCGACAACCTCGTCCCCTTACTCGGGAAGAGCGGGAAGAAGCAGAAGCGGCCGAGCGACTGCTGAACACCCCCATTGACACAAGCACTCCAAAAGGGCGAGGCCTGGAGGCGGCCAGATTAACCAATTTGGCTGAGCGGTAGCGCCTGTCCGAGTTAGAAAACACTCTCGAGCGTCAAGCTCGGGAGGTAGCTCGGCTCAGACAAAGCAGAACGAGTCGTCAACTGCGGGGCCCAGGTCGAGAACCTTTCCGAGCTATGGGTACCCCAGTGGAAAATCTCATAGCGGCGACTCGGATTGCGAATTCTCTGCAGCCCAGTGGATCGGCAGCAGAAGAAATTCAGCACCTGGCATTTTTGTTACAAACCGCAGTCGATCAAAACGTTGCTGTCAGTCAATCACAGCAGCGAATCCATTCCCAAGTTCCCCCTGCAAGGACGTCACTGTAAGTACACACGCCCTACGGAGAAGCACGGAGGAACAAGAACAATTCTCCTCGGCGCAGAGAGGAACCACGAGGAGATCATCGCCAAGAGAAATATTGGCATGAAGATCTCAGGAGGACAGAAGCCCGTGGGACGGGTCGGCCCGCACCACGGAGAGAGGAGTTCCCTCGGCACCGGGACGACCGTTATTTCGATATTGAAGACGACGCCCGAAGACATCTTGTACAGAGCCGAGTCGACCGCGCCAGATCTCATCGTCAGGATCAGGCTCGGCCCTCAATGGCCACAGGGCCGGTCTGCTTCAGCGAAAAGATTCGGTCTACCCATATTCCGCCTCACTTTAGGATAGCTCAAGGGGTGGACAAGTACCGAGGTGATGCCAAACCCCAGACATGGCTGGATGATTACAGAATAGACGTGCAGATCGGAGGGGGTGGTGACAAGATAGCCATGATGCATCTGCCGTTGATGTTAGAAGGCTAAGCTCGGGGCGTGGCTGAATCAGCTCCCCCCGAGTAGCATCTGGGTGTGGGAAGACCTCGAGAGAGTGTTCATCAAGAATTTTGAGGGGACCTAAAAGAGGCCGGGAGGCCTGATCGAGCTACAATTATGCGTCCAGGGCAACACCGAAACTACTCGGGACTACATCCAGAGGTGGATCACACTCCACAACTCGGTTGAAGGAGTCTCCGAGTTCCACGCCATTCACGCCTTCAAGCAAGGGGTCAAGTACAAGGAGCTAAGTCTCAAGTTGGCAAGATCACCGCACATCACCTCACTCGGGAAGCTGATGGAGATAGCAAACAAGTATGCCAACGGTGAAGAAGAAATTCGACAGAAGAACCAACATCATAGAGGAGGTGGCAACGCGGCGCCAAACCCGAAGCAGAAGACCGCAAACAACAAAAAGAGAAAGGAAGAAGACGCCCCAACGGACGCAGAGCTAGTGGCTGCGGCAAACGCTTCGGGCCTTCATGGCAAGGGTCAGGCAAGCAAGGAGTGGCAACCGAGGCAGAAAAAGCCGTCCAATGACGATGATGTTCTGGATCCGCCTTGTCCTCTCCACACCACCCGTGATGCCGAAGGAAAGTTGGTCATCCAAAATCATACAGCTCGGCAGTGTCGCCTGATCAAGAGAGCAGCCCAGAACGCAAGAACAGGCCCTCAGCAAGACAAGGACACCGGGAAAAAGAAGGCGCCCAGCCCAGAACTGGACAACGAAGGTTTCCCAAGAGAAGACAGAGTGCTGGTCATCTTCGCAGGACGAGAGTCGAAGAGAGTAGAAAAGATATGATTCAGAGAAGTTAACTCGGCAGCCCCGGAAGTTCCGAGTTACATGAAGTGGGCCGACGTCCCAATCACTTTCGATCAGTCAGATCACCCTCCTCGCATTCCTCACCCGGGACGGCACGCCCTGATTGTGGATCCTATGGTGGAAACAGGAAATGGTAACTTCAGGATCAGTAATGTCTTGATGGATGGAGGCAGCGGAATTAACATCCTATATGCAAGCACTCTGAAGAGCATGAACATCCCGATGTCCAAGCTCCGCAAAAGCTATCTAGAATTTCATGGGATAATCCCGGGGAAAAGGCGTACTCACTCGGAATGATCTCCCTCAATGTGGTCTTCGGTACTCCGAGTAACTTCCGAAAAGAGAAGATCACCTTTGAAGTAGTGGACTTCCCGAGTGCATATCATGCTCTACTCGGAAGGCCGGCCTATGCGAAATTTATGGCCATCCCCTGCTATGTCTATCTGAAACTCAAGATGCCCGGCCCGCACGGCGTGATCACCGTCTCAGGAGACTACAAGCAAGCAGAAGAACTGCTACAGAAGGGCTCCCTGATAGCTGATCAGCAAATGGATGGGGTCGAGCTGGTCGAGTACCAAAAAGCCGCCGACTCATCCGAGTTGTTGCAACCAAAGAAGACATCTTCATTCGAGTCGGCCGGAGAGACCAAGAGGGTACAGATACACCCCACAGATGAAGAAAAATACACCAACATCGCCACCGATCTGGATCCCCAATAGGAACTCGAGCTCGTCAACTTCCTCATTGAGAATTGGGACATCCTCGCGTGGAAGCCCGCCGATATGCCTGGTGTCCCAAGGGAGTTGGCCGAGCACAAGTTACAGGTAGATCCGAAAGAAAGACCAGTGAAAGTCCCTCCGACGGTTTTCCTCTGAGAAAAGGAAGGCCATCGGACAGGAGATAGCTAGACTGTTAGCAGCTGGATTCATTAGGGAAATCTTCCACTCCGAGTGGTTAGCAAATCCTGTAATGGTTCCGAAGAAAGATAAATCTTGGAGAACTTGTGTTGATTTTCGTCATATCAATAAAGTTTGTCCAACAGACCATTTCCCTCTTCCTCGTATTGACCAGATTGTGGACTCCACGTCAGGTTGCGAGATATTATGTTTCCTCGATGCATACTCAGGTTACCATCAAATCCGACTATACGAACGAGACGAGCTCAAAACAGCATTCATAACCCCATTCGGATGTTTCTGTTACGTCACGATGCCATTCGGACTGAGAAACGCAGGAGCCACGTACCAGCGCATGATGCAGAATTGTCTGATCTGGAAGATCGGCAGAAACGTGGAAGTCTATGTGGATGACATAGTGATCAAGTCGGCTAAAGGAAGTAGTTTACTAGCCGACCTAGCCGAAACTTTTCAGAGCCTCCGAGCCTACAACATCAGGCTTAATCCTGAAAAATGCATTTTTGGAATGCTAGCAGGGAAGCTACTCGGATATATGGTCTCCGAGCGAGGGATAGAGGCCAACCCGGAAAAATCGCGGCAATTCAGAACATGAAGCCCCCTAAACATCTCCGAGACGTCCAAAAATTGACAGGTTGTCTCACAACACTCAGTCGGTTCATCTCCAGATTAGGAGAGAAAGCCCTACCTCTCTACCAACTGATGAAAAAATCGCCGAATTTCGTCTGGACGGAGGAAGCTCAAATGGCTTTCGAAGAACTCAAAAAGCAACTGTCAACTCGGCCAGTCCTGGCAGCACCCCAGGAAAAAGAGCCGCTCTTGCTGTATATTGCTTCCACAAGCCGAGTTGTCAGCGTAGCCATAGTGGTGGAGAGGGAAGAAGAAGGATAATCACAGAAAGTACAAAGACCGGTGTACTACATCTCCGAAGTCCTCACACCATCCAAGCAGAGATATCCTCACTACCAGAAGATAGCAATGGGAATTTATTTGGCATCTCAGAAGCTCGCACATTACTTCCAGGATCATTCCATCACAGTGGTTTCTGAAGCTCCCCTGGCAGAAATTATGAACAACAAATATTCAACAGGTAGAATAGCAAAATGGAGTTTGGACCTACTCCCCTTTGACCTCAATTACCAAGCTAAAAAAGCAATCAAGTCACAAGCACTGGTGGACTTCCTAGCCGAGTGGATTGAGGTCCAACATCCCCCACAGCCAACACCAGAACATTAGACGATGTTCTTCGATGGCTCCAAGATGCTGCACGGCGCAGGGGCAGGGGTGTTACTAATCTCACCAAGAAATGATGAGATGAGATACGTCCTCCAAATCCATTTCCCAGCAACAAACAACGAAGCCGAATATGAAGCTCTCCTGTATGGTATGCGAATGGCTATCTCACTCGGAGTCAGGAGACTTATGGTATTCGGAGATTCAGACTTGGTAATCAACCAAGTAATGAAAGAGTGGGACATCCGAAGCCCAGCAATGACAACCTACTGTGTAGCAGTGAGAAAATTGGAGAAAAAATTTGATGGGCTGGAGCTCCATCACATCCCAAGGGTTAAAAATCAGGCAGCAGACGACCTAGCCAAATTGGGTTCCACCCGAGGACAGATCCTGCCAGGGATCTATCTGGAGCACTTGCATTCCCCAACAGTCAAGGATGACCCTTTCCTGGAAGCCGATCCAGATATGCTGCCTGATAAGAACATCCACAACAAGGAAGATATACCCACCGTAGTTGACATGGTGTTTGATGTGGAAGTCATTCCCCCCGAGTGGACACGTCCAATCCTTGCCTATCTGCAAAAACAGGAGTTGCCCGATGACGAGGTAGAAGCCAAGCAGATCGTCCGCAAATCCAAGTCCTACTCGGTGATCAATGGGGAGCTGTACAGGAACAGCATCACTCATGTCCCCCAGCGATGCATCTCCGAGGAAGAAGGCCGCTGCATACTAGAAGAGATCCACTCGGGAGATTGTGGCCATCATGCCTCAAGTCGGACGTTGGTGGAAAAAGCTTTCCGAGCTGGTTTCTTCTGGCCCGATGCCCTCAGCGATGCTCGGTACATCGTGGACCACTGCGAAGGCTGCCAGTTTTATGCCAACTAGCCCCGCAAACCAGCTTCCGAGCTGAAGACAATCCCCCTGGCCTGGCCATTTGCAGTATGGGGACTTGACATGATCGGACCACTCCGCACGGGTAAGCACGGCTTCACCCACATTTTGGTCGCAGTGGACAAGTTCACAAAATGGAAAGAAGCAAAACCTATCAAGACCCAAGACTCCGCCACATCAGTCAACTTTATGCAAAGCATCATACATCGGTTTGGCGTCCCGCACGACATCATCACCGACAACGGGTCGAACTTCAACTCGGCTGAATTCAAGAAATTATGTTGGACCAATGGAATCCAGGTCAGCTTCGCCTCAGTCGCACACCCATAGTCCAACGGCCAAGTCGAACGAGCCAACGGACTAATACTCAAAGGAATCAAGCCTCGGCTACTTCGGGAACTAAAGGAAGCAGTGGGTGCCTGGGTTGATGAACTCCCTTCAGTCTTGTGGGGATTGCGTACAACTCCCAATCGCTCAACTCGGTCCACCCCCTTCTTCCTTTTCTACATCTCAGAAGCAGTCCTTCCGAGTGACCTCAAGAACAACGCCCCCCGTATAAGCTAGTACACAGAAGTCAAAGCTGAAGAAGCACAACAGGACGGCGTTGATCTCTTGGAAGAGGAACGAAATTTAGCTCTCACCCATTCGGCGTTTTATGAGCAAGATCTTTGCCGATACCACGACCGACACGTCCGAGCTCGCTCCTTCCAAGAGGGCGACATGGTACTTCGCATCAAGAAAACTTTGGACCCCAAACTAGCTCCTCCATGGGAAGGCCCATTTATCATCTCCAGAGTACTGCACAACGGGGCCTATCACCTGTACGATGTAACTAATAAGATAGAAGAGCCTCATGCATGGAACGCCCAGTTACTGCGCCGTTTCTATGCATGAGCACCCTTGTAAGATATGAATAAATATTACTTCGTACGCCTAGTGCGTCTCGCTCAATTTACTTTCACAACTCAACATCAGGTTTTCTTTTTCCGAGCTGTGCGCAGCTCGGACGAGAACTTAGAAAACTTATGTTAAGTGCTTACCAACGCCCCAGAGGCTTAGGAAAGCACAACATCATCTACATTGAGGACCTTGTATACAAGATCGTCAATAGAAATATTTTCTAAGTACTTTCAAGCCTCAGGGGGCTTGGGGGCTTCTTAAAGTTGTAAAAACAGGTTTTTCTCCGAGCTGTGCGCAGCTTGGACGAAAACTATTAGTCAGGTTTTCCAACAGAGCTGTGCACAGCTTGGACGAGAACTTATAAAACTTATGTTAAGTGCTTACCAACGCCCCAGAGGCTTAGGAAAGCACAACATCATCTGCATTGAGGACCTTGTATACAAGATCTTCAATAGAAAAAATTTCTAAGTACTTTCAAGCCTCAGGGGGCTTGGGGGCTGCTTAAAGTTGTAAAAACAGTTTTTTCTCCGAGCTGTGCGCAGCTCGGACGAAAACTGTTAATCATGTTTTCCATCCGAGCTGTGCGCAGCTCAGACGAGAACTTAGAAAACTTATGTTAAGTGCTTACCAACGCCCCAGAGGCTTAAGAAAGCACAACATCATCTGCATTGAGGACCTTGTATACAAGATCTTCAATAGGAAAATTTTCTAAGTACTTTCAAGCCTCAGGGGGCTTGCGGGCTGCTTAAAGTGGTAAAAGCAGGTTTTTCTCCGAGCTATGCGCAGCTCGGACGAAAACTGTTAATCAGGTTTTCCATCCGAGCTGTGCGCAGCTCGGACGAGAACTTACAAAACTTATGTTAAGTGCTCACCAACGCCCCCGAGCCTTGGGAAAGTACTACATCATCTGCATTGAGGACCTTGTATACAAGATCTTCAATAGCAAAATTTTCTAAGTACTTTCAAGCCTCAGGGGGCTTGGGGGCTGCTTAAAGTTGTAAAACAGGTTTTTCTCCGAGCTATGCGCAGCTCGGACGAAAACTGTTAATCAGGTTTTCCATCCGAGCTGTGCGCAGCTCGGACGAGAACTTGCAAAACTTATGTAAAGTGCTTACCAATGCCCCAGAGGCTTAGGAAAGCACACCATCATCTGCATTGAGGACCTTGTATACAAGATCTTCAATAGAAAAAATTTCTAAGTACTTTCAAGCCTCAGGGGGCTTGGGGGCTGCTTAAAGTTGTAAAAACATGTTTTTCTCCGAGCTGTGCGCAGCTCGGACGAAAACTGTTAATCAGGTTTTCCGTCCGAGCTGTGCGCAGCTCGGACGAGAACTTAGAAAACTTGTGTTAAGTGCTTACTAACGCCCCAGAGGCTTAGGAAAGCACAACATCATTTGCATTGAGAACCTTGTATACAAGATCTTCAATAGAAAAATTTTCTAAGTACTTTCAAGCCTCAGGGGGCTTGGGGGGCTGCTTAAAGTTGTCAAAACAGGTTTTTCTCCGAGCTGTGCGCAGCTCAGACGAAGCTGTTAATCATGTTTTCCATCCAGCTGTGCGCAGCTCGGACGAGAACTTACAAAACTTATGTTAAGTGCTTACCAACTCCCCAGAGGCTTAGGAAAGCACAACATCATCTACATTGAGGACCTTGTATACAAGATCTTCAATAATTTTTTTTTCTAAGTACTTTCAAGCCTCAGGGGGCTTGGGGGCTGCTTAAAGTTGTAAAAACAGGTTTTCTCCGAGCTGTGCGCAGCTCGGACGAAAACTGTTAATCAGGTTTTCCATCCGAGCTGTGCGCAGCTCGGACGAGAACTTAGAAAACTTATGTTAAGTGCTTACCAACGCCCCAGAGGCTTAGGAAAGCACAACACCATCTGTATTGAGGACCTTGTATACAAGATCTTCAATAGAAAAAATTTCTAAGTACTTTCAAGCCTCAGGGGGCTAGGGGGCTGCTTAAAGTTGTAAAAACAGGTTTTTCTCCGAGCTGTGCGCAGCTCGGACGAAAACTGTTAATCAGGTTTTCCATCCGAGCTGTGCGCAGCTCGGACGAGAACTTAGACAACTTATGTTAAGTGCTTACCAACGCCCCAGAGGCTTAGGAAAGCACAACATCATCTGCATTGAGGACCTTGTATACAAGATCTTGAATAGAAAAAAATTCTAAGTACTTTCAAGGCTCAGGGGGCTTGGGGGCTGCTTAAAGTTGTAAAAACAGGTTTTTCTCCGAGCTGTGCGCAGCTCGGACGAAAACTGTTAATCAGGTTTTCCATCCGAGCTGTGCGCATCTCAGACGAGAACTTAGAAAACTTATGTTAAGTGCTTACCAACGCCCTAGAGGCTTAGGAAAGCACAACATCATCTGCATTGAGGACCTTGTATACAAGATCTTCAATAGAAAAAATTTCTAAGTACTTTCAAGCCTCGGGGGGCTTGCGGGCTGCTTAAAGTTGTAAAAACAGGTTTTTCACCGAGCTGTGCGCAGCTCGGACGAAAACTGTTAATTAGGTTTTCCATCCGAGCTGTGCGCAGCTCGGACGAGAACTTACAAAACTTATGTTAAGTGCTCACCAACTCCCCCGAGGCTTGGGAAAGTACTACATCATCTGCATTGAGGACCTTGTATACAAGATCTTCAATAGAAAAAATTTCTAAGTACTTTCAAGCCTCAGGGGGCTTGGGGGCTGCTTAAAGTTGTAAAACAAGGTTTTCTCCGAGCTGTGCGCAGCTCGGACGAAAACTGTTAATCAAGTTTTCCATCCGAGCTGTGCGCAGATCGGACGAGAACTTGCAAAACTTATGTTAAGTGCTTACCAATGCCCCAGAGGCTTAGGAAAGCACACCATCATCTGCAATGAGGACCTTGTATACAAGATCTTCAATAGTAAAAATTTCTAAGTACTTTCAAGCCTCAGGGGGCTTGGGCGCTGCTTAAAGTTGTAAAAAAAGTTTTTCTCCGAGCTGTGCGCAACTCGGACGAAAATTGTTAATCAGGTTTTCCATCCGAGCTGTGCGCAGCTCGGACGAGAATTAGAAAACTTATGTTAAGTGCTTACTAACGCCCCAGAGGCTTAGGAAAGCACAACATCATTTGCATTGAGGACCTTGTATACAAGATCTTCAATAGAAAAAATTTCTAAGTACTTTAAAGCCTCAGGGGGCTTGGGGGCTGCTTAAAGTTGTAAAAACAGGTTTTTCTCCGAGCTGTGCGCAGCTCGGACGAAAACTGTTAATCAGGTTTTCCATCCGAGCTGTGCGCAGCTCGGACGAGAACTTAGACAACTTATGTTAAGTGCTTACTAACTCCCCAGAGGCTTAGGAAAGCACAACATCATCTATATTGAGGACCTTGTATACAAGATCTTCAATAATTTTTTTTTCTAAGTACTTTCAAGCCTCCGGGGGCTTGGGGGCTGCTTAAAGTTGTAAAAACAGGTTTTTCTCCGAGCTGTGCGCAGCTCGGACGAAAACTGTTAATCAGGTTTTCCATCCGAGCTGTGCGCAGCTCGGACGAGAACTTAGAAAACTTATGTTAAGTGCTTACCAACGCCCCAGAGGCTTAGGAAAGCACAACACCATCTGCATTGAGGACCTTGTATACAAGATCTTCAATAGAAAAAATTTCTAAGTACTTTCAAGCCTCAGGGGGCTTGGGGGCTGCTTAAAGTTGTAAAAACAGGTTTTTCTCCGAGCTGTGCGCAGCTCGGACGAAAACTGTTAATCAGGTTTTCCATCCGAGCTGTGCGCAGCTCGGACGAGAACTTAGACAACTTATGTTAAGTGCTTACCAACGCCCAGAGGCTTAGGAAAGCACAACATCATCTGCATTGAGGACCTTGTATACAAGATCTTCAATAGAAAATTTTCTAAGTACTTTCAAGCCTCAGGGGGCTTGGGGGCTGCTTAAAGTTGTAAAAACAGGTTTTTCTCCGAGTTGTGCGCAGCTCGGACGAAAACTGTTAATCAGGTTTTCCATCCGAGCTGTGTGCAGCTCAGACGAGAACTTAGAAAACTTATGTTAAGTGCTTACCAACGCCCTAGAGGCTTAGGAAAGCACAACATCATCTGCATTGAGGACCTTGTATACAAGATCTTCAATAGAAAAATTTTCTTAGTACTTTCAAGCCTCAGGGGGCTTGCGGGCTGCTTAAAGTGGTAAAAACAGGTTTTTCTCCGAGCTATGCGCAGCTCGGACGAAAACTGTTAATCAGGTTTTCCATCCGAGCTGTGCGCAGCTCGGACGAGAACTTACAAAACTTATGTTAAGTGCTTACTAATGCCCCCGAGGCTTGGGAAAGTACTACATCATCTGCATTGAGGACCTTGTATACAAGATCTTCAATAGAAAAATTTTCTAAGTGCTTTCAAGCCTCAGGGGGCTTGGGGGCTTCTTAAAGTTGTAAAAACAAGTTTTTCTCCGAGCTGTTGGCAGCTCGGACGAAAACTATTAATCAGGTTTTCCATCCGAGCTGTGCACAACTCGGACGAGAACTTAGAAAACTTATGATAAGTCCTTACCAACGCCCGAGAGGCTTAGGAAAGCACAACATCATTTGCATTGAGGACCTTGTATACAAGATATTCAATAGAAAAATTTTCTAAGTACTTTCAAGCCTCAGGGGGCTTGGAGGGCTGCTTAAAGTTGTCAAAACAGGTTTTTCTCCGAGCTGTGCGCAGCTCGGACGAAGCTGTTAATCAGGTTTTCCATCCGAGCTGTGCGCAGCTCGGACGAGAACTTACAAAACTTATGTTAAGTGCTTACCAACGCCCAGAGGCTTAGGAATGCAGAACATCATCTACATTAAGGACCTTGTATACAAGATCTTCAATAGAAAAAATTTCTAAGTACTTTCAAGCCTCAGGGGGCTTGGGGGGCTGCTTAAAGTTGTCAAAACAGGTTTTTCTCCGAGCTGTGCGCAGCTCAGACGAAGCTGTTAATAAGGTTTTCCATCCGAGCTGTGCGCAGCTCGGACGAGAACTTACAAAACTTATGTTAAGTGCTTACCAACGCCCCAGAGGCTTAGGAAAGCACAACATCATCTACATTGAGGACCTTCTATACAAGATCTTCAATATAAAAAAATTCTAAGTACTTTCAATCCTCAGGGGGCTTGGGGGCTGCTTAAAGTTGTAAAAACAGGTTTTTTCTCCTAGCTGTGCGCAGCTCGGACGAAAACTGTTAATCAGCTTTTCCATCCGAGCTGTGCGCAGCTCGAACGAGAACTTAAAAAACTTATGTTAAGTGCTTACCAACGCCCCAGAGGCTTAGGAAAGCACAACATCATCTGCATTGAGGACTTTGTATACAAGATGTTCAATAGAAAAATTTTCTAAGTACTTTCAAGCCTCAGGGGGCTTGGGGGCTGCTGAAAGTTGTAAAAACAGGTTTTTCTCCGAGCTGTGCGCAGCTCGGACGAAAACTGTTAATCAGGTTTTCCATCCGAGCTGTGCGCAGCTCGGAAGAGAACTTAGAAAACTTATGTTAAGTGCTTACCAATGCCCCAGAGGCTTAGGAAAGCACAACATCATCTGCATTGAGGACCTTGTATACAAGATGTTCAATAGAAAAATTTTCTAAGTACTTTCAAGCCTCAGGGGGCTTGGGGGCTGCTTAAAGTTGTAAAAACAGGTTTTTCTCCGAGCTGTGCGCAGCTCGGACGAAAACTGTTAATCAGGTTTTCCATCCCAGCTGTGCGCAGCTCGGACGAGAACTTACCAAACTTATGTTAAGTGCTTACCAACGCCCCAGAGGCTTAGGAAAGCACAACATCATCTGCATTGAAGACCTTGTATACAACATCTTCAATAGAAAAATTTTCTAAGTACTTTCAAGCCTCAGGGGGCTTGGGGGCTGCTTAAAGTTGTAAAAACAGGTTTTTGTCCGAGCTGTACGCAGCTCTGACGAAAACTGTTAATCAGGTTTTCCATCCGAGCTGTGCGCAGCTCGGACGAGAACTTAGAAAACTTATGTTAAGTGCTTACCAACGCCCCAGAGGCTTAGGAAAGCACAACATCATCTGCATTGAGGACCTTGTATAAAAGATCTTCAATAGAAAAAATTTCTATGTACTTTCAAGCCTCAGGGGGCTTGGGGGCTCCTTAAAGTTGTAAAAACAGGTTTTTCTCCGAGCTGTGCGCAGCTCGGACGAAAACTGTTAATCAGGTTTTCCATCCGAGCTGTGCGCAGCTCGGACGAGAACTTACAAAACTGATGTTAAGTGCTTACCAATGCCCCAGAGGCTTAGGAAAGCACACCATCATCTGCATTGAGGACCTTGTATACAAGATCTTCAATAGAAAAAATTTCTTAGTACTTTCAAGCCTCAGTGGGCTTGGGGGCTGCTTAAAGTTGTAAAAACAAGTTTTTCTCCGAGCTGTGCGCAGCTCAGACGAAAACTGTTAATCAGGTTTTCCATCCGAGCTGTGCGCAGCTCGGACCAGAACTTAGAAAACTTATGTTAAGTGCTTACCAACGCCCAGAGGCTTAGGAAAGCACAACATCATTTGCATTGAGGACCTTGTATACAAGATCTTCAATAGAAAATTTTTCTAAGTAATTTCAAGCCTCAGGGGGCTAGGGGGGCTGCTTAAAGTTGTCAAAACAGGTTTTTCTCCGAGCTGTGCGCAGCTCAGACGAAGCTGTTAATCAGGTTTTCCATCCAGCTGTGCGCAGCTCGGACGAGAACTTACAAAACTTATGTTAAGTGCTTACCAACGCCCCAGAGGCTTAGGAAAGCACAACATCATCTGCATTGAGGACCTTGTATAAAAGATCTTCAATAGAAAAAATTTCTAAGTACTTTCAAGCCTCAGGGGACTTGGGGGCTGCTTAAAGTTGTAAAAACAGGTTTTTCTCCGAGCTGTGCGCAGCTCGGACGAAAACTGTTAATCAGGTTTTCCATCCGAGCTGTGCGCAGCTCGGACGAGAACTTACAAAACTTATGTTAAGTGCTTACCAATGCCCCAGAGGCTTAGGAAAGCACACCATCATCTGCATTGAGGACCTTGTATACAAGATCTTCAATAGAAAAAATTTCTAAGTACTTTCAAGCCTCAGGGGGCTTGGGGGCTGCTTAAAGTTGTAAAAACAGTTTTTTCTCCGAGCTGTCCGCATCTCGGACGAAAACTGTTAATCAGGTTTTCCATCCGAGCTGTGCGCAGCTCTGATGAGAACTTAGAAAACTTATGTTAAGTGCTCACAAACGCCCCCGAGGCTTGTTAAAGTACTACATCATCTGCATTGAGGACCTTGTATACAAGATCTTCAAAAGAAAAAATTTCTAAGTACTTTCAAGCCTCAGGGGGCTTGGGGGCTGCTTAAAGTTGTAAAACAGGTTTTTCTCCGAGCTGTGCGCAGCTCGGACGAAAACTGTTAATCAGGTTTTCCATCCGAGCTGTGCATAGCTCGGACGAGAATTTACAAAACTTATGTTAAGTGCTTACTAATGCCCCAGAGGCTTAGGAAAGCACACCATCATCTGCATTGAGGACCTTGTAAACAAGATCTTCAATAGAAAAAATTTCTAAGTACTTTCAAGCCTCAGGGGGCTTGGGGGCTTCTTAATGTTGTAAAAACAAGTTTTTCTCCGAGCTCTTGGCAGATTGGGCGAAAACTGTTAATCAGGTTTTCCATCCGAGCTGTGCGCAACTCAGACGAGAGCTTAGAAAACGTATGTTAAATGCTTACCAACGCCCCAGAGGCTTAGGAAAGCACAACATCATTTGCATTGAGGACCTTGTATACAAGATCTTCAATAGAAAAAATTTCTAAGTACTTTCAAGCCTCAGGGGGCTTGGGGGGCTGCTTAAAGTTGTCAAAACAGGTTTTTCTCCGAGCTGTGCGCAGCTCAGACGAAGCTGTTAATAAGGTTTTCCATCCGAGCTGTGCGCAGCTCGGACGAGAACTTACAAAACTTATGTTAAGTGCTTACCAACGCCCCAGAGGCTTAGGAAAGCACAACATCATCTACATTGAGGACCTTGTATACAAGATCTTCAATATAAAAAAATTCTAAGTACTTTCAATCCTCAAGGGGCTTGGGGGCTGCTTAAAGTTGTAAAAACAGGTTTTTTCTCCTAGCTGTGCGCAGCTCGGACGAAAACTGTTAATCAGCTTTTCCATCCGAGCTGTGCGCAGCTCGAACGAGAACTTAAAAAACTTATGTTTAGTGCTTACCAACGCCCCAGAGGCTTAGGAAAGCACAACATCATCTGCATTGAGGACCTTGTATACAAGATGTTCAATAGAAAAAATTTCTAAGTACTTTCAAGCCTCAGGGGGCTTGGGGGCTGCTGAAAGTTGTAAAAACAGGTTTTTCTCCGAGCTGTGCGCAGCTCGGACGAAAACTGTTAATCAGGTTTTCCATCCGAGCTGTGCACAGCTCGGACGAGGACTTAGAAAACTTATGTTAAGTGCTTACCAATGCCCCAGAGGCTTAGGAAAGCACAACATCATCTGCATATAGGACCTTGTATACAAGATGTTCAATAGAAAAATTTTCTAAGTACTTTCAAGCCTCAGGGGGCTTGGGGGCTGCTTAAAGTTGTAAAAACAGGTTTTTCTCCGAGCTGTGCGCAGCTCGGACGAAAACTGTTAATCAGGTTTTCCATCCCAGCTGTGCGCAGCTCGGACGAGAACTTACCAAACTTATGTTAAGTGCTTACCAACGCCCCAGAGGCTTAGGAAAGCACAACATCATCTGCATTGAAGACCTTGTATACAACATCTTCAATAGAAAAATTTTCTAAGTACTTTCAAGCCTCAGGGGGCTTGGGGGCTGCTTAAAGTTGTAAAAACAGGTTTTTGTCCGAGCTGTGCGCAGCTCTGACGAAAACTGTTAATCAGGTTTTCCATCCGAGCTGTGCGCAGCTCGGACGAGAACTTAGAAAACTTATGTTAAGTGCTTACCAACGCCCCAGAGGCTTAGGAAAGCACAACATCATCTGCATTGAGGACCTTGTATAAAAGATCTTCAATAGAAAAAATTTCTAAGTACTTTCAAGCCTCAGGGGGCTTGGGGGCTGCTTAATGTTGTAAAAACAGGTTTTTCTCCGAGCTGTGCGCAGCTCGGACGAAAACTGTTAATCAGGTTTTCCATCCGAGCTGTGCGCAGCTCGGACGAGAACTTACAAAACTTATGTTAAGTGCTTACCAATGCCCCAGAGGCTTAGGAAAGCACACCATCATCTGCATTGAGGACCTTGTATACAAGATCTTCAATAGAAAAATTTTCTTAGTACTTTCAAGCCTCAGGGGGCTTGGGGGCTGCTTAAAGTTGTAAAAACAAGTTTTTCTCCGAGCTGTGCGCAGCTCAGACGAAAACTGTTAATCAGGTTTTCCATCCGAGCTGTGCGCAGCTCGGACGAGAACTTAGAAAACTTATGTTAAGTGCTTACCAACGCCCAGAGGCTTAGGAAAGCACAACATCATTTGCATTGAGGACCTTGTATACAAGATCTTCAATAGAAAAAATTTCTAAGTAATTTCAAGCCTCAGGGGGCTAGGGGGCTGCTTAAAGTTGTCAAAACAGGTTTTTCTCCGAGCTGTGCGCAGCTCAGACGAAGCTGTTAATCAGGTTTTCCATCCAGCTGTGCGCAGCTCGGACGAGAACTTACAAAACTTATGTTAAGTGCTTACCAACGCCCCAGAGGCTTAGGAAAGCACAACATCATCTGCATTGAGGACCTTGTATAAAAGATCTTC
Organism: Bromus sterilis; assembly: GCA_950022295.1. Taxonomy (NCBI): domain Eukaryota; kingdom Viridiplantae; phylum Streptophyta; class Magnoliopsida; order Poales; family Poaceae; genus Bromus; species Bromus sterilis. Next base: position 121,312,651 of record OX465601.1, on the reverse strand, counting down.
AATAGAAAAAAATTCTAAGTACTTTCAAGCCTCAGGGGGCTTGGGGGCTGCTTAAAGTTGTAAAAACGGGGTTTTCTCCGAGCTGTGCGCAGCTCGGACGAAAACTGTTAATCAGGTTTTCCATCCGAGCTGTGCGCAGCTCGGACGAGAACTTAGACAACTTATGTTAAGTGCTTACCAACGACCAGAGGCTTAGGAAAGCATAACATCATTTGCATTGAGGACCTTGTATACAAGATCTTCAATAGAAAAAAATTCTATGTAATTTCAAGCCTCAGGGGCTAGGGGGGCTGCTTAAAGTTGTCAAAACAGGTTTTTCTCCGAGCTGTGCGCAGCTCAGACGAAGCTGTTAATCAGGTTTTCCATCCAGCTGTGCGCAGCTCGAACGAGAACTTACAAAACTTATGTTAAGTGCTTACCAACTCCCGAGAGACTTAGGAAAGCACAACATCATCTACATTGAGGACCTTGTATACAAGATTTTCAATAGAAAAAATTTCTAAGTACTTTCAAGCCTCAGGGGGCTTGGGGGCTGCTTAAAGTTGTAAAAACAGGTTTTTCTCCGAGCTGTGCGCAGCTCGGACGAAAACTGTTAATCAGGTTTTCCATCCGAGCTGTGCGCAGCTCGGACGAGAACTTAGAAAACTTATGTTAAGTGCTTACCAACGCCCTAGAGGCTTAGGAAAGCACAACATCATCTGCATTGAGGACCTTGTATACAAGATGTTCAATAGAAAAAATTTCTAAGTACTTTCAAGCCTCAGGGGGCTTGGGGGCTGCTTAAAGTTGTAAAAACAGGTTTTTCTCCGAGCTGTGCGTAGCTCGGACGAAAATTGTTAATCATGTTTTCCATCCGAGCTGTGCGCAGCTCGGACGAGAACTTAGACAACTTATGTTACGTGCTTACCAACGCCCTAGAGGCTTAGGAAAGCACAACATTTTCTGCATTGAGGACCTTGTATACAACATCTTCAATAGAAAAAATTTCTAAGTACTTTCAAGCCTCAGGGGGCTTGGGGGGTGCTTAAAGTTGTAAAAACAAGTTTTTCTCCGAGCTGTGCGCAGCTCGGACGAAAACTGTTAATCAGGTTTTCCATCCGAGCTGTGCGCAGCTCGGACGAGAACTTACCAAACTTATGTTAAGTGCTTACCAATGCCCTAGAGGCTTAGGAAAGCACAACATCATCTGCATTGAGGACCTTTTATACAACATCTTCAATAGAAAAAATTTCTAAGTACTTTCAAGCCTCAGGGGGCTTGGGGGGTGCTTAAAGTTGTAAAAACAGGTTTTTCTCCGAGCTGTGCGCAGCTCGGACGAAAACTGTTAATCAGCTTTTCCATCCGAGCTGAGCGCAGCTCGGACGAGAACTTACAAAACTTATGTTAAGTGCTTACCAACGCCCCAGAGGCTTAGGAAAGCACAACATCATCTGCATTGAGGACCTTGTATACAAGATCTTCAATAGAAAAAATTTCTAAGTACTTTCAAGCCTCAGGGGGCTTGGGGGCTGCTTAAATTTGTAAAAACTGGTTTTCTCCAAGCTGTGCGCAGCTCGAACGAAAACTGTTAATCAGGTTTTCCATCCGAGCTGTGCGCAGCTCTGATGAGAACTTAGAAAACTTATGTTAAGTGCTCACAAACGCCCCCGAGGCTTTTTCAAGTACTACATCATCTGCATTGAGGACCTTGTATACAAGATCTTCAAAAGAAAAAATTTCTAAGTACTTTCAAGCCTCAGGGGGCTTGGGGGCTGCTTAAAGTTGTAAAACAGATTTTTCTCCGAGCTGTGCGCAGCTCGGACGAAAACTGTTAATCAGGTTTTCCATCCGAGCTGTGCATAGCTCGGACGAGAATTTACAAAACTTATGTTAAGTGCTTACTAATGCCCCAGAGGCTTAGGAAAGCACAACATCATCTACATTGAGGACCTTGTATACAAGATCTTCAATATAAAATATTTCTAAGTACTTTCAATCCTCAGGGGCTTGGGGGCTGCTTAAAGTTGTAAAAACAGGTTTTTTCTCCGAGCTGTGCGCAGCTCGGACGAAAACTGTTAATCAGGTTTTCCATCCGAGCTGTGCGCAGCTCGAACGAGAACTTAAAAAACTTATGTTAAGTGCTTACCAACGCCCCAGAGGCTTAGGAAAGCACAACATCATCTGCATTGAGGACCTTGTATACAAGATGTTCAATAGAAAAATTTTCTAAGTACTTTCAAGCCTCAGGGGGCTTGGGGGCTGCTGAAAGTTGTAAAAACAGGTTTTTCTCCGAGCTGTGCGCAGCTCGGACGAAAACTGTTAATCAGGTTTTCCATCCGAGCTGTGCGCAGCTCGGACGAGAACTTAGAAAACTTATGTTAAGTGCTTACCAACGCCCCAGAGGCTTAGGAAAGCACAACATCATCTGCATTGAGGACCTTGTATACAAGATGTTCAATAGAAAAATTTTCTAAGTACTTTCAAGCCTCAGGGGGCTTGGGGGCTGCTTAAAGTTGTAAAAACAGGTTTTTCTCCGAGCTGTGCGCAACTCGGACGAAAACTGTTAATCAGCTTTTCCATCCCAGCTGTGCGCAGCTCGGACGAGAACTTACCAAACTTATGTTAAGTGCTTACCAACGCCCCAGAGGCTTAGGAAAGCACAACATCATCTGCATTGAAGACCTTGTATACAACATCTTCAATAGAAAAATTTTCTAAGTACTTTCAAGCCTCAGGGGGCTTGGGGGCTGCTTAAAGTTGTAAAAACAGGTTTTTGTCCGAGCTGTGCGCAGCTCTGACGAAAACTGTTAATCAGGTTTTCCATCCGTGCTGTGCGCAGCTCGGACGAGAACTTAGAAAACTTATGTTAAGTGCTTACCAACGCCCCAGAGGCTTAGGAAAGCACAACATCATCTGCATTGAGGACCTTGTATAAAAGATCTTCAATAGAAAAAAAATTAAGTACTTTCAAGCCTCAGGGGGCTTGGGGGCTGCTTAAAGTTGTAAAAACAGGTTTTTCTCCGAGCTGTGCGCAGCTCGGACGAAAAATGTTAATCAGGTTTTCCATCCGAGCTGTGCGCAGCTCGGACGAGAACTTACAAAACTTATGTTAAGTGCTTACCAATGCCCCAGAGGCTTAGGAAAGCACACCATCATCTGCATTGAGGACCTTGTATACAAGATCTTCAATAGAAAAATTTTCTTAGTACTTTCAAGCCTCAGGGGGCTTGGGGGCTGCTTAAAGTTGTAAAAACAAGTTTTTCTCCGAGCTGTGCGCAGCTCAGACGAAAACTGTTAATCAGGTTTTCCATCTGAGCTGTGCGCAGCTCGGACGAGAACTTAGAAAACTTATGTTAAGTGCTTACCAACGCCCAGAGGCTTAGGAAAGCACAACATCATTTGCATTGAGGACCTTGTATACAAGATCTTCAATAGAAAAATTTTCTAAGTAATTTCAAGCCTCAGGGGGCTAGGGGGGCTGCTTAAAGTTGTCAAAACAGGTTTTTCTCCGAGCTGTGCGCAGCTCAGACGAAACTGTTAATCAGGTTTTCCATCCAGCTGTGCGCAGCTCGGACGAGAACTTACAAAACTTATGTTAAGTGCTTACCAACGCCCCAGAGGCTTAGGAAAGCACAACATCATCTGCATTAAGGACCTTGTATAAAAGATCTTCAATAGAAAAAATTTCTAAGTACTTTCAAGCCTCAGGGGGCTTGGGGGCTGCTTAAAGTTGTCAAAACAGGTTTTTCTCCGAGCTGTGCGCAGCTCAGACGAAGCTGTTAATCAGGTTTTCCATCCAGCTGTGCGCAGCTCGGACGAGAACTTACAAAACTTATGTTATGTGCTTACCAACGCCCCAGAGGCTTAGGAAAGCACAACATCATCTGCATTGAGGACCTTGTATAAAAGATCTTCAATAGAAAAAATTTCTAAGTACTTTCAAGCCTCAGGGGGCTTGGGGGCTGCTTAAAGTTGTAAAAACAGGTTTTTCTCCGAGCTGTGCGCAGCTCGGACGAAAACTGTTAATCAGGTTTTCCATCCGAGCTATGCGCAGCTCGGACGAGAACTTACCAAACTTATGTTAAGTGCTTACCAACGCCCCAGAGGCTTAGGAAAGCACAACATCATCTGCATTGAAGACCTTGTATACAACATCTTCAATAGAAAAATTTTCTAAGTACTTTCAAGCCTCAGGGGGCTTGGGGGCTGCTTAAAGTTGTAAAAACAGGTTTTTGTCTGAGCTGTGCGCAGCTCGGACGAAAACTGTTAATCAGGTTTTCCATCCGAGCTGTGCGCAGCTCGAACGAGAACTTAAAAAACTTATGTTAAGTGCTTACCAACGCCCCAGAGGCTTAGGAAAGCACAACATCACCTGCATTGAGGACCTTGTATACAAGATGTTCAATAGAAAATTTTCTAAGTACTTTCAAGCCTCAGGGGGCTTGGGGGCTGCTGAAAGTTGTAAAAACAGGTTTTTCTCCGATCTGTGCGCAGCTCGGACGAAAACTGTTAATTAGGTTTTCCATCCGAGCTGTGCGCAGCTCGGACGAGAACTTAGAAAACTTATGGTAAGTGCTTACCAACGCCCCAGAGGCTTAGGAAAGCACAACATCATCTGCATTGAGGACCTTGTATACAAGATGTTCAATAGAAAAATTTTCTAAGTACTTTCAAGCCTCAGGGGGCTTGGGGGCTGCTTAAAGTTGTAAAAACAGGTTTTTCTCCGAGCTGTGCGCAGCTCGGACGAAAACTGTTAATCAGGTTTTCCATCCCAGCTGTGCGCAGCTCGGACGAGAACTTACCAAACTTATGTTAAGTGCTTACCAACGCCCCAGAGGCTTAGGAAAGCACAACATCATCTGCATTGAAGACCTTGTATACAACATCTTCAATAGAAAAATTTTCTAAGTACTTTCAAGCCTCAGGGGGCTTGGGGGCTGCTTAAAGTTGTAAAAACAGGTTTTTGTCCGAGCTGTGCGCAGCTCTGACGAAAACTGTTAATCAGGTTTTCCATCCGAGCTGTGCGCAGCTCGGACGAGAACTTAGAAAACTTATGTTAAGTGCTTACCAACGCCCCAGAGGCTTAGGAAAGCACAACATCATCTGCATTGAGGACCTTGTATAAAAGATCTTCAATAGAAAAAATTTCTAAGTACTTTCAAGCCTCAGGGGGCTTGGGGGCTACTTAAAGTTGTAAATACAGGTTTTTCTCCGAGCTGTGCGCAGCTCGGACGAAAACTGTTAATCAGGTTTTCCATCCGAGCTGTGCGCAGCTCGGACGAGAACTTACAAAACTTATGTTAAGTGCTTACCAATGCCCCAGAGGCTTAGGAAAGCACACCATCATCTGCATTGAGGACCTTGTATACAAGATCTTCAATAGAAAAAATTTCTTAGTACTTTCAAGCCTCAGGGGGCTTGGGGGCTGCTTAAAGTTGTAAAAACAGGTTTTTGTCCGAGCTGTGCGCAGCTCTGACGAAAACTATTAATCAGGTTTTCCATCCGAGCTGTGCGCAGCTCGGACGAGAACTTAGAAAACTTATGTTAAGTGCTTACCAACGCCCCAGAGGCTTAGGAAAGCACAACATCATCTGCATTGAGAACCTTGTATAAAAGATCTTCAATAGAAAAAAATTCTAAGTACTTTCAAGCCTCAGGGGGCTTGGGGGCTGCTTAAAGTTGTAAAAACAGGTTTTTCTCCGAGCTGTGCGCAGCTCGGACGAAAACTGTTAATCAGGTTTTCCATCCGAGCTGTGCGCAGCTCGGACGAGAACTTACAAAACTTATGTTAAGTGCTTACCAATGCCCCAGAGGCTTAGGAAAGCACACCATCATCTGCATTGAGGACCTTGTATACAAGATCTTCAATAGAAAAAATTTCTTAGTACTTTCAAGCCTCAGGGGGCTTGGGGGCTGCTTAAAGTTGTAAAAACAAGTTTTTCTCCGAGCTGTGCGCAGCTCGGACGAAAACTGTTAATCAGGTTTTCCATCCGAGCTGTGCGCAGCTCAGACGAGAACTTACAAAACTTATGTTAAGTGCTTACCAATGCCCCAGAGGCTTAGGAAAGCACACCATCATCTGCATTGAGGACCTTGTATACAAGATCTTCAATAGAAAAAATTTCTTAGTACTTTCAAGCCTCAGGGGGCTTGGGGGCTGCTTAAAGTTGTAAAAACAGGTTTTTCTCCGAGCTGTGCGCAGCTCAGACGAAAACTGTTAATCAGGTTTTCCATCCGAGCTGTGCGCAGCTCGGACGAGAACTTAGACAACTTATGTTAAGTGCTTACCAACGCCAGAGGCTTAGGAAAGCACAACATCATTTGCATTGAGGACCTTGTATACAAGATCTTCAATAGAAAAAATTTCTAATTAATTTCAAGCCTCAGGGGCTAGGGGGGCTGCTTAAAGTTGTCAAAACAGGTTTTTCTCCGAGCTGTGCGCAGCTCAGACGAAGCTGTTAATCAGGTTTTCCATCCAGCTGTGCGCAGCTCGGACGAGAACTTACAAAACTTATGTTAAGTGCTTACCAACTCCCGAGAGACTTAGGAAAGCACAACATCATCTACATTGAGGACCTGGTATACAAGATCTTCAATAGAAAAAATTTCTAAATACTTTCAAGCCTCAGGGGGCTTGGGGGCTGCTTAAAGTTGTAAAAACAGGTTTTTCTCCGAGCTGTGCGCAGCTCGGACGAAAACTGTTAATCATGTTTTCCATCCGAGCTGTGCGCAGCTCGGACGAGAACTTAGAAAACTTATGTTAAGTGCTTACCAACGCCCTAGAGGCTTAGGAAAGCACAACATCATCTGCATTGAGGACCTTGTATACAAGATGTTCAATAGAAAAAATTTCTAAGTACTTTCAAGCCTCAGGGGGCTTGGGGGCTGCTTAAAGTTGTAAAAACAGGTTTTTCTCCGAGCTGTGCGCAGCTCGGACGAAAACTGTTAATCAGGTTTTCCATCCGAGCTATGCGCAGCTCGGACGAGAACTTAGACAACTTATGTTACGTGCTTACCAACGCCCTAGAGGCTTCGGAAAGCACAACATTTTCTGCATTGAGGACCTTGTATACAACATCTTCAATAGAAAATTTTTCTAAGTACTTTCAAGCCTCAGGGGGCTTGGGGGGTGCTTAAAGTTGTAAAAACAAGTTTTTCTCCGAGCTGTGCGCAGCTCGGACGAAAACTGTTAATCAGGTTTTCCATCCGAGCTGTGCGCAGCTCGGACGAGAACTTACCAAACTTATGTTAAGTGCTTACCAATGCCCCAGAGGCTTAGGAAAGCACAACATCATCTGCATTGAGGACCTTTTATACAACATCTTCAATAGAAAAAATTTCTAAGTACTTTCAAGCCTCAGGGGGCTTGGGGGGTCCTTAAAGTTGTAAAAACAGGTTTTTCTCCGAGCTGTGCGCAGCTCGGACGAAAACTGTTAATCAGCTTTTCCATCCGAGCTGTGCGCAGCTCGGACGAGAACTTACCAAACTTATGTTAAGTGCTTACCAATGCCCCAGAGGCTTAGGAAAGCACAACATCATCTGCATTGAGGACCTTGTATAAAAGATCTTCAATATAAAAAATTTCTAAGTACTTTCAAGCCTCAGGGGGCTTGGGGGCTGCTTAAATTTGTAAAAACAGGTTTTTCTCCGAGCTGTGCGCAGCTCGGACGAAAACTGTTAATCAGGTTTTCCATCCGAGCTGTGCGCAGCTCGGACGAGAACTTACAAAACTTATGTTAAGTGCTTACCAATGCCCCAGAGGCTTAGGAAAGCACACCATCATCTGCATTGAGGACCTTGTATACAAGATCTTCAATAGAAAAAATTTCTTAGTACATTCAAGCCTCAGGGGGCTTGGGGGCTGCTTAAAGTTGTAAAAACTAGTTTTTCTCCGAGCTGTGCGCAGCTCGGACGAAAACTGTTAATCAGGTTTTCCATCCGAGCTGTGCGCAGCTCAGACGAGAACTTACAAAACTTATGTTAAGTGCTTACCAATGCCCCAGAGGCTTAGGAAAGCACACCATCATCTGCATTGAGGACCTTGTATACAAGATCTTCAATAGAAAAAATTTCTTAGTACTTTCAAGCCTCACGGGGCTTGGGGGCTGCTTAAAGTTGTAAAAACAGGTTTTTCTCCGAGCTGTGCGCAGCTCAGACGAAAACTGTTAATCAGGTTTTCCATCCGAGCTGTGCGCAGCTCGGACGAGAACTTAGACAACTTATGTTAAGTGCTTACCAACGCCCAGAGGCTTAGGAAAGCACAACATCATTTGCATTGAGGACCTTGTATACAAGATCTTCAATAGAAAAAATTTCTAAGTAATTTCAAGCCTCAGGGGCTAGGGGGGCTGCTTAAAGTTGTCAAAACAGGTTTTTCTCCGAGCTGTGCGCAGCTCAGACGAAGCTGTTAATCAGGTTTTCCATCCAGCTGTGCGCAGCTCGGACGAGAACTTACAAAACTTATGTTAAGTGCTTACGAACTCCCGAGAGACTTAGGAAAGCACAACATCATCTACATTGAGGACCTTGTATACAAGATCTTCAATAGAAAAAATTTCTAAGTACTTTCAAGCCTCAGGGGGCTTGGGGGCTGCTTAAAGTTGTAAAAACAGGTTTTTCTCCGAGCTGTGCGCAGCTCGGACGAAAACTGTTAATCAGGTTTTCCATCCGAGCTGTGCGCAGCTCGGACGAGAACTTAGAAAACTTATGTTAAGTGCTTACCAACGCCCTAGAGGCTTAGGAAAGCACAACATCATCTGCATTGAGGACCTTGTATACAAGATGTTCAATAGAAAAATTTTCTAAGTACTTTCAAGCCTCAGGGGGCTTGGGGGCTGCTTAAAGTTGTAAAAACAGGTTTTTCTCCGAGCTGTGCGCAGCTCGGACGAAAACTGTTAATCAGGTTTTCCATCCGAGCTGTGCGCAGCTCGGACGAGAACTTAGACAACTTATGTTACGTGCTTACCAACGCCCTAGAGGCTTAGGAAAGCACAACATTTTCTGCATTGAGGACCTTGTATACAACATCTTCAATAGAAAAATTTTCTAAGTACTTTCAAGCCTCAGGGGGCTTGGGGGGTGCTTAAAGTTGTAAAAACAAGTTTTTCTCCGAGCTGTGCGCAGCTCGGACGAAAACTGTTAATCAGGTTTTCCATCCGAGCTGTGCGCAGCTCAGACGAGAACTTACAAAACTTATGTTAAGTTCTTACCAATGCCCCAGAGGCTTAGGAAAGCACACCATCATCTGCATTGAGGACCTTGTATACAAGATCTTCAATAGAAAAAATTTCTTAGTACTTTCAAGCCTCACGGGGCTTGGGGGCTGCTTAAAGTTGTAAAAACAGGTTTTTCTCCGAGCTGTGCGCAGCTCAGACGAAAACTGTTAATCAGGTTTTCCATCCGAGCTGTGCGCAGCTCGGACGAGAACTTAGACAACTTATGTTAAGTGCTTACCAACGCCCAGAGGCTTAGGAAAGCACAACATCATTTGCATTGAGGACCTTGTATACAAGATCTTCAATAGAAAAAATTTCTAAGTAATTTCAAGCCTCAGGGGCTAGGGGGGCTGCTTAAAGTTGTCAAAACAGGTTTTTCTCCGAGCTGTGCGCAGCTCAGACGAAGCTGTTAATCAGGTTTTCCATCCAGCTGTGCGCAGCTCGGACGAGAACTTACAAAACTTATGTTAAGTGCTTACGAACTCCCGAGAGACTTAGGAAAGCACAACATCATCTACATTGAGGACCTTGTATACAAGATCTTCAATAGAAAAAATTTCTAAGTACTTTCAAGCCTCAGGGGGCTTGGGGGCTGCTTAAAGTTGTAAAAACAGGTTTTTCTCCGAGCTGTGCGCAGCTCGGACGAAAACTGTTAATCAGGTTTTCCATCCGAGCTGTGCGCAGCTCGGATGAGAACTTAGAAAACTTATGTTAAGTGCTTACCAACGCCCTAGAGGCTTAGGAAAGCACAACATCATCTGCATTGAGGACCTTGTATACAAGATGTTCAATAGAAAAATTTTCTAAGTACTTTCAAGCCTCAGGGGGCTTGGGGGCTGCTTAAAGTTGTAAAAACAGGTTTTTCTCTGAGCTGTGCGCAGCTCGGACGAAAACTGTTAATCAGGTTTTCCATCCGAGCTGTGCGCAGCTCGGACGAGAACTTAGACAACTTATGTTACGTGCTTACCAACGCCCTAGAGGCTTAGGAAAGCACAACATTTTCTGCATTGAGGACCTTGTATACAACATCTTCAATAGAAAAAATTTCTAAGTACTTTCAAGCCTCAGGGGGCTTGGGGGGTGCTTAAAGTTGTAAAAACAAGTTTTTCTCCGAGCTGTGCGCAGCTCGGACGAAAACTGTTAATCAGGTTTTCCATCTGAGCTGTGCGCAGCTCGGACGAGAACTTACCAAACTTATGTTAAGTGCTTACCAATGCCCCAGAGGCTTAGGAAAGCACAACATCATCTACATTGAGGACCTTTTATACAACATCTTCAATAGAAAAAATTTCTAAGTACTTTCAAGCCTCAGGGGGCTTGGGGGGTGCTTAAAGTTGTAAAAACAGGTTTTTCTCCGAGCTGTGCGCAGCTCGGACGAAAACTGTTAATCAGCTTTTCCATCCGAGTTGTGCGCAGCTCGGACGAGAACTTACAAAACTTATGTTAAGTGCTTACCAACGCCCCAGAGGCTTAAGAAAGCACAACATCATCTTCATTGAGGACCTTGTATACAAGATCTTCAATATAAAAAATTTCTAAGTACTTTCAAGCCTCAGGGGGCTTGGGGGCTGCTTAAATTTGTAAAAACAGGTTTTTCTCCGAGCTGTGCGCAGCTCGGACGAAAACTGTTAATCAGGTTTTCCATCCGAGCTGTGCGCAGCTCTGATGAGAACTTAGAAAACTTATGTTAAGTGCTCACAAACGCCCCCGAGGCTTGTTAAAGTACTACATCATCTGCATTGAGGACCTTGTATACAAGATCTTCAAAAGAAAAAATTTCTAAGTACTTTCAAGCCTCAGGGGGCTTGGGGGCTGCTTAAAGTTGTAAAACAGGTTTTTCTCCGAGCTGTGCGCAGCTCGGACGAAAACTGTTAATCAGGTTTTCCATCCGAGCTGTGCATAGCTCGGACGAGAATTTACAAAACTTATGTTAAGTGCTTACTAATGCCCCAGAGGCTTAGGAAAGCACACAATCATCTGCATTGAGGACCTTGTAAACAAGATCTTCAATAGAAAAAATTTCTAAGTACTTTCAAGCCTCAGGGGGCTTGGGGGCTTCTTAATGTTGTAAAAACAAGTTTTTCTCCGAGCTGTTGGCAGATCGGACGAAAACTGTTAATCAGGTTTTCCATCCGAGCTGTGCGCAACTCGGACGAGAGCTTAGAAAACTTATGTTAAGTGCTTACCAACGCCCCGGAGGCTTAGGAAAGCACAACATCATTTGCATTGAGGACCTTGTATACAAGATCTTCAATAGAAAAATTTTCTAAGTACTTTCAAGCCTCAGGGGGCTTGGGGGGCTGCTTAAGTTGTCAAAACAGGTTTTTCTCCGAGCTGTGCGCAGCTCAGACGAAGCTTTTAATAAGGTTTTCCATCCGAGCTGTGCGCAGCTCGGACGAGAACTTACAAAACTTATGTTAAGTGCTTACCAACGCCCTAGAGGCTTAGGAAAGCACAACATCATCTACATTGAGGACCTTGTATACAAGATCTTCAATATAAAAAATTTCTAAGTACTTTCAATCCTCAGGGGGCTTGGGGGCTGCTTAAAGTTGTAAAAACATGTTTTTTCTCCGAGCTGTGCGCAGCTCGGACGAAAACTGTTAATCAGGTTTTCCATCCGAGCTGTGCGCAGGTCGAACGAGAACTTAAAAAACTTATGTTAAGTGCTTACCAACGCCCCAGAGGCTTAGGAAAGCACAACATCATCTGCATTGAGGACCTTGTATACAAGATGTTCAATAGAAAAAAATTCTAAGTACTTTCAAGCCTCAGGGGGCTTGGGGGCTGCTTAAAGTTGTAAAAACAGGTTTTTCTCCGAGCTGTGCGCAGCTAGGACGAAAACTGTTAATCAGGTTTTCCATCCGAGCTGTGCGCAGCTCGGACGAGAACTTAGAAAACTTATGTTAAGTGCTTACCAACGCCCCAGAGGCTTAGAAAAGCACAACATCATCTGCATTGAGGACCTTGTATACAAGATGTTCAATAGAAAAATTTTCTAAGTACTTTCAAGCCTCAGGGGGCTTGGGGGCTGCTTAAAGTTGTAAAAACAGGTTTTTCTCCGAGCTGTGCGCAGCTCGGACGAAAACTGTTAATCAGGTTTTCCATCCCAGCTGTGCGCAGCTCGGACGAGAACTTACCAAACTTATGTTACGTGGTTACCAACGCCCAGAGGCTTAGGAAAGCACAACATCATCTGCATTGAAGACCTTGTATACAACATCTTCAATAGAAAAAATTTCTAAGTACTTTCAAGCCTCAGGGGGCTTGGGGCTGCTTAAAGTTGTAAAAACAGATTTTTGTCCGAGCTGTGCGCAGCTCTGACGAAAACTGTTAATCAGGTTTTCCATCCGAGCTGTGCGCAGCTCGGACGAGAACTTAGAAAACTTATGTTAAGTGCTTACCAACGCCCTAGAAGCTTAGGAAAGCACAACATCATCTGCATTGAGGACCTTGTATAAAAGATCTTCAATAGAAAAAAATTCTAAGTACTTTCAAGCCTCAGGGGGCTTGGGGGCTGCTTAAGGTTGTAAAAACAGGTTTTTCTCCGAGCTGTGCGCAGCTCGGACGAAAACTGTTAATCAGGTTATCCATCCGAGCTGTGCGCAGCTTGGACGAGAACTTAGACAACTTATGTTAAGTGCTTACCAACGCCCCAGAGGCATAGGAAAGCACAACATCATCTGCATTGAGGACCTTGTATACAAGATCTTCAATAGAAATTTTTTCTAAGTACTTTCAAGCCTCAGGGGGCTTGGGGGCTGCTTAAAGTTGTAAAAACAGGTTTTTCTCCGAGCTGTGCGGAGCTCGGACGAAAACTGTTAATCAGGTTTTCCATCCGAGCTGTGCGCAGCTCGGACGAGAACTTAGAAAACTTATGTTAAGTGCTTACCAACGCCCCAGAGGCTTAGGAAAGCACAACATCATTTGCATTGAGGACCTTGTATAAAAGATCTTCAATAGAAAAAATTCGAAGTACTTTGAAGCCTCAGGGGGCTTGGGGGGCTGCTTAAATTTGTCAAAACAGGTTTTTCTCCGAGCTGTGCGCATCTCGGACGAAAACTGTTAATCAGGTTTTCCATCCGAGCTGTGCGCAGCTCGGACGATAACTTAGAAAACTTATGTTAAGTGCTTACAAACGCCCCAGAGGCGTAGGATAGTACAACATCATCTGCATTGAGGACCTTGTATACAACATCTTCAATAGAAAATTTTTCTAAGTACTTTCAAGCCTCAGGGGGCTTGGGGGCTGCTTAAAGTTGTACAAACAGGTTTTTCTCCGAGCTGTGCGCAGCTCTGACGAAAACTGTTAATCAGGTTTTCCATCCGAGCTGTGCGCAGCTCAGACGATAACTTAGAAAACTTATGTTAAGTGCTTACCAACGCCCCAGAGGCTTAGGATAGTACAAAATCATCTGCATTCAGGACCTTGTATCCAAGATCTTCAATTGAAAAAATTTCTAAGTACTTTCAAGCCTCAGGGGGCTTGGGGGGTGCTTAAAGTTGAAAAAACAGGTTTTTCTCCGAGCTGTGCGCAGCTCGGACGAGAACTTAGAAAACTTATGTTAAGTGCTCACCAACGCCCCAGAGGCTTGGGAAAGTACAACATCATCTGCATTGAGGACCTTGTATACAAGATCTTCAATAGAAAAAATTTCTAAGTACTTTCAAGCCTCAGGGGGCTTGGGGGCTGCTTAAAGTTGTAAAAACAGGTTTTTCTACGACCTGTGCGTAGCTCGGACGCAAACTGTTAATCAGGTTTTCCATCCGAGCTGTGCGCAGCTCGGACGAGAACTTAGAAAACTTATGTTAAATGCTCACCAACGCCCCAGAGGCTTGGGAAAGCACAACATCATCTGCATTGAGGACCTCGTGTACAAGATCTTCAATAGAATTTTTTTTCAAGTACCTTCCAGTCTACGTAGACTTGGGGGCTGCTTATAGCGATAAAAATAGGCTCTCTTCCGAACTATGCGCAGCCCGAGTAAAAAGTTCGAAAATTCATACAAAAAGAAAAGCAAGCATCGGAAGAAATATTCGTTTCCAACAAAGAAACATAGTACGAGTTCATCAACCAAACGAAGGAGTGTCATGACACAACCACACAGTGCAACTTATTACAGATCCACTCGTCATCCCGAGGCAAATATCAAACCAATGTTTGTCACCACACTCCAATCATTGCTCGCCCGCCTCGTCTGACTCACTGGTTACACCAGTCGACTCAACAAAGAAATCCAGATCGGGCATCAGGGCAATACGGCTAGCAGTTTCAGCATAGCGCGGCAGGAAGGAGGTGCAGCTCTGACCTTCTTTCGGATCTCCACCACCAACTCGCTCAAGATTATGTACCCGCTCCGGAAAATGTGCCTTGGTCAATGCCAGTGCGTAATTCGCACCGCTCTGTGCCGCTGAGCGTTTCCAGCGGGCCAGCTGATGCGGAGCCTCCTGGAGGACGGGTACAATAGTATCTAACTTCACTCTGCTTCCCTCATCAGGCCACAACTTGCTCTTTAAATCCAGGGTAGCACCCATAACTTCTTCAACAAATTTCTTCACTTTGGCGCACCTCATGGTCAGCAGTCCCCGAGCCAGAGCAAATTCTGTGGTCACTGGCATATAGTTATCCCTCTTCATGAACTCCGCAAAGTCGGCCATGCGAGCTTGCTCAACCTCCGGATCTGTCCCATATGGTGCATCAAAGGAGAAAATGAGTACACAATCTAAGGCTGGGAAACAGGTCCCTATCACAACTCAGACGGCAAAACTCACCAGACAAGGTCTCATTGAAAACGGCGAACCGCCCAGCGCAATAATCTTCAGCTGCCTTCACCGCCTTCCGAGTGGTTTCCAACTCGGCTTGATGTTTCTTCGCATCTTCGGCGCGCAGCTCGGATTGTTTTTCCAAGTAAGACTCCAGCTTGGAGATGCAAGCCTCATTCTCCTTCACTGCCTGTTTGTAATAATGAAGACTGGTCTCCAAAGCCTTGTGAGCCTTGGCTCGTTTCTCAACCTGGTCTATTTGTTTCTTCATCTTAGCAACAAAATCATCATTCTCCTTGACTTTCGCAATAAAGGCTTTCTTCGCCGCCTCTGCAAGCAGAACGTCAAACGGAAAAATAAGAAGATGAACAATGGCAGCTTAGAAACCCAAGAGCTTTTACCATTGCCCTCAGCATGCTATTTCTTCAGTTTGTTGTGCTCCTCAAGCAACACTTCATACACACTCTGCGCAGCAGTTTTCTCCTCCCGCAACTTCATGAAGGACGACCCAAGCTTGCATGTCTCCTATGAAGACAAGAGGAATGCCATATTCAAATAAAACCTCCTATCAAAAGTCTCTGAATAACTTCGCGAAGTTACTCGGAGCCTTGGGGGCTACACCCAATGGGTGCACTAAGAAGTGCTCCCACTGGAAGTTAAGTAAAACAAAAACCTCCTATCAAAAGACTCCGAATAACTTCGCGAAGTTACTCGGAGCCTTGGGGGCTACACCCAATGGGTGCACTAAGAAGTGCTCCCACTGGAAGTTAACTAAAACAAAAACCTCCTATCAAAAGACTCCGAATAACTTCGCGAAGTTACTCGGAGCCTTGGGGGCTACACCCAATGGGTGCACTAAGAAGTTCTCCCACTGGAAGTTAACTAAAATAAAAACCTCCTATCAAAAGACTCCGAATAACTTCACAAAGTTTCTCGGAGCCTTGGGGGCTACACCCACTGGGTAAGAAAACTTACGTAAGTACTTACGTGCATGCTGGACTTCACCAACTCAGCCTCAGATGCTAGCTCCCGCAGCCGCAGCTCAAACTGAGTCGCCTTCACCAAGGACTCCTTCAACCCACCAATAATAGCACTCTCCACTGGGGCTCTGACTGGAATGGCCCCCGAGCTAGCAGGCCCACCCCCTCGAGCAGCTGCCGAAGCGGCAGGGGCCTCCTTAACAGCCTCCCCAGCCAGAGCATCAGGTGCAGCAGCTCGGGAACCAGACCCAGAGGATACCGTCCCCTCAGAAACAATCACCTCAGGAGGAGTGACCCCAGCAGCGGTGGACTCGGCAGCAATCCGAGCTGGATCAGCAGTAGGGTCAACATCCATGTCTGCAGCAGAAACAACAAACAATTAAAAGCGAAAAGACGACAGCGGCAAACGTCTCAACAAACAAAACAACGAAGAATTCCCACCAACAGCCGCAGTATCTTCTGGAATAGTGTCCATTCCAGGAAAGTCAGTCACCTCGCAAGTGCTAACATCCCCCATAGCTTCGATCTAGGGATCCTCCTCGATCCTAGGCAATGTCTCAGAACCACTCGGACGAATACTGCAAAAAGAAACAGCTAAGGATGGGCCTGAGAAACTAACAGAGCCTCAAAGCATACAATAACCAACAACATTACGTGTGAACGGTCTTCAAGCTACGCCTCGGGGGAGCAACCCTGGCCGAACCAGATCCAGCCCCCTTGGCCTTCTCAACAGCAGCACCCCCTGAGGGATTAGCCTCTCGGCCCCCAAGAGTGACAAGTTTTTTATTCTTCATGGGCGCAACCTTCCCGGAGATGAGGCCCAAGGGAGGAAGCTTCCCGCTTTCCTCTTCGCCACTCGGAGTATGAGCCCTTTTACGGGTCGGAGTAAGCCCCTCCCGTGCCGACTCGCGGTCCTAGTTGCTCTTCGAGCGTTGCTCGGACGCTGCCTAAGCCCGAGCCACCTCGGACTCCAGCTCCTCCCCCGCCTCAACTCCGACCCCCGCACTAGCAGTGCTATCTTCATCCTCCTTGGCAGGATGCTGCGGAGCCAGAGGAATAGGGCAGCGGAATTGGGTAAAATCCTAGCAATAAACAAAGAGGTCCGAGTTAGAGCCAACAAATGAAGCACATTAAAGATACATATGGCACGAGTCAGCATACCAAGGTGGGAGGATTGTCGATGCTAAGGGGTCTCACTCGGCCAGTCGTCTGAAGCCCCTGGGTCACGCTTGTTATTATCTTCATTTGAATTTCAAACTCGTCCAGGGGCATCTCAGGGTGGCTATAGCGGGTGTCATCCTGCATCCCGGAATACGTCCACATCCCCCGAGTTCTGGCCTGAAGTGGTTGAATCCTCCGAATCACAAAGGCGGCTATCAGATCTATGGCATCTAGACCATTCTTCTTCAGCTGGATGACCTCACGCATCAAGGGGAGCACCTGCTCCTTATCGGCATTAGTGAGTCGGGGGTTCCAGCCCTGAGAAGAAGTCAGCCTAACGACTGAGTAAGGAGGCAAGGTCCGCACCTCCGACCCCTCGGCCACCTTGCAGTAGAACCAACTATTTTGCCAGTTCTTTACAGAATCAGGCACGCAAGAGGCAAAATACTGCACCCCCTGGTTCTTAGCCAAGAACAGGCCGCCGCAGAGATGATTGAACTCAACACCGCCACCCTCCCCGGACTTCTTCGCCTTCTCAGGCTTAATGGCGTATATACTACGGAAAAGATGCCAGTGGGGCTCTACGCCTAAGAACCCCTCACAAAGAGTGAAGAAACTAGAGGTGAGGGCAACGGAATTGGGGACAAGGTGGTGAAGTTGAGCACTCGTGAAAGCCAAAAAATCTAAAAATAAGGGATGTGGGGGAAGAGAAAAGCCGCGATCCACATGCGAAAGTAAGATAACTCTCTCACCGTCCCGCGGTGCAGGCTCGTCTTCCCCAGCCATGGGAAGACGACAACCCTCGCGGGGAACCAGGCCGGCGTCCTGGTACCCCAGCAGCATGTCCTCCGTCACGATCGACGGAATCCACTCCCCCGCAGACATGGTCGCGGCGGCGGCGGAGGGGCAGCGCGAATGGCGGCTTCCCAGGGCGGAACTCGAGCAGCCGGCGGAGATGTCTGGGCGGCGAGATTGAGCGGGCAAGGAAGAGGCGAAGCGAGAGAGAGAAGCGGGAACGGATGCGCAGGGGGGAAATGAGCGGATCAGCCCAAGACGAAAGGTAGGGGTGCTTTTATAGCTCAAAGTGGCGCCTGCCACGCGTCAGATCCGCACCCCACTAATAGGCTTGCCGGTTCCTCTCCCCATAAAACTGCTCCACTTCCCCATAATCCCTCCCACTTCCCCGTAGGCAGTTAATTATTACCCTATAAAACCGCCACGGGAATCGAGGAGACATGCCCAAACAGTGCGCCCACTCATCTGGCACGGGAAGATTCTCTGACAAGGCAGAATCCTTTGTTAAAGACCAAATCCGACTTCGACCTGAAGCTCGGAACCACCCCAACTACTCGGAAGATGCGGAGCACAACGCACATCGATCAAACTCTCCGAGTACGCCATCACTCGGAAGAAATTGCAAAGCTCCCGCAGCGTCCGAGTAAGTCTCCACTCGGAGGCACCACGAGGAGAACCGCTCGAAGGTTCCCCGCGAAGCGAAGAATCTCACACTCGGTTACTCGGGTAGAAATCCGAGTAACTAGCTCGCTGGTGGCCCGTCTCTGACGTAGAATGCCAGGCCACCAGTAAGACCCGGCGCAGGGGGTAAAGAATCAATGTCCCACGTGGCATGGCCTAGGACTCGGCACGATGTCCTAGGGCATTGAACTTTACAAATTTGGTTCATATGGAGTTTAAGGACTTTTACTCTGAGACACGCCTTCCGAGGCCTCAGTCCACCTCTTCCGAGAGACGTTTGAGTGTCACCAAATTTTTACGCTAACCTGCCCAACTTACGCTCGAGGGAAAAGTTCGAACATCTATAAAGCCCTTCCGGGCCTCTTACTGAGTTCAATCTTCACAAATCTCAGAAAGACTAACAAACGTCAGTCACCTCACCTACGAGCACCCGAAAGCGCTTGGGGGCTACTGTCGTGGTAATACTAAAGGCATACCCCTAGGCGAGGGAAACCCAGGGGTATCCTTGAACCCTAGGTATCCCCAAAACACATCAAGCAAAATAAGACCAACAAAAAACACGAAGCATTGGCAGCCTCCGAGTAACATGTTACTCGGAGACCATGAGTCGTTTCCGAGTACGCAACTACTCAGAATCCCAGCAAGATCCGAGTAGAGCGATACTCGGAAGTGATCGGCGAGGCCCCCCTACTCGGAAGATGGGAAAAGCAACAGACGAGAGGCATTTAATGCTGCAGGCGTTTTCTCCTCTTTTATTAGTAGTAATGGGCAGACCGTTTTTATATTTAAGTACGTATTTAATTCTGTAATTAAGACCCATTTAAGCCAAGGTATTAAGGAGGCAGGGGCGCACTCTATATAAGCCACCCCCTCCCCTTCGGCATGGGCACGCGCAACATTTCTGACTCTCAGTTTTCCTGAAGAAAGAACACCCCAGTAAGCCTGGGACAGGACTAAGGTTTTTATCTCTACGGAGAGGCCTAACCTGTATAACCCCTTTGCGTCAACCCTCTCTACGTACAGATCATTTAGCTCCTTTCATACCCCCATATCTATTGTCAGATTTATATCCACGACACCAGGCAGACGGTAAAATGACCAAATGGTCACCCAGCTGTTGCCAGATTGCACAGCTGGGCGCCACGTGTCCTCTTTGCCGACCACCAGCAGACGACAAACATCTTTGCCGACTGCAAGCAGACGACAAAGATTAAGCTAACCTTTAGCATTTGTGAGCAATTAAGCAACATTAGAATATTTTGAGCCAATGAAACTAACTTTAGCATATTGTGAGCAATTTAAGAAACTTTAGTATGTTTTGAGGAATTAAGCTGACTTTAGCATATTGTGAGCCAATTAAGCTAGCTTTAGCATTTTGTGAGCCACTTCAGCTAACTTTAGAATTTTTTAAGTGAATCAAGCTAACTTTAGCATTTTGTGAGCGATTGAAGCTAACTTTAGCATCTTGTGAGCAAATCAAGCTAACTTTACCATTTTGTGAGAAAATTAAGCTAACTTTGGCACCTTTGAACAAATGAAGCGAACTTAAGCATTTTTTGAGCCAATTAAGGTAACTTTAGCATTTTGTGAGAAAATCAAGCTAACTTCATCATATTGTGAGAAAATCTGGCTAATCATGCTATTATTGGGCTAACTTAGCTATATTTAAGAATTTCATAATATTTCAGAAGCTAAATATGCATTTTCAAACTAACTAAGCATTTAAAAAGAAAGATATACAAGACAACTTACCGGAGTGTCCGAGAAGCACTCAAGGCTGAGGTGGCTGAGAAGCATCCGTCGGGTTGGCCGATGTTGACGGGGGAGAAGGGTCATGGGACGCAGCCCGAGAGTTATGCTGCACGAAAAGATCAACTAGAGGTTAGCACGACGCCACTCAATATGGTATTGATGATCATCGAAAGATACTCACCGTCCCCACAGGATAAATGATCGGCATCGGTGGAGTGGCCTGACCAGTCTTCTCGCACATAGTCTGCACATTTGTTTTCCATGAGTCAATCATATTAGTTACTAATATAAACAAAAATTATAACATGCATTCTTTGGGTGAATATGAACAAGTGACATACCACGAAGAGCTCATACAAGGCCCGGTTCGATGCATTGTGTCGTGCCGTGGCCTCCTCGAGAGCCTTCGCCGTCCTCTCCTCCGCCAGCTTCTCTCTCTCCGCTGCCTTCTCCTCTGCCAACCGCTCCTTCTCCTCCAGTAGCCGCTGGGTGTTCTGTCGCTCTTTCTCAAGAGCTTCCTGCAACCCCACTCCTCTAGTTAGCATTGTAATATTCGATGAGAGAAAAAAAGAATGCAAGAGTCCTTATGGATAACCTGGATAGCGAGGTCGACTGGCCGCGGACGAGTCCTTATAGCAGGAGAAGAACTCGTTTGGCGCGCCTTGATCTCAGGAAGAGTCTTATCACACCTAATCAACTTATCTCCAATGGCCATGGCGCCATGGCGCCTTCCGCCACCAGAGATCATCACCAGCTCTCGGTCAATAGGCTTCCCAATCGGGGTGTAAGCCTCCCCGTGCTTCTCCTTCGCCACCTCAGTATAAGCCTTGAGCTTACTATAGGCGGCAATGTTGGTGAAAGTCAAAGGAGTGGCGAGACCCGACTCTGAGAGCGCCTTGGCCTTCTTGTACGACGCTGTATGGGCCATGCCATACATGTCTAACACCTTAGGCACCTCCGTTTTATTATGCTCCGCCTAAAAGACAAAGCAAAGCATGATATTAGTAAGTGGGTGCCTAAAAGACAAAGCAAAGAAGAATTTGCACATACCTATTTATGCCCGTAACCAGCTAAGTTACGGCTGCCTTGATGGTGTGGCACACCAACCATTTGTGCGCGCCGGTCCTTGGCATTATTGTGGACGGCCAACCAGGCATCTGAGCACCAGTGGTCCACAATGACCTCCCAACAATCCATCTTGTCCGCACACAATCTCGGTGGCGCCTAAGTTAGTAAACAAGGAAACTCATAAGTAGCCTAGATAGGAATCAAATCAAGCAAACTATACAAGACTTAAGAAGGGTTACCGTCATGTATTGGGCCCTGGTAAGAAACTTCTTGCGGCAGTCCTTCTTGGACGCTTGCGCCCTTGCTTGGCGTAGTAGTCACGGACCGCCTGCACTCGCGTCTCGTGCCTTGTGTTCTGCAAGAGGCGCGTGGCCTCTGCAACTATCACGTCCTCCGCCTCCTGCTCCTTGGACTCATTGACCTTGTACTAGACCTGCAATAGCACGAGACAACACTGATGAGTGCACCAACTAGCTATTGTCGATATTTTATTGTGTGAAACAGAAATTACCCACAAGCCGTTGATCACCATGTCGGCTCTGGTGTGGCATTCGACCCCGTTGATGGTCGTATCCGGCGGGGCCGGGGCAGCACAATAGTGCTCCCATTTGAGTCCAGGCTGCGGAACCTCATCCGGTCCGGGCAATTGAACCAGCCCCGGGAAGTTCTCCCTGACGAGCACACCAAGGATGGAGTTGGGATTGCGGACACCATTGCTGTATATCCAACCACTGCAGTATAAAAAGACAAAGCCATCAGATAGACATAAGTATAGAAGGTACCGAAAGAGAGGATAAGTGCACTTACGTCTCTCCATCAGGCGTAATCAACCACTTATGGGCGGGAGTCACCGGCACGGACGGGAGCCGTGTACCCCCACGCTGGTACACGGTGGTACCCTCAGCCACCTCCTCCTCAGCCGTAGTGTCCAGCTCGGCACCAGCCTCCCCCTCAGGCATGTGCTGGTCCGGCTGGTCCGACCAGGGACTCCAGGTCGTGCGGGTGGACGTAGCCTCCTCCTCCACCTCAGGCTGGTGGACCGGAGTGTACGAGGAGGG
Source organism: Bromus sterilis (assembly GCA_950022295.1). Classification (NCBI taxonomy): domain Eukaryota; kingdom Viridiplantae; phylum Streptophyta; class Magnoliopsida; order Poales; family Poaceae; genus Bromus; species Bromus sterilis. The sequence goes on along the minus strand of OX465601.1, from coordinate 121,290,199 downwards.
ATCCACCCTGCAGTGCTCTGGTGAATCAGCCGGAGGTGGCGGCGAGGAAGCAGTAGCAGGTGTCCGTCTCCCTTTCCCGCGACCACCACCTGCTTTGCCTCTCCCGATCTTCTTCCGACCTCCTCTCCCCCTGGGCACCTCATCAGTAGAAGGAGGAGGCGAGGAAATACTCTCGAGCAAAGACCTCCGTAGAGCCAGAGGTGGGAGCTCATGACCCCTCCCTCGCGAGCCTGAGGTCCTGCCCTCCATATCTGTCACGAACCTGCCAAGAATTAAATAAAATAATTAGTACAATGATAAAAAGAATTAATAATACAAAAGTAATTACTGCAATAATGAGAATATATATATATAACTAAAGTTGAGATGCATACAACTAACAATAGTCGGGATCATCGGTATCTTCTCCGCGATCAATTGAAGGATCGTCATCACTATCACGTGTGTCGTCGATAATGACGACCTCATCAGGTTCAACAACACCAACATTTGGAAGGCCTTTATGTAAACGGTCAAGCATTGACATGTCATCTGGAGCAGTAAACTCTTCTTCTTCTTCAGGCTATTCAACATCGTCGTTAGCGGTTTCACTCTCATCATCGTTATCGGGTTCACTCTCATTGTCTTCTTCCATGTTCTGGGGTTGCGTAGAGCGATTTCGGAAACGTTTTTTTATCACGCATGTTTCTTGGAAGAATTCTCCTTCATATGTCTCTGGGTCAATGTGGGGTACATAATCCTCTTCATTGGGGCGAGGTGGTCTAATATGTGGTGGCACATCATAAACGACATCCCAACCTTTCAGGTTTTCAACCGTTTGGCAGGGGTAGGATAGATAGAAAACCTGGGTGGCCTGTTGAGCCGTAATATAGACATCGGGGACATTTAAATGGGTGTCTTATCGAATTTCGACTAGACCTACATGTTCATGAGTTCGTCTAATCCTCGACGGGAGAAACTAATGACATTTGAAGACAACGACGTTGGGAGGATTTTCACCATAGAATAGAAGTTCGTATATCGCTTCAACTCTTCCATAATACTCAATACCTTCGTCGCCGACAGCAGAGAAACCCGAATTTGTACTTTTTCGATCGGCCATTTTTCCCTCTTTATCAACGGTACGGAAGCAATACCCGTTGATGTCGTATTTCTCAAATACACGGACCTTATTGTCAAAACCATTAGCGACTTGTCTCAATTCGGCGTCCATAGGCTCCTCATTTGCCTATAAGTTTAATAGGAAAGGATTGGTATATTAGTGAAAAATAGGTCGAACCAACAAATGAAATCCTATATATGAATGATAGTTACCGTTCGTTTGAACCAAGAGATGAAACCAGGATTGTCGTCTCCTTGATTGGCAAGAAGCTCATACTCTGCGATGGAATCACTTTCAATAACCACTCAATTCGAGAATTTGGCGACGTATCGACTGTATGAATTCATGGGAATTAATAAGAAACAAGAATTATTAGAAGTTGCGAAACAATGTACGTACCAAGAACTTACTCGATGTACGGTCGCACTTCTGTTAGGTTGGTGAAGATATAAAGTGTAAGAGTCCGCAATTCTTCGATATCCAAAATCTTATTTCTCGAAGCACCAACAGGTCCGAGCTTCCCTTTGAATAGGCTGAGGTTGGATCGACGCCGTTGGGGGTCGCCAGTATTGTACCGAGGATTTGGATTATAAAAATGGCGATTTTTGGCTTCATAATGTGCTGTCATGAAGTTTGCCGCCTCCTCGGTAATGAAAGCCTCGGCCATCGATGCTTCAATTCTACGTTTATTTTTACATTTTGCTCGAAGCGTCTTCTGCATTCTCTCCGTTGAATAACACCAACGATTTTGCACAGGGCCCCCTAATCTTGCCTCGGTCGGGAGATGCAATATCAAATGCTGCATCGGATTAAAAAAACCCGGTGGAAAGATCTTCTCTAACTTGCAGAGCAACTTCGGCGCCATATCTTTCATGTCTTCTAGCACGCCATCGGATAGTTCTTTAGCACAAAGAACACGAAAGAAATAGCTCAGTTCTGCCAGTACTAGCCACTCTTCCTCGGGGATATAGCCGCGCAACATCACCGGCATTACCCTCTCAAGCCATATGTGCCAATCATGACTCTTCGGCCCAAATATTTTTTGTTTTTCAGGACTCGCTCCCCTCCTCAGATTCGCTGCATACCCATCGGGGAACATCAAACTGTTTTGCACCCACAAGAGAATTTCCCTGATATGCCCCCTTTCAAGATTGAACCAGACCCTTGGCTTGGACCAATTCTTCTTTCCTTTCGGCTGCCGCATGTTCTGTGAGGGTCTATCACATAGAGTCTCCTGGTCGACTCTATCTTTAGGATTATCCTTTGACTTCCCATCTATGCCGAAAAATGTACCAAACAGGGCCTCACCCATATTTTTTTTAGTGTGCATCACGACAATATTGTGTGGAAGTTCGAGGTCTTGGAAGTACGGGAGATCCCAGAAGCATGTCTTGTGAGTCCAGGCGTGTTCCGAATTATATCCCTTAAAATACCTGGGACGTTCTGGATTAGGCTCGAGAGAGTTCAACTGTGCCAAGACATGTTCGCCCATCATCGTAGGTGCTGCCAGGTTTTTGACAACTTTGCCTTTGATGAAGTTCTTCTTGTCTTTTCTAAAAGGATGCTTAGGAGGCAGAAACTGTCTATGCAAGTCGAAGCAGGAATACTTGCCACCCGCCTTCAGCCAATGAAACTGAAGAGCAGCCTTGCATGTTGGGCACCCGAACTTTCCATGAACACAGAAGCCAGCGAAAAGCGCATACGCCGGCAGGTCATGCATCGAGTACTGGTACCAAACATGCATTTTGAAGGTCTTTTTGCTAGCTGCATCGTATGTCTTGAACCCTTCGTCCCAAGCTTGTTGCAATTCCTCCTTAAGCGGTTGCATGTACACATCCATATTCTTCCCCGGATATTTGGGCCCTGGTATTATCAACGTCAGGAAAATGTTCTTCCTTTTCATAATCTCTGAGGGGGGGGGGGGGAGATTGAGTGGCATGACAAATACAGGCCAACAACTGTATGAGGCTGCTATCAGACCGAAAGGATTGAACCCATCTGTGCCGACGACGATTCGGCAATGCCTTGGCTCCTTAGCTTTTTCCGAATCTTTTTAATCAAAGTGCTTCCATGCTGATCCATCCGATGGGTGAGTCAACATCGGCTTCGCATCTGCATCAAATTCTGTTCTCTTCCCATGTTTGTGCCATGTCATCTGTCTGACTGTCTCTTCCATCATGTAAAGGCGTTGAATTCTTGGTATCACTGGAAGATACCGAAGAACATTTACGGGTATTTTGGTCTGTGTCTTCTCACCTTGACCATTGTCTACCACAACATACCTGGATGACTTGAATTTGGGAAAATAGTCTTCGTCCGCATACTCTTTCCTAAATAAAGCACATCCATTTTCACAAGCATGTATCTGCTCATAGGGCATCTTAAGTACCTTGAGGATTTTATCCGATTGGTACATGTTTGCATGCATAACATGATCTTTTTGTAGAAACCGCCCAATTAGGGTCGTGATCGCATTGTAGCAATCTGTGCCCAAGTTGAATTGTGCCTTCAAAGCCATCAACTGTGCGATGGCATCGAGCTGACAAAGCTCAGTGTGAGTGTGCAGCGGACGTTTCGAAGACTCCAACATCTCATAGAAGGCCTTCGCAGATTCCTCCATCTCATTGTCCTCATCCCGCGCATCGTCAAAGTCCTGCACCATGTCTTCGATCTCGGTTCCATACTCATCCGTGCGCTGACGGACCACCTCCTCTCTCCGTCGTCCGCCAGACTCGCCATGGAAGGTCCACACCGTATAACCAGGCTTATAACCCCACTTCTGCAAGTGTTTACCCATATCCACCTCTGTCGCCTGTTTATAATTGTCGCACCTAACGCAGGGGCACCAGGTTTTTCTCTGCCCATTTTCAAACGCCGCTCTCAGAAACTCCTTGGTTTTCATTGCCCATTCATTGGTGATCTCTTTCTGATTAGGGCGACCAGTATACATCCACTCACGATCATCGCTCATCTTGTCGCTACAGCTAGCTACTAAACAACAAATATAACATTTTATTACGTCGACTTTTTTATTGCTTTTATCATACATAGCTACGGCATATGCAATTAACGTACACACTAATAGGTAAAGATAGGTCCTAATCCCACCCGAGTATGTGTAGATTGGGTTGGATTCCCATGCTTTGGTCCCGATCCGACGCGGTATTTCGGCAGCACCTCCCCGCTGTTCTCGTAATACACATCTCGACAAACTTGGGCTGTCCATGGATAACGTTGGACAATTCGAAAGAATCACTATTATAAATATGAAAATTAATGCATATTTATAACTGTAACCCTTTCGAACGGGATACGCATACTGGTTACGCGACTGTATTTACCTAGCTACTAGTGTCATTGACAGGAAGGCCGGAACAAAGCAAATGAAGGGGGAAGAAGATATCTAGCTACCTGCTGCCTTCGGTGACGAGAGAGAGGGCCGAGGAGAGGCTAGGGTCACCGGTGAGGATCTGCGAGGAGGGATCCGGTAAGGGATACGTTAGTGATAGGCGAGGGGAGGGATCATTAACATTTTATTTTTCCTAACAAATACTAAATTTAACAAACCATAATACTACAATATATACACTAACTAACTACAATACTATAAACTCTTCTTCTTTCTCCTCTTCATCTCTTCCTCTTCTTCTTCTTCTTCTTTTTATTCTATTTCTTTTCTTTTTCTTTTTCTTCATCTATTTCTTTTCCTTTTCTAAATCTTCATATTTTTCCTATTCTTCTTTCTCCTATCCTTTTTTTATTCTAGTTCTCTTATTCTTCTTCTTCTTCTTCTTCTTTTTCTTATTCTTCTTCTTCTTCTTCTTCTTCTTCTTTTGTTTCTCCTATTTTTCTTCTTCTTCCTTTCTTCTTCTTCTTCTTCTTCTTCTTCTTCTTCTTCTTTTTCATCATCTTTCTCCTCTTCTTCTTTTTCTTCTTCTTCTTCTTCTTCTTCTTCTATTTCTCATCTTCTTCTTTTTCATCTTCTTCTTGTTATATTCTTCTTCTTATTCCTTCTCCTCTTCTAATTATTTTTTTCTAATTCTTTTCCTTCTTCTAATTATTTTTCTTTTCTAAAACTAACTAACTACAAAAGACTAACTAAATGCTAATACTAATACTAATAACAGAAAAACCTAATACTAATAGTAATACTAACTAAACAACAAAAAACCTAATACTAACTAAATAACAGAAAAACCTAACAATACTAATACTCATACTAATACTAATAACAGAAAAATCTAATACTAATAATACCTAGAAAAAAAATTAAAAATAGATGGCCGGGGATCTCGGGCTCACCGGCGGCAGTGGGGGAGGTGGCTGCGGGTGGGGGGGGGGGGAGGTGGCGCCGGCGACGAGGACGACTGCGGGTGCGGGGTGGCACCGGCGACGAGGGCGACGTCTTCACCAGCGGCGGCGGTGTTCTGCGAATCCAAGCGCGGCGGCAACTGTTAGAGGGGGAGAGGGGGGAGAGGAGGAGAGGAGAGAGAGGAGGGAGGAGGAGAGGGGCTAGCGGCGAGGATCACTGGTGGCGGGCGGCTCGGACGGCCATGGGCGGCGGGGACAGCGACGGTGCGGCGACGGCGTGGGGCGAGAGGAGAGAGGCGGCGCAGGGAGAAGTGGATGAAGTGAGAGAGAGAGGAGGCCTCACAGGCAGTTAACGCCCCGGGGGTTTGCCGTCTGCCCCCTGACGGCAAAAGTATTTTTGCCTTCCGGGGGCAGACGGAAAACCCCCGGGCCGTTAACTGCCATCCGAGGAGTGGGCTGGGTGGGGCCACCAGGCTCTTTGCCGTCTGTGCATAGACAGCAAAGGTCCCTTTGCCGTCCGCCTAGGCAAAGCAGGCGACATCTAGCCTGATTTCCATACGTCATACTTTTGCCGTCTGCATTTAGGGTTGCAGACGGCACACCACCTATTTGTCGTCCGCCCCGACGAAATGCAGACGGCAAAGGGCATGACACATGGAAAACTGAGCATTTCCAGTAGTGATTGCTTCAGTGATTTGTTTCAATGCAATTGATTCGATGCTTTTGATTCGCTATGTTGTGCTTCAATCTAGTTCTGCTTCACTGTTTACCGTTCTGTTGAATTTCTTCTTCTGCTAAGTTATGCTTCACTTCATAGTTTCATGCAAAAATTTGAAGTGATCATTCACCCCCTCCCCCTCTGATCACATACTTGGACTTACAATTGGTATCAGAGCTAGTCTCTCTTTGTTTGGATTAACCTCCTCGAGTGTTTTTCAAGTATGTCTTTCGCAGCCATTCGCTCCGGCGAATCCATACCCGTGTTCAATGGAAAGGACTACCCATACTGGAGGGACAAAATGAAAAGAAATATCATGGCTATCAACTCGACTGCCTGGCAAGTTTTCTTGTATGGAGTTACAGTTGCTGACAAGAATGCCATCACTCCTGAAGAAGCGAAGCTAATTGACCTTGATTCTGAAGTCTGGGTATTCATCACCAATCATCTGACACCAGAGAAGTATCATGAAGTGAAGAATATTCCATCTGCAAAAGGTGTCTGGGACTATCTTGAAAAGATTGGTGAAGGTGTTTCAACCCAAAAAGAAGCCAGAATTGACACGCTTCGAAGCAAGTTCTATCGATTCAAGAGAAACGAGGGTGAAAAGGTCAACTCCATTTACAGCAGACTCACTGCTCTTGCTAATGAGTTGATTTCCCTCGGTGGTGATGATATTACCCCTCACTCTGTTGTAAGAACTTTGCTTCGCTCATTTGATGATTCGTTTGATCACATTGTGCTAATGATCAAGGAAAGGACTAATTTCAGACATCTTGTTGCCGCTGATATTCTTGAGAGACTCAATACTTTTGAAATGGAAGAAGATGAGAAACGTGACATAAATGGTTCTCGAAGAAGATCACATGCTTTGAAAGCAAAAGCTTCGCGTCATTCTTCACCCGAAGTCAGTTCTGCTTCACGTGTTGAATCTGATGATCCTGCAAGCATTGGAAAAGATTTAGCATTGATCACGAGACGCTTCAACCGCTTTCAGAGAAAAGGTTTTTCTTCACCCAAGAAGAGTTATTCTTCAAGAAGCTCAAGTCACTCCTCTCACCGCTCATCCTCAAGAAGCTCGAAGGATAACTGCTGCTACAAGTGCAAGAAACCAGGTCACTACATAGCAGATTGCCCTCTGTGATAAGCTGAGAACAAATCAAAGCATTCGCTCAGAGACTCCTCAACAAAGTCCCACAGATCCTCCAGAAGCTATGCATCCAAGAGACATGATTCCAGTTCGAGAAGAGAAAATAAGAAAGATTTTGATGATGATAAGAGGAAGAAGTATCATAAGAATCGTGAGGGCTCTTCATCGAAGACTCACTCGTCTCGTCGAAGCAGCTCGCACCGTGCCAAGGCCTATCTGGGAAAGGAGATGAACTCAGAAGACGAAGCCTCTGGTTCCGAATATGAATCAGGCTCAAGATCTGGGACTGGGTCCGAATCATATGGTGTTGCTGGTTTGGCTTTCGCTTTGGCAGATGCTTCAACTAAAGCTTCGAGCTCATTCTTCACCAACAACAGTCGTGAAGATGAAACTCCTGCATATTGCTTCATGGCCAAGGCGAAGGTATCTCCATCCAAATCAAACTATTATGCTTCTGATTGTTCCTCTTATGATAGTGATTCAAAGATAAGCTATGCTAAACTTGCTAAAATTTCTTCAATCCAACAAGATGAACTTGATTCACTAAGCAAAACCATTAAGAAATCAGAAACTCTATTGATCGATGAGATAGAGAAAGGTCAGACTTTGACTAATGAGCATGCTGCTCTGATGGAAAAGTTCGAAGAATTATCCTCTCGGCATGATCTTCTTTCAGTTGATTATGAGAAGCTCACCTATGAATTTCTTCAAAGGAAAATGGCTCTCGAAAAACTGAAAGAGGCTCATGAAGAATTGGAAAATGTCAATCTCTCTCTCATGGCTCAACAAGGTTCTGAAGCAAATCAGAAAACTTATTTACCTTGCTTAACTTGTCTGGAACGAAGAAAAACTGATTCCAAAGGCAAAGCTCCTATTGTTATTGATGATACTAATGCCTCTGATGAGGAAAATCCTGCTGTTACAGAGGAAGTTCTCAGGTTGAAAAACTTATTTGAAACAGGCATGTTCAAAAGTGTGCAAGGTCACCGGTATCTTTGTGATATCCTGAAGAAGGCTCTCCTTCACAGGAATCCCAGGAATGAGGGTGTTGGTTTCGAGAGAAAGATAAACCTTGATGGTACCTATTGGGAACCTGAGCAGTATCCTAAGACTGTTTGGGTCCTAGCGAAGGAGAAACCCATTGATATTTCTAACTTTTCAGGTTTCGAATGGAAAATGAACAAGGCCATTGTGGATGAATTACTTGATTCAGACTACAAACTCAGTAAAGATGAACAGGGAAAGGTTACAGATGAGTATGTAGGAACTCCTCCGAAGAATGGCTTCTATAAGAGGCAGATATGGGTGTAGAAAGAACTTGTGGAAAACTAACTGCTAACCATACTATGCAGGGAAAGCCTTCGGTACCACTGAATCATTTCTATTCTCTTGAAACGAGAAATGATTCACTGGTGCCCGAATCAAATGTTCCGCAGAAGCAATACTATCGCACTGTTCGTTATACTTATCGTCCTCATCATAACAATACTAAGATTGCATATTCTCATTCGTATCCTAATCATTCGCAGAGGACTTACATTTATGGTGTGCTTGATGGTACACCGAAGCAATACACTCCTGTTCGCTTTAATATTTCTTCAACCAGTGCTTCAACCTCTTCTCAGTCACCTGCTCGTTTGTGGGTGGTTAAGAAGAACCAATTCTTCTGCAGGGATATGTCTCCGGTGGATCCGAATGGGTCATGGATAGTGGTTGTACAAATCATATGACCAGAGACAAGGGGTTATTCACCGAAGAAAAACTATCTCAATCTTCTCAGAAGTACATTACCTTCGGTGATAACAACAAGGGTAGGGTAAAGTTTTAGGCTTGGGTAAGGTTGCAATATCGAAAGATAAGCACATTGACAAGGTTATGCTAGTCCAATCACTTGGATATAATCTTATGTCTATTTCGAAGTTATGTGATATGGGTATGCTTGTTCTATTTTCTGCTTCGCGTTGTGTTGTCTTTTCACAGGATGACTATATGTTTGTCTTCGAGGGTTACCGAAAAGGAGATTTATGCATTGTTGATTTTTCTTCGAGCCCTGCTGTATCCACATGCTTAATGGCAAAAGCTTCATCCGGTTGGTTATGGCATCGAAGACTTGGGCGTGCAGGGATGATAAATCTTCATAATCTAGTGAAGAAGAAGCATGTTATTGGCCTTAGCGAAGTAAAATTCGATAAGGATCATCTCTGCAGTGCTTGTGAAGCTGGTAAAATCACGAAGAAACATCATTCAGCGAAGACTATCATGACTACCACTCGTCCTCTTGAATTTCTTCATATGGATCTTTTTGGTCCTCAAAATTATGCAAACCTGGGAGGAAACAAATATGGTCTTGTTATTGTTGATGATTTCTCTTGTTATACTTGGGTTTTCTTTTTGGATGACAAGAGCAAAGTTGTTGAAATCTTAAAGTCATTCGCTAAGAGAGCTCAAACAGAATATGAATTATCTCTGAAGCATATCCGAAGTGATAATGGAACTGAATTCAAAAATACTCATATTGAAGATTTTCTTGATGATCATGGTTTTACTCATGAGTTCTCTGCTGCATATACACCTCAACAGAATGGTGTAGTTGAAAGGAAGAATATAACTCTTATTGAAATGGCCAGAACCATGCTTGCTGAATACAAGACTCCCATTAGGTTCTGGGCCGAAGCAATTAACACAGCTTGTCACATCATCAACAAGGTTTACCTTCACAAGTTCCTGAAGAAAACTTCACATGAACTCATCACTGGTAACAAACCAAATGTTTCGTATCTTAGGGTATTTGGTGCTCCTTTCTTTATTAGAGATATGAATGATAGCTCCAAATTTGCCCCTAAGGCACATGAAGGTTTTCTTTTAGGTTATGGCTCAAACTCTCACACTTACAGAGTGTATAACTCTCACCTTAGGAAAGTTATGGAAACTGTAAATGTGAGGTTTGATGAAACTAATGGCTCTCAAAAAGAGCATTTGCCTCATGATCTAGATGAACCTCCACTTGATGAAGTGATCAGGTCCATGGCTATTGGAGAAATTCGCCGTGTTGAAGCCAATCCTCGTCAAGCTGTCAGGGATGATGATGGTCCAATGTTCCCACACATAGCCCGGGGCGCTGGAAATCAACATCCTGAAGCTAATGGTGAACAGGACAAAGAAGGACAAGGGAACGAAGGAAATGCTAATCCTGAAGGAAATGCTGAAGCTGAAGGTGAAGCAGATCCCGAAGCTGATGTAGATCCTGAAGCTGAAGCTGAAGCTGAACCTGAAGCTAATGATACTACATTATCAAGAGTTCGAAGAAGAGTTGATGTTGATTCGATTCTCGAAGAAATTCATCAACCAGGTCGTCCCACTACTCGATCTCGTACTCGTTTGGCTAACTTCTGTGTAAGTTTTTCTTTTGTTTCCATGATCGACCTTCAAAGTTTGATGAAGCCATGAAGGACCCTGATTGGTTATTGGCTATGATGGAAGAACTTCACCAGTTTGAAAGAAACAAAGTTTGGTCACTTGTTGACAGGCCTGATCCCACGAAGCACAATATTATTGGCACCAAGTGGATATTTCGCAACAATCAAGATGAAAATGGTATTGTGGTAAGAAATAAGGCTAGACTGGTAGCACAAGGGTACACCCAAATCGAAGGCATTGATTTTGGTGAAACCTATGCACCAGTAGCCCGTCTAGAATCAATTCGTGTCATGCTTGCTTTTGCTAACCACAAAAATATATTGCTATATCAAATGGATGTCAAAAGTGCTTTACTTAATGGTGAGATAGAAGAAGAAGTGTATGTTATGCAGCCACCAGGTTTTGAAGACTCGAAGAATCCTGATATGGTGTACAAGCTTCACAAAGCTTTGTATGGACTGAAGCAAGCACCTCATTCTTGGTATGACACATTGAAGGATTTCCTCCTGAAGAAAGGCTTCAAACCTGGAACCACTGACCCCACTCTTTTCACTCGATCAGATAACAATGATCTATTTGTGTGTTAGATATATGTAGATGATATTATTTTTGGCTGCACTAATACTGAAATCAGCGAAGAATTTGCAAGGATGATGTCGAAGAAATACGAGATGTCCATGATGGGTGAATTGAAGTTTTTCCTTGGACTTCAAATTCGCCAACAGAAGAATGGCACCTTTATTTCACAAGAAAAATATTTGAAGGATTTCCTGAAGAAATTTGATCTCACTGAATGCAAGACTATCAGAACACCTATCCCAACCAATGGTTTTCTTGATGCTGATGAAAAAGGGAAACCCTTCGATCAGAAGAAATATCGGTCTATGATAGTTTCACTATTATACTTATGTGCATCTAGACCTGATATTATGCTATCAGTTTGTATTTTTGCTCGTTTTCAGGCCAATCCGAAGGAATCACATCATACTGCAGTAAAGCGAATTCTTCGATATCTAGCACATACTCCTTCATTGGGACTTTGGTATCCCAAAGAAACTCAGTTTGATTTGATTGGATATTCTGATTCAGATTGGGCTGGTGATAGAGTTGACAGGAAATCTACCTCAGGAACTTGTCATTTTCTTGGTAGATCCCTGGTGTGTTGGGCTTCAAAGAAACAAAACTGCGTCTCAATATCTACTACTGAAGCCGAATACATTGCTGCTGGCTCATGCTGCACTCAGATACTTTGGCTTAAGAAGACGCTGAAAGATTACGGTATTTATGTGAAGAAAATCCCTCTGCTTTGTGATAACGAGAGTGCTATCAAAATTGCACACAATCTTGTGCAACACTCTCGAACGAAGCATATCGATATTCGTCACCATTTTCTTCGAGATCATGTTCAGCGCGAAGACATTGAAATCAGCCACGTTAGAACTGAAGATCAATTGGCAGATATATTTACGAAGCCATTGGACGAGAAAAGGTTCTGTGCATTGAGATGTGAGCTGAACATTATAGACTCACACAATGTTCAGTAAGATCGAAACTTTTTCCTTGTTCATATTCACCTTCGTTGTGTGTGTGTGTTTAGTTTCACTTAAGTTTTCCTTCGTCCAAGTTTATGTGTTTAGCTTCGTTTGCCATTTGCTTTCAGTTTTATGTTGTTTTTATTCGCGTTGTTGTTTTTCTTCGAAGTGATAAGTTTCGGACCCTATCCCCTCTATTCTGATTCGCTTCCAATCCTCTCTGTCTTGAATGGTTAAGAACATTTGAAACGGAAATCATATTGCTTCGAACGTCATTGAGTTCCGAATCAAATGCTTCCAAATTTATCGAAGTTTTTGCTCTCGGTCAAGACTTATTCTTCGGCCGTTGAGTCTCCGTCTTTCTCGGGTCGTTGAGATTCGCTCGCGAACTGCCACTTCATCTAAGCCGTTGAATCGGAAGAGACACTCCCTGGCAGCCGTTAGATACGATCTGGCAACCGTTTCAGATTGGGGCTATATAAGGCACATCCACCAGCGAACCGTTCCCCCACGATTCATTCTCTCCCGATTTCCCCGCCTTCCTCCTCAAGCACGCTGCAGATCTCTCATCTCCGACGTCGACCGCGCCGCTTCACTGCCAGACAGTCGTCGCCGTGGGCGTTCCCCGCCGACGAAGAGCACTTCTCCACACTCCGTCGCCGTAGCTGCTCCGCGTCACCCAGCTAGGGTACGCTGAGCTCTTCGATCGAACTTCCCTCCGTGTTCCTATCCTGTGCAGTTGGATCTAAGTTCTAGGGTTTTGATTTCTGCTTTTAGGGCTGTTCTGATCCTTGTTGATCCATGCTCTTTGGGAAACCTGTTTGTAGCATCAAAGCAATCCCATCTACTCAGGTCAGTATTGAGATTAGATCTATTTTGAGTTTGGACTGAGTTAGGTCTTGTTCTTGAACTAGTTCTAGCCCAATCCAATGACAGATATGCATCTGATCTTAATTTGCTCTGGGTTCTTGTCAAAATTTGGTTTTGGTCGAAACTTTTGCCTTTGCTTATTCATTCCCTTCCTATTCCCTCTTTCCTATCTTTCTGTTCTCATCATGTCTAACAAAGAGGCAGCCATTGGGAATGAGTCACCTATTGTCGAAGGGCATGAGGATTATCCTGAGCCCCCAAAGCAAAAAGGCAAAGGAGGCAAGACGAAGGAAGTCAATAATGCCCGTGGTATTCCCGAAGCCATTCGCATTAAGATGGGCTATGACACACCTCCTAAAGAAACTGACCACGATAGAAAGATTCGGCTCCAAAAGATTCGACACTATTGGGATGTAAGGTGGTAAAAATACAAGAGCATTCCAAACTGGAAGTGGGCTATGCAGTTTGCTTTCAGCCCACCATATCGATACACAACTGCTCTTTGTGCACAGTACAATGCAGCCAATCGAAGAAAATACTACCCGAAGCCTCCTGCTGTTCCTCACCGGAATACTCTCAAGACACCAGATGATTACCCTGAAGAACAAAAGAGACTTGCTATTTTAGCTGAAAAGATAAGAATAAGAGAAGAGAAGAAGGCCAAAGCATTAGCTGCTGAAGGCCATGCTGAAGCTGGTGCATCGAAGCCTAAGAAGCGAAGGCTTAGAAAATTGAGTGCTTCACCCCCTCCTGCTGTATCTGAAGAAGAGAGTGATCATGAAGCTGATGATGAAGTTGATGCTGCTGCACAGCTTGAAGACTCTCTCGGTGAAGATCCTGCTGAAGATGCAGATGATGAGTCTGAGCACTCCCCTGTTCCCCCTAGTCCAAAGAGACAAAAGCATCAACCTTTGAAGAAGAAGGCTGGAGAGAAACCGTCTGCTTCAAGAGGAGTAAGGATTCAAGATCCAACTGATCCCCCTGCTCCTAAACCCAGGATTGATATGACAAACTTGGTGGTTGAGGCTCCATTGGCTTCAAAGCCCCCTCGCCGCCGAGTTCCTGCTGAACAGAGAACGAAGGAGAGGCATGACCCGAAGGCCAAGCCTGCTGGTCAGCCCGAAGCTAAAGCTCCTGAGCAAGCCAAAGCTTCCAAGCTGAAATCCTCTGTTACCAAGCCTGGCCAATCTTATGCCCAGGTCGGCACCAAGAAACTATCTAAAGCTGAAATGCGAAAGAGAGACCGTGCTGAAGCTGAACGACTTCATTCTGAAGCACAAGCCCAAGCTATGGCTGATAAAGAAGCTAAAGCAAAGGAAAAGGCTGATAGAGATGCTGCTTTGCTAGAGAAGCGAAGGAAAGATCTTGCTGAAGCAAATCAGAAAGCTGAAGCGAAGCGCAAGCTCGCTGAAGTGAAAGCTTAAGAGGCTAAGGCTGCTGCCGAAACCAAGCAGCTCAGTGAAGCCGAAGCCAAGCGCCAGGCTCAACTTAATATCATTCGAACAAAGCAAGCAGAGAAGGCTGCTAGAGCTGTTCAGAAGGAAGCTGCTGTAGACATGGCTCCAAAAGATATTGCTCCGAAGCTAGTCGCAGCTCCTGCCCCCGAAGCTCATGAAGAAGCTGAGCATAGTCACCACAACTTCCCAGATGCAAGAGAAGGTGAACTATGGGACTGTTTGAGCCTGAATCAGGCATTCTGCCAGCTCGCTGAAGCTGTTGATCCCAAAGCTATTGATGTTGGAGATGTTTACATTTCCCCAACTCTTTCTGCCATGATTGAAACTTTATACAATCAGCTAAGGGACTTGCATGCTAGGGACAGATCTGAGTCTTCCAAAATTCCGAAGTTTAAGAAGAAAGCAGATGCTGAATCAGATGAAGACTTCAAGAACGAAGCCGAAGCTGCTTCGAAGAAGATTGCTGATGTCAATGAGAAGACAAAGCATAATATTCAAGTGTTTCTAGGCAAGATAAATTCTGCCATTGAAGAATGTTGCAAGACGCATAATGCTTCGGTCATGGCTCTTGATTCCAAGAAGCGTGAAGCCATGCTCAAGAAACTAGCCTCTCCCCTTACCCAACTGCAACAAAGGAAGCGCCGCCTGATCACAGACGCTGACGAAGCTGATGAGGTGATCTCTCATTCGGCCAAGAAGGCCCCAAGACATGCTTCGCCTCCTCGATGCAAGATCATCACACTTCCAACCCCAACTGCAAAGCCAACTGCTCCCGAAGTCATTCCACCCCGTGCTCCACCTGCACCTCCTCCTCAACCCGCTCCACAACCATCGCACCACGACAACTTTGAGCCAGATCCTTCTACTCAAGCTCAAGACATACCAATTCCTTCAAGGGATTATTCTTCGGCTCACTCTGCGGATGAGTCCGAAGAACAAGAAGGCGAAGCCAAAGAACAAGCTATTCCAGAAGAGCCTGAAGCCGATGTAGATGCAGAAGCCAATGAATTGGACATAATGACTCAACCTCAAGAGCGAGCCATAGTTTCTCGAAGGAAAACTCCTCATTGCACTCCTGCCAAAGATACCCAACTGGACTCCTTCTACCCGCGTGAAACATTTCCAATTTTTCAAGGAGATGGTTCCTCTTCAAGACATGGTCTTGAGTTTGACCTCGAAGTTCATCGCCAGAAGCTTCACTTCTTTGGCGCAAGTCCTTATGATTCACCCCGGACTGCTGATGACCTTCGCTTCTGGACAGCCGAGCAACAGATTCTGTACACGAAGCTATACTGCCAGAAGGGTGTTCTATTCAGGCACAAGTATTTGGATATGCGAAGTCTAACTTCTGCAACGTGCTTCCAGAACATTATGGAAACCATCAAAGCACAAAATCTTACCAGCCTGTTTGCCATGGAGACGCCATTCAATTCTGAATTGATCAAAAAATTCTATGCCACTCTCTATGTCTCTGGAAATCCTGATGACACAAGCTCTTGGATAATCGAATGGATGATTCAAGGCAAAGTCTTTCGGATGCATTCTGATGAATTCATGGATATTGTGAATATCCCTCGGCACACTGGCAAACTTGGAAAGATTCATTTTTTGCCTGATCCTACTGAAGCTGAGTTTGCTTCACTGCTGGATCCCGAAGTCACTGGAGACCACATGTCGGAAAACATTCGCTCGAAGCATCTGGTATTCATATCGAAGACTTGGTTCTATATCTTGTCTAACTCACTGATGCCTCTCAGCACTGCAAATGACGAGTCCAACATTCATTACCATACACGTCATGCTTTGCTGAAGCTTACTCATGGCCATGTGTTTGACTTCGAGGATTGTTTTCTTCGCTATATGGTCCAAGCTGCTGAACTTGTACATCAATTGAAGCCATATGCTACCTGGCTCCAAGCCATTTTCAACCATGGACGCAGTGAAGACTTTGTTGCAAAGCATCACCCGAAGTTGTTCTGTCCTCCTATGCGTGATACAATAAATATCTTCCGAAGGCCAAATGATCCATTTGCCACATATGTCGGAGTCAGACAACATGTAAATGAACGCAACATGTCGAAGTCTTTCCAGAAGTAAGTTTATCACTTTGAAGTTGGCATTCGCTCACAACAGATGCTGGAAAACTTCATTGAAGGCCATCAACGCCAAATGCAACATCTCTCTGATGAAATCAATCGAGTTGGCAACATTGCTTTGAATAATAATCAGTACCTGAAGGTCTTGAAGCGTCACTCTTGGAAAGGTTTGAGGAAGTTCAACTCAGTGCAGAAGCTTGAAGCTGCTCGGATTTTCAAGGAGTATCCACACCTTCAACGCCACTTCTCCAGAAATGATTCGATAGATCGCCCCAACCCAAAGATTCCTTCGCTGGAAAAGATTGATGAATTCTTATTTTTTAATCCAGCTGAACAGATTCGCCCTGATACTCTCTCTGATGAAGACTCCCACACATCGAAGCAAGAAGATGACCCTATCATTGACCGTGATCTTGATTTGCTTCAAGCGCCGCTGGACATTGAAGAAATGGAGTCGCCTGCTTCCACCGAAGGAGACACTTTAGGAGATGCATCTTCTTCGAGCGAAGACAATCAGCAGGGTCCCCGGGCTGCAGCAAACGAGTAAATACTCTTGATCTGCATCTCAATCTTTTGTCCAATTATTGACAAAAAGGGGGAGAATGTAGCATCGATTGAGTTTAGATTCGCTGCGGGGTTTAGGGTTTCGATTCGATCTTTTGTGTGTTAAGTTACAAAAAACTTTCCATTCGCTTCGATTGGGTTGTAACTTAAGTTTTACTTCGTCTGTGAACTGCTACATTTTATGTGTTAATAACCCACGTGCTTGCAAGTTGCTTTCGTATATCTTTGTCTTGCAGGTGGTTATTCTCATTAAGTTCACAGGTCATTGGATGATTGCATATTCTTCAAGACTAATATCTTTTAAATGCAATTGATTCGCTAAGATATGTGCTAGGCTTCCCATCAAGGATATCCTTCATCAAGCATTCACTTTGACTATATAAATCTTCGATGCTTGCATTCAGGGGGAGTCAAAAGCCTCATATCTTAGAGTTTGCTCTCAAATCAACTCAAAATTCCATATTTTTATTGATGCCTCTTTTGTCAACAATAGTCCAAAAAGGGGGAGATTGTTACGTTCAAAAAAAAGGGGGAGATTGTAAGAGCAAAGTTATGCCCCCATGAGTTTTGGATATTGTTGGACAAAACAGTAGAGGAACTAACAAGTTTTCTACTTTAAAACGGATGATTAGGTTCCTGAAGTTATAGGTTGGTGATAAAGCTTCAACGAAGATTTACATACTTACTGAAGCATATCCTCTGGTGTGAAGCTCATCACGGATGTCGACCCCCAAAAAGATAAGGAATCCTGAAGCACTTCTCATCGAAGGAGATGACCAAGATGGCGCAAGACTTAGTAGTTTTTGCGTAGTTCTTTTTCACTTCTTTGAGTCGTAGGAAAAACCGTACTATCAAGAGGGGTTTAGTAAATGTACTCCGAAGGTTTTGGTGAAAAGACTCAGATCGAATCCAAACCTGTGCGAAGCCAGAGATGAGAAATCTCATGTGCACTAGGTAATGCTTCACCAGCGAAGACTTTGTTCTTTCGGCTCCTGAAGCATAACTAAGTCCGTGAGTCAGCTTTACTTGTTCCTCAAGTAAAGTTGCGTTTTGATTGGAAATCCGACCGTTGCGGACAGGTGTCAAGCTGTCGCATCGGGTCATTTCAGACATTTTGCTCCTAGGGATTGCCACCTATAAATACGCCACCCCCGCCCTCATTGGTGGGTGTCTTCTCCAAGATTATTTTTCTGATAGTGAAGAAAGAGAGAGCAACCCCACCGAAGCAAACCAAAAACCCATCCACCGAAGCATAAGTCCTATTGATCTGAGTTGATTCACTATGACTTAGGAAGAAGTTTGCTAGCCTTTTTATCTTGGAGAACTGCAATTCTCCTAGACGGTTAGAGAGTTGTTCTTCAGAGAGCGAAGAGTTATTGTCGCCTCGAAGTCCAGTTTATCAAAGGTTTCGGTGATTTCCTCAATAATCAACCACGAGTGAATAACTGACCAAGCTCAAGGAGATTGGTGCAGTGGAGATAAGGACGGAGAGAGGTTATCTCCTGTGTTCAATCACAAGTCCCTCCAACGAGACGTAGCACTTTGCAGAGTGTGAACTGGTCGAACAAACATCGCCGAGTCAGGAGTTCGTTTTATTTTCCGCACTTACATTCAGTTTTGCAATTGCTTCAGTGATTTGTTTCAATGCAATTGATTCGATGCTTTTGATTCGCTATGTTGTGCTTCAATCTAATTCTGCTTCACTGTTTACCTTTCTGTTGAATTTCTTCTGTTGCTAAGTTATGCTTCACTTCATAGTTTCATGCAAAAAATTTAAGTGATCATTTACCCCCTCCCCCTCTGATCACATACTTGGACTTACAGGTTCGGACCTACCTCAATGAACTACTGGGTGTATAGTATAGTATAATACATAATATTAAATTTGGACTATGATTGATAGAAAAAATAGGAATAGTTGGAGTATGATCAAAAGAGTAACTTGCCTTGTAGCTTGATGAAGTCATTCACATTCGCAATTCCAGCAATTCTACTTGTCTCCCTCTTATCAATCCAGCGTAACCAAGCTAACAAGGGTACACACATTCAAACAAAATTCAAAAGAAAAGGCAAATAAAAGTTTGCAGAAACTCGAGAAGAAAACCTAGGTAAAGGTATTGCAAAACAAAACAAGATTTGAGTGAAAAGTTGTGGGTGATGATTCTAAATGCTAGGGCTAATCTAGGGTTTTGATATGTAGAAAGGGTCGATCAAAACCGAGCTGCGGTTAAAAAGTTATGGCCAAAAGGAGTTTGAATTTTGAATCTGACCAAACTAAAATTTGAAAATTTTGAAAGGTTTAAGTACTACTTCTACTGGATAGAGGAGTGAAAAACTTAAACGTGTGTGCTAGCATACTGATCCAGGTATAGCACAGGAGCACAGTAGACTTGGTTCCTTTTGGGACCGGGTAGTTACAAGATCGAACACCGATCTCTCTACGGTTGATCCACATGTACAGTTTAGTAGATCCGGCAGGGCTCCGCCGTCTAGAGCTCTTCGGGGTTTAATGGAGGTTAGATCTAATAGATGGGAGAGAGGGGCTTCCCAGGGGCAATACTATCTTGTATAATTCACAACTTGGTGATACGTCCCAAACGTATCTATAATTTCTGCTTGCTCCATGCATGTTTTGTGCGATATTGCTATGTTTTTGATATATTTTCATATCTTTTTATAACATATTTTGGAACTAATCTATTAATGGTTGCAAGAGTGCACAAGTTCTTTTTTTTTTACTTTATGTGTACGAATTACTTGGATAAAGGAAAAATCACAAAAAGCAGCCTTCTAGGAGTTGGACTCTAACTTTCCCGAAATCTGTCCCCACCAGACAGGTTTTAAAGATCGCCTCGGAAACGCTAGAAGACGGCTTCAAACGGAAAAACTTAAAACTACAAAGTTGTAGGAATTTTCTTTCCGGTGGATTTTGACATAAAATTCGGCCCAATCGGAGTTCGGATGCTTCCAGAAACCCCGAAATACAGAAGACGTAATCTGGATGACGGATATCCGAGAGTCTATATAAAGAGAGAAAACCTAGGTCAAAGTGCACCACGAAATTTCCTCCTCCTTGACAGCCGTCTTGAGGGGGAGATCAATATCCACAGCAGCACCATCTCCAAGGAAGAAAAAGGGGCCAAGGGCCTCTGCCCCCAAGGGCCGTGGCCGTGGCTGTGGCCGTGGGCGCCGCCGCCGCCATCTCCTTCATTTCCTCCGGGCTGCACCTCTCCTTCATCTCCGCCGCCATGATGTGATCTTTGTTGTGATCATAGGCTATGTTAATCTAGGATGATCCCATGATATTTCTCCTTCCTCTATTTATTGGATATATGTACTCAATTGATCTTATCTAGTATAATCTTCGAGACCAAGGTGACAGCGGTCTATTGGACATGGGTTAGAAGAATATTATCATGAGTGATTTCCTCTTTTGTGTGTGGATTGAAGATTGAGAGTCTTTTGGTGCTTGTCTTTGACTATCCTTTAGATATGTTGTGGTGATTGTGGTACTCTCTTTGGATGGCCGCGGTGACATTGGGAAATCCATAGATTGAGAACTACGAACTCTGAGGTGTGCTTTTGTATCCCTACACAATTCTCGTCCTCTCTTGACCACAAATGAATGACCTCCGAGTACGTCTCCATTGCATGTTTTATGGGAAATATCATGTGATTAGACTATGTTAATGTTGTTGTGAGGTGCCACTAGTGAAAGTATGAAGCCTAGGCCTTGTTTCCATCATTGTTACACCGTTTGCACTCACTTTTTTTACATGTTTGCTTGCTGCACTTTTTATTACAGATTTATATTACCTTGATTTGCCACACCTATCACTCGTATTTTACCATCTCTTCGCCGAACTAGTGCACCTATACAACTCCTAGTTGTATTAGGGGTGTTGGGGACACAAGAGACTTCTTGTATCTTAATTGCAGGGTTGCTTGAGAGAGACCATCTTCAACCTCTACTTCCCTGAGTTCGATAAACCTTAGGTCATCCACTTGAGGGAAATTGCAGCTGTCCTACAAACCTCTGCGCTTGGAGGCCCAACATAGTCTACAAGAATAGAAGCGTTCGTAGACATCAAGCTATTTCTGGCGCCGTTGCCGGGGAGGTGAGTGCTTGAAGGTATAACTTTAGATTCTGCAATTAATTCTTTTCGTTTCTTGTTTTTATTTTTCACTAGTTAGGCTTTATGGAAAACAACAAAAATATTATGAGAGAGATTTATGAGCTCTACCTTGAAGTTGGGACATGAAGTGTTTGAAGAGAAAATCAAAAAGCCTATGGAGCTTTATTATTTGCATAACACTCATGATAGTAGTAATGTTATTTTCATGTCTTCTTTGAATACTTTTGATATTAATGATATGCAAAGCCATAAGCTTGGGGATGCTACATTTTATGAAGATGATCTTTTTAGCCCCCAAGTTTTGATGAGGAAATTTATTTTGATGATACTTTGCCTCCTATCTATAATGATTATTGTGATGACACTTATGCTATAAAGAATGAATTTTTGGAAGTGTATCATGATAAGAATGATTCATGTGATAGCTATTTTCTGGAGTTTGCTTCCACTATTACTAATGAGAAGGATTTTGCTTATGTGGAGAGAAACAAAATTTCTATGCTTGTGGATCATGATAAGAATTTTTTATGTGATACTTATATTGTTGAGTTTATTCATGATCCCACTGAAAATTATTATGAGAGGGGAACATATGCTTATAGATATTTCAATAATATCAAGTGCCCTCTCTTTATGTTGAAGGTTTTGAAGTTGCACTTATTTTGGCTTCCTATGCTAATATCTTTATGCTTCAATGAGTTATTTCACTACAAGATCCCTTTGCATAGGAAGCATGTTAGGCTTAATTTTTTTTGGTATTTTCTTCTGCATGCTCTCTTTTGTTCTTAAACACTTATTCTTACGAGAGCATCATTAAAATATTAAGCCTATCTTTATGGCTATAAAGAAAGAGCTCTAGGAAGACAACCCTTGTTATCTTTACTTTGAGTTTTTACTTTCTGTTTTTAGTGGTCTTGATGATTGTTACTACTGTAGAAACATCATTGTATCTTTATTTTCAAGTTTTGTGCCATTTATAGCCTCATATGACAAGGGAAGTGAAAGTTGTGACATGCTGTCCAGAAAACAGATTCTGTCCTCGTGACTAGAAAAATCACAGAGAAATCTCAGTTCATCTTTTTGAGCTTAATTTGTTACTAAGTGTGCTCTATACTATCACGGAACTTTCGTATGTTCTGAGTTTGTTGATTTGAGTTGCAGAAGTACCCCTAAAAAATTCTTTACTACCTGCTGTTCTGTTTTTCACAGATTCTGCCACGTTTTGTCTCTCCTAACTTTTGCAAACCTTAAGCTTGCATTTTATTTGCAAAAAACTTTTGGAAATCTTGAGAAACAGTAGATCTTCAAGAATATCTTTATATCCAGTGGGGAAAAATTATTTATTAAGGGTACTAACCTCTCTAATCAGCTTATGATGAGTTATGTATGAAGGGAGTTTTCAAGTGTGTGATGGAAGATGATGAAAGAAGATTCGGGAGTGTCAAGCGCTGAAGCTTGGGGATGCCCCCATGCATCCCCAACAAATATTCAAGGAGACTCAAGCGTCTAAGCTTAGGGATGCCCCCGTGCATCCCCTTCTCCATCAACAATCATCAGTTCGTCCTTCGTCTCACTATATTTTTATCACTTCATGCGTTATGTGCTATGCTTGGAGCGTCTCGCTCTTAGGTTTTATTTTTAGTTTTCTTTAGCTTTGCTTGCTGTTCATAACAAGTTAGATCCCATATTACTTTGTGTGGGAGAGAAACACACTCCACTTTCAAAATCTAGAACACATCATAGAATTTTTCATTCCTATCTTTCTCTGTTTTGTGTTCCTTACCTTTTCATAGCTACTGCCATGTTTAGTTTTAGTTTGTCTTTAGCAAGAGCCGTGGCTTTTGTTTAGTTTGTTGCTGGAACTCTCTTTAGTTTTCATGTTTATCTTGTTAAGAGAGTTGGTTGTTGCACTGAGTTGTGTCTTGTCTTGAAAGTAGGTAATTAAGTTTGATATTTAATTTTAGTAGTAACTTGAAATGGTTTTGAGGTATTTATGTGAGTAATGTTTGAACTTTTGGTGTCAAGAGCTCTAGCCTATTAGTGATAGGTGTCGTATTTTGGGCAACCGTGTCTATTTTAAAAAACCTACAAAACTAGTTGAGAACTCTAGCTACTAGATGGATCACTAATCTTTGGAGGGATCGGATATTAGAGTACACTCGCGTACCATGAGTCGAGGATGCGCAAGGATAACCAAACCCCCATACACTCCTCCTCGGGGTACTTGTCTCTTTGTGAACCTCCTTATTAGATTGAGAGTTACCGATAATAAGTGCATGAGTTCTTTAGACTAATGTGAGTATTCGAAAGTTGACACTTCCACATTCCCATATTTTTCTAGCCTCTCCTGTGCCGTGCATTGCTTTCTTCTCACTCCGAGATTTGGCGTCCACCTTCGCCGGTACATCAAAACCCTTGGCATGATACGCTCTGTCATCATAAACCTCCTTATATCTTTCCTCAAAACATCCACCATACCTACCTATCAAGGCATTTCCATAGCCTTTCCGAGATATATTGCCATCCAACAACCACCTCTTCATGACTTGATCTTCATGTCATACATGTTCCTGCTACACTGGCAGATGCATACATTTGCATACTTCATGATAGTTACATTTTATTTATTTTTTGAGTACTTTGTAAAGTGTGAAAGATCTTCTATACTTTTTGTAATATATAGAGTGTTGCCCTTAAAGTGAGGAAAAGATCCCAAAGAGGACAAAATCAAAAGATCCAAAAGAGGACAAATGAGAGAAATAGAAAGAGCCATTGAGGCCACCAAAAAAATACAAAAAATAGAAAAAAGAGAAAAAGAAATAAAAAGAGAGAAAGGGGCAACACTACTACCCTTTTGAGAGGTCCACACTCGTACTCCCTCTTATATCTTGTACTCCATAGAGATTATCATTCATGCATATAGATATGTGGGGACCTTCACACTATAGAACTTGGCTTGTATATTCCAATGATGAGCATCCTCAAATGAGCTCTAGGTCTTCTTGAGCAAGCAAGTTGGATGCACCCGCACTAGTTCCATTGGAGAGCTTACCTTAGCTCATATGTGCATCCGTTGCATGGCAATCCCTACTCCTCACATCGTATCTATCATTTGGCTTTCTCTCGCCCATGATTGTCCTCATTGATGTGAGCCTTTCACACCATTTTTGTCTTCCTCCTCCACCATATTCTCTCTTTGCCATCCTAAGTGTCAACTTTCTTGCTTACGCTCATCCATTGCATGAGTTCTCAAAATATCGAACAGGAGTGGATCATTTTGACTTGTACCTGGCTAGTGGTCTGGGGATGAGTCAAGATAAGATTCCAAAAAAAACCAAGTGTGAAACTTTAGTAGATTGAGTTCTCAACAAAAATACTTTTTCATCTCATATTCCCTATCCCCTTTCTTGCACGCAAACACCATTTGGAGACATTCGAGTCACGGACAGCGAGAACTCTTGCACCTTTTGTTCTTTTGTTGATTGTTTCAATGCTAATATAGACGCTTGCCTGTTATGACTTGAATTGAATGACATGCCTTGATTGCTTGACATAAGAGTTCTTATATGGTTGGTAGCATGTCACCACATGAATTATGTTTGTTATCATTTACCTACTCGAGGACGAGCAGGAATTAAACTTGGGGATGTTGATACGTCCCAAACGTATCTATAATTTCTGCTTGCTCCATGCATGTTTTGTGTGATATTGCTATGTTTTTTATATACTTTCATATCTTTTTATAACATATTTTGGAAATAACCTATTAATGATTGCAAGAGTGCACAAGTTCTTGTTTTTGTACTTTATGTGTAGGAATTACTTGAATAAAGGAAAAATCACAAAAAGGAGCCTTGTAGGAGTTGGACTCTAACTTTCCCGAAATCTGTCCCCACCAGACAAGTTTTAAAGATCTCCTCGGAAACGCTAGAAGACGGCCTCAAACGGAAAAAACTTAAAACTACAAACTTGTAGGGATTTTTTTTCTGATAGATTTAGACATAAAATTCGGCCCAATCGGAGTTCGGATGCTTCCAGAAACCCTGAAATCTAGAAGACGTAATCTGGATGACGGGAATCCGAGAGTCTATATAAAGAGAGGAAACCTAGGTCAAAGGGCACCACGAAATTTCCTCCCCCTTGGCAGCCATCTTGAGGGGGAGATCAATCTCCACAGCAGCACCATCTCCAAGGAAGAAGAAGTGGCCAAGGGCCGCTGCCCCCAAGGGCCGTGGCCGTGGCCGCCGCCGCCGCCATCTCCTTCATCTCCTCCGGGCTGCACCTCTCCATCAACAACTCTCCCTCTCACCATGTCCATGTATGAGTAGTTCCCCCTCGGGGCTAAGGCTTGTATCTTGATCTATGTGGTTTCTCTCTCTCCTATGATGTGATCTTTGTTGTGATCATAGGCTATGTTAATCTAGGATGATCCCATGATATTTCCCCTTCCTCTATGTATTAGATTGATGTACTCAATTGATCTTATCTAGTATAATCTCCGAGACCAAGGTGACAACGGTCTATTGGACATGGGTTAGAAGAATATTATCATGAGTGATTTCCTCTTTTGTGTGTGGATTGAAGATTGAGAGTCTTTTGGTGCTTGTCTTTGACTATCCTTTAGATATGTTGTGGTGATTGTGGTACTCTCTTTGGATGGCCGCGGTGACATTGGGAAATCCATAGATTGAGAACTATGAACTCTGAGGTGTGCTTTTGTATCCCTACACAATTCTCGTCCTCTCTTGACCACAAAGGAATGACCTCCGAGTACGTCTCCATTGCATGTTTTATGGGAAATATCATGTGATTAGACTATGTTAATGTTGTTGTGAGGTGCCACTAGTGAAAGTATGAAGCCTAGGCCTTGTTTCCATCATTGTTACACCGTTTGCACTCACTTTTGTTACATGTTTGCTTGCTGCACTTTTTATTACAGATTTATATTACCTTGCTTTGCCACACCTATCACTCGTATTTTACCATCTCTTCGCCGAACTAGTGCACCTATACAACTCCTAGTTGTTTTAGGTGTGTTGGGGACACAAGAGACTTCTTGTATCTTAATTGCAGGGTTGCTTGAGAGAGACCATCTTCAACCTCTACTTCCCAGAGTTCGATAAACCTTAGGTCATCCACTTGAGGGAAATTGCTGTTGTCCTACAAACCTCTGCGCTTGGAGGCCCAACATAGTCTACAAGAATAGAAGCGTGCGTAGACATCACTGGGGGGTGCCTCTCCTCATATATTTATAGAGGGGAGGGAGGGATGCCATGTTGGAGGAGGAGGCAGCCCTAGGGGTGGTGCCCTAGGGTTTCCCTCCCTCTCTAAGGACGACCAAGGGGGGAGGAAGCTTCCTCCTAGGGCGCCTCCCCCCATGAGCCTCTTTGGTCCAAGTTCTCCCTCCCCATTTGGGCCTTCCAAGTGAGAGGGGGGCCATTGATATTTAATCCCCTTTATTAATTAGAAAACAATTCTAGAATTAACAAGAAATAAATATTAAACATATTTAGACCATCCCAAAACTTTTCTGGCCCTCCGATTTTACCCGGTTTTCTCCAAACTCTTCCCAATACTTTATCGGTGCCCCGAAATGAGTACGGATTTGTCTCCGATTAAATCTCAATCACTCCTAAAATTTCCAGTGTGTTATACTCGTGCTCCTATCACTCTAGTACTCAACAAATCTACCACCCTTAAGTGTGTGACCACATAGATTCGGTAGGATACGGATATGAACCGGAAACTGACTTTCCTCGGGTCAATAACCAATAGCGGAGCCATGGACACCCATAATGGTTCGCGCACCTACACGATTATGAATTCGAGTGAACATCTGGTTGACATGCCAATCCCTTTGCTTCGTGATACTTTACAAAACCTAAGGTGAGATTATATAGCTATCGACATGATCAACTCTTTAATCATTATACCAATTATCCTCATACCGGTCTTGTTCTTTTCTCGTTCACGTATTCCGTAACCCTGTGACATATTCACAAAGTATCTGATCAGATGTTGGTGGATACGTAATACCGAGAGGAACCAAAAGAATATCTCTCTTTGATAGGAGGAGAAAATCCCAACCTGAATCATCGAGTCCCTAGACATACTCTCGAGTGTACATGAGCAATGTCGTTATTTCCACCCTGTTGCAGATGGTGTTGGAACATAGTCACAATACACCTTCAAGTATGTAGGTACTTAACATTCTCATGGTCTATAAGGATACATGCAAATGTCAACTCATCTGATGATTTAACTAATAATACATCGATGATGAAATCTCAAAGAAAATCATACAATTGGGTTAGTTCAACACCCTTGTTCTGACAACAATGTGCTCCCATCTGTTACCGACATATTCAATGCCCCATGTCAGGAAAACATGACATCCAAATACACAGGTTAGTCCTAGAGGCATACTAAGAACACTTTGTGTTTATACTCCACACCTGCATATGGGTTTTCCTCTGAAGGCAGTTAACATGCACTTGGAAAACCTCCACATACGCCATTGCAGTTATAGCACATAATTATAAGCATTAATAATGAACATGGAATTATAATAGTACATTTTATTATTGCCTCTAGGGCATAATTCCAACAGTCTCCCACTTGCACTAAAGAAAATAATCTAGTTGCATGGTTTGTTCAGACCAATGGCACTTTGGTCTTTATGCTCGCTTGTGGTATAGACTTCGTCAATGAGCTTAATGCTTTTAGGCTTGTCTCAATCCTATATATCTTAATGTACCCATTCATCTGTTATGAAGTATTTAAAGATAAGGCACTATCACACAACATGTTTGGACTGCAATGATCTCCTAGCTTACTTTGCTTTGATCATGATGCTCATATCAAAATATGGTTGGGTAGATCAAACGTTTTAGAACTATGACAATCACTATGATGGTGTTCCTGATCCAAATACACGTTTATGTTGTAGAAATCCCACTATGTGCCTTAGCTTAAAAACAATTTTTAACATCCTATTTTTCTACTATAGACCGATTAAAAACACTACCAATCATTATGAAAATATTCTTTCATGTATTTGTAATGAACTCTTTAGTCTTCCTAACGAGGCGATACCCCCACGACTCCTCACCGTGAGGGTACCTGGTGCGTGTCGAGGCCGGCGGCCCACTAGAAGCCTACTTGGGTGAACTGACATGAAGCCCAACCAGAAGCCTTGAAGGACAAGACAAGGACTCCTACTTGTAGTCAACTAGGACTCATGTAAACCCTTACCTGGCTATCTATATAAAGCGAGGAAGGGACACCTCCCTAAACAACTCAATCTCCACGCATAGACCTAGATAGATCTCTCTCCACCAAAAGCCCTCGTGGCACCCATGTACATCATCATCAATACAAGATCAGACAAGCATCATGTAGGGTTTTTCCTCCGGGGGCCTGAAGCTAGGTAAATTGTGCTTCATGCGTCGCTTTTCCACCATTGATGGCACTGAATTAGTGCTCCTCGTTGGTTACCCCAAGTGGAAGGTTGAGATGTAGATAGCAGCTAATTTCCCTTACACGAGGACTGTAAGGTTTATCGAATCCAGGAGCACTCCAAGGATCCACAAGTAGGTGTCAATGGCGCCAGAGATAACGCGAGATTTGATGTGGACCTGCACACAGAAACAAATAACTTTTCTCCCAACGAGTACAGAGGGGTTGTCAATCCCTCCGGCCTTGTCTTTTACAAAGGATCAAACACAAGAGTAGATAGTAGTGATAATTGCAACGGAAAGTAAAAGCGGTAAATAAAGTGGAGGCGTAACAGTGATGAAATATGGACCGGGGTTCCATGATGTTCACTAGTGATGTCTTTCTCCCAAAAGACGATAAAACAACTAAGCTGGGTGAACAAATTACAGCTGGGCAATTGACAGAATTATAAACGCACCCAATGCTAATTATGCTACTTGAAAGTAAGAGGCTGAAAAGTATGGGAAGTACGCCAAGACAAGTAGACCGAAATACATCTACATCTACTCACTAATCATCCACCTTGAGATATCTATCCAGAACATCTCGCCGGTATTAAGTTGCGTTCCCCACCCAAAGTGTAAATTCGAAGCAACACAAAATTGCATTAACAATGTATGCGCAAGGTAAACAATCCTTGCAACCTCGGTTACAAGCACCGTTGTTTTCTCCCTGGTGGCAACAACACATTCCCTAGTCTCATGTTTCTGTCACTCAAGCTAGACATCAGGGGGGGCATGAATCCACAATCATGCATAACGCTCCCTCTTGGAGTTACTATCTACTACTATGAAAAATAAATAAAAAGTAATGGAGAACATGCAAGAATTACTCAAGAACAAAATATAAAAGGTAAACCAAATATATAACTCATGACGATCTGAACATAATCTCATAATTCACCGGATCCCAGCATAGCAACAGTAGGGAAATTACATCGGTGCCTTGATCATGTAGGGCAGCTCACAAGTACTACGCATTGAAGAACAAGATTGGAGAGAATACATCACATAGCTACTGGTCATGGACCTATGGTCCAAGGGGGACTACTCACGGCGCATCCGGGAAGCGTCCATGGTTGTGGAGAAGCTCCCGGAGGTCAATCCTCCCTCCGGCAGGGTGCCGAGAAGAGGTCTTCTGGTGCTACCGGTCTTGGAAGCGCGGCCGCGACGGAACAAAGAGGTATTTCGCGATGCGCGAGGGTTTCCTGGACGAAGAGATAATATAGGCCAAAGGGGGGAGCCAGGGGCCACCTGGGGCTCCCAGGCGCCCTGGTGGCGCGGCCAGGGGTGGGGCCGCGCCACCTGGCGCCTGGGCGCCAAGTGGGACCCCCTGGCCCTCATTTGGGGTTCCGGAAGTACTGATTTTTATTTTTATTTATCTGGAATTTTTGGAGCATTTTAAATTGGGGGAAAATCACTGCAACTAAAGATATGAGCAGACATAAATTGGCACTGGGTGCACTGAGTTAGTAGGTTAGTCCAAATATGTGTAAAATGATATGAAAGTGTAGCAAAACAAGTAGCAATGTCTCATAAAAGTGCATGGAACAAGCAGAAACATCCCCAAGCTTAATTCTTGCTCGTCCTCGAGTAGGTAAATGATAACACAGATAATTTATGTGGTGACATGCTAACACACATATAAGAACTTCAAAGTAAAGTTAGTAAGATGTGCAATTCAAGTCAAGATAATAACAAGCAAGAGTCTTAGTATTAATTCTAGCAAAGTATAAACATAAAGGTGCAAGAGCTCTCGCTGTCCGTGACTCGAATGTCTCCAAATGGTGTTTACGTGCAAGAAATTGGAGATGGGATTAGTAAATAAAAAAATATAGTTTAATTGAGAACTAAATCTACAAAAGTTTCAGACTTGGTCTCCTTCGAGATCTTATTTTGACTCATACCCAGACCACTAGTCAGGTACAAGTCAAAATGATCCTCTCCCTTTCGACTTTGAGAACTCATGTAATGGATGAGCGCGAGCAAGATACGTTGGAACTTAGGATGGCAAACAGATAAATGATGGGGAAGGAAGAAAAAAAAGGGTATGAAAGGCTCACATCAATGAGGACAATCATAGGCGAGAGAAAGCCAAATGATAGATAAGATGTGAGGAGTAGGGATTGCCATGCAACGGATGCACATATGAGCTAAGGTAAGCTCTCCAATGGAACTAGTGGGGGTGCATCCAACTTGCTTGCGCATGAAGACATAGAGCTCATTTGAGGAGGCTCATCCTTGGAATATGAAAGCCAAGTTCTATAGTGTAAATGGTCCCCACATAGTTATGCATGAACGATAATCTCTATGGAGTACAAGTATAGTAATGGACTACGAGTGTGGATATTTCAAAAGGAATAGTAGTGTTGCCCCCTTATTGTTGGGGTTCGGGGCAGAAAACACAAAATTTTCATAACCTACGATACCCAATACCAAGACCTATGCAATGACGATGCAAGTAACGGATGGAAATAGATCACATACCAGTATGTAGTCCGTTAAGCGGGAAACGTTCCCGCGTGAACGTGGTTGATGTAGTCGTACCGGCAATCCCCGATGCCGCGCAGCTCCACGATGACTCCGATAGCCACCCGATCCTTGTAGACCGATGATGGGATTGCGTCCTGATACATCCCAAACGTATCTATAATTTCTGCTTGCTCCATGCATGTTTTGTGTGACTTTGCCATGTTTTTCTTGAACTTTCATGCACTTTTGAACCTATTTGGACTAACCTATTAACTCAGTGCACCCAGTTGCCAGTTTCTGTTTTCTACTGTTTTTGTATTTCGGGTTTTCCGGCCATTAAAAGTGCTCCAAAAATTCCGGGAAAAATATATAAAAAATCAGCGCAACAGAAGCTTCCGGAATCACCAAGAGAGGGAAGGGGGGCCACCACCAGGCAGCCAGGAGGGCAGGTGGCGCGGCCCCACCCTGGGCCGCGCCAGGGACCCTCTTGACTGCCTCGTGGGTCCCCTTGATGCCCCCCTTCGCCTATATTTACCCCTCGGGGTGGAAACCCCTAACATCGATCTCTTTCTCGCGAACTCCCCTCTGTACCGCCGCTGCCGCCGTTTCGAGATCGGGGCTGCCTGGAGAAGCTGCCCCGGCACCCTGCCGGAAGGAGGAACCCCCTCCGGGAGACCATCCATATCCATGGACGCCTCCCGAATGTGCCGTGAGTAGTCCCCCTTGGACCATGGGTTCGTGACCAGTAGCTATGTGATGAATCTCTCCCCCTTTTATGCTTCCACTTTCGAGTCCTCGTGAGCTGCCTCACATGGTCGAGGCATCTATGTAATTTCTGCTGTTGCTATGCTGAGTTTGTTGGGATCTGATGGATTATGAGACTATGTTCAGATTGTGATGAGTAATATATTAGGTTCTCCTCTTTTATATTTTGTTCTTGAGTAAATTCTTGCATATTCTCCGTTGCGGTATTTGCTTTGGCCAAGTATTTTATTTGCAACTCCAATAGAGAGTGTTATGCTCAATTGTGGGTTCAGCCCCTTGATGTCTAGCTTGAGTGACAGAAACATGAGACTAGGGGATGTGCTGTTTCCACTAGGGATAAAACAACGGTGCTTGTACCTGCGGGTGCAAGGATTGTTTACTTTACGCAAAGTTCTTTTAATGCAGTTGTCTGTTGCTTTGAGTTTACACTTTGGGTGGGATTCACAATTTAATACCAGTGAGATGTTCTGGATAGATATCTCAAGGTGGATGATTTGTAGTCGATGCAGATGGATTTCGGTCTACTTACCTTGGCGTACTGCCCATTGATTTTGAGCCCTTCCTTTCTTTGCAGCATAGTTAGCATTGCGGTGCCTTCATAATCCTGTCAATTGCCCAACTATGATTTGTTTACCTCGCTAGCACTTTTATCGTCTTTTTGGAGAGAGACATCACTAGTGAAAATCACGGGTCCCCGGTCCACCTTCACATTATTATTGTTCACACCCTCAATTTACTTTCAGCTTTTACTTTCCTTTGCACCTTTTATCTCTTGCGTTGATCCTATGTAAACGACAAGGCCGGAGGAATTGAAAACTCCTCTGTACTCGTTGAGAGCAAAGTTATTTGTTGCTATGTGCAAGTACACAACAACACCCTAGTCAGGAAGCAATTTCTGGCGACGTTGCCACCTACTTGTATCTCCTGAGCGCTACTGGTTCGATAACCTTGGTATCTTCACCGAGGGAAACTTGCTGCTGCACTGCATCTCAAAGCTTTCACTTTGGGTAACAAACGATGGGCGAGAAGCCATCAAGCAAATTTCTGGCGCCGTTGCCGGGGACTCAAGTCTACAAGATAGGGGAGTTCTACACTATCTTTTATCTTTGCTTTTTAGTCTTGTTAGTTTATCTTTCAGTTTTTAATTTTGTGTCCCTAATCAAAAATACCAAAAATACCTGTTACCCTTCTTGTGTGGTTAAGTATGTTAGGAGTTGGTACTATGAGGGAATCCGAAGTCTTGGATTTCCATCAAAGGAACCGGGAGAATATGAAGAAGGCGTGTGACAGAATTTCTGAAGCACATAAGGCAAATATGCCTTGGTTACCTATCAGAATTGTGCTTAGAAATTTTTACTTTGGCATTTTTAAGTGGTGTAAGCACTCTCTTGATCTTATAGATGAAGGATACTTTTTAGAGTGTGATGAAGCTAGAGCTCTTGAAATTATACATGGTTTATCTGGTTATTTTGTGTATGATGGTCTTAACACTGTTGTAGACAGAATTGCTACTATTGAGAAGAGACTTGATACTCTAGACTTAAAAGAAGTAGAGAAGTTAAATCCCCCTAGAGAAGAGATTTTGGAAATAGAAAATGATTGGGAGCCTATTGTTAGGGTTGTTATCTCTAATCAAAACTTCCTTGCTTTTTGTGACATTGGATCTACAGTTTCTATAATGCCAAGCTTTATTTATGATTCTTTGTACCTTGCAAGCATGGACAAATTTCCATCTTTCCATGAACATTCTAGTGGTGATATTTCTGAGATCCAGGGAAGATTGAAATATGTCCAGTTCATGTTTCTTAAAAGGAGTGTAGAGATTGACTTTGCCATCATGAAGGCCAACAAAGGAAATATAGTGCTCGGAAGGGACTTCCTCCGAGCCATGAAATGCTTCATTGATATAGGTAAAGGACAAATACGTTTGCGTGGTAAGGAAAAAGGTACGTACCTCTTCCCTCGGAAGAACAAAGATGAGCTTATTGAAAACCCTTTTGAAATCCTTGGTGAACCTTCAGATGATTTTGTAGAACTTTGATCTTCTGCTGTAAGCCTAGCTAATGGCTCTAAAGAAGCGTTTTCGGGAGGCAGCCCGCAACGAATTTAGGTTTTTATTTTTGCTTTTGATCTGTTCTTAGTGGTCTTGATGATTTTTACTACTGTAGCAACATCATTGTATCTTTACTTTTCAAGCTTTGTGCCTTTTATAGCCTCATACGACAAGATAAGTGAAAGTTGTGACATGCTGTCCAGAAAACAGATTCTGTCCTCGTGACTAGGAAAATCAGAGAAAAATCCCAGTTCACCTTTTTGAGCTTAATATTTTACACAGAGTGCTCTATACAATTACGAAACTTTCGTATGTTCTGAGTTTCATGATTTGAGTTGCAGAAGTACCCTTAAAAAATTTGTTTTTACCTGCTGGTCTGTTTTTCACAGATTCTGTCCTGTTTTGCCTTTTCTTCGTTTTGCAAACCTTAAGCTTGCTTTTTCTTTGCAAAAACTTGTTGGAAATCTTGAGAAACAGTAGCTATTCAAGGTTATCTTTATTTCCAGTAGAGAAACAATTATTTTAGTTGGGTACTAACCTCTCTAATCAGTCTACAATGAGTTATGTATGAAGGGAGTTTTCAAGTGCGCGATGGAGGATGATGAAAAAAGATTCAGGAGTGTCAAACGCTCAAGCTTGGGGATGCCCATGTGCAACCCCAATATATAATCAAGAAGACACAAGAGTCTAAGCTTGGGGATGCCCCCGTGCATCCCCTTCTTCATCAACAATTATCAGTTCGTCTCTCGTTGCACTATATTTTTATCACTTCATGCGTTATGTGCTATATTTGGAGCGTCTCGCTCTTTACTTTTCTAGGTTTGTTTTGCTTTATTTGCTGTAGTAAAAATTTAGACCCCAACTTAATCTTTTGTGTGGGAGAGATTCACGCTCCGCTTGAACTAGAACTCCTCATAGGATTTGCATGCTTATTCTTTTAGCTGTGAGCTGTTCTTTTTCTTTTCTTAGCTGCTGCTCTGTTTAGTTGTAGTGCTTTAGTTTTCCTGGAGCTTTTCATTTGTCTTAGGTTGAACTTTCTATAGGTTGCATGTTTTATCTTGTTAGAGAGTTTGCCTGTTGCACTGAGTTCTGTGTCTTGACTGAAAGTATGTAGTTAAAGTTGTTGTTCTCTTTGTAGTAGTAACTTGCAATAGTTTTGAGGTATTGACTAGAGTAATATTTGAACTTATGGTGTCAATAGCTCTTGCCTATTAGTGATAGATGTCGTATTTTGGGCAATCCGTGTGTTTGTCGAAAACCAAAAAACCCCTGTTGAGAACTCTAGCTACTAGATGGATCACTAGCCTCTGGAGGGTTCAAATATTAGAGTACACTCACGTACCATGAGTCGAGGATGCGCAAGCATAACCAAACCCCCATGCACTCCTCCTCGGGGTACCTGTATCTTTGTGAACCTACTGATTAGATTGAGAGTTACCGATAATAAGTGCATGAGTTCTTCAGACTAATGTGAGTATTCGAAAGTTGACACTTCCACCCACCTATACTTTTTCTAGCCTCTTTGGTACTGTGCATTGCCCTTTCTCACCTCGAGAGTTGGCGCATACTTCGCCGGTGCATATAAACCCTTGGCATGATACGCTCGGTCATCATAAGCCTCCTTATATCTTTCCTCAAAACAGCCACCATACCTACCTACAAGGCATTTCCATAGCCTTTCCGAGATACATTGCCATGCAACATCCACCTTCTCATGACTTGATCTTCATGTCATACATGCTACTTGCTTGATCGATGAGCCGCATGCTAGTTGGTCCTTGCCCTAATCATTGCTACATGATGCGCTAGTATAATTGCATATCCTGCTACCCTGGCAGAGGCATACATTTTCATCATGATAGTTACATTTTCTTTATGTGAGTACCTTTGTAAAGTGTGAAAGATCTCCTATATTCTTGTAAAATATAGAGTATTGCCCCTAAAGAGAGGACAAAATCAAAAGATCCCGAAGAGGACAAATGAGAGTTAAATAGAAAGAGCCATTGAGGCCACCAATTAATATAAAAAACGAGAAAAAGAGAAAAATAAAAAGAGAGAAGGGGGCATACTACTATTCCTTTTGAGAGATCCACACTAGTACTTCATCTTCTATCCCTTGTACTCCATAGAGATCATCATCATGCATATAGCTATGTGGGGACTCTTCACAATATAGAACTTGGCTTGTATATTCCAATGACGAGCCTCCTCAAACGAGCTCTAGGTCTTCTTGAGCAAGCAAGTTAGATGCACCCCGACTAGTTCCCTTGGAGATCTTTTAGCTCACATGTGCATCCGTTGTATGGCAATCCCTACTCCTTAGTTCATATCTATCATATGGCCTTCTCTCGCCTATGATTGTCCTCATTGATGTGAGCCTTTCACACCTTTTTGTCCTCCTCCTCCACCTTCTTTCTGTTTCGCCTTTTAGGTGTCAACTTTCTTGCTCACGCTCATCCATTGCATGAGTGCTCAAAATATCGAAAGGGAGTGGATCAGTTTGACTTGTACCTGGCTAGTGGTCTTGGGATGAGTCCAGATAAGAATCCAAAGGAGACCAAGTGTGAAACTTTAGTAGATAGTTGTTCTCAACAACCTTTTTTCTCTTTCTTCCCAGTCCCTTGCTTGCACGCAAACACCATTTGCAGACATTCGAGTCACGGACAGCAAGAGCTCTTGCACCTTTTGTTCTTTTGTTGGTTGTGTCAATGCTAATATAGACTCTTGGGATCTGATGGGTTATGAGACTATGTTCAGATTGTGATGAGTAATATATTTGGTTCTTCTCTTTTATATTTTGTTCTTGAGTAAATTCTTGCATGTTCTCCGTTGCGGTATTTTCTTTGGCCAAGTATTTTATTTGCAACTCCAAGAGAGAGCGTTATGCTCGATTGTGGGTTCAGCCCCTTGATGTCTAGCTTGAGTGACAGAAACATGAGACTAGGGGATGTGATGTTGCCACCAGGGATAAAACAACGGTGCTTGTACCTGCGGGTGCAAGGATTGTTTACTTTATGCAAAGTTCTTTTAATGCAGTTGTCTGTTGCTTTGAGTTTACACTTTGTGTGGGATTCGCAACTTAATACCAGCGAGATGTTCTGGATAGATATCTCAAGGTGGATGATTCGTAGTAGATGCAGATGGATTTCGGTCTACTTACCTTGGCGTACTGCCCATTGCTTTTGAACCCTTCCTTTCTTTGCAGCATAGTTAGCATTGTGGTGCCTTCATAATCCTGTCAATTGCCCAACTGTGATTTGTTTACCTCGCTAGCACTTTTATTGTATTTTGGGAGAGAGACATCACTAGTGAAAATCACGGGACCCCGGTCCACCTTCACATTATTGTCCACACCCTCAATTTACTTTCAGCTTTTACTTTCCTTTGCACCTTTTATCTCTTGCGTTGATCCTTTGTAAACGACAAGGCCGGAGGAATTGATAACTCCTCTGTACTCGTTGGGAGCAAAGTTATTTGTTGATGTGTGCAGGTCCACGACAACACCTTAGTCAGGAAGCAATTTCTGGCGACGTTTCCACCTACTTGTATCTCCTGAGTCCTACTGGTTCGATAACCTTGGTATCTTCACCAAGGGAAACTTGCTGCTGTACTGCATCTCAAACCTTCCACTTGGGTAACCAACGAGGGGTGAGAAGCCGTCACGTCCCCATCGGAACATTGTCGGTGAAGATGCCACGATACGACCATGACGATGAAGGAGTGCCACAAGCGTAGCGCCTCGCGGGATTACACACATACGGTGTACCCGAAGTCCCTCTGGGATCCGAACCAGGCGAGCAACGGAAAGAAGATGGATTCGGATCCCGATTCCAGCAGCACGACGGCGTGCGTATGGTGGAGAAATCCCGTACGAAGTGTAGACTCCAAACAAGGGGAGTCCACTCGAGGAAGGAGAAAGGAGGAAGAAAGAGTGAATTAATCTTATAAAGAAAAGGGGCACCCTACCCCTCCTTATATAGGCCAAGGAGGGGGGGGGGCAACATCCCTCAACTTCCCATGTGGGACTAATCACAAGTGGAGGGGGGCAAATGCGCCCTAGGGGGGGGGGCATGGGCCCCTCCCTTGGCGCCTTGGCCCAAGGGAGAGACTCCCTCTTCCCCTAATGGGCCTCTTTAGGCCCATATGCCTTTTCTTTTTTAATTGTATTTAATTATATTTTAATATTTAATTCTGATAATTAAATAATAAAACATATTTAAACATTATTAAATAACATTTTTAACCTTTCAAAATTCCCAGAACAATTCCTGTCCTCCATCGGAAACAATTCTGGTGTTCTCTCTTATTTCTCCGATGATCCCGAATCTATCCTTAATGCGTCGAATACCCTTAAGTGTGAGACCCTACGGTCTGGGAAACAACAGACATGATCAAGACACTCTCTTGATCAATGACCATCGATCAGACATGGTTACAATCCTAGATGGCCCATGCGCTTCCATCAAATGAAACTTCATCGCTGTTGGATCCGTTTAACGTTGAGCATGTTCCCTTTGTCCTACGGTACTTTGGTTATCCGAGGCTTGATCGTCGCTATCGAATATACCTAGTTCATCCTCATTCCCGACAAACAAGTTTACTCGTTCCCATGATATTGCAACCCCGTGACCTAGTCACACGTTTGCAAACTTTATAATGCAGTATCACCGAGTGGGCCCAGAGTACATATCCGTAACTCGGATGGAAAAATCCCGCTTTGATCTATTTGCATACCCATTAACGTATCTATTCGGAATACCTGAAGTCCAGCATATTTCAGTCAGGCGGTGGGTAGAAAATCAAGGCATCCTAATAGACAGTAATTACGTATGATCATTACGTGTAGCGACCAGATCCGAAGGGACCAAGTCTCTGTGCTTAACGTGCTAGTCCCTGGATCAGTTTGCTAGCACACACAGTACTCGATGAAATAACAGAAGTAAAACATGTCTTTATTACATCGAATGAAGTAAATATTAAAATAATAATATGGCTTAAGGGCATCTAATCAAATACTTGCGGAAGCTATAATAGTAGTAGTAGAGATTCCATCCGACTCCACAGCAAAAGTTGAGTATAAGACAACGACCTATTCGCACCTTATTTCTCGTCAGAACAATCTGCAACATGAATAAGTTACAGCCCCAAAAAAATAACATTTTATATTTTTAAAATAATAAAAATACGTAAAACGTAATTACGTTTATATAAATATATACGTACTTTTCTTTAACTTCAAAGAGTTTTATAACATAAAATATAAGTCGTAAAAATATGAAATAAATTTCTAAAATCTTAGCAAAACATAAATAATATTTTCAATAAGTTATTTATACAAAATAAAATACTAAAGAAAAACTTTATTCAATAAATTCAAATAAACTCTCAAATAAGATCCAAAATGCACACACAAAAAAATGATATGCATATGCTCTCTAGTAACTCATCCAAAAAAATAAATTTGGGATGTTACAAAACCTACCCCCCTTAAGGTGAATCTCGCCCTCGAGATTCGGGTTGGTCAGCGAAAAGGTGTGGGTGATCCTGCTTGAGATCCTCTTCTCGCTCCCAAGTAGCTTCTTCCTCGGTGTAGTGACTCCATTGAACTTTGCAAAACTTAATGACCTTGGTACGAGTGACTCTGTCTTCCGTATCGAGAATCTTCACAGGCTTCTCCTCATATGTCAAATCACCCTCTAGCTGAATTGCCTCCAATGGCACGGTGTCTCTCAGCGGATTATTTGCCATCTCTGCATAACACTTCTTCAACTGGGACACATGAAACACATCGTGAACTCCAGACAAACCTTCGGGCAATTCTAACTTGTAAGCAACCTCTCCTTTGCGTTCCAAGACTTTATATGGCCCCACAAATCGTGGTGCTAACTTTCCTTTAACTCCAAATCTCTTAATGCCACGAAGCGGAGACACTCGAAGGTATGCTCTATCTCCCACTTCATACGTTACTTCCTTTCGTTTAGCATCGACATAACTTTTCTGTCTAGACTGAGCTATCTTCAGCCTATCACGGATTAACTTGACCTTCTCTTCTGAATCCTTGATCAAATCTGGTCCGAATAGCTTGCGGTCGCCAACTTCATCCCACATTAACGGTGTTCTACACCTTCTTCCATACAAGGCTTCAAACGGGGCCATCTTTAAACTGGCTTGATAACTGTTGTTGTACGAGAACTCCGCATAAGGCAAATTATCATCCCAACTGGATCCATAATCCAATGCACAAGCTCTCAACATGTCCTCCAGAATTTGATTCACTCTCTCAGTCTGACCATCTGTCTGTGGATGAAAAGCTGTGCTAAACTTCAGCCTAGTTCCCAAGGTTTCATATAACTGATGCCAAAACTTTGAGGTAAACTGCGTGCCTCTATATGATACAATCTTCTTCGGAACGCGATGCAGACATACGATCCTGGTCGTGTATATCTTAGCCAACTTAGCACTAGTATAGGTGGTTTTCACTGGGATGAAATGAGCCACTTTGGCCAAATGTTCAACCACTACCCAAATAGAGTCATAGCCTGATCGTGGCCTGGGTAATCCTGTGATAAAATCCATACCAAGTTTGTCCCATTTCCAATCAGGTATCGGCAAAGGTTGAAGTAATCCGGCCGGTTTCTGATGCTCCGCCTTCACTCTCTGACATACATCACATATAGCCACATAGTCAGCAATATCCTTTTTCAACCCTGTCCACCAAACACTTTCCTTCAAGTCCAAGTACATCTTGGTGTTTCCCGGGTGTATTGAGTAAGGAGAATCATGAGCTTCTTGGAGAATCAACTTCCTGATCTCCGGGTCATTGGGCACGTAAATACGCTTCTCAAACCATAATGTTTCGTACTCATCTTCATGAAATCCTTCTGCTTTTCCTTTCTCCATTCTCTCCTTGATCTCTGCAATACCCTTGTCCAACATCTGAGCTTCTCGGATCTTTCCCAATAACGTGGAATGAATTTCTAGTGTGGAGACATATCCTCGTGGAACAATCTCCATGCGAAGTTCTCTGAGATCGTCACACAACTCCTGAGGTAAACCTCCTGCTATAAGGGTATTGACATAACTTTTCCGACTCAGGGCATCTTCCACGACATTGGCCTTTCCTGGGTGGTAATGCAATCTCATATCATAATCCTTGATAAGCTCCAACCACCTCC
The DNA here is from genome assembly GCA_950022295.1 of Bromus sterilis. Lineage (NCBI taxonomy): Eukaryota > Viridiplantae > Streptophyta > Magnoliopsida > Poales > Poaceae > Bromus > Bromus sterilis. The sequence goes on along the minus strand of OX465601.1, from coordinate 121,248,885 downwards.
TCTGCCTGAGGTTCAACTCCTTTTGCGTAAAAATATACTTTAAACTCTTATGATCCGTGTATACGTCACACTTGTTCCCAATAAGAAAATGCCTCCAAGTCTTGAGTGCGTGTACTACGGCTGCTAACTCCAAATCATGTGTGGCATAGTTCAACTCATGAGGTCGAAGCTGACGCGAGGTGTAACATACAACCTTTCCATCTTGCATGAGAACGCCTCCGAGTCCTTGCCGCGAGGCATCACAATACACTTGAAAATCTTTGCGCACATCAGGAAAAATCAGTACTGGGGCTGTAACCAAACGTTTCTTCAATTCCTGAAAACTGGCTTCACATTCCTCCGTCCAGACGAACTTGGTGTCCTTCTTCAACAATTCCGTCATAGGTTTGGCAATCTTGGATAAACTCTCGATAAATCTCCTGTAATAACCCGCAAGTCCAAGAAAACTACGGATTTGACCAACGGATCTGGGCGCCTGCCATTTTGTGACTGCTTCAACCTTGGAGGGGTCCACTGCGATTCCTTCGCCTGACACAACATGTCCAAGAAATCCCACTTCCTTCAACCAAAACTCACACTTACTAAACTTGGCATAAAGTTGATGTTCCCTAAGTTTCTCCAAGACTAAGCGTAGGTGTTCTTCATGCTCCTCTTCATTCTTGGAATAAATCAAAATATCATCAATGAACACCACAACAAAATTATCCAAAAACTCCATGAAGACCTTGTTCATCATGTTCATAAAATATGCAGGGGCATTGGTTAGACCGAAAGACATGACTGTGTACTCATAGAGTCCATATCTCGTGGTGAAGGCGGTCTTGGGTATATCCTTCTCACGGATCTTCAACTGGTGATATCCCGATCGGAGATCGATCTTGGAAAACACACTAGCTCCTTCCAACTGGTCAAACAAATCATTGATCATCGGTAGTGGATACTTGTTCTTGATAGTCACCTCGTTCAACGAGCGATAATCCACGACCATCCTTAGAGATCCATCCTTCTTCTCCACTAAAAGCACTGGGGCTCCCCAAGGTGATGAACTCGGGCGTATATACCCTTTCTCCAATAACTCTTTAATTTGCTTCTTAATTTCCTCTAAGTCATTTGCGGGCATTCTATACAGCCTTTTGGATATAGGTCAGGTGCCTGGCAATAACTCGATCAAAAACTCGATATCCCGGTCCGGTGGCATTCCGGGCAACTCTTCCGGGAATACATCACAGTACTCCTTGACTATCGGCACTTCCTCCAGGCTAACCCCCTTATGAGAATATACCTGGGTCCTTCTAAACTTGTGCTTGGTCACATACTTGATCCTCTTCCCCTCGGGTGTGGTGAGAGAGATTGATCTTCCCTCACAGTCAATGTTGCCTTTATACTTTGACATCCAATCCATACCTAGGATGACATCCAAACCTTGGGACTTCAAAATTATCAGGTCTGTGGGGAAATCATGATTGCCAATGGCGAGGCTCAATTGGGGACAACCTAAACCTGCCATCGTCTCGGCTCCCGGGGAACTTACTAAAATTGGCACACTAAGGGTCTTGGTAGAAAATCCATACTTATCCACAACTACCCTTGATATGAATGAATGTGATGCACCAGTGTCAAAAAGAACTAGTACTGGTTGAGAGTTTAGCAAAAACTTACCAAACACTGCATCGGGTTGTTCATAGGCTTCCTCCACGTTGACATGGTTCACTTGTCCCTTAGCAAAAGGGTTAGGCTTCTTATTTCCAGAACTCCCATTGCCACTCTTCAGCTCAGGACATTCATTGGAGTAATGCCCTTTGTTGTTGCATTTGAAGCAGGTGATGTGACTTAGGTCCTTCTTCATGGGCGTAGATGGGTTGGACCGCTGCTGATTCCCATTTCCTCCATTGCCATTCCTTTGGTTTCCATGGTTGTGTCCATTGCCTCCATGCTGAGAATGACCTCCATGATTATGATGGTTGTGCCCTCCAAATTTATTGGGTCCTGTTCCACCATATACTGAGAATGGTGCGGAACGGGGCTTCTGTTGAGTGCCAGATTGATACTTGCCCTGTTCGTACTTCCTCTTGCGATTCTACATTATCTGATGCTTGCCTTCAAGATTGATAGCCTTATCCACCATCTCCTGGTAGTTAGCAAAGGTTGCCACCGTCAACTGAACTCCAAGCTCATCATTTAGTCCCTCCAGAAATTTCTCCTGCTTGGCAGCATCTGTGGCCACATCTCCTGGAGCATAACGGGACAACTTGTTGAATTCCTCCACATACTCTGCCACTGAACGGCCTCCCTGGCGTAAGTTGCGAAACTCCCTCTTCTTGAGACTCATAGCTCCAGCTGAAACATGAGCAGTGCGGAACGCCTGCTGGAACTGGTCCCAAGTCACATTCGCCATGGGGTATGTGGTGGTGTAATTATCCCACCATGCGGCTGCAGGTCCATCTAGCTGGTGCGAGGCAAATCTCACTTTCTCCTCATCAGTGCATCCAGCGGTTGCTAGCTTCCTTCCCATATTGCGGAGCCAGTCATCTGCATCAATCGGCTCCGGGCTGCTAGAGAACAAAGGTGGGTTCAACCTTAGGAAACGGGTGAGGCTGTCTCCCAAAGGTGGTGGTGGTGGTGGGGCATTGTTGTTGTTGTTGTTGTTCATGTTCTGCATCAAAAGTTGCATCATCTGATTCTGGGTCTGAAGCAACTGCTCTAAGCCGGGTGGAATTCCATTCCCTGATCCACTAGCAGAAGGGGCACGTCTTGGCAGCATCTGTCGGGTTAGAATAGATGAGGTTATAGAGAGAAAATAGGCCTAAGGGGGATAACACTACCCATATGCAACATGATAGCAAGAAATTCCAATCAATCACTCATTCAAATCAAGGTTCACACAATTAACTAAGATAGGCCATGTCACAAGAGTCGACATGGTAACTCTAAGAAAACTCATAGATCGAAACTCTAAACGTTTAACTAAAAGAAAAAAAAATCTATAATGCTGGTCTATGACTAGTTTGAGTCGGAAGAAGAATCGATCATCAAGACATCATTTTCATTTTCCTCTTCCTCTGACTGGTAATCCTCATCTTGGCTGACGAGGCATCCATCAGAGTCATCCTCCTGAATGTTTTCTCCTTGGTCAAGTTGTTCTTCTGCTTCCTCCAGCATGAGCTTCAACTCTTCATTCCTTTCTTGTAGTGCGTCGATTTGCTCCTCATACTCTTCACGGACTCTCTTAGCTTCCTCCTCCAAACCCTCAATAACGTCCATGCAATGAAGCATTTCTTCCTCCACACGTTGAACATGTTCCCCCAAGTCTTGAATGTGGGATGCCATTGATGTATCCTCAACAGTGTGTACTAATTCTCCAGTATGATCTCGGCGTCCGTACATCTCGAAGCGGGTTCCTTGAAGATCTGCATGGTACTCCTGTAAAATACGTCCTAAGGTCATCACTGCGGCACGACTTCTTCCCACGCTCCAGTTTGGTGCTTTCACCGAGAAGTTAATTGGCTTGATTTTCCTTCCAAAGGTGCGTCCTGGAATGTGAACTTGGACCTTCCAGCTCGTTGCTCCTGGTCCTGAAGTCATGAGTGTCCCGGTGAAACTAGGCAAGGCGATCTTCAAAAACTTCACGATCTCCATCAGGCTTTGTCCAAAAGGTGTGGTCTCATCAGGCTGAGCGAACTTGGTGATCGGCATCTATATTTGTAAGGAGAGAAGAGATTAGAAGTGAATAGGAAAGAGTATGAGAATCATTAGAACTGTAGAGGGTTTTTAAAATAAAGTTTCCATCCTATGGATTTTCCATTCCTAAGGTCACGTCCTACAGTCAACATGTGCTCTGATACCATCTTGTAGCGACCAGATCCGAAGGGACCAAGTCTCTGTGCTTAACGTGCTAGTCCCTAGATCAGTTTGCTAGCACACACAGTACTCGATGAAATAACAGAAGTAAAACATGTCTTTATTACATCGAATGAAGTAAATATTACAATAATAATATGGCTTAAGGCCATCTAATCAAATACTTGCGGAAGCTATAAAAGTAGTAGTAGCGAGTCCATCCGACTCCACGGCAAAAGTTGAGTATAAGACAGCGACCTATTTGCACCTTATTCCTCGTCAGAACAATCTGCAACATGAATAAGTTATAGCCCCAAAAAAATAACATTTTATATTTTTAAAATAATAAAAATACGTAAAACGTAATTACGTTTATATAAATATATACGTACTTTTCTTTAAACTTCAAAGAGTTTTATAACATAAATATAAGTCGGAAAAATATGAAATAAATTTCTAAAATCTTAGAAAAACATAAATAATATTTTCAATAAGTTATTTATACAAAATAAAATACTAAAGAAAAACTTTATTCAATAAATTCAAATAAACTCTCAAATAAGATCCAAAATGCACAAAAAAAATGATATGCATATGCTCTCTAGTAACTCATCCAAAAAAATAAATTTGGGATGTTACATTACGGTCTAAGGATCTGGTCACTACGTTATAGTTATCGCAATGTTGAACTATGTGACTGGATCACATTGCAACACTTCTGGTGGGTGTGTATCCATCATACCATTCTCCCAATGATATGACTCCATTGTCAATAGTTTATTTACTCATGATCAGGAAACCTTGATCATCAGTTGCCAAATCGACTAGTATACTAGAGTTAACTAGGGACCTGGTTGTTTTATTCCACACGTGTATTAATGTTTCCGCTTAATAAAGTTATAGCACCGTATAAAACTTATTATGAACTAATGGAATATGCTAATAAAACATATTTTATTTGCCTCTAGGGTACATTCCCAACACTTCTCTCTTTTTATTTCTTTTTTCTCTTTTTTCTATTTTTTGTATTTGTGTGGTTTCTTTGGCTCTTTCTCTTTATCTCTAATTTGTCCTCTTTGGGATATTTTCCTAACTTAAGGGCAACAATCCATATTTTACAAGAATATAAATAAGATCTTCACACTTTATAAGAAGTACTCAACATAAAGAAAGAATTAAAACTATCATGATGTATGCAAATGTATGCCTCTGCTAGTGTAGCAGGATATCCAATGATACTAGCGCGTCATGTAGCAATAATAAGGGCAAAGCCCAACTATCATGCGGCTCCTCGATCAAGCAAAAGCATGTATGACATGAAGATCAAGTCATGAGATGGTGGATGTTGCATGGCAAAGTATCTCGGAAAGGCTATGGAAATGTCTTGATAGGTAGGTATGGTGGCTGTTTTGAGGAAGATATAACGAGGTTTATGATGACAGAGCGTATCATGCCAAGGGTTTGGATGCACCGACAAAGTATGCGCCAACCCTAAAGGTGAGAAAGGGAAATGCACGGTATCGAAGAGGCTACCAAATATGGGAAGGTGGAAGTGCCAAAAATCGAATACTCGCATTAGTCCGAAGAACTCATGCACTTATTATTGGTAAATCTCTATCTAATTGGGAGGTTCACAAAGAGACGAGTACCCCGAGGAGGAGTGTATGGAGGTTTGGTTATCCTTGCGCATCCTCGACCCATGGTACATTAGGTTACTCTATATATTCCAACCCTTCCATAGGTTAGCGATCCATCTAGTAGCTAGAGTTCTCAACTATTTTTTGTAGTTTTTTAAAATAAGCAAGGGTTGCCCAAAATATGACACCTGTCACTAATACGCTCAAGCTCTTGATACATTGATGTCCAAACATTACTCTAATCAATACCTCAAAAATATTACAAGTTACTACTACACTTGTAATAGCAACCTTAATTACCTACTCATGCAAGACACACAACTCAGTGCAACCAGCCGACTCTCTAAAACAAGATAAACATGAAGACTCAAGAGAGTTCCTAGAAAAACCTAAACAAAATCTCTTAAAAAGATAAGCATGAAAATAAAGAGCTAAGCATGACAGCCTATGTTGTGTTCTACTATGGAGTAGAGCGTGTTTCTCTCCCAAACAATGAAGGCTAGGATCCAACTTGTTATGAACAGAAAGCTAAACTAAAACAAAGTAAAAATTAAAGTGCGAGACGCTCCAAGTATAGCACATAACATATGAAGTGATAAAAATATAGCATGGAGAAGGACAAACTGATGATTGTTGATGGAAAAGGGGATGCACGGAGGCATCCCTAAGCTTAGATGCTTGAGTCTCCTTGGATATTTATTGGGGGTGCATGGGGGCATCCCCAAGCTTGAGCGCTTGACACTCCTGAATCTTCTTTCATCATCTCCCTTCGCATACTTGAAAACTCCCTTCATACGAAACTCATCATAAGCTGATTAGAGTGGTTAGTACCCATGATAAAATAATTTTTCTCCACTGGAAATAAAGATATTCTTGAAGAGCTACTGTTTCTCAAGATTGTAAAAAAGTTATTGCAAAGAAAAAGCAAGCTTAAGGTTTGCAAAATGAAGAAAACGCAAAACGTGGCAGAATCTGTGAAAACTAGACCAGCAGGTAGTAAATAATTTTTTCGGGGCACTTCTGCAACTCAAATAAAAAAACTCAAAACAGACACACGAAAGCCAATTGTATGGAGCATGCTGTCAAAAAAATCAGATCAAAAATATGATCTGGTGATTTAATGCCATCTTTCCGTCAAGGGGACATAATCTGTTTCTGGACAGCATGTCACAACTTTTAAACTTTCTTGCAATCGGACGCTAAAACTTGGCACAAAGCTTGAAAATAAAGATACAATGATGTTCCTATTGTAGTAACAAACATCAAGACCGCTAAAACTGAAAGTAAAAACATATTGGGTTGCCACCCGATACGTCTCAAACATACCGATAATTTCTGCTCACTCCATGCATGTTTTGTGTGATATTGCTATGATCTAGATACACTTCCATACATTTTTGATCATATTTGGAATAACCTACTAACTTAGTGCACCCCAGTTCCAGTTCCTGTTTTCTGCTGTTTTTCTATTTCCGTTTTTCCCAATATAAAAAGTGCTCCAAAAATCCGGGAAAAATCCGATAAAAAATCAGCGTGTCGGAAGCCTCTAGAACCCCGAAGGAGGGCTAGGGGGCCACCACCAGGTGCCCAGGCGGCCACCTGTCGCGGCCAGGGGCCTGGCCGCGCTAGGGGGGGGGGTCGCCTGGACCCCTGGTTGCCCCCCTAGCTGCCCCCTTCGCCTATTTATTCTCCGCCACGGGAAACTTCCGAAGACAGAACCCTATTTCGCAATCTCGCCTCTGTTCCTCCGCCGCCGCGCTTCCAAGATCAGGAGCACCGTCAGCACCCTTCCCGGCACCCTGCTGAAGGGAGGATCGACCTGCGGGAGCTTCTCCTCCACCATGGACACTTCCCGGATGTTCCGTGAGTAGTCTACCTTGGACCATGGGTCCGTCATCAGTAGCTATGTGATGTTCTTCTCCCCTCTTTGTTCTTCATGGTTTAGACCTCGTGAGCTGCCCTACATGATCGAGAAACATAGGTAATTCTTCTGCTGTTGCTATGCTGAGTTTGATGGGATCTGATGGATTATGAGATTATGTTCAGATCGTGATAGAGTAATATATTTGGTTTTTATCTCTTATATTTTTGTTCCTAAGTAATTCTTGCATGTTCTCCGTTGTTGTTTATTGCTTTGGCCAAGTGGTAGATAGTAACTCCAAGAGGGCACGTTATGCTCGATTGTGGGTACACCCCCTGATGACACGCTTGAGTGACAGAAACATGAGTCTAGGGGATGTGCTATGGCCACAAGGGGGAAAACAACGGTGCTTGTAACCGCGGTTGCAAGGATTGTTTACTTTATGCAAAGTTCTTTTTAATGCAGGTGTCTGTTGCTTTGGTTTTACACTTTGGGTGGGGCTCGCAACTTCATACCAGCGAGATGTTCTGGATAGATATCTCAAGGTGGATGATTAGTGGTAGATGCAGATGGATTTCGGTCTACTTATTTTGGCGTACTGCCCATGCTTATGAGCCTCTTCCTTTATTTTGTAGCATAGTTAGCATTGCAGTGCGTTTATAATCCTGAAAATTTCCCATCTATAATTTGTTTACCTCGCATAGCAGTTTTATCGTCTTTTGGGAGAGATACATCACTAGTGAACATCACGGGACCGCGGTCTATATTCTCATCACTTTTTACAAGCTCATTTACTTTTCTGTATTTATTTTCAGTTGCTATCATTATCATTATCCCTTGTGTTTTTGATCCTTTGTAAACAACAAGACCGGAGAGATTGACAACCTCTCTGAACTTCTTTGGGAGCAAAGTTAATTGTATTGTGTGCAGGTTCGCGTCAGGTGCGCCACTGACACCTACTTATCATTGCCTGAGTCCTACGGGAGAAAAACCCTATCCTCTACATAGGGGAAATTTGCTGCTATCCTAAATCTCACCTTCCACTTGGGGTAACCAACGAAGGGCGATAAGACATCAATTCCACGCCATCAAGAAAATTTCTGGCGCCGTTGCCGGGGACTCTAAGTGATAAGATAGGGGAGTTGCCCACTACCTTTTATCTTTAATTTTTAGTCTTGTTAGTTTAACTTTCAGTTTTATCCTTTGTGTCCTTTATCAAAAAAAGTAGTATGTCTAGTTCCTTACTTGCCAATCAATGTCTGAATTCTTTGAAACCAGATCTTATTGGCATGGAGGATTCACCGAGGATCAACAAAAGTGGTACAAGGAACACCGCTTGTCTCAAAAGGGGATACACTTATGGATACAAATACACCAGTTGTATGAGTATGCTAGAAACTTGTGCTCAATATATAATATATCTTTCTGCGGGGATGAATCTTATTGTTTATGAGGCACAAACACCTTGCTTTCCAATGTGAGTACAATGATGATGAAACCTTAGCTTCTTATGCTAAGAGAAATTATGATTTTGATGATGCAAAGCAAATAGAAGAATTTGTTGCTTATAAGGGTGCCTATGAAATTACTTCTCTTATTAAAAATATTGATGATGCCCTTTATAAATCTGAGAGTCTTGCTATACTTAACTATTTCCTTGAAAATTACGAGGCAAATTATTATATTACTTATCATCTTGAGAGAACCTCTCCCCCAAAGGAAGAGACTAATGTTTTGCAAGACTCTATGGAAGAAGAAATTTCTGAACCTGAAAGATCCTTGAATGAAAAAGAGGAGGAGAGTGACGAACAAGAGGAGGAAGAATGGAACCGTCCATGTCTACCTTCTAATGAGAGTAACTCTTTGACTCTTACCTTATATGAGTGTTATGATCCTATGGATTCTTTTGAAATATCCCTTTTTGATGAAGTTGATGCCTTCTATGCTTATGGCCGTGATGCCACTATGGATGATGCTTACGGAGATGAACTTGCTATAGTTCCTCATGTTAAGCATGAAATTGTTGCTATTGCACCCGCACTTGATTTCCCTATTATCCTTTTGAAATCTCCAACTCCGGAGAATTTTCCATTTATCAAAGCTCAATGTGATGGGTTGCATTTATCTTATGATCCTAAAGACCATGTTGAAAACTATACACGTGTGCTTGTAGGTCATCAACAACATGATATATGTGATAGTTATATTCTTGATGTTGTTCATGATACTACTGAAAATATTTTGAGAGAGGGAAGTTTGGTTGTAGAAACTTCCACATTACAAAAACACCTCTCTTTATGATGAAAATTTTGAAGTTGTTCTTGTTCCACCTTCCTATGCATGTCACTTTGGGCTTATTTGATTTATTTTCTTTCAAGATTCATATGCATAGGAAGTGGGTTAGGCTTAAATGTGTTTCATATTTGCTTCTTGATGCTCTCATTTTCTTCAAATCCATATTCTTATGAGAGCATCTTTTATAAGCTTTATGCCTAGCTTAAAGGCGTAAAAGAAAGCGCTTGTTGGGAGGCAACCCAAGATGTTTTTACTTCTGTTTTTAGTAGTCTTGATGATTGTTATCACTGTAGCAACATCATTGTATCCTTGAGGCCACCAAAAAAATAGAAAAAATAGAAAAAAGAGAAAAAGAAAAATAAAAAGAGAGAAAGGGGCAACACTACTATCCTTTTGAAAGATCCACACTAGTACTCCCTCTTATCCTTGTACTCCATAGAGATGATCATTCATGCATATAGCTATGTGGGGAGCTTCACACTATAGAACTTGGCTTGGATATTCCAAGGATGAGCCTCCTCAAAAGAGCTCTAGGTCTTCATGAGCGAGCAAGTTAGATGCACCCCATTAGTTCCATTGGAGATCTTTTCAGCTCATATGTGGATCCGTTGCATGGCAATCCCTACTCCTCACATCATATCTATCATTTGGCCTTCTCGCCTATGATTGTCCTCATTGATGTGAGCCTTTCTCATCCTTTTTGTATTCCTCCTCCACCATATTCTCTCTTTGCCATCCTAAGTGTCAACTTTCGTGCTTACGCTCATCCATTGCATGAGTGCTCAAAATATCGAAAAGGAGTGGATCAAATTGACTTGCACCTGGCTAGTGGTCTAGGGACGGGTCAAGATAAGATTCCAAAGAAGACCAAGTGTGAAACTTTAGTAGATTGAGTTCTCAAAAAAAAACTTTTTCTTCTCGTATTCCCAATCCCCCTTCTTGCACGCAAACACCATTTGGAGACATTCGACTCACGACCAGCGAGAGCTCTTGCACCTAATGTTCTTTTGTTACTTGTTTCAATGCTAATATAGACTCTTGCATGTTATGACTTGAATCGAATCACATACCTTGATTGCTTTACTTTTCAAATTTCTTATATGGTTGTTAGCATGTCACCACAGAAATTATGTTTATTATCATTTACCTACTCGAGGACGAGCAGAAATTAAGCTTGGGGATTGTATGGCCCCCGATGCGGTGCTAACTCGAGTTAGTCGCTTTCGCGCCCCGCTCAAGTTAGTAGCGCATAAAAGGCCACCGACTCACGACACTCGCACTCGTGTCGCTGCCGGATTCTCGACAACAGGTATAAGAACAATGAACTTAATACTAGGACAGAAATATATAGAGTCCAGGGCATACATCGCCACTGGAATTTATTACATCATCTCAGAGGTCCGTGGACCCATCAGTACATCATGCGACAAGCGGAAGACAATCACGACCGAGTACGGTCAAAATCCAAATTGCCCTAGAGAGTGCTGCACATAAATAGTCCACCCACGGATCGTCGGAGCCCAACTATAGGATCTACTGAACGAGGTCATCCTCATCGCCGTCCTCCGGGGGCATCTCCACGAAGAATCGCCATGTGCTCGGGTCGAGGTAGTAGTCAACTGCAGCGTCCGATCAGGAAAAACAGTAAAAGAAGCAAAGGAAAACAGGGGTGAGATTATATCATTATAGGATAACTAACTTCCTACGGTAAGACAAGATAAAGGTAAAGGTTGCAGCCGCACTAGCATATATGGTGGCTATCGTTCTAATAGAGTAGAGTAAGATCCATGAATACACGTGACATCGTGTCATAAGTCCACTAATTCACCTACTTACGTCAAACATAACACAACCTGGATCTTCTCTCGGTCCCCCTGGACGAAGAAAAGCAACCAAGGCACTCACACGGTAGGCAAGTTTTAATTAAGATTCAAATTGATGTTATTCTATGAACAAGGGGTAGGTCTCAAGTCGTCCATAACCGCGGACATGGCTTTTCGAAAAGATTTAACCCTGCAGGGGTGTACCAACTGCCCATCATAGGCTTTGCATGTACGTCCGGTTTCCACTTGGCTGGATAAACGCCTGAAACTCCGGAACGTCAGAGTCCCTCTAACTAACAACGCACAATTCCGGGTGGCCCCCGTTGAGTCGACATCCAACTCAAAAGCCGGCCGCGCTCTCGAATCGGTCTCTACCGTATGGCCAAGGTCGGGTTTAGTCTCACCTATATAACAGGGGACTTCCATAGCTCACCAGTGTGGACCAACCAGAGGAACTATGTCTCCGTTGGTCCGGGTTGTTTCGAAAACAGCTGGGGTACCAACCAAGCACACACACGTTTGCAAATAGTAAATCAGCTCGGGCCACCACTAGAACTGTATGAAGCTAGGTAGGTAAGACAAGGGGACCCCATAGAATCCCACACACGATTAGGCACGCTCGTCAAGAAACACAATACCCGGAACTCGGGACCTAGGTGACTCAAATGGAACAAAACACCTGGCGGGAACAGCCCGGTCTTCCATCATTCGTCAAGTATAATTAACATCATAATAATAATAAATATCAACCAATTTCTTTAATTAACATGATATCCCAAACCATAGCATAGGGTAAGCAGCAAGTTTTCCTACTCATACTAAGCACTGGCTGAGCAGCGGTAACTTAGCAATACAATGTTTTGCTGGGATGTGGGGTCATGGCTGTTTGGTTTTTGAATGTGGCATGAGCAAGTGGATAGGATCAAACAAACGTTCTAGAATACAGCTAGGCAGATAGGCAGAAAGGTATCAAGTAATGGTATAAATCTTCCCCTTGCCTGGGTAATCGGTCGACGGAGCAGACGTAGCAGGGTCCTCGGGCTCGGTGTCAGAAACCTCCACGTAAGTCTCCTCGAAAGTATCAGGTGCTAACGTAAAGTACCGGCAAGGAAAAAGGCACACAAGTAAGCAATGGGTCCAATGCACAGGTAAGGATGGTATGATCAAGTTTAATAGACATGATGTGACCCTAGCTAGTCAGATTTAAATGAAGGTGGTGACGACACGTCAACAACTTCATATGCAATTTATTTACGTAGAATGGCTTCGGTCTTAGCCTTAATTTTGGTGTAAATAACATGGCATCATGACATGATCAACAAAACAATTAACAGAAAATAAATACAACGTGAAAGTAAAACATCGATTCCGGAGACGGAGAGATGTCGATGAACTTGACATCGGAAAGGTGCAACAAAAGAAAGGAACCCCGCCACATGGCATATGACAATAAGATAGGGGCTGGTTTTTGATGCAAGACTTGAAGATGACATGAAAAGAGACTTGGAATGAAAAGATGATCAAGATTCAACATGCACTGAAGTTGAAAGAATAGAAGGCAAGGAAACATGTTGATATGGTTAGGTGTTTCACACCATGTCCACTTGAGTTGCTCAAAACATCACATGGACATCACCATTGTAATCCCGGCATTTTTCTACCCCAAAACCATCTAAGGTATTGCCCCATTTGAATTTGCAAAGCATAGTTGCCAATTAAAATGAATTCAGGGGCCTGAGTGCAAAGTTGCACTACTTCCTTTCCAGGAAAATCTCAAGTGGCAAAGGCACTGTAACCATGTTGATCCTTGGGAAAAACTACCCAAAATTCATATATGGGTTGCCATATTTGAGTTTTGGGAACTGGTTGCAAAAACAAAAGAAAAGAGGGGCCTAATTGCATAATTGCCACCATTAAAAAATTTGAGAGGGGGGAAAAATGTAAAATAGTCATCAGACAAGTTACAATATCATATTTATTCCTTATTATTGCAAATGGGTTGTTACAGGGATGTTGATACGTCTCAAACTTATCGATAATTTCTGCTCGCTCCATGCATGTTTTGTGTGATATTGCTATGATCTAGATACACTTTAATACATTTTTTTTATCATATTTGGACTAACCTACTAACTCAGTGCACCCCAGTGTTAGTTCCTGTTTTCTGTTGTTTTTCTATTTCACTGTTTCCCCATATAAAAAGTGCTCCAAAAATCCGGGAAAAATCCGATAAAAATCAGCGTGTCGGAAGCCTCCAGAACCCCGAAGGAGGGCCAGGGGGCCACCACCAGGTGCCCAGGCGGCCAACTGGTGTGGGCAGGGTCCTGGCCGCGCCAGGGGGGCGCATGGACCCCTGGTGCCCCCCTGGGTGCCCCCCTTTGTCAGAACCCTAATTTAGGTTTGTGCTTTTCTAAGCTAGCATTTTGCATAATGAAATTTTTTGCAAAAGAAAAAGTATTGGGGAAGCAGAAAAGCCCCAAAATAATATTAATAAAAGGCCAGACAATTTTTTTCCAAAAATGCTTTTAACTTTTTGAAATATCTCATAAATGGGCATGATCACATTTCAAGTGAAGTGGGTCCCACTCCATGCCCATGGAATTCTCAAAAAGTCCAAAATGCCCTTGGAAGTTAAATAATTGTTGTATTTGCAATTGAAATTATTTAAATATAATTTCAATAATTCTAAACTTTATGTGTGGAGTTATATATGCCTCCTAAGCCCAGATAAAAGTTCTTGGAATTTTATAAAATTATTTGGTATGTAAATCAAATCAAAACAAATTACAAAAAAGAAAAAAAAGAAAAGAGGGCTTACCAGGGAAGAATCTCAACTCACCAAAGCAAGCCCAGGCCCAGCCGCCACCCCCTTGTCCTCTTCATCAGGAAGCCAGGCACGGTGCTGCGTGCCCGGCAAGCCGACGCCGTCGCGGTGGCACTCCCTGCCTGGCCTACCCTCTGCCTTATCTCCTTGCCATGGACGCCCTGGAGACGCCCTCTCCATTTGCCCCCTCCTCTGGCTCATTCCCTTCTTCCTCCTTGTCGAAATCGCGTGGACCCGCAACCTTAGCCAGAGCACGGCCGTGCGCCGCCGTGGCCACTGCGCCTCCCACGCCGCGCCTTCGTGTCCTTCCTCATCGCCAACATCGACTCCATCGATCTGCAGCTCCAATTGAGGCCAAGGACGCCCGACAACAACGACTGCATCAAGTTTTCGCCGCCGGCCGCCATTGTCTCTAGCGAGCGATTCCTCCTCCTCCAGCTCCTCTCCGGCCCCGCCATGTTCTTCGTCACATTCTGGGTGAGCTTCTAGATCGACCCCCCGTCTCTGTTGCCCTCTCCGTGCCCTGGAAGCCGAGTTCGTCTGACCAGTGGCTCTGGCCGCCGCGGGCTTGACGCCGTCGTCGCCCTAGAGCCTCACTGTGGCCCCTGTGTGCACTAGGAGATGCGCACGGGCGCGAGACGCGCTCCAACGCTCTCCGTTCCCCTCCCTGTGGCCGGGAACCCTGCTCCAACGACCCGCCGCCGTGTACAGAGGCCACCGGCGGCTAGCCGTCGATGCCCTGGCCGATTAGGGCCTAATCCGTTAGCCTAACCACCCCCTGACCCTATGACAGGTGGGCCTAGGGCCCCCTTAATTAACCCAGATTAATTTAAACCAGTGTTTAACCCCCCAGTCACTGACCAATGGGCCCCTACTGTCAGGTTCGCCCCACGTCATGCTGACGTCACCATGACGTAGTAAACCCTTTTGAATTAATTTTAATCTAGAAATTGCAAAAAATAAGCAAAACTTTGAATTTAAATAACTTTTAAACCGTAACTCAGAATGAAATGATTTTATATGAAAAATTATCAGAAAAATGCAAGGATTAAGAATATGCAATTTGTTTTCATGTTTGACCATTTTTAAATGGGGGCAACAGTAGCAAATGTGCATATGGCTTAATTTGAATTTGAATTTGGAGTTTGAATTTGCAAATCCTTTGCAATACACCTCAATTAAATGGAATTGTCAACAAACCAGTACCATATACATCTTGGACAACCTTATCATGTGCTTGTGCATTTATTTTTGATGTTTCCCCCCTTTGTTGATGATTGTTTTGGTAACAGCGTTTCCGAGATGGAGGTCACCCCCTGAAGTAGAAGACCGATAACCAGTGTATCGTCAGCAAGGCAAGAAAACCCCATTGATCATGTCTATAAAATCCCACTTCCCTCTCATTCTCTCTTATGCATTGATTAGGATGATCACCTTGTTATGGATTCTACCGCATAGTTGAACCCATATCTGATGCATGACCTATCATCTTGTCACAGTATTAAGCATACCACTATCCTAGCTGACATAGGAGTTGATTGATATCATGTGGCCCCTGCAACTGTTAAAGCTTATTGCATGCCTAGATTTTACAATGAGGTTACTTTTATCTGTGAGTCGGGATGGTAGTGATCATGGTGTTGATGAAGGTGGAACTGTGTTGGTGAATCCACCCTAATACAAGGTGAACGATGAGAGGCTTTGTAGGAGTACATAGTGCGTTGTCTCGTTGTACACCGCTTTAAGCCCGACTTCTTGTGTGGTGATCCAAGACAAAAAGTACTACCACATGTTGGGCACATGGACCCCTGCTCAACCTACTAACTCACCCCAGTTCAAGTCCAGGAGTCACTAGTTTGGGTTTTCCATTTGGCATATGCATAGAAAAATAATGAATGAAGGTTTGCATCATTTACATATGTGGGTGGACCTGTGAGACAGTAAAACCATCTGCTAAGGTGGCGTCTCGGTCGTCTGCATCGTCTGAGTCCGTATCGTTGACCCGACCGGACTCTTGAGCGGTGAGAAACTCAGATGGATTGTTCCTGGATTAGAATTGGCTGTGAGGTAAAAGTTGTGGAAATTATCCTCGCCGACACACGCTTGAAGGGTGACGAGATCCCGGAGGTAACTGATAGTTTCATGTGTGTAGCAGTACACCCCTGCAGGGTTAACAAAACTATTCGAATAGCCGCGTCCGCGGTCATGGACTACTTGGAGACCTTTACTTGATTATTAGACAACTTGAATGGATACTCTAAAACTCACAAGATAAGTGTGAGTGCTATGGCGTTCTTCCTCGTGGGGAAGTCGAGGAAGTATCCATAGGGGTGTATTGGTTGGAGACTTGGTAGTGGACTTGTGTACGCTCCTTACCTCAAGTCTGGTACTCATAGTATAGGACTAGCCAAGTCAAAGCTGGCACTTCTGCATGTTGAAACCCCACCTCCCTTTACCTTGAAACTTCAGCATGAGTAGTATAGTTCTCATGTAAGTCTTGCTGAGTACGAATTTGTACTGACGTTTGCTTATTCTATGTTTTAGATGAGAACCCAGCCCCCGATGGAGACACCTTCCTGAAGCTCGACGTTGAGATAGTATAGTTCCAGACAGCAGTCTGGTTGTAACGACCCGATTCACTAAGAATCCAAGTCTCTCTGCATTCTGTGCTAGTCCCTGGATCAATAGCTAGCACACACAGTACATGATGTAATATCAAAAATAAACCACATGTCATATATATTCCATCGAAGATCCAATATTACAATATAGCATACCTGCATAGCTCAAGGCTAGCTTAAAATAAAATACAGCGGAAGAACAATAAAAGCTTCGTGGCGTCCATCAACTCCACCGGCATAGTTGAGTATAGACATCGTAACCCTACATCGCATCACTTACTCATCGTATACAATCTTGCAACACCGAAGGTTACAGCCCGACAACGGGCCAGTACATCTGATTTGTACGGCAAGTCACACGAAAAAGGATATAACAGACCTACATCTACATGCAAGGATAAGTCAAAGGAAAGGCTTAAGGTTTTATTTTGCAGAAAGCTGATTTTTCCCTCACATACTACAACTAATCCAATTTTAATTTATCTGGCTAGTCCTAAGTATGGCTGAATGGCTATATACACCAATTCCAACCATCCCTTTACTAAAAGTTCCCACACAAATTCTTATTAAGGTGAAATATATGTCAAGACCATCCAACAACAATAAGGCCCAATTGCTCAAAGTTGTCCGTAACAGTGGACACGGCTAATCATGATAAGTTTTTACACTCTGCAGAGGTTTGTACACTTTCCCCACTGGACTCAACCCAAAGATTGAGACATAGTCTTTCAGAAGAGGTTGCCTCCATCCTTTGGTAGCCGGTACACCTATCATATCTACATCAGCTAGCTACTACCACGGCCAGGTTCCCCACAACTTACTCATCTAAGCCAGTGCCCATATAGCCAGTGGTTGTACATGGAAGCTACTAGTCACACTGTCTGTCCGATATTTTTGAGCCTGGACGGCGCCCACTTCGTTCAGAGGGTAGTCACCATGACGCACCCGGTTCACCAACAAAATAACCATTCGGGAAGCATTTAGCCCTGGTCCCTCCTTAGACAAGGCATGAGCCCCAGGATGCATTCCCTGCCTGCCCAGAGATGATTTATATTTAAGTTTGCTAGTCAAGTCATTAATCCTCACATAGCTCAATGATAACTCCACCAATCCCCGTCTACAAAGCAATAGTAGTATATAACAACCACGATCCTAGGGCGACAATGAAATACAAGGTCAAAAAATATGGCTATCCTACTAGGTTTAAAGCATAACTAATATATAGTCCTACACATGCATAGAGTGATAATTTGCTACATGCATAATAGAAAATACAGGTTGAGGTATGGTCAAAGTGTAACTTGCCTTTTCCATTCGGTGAAGTTCTTCGCTCTCACGGTCCAGTCAACTCTACTCATCACACTCCGAGAAATCTATCGCACACGAAAGGAACTCAAATAAGCAATCACATCACAAGGAAAACAAAAGATCAACAAACAAACACAAAGGTTTTAGCAACAAAATAAAAAGCTTTTAAGTGCAGAGGTGTAGATGTGCTCGAAGGTGATCGGTGGAAGTGATCTCGAGAGAGTCAACAGACAAAGATTCATCGGTAAGGAATTGTGATCATGGAAATTATGAATTCAAGGTGAATATCATGCCCACATGAAAAGTGTGTGAATCTTACCGATAACATGTCTCACGTGATCCGATATGCAAAAAGAATCACGTGAAACGGAATACTACAACACAGGTCACAGCAAGTTCAAATTTGAATTGAATTTGATTTTAAACAGATCAAGAAACTTGTGAAATTTTGTGTACACATGATATGAACAGAAAGTACATGGAACGAGTGATCCAACGCAACAAGAATCACTCGATTTGGATCAACGGTTTAAAAGATACGACCTCCGGAAATTAAACTTGAATTTGAAATAAATTCAAATTCAAAAGTGTGCAAAGTGTGCAAAACTTTATTCCATGCTAAAGTATATAACAACAAAAGCGCGTAGGAAAAAGTTTCACCTCGATCCGACGCACGGTTGAGGAGATATTGCGGGCGCGAGAACGAGGTCTTTTCTCCAAAAAGGACCTATTCGCAATTAAACTTTCTCCAGAAAAGCGATCGGGTCCTTGGGACCAGATCTGGCCGGAGTTGACTCCGGCGAGGAGGCGGCTGCTCCAGCGAGGTCACGCGGGGCGGCGCGGCACAACTGCGGTGGCCGGCGGCCACGGGAGGCGGCGCGCGGCACGGGAGGCGTCCGGGACGCGGCCGGCGTGGCGTCCGCGGCGTGGGCGGACCGGCGGCTCGGCTGACCGTGGCATAGGGGGTGGCGACGCTGGCTTCGGCGTGGTGGCCGTGGCGGCGCTAAGGCCCGGGGGGAGGCGGCTGGCGAGGCGGCGGCGTGCGGCGCAGGGCCTCGTTGTCGTGGGCGGCGGCGAGGTGAAGGCGCGGCCGGGAGGCGGCGGTTCCGGCGACGGCCGAGGCTACGGCTGCTCCCGCGAGGTCGCGCGGGGCGGCGCGGCACGGCTGTGGTGGCCGGCGTCCACGGGAGGCGGCGCGCGGAACGGGAGGCGTCCGGGACGCGGCCGGCGTGGCGTCCGCGGCGTGGGCGGCCCGGCGGCTCGGCTGGCCGTGGCACAGGGGGCGGCGGCGCCAGCTCCGGCGTGGTGGCCATGGCGGCGCTCCGTCCCGGGATGAGGCGGCTGGCGAGGCAGCGGCGCGGTGAAGGCGCGGCCGGGAGGCGGCGGCGGCGACGGCGACGTGGCGGCGGGGCCCGTTAGGGTTAGGCTCTAATTGCGGCCGCGAGCGGAAAACTACTACTGGCACGGCTGGGTCCGGGTTTTCTTTTTATTTAAAATCACCAACTTCAAACAATTATAGAAAAATAAATACTCATCGGAAAAATGTGAGATAAATTTCTAAATTCATCAAATAATACAAAGAAATTTATTTAATGAATACATTTTCCAAAAAGGAAAATGAAAATGAAAATATTTTCTAAATACTTTATTTAAATATAAAATACCTTTCATAAATCAAATAAAATCCAATAAATTATTATTAATATTTTTATTTGGTCAAAAGCATTGACAAACCATTTCTAACTAATAAAATATAAAATTTAAAATTGTCACACAAATAAAGAATTTGGTAAAATAAAATATCCCATTGAAATACTTATCAACTCTTTTGAAATATTTAATAAATCTTTTCAATGAAATAAAAACTCTCTTAGCATTATAAAATCCCTAAAATAATTTTAGAGTTATTTATAATACTTATAATAAATTTTAAAAACTTGAAAGTAATATTCTAAATATTTTCCAACTTTATTAAAAAGGGGATAAGTCATTTTATATCCTCTCAAATGAATTTCCTTGAGTAGAAAAATGTTTTGAATATTCAGAAGAATTCCAATAATGATTTAAAACATTTTCCAACCTTTTAATATGTTGAAGGAGTCATATTACCTTCTCTCATTTTGTTTTGTTGGTTTTCTTTTAAATACTCCCTCCGATCCATAATAAGTGTCACTCATCTAGTACAAAGATTGTAATAGCTTAGTACAAAATGAGCGACACTTATTTTGGATTGGAGGGAGTAATAAATTTCAAAAATACCAATTATGAATATTAGGGAAAGTCCTTTTATTCCCTCTCCTTTTAATATTCACTAAACTCCAAAAAGTTTTAAAACCCAGAGAAAATCAAACACATCAAGCAAACAATCATTATCTATTTAATTTTATTAACATTCCAAAATTCGGAGAATTTTGGGATGTTACACACTACCACCCTTAAAAGGAATCTCGTCCTGGAGATTCGAGAAGGCTAGAAAGAAAGGTTAGGGTTCGGGTCTTCACGACAATCATCAATCCTCCGATGAGCTAGGGTGCTACCACCCTTAAAAGGAATGCGACGTGGTCTTCAAAATCTTACTCCATCGATAACCGCCTTCAAAGTGATTCACCTCCTCCTATCAGGTCTTGAATCCTTAGCAAAAGAGAACTCTTCCGTATACTGAACCTTCATGGTTGACAGGTCAGGCGCCAATACTAAGCAACTATCGATTCTCTCTTTGTGGTCATCAAGAATGCTTCTACGGGATACCTGCAGGAAATGGTCTTGGTCTATACTCACCGTATAACTTACTATCATTAACGGTAATCTTCTACAGGGGTCAAACATCGTACCATTCTAAGATTCCGGCTTAACAACGCCGTCTCTCTACCATAGGTAAGTCACTCAAGATTTACTATCCCGCATAGCAAGAGCGAATAATAAGGGTAGTCATCATGGGGGCCAATCCATTCCGCACCCAAATCATCACCTTGTATATGGTTTAGCGAATCTCGCAATGTAACACTCGGTCATCCTCACAGGCATTGCAGAAAGTTCCTCTTGATCTTGAACTGCGTTCAGATAAATCCATTGGTTCTGCAAGCCAACCAAGCATCTATCGTTTCTTCACAACACTCGGGTCTGCGCAAACTACTACAATACGTGCACTGGTGAACTACAACTTGCTCCATGGTCCTTCCTTCAGCAAGATTGTGCTTGCTTGTTGTAAGATCCTGGCACAAAGGGTTAACTTTGAGCTCGTCATTGGTTGCATCCATCTTTATTCCAGCCTTGACATTAGCAGCCATTGTAGTAGCTTCTTCAGTTTAGGAATGAGGATGAGGGGGGAATAGAATGTAGAAAGCGAGGTAGAGAGAGTGATAGGGATATATACCCATACAAACATCACACTAGTTTTGAAAACATAAGTTTTGATGTGTAGTTGTCGGTAAAACCAAGAAATGACAGCTCACGAAAACGACCTAACGATAGGAATCTTGAATCTTCCAGGTCTTTGGGTCTTCAATGACGGTAGCTTCAGTTTTGCATAGTCAAAGCAATCTTCATATAGTCGAGTCACTTGTCGACTTATTCTTGTTGTTGTTGTGTCTTCTTCAGTCTTGAAGCATACTAAATAGATGAGGGGTCTAATAAAACGTAAACTTATTCTACTCGCATAGAAGAAACACAAAGTACAACACACGACATCAATCAAATACATATCAGGGCCACAGGGTACAAGACAAAACTTAACAAAACAATCATGACATAAAACATCTAGTTCAACCAGTAGAACATGTTGCGAACCACAACTCCAGCTAACAATGAAAAGGTAACAACGTACACTTAGTGCACACCTACGAACGTCTGTCCTCCAATTGCCAAACATAAGCTTCTTCGAGTGATCATCCTTTCTTCCACCTTCATAACTTCTTCTTTCTCTTCAATTCTGGACACATATTGATGTAGTGTCCCATGTTCCTGCACCGATAGCACTCAATTTGGCTAAGGTACTTTTGTTTCTTCTTCCTCACAGGTGCTTCCTTTAATTCCAGACACATGTTGGCGTAATGTCCCATATTCCTGCACCGGAAACACTGAATCTGGCTAATGTCCTTCTTTTTCTTCTTCACGGTGCTTCCTAGAACTCCTGGATA
The DNA here is from genome assembly GCA_950022295.1 of Bromus sterilis. Taxonomy (NCBI): domain Eukaryota; kingdom Viridiplantae; phylum Streptophyta; class Magnoliopsida; order Poales; family Poaceae; genus Bromus; species Bromus sterilis. The sequence continues at coordinate 121,226,543 of OX465601.1, read as the reverse complement.
ATCTTCTTCATTCCTTCCTTTTGTTGTTGAATCACTTGTTGTGTCATAGTGTAAAGGTGACACTGAACGGGGTAATGATCAGTTCCTTCACACACAAGACATGTGACTTGTGAAGTGCGACATTCTTCACCCAAGTGAATTTCCTCACAATAGGGACATCCATCTTGGTGTCCTTCATAGGAGTGTCTGACTTCTCCACAAATTTTGCAGGCACGAGGCCTCTTAAGGGTTACCGTCCTTTGCATCGGGGTGACGAGGCGGGATCCCAACAAGATATTTGTAAAATCTTTCCAAGTAATCTTCTTTCTTGATTCGTTAATCGCTTGATTCATTGTCCACCAAGTAGCAGCCCCTTCTACAAAGTACTTGACAGCATAGGGGACCATGTCCTCACTTCCAACCTGGCTACGCTCCATGTGTTCCTCCATACTACGAATCCATTGCTCCACCTTCAGTCTCGACATCTCCCCAGAAAAGGTGAGTCCTACTCCATACTCCATCTATTAAACCCATACGACAAGGGTTAGGGAAAAACTATAACATCGACAAGACAACAACTAAAAATAACACCAAACATATGCACTCAAACAAGAAGGAGGCAAAAACACCTACGTTCAACGGCCACACATAACAACAACAATACAGTCACAAAAGTCAAAACACACAAACAACACCTAGAGTAAGGTGGTATGTGCAAGACATGCGATCTCATCATACTACTTGAAATTCGTTCATCGAACTTCACCTAAAAGGTGGTGGTCTGATGCTAAGCTTCATCCTTCTCGGCTAAGCTGATCTTAAAGATCCTCTCGTAGTGTAAACACTAATCCTTATTAAATCCATAGGATACTCCTCGTAATTCTGGCAGTTGTAACTTCAATTGATCCACGAGGTTGATGATGCACCTCTCAAATGTCTTGTCTTCAGGGGTAAGCAACTCAGAGGGGTATTTTACAGTAAAACAAGATGAGGAGTTTTAAAAGATGAATAATAGATGAGAGACACTAGTGGGGAGAGTAAGTAATCAAAGAATGATAAAATATTTTTGTTCCTATGGACTTTCCTATCCATTTTCTAGGGTCACGACCTACATTCAACATGGGCTCTCATACCATCTGTAACGACCCGATTCACTAAGAATCCAAGTCTTTGTGCATTCTGTGCTAGTCCCTGGATCAATAGCTAGCACACATAGTACATGATGCAATATAAAAAATAAACCACATGTCATATATATTACATCGATGATCCAGTATTATAATATAGCATACCTGCATAGCTCAAGGCTAGCTTAAAATAAAATACAATGGAAGAACAATAAAAGCTTCGTGGCGTCCATCAACTCCACCGGCATAGTTGAGTATAGACATCGTAACCCTACATCGCATCACTTACTCATCGTATACAATCCTGCAACACCGAAGGTTACAGCCCGACAACGGGTCAGTACATCTGATTTGTATGGCAAGTCACACGAAAAAGGATATAACAGACCTACATCTACATGCAAGGATAAGTCAAAGGAAAGGCTTAAGGTTTTATTTTGCAGAAAGCTGATTTTTCCCTCGCATACTACAACTAATCCAATTTTAATTTATCTTGCTAGTCCTAAGTATGGCTGAATCGGGCTACACCAATTCCAACCATCCCTTTATTAAAAGTTCGCACACAAATTCTTATTAAGGTGAAATATCTGTCAAGACCATCCAACAACAATAATGCCCATTTGCTCAAAGTTGTCCGTAACCGTGGACACGGCTAATCATGATCAGTTTTTACACTCTGCGGAGGTTTGTACACTTTCCCCACTGGATTCAACCCGAAGATTGAGACATAGTCTTTCAGAAGAGGTTGCCTCCACCCTTTGGTAGCCGGTACACCTATCATATCTACATCAGCTAGCTACGAGGGCCAGGTTCCCCACAACTTACTGGTACGTCCAAAACGTATCAATAATTTCTGCTTGCTCCATGCATGTTTTGTGTGATATTGCTATGATCTAGATACACTTTCATGCACTTTTTATCATATTTGGACTAACCTATTAACTCAGTGCACCACAGTGCCAGTTCCTGTTTTCTGCTGTTTTTCGATTTTAGTTTTCCCCCATATAAAAAGTGCTCCAAAAATTCGGGAAAAATCAGATAAAAAAACAGCGCAGAAGAACCTTCCGGAAGAACCTAAGTGGGGCCAGAGGGCCACCACCAGGGGCCCAGGCGCCCTGGTGGCGCGTCCAAGGGTCTGGCCACGCCAGGGGGCGCCTGGAGCCCTGGTGGCCCCCCTGGCTGCCCCCCCTTCGCCTATATATTCTCCGTGACGAGAAACCCTCGAGGACAGAACCCTTTTTCACGATCTTGCCTCTGTTCCGCCGCCGCCGCGCTTCTGAGATCGGGAGCACCAGTAGACCTCTTCCCGGCACCCTGCCGGAGGGAGGGCCGACCTCCGGGAGTCTCCTCTCCACCATGGATGCTTCCCGGATGACCCGTGAGTAGTTTCCTTTGGACCATGGGTCCGTGATCAGTAGCTATGTGATGTTCTCCTCCCCTCTTTGTTCTTCATGGTTTAGACCTCGTGAGCTGACCTACATGATCGAGGCACTTTTGTAATCTTTCTGCTGTTGCTATGCTGAGTTTGATGGGATCTGATGGATTATGAGATTATGTTCAGATTGTGATTGAGTAATATATTTGTTTCTTATCTCTTATATTTTTGTTCCTAAGTAATTCTTGCATATTCTCCGTTGCTATTTATTGCTTTGGCCAAGTAGTAGGTAGTAACCCCAAGAGGGAACGTTATGCTCGATTGTGGGTTCATGCCCCCCGATGACACGCTTGAGTGACAGAAACATGAGTCTAGGGGATGTGATGTTTCCACAAGGGGGAAAACAACGGTGCTTGTAACCGCGGTTGCAAGGATTGTTTACTTTACGCAAAGTGCTTTTTAATGCAGTTGTCTGTTGCTTTGGGTTTACACTTTGGGTGGGGCTCGCAACTTAATACCAGCGAGATGTTCTGGATAGATATCTCAAGGTGGATGATTAGTAGTAGATGCAGTTGGATTTCGGTCTACTTATTTTGGCGTACTGCCCATGCTTTTGAGCCTCTTCCTTTCTTTTGTAGCATAGTTATCATTGCGGTGCGTTCATAATCCTGTCAATTGCCCTTCTGTAATTTGTTCACCTCGCATAGCAGTTTTATCGTCTTTTGGGAGAGAGACATCACTAGTGAACATCACGTATCCCGGTCCATATCCTCATTACTGTTTCCACGCTCATTTACTTTTCTTCTTTTACTTTCAGTTTCTATCATTATCCCTCGTGTTTGATCCTTTGTGAACAACAATACCGGATAGATTGACAACCTCTCTGAACTTCGTTGGGAACAAAGTTATTTGTGTCTGTGTGCAGGTCCGCGTCAGTTGCGCCGCTGACACCTACTTATTATCTCCGGAGTCCTACTGGAGACAAACCTTGGTATCTTTACTGAGGGAAATTTGCTGCTGTGCTACATCACGCCTTCCACTTGGGGTTTACCAACGAAGGGCGAGAAATCACTATCATCACCTCGCACATCAAGCCAAATTTCTGGCGCCGTTGCCGGGGACTCCGAGTGCTAAGATAGGGGAGTTGCACACTAACTTTACCTTTGTTTTTTAGTATTGTTAGTTTTCCTTTCAGTTTTTATCTTTGAGTCTTATATCAAAAATCACAAAAAAAATCTTCCACACTTGCTGCTGCTATGGGTTCCACTGAAAACACCAAGTTGTGTGACTTCACTAGTCACAACAACCAAGACTTTATCTGCAACCCCATTGCCACACCTGCCACTTCAGCTACCTCTTATGAAATTAAACCTGCCTTGCTAAACCTTGTTATGAGAGATCAATTCTCTGGTGCTGGAGATGATGCTGCTTTACACTTGAAATTTTTTGTTGAATTATGTGATATGCAAAAGTATAAAGAAGTAGAAGGTGATATTGTTAATCTCAAGCTCTTTCCTTTCTCTTTAAGGGGAGAAGTTAAAATCTGGTTTCAATCTTTGCCTAGGAATAGCATAGATTCTTGGGATAAGTGCAAAGATGCATTTATAGGGAAGTACTACCCACCTGCTAAAATTATCCAATTAAGGAGTAACATTATGAATTTTAAGCAATTGGATAATGAACACGTTGCCCAATCTTGGGAACGAATGAAATCTCTTGTTAAGAAATGACCTACACATGGTTTGACTACCTGGATGGTTATCCAGACTTTTTATGCAGGCTTGAACTTTACCTCGCGGAACCTGTTAGATTCGGCCGCAGGAGGAACCTTTATGACAACTACACTTGGTGCTGCCACGAAGCTTCTCGATGAAATGATGACCAATTATTTCCAATGGCACACCGAACGCGCTCCAACAGGTAGGAAGGTAAACTCTGTCGAGGAAATTACCTCCCTCAATGAAAAAGTTGACTTAATTATGTACTTACCAAGCAACCCTCTATTGATCCTCGTGATGTCCCTTTAAATTCCTTGGTTGCCCAAGAATAAGTAGATGTGAACTTTATTGATAGAAACAACTTTAACAACAATGCTTATAGGGGTAATTTTGCTAACAATCCTAGACCGTTTCCATCCAACTATGGGAACAACAATACCTATCCTAGCAACAAGAACCCCTCTTATGAATTGGAAAACATGCTTAGAGATTTTATCACTACCCAAAAAGCCTTCAACAAAAATGTAGAGGAGAAATTAGCTAAATTAGATAATCTCTCTTTGAAGGTAGAAAGCTTAGCCCTTGATATTGAGATTCTTAAAATTAGAACCTCCCCCCTTTAGGAGAATAAGGCCACTCCTATTAATGCTATCCAATTACAAATTAATGAAAATATTAGGATGATGGCTAAACTTAAAGAAAGGTGGGCTAGAGAAAAAGAGGAAGAGGAAAGAATTAAGAGCCTTCCTACACACCACACAGTTGCCACTATCCAAATTGTTGAGGACACCCAAACTATTAGCACCCAATGCACTCCTAGTCCCGTTGGACCTATTAATGGTGATTCTAATACCTCAACCAAAGGTGAAGAAACTCCTATGAACATAGAGGGTTTCAAACAAGTGAGCCTAGACGACACTACTACCACCTTTGATAGTAGTGATATTGATTTTGATAGCTGCACCCTCTCAGAAGTTATTAACTTGCTACACAAAATGTCTAGAGACCCCCACACTAGCACACTTAATCTTGCCTTCACGGAGCATATCACAAATTCTCTCAACAAAGCTAGGGAGGAGAAGCTTAGAGTAGAACCGTCCATACCTAGGACGCTAGATGATGGTTGGGACCCTATGATCAAAATTAAATTAAATAACTTCTCTTGCTATGCTTTATGTGATGTTGGAGCTATTACCTCCGTTATGCCCAAAAGAATATATGATATGTTTGAATTGAAGCCCTTTGAGCCTTGTTCTTTTGGTGTTCGTCTTATTGATTCTTCCGTAAAGAAACCTTTAGGGAAGATCGACGATGTTCTTATCATTGTCAATGACAACTATGTTCCCGTTGATTTTGTTGTTATGGATATAGAGTGTGAACCTTTGTTTCCAATTATTTTGGGACGTCCTTTTCTTCGCACCTTTGGTGCGGTTATTGACATGAAAGAGGGGAATATAAAATTCCAATTCCCTCTCAAGAAAGGGATGGAACACTTCCCTAGAAAGAAAATCAAGTTACCTTTTGAGTCCGTTACTCAGGCTAGTTATTCTCTTTCTCTTGATAAAACTTGATTCTCCTTTTGCATCATGCCTAGCTTAAAGGCATAAAAGAAAGAACTTTCGGGAGGCAGCCCGCAACGAATTTAGGTTTCTTTTTGCTGTTGGTGTGTCTTGATGTTTGTTACTACTGTAGCAACATCATTGTATCTTTATTTTTCAGCTTTGTGCCAAGTTATAGCCTCTTATCATAAGGGAAGCAAAAGTTGTGACATGCTGTCCAAAAAACAGATTCTGTCCCTTGACAGAAAAATCGAATAAAATCACCAGATCATCTTTTTGATCTGAATTCTTTTGAAAGCGTGCTCTAAACAATTGTGAAACTTTCGTATGGTCTGAGTTTTTTTATTTGAGTTGCAGAAGTGCCCCGAAAAGATTCTCTACTACCTGCTATTCTGTTTTTCACAGATTCTGCCACGTTTTGCCTCTCTTCACTTTTGCAAACCTTAAGCTTGCTTTTTCTTTGCAAAAACTTTTTGGCACTCTTGAGAAATAGTAGCTCTTCAAGAATATCTTTATATCCAGTGGGGAAAAATTATTTTATTAAGGGTACTAACCTCTCTAATCAGCTTATGATGAGTTATGTATGAAGGGAGTTTTCAAGTGTGCGATGGAAGATGATGAAAGAAGATCCAGGAGTGTCAAGTGCTCAAGCTTGGGGATGCCCCCGTGCATCCCCAATAAATATTCAAGGAGACTCAAGCGTCTAATCTTGGGGATGCCCCTGTGCATCCCCTTCTCCATCAACAATCATCAGTTCGTCCTTCGTCTCACTATATTTTTATCATTTCATGCGTTATGTGCTATGCTTGGAGCGTCTCGCTCTTAGGTTTTATTTTTAGTTTTCTTTAGTTTTGCTTGCTGGTCATAACAAGTTAGACCCCATCTTACTTTGTGTGGGAGAGAAACACGCTCCACTTTCAAAATCTAGAACACATCGTAGAATTTTTCATGCCTATCTTTTTGCTGTTGTGTGTTCTTTATCTTTTCGTAGCTGCGGCCATGTTTAGTTTTAGTCTTAGTTTGTCTTTAGCTAGAGCCCTGGATTTTGTTTAGTTTGTTGCTGGAACTCTTTTTAGTTTTCATGTTTATCTTGTTAAAGAGAGTTGGTTGTTGCACTGAGTAGTGTCTTGTCTTCAAAGTAGGTAATTGAGGTTGCTATTTAATTCTAGTAGTAACTTGCAATAGTTTTGAGGTATTGATGTGAGTAATGTCTGAACTTTTGGTGTCGTATTTTGGGCAATCCGTGTGTATTTTCAAAACCTACAAAACTAGTTGAGAAATCTAGCTACTAGATGGATCACTAATCTTTGGAGGGATCGAATATTAGAGTACACTCACGTACCATGAGTCGAGGATGCGCAAGGATAACCAAACCCCCATACACTCCTCCTCGGGGTACTTTTCTCTTTGTGAACCTCCTTATTAGATTGAGAGTTACCGATAATAAGTGCATGAGTTCTTCGGACTAATGTAAGTATTGAAAGTTGACACTTCCACCTTCCCATATTTTGCTAGCCTCTCCCGTGCCGTGCATTGCCTTCTTCTCACTCCGAGAGTTGGTTTCCACCTTCGCCAGTACATCCAAACCCTTGGCATGATACGCTCTGTCATCATAAACGTCCTTATATCTTTCCTCAAAACAGACACCATACCTACCAATCAAGGCATTTCCATAGTCTTTCCGAGATATATTTCCATGCAACATCCACCTCTTCATGACTTGATCTTCATGTCATACATGTTCCTGCTACACTGGCAGCGAAATACATTGCATACATGATGATAGTTACATCTTCTTTATGATTTCGAGTACCTTGTAAAGTGTGAAAGATCTCCTTTACCTTCTTGTAAAGTAGAGTGTTGCCCTTAAGTGAGGAAAAGATCCCAAAGTGGACACAATAAAAGATCCCAAAGAGGACAAATGAGAGTTAAATAGAAAGAGCCATTGAGGCCACAAAAAAATAATAAAAATAGAAAAAAATAGAAAAAGAAATAAAAAGAGAGAAAGGGGCAACACTACTATCCTTTTGAGAGATCCACACTAGTACTCCCTTTATATCCTTGTACTCCATAGAGATGATCATTATGCATATAGCTATGTGGGGACCTTCACACTATAGAACTTGGCTTGCATATTACAAGGATGAGCCTCCTCAAACGAGCTCTAGGTATTCATGAGAGAGCAAGTTAGATGCACCCCCACTAGTTCCGTTGGAGAGCTTCTTAGCTCGTATGTACATCCGTTTCATGGCAATCCCTACTCCTCACATCATATCTATCATTTGGCATATCTTGCCTATGATTGTCCTCATTGATGTGATCCTTTCTCATCCTTTTTGTCTTCCTCCTACGTACTCCTCTCTCTTTGCCATCCTAAGTGTCAACTCTCGTGCTTACGCTCATCCATTGCATGAGTGCTCAAAATATTGAAAAAGGAGTGGATCAAATTGACTTGTACCTGGCTAGTGGTCTGGGGACGAGTCAAGATAAGATTCCATAAAAAGACCAAGTGTGAAACTTTAGTAGATTGAGTTTTCAACACAAATAAATAAATTTTCTCGTATTCCCTATCCCCTTCTTGCACGCAAACACCATTTGGAGACATTCGAATCACGGACAGCGAGAGCTCTTGCACCTAATGTTCTTTTCTTACTTGTTTCAATGCTAATATAGACTCTTTCATGTTATGACTTGAATTGAATCTCTAACATCGATTGCTTTACATTTCAAAGTTCTTATATGGTTGCTATAATGTCACCACAGAAATTATGCCGTTATCATTTACCTACTCGAGGACGAGCAGGAATTAATGTCGGGACCCGGGGTTAGTGTATGCAAGTCCCGCTACGACATAGTCATATGGAGAGCCGAGAACCGTACCCACTTGTCTAAGAAGACAAGGCCAAGCACAGAATGTTCCCGGAAAGCATCGTACGTGAGAGGCATCCCATCCAGGCTGGATGATCAACTGAGATGGGTCCTCATCGTCCGCACACAAGTCTAATGATATGGGTGATGAACTCCCATATTCACAGACAAGTCGCCTCAACCATACTATCGACTATCTCATAACTCTTACATAGACTTACTCCAGCCCGATCACTTAGTCGGGGTCTAGGGCGGGCTCGATCATACCACAAAGTGTGCACGAGACGGAGTCTCGAGCAATCGCATCGCGATGCCCCAAGCTACGCACATCTAAGGGCCACTTGGTGTATGAAAGACCGCCAGCCAGATCACAACTAAGGTCTCGAAAACCCATACAAAGACATGCATGTTATAAACATACACGCAGCACACATGCCTTGTATGAACAGTAGGTATCATTGCAATTATCTACAAATTATACATTTTATTGATAACTCTTACAGAGTGCACACAGAGATCACAAGTATGTGATCCAACATTACAACAACAAGCGGAAGCAAAGTATGTCTGAGTACAGACAAGTTTAACAAATGGCTTAAGAAGCCTTATTTAAACACAAACCCTCCACGAGGGAACCAGTCGTCTGACTGGGACTAGACTAGCTTGATCTTTAGTCGTCCAGCTCGATGAAGAAGCCACCTTCGGGGTCAGTGGGTTCATCTAAAACATAGATTAAGAAAACGTGAGTACAAAGTCGTACTCAGCAAGACTTACATAGGAGCTATACTACTCATGCACATGTATCAAGGTAAATGGAGGTGGGGTTCACTTGCAGAAGTGCCAGCTTTGACTTGGCTAGTCCTGAACTACGAGTACCAGACTTGAGGTAAGAAGCGTACACGAGTCCACTACTTTCTCCAATCAATTACACCACTATGGTGCCTTCGTCGACTTCCCCACGAGAAAGCACGCCATAGCACTCACACTTATCTTGGTGTGTTTTAGAAGTATCCGGTTCAAGTTATCTAATAATCAAGCTAAGATTTCCACGCAGTCCATAACCGCGGACACGACTATTCGAATAGTTTTGTTAACCCTGCAGGGGTGTACCGCTACACACACATGATCATCATTTACCGCCTTTGATCTCGACACCATTCAAGGGGTGCCAGCGAGGATGCTCACCACAACTGTTACCTCATAGCCGATCTAGTCCGAGAAAGCCGCCTACCTGGGTTGGCTACCACTATCGTGAGCCCTGCCGGTTTACCGAAGTGGACCCAAGTGATGTGTGCGTGGTGCATAAGCCGGTCTCGGGTGAGCCGTTCTCTCACTTAGCAGCCAGGCCACAAACCTACCAGAACTCCGAACTATTGCGACATCTGGACATCTAAAGGGATGAGTTAGTAAGCTGAGAGGGGTCAGTGAGCCCAATGTGTGGTTGTACTCTTCATCTTGGATCACCACACAAGAACTCGGACTTAGGGCGGTGTTCAACGAGACAACCCACCGTGTACTGCTACACAACCTCTCATCGTTCACCTTGTATTAGGGTAGATTCACCAACACCTTTCTACCATCATCATTATGATCACTACCATCCCGACTCACATAACAGTATCAACATGACATCATTCTAAGCATGCAATAAGTAGTAACAATTGCAGGGGCCACATGATATCAATCAACTCCTACAGTTGCTAGGATTGTGGTTTGCCTAGTACTGTGACAAATGATAGGTCATGCAAAGGAATGGGTTCATCTATGCGGTAGAAACGTAGCATGGTAATCATGCTATACAATGCATAAGCGAGACATGAGAGGGAATTGGGATTTTATCGACATGATCAATGGGGGTTTTCTTGCCTTGCTGACGAGGTTCGGGTTCGGGGTCTTCAACGAAGGGGGCAACCTCCTGTTCCGGTTCCACCTCTACTCGACAAACAACAAACAAGGAAGCAATATAAATACAATTCACAAACACATGGTTGAAGGTTGAAACTTGATGCATATGTTTCTGATGTGTTTGGGCAATTCCATTTAAATGGAGTATATTGCAAATTGAATTGCAAATTCAAACTCCAAGTTGAATTCATTTTAGCCAAGTTATAAATGACATTTTTTGAACAAGTTGAACCAATTTGAAATGTGTATGATATGCCTCTGATGTGTAATTGAAATGTAGCATGTTGCCATGGTTCAAGTTGCATAAATATTTGAAATGAATTTGAATTAATTCCATTTAAATCAAATAGCAAATGCTACTGATCACATTTTAAATTCAACTCAAACAAAGTTGAAAGTTGGATATTTGGATAGCTTATTTTCTCCTGATCATTTTTCATATATTATTTGTTAAATTTGGAGTTGATATGAATTATCTATGAATTTCCAAAGTTTCAGCCTTTTTCTGGAATTTCTGTAATTTCTTGAATTCTTTTTATAATGGAAAAAAGTCATTAACTGCGTCAGCACTGAGTCAGCATGACATCAGGGGGTCTCTGACCAGTGGGTGCCACCTGTAAGTGACTGTTGTTTAATTAAACTGTTTATACTGATTTAAACTTAACCCGGGGATTAGCCAGGGGGCTGGGCCCACATGTCATGGTCACTTGGGGTGGGTCCAATGGTTAACTAAGCTGGGTTATGGCTAATGGTGGGGGGGTCGTCGGCGGCAGCACTGTTGCTTGCCGGAGTTCATCGGGATGGCGATTTAGAGCACGGGGAGCCAAAGTAAGGGCACGAATGGGTTCCTGGTCGTCCCCCGCGTCGGATGGTGGCACCTGGGGCTCGAGGGGAGGTGCAGAGGGACGGCGGCGTCTTCCCTGGCGGAAGCAGAACAACGGCGAGGTCGGAAGTGGAGCTAGAGGGCACGTTTTGAAGCCGGGAGGGTTGCGTTCGATTGCTACGAACTCCAGGAGCCAAACGCGCGTGCTGGGCAGGACTTGGGAGCACGGGCGCGACCGCGGGTTCAACCTTGGCGGCCACCTTGCTCGGCTCTCATGGCGGATCATCAAGGAGACATCAAAAAGGGGCGGGGAGAGAGGGGTTTGAACCGCCTGCTCACCAGGAACTCGACGGAGGCGGTGGCCAGGGCTGAGGTGGCTCGACGGCGACGTAATCGACGATGGCGTTCTTCGGGTCCCGCGACGGCTCGAGCTTGATTCCGGCGACTAGGAGGGCTTCGGGTTCGATTCACTGCACGGGGAGACGTAGACGACGGCGGTCGACCAGTTGGACACGTCGGCGTAGCTCGACAGGCTCACTGGCCGCGCAGGTGCGGCGGCGCGCTCCGGCGGTTCCTTCGGTTGATGACGAACACGGCGAGGGAGGAGGGGGAGGTGGCTCTGGAGGGAGGGGAAAGAAGCTAGGCGTCTCTAGGACGTCTCCAGACGAGGGGATAAGGCCAGGGAAGCAGGGAGCTGCCTGGCGCGCCCTCGCCGCTCGCCGCCGACCTGCTTGCCTGCCTGGAGGGGGAGGAAGACGCATGGACCCCCTCCAGGTGGGATGGGCCGGCCAGATGGGCTGCGGGGGAGCTAGTCGGGCTTCTTTGCCCAGGTAAGCTTCTGTTCTTCTTTTCTAATTTTCTTTTCTGTAATTTGTTTTGTCTTAGCTAAATAAATAGCTAGGCATTTTATTAAATGCTGAAACTTTTTATGTGGCATCACAATATACTAGGTTATCCACTTGTAAAGTTTGAACATTTTTCAAATTCAAATAATTTGAATCTTAACTCAAATAGGGGTTTTTGATTAATTCCAAGGCACTGTTTGAATATTTGAAAAATCCATGAGCATGGGGTGGGTCCCACATCACTTGATATGTGATCACACTCATTTATAAGACTTTTCAAAAATCTAACATGAATTTTTGGAGAAGATTTTTATCTGGCCTTTTGAATTAATTCATCTGGGGGGTTCCTTCTCCCATTTTGATTTTGAATTTGATTTCAATGATTTATTTTGAAATTTTTAACATGATGCAAGAGGACTTTGATCCTAGCACATTACCTAACAGAGGGTTCTGACAACTCGCCCCCACTCAACAGAATCTCGTCCCAAGATTCAGAAGTCTGCGGGAGGAAGGAGGGATACTCGGCACTCAGACGGTCGTCTCTTTCCCACGTAGCTTCTCCCTCAGAGTGGTGTGACCATTGCACTTTCAGAAACCTAATCTTCTGACGACGAGTGACACGCTCTGCTGAATCGAGAACACGAACGGGGTATTCTCAAGAAGAAAGGTCATCTTGTAGATCAAGCGTTTCATGGTCGACTTCGCGGATGGGGTCCTTGAAGCAACGCCTGAGTTGGGATACATGGAATACATCATGTACTCGGGAAAGGTGCGGGGGTAGTTCAAGTTGGTAGGCAACTTCTCCACGTTTAACTAGAATGCGGAAAGGTCCGATGTAACGTGGGGCCAACTTGCCTTTGATACCGAAACGTTGGGTTCCCTTCAGAGGAGTAACCCGAAGGTAAGCCTTCTCATCCAGATTGTAGCTCTCTTGACTACGATGACGATCATAGTAGCTTTTCTGACGAGACTGGGCTGCTTTCAATTGATCACGAACAATGCGAACTTGCTCTTCTGCTTCCTTGATCATATCCGGTCCAAAGAATTGTCTTTCACCGGTTTCTGACCAGTTTAGTGGTGTTCGACATCGTCGTCCATAAAGGAGTTCAAAAGGAGCCATGTTCAGACTATTTTGAAAACTATTGTTATAAGAAAATTCGGCGAATGGAAGAGACTTCTCCCAATTCTTTCCGAATGAGATAACACAAGCTCTGAGCATGTCTTCAAGAATTTGGTTAACCCTTTCGACTTGACCGCTAGACTGAGGATGGAAAGCTGTACTAAAGGAGAGATGAGTTCCCATAGCATTCTAAAAGCTTCCCCAAAATCTAGAGGTGAAAAGGCTACCACGATCAGAGTTGATTTCCAAAGGAACACCGTGAAGGGATACAATTCTAGAGACGTACAAGTCCGCTAACTGGCTAGCAGTTATAGACTCGCGAACCGGAAGGAAGTGAGCAACTTTGGAAAGCCTATCTATGACAACGGAGATGGCATCGTTTCCTTTCTGGGTTTTTGGAAAGCCGGTAATGAAGTCCATACCGACTTTGTCCCATTTCCATTCTGGAATAGGCAAAGGTTGAAGTGTACCAGCAGGTCTTTGATGTTCTGACTTAATGCGACGACAAACATCACATTCGGCAATAAATTGAGCAATGTCTCTCTTCATCCTAGTCCACCAAAATCTCTGGCATAGATCTCGGTACATTTTTGTGCTACCGGGATGAATCGAGAGGGGTGTGTCATGGGCTTCCTTGAGGAGGATTTGAATTAGTTCCTTATTCTTAGGTACTACCAAACGATTTCCAAAGAATACCGTTCCCTTGCTGTCTGTGGAGAAACATTTAGCAACTCCGCTAGCAATGTTCTCCTTGATCCGGCGAACACCTGGTGCACGCCTTTGGGCAACTATAATTTGATCCTCAAGAGTTGGTTTCGCCACCAAGGTAGAAAGATAGCCATGAGGAACTATCTCAAGATTGAGCTTGCGAAATTCCTCATGAAGAAGTGGTTGATACTGTTGTAACATGAGGTTGTTACAATACGACTTACGACTTAGTGCATCAGCCATGACATTGGCTTTGCCTGGGGTGTAAGAAAATCCTAAGTTGTAATCTTTTATCAACTCAATCCAGCGTCTTTGCCTGAGATTAAGATCTGTCTGGGTCAAAATGTATTTTAGACTTTGGTGGTCGTAATAGATCTCGCAACGATTACCAAGGAGGTAATGTCGCCAAGTTGTTAGGGCATGAACTACGGCAGCGATTTCAAGGTCATGGGTAGGATAGTTCTCTTCATGTGGCCGAAACTGGCGTGAAGCATAAGCTACCACATGTCGATCTTGCAGAAGTATGCATCCTAACCCTTGTCGTGATGCGTCACAATAGATCTCGAAATCCTTTTTGGTGTCTGGAGGTGCAAGTACGGGTGCAGAAGTCAATCTTCTTTTTAGCTCTTGAAAGCTTTCCTCACACTTGGGAGTCCATAGGAATTTCTTATCTTTCTTGAGGAGTTCAGTTAGAGGCTTTGCAACTTTAGAAATGTTCTCGACGAAGCGACGGCAATAGCTGGCTAGGCCAAGAAAACTCCTAACTTGCTTAACCGATTCAGGTGGAGTCCAGTCGAGGACGGCCTGAACTCTCTCGGGATTCACAGCAATGCCTTTTGCAGAAATCACGTGGCCTAAGTAGGTCACTTCTGGTAGCCAAAATTCACACTTGGAGAATTTAGCATACAGGCGATGCTCTCTAAGTTTCATCAATACCAGACTTAGGTGTTCGGCATGTTCTTCTTCGTTCTTCGAGTAGATGAGAATGTCATCAATATAAACTACAACAAATTTATCTAAGTACTCCATGAAGATAGAATTCATTATGCGTGAGAAAGTGGCGGGGGCATTGGTTAAACCAAAGGACATGACGGTGTACTCGTAAAGACCATAACGAGTAGTAAAAGCCGTTTTGGGAATGTCCTCGTTTCGGATTTTGATTTGATGATAACCTAATCTCAAATCCATCTTGGAGAAGACAGAGGATCCTGCAAGTTGATCATAAAGATCATTGATCCTGGGCAGTGGGTATTTGTTCTTTATCGTCGCTAAATTTAGCGGGCGATAGTCTACGCACATCCTTTCTGTTCCATCTTTCTTCGTTACGAACAGAACGGGGCAACCCCATGGCGATGAGCTAGGGCGGATGAAGCCTTTTTCCAACAAAGCTTCCAGTTGGGTTTTAAGCTCAGCTAACTCACGTGGGGCCATTTTGTATGGGCGTCTAGAAATTGGTGCGGTTCCTGGCACAAGATCCACTATAAACTCTACACATCTGTCGGGTGGCATTCCCGGCAGCTCTTCAGGAAAGACATCCGGGAAGTCACGAACCACCGGAACATCTTCAAGGTCGGGAAGGGGAAGTACATTCAAAGAATACACTTGGGTTCTTGTTCTGGGTGAGGTGTAGTTGACGGTCTTGCCTGAAGGGTGGGTGAGTTTCACTAATTTGCCTCTGCAATCAAGGTAGGCATTCTTTCTTGATAGCCAATCCATGCCAAGGATGACATCAATATCCGAAGACTTGATGGCTATGAGTGAAGCAAGGAATACTAAACCCTCAATTGAAATTTGATTACCGTGGCTTACTCTATTAGTTTGCCATCTTGACCCTAGAGTTTGAATAATCATTGGGGTGGACAATTCAACAAAGGATAACTCATGACGAAGTGCATAACTTTCTGACATGAATGAATGAGATGCTCCTGGGTCGAAAAGAACGGAAGTAGGAACATAATTGACTGGGAGCGTACCAAGAATGACGTCAGTGGTGTCGTTAGTCTCTTCGGCGGCAGTCTGGTTCACACGTCCACGAGTGGCGGGAGGAGCGGGTTTGGTGGTGTAGACCTTCTGGGGCGGCTTTCCACGACCATTGTTGTTGCCTCCGGCACAGGGTGGAGCATTCTGATTCTGGAGCTGGTTCTGGGGACACTCACGAGAGTAGTGGCCTGCCTGACCACACTTGTAACAGGCTCCAAAGACAGTGTGTGGAGCTGGGTTGTTTGGTGGAGCTGGGTGGAACTGAGCTAGTGGACGAGGCGCTTGTGGGTTGTTCTGGCGGAACATACTATTGGGGATCCAGATCTTGCACTTCTGGGATCCTGAGCTGGATGAACCATCGTCTCTAGGGTGTTTGCGAAAGTCGTTGGGGGTGTTCATGTCCTCTGCCTTAATGGCCTTGTTGCCAAGGACCTGGAATGTGGCAAAGTCATGTAAGTTGAGCTCACGACGGAGTCCAGAATTGAGTCCACGACGGAACCTCTCTTGCTTCTTTGCGT
Source organism: Bromus sterilis (assembly GCA_950022295.1). Lineage (NCBI taxonomy): Eukaryota > Viridiplantae > Streptophyta > Magnoliopsida > Poales > Poaceae > Bromus > Bromus sterilis. The sequence continues at coordinate 121,210,018 of OX465601.1, read as the reverse complement.
CGGTGGAGACTTCTTCAGTAGCATAGAGAGCCAGTCAGTTGAACTCACGACTAAACTCGTCAACAGTCCTTCTTCCTTGGGTGAGGTTGCAGAACTCCTCAAGCTTGCGGTCCATAAGACCCTTGGGAATGTGGTGCTCGCGGAAGGAAGTGCAGAATTCATCCCAAGAGGCGGGCGGTCCAACGGGACGCATATTCAGGAAGTTCTCCCACCAAGAGCTAGCTGCACCTTCAATTTTATAGGTGGCATAGCTGACCTTGTCGCCATATGCAACATGGCCTGCCTGAAGCTTCCTCTCGATGCTGCGAAGCCAGTCATCGGCGTCAAGGGGCTCGGTGGAGTAACTGAAAACCGGGGGATGAAGTCGGATGAAGTCGTTCAAAGACACCAACTCGTTGCGCTGCTGAGTGGTGTTGCGGGCAATGACATCCAGCAAACGGTGAGAGTCTCGGCGGTTCCTCTCAACCTCCATCAGAACCTGAGCCATCGTGGGTGGGGGTGGAAGGTTGCCTTCCTCCTGTTCATTCCCACGACCCTGGTTATGACCAAGCTGGCCACGGGTTCCTTGAGACATCCTGAAGGTGAAAACCAAAGTCAAACAGAGTTGATCGGAAGAGTCTAAACAAGGTATTGAAGTACTGGAAGGATTACAGAGCAAAGGAAGTAATCATCTTGACAACATGGTGATAAAAGCATACAAGCCATATATTCACAAGCTGTCATACAAACCATACATCGTTTTAGTACAAGCACCAAGCTAATACAAACGTGATGAAGATGATACATCCTTCAGAGGCACTCTGACTTCCTATACATTATTTATCTAAGCCTCTGGAACTTAGAACACCTTGCGTACAATATACTAAGATACTACTACATCCTCACTATGTAAGACCACAAGCGGTCTCACTCATCTCCATCTCCATAGTAGTCCTCGTAAAAGTTACCCGCGTATCCTGGTAGCTGAAGGTGACCATCGGAAAAGACGGAGGCCTGTGGACCCTGATATCCATTTGGGCAAGGATGGGGCCTAGGTCCAGCGTAGGGTGGAAGCAAAGGACCACGGGGTGGAAAAATGCCTCCAATCTCGGGCCAAGCAACTCGAGAAGGCATCTGAGTCCTCACAGGGTAGATAGCATCATACTCGACGGATCCAACACTCACAAAGGGTGCCAAAAGTGTCAGTGCTCGATACAGATGAACACGGGTGGCGTGAATCTCAAAACGGAGAGCGCGTGCATCACGATCTCGATCACTAGCAAACCTAGCAGTCATCTGAAGTACTGGATCTTCTGCAGAGTGATCTGAGTAGAATCCGGTGTAATATCCCTCTTCTCCTGGAAGTGCAGCAGGGATATAGCGGAACGAGGTCTCTCTCAGCATAGTGTGCTCCTCTCTCAGCAGGGCAATACATGAGTATGCAGCATCCTGCACAGCCATCTTCTCAGTCATGCCAATGCCATGTCCAAAGTGGATAGGCTGAGTGACTCCATTGTGGTGCGGGTAGATCTTGACAATGCAGTGGAACTGGGTCTGGTTGAAGTCAAGGAACTGCTCCTCAACTGTGTACTCAGGGTACCATCGATATCCCACATAGGACATCATCTCGATCAACGTGGCGGGATGGCCACGCACACCGGGGCACCTGGTCAAACGAACAATCTGCCGAGGGGGAAGATCTGCCATCTGAAACAGAAAGAAGGAGTTTTCAAATGCATCAGATTATGAGATAAACCTGGAATGACTTGGACAGCATAACGGCTGTAATTGCAAGAAAAAGACAATTTCTTACAACATGGAAACAGCACTTACATACGATGTAAGAAATCAGGAAGCATAACCACTCTAAAAAACCGATCACAACTTTCCTAAGGCTACAAGGAAGCAAACAACGAGATGTTCTAATCAGACAAAGGAGAGCCTAGTCCTATCTTCCCGTAGAATAAGATGAGGGTGACTCAGAACTCAGAACGAAGAGGTAAGGAGAAAAAAGAAGCCTTACGTTGTTCCCTTATATACCCAGAGTAACTATATAACTATAGAAGGCTAGACTCGACTTCGGCCAAGGCTACTAGTCCTACAGTCAGTCCTGCTCTGATACCAAGTCTGTCGGGAACCGGGGTTAGTGTATGCAAGTCCCGCTACGACATAGTCATATGGAGAGCCGAGAACCGTACCCACTTGTCTAAGCAGACAAGGCCAAGCACAGAACGTTCCCGGAAAGCATCGTACGTGAGGGGCATCCCATCCAGGCCGGATGATCAACTGAGATAGGTCCTCATCGTCCGCACACAAGTCTAATGATATGGGTGATGAACTCCCATATTCACAGACAAGTCGCCTCAACCATACTATCGACTATCTCATAACTCTTACATAGACTTACTCCAGCCTGATCACTTAGTCGGGCTCTAGGGCGGGCTCGATCATACCACAAAGTGTGCACGAGACGGAGTCTCGAGCAATCGCATCGCGATGCCCTAAGCTACGCACATCTAAGGGCCACTTGGTGTATGAAAGACCGCCAGCCAGATCACAACTAAGGTCTCGAAAACCCATACAAAGACATGCATGTTATAAACATACACGTAGCACACATGCCTTGTATGAACAGTAGGTATCATTGCAATTCTCTACAAATTATACAATTTATTGATAATTCTTACAGAGTGCACACAGAGATCACAAGTGTGTGATCCAACATTACAACAACAAGCGGAAGCAAAGTATGTCTGAGTACAGACAAGTTTAACAAATGGCTTAAGAAGCCTTATTTAAACACAAACCCTCCACGAGGGAACCAGTCGTCTGACTGGGACTAGACTAGCTTGATCTTCAGTCGTCCAGCTCGATGAAGAAGCCACCTTCGGGGTCAGTGGGTTCATCTAAAACATAGATGAAGCAAACGTGAGTACAAAGTCGTACTCAGCAAGACTTACATAGGAGCTATACTACTCATGCACATGTATCAAGGTAAAAGGAGGTGGGGTTCACTTGCAGAAGTGCCAGCTTTGACTTGGCTAGTCCTGAACTACGAGTACCAGACTTGAGGTAAGAAGCGTACACGAGTCCACTACTTTCTCCAACCAATTACACCACTATCGTGCCTTCCTCGACTTCCCCACGAGAAAGCACGCCATAGCACTCACACTTATCTTGGTGTGTTTTAGAAGTATCCGGTTCAAGTTATCTAATAATCAAGCTAAGCTTTCGAAGTAGTCCATAACCGCGGACGCGGCTATTCGAATAGTTTTGTTAACCCTGCAGGGGTGTACCGCTACACACACATGATCATCATTTACCGCCTTTGATCTTGACACCATTCAAGGGGTGCCAGCGAGGATGCTCACCACAACTGTTACCTCATAGCCGATCTAGTCCAAGAAAGCCTCCTACCTGGGTTGGCTACCACTATCGTGAACCCGGCCGGTTTACCGAAGTGGACCCAAGTGATGTGTGCATGGTGCATAAGCCGGTCTCGGGTGAGCCGTTCTCTCACTTAGCAGCCAGGCCAAAAACCTACCAGAACTCCGAATTATTGCGACATCTGGACATCGAAAGGGATGAGTTAGTAAGCTGAGAGGGGTCAGTGAGCCCAATGTGTGGTTGTACTCTTCATCTTGGATCACCACACAAGAACTCGGACTTAGGGCGGTGTTCAATGAGACAACCCACCGTGTACTCCTACACAACCTCTCATCGTTCACCTTGTATTAGGGTAGATTGACCAACACCGTTCTACCATCATCATCATGATCACTACCATCCCGACTCACATAACTGTATCAACATGGCATCATTCTAAGCATGCAATAAGCAGTAACAATTGCAGGGGCCACATGATATCAATCAACTCCTACAGTTGCTAGGATTGTGGTTTGCCTACTACTGTGACAAATGATAGGTCATGCAAAGGAATGGGTTCATCTATGCGGTAGAAACGTAGCATGATAATCATCCTATACAATGCATAAGCGAGACATGAGAGGGAAGTGGGATTTTATCGACATGATCAATGGGGGTTTGCTTGCCTTGCTGACGAGGTTCGGGTTCGGGGTCTTCAACGAAGGGGGCAGCCTCCTGTTCCGGTTCCACCTCTACTCGACAAACAACAAACAAGGAAGCAATATAAATACAATGCACAAACACATGGTTGAAGGTTGAAACTTGATTTATATGTTTCTGATGTGTTTGGGCAATTCCATTTAAATGGAGTATATTGCAAATTGAATTGCAAATTCAAACTCCAAGTTGAATTCATTTTAGCCAAGTTATAAATGACATTGTTTGATCAAGTTGAACCAATTTGAAATATGTATGATATGCCTCTGATGTGTAATTGAAATGTAGCATGTTGCCATGGTTCAAGTTGCAAAAACATTTGAAATGAATTTGAATTAACTCCATTTAAATCAAATAGCAAATGCTACTGATCACATTTTAAATTCAACTCAAACAAAGTTGAAAGTTGGATATTTGGATAGCTTATTTTCTCCTGATCATTTTTCATATATTATTTGTTAAATTTGGAGTTGATATGAATTTTCTATGAATTTCCAAAGTTTGAGCCTTTTTCTGGAATTTCTGTAATTTCTTGAATTCTTTTTATAATGGAAAAAAAATCATTTACTGCGTCAGCACTGAGTCAGCATGACATCAGGGGGTCTCTGACTAGTGGGTCCCACCTGTAAGTGACTGTTGTTTAATTAAACTGTTTAAACTGATTTAAACTTAACCCAGGGATTAGCCAGGGGGCTGGGCCCACATGTCATGGTCACTAGGGGTGGGTCCAAGGGTTAACTAAGCTGGGTTATGGCTAATGGCGGGGGGGGGGGGGGGGGTCGGCGGCGGTAGCACTGTTGCTCGCCGGAGTTCATCGGGATGGCGACTTAGAGCACGGGGAGCCAAAGTAAGGGCACGGATGGGTTCTTGGTCGTCCCCCGCGTCGGATGGTGGCACCTGGGGCTCGAGGGGAGGTGTAGAGGGACGGCGGCGTCTTCCCCGGCGGAAGCAGAACAACGGCGAGGTCGGAAGTGGAGCTAGAGGGCACGTTTTGAAGCCGGGAGGGTTGCGTTCGATTGCTACGAACTCCAGGAGCCAAACGCGCGTGCTGGGCAGGACTTGGGAGCACGGGCGCGACCGCGGGTTCAACCTTGGCGGCCACCTTGCTCGGCTCTCATGGCGGATCATCAAGGAGACATCAAAAATGGGCGGGGAGAGAGGGGTTTGAACCGCCTGGTCACCAGGAACTCGACGGAGGCGGTGGCGAGGGCTGAGGTGGCTCGACGGCGAAGTAATCGACGATGGCGTTCTTCGGGTCCCGCGACGGCTCGAGCTTGATTCCGGCGACTAGGAGGGCTTCGGGTTCGATTCACCGCACGGGGAGACGTAGACGACGGCGGTCGACCGGTTGGACACGGCGGCGTAGCTCGACAGGCTCACTGGCCGCGCAAGTGCGGCGGCGCGCTCCGGCTGTTCCTTCGGTTGTCGACGAACACGACGAGGGAGGAGGGGGAGGTGGCTCTGGAGGGAGGGGAAAGAAGCTAGGCGTCTCTAGGACGTCTCCAGACGAGGGGATAAGGCCAGGGAAGCAGGGAGCTTCCTGGCGCGCCCTCGCCGCTCGCCGGCGACCTGCTTGTCTTCCTGGAGGGGGAGGAAGACGCATGTACCCCCTCCAGGTGGGATGGGCCGGCCAGATGGGCTGCGGGGGAGCTAGTCGGGCTTCTTTGCCCAGGTAAGCTTCTGTTCTTCTTTTCTAAATTTCTTTTATGTAACTTGTTTTGTCTTAGCTAAATAAATAGCTAGGCATTTTATTAAATGCTGAAACTTTTTATGTGGCATCACAATATACTAGGTTATCCACTTGTAAAGTTTGAACATTTTTAAAATTCAAAAAATTTGAATCTTAACTCAAATAGGGGTTTTTGATTAATTCCAAGGCACTGTTTGAATATTTGAAAAATCCATGAGCATGGGGTGGGTCCCACATCACTTGATATGTGATCACACTCATTTATAAGACTTTTCAAAAATCTAACATGAATTTTTGGAGAAGATTTTTATCTGGCCTTTTGAATTAATTCATCTGGGGGAGGGGGTTCCTTCTGCCATTTTGATTTTGAATTTGATTTCAATGATTTCTTTTGAAATTTTTAACATGATGCAAGAGGACTTTGATCCTAGCACATTACCTAACAGAGGGTTCTGACAATTAAGCTTGGGGATGTTGATACGTCCAAAACGTATCTATAATTTCTGCTTGCTCCATGCATGTTTTGTGTGATATTTCTATGATCTAGATACACTTTCATACACTTTTGATCATATTTGGACTAACCTATTAACTCAGTGCACCACAGTGCCAGTTCCTGTTTTCTGCTGTTTTTCTATTTCAGTTTTCCCCCATATAAAAAGTGCTCCAAAAATTCGGGAAAAATCAGATAAAAATCAGCGCAGAAGAACCTTCCGGAAGAACCTGAGTGGGGCCAGAGGGCCACCACCAGGGGCCCAGGCGCCCTAGTGGCGCGCCCCAGGGTCTGGCCGTGCTAGGGGGGCGCCTGGACCCCTTGTGGCCCCACTGGCTGCCCCCCTTCGCCTATTTATTCTCCGTGACGAGAAACCCTCGAGGACAGAACCCTTTTTCGCGATCTCACCTCTGTTCCGCCGCCGCCGCGCTTCCGAGATCGGGAGCACCAATAGACCTCTTCCCGACACCCTGCCGGAGGGAGGGCCGACCTCCGGGAGTCTCCTCTCCACCATGGATGCTTCCCGGATGACTCGTGAGTAGTTTCCTTTGGACCATGGGTCCGTGATCAGTAGCTATGTGATGTTCTCCTCCCCTCTTGTTCTTCATGGTTTAGACCTTGTGAGCTGCCCTACATGATCGAGGCACTTTTGTAATCTTTCTGCTGTTGTTATGCTGCGTTTGATGGGATCGGATGGATTATGAGATTATGTTCAGATTGTGATTGAGTAATATATTTGGTTCTTATCTCTTATATTTTTGTTCCTAAGTAATTCTTGCATGTTCTTCGTTGTTGTTTATTGCTTTGGCCAAGTAGTAGGTAGTAATCCCAAGAGGGAACGTTATGCTCGATTGTGGGTTCATTCCCCCCGATGACACGCTTGAGTGACAGAAACATGAGTCTAGGGGATGTGCTGTTGCCACAAGGGGGAAAACAATGGTGCTTGTTACCGCGGTTGCAAGGATTGTTTACTTTACGCAAAGTGCTTTTTAATGCAGTTGTCTGTTGCTTTGGGTTTACACTTTGGGTAGGGCTCGCAACTTAATACCAGCGAGATGTTCTGGATAGATATCTCAAGGTGGATGATTAGTAGTAGATGCAGTTGGATTTTGGTCTACTTATTTTGGTGTACTGCCCATGCTTTTGAGCCTCTTCCTTACTTTTGTAGCATAGTTAGCATTGCGGTGCGTTCATAATCCAGTCAATTGCCCTTCTGTAATTTGTTCACCTCGCATAGCAGTTTTATCGTCTTTTGGGAGAGAGACATCACTAGTGAACATCACGTATTCCGGTCCATATCCTTATTACTGTTTCCATGCTCATTTACTTTTCTGCTTTTACTTTCAGTTGCTATCATTATCCCTTGTGTTTGATCCTTTGTGAACAACAATACCGGAGAGATTGACAACCTGTCTGAACTTCGTTGGGAACAAAGTTATTTGTGTCTGTGTGCAGGTCCGCGTTAGTTGCGCCGCTGACACCTACTTATCATCTCCAAATTCCTACTGGAGACAAACCTTGGTATCTTTACTGAGGGAAATTTTCTGTTGTGCTACATCACGCCTTCCACTTGGAGTTTACCAACGAAGCGCGAGAAATCACTATCATCACCTCGCACATCACTTACTCATCTAAGCCAGAGCCCATATAGCCAGTGGTTGTACATGGAAGCTACTAGTCACACTGTCTGTCCGATCTTTTTGAGCCTAGACGGCGCCCACTGCGTTCAGAGGGTAGTCACCATGACGCACCCGGTTCACCACCAAAACAACCATTCGGGAAGCATTTAGCCCTGGTCCCTCCTTAGACAAGGCACGAGCCCCAGGATGCATTCCCTACCCGCCCAGAGATGATTTCTATTTAAGTTTGCTCGTCAAGTCATTAATCCTCACATAGCTCAATGATAACTCCACCAATCCCCGTCTACAAAGAAATAGCAGTATATAACAACCACGATCCTAGGGCGAAATTGAAATACAAAGTCAGAAAATATGGCTATCCTACTAGGTTTAAAGCATAACTAATATATAGTCCTACACATGCATAGAGTGATAATTTTCTACATGCATAATAGAAAATATAGGTTGAGGTATGGTCAAAGTGTAACTTGCCTTTTCCATTCGGTGAAGTTCTTCGCTCTCACGGTCCAGTCAACTCTACTCGTCACACTCCGAGAAATATATCACACACGAAGGGAACTCAAATAAGAAATCACATCACAAGGAAAACAAAAGATCAACAAACAAACACAAAGGTTTTAGCAACAAAATAAAAAGCTTTGAAGTGCAGAGGTGTAGATGTGCTCGAAGGTGATCGGTGGAAGTGATCTCGAGAGAGTCAAGAGACAAAGATTCATCGATAAGGAATTGTGATCATGGACATTATGAATTCAAGGTGAATATCATGCCCACATGAAAAGTGTGTGAATCTTACCGATAACATGTCTCACGTGATCCGATATGCAAAAAGAATCACGTGAAACGGAATACTACAACACAGGTCATAGCAAGTTCAAATTTGAATTGAATTTGATTTTAAACAGATCAAGAAACTTGTGAAATTTTGTGTACACATGATATGAACAGAAAGTACATGGAATAAGTGATCCAACGCAAAAAGAATCACTCGATTTGGATCAACGGTTTAAAAGATACGACCTCCGAAAATTTGAATTTGAATTTGAAATAAATTCAAATTCAAAAGTGTGCAAAGTGTGCAAAAATTTATTCCATGCTAAAGTACAGAACAACACAGGCGCGTAGGAAAACGTTTCACCTCGATTCGACGCATGGTGGAGGAGATATTGCCGGCATGAGAACGAGGTCTTTTCTGCAAAAAGGACCTATATGCAATTAAACTTTCTCCATAAAAAGCGATCGGGTCCTTGGGACCAGATCTTGCCGGAGTTGACTCCGGCGAGGCGTGGGCGGCCCGGCGGCTCGGTTGGCCATGGCACAGGGGGCGGCGGCGCCAGCTCCGGCGTTGTGGATGTGGCGGCACTAAGGCCCGGGAGGAGGCGGCGTGCGGCGCTCTGTCGACGCGGGCGGCGGCGGCGCGGGGTGGCCCGGCGGCGGCGTTGACGTGGCGGCGGCGGCGGGGCCCGCTAGGGTTTTCCAGAAAAAAAAAACAAAAACTATATATATCCAGAGAGAAAAGAATAAAAAATCGATCCGAGTTGGGCTCTAATTGTGGCCGCGAGCGGAAAACAACTACTGGGCCGGCTGTGTCCGGGTTTTCTTTTTATTTAAAATCACCAACTTCCAACAATTCTAGAAAAATAAATACTCATCGGAAAAATGTCAAATAAATTTATAAATTCATCAAATAATACAAAGGAATTTATTTAATGAATACATTTTCCAAAAAGGAAAAATAAAAATGAAAACATTTTCCAAATACTCTATTTAAATATAAAATACTTTTCATAAATCAAATAAAATCCAATAAATTATTAAAAATATTTTTATTTGGTCAAAAGCATTGACAAACCATTTGTAAATAATAAAATATAAATTTTAAAATTATCACACCAATAAATAATTTGGTAAAATAAAATATCCCATTGAAATACTTTTCAACTCTTTTAAAATATTTAATAAATCTTTTCAATGAAATAAAAACTCTCTTAGCATTTTAAAATCCCTATAATAATTTAAGAGTTATTTATAATACTCATAATAAATTTTAAAAACTTTAAAGTAATATTTTAAATATTTTCCAACTTTATTAAAAAGGGGATAAGTCATTTTATATCCTCTCAAATGAATTTCCTTGAGTTGAAAAATATTTTGAATATTCAGAAGAATTCCAATAATCATTTAAAACATTTTCCAACCTTTTAATATGTTGAGGGAGTCATATTACCTTCTCTCATTTTGTTTTGTTGGTTTGTTTTAAATAATAAATTTCAAAAATACCAATTATGAATATTAGAGAAAGTCCTTTTATTCCCTCTCTTTTTAATATTCAATAAACTCCAAAAAGTTTTAAAACCCAGAGAAAATCAAACACATCAAGCAAACAATCATTATCTATTTAATTTTATTAACATTCCAAAATTCGGAGAATTTTGGGATGTTACACTGGTCCCTCGTGGAAGGGCATGTATGTTGAACAAGGCTTCTCTAAGACATTTGTTAATCTTTTCTGTACTCATACCTAATTTTCTTCCGTTGTTTGATGTAATGATGGATCAAAGTCATATGATCTTGGTGTACTGTATGTGTAAGTCAATAAAGTTATAGTTTGTAGAGTTCATGCAATGTGTACCTGCTGTTTACACTGGACATGTATGTTGCGTGTATGATTATAACATGCATGTATTAGTGTGGGGTTCGATAGCTTAGTTGTGTTCTTGCTGGCGGTCTTTTATACACCAAGTGGCCCTTAGATGTGTGCAACTTGGGGCATCGCGATGCGATTGCTCGTGACTCCGTCACGTGGCACACTTTGTTGTATGATCGAGCCCGCCCGAGACCCCGACTAAGTGATCGGGCTGGAGTCTGTTTATGTAAGTGTTATAATTCAATCGATAATGTGGTTGAGGCGACTTGTCTATGAGTATGGGATTTCATCACCCATAATCACTTAGATTTGTGAGCGGATGATGAGGACCCATCTCAGTTGATCATCCGGCCTGGATGGGATGCCCCTCACGTTCGATGCTTTCCGAGAGTGTTCTATGCTTGGCTTTGTCTTCTTAGACAAGTGGGTACGGATCTCGGCTCTCCATATGGTTGTGTTGTAACATGAATTACAAACGCATATTCCGGGTCCCGACAGACTTGGTATCAGAGCATGACTGTCTTTAGGATTATCAAACCCTTGGTCGAAGTCGAGTCTAGCATTCTATAGTTATATAGTTACTTGGGTATAAAGGGAACAACGTAAGGCTTCTTTTTCTCCTTACCCTCATCGATCTGAGTTCTGAGTCACCCTCATCTTTTCTACGGGAAGATAGGACTAGACTCATCTATGTCTTACTAGAACATCTCGTTGATTGCTTCCTTGTAGCCGTAAGAAAGTTGTGTTCGGCTGTCTAGAGTTGTTGTGCTTCCTGTTTTAAACTTCTTATGTAAGTGTTGTCGAAATGTTGTGAGAATTTTTATTTCTCTTACAATTACAACCGTTATGCTGTCCGAGTCATCCCAGGTTTCTTCATAATCTGATGCATTTGCAAAATCCTTCTCTCTATTTCGGTTGTCTTTTCAGAAGATTTTTTAGGTGGCATACCCGACAGTTCCATAGAGTTTGTTGTAGGTTTTCTTCTAGAAACCTATATTGATGCATTTGCAGTTCTTCCTCCCACTTTAGATGTTTCCTAGCCAGAATAACCACACTGACCATCGTGTTGGGGTACTTTGCTACTCTGAAATAACTGTTGTAGCCCCTAGAAAGCCGTGGTCATCCTCTAGAAAACCACCCAGTAATCAAACTCCTTAAATCTACTCACCCGACAGATGTGTAGAATTCATAGTTGATCTTATGCCAGGAACCGCCCCAATTTCTAGACGCCCATACAAAATGGCCCCACGTGAGTTAGCTGAGCTGAAAATCCAACTTGAAACTTTGTTGGAAAAAGGCTTCATCCTCCCTAGCTCATTGCCATGGGGTTTCCCCGTTCTATTCGTAATGAAGAAAGATGGAACAAAAAGGATTTGCGTAGACTATCGCCCTCTAAATCTAGCAACGATAAAGAACAATTACCCACTGCCCAGGATCAATGATCTTTATGATCAACTTGCTGGATCCTCTGTCTTCTCCAAGATGGATTTGAGATTAGGCTATCATCAAATCAAGATCCGAAACGAGGACATTCCCAAGATGACTTTCACTACTCGATATGGTCTTTACGAGTTCACCGTCATGTCCTTCGGTCTAACCAATTCCCCCGCCACTTTCTCGCGCATGATGAATTCAATCTTCATGGAGTATTTGGACAAGTTCGTCATGGTTTACCTCGATGACACCCTTATATACTCGAAGAACGAAGAAGAACATGCCGAGCATCTTAGGCTGGTATTGATGAAGCTTCGGGAGCACCGCCTTTATGCCAAGTTCTCTAAGTGCGAATTTTGGCTACTAGAAGTAACCTACTTAGGCCACGTGATTTCTGCCAAAGGCATTGCTGTCAATCCCGAGAGAGTTCAGGCCGTCCTTGATTGGACTCCACCTGAATAGGTTAAGCAAGTTAGGAGTTTTCTTGGCTTAGCAAGCTATTGTCGCCGCTTCGTAGAGAACTTCTCCAAAGTTGCAAATACTCTTAATGAACTCCTCAAGAAAGATAAGAAATTCGAATGGACTCCCAAGTGTGAGGAAAGCTTTCAAGAGCTAAAAAGAAAGGTTGACTTCTGCACCCGTACTTGCGCCTCCAGACACAAAGAAGGATTTCGAGATCTATTGTGATGCTTCACGAAAAGGGTTAGGATCCATACTTATGCAAGATCGACATGTGGTAGCATACACTTCACGCCAGTTGCGTCCACATGAAGATAACTATCCTAGCCATGATCTTGAACTCACTTCCGTAGTTCATGCCCTGAAGACTTGGCGACATTACCTCCATGGTAATCGGTGTGAGATCTATTCCGACCACCAAAGCCTCAAATACATATTCACCCAGCCAGAAAATAATCTCAGGCAAAGATGCTGGATAGAGTTGATAAAATATTATGACTTAGGAATCTCATTCACCCAGGAAAAGCCAATGTCATGGCTGATGCACTAAGTCGTAAGTCGTATTGTAACAACCTCATGTTACAACAGTGTCAACCACTTCTTCATGAGGAATTTCGAAAACTCAATCTCGAGAATGTTCCTCATGGCTTTCTTTCTACCTTGGTGGCGAAACCAATTGAGGATAAAATCATAGCCGCCCAGAAACGTGATAGTGGTATTCGAGAGATCAAGAAGAACATTGCTAGCGGAGTTGCTAAATGTTTCTCCATAGATGATCAAGGTGTTGTTTTCTTTGGCACTCGATTAGTTGTACCATGAAAACACAATCTTAGGAGGCTGATTCTTAAGGAAGATCATGACACTCCCCTTTCGATCCATCCTTGTAGCACAAAGATGTACCGAGACCTACGCCAGAGATTTTGGTGGACTAGGATGAAACGCAAAATTGCTCATTTCGTTGTAGAATGTGATGTTTGTTGCCTCATTAAGGACGAACACCAAAGACCTGCTGGCACTCTTCCACCATTGCCTATTCCCGAGTGGAAATGGGACAAAGTCAGCATGGATTTCATCACTGATACGTCCCAAACGTATCTATAATTTCTTCTTGCTCCATGCATGTTTTGTGTGACTTTGCCATGTTTTTCTTGAACTTTCATACACTTTTGAACCTATTTGGACTAATCTATTAACTCAGTGCACCCAGTTGCCAGTTTCTGTTTTCTGCTTTTTTTGTATTTCAGGTTTTTCGGCCATTAAAAGTGCTCCAAAAATTCCGGGAAAAATATATAAAAAATCAGCGCAACAGAAGCTTCCGGAATCACTAAGAGAGGGAAGGGGGGCCACCACCAGGAAGCCAAGAGGGCAGGTGGCACGGCCCCACCCTGGGTCGCGCCAGGGACCCTCCTGACTGCCTCGTGGGTCCCCTCGATGCCCCCCTTCGCCTATATTTACGCCTCGGGGTGGAAACCCCTAATATCGATCTCTTTCTCGCGAACTCCCCTCTGTACCACCGCCGCCGCCGTTTCAAGATCGGGGCTGCCTGGAGAAGCTTCCCCGGCACCCTGCCGGAAGGAGGAACCCCCTCCGGGAGACCATCCATAGCCATGGACGCCTCCCGGATGTATCGTGAGTAGTCCCCCTTGGACCATGGGTCCGTGACCAGTAGCTATGTGATGAACCTCTCCCCCTTTTGTTCTTCCACTTTCGAGTCCTCGTGAGCTGCCTCACATGATCGAGGCATCTATGTAATTTCTGCTGTTGCTATGCTGAGTTTGTTGGGATCTGATGGATTATGAGACTATGTTCAGATTGTGACGAGTAATATATTTGGTTCTTCTCTTTTATATTTTGTTCTTGAGTAAATTCTTTCATGTTCTCCGTTGCGGTGTTTGCTTTGGCCAAGTATTTTATTTGCAACTCCAAGAGAGAGCGTTATGCTCGATTGTGGGTTCAGCCCCCAATGTCTAGCTTGAGTGACAGAAACATGAGACTAGGGGATGTGTTGTTGCCACCAGGGATAAAACAACGGTGCTTGTACCTACGGGTGCAAGGATTGTTTACTTTACGCAAAGTTCTTTTAATGCAGTTGTGTGTTGCTTTGAGTTTACACTTTGGGTGGGATTCGCAACTTAATACCAGCGAGATGTTCTGGATAGATATCTCAAGGTGGATGATTCGTAGTAGATGCAGATGGATTTCGGTCTACTTACCTTGGCGTACTGCCCATTTCTTTTGAGCCCTTCCTTTCTTTGCAGCATAGTTAGCATTGCGGTGCCTTCATAATCCTGTCAATTGCCCAACTGTGATTTGTTTACCTCGCTAGCACTTTTATCGTCTTTTGGGAGAGAGACATCACTAGTGAAAATCACGGGAACCTGGTCCATCTTCACATTATTGTTCACACCCTCAATTTACTTTCAGCTTTTACTTTCCTTTGCACTTTTTATCTCTTGCGTTGATCCTTTGTAAACGACAAGGCCGGATGAATTGACAACTCCTCTGTACTCGTTGGGAGCAAAGTTATTTGTTGCTGTGTGCGGGTCCACGACAACACCCTAGTCAGGAAGCAATTTCTGGCGATGTTGCCACCTACTTGTATCTCCTGAGTCCTACTGGTTCGATAACCTTGGTATCTTCACCGAGGGAAACTTGCTGCTGCACTGCATCTCAAATCTTCCACTTGGGGTAACCAACGAGGGGCGAGAAGCCATGAAGCAAATTTCTGGCGCCATTGCCGGGGATTCCAAAGCGCAGAAAAAGAGTGGTCCCGCCAACCGCCAAATTTCTGGCGCCGTTGCCGGGGACTCAAGTCTACAAGATAGGGGAGTTGCACACTATCTTTTACCTTTGCTTTTCGGTCTTGTTAGTTTACCTTTCAGTTTTTACTTTTGTGTCCCTAATCAAAAATACCAAAAATACCTGCTGCTACTATGGGTTCCAATGAAAACACTAAGTTGTGTGACTTCACTAGTCACAACAACAGTGACTTTATCTGCACTCCTAGTGCTCCACCTTCCACTTCAGCACCTTACTTAACCTTGTCATTAAAGATCAATTCTCAGGAGCAGGAGAAGATGCTGCCTTGCACCTAAACAACTTTATCGAGCTCTACGACATGTAGAAGTACAAGGAAGTGGATGGAGACAATGTCAAGCTGAAGCTTTTTTCCTTTCTCTTTGAGAGGAAGAGCCAAGGAGTGGCTACAATCTTTTCCCAAGAACAGTATCGATTCTTGGAGTAAATGCAAAGATGCTTTTATAGGGAAGTACTATCCCCCTGCTAAAATTATTCAATTGCGGAGTAACATTATGAATTTTAGGCAATTGGATAATGAACACGTTGCCCAGGCTTGGGAACATATGAAGACGCTTGTCAAGAACTGCCCCACACATGGACTGACTACCTTGATGGTTATTCAGACTTTTTATGCAGGCTTGAACTTCACCTCGCGGAACCTGTTAGATTCGGCCGTGAGAGGAACTTTTATGTCAACCACACTTGGTGTTGCCACAAAACTACTTGATGAGATGATGCTGAACTACTCGCAATGGAACACCGAGAGATCTCCAAGAAGTAAGAAGGTAAACTCTGTCGAGGAGATCTCCTCTTTAAATGAAAAGGTTGACCTTATCATGTCTCTACTTACCAAGCAACCCTCTATTGATCCTCAAGATGTTCCTTTAAATTCTTTGGTTGCTCAGGAGCAAGTAGATGTTAATTTTGTCTCTAGAAACAACTTCATCAATAATTCTTATAGGAGTAACTTTGGGAGCAACAATCCTAGGCCTTTCCCATCTAAAAAATATGTGAGCAACACTTATCCTACCACCAGAAACTCCACTTCAGAGCTAGAGACCTTGCTCAAAGACTTTATCACTACCCAGAAAGCCTTCAACAAGAGTGTGGAATAGAAATTAGATAAATTAGATATCCTCTTTTCGAAGGTAGACAACATAGCCCATGATGTAGAGATGCTGAAGATTAGAACCTCTCCCCCCGAGGAGAGGAAGACCACTCCTATGAATGCTATCCAAGTCCAAATTAATGAAAACATTAGGATGTTGGGAAAACTAAAAGAGAGATAGGTTAGAGAAAAGGAGGAAGAAGAGAGAATTAAGAGCCTTCCTACCTACCACACAGTAGCCACTATCCAAGTAGTTGAGGATGTCCAAACTGTTAGCACCCATCACACCCCTAGTCCCACTGGACCTATCAATGGTGATGCTACCACCTCAACCTTAGAAGAGAAAACCTCTATGAACATAGAGGCTTTGAAACAAGTGAGCTTAAATGATATCACTACTTCGTTGATAGATAGAAGTGACTTAGACTTTGACAACTGCACTTTACCAGCAGTTAATGGTTTCCTACATAAGATGTCTAGAGACCCCCACACTAGCACACTCAATCTTGCCTTCACAGAGCATATCACCAATGCTCTAATCAAAGTTAGGGAGGAGAAGCTTAGACTAGAAGCCTCCATACCTAGGAAGCTATAAGATGGTTGGGATCCTATGATAAAAATTAAATTGAATAACTTCTCTTGTTATGCTCTTTCTGATGTTGGAGCAAGTACCTCTGTTATGCCCAAAAGAATGTATGATATGCTTGAATTGAAACCTTTTGATCCTTGTTCTTTTGGTGTTCGTCTTGTTGATTCTTCCGTAAAGAAACCTTTGGGGAAGATCGACAATGTTCTTATCATTGTCAATGACAATTATGTTCCCGTTGATTTCACTATTATGGACATTGAGTGTGAGCCCTCTTGTCCAATTATTTTGGGACGTCCTTTTCTTCGCACAGTTGGTGCTATCATTGACATGAAAGAGGGAACTATCAAATTCCAATTCCCTCTCAAGAAAGGGATGGAAAATTTCCCTATGAAAAAGATTAAGTTACCTTTTGAGTCCGTCACACGGGCTAGTTATTCTCTTGAAAAGACTTGATCTTCTGCTTTAAGCCTATCTAATGGCTCTAAAGAATCGCTTTCGGGAGGCAGCCCGCAACGAATTTAGGTTTTTCTTTTTTCTTTTGTTCTGTTCTTAGTGGTCTTGATGATTGTTACTACTGTAGAAACATCATTGTATCTTTACTTTTCAAGCTTTGTGCCAAGTTTAGCCTCATACGGCAAGGGAAGTAAAAGTTGTGACATGCTGTCCAGAAAACAGATTCTGTCCTTGTGACTAGAGAAATCACAGAAAAATACCAGTTCATCTTTTTGAGCTGAATTTTTTACACAGCGTGATCTATACAATTACGAAACTTCCGTATGTTCTGAGTTTTTTGATTTGAGTTGTAGAAGTACCCCTGAAAAATTCGTTTCTCTCTGCTGTTCTGTTTTTCACAGCTTCTGCCCCGGTTTTTCTTTTCGCAGTTTTGCAATCCTTAAGCTTGCTTTTTCTTTGCAAACTTTTTTGGGAAGGCAAGATAAACAGCAGCTCTTCCTGGAAATCTTTATTTGAAGTAGAGTAAAATTATTTTATTTGGGTACTAACCTCTCTAATCAGCCTACAATGAGTTATGTATGAAGGGAGTTTTCAAGTGCGCGATGGAAGGTGATGAAAGAAGATTCAGGAGTGTCAAACGCTCAAGCTTGGGGATTCCCATGTGCACCCCCAATAAATATTCAAGAAGACTCAAGCGTGTAAGCTTGGGGATGACCCCGATGCATCCCCTTCTGCATCAACAATCATCAGTTTGTCCCAAGTTGCACTATATTTTTATCACTTCATGCGTTATGTGCTTTGCTTGGAGCGTCTCGCTCTTTACTTTTCTAGGTTTGTTTTGCTTTCTTTGCTGTAGTAACAAGTTAGACCCCAACTTACTCTTTTGTGTGGGAGAGATTCACGCTCCGCTTGAACTAGAACTCCTCATAGGATTTTCATGCTTATTCTTTTAGCTGTGAGCTGTTCTTTTTCTATTCTTAGCTGTTGTTCTGTTTAGTTGTAGTGCTTTAGTTTTTTCTAGAGCTTTTCTTTTGTCTTTGGTTGAACTTTCTATAGGTTGCATATTTTATCTTGTTAGAGAGTTTTCCTGTTGCACTGAGTTCTATGTCTTGACTGAAAGTAGGTAGTTAAAGTTGTTGTTCTCTTTGTAGTAGTAACTTGCAATAGTTTTGAGGTATTGACTAGAGTAATGTTTGAACTTATGGTGTCAAGAGCTCTTGCCTATTAGTGATAGATGTCGTATTTTGGGCAATCCGTGTGTTTTTCGAAAACCAAAAACCTCTGTTGAGAACTCTAGCTACTAGATGGATCACTATCCTCTAGAGGGTTCGAATATTAGAGTACACTCACGTACCATGAGTCGAGGATGCGCAAGGATAACCAAACCCCCATACACTCCTCCTCGGGGTACCTGTCTCTTTGTGAACCTCCTGATTAGATTGAGAGTTACCGAGAATAAGTGCATGAGTTCTTCGAACTAATGTGAGTATTCGAAAGTTGACACTTCCACCCACCTATACTTTTTCTAGCCTCTTCGGTACCGTGCATTGCCCTTTCTCACCTCGAGAGTTGGCGCATACTTCGCCGGTGCATCCAAACCCTTGGCATGATACGCTCTGTCATAATAAGCCTCCTTATATCTTTCCTCAAAACAGCCACCATACCTACCTACAAGGAATTTCCATAGCCTTTCCGAGATACATTGCCATGCAACATCCACCTTCTCATGACTTGATCTTCATGTCATACATTGCATATCCTGCTATCCTGGCAGAGGCATACATTTGCATCATGATAGTTATTCGTTTTCTTTATGTGAGTACCTTTGTAAAGTGTGAAAGATCTCCTATATTCTTGTAAAATATAGAGTATTGCCCCTAAAGTGAGGAAAAGATCCCAAAGAGGACAAAATCAAAAGATCCCAAAGAGGACAAATGAGAGTTAAATAGAAAGAGCCATTGAGGCCACCAAAAAAATAAAAAAAAGATAAAAAGAGAAAAATAAAAAGAGAGAAGGGGGCATACTACTATTCCTTTTGAGAGATCCACACTAGTACTTCATCTTCTATCCCTTGTACTCCATAGAGATCATCATCAAGCATATAGCTATGTGGGGACCCTTCACACTATAGAACTTGGCTTGTATATTCCAATGATGAGGCTCCTCAAACGAGCTCTAGGTCTTCTGGAGCAAGCAAGTTAGATGCACCCCCACTAATTCCCTTGGAGAGATTTTAGCTCACATGTGCATCCATTGTATGGAAATCCCTACTCCTCACATCATATCTATCATATGGCGTTCTCTCGCCTATGATTGTCCTCACTGATGTGATCCTTTGACACCTTTTTGTCTTCCTCCTCCATCTTCTTTCTGTTTCGCCTTTTAAGTGTCAACTTTCTTCCTCACGCTCATCCATTGGATGAGTGCTCAAACTATCAAAAGGTAGTGGATCAGTTTGACATGTACCTGGCTAGTGGTCTGGGGACGAGTCCAGATAAGAATCCAAAGGAGACCAAGTGTGAAACTTTAGTAGATAGTTGTTCTCAACAACCTTTTTTATCTTTCTTCCCAGTCCCTTGCAAACACCATTTGGAGATATTCGAGTCACGGACAGTGTCAGAACCCTCTGTTAGGTAATGTGCTAGGATCAAAGTCACTTTGCATCATGTTAAATTTTTCAAAAGAAATTATTTGAAATCAAATTCAAACTCAAAGGGGAGAAGGAACCCCCCCTAGATGAATTAATTCAAAAGGCCAGAAATAAATCTTCTCCAAAAATTCATGTTTGATTTTTGAAAACTCTTATAAATGAGTGTGATCACATATCAAGTGATGTGGGACCCACCCCATGCTCATGGATTTTTCAATTATTCAGACAGTACCTTGGAATTAATAAAAAACCCCTATTTGATTTAAAGTTCAAATAATTTGAATTTTAAAAATGTTCAAACTTTACAAGTGGCTAGCCTAGTATATTGTGAAGTCACATAAAAAGTTTTAGCATTTAATAAAATGCCTAGCTATTTATTTGGCACAGCAAAACAAAATTGCAGAAAAGAAAAACAGAAAAGGAAAAGGGAGAGAGAGCTTACCGAAGAGGCCCAACTCATCCCCCCAGCCAGCCCAAGCCCACCCCAGCCGTGTCGTCTTCCTCAAGCAGGGGCACGCACTGCTGCGTGCCGGCCATGCCGAGGCCGCCGACGCCACCGCGACGTTCCCGGCCACGCAGCTGCTTCCCCGCCGCCTTCAACGTGTCCTGGAGACGCCTCTCAGTTGTCCCGATCCATTCCCCCTCCTCCCAGTGCCTATCCACCCCTCTCCTTCCCTCCCGTGAGCTTCCCCGAGAACAGCCGCAGGCCATGGCGATGGAAACTCGCATCCCAAGCCAACCCTAGCTTCTAAGACCGTGTCCATCGAACTCCTCGACGTCGACTTCGTCTCCATGCAAAGGATCAGGAGCTTCAACGCCTTCTAGTCGCCGGATTCCTCACCGAGAAGCCACCGGACCCGCGAGCTCGCCGTCTTCGATTCGCCGCCGTTAAAGCCTCCCCGCCTCTCCCGTCTACCTCGTCGTGTTCCCTGTAGCCTGGTGAGAATTTCCCCGAAGCTCTCAGCACCCCGCAACCCCTCTAGCCGGATCCGCCATGGAAGCAGCAGCCATAGCCGCCATGGTCGACGTCGCCTTTGCTATTGTGCTCCAGCGCCTCCCCCTTCTAGCCTACGACGCTCCAGGTGTTCGCAGCAAGCCAACAAGCCAAGCCGCGGTCAAAACGGTGCTCCAGAGCGCGTTTTCGATGTCGCCGGACTTCGGCTTCCGCCTCCCTCGACGCCGGCGACGTTCGAGTGGCCCCCTTGAGCCCCAGCTAGGTCTAGTCGACGCGGGTGAACCTCAGCAACCCGCCGGTGCCCTCCCCTTCGCCTCCCATGCCCTAAACTGCCGTCCAAATGAACTCCGGCGAGGCACAGTGCTCACCGTCGGTGAGCTACGCCATTAGCCCCTTACCATTGAGCTTAATCCCCACCCCCCCCACAGTGGCTGCCATGTGGGCCCAGCCCCACACTAATCCCCCTTGTTAAGTTAATTTAAACCAAATCAATTTAATTAACACAACAGAGGCTTATAGGTGGGACCCAGTGGTCAGTGGCCCCCCTGACGCCAGCATTGTGTCACTGTGACGCAATAAAGAGAATTTCTAATTAAACAATAACTCAGAAAATGGCAGAAATTAAGTGAAACTTTGAAAATTCATAGAAAATTCATATTAACTCCAAATTTAACATATAATATATGAAAAATGATCAGGAGAAAATAATCTATCCAAATATACAACTTTCAACTATGTTTGAGTTGAATTTAAAATGTGACCAGTAGCATTTTCTATTTGGATTAATTGGAATTAAATCAAATTCATTTCAAATGCTTTTGCAACTTGAACCATAGCAACATACCACATTTCAATTGCACATCAGAGGCATATCATACACATTTCAATATGAATTACATTGATCACACAATAGCATTTACAACTTGGCTAACTTGAATTCAAATTGGAGTTTGAATTTGCAATTCATTTGTAGTACACTACTTTTAAATGGAAATTCCCCACACATCAGAAGCATATACATCAAGTTTCAACCTTCAACCATGTGTTTGTGCATAGTATTTATATTGCTTCCTTGTTTGTTGTTTATCGAGTAGAAGTGGAACCGGAACAGGAGGCAGCCCCCTTCGTTGAAGACCCTGAACCCGAACCTCGTCAGCAAGGCAAGAAAACCCCCATTGATCATGTCGATTGATATCATGTGACCCCTGCATTCTTAGAGTGATACAATGTTGTTACTGTTATGTGAGTCGGGATGGTAGTGATCATGTTGATGATGGTGGAAATGTGTTGGTGAATCTACCCTAATACAAGGTGAACGATGACGGGCTGTGTAGGAGTACACAGTGGGTTGTCTCGTTGAACACCGCCCTAAGTCCGAGTTCTTATGTGGTGATCCAAGATGAAGAGTACAACCACACATTGGGCTCACTGACCCCTCTCAACCTATTAACTCCACCCTTTCGATGTCTAGATGTCGCAATAGTTCGGAGTTCTGGTAGGTTTGTGGCCTTTCAGCTAAGTGAGAGAATGGCTCATCCAAGACCGGCTTATGCACCACGCACACATCATCTGGGTCCACTTCGGTAAACCGGCGAGTTCACGATAGTGGTAGACAACCCAGGTAGGCGGCTTTCTTGGACTAGATAGGCTATGAGGTAACA
This sequence comes from Bromus sterilis, assembly GCA_950022295.1. NCBI lineage: Eukaryota > Viridiplantae > Streptophyta > Magnoliopsida > Poales > Poaceae > Bromus > Bromus sterilis. The sequence continues at coordinate 121,187,381 of OX465601.1, read as the reverse complement.
GTTGTGGTGAGCATCCTCGCCGACACCCCTCGAATGGTGTCGAGATCAAAGGCGGTAACTGATGATCATGTGTGTGTAGCGGTACACCCCTGCAGGGTTAACAAAACTATTCGAATAGTCGCGTCCGTGGTTAAGGACTTCTTGGCAAGATTAGCTTGATTATTAGACAACTTGAGCTGGATACTTATAAAAATTACCAAGATAAGTGTGAGTGCTATGGCGTGTTTTCTCGTGGGGAAGTCGAGGAAGGCACCATAGTGGCGTAATTGGTTGGAGAAAGTAGTGGACTCGTGTACGCTTCTTACCTCAATTCTGGTACTCGTAGTTCAGGACTAGCCAAGTCAAAGCTGGCACTTCTGCATTTGAACCCCACCTCCCTTTACCTTGATACATGTGCATGAGTAGTATAGTTCCTATGTAAGTCTTGCTGAGTACGACTTTGTACTCACGTTTGCTTATTCTATGTTTTAGATGAACCCACTGACCACGAAGGTGGATTCAACGACTGAAGACCAAGCTAGTGTAGTCCCAGTCAGACGACTGGTTCCCTCGTGGAGGGCTTGTGTTTAAATAAGGCTTCTTCAGCCATTTGATAAACTTGTCTGTACTCAGGCCTACTTTGCTTCCGTCTTTTTGTTGTAATGTTGGATCACATGCTTGTGATCTCTTTGTGCACTCTGTGAGAGTTATCAATAAAATGTATACTTTGTAGAGAATTGCAATGATACCTGCTGTTTATACAAGGCATGTGTGATGCGTGTATGTTTATAACATGCATGTCTTTGTATGGGTTTTCGAGACATTAGTTGTGATCTGGCTGGCGGTCTTTTATACACCAAGTGGCCCTTAGATGTGCGCAGCTTGGGGCATCGCGATGCGATTGCTCTAGACTCTGTCTCGTGCACACTTTGATGTATGATCGAGCCCGCCCTAGACCCCGACTAAGTGATCGGGCTGGAGTAAGTCTATGTAAGAGTTATGAGATAGACGATAGTATGGTTGAGGCGACTTGTCAGTGCATATGGGAGTTCATCACCTATATCATTTGGACTTGTGTGCGGACGATGAGGACCCATCCCAGTTGATCATGCGACCTGGATGGGATGCCCCTCATGTACAATGCTTTCCGGGAACGTTCTGTGCTTGGTCTTGTCTGCTTAGACAAGTGGGTACGGTTCTCGGCTCTCCATATGACTATGTCGTAGCGGGACTTGCATACGCTAACCCCGGGTCCCGACAGACTTGGTATCAGAGCAGGACGGACTGTAGGATTATCATCCTTGGCCGAAGTCGAGTCTAGCTTGCTATAGTTATATAGTTACTCTGGGTATATAAGGGAACAACGTAAGGCTTCTTTTTTCTCCTTACCCTCATCGTTCTGAGTTCTGAGTCACCCTCATCTTGTTCTACGGGAAGATGGGACTAGGCTCACCTCTGTCTGACTAGAACATCTCGTTGTTTGCTTCCTTATAGCCATAGGAAGGTTGTGTTCGTTTTTCTAGCGTTGGTGTGCTTCCTGATTTCTTACATCGTATGTAAGTGTTGTTTCCATCTTGTAAGAAATTGTCTTTTCTTGCAATTACGGCCGTTATGCTGCCCGAGTCATTCCAAGTTTCTTCATAATCTGATGCATTTGCAAACTCCTTCTTTCTGTTTCAGATGGCGGATCTTCCCCCTCGGCAGATTGTTCGTCTGACCCGGTGCCTCGATGTGCGTGGGCATCCAGCCATGCTCACCGATATGATGTCCTTCATTGGCTATCGATGGTATCCTGATTACACCGTTGAGGAGCAGTTCCTTGACTTCAACCAGACTCAGTTCCACTGCACTGTCAGGATTTACCCGCACCACATTGGAGTCTCTCAGACTATCCTCTTTGGACATGGCATTGGTGTCACCGAGAACATGGCTGTGCAGGATACTGCATACTCATGTATTACCCTGCTAAGAGAGGAGCATGCACTGCTTGCAGGATCACCTTTCCGCTATATCCCTGCTGCACTTCCAGGAGAAGAGGGATATTACACCGGATTGTACACAGATCACTCCCTGGAGGACCCTTTGCTTCAGATGACTGCTAGGTTTGCTTGTGATCGAGATCGTGATGCGCGCGCTCTCCGTTTCGAGCTTCACTCCACTCATGCCCGTCTGTATCAAGAACTGACACTCCTGGCTCCTTTTGTGAGTGTTGGATCAGTGGAGTATGATTCTATCTACCAAGCCAGGACACAGATGCCTTCTCGAGTTGCTTGGACCGAGATTGGAGGCATTTTTCCACCCCGTGGTCCTCTGCTTCCACCCTACGCTGGACCTAGGCCCCATCCTTGCCCAAATGGATATCAGGGTCCACAGGCCTCCGTGTTTTCCGATGGTCACCTTCAGCTACCGGGTTATGCTGGTAACTTTTACGAGGACTACTATGGAGATGGAGTTGAGTGAGACCGCCTGTGGTCTTACTTTAGTGAGGATGTATTAGTATCTTAGTATATTGTACGCAAGGTGTTCTAAGTTCCAGAGGCTTAGATAAATAATGTATAGGAAGTCAGAGTGTCTCTGAAGGATGTATCATCTTCATCACGTTTGTATTAGCTTGGAGCTTGTACTAAAACGATGTATGGTTTGTATGACAGCTTGTGAGTATCTGGCTTGTATGCTTTTATCACCATGTTGTCAAGATGATTACTTCCTTTGCTCTGTAATTATTCCAGTACCTTCAATACCTTGTTTAGACTCTTCCAATCAACTTTGTTTTACTTTGGTTTTCACCTTCAGGATGTCTCAAGGAACCCGTGGACAGCTTGGTCGTGCCCATGGTCGTGGTAATTAACGGGAGGAAGGCAATCTTCCACCCCCACCCACGATGGCTCAGGTTTTGATGGAGGTTGAGAGGAACCACCGAGATTCTCACAAATTGCTGGAGGTCATTGACCACAACACCACTCAGCAGCGCAATGAGTTGGTGTCCTTGAGCACTTCATCCGGCTTCATCCCCCGGTTTTCAGTTACTCCACCGAGCCCCTTGACGCCGATGACTGGCTTCGCAGCATCGAGAGGAAGCTTCAGGAAGGCCATGTTGCAGATGGTGACAGGGTCAGCTATGCCACTTACCACCTCGAGGGTGCAGCTAGCTCTTGGTGGGAGAATTTCCTGAACATGCGTCATGTAACACCCTCACTGTTAGTGAACAGTAATCAGGGTTACTGTTCATCTTTACTGTTCAAAACTTTTGTTTGATCAACTTGGAACAGTTCAAATTCAAATTCCACTTTGATGTTCTTGAATGCATTGTGTTCATGGACCTTGGTCATGGTGGAATGAAAACAACTCCAAGCTCAATTCAATTGCCTTTGGATTGAAATCAAATCAACTCTCAAAATGCCTTTGGTGCACTAATAAAAACAAAGTGGAATATAAACTTGGTCCAAAAATTGTGAAACTACTTTTATAAAATCACAAATATTTAGTGGATCAAATCCATATGGGTTTGGGTATTTATTAAGTTATAGAAAATTCCAAACAAATCAAAAAGTAGCAAAAACCCCAATTTAATCATTTAATATTATAATAAAATATTAAATGAATTTTATAGTGACCAAACCTTTTGTGGCACCTCTAATATATGCAACACAAATATACCCACAAGTTTCACATGTGGCAAAAATGTTTTCAAAGCAAAACAAAAATACCAAACATAAAAGAAAAGCAGAAAAGAATTAAAATTGAATAAAAGCAAAAGGAGCCCAAACACCCTGTTCCCTTTGGGCCAGCCCAAATTGCCCCCAGGCCGAGCCCACCCGGCCCCCTCACCCCTCCCCTCCCCTGTTCACGCTTGGTGGCGCCCATCCATGGCGCCACGGCAACCGACGACGCCGTGTCGGCCATCGAGCGGTTCCCCGAAGACCTTAAGAGGCCACCCCGTGTCGCCCTAACCCTAGCCGCAGTCTCCCTACCCCCACCCCCACCCCCTCACGCCGTTTCCTTCTCCCCGCGGCGCGCTCCTAAGCATCCGTGAACCCGCCGTTGCCGTGGTCGCGCTCCGGCGTGGCCACTGAAGCCCTCAGGCCGGGCCGGGTTGTCCATCGCGCTCGCCAGCGTCAACCTCGCTTACCTGCAGAAGAAGTCGTCCCCGGAGCGTACACATGGCGCGAATCAAAGCCTTCTTCAACCTCGGAACCGCCGGCGAGCTTCTCCAAATTCGGCAGCCTCCGCCCCTCCCCGAGAAAATTGCCTACCCCTACGCCTCTCATTGAGCTCCACTTCCTTCCTGTGATGTTCCCTGCTTCTCCTCGTCGTCGTACGCACGGCCACACTGGGAGTCGTGGCTCCGCCGTCGTCGCCGTGCTCGTTCAGGCGGCCCAGAGCTCGCGTTTGGCGCGCCCCTCGCGTCAGAACACTCCCCGCGCTCCTCTCTTTCTAACACACTAGCTCACGGCCACCCGCACGCCTTGGAACCCCATCGCCGTCGAAGCCCGTGTCACGGCCGTCGCCCATATTATCGCCGGCGCTGCTCCGGCCGTCCCCCGTCCAGGCCACCGCCACCAACGAACTTGCACTGCTCCCCTCCTTCTATTAAGACCAGCGCCACCCTCTCCCATGTCCGGAATAGACGCCATCGTCGCCGGCCGTGGATCTCCTCGCCGGCGTTGGGCTCGGGTCACCGACAGGTGGCCCCTGCCGGTCAGGTGATTAGTAGCGACTAATCCTCTTCTAACACTCCCTGATGAGTGGGCCTCCCCTGTTAAGCTCCTCAAATGAAAACTAAAAGAGAATTAAACCCCCTGGGGACACTGACATGTGGGCCCTTGGCATTTTTAATATAATTAAAATGGCTAATTAGTCACTGTGTCAATGACACATGGGCCCCACCTGTAATTAATTTAATTAAAATGAATTAGTCAATTAACCAGTGTATGACATGTGGGTCCACTGGATTTTTAGAATTAATAAAACCATTTTTATTAACTGTGAGGCTGACCAGTGGGACCCACTGGTCAGTTTGACCTGGTCAACCCTCTGTGGATAATTTTTTTTATTTAACAAAAGAAAATCCAGAAATTGATTTAAAATGATTTAAACTTTGAATTTGAATATCTTTTAAATCGTACGTCAGATTCAAAAACTTTATACATGAAAATTGATCAGAAAAATATAACAAATACGGATACGCTATCCGTATGTCTACCCCACCCCCTAACACACCGATCATCGACATTCCCCCCTCCGGGCTGTTTGTCGATATTTCTCGGTGCCGGTAAAAACCTGCCGGATGAATTTATTCCGAACACGAATGTTGTTCAGAATGGTTCAACTAGCACGGATAGACCCCTCTTATGTTTGTCGGATGTCCATGACACCTCCGGCATGAGCCCCCCCCTCCGGACACCCTGTCCGGTAATCAGCCGGAGCCGGTATTTCATCCCCGGATGAATTTCCGCTCCGAGCAACGTCCAATGAACTGCGTTAGAACAACGTTAACATTGCCTACGTCATGCTATTCATCTGTTTGCTATGATTGCTTTATATTTATTGTTTCTTCCCCCCTTTTGTTCTCTGGTAGACCCCGCTACTACCGCCGACTACACTGCTGCCGGGTACGACTACTTCGTCGACGACCCTGCCACTACCGTCGATCTTCCAGGCAAGCAGAGCCATTCTCTTCCCCAGATATCGCCTACCTTTTCCGTACTTTCTTACACTAGGCATTGTTACTGCTACTGCTACGATTACAATTCTATTCAATTGCATAGCCTGCTTTTGTCGCCCCTTTATGTACCTTCCTTTATCCTATGCTGCCTGTTATAATTATGCATATATTCAGCAGCGAGCCTTGCGCATTGTTAGCTAGGACTAGATAGCGGGACGTGATCACTCAGGGGAGTGAACACGGATACAATATATACAACTGCACAGGTACGGTACAATGCAGACACCGCCAAAGGCCCCTATCTGGGTTATGCCTAGTCACCTCAAGTGTGAGCTATCCAGGAGTAATCCTTGTACTCCACTCGAGGCTGACTTTGTCTTGCCGCCATAGGGTCCTGAACAGCGGTTGTCCTTAAAGGTAAGAAGTCGGGCGACCCAACGGTGCCCGCGAGCGGTATATCGTCGGGAACGACAGGGAGGGTACGACCGACGTTACTGGCGTGCTTGGCCCCTGCTCGTATCTCGCGAGAGTTACGAAACCACGAAAGTCGAGCTCTACCAAGAGCACACGCGAGACAAGGTAAGGAGACGGTTCACCTTGTTGGTAACCGCAGTGACTTGGTGGGACGACAGGGCAGGCACCGATGTACTGGTGGTCCTGACTGCTGTCATTGACCGCGGGTCGGTTAAGTCGAGGCAACGATAACGGTTGTCATGCAGGTTAATTAAAATGCTAAATGGTTCGGCGGATGACTTGAGAGGCCCGTTGGTCTGTACGCACTACCTTCACGTGGGATAAGGAGTTATGGGCTCCCCTGCGTCGTAGTTTGCCCGAAAGCTTTTCAGACGTCAGCAGTACCGCGGCCTGCGCCGGGAAGTGGTGTCTTATTCGTCCGGACGGTGTGTTTTTGGATTTTCTTTCGCTTCGCCGGCCAGCCACGCACCGTGCAGGAGCGTGCAAGGGTAAGGGTCCTAGACCCCTTGGCGCATAGGATATAGTCCGGCGGATGGCCTATCTGTTGAGCCTAGGATGGGCTGCGTCGTGTTGGATAGCCTCAGTGGGGCGTTCCCTAACAAGGTTCACGCCACCCTGGAGATCCGAGCGTGCAGGCTGAACAGTAGTGCACCCCTGCAGGGAGTTTAATCTATTCGAATAGCCGTGTCCACGGTAACAGGACGCTTTATGCTGAAGCTGGATCTTACCACTAGAAACTATTACTATTAAACTGTATGGTTCCGGGTCTTCTTCCTCGCAGGGAGTCGAGGAAGGGAACTCGGAGGCATTATTATTATCAATCATTACAACTTATATTATACAATGTTGCAGCAACTTCTGCTTCGTTGTTACTTTATGCTTTATATGAACTGTTGGCTGATTCTCTTCTCATGCTGCAAGACAACGTCAGAAGATGCTAGTCTTCGGTAGGCCTAGCTTCTTACCCTTATTCTGATTTCTATCTTGCAGTCCACTATATATACAGGCTCCCCTTTCCATTGATACAATGCATAATGCTTAGTAGCGGACGTAAGACTCGCGGGTATTCTAGATACTCACCTTTGCTTTATTTCTCCTTTTATGTTTTGCCTGATCGGCCGCTGCAGTCGACGTTGGAGCCCAGGAGCAGGAGTACCCCGGAGGCGGATACTACTACGTCGAGACCCCTGCTGACCAGGACCAGGAGTAGTTTCGGAGGCTCCCAGGAAGGAGGCCTTGCCTTTTCGATCTGTATCTCTGATGTTATTTGTGCTAGCCTTCTTAAGGAAAAACTTGACTAACTATGTCTGTACACAGATATTATGACTTGTATAACTTATGTATTCGGGTCCGCGTGACCCCCCCCCTTTATTGTATCATATTGGTTTCTCCTTTTGTGTTTAGTGTTGTGTTGTGATATTCTCACCGTGGCACCCTAATCTCAGCCGTGTACCATGCGTGTATGATTACTGTACATGGATTGATTTTGGGGGCGTCACAAGTTGGTATCAGAGCCGACTGCCTGTAGGAAGCCACCCCACAACTACCTGGTCGAAGTTGAGTCTAGACTTTGAAAAACTATTTTGCTAACTTAATATTTGGCTTACGGGCCCACATCGATGTCACTACGTGTGATATCTATGGTATTAGGATCCTTTTCTCCTTACCTATGCTCTGGGAATCTGCTCTCTTATCCTTGCTAGTAAGTTTTACAAACTCTGACATTTTGATCACGTTCTCTTGATTCCATCCGGCGTTTTTGGTGCTTCCCCCATTGATTGAGTCGTGTCGCAGGAGTCATACCCCAGGTCCCGGACCGCGGATCCCATTCTCATTCTAGGCAGGCCGCGCGTCCTCTGGCATTAACTCCTGTGGCCAACAGTTTTCTTGCGGCGTGATTGACATAGTGGAATCTATGTCGCGTCGTGTAATCCTTACCGCGGTCTGCGCGCCGCCTAGTGTGTCCTTTTTCCTTAATTTCTACGATGTTACGCTGCCCGATTTTCGATTGATTCTATGTGTGGATGTGTATTGTCTTATATGACTACTCCTATATATCCGCGCCTCCTCTTTGTTGTCGCTTTACCTATTAGTCGTTTCCGTCATCTCGTTAAAATGTTCGTCGCTGAAATACCCCTGTTAAATTCTAGCAGGATGGCTGGTCGTGGTCGTGGTCGTGGTGCCAATGATCCACCTCCGCCGCCGGACTACATGGCCGCGATGATGCAGCAGTTGCAGATGAACCAGGTGTTTATGCAAGGAGTCATAGATCAGCTCCAGAACCAGAATCAGAACTAGAACCAGCACCAGAACCAACCGCATGTGGTTACTCTGAGGGATTTCATGCGTCTCAATCCCCCTCTCTTCCACCAGCCTGAACAGCCGCTGGATGCCGATGATTGGCTTCGTGACATCAACCGTCAGTTAGAGTTTGCTAATGTGAGCGTTGCCGATTACGTCAACTTTGCGTCCTATTTCCTGCGTGGCCCTGCTGCTCAGTGGTGGGATACCTACAAGGGCTCGCTAGCTGAAGGGGTTGTCGTCACCTGGAATGAGTTCAAGACTACCTTTCGTGCTCGTTATGTCCCCCAGGCGATTATGAACCGTATGAAGGCCGAGTTCCGCAACCTCGTTCAGGGCAACAAAACTGTCGAGGCATATCAGAGGGAGTTCCTCCGCCTCTCCCGCTATGCTGCAAGTGACCTCCCCAATGATGCAAGTAGGCAAGAGAAGTTCCGTGATGGACTCAACCCAGATCTCCAGCTTGCACTTGCTTTGCACGTCTTCCCCGACTTCGCCACCATGGTGAACCAGACTATCATTCTTGAGACCGCTAAGCTTAAGTTCGGTGGTTCGCCGAAGCGCCCCCGTGATGCTGGCTCATCTTCGGGCACAGCACAGAAGCAACGCGTTTGGCTTCCACACAGTGTGTATCGTCCACCTGCCCCTGCACCAAGGCCGTCGTATGTTTCGCCTCGTCTGCCTCCGCCTCTGCCGAGACAGCCGAAGACTGAGACTGCACCCCTCCGTCTTCAAGATGGCTTGTGCTTCAAGTGCCATCAGCCAGGTCACTTTTCCAGAGACTGTCCTCAGCGACAGAATCAACTGGTAGTTCACCCTGCTGGTCGTGGCAACAATAGGACCCCCAACTATAACACTGGGTCTTCTGCTCACAATAGCGGACATGCTTACAACATTGACGTTGAAGAAGCTCAGGCACATCCCGCTACAGTGATGGGTACTCTCGTCATTAACTCAATACCTACTACTGTCTTATTTGATACAGGAGCATCGCATTCATTCATGTCGGAAGCATTTGCATTATCGCATAACTTTACGCTTGGAAAGATGAACACACCGATGGTTGTTCGCACCCCGATAGGCCAATGCCGAACCACCATGATAGTGCCCAATACCGCCGTTGAAATCGAAGGAGTTGTATTCCACGTGTCCCCCATCATTCTGAAGTCTTCCACCATAGACCTCATCCTGGGAATGGATTGGTTGAAAGTCCACAATGCCGCACTATATTGTGGTACCAAGTCTGTCCAACTTTTTCACCCCTCCGGTGTCAGAACCCTCTGTTAGGAAATGTGCTAGGATCAAGTAACCTTGCATCATGTCAAATTTTCAAAAGAAATCAACTTCAAAATCCAAATGGGAGAAGGAACACCCCCCAGATGAATTAATTCAAAAGGCCAGATAAAAATCTTCTCCAAAAATTCATGTTAGATTTTTGAAAAGTCTTATAAATGAGTGTGATCACATATCAAGTGATGTGGGACCCATCCCATGCTCATAGATTTTTCAAATAATCAAACAGTGCCTTGGAATTAAAGAAATACCCCTATTTGATTTAAGATTCAAATTATTTGAATTTTAAAAATGTTGAAATTTTATAAGTGGTTAGTCTTCATTGTTATGAGGCCACATAAAAATTTTCAACATTTACAAAAATGTTTAGCTATTTTAATTGGCTAAACAGAACAAATAGCAGAAAAGAAAAAACAGAAAAGAAGGAAAAATCCTTACCTGGCGCCCAGGCGAAGCCGGCCCACCCCAGCCCAGCCGGCCCACAGGGGTAGCGGCGTCTTCTTCCCCATCCCGCGCCTCCAAGCTGCTCGGTGGAATGCCACCGAGCCAGCCGTGGACGCCACGTCGCCGCCGAGAGCTTCCAGGCCTCCCCGTGGCCACTTCTCGCGTCTGGAGACTCCCCGCAGCCTCCGCAGTCCATTCCCCCCCTCCCCAGTGCCTATCCTCCTCTCTCTCGCTGAGCCCCGAGGAGAACAGGACGCCGCCGTCGCCATAGCTTGAAGCCCACGTGGCCAACGACATCCCCGAGCTGCGCCGTGCTGTCCATCCTCCTCGGCATCCTCGACTTCGACTCCGTGCAGAAGGAATCGAGCTCGGACGCTCTGTAGCCGCCGGAATCTTCTCCACGTTGCCGCCGGGCCCGCAAGCCAACTCCGGCGAATTCGTCGTCGTTGAAACCTCTCCGTCTCCACCGCCTGCGCCGTTGCGTTCACCACCTCCTGGTGAGCAGAACCCCTAATCTTGCGGCCCCTTAATCCCCCCTAGACGATTTCGCCATGAGAGCAGAGGAAGGTCGCTGCCATGGTCGTCGTCCTCCTCGCTCCAGTGCTCAGCGTGAACCCCCAATGCGTGTGTTTGGCTCCTGAACATGCCAGCGTTCGAACGCGCCCCGAATCGCCTCAAGTCTTGCACTACAACGTCGACTACGACCTCGCCGTGGTTCTGTCGCCGCCAAGGACGTCGCCGTCGTCGCTCCCGACCACCCCGTGACCCCCTGTTGCCTCCAGAAGACGTGGACGACCTCCAGGAGCAAGTCGGTGCCCTCCGTTTCCCCTCCCGTGGCCGGATTCGTCCTCCCCGTGCAGCGCCGCCGTGGTCCAGTCGCCGGCGTTTAGCCGCCGGCGTGTCAGCTCTAACCCCCCTGTTAATCACCCAGTTAGTGACCCCTGGGTCACTGACCAGTGGGCCCAGTGGCTTAATTAAGCCACTGGATTAATTTAACCCACGGGTTAATTAACCCAGTCACTGACAAGGTGACACCACATGTCATCCCCCCCTGACGTCAGCACTTGCGCAATAAATCAAATTAAATGAATTTCCAGAGATTATTTGAATTAAAGAAATTCCAGAAATTCCAGAAAATACCCCAAACTTTGGAAATTCATAGAAAATTCATATTAACTCCAAATTGGAAAAATAATATATGAAAAATGATCAGGAGAAAAATATCTTTCCAAATATGCAACTTTCAACTATGTTTGAGTTGAATTAAAATTGGGACCAGTAGCATATGTCATTTGGTTTATTTGAATTTAATTCAAATTCAAATCAAATGATCTTGCAACTTGGACCATGGAATTAAGCTACAATTCAACCACACATCAGAGGCATATCTTATACAATTGAAGATGATTCAAAATGATCAAGCCATGTCACATGTAACTTGGTTAATGTTGAATTCAAATGTGGAGTTTGAATTTGCAATTCAAATTGCAATATACCCAATTTAAATGGAATGCTCAACACATCAGTACCATGAACAACACCCTTTCAATCTTATTCATGTGATTGTGCATTGTACATTATGTTGATCCTATGATTGTCATGTTGCTGATAGAAGTGGAGCCGGAACCCGAGGTCACCCCCTACGTTGAAGACCCCGAAACCGAACCTCGTCAGCAAGGCAAGCAAACCCCCATTGATCATGTCGATAAAATCCCACTTCCCTCTCATGTCTCGGTTATGCATTGTTTAGGATGATCACCATGCTTCGTTTCTACCGCATAGATGAACCCATTACTTTGCATGACCTATCATTTTGTCACAGTAGTAAGCAAACCACAATCCTAGCAAATGTAGGAGTTGTTTGATATCATGTGGCCCCTGCAATGTTACTGCTTATTGCATGCTTAGTATGATACCATGTTGTTACTGTGATGTGAGTCGGGATGGGAATGATCATGTTGATGATGGTAGAAAAGTGTTGGTGAATCGACCCTAATACAAGGTGAACGATGAGAGGCTGTGTAGGAGTACACGGTGGGTTGTCTCGTTGAACACCGCCCTAGTACGAGTTCTTGTGTGGTGATCCAAGATGAAGAGTACAACCACACATTGGGCTCACTTACCCCTCTCAACTTACTCACTCATCCCTTTCGATGTCCAGATGTCGCAATAGTTCGGAGTTCTGGTAGGTCTGTGGCCTGGATGCTAAGTGAGAGAACGGCTCATCCGAGACCGGCTTATGCACCACGCACACATCACTTGGGTCCATTTCGGTAAACCGGTCGGGTTCACGATTGTGGTAACCAACCCAAGTAGGCGGCTTTCTCGGACTAGATCGGCTATGAGGTAACAGTTGTGGTGAGCATCCTCGCTGGCACCCCTTGAATGGTGTCGAGATCAAAGGCGGTAAATGATGGTCATGTGTGTGTAGAGGTACACCCTTGCAAGGTTAACAAAACTATTCGAATAGCCGCGTCCGCGGTTATGGACTGCTTGGAAAGCTTAGCTCGATTATTAGATAACTTGAACCGGATACTTCTAAAACACACCACGATACGTGTGAGTGCTATGGCGTGCTTCCTCGTGGGGAAGTCGAGGAAGGCACCATAGTGGTGTATTGGTTGGAGAAAGTAGTGGACTCGTGTACGCTTCTTACCTCAAAGTCTGGTACTCGTAGTTCAGGATTAGCCAAGTCAAAGCTGGCACTTCTGCAAGTGAACCCCACCTCCCTTTACCTTGATACATGTGCATGAGTAGTATAGCTCCTATGTAAGTCTTGCTGAGTACGACTTTGTACTCACGTTTGCTTAATCTATGTTTTAGATGATGCCACTGACCCCGAAGGTGGCTTCTTCATCGAGCTGGACGACTGAAGACCAACTAGTCTAGTCCCAGTCAGACGACTGGTTCCCTCGTGGAGGGCTTTGTGTTTAAATAAGGCTTCTTAAGCCATTTGTTAAACTTTTCTGTACTCAGACATAATTGGCTTCCGCTTTGTGTTGTAATGTTGGATCACATGTTTGTGATCTTTGTTTGCACTCTATAAGAGTTATCAATAAAATTGTATAATTTGTAGAGAATTGCAATGGTACCTGCTGTTCATACAAGGCATGTGTGCTGCGTGTATGTTTATAACATGCATGTCTTTGTATGGGTTTTCGAGACCTTAGTTGTGTTCTGGCTGGCGGTCTTTCATACACCAAGTGGCCCTTAGATGTGCGCAGCTTGGGGCATCGCGATGCGATTGCTCGAGACTCCGTCTCGTGCACACTTTGTGGTATGATCGAGCCCGCCCTAGACCCCGACTAAGTGATCGGGCTGGAGTAAGTCTATGTAAGAGTTTTGAGATAGTCGGTAGTATGGTTGAGGCGACTTGTCTTTGAATATGGGAGTTCACCACCCATATCATTTGACTTGTGTGCGGACGATGAGGACCCATCTCAGTTGATCATCCGGCCTGGATGGGATGCCCCTCACGTACGATGCTTTCCGAGAATGTTCAGTGCTTGGCCTTGTCTGCTTAGACAAGTGGGTACGGTTCTCGGCTCTCCATATGACTATGTCTTAACTGTACTTGCATACGCTAACCCCGGGTCCCGACATCCGGTGAGATTGTTAACCACACCACCCGGATTACCCGTGATGCTGAAACGCATATCTATATGATGAATGCTTTGAACGTCTCGCCTATTGAAGGAATTGAGCAAGTTCCAGTCGTTTGTGACTTTCCCGACGTCTTCCCAGAAGAACTGCCGGGAATACCCCCGATTAGAGAGGTTGAATTCGTCATCGACTTGAAGCCTGGCACCGTCCCGATTGCCAAGCGCCCATATAAGATGCCACCTCACCACCTCCTTGAATTGAAGAAGGAGATTGACACGGCCCTCGATAAAGGCTTCATCCGTCCTAGTTCCTCTGCTTGGGGAGCACCTTCGCTCTTTGTCAAGAAGAGTGATGGCACGAACCGTTTGTTCCAAGATTACCGACCTATCAACCAGGCCACGATACAGAACAAGTACCCCCTCCCTCGGATCAATGATCTTTATGATCAACTTGATGGATCCACGGTGTTTTAAAATCTCGACTTAAGGTTGGGTTACCATCAAATCCGAGTCCGTGATGAGGACATCCCGAAGACCGCATTCATTACTCGCTATGGTTCATATGAGTACACTGTCATGTCCTTTGGCTTGACGAATGCACCAGCCACCTTCTCCAGATTGATGAACTATATATTCATGGAATACCTCGACAAGTTCGTCGTGGTTTATCTGGATGATATATTGATTTACTCCAAGACCGATGCAGAACATGCTGAGCATCTTCGCCTTATACTGGAAAAGCTTCGAGAACACAAACTCTATGCTAAGTATTCTAAGTGTGAATTCTGGCTTCCCGAAGTAACCTACCTTGGTCATGTGATTTCCAAGGATGGAGTTGCCGTCAACCCCGAACGTATCCAGGCTATTCTTGACTAGACTCCGCCCAGGACTGTCAAGCAAGTCAGAAGTTTCCTCGGCCTTGCCAGCTATTGCCGCTGTTTTGTTGAGAATTTCTCCAAGATTGCCAGGCCTCTGACTAACCTGCTGCACAAAGGCGTCAAGTTTGAGTGGACTGATAAATTTCAGGAAAGTTTCCAAGCCCTCAAGGACAAGCTCACTTCTCCCCCAGTGCTTGCTCCTCCTGATACTCAGAAGGACTTTGTGATATATTGCGACGCGTCTCGTCAAGGATTAGGCTATTTCCTAATGCAAGAGCGCAAAGTGATTGCTTATGGCTCTCGTCAGTTGCGTGCTCACGAAGAAAACTATCGAACACATGATCTCGAATTGGCAGCAGTAATTTATGCATTGAAGCTGTGGCGACATTACCTCGTTGGTAACCGTTGCGAGATCTACACCGACCACCAAAGCCTGAAGTACCTATTCACTCAACCAGACCTGAATCTCCGCCAACAGATATGGCTCGAGACAATAGCCGACTACAACATGGGAATTTCTTACACCCCTGGCAAAGCTAATGTGGTGGCCGATGCCTTGAGCCGCAAAGCCTACTGTTCTGAACTTGAAGTCCAGATAGAGCAGACACTTCTGTATGAAGAGCTCCGTAAGTTGAACCTTGAAATTGTTCCGCAGGGACATGTGAATAACCTTGTCGTTGAGTCGGACCTCGACAGCACCATCAAGTGGATACAAACATGTGACTCTAATGTCGAGAGGATCAAGAAGTATATCGCTGGAGGAAAACCATCATGCTTCACTATTGCTGATGATGGTACGTTGTATTTCAAGAATCGTTTAGTGGTCCCTAGGAGTAAGCCCAATCTAAACTTGACCCCGCGCGTCATGAAAGAAGCTCATGATACTCCTTTGTCGATTCACCCTGGTAGTACCAAGATGTACCAAGACCTTCGTCAGCGATACTGGTGGTCTAACATGAAGAAAGACATTGCTCGTTATGTTGATGAGTGTGTCGTTTGCCGTCGCGTGAAAGCAGAACATCAAAGACCTGCTGGAACTCTGCAACCACTTTCTATTCCTGAATGGAAGTGGGACAAGATTGAAATGGAATTCGTCACCGGTTTTCCGCGATCCCAGAAGGGTCATGATGCGATCTTTGTCATCATCGACCGATTCTCCAAAGTTGCCCACTTTCTGCCAGTCAAGGAGACGATCTCTGCTAGTCAGTTGGTAGACTTATATGTTTCCATAATTTTTTCCCTCCACGGTATTCCGTTGGAGATCAGTTCAGACCGTGGCAGCATTTTCACCTCAAAGTTCTGGGATAGTTTCCAAGAAGCTATGGGCACTCACCTGAATTTCAGCACCGCTTATCACCCCCAGTCGCAAGGCCAAGTCGAACGAGTCAACCAAGTGCTTGAAGATATGCTCCGAGCTTGTGTCATTTCATTCGGTAAGAAATGGGAGGAATCTCTTCCATTTGCTGAATTCTCGTACAACAATAGCTATGAAGCTAGTCCGCAGATGGCCCCCTTTGAAGTTCTTTACGGACGTAAGTGTCGAACCCCTCTGAATTGGTCAAAAACGGGGAACGAACCCTCATTGGTCCGGACATTATTCAGCATGCCGAAGATCAGGTTCGCGTTATTATTGAGCACTTGAAAGCTGCTCAGTCCCGCCAGAAGAGCAACTATGACCGCAAGCACAAGGAAATGGTCTATCAACCTGGCGAATATGCTTACCTCCGTGTCACCCCGATGCGAGGCACTCACCGCTTCGAGATCAAAGGCAAATTAGCTCCTCGCTACATTGGCCCATTCCGTATTCTTTCCAGGAGTGGACCAGTGGCTTACCGATTGGAATTTCCACCGAACCTCTCTCAAGTCCATGATGTATTCCACGTGTTGCAACTCCGACGCTGCTTCAAGGACCCTATTCGCGAAGTGGAACATGATATGATTGAGCTGCAGCAAGACTTGACCTATCAAGAACATCCGAGCCGCATTCTTGATCAGTCTGAACGCAAAACCCGCAACAAGACGACGAGGTTTCTCAAAGTTCAGTGGTCGAATCATTCTGAAGATGAAGCCACTTGGGAACTCGAAGATCTTCTTCGTGAAGAATACCCCGATCTTTTTCCTGCTACCACTTAAATTCTCGAGACGAGAATTCTTGTAGTGGGGGAGATTTGTAACACCCTCACTGTCAGTGAACAGTAATCAGGGTTACTGTTCATCTTTACTGTTCAAAACTTTTGTTTGATCAACTTGGAACAGTTCAAATTCAAATTCCACTTTGATGTTCTTGAATGCATTGTGATCATGGACCTTGGTCATGGTGGAATGAAAACAACTCCAAGCTCAATTCAATTGCCTTTGGATTGAAATCAAATCAAATCTCAAAATGCCTTTGGTGCACTAATAAAAACAAAGTGGAATATAAACTTGGTCCAAAAATTGTGAAACTACTTTTATAAAATCACAAATATTCAGTGGACCAAATCCATATGGGTTTGGGTATTTATTAAGTTATAGAAAATTCCAAACAAATCAAAACAGTAGAAAAAACCCCAATTTAATCATTTAATATTATAATGAAATATTAAATGAATTTTATAGTGACCAAACCTTTTGTGGCACCTCTAATATATGCAACACAAATATACCCACAAGTTTCACATGTGGCAAAAATCTTTTCAAAGAAAAACAAAAATACCAAACATAAAAGAAAAGCAGAAAAGAATTAAAATTGAATAAAAGCAAAAGGAGCCCAAACACCTTGTTCCCCTTGGGCCAGCCCAAATTGCCCCCAGGCCGAGCCCACCCGGCCCTCTCACCCCTCCCCTCCCCTGTTCACGCTCGGTGGCGCCCATGGCCACCGACGACGCCGTGTCAGCCATCGAGCGGTTCCCCGGAGACCTTAAGAGGCCACCCCGTGTCGCCCTAACCCTAGCCGCAGTCTCTCTACCCCCCTCACGCCGTTTCCTTCTCCCCGCGGCGCGCTCCCGAGCATCCGTGAGCCCGCCGTCGCCGTGGTCGCGCTCCGGCGTGGCCACTGAAGCCCTCAGGCTGGGCCGGGTTGTCAATCGCGCTCGCCAGCGTCAACCTAGCCTACCTGTAGAAGAAGTCGTCCCCGGAGCGTACACACGGCGCGAATCGAAGCCTTCTTCAACCTCGGAACCGCCGGCGAGCTTCTCCAAATTCGGCAGCCTCCGCCCCTCCCCGAGAAAATTGCCTACCCCTACGCCTCTCATTGAGCTCCACTTCCTTCCTGTGATGTTCCCGGCTTCTCCTCGTCGTCATACGCACCGCCACACTGGGAGCCGTGGCTCCTCCGTCGTCGCCGTGCTCGTTCAGGCGGCCCAGAGCTCGCGTTTGGCGCGCCCCTCTCGTCAGAATACTCCCCGCGCTCCTCTCTTTCTAACACACTAGCTCACGGCCACCCGCACGCCTTGGAACCCCACCGCCGTCGAAGCCCGTGTCACGGCCGTCGCCCATATCATCGTCGGCGCCGGTCCGGCCGTCCCCCGTCCAGGCCACAGCCACCAACGAACGTGCGCTGCTCCCCTCCTTCTATTAAGACCAGCACCACCCTCTCCCATGGCCGGAATCGACGCCATCGTCGCCGGCCGTGGCTCTCCTCGCCGGCGTTGGCCCCGGGTCACCGACAGGTGGGCCGTGCCGGTCAGGTGATTAGTAGGGACTAATCCCCCTCTAACACTCCCTGATGAGTGGGCCTCCCCTGTTAAGCTCCTCAAATGAAAACTAAAAGAGAATTAAACCCCCTAGGGACACTGACATGTGGGCCCTTGGCATTTTTAATATAATTAAAATGGCTAATTAGCCACTGTGTCAATGACACATGGGCCCCACCTGTAATTAATTTAATTAAAATGAATTAGTCAATTAACGAGTGTATGACATGTGGGTCCACTAGATTTTTAGAATTAATAAAACCATTTTTATTAACTGTGAGGCTGACCAGTGGGACCCACTGGTCAGTTTGACCTGGTCAACCCTCTGTGGATAATGTTTATTTATTTAACAAAAGAAAATCCAGAAATTGATTTAAAATGATTTAAACTTTGAAGTTGAATATCTTTTAAACCGTAAGTCAGATTCAAAAACTTTATACATGAAAATTGATCAGAAAAATATAACTAATACGGATACGCTATTTGTATGTCTACCCCACCCCCCTAACACACCGATCATCGACATTCCCCCCTCCGGGCTGTCTGTCGATAATTCCCGGTGCCGGTAAAAACCTGCCGGATGAATTTATTCCGAACACGAATGTTGTTCAGAATGGTTCAACTAGCACGGATACACCCCTCTTATTTTTGTCGGATGTCCATGACACCGCCGACATGATCCCCCTCTTCCGGACACCCTGTCCGGTAATCAGCCGGAGCCGGTATTTCATCCCCAGATGAATTTCCGCTCCGAGCAACGTGCAATGCACTGCGTTAGAACACCGTTAACATTGCCTACGTCATGCTATTCATCTTTTTGCTATGATTGCTTTATATTTATTGTTTCTTCCCCCCTTTTGTTCTCCGGTCGACCCCGCTGCTATCGCTGACTACACTGCTGCCCGGTACGACTACTTCGTCGACGACCCTGCCACTACCGTCGAGCTTCCAGGCAAGCAGAGCCATTCTCTTCCCCAGATATCGCCTACCTTTTCCGTACTTTCTTGCACTAGGCATTGTTACTGCTGCTGCTACGATTACAATCCTATTCAATTGCATAGCCTGCTTTTGTCGCCCCTTGATGTACCTTCCTTTATCCTATGCTGCCTGTTATAATTATGCATATATTCAGCAGTGAGCCCTGCGCATTGTTAGCTAGGACTAGATAGCGGGACGTGATCACTCAGGGGAGTGAACACGGATACAATATATACAACTGCACAGGTACGGTACAAAGCAGACACCGCCAAAGGCCCCTATCTGGGTTATGCCTAGTCACCTCAAGTGTGAGCTATCCAGGAGTAATCCTTGTACTCCACTCGAGGCTGACTTTGTCTTGCCGCCATAGGGTCCTGAACAACGGTTGTCCTTAAAGGTAAGAAGTCGGGCGACCCAACGGTGCCCGCGAGCGGTATATCGTCGGGAACGACAGGGAAGGTACGACCGACGTTACTGGCGTGCTTGGCCCCTGCTCGTATCTCGCGAGAATTACCAAACCACGAAAGTCGAGCTCTACCAAGAGCACACGCGAGACAAGGTAAGGAGACGGTTCACCTTGTTGGTAACCGCAGTGACTTGGTGGGATGACAGGGCAGGCACCAATGTACTGGTGGTCCTGACTGCTGTCGTTGACCACGGGTCGGTTAAGTCGAGGCAACGATAACGGTTGTCACGCAGGTTAATTAAAATGCTAAATGGTTCGGCGGATGACTTGAGAGGCCCGTTGGTCCGTACGCACTACCTTCACGTGGGATGAGGAGTTATGGGCTCCCCTGCGTCGTAGTTTGCCCGAAAGCTCTTCAGACGTCAGCAGTACCTCGGCCTGCGCCGGGAAGTGGTGTCTTCTTCGTCCGGACGGTGTGTTTTTGGATTTGCTTTCGCTTCGCCGGCCAGCCACGCACCATGCAGGAGCGTGCAAGGGTGAGGGTCCTAGACCCCTTGGCGCATGGGATATAGTCCGGCGGATGGCCTCTCTGTTGAGCCTAGGATGGGCTGCGTCGTGCCGGATAGCCTCGGTGGGGCGTTCCCTAACAAGGTTCACGCCACCCTGGAGATCCGAGCGTGCAGGCTGAACAGTAGTGCACCCCTGCAGGGAGTTTAATCTATTCGAATAGCCGTGTCCACGGTAACAGGACGCTTTATGCTGAAGCTGGATCTTACCACTAGAAACTATTACTATTAAACTGTATGGTTTCGGGTCTTCTTCCTCGCAGGGAGTCGAGGAAGGGAACTCGGAGGCATTATTATTATGAATCATTACAAGTTATATTATACCATGTTGCAGCAACTTCTGCTTCGTTGTTACTTTATGCTTTATATGAACTGTTGGCTGATTCTCTTCTCATGCTGCAAGACAACGTCAGAAGATGCTAGTCTTCGATAGGCCTAGCTTCTTACCCTTATTCTGATTTCTATCTTGCAGTCCACTATATATACAGCCTCCCTTTTCCATTGATACAATGCATAATGCTTAGTAGCGGACGTAAGACTGGCGGGTATGCTAGATACTCACCTTTGCTTTATTTCTCCTTTTATATTTTTCCTGATCGGCCACTGCAGTCGACGTTGGAGCCTAGGAGCAGGAGTACCCCGGAGGCGGATACTACTACGTCGATACCCCCGTTGGCCAGGACCAGGAGTATTTTCGGAGGCTCCCAGGCAGGAGGCCTTGCCTTTTCGATCTGTATCTCTGATGTTATTTGTGCTAGCCTTCTTAAGGCAAAATTTCACTAACTATGTCTGTACTCAGATATTATGGCTTGTATAACTGATGTATTCGGGTCCGCGTGACCCCCCCCCCTTTATTGTATCATATTGGTTTATCCTTTTGTGTTTAGTGTTGTGCTGTGATATTCTCACCGTGGCACCCTAATCTCAGCCGTGTACCCTGCGTGTATGATTAATGTACACAGATTGATTTTGGGGGCGTCACACGTCCCGTTGGACCGCCCACATCTTGGGATGAGTTCTGCACTTCTTTCCGCGAGCACCACATTCCAAAGGGTCTTATGGACCGCAAGCGTGAGGAGTTCTGCAACCTCACCCAAGGCAGAAGGACTGTTGACGAGTTTAGTCGTGAGTTCAACCGACTGGCTCGTTATGCTACTGAAGAGGTCTCCACTGACGCGAAGAATCAAGAGAGGTTCCATCGTGGACTCAATTCTGGACTCCGTCGTGAGCTCAACCTGCATGACTTTGCCGCCTTCTAGGTCCTTGTCAACAAGGCCATCAAGGCAGAGGACATGAACACCCCCAATGACTTCCGCAAACACCCTAGAGATGATGGTTCATCCAGTTCAGGCTCTCAGAAGTGCAAGATCTGGATCCCCAACAGCTTGTTTTGTCAGAATAACCCACCGAGGCCATCCTATGTGGCGCCTCGTCCACCAGCTTCGTTCCACCCAGCTCCACCGAACAACCCAGCTCCTGCTACAACTGTGGTCAGGCAGGCCACTACTCCCGCGAGTGTCCCCAGAACCATCTCCAGAATCAGAATGCTCCACCCCGTGCCGGAGGCAACAACAATGGTCGTGGCAAGCCACCCCAGAAGGTCTACACCACCAAACCCGCTCCTCCCGCCACTCGTGGACGTGTGAATCAGATTGCCGCCGAAGATACTGACGACACCACTGACGTCATTCTTGGTACGCTCCCAGTCAATTATGTTCCTACTTCCGTTCTTTTCGACCCAGGAGCATCTCATTCATTCATGTCGGAAAGTTATGCACTTCGTCATGAGTTATTCTTTGTAGAATTGTCCACCCCAATGATAATTCAAACTCCAGGTTCAAGATGGAAAACTAATAGAGTAAGCCATGGCTATCAAATTGCAATTGAGGGTTTAGTATTCCTTGCTTCACTCATAGCCCTCAAGTCTTTAGACATCGATGTAATCCTTGGCATGGATTGGCTATAAAGGTAGAATGCCTACCTGGATTGCAAAGGCAAATCCGTGAAACTAACCCACCCTTCAGGCAAGACAGTCAACTATACCTCACCCAGAACAAGAACGCAGGTGCATTCTTTGAATGTACTTCCCCTTCCCGACTTCGAAGATATTCCGGTGGTTCGTGACTTCCCGGATGTCTTTCCTGAAGAGCTGCCGGGCATGCCTCCCGACAGATGTGTAGAGTTCATAGTAGATCTTATGCCAGGAACCGCACCAATTTCCAGACGCCCATACAAAATGGCCCCACGTGAGTTAGCTGAGCTTAAAACCCAACTTGAAGCTTTGTTGGAAAAAGGCTTCATCCTCCCTAGCTCATCGCCATGGGGTTGCCCCGTTCTTTTTGTAACAAAGAAAGATGGAACAGAAAGGATGTGCGTAGACTATCGCCCGCTAAATCTAGCAACGATAAAGAACAAGTACCCACTGCCCAGGATCAATGATCTTTATAATCAACTTGCAGGATCCTCTGTCTTCTCTAAGATGGATTTGAGATTAGGTTATCATCAAATCAAAATCCGAAACGAGGACATTCCCAAAACGACTTTTACTACTCGTAATGGTCTTTATGAGTACACCGTCATGTCCTTTGGTTTAACCAATGCCCCCGCCACTTTCTCGCGCATGATGAATTCAATCTTCATGGAGTACCTAGATAAATTGGTTGTGGTTTATCTCGATGACATTCTCATCTAGTCGAAGAACGAAGAAGAACATGCCGAACACCTAAAGCTGGTATTGATGAAACTTAGAGAGCATCGCCTGTATGCTAAATTATCCAAGTGTGAATTTTGGCTACCAGAAGTGACCTACTTAGGCCACGTGATTTCTGCAAAAGGCATTGATGTGAATCCCGAGAGAGTTCAGGCCGTCCTTGACTGGACTCCACCTGAATCGGTTAAGCAAGTTAGGAGTTTTCTTGGCCTAGCCAGCTATTGCCGCCGCTTCGTCGAGAACTTTTCTAAAGTTGCAAAGCCTCTAACTGAACTCCTCAAGAAAGATAATAAATTCCTATGGACTCCCAAGTGCGAGGAAAGCTTTCAAGAGCTAAAGAGAAGATAGACTTCTGCACCCGTACTTGCGCCTCCAGACACCAAAAAGGATTTCGTGATCTTTTGTGACGCATCACTGCAAGGGTTAGGATGCATACTTCTGCAAGATAGACATGTGGTAGCTTATGCTTCACGCCAGTTGCGGCCACATGAAGAGAACTATCCTACCCATGACCTTGAACTCGCTGCCGTAGTTCATGCCCTAACAACTTGGCGACATTACCTCCTTGGTAATCGTTGTGAGATCTATTCCGACCACCAAAGCCTCAAATACATTTTCACCCAGCCAGATCTTAATCTCAGGCAAAGATGCTGGATTGAGTTGATAAAAGATTACGACGTAGGAATTTCTTACACCCCAGGCAAAGCCAATGTCATGGTTATGCACTAAGTCGTAAGTCGTATTGTAACAACCTCATGTTACAAAAGTATCAACCACTTCTTCATGAGGAATTTTGCAAGCTCAATCTTGAGATTTTTCCTCATGGCTATCTTTCTACCTTGGTGGCGAAACCAACTCTTGAGGATCAAATCATAGTTGCCCAAAGGCGTGCATGAGGTGTTCGCCGGATCAAGGAGAACATTGCTAGCGGAGTTGCTAAATGTTTCTCCACAGATAGTAGAGGAACAGTATTCTTTGGAAATCGTTTTGTAGTACCTAAGAATAGGGAACTAAGGAAACTCATCCTCAAGGAAGCCCATGACACACCCCTCTCGATTCATCCCGGTAGCACAAAAATGTACCGAGATCTATGCCAGAGATTTTGGTGGACTAGGATGAAGAGAGACATTGCTCGATTTGTTGCCGAATGTGATGTTTGTTGTCGCATTAAGGCAGAACATCCAAGACCTGCTGGTACACTTCAACCTTTTCCTATTCCAGAGTGGAAATGGGACAAAGTCAGTATGGATTTCATCACTGGTTTTCCAAAAACCTAGAAAGGAAATGATGCCATCTTCGTTGTGGTAGATAGGCTTTCCAAAGTTGCTCACTTCCTTCCAGTTCGCGAGTCTGTAACTGCTAGCCAGTTAGCGGACTTGTACGTCTCTAGAATTGTATCCCTTCACAGTGTTCCTTTGGAAATCAATTCTGATCATGGTAGCCTTTTCACCTCTAGATTCTGGGGAAGCTTTCAGAATGCTATGGGAACTCATCTCTCCTTTAGTACAACTTTCCATCCTCAGTCTAGCGGTCAAGTCGAAAGGGTTAACCAAATTCTCGAGGACATGCTCAGAGCTTGTGTTATCTCATTCGGAAAGAATTGGGAGAAGTCTCTGCCATTCGCCGAATTTTCTTATAACAATAGTTTTCAATCTAGTCTGAACATGGCTCCTTTTGAACTCCTATATGGACGACGATGTCGAACACCTTTAAACTGGTCAGAAACCGGTGAGAGACAATTCTTTGGACCGGATATGATCAAGGAAGCAGAAGAGCAAGTTGACATTGTTCGGGATCAATTGAAAGCAGCCCAGTCTCGTCAGAAAATATACTATGATCGTCATCATAGGCAAGAGAGCTACAATCTGGATGAGAAGGCTTACCTTCGGGTTACTCCTCTGAAGGGAACCCAATGTTTCGGAATCAAAGGCAAGTTGGCCCCACGTTACATCTGACCTTTCTGCATTCTTGCTAAACGTGGAGAAGTTGCCTACCAACTTGAACTACCCCCGCACCTTTCCCGAGTACATGATGTATTCCATGTGTCCCAACTCAGGCGTTGCTTCAAGGACCCCATCGGCGAAGTTGACCACCAAACGCTTGATCTACAAGATGACCTTTCTTATCGAGAGTACCCCATTCGTATTCTTGATTCTGCAGAGCGTGTCACTCGTCGTCAGAAGATTAAGTTTCTGAAAGTGCAATGGTCACACCACTCTGAGTGAGAAGCCACGTGGGAAAGAGAAGACCGTCTCCGTACAGAGTACCCCACCTTCCTCCCGCAGACTTCTGAATCTCGGGACGAGATTCTGTTGAGTGGGGGCGAGTTGTCAGAACCCTCTGTTAGGTAATGTGCTAGGATCAAATTCACTTTGCATTATGTTAAATTTTTCAAAAGAAATCATTTGAAATCAAATTCAAACTCAAAGGGGAGAAGGAACCCCCCTAGATGAATTAATTCAAAAGGCCAGAAATATATCTTCTCCAAAAATTCATGTTTGATTTTTGAAAAGTCTTATAAATGAGTGTGATCACATATCAAGTGATCTGGGACCCACCCATGCTCATGGATTTTTCAATTATTAAAACAGGACCTTGGAATTAATCAAAAAACCCTATTTGATTTAAAGTTCAAATAATTTGAATTTTAAAAATGTTCAAACTTTACAAGTTGCTAGCCTAGTATATTGTGAAGTCACATAAAAAGTTTTAGCATTTAATAAAATGCCTAGCTATTTATTTGGCACAGCAAAACAAAATTGCAGAAAAGAAAAACAGAAAAGGAAAAGGGAGAGAGAGCTTACCGAAGAGGCCCAACTCATCCCCCAGCCAGCCCAAGCCCACCCCAGCCGTGTCGTCTTCCTCAAGCAGGGGCACGCACTGCTGCGTGCCGACCATGCCGAGGCCGCCGGCGCCACCGCGACGTTCCCGGCCACGCAGCTGCTTCCCCGCCGCCTTCAACGTGTCCTGGAGACGCCTCTCAGCCGTCGTGATCCATTCCCCCTCCTCCCAGTGCCTATCCACCCCTCTCCTTCCCTCCCGTGAGCTTCCCCGAGAACAGCCGCAGGCCATGGCGATGGAAACTCGCAGCCCGAGCCAACCGTAGCTGCTAAGACCGTGTCCATCGAACTCCTCGACGTCGACTTTGTCTACGTGCAAAGGATCAGGAGCTGCAACGCCTTCTAGTCGCCGGATTCTTCAACGAGAAGCCGCCGGACCCGCGAGCTCGCCGTCTTTGATTCGCCGCCGTTAAAGCCTCCCCGCCTCTCCCGTCTACCTCGTCGTGTTCCCTGTAGCCTGGTGAGCATTTCCCCCAAGCTCTCAGCAGACCGCAACCCCTCTAGCCGGATCCGCCATGGAAGCAGCAGCCGTAGCCGCCATGGTCGGCGTCGCCTTTGCTACTATGCTCCAGCGCCTCCCCCTTCTAGCCTACGACACTCCAGGTGTTCGCAGCAAGCCAACGAGCCAAGCCGCGGTCAAAACGGTGCTCCAGAGCGCGTTTCCGATGTCGCCGGACTTCTGCTTCCGCCTCCCTCGACGCCGGCGACGTTCTAGTGGCCCCCTTAAGCCCCAGCTAGGTCTAGTCGACGCTGGTGAACCTCAGCAACCCGCCGGTGCCCTCCCCTTGGCCTCCCGTGCCCTAAACTGCCGTCCAGATTAACTCCGGCGAGGCACAATGCTCACCGTCGGCGGGCTACGCCATTAGCCCCTAACCACTGAGCTTAATCCCCCCCCCCCCCGAAAGTGGCTGCCATGTGGGCCCAGCCCCACACTAATCCCCCCTGTTAAGTTAATTTAAACCAAATCAATTTAATTAACACACCAGAGGCTGACAGGTGGGACCCAGTGGTCAGTGGCCCCCCTGACGCCAGCATTGTGTCACTGTGACGCAATAAAGAGAATTTCTAATTAAAGAATAACTCAGAAAATGGCAGAAATTAAGTGAAACTTTGAAAATTCATAGAAAATTCATATTAACTCCAAAGTTAACATATAATATATGAAGAATTATCAGGAGAAAATAATATATCCAAATATACAACTGTCAACGATGTTTGAGTTGAATTTAAAATGTGACCAGTAGCATTTGCTATTTGGATTAATTGGAATTAAATCAAATTCATTTCAAATGCTTTTGCAACTTGAACCATAGCAACATACCACATTTCAATTGCACATCAGAGGCATATCATACACATTTCAATATGAATTACATTGATCACACAATAACATTTACAACTTGGCTAACTTGAATTCAAATTGGAGTTTGAATTTTCAATTCATTTGTAGTACACTCCTTTTAAATGGAAATTCCCCACATATCAGAAGCATATACATCAAGTTTCAACCTTCAACCATGTGTTTGTGCATTGTATTTATATTTCTTCCTTGTTTGTTGTTTGTCGAGTAGAAGTGGAACCGGAACAGGAGGCAGCCCCCTTCGTTGAAGACCCTGAACCCGAACCTCGTCAGCAAGGAAAGCAAACCCCCATTGATCATGTTGGTAAAATCACACTTCCCTCTCATGTATCACTTATGCATTGTATAGGATGAATACCATGCTACGTCTCTACCGCATAGATGAACCCATTCCTTTGCACGACCTATCATTTGTCACAGTAGTAAGCAAACCACAATCCTAGCAAATGTAGGAGTTGATTGATATCATGTGACCCCTGCAACTACTACTGCTTATTGCATGCTTAGAGTGATACAATGTTGTTACTGTTATGTGAGTCGGGATGGTAGTGATCATGTTGATGATGGTCGAAATGTGTTGGTGAATCTACCCTAATACAAGGTGAATGATGAGAGGTTGTGTAGGAGTACACAGTGGGTTGTCTCGTTGAACACCGCCCTAAGTCCGAGTTCTTGTGTGGTGATCCAAGATGAAGAGTACAACCACACATTGGGCTCACTGACCCCTCTCAACCTATTAACTCATCCCTTTCGATGTCCAGATGTTGCAATAGTTCGGAGTTCTGGTAGGTTTGTGGCCTGGCTGCTAAGTGAGAGACGGCTCATCCGAGACCGGATTATGCACCACGCACACATCATCTGGGTCCACTTCGGTAAACCGGTCAGGTTCACGATAGTGGTTGCCAACCCAGGTAGGCGGATTTCTTGGACTAGATAGGCTATGAGGTAACAGTTGTGGTGAGCATCCTCGCCGACACCCCTTGAATGGTGTCGAGATCAAAGGCGGTAACTGATGATCATGTGTGTGTAGTGGTACACCCCTGCAGGGTTAACAAAACTATTCGAATAGCCGCGTCCGCGGTTAAGGACTGCTTGGAAAGCTTAGCTTGATTATTAGACAACTTGAACTGGATACTTATAAAACTTACCAATATAAGCGTGAGTGCTATGGCGTGCTTTCTCGTGTGTAAGTCGAGGAAGGCACCATAGTGGCGTAATTGGTTGGAGAAAGTAGTGGACTCGTGTACGCTTCTTACCTCAAGTCTGGTACTCGTAGTGCAGGACTAGCCAAGTCAAAACTGGCACTTCTGCATTTGAACCCCACCTCCCTTTACCTTGATACATGTGCATGAGTACTATAGTTCCTATGTAAGTCTTGCTGAGTATGACTTTGTACTCACGTTTGCTTATTCTATGTTTTAGATGAACCCACTAACCCCGAAGGTGGATTCTTCATCGAGCTCGACGACTGAAGACCAAGCTAGTGTAGTCCCAGTCAGAAAACTGGTTCCCTCGTGGAGGGCTTGTGTTTAAATAAGGCTTCTTAAGCCATTTGTTAAACTTGTATGTACTCAGACCTACTTTGCTTCCGTTTGTTTGTTGTAATGTTGGACACATGCTTGTGATCTCTGTGTGCACTCTGTGAGAGTTATCAATAAAATGTATACTTTGTAGAGAATTGCAATGATACCTTCTGTTCATACAAGGCATGTGTGCTGCGTGTATGTTTATAACATGCATGTCTTTGTATGGGTTTTCGAGACCTTAGTTGTGATCTGGTTGGCGGTCTTTTATACACCAAGTGGCCCTTAGATGTGCGCAGCTTGGGGCATCGCGATGCGATTGCTCGAGACTTTGTCTCGTGCACACTTTGATGTATGATCGAGCCCGCCCTAGACCCCGACTAAGTGATCGGGCTGGAGTAAGTCTATGTAAGAGTTATGGGATAGTCGATAGTATGGTTGAGGAGGCTTGTCGGTGCATATGGGAGTTCATCGCCCATATCATTTGGACTTGTGTGTGGACGATGAGGACCCATCCCAGTTGATCATCCGACCTGGATGGGATGCCCCTCACGTACGATGCTTTTCGAGAACGTTCTGTGCTTGGTCTTGTCTGCTTAAACAAGTGCGTACGATTCTCGGCTCTCCATATGACTATGTCGTAGCGGGACTTGCATACGCTAACCCCGGGTCCTGACAGACAGCGAGAGCTCTTGCACCCTTTGTTCTTTTTGTTGCTTGTGTCAGTGCTAATATAGACTCTTGCTTGTTAAGACTTGAATTGAATTGAATGCTTTGATTGCTTTACTTAAAACTCCTTAGTTGGTTGTCCGGCATGTCACCACAGAAATTATGCTTGTTATCATTTACCTACTCGAGGACGAGCAGGAATTAAGCTTGGGGATGTTGATACGTCCCAAATGTATCTATAATTTCTGCTTGCTCCATGCTTGTTTTGTGTGACTTTGCCATGTTTTGCTTGAACTTTCATACACTTTTGAACCTATTTGGACTAATCTGTTAACTCAGTGCACCCAGTTGCCAGTTTCTGTTTTCTGTTGTTTTTGTATTTCAGGTTATCCGGCCATTAAAAGTGCTCCAAAAATCCGGGAAAAATATATAAAAAATCTGCGCAACAGAAGCTTCCGGAATCACCAAGAGAGGGAAGGGGCCACCACTATGCAGACAGGAGGGCAGGTGGCGCGGCCCCACCCTGGGCCTCGCCAGGGACCCTCCTGACTACCTCGTGGGTCCCCTTGATGCCCACCTTTGACTATATTTACCCCTCGGGGTGGAAACCCCTAATATCGATCTCTTTCTCGCGAACTCCCCTCTGTACCGCTGCCGCCGCCGTTTCAAGATCGGGGCTGCCTGGAGAAGCTGCCCCGGCACCCTGCCGGAAGGAAGAACCACCTCCAGGAGTCCATCCATAGCCATGGACGCCTCCCGGATGTACCGTGAGTAGTCCCCCTTGGACCATGGGTCCGTTACCAGTAGCTATGTGATGAATCTCTCCCCCTTTTGTGCTTCCACTTTCGAGTCCTCGTGAGCCGCCTCACATGATCGAGGCATCTATGTAATTTCTGTTGTTGCTATGCTGAGTTTGTTGGGATCTGATGGATTATGAGACTATGTTCAGATTGTGATGAGTAATATATTTGGTTATTCTCTTTTATATTTTGTTCTTGAGTAAATTCTTGCATGTTCTCCGTTGCGGTATTTTCTTTGGCCAAGTATTTTATTTGCAACTCCAAGAGAGAGCGTTATGCTCGATTGTGGGTTCAGCCCCTTGCTGTCTAGCTTGAGTGAGATAAACATGAGACTAGGGGATGTGCTGTTGCCACCAGGGATAAAACAGCGGTGCTTGTACCTGCGGGTGCAAGGATTGTTTACTTTACGCAAAGTTCTTTTAATGCAGTTGTTTGTTGCTTTGAGTTTACACTTTGGGTGGGATTCGCAACTTAATACCAACGAGATGTTCTGGATAGATATCTCAAGGTGAATGATTCGTAGTAGATACAGATGGATTTCGGTCTACTTACCTTGGCGTACGGCCCATTGCTTTTGAGCCCTTCCTTTCTTTGCAGCATAGTTAGCATTGCGGTGCCTTAATAATCCTGTCAATTGCCCAACATTGATTTTTTTACCTCGCTAGCACTTTTATCGTCTTTTGGGAGAGAGACATCACTAGGGAAAATCACGGGACCCCGGTCCATCTTCACATTATTGTTCACACCCTCAATTTACTTTCATCTTTTACTTTCCTTTGCACCTTTTATCTCTTGCGTTGATCCTTTGTAAACGACAAGGCCGGAGGAATTGACAACTCCTCTGTACTCGTTGGGAGAAAAGTTATTTGTTGATGTCTGCAGGTCCACGACAACACCCTAGTCAGGAAGCAATTTCTGGCGACGTTGCCACCTACTTGTATCTCCTGAGTCCTACTGGTTCGATAACATTGGTATCTTCACCGAGGGAAACTTGCTGCTGCACTGCATCTCAAACCTTCCACTTGGGGTAACCAACGAGGGGCGAGAAGCCATCAAGCAAATTTCTAGCGCCGTTGCCGGGGATTCCAAAGCGCAGCAAAAGAGTGGTCCCACCAACCGCCAAATTTCTGGCGCTGTTGCCGGGGACTCAAGTCTACAAGATAGGGGAGTTGCACACTATCTTTTACCTTTGCTTTTCAGTCTTGTTAGTTTACCTTTTAGTTTTTACTTTTGTTTCCCTGGTCAACAATACCAAAAATACCTGCTGCTACTATGGGTTCCAATGAAAACACTAAGTTGTGTGACTTCACTAGTCACAACAACAGTGACTTTATCTGCACTCCTATGGCTCCATCTTCCACTTCAGCACCTTCTTATGAGATTAAACCTGCTCTGCTGAACCTTGTCATTAAAGATGAATTCTCAGGAGGAGGAGAAGATGCTGCCTTGCACCTAAACAACTTTATCGAGCTCTGCGACATGCAGAAGTACAAGGAAGTGGATGGAGACATCGTCAAGCTGAAGCTTTTTTCCTTTCTCTTTGAGAGGAAGAGCCAAGGAGTGGATACAATCTTTGCCCAAGAACAGTATCGATTCTTGGAGTAAATGCAAAGATGCTTTTATAGGGAAGTACTATCCCCCTACAAAAAATTTTCAATTGCGGAGTAACATTATGAATTTTAGGCAATTGGATAATGAACACGTTGCCCAGGCTTGGGAACGTATGAAGACCGTTGTTAAGAACTGCCCCACACATGGACTGTCTACCTGGATGGTTATCCAGACTTTTTATGCAGGCTTGAACTTCACCTCGCGGAACCTGTTAGATTCGGTCGTGGGAGGAACTTTTATGTCAACCACACTTGGTGCTGCCACAAAACTACTTGATGAGATGATGCTGAACTACTCGCAATGGCACACCGAGAGATCTCCAACCGGTAAGAAGGTAAACTCTGTCGAGGAGATCTCCTCTTTAAATGAAAAGTTTGACCTTATCATTTCTCTACTTACCAACCAACCCTCTATTGATCCTCAAGATGTTCCTTTAAATTCTTTGGTTGCTCAGGAGAATGTAGATGTTAATTTTGTCTCTAGAGACAACTTCACAAATAATTCTTATACGAGTAACTTTGGTAGCAACAATCCTAGGCCTTTCCCATCCAACAACTATGGGAACAACACTTATCCTACCACCAGAAACTCCACTTCAGAGCTAGAGACCTTGCTCAAAGACTTCATCACTACCCAGAAAGCCTTCAACTAGAGTGTGGAAGAGAAATTACATAAATTAGATATCCTCTTTTCGAAGGTAGACAACATAGCCCATGATGTAGAGATGCTGAAGATTAGAACCTCTCCCCCCGAGGAGAGGAAGACCACTCCTATGAATGCTATCCAAGTCCAAATTAATGAAAACATTAGGATGTTTGGAAAACGAAAAGAGAGATGGGCTAGAGAAAAGTAGGAAGAAGAGAGAATTAAGAGCCTTCCTACCTACCACACAGTAGCCACTATCCAAGTAGTTGAGGATGTCCAAACTGTTAGCACCCATCACACCCCTAGTCCCACTGGACCTATCAATGGTGATGCTACCACCTCAACCTTAGAAGAGGAAACCTCTATGAACATAGAGGCTTTCAAACAAGTGATATTAAATGATATCACTACTTCCTTGATAGATAGAAGTGACTTAGACTTTGACAGCTGCACTTTACCAGAAGTTATTGGTTTCCTACACAAGATGTCTAGAGACCCCCACACTAGCACACTCAATCTTGCCTTCACAGAGTATATCACAAATGCTCTAATCAAAGTTAGGGAGGAGAAGCTTAGACTAGAAGCCTCCATACCTAGGAAGCTAGAAGATGGTTGGGATCCTATGATAAAAATTAAATTGAATAACTTCTCTTGTTATGCTCTTTGTGATGTCGGAGCAAGTACCTCTGTTATGCCCAAAAGAATGTATGATATGCTTGAATTGAAACCTTTTGATCCTTGTTCTTTTGGTGTTCGTCTTGTTGATTCTTCCATAAAGAAACCTTTGGGGAAGATCGATGATGTTCTTATCATTGTCAATGACAATTATGTTCCCGTTGATTTCACTATTATGGACATTGAGTGTGAGCCCTCTTGTCCAATTATTTTGGGACGTCCTTTTCTTCGCACAGTTGGTGCTATCATTGACATGAAAGAGGGAACTAAAAATTCCAATTCCCTCTCAAGAAAGGGATGGAACATTTTCCTAGGAAAAAGATTAAGTTACCTTTTGAGTCCATCACACGGGCTAGTTATTCTCTTGAAAAGACTTGATCTTCTGCTTTAAGCCTAGCTAATGGCTCTAAAGAAGCGCTTACAGGAGGCAGCCGCAACGAATTTAGGTTTTTCTTTTTGCTTTTGTTCTGTTCTTAGTGGTCTTGATGATTGCTACTACTGTAGCAACATCATTGTATCTTTACTTTTCATGCTTTGTGCCAAGTTTAGCCTCATACGGCAAGGGAAGTAAAAGCTGTGACATGCTGTCCAGAAAACAGATTCTGTCCTCGTGACTAGAAAAATCACAGAAAAATCCCAGTTCATCTTTTTGAGCTGAATTTTTTACACAGCATGCTCTGTACAATTACGAAACTTCCGTATGTTCTGAGTTTTTAGATTTGAGTTGTAGAAGTACCCCTAAAAAATTCGTTTCTATCTGCTGTTCTGTTTTTCACAGCTTCTGCCCGGGTTTTCTTTTCGCAGTTTTGCAATCCTTAAGCTTTCTTTTTCTTTGAAAACTTTTTTGGGCAGGCAAGAGAAACAGTATCTCTTCCTTGACATCTTTATTTTCAGTAGAGGAAAATTATTTTATTAGGGTACTAACCTCTCTAATCAGCCTACAATGAGTTATGTATGAAGGGAGTTTTCAAGTGCGCGATGGAAGGTGATGAAAGAAGATTCAGGAGTGTCAAACGCTCAAGCTTAGGGATGCCCATGTGCACCCCCAATAAATATTCAAGAAGACTCAAGCGTCTAAGTTTGGGGATGCCCCCGATGCATCCCCTTCTTCATCAACAATCATCAGTTTGTCCCTCGTTGCACTATATTTTTATCACTTCATGCGTTATGTGCTTTGCTTGGAGCGTCTCGCTCTTTACTTTTATAGGTTTGTTTTGATTTCTTTGCTGTAGTAACAAGTTAGACCCCAACTTAATCTTTTGTGTGGGAGAGATTCACGCTCCGCTTGAAATAGAACTCCTCATAGGATTTGCAAGCTTATTCTTTTAGCTGTGAGCTGTTCTTTTTCTTTTCTTAGCTGTTGTTCTGTTTTGTTGTAGTGCTTTAGTTTTTCTAGAGCTTTTCTTTTGTCTTAGGTTGAAATTTCTATAGGTTGCATGTTTTATCTTGTTAGAGAGTTTGCCTGTTGCACTGAGTTCTGTGTCTTGACTGAAAGTAGGTAGTTAAAGTTGTTGTTCTCTTTGTAGTAGTAACTTGCAATAGTTTTGAGGTATTGACTAGAGTAATGTTTGAACTTATGGTGTCAAGAGCTCTTGCCTATTAGTGATAGATGTCGTATTTTGGGAAATCCATGTGTTTTTTGAAAACCAAAAACCTATGTTGAGAATTCTAGCTACTAGATGGATCACTAACCTCTGGAGGGTTCGAATATTAGAGTACACTCACGTACCATGAGTCGAGGATGTGCAAGGATAACCAAACCCCCATACACTCCTCCTCGGGGTACCTGTCTCTTTGTGAACCTCCTGATTAGATTGAGAGTTACCGATAATAAGTGCATGAGTTATTCGGACTAATGTGAGTATTGGAAAGTTGACACTTCCACGCACCTATACTTTTTCTAGCCTCTTCGGTACCGTGCATTGCCCTTTCTCACCTCAAGAGTTGGCGCATACTTCGCCGGTGCATCCAAACCCTTGGCATGATACGCTCTGTCATCATAATACTCCTTATATCTTTACTCAAAACAGCCACCATACCTACCTACAAGGCATTTCCATAGCCTTTTCGAGATACATTGCCATGCAACATCCACCTTCTCATGACTTGATCTTCATGTCATACATTGCATATCCTGCTATCCTGGCAGAGGCATACATTTGCATCATGATAGTTACATTTTATTTATGTGAGTACCTTTGTAAAGTGTGAATCTTCTATATTCTTGTAAAATATAGAGTATTGCCCCTAAAGTGAGGAAAAGATCCCAAAGAGGACAATATCAAAAGATCCCAAAGAGGACAAATGAGAGTTAAATAGAAAGAGCCATTGAGGCCACCAAAAAAATAAAAAATAAGAGAAAAAGAGAAAAATAAAAAGAGAGAAGAGGGCATACTACTATTCCTTTTGAGAGATCCACACTAGTACTTCATCTTCTATCCCTTATACTCCATAGAGATCATCATCATGCATATAGCTATGTGGGGACCCTTCACACTATAGAACTTGGCTTGTATAATCCCATGATGAGCCTCCTCAAACGAGCTCTAGGTCTTCTTGAGCAAGCAAGTTAGATGCACCCCCACTAATTCCCTTGGAGAGCTTTTAGCTCACATGTGCATCCGTTGTATGGCAATCCCTACTCCTCACATCATATCTATCATATGGCCTTCTCTCGCCTATGATTGTCCTCATTGATGTGAGCCTTTCACACCTTTTTGTCTTCCTCCTCCACCTTCTTTCTGTTTCGCCTTTTAAGTGTCAACTTTCTTGCTCACGCTCATCCATTGCATCACTGCTAGGAGAAAGGCTAGTAGTAGCGCCCCTTTTCGGCTAATCAGTAGCGCCCCCCACCCGCTACTGCTAGCACGCTACAGCTAACTTGTAGAAGTAGTGCGCGTACGCACCCGCTACTACTACACAAGGTTATCAGTAGCGCCCCCGTAGAGCCCGCTACTACTAATACCAGTAGCGCGTACTGTACCAGGCGCTACTAGTATACACGCGCTACTGCTACATGTAACAGGCGCTACTGGTATTTATTTTTCATTTTCTGTTTCTTTTTACCATCATATTTTTGCTGTATTTGTACATATATTATACAATATAGTCTCATACACATACACATGTTTTCTACAGAGTAAAAATCTCATCATATCATACACATACAATAATCTGATGACCATATATATATATATATCATCATGATCTCTCATATCCAACACAAATGATGTCTCTCATGATGTCATCTCTAAAATAGCGATCTAAGTTGTCACAATATGTTAAATACATGCAACTACAAGCAAGTTTCATCATCCATCTAAACTATGATATATACTAGAAGAGCGGTCACTATGAGGAAGAGTGGAATTATGTAGTAGCTCATGAAGCGCCGCCTCCGATCTTCCTCTCGCGCTAGCGTAAATCTCAAGTAACTAGCTTCCGCTTCCTCTTTGGTATTGAACCCTCTTTGGCTGCCGCCCGGGAACCGGTGCACTTGGGCCTGACACTCTGTCCACTCATCGTACACTCCTAGAACCTTCCCTATGTACACGGCATAGAACTTCTTCTCCATCGATGATCTATGTACCTATTAGAGATGCATATTCATCATAGGAATTCAACAATAGTACACAATTTAATATACTTGAGCAAAACGAAGACAAAAAGTTAGTGAATAGATGCAACATAAAGTAACATACATAATATAATATACACACGTTGTTCATGGTATCCCAACTAATTCACTAGCTAGAAAGTGTTACGCAAGTAGTTCAACATGACCGTTAAATTACATCACAAAGGTTTCATATCGCTTCCAAAAGTATAAATTCAACCGAGACATCATCATCGGCATAGTCAATACACTAGAACTTCCATCCATCCATATCTGGGAGGACGCACCCTAGCTTATTGAACGTCGTAATGTCCAAAAGCTGCATTCCTACGCGAGTTTTAACATCAGCTCGCGATATTGGGCCGTGGTAGAACATCCCCTTCTTGTCGACGACTTCTTTCATGATGATGGTTGCAATATCCTTCAGGATGCGAAAGAAGTCATCTCTTACTTTATAATCCGGTTCGGCTAAGTTTTTTGCCCATATCATGATATGATTTTCTTCTTTACTTGGCATGCGAAGAAGTTGCTGATCCTTTCTGAACTCCATCATGAGATGGATGACATAGTATCAATCATTTGTACTTCCTTCCGGTTGATGGATACTGCAGAAGTTGGTTTTATGCGAGAAACACTGCGCGCCCTTCCTTCGTGACTTTTTCTCGATGTGGCCATCCCTCATGCCGAAGCCCTGCAGAGCGGAATCCAGAAGACTCATTAGTTTTGTGTAGTCCTTCCTTTTGAAGTTCCTAGACGAGTCGAAATACACGGCATGGGAGACTCGCGGGAAAAGAACGATAAGCACGGCGTGCCCCTCGCTGCGCAAAATAAATGCACCTCAAATTAGCTAGCCTCCATATGAGCAAAGGAATGATTGAAATGTAAAGGCAATCGGGCAATGACTTACATTGGATGATAAGGCACGAGAACCATTTCCTTCTCCTTATTCATCAGCATGAAATTTTCGATGTACTCCCTAACAGTTTTAAGTTCATAGTCACCGAGCGACAAGAAGGACTCATGCATGTAGTATGGATCTGCCACCGCGATTTGCGATATTTCCTCTCTTTTGATGACAAAGCTCATATGGAGCGCAAAAAGGCGGACGATCATAAAATCAAGCCGCCTAGTGAGGAACATATCAAATATGTGATCAAACCGCAGGAAGAACACTTCCGCAGGCGCTATGTCGACGTAGCCCATGCCCGGAGGCACACGCACCGCATAAAGTGGATATCCTGGATCCTTCGACGCGAGAAGGCTTTTCTGTGTCGACAGTACATGGTCGTGCAGTCTCCTGAGATACCCTGATATGCTCTCCAGCGGTTTCGGCGGGAGGATCGGCTCGCCCGCGACATGGATCAACGCCGTACCTTTCATCGGTACACGGTCTGCAAAACCGGTTGGCGGAACCGACCTGCTGCTAGAAGCATTGGCAGTCTTTTTGGCAGCTAAGTCTTTCCTATTCGGTCTCTTCCTCGGCTTCTTCTAGGGGAGAGGTTGTGAGGAGCCTTTCATAGCTCCCTTGATCGCCAACCCAAGTGTTGACGGGCTGAGCAAGGGTTGTTCATGCTGGTTTGAGGCGGCATCTGGAGGCGTGTCCTGCAAGGGTTGCACGAAGAGAGACTTTTTGCACTCAGACCTAGGATGCTCCTGCTCCAGCAGAATATCCATCTCCTCGTCCACATGCTCCTTATTGGCCGAGTCATATGGCTGACTCATCATTTCTACTTCCTGATTAATGAAGGCGGTGTTGAGGAATTCCATAGGGTCACCATCCTCGTCCATGACATCATCCATTGCTTGCTGGAGCACGGGGGCGAAATCACGATCCACTCTGCTTGGACCGCCTTCCTCGCGTCGCTCGCCACTCTCACCCAGCATAACAGGCGGTGCTAATAATTGCGGAGGCGGGGTGGTGGTGTTCATACCTTCTTGGGGATGTGTTGTCGTTGGTGTGGTCATCACGGCGGCCGACTCGACACGAAGAAGACCCTTCGGCCATAGGATGAAATAGCCATTGCAGTCTGCAAGCCGCTTAGGGGTCTCGTCTTCCTCTCCCCCGAATTGTACCGGAGGAGCCAAATCCTCGTGGCCCGGTTTGACACTCTCCACGGAAACCTTGAAAGTAGTATTGGGCATCTGCATGGTGTGGATCATCTGATCCGTGGGATTTATTATCGTTGCCTTTCCCACATCCACCGTCTGGCCATTGATCATGTATAATAAGGTGCATGGGGTTCTCTCGGCCTGCGAAAACATGTCTACGGCGTCAGACATCCAAAAGGCAACGAAAAAGGGATATATTATACATATGTTGGTGTGACGCGTAATTACCGTGAGGGCGTCGATCTCAGCCAAAGGCGAAGGCCCGCCTAGCACGCCAGAGACAGAGGACGGGCTGCTATGAGCGGCTAGTGGAGCATGACCGGATGCGAGAGCAGGCACCGCTGGTGCGATGTTCACCGAGTTGCTCCCGACGAAGCTAGTACGGGGAAAATCCGCTGCCGTTTTTTCTAGATTTTGCTTCGTCCACTCGATAACAGCCGGGATCAAGGATGAAACCGAAGCTGCGAACTCATCTCTACAGGCAGCTAAAGCTGCATTGACTGCCGACTTGATCATCTCTTGTTTGGTCGCTTGTTCGGTCTCAGCTGCTTTTTTCTCAACCGCAAGCTTCACCTTCTCGTCGATGTTGACCTGACTAAACTTCCTTCTCTGCTTTTTGGCCTCAGGGTCCTTGTGGTAGTAGTGCTTCCACTGGGCACCGTCTCCGACGTCGTGCACACGTCCATGCTGTGGCCGAGTGTCCAAAGGGAGGCCCTTCAGTATGTTCAAGGCCCGGTTTAGATGGGTGTCCCACTTGGGCCTCATCGTCGACTGAGACGATGAGTCGCTTTCGGCATCAAGCTTGTGTTGCTCTTTCTGTGAAAGAAACATGGACCATTTACAAATGTTACTACAACGTGTATTCTAACTTGATGAGAAGCTAATATAAGGTGGAAAAAAATATTACCAGTAATCTCATCAATTCCCTCGTGGGCGCGTCCGTGGACCAAACCTTTTTCTTCGAGTCCCACTTGTAGCGGGCCCTGATGAAGTCATACTTCTACGGGTCGGTGAACTCCGCCACGGGGTCTGGGATCCCCGCGGCTTCACGTTCCACGTCCTCCTTGTCCCATATGGGCCTTTTTCCAATGTAACCACGGCTTCCGAGGCGGTGTTTCCCCGTGTTCCTTTTCTGAAGCCCCTTGAATTTCGCGGACCTAAGCTTGGCTTCGTCGGTAGCGCAAGTGTCCTTGAATTTTAAGAACTCAGCTTCCGTAAATGATGGATTCTCCGAAAAAATCTTGGACAAAGGTTTGTTCTTCTCAATCAATCGTTTCACCCTCACTTTCCACGCGGACAATGCGTTGCTGAACTTGACCATGGCGGCGGCGTTTATGTCAGTCATGGCATCATCATCCCACAGATTTTTTCTCTTATCCCGATCCGGGAACTTGAATCTGTTGTGCAGCTTCGTAAGGAGTAAATGTTCCATATTTCTTATACTCCTCAAGTCATAGTCGTTGATGCTTGCGGTTTCCCGTAGGATGCATCCGGCTTGGTTGCCGTAGCACTTGCGAGATTCCGCCGGCGCTATTGGCTCGAATTTGCCAGGATGCACCTCTGTCACTAGCAGTTTGTCGGTGCCGAGCTTGTTTGGTTTTCGTACCCTCTCCTTCTTCTTATTTGCTGGTTCATTAGGGGCTTCAGCGCCGCAGGTGTCGGTGGCGCCGGTGTCAGTGCCATCGGTGCCATCAGGAGTGCTGTCGGACTCGATTTTGGCGTCCGTCGCACTAGCGGCATTTGGACCTTTGTCTCGTAGCTGAGAAGACATATGGTCGAGGCAGGCGTGTTCATGCTGCTGGTAGTCAAAATCTTCATCTGCACCGGCTTCGTCGTTGGTCGACATGTTTCCTACGATATATTTAGTCTCCAAGTTTAATTCTAAAAGTATAAAAAAGGACTAAATACCGTCCTATCAAATACCGGGCACTCGATATGTCATACTTTGCAGCACAAGTCATGTCGAACATCACGGTAAATTTCGGCATGACCTTTGCTAAAAAGTGGAAATATCGGGAACCTGAAATTTGCCGGAACGGAAATAAATCAACATTCCGGCAAAACATAGGCCCCTCGGATCCCTGCATATGGAAAAATGAAGAAAATTCGTACACAATATCCCCTCTAGACAAAAGAACAATGCTAGCATACTAAGCTAAGTAGCTGATCCGGAATGAATAACAGACAAAATAACATACACAATATCCGGAAAGATGCTAGCATACAAAAGAACAATGCTAGCATACAAAATGCAGCGGTGAAAGTTGAGGCATTTTATCGAGCACCTCGCGTGCATGGCGCGCTGCTCGCGGTGGGGAGAAAGGGGCGCAGAGGAAGATGAGGCTCGTTTACCTGGATACGAAGGCGGGGCCGTGGAGGTGCGGCGATGAGGGCGGCGGAGGCGCGGCGACGAGGCGCGGCGACGAGGGCGGGGAGGAGGCGCGACGACAAGGGCGGGGAGGCGCGGCGACGACGACGGCGGCCGGGGAGGAGTTCGAGAGGGAGAGAGGAAGAGATAGAGGCTGGGAATGAAAAGAAGAACCCGTCGGACCGGTTTAAGTGAAAAATAGCAGTCGCGGGCCCTGTCAGCGCGCGCTACTGCTAAGTTTAGCAGTAGCGGGCCCTTTCAGCGAGCGCTACTACTAAACTTAGCAGTAGCGGGCCCTGTCAGAGCGCGCTATTGATATTTCTGGCATTTTTTTTCCTCTTTTCATTTTCTTTTTAATTTTTTTCCCGAACAACGACCGATACAATTTATATAATGTATATTTATTAGCGGCAATATATAATTTGACCGATTGATAACGCGGTTAAAGTGCAAGTATATAAAATAGATACATATATATATTACAACACACATTTAGTTTCTCAGCGTCGAGGACGTTTCTTAGTGATTAGCTTCTTTCCTTTTTTGTTCGTTTCCGAATAATTTAGGCCCTCGTTGTGACTTTTCCTTTTCCATGGAGTACGATCTGTCATAGGTAATGTATCTTCTTTTGACATATGCTTCATCGTCGTCGTCATCTTCCCTCATCAGGTTGCCGTACTGGTCATAGTCTTCTATGTTGGCGACTCCATCCATTCCGACAATGTTTCTTTTGCCTCTCCTCACGACAACACGGCTGGGATTGCTCGGGTCGGTTATGTAGAAACATTGTGTCACGTGCTTAGCGTGTATCCATGGCCCATTTTTGGCAATGACGTTCACGGTAGCGCTCTTGGCGTCGGGTATAGACATAGTATTGAAATACCGGTTTTCTCTTTCGACATTCTTAGCTCATCTGACACGGAACATCGTCGCATTGTGTAGTCCAGAGTAGTTAAGCTCCTAGATCTCTTCGACCCTTCCGTAATATCTTTCAGTTGAGCCGCTGTCGTCAGTCATGCATTCTATCGTCACCCCCGAGTTCTGGAAATCACTTTTCATATCTCTGGCCTCCGTATAGAACATGTATCCGTTTATATCGTATGCCTGATAGGTGAGGAAGTTGACAGCAGGGCCATGTGCTAAGGCGTATATGAGCAATGCGTCTGTAGACCCCTCTTCCGGGGGATTGGTAAGAACATGCTCTTTGAACCAAGGCAAGAAAGTGGAGTTGTGCTCTCTAGTAACTTCGGCGTCCGTCTTGCGTAGGCCCTGGTCATGGTACTTCTTGGCGATGGTTTCTTTGTGCAGTGTCACGAAAGGGTCTACCACGTCATGATGGTGTAGCACTACTAAGATTGCCCTGTCAAAGTCATTGCGTCGATCCGAGTGGTCGACATGCAGTTCCCTCTGACCATTGGTGTGACCTTCTCCTCCGAGCCTCCCATGGTGCTTGTTAACGGGTAAACCAACAACAGGGACGTCGTCGTCTCCGTTTCTTAGATAATTCTCGCAGAAAGAGATGCACTCTTGTGTCAGATAGCCCTGTACGATGCTTCCATCTGGTCGGGACATGTTACGAACGAATCCTTTGATGACCCCATTCATCCTCTCGAACGGCATCATGTTGTGCAGGTATGACGGGCCAAGGTCGATGATGTCGTCCATAATGTGGACACACAGATGCACCATGACATCAAAGAACGCGGGCGGGAAGTACATCTCGAGCTCACATAGTATGACAACAATCTCTTCCTGTAGCCTTGTGAGCTGCTTCAAACTGATCGACTTTCGAGAGATAACATCGAAAAAATTACAGAAACCCATAAGCGTGTCACGGACGTGCTTGTCCATTATCCCTCTAAGGGAAACCGGTAGTATCTGCGTCATCATCACGTGACAGTCATGAGACTTCATCCCGCTGAACCTTTTTTTCTGAATGTCTAGATATATGCTTATCTTCCCACAGTAACCGGAACTAACTTTTATTCCGGTAAGACACTTGAAAAATTGATCGATCTCCTTCGTATTGAAGGTGAAGCAAGAAGGTGGGCAATATTTCTCTTCCTTCTTCTTTACTTTTTTAGCCCGCCTGCTGTCCCCCGCCTCTGTCTCCGTCTCTGTCTCGGCCGTTTTACGGGGCATGTGGAGATCTGCCCTTATTTCCAAATCTTTCAAGTCTCTTCTTGCCTTCGGCCCATCCTTGGTCTTCTCCGGCATGTTCATCAGTGTGCTAAGCAAACTCTCGAGAACATTGTTCGTGATATGCATTTGATCAAGACAATGAGGTGTATCGAGTTTGGGCCAGTACTCCAAGTCCCAGAAAACAGACCTTGTTTTCCATACCTTCAGCAGCGGCTCCGGTTTTTTCATCTTTCCAGGTGCGGGGCACTCTTTCCAGTTTTTCAACAACTCATCAATTTTGGTGCCGCTCCTCTTACGTGGAGGTCCTCGATGCTCAGTCTCACCATTGAATAGATCTCCACGGTTTCTCCACGGGTCATTCTTCTCGAGCCATCTTCGATGCCCCATGTACACGATTTTCGCAGACCCACCATCTTTCGTTAGCTGCTGAGACGTTGTATCATCCATGCACCTCGTGCATCCGCAATATCCATGGCACACCTGGCCTGATACATATCCGTAACCGAGATAATCGTGCACCGTCGTCAGCACCACGGCTTTCATATAGAAATATTCTTTTTCGAAAGCGTCCCATATCTTGACTAGTGATTTCCATAACATTTCTAGCTCCTCTTTCAATAGCTCGAGATATAGATTAATATTATTTCCCGGCTGTTTCGGCCCTTGAAACAGAATGCTCATGTGTATGTACTTTTTCTTCATGCACTTCCACGGGGGAATGTTGTACATCCATACAAACACGGGCCATGTGCTATGGTTGGTGTTCTGCTTGCCAAACGGATTCATGCCATCTGAACTCATGCCAAGCATGACGTTCCTTGGATCAAGATGAAATCCATATTCGGCGTTCAACGCTGTCCACTGGCTTCCATCCACTGGGTGTCTCATCTTCGGATCATCTCCATCATCGGGCACCTTCCTGACCGCGTGCCACCGCATGAGCTCAGCTTCCTTAGGATCTACGAAATAATGTTGCAGACGAGGAATGGTCGGAAAGTACCATACAACTTTCTGAGGAGATTTCTTTCCGGCCTTCTTGTATCTATCAGCATTGCACACCGGACAACTGGTTTTTTCTGCGTTCTCGTTCCGATAAATGATGCAATCGT
The DNA here is from genome assembly GCA_950022295.1 of Bromus sterilis. Taxonomy (NCBI): domain Eukaryota; kingdom Viridiplantae; phylum Streptophyta; class Magnoliopsida; order Poales; family Poaceae; genus Bromus; species Bromus sterilis. Next base: position 121,142,944 of record OX465601.1, on the reverse strand, counting down.
TGATGCATGTATGGTATCTAATGTGCGGCAGATCAAGAGGGCACACAATCTTCTTGGCCTCATCGACACTAGTAGGACAAAGGTTCCCCGGGGGAAGAATTGTCTTGTTTAGATATTTGAGATGATCATCGAGGATTTTGTCGCTCCATTTGTTTTTAGCATTCATCTTTAGAAGTACGATCGTGAAACTCAAGAGGGTCACCTCAGGAGCACAACCATCATACAATGGAGTCTTCGAGTCTACCTCCAGTTGATCCAACTTGGCCTCCTCTCTAGAACCAGCTCTGTCGCTAGTCATCTTCTTGCGAAGCAGGTCTCGAACATGAGGGTCCCGCACGATTGAATTTAGTAGCGACGAAGGATCCGTCATGTCCGCATCTTCTCCATCATGTTCGGCCTGATCTTCTCCGCAATTACCATGTGCGGCCTCTTCTCCGCCGTCATTTCCAGCGCCCTCTTCGTCTTCGGATCCATCAATCATATCTTCATCCGCTGCCATGGGGTTATTGGTTGCACCGTCGATATCGTCATCATCATCTTCAGTTATCCATCGAGTATAGCCATCCATGAAACCATATCTAAGAAGGTGCGCCTTCAAACGTCTACCCTTAAAGGGGTCCAGCCAGACGCCTTCTTTGCATTTTCGACACGGACATAAAATCTCCTTTTCATTTTTTTTCAATCATGTCGTCCACTACGGATCGCAAGTATCTATCCACCATCCTTCCACAGACCTTCATGGTCGCCTACGAGTTATACAAACAAAAGATTATAACGACATGCATGCATATCAAAGTCATACAAAATTTGGCATGACCTTCCTAAAAATAGGACATATAGAGTTTGCCCGAAATTCGCCGAAACAGAAGAAAATCGACATTTCGGCAAAACATAGGCAAACTCTCATATCACACACCCATACACACACACAAATATTTTCATTGATGCAAAGCACAATTTTTTACTCACATCTCATGCATCCACGTACCTAGCTAGCTAGCTAGTAATTAATTAAGAGAGAGAGAAAGTATATACCTTTTGTTAAAATATCACACTTGGGAGAAGCTTGCACTAGATAGTGAGGGGAAGGAGACAAAGGTGAGAAAGAGAGGTAGCTAGATGCATTTATGCATGATATGTGGTGGTGGAGGAGGAGAAAATTAGAAGGAAAGAGAGAGATATTGCATTAATGAAGATGGTGTGTAGTGCATTAATGGAGATGGTGTAATGCATTAATGGAGATGGACAAGAGCTAGGAGAAGGAATGAGGAAGAAGCAAGTGAGGGAGAGAGAGGAGGGGGAGGGGGTTGGTTGGTGAAAAGGTGGCTGCTGCGCCTTACCAGCAGCGCCTGTACCGCTACGGCGCTACTGCTATTTTGTTAGTAGTAGCGACCCTTTAGAGAATGCGCTGTTGCTATTTGCGGGCCTCTGGGTTAAGTTGGGTCCACTTTAGCAGCAGCGGGCGGAACGGAACGGCGCTACTGATAAGTAGATAGTAGTAGCGGGCTTTCCAGGGGGCGCTGCTACTACAACTTGTCAGCTGGGTTTGGTGGGGACCACCTTTACCAGTAGCGGGTCTACAGAAGCGGCGTTACTGATATAGGCATATCAATAGGGGGCGTCCATATAGCGCGCTACTGCTAATTAGCAGTAGCGCCCGTCTTTAAAGGGCGCTACTGTTAAGCCTCTACCAATAAGATTTTTCCTAGTAGTGCATGAGTGCTGAAAATATCGAAAGGGAGTGGATCAGTTTGACTTGTATTTGGCTAGTGGTCTGGGGACGAGTCCAGATAAGAATCCAAAGGAGACCAAGTGTGAAAATTTAGTAGATAGTTGTTCTAAACAACCTTTTTTCTCGTTCTTCCTAGTCCCTTACTTGCACGCAAACACCATTTGGAGACATTCGAGTCACGGACAGCGAGAGCTCTTGCACCCTTTGTTCTTTTTGTTGCTTGTGTCAATGCTAATATAGACTCTTGCTTGTTAAGACTTGAATTGAATTGCATGCTTTGATTGCTTTACTTAAAAGTCCTTATTTGGTTGTGTCGGGACCCGGGGTTTGCGTATGTAATTCTTGCTACAACTCAATCATATGAAGATCCGAGAGTCGTACCCACTTGTCTAAGCAGACAAGGCTAAGCACAGAACACTCTTGGAAAGCATCGAACGTGAGGGGCATCCCATCCAGGCCGGATGATCAACTGAGATGGGTCCTCATCGCCCGCTCACAAGTCTAAATGATTATGGGTGCTGGAATCCCATACTCATAGAAAAGTCGCCTCAACCATATTATTGATTGAATTATAACACTTACATAACCAGACTCCAGCCCGATCTCTTAGTCGGGGTCTCAGGCGGGCTCAATCATACAACAAAGTGTGCCACGTGACAGAGTCACGAGAAATCGCATCGCGATGTCCCAAGCTGCGCACATCTAAGGGCCACTTGGTGTATAAAAGACCGCCGGCAAGAACTCAACTAAGATATCGAATCCCACACTAAGACATGCACGTTATAATCATACACGCAACATACATGTCTAGTGTAAACAACAGGTAACACAACATGAACTCTACAAACTCATAGTTCTATTGCATCTGCTAATCAGAGCAGATATAGTAGTGTTACAAGCAGAGATCACATAACTGTGACCCAACATTACATCATACAACAACGGAAGCAAATTATGTCTTAGTAAAGACAAGGTTAACAAATGGCTTAAGATGCCTTTAAGAAAACACAATGACCCTCCAGAGGGACCAGGCTGCTGTCTGGGACTACATTACTTCGTCGACGTCGAGCTTGAGGGGGAGGACACCATCCGGGTCAGTGGTCTCGTCTCTAACACATAGAATAAGCAAACGTGAGTACAAAGTCGTACTCAACAAGACTTACGTCAGAAATATACTACTCATGCTCAGGTATCAAGGTAAAGGCAAGTGGGGTTGTAATGCAGAAAGCTTTGACTTGGCTATCCCATACTACGACTACATAGAGTTGAGATGAGAGGCGCACACGAGTCCATCTAATCTTGATCACCACATCAATACACCACCATGGATCCTTCCTCGACTTCCCCACGAGGAAGTAACCCAAAGCACTCAAACTTATCTTGCGATTTTTAGAGTATCCATTTGAGTTGTCTAATAATCAAGTAAAGATCTCCAAGTAGTCCATAACCGCGGAAACGGCTATTCGAATAGTTCATTAACCCTGCAGGGGTGTACTTCTTCACATACGTAGGTACCACTTACCACCTAGAACTCGTCACCTTCAAGCGGTGTCGGCGAGGATAGTACCACGACAGTTACCTCACGGCTCCAACTCTAGTCCAGGGGATAACCTATCTGAGTATGTACCCCAATCGGGAATCCGGCCGGGGTTTTCGTTCAGGACCCAGACGATGTATGGACGGTCCGACAAGCCCACCTCGACGGATGGTGCTGCGCTTTCCTAAAACCGTGCTACGTTATGAAATCAAATATAAAAACAATTAACCCATGCGAATCCTGGACCATAGTCGGGGTGAGTTAATAGGTCGAGAGGGGTCAATGAGCCCAACATGTGGTAGTAATCTATGTCTTGGATCACAACACAAGAACTCGGGGCCTAGGGAAGTGTAAATGAGACAACCCACTGTGTACTCCTACATAGACTCTCATTGTTCACTTATATTAGGGTGACTTCATCAACACGTTACCACATTGTTGGATGTGTTCACTACCATCCCGATACATCACCCAGATGGATCATCTTCACTGCATACAACTCTAGCATGGCATAGCATAACATGGATGAAGGGCCACATGATGAACACAAACAATCTTGTATCTGCTAGGTTGAGGTTTGCTTAATACTGTGGAAGCAATGATAGGTCATGCAAAGGATGGGTTCAACTAGCGGTAGAACGGTAACATGTGAATCACCTAATCATGCATAAGAGAACAAGAGGGAAACTGGGTCTTATAGATATGATCAAAGGGGCTTTGCTTGCCTTATTGTCGAGACTCGGGGCTGCCACTCTTCGGAGAAAACAGGAAATACGTCCAGCGATGGATCTATCGAGAAGAAACAAACACCGAGAGAACAACAATGTAAACATCACATTGCAATGCGCATTCAAGAAATGAATCATGGCATGGTACTGATGTGATCTATGTTCAATTTGCAACAAGTTAATTGAAGTTGATTTGAAAAAGGAATTCAAATTCAAACTCCAAATGTTGTTCAAATTAGCCAAAGTTGCATTTGCTAATGTTTGGTCTTTGTAAACTATGTTGTCATGTGTATGATATGCCTCTGATGTTCATGTGATAAGGTTGGCATTGCAAAGATTTAATTTGAAATGATTTGAACATTTATTTTGAATTATTCCAAATAACCCAAATAGCTAAATGCTACTGGTCCATCATCATAGATGTGTTTTTCATCTATGAAAATATGATATTTGGAATCCTTGCATTTTTCTGATGATTTTTCATATATTACACTTTTGATTTGGAGTTATGGTTTAAAAGTTATTGGATTTCAAAGATTTAATAGTTTTCTGGAATTTTTTAGATTAAATTAAAAGGTTTAAGTTTTAACGCGTCATGTCTGCGTCATGCTGAGGGGGCTGACATGTGGGACCCCTTGGTCAGTGACCCAGGGGTTAATCCCCGTTTTAATTAGCCTCTGTTTAATTAGAGGGGGGCCCTGGGCCCACCTGTCATTGACCTTGTGTGAAATGAACAGGGGGTTAGCCCCCTAATTAACCAGGCCGGCCGGCATTTAGCCGCCGGTGGCACTGGACGCGGCGGCGCCCACTGGAGAGGGCCCCTCCGGCCACCTCTTGGCACGGGAGAGGCGCCAAACAGGCCCTCTCGCACGCGTGCGTCGTCTCGAGGGGAAGGGGAGGCCAAAGGCGGGCCGGGAGCACGACGGCGAGCACAAGGGCGCGGCGGCCGTGCTCGGGCTCGACGACAACGACGACTGGGGCCTCGGGGAGGAGCACAAAATGGCGGGGAGGAAGGGGAAGCTCTCCCTGAGCATGGCGGAGGGGACGAGCAGACCGGAGGGGCAGCAACAGCGACACAATTGCTCGCCGGAGGTTGATGGCCGTGGTGGAGGAAGTTGATGTGGGCGGCGACTAGGAGGCGTCTTGGCTCACATTGGCGGTGCGGCTTGACAAAGTCGACGTCGAAGACTCCACTGGACAGATTGAAGAGGCGCGTCGAGCACGGTGGCTACGCCGGGCAAGGCGGCGCGGTCCGGCTCGTCTCGGGGCAGTGCGCGATATCGACGAGGGAGGGGGAGAGAGGACCAGAGAGAGAGGGGGAATGGAAGAGGAGAAGCCCAGGGCTCCACGGCGCCGCTAAAGGGGCGGGCAGCAGCCAGGCAGCTGCCTGGCAGCCATGTCAGGCTCGCCGGTGACCTGGCTGCCTGCCTTTCCAGGGAGGAAGACGCCCTTGCCCCTTTGGGCTGGGCCTCCTCTGCTGGGCCAGGTGGGCCAGGTACGTGGGGCTTTGCCCCTTTTTCTTTCTTTTTCTTTTTCTTTTATTTTCTTTCTGTTTTATTTGTTTTGCTCTGAAAAAATACCAAAGCATTTTTAGAAAATCCCCAAATATTTTATTTGGACTTATGTGACATATTACTAGTCACTCCCAAGAATATAAGATTTTTGAGATTCAAAACATTTGAATTTCAATTCAAATAGCATTTAAATTTAATTTCCAAGCCTATGTTTGAATATTTGAAAAATCCATGAGCATGGGTTTGACTCCAAATCATTTTTAAAATGATCACACTCATTTATAGGACTTTTCAAAAATGTTTGGAGGATTTTTGGAAAAACTTTTTATCTGGCCTTTTATTTAAATTCTTTTGGAGGCTTTTCCGAATCCCCAATTCTTAAACCATAGAATTTAAACATGATGCAATTATTTCTAGTAATAAAAGCACATACCAAAACTAGGGTTGTGACAGGTTGTGTGGCATGTCACCACAGAAATTATGCTTTTTATCATTTACCTACTTGAGGACGAGAAGGAATTAAGCTTGGGGATGTTGATATGTCCCAAATGTATCTACAATTTCTGCTTGCTCCATGCATGTTTTGTGTGACTTTTCCATGTTTTGCTTGAACTTTCATACACTTTTGAACCTATTTGGACTAATCTATTAACTCAGTGCACCCAGTTGCCAGTTTATGTTTTCTGCTGTTTTTGTATTTCAGGTTTTCCGGCCATTAAAAGTGCTCCAAAAATTCCAGGAAAAATATATAAAAAATTAGCGCAACAGAAGCTTCCGGGATCACCAAGAGAGGGAAGGGGAGCCATCACCAGGAAGCCAGGAGGGCAGGTGGCGCGGCCCCACCCTGGGCCGCGCCAGGGACCCTCCTGACTGCCTCGTGGGTCCGCTCGATGGCCCCCTTCGCCTATATTTACCCCTCGGGGTGGAAACCCCTAATATCTATCTCTTTCTCGCGAACTCCCCTCTATACCGCCGCCGCCGCCGTTTCAAGATCGGGGCTGCCTGGAGAAGCTGCCCCGGCACCCTGCCGGAAGGAGGAATCCCCTCCGGGAGACCATCTATAGCCATGGACGCCTCCTCAATGTACCGTGAGTAGGCCCCCTTGGACCATGGGTCCGTGACCAGTAGCTATGTGATGAATCTCTCCCCCTTTTGTGCTTCCACTTTCGAGTCCTCGTGAGCTGCCTCACATGATCGAGGCATCTATGTAATTTCTGTTGTTGCTATGCTGAGTTTGTTGGGATCTGATGGATTATGAGACTATGTTCAGATTGTGATGAGTAATATATTTGGTTCTTCTCTTTTATATTTTGTTCTTGAGTAAATTCTTGCATGTTCTCCGTTGCAGTATTTGCTTTGGCCAAGTATTTTATTTGCAACTCCAAGAGAGAGCGTTATGCTCGATTGTGGGTGCAGCCCCTTGATGTCTACCTTGAGTGACAGAAACATGAGACTAGGGGATGTGCTGTTGCCACCAGGGATATAACAACGGTGCTTGTACCTGCGGGTGCAAGGATTGTTTTCTTTACGCAAAGTTCTTTTAATGCATTTGTCTGTTTCTTTGAGTTTACACTTTGGGTGGGATTCACAACTTATTACCAGCGAGATGTTTTGGATAGATATCTCAAGATGGATGATTCGTAGTAGATGCAGATGGATTTCGGTCTACTTACCTTGGCGTACTGCCCATTACTTTTGAGACCTTCCTTTCTTTGCAGCACAGTTAGCATTGCGGTGCCTTCATAATCCAGTCAATTGCCCAACTGTGATTTGTTTACCTCGCGAGCACTTTTATCGTCTTTTGGGAGAGAGACATCACTAGTGAAAATCAAGGGACCCCGAACCATCTTCACATTATTGTTCACACCCTCAATTTACTTTCAACTTTTACTTTCCTTTGCACCTTTTATCTCTTGCGTGAGGAATTGACAACTCCTCTGTACTCGTTGGGAGCAAAGTTATTTGTTGCTGTGTGCAGGTCCACGACAACACCCTAGTCAGGAAGCAATTTCTGGCGACGTTGCTACCTACTTGTATCTCCTGAGTCCTACTGGTTTTGTAACGCCCCGGTCACACCCACCGGTTCCCGGCGTACGCCTGGCGGGATCTAGACTGTCCCCACAGACCAACACTAGTCTTTCCTGCGCACTTTGTCCTCACTCGTGCGCACCCGGGAACAACTTCCCGGTCGGTCACCCATCCTCAAATCGCTCCAAGCCAAGCACGCTTAACTTTGGAGTTCTTTGGATCTGGGCTCCCGGAAAAGAAGGTGCACCTTGTTGATATGAGTAGTCTATCATTCCTATTAAGCCAGGATGTCACATACACCCCCACTCAAAGGAACCGACGTCCTCGTCGGCCCACAGGAACGTTCCCTCTTGGCACACGTCTGTGCGTCCAGTGCCGACACATCGCTCACCCATGTTCGCGCACTGACCCGCACACGCCCGTGTAACCGCAAGGGTCGGCTCGGATACCATTTTGTAACGCCCCGGTCACACCCACCGGTTCCCGGCGTACGCCGGCGGGATCTAGACTGTCGCCACAGACCAACACTAGTCTTTCCTGCGCACTTTGTCCTCACTCGTGCGCACCCGGGAACAACTTCCCGGTCAGTCACCCATCCTCAAATCGCTCCAAGCCAAGCACGCTTAACTTTGGAGTTCTTTGGATCTGGGCTTCCGGAAAAGAAGGTGCACCTTGTTGATATGAGTAGTCTATCATTCCTATTAAGCCAGGATGTCACATAACTTGTGACGCCCTCGATTTACGATCATGTACAGTAATCATACACGCAGGGTACATGATCGAGATCAAGGTGCCACGGTGAGAATATCACAGCACAACACTAAACACAAAAGGATAAACCAAATATATTACAATGAAGTGGGGTCACACAGACCCGAATACATAAGTCATACAAACATAATATCTGAGTACAGACATAGTTAGTCAAGTTTTGCCTTAAGAAGGCTAGCACAAATAATATCAGCGAATACAGATCAAAAAGGCGAGGCCTCCTGCCTGGGATCCACCGAATTACTCCTGTTCAACGGGAACTCGATGTCGTAGTAGGCTCCTCCTGGAATCTCCTGCTCCTGGGCTCCAACGTCGACTGCAGCGGCCAATCAGGCAAAGCGAAAAGGGGAAATAAAGCAAGGGTGAGTATCTAGCATACCCGCGAGTCTTACGTCCGCTACTAAGCATTTATGCATGTATCAAATGGAAAAGGGAGGCTATATATAGTGGACTTCAAGGTAGAAATCAGAATAAGGGTAAGAAGCTAGGCCTATCGAAGACTAGCATCTTCCGACGAGTCTTGCAGCATGAGGTAAGAATCAGCCAACAGTTCAATAGCATGAATGTAATAACAATGCAGCAGAAGTTGCTGCAGCATTGTATAATGATAAGTTGTAATCATAATTAACAATACTGCCTCCGAGTTCCCTTCCTCGACATCCCCGCGAGGAAGAAAACCCGGAACCAACAGTTTAATAGTAGTAGTTTGTAGTGATAGGATCTGGCTTCAGCATAAAGCGTCCTGTTACCGTGGACACGGCTATTCGAATAGATTAAACTCCCTGCAGGGGTGCACTACTGTTACCCTACACGCTCGGATCTCCACGGTGGCGTACACCTGGTTAGGGAGCACGCCACCGAGGCTATCCGACACAACGCAGTCCATCCTACGACTCATCAGAGAGGTCCCCGCCGGTCTACAGCCCTCAGTGTAAGGGGGTCATGGGCCTATCACCCCTCGCTCTCTGGGTCGTTGCGAGGAGGGTGAATTCCAACGCCGCAGCGCGATCCGTCCCTGCCGCAATGCTGAACTGGACGTCTTTCAGAGCTTTCGAACGAGGCTACATTGCGGAGGCGCCCAAACGCGTAATCCCACGTATAGGTAGTGCGTACAAGCCAAAAGGCTACTCAAGTCATCCGCCGAACCCGTTAAGCATTTTATTAATTTTCTGTCGAGACAGCCGTTATCGTTGCCCCTTACTTAATGAGTCGCGGACAACGACAGCAGTCAGGACCACCAGTAACGTCGGTGCCTGCCCTGTCGTCCCACCAACTCGTGCGGTTACCAACAAGGTGAACCGTCTCCTTACCTTGTCTCGCGTTTGCTCCGAAGAGCTCGACTTTCGTACAACAGGAAATCCTTCGGCCACGAACAGTACCAGGCCCGCCGCACACCGGTGGAATACACCTGACCCGTCGTTCCGCTAAGATAACCTGCGCGGGCACCGTTGGGTCACCCGACTCCTTACCTGTAAGGACAATCGTGGTTCAGAACCCTAAGACGGATATACAGAGTCGACCTCGAGTGGAGTACGGGGATTTCTCCTCGATCTCTCACACTTGAGGTGGCACGGCAGATCCGACGTAGGGGACTGAGTCGTTGTCTACTCTGAACCGTACCTGTAGCAGTTGTAATGTATCGTATCCGCATTCACTCCCCGAGTGAACACGACCCGCTATCTAATCCTATTGACTAACAATGCGCATGGTTCACTGCTGAGTATAATATAATTATAAGGCAGCATAGGATAAAGGAAGGTACATCAAGGGTGACAATGACAGGCTATGCAATGGAATAGGATTGTAACGTAGCAGTAGCAGCAATGCCTAGTGCAAGAAAGTATGGAAAGATAGGCGATATCTGGGGAAGGAAATGGCTCTGCTTGCCTGTAAGCTCGACGGTAGAGGTACGGTCTTCGACGAAGTAGTCGATCACAGGGGCATCAGCAGCGGACATCGAGACTACCGGAAAATAAAAGAGGGGGGGGAGAAACAATGAATACACAGCAATGATAGCAATACAAATACAAGACATGACATATGACATGTTAACGATGCTCTGACGTTGTACGATACACATTGCTCGGAACGGAAATTCATCCGGGGATGAACTGCCAGTTCCGGGTGATTACCGGTCAGGGTGTCCGGAGGGGGAAAGATCATGCCGGAGGTGTCGTGGACATCCGACAAACGTATGGGTGATGTATCCGGACTAGTTGAACTATTCTGAACAACTTTCGTGTTCAGAATAAATTCATCCGGAGAGTTTTACGGTATCGGGTTATTATCGGACAGACGGCCCGGAGGGGGGTGTCGATGTTCGTTGTGTTAGAGGGGGGTGGTGGGTATACGGCTGGTGTATTCTTAACCGTTGTATTTTTCTGATCAACTTTCATGTATAAAGTTTCTCGATCTGAGTTACAGATTAAAAGATATTGATTTTATAAGTTTTAATCATTTTAAATCATTTTCTGAATTTCTTTAATTGTTTATTCAACATTATCCACAGCACAGTTTGACTGGTCAAAGCTGACATATGGGACCCACATGTCAGCCTCTCAGTTTAATAATTTCGTTTTTAATTACTAACTAACAGTGGGGCCCAAGTGTCATTCTGACATTGTTTAATTAACAATTATATTAACCCAAAGGTTATTATAATTTATTTAATCTAGTTAATTAAACAAGATGGCCCACTGGTCATACACACACAGTACTAACAGTTTTTTTTATGTCTAATCCTAATGGCCTCGGGCCCACGCGTCATACACAAGAGGGGGGGGTTCAACCCGTGGTGAACCGTACGGGCTCGCCGGCACGAAGCCGTGGCACGGCGAGGGCGCAGTGGTCGGACCGGCGCGGCGAGGCCGCGGCCAGGGGCGCGGAGGCCAACGCGGAGGACGGGGGCTACAGCGAGGAGCTCCGCTCCATGGCAATGGCGGCCGAGCGAAACCCACCGCGATGAGGGGGCGGCCAGGGGAGCTTACAGGGGTGCAGGGGAGTGGTCTGGCCGGGAGGGTTCGCGGCAGCCGGAGGGGGCGGAGGAGGCCGGGGAGGCCGGAGTTGGGGGCGGCCGGGTGGTGCACTCGGGGTGAAGGGGCGCGGCGCCGTGGGCGTGAAGCTCGGGGCGGGCTCCGCGCTGGGGAGGAGGGCAGCCGGCGGCGTCTCGCGGTGAGAGGGAAGAGGGCGGCGCTGGGGGGGAGCCGGCGCGGAGGCGGCCGGAGCCTGGGGGAGGAGGAGGCGTGGTCGTAGGGGGGGGGGAATCGGGATCGGGGGCGGGGCGGCCGATCCAGATCGGGGGAGGGGGTGGGCTGCTCTGTCGTGGGGAGAGAGAGGAGAGTGGGGGGTGGGGGTAGTTGACCCCGTTGGGGGGGCTCGGCCCAGTGGGGTAAGGGATGGGGTGGGCCGCGCCCAGTGCGTAGGTTTTAGGTTTCTTTTTTATTCCTTTTTGTTTTCTTTTATTTTCTTTTCTGTCTTTAATTATTTTAGTTGATTTAACATTTTTTTAAAACTTGTAACCTGCTCCAATATTATTGTTCCATTTTAGACTACTGCTACAAAAAGTTTGAAGCTTTTATAAAAATCTTTTAATATTTGTTTCTAATTTTTAATGGTTAATTGGTGTTGTTTTGGCTCTGGTTTGGATTGTTTGTAATATTTAAATATTACAACAATTATTCAATATTGTTTTAACATGGTCCACTGATTTTTAGGCATTTAACAAAATTGGTTGCATAATTTTTGGACAAAGTTTTATTTATCACATTATTTTTAATATCAACCAAAAGGATTTTTGGAGTGATCATATGCAAAGATGATCAAAGTGAGATTTGCAACAGGAATTATCATTAATCAAAAGTGATTACTGTTACATGACACTGAGGGTGTTACAAATCTCCCCCACTACAAGAATTCTCGTCCCGAGAATTTAAGCGGTAGAGGGGAAAAGATCGGGGTATTCTTCACGAAGGCGATCTTCGCGTTCCCAAGTGGCCTCCTCTTCGGAATGATTCGACCACTGAACCTTGAGGAACTTGACTGTCTTGTTGCGGGTTCGACGTTCAGACTGATCAAGAATGCGGCTCGGATGTTCTTGATAAGTCAAATCCTGCTGCAGCTCAATCATATCATGTTCGACTTCACGGATAGGGTCCTTGAAGCAGCGTCGGAGTTGCGACACGTGAAAGACATCGTGGACTTGGGAGAGGTTCAGCGGCAATTCCAATCGGTATGCCACTGGTCCACTCCTAGAAAGGATACGGAACGGGCCAATGTAGCGAGGAGCTAACTTGCCTTTGATACCGAAACGATGAGTACCCCTCATAGGAGTGACACGAAGGTAAGCATATTCGCCAGGTTGATAGACCATTTCCTTGTGCTTGCGATCATAGTTGCTCTTCTGACGAGACTGAGCGGCCTTAAGATGTTCACGGATAAACTGGACCTGATCTTCAGCATGCTGAATAATTTCCGGACCAATGAGAGTTCGTTCCCCAGTTTCTGACCAATTCAGAGGGGTTCGACACTTACGCCCATAGAGGACTTCAAAGGGTGCCATCTTCAGACTAGCTTGGTAGCTATTGTTGTACGAGAATTCAGAAAACGGAAGAGATTCCTCCCATTTCTTACCGAATGAGATGACACAAGCCCGAAGCATATCTTCGAGCACTTGATTGACTCGTTCAACTTGGCCTTGCGACTGGGGGTGATAAGTGGTGTTGAAGTTTAGGCGAGTGCCCATAGCTTCTTGGAAACTATCCCAGAATCTTGAGGTGAAAATGTTGCCACGGTCAGAACTGATCTCCAACGGAATACCATGGAGGGACACAATCCTCGAAACATACAAGTCTGCTAACTGACTAGCAGAGATCGTCTCCTTGACTGGCAGAAAATGGGAAACCTTGGAGAATCGGTCGATGACGACAAAGATAGCATCATGACCCTTCTGTGATCGTGGAAAACCAGTGACGAAGTCCATTTCGATCTTGTCCCATTTCCATTCAGGAATAGAGAGTGGTTGCAGAGTTCCGGCGGGTCTTTGATGTTCTGCCTTGACGCGACGGCAAACGCCACATTCAGAAACATACCGAGCAATGTCCTGCTTCATGTTAGGCCGCCAGAACTGCGGACGAATGTCTTGGTACATCTTGGTGCTTCCAGGATGAATGGACAACGGGGTATCGTGAGCCGCTTTCATGACCTTCAGGGTCATATCTAGGTTCTCATGCCTGCCCTTGCTGTGAGTAACCACTAAACGGTTCTGGTAGAACACCGCACCTTCGCTATTAATAGTAAAGGGTGAGGGTCTTCCATTTGCGATATCGCGCTTAATCTTGTGTACGAAATCATCATAAAACTGAATACCCTTGACGGATTTGACGAGATCCGGTTCGATAACCAGGTTATTTACATAACCTTGAGGAACAATCTCGAGGTTCAACTTTTGAAACTCTTCATACAGAGGTGGTTGTTCTAGTTGCACCTCAAGTTCACTACAGTAAGCTTTACGGCTCAGGGCATCAGCCATCACATTAGCTTTGCCAGGAGTATAATGAATATCCATGTTGAAATCGGCTATTGTCTCGAGCCATCTCTGTTGGCGGAGGTTCAGGTCGGGCTGAGTAAACAAGTACTTCAGGCTTTGGTGATCGATGTAGATCTCGCAACTATTACCAACGAGGTAATGTCGCCATAGCTTCAATGCATAAATTACTGCTTCCAATTCGAGATCATGTGTTGGATACTTATCTTCGTGAGAACGCAACTGACGAGAGCCATAAGCAATTACTTTGCGCTCTTGCATTAGGACACAGCCTAATCCTTGACGAGACGCGTCACAATATATCACGAAGTCCTTCTGAGTATCAGGCGGAGCAAGCACTGGGGGAGAAGTGAGTTTGTCCTTGAGAGCTTGAAAACTTTCTTGACATTTATCTGTCCACTCAAACTTGACGCCTTTGTGAAGCAGACTAGTCAGGGGCTTGGCAATCTTGGAGAAGTTCTCGACGAAACAGCGGCAATAGCTGGCGAGTCCAAGGAAACTTCGGACTTGCTTGACAGTCCTGGGAGGAGTCCAGTCAAGAATAGCCTGAATACGTTCTGGGTTTACGGCAACGCCATCCTTGGAAATCACATGTCCAAGGTAAGTTACTTCGAGAAGCCAGAATTCACACTTAGAATACTTAGCATAGAGTTTGTGTTCTCGAAGCTTTTCTAGTATAAGACGTAGGTGTTTAGCATGTTCTTCTTCATTCTTGGAGTATACCAAGATATCATCCAGATAAACCACGACGAACTTGTCGAGGTATTCCATGAATATATAGTTCATCAACCGAGAGAAGGTGGCTGGGGCATTGGTCAGGCCAAAGGACATGACGGTGTACTCGTAAGAACCATAACGAGTAATGAAGGCGGTCTTCGGGATGTCCTCTTCGCGGACCCGGATCTGATGGTAACCCAACCTCAAGTCGAGTTTCGAGAACGCCGTAGATCCAGCAAGTTGATCATATAGATCATTGATCCGAGGGAGCGGATACTTGTTCTGTATTGTTGCCTGGTTGATATGTCGATAATCTTGGACCAAACGGTTCGTTCCATCACTCTTCTTGACAAAGAGCGAAGGTGCTCCCCAAGCAGAGGAACTTGGACGGATGAAGCCTTTGTGGAGTGCCATGTCGATCTCCTTCTTCAGTTCAAGGAGGTGGTGAGGCGGCATCTTATAAGGGCGCTTAGCAATAGGGACGGTGCCAGGCTTCAAGTCGATGACGAATTCGACATCTCTGATCGGGGGTATTCCCGGCAGTTCTTCTGGAAAGACGTCGAGAAAATCGCGAACAAGTGGAACGTTCTCGATCCCTTCAAGAGGTGAGGTATTCAAAGCATTCAGGGCATATATCTGGCCTTCGGCATGCTGAGCTGTTCGGGCCGAGTACAGAATCTTTGTGCCAGAAGGGTGCGTGAGTTGACCTGTCTTAGTGGCACAGTGGATACGGGCATCATGTTCCGCCAACCAATCCATACCGAGTATGAAATCAATGTTGGACGACTTCAGGACAATAAGAGGGGCAGGGAACAACAGTCCCACAATTGCAATGGTGGTATCGGGGCTCATCATGGTGGCACGGCTCTGAGATCCAACAACATTTACCGCTAAAGGAGTGACCAAGGGTTTCGTAGCTATACCATGCAACTGAGCAAACGATTGGGACATAAAGGAATGCGATGCCCCAGAATCAAAAAGAACAGAAGATGGCGTTGAATTGACGAGTAAAGTGCCCATCACTATTTTTGGGGACTCGCGAGCTTCTTCCATCTTGACATGAGTGACCTGAGCCCAACTCATAGTACACTGTTTGGTGTTGCGGTTATTGGAATGACGGCTTCTACAGCTTCTCTTTCTGCTAACAGGAGGACAAGGTGAGCGGTGACCTGGCTGTCCACACTGGCGGCATAAGCCATCGTTCTGGGGAGGAGCCATAATATTGGGTTGTTCAGTCGGAATCGTTAGCTGTCTCGGAGGCGGAGGCAGACGAGGTTCGGCATAAGACGGCCTTGGCGTTGGAGCAGACCGGTGAAAAACATTGTGCGGGAGACAGACTCGAAGTTTCTGAACGGGCCGACCCGAAGATGGTCCAGCATCTCGAGCACGCTTGAGAGACTCGTGGTGCTTAGTCAGAGCAGTTTCAACTTGAAAAGCCTTGCTGACAAGGGTCACCAAGTCCGCACAATCGTGAAGGACAAGTGCGAGCTCTATATCAGGACGCAGTCCTTCTCGGAATTTCTCTTGTTTGCTTGCGTCGGTGGCGACGTCTCTCGTAGCATAGCGGGACAACTCAAGGAATTTCCTATGATATTCATCAACAGTCGTCTGGTCCTGACAGAGTTTGCGGAACTCCTCCTTCTTCTGGTCCATCAGACCTTCAGGAAGGTGCCATGCACGGAAGGCGAACTGGAATTCTTGCCAAGTGGTTACAGTTCCATCGGGCAATGCAAGCCGGTGGCTTTCCCACCAATGAGCAGCTGGACCCCTCAGATGATACGTCGCAAAGGTGAGGTAACTGGCAGGGGCAACATCAGCTGACTCCATCTGAAAAGCAATATCACGGAGCCAATCATCGGCCTCCATAGGATTGGCGGAGCTGCGGAAGGTGGACGGACTGAGGCGCACGAACTCCTGCAGTGTTATTGGGGAATTCTGAGTAGAAAGCTGGGTCATTACTCCGGCCATAAACTGACGGTTCAGATCAAACTGTTGTAGTACTGCGGCCATATAAGGTGGAGGTGGGGGATCGTCAGCCATCCTGCCTGAACAACAGGGGTTAGTTCAGACAAAGCGTTTGCAAGGATATGAAGTCATACATGATGTAGTATGAGCAATAAATGAGAAGTGCAGTAGATGCACAATAGTAGTCATATAGACATACAGATCTTTGCACACAGTCGGTCAAAATCGGACAGCGTAACGTCGTAGAAATTAAGGAAAAAGGACCCAGTAGGCGGTGCGCAGACCGCGGTAAGGATTACACGACGCGACATAGATTCCACTATGTCAATCACGCCGCAAGAAAACTGTTGGCCACAGGAGTTAATGCCAGAGGACGCGCGGCCTGCCCAGAATGAGAATGGGATCCGCGGTCCGGGACCTGGGGTAGAACTCCTGCGACACGACTCAATCAATGAGGTAGCACCAAAACGCCGGGTGGAATCAAGAGAACATGATCCTAATGTCAGAGTTTGTAAAGCTTACCAGCAAGGATAAGAGAGCAGATTCCCAGAGCATAGGTACGAAGAAAAGGATCCTAATACCATAGATATCACACGTGGTGACATCGATGTGGGCCCGTAAGCCAAATATTAAGTTAGCAAAATATTTTTTTCAAAGTCTAGACTCAACTTCGACCAGGTAGTGGTGGGGTGGCTTCCTACAGGCAGTCGGCTCTGATACCAAATTGTGACGCCCTGGATTTACGATCATGTACAGTAATCATACACGCAGGGTACATGATCGAGATCAAGGTGCCACGGTGAGAATTTCACAGCACAACACTAAACACAAAAGGATAAACCAAATATATTACAATGAAGTGGGGTCACACGGACCCGAACACATAAGTCATACAAACATAATATCTGAGTACAAACATAGTTAGTCAAGTTTTGCCTTAAGAAGGCTAGCACAAATAACATCAGTGAATACAGATCGAAAAGGCGAGGCCTCCTGCCTGGGATCCACCGAATTACTCCTGGTCAACGGGAACTCGATGTCGTAGTAGGCTCCTCCTGGAATCTCCTGCTCCTCGGCTCCAACGTCGACTGCAGCGGCCGATCAGGCAAAGCGAAAAGGGGAAATAAATCAAGGGTGAGTATCTAGCATACCCGCGAGTCTTACGTCCGCTACTAAGCATTTATGCATGTATCAAATGGAAAAGGGAGGCTATATATAGTGGACTGCAAGGTAGAAATCAGAATAAGGGTAAGAAGCTAGGCCTATCGAAGACTAGCATCTTCCGACGAGTCTTGCAGCATGAGGTAAGAATCAGCCAACAGTTCAATAGCATGAATGTAATAACAATGCAGCAGAAGTTGCTGCAGCATTGTATAATGATAAGTTGTAATCATAATTAACAATACTGCCTCCGAGTTCCCTTCCTCGACATCCCCGCGAGGAAGAAAACCCGGAACCAACAGTTTAATAGTAGTAGTTTGTAGTGATAGGATCTGGCTTCAGCATAAAGCGTCCTGTTACCGTGGACACGGCTATTCGAATAGATTAAACTCCCTGCAGGGGTGCACTACTGTTACCCTACACGCTCGGATCTCCAGGGTGGTGTACACCTGGTTAGGGAGCACCCCACCGAGGCTATCCGACACAACGTAGTCCATCCTACGACTCATCAGAGAGGTCCCCGCCGGTCTACAGCCCTAAGTGCAAGGGGGTCATGGGCCTATCACCCCTCGCTCTCCGGGTCGTTGCGAGGAGGGTGAATTCCAACGCCGCAGCGCGATCCGTCCCTGCCGCAATGCTGAACTGGACGTCTTTCAGAGCTTTTGAACGAGGCTACATTGCGGAGGCGCCCAAACGCGTAATCCCACGTATAGGTAGTGCCTACAAGCCAAAAGGCTACTCAAGTCATCCGCCGAACCCCTTAAGCATTTTATTAAGTTTCTGCCGAGAAAACCGTTATCGTTGCCCCTTACTGAATGAGTTGCGGACAACGAGAGCAGTCAGGACCACCAGTAACGTCGGTGCCTGCCCTATCGTCCCACCAACTCGTGCGGTTACCAACAAGGTGAACCGTCTCCTTACCTTCTCTCGCGTTTGCTCCGAAGAGCTCGACTTTCGTACAACAGGAAATCCTTCGGCCACGAACAGTACCAGGCCCGCCGCACACCGGTGGAATACACCTGACCCGTCGTTCCGCTAAGATAACCTGCGCGGGCACCGTTGGGTCACCCGACTCCTTACCTGTAACTACAACCGTGGTTCAGAACCCTAAGACGGATATACAGAGTCGACCTCGAGTGGAGTACGGGGATTTCTCCTCGATCGCTCACACTTGAGGTGGCTCGGCAGATCCGACGTAGGGGACTGAGTCGGTGTCTTCTTTGAACCGTACCTGTAGCAGTTGTAATGTATCATATCCGCATTCACTCCCCGAGTGAACACGACCCGCTATCTAATCCTATTGACTAACAATGCGCAGGGTTCACTGCTGAATATAATATAATTATAAGGCAGCATAGGATAAAGGAAGGTACATCAAGGGTGACAACGACAGGCTATGCAATGGAATAGGATTGTAACGTAGCAGCAGCAGCAATGCCTAGTGCAAGAAAGTACGGAAAGATAGGCGATATCTGGGGAAGGAAATGGCTCTGCTTGCCTGTAAGCTCGACGGTAGAGGTACGGTCGTCGACGAAGTAGTCGATCACAGGGGCATCAGCAGCGGACGTCGAGACTACCGGAAAATAAAAGAGGGGGGAGAAACAATGAATACACAGCAATGATAGCAATACAAATACAAGACATGACATATGACATGTTAATGATGCTCTGACGTTGTACGATACACATTGCTCGGAACGGAAATTCATCCGGGGATGAACTGCCAGTTCCGGGTGATTACCGGTCAGGGTGTCCGGAGGGGTAAAGATCATGCCGAAGGTGTAGTGGACATCCGACAAACGTATGGGTGATGTATCCGGACTAGTTGAACTATTCTGAACAACTTTCGTGTTCAGAATAAATTCATCCGGAGAGTTTTACGGTATCGGGTTATTATCGGACAGACGGCCCGGAGGGGGGTGTCGATGTTCGTTGTGTTAGAGGGGGGTGGTGGGTATACGGGTAGTGCATTCTTAACCGTTGTATTTTTCTGATCAACTTTCATGTATAAAGTTTCTCGATCTGAGTTACGGATTAAAAGATATTGATTTTATAAGTTTTAATCATTTTAAATCATTTTCTGAATTTCTTTAATTGTTTATTCAACATTATCCACGGCATAGTTTGACTGGTCAAAGCTGACATATGGGACCCACATGTCAGCCTCTCAGTTTAATAATTTCATTTTTAATTACTAACTAAAAGTGGGGCCCAGGTGTCATTCTGACATTGTTTAATTAACAGTTATATTAACCCAAAGGTTATTATAATTTATTTAATCTAGTTAATTAAACAAGATGGCCCACTGGTCATACACACACACAGTACTAACAGTTTTTTTTATGTCTAATCCTAATGGCCTCGGGCCCACGCGTCATACACAAGAGGGGGGGGGGTTCAACCCGTGGTGAACCGTACGGGCTCGCCGGCACGAAGCCGTGGCACGGCGGGGGCGCAGCGGTCGGACCGGCGCGGCGAGGCTGCGGCCAGGGGCGCGGAGGCCAACGCGGAGGACGGGGGGCTGCAGCGAGGAGCTCCGCTCCATGGCAATGGCGGTCGTGGGGAGAGAGAGGAGAGTGGGGGGTGGGGGTAGTTGACCCCGTTGGGGGGCCTCGGCCCAGTGGGGTAAGGGATGGGGTGGGCCGCGCCCAGTGCGTAGGTTTTAGGTTTCTTTTTTATTCCTTTTTGTTTTCTTTTATTTTCTTTTCTGTCTTTAATTATTTTAGTTGATTTAACATTTTTGTAAAACTTGTAACCTGCTCCAATATTATTGTTCCATTTTAGACTACTGCTACAAAAAGTTTGAAGCTTTTATAAAAATCTTTTAATATTTGTTTCTAATTTTTAATGGTTAATTGGTGTTGTTTTGGCTCTGGTTTGGATTGTTTGTAATATTTAAATATTACAACAATTATTCAATATTATTTTAACATGGTCCACTGATTTTTAGGCATTTAACAAAATTGGTTGCATAATTTTTGGACAAAGTTTTATTTATCACATTATTTTTAATATCAACCAAAAGGATTTTTGGAGTGATCATATGCAAAGATGATCAAAGTGAGATTAGCAACAGTAATTATCATTAATCAAAAGTGATTACTATTACATGACACTGAGGGTGTTACAATAACCTTGCTATCTTCACCGAGGGAAACTTGCTGCTGCACTACATCTCAAACCTTCCACTTGGGGTAACCAACGAGGGGCGAGAAGCCATCAATCACCGGCTTTCCAACAACCCAGAAAGGAAATGATGCCATCTTCGTTGTCATTGATCGACTTTCCAAAGTTGCTCACTTCCTTCCAGTTCGCGAGTCTATAACTGCTAGCCAGTTAGCGGACTTGTATGTCTCTAGAACTTTTTCTCTTCATGGTGTTCCTTTGGAAATCAATTCTGATCGTGGTAGCCTTTTCACCTCTAGATTCTCGAAAAGTTTTCAAAATGCTATGGGAACTCATCTCTCCTTTAGTACATCTTTCCATCCCCAGTCTAGCGGTCAAGTTGAGAGGGTTAACCAAATTCTCGAAGACATGCTTAGAGCTTGTGTTATCTCCTTCGGAAAGAATTGGGAGAAGTCTCTTCCATTTGCCGAATTTTCTTATAACAATAGTTTCCAATCTAGTCTGAACATGGCTCCTTTTGAACTCCTCTATGGACGACGATGTTGAACACCCTTGAACTGGTCAGAAACCGGTGAAAGAAAATTCTTTGGACCGGATATGATCAAGGAAGCAGAAGAGCAAGTTCGCATTGTTTGTGATCAATTGAAAGCAGCCCAGTCTCGTCAGAAAAGCTACGATGATCGTCATCATAGGCAAGAAACCTACAATCTAGATGAGAAGGCTTACCTTCGGGTTACTCCTCTAAAGGGAACCCAACGCTTGGGTATCAAAGGCAAATTGGCCCCACGTTACATCGGACCTTTCTGCATTCTTGCCAAACGTGGAGAAGTTGCCTACCAACTTGAACTACCCCCGCACCTTTCCCGAGTACATGATGTATTCCATGTGTCACAACTCAGGCGTTGCTTCAAGGAACCCATCCGCGAAGTCGACCATGAAACGCTTGATCTCCAAGATTACCTTTCTTATCGAGAGGACCCTTTTCGTATTCTTGATTCCGTAGACCGTGTCACACGTCATCAAAAGATCAAGTTCCTCAAAGTACAATGGTCACACCACTCCGAGAAAGAAGCTACGTGGGAAAGAGAAGACCGCCTCCGTGCCGAGTACCCCACCTTCCCCCCGACGACTTCTGAATCTCGGGACGAGATTCTTTTGAGTGGGGGCGAGTTGTCAGAACCCTAATTTAGGTTTGTGCTTTTCTAAGCTAGCATTTTGCATCATGAATATTTTTGCAAAAAAAAAGAATTGGGTAAGCACAAAAGCCCCAAAATAATTTTAATAAAAGGCCAGACATTTTTTTTTCCAAAAATGCTTTGAACTTTTTGAAAAATCTCATAAATGGGCATGATCACATTTCAAGTGAAGTGGGTCCCACTCCATGCCCATGGAATTCTCAAAAAGTCCAAAGTGCCCTTGGAAATTAAATAATTGTTGTATTTGCAATTGAACTTATTTAAATATAATTTCAATAATTCTAAACTTTATGTGTGGAGTTATATATGCTTCCTAAGCCCAGATAAAAGTTCTTGGAATTTTATAAAATGATTTGATATGTAAATCAAATCAAAACAAATTACATCAATAAATACAAAAGAAAAGAGGGCTTACCAGGGACGAAGCTCAACTCACCAAAGCCAGCCCAGGCCCAGCCGCCACCCCCCTTGTCGTCTTCCTCAGGCAGCCAGGCACGGTGCTGCGCGCCCGGCATGCCGACGCCGTCGCGGTGGCACCTCCCTACCTGGCCTCCCCTGCCTTTTCTCCTCGCCATGGACGCCCTGGAGACGCCCTCTACATTTCCCCCCTCCTCTGGCACATTCCCTTCTTCCTCCTCGTCGAAATCGCGCGGACCCGGCACCCTAGCCAGAGCACGGCCGTGCGCCGCCGTGGCCACTGCGCCTCCCACGCCGCGCCTTCGTGTCCTTCCTCCTTGCCAGCATCGAATCCATCGATCTATAGCTCCAATAAAGGCCAAGGACACCCGACAACGACGACTGCATCAATTTTTCGCCGCCGGCCGCCATTGTCTCCGGCCAGCAATTCCTCCTCCTCCAGCCCCTCTCCGGCCCCGTCGTGTTCTTCGTCACGTTCTGGGTGAGCTTCTGGATCGACCCCCCCTCTCCGTTGCCCTCTCCGTGCCCTGGACGCCAAGTTCGTCTGACCAGTGGCTCCGGTCATCGCGAGCTTGACGCCTCCGTCGCGCTAGAGCCTCGTTGTGGCCCGTATGGGCACTGGGACATGCACACGGGCGCGAGACGCGCTCCAGTGCCCTCCGTTCCCCTCCCCGTGGCCGGGAACCCTGCTTCGGCGACCCGCCGCCGTATACAGAGGCCACCGGCGGCTAGCCGTCGATGCCCTGGCTGATTAGGGCCTAATCCCCCAGCCTAACCACCCCCTGACCCTATGACAGGTGGGCCCAAGGCCCCCTCAATTAACCCAGATTAATTTAAACCAACGTTTAACCGCCCAGTCACTAACCAGTGGCCCCCTGCTGTGAGGGTCGCCCCACGTCATGCTGACGTCACCATGACGCAGTAAACCCTTTTGAATTAATTTTAATCTAGAAATTGCAGAAAATAAGCAAAACTTTGAATTTGAATAACGTTTAAACCGTAACTCAGAATGAAATGGTTTTTATATGAAAAATTATCTGAAAAATGCAAGGATTAAGAATATGCAATTTTTTTCATGTTTGACCATTTTAAAATGGGGCAACAGTAGCAAATCTGCATATGGCTTAATTTTAATTTTAATTTGGAGTTTGAATTTGCAAATCCTTTGCAATACACTTCAATTAAATGGAATTATCAACAAATCAGTACCATATACATCTTGGACAACCTTATCATGTGCTTGTGCATTTATTTTCGATGTTGCCCCCTTTGTTGATGATTGTTTTGGTAACAACATTTCCGAGACGGAGGTCACCCCCTGAAGCAGAAGACTGATAACCAGAGTAGCGTAAGCAAAGCAAGCAAGCCCCATTGATCATGTCTATAAAATCCCACTTCCCTCTCAGTCTCTCTTATGCATTGATTAGGATGATCACCTTGTTATCGATTCTACCAAATAGTTGAACCCATATCCGATGCATGACCTATCATCTTGTCACAGTATTAAGCATACCACAATCCTAGCTGACATAGGAGTTGATTGATATCATGTTGCCCCTGCAACTGTTAAAGCTTATTGCATGCCTAGATTTTACAATGAGGTTACTGATGGCTTCTCGCCCCTCGTTGGTTACCCAAAGTGGAAGGTTGAGATGTAGACAACAGCAAATTTCCCTCGGTGAAGATACGAAGGTTTGTCTCCAGTAGGACTCCGACAACGACAGGAAGATGACAACGGCGCCAACAATTAGGCGGTTGACGTGGAGCTTCACACACAATAGATAACTTTGCTCCCAACGAGTACATAGAGGTTTTCAATCTCTCCGTCCTTGTTGTTTACAAAGGATCAAACGCACGGGATAATAATGACAGCGATAGCAACAGAAAAGGAAATTAAGCAGAAAATAAATAGCGGGTGTAAACAGTGGTGGAAATATGGACCAACTCCCCATGATGTTCACTAGTGATGTCTCT
This sequence comes from Bromus sterilis, assembly GCA_950022295.1. Lineage (NCBI taxonomy): Eukaryota > Viridiplantae > Streptophyta > Magnoliopsida > Poales > Poaceae > Bromus > Bromus sterilis. The sequence continues at coordinate 121,118,536 of OX465601.1, read as the reverse complement.
CTCCAAAACACGATAAAATAGCCATGCAAGGTAAAAAAATTACAGCTAGGAAATTAACAGGATTATATGCGCAAATCAATGCTAACTATGCTACAAAGAAAGGAAGAGGCTCAAAATATTGGGCGGTACGCCAAGACAAGTAGACCGAAATCCATCTGCATCTACCTATTAATCATCCAACGTGAGATATCTATCCAGAACATCTCGCTGGTATTAAGTTGCGAATCCCACCCAAAGTGTAAACTCAAAGAAACAGACAACTGCATTAAAGAACTTTGCGTAAAGTAAACAATCCTTGCACCCGCAAGTACAAAGACCGTTGTTTTCTCCCTTGTGTCAACAACACACCCCCTAGATTCATGTTTCTGTCACTCAAGCTAGTCATCAGGGGGCATGAACCCACAATCGTGCATAACGCTCCCTCTTAGAGTTACTACCTATAACTTGGCCAAAGCAATAAACAGCAACGGAGAACATGCAAGAATTACTCAAGAACATAAATATAAAAGAGGAGAATAAAATATATTACTCAAACACAATCTGAACATAGTCTCATAATCCATCAGATCCCAGCAAACTCAGCATAGCAACAGCAAAAAGATTACATATGTGCCTCGATCATGTAGGCTACCTCACGAGGTCTAAACCATGAAGAACAAAGAGGGGAGAAGAACATCACATAGCTACTGATCTTGGACCCATGGTCCAAGGTGGACTACTCACGGTTCATCCGGGAAGCATCCATGGTGGTGGAGAAGCTCCCGGAGGTGGTTCCTCCCTCCGGCAGGGTGTACGGAAGAGGGCTCATGGTTCTCCCGATCTTGGAAGCGCTGCGGCGGCGGAACAGAGGAGAGATCGAGAAAAAGGGTTTTGTCCTTGAGGGTTTCGGGACGAGACAGATATATAGGAGAAGGGGGGCAGCCAGAGGTGGACCAGGGGCCCCAGGCGCCCCCTGGCGCGGCCTAGGGGGTGGCCGCGCTAGGTGGCTGCCTGGGCCACCCGTGTGTCCCCTATGGCCCCACTTGGGCTCTTCCCGAAGCTTCCTGTACGCTGATTTTTCCTATATTTTTCCTGGAATTTTTCTGGCATTTTAAGTAATGGGAAAACCTGAAATACAAAAACAGCAGAAAACAGGAACTGGCACTGGAGTGCACTGAGTTAATAGGTTAGTCCAAATATGATCAAATCTGTTTGGAAGTGTATCAATATCATAGAAATATCACACAAAAGATGCGTGGAGCAAGCAAAAATTATAGATACGAGTAGGTAAATGATAATAAGCATAATTTCTGTGGTGACATGCTACCAACCATATAAGAACTATTAAGTAAAGCAATCAAGTCATGTATTTCAATTGAAGTCATAACAGGCAAGAGTCTATATTAGCATTGAAACAAGCAACATAGAAACATAAAGGTGCAAGAGCTCTCGCTGTCCGTGGCTCGAATGTCTCCAAATGGTGTTTGCGTGCAAGAAAGGGGATAGGGATATACGAGAGAGTAAAACATAGTTTTTATTGTTGAGAACTTAATCTACTAAAGTTTCACACTTAGTCTTCTTTGGAATCTTATCTTGACTCATGCCCAGACCACTAGCGAGGTACAAGTCAAAATGATCCACTCCCTTTCGATATTTTGAGCACTCATGCAACGGATGAGCGTAAGCAAGAAAGTTGACACTTAGGATGGCAAAGAGAGAAAAATGATGGGGGAGGAAGACAAAAAAGGTGTGAAAGGCTCACATCAATGAGGACAATCATAGGCGAGAGAAAGCGAAATGATAGATATGATGTGAGGAGTAGGGATTGCCATGAAACGGATGCACATACGAGCTAAGGTAAGCTCTCCAATGGAACTAGTGGGGGTGCATCCAACTTGCTTGCTCAAGTAGACCTAGAGCTCATTTGAGGAGGCTCATCATTGGAATATACAAGCCAAGTTCTATAATGTGAAGGTCCCCACATAGCTATATGCATGAATGATAATCTCTATGGAGTACAAGATATAAGATGCAGTACGAGTGTGGATCTCTCAAAAGGAATACTAGTGTGCCCCCTTCTCTCTTTTTATTTCTTTTTCTCTTTTTCTATTTTTTTGTATTTTTTTGGTGGCCTCAATGGCTCTTTCTATTTAAATCTCATTTGTGCTCTTTGGGATCTTTTGATTTTGTCCTCTTTGGGATATTTTCCTCACTTTAGGGGCAACACTCTATATATTACAAGAAGTATAGAAGATCTTTCACACTTTACAAAAGTACTCAAGATAAATAAAATGAAACTATCATGAATTATGCAAATGTATGCCTTTGCCAGTGTAGCAGGATATGCAATGATACTAGCGCGTCATGTAGCAATGATTAGGGCAAGGCCCAACTAGCATGCGGCTCATCTATCAAGAAAAAGCATGTATGACATGAAGATCAAGTCATGAGAAGGTGGATGTTGCATGGCAATGAATCTCGGAAAGGCTATGGAAAGGCCTTGATAGGTAGGTATGGTGGATGTTTTGAGGAAGGATATAATGAGGCTTATGATGACAAAGCGTATCGTGCCAAGGATTTGGATGCACCAGCGAAGTATGCGCCAACTCTCGAGGTGAGAAAGGGCAATGCACGGTACCAAAGAGGCTAGAAAAATATGGCTAGGTGGAAGTGTCAACTTTCGAATACTCACATTAGTCCGAAGAAATCATGCACTTATTATCGGTAACTCTCAATCTAACTAGGAGGTTCACAAAGAGACAAGTACCCCGAGGAGGAGTGTATGGGCGTTTGGTTATCCTTGCGCATCCTCGACTCATGGTACGTGAGTGTTCTCTAATATTCGATCCCTCCAAAGATTAGTGATCCATCTAGTAGCTAAAGTTCTCAACTAGTAATTAGGTTTTTAGAAAATAAACACGGATTGCACAAAATAAGACATCTATCACTAATAGGCTAAAGCTCTTGACACCCAAAGTTCAAACATTACTCATGGCAATACCTCAAAACTATTGCAAGTTACTACTACAATTGAATAGCAACCTCAATTACCTACTTCAAGTCAAGACACACAACTCAATGCAACAGGCAAACTCTCTAAACAAGATAGAGATGAAAACTCAAGAGATTTCCAGCAACAAACTAAAACAAAGCTCTTAAAATATAAGCATGAAAACTAAGAGCTAAACATGACAGCAGCTACGAAAAAGATAAAGAACACACACAACAAGGATAAGCATGAAAATCCTATGTTGTGTTCTAGGGTAATGTGGAACGTGTTTCTCTCCCACACAAATAAAGCTCGGTTCTAACTTGTTATGAACAGCAAGAAAAGCTAAAGAAAACTAAAAAGGAAATAAAGAGCAAGACGCTCCAAGCATAGCACATAACGCATGAAGTGATAAAAATATAGTGGAACAAAAGATGAACTTATAATTGTTGATGGAGAAGGGGATGCATGGGGCATCCCCAAGCTTAGATGCTTGAGTCTTCTTGAATATTTCTTGGGGGTGCACGGGGGCATCCGCAAGCTTGAGCGTTTGACCCTCCTGAATCTTCTTTTATCATCTTCCCTCACACACTTGAAAACTCCCTTCATACATAACTCATCATAATCTGATTAGCGAGGTTAGTACCCACAATAAAATAATGTTTCTCTACTGGAAATAAGAATATTCTTGAAGAGCTACTGTTTCTCAAGATCACAAAAAAGGTTTTGCAAATAAAAAAATCAAGCTTAATATTTGCAAAACGAAGAAAAGGCAAAACTGGACAGAATCTGTGAAAAAGAGACCAGCAGGTAGTGAATAAATTTTTTTGGGGCACTTCTACAACTCAGATCAAAAAACTCAGAACATACGAAAGTTCCGTGATTGTATAGAGCATGCTGTGTAAAAAATTCAGCTCAAAAAGATGAACTGGGATTTTTCTACGATTTTTCCCGTCACGAGGACAGAATCTGTTTTCTGGACAGCATGTCACAACTTTCACTTCCCTTGTCATATGAGGCTATAAATGGCAAAAAGCTTGAAAAGTAAAGATACAATGATGTTGCTACAGTAGTAACAATCATCAAGACCACTAAAAATAGAAGAAAACAAAAAGGAAAGCCTAAATTCGTTGTGGGCTGCCACCCGAAAGGCTTTCTTTTATGCCTTTAAGCTAGGCATGATGCAAAAAGGAGGAATCAAAAGTCATCATAATAATCGGAGTTGTAAATCGCTTTAAATGGTTCCTCAACAAGTTCATCCTTGTTTCTTTTAGGAAAGGGGTACATACCTTTTGCCCGCGTAGGCATATTTGTCCCTTACCTATACCAATGAAGCCCTTTACGGCCCGGAGGAAATCCCTTCCAAGCACCATGTTTCCTTGGTTTGGCTTCATGATGAAGAAATCAACCATTGCAATCCCTTTAAGGAATGTAACTGGTACATCTTTTATCCTTCCCTGGATCTTAGAAATATCTCCATTAGCATGTTCATGATAGGATGAAAAAATTTCCACGTTAAATTTTAAAGAATCATAAACAACTTTTGGCATAGTAGAAACCATGGATCCAATGTCACAAAAAGCAAGGAAGTCCTGATTAGAGATGTTAATTCTAACAAAGGGTTCCCAATCACCATCTATCTCATAAACATCTTTCTTATTTGGCTTTGGTTTCTTTACTTCTCTCAAGTCTAGAGCATCCATTCTCTTTTCAATAGTAGCAAGTCTATCTATAACAGTATCAAAACTATGATCATAAACAAAGTAACTAGATAGACCATGTATAATTTCAAGAGCTCTAGCTTCATCACAATCTAAGAAATCTCCTTCGGCTATAATATCAAGAGAGTGTTTGCACCATCTAAAAATACCATGGTAAAAATTTCTAAGCACAGTCTTTATAGGTATCCAAGGAATAATTCTCCTATGCGCATCAGAAATTCTGTCCCATGCCTTCTTCATATTTTCTCCATCCCTTTGATGGAAATCTAGGACCTCCGATTCCCTCAAGGCAGCAAATCCTAACATGCTTGGATAAACAGAAAGAATAACTAAAAGGAAGCTAACTATTTTTTTATTTTTTTATAAGGGACACTAAAGCAAAAACTAAAAGGTAAACTAACAATACTAAAAAGCAAAGATAAAAGATAGTGTGCAACTCCCCTATCTTGAAGAGTGGAGTCCCCAGCAACGGCGCCAGAAATTAGCTTTGATAGCTTCTCGCCCCTCGTTGGTAACCCAAAGTGGAAGGTTGAGATGTAGACAGCAGTAAATTTCCCTTGGTGAAGATACCAAGGTTTGTCTCCAGTAGGACTCCGACAACTACAGGAAGGTGACAACGGCACCAGCAATTAGGCGGTTGACGTGGACCTGCACACACAACAGATAACTTTTCTCCCAACGAGTACAGAGAGGTTGTCAATCCCTCCGGCCTTGTGTTTACAAAGGATCAAACGCACAGGATAATAATGATAGCGATAGCAACAGAAAAGGAAATAAAGTAGAAAATAAATAGCGGGTGTAAACAGTGGTGGAAATATGTACCGAGGTCCCATGATGTTCACTAATGATGTCCCTCTCCCAAAAGACGACAAAATAGTCATGCATGGTAAACAAATTACAGCTGGGCAATTGACAGGATTATGTGCGCAAACCAATGCTAACTATGCTACAAAGAAAGGAAGAGGCTCAAAAGCTTGGGTGGTTCGCCAAGACAAGTAGACCGAAATCCATCTGCATCTACCTACTAATCATCCACCTTGAGATATCTATCCAGAACATCTCGCTGGTATTAAGTTGCGAATCCCTCCCAAAGTGTAAACTGAAAGCAACAGACAACTACATTAAAGAACTTTGCGTAAAGTAAACAATCCTTGCACCCGCAAGTACAAGCACCGTTGTTTTCTCCCTTGTGGCAAGAAAACATCCCCTAGACTCATGTTTCTGTCACTCAAGCTAGTCATCAGGGGGCATGAAGCCAAAATCATGCATAACGCTCCCTCTTGGAGTTACTACCTACTACTTGGACAAAGCAATAAACAACAACGGAGAACATACAATAATTACTCAAGAACATAAATATAAAAGAGGAGAATCAAATATATTACTCAAACACAATCTGAACATAGTCTCATAATCCATCAGATCCCAGCAAATTCAGCATAGCAACAACAGAAAGATTACATATGTGCCTCGATCATGTAGGGAAGCTCACGAGGTCTAAACCATGAAGAATAAAGAGGGGAGGAGAACATCACATAGCTACTGATCATGGACCCATGGTCCAAGGTGGACTACTCACGGTTCATCCGGGAAGAATCCATGGTGGTGGAGAAGCTCCCGGAGGTGGTTCCTCCCTCCGGCAGGGTGCCGGGAAGAGGGCTCTTGGTGCTCCCGATCTTGGAAGCGCTGCGGCGGAAGAACAGAGGAGAGATCGCGAAAAAGGGTTCTGCCCTCGAGGGTTTCGGGACGAGAGAGATATGTAGGCGAAGGGGGGCAGCCAGAGGTGGACCAGGGGCCCCAGGCGCCCCCCTGGCGCAGCCTAGGTGGTGGCCGCGCCAGGTGGCCGTCTGGGCCAACCCTGGCTCCCCTCTGGCCCAACTTGGGCTCTTCCCGAAGCTTCCTGTACGCTGATTTTTCCTATATTTTTACCGGAATTTTTCTGGCATTTTAAGTAATGGGAAAACGTGAAATACAAAAACAGTAGAAAACAGGAACTGGCACTGGGGTGCTCTGAGTTAATAGGTTAGTCCAAATATGATCAAAAGTGTATGGAAGTGTATCAATATCATAGGAATATCACACAAAATATGCATGGAGTAAGCAGAAATTATAGATACGTTTTGGACGTATCAGTTACTTTTATCTGCGAGTATATGCCATCTATAATTTCTGTGAGTACATGCCATCTATAAGTTGTGAAAATTATCCTCGCCGACACCCGCTTGAAGGGTGACGATATCCCGGCGGTAACTGATAGTTTCATGTGTGTAGCAGTACACCCCTGCAGGGTTAACAATACTATTTGAATAGCCGCGTTCGCGGTCATGGACTACTTGGAGACCTTTACTTGATTATTAGACAACTTGAATGGATACTCTAAAACTCGCAAGATAAGTGTGAGTGCTATGGCGTTCTTCCTCGTGGGGAAGTCGAGGAAGTATCCATAGTGGTGTATTGGTTGGAGACTTGGTAGTGGACTTGTGTACGCTTATTACCTCAAGTCTGGTACTCGTAGTACAGGAATAGCCAAGTCAAAGCTGGCACTTCTGCATGTTGAAACCCCACCTCCCTTTACCTTGAAACTTGAGCATGAGTAGTATAGTTCTGATGTAAGTCTTGCTGAGTACGACTTTGTACTCACGTTTGCTTATTCTATGTTTTAGATGAGAACCCAGCCCCCGATGGAGACACCTTCCTGAAGCACGACGTTGACTAAGCTAGTATAGTTCTAGACATCAGTCTGATCCCTCGTGGAAGGGCATGTATGTTGAACAAGGCTTCTCTAAGCCATTTGTTAATCTTTTCTGTACTCAGACCTAATTTTCTTCCGTTGTTTGATGTAATGATGGATCATAGTCATATGATCTTGGTGTACTCTATGTGTAAGTCAATAAAGTTATACTTTGTACAGTTCATGCAATGTGTACTTGCTATTTACACTGGACATGTATGTTGCGTGTATGATTATAACATGCATGTATTAGTGTGGGGTTCGATATCTTTGTTGTCTTCTTGCTGGCGGTATTTTATACACCAAGTGCCCCTTAGATGTGCGCACCTTGGGGCATCGCCATGCGATTGCTCGTGACTCTGTCACGTGGCACACTTTGTTGTATGATCGAGCCCGCCCGAGACCCCGACTAACTGATCGGGCTGGAGTCTGTTTATGTAAGTGTTATAATTCACTCGATAATGTGGTTGAGGTGACTTGTCTATGAGTATGGGATTTCACCACCCATAATCATTTAGACTTGTGAGCGGACGATGAGGACCCATCTCAGTTGATCATCCGGCCTGGATGGGATGCCCCTCACGTTCGATGCTTTCCGAGAGTGTTCTATGCTTGGCCTTGTCTTCTTAGACAAGTGGGTACGGCTCTCGGCTCTCCATATGATTGTGTTGTAACAGGAATTACATACGCATATTCCGGGTCCCGACACCCTTCGCCTATTTATTCTCCGCCACGGGAAATTTCTGAATACAGAACCCTATTTCACAATCTCGCCTCTGTTCCGGCGCCGCCGCGCTACCAAGATCGGGAGCACCCTCAGGACCCTTCCCAGCACCCTGCAGGAGGGAGGATCGACCTCTGGGAGCTTCTCCTCCACCATGGACGCTTCCCGGATGTGCCGTGAGTAGTATAACTTGGACCATGGGTCTGTGATCAGTAGCTATGTGATGTTCTCCTCCCCTCTTTGTTCTTCATGGTTTAGACCTCGTGAGCTGCCATACATGATCGAGGCACATATGTAATTCTTCTGCTGTTGCTATGCTGAGTTTGACGGGATCTGATGGATTATGAGATTATGTTCAGATCGTGATAGAGTAATATATTTGGTTTTTATCTCTTATATTTTTGTTCCTAAGTAATTCTTGCATGTTCTCCGTTGCTGTTTATTGCTTTGGCCAAGTGGTAGATAGTAACTCCAAGAGGGAACATTATGCTTGATTGTGAGTACATTCCCCCTGATGACACGCTTGAGTGACAGAAACATGAGTCTAGGGGATGTGATGTGGCCACAAGGGGGAAAACAATGGTGCTTGTAACCGCGGTTGCAAGGATTGTTTACTTTACGCAAAGTTCTTTTTAATGCAGTTGTCTGTTGCTTTGGGTTTACACTTTGGGTGGGGCTCGCAACTTAATACCAGCGAGATGTTCTGGATAGATATCTCAAGGTGGATGATTAGTAGTAGATGCAGATGGATTTTGGTCCACTTATTTTGTCGAACTGCCCATGCTTATGAGCTTCTTCCTTTCTTTTGTAGCACATTAGCATTGCGGTGCGTTTATAATCCTGTCAATTGCCCATCTGTAATTTTTTTACCTCGCATAGCAGTTTTATCGTGTTCTGGGAGAGACATCACTAGTAAACATCACAGGACCCCGGTCCATATTCTCATCATTGTTTACAAGTCATTTACTTTTTAGTATTTATTTTCAGTTGCTATCATTATCATTATCCCTTGTGTTTTTGATCCTTTGTAAACAACAAGACCAGAGAGATTGACAACCTCTCTGAACATTTGTTGGGAGCAAAGTTAATTGTATTGTGTGCAGGTCCGCGTCAGGTGCGCCGCTGACACCTACTTATCATTGCTGGAGTCCTAGGGGAGACAAACCCTATCCTCTACATTGGGGAAATTTGCTGCTATCCTAAATCTCACCTTCCACTTGGGGTAACCAACGAACGGAGAAAAGCCATTATCACTTCCACGCCATCACCTCCCAACAAGCGCTTTCTTTTACGCCTTTTAGCTAGGCATGATACAAGAAGAGGAATCAAAAGTCATCATAGTTGTCGGAGTTATAAGGACCTTCAAATGGTTCCTCAACAAGTTCGTCCTTATTATTTTAGGAAAGTGATACGTACCTTTCGCCTTTCCACGTAAGCATATGTGTCCCTTACCTATATCAATGAAGCCTTTTATAGCTCGGAGGAAGTCCCTTCGAAGCACTATGTTTCCTTGGTTTGGCTCCATGATGAAGAAATCAACCATTGCACTCCTTTTAAGGAATCTAACTTGGACATATTTTACTTTCCCCTGGATCTCAGAAATATCTCCATTAGCATGTTCAATATAAGATGAAAAATTGTCCATGTTTAGTTTTACAGAATCATAAACAACTTTTGGCATTGTAGAAACCATGGATCCAATATCACAAAAAGCAAGGAAGTCTTGGTTAGAGATGCTAATCCTAACAAAAGGCTCCCAGTCATTATCTATCTCCAAAATATCTTTCTTATTGGGCTTGGGTTTCTCCACTGTTCTCAAGTCTAGAGCATCCATTCTTTTTTCAATAGTAGCAAGTCTATCTATAATAGTATCAAAACTACGATCATAAACAAAATAACTAGATATACCATGTATAATATCAAGAGATCTAGCTTCATCACACTCAAAGAAATCTCCTTCAGCTATAATGTCAAGAGAGTGTTTGCACCATTTAAAAATACCATGGTAAAAATTTCTAAGCACAATCTTTATAGGTATCTAAGGCATAATTCTTCTACGTGCATCAGAAATTCTGTCCCATGCCTTCTTCATATTTTCTCCATCCCTTTGATGGAAATCTAGAACTTCCGATTCCCTTAAAGTACCAAGTCGTAACATGCTTGACTAAATAGAAAGGACTACTAAAAGCAATGTAACTAATTTTTTTGTGATTTTTGATGAATGACACTAAGATAAAAAATAAGAAGTAAACTAAGAAGACTGAAAAGCAAAGATAAAAGATAGTGTGAAACTCCCCTACCTTGAAAAGTGGAGTGCCCGAGAACGGCGCCAGAAATTAGTTTGATGGCACTGAAGTAGTGCTCCTCGTTGGTTACCACAAGTGGAAGTTAGAGATGTAGATAGCGACTAATTTCCCTTACACGAGGACTGTAAGGTTTATCGAATCAATGAGGACTCCAAGGATTGAAAAGTAGGTGTCAACGACGGCAGAAATAACGCAAGAGTTGACGTGGACATGCACACAGAAATAAATAACTTTGCACCCAACGAGTACAGAGGGGTTGTCAATCCCTCCGGCCTTGTCGTTTACAAAGGACCAAACGTAAGAGTAGATAGTAGTGATAATTGCAACGGAAAGTAAAAGGGGTAAATAAAGTGGAGGTGTAACAGTGTGGAAATATGGACCGGGGTCCCATGATGTTCACTAGTGATGTATCTCTCCCAAAAGACGATAAAACAGCTAAGTTGGGTGAACAAATTACAGCTGGGCCATTGACTGAATTATAAACGCATCACAATGCTAATTATGCTACTTGAAAATAAGAGGCTCAAAAGTATGGGCAGTACGCCAAGACAAGTAGACCGAAATCCATCTGCATCTAATCACTAATCATCCACCTTGAGATATCTATCCAGAACATCTCGCTGGTATTAATTTGCGAGCCCCACCCAAGGTGTAAAATCAAAGCAACAGACAATTGCATTAACAATCTATGCGTAAGGTAAAAAATCCTTGCAACCACGGTTACAAGCACATTGTTTTCTGCCTGGCGACAACAACACATCCCCTAGTCTCATGTTTATGTCACTCAAGCTACACATCGGGGGGGCATGAACCCACAATCATCCAGAACGCTCCCTGATAGGTCTCAAACGTATCGATAATTTCTTCTCGCTCCATGCATGTTTTGTGTGATATTGCTATGATCTAGATACACTTTCATACACTTTTTGATCATATTTGGACTAACCTACTAACTCAGTGCACCCCAGTTCTAGTTCCTGTTTTTCTATTTCAGTTTCCCCCCATATAAAAAGTGCTCCAAAAATCCGGGAAAAATCAGATCAAGAATCAGCATGTCGGAAGCCTCCAGAAGCCCGAAGTGGGGCCAGAGGGACACCACCAGGGGCCCAGGTGGACACCTGGCTCAGCCAGGGGCCTGGCCGCGCCAGGGGGGCGCCTAGACCCCTGGTGGCCACCCTGGCTGCCCCTTCGCCTATTGATTCTCTGTCACGGGGAAACTCCGAAGACAGAACCCTATTTCACAAATTCTCCTATGTTCCGCCGCCGCCGTGCTTCCAAGATCGGGAGCACCGTCAGGACCTTTCCCGGCACCCAGCCGGAGGGAGGGTCGACCTCCGGGTGCTTCTCCTCCACCATGGACGCTTCCTAGATGTGCCGTGAGTAGTCTACCTTGGACCATGCGTCTGTGCTCAGTAGCTATGTGCTATTCTGCTCCCCTCTTTGTTCTTCATGGTTTAGACCTCGTGATCTGCCGTACATGATCGAGGCACTTATGCAATTCTTCTGCTGTTTCTATGTTGAGTTTGATGGGATCTGATGGATTATGAGATTATGTTCAGATCGTGATAGAGTAATATATTTGGTTTTGATCTCTTATATTTTTGTTCCTAAGTAATTCTTGCATGTTCTCCGTTGCTGTTTATTGCTTTGGCCAAGTGGTGGATAGTAACTCCAAGAGGGAACTTTATGCTCGATTGTGGGTACATGCCCCCTGATGACACGCTTGAGTGACAGAAACATGAGTCTAGGGGATGTGTTATGGCCACAAGGGGGAAAACAACGGTGCTTGTAACCGAGGTTGCAAGGATTGTTTACTTTACGCAAAGTTTTTTTAATGCAGTTGTCTGTTGTTTTGGGTTTACACTTTGGGTGGGGCTCGCAACTTAATACCAGCGAGATGTTCTGGATAGATATCTCAAGGTGGATGATTAGTAGTAGATGCAGTTGGATTTCGGTCTTCTTATTTTGGCGTACTGCCATGCTTATGAGCCTCTTGCTTTCTTTTGTAGCATAGTTAGCATTGCGGTGCGTTTATAATCCTGTCAATTGCCCATCTGTAATTTGTTTACCTCGCATAGCAGTTTTATCATCTTTTGGGATACAGACATCACTAGTGAACATCACGGGACCCCGGTCCATATTCTCATCATTGTTTTCAATCTCATTTATTTTCTCGCATTTACTTTCAGCTGCTATTATCATTATTATTATCCCTTGTGTGTTTGACCCTTTGTAAACAACAAGACTGGAGAGATTGACAAACTCTCTGAACTTTGTTGGGAGAAAAGTTAATTGTTTAGTGTGCAGGTCCAGGTCAAGGAAACAACTTTTGTCTTATTCGGTGCCAATGTTTCCTTGCCACCTACTTATCATCTCAGGAGTCCTACTGGAGACAAACCCTATCCTCCACATAGGGGAAATTTGCTGCTATCCTACATATCACCTTCCACTTGGGGTAACCAACGAAGGGAGAGAAGCCATTACCACTTCCACGCCATCAAGCAAATTTCTGGCGCTGTTGCTGGGGACTCCGAGTGATAAGATTGGGGAGTTGCCCACTATCCTTTGGCTTTACTTTTTAGTCTTGTTTGTTTACCTTTCTATTTTTATCTTTGTGTCTTATATCAAAAATCATAATTTTTTTATTATTTATCTTTCTAGTAGCTGTCATTATGTCTGGTCCTTTTTCCTTTGTTGAGACAGAGGTTCTCACCTTTAAACAAAAAGGTGGTGAAAGTTTAAAAGATGCTTGGTATAGAATTAACGATTCTCAAAAAAGATCCACCAAGAAGCAACCCACTACTATACTGCTTAGAAATTTTTATGTTGGGATTACTCCTTGGAATACGTTCAGATTAGATACTACTATCAGTGTGAATTTCCTAGAAGCCCCAATTTGGGAGTCTCTTAATGTTATTGAAAACCTTGTTGGAAACCTCCCCATTGCTAGCATACAAGAACACATAACTCTAGCTCACATTATGAAGAAACTCGAAAAGATAGAGTTAGAAATACCAAGTATCACTAGGATAAATGAGTTGGATCGTAAGATTAAAGGGAATTTGAATAGACTCGATAGCTCCATGCATATAATTATTAAAACTTTGGAGACCATCAAATTCCATGATATGGATCCTTCTAGGATTGATAAGATTGAGGAAATAATTAATACTCTAGGAACCAATTTCTCCTCAATCAAACCAAAAAGGGTAGAGACTCCGGCAAGGAAGGAACCTAGGTTCAATTATGTACCTAAATTTCCCCTCCCCAAAAATAATCCACCCATTGCCAAGGAAGTTGAAACCGTGAAAACTTTGGAAGAAATACCTCTCTTTGACAAATTTATAAATGAAACTTCCATTGATTTTCTGCCTTTTGGTTTTCTCCGTATAAGGATCTTTATTAGGCATTTATTTGAAAGACCTTTTAAGACTAGTTGTACAATTGAAGAGCTTTTTGATGATCTTGATGATGGATCGATTGATACGACTTGATCTTTTGCCTTATGCCTAGCTTAAAGGTGTAAAAGAAAGCACTTGTTGGGAGGCAACCCAAGATGTTTTTACTTCTGTTTTTAGTGGTCTTGATGATTGTTACTACTGTAGCAACATCATTGTATCTTTATTTTCAAGCTTTGTGCCAAGTTATAGCCTCATATGACAAGGGAAGTGAAAGTTGTGAGATGTTGTCCAGAAAACCGATTCTGTCCTCGTGACGGGAAAAATCAGAATAAATCACCAGTTCAACTTTTTTTGCTGAATGTTTTACACAGCATGCTCTATACAATGACAAATCTTTCGTATGTTCTGAGTTTTTTATTTGAGTTGCAGAAGTACCCATAAAAAATCTTTACTACCTGCTGTTCTGTTTTTAACAGATTCTGCCACGTTTTCTCTCTCCTAACTTTTGCAAACCTTATGCTTGCTTTTTCTTTGCAAAAACCTTTTGGAAATCTTGAGAAACAGTAGATCTTCAAGAATATCTTTATATCCAGTGGGAAAAATATATTTATTAAGGGTACTAACCTCTCTAATCAGCTTATGATGAGTTGTGTACGAAGGGAGTTTTCAAGTGTGCGATGGAAGATGATGAAAGAAGATTCGGGAGTCTCAAGCGCTCAAGCTTGGGGATGCCCCATGCATCCCCAACAAATATTCAAGGAGACTCAATCGTCTAAGCTTGGGGATGCCCCCATGCATCCCCTTCTCCATCAACAATCATCAGTTCATCCTTCGTCTCACTATATTTTTATCACTTCATGCGTTATATGCTATGCTTGGAGTGTCTCGCTCTTAGGTTTTATTTTTTAGTTTTCTTTAGCTTTTCTTGATGTTCATAACAAGTTATATCCCGTCTTACTTTGTGTGGGAGACATACACGCTCCACTTTCAAAATCTAGAACACATCATAGGATTCTTCATGCCTATCTTTTTGCTGTTGTGTGTTCTTTACCTTTCCGTAGCTACTTCCATGTTTAGTTTTAGTTTTAGTCTTAGTTTGTCTTTATCAAGATACTTGGCTTTTGTTTAGTTTGTTGCTGGAACTCTTTTTAGTTTTCATGTTTATCTTGTTAAGAGAGTTGGTTGTTGCACTGAGTTATGTCTTGTTTTTGAGAAGTAGGTAATTGAGGTTGCTATTTAATTTTAGTAGTAACTTGCAATAGTTTTGAGGTATTGATGTGAGTAATGTTTGAAATTTCGGTGTCAAGAGCTCTAGCCTATTAGTGATAGGTGTCGTATTTTGGGCAATCCGTGTTTATTTTCAAAAACCTACAAACTAGTTGAGAACTCTAGCTACTAGATGGATCACTACTTTTCTGAGGGGTCGAATATTAGAGTACACTCACGTACCATGAGTCGAGGATGCGCAAGGATAACCAAACCTCCATACACTCCTCCTCGGGGTACTTGTCTCTTTGTGAACCTCCTTATTAGATTGAGAGTTGCCGATAACAAGTGCATGAGTTCTTCGGACTAATGTAAGTATTGAAAGTTGACACTTCCACCTCCTCATATTTGCTAGCCTTTCCTGTGCCGTGCATTGCCTCCTTCGCACTCCGAGAGGTGGAGTCCACCTTCACCGGTACATCCAAAGCCTTGGCATGATACGTTATGTCATCATAAACCTCCCTATATCTTTCGTCAAAACAGCCACCATACCTACCTATCAAGGCATTTCCATAGCCTTTCCGAGATATATTGCCATGCAACATCCACCTCTTCATGACTTGATCTTCATGTCATACATGTTCCTGCTACACTAGCAGCGGCATACATTGCATACATCATGATACCCACATATTCTTTATGATTTGAGTACCTTGTAAAGTGTGAAAGACCTTCTATACCCTCTTGTAAAATAGAGTGTTGCCCTTAAGTGAGGAACATATCCCAAAGTGGACAAACTAAAACGTCCCAAAGAGGTCAAATGAGAGTTAAATAGAAGGAGCCATTGATGCCACCAAAAAATACAAAAAATAGAAAAAAGGGAAAAACAAATACAAAGAGAGAAAGGGGCAACACTACTATCCTTTTGAAAGATCCACACTAGTACTCCCTCTTATCCTTGTACTCCATAAAGATTATCATACATGCATATAGCTATGTGGGGACCTTCACACTATAGAACTTGGCTTGCATATTCCAAGGATGAGCCTCCTCAAAAGAGCTCTAGGTCTTCATGAGCGAGAAAGTTAGATGCACCCCCACTAGTTCCCTTGGAGAGATTTTTAGCTCATATGTGCATCTGTTAAATGGCAATCCCTACTCCTCACATCATATCTATCATTTGGCCTTCTCGCCTATGATTGTCCTCATTGATGTGAGCCTTTATCACCCTTTTTGTCTTCCTCCTCCACCATATTCTCTCTTTGCCATCCTAAGTGTCAACTCTCGTGCTTACGCTCATCCAAGTGCTCAAAATATCGAAAAGGAGTGGATCAAATTGACTTGTACCTGGCAAGTGGTCTAGGGACGAGTCAAGATAAGATTCCAAAGAAGCCCAAGTGTGAAACTTTAGTAGATTGAGTTCTCAACACAAAAATACTTTTTTCTCATATTCCTTATCCCTCTTCTTGCACGCAAACACCATTAGGAGACATTCGAGTCACGGACAGCAAGAGCTCTTGCACCTAATGTTCTTTTGTTGCTTGTTTCAATGCTAATATAGACTCTTGCATGTTATGACTTGAATTGAATTACATACCTTGATTTCTTTACTGATCAAAGTTCTTATATGGTTGCTAGCATGTCACCACATAAATTATGCCTGTTATCATTTACCTACTCGAGGACGAGCAGGAATTAAGCTTGGGGATGTTGATCCGTCTCAAACGTATCGATAATTTTTGCTCGCTCCATGCATGTTTTGTGTGATATTGCTATGATCTAGATACACTTTTATACACTTTTGATCATATTTGGACTAATCTACTAACTCAGTGCACCCCAGTGCCAGTTCCTGTTTTCTGCTGTTTTTCTATTTCAGTTTTCCCCCATATAAAAAGTGCTCCAAAAATGCGGGAAAATCATATAAAAAATCAGTGTGTCGGAAGCCTCCAGAAGCCCGAAGTGAGGCCCCTGGCCGCGCCAGTTGGCCGCCTAGACCCCTGGTGGCCACCCTGGCTGCCCCCCTTCGCCTATTTATTCTCAGTCACGGGGAAACTCTGAAGACAGAACCCTATTTCGCAAATTCTCCTCTGTTCCTCCGCCGCCGCACTTCCAAGATCGGGAGCACCGTCAGGACCCTTCCCCGCACCCTGCCGGAGGGAGGATCGACCTCGGGGAATTTATCCTCCACCATGGACGCTTCCTAGATGTGCCGTGAGTAGTCTACATTGGACCATGGGTCCGTGATCAGTAGCTATGTGATGTTCTCCTCCCCTCTTTGTTCTTCATGGTTTAGACCTCGTGAGCTGCCCTACATGATAGAGGCACTTATCTAATTCTTATGTTGTTGCTATGTTGAGTTTGATGGGATCTGATCAATTATGAGATTATGTTCAGATCGTGATAGAGTAATATATTTGGTTTTGATCTCTTATATTTTTGTTCCTAGGTAATATTTCATGTTCTTCGTTGTTGTTTATTGCTTTGGACAAATGGTGGATAGTAACTCCAAGAGGGAACTTTATGCTCGATTGTGGGTACATGCCCCCTGATGACATGCTTGAGTGACAGAAACATGAGTCTAGGGGATGTGCTATGGCCACAAGGGGGAAAACAACGGTGCTTGTAACCGCGGTTGCAAGGATTGTTTACTTTACGCAAAGTTCTTTTAATGCAGTTTTCTGTTACTTTTGGTTTACACTTTGGGTGGGGCTCGCAACTTAATACCAGCGAGATGTTCTGGATAGATATCTCAAGGTGGATGATTAGTAGTAGATGCAGATGGATTTCGGTATACTTATTTTGGCGTACTGCCCGTGCTTATGAGCCTCTTCCTTTCTTTTGTAGCATAGTTGGCATTGTGGTGCGTTTACAATCCTGTCAATTGCCCATTTGTAATGTGTTTACCTCGCATAGCAGTTTTATCGTCTTCTGGGAGAGAGACGTCACTAGTGAACATCACGGGACCTCGGTCCATATTCTCATCATTGTTTTCAAGCTCATTTATTTTCTCGCATTTACTTTCAGCTGCTATTATCATTATTATTATCCCTTGTGTGTTTGACCCTTTGTAAGCAACAAGACCGGAGAGATTGACAACCTCTCTGAACTTCGTTGGGAGCAAAGTTTATTGTTTAGTGTGCAGGTCCAGGTCAAGGAAAGAACTTTTCTCTTATTCGGTGCCATTGTTTCCTTTCCACCTACTTATCTTCTCAGGAGTCCTACAGGAGACAAACTGACGAGGGGGTGACCCCACGACTCCTATGGATGGGCCTACCCGGTGTACCCGAAGACAGAAGGCCCACAAAGATGCCGCCTGGGCCCAGCCTTTGCCCACTAGTGGCACCGACGTAGGAGTCCGCGACTCATAAGTTGTCGGGACCCGGGGTTTGCATATGTAATTCCAGTCATGATACAATCATATGGAGAGCCGAGAACCGTACCCACTTGTCTAAGCAGACAAGGCCAAGCACAGAACGTTCTCGGTAAGCATCGAACGTGAGGGGCATCCCATTCAGGCCGGATGATCAACTGAGATGGGTCCTCAACGTCCGCTCACAAGTCTAAATGCTTATGGGTGGTGAATCCCATACTCATAGACAAGTCGCCTCAACCATGTTATCGATTGGATCCTAACTCTTACATAAACTTACTCCAGCCCGATCACTTAGTCGGGGTCTAGGGCGGGCTCGATCATACAACAAAGTGTGCACGTGACATAGTCACGAGCCATCGCATCGCGATGCCCCAAGCTGCGCACATCTAAGGGCCACTTGGTGTATAAAATACCGCCAGCCAGATCACAACTAAGGTCTCAAAAACCCATACTAAGACATGCATGTTATAAACATAAACGCAGCACACATGCCTAGTATGAACAGCAGGTATCATCACATAACTCTACGAAGTACTCTTTATAGATATACATATAGAGCATACAAAGATCACATGTCTGTGATCAACATTACATCATACAACGGAAGCAAATTAGGTCTGAGTACAGACAAGTTTAAAAAATGGCTTAGAGAAGCCTTGTAAACAAACATGCCCTTCCACGAGGGACCAGACTGTTGTTTGGAACTATACTACCAAGGTCAACGTCGAGCATCAGGTCGATGACTCCATCGGGGTCTGGGTTTCCATCTAAAACATAGAATAAGAAAACGTGAGTACAAAGTCGTACTCAGCAAGACTTACATCAGAACTACACTACTCATGCTCAAGTATCAAGGTAAAGGAGGTGGGGTTCCATCATGCAGAAGTGCCAGCTTTGACTTGGCTAGTCCTGAACTACGAGTACCAGACTTGAGATAAGAAGCGTACACAAGTCCACTACATCTCCAACCAATACACCACTATGGTTACTTCCTCGACTTCCCCACGAGGAAGCACACCATAGTACTCACACTTATCTTGGTGTATTTTAGAAGTATCCAGTTCAAATTGTCTAATAATCAGGTACAGGTTCCAAGTAGTCCATAACCGCGGACGCGGCTATTCGAATAGTTTTGTTAACCTTGCAAGGGTGTAAATTACACACACATGACCATCGGTTACCGCCAGGTCTCGCCACCGTTCAAGAGGTGACAGCGAGGATGTTCACCACGACACTTCGCTCACAACCGGTCTATTCCAGGAGTCGACTATCTGAGTTTGCCTCCGCTCGAGAGCCCGGCCGGATCAACGAAACGGACTCAAACAATGTAGGTGACCGAGACGCCACCTCTGGCAGATGGTTTTCCTGCCTCACAGGTACACCCACATATCTATATGATGCAACCATTTCCTTCGTTCTTTTTCTATGCACATGTCAAATGGAAAGCCCGCACTAATGTGACTCCTGGACGTCGACACGGATCAAGGTACTAGGCCGAGAGGGGTCAGTGAGCCCAATGTGTGGTTGTACTCTTTGTCTTGGATTACCATACAAGAACTCGATGCTTAAGGCGGTGTTCAACGAGACAACCCACTGTGTACTCCTACACAGCCTCTCATCGTTCACCTTGTATTAGGGTGGATTCACCGACACAGTTTCACTTTCATCAACACCATGTTCACCAGCATCTCGACTCACATCAAAAGCAACCTCATGTAACACTAAGCATGCAATAAGCATTAACAGTTGCAGGGGCTTCATGATATCAAACAACTCCTCTGTCAGCTAGGATTGTGGCTTGCTTACTACTATGACAAGATGATAGGTCATGCATCGGATATGGGTTCAACTATGCGGTAGAATCGATACAAGATGATCTCCTAAACATGCATAAGCAAGACTGAGAGGGAATTGGGATTTTATAGACATGATCAATGGGGTTTGCTTGCCTTGCTCACGAGGTTCGATATCGGGGTCTTCAACGAAGGGGGGTGGCCTCCGGTTCCGGTTGCACGTCTATCGAGCAAACAATCAAACAAGGTATAAATTTATTTGCAATGCTCAAACACATGATCAATAGTGAAATGGTGATGTTCTTGGTCACAAAGTGGGTACAATTCCATTTAAAAGAAGTCAAATGCAAAGTCATTTGCAAATGTGCTTCAAATTTGAATTTTAAATAAAGCCATATGGATGTTTTGCACTGTTCACCCATTTTAAAATGGTCAAACATGAAAACAGAGCCCATATTCATAATCCTTGGATTTTTCTGATATTTTGAGACATATTATTTGTTATATTTGGAGTTAAAATGAAATACTTATGAAATTCCAAAGTTTAAACAATTTTCTGGAATTTCTGAAATATTCTTAATTCTCTGGAAAAGGCTTTTCTGCATCAGCATTGTGTCATGCTGACGTCAGGGCTGCTGACTGGTCAACCTGACGCGTGGGATCCGCAGGTCAGTGAGCCTGGGTTAAAAACCGTTTAATTAGAGTTAACAGGGGTGTTAGGGGGGCTCTGGGGTCCACATGTCAGTGGGCTAGGGGGGGATTAGCAGGGTCATTAGCCCTAATGGCCGGCAGCTAACCGGCGGCAGCCACAGACACGGCGGAGGGCTCGCCGGAGTGGGCTTCCGGCCACCAGGGGCCTTGCAGAGGGTACCGTTTGGCTCCCCATGGCCTCGCGCATACGATGGACTAGTCCATCGTCGCCGGGGAGAACAACGGCGTCGGCGGCTTCAACTTTCGCGGCGGCCGGAGCCACTGGGAGAAGGCGTCGACGTTTGGGGGCACGGGAGGAGCTGGGGTTAGGGGGAAACAAACCAAGAGCTCACCGGGAGGGTAAAGGAGAAGCCAGGGGAGGCGGAGAAGCTTGGTCGGCGGCGTATTTCGAGCTCGAAGTCCACGGTGGCCGGCGGGAGGAAGTTGAAGTTGGCATCCGCTCTGGGGCCTGTGAGCTCGAATTGACGCCTCAAATCGACGGAGAAGACGACCGCGGTTCTGATGGACACGTTGGTGCGGCGCCTCGTCGTCGTTGTCCACGCAGAAGCTCGCCGGCGTCCTCCGGCTGTGCTCGGGTCTGCGTGAGATCCACGAGGAGGAGAGGGGGAGGAGGTCCAGAGAGAGGGGGAGAAGAGCGGTGCGTGCTCTGGGCGTGGCGTGGCGGAAGGAGAGAGGAAGGGGAGGCCTAGACGTCTCCTCCACGTCGAGGCGGCCGTCGGCGCGCTCCCAGGCCGCCACCGAGCTGCTTCGGCGTCGGCAGGAAGACGACAACGGGGGGGACTCGCGGGTTGGGCCGGTAGGAGTTAGTTGGGCCTGCGGCCTGAGGGGTGGGCTGGGTTTCTGTTTTCTAATTTCTCTCTTATTTTGTTTCCGATGTAACGTGGGGCCAACTTGCCTTTGATACCGAATCTTTGGGTTCCCTTCAGAGGAGTAACCCGGAGGTAAGCCTTCTCATCCAGATTGTAGCTCTCCTTTCTATGATGACGATCATAGTAGCTTTTCTGACGAGACTGGGCGGCTTTCAAACGATCACGAACAATGAGAACTTGCTCTTCTGCTTCCTTGATCACATCCGGTCCAAAGAGTTGTCTCTCACCGGTTTCTGACCAGTTTAGGGGTGTTCGACATCGTCGTCCATATAGGAGTTCAAAAGGAGCCATGTTCAGACTAGATTGAAAACTGTTGTTATAAGAAAATTCAGCGAAAGGAAGAGATTTCTCCCAATTCTTTCCGAATGAGATAACACAAGCTCTGAGCATGTCTTCCAAAATTTGATTAACCCTTTCAACTTGACCGCTAGACTGAGGATGGAAAGTTGTACTAAAGGATAGATGAGTTCCCATAGCATTCTGAAAGCTTCCCCAGAATCTAGAGGTGAAAAGGCTACCACGATCAGAATTGATCACCAAAGAAACACCGTGAAGAGACACAATTCTAGAGACGTACAAGTCCGCCAACTGGCTAGCAGTTATAGACTCGCGAACGGGAAGGAAGTGAGCAACTTTGGAAAGTCTATCAATGACCACGAAGATGGCATCATTTCCTTTCTGGGTTTTTGGAAAGCCGGTGATGAAGTCCATACCGACTTTGTCCCATTTCCACTCTGGAATAGGCAAAGGTTGAAGTGTGCCAGCAGGTCTTTGGTGTTCTGCCTTAATGCGACGACAAACATCACATTCAGCAACAAATCGAGCAATGTCTCTCTTCATCCTAGTCCACCAAAATCACTGGCGTAGATCTCGGTACATTTTTGTGCTACCGGGATGAATTGAGAGGGGTGTGTCATGGGCTTCTTTGAGGATAGTTGCCTTTGATCCCTATTCTTAGGTACTACCAAACGATTTTCAAAGAATACCGTTCCTTTACTATCTGTGGAGAAACATTTAGCAGCTCCGCTAGCAATGTTCTCCTTGATCCGGCGTACACCTCGTGCACGTCTTTGGGCAACTACGATCTGATCCACAAGGGTTGGTTTCGCCACCAATTTGAAAAGAGATCCATGAGGAACAATCTCGAGATTGAGCTTTCGAAATTTCTCATGAAGAAGTGGTTGATACTGTTGTAACATGAGGTTGTTACAATACGACTTACGACTTAGTGCATCAGCCATGACGTTGGCCTTGCCTGGGGTGTAAGAAATTCCTAAGTCATAATCTTTTATCAACTCTATCCAGCGTCTTTGCCTGAGATTAAGATCTGGCTGGGTGAAAATGTATTTGAGGCTTTGGTGGTCGGAATAGATCTCACAACGATTACCAAGGAGGTAATGTCGCCAAGTCTTCAGGGCATGAACTACGGCAGCGAGTTCAAGATCATGGGTAGGATAGTTCTCTTCATGTGGACGCAACTGGCGTGAAGCATAAGCTACCATATGTCGATCTTGCATAAGTATGCATCCTAACCCTTGCCGTGAAGCATCACAATAGATCTCGAAATCCCTTTTGGTGTCTGGATGTGCAAGTACGGGTGTAGAAGTCAATCTTCTTTTTAGCTCTTGAAAGCTTTCCTCGCACTTGGGGGTCCATTGGAATTTCTTATCTTTCTTGAGGAGTTCAGTAAGAGGCTTTGCAACTTTAGAAAAGTTCTCGACGAAGCGACGGCAATAGCTTGCTAAGCCAAGAAAACTCCTAACTTGCTTAACCGATTCAGGTGGAGTCCAGTCAAGGACGGCCTGAACTCTCTCGGGATTGACTGCAACACCTTTTGCAGAAATCACGTGGCCTAAGTACGTCACTTCTGGTAGCCAAAATTCACACTTGGAGAACTTGGCATAAAGGCGGTGCTCTCTAAGTTTCATCAATACCAACCTAAGATGTTCTGCGTTCTCTTCTTCGTTCTTCGAGTAGATGAGAATGTCATCAAGATAAACTACAACAAATTTATCTAGGTACTCCATGAAGATCGAATTCATCAAGCGCGAGAATGTGGCGGGGGCATTGGTTAAACCAAAGGACATGACGGTATACTCGTAAAGACCATAACGAGTAGTGAAAGCCGTTTTGGGTATGTCCTCGTTTCGGATTTTGATTTGATGATAGCCTAATCTCAAATCCATCTGGGAGAAGACAGAGGATCCTGCAAGTTGATCATAAAGATCATTAATCCTGGGCAGTGGGTACTTGTTCTTTATCGTTGCTAGATTTAGCGGACGATAGTCTACGCACATCCTTTCTGTTCCATCTTTCTTCGTTACGAACAGAACGGGGCAACGCCATGGCGATGAGCTAGGGCGGATGAAGCCTTTTGCCAACGAAGCATCAAGTTGGGTTTTTAGCTCAGCTAACTCATGTGAGGCCATTCTATATGGACGTCTGGAAATTGGGGTTGTGCCTGGTATAAGATCCACTATGAATTCTACGCACCTGTCGGGTGGCATTCCCGGCAGCTCTTCAGGAAAGACATCCGGAAAGTCACGAACCACCGGAACATCTTCAAGGTTAGGAAGGAGAAGCACATTCAAAGTATGCATCTGGATTCTAGAGCTGGGTGATGTGTAGTCGATGGTCTGGCCTGAAGGATGGGTGAGTTTCACTGATTTGGCTTTACAATCAAGGAAAGCATTTTGCCTTGATAACCAATCCATTCCTAGGTTGGCATCAATGTCCGAAGACTTGAGGGATATAAGAGAAGCAAGGAATACTAAACCCTCAACTGCAATTTGATTGCCATGGCTTACTCTATTAGTTTGCCACTTTGAACCAGGAGTTTGAATGATCATTGGAGAAAACATTTCTTCAAAAGGGAATTCATGACGAAGTGCATAACTCTCCGACATGAATGAATGAGAAGCTCCTGGATCGAAAAGAACGGAGGCGGGAACATGATTGACTGGGAGTGTGCCAAGGATGACATCAGAAGCAGCAGTGGTTTCCTCCACTGAGATTTGGTTCACACAACCACTACTGGTGGCTGAAAGCTTTGCTGGGATGGCTTTGGTGACTGATTTCTTTGGAGGTTTTGGTCGACAATGACGTGGTGCCATCAAGACCTGAGGGCATTGACGATAGTAATGGCCTGGAAGACCACACTTAAAGCATACCCTGTCTGAATTGTTTGGAGTGGGATTACTTGGTTGCACACCATCATTCCGGGGTGGAATAATGTGTTGGGGTGGATGGCATATATTTGGTGGTGGCCTCTGAAGAAGGTTTTGAGGTATGACACTGGTTGGAATCCAAATTCGGTGTTTCTGAGGGGCTAAACTAAAAGAAGGAGCAAGCTCAAGAGCATGCTTGCGAGACTCCTCGAAAATTTCATTGCCATGCTCAGCTCTGAAGGATCTGTTGACTAAATCCTCAAAGGTGGAAAATTCGATGAGGTTGAGATCATGGCGAAGGATGGGGCTAAGTCCCTTACGGAACCTTGCCTGTTTTCTAGCATCGGTGGTGATCTCATCTTGGGCATACCGAGCAAGACGGTTGAACTCTCTCACATACTCATGAATGGACATCTCTCCTTGAGTGAGATTGCAGAACTCTTCCTTCTTGCGCTCCATCAACTCATCCAGAATGTGGTACCCTCAAAAGGCAACACAGAACTCCTGCCAAGTCACTACGTGACTATCTGGCTGCATAGCGACATAGTTCTCCCACCATTCAGCAGCAGCACCTTCCAGAAAGTATGCCGCGAATATAACTCGATCATCGGGAGCAACATGTGCAGTATCAAGCTTACGCTCGATGGAACGGAGCCAATCATCAGCTTCAAGGGGCTCAGAAGAACATCGGAATACCGGTGGCTTGAGGAGGATGAAGTCCTGAATGCTCACAACCACATTGCGATGACGTGAGGTATTCTGCTCGATGAGCTCCAGAAGACGTGTTTGATCGCGTTGATTCTTCTCAGCTTCCATCATGATTTCCGCCACAGAAGGCGGTGGTAGAGGTTCATCATCATTTCGATTCCGAACACGGTCTCGATTCCGACGAACAGCACTACGAGTTCCACCTGACATCATGTGTGATAAAAATCAATAATCAGAACAGGTTGAATGATGGATTCAAGGATAACAAGACATGATGAAGGCGGAAAAGATTGTAATGCGAAGGCAAAGATTCATAGAAACACGGGATAAATCCGGCAGCATAACGGCTACACCGGGATGGAAAAAGAAACAACCTTGAGGAGATTGGACAGAACTTCCTCAAGGAACTCAAAACTCGATGAGTCTGGACGACCACAACAATCCTACGGCTACAAGGAAGCACTCAGTGAGATGTTCTAGTAATACATAGGTGAGCCTAGTCCTATCATCCCATAGAAAAGATAAGGGTGACTCAGAACTCAGATCGATGAGGGTAAGGAGACAAAGAAGCCTTACGTCAAAAGCATCCTCATGTAACACTAAGCATGCAATAAGCATTAACAGTTGCAGGGGCTTCATGATATCAAACAACTCCTATGTCAGCTAGGATTGTGGCTTGCTTACTACTGTGACAAGATGATAGGTCATGCATCGGATATGGGTTCAACTATGCGGTAGAATCGATACAAGATGATCTCCTAAACATGCATAAGCGAGACTGAGAGGGAATTGGGATTTTATAGACATGATCAATGGGGTTTGCTTGCCTTGCTGACGAGGTTCGATATCGGGGTCTTCAACGAAGGGGGGTGGCCTCCGGTTCCGGTTGCACGTCTATCGAGAAAACAATCAAACAAGGTATAAATTTATTTGCAATGCTCAAACACATGATCAATATTGAAATGGTGATGTTCTTGGTCACAAAGTGGGTACAATTCCATTTAAAAGAAGTCAAATGCAAAGTCATTTGCAAATGTGCTTCAAATTTGAATTTGAAATAAAGCCATATGGATGTTTTGCACTGTTCACCCATTTTAAAATGGTCAAACATGAAAACAGAGCCCATATTCATAATCCTTGGATTTTTCTGATATTTTTAGACATATTATTTGTTATATTTGGAGTTAAAATGAAATACTTATGAAATTCCAAAGTTTAAACAATTTTCTGGAATTTCTGAAATATTCTTAATTCTCTGGAAAAGGCTTTTCTACATCAGCATTGTGTCATGCTGACGTCAGGGCTGCTGATTGGTCAACCTGACGCGTGGGACCCGCAGGTCAGTGAGCCTGGGTTAAAAACCGTGTAATTAGAGTTAACAGGGGTGTTAGGGGGGCTCTGGGGTCCACATGTCAGTGGGCTAGGGGGGGATTAGCAGGGTCATTAGCCCTAATGGCCGGCGGCTAACCGGCGGCAGCAACAGACACGGCGGGTGCTCGCCGGAGTGGGCTTCCGGCCACCAGGGGCCTTGCAGAGGGTACCGTTTGGCTCCCCGTGGCCTCGCGCATACGATGGACTAGTCCATCGTCGCCGGGGAGGACCACGGCGTCGGCGTCTTCAACTTTCGCGGCTGCCGGAGCCACTGGGAGAAGACGTCGACGTTTGGGGGCACGGGAGGAGCTGGGGTTAGGGGGAAACGAACGAAGAGCTCACCGGGAGGGTAAAGGAGACGCCAGGGGAGGCGGAGAAGCTTGGTCGGCGGCGTATTTCGAGCTCGAAGTCCACGGTGGCCGGCGGGAGGAAGTTGAAGCTGGCATCCGCTCTGGGGCCTGTGAGCTCGAATTGACGCCTCAAATCAACGGAGAAGACGACCGCGGTTCTGATGGACACGTTGGTGCGGCGCCTCGTCATCGTTGTCCACGCAGAAGCTCGCCGGCGTCCTCCGTCTGTGCTCGGGCCTGCGCGAGATCCACGAGGAGGAGAGGGGGAGGAGGTCCAAAGAGAGGGGGAGAAGAGCGGGGCTTGCTCTGGGCGTGGCGTGGCGGAAGGAGAGAGGCAGGGGAGGCCTAGACGTCTCCTCCACATCGAGGCGGCCGTCGGCGCGCTCCCAGGCCGCCACCGAGCTGCTTCGGCGTCGGCAGGAAGACGACAACGGGGGGGACTCGCGGGCTGGGCCAGTAGGAGTTAGTTGGGCCTGCGGCCTGAGGGGTGGGCTGGGTTTCTGTTTTCTAATTTCTCTCTTATTTTGTTTCTGTTTTCTTTTTCTGTTGTTTGTTTTGCCCTGGTAAAAATACCAAAGCATTTTATAAAAATGCCCAAATACTTCTATAAATCCTAGGTGACCAGTGGCTAGTCACATAAAGAATTTGGACACTTTTGAAATTCAATAAATTTGAATTTCAATTCAAATAGGGGTAAACTTTAATTTCCAAAGCACTATTTGAATATTAGAAAATTCCATGAGTATGGGAAATTACCCAAACCACTTTTAAAATGATCAACATCATTTATAGGAATTTTCCAAACATTCAAATGATTTTTGGAAAAAGATTTTTATCTGGCCATTTCAAATAATTTCTCAGGGCTTTCTGCTTCCCCATTTTTTATTTTCTTTTTGAATTTTTGACATGATGCAAAGGTACAACAACCCTAGCACTTACCCTAGTTGGGGTTCTGATATAATTAAGGTGCAAACTTGCCGTACGAAACAAGTTTAGAGTTAGGAAATACTATCTGTAATCCAGGACGGACTCCCCCCAAACCTAGCCTAGCATATAAGGGCTAGGAGGGGAGACGTCGAGATCATCCAATACACAATCTGTAACCCTATCCTTGTGCGCACTAGCCTTGGCCTACCTATAATCGACATCTCCAATCAATAATATCGAGCAGGAACGTATCCTCCTCTTAGACGACAAGCTATCGTCCAACCTGTGCCTCTCATGACTAACCCAGGGTACCTGACCATGAGATTTGCCGGGGTACATCCCCGTCAATTGGCGCCGTCTGTGGGAACTACACAGGATGGAATTACGATCTCGGAGGTTCCGTCTTCAGCAAGCCACAACTCAAGAGCAAGAACCAGATGGAATCTACCCGAAGAATTCAAGATCACGGCAAACATCTCTGCGGCCCCAGCGAGATCGCTCAGCCTGCAGCCGTGCCAAGACCAATACTATGGCGGCAACCGAGCCCACCGCCAGCAAATGAGAACTCGACGACCCAAAAGAAAGGCGCGAGGGTCCCACATGGAGATCCCGATCGACGAGCTACAGCATGAAGCGGAGGACTTGCCGACCACTCGACGACCCACCGCCACCCAAGCACCCGCCGCACAACAAGACACCGACTCCGAGATGGAGATCAGCGATCGCCAAGATCATCGCCAACGAGGAAGAAATCGATGACCCAGAAGACAGGCGCGAGGATTCTACGAAGAGACCCCACTCGACGAGTCGAACTATACAGCCACGCGCTCACCGACAACTCAACGACCCGCCGTCGTGCAGACCGCTGTCGCCCGCCAGGACAGCGATTCTGAGACTCAGACCGGCGAATACTACGACCCAGACCGAAGACCAGACGAATTCGCCAATCTCATAAGGAACCAGAACTTAAGCGAGGCGATCGAAATTGACCCACGAGTTCACGAGCACCCAGCGGATCACGCGCTGTTCTTCCTAATCTCAAGGAAGAAACGACATGCCGGATCCAGCAAACTCACGGTCAGGGAACAGCTAGAAGGACCCTGCACGATGCACTGCTTCGAAGACAACTGGGGACACATCAGATCGAGCCACACCCTGGGAGACTGCCGCCTGTTCAACGAACTTGCCGAAAGCCTCAAGGAGGAAAAACAACAAGAAGCCAAGCACACCCGACGAACCGAGCAGTCGCCGACTCAAGGATAGGTGTACACAATCCAAAAAGGCAGGGTATCGCAAGCCCAACAGGACGCCTACACCCTGCAAGCCAAAGCAACCGAGAAACTAAACGCAGTCGAAGTCTACTAGCTACACGACGCAGAAACCAGCATCACGTTCTCCCAGAGCGATCACCCGCCTGCAGTCCCAAGGCCGGGGCACGCGCCCCTAGTACTCGTCGCCCAAATTGGAGAGTACGACATGGACAAAATCTTCATGGACGGAGGCAGCAGCATGAACATAATCTTCGTCAGCACCCTACGCAAGATGCTGATCCCACGATCAGTATGGAAGAAATCAAGCACCGTGTTATACGAAGTAGTCCCAGGAGAAGCGGCTACTTCCCTTGGATTAATCGAGCTCGAAGTCGTCTTTGGCAGCAGACGCAACTTCGCAAGACACACCCTCGAGTTCGAAGTACTCGATTGGCAATCACATATCACACCAGATTGGGACGTCCAGCATTCGCACAATTCATGGCGATTCCGCACTACGCCTACCTCAAACTCAAGATGCCAAGATCCGCGGGCGTCATCACAGTCAACGGGAGCTTCACCAAATCAGACAAATGCGATCGCGATTTCCACAAATTCTCCGACACCTTAGGAGCCGAGCAAGAACTCATAGAAATAGCCATGGCGACCGACAAAAACATCTGTCCACTAGCAAGCCGAAGCAAGTCAAAAGAGTATGGGCGGGACTTCAGGATCGACAGCGACACGGTCACCCACCAGGTGCACCCGACAGACCCAGAAAAAACATTCTGAGTGTATGCCCCCCTGCCGGAAAAGAAGGCGGATGCCCTCATCTCTTTCGGCCGCGAAGAATGGGAAATCTTTGCCTGGTGCCCAGCCGACATGCCAGGAGTACCGCGCGAGTTCGCGGAACACGCGCTGCGCATCAAGCCAAACACTAAACCAGTGAAGCAGGCCCTACGAAGACTCTCAGAACCCAAGCACAAAGCAATCGGAGAGGAGGTCAACCGATTACTCGACGCCCAATTCATCCGAGAGACGAAGAAAGCCACTTGGATCTCCAACCCTGTGGTGGTCCCCAAGAAAGACACAGACGTGCTGTGGATGTGCGTCGACTACGGGCCAGTCAACAAACACTGCCCAAAGGATCATCCTCCCCTGCCAAGAACCGATCAGATAATCGACTCGAAAGCAGGATGCGATCTACTATTGTTCCTCGACGCCTACTCAGGACACAATCAGGCCAGGATGGAGGAAAAAGACGAAGAGCGCGCCTCATCCGTCACCCCTTGCGGCACATCCTGCCGCCCCAAAATGCCTTTCGGCCTAAACAACGCAGGTGCAGTACATCAGCAAATGATGCAAGCATACATGAGAAACCAGATCGATGGAAACATCCAGGCCTACATAGACGAGATCATCACCACAATCAAAGAACTCGGACCAAAAGTAGACATAGAGGATGACAACACAGGTAAACCAGCACAAGTGGCAGCCGCAAACCCAATAGTTAATGAAGAAGTCAACAACGCAGTCGAGGAGCCAGAGCCAGCCGCACCCGAGGACCCATCTTGGAGAGAGCCACTCCTCAGGTTCCTAATCGACGGTACCCTACCGCGGAACGTCGCAGAAGCCAAACGCATCAGTCGGCGATCCAAAGCATTCACAGTAATCAACGGACAACTCTACAAGCACAACATTTCCCAGGTCCTACAAAAATGCATAGACGAGGAAGACTGCAAAACCCAACTACTAGAGATCCACGAAGGCACCTGCAGGCACCATGCCAGCAGTTGAGCACTCGTTGAAAAAGCCTTTCGAGCAGGACTCTATTGGCCAACATCCATGAGAAACGCAGAGGATATCATGCGGCGTTGCATCGCTTGTCAAAAATTTTCCAGCAGACCACACGCTCCAGCCTCCGAACTCAAGACCATACCACTATCATGGCCGTTCGCCACCTGGGGACTCGACATGGTAGGCCTACTCAAGAAGTCATCAAAGGGAGGAAGAACTCACCTGCTGGTAGCAGTCGACAAGTTCACCAAGTGGATCGAAGCAGTGCCCATCACCAGCTCCACAGCTCTCACGACACTGAACTTTATCAAATCAATCATCTTCAGGTTCGGGGTTCCACATAACATCATCACGGACAACGACATGAACTTCACAGCGGCAGAATTCCAGAACTTCTGCGAAGAACTGGGCATCAAAATCAACTACGCATCAGTCGTGCACCCGCAGTCTAACGGCCAGGTGGAAAAAGAAAATGGCCTAGTATGCGGAGGACTCAAAAAGCGGCTCCTTGCACCACTCGAGCAGGCTGCGGGCAACTGGGTAGAAGAACTACCTGCAGTACTATGGAGCTTGCGCACCACCCCAAATACCGCAACCCAGTACACACCTTTCTTCATGGTGTACGGGTCGGAGGCTGGGCTACCACATGACCTCAAATTCGGGGCACCCCGGATCTCGAGGTACGAAGAAGAGGAAGCAGAAGAAGAACTGCAAGATGACAAGGAAACAGCAAACGAAGCAAGGGAAACAGCCCTAGTGAAAGCTCAAGAATGATCAGAGGGGGAGGGGGTGAATGATCTCTTCTAAAAATTCTAAGGAACTTAGAAGGAATTCATGCAAACTGCGAAGGACTAAAGATATCTCAAAGGAAATACAATATCGAAAGACATGCATGGCTCGAAAGGATTGGGAGCGAAGGAAAACATCGAAGACAAACAGGCAACGCGTAAATACTTAAAGTAAAAGCGTGAAAGAAATCGAGCCTGACACAACGATGTTTGGTAAACCAGTTCACACTCTGCAAAGTGCTACATCTGGTTGGAGGGACTGGTGATTGAACACCTGGAGCAAAACTCTCTCTGTCCTATTCTCCACTGCAACAAACTCCTCGAGCTTGTCCAGTTTTCACTCGTGGTAGATGATTCAGGATATCTCCGGGACCTTTACAAACTTCCTTCAGCAGCGACAATTTCTCTTCGACTGCTTGACAGGCAACGCCTAACCGTCTAGGACACTTGCAGTTCTCCAAGATAAAAATATCGGCTAATCTCAACTTAAGTCTCTGTGAATTTCTCAACTCAGTTCGGACTTGGGCTTTGGTTTTCTATCGATGGATCACTCTTGGGATGCTCACAGTACTTCTGTCTTAGAATCTTAAATGGAGCAGCCAACCCGAAATGGTGGGTAGGTGCGGGGTATTTATAGTTGGCGATCCCGATGGATAGAATGACTGAAGTGACCCGATGCGACCGCTTGAAGCGTGTCCACAATGGTCGGATTCCAATCACTGCGCAACTTTACTTGAGGAACAAGTAAGCTGACTTACCGAGCAAGTTCTCTCTCGAAGGCACGAAGTGCGATGACTTTTCCTTCAAGATATTCACTCGACTTAGTAAGATTTCTCTTGGTAGGCTTTCGTGGGTTTAGGTTGAGCAGAGAAAATTCACTTCGACTAAGATCTCAACTAGCAATCCCCTCTTGATAGTACGGGTTTTTCTACGATTGAAGAAAATAATGAGAAACTAGTAAAAAAGATTAAGTCTTCGACCAACTTCAGCTTTCTCCTCGTTTCGCTTTTACTCGAGAGAGACCTTCTTCTTCGACGACATTTTTAGGGGTTGTCTTCCTTCAAAGGTTTCGGTAGATGACTGCAGCTTTGCTGCAGTGAGTTGTCCTTCGACCTTCTCCTTGCCATCTCCATTCTTTCGGAACCTAAGTATCTGTTTATACTCGAAAACAATATTAGTTCCACTTCAGCTTTGTCCAACAATGTCCAAAACCTTCGGGGGCAAAACTTGCTCTTACAATCTCCCCCTTTTTGGACGATTGTTGACAAAATAGGCATCGATTAATAAATTGAAAGTTTTGAGTTTTCGATGATAAACCGGTGCTAAGATCGATGAAATACTCCCCCTTGATGTATGCACGAAAGATAAGAGTTTCCTGTGAAGTGCATATTTGACAAGTAGAGTCGACGGAAAAACATCAATAATCTTAGCGGGTGAAATTGCATCCCAGATAGTATCCAGTAAGAAATGTGCAATCTCTTCGAATGACCTGTGAACTTATACGAAAGATAGCTTCCTGCAAAAGGTTAAGTGTCGCAAGCAGCAGATAGATATCTTACGATGAAAAGTAGCAGTTCATAGACCTACTTAGAGTTAGTTACAACCAGATCGAATATGAATCGAAAGTTTGTTGAAACTACTCAGAACCCTCAAAGTTCAAAAGTTTATCAAACGAAAAGCAAATCCTTTTAACCCCATAGGCAAACTAATTTCTTCGATGCCACTACATCTCCCCCTTTTTGTCACAACATACAAAAAGTCGAGAGAATAGGGTCGAAAGAAATCTCTACTCGCGAGAGCGGCGCTGACGACGTCGAGAAGATTCGGCGAGCGTTGGAGCACGACGAATGGGGCGACCGCCTGGAGGAGTAATCTTCGTGCAGAAGGAGTGTTGATCACCAGAAGATTCGAGCTGAGATTCTGGCATGGTCTCGGGGCTTCGAGGAAGTGGAGAGTAAACTCTCTCTTGGCGTTGAGGGGCTTCATCTTTCTTAGAGTTGGAGGAAAAGGTGTTCACAGTAATGTGATAATAATCATCAACACTGAGCACGTCCTGGTTCTTCGGCAGCAGAGGAATATTGAAATCCGGGTGATCTACTCGATCATCATTGGTCCAGTTCGTGTTAAGATGGGGAGGATATTCTTCGAAACCGCACCGTTGAAGTTGACCGAGGGAATTGAATTTCCGCAGCCCTTTCCAATCATGGCGAAGACATTCACGCAACATCTGATTATTGTTCATGGCAATATTGCGCAAATGGTTGATCTCATCCATCATCTTCTGCTTCTGAAGGAAATCTTGGTCAATGTGATGTTGGAGCGTTTGCTGGGACCGAAGAGAAACTTCCATGTGATGCACATGCTTGATAAATTTCGAGCGAATATTACGCTCAGTCATTTGGGCGCGGATGCCAGTGTGCTCTGCAAACTGATCGTTGGGCCGAGTAACAATCTGCAACACTTCCTTAACTGGTGGAGTGAAAATCTTCGGGAATATGGATACGGGGATTGGCACGTCCCGAGAGTAATTGCAGATCGCCATTAACCAAGGTGCATATGGCTTGTAGGAATTGTGATCATCAGCACAAGACACCAAGGTCCTGATGAAGTAGTCTTCAAAATCGAAGGGAGGACCGTGGACTAACTTCAACAGAGCAAATTGCACATCATGGGGAATGGGAAAATCATCGTGCACATCGAGAATTGGCATCAAGGTTTTTGAAAGAATATAGAACCATGCCTTTTCTTCAAACACCAAATGCCTCGGCTTGGGCTCAGCAGGGTAGTGATCTCCTACGACATCTGGATTCATGAGCGTAGAAAATTCAGCAGGAGTTGGAGCAGGTAAGTCATGAATCTTGTGTAGTAATCCTTCGAACCGAGGTAAATTGATGATGGCCAGAAATTGGTCGACAGTCATATGGAATACTTGGCATTGGATCATGTAATCAAATTTCCACGTCTTCGAGTTCTCGGGATTACCAGTGACATACAAAGTTGCATAAAATTGCTTGATGAGCTCGGGATTGTAGCCACAATCGAGGGCAAACATCTTGTGTGCATGCAGACCATCAATAGTCTCGGCAAAAAATTTTAAACATGAAGTTGCGTACACCGATGGCATATCGAGGTATTGATGTTGGAAAACTCTCGCCTTGTTGTACAGCACATGGGTGTAGTAGATGGCTTGCTCTTGGGTCCAAAACCGAAGAGAATATGCATTTCTGTGATTCTCGTAGGGATTGGTCCCGAAGAAAAATGGCTTGTGTTCACGCCTTTTTAAGATGGGGCCTCCTCGAGGAACATCAGAGAGGAACAGGGGCAGCATTTCTCATGGATGAGCAGAATGAAGCAGCTCATCGACTGGAAAAACTTCAGCAGCATTGTCTGGCATTTGATATATTGGCTTAGCAGGGCGAGGAATAGAAGATGGAACATTGACAATGTACGGAGCTGGGATGGCTGCAGGAGCATCTTCCTCGGCCTGCGCTTTGACGGCAATTCCTTTGTCGGTAGGGGCATTTTTGGCGGCCTCCTCAGTCTCCATGGCCTCCATATCTTCGTTCAGCTGGGCAAAGACATCGAGAATTTCTTCGTCCGAAGAGTTTGATGAAGAGGAGGAAGAACTTCCACTCGAACTAGCATTGCCAGAACTATTTCCTTCGACAACATCTTGACGAGAGGAAACTGTTGTGATATCAACATCGACTTATTCTCCTCCATGCAGAGTCTGGGCAGAGGAATAATCCTTCTAAGCAGAGGAAATGGGGGCTTGATGTTCTTGCTCGACCTGAGCAGGTTGCTCGGTCTCAGCTTGAGCTTGAGTCTCGATGGCTTGGGTGGTCGAGGGTGGTGGTGATGGTGGATTTGGTGGTGGCGACGAAGATTTTGGTGGCGATGGTTGGCGCGGTGGTGGTGTTTGTTGTCGAGGTGGAAGAATGGCTTGGCGAGGGGGTGGAGTGGTTTGGCAAGGGGGTGGAGTTTTCTTACGAGGAGGAGTGGGTTTCTTGGTGGGGGTTGGTGCAGTTTCCTGTCGTGCTGATGCAGCAACGACCTCGGTAGACTTTGGCTTCTTGGCATTTTTCTCGATCTCTGGCGTCCCACGCGCAGAGGTTGGGGAAGCAGACTTTCTCTTTCGAGATTTTCTTTTGGACAGGGCATCATTGTGCTCATTGCACATTGCAGATACAACTTATCGAACCTTTTCATTCACGGCGGTTATGTTTTCCTTCTGTGCCCTTCTAGATGCTTCAAGGGTTGCAATTTTGGATTTGAAAAACTTGCGGGACTCAAGGTCCTCGGTTTCTTCTTGAAGCTGCCTGGTGTAAAACTTCTCTTGCTCTTTGTCCTTGCGATCCTGGGTGAGATATCCTTCCCAGCGGATCATGTATCGAGCAACTTTTTCTTGGATCTCAGGTGGGACATCATCCTCGGTAGCGACTTTGCTCGGTGTGGTAGCCATCTTCCAGAGGATATGAGAAATTTGAGCAGCATCCCAAAGAGCATTTGCAGCAGAATCTCCTTCGTTGGAGCTTTCTTCATCGACACGAGGGCTAGGAACAACTGGTGCAACTGGGGCAGGTGGAGGAGCTGGAGCAGCTCGAGGAACTGGAGCAGCCTGAGCCTTCTGGCTAGCCTCTTTGGCTTTCTTCTCGTCCTCCTTTGTGGCCTTGGTAGCAGCTATGGGTTTTTTATGGCACTAGGGGCCGCAGCTTTATCCTTCGAGGCATTAGGGGCCTCAGCATTTTTCTTCGCAGCGCTAGCGGCTGCATCCTTTTCCTTCGTGAATGTGGGAGTCACTACTTTCTCGGTGGCACTAGGGGCCACAACCTTTTCCTTCGGGGCACTAGGAATAGTGCCTTCTTCAATCTATCGTCGATACTTTTGACTGACCAGATGTAAGATGCCCAACCGTTTGGCAACCTGAGCCTTTTTATGCTTGGGCTGACTATGAAAGTTGAACAGCTTTGCCTTTTGCAAGTCTTTGGCTTCGAGAGCTTGTTGCTTGGCCACCCTTTCTTGTCGCTGGAGCAGAGTCTCATCGTCTTCAGCCACATGCGCTTTCTTTCCCTTCGACCGGACCAGAGGTTTTTGTCTATGAGTTTGAACTGGGGGACAGAGGAAATAGGCGGATCTGTGAACAAGTTGGTCATGTCAATTGTTGGTCGGTGAGCCTTAGCAGCTGGGTCCTGGATCCTGACGCCCTTATTGCTCGATCTTTTCTTCTGAGCAATATCCTCGATGTCAGCCTCTGTGCCAGGGTCTTGATCATCGGAGTTGGCTTCTTCTTCAGAACTTGCCTCAGGAGGAGAGACAATGAATTCCTTTTTCTTTTGCTTGGCAGATTTCTTGCCAGCTTCGGTTTGGCGCTTGGGCCAATTTCCTCGCACCCTCAGCAGCAGCACCTTCCTTACGTTACTGCGCTCGTGCTTCTCGAGCATCAACCAACTCTTGAAAATCAGCAGGTGTTTTGAGAGAGGATGGATGAGCATCATCTGGAGGAGGTGGTCGATTATCTTTCGCCCACTTGGGCCTTAATGCTTTGACATCGGACCATGGATTTTCCAATGCAAACAACCTCTCCCAGCGAGGAATAATATACTTGTACTCATACCAACGAAGCGCTTGAAGCCTTCGAATTTCTTGCAGCCTGTTTTCTCTCGTACGTTCATCTTCTGAGCCTTTAGGCGTTCTAAATTTCTTCGCGATGATCAATTCCTCAGATAAACCTTCAGAGTTTTTAGTGATTCTTGAACGGCCTCCCACTCGCTTGGGTGCTCTGACATTTCCTTTGTTCCCGGACATTTTCCTGCGAAAAAGATAGGTACGAGGGACTATAGGAAAGTTGTGAAACAAGTACCAGTTGTTTTCGAGGAAAAACATTTTGAACGCAGTAAACATATCGAGAAACTTGTCTTGAAGCAAGTTTTTCAAGGAAGCACTAGGCTAGATTTTCATCGAGTGTAAATCTAACAAAGAACTTGAATGAAATAAGTGCACAAGTGTAAATCTATCGATACGCTTCTCAGAGCTTTGCCTAAGTGAGAGAATTCGAGTGAATTCTTACCTAGGTCAGATTTGAAATCGACAAAGAGTCCTACAAACAAATTTTACAAAGTTCAATGATCCGCACGGATCAAACAGACCTAAAGCAAATAACGGAAAATCAAGAACAAATCTGGATACGATGAACAGATGAGACTGGAATCGTGTCCAGAGCCACACATACCCTAACTTGGTGATGTGCGGCGACTACGGCGACGCGGATGAAGTTCCTCGTCGACGGGAAGGTCTCCGGCGACTTTCTTCCGGCAGCAAAGCGGCGAGAGAGTCGAAGGCGACGAGCAGCACGGCGGCGCGCGAGGGACAGCTTCGGGAGCGAAGAGACGAAGTCGAGCAGATTGCGTAGACTGTCCCGGTGGGGTGGATCGGTATTTATAGGGGAGGGATCTGACATAACTGTCAGATCTTATCCAACGGCGCAGATTTCTCGTCTCTCCGCATTCAACGGACGGATTCTGTGGCGGTAATCGCGGGAAAATCCCAACGAACCGAAAGAAAGTTGCTCCATGTCTGAGACCAAACTCATCGAACATCGAGTATAAAAGTAGATCAACGTTCGATAGATTTTTCCTTTGGAATCAATGACATTCGAAGGGAATCTTGATCGAGTACAAATATACATGTTCACGAGAGAAAAGAAAGATGGGGTAGGGATAGAATAGAGGGAAAACAGGGTCCGATGCTTAATCAATCCGAGGGAAAAACAGTGATAATTGTATAGGACAACACCACACGAACAAAAACAAACGAAAAAGAAAGACGATAGAAAATTAACATAAGTAAACAGCATAAAAAGAAAACATATAATACATAGTATCGACAGTTATGATCTTATTGCACATTGCGTGAGTCCAATATGTTTAACTCACACCTTAGTGCACAAAACCTCTTCTCATCCAAGGGCTTCGTAAAGATATCAGCCAATTGATCTTCGGTGCGAACATGGCTGATAACAATATCTTCTCGCTGAACGTGATCTCGAAGAAAATGATGACGAATATCAATATGCTTTGTTCGAGAGTGTTGCACAGGATTATGGGCAATTTTGATAGCACTCTCGTTATCACATAGCAATGGAATTTTCTTCACAAGTATGCCACAGTCTTTCAGCGTTTGCTTGAGCCACAGAATCTGAGTGCAGCATGTACAGGCAGCAATATACTCGGCTTCAGCCATAGAAATAGATACACAATTCTATTTCTTCGAAGCCCAACAGACAAGAGATCTACCGAGAAAATGACATGTGCCTGAGGTAGATTTCCTGTCGACTCGATCACCAGCCCAGTCAGAATTAGAATATCCAACGAGATCAAACTGGGCACCCTTGGGATACCATAATCCCAAAGTTGGTGTATGAGCCAGATATCGAAGAATTCGTTTGACAGCAATATGATGTGATTCTTTCGGGTTTGCCTGAAAACGAGCACACATACAAACTGATAGCATAATTTCAGGTCTAGATGCACAAAGGTAAAGAAGCGAACCGATCATCGAGCGATATTACTTTTGATCGAAAGGTTTGCCCTTCTCATCAGCATCTAGATGAACATTCGTAGGCATTGGAGTCTTGATAGTTTTGCAACTGACAAGATCAAACTTCTTCAGGCAATTTCTAAGATACTTCTCTTGAGAGATAAAAGTCCCATTCTTCTGTTGACAAATTTGAAGCCCGAGAAAGAACTTCAATTCACCCATCATAGATATTTCATAGTTCTTCGACATCATACGAGAAAATTCTTCGCTGATATCAGGGTTAGTACAGCCAAAAATAATATCATCGACATAGATTTGACACACAAAAAGATCATTTTTGTATGCACAAGTAAAAAGAGTCGGATCAGTTGTTCTTGGTTTCAAGCCCTTCTTCAGAAGAAAATGCTTCAGTGTTTCATACCAAGAACGAGGTGCTTGCTTTAACCCATATAGGGCCTTGTGCAACCTGTACACCTTGTCAGGATTCTTCGGGTTTTCAAAACCTGGTGGCTGCATAACATATACTTCTTCTTCGATTTCACCGTTAAGAAATGCACTTTTGACATCCATTTGATATAGCAATATACCATTGTAATTGGCAAAAGCAAGCATGACACGAATGGATTCAAGTCGCGCAACTGGAGCATAAGTCTCACCGAAATCAATACCTTCGATTTGGGTGTAGCCTTGTGCAACCAGTCGAGATTTATTCCTTATAACAATGCCATCTTCATCTTGCTTGTTGCGAAAAATCCACTTCGTACCAATGATATTATGCTTCTTGGGATCAGGTCTATCGACAAGGGACCAGACTTTATTTCTCTCGAACTGATTAAGTTCTTCGAGCATTGCAGTCATCCAGTCTGAGTCCTTCATGGCTTCATCGAATTTTTATGGTTCTAGCATGGATACAAATGAAAAATTTCCACAGAAGTTAGCTAAACGAGTACGAGAACGAGTGGTGGGACGACCTGGTAAACGAATCTCTTCGAGAATTGATTCGACGTCCACTCTTCTTCGAACACGAGGTAAAACTCCTTCATCATCTTGCGGATCTGGTTTTTCTTCGGGATCAGCTTAACCTTCAGGATCAGCTTGACCTTCAGGATCAGCTTATCCTTCGGGATCATTTCCTTCAGGTTCAACTTCTCCTTCGGGTTGGAAATTTTCTTCGTTTATGCGTTCTCCTTCGACCTGTACATCATTTTCTTTAGGATGTTGATCTCAAGCGCCCCGAGCTTTGTGTGGGAACATTGGACCATCATCATCCCTGTTGGCTTGACGTGCATTTCCTTCGACAGGCCGAATATCTCCAATGGCCATTGTAAGTGCATCAAGTGCCCTCCCCTTGAGGTTTTGGAGTTTGATGACAAAACGGTTAAGGGACTGATGTGTTTGTGAGTATACACAGGAGAACAGTCCCTGATGAGGTGTTTAACCACCAATGTCGACCCCCAAAATGTTGAGGAACATTGGAGAAATCGGTCCGTTTCCTGAAGAATGAAGTTGCGCGAAATCCTGAGGAATCAGGATCCTGAAGCGTTCGGTTGAAGCTGATGCTGAGGACGATCCTGAGGACGTTCGCGCTGAAGACAAAGTTGAAGCGTAGTCTTCGCTAAGACTTTTTATAATTCTTGAGTCGTAGGAAATCACCGCACTGTTGGAGGGGTTGAAGAAAACAAGTTCCAAAGTTCTGAGGAAGTGCTCAATTAGGAATCCTGAAGAAAAACCCTGAGGAAATGTCCTGCAGTAGAAGTTCAGTTCCTCGGGTGTCTGAGACCTTGTTCTTCAGGACACTGAGGAATCTGTCTTCGGTTGAGGAGTCTGGAGACTGCGAGTGCAGTTCTCCTGAAGAGAGAGTTATCTCCTGCAGTAGAAATTCAGTCCTCGTGTGTCTGAGACGTTGTTCTTCAGGACACTGAGGTAACTAACTTCGGTTGAGGAGTCTGGAGAGAGAATAGTTTGACCGTGCCACGTGTTGCGTGGTGAGAGGCTAGAACCTGTCTAGCAACGGTCATTTCCGAGGGCATGAGAGTAATTGCATGCATGGGCATTTATGTCCTTTCACCTCGGGTTGCTCCGCGGCTATAAATAGCCACCCCCAGCCCCATTTGTGGGTTGGCTGCTCCGAGAGAAAAACTGACACTTGTCATTTGAGAGCAACCCACCTCTGAGGAAACTGAAGAACCTATGTGAGGAAAACCACCAGCCTGAGTAGTTGAGCATTTCTGAGGAAGTCGGTTCGAGTGATCCGAAGCTTTTTACTCTTGAAGACTGTGATCTTACAGCCGGTGTAGAAGTCTTCAGTCTGAGGAAGTCAAGATGCAATTGTGACTTCCCGGAGTGACTGAGTCTGTGAAGGTTTCGGGAGTCTACCTTGAAGACTCACCTGAGTTATTGGACGGAGTCTGAGGACTTTAGTTCAAGGAGAACAAGGTGAAGACTATGTCTTCTGAGTTGAATCTCAGCTTCTCCAACCAGACGTAGAGTTGTCACAACAACTTGAACTGGTCTACCAAATCAATGTCTTCAATCTCTGGTGCTATCTCTTCAACCTCTTAAGCTTCAGTATTTGCTATGATGACTTCTTATGCTTCCGCTCTCCCTCTGCTCTTTGTCTACATACTATGCATCTGAAGCACTTCTGCTTATCTGAATTGATTTATTTCTGTTGCATTATGATGAACTGCCCTAAAGATTACATTCTGTGAAGTTTAATTTCTTCATCATTTTGGTTACTTCTTCAGCTTCATGATTGCTTCAGTCTTGAAGAAAACCAAAATCTGGTAGTAAAATTGAAAATCTCCCATTCACCCCCCCTCTGGTCGATATATTGCACTTTCAATTGGTATCAGAGCTAGGTACTCCCTTGTTCTTTGTGATTCGGTTTAACCACCTGGAGTTTTAGTTATGTCGACCTCAGGTACAATGAGTGTTGCCTGAAACTGCCCTATCTTCGACGGGACAGACTATCCATACTGGAAGAACAAGATGAGGATGCATCTGGAAGCCATTGACAAGGATCTGTGGGATATTGTTGATCAAGGCATTCCTGAAGCAAATTTGATGATTGCTCCTGAAGTTGTCAAGAAGAACTGGCAGCTTGATGCAAAAGCTCGAAGCATCATTGGTGTTCATCTCAACAAGGCCCAGTTCAACCGTATCAGTGGTCTGGATACTGCAAAGAAGATATGGACAAGACTGTCTAAAGTCAATGAAGGAGTCTCTGCCCAACGAGACTCACGGGTTGATACACTCCGCAGTCTCTTCAACAGGTTCAAGAGGCTGGACAATGAGCACGTGCAACAAACCTTTGACAGACTCACTAACATATCCAATGAACTTCAAGCATTAGGTGCCGCTGATATCACTGACCATGAAGTTGTGAAGAAACTACTGAGGTCACTGGATGACTCATTTGAGTTCCTATCGCTGATGATTCAAGAAAGGCCTGACTTCAAGACTCTGGATCCAGCGGACATTGTCGAGCGCCTCAATGCTCATGAACTGAAGCTCTCTGAAAAATGATATTTATACAGCACCACGCCTAAAGTCTGCGCGCTAAAAGCTAGAGCACGAAGAGTGTCCTCTGATGAAGAGTCTGAGGCTGATACTGATAATCCTGAAACTCTCAGCCGTGAACTTGCTCTCCTCACCAGAAAGTTCCAGAGATTCACGAAGAATCGCTTCGGAAATTCCTCAAGATCGTCCTCAAGAAAAAGCAAAGATGATGACTCTGTCGAAGCAAGAAAGAGAGTCTGCCACAAGTGCAAGAAACCTGGGCATTACATCGCTGAGTGTCCTTTATGGGAAAAGGAAGCTAGACTGAAGAAGAAGAAGAAAGGGAAAGATGACAGTTCTGATGAAAAGACAAAGAAGAAATCCTCAAGATCCTCAAAGTCTGCTAGATACAGGAACAGCAGTTCCCGTAAGGCTCGCGCATATCTCGGCAAGGAATTGGACTCGGAAGAATCTGGTTCCAACCCTGATGCTGAGGAAGAAGAATCTGAAGAATATGAGGGTGTGGCCGGTCTAGCTTTTGTCACGACGCTTGTCTCAAAGTCAATCTTCAGCACTGAGGAATCTGTTATATCACATGTTGATGATGAAGCTGAAGACACAACTCCTGCCTTTTGCTTCATGGCCAAGTCCTCCAAGGTA
Source organism: Bromus sterilis (assembly GCA_950022295.1). Taxonomy (NCBI): domain Eukaryota; kingdom Viridiplantae; phylum Streptophyta; class Magnoliopsida; order Poales; family Poaceae; genus Bromus; species Bromus sterilis. The sequence goes on along the minus strand of OX465601.1, from coordinate 121,074,675 downwards.
TCTTCTTACTCATCATCAGATGAACCCTCTGATGAAGAACCTGATGAAAACTATGCTAAACTTGCTAAACTTGCATCTAAGCAACAACGTGCACTTGAAAAGACTCAGATCTCACTAAACAAAAGTGATGATATGTTGGTTGAGGAAATGACGAAGACTCAAAAGTTGACTGATGAATCAAAAACTCTTCAGTCAAAGTTTGATGACTTGTTCAATCGTCATGAGGCACTCCTTACCGATCATGAAAAGCTGTCTCGTGAGTTCCTCATGAGGAAACAAGAACTTGAACGTGTAAGGATGTCTCATGACGATCTGAGGAAAGAAAATGATTCACTCCTCTCCCAGCAGATTGTCATGCCACAAGAAGGATTTAATCCTCCCTGTTTAAAATGCATTGAACATGATCGTATCATCTCTGTGTCCAGTTCCTCAATGTCTTCAGACTCTGTTATTTCTATTTCCTCTGTGGTATCTAACCCCTCATCTGAGGATACCATAGACATTGCTGAAGAAAATGCTAGGTTGAAGAGTCTACTGGAAACAGGCATGTTCAAGTGTCTGAAAGGACATCAGACCCTTTGTGACATCCTCAAGAAACAGATCCTCAACCGAAACCCGAGGAAAGAAGGTGTCGCATTCACTCGGAAACTCAACCCCGATGGGTCTTACTGGAAACCTGAACAATATCCAGAGACCACTTGGGTTCGGGAAAAGATGCCCCCTCCTGATCCCTATACCTTATCTGCTTATGATGTTGTTTCGTCAGATGTGATGATTGAGTCATTTGACTCAAACTATAAACTGTTTAAGAATGGTAATGGTGAGGTATTTGCCAGATACATCGGAGCTAACTGCAGGAACGTTCCTCCAGTCAAGCAGATCTGGGTTCCGAAGGACCTCATCACTAACCTTCCTATGAATGAAGATGCAAATGAGCTGAGGAGATCATCTGAGGACGATACCTCAAAAGGAAATGATTATAATCATGTATCTGCTAACCATTTTGTTCAATGGGAAGCTCCACATAAGAATGGTTATTCATTTGTTTATCCTGTTGCTACCATCTCACACCCCATTAGGTCTCATCACCCTCATCAATCCTCATGTGCCTCAAGACCACCCATAAAGATGTGGGTGGTTAAGAACTAATCATCCTTGCAGGGACATGTCCTGAGGCAATTACAATTTCTGTAGATCATATGCCCAGGACAACAACATTTGAGTCAGTTGAAGGATAATTATATTGTTTGGTTTCATAGAATCAATCCTGAGGAACATCGTGAGGAATTAATTCTGAGGAACCTTAAATTCCTCAAACTAAGACTGGCTCATAACTTGTTGTATGAGATACTAATTCATTTGCAGGAAAAGACTGAATGGGTGATGGATAGTGGATGCACAAATCACATGACTGGTGACAGAACTCTTCTTATGGAATCACCACTGAGTCCTTCTTAAAAGAAAACCATCACCTTCGCTGATAAAGGTAAAAGTAAGGTATTGGGCCTCGGCAGAGTGGCTATCTCTCGAGACCAACACATTGATAAAGTCATGCTTGTTGAATCCCTTGGATACAACTTGATGTCTGTATCTATGTTGTGTGATCTTAATCTCGCTGTTCTCTTCGGAAAACATGGTTGTATTGTCTTCATGGTTAGAGATAACTCCGTTGTCTTCAGTGGGGTTAGGAAAGGTGACCTGTATATTGTAGATTTCTCTGAAGGTCCTCAGGTCGCTACATGCCTCATGGCACGAGCCTCAGAGTGCTGGCTATGGCATCGAAGACTCGGCCACGCTGGAATGAGAAATCTTCAGAAGCTGGTTCTGAAGAAACATGTACTCGGGATTGAGGAAATCAGAGTTTCAAAGGATCGGCTCTGTGGTGCTTGCGAAGCTGGAAAGATGACCAAGGCCAAGCACCCAGCGAAGACCATCATCACTACTACGAGACCACTGGAATTGCTTCACATGGATCTATTCGGTCCTCCAAAGTATTAAAGCTTTGGAGGTAATATGTATGGTCTTGTTATTGTTGATGACTTCTCACGATACACTTGGGTGCATTTTCTTCTCTATAAGTCAGAAACCCCAGCAATCCTCAAGCGCTTCACCCTGCGAGTCATGAACAACTACAACCTGAAGATCAAGCACATTCGAAGCGACAACGGCACTGAGTTCAAGAACTTCGGTGTGGAAGAATTCCTCAATGACTTGGGAATCACTCATGAATTCTCTGCTCCCTACACTCCTCAGTAAAATGGAGTTGTTGAGAGGAAGAATCAAACCCTCATCGAGATGGCTTGCACGATGCTGGCTGAGTACAATACTCCACTCAAGTGGTGGGCTCAAGCAATCAACACTGCATGCCACATCGTCGATCGAGTGTATCTTCATAAGTTCTTCAATAAAACATCATACGAGTTAATGGTCGGTAAGAAACCCAATGTAAGTTACTTCAAAGTATTCGGTGCACCCTGCTGGATTCGTGATCCTCATCATGAGTCCAAATTTGCACCCAAAGCATGTGAGGGCTTCATGCTTGGTTATGGTATCAACTCACACACCTACAGAGTCTTCAATATTAGTCATCACAAAATTGTCGAAACTGTAGACGTGCGATTTGATGAATCTGATGGCTCCCAAAGAGAGCACCTGCCACATGATTTAGGTGAAGCACCACCTGAAGAACATATCAAGAAGATGGGTGCTAGTGATATCATTCCTGTGGATCATCCTGAAGAAATCCACATACCTCCTGCTCCTGAAGAACATCCAAATCCTGATGCAGATAATCCTGATGACGATCCTGATCCTGAGGCTCCTGATACCCCTGAAGCTCCCGAAGCACCTGAAGCTGATGCAAATGAATCTGACACCAGTGACGAAGATGCGCCTCAAGATCATCCTCCTCGACTTCCTCGTGTGGCAAATTAAGTTCAAGTGGACAAAATCCTTGCTGCTGTCAACCTACCAGGTCCTCTTACTCGTGCAAGAGCTAATCGTATAGCTAACTTTTGTGGGCATTTCTCGTTTGTATCAATTTCAAAGCCCACCAAAGTCACCGAGGCAGTCCAAGAAGCGGAATGGATTCAGGCAATGCAAGACGAACTTCTTCAGTTTAAACTGAATGATGTTTGGGAACTTGTCAAACGTCCTAATCCTCGAGTTCACAATGTCATCGGCACGAAGTGGATCTACCGCAACAAACTCGATGAAGATGGACAAGTTATCAGAAACAAAGCTCGTCTCGTATCTCAAGGATATACTCAAGTAGAGGGGATCGACTTCGGTGAAACCTTCGCTCCTGTTGCTAGACTTGAGTCCATTCGTATTATGCTTGCATTCACTAACCATCATAATATCAAGTTATATCAAATGGATGTGAAAAGTGCTTTCCTCAATGGTAATATCGAGGAAGAAGTATATGTTGCTCAACCTCCAGGTTTTGAAGACGCAAAGAAACCTGATATGGTGTACAGATTGAAGAAAGCCCTCTATGGACTGAAGCAAGCCCCTCGGGCTTCGTATGACACACCAAGGGACTTCCTCATCAGCAAGGGCTTCAAATCTGGTTCCCTCGATCCAACTCTTTTCACAAAACGATATGATGATGCATTATTCATATGTCAAATCTATGTTGATGACATAATATTTGGATGCACTAACAAGAAATACAGTGAAGAATTTGCATTCTTGAAGAGTGAACAGTATCAGATGTCGATGATGGGCGAACTGAAGTTCTTCTTAGGGCTCCAAATTCGTCAACAACGCAACGACATCTTCATCTCTCAGGAGAAGTACCTCAAGGAGTGCCTGAGGAAATTCGGGATGCAAGACTGCAAGGGCATCAAGACACCGATGCCCACAAATGGACAACTTGGCCCTGATGAAAATGGCAAGGACTACAATCAAAAGGTATACCGCTCCATGATAGGTTCTCTACTATATCTATGTGCATCTAGGCCGGACATAATGTTGAGCGTTTGCATGTGTGCCCGATTCCAAGCGGCACCAAAGGAATCGCATCACCAAGCAGTGAAACGAATTCTTCGATATTTGGATCACACCCCATCGCTAGGCTTATGGTATCCAAAAGGCACACAGCTGGATCTCGTCGGGTACTCAGACTCTGATTATGCTGGAGATCGAGTGGATCGGAAGTCTACCTCAGGAACATGTCACTTCCTCGGACGTTCTCTTGTGTGCTGGTTATCGAAGAAGCAGAACTGCGTCTCCCTCTCCACCGCTGAAGCTGAATACATTGCTGCTGGGGCTAGCTGCTCACAACTTCTTTGGATGAAGCAAACTCTGAAAGACTACGGCATCAACCTGAAGAAAGTACCACTGCTATGTGACAATGAGAGCGCCATAAGGATCTCTCAGAATCCAGTACAGCACTCGCGGACGAAGCATATTGAGATTCAGTATCACTTTCTTCGGGATCATGTATTGAAGGAAGATATCTTCATCAGCCACGTGAAGACTGAAGACCAACTTGTTGATATATTCACTAAGCCTTTGGATGAGAAGCGATTTAGCACTCTGAGGTGTGAGATAAATATCTTAGATTCCTCAAACGCATGTGAATGGACACACATCCTAACGCTTAAACAATATCGAAGAATCCTGATGCACAACACACGATGCGTCGTACTCCTCGAATCATGAGGAACTACCTTGCTAAGTGTGAAGAAATTAACGTGGAATTGACTCAAGATCCATACGACAATTGTATGGTATCAAGTGTCACATTCCCTATAAGGTGGGTAGCGCCACCGCCCAAACACCTCAGGATTTTTTGTTCCTCAACTTCCTCAGGATTTGTTGTCTCTCAACTTCCTCAGGATTTGAAGTCTTCATTACTGATGATTACCGTGTTTGTCCTCAACAGCATTCACCTATAGTTATTGTTCTTCAACTTTTGCTTCTTCATCTAGGTGAAGGTGATCGGACCCGTCCCTCTGTGCTCACTTATCTAATCTGTCTATCTCATATGCGTTCATCCGGAAATCATGTATTCCTCAGACTGAGACCATTTGTCTTCATCCTCAGCCCATGTCCTCAAGTTCCTTAAATCACGGATTTTCTGTTACAACTATATTCAATTTGTTGCGATTTTACCGCATGTTGTGATTATCCACCATTAAGATTGCCACTGAGGATCCCAACAATCCGGGGCAATCTCGTCCACAAATTTCGCAACCCCCTCAGCCTTTCACCCCTCTATAAATAGCCCTCTACCCCCACCCCCCGGTCATTTCCCCCCACCGCTTCTCTCACTCTCGCGCCGCCGCCCTTGAGCTCCTCAATCTCGTGCGCTCACGTCGCCTGAGTTCGCCGTTGCCGGGGACGAAGAATCGTTGTTCCTCAGCATTCGCCTCAAGTCTGGTATGCTTCTTCCTCAGTGGATTATTCCTCAGCGTATTATTCCTCAGTACTGTTGTGTCCTCAAGCCAGTTAAATCCTCAACTGTACTGCTCTCTTTCTAAGACCTATACCTATGCCTCATTCCTTTGTTTTCCTCAGCCTATTCCTCATGAACGCATATAACCGTACCCCACTTCCCTCGCAACTTAATTCTGTCACAGGTACATGTCAGCTGAGGAATCGTATGGTTCTCATAGTCTCACTTCATTTGCAGCTCAGCTCGAACGTACAACTCCTCAGTCTCCTCAGCTGAAGAAAATGGCTCCTCGGCGCAAGCACACTGATACTGCTAGAGACCTACCTCCTGAGCTCTATGAGAAACTGAAGACTCCCGAACGTGAAACTGCTGATGATCGTAAGAAAAGAGGCCAGAAGATCACAAGAGAATGGGCCAAGCGTTGGGTGGCCTATCAATGGCTTAATCCTCAACATGAGGAGATGTTTGCAGTTAATCCGCCACTGAAGACCTTGGGTATCAAGGCTTGACCTCCACCTACACCAGGCGTCATTCCTGATCCCACAACAATGCACACTCCTGAAGACTTTCCTGCGGCATATGAGAAGTACCTCAAGCGCACTCGCAGCCGTGTCAAGAATCTTGTCCGTGACTTGACTGCTTCAATCCAGATTCCGCCTCAGGATCAGTCTCAACCCAGACAACAACCTTCGTCTCTGCACCGCAAATAGGCTCCTGGCATGAAACCCTCCCAGAAGACCTCAGCTAAGCCTCAAGTTGTTGGCTCCTCATGTCAATGCACGGATGGTGCTGCCCCCTCCTCAAGGATACGCACTGATGAATCTGGTGCTCCTGAGGCCTCAACCATAATGCCTCAGTCTCAGCTGAAGACCAAAACTGTTCTTCAACGCGGCCCTCGCCCCTCACCAAAGAAAACTGCTATGCATGGCGCCATTCATCATACTCCTCAATCCTCTGATGATGAAGATGAATTTGAGGATTTGGCCGGCTTCTTCGCCACTGAAGCTGATAAGATTGAATATGTGTGTGCTGCGTCCAGACGCAAAGCTGAAGCAACGGGTTCAGAAATCCCGCTTCTCCTTGATCCCAAGAAGATCTTGGAGTACATTGAAATTTGGTCTGTCAAGCCGGACACTCCGCTTGATGATTTGGACATCCCTAAAGACATCAAGTTCTATGTTCAACAGTTCCTCATAAATGAGATTCATCAACGTGATCTTCAGAAATAGTTGAAGGCCAAACTGAAGAAAGTCCTCAGTGACTTCAAGAAGAAACCCATCACTGAAGTTACTCCTCAGGAGTTTACTGAGAATCAATGTGAAGTTCAACGCCTCAACACTGAGTTCGCTTCGAACCGTACTTATATTGGAAAATCCAAGGAACGCATCTCCCAACAGATGGCCAAGTTGATGAAGCTTCGACAGCCTGCTTCCTCAGTACCCACTGATGTCTCTGCCAAAAGCCTCAAGCGCATGCCTGCAGCCCAACCCTCAACTCCACCTGCTGCAAAGAAGCCTACTGTTGAGGACCCCATTGATGCTACACCACTTTCCTCAGCTCCTCCTACAACTCAGGCCGCTGATACCACCGTTCACATTACTGCTGCCTCCACTCCACCTCTGTGACGCCCCCAAAATCAAGCCGTGTACAGTAATCATACACGTAAGGTACACGATCGAGATTAGGGACTCACGGTGGGATATCACAACACAACTCTACGAATAAAATAATACAAGCTGTTTTAATACAAGCCAAGGACCACGAGGGCTCGAATACAACAGCTCGAGAGCACAAAGTCAGCGGAAGCAATAGTATCTGAGTACAGACATAAGAATACAAGGTTGCCTTAAGAAGGCTAGCACAAAAACAAACGATCGAAAAGGCGAGGCCTCCTGCCTGGGAACCTCCAAACTACTCCTGGCCAAAGGGGAACTCGACGTCGTAGAAAGCATCGGGGATCTTCATGTTGCGGTGGTCGGCATCGGGGATCTCCTGCTCCTGGGCTCCAAGGCTCCAATGTCGACTGCAGCGGCCGATCAGGCAAAACAGCAAAGGAAATAATGCAGGGTGAGTATCTAGTATACCCGCGAGTCTTACGTCCGCTACTAAGCATTATGCATTGTATCAACGGAAAGAAGAGGCTGTATATAGTGGACTGAAAGACAGAAATCCAGAGCAAGGGTAAGAAGCTAGGCCTAACGAAGACTAGCATCTTCCGACGATGTCTTGCAGCATGAGGTAAGAATCCGCCAACAGTTTATATAAAGCATAAAGTAACAATGCAGCAGAAGTTGCTGCAGCACTGTATAATAATAAGTTGTAATAATTAACAATGCCTCCGAGTTCACCTCCTCGACATCCCCGTGAGGAAGAGAACCCGGAACCATACAGTTTAATAATAGTTTCTAGTGGTAAGATCCAACTTCAGCATAAAGCGTCCTGTTACCGTGGACACGGCTATTCGAATAGATTAATCTTCCCTGCAGGGGTGCACTTGTGTTACGCTACACGCACGGATCTCCAGGGTGGCGGGAACCTTGTTAGGGAACGCTCCACCGAGGCTATCCGACACTTCATATCCCATCTTTCGAACTCAACAGAGAGGCCATCCGCCGGTCTAAATCCTAAGTACTCAGGGCCTTGGACCCCAACCCTGACGTACTCCTGCACGGTGCGTGGGTGGCCGGGAAGCCGTAACAAAAACAACACAGCTCGAGCCAAAGAAGACAGCGCACTTCCCGGCAATCAGCCCGCGGTACTGCTGACGTCTGAAGAGTCCTCGGACGACACTAAGAAGCGGAGGAGCCCATAACTCGTAGTTCCCACGGGTAGGTAGTGCGTACATGGCATATAGCCAACTCAAGACATTCACTGAACCATTTAGCATTTTAATTAACCTGCGTGACAACCGTTATCGTTGCCTCGACTTAACCGACCCGCGGACAACGACAGCAGCCAGGACCACCAGTACATCGGTGCCTGCCCCATCGTCCCACCAAGTCACTGCGGTTACCAACAAGGTGAACGGTCTCCTTACCTTGTCTCGCGTGTGCTCCTGGAGGAGCTCGACTTTCGTGGGTTGGTAACTCTCGCGGCCAACGAACAGGGGCCAAGCACACCGGTACACTGGTCGTACCCTCCCTGTCGTCCCGTCGCAATACCTCTCGCGGGCACCGTTGGGTCGCCCGACTTCTTACCTGAAGGACAATCGTCGTTCAGGACCCTACGGCGGCAAGACAAAGTCAGCCTCGAGTGGAGTACAAGGATTACTCCTTGATAGCTCACACTGGAGGTGACTAGGCATAACCCAGATAGGGTCCTAGGACGGTGTCTGCATTGTACCGTACTTGTGCAGTTATAATAATTGTATCCGCGTTCACTCCCCTGTGTGATCACGGCCCTCTATCTAATCCTAGCTAACAATGCGCAGGGCTCACTGCTGGATAATGCATAATAATAATAATAATAGGCAGCATAGGATAAAGGAAGGCACATCAAGGGGAGACAAAATCAGGCTATGCAATTGAATAGGATTGTAATCGTAGCAGCAGCAGTAACAATGCCTAGTGCAAGAAAAGTACGGAAAGATAGGCGATATCTGGGGAAGAGAATGGCTCTGCTTGCCTGCAAGCTCGACGGTAGTAGTAGGGTCGTCGACGAAGTAGTCATACTCAGCAGCGGTGTAGTCGACGGCAGCAACGGGGTCTACCGAAGATTAAGGGGGGAAGAAAACAGTAAATACACAGCAAGCATATACAAACAGATGCATGACATAACAGATGAAATGTTAACGGTATTCTAACGCAGTGCAATGCACGTTGCTCGGAGCGGGAATTCATCTGGGGATGAACTACCGGCTCCGGATGATTACCGGACAGGGTGTCCGGAGGGGGAAGGATGAAGCCGGAGGTGTCGTGGGTACCGTACAAACATAAGGGCGGTGTGTCCGTGTTATTTGAACCATTCCGGACAACTTTCGTGTTCGGAATAATATCATCCGGGTACTTTTTATCGGTACCGGGAATTATCGACAGACAGCCCGGAGGGGGGAATGTCGATGATCGGTGTGTTAGGAGGGTGGGGTAGACATACTGACTGCGTATTCGTATTCGTTGTATTTTTCTGATCAATTTTCATGTATAAAGTTTTTGAATCCGAGTTACGGTTTAAAAGTTATTAAATTTCAAAGTTTTAAATCATTTAAAAAGGATTTCTGAATTTTTTTTCTTAATAAACTCCAACCTTATCCAAAACCTTATCCACAACAGTGCTGACAGGGTGGACCCACATGTCATACACAGAGGCATTTATCTCATTTTATTTAAATCAAAATTATCAGAGGGCCCACATGTCAGCCTAACAGAAGTAAATTCATTTGGTTAAATGATTAGCTTCCAGGTGGGACCCATATGTCATAGGGTATAGTTTAATTAAACAGGTTTTATTTAATTAAAAGGGGATGGCCCATATGTCATACACTTGTTTACTAATCAGGGGGGGTTATTTGGAGGGGGGGGTTAATTTGATAGGGATTAGAGGTTAATCCCACCCGGTGGGCCCTAGTGGTCAGTGGCACATGGCCACCAACGCACAGCCGAGGCCATGGCCATGGTCAGCGAAGAGCGCGGCAAGGCCGGTCTGCCCAGGGGAGCGAGGGTGGGGGCCGGCAGTTGGCGCGGCGAGGGCGAGGCGAGCCGCGGGCATGCATGGGGGGGTCGGCAAGAGGAGGCTAGCGTCTCAGCCATGGCGGCTCCGGTGGCCAGAGCGCGGCCACATCAGTGCAGCAGGCGAGCGGGCTGTGTGTGGGGGCACGACAAGGGCGCGGGAGGGATCCAGGGGCGGGCTGGTCCGCAGCAAGGCGTGGCGTGGCGGGAACGCGACCCGAGCGTGGCAAGACGAGCTCGAAAGCTCGAGCTCCCGTCAATGGAGCCCCGGGCCGGGGCACGACCCTACGGCGGCGAATCGAATGGGGAACAAGGGGGATTCGAAAGGGGTGCTCACGACGGGTTGCACGGGGTTGGCAGCGCGCTCGGGGAGGGGCTGGCCGGCCGGAATTTGAAGGATATCGTCGGCGGGCAGGAGGTTGAAGACGACGACGTAGCGCTCCGGGCTGTGGCTCCAAGCTCAATTCCTACCGCAGGCAGACGAGGACGACGGTGGTGGGGCTCCAGGACACGCTGGCTGGGCCGGAGGTGGCCGTTGGTCACGAGCACGACGGCGCGGCGTCGCGGCACCCACGGGCGAGAAGCGAGAGAGGCAGAGGAGAGCGAGGGGGAAGATGGGGAAGTGGATAGGGGGCAGTTGGGGGAGGGGGTCGTCCTGGGTCTTATCCATGGGGGGCAGGTGGAGGAGGGGAGGGAGCAGGTGAGGGTGGGGGCGGCCATGGCGTGGCCATGGCGGCCTATCGCCGTCGTCGGGGTGGGGGAGGGGCAGGTGGGAGGAACAGGGGAGGGGAAGGGGTTGGGCCCAGGGTGGGCCTGGCTGGGGGGAAGGGGAGTGGGCCTCGCCTAGTGGCGGGGTTCGGGGTTTTCCTTTTTTTTGTTTCCTTTATTTATTCTTTTCTATTTACATTTTATTTAAGTGCCATGTGAATTTTGTTATCTGTGAAAACATTTTTATTATTTGTGGTAAACATTATAGAGAGGACACAAAAAGTTTGGCTCAAGTATAAAATCATTAGAATTTTTGTTTTATTTAAATGGGATTAAAAGCCACTGATTTGACACTATTTTGATTCGATTAAATTAGTACAACATTTTATAAACTCCTATTTCATTTTTAATAAGACCTACTGATTATTAGGATTTTAAGAAAAATGATTGCATAATTTTTAGTTCAATTATTATATCCACTTGTTTATTATAATTACCACGGCAATTTAATAACGCCAAGCATTTATTTTTACTTCATATTACTATACCATTTAAATAAAAACCATTGCTATATTATCATGGCCTAAGATTGCTAGGAATTTTATTTAATATGTTTCATTAACTTGGTTCAACTAAGATTTCCATTTTTATATTAACTGTCAAAATAATTTTTGATGACACCACAAGATTGGTTTCACAACCAACATAGACTTGTGATTATTCTAATGACTAAGGGTGACTTGGTTTAAGTTTTTGCATGATGGTTATCAATCACCCATAAATTCTTGGAGCAATTCAATAGTCCACACAAATTTGAAAATTTTATCACGGTTGGAATTTGATAGAGCTATGATCAAAGGTGATCATGGCTTGATCATCAACAGTAATGAGCCTTAAACAGTGGAATCACTGTAGTGATTACTGTACTGGATCTGAGGGTGTTACAAATCTCCACCACTACAAAGAATTCTCGTCCCGAGAATTAAAAGTAGTGTAAGGGGTAGAGTTTTGGGTTTCGCCTCCTAACAAATCTTCTGGTTCCTATTGTCCTACTCGAAGAAATTAATCCTTCATGTTGAGCCTTCATCTCTTTGCATCGGTGCATCTCGATGGATTTTCATCCTTTCCTCGGGGCTTCATCGCACTTACGAACATGTTAAGAGGTAAAGCTTAAGGGGTTCGGATCGATACAAGACCAAACAAATGGGGTTGCTCAAGGGTATGGGGTACAAAGTCCTTCCGAGTTTAAGCTCAGGCAAGTACGTCGAGAGAAGTTTTAAGCGGATAGGCACGTATTCGATGCCGATGACGGATGGTGGGAAAAGGGCCTCGATCATCAGACACAATCACCTAGTCTGATATCGGACGGAATATCACAAGGTCGATGACAAGAGTCAGGTTTCGGTCCTGTGGAACTGTGGGTTATGGGCCCCATTGAACCAGGGTGGTGACATTCAATGCGATCAAGTTGGAAGGGTATGACGGAGATCAACTTGTAAACTATGTCGGCAACAACATCAGTGCCAAGGGCGAGGGACGAAGAGAACCATTTTCCTGCTCGTTAAGACGAGGCGGACCAATTGGCAAAGTTCTCGTCCATCGGTGGTCACCGAAAAGTCATCAACAATCGTAACTAGTTGTACAGACAATGTAGCACACCAAAGTGTTTACATAAGCAGGGAATTTCACTGCTTAGATAAGATACATTACAAGAAAGGTTAAATAGACCAATGGAAAGGAAAAGGTGATGATACACAAGTATCAGGTGTACATCTTTCCCAAGGGAAAGCAGAGCATGGTGTACACGACCAAGTTGTATTGGCACGGAGACAAGGTAGGTTGTCGACGATAACGCAAATCATCGAGGGGCATGGAGGGTATTTCACACGATGAATCCAATTGACACATGGAAGAAGCCACGTAAGCTTAGTCGGATAATAATCCACCAAAGGTCGGGTGGTTTGCAAAGAATCTGATGTGAGTATCGGCACTCAATCGGGAGGAGAAATAATGCAAAGGCATCCAGTGATAGAAGCATCGGAATAATGCGATGCTTGAGTACAAGGGAATCATGTTTTCCAGATCGGGAGGTGGATGCAATCATCCATACGGACTTATCGGTGGCAGGGGATTGCAAAGGCGATGAACCCGCAGGTTCTCGGGAATTGATCAGAGAGTAATCGTCGGGATCTTCAGGTGAATCAGGCGATCATCGGGAAGGCAGTGCTCTCCGGAAGGAAGGAGGTACGAGAACCTAAAGTCAGCGTTAATAAAATTTTACCAGCAAGGATAAGAGAGCAGAGTCCCAGAGCATAGGTACGGAGAAAAAGATCCTAATACCAAAGATATCACACGTAGTGACATCGATGTGGGCCCGTAAGCCAAACATTAAGTTAGCAAGGTAGTTTTGCAAATACTAGACTCGACTTCGACCAAGGAGTTGGAAAGGGGTGTCCTACAGGCAGTCAGCTCTGATACCAACATGTGACGCCCCCAAAATCAAGGCGTGTACAGTAATCATACACGCAAGGTACATGATCGAGATTAGGGACTCACGGTGGGATATCACAACACAACTCTACGAATAAAATAATACAAGCTGTTTTAACACAAGCCAGGGACCACGAGGGCTCGAATACAACAGCTCGAGAGCACAAAGTCAGCGGAAGCAATAGTATCTGAGTACAGACACAAGAATACAAGGTTGGCTTAAGAAGGCTAGCACAAAAACAAACGATCGAAAAGGCGAGGCCTCCTGCCTGGGAACCTCCAAACTACTCCTGGCCAAAGGGGAACTCGACGTCGTAGAAAGCATCGGGGATCTTCATGTTGCGGTGGTCGGCATCGGGGATCTCCTGCTCCTGGGCTCCAAGGCTCCAATGTCGACTGCAGCGGCCGATTAGGCAAAACAGTAAAGGAAATAAAGCAGGGTGAGTATCTAGTATACCCGCGAGTCTTACGTCCGCTACTAAGCATTATGAATTGTATCAACGGAAAGAAGAGGCTGTATATAGTGGACTGAAAGACAGAAATCCAGAGCAAGGGTAAGAAGCTAGGCCTAACGAAGACTAGCATCTTCCGACGATATCTTGCAGCATGAGGTCAGAATCAGCCAACAGTTTATATAAAGCATAAAGTAACAATGCAGCAGAAGTTGCTGCAGCACTGTATAATAATAAGTTGTAATAATTAACAATGCCTCCGAGTTCACCTCCTCGACATCCCCGCGAGGAAGAGAACCCGGAACCATACAGTTTAATAATAGTTTCTAGTGGTAAGATCCAACTTCAGCATAAAGCGTCCTGTTACCGTGGACACGGCTATTCGAATAGATTAATCTTCCCTGCAGGGGTGCACTTGTGTTACGCTACACGCACGGATCTCCAGGGTGGCGGGAACCTTGTTAGGGAACGCTCCACCGAGGCTATCCGACACTTCATATCCCATCTTTCGAACTCAACAGAGAGGCCATCCGCCGGTCTAAATCCTAAGTACTCAGGGCCTTGGACCCCAACCCTGACGTACTCCTGCACGGTGCGTGGGTGGCCGGGAAGCCGTAACAAAAACAACACAGCTCGAGCCAAAGAAGACAGCGCACTTCCCGGCAATCAGCCCGCGGTACTACTGACGTCTGAAGAGTCCTCGGACGACACTAAGAAGCGGAGGAGCCCATAACTCGTAGTTCCCACGGGTAGGTAGTGCGTACATGGCATATAGCCAACTCAAGACATTCACTGAACCATTTAGCATTTTAATTAACCTGCGTGACAACCGTTATCGTTGCCTCGACTTAACCGACCCGCGGACAATGACAGCAGCCAGGACCACCAGTACATCGGTGCCTGCCCCGTCGTCCCACCAAGTCACTGCGGTTACCAACAAGGTGAACGGTCTCCTTACCTTGTCTAGCGTGTGCTCCTGGAGGAGCTCGACTTTCGTGGGTTGGTAACTCTCGCGGCCAACGAACAGGGGCCAAGCACACCGGTACACTGGTCGTACCCTCCCTGTCGTCCCGTCGCAATACCTCTCGCGGGCACCGTTGGGTCGCCCGACTTCTTACCTGAAGGACAATCGTCGTTCAGGACCCTACGGCGGCAAGACAAAGTCAGCCTCGAGTGGAGTACAAGGATTACTCCTTGATAGCTCACACTGGAGGTGACTAGGCATAACCCAGATAGGGGCCCAGGACGGTGTCTGCATTGTACCGTACCTGTGCAGTTATAATAATTGTATCCGCGTTCACTCCCCTGAGTGATCACGACCCTCTATCTAATCCTAGCTAACAATGCGCAGGGCTCACTGCTGGATAATGCATAATAATAATAGGCAGCATAGGATAAAGGAAGGCACATCAAGGGGCGACAAAATCAGGCTATGCAATTGAATAGGATTGTAATCGTAGCAGCAGCAGTAACAATGCCTAGTGCAAGAAAAGTACGAAAAGATAGGCGATATCTGGGGAAGAGAATGGCTCTGCTTGCCTGCAAGCTCGACGGTAGTAGTAGGGTCGTCGACGAAGTAGTCGTACTCAGCAGCGGTGTAGTCGACGGCAGCAACGGGGTCTACCGAAGATTAAGGGCGGAAGAAAACAGTAAATACACAGCAAGCATATACAAACAGATGCATGACATGACAGATGAAATGTTAACGGTATTCTAACGCAGTGCAATGCACGTTGCTCGGAGCGGGAATTCATCTGGGGATGAACTACCGGCTCCGGATGATTACCCGACAGGGTGTCCGGAGGGGGAAGGATCAAGCCGGAGGTGTCGTGGGTACCGGACAAACATAAGGGGGGTGTATCCGTGTTAGTTGAACCATTCCGGACAACTTTCGTGTTCGGAATAAATTCATCCGGGTACTTTTTATCGGTACCGGGAATTATCGACGGACAGCCCGGAGGGGGGAATGTCGATGATCGGTGTGTTAGGGGGGTGGGGTAGACATGCTGACAGCGTATTCGTATTCGTTGTATTTTTCTGATCAATTTTCATGTATAAAGTTTTTGAATCTTAGTTACGGTTTAAAAGTTATTAAATTTCAAAGTTTTAAATCATTTAAAAAGGATTTCTGAATTTCTTTTTATTAATAAACTCCAACCTTATCCAAAACCTTATCCACAACAGTGCTGACAGGGTGGACCCACATGTCATACACAGAGGCATTTATCTCATTTTATTTAAATCCAAATTATCAGAGGGCCCACATGTCAGCCTAACATAAGTAAATTCATTTGGTTAAATGATTAGCTTACAGGTGGGACCCATATGTCATAGGGTATAGTTTAATTAAACAGGTTTTATTTAATTAAAAGGGGATGGGCCCATATGTCATACACTTGTTTACTAATCAGGGGGGGTTATTTGGAGGGGGGGGGGTTAATTTGACAGGGATTAGAGGTTAATCCCACCCGGTGGGCCCTAGTGGTCAGTGGCACATGGCCACCAACGCATAGCCGAGGCCATGGCCGTGGCCGGCGAAGAGCGCAACGAGGCCGGTCTGCCCAGGGGAGCGAGGGCGGGGGCCGGCAGTTGGCGCGGCGAGGGCGAGGCGAGCCGCGGGCATGCATGGGGGGGGTCGGGCAAGAGGAGGCTAGCGTCTCAGCCATGGCGGCTCCGGTGGCCAGAACGCGGCCACATCAGCGCAGCAGGCGAGCGGGCTGTGGTGCGGGGGCGCGACCAGGGCGAGGGAGGGATCCAGGGGCGGGCTGGTCCGCGGCAAGGCGTGGCGTGGCGGGAACGCGACCCGAGCGTGGCAAGACGAGCTTGGAAGCTCGACCTCCCGTCAATGGAGCCCCAGGCCGGGGCACGACCCTACGGCGGCGAATCGAACGGGGAACAAGGGGGATTCGACAGGGGTGCTGACGACGGGTTACAGGGGGTTGGCAGCGCGCTCGGGGAGGGGCTGGCCGGCCGGAATTTGAAGGAGATCGCCGGCGGGCAGGAGGTTAAAGACGACGACGTAGCGCTCCGGGCTGTGGCTCCAAGCTCAATTCCTACCGCAGGCAGACGAGGACGACGGTGGTGGGGCTCCAGGACACGCTGGCTGGGCCGGAGGTGGCCGCTGGTCACGAGCACGACGGCGCGGCGTCGCGGCATTCACGGGAGAGCAGCGAGAGAGGCAGAGGAGAGCGAGGGGGAAGATGGGGAAGTGGGCAGGGGGCAGTTGGGGGAGGGGGTCGGCCTGGGTCTTATCCATGGGGGGCCAGGTGGAGGAGGGGAGGGAGCAGGTGAGGGTGGGCCTGGTTGGGGGGAAGGGGAGTGGGCCTCGCCCAGTGGCGGGGTTCGGGGTTTTCCTTGTTTTTGTTTCCTTTATTTATTCTTTTCTATTTACATTTTATTTAAGTGCCATGTGAATTTTTTTATCTGTGAAAACATTTTTATTATTTGTGGTAAACATTATAGAGAGGTCACAAAAAGTTTGGCTCAAGTATAAAATCATTAGAATTTTTGTTTTATTTAAATGGGATTAAAAGCCACTGATTTGACACTATTTTGATTCGATTAAATTAGTACAACATTTTATAAACTCCTATTTCAATTTTAATAAGACCTACTGATTATTAGGGTTTTAATAAAAATGATTGCATAAGTTTTAGTTCAATTATTATATCCACTTGTTTATTATAATTACCACGGCAATTTAATAACGCCAAGCATTTATTTTTACTTCATATTACTATACCATTTAAATAAAAACCATTGCTATATTATCATGGCCTAAGATTGCTAGGCATTTTATTTAATATGTTTCATTAACTTGGTTCAACTAAGATTTCCATTTTTATATTAACTTTCAAGATAATTTTTGATGACACCACAAGATTGGTTTCACAACCAACATAGACTTGTGATTATTCTAATGACTAAGGGTGACTTGGTTTAAGTTTTTGCATGATGGTTATCAATCACCCATAAATTCTTGGAGCAATTCAATAGTCCACACAAATTTGAAAATTTTATCAGGGTTGGAATTTGACAGAGCTATGATCAAAGGTGATCATGGCTTGATCATCAACAGTAATGAGCCTTAAAAAGTGGAATCACTGTAGTGATTACTGTACTGGATCTGAGGGTGTTACAACCTCAAAATCCTCAGCGCAGCTTAATCGTCTTCACTCCGCCCCATGCAGCAACACCCATTGTTCCAACTCCTTCGTCCCCACCACCACCAGTTATCACTGAGGTTGAAGACAGGTATGTCGACATTATGGATGATGGAACTCCTCGTGTTCATGATGAGGACTATGGGCTGACAAACTCACCCACTCATACTGTCTTCTCACCTGAGCCTCTCTCCAACACCGTGACTGAGGTGCTTCCTGATACTTCTCTATAGTCTGAAGAATCAGTTGGTGCATCGTCCTCAGCGTCTGATGCTGATGACCCTGAAGCCACAAGTGCTCCCACAAATTCTGCTGCTGATACTGATGCTTCAGCAACCACTACTACTGATACTGATGCTGCTGAACCTACCCCTGCTGATCCCCAGCCAGACCCACCAGCCGCTGAAACTGAAGCTGAAGCTGAGCAAAGAACAAATGCTCCTCCTGAAGCAGAAAACAGTACAAATGCTAATGCTGAAGCGTCAAAGGATGGCTCTGAAGACAAATAGGTCACATCACCTCGTCTTCCAAAGGACCTTGAAACTTCTGTGCCTATAGCATCTGTAGCGGTTCCGCCTCAGCCTCAAGCCTCTCTTCAGATTGAAGTGCCTCAAGCGCCTTCACCACCTCAAGGCCCAGTTCAAGCTAGGTCCTTGTGTCCGAAGCAGAAACAACCGTTCTTCCGTGATCTTGATGCTGATGATACCCCAAGCTTTGATGCTACTGATTTCTTCAATGCCATGAGTTTCTTCCAAGAGGGGATTCAAAATCCATATCATTCTGCTCCACCTCGAAAGCTGCTGAGGTTCTGGACTGCCACTCAGAAGAACTATTATGCTTCAGTGCTCTACAAGCAAAACAAACTGTTTCCTCATAAGCATATTCCTCTGATGGATATGGAAGCTCTTTCCTGCTTCAACAATGTGCTTCAGGATCTGCATCATGCCAAGCTGCTTCAGTTCTGCTCTGAATGCATCCACTGGAATGAAGAGCTTGTGCTTCAGTTTTATGCAACTTTATATGTTCCAGGCGATCCTCTGGATATCAACACCTGGGTCCTCGAGTGGATGACTGAGCATCATCATTACACCATCACTGTTCCTGAAGCAATTGACATTATTGAGTTGCCTCACTGCACTTCCCCCGCTGCTTGCTCCTATGGGTCTCAACTTCTTCGAGATGACCTGATGAACATGCTCATGAAGCCTCAGGCCCCTGAAGCCCCAGCTCGCACAAAGTTTCCCATTTCTGAGCTTCTGTATCTACCAAGTACATTGTATCGGATTCTGGCGAAGACTTTTTGCCCCATTAAAGGCTATGAATCCACTGCTGAAGAAGTCATTGGCATCATGAAGAACATACTACACAACCTCTGCATGTCTGGGCTAATCAACGTTCCTGACTTCTTCTTCAGAACTCTAGTTGATGCAGCACAGAATCCTCATATCCTGAAGCCATACGCACCATGGATCATGAAGCTCATCCGAGCCACGACTGGTATTGATTTTCAACCTGATCACCCGAATCATAGGACATATCTGCCGCCTGTCGAAGTGCTTCAGCATACGATTGCTTCAAATAACAAGGGCAAAGGCATATTCTATGAAGAAGTTCTCCCGACCAATTCCCTTGGTGGAAACATTCGTCATCCTCAGTCTCGAACTACTGATGAAACAAGAACTCATCCCTCAACTGAGGATACAACTCCGGCTCGATTGATGACTGACCGAGAGCTTGTGATTAGTCTTCATCAGAAGGTTGACCGAAATCATGATTGGGTGAAGCGTCAGTTTACTGAAATCCTCAGCTACATGGCTCAGACGCATTCTTCAGTGAAGAAAGTGCATCAGTATGCTTATCATACATATCAACATCTTGATGCCCTGATGAGAGAAGTAATCACCCCTGAAGACCTAGCAAAATTGGAGCTTCAATAACCTCCGATTCCTGCAATCAGACCCCCAAGGCAATTCAGACGCTGCACAACTCCTCCTCCGGCCATGGATTCTTATTCTTCAAACCAGGAGATGACTGCTGAAGAAGCTGAAGACACAGCTGCCTGCCCTCACACTGCAACGGATTACCTCAGGCGTGACTCACCTCATCCTTGAAGCAACTTCAAAGGGGCGTTAGCTTCAGTTTTTCCCTTTTTGTTCATTTTATGACAAAGGGGGAGAAATCTGTTAGTCTTCAAGCGGGTTTTAGTTATGGGGTTCTTCAGTTACAACTCTCGTTCTTCAGATTTTTTTGTAACGAGTTGTAAACTATAATTTTGGTGTTTGCCTGATACTATTCCTCAGTTACCTCATGCTATTGCCTCAAGTTTATCATCTATGCATGTGATTGTCTCTTCAAACACCTCTCTCTCAGTGCGTTGTTTAATTTCCTCAAACACTTCATAACATGCACTGCTTCAGAAATTCCTGGATATAGGGGGAGCTCCTCATATACCTCAAAATGCTTTAGATATTAAACATTCTTCAACTTATATGCATATCCTCAGGGGGAGCTTCATTATATCCAGCTTAATGATACAAATGTTCTTCAAAGTTCTTATTCTTCAAACTCATAATTTTATCCCCGTTGAAGCTTAACCTGATTGTCATCAAATCACCAAAAAGGGGGAGATTGTAAGTGCATCAAAAAGGTTAAGGGACTGATGTGTTTGTGAGTATACACAGGAGAACAGTCCCTGATGAGGTGTTTAACCACCAATGTCGACCCCCCAAAAATGTTGAGGAACATTGGAGAAATCGGTGTGTTTCCTGAAGAATGAAGTTGCGCGAAATCCTGAGGAATCAGGATCCTGAAGCGTTCGGGTGAAGCTGAAGCTGAGGACGATCCTGAGGACATTCACGCTGAAGACGAAGTTGAAGCGCAGTCTTCGCTAAGACTTTTTATAATTCTTGAGTCGTAGGAAATCACCGCACTATTGGAGGGGTTGAAGAAAACAAGTTCCAAAGTTCTGAGGAAGTGCTCAATTAGGAATCCTGAAGAAAAACCCTGAGGAAATCTCCTTGAGTAGAAGTTCAGTTCCTCGGGTGTCTGAGACCTTGTTCTTCAGGACACTTAGGAATCTGTCTTTGGTTGAGGAGTCTGGAGACTGCGAGTGCAGTTCTCCTGAAGAGAGAGTTATCTCCTGCAGTAGAAGTTCAATCCTCGTGTGTCTGATACGTTGTTCTTCAGGACACTGAGGTAACTAACTTTGGTTGAGGAGTCTGGAGAGAGAATAGTTTGACCGTGCCACGTGTTTCGTGGTGAGAGGCTAGAACCTGTCTATCAACGGTCATTTCCGAGGGCATGAGAGTAATTGCATGCATGGGCATTTATGTCCTTTCACCTCGGGTTGCTCCGCGGATATAAATAGACTCCCCCAGCCCCATTTGTGGGTTGGCTGCTCTGAGAGAAAAAATGACACTTTTCATTTGAGAGCAACCCACCTCTGAGGAAACTGAAGAACCAGGGTCGATGTCAGCCTCTGTGCCAGGGTCTTGATCATCGGAGTTGGCTTCTTCTTCAGAACTTGCCTCAGGAGGAGAGACAATGAATTCCTTTTTCTTTTGCTTGGCAGATTTCTTGCCAGCTTCGGTTTGGCGCTTGGGCCAATTTCCTCGCACCCTCAGCAGCAGCAGCCTCCTTTCTTGCTTTGGCTTCCTTACGTTTTTGCGCTCGTGCTTCTCGAGTATCAACCAACTCTTGAAAATCAGCAGGTGTTTTGAGAGAGGATGGATGAGCATCATCTGGAGGAGGTGGTCGATTATCGTTCGCCCACTTGGGCCTTAATGCTTTGACATCGGACCAAGGATTTTCCAATGCAAACAGCCTCTCCCAGCGAGGAATAATATACTTGTACTCATACCAACGAAGCGCTTGAAGCCTTCGAATTTCTTGCAGCCTGTTTTCTCTCGTACGTTCATCTTCTGAGCCTTCAGGCGTTCTCAATTTCTTCCCGATGATAAATTCCTCAGATAAACCTTCAGAGTTTTTAGTGATTCTTGAACGCCCTCCCACTCGCTTGGGTGCTCTGACATTTCCTTTGTTCCCGGACATTTTCCTGCGAAAAAGATAGGTACGAGGTACCATAGGAAAGTTGTGAAACAAGTACCAGTTGTTTTTGAGGAAAAACATTTTGAACGCAGTAAACATATCGAGAAACTTGTCTTGAAGCAAGTTTTTCAGGGAAGCACTAGGCTAGATTTTCATCGAGTGTAAATCTAACGAAGAACTTGAATGAAATAAGTGCACAAGTGTAAATCTATCGATACGCTTCTGAGAGCTTTGCCTAAGTGAGAGAATTCGAGTGAATTCTTACCTAGGTCAGATTTGAAATCGACAAAGAATCCTACAAACAAATTTTACAAAGTTCAATGATCCGCACGGATCAAACAGACCTAAAGCAAATAACGGAAAATCAAGAACAAATCTGGATACGATGAACAAATGAGATTGGAATCGTGTCCAGAGCCACACATACCCTAACTTGGTGATGTGCGGCGACTACGGCGACGCGGATGAAGTTCCTCGTCGACGGGAAGGTGTCCGGCGACTTTCTTCCGGCAGCAAAGCGGCGAGAGAGTCGACGGCGATGAGCAGCACGGCGGCACGCGAGGGACAGCTTCGGGAGCGAAGAGACGAAGTCGAGAAGATTGCGTAGACTGTCCCGGTGGGGTGGATCGGTATTTATAGGGGAGGGGTCTGACATAACTGTCAGATCTTATCCAACGGCGCAGATTTCTCGTCTCTCCGCATTCAACGGACGGATTCTATGGCGGTAATCGCGGGAAAATCCCAACGAACCGAAAGAAAGTTGCTCCACGTCCGAGACCAAACTCATCGAACATCGAGTATAAAAGTAGATCAACGTTCGATAGATTTTCCTTTGGAATCAATGACATTCGAAGGGAATCTTGATCGAGTACAAATATACATGTTCACGAGAGAAAAGAAAGATGGGGTAGGGATAGAATAGAGGGAAAACAGGGTCCGATGCTTAATCAATCCGAGGGAAAAACAGTGATAAAACTCGGAGTGATAAGTGTATAGGACAACACCACACGAACAAAAACAAACGAAAAAGAAACACGATAGAAAATTAACATAAGTAAACAGCATAGAAAGAAAACATATAATACATAGTATCGACAGTTATGATCTTATTGCACATTGCGTGAGTCCAATATGTTTAACTCACACCTTAGTGCACAAAACCTCTTCTCATCCAAGGGCTTCGTAAAGATATCAGCCAATTGATCTTCGGTGCGAACATGGCTGATAACAATATCTTCTCGCTGAACGTGATCTCGAAGAAAATGATGACGAATATCAATATGCTTTGTTCGAGAGTGTTGCACAGGATTATGGGCAATTTTCATAGCACTCTCGTTATCACATAGCAATGGAATTTTCTTCACAAGTATGCCATAGTCTTTCAGCGTTTGCTTGAGCCACAGAATCTGAG
Organism: Bromus sterilis; assembly: GCA_950022295.1. Lineage (NCBI taxonomy): Eukaryota > Viridiplantae > Streptophyta > Magnoliopsida > Poales > Poaceae > Bromus > Bromus sterilis. The sequence goes on along the minus strand of OX465601.1, from coordinate 121,051,336 downwards.
TGCAGCATGAACCGGCAGCAATATACTCGGCTTCATCCATAGAAATAGATACACAATTCTATTTCTTCGAAGCCCAACAGACAAGAGATCTACCGAGAAAATGACATGTGCCTGAGGTAGATTTCCTGTCGACTCGATCACCAGCCCAGTCAGAATCAGAATATCCAACGAAATCAAACTGGGCACCCTTGGGATACCATAATCCCAAAGTTGGTGTATGAGCCAGATATCGAAGAATTCGCTTGACAGCAATATGATGTGATTCTTTCGGGTTTGCCTGAAAACGAGCACACATACAAAATGATAGCATAATTTCAGGTCTAGATGCACAAAGGTAAAGAAGCGAACCGATCATCGAGCGATATTTCTTTCGATCGAAAGGTTTGCCCTTCTCATCAGCATCTAGATGAACATTCGTAGGCATTGGAGTCTTGATAGTTTTGCAACTGACAAGATCAAACTTCTTCAGGCAATTTCTGAGATACTTCTCTTGAGAGATAAAAGTCCCATTCTTCTGTTGACAGATTTGAAGCCCGAGAAAGAACTTCAATTCACCCATCATAGACATTTCATATTTCTTCGACATCATACGAGAAAATTCTTCGCTGATATCAGGGTTAGTACAGCCAAAAATTATATCATCGACATAGTTTTGACACACAAAAAGATCATTTTTGTATGCACGAGTAAAAAGAGTCGGATCAGTTGTTCCTGGTTTGAAGCCCTTCTTCAGAAGAAAATGCTTCAGTGTTTCATACCAAGCACGAGGTGCTTGCTTTAACCCATATAGGGCCTTGTGCAACCTGTACACCTTGTCAGGATTCTTCGGGTTTTCAAAACCTGGTGGCTGCATAACATATACTTCTTCTTCGATTTCACCGTTAAGAAATGCACTTTTGACATCCATTTGATATAGCAATATACCATTGTAATTGGCAAAAGCAAGCATGACACGAATGGATTCAAGTCGAGCAACTGGAGCATAAGTCTCACCGAAATCAATACCTTCGATTTGGGTGTAGCCTTGTGCAACCATTCGAGATTTATTCCTTATAACAATGCCATCTTCATCTTGCTTATTTCGAAAAATCCACTTCGTACCAATGATATTATGCTTCTTGGGATCCGGTCTATCGACAAGGGACCAAACTTTATTTCTCTCGAACTGATTAAGTTCTTCGAGCACTGCAGTCATCCAGTCTGAGTCCTTCATGGCTTCATCGAATTTTGATGGTTCTAGCATGGATACAAATGAAAAATTTCCACAGAAGTTAGCTAAACGAGTACGAGAACGAGTGGTGGGACGACCTGGTAAACGAATCTCTTCGAGAATTGATTCGACGTCCACTCTTCTTCGAACACGAGGTAAAACTCCTTCATCATCTTGCGGATCTGGTTGTTCTTCGGGATCAGCTTGACCTTCAGGATCAGCTTGACCTTCAGGATCAGCTTGACCTTCAGGATCAGCTTGACCTTCAGGACCAGCTTATCCTTCGGGATCATTTCCTTCGGGTTCAACTTCTCCTTCGGGTTGGACATTTTCTTCGTTTATGTGTTCTCCTTCGACCTGTACATCATTTTCTTCAGGATGTTGATCTCCAGCGCCCCGAGCTATGTGTGGGAACATTGGACCATCATCATCCCTGTTGGCTTGACGTGCATTTCCTTCGACAGGCCGAATATCTCCAATGGCCATTGTAAGTGCATCAAGTGCCCTCCCCTTGAGGTTTTGGAGTTTGATGACAAAACGGTTAAGGGACTGATGTGTTTGTGAGTATACACAGGAGAACAGTCCCTGATGAGGTGTTTAACCACCAATGTCGACCCCCCAAAATGTTGAGGATCATTGGAGAAATCGGTGCGTTTCCTGAAGAATGAAGTTGCGTGAAATCCTGAGGAATCAGGATCCTAAAGCGTTCGGTTGAAGCTGAAGCTGAGGACGATCCTGAGGACATTCGCGCTGAAGACAAAGTTGAAGCGTAGTCTTCGCTAAGACTTTTTATAATTCTTGAGTCGTAGGAAATCACCGCACTATTGGAGGGGTTGAAGAAAACAAGTTCCGAAGTTCTGAGGAAGTGCTCAATTAGGAATCCTGAAGAAAAACCCTGAGGAAATCTCCTGCAGTAGAAGTTCAGTTCCTCGGGTGTCTGAGACCTTGTTCTTCAGGACACTGAGGAATCTGTCTTCGGTTGAGGAGTCTGGAGACTGCGAGTGCAGTTCTCCTGAAGAGAGAGTTATCTCCTGCAGTAGAAGTTCAGTCCTCGTGTGTCTGAGACGTTGTTCTTCAGGACACTGAGTTAACTAACTTCGGTTGAGGAGTCTGGAGAGAGAATAGTTTGACCGTGCCACGTGTTGCGTGGTGAGAGGCTAGAACCTGTCTAGCAACGGTCATTTCCGAGGGCATGAGAGTAATTGCATGCATGGGCATTTATGTCCTTTCACCTCAGGTTGCTCCGCGGCTATAAATAGCCACCCCCAGCCCCATTTGTGGGTTGGCTGCTCTGACAGAAAAACTGACACTTGTCATTTGAGAGCAACCCACCTCTGAGGAAACTGAAGAACCTATGTGAGGAAAACCACCAGCCTGAGTAGTTGAGCATTTCTGAGGAAGTCGGTTCGAGTGATCCGAAGCTTTTTACTCTTGAAGACTGTGATCTTCCAGCCGGTGTAGAAGTCTTCAGTCTGAGGAAGTCAAGATGAAATTGTGACTTCCCGGAGTGACTGAGTCTGTGAAGGTTTCGGGAGTCTACCTTGAAGACTCACCTAACTTATTGGACGGAGTTTGAGGACTTTAGTTCAAGGAGAACAAGGTGAAGACTATGTCTTCTGAGTTGAATGTCAGCCTCTCCAACCAGACGTAGAGTTGTCACAGAAACTTGAACTGGTCTACCAAATCAATGTCTTCAATCTCTGGTGCTATCTCTTCAACCTCTTAAGCTTCAGTATTTTCTATGATGACTTCTTATGCTTCAGCTCTCCCTCGGCTCTTTGTCTTCATACTACGCATCTGAAGCACTTCTGCTTATCTGAATTGATTTATTTCTGTTGCATTATGATGAGCTGCCCTAATGATTACATTCTGTGAAGTTTTATTTCTTCATCATTTTGGTTACTTCTTCAGCTTCATGATTGCTTCAGTCCTGAAGAAAACCAAAATCTGGTAGTAAAATTGAAAATCTCCCATTCACCCCCCTCTGGTCGATATATTGCACTTTCAGCCATGTACCTGATAACTTCATCCAAAGGTGGTTCATCCAGGTTAAGAGGTAATTGCTCCTTTTGAGAGCTGTTAGTTTCATCAAATTGAACATTTACAGTTTCTACAACTTTGCCAAGATGAGAGTTGTGAACTCTGTAAGTGTGAGAATTCGAACCATAAACTAGGAGAAAACCTTCGTGAGCCTTTGGGGCAAACTTGGAGCTGTGATTCATATCTCTGATGTAACATGGAGAACCAAAAACCCTGAGATATGAAACATTTGACTTTTTACCAGTGATAAGTTCATGTGAAGTTTTCTTGAGAAATTTGTGCAGATAAACCTTGTTGATGATATGACATGCAGTATTAATTGCTTCGGCCCAGAACCTGATAGGAGTCTTATATTCAGCAAGCATTGTTCTGTCCATTTCAATAAGTGTTCGATTCTTTCTCTCGACTACACCATTCTGTTGCGCTGTATAAGCAGCCGAGAATTCATGAGTGAAGCCATATTCATCAAGAAATTCTTCGATATGAGTGTTATTGAATTCTTACCATTATCACTTCTGATATGCTTGAGAGATAATTCATATTCAGTCTGAGCTCTCTTGGCGAAAGTTTTGACAATTTCAACAACCTTGCTCTTGTCATCTAGAAATAAAATCCAAGTATATCGAGAGAAATCATCAACAATAACCAGACCATACTTGTTTCCTCCCAGGCTAGCATAATTTTGAGGACCGAATAAATCCATATGAAGCAATTCAAGAGGACGAGTAGTAGTCATTATAGATTTTGCTGAATGATGTTTCTTGGCAATCTTTCCTGCTTCACAGGCACTGCATAGACGATCTTTATCGAATTTCACATTATCAATTCCAACGATGTTCTTCTTCGAGATAAGAGTTTGAAGATTTTTCATTCCTGCATGACCAAGTATTCGGTGCCATAACCAAGCAGAAGTGGCTTTGGCCATTAAACATGTGGACACTGCAGGTCCCAAAGAAAAATCTACGATATAAAGATCACCTTTGCGATATCCTTCGAACACGAAGGAATAATCATCCTGTGAAAAGACAACACAACGAGAAGCAGAAAACAGTACAAGCATACCCATATCACAACGTTTATAGATAGACATAAGATTATATCCTAGTGATTGAACAAGCATAACCTTATCAATATGCTTATCTTTCGACATAGAGACCTTACCCAAACCAAGTAATTTTCCTTTGTTGTTGTCACTGAAAATAATATATCTCTGTGAAGATTCAGTAAGTTTGTCTTCGGTGAACAAATCTTTGTCTCCGGTCATATGATTTGTACAACCAATATCCATGACCCATTCGGATCCACCGGAGACATAGCCCTGCAGAAGAATTAGTTCTTCTTAACCACCCACAAACGAGCAGGTGACTTAGAAGGCATGGAAGTGCTTGATGAGGCATCGATATTATAGCGAACAAGATTATATTGTCGATCGGGACCATCAAGCACACCATAAATATAATTTCTCGACGAGGGGTTAGAGTACTGGTAGGTAAATGCAATTTTGGTATTATTGTCACGATGACGATAAAAATTTCTATCGACTCGATAGTATTCCTTCTGGGGAACATTTGAAGCAGGCACCAAGGGTTCATTTCTATCCTCGAGAGAATAGTAGTGATTCGGTGGTACCGAGGATTTTCCCTGCATAGAATGGTTAGGGGGCAGTTTTTCTATGAGAGATTTTCAAACCCAAATCTGTCGCTTATAGAAACCATTCTTCAGAGCAGTACCAACAAATTCTGCCGACACCTTTCCTTCCTGATCTTTGATAAGCTTGTAGTCAGAATCAAGTGATTCATCAACAATAGCCTTATCAATTTTGCAACTGAAACCTGAAAGGTAAGCAATATCTATGGGCTTTTCCTTCACAAGAACCCAGACAGTTTTAGGATACGCTCGGGTTCCCAGTAGGTGCCATCAGGATTGAGTTTCCTTACGAAACCAACTCCTTTGTTTTGCGGATTAATAAAAAGGAGAGCCTTTCGTAGGATATCACATAGGTACTGGTGTTCCTGCACACTTTTGAACATGCCTGTTTCAAATAAATTTCTCAACCTGAGGAGTTCCTCGGTAATTCTTTCCTCGTTCGAGGGGTTAGCATCATCAATAACAATAGGTTGCTTTCCTTTCGATTTCTCAGAAATAGATTCCATTTTACTTCATTCCAAACAAGTTGAGCAAGGTGAAGTAGATTCATTTTCTTCTTCTGAGCTCTGTTGAGCCATGAGCGTGAGATTGACACTTTCCAACTCTTCATTCGCCTCTCTCAGTTTCTCGAGAGCCATTTTCCTTTGAAGGAATTCATAGGTTAGCTTCTCGTAGTCCACTGAGAGAAGATCATGCCGAGAGGAAAGTTCATCATACTTTTCTTTTAGAGCAGCATGCTCATTTGTCAAAGTTTGACCTTTCTCAATCTCATCAATCAACAAAGTCTCAGATTTTTGAATAGTTTCACTTAGAGAATCTAGTTCATCTTGTTGGATAGAAGCAATTTTGGCAAGTTTGGCATAGCTTATCCTAGAGTTACTTTCATAAGCAGATCCATCAGAAGTATCGTAGGAATTCTTAGATGAGGATACCTTAGCCTTGGCCATGAAGCAGTAAGCTGGAGATTCATCTTTACTGCTTTGGTTGGTGAAGAATGAACTTGAAGTCTTGTTCGAAGCAAATTCTAGACCAGCAACACCATCAGATTCAGAACCAGAACCAGATCTTGAGTTTGATTCAGCTTCAGAACCGGATACTTCATCTTCAGAATTCATCTCTTTACCCAAATAGGCTTTGGCATGGTGAGAATTCTTGCGTCGAGAGGAATGTGATTTTGAGGAAGAACTCTCTCGATGCTTGTGGTACTTCTTCTTCTTGTCATCATCAGAACCATCTTTCTTGTCTCTTCTGGACTTTGAATCATATCTCTTCGACTCATAGTTTTTGCTCGATCTGTGTGACTTACTCGAAGAGTTGCTGTGAGAATGCTTTGATCTATGTTCAATTTCCCAGAGAGGACAATCAGCAATGAAGCGACCTGGCTTCTTGCACTTGTAGCAACCGTTATCTTTCGCTGATGAGTTTCTGGATGATGATCGATGTTGTGATGAATTGCTCGAATGTCTTGAAGAGTAGTTTTTCTTCGGTGAAGAGGAGTTCCTTCTCTGGAAGCGGTTGAATCTTCTCATCTCGAAGGTGTTGAGTCTCTCAAGAATATCAGCTGCAACAAGATCCTTGAAATCTGTCATTTCCTTAATCATCAGCACAATGTGATCGAAGGAATCATCAAGGGAACGGAGCAAAGTTCTGACAATAATCCGATTGGTAATGTCTTCGGCACCGAGGGAAATCAGTTCATTTGACAACGCAGTGAGTCTGCTGTATATGGAGTTAACTTTTTCCACCTCATGCCTCTTGAAACGATAGAACTTGCTTCGAAGGGTGTCGATACGAGCATCTTTCTGAGTAGAGACACCTTCACCAATCTTCTCGAGATAGTCCCAAACACCTTTGGCCGAGGAAATATTCTTGAATTCATGATATTTCTCTGGAATCAGATGATTTGTAATGAAAACCCAGACTTCAGCATCGAGTTCCATCTTCTTTGCCTCTTCAAGAGTGATAGCATTTTTGTCTTTGACAGTTACACCATTCTTGACAACTTCCCAAGAGGTAGAGTTGATGGGCATGATGTTCCTCTTCATTTTGTCCTTCCAATAAGGATGGTCCTTTTCATTGTAAATAGGAATCGGTTCCCCCGAGCGAACAACTGCAAACGCAACACTCCAGGTGGTTAGACCAAAATACGCAGAGCGTAGGGAGTGCCTAGCTCTGATACCAATTGAAAGCTCAAGAATGATCAGAGGGGGAGGGGTGAATGATCACTTCTACAAATTCTAAGGAACTTAGAAGGAACTCATGCAATCTGTGAAGGACTAAAGACATCTCGAAGGAAATAAAGTATCGAAAGACATGCATGGCTTGAAAGGATTGGGAGCGAAGGAAAACATCGAAGACAAACAAGAAATGAGTAAATACTTAAAGTAAAAGCGTGAAAGAAAACGAGCCTGACACAACGATGTTTGGTAAACCAGTTCACACTCTACAAAGTGCTACGTCTGGTTGGAGGGACTAGTGATTGAACACCTGGAGCAAAACTCTCTCCGTCCTATTCTCCACTGCAACAAACTCCTCGAGCCTGTCCAGTTTTCACTCGTGGTAGATGATTCAGGACATCTCCGGGACCTTTACAAACTTCCTTCAACAGCGACAATTTCTCTTCGACTGCTTGACAGGCAACGCCTAACCGTCTAGGAGACTTGCAGTTCTCCAAGATAAAAAGATCGACTAATCTCAACCTAAGTCTCTGTGAATTGCTCATCTCAGTTCGGACTTGGGCTTTGGTTTTCTATCGATGGATCTCTCTTGGGATGCTCATAGTACTTATGTCTTAGAATCTTCAGTGGAGCAGCCAACCCGAAATGGCGGGTAGGTGCAGGGTATTTATAGTTGGCGATCCCGATGGGTACAATGACTGAAGTGAGCCGATGCGACCGCTTGACGCATGTCCACAACGGTCGGATTCCAATCACTGTGCAACTTTACTTGAGGAACAAGTAAGCTGACTTACCGAGAAAGTTCTCTCTCGAAGTCACGAAGTGCGATGACTTAGCCTTCGAGCTATTCACTCGACTTAGTAAGATTTCTCTCGGTAGGCTTTCGTGGGTTTAGGTTGAGCAGATAAATTCACTTCGACTAAGCTCTCAACTAGCAAACCCCTCTTGATAGTACGGTTTTTCCTACGATTCAAGAAAATAATGAGAAACTAGTAAAAAAGACTAAGTCTTCGACCAGCTTCAGCTTTCTCCTCGTTGCGCTTTTACTCGAGAGAGACCTTCTTCTTCGACGACATTTTTAGGGGTCGTCTTCCTTCAAAGGTTTCGGTAGATGACTGCAGCTTTGCTGCAGTGAGTTGTCCTTCGACCTTCTCCTTGCCATCTCCATTTTTTGGAACCTAAGTATCTGTGTATACTCGATAACAATATTAGTTCCACTTCTGCTTTGTCCAACAATGTCCAAAACCTTCGGGGGCAAAAGTTTCCCTTACACCTAGCATGGTCAGAGGGGTACCAGGACAAGTTGTGCACTTACCATAGCAGCCGCCTGCGCACCCAGAACCTTCAACAAAGGCGACCTTGTCCTACGGCTCATACAAGAGAAAGTCCACAAGCTTGCCCCCCAATGGGAAGGACCATTCATAATCTCAGAAGTAATAGGAGGAGGCGCCTATAGACTGAAGAACCCGAAGACTGACGAGGACGTGGGAAATCCATGGAACGTAGCGAACCTACGCCTGTTCTACCCATAGTCTCCACCAGTCATGCTCATCTGGCAGCTCATGCAAACCTTCGACGCAATAAAATGATGTTGCCCAAATACTACCACAAAGCACTTGGGGGCTCGAGTACAAAACTCCCCCCGAGAGACGCTATCGTCGCTCACGCTATCTTTACCCAAAGCACTCGGGGGATCGAGTACAAAACTCCCCCCGAGAGACGCGATCGTCGCTCACGCGATCTTTACCCAAAGCACTCGGGGGCTCAAGTACAAAACTCCCCCTGAGCGACGCTATCGTCGCTCACGAAATCTTTACCCAAAGCACTCGGGGGCTCGAGTACAACCCCCCCCCCCCCCCCCCGAGAGACGCAATCGTCGCTCACGTGATCTTTACCCAAAGCACTCGGGGGCTCGAGTACAAAACTCCCCTTGAGAGATGCTATCGTCGCTCACGCGATCTTTACCCAAAGCACTCGGGGGCTCGAGTACACACCTCCCCCCGAGAGACGCTATCGTCACTCACGTGATCTTCACTCAAAGCACTCGGGGGTTCGAGTACAAACCTCCCCCCGAGAGACGCTATCGTCACTCACGCGATCTTCACTCAAAGCACTCGGGGGCTCGAGCACCACCTCCCCCCGAGAAACGCACACGCAGTCCGAGACTCAAAGGGCCCAAGCAAAAACCCCTGACAGGCTCCACCTGCTGAAAAACGGTTCGAAATCAAAGGAAATTCACGGCTACAACCAGATGGAACACAAAGTACTCTGGAGAAATATGGATGGAGCGCAGGACGCAGACAATCCTTTAGTCTTCACCTGGTCGCCAACGATCACCTAAAGACTCGGGGGCTACTTCCATCAGGAGCGCTGCTGCGCACCCGATAAAAGACAGAAATTAACGGAAGAACGACAAAGGACACAAATCTCAGCCTACGTTCGACTCTCCAACTCAAACGTAGCCTCGGGGCCTACTCCCATCGGGAGCGCTGTTGCGCACCCGATAGAACCTACAGTGCCAAGATTTGATGGAGTCGAAGACAGCTCTCGACTCGAACACAACTCTCGTTTGCAAAGGACTCGAACACAGCTCTTGGTTGCAAAGGTCTCGAAGAAAGATTCCATTACAAAGACTCAAGCACAGTTCGCATTACAAGCACCCGAAGATCATTCTCAGTTCAAAAGATTCGAAGTACATTGGATAGAAGGCAGCTCTGATTACTCGAAGGAAATCCTCATTACATGGAGAACTAACCTACTTAGAAAAGACACAAGCAGCCGACAAGCCTACAGCATCAATCACCCAAGGAATTATGACTTCTACATGTGTGCCCATGCTGGGATGATTGGCACTAAGACAACGAGCATCATCACAGACAAAGGAGGAGTCGAAGCAACCAGCTCATGATGCCAATGACATAACAAAAGGTGAAGCTCGACTTATTTGCAGGAGCACCAAAGCCAATGCTCCACCAGCTTATTCTCCTGCTCCACCAGCTTCTTCTCCAGCTCCACCCGAATTGTCGGCGAAGATGACACCATTTCCTCCAGTTCTACAAGGTCGCCTGGCGCGCCCGCTTGATCGGTGGCTTGACGTCGAGATTCTCTTCAGAGCCGGAAGAGGAAGCAGTTGAAGACGGCACAACATCACCACCCGCAGAGTCGCCGGAGGAGGAAGCAGTTGAAGACGCAGGCGAAGGACTCCTCGACCTGTCAGAACCATCGCTGCTTGTGTCCGGCCAGTACGGATCCATGCGGTTGCCGCTCGGGTCAAAGGCGCGGACGATAAGAGTGTTTTCGCCATCAAAATAACAACAAAGAATGTCACCATCACCCAACTTCAAGCGTCGAGCAAACGACTTCCAGCCAAAGCCAAGAAAAATAAAGCGGGAACTATCGATCTCCAACTTAACATAAGAAGGAGATCGAGCGCACCCCTTAAGACGAAGAAGCAATCCATCAAGACTACGCTCAGAAACAAGGGCAGAAAATGCAGAAGGAAGTTGAATGCGAGCGGCGTTCCGGCCACGGACGCGTAGGAGGAAATCATAGCGCCAAAAACCCTCCTCCGAGGAAGAGGAGGAAGGCATCGACGGTGCACTACGACGGCCGCCACGAGAAGAGCGCGGAGTACGACTACCGCGACCACGGCGAACCCGGCCGCGGCTGGTCGTACCTACACCTCGTTTTGGCCCCATGAGGATACAAAGAAGAGGAGCAAGAGGGGCAGAGGATGAACACTACTGCCAGATGAAGAAAAGGGGTCTAATTATAGCACAACCCCAAGGGCATGCAACAACCCAGACGACGGCAGCAATTAATTCAAAGACCAAGAACGCTGGGCGATTCGAATTCCGAGACAAAGATGCCTTCACACGGGCGGCACTGTGTGTCGGACGCGTCAAATCTCGCACGTTTTCAATGCGCGCATCGATAACACAACAGGCGACTGCAGCACACCACAAAGGCCATCATTATGACCGGTCATGAAGACTTGACGGTTCACAGACAGAGCATCTTTGAAAATCCTCGAGCAAGGAGATCATTATCCTTACCAAGATGAGGTAAATTAAAATGGCAGCGCCAAAAGAAAAATGCAGCCTGCAAGCACCGTTTTTACAGACTCAAATACATTTTTTCAAATATATTTAACTCCCATCGGGAGCGTATCCACCCATGATAGTTTCGGGTGCTCCCTCACCTAATAGAATAAATATGTGCTCGAGTGGTCACTCGAAATCAAAGAGTCCCGAGTGCTCCCTCACTCGAAAGAAAAAACGTGCTCGGGTACTCTACCACCCGAAAGAAGAAAAAGACGTGCTCGAGTGATTACTCGCACCCATGAGAGTTTCGGGTGCTCCCTCACCATGAGAGCAAAGGCGATACTCAAGTAAGTACTCGCACAATCTGAGTACCCGAACACTCGAAGACCTCCCGAGCCAGTATTACTCCTCGCCCGAGCGCTCAACAAAGCTCCGCGAGTGACTGCTAAAACAGCTCACTTGATTGTTTATTCCAAGTGGGTGCATCGCTAACTAGGCTCCGCGCCTCATAAAAATACATGTTCCTGGAACACGATACACTGTGCCCAGATGCCACGCAAGCTTAGCATGTAGGTAAGACCCCGCTACACAGATCGGCCGGGCTGGGACTTGCCGCAGAGCGATTTCACTCCCAATCTTTCCCATGCGCTTGCATGATAGAAAAAGCCGGGCGGACGCGCCTAGGATACGAACTTTACTGGCGGCAATTGATCACTGTAAGACCTGCAGCGGCATGAATTTTGCTCGACACCAGTGTTCCAAGCTCATGTCGAGGGATGTGAGTTTGATTGGGCTACTACGGTATTTGCCACTAGTGCAATTCACCAAGGCTCGACCAGTCGACTCCTTGGGCCCTTTCAGCTTAGCAATCCCTCGAAATAGTTTTTTTTCATGGCCCTAGACTGCCAGCGACCCGCGGTTGAACCGTGCAAACATCAAAACGACGCAAGACTGGACTCGAGTCCCTGCACGCCTCTTCGAGTCCCCCGGGCACTCGGGGGCTACTGATGAGGGGGTGACCCCGCGACTCCTATAGATGGGCCTACACGGTGTACCCGAACATAGAAGGCCCACAAAGATGCCTCCTGGGCCAAGTCTTGGCCCACTAGTGGCACCGACGTAGGAGTCCGCGAATCATAAGGAAGGTGCAAACTTGCCGTACGAAACAAGTTCAGAGTTAGGAAATACTATCTGTAATCCAGGACGGACTCCCCCAGACCTAGCCTAGTATATAAGGGCTAGGAGGGGAGACGTTGAGATCATCCAATACACAATCTGTAACCCTAGCCTTGTGCGCACTAGCCTTGGCCTCCCTGTAATCGCCATCTCCAATCAATAATATCGACCAGGAACGTATCCTCCTGTTAGTCGACGAGCTATCGTCCAACCTGTGCCTCTCATGACTAACCCAGGGTCCCTGACCATGGGATTTGCCGGGGTACATCCCCGTCACAAACCCTATCCTCCACATAGGGGAAATTTGCTGCTATCCTACATGTCACTTTCCACTTGGGGTAACCAACGAAGGGCGAGAAGCCATTACCACTTCCACGCCATCACTCCCTCTTGGAGTTACTATCTACTACTTGGCTAAAGCAATAAAAAGTGTAAGTCCAAGTATGTGATCAGAGGGGGAGGGGGTGAATGATCACTTCAAATTTTTGCATGAAACTATGAAGTGAAGCATAACTTAGCAGCAGAAGAAATTCAACAGAAAGGTAAACTGTGAAGCAGAACTAGATTGAAGCACAACATAGCGAATCAAAAGCATCGAATCAATTGCATTGAAACAAATCACTGAAGCAATTGCAAAACTGAATGTAAGTGCGGAAAGTAAAATGAACTCTCGACTCGGCGATGTTTGTTCGACCAGTTCACACTCTTCAAAGTGCTACGTCTGGTTGGACGGACTTGTGATTGAACACATGAGCTAACCTCTCTCCGTTCGTATCTCCACTGCACCAATCTCCTTGAGCTTGGTCAGTTTCTTCACTCGTGGTTGATTATTAAGGAAATCACCGAAACCTTTGACAAACTGGACTTCAAGGCGACAATAACTCTTCGCTCTCTGAAGAACAACTCTCTAACCATCTAGGAGAATTGCAGTTCTCCAAGATAAAAAGGCTAGCAAACTTCTTCCTAAGTCATAGTGAATCAACTCAGATCAATAGGACTTATGCTTCGGGGGATGGGTTTTTGGTTTGCTTCGGTGGGGTTGCTCTCTTCCTTCACTGTCAGAAAATATTCTTGGAGCAGCCAGCCGCCAATGAGGGCGGGGGTGGCGTATTTATAGGTGGCGATCCCAAGGTGCGAAATGACTGAAGTGACCCGATGCGACAGCTTGACACCTGTCCGCAACGGTCGTATTTCCAATCAAAGAGCAACTTTACTTGAGGAACAAGTAAAGCTGACTCACGGACTTGGTTATGCTTCAGGAGCCGAAAGAACAAAGTCTTCGCTGGTGAAGCATTACCTAGTGCACATGAGATTTCTCATCTCTGGCTTCTCACAGGTTTGGATTCGATCTGAGTCTTTTCACGAAAACCTTCGGAGTACATTTACTAAACTCCTCTTGATAGTACGGTTTTTCCTACGACTCAAAGAAGTGAAAAAGAACTACGCAAAAACTACTAAGTCTTGTTCCATCTTGGTCATCTCCTTTGATGAGAAATGCTTCAGGATTCCTTATCTTTTTGGGGGTCGACATCCGAGATGAGCTTCACTCCAGAGGATGTGCTTCAGTACATATGTAAATCTTCGTTGAAGCTTTATCACCACCTATAACTTGCGGAACCTAACGATCTGTTTTACACTAGAAAACTTGTTAGTTCCTCTACTGTTTTGTCCAACAATATCCAAAACTCATGGGGGAAAAACATTGCTCATACAATATCCCCCTTTTTGGACTATTGTTGACAAAACAGGCATCGATAAAAATATGGAATTTTTGAGTTGAGTTGAGAGCAAACTCTAAGATATGAAGTTTTTGACTCCCCCTGAATGCAAACATTGAAGATTTATATAATCGAAGTGAATGCTTGATGAAGGATATCCTTGATGGGAAGCCTAACACATATCTTAGCGAATCAATTGCATTTAAAAGATATTAGTCTTGAAGAATATGCAACCATCCAATGACCTGTGAACTTAATGAGAATAACCACCTGCAAGACAAAGATATACGAGAGCAACTTGCAAGCACGGGGGTTATTAACACATAAAATGTAGAAGTTCACAGACGAAGTAAAACATAAGTTACAACCCAATCGAAGAGAATGGAAAGTTTGTTGTAACTTAACACACAAAAGATCGAATCGAAACCCTAAACCCCGCAGCGAATCTAAACTCAATCGATGCTACTTTCTCCCCCTTTTTGTCAATAATTGGACAAAAGGTTGAGATGTAGATCTAGAGTATTTACTCGTTTGCTGCAACCCGGGGACCCTGCTGATTGTCTTCGCCCGAAGAAGATGCATCTCCTGAAGTGTCTCCTTCGGTGGAAGCAGGCGACTCCATTTCTTCAATGTCCAGCGGCGCTTGAAGCAAATCAAGATCACTATCGTTGAGAGGGTCATCTTCTTGCTTCGATGTGTGTGAGTCTTCATCAGAGAGAGTATCAGGGAGAATCTGTTCAGTTGGATTAACAAATAAGAATTCATCAATCTTTTCCAGCGGAGGGATCTTTGGGTTGGGGCGGTCTATCAAATCATTTCTGGAGAAGTGGCGTTGAAGGTGTGGATACTCCTTGAAAATCCGAGCAGCTTCAAGCTTCTTCACTGAGTTGAACTTCCTCAAACCTTTCCATGAGTGGCGCTTCAAGACCTTCAGGTACTGATTATTGTTCAAAGCAATGTTGCCAACTCGATAGATTTCAACAGAGAGATGTTGCATTTGGCGTTGATTGCCTTCAATGAAGTTTTCCAGCATCTGTTCTGAGCGAATGCCAACTTCAAAGTGATAAACTTCCTTCTGGAAAGAATTGGACATGTTGCGTTCATTGACATGCTGTCTGACTCCAACATATGTGGAAAATGGATCATTTGGCCTTCTGAAGATATTCATTGTATCACGCACAGGAGGACAAAACAACTTTGGGTGATGCTTTGCAACAAAGTCTTCACTGCGTCCATAATTGAAAATGGCTTGGAGCCAAGGAGCATACGGCTTCAATTGATGTACCAGTTCAGCATTTTGGACTATGCAGCGAAGAAAACAATCCTTGAAGTCAAACACATGACCATGAGTGAGCTTCAGCAGAGCTTGACGTGTATGGTAGTGAATGTTGGACTCATCATTTGCAGTGCTGAGAGGCATTAGTGAGTTAGACAAGATATAAAACCAAGTCTTCGAAATGAATACCAGCTGCTTCGGGCGAATGTTTTCTGGCATGTGATCTCCAGTGACTTCGGGATCCAGCAGTGAAGCAAATTCAGCTTCAGTAGGATCAGGCATCAAGTGAATCTTTGCAAGTTTACCAGTGTTTCGAGGGATATTCACTATGTCCATTAATTCATCAGAATGCATCCTAAAAACCTTGCCTTGAATCATCGACTCAAGTACCCATGTGCTTGTGTCATCAGGATTTCCAAAGACATAGAGTGTGGCATAGAATTGTTTGATCAATTCAGAATTGAATGGCGTCTCCATGGCAAACATGCTGGTAAGATTTTGTGCTTCGATGGTTTCCATAATGTTCTGGAAGCATGTTGCAGAAGTTAGACTTCGCATATCCAAATACTTGTGCCTGAATAGAACACCCTTCTGGCAGTACAGCTTCGTGTACAGAATCTGCTGTTCAGGAGTCCAAAAGCGAAGGTCATCTGCAGTCCTGGGTGAATCATATGGACTTGTGCCAAAGAAGCGAAGCTTCTGGCGATGAACTTTGAGGTCAAACTCAGGACCATGTCTTGAAGAAGAACCATCTCCCAGGAAAATTGGAAATTTTTCACACGGGTAGATGGAGTCCAGTTGGGTATCTTGGGCAGGAGTGCAATGAGGAGTCTGCCTTCGAGCAAATATGGCTCGCTCTTGAGGTTGAGTCATAATGGCCAATTCATTGGCTTCGGCTTCTTCATTGGCTTCAGGCTCTTCTCGAACAACTTGTTCTTTGGCTTCGCCTTCTTGTTCTTCGGACTCATCCGCAGAGTGAGCCGAAGAATAATCCCTTGAAGGAATTGGTATGTCTTGAGCTTGAGGAGAAGGCTCTGGCTCAAAGTTGCCGTGGTGCGATGGTTGTGGAGCGGGTTGATGAGGAGGTGGAGGTGGAGCACGGGGTGGAATGACTTCGGGAGCAGTTGGCTTTGCAGTTGGGGTTGGAAGTGTGATGATCTTGCATCGAGGAGGCGAAGCATGTCTTGGGGCCTTCTTGGCCGGATGAGAGCTCACCTCATCAGCTTCGTCTGCGTCTGTGATCAGACGGCGCTTCCTTTGTTGCAGCTGGGGAAGGGGAGAGGCTATTTGCTTGAGCATGGCTTTGCGCTTCTTGGAATCAAGAGCCATGACAGAAGCATTATGCGTTTTGCAACATTCTTCAATGGCAGATTTTATCTTGCCTTGAAAAACTTGAATATTTTGCTTTGTCTTTTCATTGACATCTGCAATCTTCTTCGAAGCCGCTTCGGCTTCGTTCTTGAAGTCTTATCTGATTCAGCATCTTCTTTCTTCTTAAACTTCAGAATTTTGGCAGACTCAGATCTGTCCCTAGCATGCAAATCCCTTAGTTGATTGTATAAAGTTTCAATCATGGCAGAGAGAGTTGGTGAAATGTAAACATCTCCAACATCAATAGCTTTGGGATCAACAGCTTCAACGAGCTGGCAGAATGCCTGATTCAGGCTCAAACAGTCCCATAGTTCACCTTCTCTTGCATCAGGCAAGTTGTGGTGACTATGCTCAGCTTCTTCATGAGCTTTGGGGGCAGGGGCAGCGACTGGCTTCGGAGAGATATCTTTTGGAGCCATGTCTACAGCAGCTTCCTTCTGAACAGCTCTAGCAGCCTTCTCTGCTTTCTTTGTTCAAATGATATTAAGTTGAGCCTGGCGCTTGGCTTCGGCTTCACTGAGTTGTTTGGCTTCGGCAGCAGCCTTAGCCTCTTGAGATTTTACTTCAGCGAGCTTGTGCTTCGCTTCAGATTTCTGATTTGCTTCAGCAAGATCTTTCCTTTGCTTCTCTAACAAGGCAGCATCTCTATCAGCCTTTTCCTTTGCTTTAGCTTCTTTATAAGCCTTAGCTTGGGCTTGTGCTTCAGCATGACGTCGTTCAGCTTCAGCATGGTCTCTCTTGCGCATTTCAGCTTCAGACAGCTTCTTGGTGCCGACCTGGGCATAAGATTGGCCAGGCTTGGCAACTGAAGATTTCAGCTTCGGAGCTTTGACTGGCTCTGGAGCTTTAGCTTCGGGCTTACCAGCAGGCTTTGTCTTCGGGTCATGTCTCTCCTTTGTTCTCTGCTCTACTGGAACCAGGCGGCGAGGTGGCTTTGATGACAATCGAGCCTCAACCACCAGGTTGGTTAAATCGATGCTGGGTTTAGGAGCAGGGGGATCAGTTGGATCTTGAATCCTAACGCCTCTCGAAACAGGCGGTTTCTCTCTAGCCTTCTTCTTCAAAGGATTTTGAAGCTTTGGTCTTTTAGGACTAGGGGGAACAGGGGAGTGCTCGGACTCATCATCGGCATCGTCAGCAGGATCTTCACCAAGTGAGTCTTCAAGCTGTGCAGCAGCATCAGCTTCATCATCAGCTTCATGATCACTCTCTTCTTCAGAAAGAGCAGGAGGAGGTGAAGCACTCAATTTTCTAAGCCTTCGCTTCTTAGTCTTCGATGCACCAGCTTCAGCGTGGCCTTCAGCTGCTAGTGCTTTGGCCTTCTTTTCTTCTCTAATTATCTTATTTTCAGCTAATATAGCAAGTCTCTTTTGTTCTTCAGGGTAATCATCTGGTGTCTTGAGAGTATTCGGGTGAGGAACAGCTGGAGGCTTCGGGTAATATTTTCTTCGATTTGCAGCATTATACTGAGCACAAAGAGCAGTTGTATACCGATATGGAGGACTGAAGGCAAATTGCATTGCCCACTTCCAATCAGGAATGCTCTTGTATTTGTACCACCTTATTGCCCAGTAGTGTCGAATCTTTTGCAGTCGAATCTTTCGATCATGATCAGATTCTTCAGGAGGAGTGTCATAGCCCATCTTTTTGCGAATGGCTTCGGGAATACCACGGGCATTGTTGACTTCCTTTGTCTTGCCTCCTTTGCCTTTCTGCTTCGGGGTCTCAGGGTAATTCTCAAGTCCTTCAACAATGGGTGATTCATTCCCAATGGCTGCCTCTTCGTCAGACATCCTGTGAACAAAAAGATAGGAAAGATGGAATAGTAAGGGGAATGAATAAGCACAGGCAAAAGTTTCGACCAAAACCAAATTTTGACAAGAACCCAGAGCAAATTAAGATCAGATGCACATCTTTCACTGGATTGGGCTAGAACTAGTTCAAGAACAAGACTTAACTCAGTCCAAACACACAATAGATCTAATATCAATACTGACCTGAGTAGATGGGATTGCTTTGATGCTACAAACAGGTTTCCCAAAGAGCAAGGATCAACAAGGATCAGAACAGCCCTATAAGCAGAAATCAAAACCCTAGAACTTAGATCCAACTGCACAGGATAAGAACACGAAGGGAAGTTGGATCGAAGAGCTCAGCGTACCCTAGCTTGGTGACGCGGAGCGGCTACGGCGATGGAGTGCGGAGAAGTGCTCTTTGTCGGCGGGGAACGTCCACGGCGGCGACTGTCCGGCACTGAAGCGGCGCGGTCGACGTCGGAGACAAGAGCTCTGCGGCGTGCTCGAGGAGGAAGACGGGGAAATCGGGAGAGAATGAATCGTGGGGGAACGGTTCGCTGGTGGATGTGTCTTATATAGGCCCGATCTGAAACGGTTGCCAGATCGTATCGAACGGCTTCCAGCGAGTGTCTCTTCTGACTCAACGGCTCAGATGAAGTGGCGGTTCGCGAGCGAATCTCAACGACCCGAGAAAGACGGGGACTCAACGGCCGAAGAATAAGTCTTGACCGAGAGAAAAAACTTCGATAAAGTGGGAAGCATTTGATTCGGAACTCAATGACGTTCGAAGCAATATGCTTTCCGTTTCAAATGTGCTTCACCATTCAAGACAGAGAAGATTGGAAGCGAATCAGAATAGAGAGGATAGGGTCCGAAACTTATCACTTCGAAGAAAAACAACAACGAAGCTAAAAGTGATAAGTACAGGGGACAAACGAAACGAATAAATAAAAACAACACAGAACTGAAAGAAAATGGCGAACGAAACTAAACACATCAAGTTGGACGAAGGAAAAACTCAAGCGAAACTAAATAAAGAAACACACAACGAAGGTGAATATGTACAAGGGAAAAGTTTAGATCTTACTGAACATTGTGTGAGTCTAGGATGTTCAACTCACATCTCAATGCACATAACCTTTTCTCGTCCAATGGCTTCGTGAATATATCTGCCAATTGATCTTCAGTTCTAACATGGCTGATCTCAATGTCTTCGCGCTGGACTTGATCTCGAAGAAAATGGTGAAGAATATCGATATGCTTCGTTCGAGAGTGTTGCACAGGATTGTGTGCAATTTTGATAGCAGTCTCGTTATCACAAAGCAGAGGGATTTTCTTCACATAAATACCATAATCTTTCAGCGTCTGCTTAAGCCAAAGTATCTGAGTGCAGCATGAGCCAGCAGCAATGTATTCGGCTTCAACAGTAGATATTGAGACACAGTTTTGTTTCTTTGAAGCCCAACACACAAGAGATCTACCAAGAAAATGAAAAGTGCATGAGGTAGATTTCCTGTCAACTCTATCACCAGCCCAGTCTGAATCAGAATATCCAATTAAATCAAACTGAGTTCCTTTGGGATACCAAAGTCCCAATGAAGGAGTATGCGCTAGATATCGAAAAATGCGCTTTACTGCAGTATGATGTGATTCCTTCGGATTGGCCTGAAAACGAGCACAAATACAAACTGATAGCATAATATTAGGTCTAGATGCACATAAGTATAAGAGTGAACCTATCATAGACCGATACTTCTTCTGATCGAAGGGTTTCCCTTTTTCCTCAGCATCAAGAAAACCATTGGTTGTCATAGGTGTTCTGATAGTCTTGCATTCAGTGAGATCATATTTCTTCAGGCAATCCTTCAAATATTTTTCTTGTGAAATAAAGGTGCCATTCTTCTGTTGGCGAATCTGAAGTCCAAGGAAAAACTTCAATTCACCCATCATGGACATCTCGTATTTCTTCGACATCATCCTTGCAAATTCTTCGCTGATTTCAGTGTTAGTGCAGCCAAAAATAATATCATCTACATATATCTGACACACAAATAGATCATTGTTATATGATCGAGTGAAAAGAGTGGGGACAGTGGTTCCAGGTTTGAAGCCTTTCTTCAGGAGGAAATCCTTCAATGTTTCATACCAAGCACGAGGTGCTTGCTTTAGTCCATACAAAGCTTTGTGAAGCCTGTACACCATATCAGGATTCTTCGAGTCTTCAAAACCTGGTGGCGGCATTACATACACTTCTTCTTCTATCTCACCATTAAGAAAAGAACTTTTGACATCCATTTGATATAGCAATATATTTTTGTGGTTAGCAAAAGCGAGCATGACACGAATGGATTCGAGACGGGCTACTGGAGCATAGGTTTCACCAAAATCAATGCCTTCGATTTGGGTGTACCCTTGTGCTACCAGTCTAGCCTTATTTCTTACCACCATACCATCTTCATCTTGCTTGTTGCGAAATATCCACTTAGTGCCAATAATATTGTGCTTCGTGGGATCAGGCCTGTCAACAAGTGACCAAACTTTGTTTCTTTCAAACTGGTGAAGTTCTTCCAACATAGCCAATAACCAGTCTGGGTCCTTCATGGCTTCATCAAACTTTGAAGGCTCTAGCATGGAAACAAAAGAAAAACTTCCACAGAAGTTATCCAAACGAGTACGAGATCGAGTCATGGGACGACCTTCTTGATGAATATCTTCGAGAATCGAATCAACATCAACTCTTCTTCGAACTCGTGATAACGTAGTATCATTTGCTTCAGGCTCAGCTTTTGCTTCAGCTTCAGGATCTGCATCAGCTTCGGGATCTGCTTCACCTTCAGCTTCAGCATTTCCTTCAGGGTTAGCATTTCCTTCATTCCCTTGTCCTTCTTCGTCCTGTTCACCGTTAGCTTCAGGATGTTGATCTCCAGCGCCCCGGTCTATGTGTGGGAACATTGGACCATCATCATCCCTAACAGCTTGACGAGGATTGGCTTCAACGGGGCGAATCTCTCCAATAGCCATGGACCTGATCACTTCATCAAGTGGAGGTTCATGTAGATCATGAGGCAAATGCTCTGTTTTAGAGCCATTAGTTTCATCAAACCTCACATTTACAGTTTACATAACTTTCCCAAAGTGAGAGTTATACACTCTGTTAGTGTGAGAGTTTGAGCCATAACCTAAAAGAAAACCTTCATGTGCCTTAGGGGCAAATTTGGAGCTATGATTCATATTTCTAATAAAGCAAGGAGAACCAAATACCCTAAGATACGAAACATTTGGTTTGTTACCAGTGATAAGTTCATGTGAAGTTTTCTTCAGGAACTTGTGAAGGTAAACCTTGTTGATGATGTGACATGTTGTGTTAAATGCTTCGGCCCAGAACCTAATGGGAGTTTTGTATTCAGCAAGCATAATTCTGGCCATTTCAATAAGAGTTCTATTCTTCCTTTCAACTACACCATTTTTTTGAGGTGTATATGCAGCAGAGAACTCATGAGTAAAACCATGATCATTAAGAAAATCTTCAATATGCGTATTTTTGAATTCAGTTCCATTATCACTTCGGATATTCTTCAGAGATAATTCATATTCTGTTTGAGCTCTCTTAGCGAATGACTTGAAGATTTCAACAACTTTGCTCTTGTCATCCAAAAAGAAAACTCAAGTATAGCGAGAGAAGTCATCAACAATAACAAGACTATATTTGTTTCCTCCCAGGCTTGCATAATTTTGAGGACCAAAAAGATCCATATGCAGCAATTCAAGAGGAGGAGTGGTAGTCATGATATTCTTCGCTTAATGATGTTTCTTCGTGATTTTACCAGCTTCACAAGCACTGCAGAGACGATCCTTATCGAATTTTACTTCGCTAAGGCCAATAACATGCTTCTTCTTCACTAGATTATGAAGATTTCTCATCCCTGCATGACCAAGTCTTCGATGCCATAACCAACCAGATGAAGCTTTTGCCATTAAGCATGTGGATACAGCAGGGCCCAAAGAAAAATCAACAATGTATAAATCTCCTTTTCGGTAACCCTCGAAGACAAACGTATAGTCATCCTGTGAAAAGACAACACAACGCGAAGGAGAAAATAGAACAAGCATACACATATCGCATAACTTAGAAATAGACATAAGATTATATCCAAGTGATTGGACTAGCATAACCTTGTCAATGTGCTTATCTTTCGATATGGCAACCTTACCCAAGCCTAACACTTTACCCTTGTTGTTATCACCGAAGGTAATGTACTTTTGAGAAGATTGAGATAGTTTTTCTTCGGTGAATAACTCCTTGTCTCCGTTCATATGATTTGTACAACCACTATCCATGACCCATTCGGATCCACCGGAGACATACCCCTACAGAAGAATTAGTTCTTCTTAACCACCCACAAACGAGCAGGTGACTGAGAAGAGGTTGAAGCACTGGTTGAAGCAATATTAAAGCGAACAGGAGTGTATTGCTTCGGTGTACCATCAAGCACACCATAAATGTAAGTCCTCTACGAATGGTTGGGATAAGAATGAGCATATGCAATCTTAGTATTGATATCATGAGGACGATAAGTATAACGACCAGTGCGATAGTATCGCTTCTGTGGAACATTTGATTCGGGCACCAGTGAATCATTTCTCGTTTCTAGAGAATAGAAATGATTCGGTGGTACCGAAGGCTTTCCCTGCATAGTATGGTTAGCAGGCAGTTTTCCACAAGTGCTTTCTGCACCCATATCTGCCTCTTATAGAAGCCATTCTTCAGAGGAGTTCCTACATACTCAGTTGTAATCTTTCCGTGTTCATCTTTGCTGAGTTTGTAGTCTGAATCAAGCGATTCATCCACAATGACTTTGTTCATTTTGCAATCGAAACCTGAAAGGTTAGCAATATCAATGGGTTTCTCCTTCGCTAGGTCCCAAACAGTCTTAGGATACTGCTCAGGTTCCCAATAGGTGCCATCAGGGTTTATCTTTCTCTCGAAACCAACACCCTCATTCCTGGGATTCCTGTGAAGGAGATCCTTCCTCAGGATATCACAGAGATATTGGTGTCCTTGCACACTTTTGAACATGCCTGTTTCAAATAAGTTTTTCAACCTGAGGAGTTCCTCGGTAACATCAGGATTTTCCTCATCAGAGGCATTACTATCATCAATAACAATAGGAGCTTTGCCTTTGGAATCAGTTTTGCTTCGTTCCAGACAGGTTAAGCAAGGTGAATCGGTTTTATGATTTGCTTCAGAACCTTGTTGAGCCATGAGAGAGAGATTGACATTTTCCAATTCTTCATGAGCCTCTTTCAGTCTTTCGAGAGCCATTTTCCTCTGAAGAAATTCATAGGTGAGATTCTCATAATCAACTGAAAGAAGATCATGCCGAGAGGATAATTCTTCAAACTTTTCCTTCAGAGCAGCATGCTCATTAGTTAAAGTTTGACCTTCCTCTATCTCATCGATCAACAGAGTTTCTGATTTCTTAATGGTTTTTCTTAGTGAATCAAGTTCATCTTGTTGGATTGAAGCAATTTTAGCAAGTTTAGCATAGCTTATCTTCAAATCACTATCATATGAGGAACAATAAGAAGTATCATAGTTTGATTTGGATGAAGATACCTTCGCCTTGGCCATGAAGCAATATGCAGGAGTTTCATCTTAACTACTGTTGTTGGTGAAGAAAGAGCTCGAAGCTTTGGTTGAAGCATCTGCTGAAGCGAAAGGAAAACCAGCAACACCATCTGATTCGGATCCAGACCCAGAACTTGAGCCCGATTCAGCTTCAGAACCAGAGGCTTCTTCTTCAGAGTTCATCTCCTTTCCCAGATAGGCCTTGGCACGGTGAGAGCTGCTTCGACGAGACGAGCGAGTCTTCGATTAAGAGCCTTCACGCTTCTTATGATACTTCTTCCTCTTGTCATCATCAGAATCTTTCTTCTTTTCTCTTCTTGAACTGGAATCATGTCTCTTGGATTCATAGCTTCTGGAGGATCTGTGGGACTTTGTTGAGGAGTCTCCGAGTGAATGCTTCGATTTGTTCTCAGCTTCCCACAGAGGGCAATCAGCTATGTAGTGACCTGGTTTCTTGCATTTGTAGCAGCAGCTATCCTTCAATGGAGAGCTTCTTAAGGATGAGTGTTGAGAAGAGTGACTTGAGCTTCTTGAAGAATAACTCTTCTTGGTTGAAGAAAAACCTTTTATTTGGAAGCGGTTGAAGCGTCTCATGATCAATGATAAATCTTTCCCAATGCTTGCAGGATCATCAGATTCGACACCTGAAGCAGAACTGACTTCGGGTGAAGAATGACGCGAAGATTTAGCTTTCAAAGCATGTGATCTTCTTCGAGAACCATTTATGTCACGCTTATCATCTTCTTCCATTTCAAAAGTATTGAGTCTCTCAAGAATATCAGCGGCAACAAGACGTCTGAAGTCAGTCCTTTCCTTGATCATAAGCACAATGTGATCAAACGAATCATCCAATGAGCGAAGCAGAGTTCTAAAAACTGAGTGAGGAGTATTGTCATCAACACCGAGGGAAATCAACTCATTTGCAAGAGCAGAGAGTCTGCTGTAAATGGAGCTGACTTTTTCACCTTCGTTTCTCTTGAATCGATAGAACTTGCTTCGAAGTGTGTCAATTCTGGCATCCTTTTGGGTAGAAACACCTTCACCAATCTTTTCAAGATAGTCCCAGACACCTTTGGCAGAAGTGATATTCTTCACTTCATGATACTTCTCTAGGGTCAGATGATTGGTGATGAATACCCAGACTTCAGAATCAAGATTGATCAGCTTCGCTTCTTCAGGAGTGATGGCATTCTTGTCGGCGACTGTGAATCCATATAAGACAACTTGCCAGGCAGTCGAGTTGATAGCCATGATATTTCTTTTCATTTTGTCCTTCCAGTATAGGTAGTCCTTTCCATTGAACATGGGTATGGGTTCGCCGGAGTGAATGGCTGCGAAAGACATAATTGCAAAACACTCGAGAAGGTTAATCCAAACAAAGAGTGACTAGCTCTGATACCAATTGTAAGTCCAAGTATGTGATCAGAGGAGGAGGGGGTGAATGATCACTTCAAATTTTTGCATGAAACTATGAAGTGAAGCATAACTTAGCAGCAGAAGATATTCAATAGAAAGGTAAACTGTGCAGCAGAACTAGATTGAAGCACAAGATAGCGATTCAAAAGCATCGAATCAATTGCATTGAAACAAATCACTGAAGCAATTGAAAAACTGAATGTAAGTGCGGAAAGTAAAACGAACTCTTGACTCGGCGATGTTTGTTCGACCAGTTCACACTCTGCAAAGTGCTACGTCTGGTTGGAGGGACTTGTGATTGAACACAGGAACTAACCTCTCTCCGTCCGTATCTCCACTGCACCAATCTCCTTGAGCTTGGTCAGTTCTTCACTCGTGGTTGATTATTGAGGAAATCACCGAAACCTTTGAAAAAATGGACTTCGAGGCGACAATAACTCTTCGCTCTCTGAAGAACAACTCTCCAACCGTCTAGGAGAATTGCAGTTCTCCAAGATAAAAAGGCTAGCAAACTTCTTCCTAAGTCATAGTGAATCAACTCAGATCAATAGGACTTATGCTTCGGTGGATGGGTTTTTGGTTTGCTTCGGTGGGGTTGCTCTCTTCCTTCACTATCAGAAAATATTCTTGTAGCAGCCAGCCGCCAATGAGGGCGGGGGTGGCGTATTTATAGGTGGCGATCCCAAGGTGCGAAATGACTGAAGTGACCCGATGCGACAGCTTCACACCTGTCCGCAATGGTCGGATTTCCAATCAAAGCGCAACTTTACTTGAGGAACAAGTAAAGCTGACTCACGGACTTGGTTATGCTTCAGGAGACGAAAGAACAAAGTCTTTGCTAGTGAAGCATTACCTAGTGCACATGAGATTTCTCATCTCTGTCTTCTCACAGGTTTGGATTCGATCTGAGTCTTTTCACCAAAACCTTCGGAGTACATTTACTAAACTCCTCTTGATAGTACGGTTTTTACTACGACTCAAAGAAGTGAAAAAGAACTACGCAAAAATTACTAAGTCTTGCGCCATCCTGGTCATCTCCTTCGATGAGAAATGCTTCAGGATTCCTTATCTTTTTGGGGGTCGACATCCGAGATGAGCTTCACTCCAAAGGATGTGCTTCAGTAAATATGTAAATCTTCATTGAAGCTTTATCACCAACCTATAACTTCAGGAATCTAACCATCTGTTTTACACTAGAAAACTTGTTAGTTCCTCTACTGTTTTGTCCAACAATATCCAAAACTCATGGGGGAAAAACTTTGCTCTTACAAAAAGTAACGGAGAACATGCAAGAATTACTCAAGAACAAAATATAAAAGGTAAACCGAATATATAACACATCACGATCTGAACACAATCTCATAATCCATCGGATCTCAGCAAACACAACATAGCAACAGTAGGAAAATTACATCGGTGCCTTGATCATGTAAGGCAGCTCACAAGGAAACATTAAAGAACAAGATTGGAGAGAAGACATCACATAGCTCTTGGTCATGGACCCATGGTCCAATGGGGACTACTCATGGCGCATCCAGGAAGCGTCCATGGTGGTGGAGAAGCTCCCAGAGGTCAAACCTCTCTCCGGTAGGGTGCCGGGAAGAGGTCCTCTGGTGCTCCTTATCTTGGAAGCGCGGCGGTGGCGGAACAGAGAGGTATTTCGCGAAGCGAGGTTCTCCTAGAATATTTCCTGAATGAAGAGGTAATATAGGCCAAAGGGGGGAGCCAGGGGCCACCTGGGGCTCCAGGTGCCCTGGTGGCGCGGCCACGGGTGGGGCCGCGCCACCTGGCCGCCTGGGCGCCAGGTGGGGCCCCCTGGCCCTCCTTTGGGTTTCCGGAAGCTTCCGTCATACTGATTTTAATTCTGATTTTTTTGGAATTTTTGGAGCATTTTAATTTGGGGAAAAATCACTGCAACTAAAGACATCAGCAGACAGAAACTGACACTGGGTGCACTGAGTTAGTTGGTTAGTCCAAATATGTGTAAAATGATTTGAAAGTGTAGCAACACATGTAGCAATGTCACATAAAAGTGCGTGGAACAAGAAGAAATTATAGATACGCTTGGGACGTATCAATCGTCTGAATCCTACCAACGCGCGACCACCTTCCTCCTATACAAAACCTAGGGTACCTAACCCTAGGATTTGCTGAGGTTGATCCCCGTCAATTGGAGTCGTCCGTGGGGAAGACATGCGCGTTGGAATCACGGATTCGGTGGCTCCAATCTACATCGACAATCGACGATCCATCGACTTCAGAAGGACCCGATCCAACTTGGGTTCATCACAATCTCGGATTCTTAAAAAACTACATCTAGATCTACATCATGCTCTCGAAGAAAAAAAGGAAAAATTTCGAGCGCGTCACTCGAAGATCAACCTAAAAAAACGCTCACACGCAGCCTACAGGACAGGAAGAACGTCTGTGTTGCGGACACTCGCGACGGCGACTCGAAACTCATGTCAACGATCCCTTCGGTGTAAATATTTGAAATTCAAGTTTCGAAAATCTATGTAAATTTCAGCAAATTCCAACAGCTGAATCTCCCTCGGACACTACTGCACTGAAGCACTCTCGGAATCTGATAAAACTCCGCGTGATTCCAGCAAAAAAATCCTGACGTCGGCTCGGACATCTACTCGAAAATCCCTCCGGTGAAAGCATCTGGTGAAGAACGCCTGTGTTGCGGACACTCGCGACGGCGACTCTATCCCTCATCAGCACAGAAAACTTCAGAAAAGTCCAATGGTTAGATCTCCATCGGCGGCTCTCGCACTGCAACGCATTTTCGGATCTACGCGAGATCGCGAATTCGGGTTCAATCTTGACCCACAAGGCTTCTACTCCAACTCGACATGCCACGGATGACTCGTCAAAGTTTCTAGATCGACTCGCGCCGTTACAACGACACCACATAACGAGCAATCGAAGGATCCCGCACGAAGGGGACTAATAAAAATCCGTCAAAGCATACTTGATGCCCGGGGGCTAGCGTTTTTTCGACATCAACAACGACATCAACTTCATCGGCTCCAGTGCGGATACACGCCGCGCAACTGCGTCACGTTGATTTCGCCATGCATGTCGAGTCCTTATCGGTCACTCGCCGCACCGTCAACACCAATCACACTAATCATCCTACGTCGAGCTACTTTGTATGGGCTCCCCCGTACCGAGCTCCATCGCGTAGGTATCGCCGTGTCGAGTCCCTTCGGCACCTCGCCGTGTACCTTCATCACACCGCACGACCCCACCACCTTTAACACTCGGGGGCTCCCACTTCAACGACAACAAATTCAACACTGCATGTGACCAACGGACAACCCTGCGGCGAGTTCCTTCGTGCGGGGTTCCCCCGTGCCGAGCTCCATCGCATAGGTGTTACCACACCGCTCGCTCTCCTACCGATCAATCTACATCAACACGCATCGACTCCGCCCAATGCGTCGAGTCCTCTCATCACTCGCCGGACAACTTCGTCACAACGACTCCGCCGTGTGATCCTGCGGCCTCAACACTCGAGGGCTTGTGGACTCGGGGGCTGAACGTTGCAATCGTCATCACATCAACTCTGTCCGCTACATCGACCACGGCGGCGACGCCTACTCCGTCCGCTACATCGACTGCGGCCGCGGTGTCAACTACGTCCGCTTCATCGACTACGGCGGCGACATCAACTACGCCCACACCGCACCTACGAAGGATCACAAAACACTAAGTCCCTCTACTGCTAGTCAATATTCTTTCTGTTTCTCATATTTTAAACTTTCTCCGGTCGCACTAGACACCCGTGAGCTAGCTTACATCTACTTGCAGCAAAGAGTACATCTGACCCCTCGAGACAACTCTGTTGACACATGAACACGTTGTCAGAAACCCAAATTTAGGTTTGTGCTTTTCCAAGCTTGCATTTTTGCATCTTGAAAAAAAATTCAAAAGAAAAGGAAATGGGGAAAAGAAAAGCCCTAAATGATTTAAATAAAAAGGCCAGAAATAAATCTTTTTCCAAAATTCTTTTGGATGTATTGAAAAATCCTAAAAATGAGTCTGATCATTTTAAAAGTGATTTGGGATTAATCCCATGCTCATAGATTTTTCAATAATTCAAATAGTGGCTTGGAAATTAAATCTTTTGTCTATTTGAATTGAAATTCAAATAAATTGAATTTCAAAAATTCCCAAAACTTGGGGTTGACTTCTATATAGTCACCTAGGTTTTATAAAAATGTTTGGGGATTTTTATAAATGCCCTAGCTATTTTATTTTAATGGGAAAAACAGACAACAGAAAAGAAAATAAGAAAACACAGAGAAAGCCTTACCTTTCGCACAGGGCAGAGCCCACTTACCTTTCGCCTCGGCCCGGCCCACCAGACGCGTTGTTGTCTTCCTCCTCCCCGGCAAGCAGCTCAGTGGCGAGCTTGCCGCCGTGCACGCCACCGAGGCCACCTAGGACCTTCCCCCTGCCTTCTCCTCGTGCCACCGCGACGCCTGGAAGCTCCCAGTTCTTTTCCCCCCCTCTGGAACCCTCTCGCCTCTCTCTCCCGTGCGTTCCCGCGAAGACCCGAGCGCTACCGTCGCCGCCGACGTGCGCCAGCGCCACCACTGACCTCCACTCGCCGCGCCAGTTGGTCCAGTGCATCCGCCATCGTCGACTTCTTCATCCCGCGCCTTCAATTGGACCAAGGAGCCCCGAGGGACGGCGTCCCCTTCGTCGTTCTCGTCGCCGGCTGCCGGACCTCGCCGTCAAATACGCCTCCTCCGACGCCTCCCCGAGCTCTCTAACCTCTCCTTCATGCTCACGGTGAGCTGGCGATGTTTTCCCCCTTTTCCGTTCTCCTCCCCGCGGTTCCAGTCACCAACTCCGTCGAGCACGAGCACGGCCGCCGTGCTCCATCGTCGCCGTCGTGGCTCCAGGCCGCCTCGAGGTCGCTGGCATGCACCAGTGGGTGCGCGAGGCCACGGGGAGCACTTTGGTGCCCCCCCCACCCCGTGCCTTCCCGTGGCTGGAATCGCCACTCCGGCAAGGGCACCGCCGTGGCAGAGCCGCCGGCGTCAAGCCGCCGGCCTGTCAGCCCTAACCCAGCTCCTAATCCCTCCTCTCCTCTCGCTGACAGTGGGCCCAGCCCCTTAATTATTTCGGGTTAAAATTTAACAGATTTAGTTAACCCCAGTGAGGCTGACAGGTGGGGCCGCCCTGTCAGTTGACTGGTCAACCCTGGCGTCAGCATGACCTAGTGATGACGCAGTAAACAGAGAAATCATTTAAACGAAATAAAGAAATTCAGTTAATTCCAGAAAATGGCTGAAACTTTGAAAAATCATAGAAAATTCATTTTAACTCCAAATTCAACATATAATATATGAAAAATTATCAGGAGAAAATCCTCTATCCAAATTTCCAACTTTCAGCTATGTTGGAGTTGATCTTAAAAAGGGATCAGTAGCTTTTTCTATTTGATTTAATTGGAATTATTTCAAATTCAATTCAATTTCTATTCCAACTTCAAACTTTGAAATGCACCACACTTCACTTGTACATCAGAAGCATTTCACACATATAATCATTTGGTTTCAAATGAACAAATATTAGCAAATGCAAGTTGACCAAATTTAAATAACATTTGGAGTTTGAAATTGAATTTACTTTTCAAATGAACTTCAATTAAAAATGTAGCAATTCAAACATAGGTCACATCAGCACATTGCCATGCTTTGTTTTTCATATTGAATGTGCATTGTATTATATTGATTGTGCTTTACTTCCAGTGCTTCGGTGATTGCATCTTCTCGGTAGAGTTGATCTCGGAAACGAGTTCAACCTCACGTCAGAAGAGTGATACCTCGTGATCGTCAGCAAGGCAAGCAGCCCCCTCTTTGATCATGTCTATAAAATCCCAGTTCCCTCTCATTCTCGCAAATGCATGTTTAGGATGTCACCATGATACGTTCTACCGCTAGTTGAACCCATTCCTTTGCATGACCTATCATTTTGTCACAGTAGTAAGCAAACCACAATCCTAGCAGATGTAGGAGTTGGTTGATATCATGTGGCCCCTGCAACTGTTACAGCTTATTGCATGCTTAGAGTTGTTACCTGAGGCTACTTTGATGTGAGTCGGGAAGGTAGTGATCATGTGAATGATGGTGGTAACGTGTTGGTGAATATACCCTAAACAAAGGTGAACGATGAGAGGCTGTGTAGGAGTACACAGTGGGTTGTCTCGTTGAACACTGCCTTAGGCCCGAGTTCTTGTGTTGTTATCCAAGACCAAGAGTACGACCACACATTGGGCTCACTGACCCCTCTCGGCCTAGTACCTCACCCCGGACCTGTCCAGGAGTCGCAAGTAGTTCGCCCTTTAACGATCTCAAGCAGGTGGAACCAAGGTAAGTGGTTGGCGTAGGTTGTGGGCACGTTGAATCAAGTGATCATGATCGAGTTGAGCTTGATGGCGGTCACACAACGTTTGAGTCCGCATCGGAACAATCGGCCGGATTCCGATTGTGGTCCCAACTCAAATAGGCGACTCCCTAGGACTAGAGATGGTGCCGTGAGTGAAGTGTCGTGGCAGCATCCTCGCCGGTACTCACTTGAAGGGTCCATCCCCAGGCGGTAAATGATGAGGCGTGTGTGTAGCAGTACACCCTTGCAGGGTTAATGAACTATTCGAATAGCCGTGTCCGCGGTTATGGACTACTTGGAGACCTTTACTTGATCATAGATAACTTGAACCGGATACTTCTAAAACACACCAAGATAAGTGTGAGTACTATGGCGTGCTTCCTCGTGGGGAAGTCGAGGAAGGTACCATAGTGGAGTATTGTTTGGAGACTGTTACTTGGACTCGTGTACGTTCTTACCTCTCTCTGGTACTCGTAGTTCAGGATTAGCCAAGTCAAAGCTGGCACTTCTGCAAGTGAAACCCCACCTCCCTTTGCCTTGATACATGTGCATGAGTAGTATAGTTCCTATGTAAGTCTTGCTGAGTACGACTTTGTACTCACGTTTGCTTATTCTATGTTTTAGAGACGAGACCACTGACCCTGATGGTGGCCTCTACCTCGAGCTCGACGTGGACCAATGTCGTATAGTTCCAGGCAGCAGCCTGTGCCCTTTGGAGGGTCGTTGTACTTTTCTTTCAGGCTTCTTAAGCCATTTGTTAAACTTGTCTTTACTAAGACATAATTTGCTTCCGTTGATGTGTGATGTAATGTTGGATCACATCCATGTGATCTCTGCTTGTAATACAACTACTATGTCTGCTCTGTTTAGCAGAAGTTATAAAGACTATGAGTTTATAGAGTTCAT
Organism: Bromus sterilis; assembly: GCA_950022295.1. Taxonomy (NCBI): domain Eukaryota; kingdom Viridiplantae; phylum Streptophyta; class Magnoliopsida; order Poales; family Poaceae; genus Bromus; species Bromus sterilis. The sequence goes on along the minus strand of OX465601.1, from coordinate 121,018,523 downwards.
GTTGTGATTACCTGCTGTTTACACTGGACATGTATGCTGCATGTATGTTTATAACGTGCATGTCTTAGTGTGGGGTTCGATAGCTTAGTTGTGTTCTTGCCGGCGGTCTTTCATACACCAAGTGGCCCTTAGATGTGCGCAGCTTGGGGCATCGCGATGCGATTGCTCGTGACTCTGTCACGTGGCACACTTTGTTGTATGATCGAGCCCGCCCGAGATCCCGACTAAGTGATCGGGCTGGAGTAAGTCTATGTAAGGGCTATGATTCAATCGATAACATGGTTGAGGCGACTTGTCTGTGAATATGGGATTCACCACCCATATCATTAGACTTGTGTGCGGACGATGAGGACCCATCTCAGTTGATCATCCGGCCTGAATGGGATGCCCCTCACGTTTGATGCTTACCGAGAGTGATCTGTGCTTGGCCTTGTCTTCTTAGACAAGTGGGTACGGATCTCAGCTCTCCATGTGATTGCATTATGACCGGAATTACATACGCTAACCCCGGGTCCCGACACACGTCACGTGTACCCTCGACACCGGGGGTGATACACCGCAACTCACGTCGAAGGAGACCCGGCCGGAAGCGAGGTACGCAAGCAATCCGGCGGGCGCTTTTGTAGACCCGAAACCCCAGACTCCCGGGAGGGACCCCGTCAGGGAGCACGGCGGCTATGGGCTGCCCTAGGTCGACCTGATCGCCCCTAGGGCCTCGTGGATCGTTGCCTTGCAAGAACAAGAACGAACGAAGAACGAGAAGAAAGATACAAGGGAGAGAGATAAAATATGGGTTTAAAAGTGTAGATATGTTTGTTCGATTGTGTGTTATTTCAATTGATCGTCACCTCATCTATATATGAGGAGGCTGGACTTTCCGTACAAGAAAAGGACTTCAAATCCCGTCCAAATCTTTCCAAACTTAACCGAACTCAGATTACAAGTGGGCCTGGGACAGCAGTTCGGTTTTTGGTAATTTTGGGGCTGTACACGACCTCGGATGAAAAAACTCAAAACATCAAAGTTGTAGACCTCGAAATTTCCAAGAACTATCATGTTGAACGTTTTTTGATTTGGAGCCATCTTGAAAGGGTTTTGAGCTGATTTTTAACTCAGGTCAGAGAAAAACGCGAATCTGGAAAGTATTTCCGAATCCTGTCGCCAAAATCGGACGTCCGTCGCCATTCGGACGTCTGATTCCCGTCGGATTTTCGGTCCAAAAACCGGAGCCCTACTGACCTTTCCCGTCAAAAAATGTCGGACTTCTGATATCCGTCGGACGTCCGAACTTTCCTCGGAGGCTCTCTGACTTGCTTTACAGCAGCACACGGTTTCGGCCGTATCTTATTCATACGAACTCGGATTTGAACGTTTCAAATATCAAAATCGACCGGTTCGTCGAGACGAAGCCGCCCCATGTAGAAATTATTTCCATTTGATGATGTCTTAAAGGCCTAATTGGCTTAATAGTACTTCGAATGCCATGGTCTTATTGCTTCAAACATAGTTTCGGCCCTTGAGATGGAATCGTATGGCGATGGCTCGAACTACAAAGTTTTTCATATCGACAATACCCAACCTTTTCATGTAAAGCACTTCTTCATTTGAGGTCATATTATATAGGTTTATTGTCGTGCCAAAAACCGGTGTCAACACATGCCCCCCTGTTTTTTGGAAAAACCTCCGTGCCGAAAAATACACTGCACCATATAAGTTCTAAGGACAATGTCAACACCCCATCGGCCATGTGTTCTCTAAGGGCGATAATTGTATATCGGACATGATTATACTTAAGGCGATAATCATATATCTGCTATTTGCTAGCACGACTAATCATGTATCATCCATTGCTTGTTTGATTCTTTTTATGCAAACTCGGGTGTAACCTTCTGAACTTCAGAATAACGCCATAAGAAATTCATCAATAATTCCCATATATCAAGATCCATCTCAAAGATATCCACTGAATCATACTGTCCACCCTCTTGCAAGAATCTTATAAATAAAAAATAGTGAACTTCCCGGAATCTTGCCTTCTTCTGCATATAAAATTTCCATTAGTGGCCGAAAACGGTAATCTCTGGTTCGGCCTCCCCTATGTTGGCAAACTCAACACCGTCTCTTGAGCAATACACTATGATTAACATAATAGTCGGATGCTTGTTGTGCCAACTCATTTGCTCTTCAGTGTCATGTCTAAATATATGAGCAATACTAAAGCAATCAAATATAGAAATTATATCTAGACACTTATCAAGATAAATAATAAGTGATTCGTCAAAACGCACAAAATCCATAGATATATGCTGCTCTACTAATAACGAATCACCAAAATCCTCTCTATATGTAGCACCTACAGCAAGCAAAAGCTCTAAACCGAATAACATCATATTCAACTTTGAATGTTTATGCAACAACATTTAAGCGACCTGAGGCTTCAAAACAGTACCAAGAGGAGATATAAAAGCAATACCAAAACCTTGGCCGTTGCTACAAAGTAAACAACCAAAAAATAATCTCCATGGCACTAATGAGACAAGGTTCATAACAATATTATGCTCAATAATAAAAACAACAATGATTTGGCTTCTCATAGATTCAAATTAACTATATCATACCTAGCCAAAGCGTAATCCCACTCACCAATTCTGCAACTCATGAATTGGTCCATGCAACATATTTTTAACGAGTGTACACCTTCTCTCAATCTCCAACAAAACTAAGGACGATGTTTAGAAAACCACATCGGCCATGTTTAGATGTATTCTTAGGACGATAGAACAAATATCGTCCATTAGTATAAACGACATGTAGAATTCATCCACCAAAGCATATATAGCCGAAACAAGCAAATGAAATATTAAATCAAATATTTCGGCTCCTTGAATTAGCAACAAGAATGGAACTAATCAAATTTATAGTGACTTCGTAATCCCCTATCATGATGTAAGAATTTGTATTGCATCCATGTATCAAAATAAGTCCATGGAGCGTAACCAATCATACCTGAGGATGAATTCCATGATAAAGGCATCAATGACATGTTTGAAGAATATGAATGATGTGTTAATCGAAGATTCCGGTTGGATAATGGAAACCTTCGGCTTATCCTTTTATGAGATGATTTCTCCTTCTTCACTTTGGTTGTATTCTCTAAAATAGAAGCTTGCACATCATTTCTTGTTTGACTGTTATTCTTGAGGACCCATGGCATATTCTTCTTTTCAAGTTCTCGTGCACTAAGTTTTTGCAATTTCTTCTTCTGCCAATATGATAACCGAGTGGAAATCTCGTGATTCCTTTTCAAGTAGTGGCAATTCCTTTTTGATCTTGTGCACTCTCAGCTCCTTCTGTTCAGATTTGGCATCTTGATTCTGAACAATTGCTTGCTCCACGTCTTTGCATTTAGTAGCCAATGTCAATGCCTTAATTGGCTCTTCATTATTTGAAACTAAATCTGAAGTGGCACACCTACGACCATCCTTTTTGACACGATATACTTGCTTGACCACCTCTTTCTTCTTCCTTGAGCTCCGGACCGATTCCTTTCGATTGATACGGTCTTTGTTATGCAATTGTTCCTCGAATATGGACCTTCTTGGAGCTGCATAATCTTGATGAGATGGTTCAAAATAAGATGGATAATGTGCCTTAGAATTATACCTGTCCCGTGCTTAATATCGATTCATATAAGCATAGGGAGGTACCCATGACGCTGGTACTGGCGGCTCAAAATAAGGATATGAGTATGATGTATTGAAATTATCACTTTGCCAATACTGGTCAGATTTGCGCCCAGGGGGTGATCTTGATGTTTTTGAATTACTTGGCCGATGAGCAATTTTCTCCTCACTTATCTTCTGGTATTTTTCCAATAGTTGCGCAAAAGTGACCTTTGATTTCTCACCCTTGTGCTTATCTCGGCCTTTGCTCTCTTCGGTTTTCCTTGCATCGATCTTTGGATTTGCTTGCTGCCCCCCAGTGCTTGTCGTCTTCATTGTAACTTTGACAGAATTCTCTCCTTCAAGAATATCATCATCGCGCTCAGGAATAATTTGTGTCCTTAAAAGCTTGATCCCATCACCTGCAGTTTTCACCTTCTTGTCCTTAAATGAATCGACTTGAAGCAACCGATGCAAAAACTTTTTTACATCAGGACCAATAGGAATAGCATGATGATCCCTTTGTGTTTTAACAAGTTTCAATCGTCCATTATCAATGGCCGATTTAACTATTTGACGAAACATATTGCAATCCTCAAAATTATGCTTGAACGAATCATGTAACTTACAATACATTCGTCCTTGGATTGATGGCTTAACATGATGATCAAGAATTCTAATATAATCATTCTTCAGCAATAAATCAAAGATCTGATCACTCATATTTGAATCGAAGGTAATCACTTTGTTTTCTAGCCGATCTTGGTGCGAGAACGGCTTTGGAAGTAAGCAAACGAATGGTTCAGATTTTGCATCACCCCATTCGGCTATGCATTGTCTTTCGCACTCTATCTCCGATGACTTTGAATAAGAAATTATAATACCATCGGTTTTCTCAGAAAATTCAAACCTTGGCTTTATATTTCTGAAATCAAAACTGTTATAGCATATATGCCTCAATCGAGACCAAATGCAAGCCAAGTATGAAATAAGCAAAGTTACCACTGTATAGATAAACTTTCAATGAAACAATGGGAAAAACTTTTGCTGCAATAATGAGTCACTATCGGTCTCTCTAAATGACACAATGTGTTGACCGATATGCTTTGTTATAATTTTATTGCTAACAAGTAAATTATCCTTGTTCATTGGTCTCTCAAGATTTGTTATAAGAATTTCGCTAATAGATGCATCAACAATAAAGTTATGACCAAATCTGAAAATAGATAAATTACTTGCTACACATACCTCGACATACACGTTGGAAGAGCATGATGGTTGTGTGAATTGAACAATAGTTTGCTCCAGTTTTGGATGACTCTCCAACGTCTTGTCCTCATCTTTGTCTTTGTTCCATGTTTCATCACTCGATTGATCATCAAGTGAACTTTGCTCAACTGCACGCTTGTGTTCTTGATGTTCATGATTAACCAAACTTTGTTTGGCCATATCACTTTGTTCTTGATGCTCATCAATTTTTGTGGCATGGAACTCATAGGGCAGGAAATAGGTTCCCTTATCTTCAGAAAAATCAAGCACGGTTGTCATGTGCTGGCCATGCCCTTTCTTAATGGTGCTTGCCTCTTTGGATTTGATGGATTCGTAACACACACTAGTTGATTCGGCTTTTCCAGCCGAAGAACTTTCAATCTTCGAATCATCACTCTTTTCATAAATTGGCAAGGCTTCTTTTCTTTGAGCCAATTCTTTTTCTATTTGCTCCAAACGGCGAGCAGCTGATTTAGCTTTAAGCTTCTTCTCAAGCTCAGCCCACCCTGGACAAGATTGCCCGCCAATGCCATTAGCTTTAAGCTTTTTCTCAATCTCAGCCCACCTCGGGTAAAATTGCCCTCCACTACTTTCAGACTCTTTCGGCATTAGAACTTGGGTGTTGCCGAAACTTTGCAATTGTATATGGGGTATATAGTATGCTGGATCAATAGGAGAAGACATATGCATTGGTGTGGAACTATATTTTTCCTGGCATAACCTATCAATTGGCAGTGATTTATCTTCTTGCAAAACTCTAGCTTTTATTGCATTATAGTCAGGAGACAAACCACTAAGATATAATTCCATACAAATATCACTAATCCTGTCATTTTGGGATTTCTTCCTTTCTAACGCAGCTACCTCAGTAGCAACTTTAGATGAAGGTATGTATGCTCCTATAGATTGGTCACTTATTTGGCTATAACCATGAAGGTGTGGATCCGAATTATGAGTATCAACAGTTGCATATGGCACTGATAGATTAGTATCCTGAGTTGTAGCATATGATGGTTGATGGTAATTGGCCGAATAACTAGTGCTAGAATGGCCAATTCCCCTATCCATTGACATATTTGGATTGACGTATTGCAAGTTAGGTGCCGATGAATAAAAAGGTGAAACACTTTGTTGTGTGTTATTGAAATTTCCTACATGGGGTGTTTCAACTCTACCAACCGAGCTCATCATGTTGTTCATCGGCACATGGATTTCTGGGGTTGCCGATGCATGAGAATTGGAATACATATGGTGCATGTTACTAGTATCATAAGAATTCGAAGCATGTAAATTACTTTCAATCGGCCTTTGCACATAATTAGATGTATAATTAACCAAACTAGGGTTAGCCGATATAGTATATTCATTGAACGATCTAGTAGAAATCCGGTGGGCGCTTTTGTAGACCCGAAACCCCAAACTCCCGGGAGGGACCCCGTCAGGGAGCACGGCGGCTATGGGCTGCCCTAGGTCGACCTGATCGCCCCTAGGGCCTCGTGGATCGTTTCCCTGCAAGAACAAGACCGAACGAAGAACGAGAAGAAAGATACAAGGGAGAGAGATAAAATTAGGGTTTAGAAGTTTAGATATGTTTGTTCGATTGTCTGTTGTTTCAATCGGCCGTCACCTCATCTATATATGAGGAGGCTTGAATTTCCGTACAAGAAAAGGACTTCAATCCCGTCCAAATCTTTCCAAAGTTAACCGAACTCGGATTACAAGTGGGCATGGGACAGCAGTTCGGTTTTTGGTAATTTTGGGGCTGTAAACGACCTCGGATGAAAAAACTCAAACCATCAAAGTTGTAGCCCTCGAAATTTCCAAGAACGTTCATGTTGAACATTTTTTGATTCGGAGCCATCTTGAAAGGGTTTTGAGCTGATTTCTAACTCAGGTCGGAGAAAAACGCGAATCTGGAAAGTCTTTCTGAATTCTGTCGCCAAAATCGGACGTCCGTCGCCATTCGGACGTTCGTCCTGTCGGACGTCCGATTCCCGTCGGATTTCCAGTCAAAAAACCGGAGCCCTATTGATCTTTCCCGTCAAAAAATGTCGGACTTCCGATATCCGTCGGACGTCCGAACTTTCTTTGGAGGCTCTCTGACTTGCTTTACAGCAGCACACGGTTTCGACCGTAACTTATTCATACGAACTCGGATTTGAACGTTTCAAATATCAAAATCGACCGGTTCGACGAGCCGAAGCCGCCCCATGTAGAACATTTTTCCATTTGATGATGTCTTAAAGTCCTAATGGGCATAATAGTACTTCGAATGCCATGGTCTTATTGCTTCAAACATAGTTTCGGCCCTTGAGATGGAATCGTATGGCGATGGCTCGAACTACAAAGTTGTTCATATCGACAATACCCAACCTTTTCATGTAAAGCACTTCTTCATTTGTGGTCATATTATATAGGTTTATTGTCGTACCAAAAACCGGTGTCAACAAACTCAAAGACTCGGGGGCTGCACACGCACTAATTTTACAGAAAATTGGTGACAGAAAGAGAGAGTCGTCATCACACAAATTCTCCTACGCCGAGCTCCATCGTACGATCCATCTCGTACCTAGCTCCATCGCACAGGTATCGGCACATTGACTGCTTCTCGGCCACACGTCGAGCAACTTCATGTCGGGACCCGGGGTTAGCGTATGCAAGTACAGTTAAGACATAGTCATATGGAGAGCCGAGAACCGCACCCACTTGTCTAAGCAGACAAGGCCAAGCACTGAACATTCTCGGAAAGCATCGTACGTGAGGGGCATCCCATCCAGGCTGGATGATCAACTGAGATGGGTCCTCATCGTCCGCACACAAGTCAAATGATATGGGTGGTGAACCCCCATATTCAAAGACAAGTCGCCTCAACCATACTACCAACTATCTCAAACTCTTACATAGACTTACTCCAGCCCGATCACTTAGTCGGGGTCTAGGGCGGGCTCGATCATACCACAAAGTGTGCACGAGACGGAGTCTCGAGTAATCGCATCGCGATGCCCCAAGCTGCGCACATCTAAGGGCCACTTGGTGTATGAAAGACCGCCAGCCAGAACACAACTAAGGTATCGAAAACCCATACAAAGACATGCATGTTATAAACATACATGCAGCACACATGCCTTGTATGAACAGCAGGTACCATTGCAATTCTCTACAAAGTATACATTTTATTTATAACTCTTATAGAGTACACACAGAGATCACATACATGTGATCCAACATTACAACACAGGCGGAAGCAAATTATGTCTGAGTACAGACAAGTTTAACAAATGGCTTAAGAAGCCTTATTTAAACACAAAGCCCTCCACGAGGGAACCAGTCTGCTGACTGGGACTAGACTAGTTTAACTTCAGTCATCCACCTCGATGAAGAAGCCACCTTCGGGGTCAGTGGCGTCATCTAAAACATCGATTAAGCAAACGTGAATACAAAGGCGTACTCAGCAAGACTTACATAGGAGCTATACTACTCATGCACATGTGTCAATGTAAAGGGAGGTGGGGTTCACTTGCAGAAGTGCCAGCTTTGACTTGGCTAATCCTGAACTACGAGTACCAGACTTTGAGGTAAGAAGCGTACACGAGTCCACTACTTTCACCAACCAATACACCACTATGGTGCCTTCCTCGACTTCCCCACGAGGAAGCACGCCATAGCACTCACACTTATCTTGGTGTGTTTTAGAAGTATCCGGTTCAAGTTGTCTAACAATCAAGCTAAGCTTTCCAAGAAGTCCATAACCGCGGACGCGGCTATTCGAATAGTTTTGTTAACCTTGCAAGGGTGTACCGCTACACACACATGACCATCATTTACCGCCTTTGTACTCGACACCATTCAAGGGGTGCCGGCGAGGATGCTCACCACAACTGTTACCTCATAGCCTATCTAGTCCGAGAAAGCCGCCTACTTGGGTTGGTTACCACTATCGTGAACCCGGCCGGTTTACCGAAGTGGACCCAAGCGATGTCTGCGTGGTGCATAAGCCGGTCTCGGGTGAGCCGTTCTCTCACTTAGCATCCAGGCCACAAGCCTACCAGAACTCCGAACTACTGCGACATCTGGACATCGAAAGGGATGAGTTCATAGGTTGAGAGGGGTCAGTGAGCCCAATGTGTGGTTGTACTCTTCATCTTGGATCACCACACAAGAACTCGTACTAGGGCGGTGTTCAACGAGACAACCCACTGTGTACTCCTACACAGCCTCTCATCGTTCACCTTGTATTAGGGTCGATTCACCAACACTTTTCTACCATCATCAACATGATCACTACCATCCCGACTCACATCACAGTAACAACATGGTATCATACTAAGCATGCAATAAGTAGTAGCATTGCAGGGGTTACATGATATCATTCAACTCCTACATTTGCTAGGATTATGGTTTGCTTACTACTGTGACAAAAGATAGGTCATGCAAAGGAATGGGTTCATCTATGCGGTAGAATCGTAACATGGTGATCATCCTAAACAATGGATAAGCAAGACATGAGAGGGAAGTGTGATTTTATCGACATGATCAATGGGGGTTTGCTTGCCTTGCTGACGAGGTTCGGGTTCTGGCTCTTCAGCGAAGGGGGTGACCTCTTGCTCCGGTTCCACCTCTACTCGACAAACAAAGCACGAAGTAGCAATCAATATGAATGCAATGCTCAAGCACATGATTGAATGTTTAAAACTTGAAGTATAAGTTTTGATGTGTGTGAGGCAATTCCATTTAAGTGGAGTATATTGCATTTGAAATGCAATTTCAAAATCCACATTTGAATTTAACTTAGCCAAGTTGAATGTGACATAGTTTGATCATTTTGAATCAACTTCAAGTGTGTATGATATGCCTCTGAAGTGTAGTTGAATTACATCATAATTCCATGGTCCAAGTAGCAAAAGCATTTGGTTTGAATTTGAATTAAATTCAAATTAACCAAATGACATATGCTACTGGTCCCATTTTAAATTCAACTCAAACAGAGTTGAAAGTTGCATATTTGGAAAGATAATTTTCTCCTGATCATTTTTCATATATTATTTGTCCAATTTGGAGTTCATATGAATTTTCTATGAATTTCCAAAGTTTCGGGTATTTTCTGAAATTTTTGGAATTCTTTTTAATTAGAAAAGCTTTTATTGCGCCAGCACTGCATCAGCATGACGTAAGGGGGGTTTTGACCCCGGTCAAACTGACCAGTGGGACAGGGCTGTCAGCCTCTCATCTAATTTCCCTGTTAGATTAATCTGAGGATTAGAGGGGGCTGGGCCCACCTGTAAGTCACCCAGGGGGGTTGGTTTAGTGGCTAATCACCCCGGCCACGTCAGGCTTGCCGGCGGCTAGCCGCCGGTGGCCACCAGTGCGGCGGCGCTGCACGGGGAGAGCACTCCCGTGGTCCAAATTGCGCGCTTCGACCACTGAGACGAAGCTCTCGGTGTCGCGCGTCGATTGAGACCGAAAGGGAAGGTGGGGAGGCACTGTAGGCATGCCGGCGTCGAGCTTTGGCGGCGGCGGTGCTACTGTCTAGAGGCCGAACTCGATACAGAGCTCCAAATGGCGCGTGGTTGGGTGCGTTCGAAGCAACGGAGCACGGGGAACGCAAAGGACAAGGTAGCGGGGTCGATGGCTTAACGGTTGTTCGCCGACGACGAGCACGGCGGCGCTGCACTTCGGTGTTCATGGCGAATGACGACAGAGAGCGAGAGGGAGACCACGAAGTAGTTCTAGCGAACTGGGAGCTCACCGTGAATCCAACTGAAGCGGTGGCGAAGTCGGAGGAGCTCGGGGTTGGCCGGAATTGAAGGAAGTTCACGGCGGCTCCGGCGATGAAGATGTTGAAGCTCACGTCGTCTGCGTTGGCGTTGAGCTTCGATTGACTTGGGGGAACGACGGAGTCGACGGTGCTGGAGCGACCAGACACGGCGGCAAGGCTGGAGGAGCTCAGTCGCCACGTCGGTGCACTGCCGCGCCGGGCTAGGGTTTCTGCGGCGGAGCGATTTCTTCGCGGGGAGAAGAACCAGAGGGCGAGGAAGGGGAAAGTGAGGCGCGGGGCGTCTCCTGGTGTGATAAGGACGCCTGGGTAGGCCTGGAAGCTTGAAGACGTCGCCGTGGCCTCCACGGCGTCGGCGCCGCGCCACCGAGCTGCTTGGCACCGCGGGGTGGAAGACGACAAGGGGGGCTTCGCGGGCTGGGCCGGCTGGAGAGGTGGGCCTTGCCCCTGGCGAGAGGTAAGTCCTTTTCCTTTTTATGTTTAATCTTTCCTTTCTGTTTTTCTGTATATTTGTTTTGACTTTGGTAAAAATACCAAATGATTTTATTAAATGTTGAAAACTTTTATGTGGCCTCATAATAATATAGACTAGCCACTTATAAACTTTCAACATTTTTAAAATTCAAAAGATTTGAATTTTAAATCAAATAGGGGTATTTCATTAATTCCAAGGCACTGTTTGAATATTTGAAAAATCTATGAGCATGGGGTGGGTCCCACATCACTTGATATGTGATCACACTCATTTATAAGACTTTTCAAAACTCTAACATGAATTTTTGGAAAAGATTTTTATCTGGCCTTTTGAATTAATTCATATGGGGGGTGTTCCTTCTCCCATTTTGATTTTAAATTTGATTTCCAAGATTTCTTTTAAAATTTTGACATGATACAAAGGCACTAGCTAACCCTAGCACATACCTAACAGAGGGTTCTGACAACTCGCCCCCACTCAAAAGAATCTCGTCCCGAGATTCAGAAGTCTGCGGGAGGAAGGTGGGGTACTCGACAGTGAGACGGTCTTCTCTTTCCCGCGTAGCTTCTCTTTCAGAGTGGTGTGACCATTGCACTTTCAGAAATCTAATCTTCTGACGACGAGTGACACGCTCTACGGAATCAAGAATACGAACGGGGTATTCTCGATAAGAAAGGTCATCTTGGAGATCAAGCGTTTCATGGTCGACTTCGCGGATGGGGTCCTTGAAGCAACGCCTGAGTTGGGACACATGGAATACATCGTGTACTCGGAAAAGGTGCGGGGGTAGTTCAAGTTGGTAGGAAACTTCTCCACGTTTAGCTAAAATGCGGAAAGGTCTGATGTAACGTGGGGCCAACTTGCCTTTGATACCGAAACGTTGGGTTCCCTTCAGAGGAGTAACCCGAAGGTAAGCCTTCTCATCCAGATTGTAGCTCTCTTGCCTATGATGACGATCATAGTAGCTTTTCTGACGAGACTGGGCTGCTTTCAATTGATCACGAACAATGCGAACTTGCTCTTCTGCTTCCTTGATCATGTCCGGTCCAAAGAATTTTCTTTCACCGGTTTCTGACCAGTTTAGTGGTGTTCGACATCGTCGTCCATATAGGAGTTCAAAAGGAGCCATGTTCAGACTAGATTGAAAACTATTGTTATAAGCAAATTCGGCGAATGGAAGAGACTGCTCCCAATTCTTCCCGAATGAGATAACGCAAGCTCTGAGCATGTCTTCAAGAATTTGGTTAACCCTTTCGACTTGACCGCTAGACTGAGGATGGAAAGCCGTACTAAAGGAGAGATGAGTTCCCATAGCATTCTGAAAGCTTCCCCAAAATCTAGAGGTAAAAAGGCTACCGCGATCAGAATTTATTTCCAAAGGAACACCATGAAGGGATACAATTCTAGAGATGTACAAGTCCGCTAACTGGCTAGCAGTTATAGACTCGCGAACCGGAAGGAAGTGAGCAACTTTGGAAAGCCTATCTATGACAACGAAGATGGCATTGTTTCCTTTCTGGGTTCTTGGAAAGCCGGTGATGAAATCCATACCGACTTTGTCCCATTTCCACTCGGGAATAGACAAAGTTTGAAGTGTACCAGCAGGTCTTTGATGTTCTGCCTTAATGAGACGACAAACATCACATTCGGCAACAAATTGAGCAATGTCTCTCTTCATCCTAGTCCACCAAAATCTCTGGCGTAGATCTCGGTACATTTTTGTGCTACCGGGATGAATTGAGAGGGGTGTGTCATGGGCTTCTTTGAGGATGAGTTGTCTTAGTTCCTTATTCTTAGGTACTATCAAACGATTTTCAAAGAATACCGTTCCCTTTCTATCTGTGGAGAAATATTTAGCAACTCCGCTAGCAATGTTCTCCTTGATCCGGCGAACACCTCGTGCACGCCTTTGGGCAACTATAATTTGATCCTCAAGAGTTGGTTTCGCCACCAAGGTAGAAAGATAGCCATGAGGAACAATCTCAAGATTGAGCTTGCGAAAGTCCTCATGAAGAAGTGGTTGATACTGTTGTAACATGAGGTTGTTACAATACGACTTACGACTTAGTGCATCAGCCATGACATTGGCTTTGCCTGGGGTGTAAGAAATTACTACGTCGTAATCTTTTATCAACTCAATCCAGCGTCTTTGCCTGAGATTAAGATCTGGCTGGGTAAAAATGTAATTGAGGCTTTGGTGGTCGGAATAAATCTCACAACGATTACCAAGGAGGTAATGTCGCCAAGTTGTTAGGGCATGAACTACGGCAGCGAGTTCAAGGTCATGGGTAGGATAGTTCTCTTCATGTGGCCGCAACTGGCGTGAAGCATAAGCTACCACATGTCGATCTTGCAGAAGTATGCATCCTAACCCTTGCCGTGATGCGTCACAATAGATCTCGAAATCCTTTTTGGTGTCTGGAGGTGCAAGTACGGGTGCAGAAGTCAATCTTCTTTTTAGCTCTTGAAAGCTTTCCTCGCACTTGGGAGTCGATAAGAATTTCTTATCTGTCTTGAGGAGTTCAGTTAGAGGCTTTGCAACTTTAGAAAAGTTCTCGACGAAGCGACGGCAATAGCTGGCTAGGCCAAGAAAACTCCTAACTTGCTTAACCGTTTCAGGTGGAGTCCAGTCAAGGACGGCCTGAACTCTCTCGGGATTCACAGCAATGCCTTTTGCAGAAATCACGTGGCCTAAGTAGGTCACTTCTGGTAGCCAGAATTCACACTTGGAGAATTTAGCGTACAGGCGATGCTCTCTAAGCTTCATCAATACCAGCCTTAAGTGTTCGGCATGATCTTCTTCGTTCTTCGAGTAGATGAGAATATCATCAAGATAAACCACAACAAATTTATCTAGGTACTCCATGAAGATCGAATTCATCAAGCGTGAGAATGTGGCGGGGGCATTGGTTAAACCAAAGGACATGACGGTGTACTCGTAAAGACCATAACGAGTAGTAAAAGCCGTTTTGGGAATGTCCTCGTTTCGGATTCTGATCTGATGATAACCTAATCTCAAATCCATCTTGGAGAAGACGGAGGATCCTGCAAGTTGATCATAAAGATCATTGATCCTGGGCAGTGGGTATTTGTTCTTTATCGTCGCTAAATTTAGCGGGCGATAGTCTACGCACATCCTTTCTGTTCCATCTTTCTTCTTTACGAACAGAACGGGGCAACCCCATGGCGATGAGCTAGGGCGGATGAAGCCTTTTGCCAACGAAGCATCAAGTTAGGTTTTTAGCTCAGCTAACTCATGGTGGGCCATCTTATATGGGCGTTTGGAAATTGGTGCGGTTCCTGGAACAAGATCCACTATAAACTCTACACACCTGTCAGGTGGCATGCCCGGCAGCTCTTCAGGAAAGACATCCGGGAAGTCACGAACCACCGGAATATCTTCAAGTTCGGGAAGGGGAAGTACATTCAAGGAATGCACTTGGGTTCTTGTTCTGGTTGAGGTAAAGCTGACGGTTTGGCCTGAAGGGTGGGTGAGTTTCACGGATTCGCCTCTGCAATCCAGGTAGGCATTCTGTCTTGATAGCCAATCCATGCCAAGGATGACATCAATGTCTGAAGACTTGAGGGCTATGAGTGAAGCAAGGAATACTAAACCCTCAATTGCAATTTGATTACCATGGCTCACTCTATTAGTTTGCCATCTTGACCCTGGAGTTTGAACAACCATCGGGGTGGAGAATTCAACAAAGGGTAACTCATGACGAAGTGCATAACTTTCCGACATGAATGAATGAGATGCTCCTGGGTCGAAAAGAATGGAAGTAGGAACAAAATTGACTGGGAGCGTACCAAGAATGACGTCAGTGGTGTCGTCAGTCTCTTCGGCGGAAATCTGGTTCAGACGTCCACGAGTGGCGGGAGGAGCGGGTTTGGCGGTGAAGACCTTCTGGGGTGGCTTGCCACGACCGTTGTTGTTGTTGTTGTTGCCTCCAGCACGGGGTGGAACGTTCTGGTGTTGGAGCTGGTTCTGGGGACACTCGCGAGAATAGTGGCCTGCCTGACCACACTTGTAACAGGCTCCGAAAACAGTGCGTGGAGCTGGGTTGTTTGGTGGAGCTGGGTGGAACTGGGTGGGTGGACGAGGCGCCACATAGGATGGCCTCGGTGGGTTGTTCTGGCGGAACATGCTGGTTGGAATCCAGATCTTGCGCTTCTGGGAGCCAGAACTGGATGAACTATCATCTCTAGGGTGTTTGCGAAAGTCGTTGGGGGTGTTCATGTCCTCGGCTTTGATGGCCTTGTTGACAAGGACCTGGAATGTGGAAAAGTCATGAAGGTTGAGCTCGCGACGGAGTCCGGAGTTGAGGCCATGACGGAACCTCTCTTGTTTCTTGGAGTCGGTGGAAACTTCTTCGGTAGCGTAACGAGCCAGTCGGTTGAACTCACGACTAAACTCATCAATGGTCCTTCTGCCTTGAGTGAGTTTGCAGAACTCCTCACGCTTGCGGTCCATAAGACCTTTGGGAATGTGGTGCTCACGGAAGGACGTGCAGAATTCCTCCCAAGATGTAGGCGGTCCAATGGGTCGCATATTTAGAAAGTTCTCCCACCAAGAGCTAGCTGCACCTTCAAGGTGATAGGTGGCATAGCTGACCTTGTCACCAGTTGCAACACTGCCTGCTTGGAGCTTCCTCTCGATGCTGCGAAGCCAGTCATCGGCGTCAAGGGGCTCGGTGGAGTAACTAAAAACCGGGGGATGAAGTTGGATGAAGTCGTTCAGGGACACCAACTCATTGCGCTGCTGAGTGGTGTTGCGAGCAATGACTTCCAACAGATGGTGAGAGTCTCGGCGGTTCCTCTCGACCTCCATCAGAACTTGTGCCATCGTGGGTGCGGGTGGAAGGTTGCCTTCCTCCTGGTCATTCCCACGACCTTGGTTACGACCAATCTGGCCACGGGTTCCTTGAGACATCCTGAAGGTGAAAACCAAAGTCAAACAGAGTTGATTTGAAGAGTCTAATCAATGTATTGAAGTACTGGAAGGATTACAGAGCAAAGGAAGTAATCATCTTGACAACATGGTGATAAAAGCATACAAGCCATATATTCACAAGCTGTCATACAAACCATACATCGTTTTAGTACAAGCACCAAGTTAAGACAAACGTGATGAAGATGATACATCCTTCAGAGGCACTCTGACTTCCTATACATTATTTATCTAAGCCTCTGGAACTTAGACACCTTGCATACAATATACTACGATACTACTACATCATCACTAAGTAAGACCACATGCGGTCTCACTCATCTCCATCTCCATAGTAGTCCTCATAAAAGTTACCCGCGTATCCCGGTAGCTGGAGGTGACCATCGGAAAACACGGAGGCTTGTGGACCCTGATATCCATTTGGCAAGGATGGGGCCTAGGTCCAGTGTAGGGTGGAAGCAAAGGACCACGGGGTGGAAAAATTCCTCCAATCTCGGGCCAAGCAACTCGAGAAGGCATCTGGGTCCTTACTGGATAGATCGCATCAAACTCAACTGATCCCACTCTCACAAAGGGAGCCAAAAGTGTCAGAGCTCGATACAGACGAACACGGGTGGCGTGGAGCTCAAAACGGAGAGCGCGTGCATCACGATCTCTGTCACGAGCAAACCTAGCAGTCACCTGGAGTGCTGGATCCTCTGCAGAGTGATCTGAGTAGAGTCCGGTGTAATATCCCTCTTCTCCTGGAAGTGCAGCAGGGATATAGCGGAATGAGGTCTCTCTCAGCATGGTGTGCTCCTCTCTCAGCAGTGAATGAATATGCAGCATCCTGCACAGCCATGTTCTCGGTAACGCCAATGCCATGTCCAAAGTGGATAGGCTGGGTGACTCCAACGTGGTGCGGATATATCCGGACAATGCAGTGGAACTGCGTCTGGTTGAAGTCGTGGAACTTCTCCTCGATGGTGTACTCAGGGTACCATCGATATCCCACATAGGACATCATCTCGATCAACGTGGCGGGATGGCCACGCACACCGAGGCACCTGGTCAAACGAACAATCTGCCGAGGGGGAAGATCTGCCATCTGAAACAGAAAGGAGTTTGCAAATGCATCAGATTATGAGATAAACCTGGAATGACTCGGACAACATAACGGTTGTAATTGCAAGAAAAAGACAATTTCTTACAACATGGAAATAGCACTTACATACGATGTAACAAAACAGGGAGCATAACCAATCTAACAAACCAAACACAACTTTCCTACGGCTACAAGGAAGCAAACAATGAGATGTTCTAATCAGACAGAGGAGAGCCTAGTCCTATCTTCCCGTAGAATAAGATGAGGGTAACTCAGAACTCAGAACGAAGGGGGTAAGGAGAAAAAAGAAGCCTTACGTTGTTCCTTTATATACCCAGAGTAACTATATAACTATAGAATGGTAGACTCGACTTCGGCCAAGGCTACTAGTCCTACAGTCAGTCCTGCTCTGATACCAAGTCTTTCGGGACCCGGGGTTAGCGTATGCAAGTACAATTAAGACATAGTCATATGGAGAGCCGAGAACCGCACCCACTTGTCTAAGCAGACAAGGCCAAGCACTGAACATTCTCGGAAAGCATCGTACGTGAGGGGCATCCCATCCAGGCTGGATGATCAACTTAGATGGGTCCTCATCGTCCGCACACAAGTCAAATGATATGGGTGGTGAACCCCCATATTCAAAGACAAGTCGCCTCAACCATACTACCGACTATCTCAAACTCTTACATAGACTTACTCCATCCCGATCACTTAGTCGGGGTCTAGGGCGGGCTCGATCATACCACAAAGTGTGCACGAGACGGAGTCTCGAGTAATCGCATCGCGATGCCCCAAGCTGCGCACATCTAAGGGGCACTTGGTGTATTAAAGACCGCCAGCCAGAACACAACTAAGGTATCGAAAACCCATACAAAGACATGCATGTTATAAACATACACGCAGCACACATGCCTTGTATGAACAGCAGGTACCATTGCAATTCTCTACAAAGTATACATTTTATTTATAACTCTTATAGAGTACACACAGAGATCACATACATGTGATCCAACATTACAACACAGGCGGAAGCAAATTATGTCTGAGTACAGACAAGTTTAAAAAATGGCTTAAGAAGCCTTATTTAAACACAAAGCCCTCCACGAGGGAACCAGTCTGCTGACTGGGACTAGACTAGTTTAACTTCAGTCGTCCAGCTCGATGAAGAAGCCACCTTCGGGGTTAGTGGCGTCATCTAAAACATAGATTAAGCAAACGTGAGTACAAAGGCGTACTCAGCAAGACTTACATAGGAGCTATACTACTCATGCACATGTGTCAATGTAAAGGGAGGTGGGGTTCACTTGCAGAAGTGCCAGCTTTGACTTGGCTAATCCTGAACTACGAGTACCAGACTTTGAGGTAAGAAGCGTACACGAGTCCACTACTTTCACCAACCAATACACCACTATGGTGCCTTCCTCGACTTCCCCACGAGGAAGCACGCCATAGCACTCACACTTATCTTGGTGTGTTTTAGAAGTATCCGGTTCAAGTTGTCTAATAATCAAGCTATGCTTTCCAAGCAGTCCATAACCGCGGACCCGGCTATTCGAATAGTTTTGTTAACCTTGCAAGGGTGTACCGCTACACACACATGACCATCATTTACCGCCTTTGTACTCGACACCATTCAAGGGGTGCCGGCGAGGATGCTCACCACAACTGTTACCTCATAGCCTATCTAGTCCGAGAAAGCCGCCTACTTGGGTTGGTTACCACTATCGTGAACCCGGCCGGTTTACCGAAGTGGACCCAAGCGATGTGTGCGTGGTGCATAAGCCGGTCTCGGGTGAGCCGTTCTCTCACTTAGCATCCAGGCCACAAGCCTACCAGAACTCCGAACTACTGCGACATCTGGACATCGAAAGGGATGAGTTAATAGGTTGAGAGGGGTCAGTGAGCCCAATGTGTGGTTGTACTCTTCATCTTGGATCACCACACAAGAACTCGTACTAGGGCGGTGTTCAACGAGACAACCCACTGTGTACTCCTACACAGCCTCTCATCGTTCACCTTGTATTAGGGTCGATTCACCAACACTTTTCTACCATCATCAACATGATCACTACCATCCCGACTCACATCACAGTAACAACATGGTATCATACTAAGCATTCAATAAGCAGTAGCATTGCAGGGGTTACATGATATCATTCAAATCCTACATTTGCTAGGATTATGGTTTGCTTACTACTATGACAAAAGATAGGTCATGCAAAGGAATGGGTTCATCTATGCGGTAGAATCGTAACATGGTGATCATCCTAAACAATGCATAAGCAAGACATGAGAGGGCAGTGGGATTTTATCGACATGATCAATGGGGGTTTGCTTGCCTTGCTGACGAGGTTCGGGTTCTGGCTCTTCAGCGAAGGGGGTGACCTCTTGCTCCGGTTCCACCTCTACTCGACAAACAAAGCACGAAGTAGCAATCAATATGAATGCAATGCTCAAGCACATGATTGACTGTTTAAAACTTGAAGTATAAATTTTGATGTGTGTGAGGCAATTCCATTTAAGTGGAGTATATTGCATTTGAAATGCAATTTCAAAATCCACATTTGAATTTAACTTAGCCAAGTTGAATGTGACATAGTTAGATCATTTTGAATCAACTTCAAATGTGTATGATATGACTCTGAAGTGTGGTTGAATTACATCATAATTCCATGGTCCAAGTAGCAAAAGCATTTGGTTTGAATTTGAATTAAATTCAAATAAACCAAATGACATATGCTACTGGTCCCATTTTGAATTCAACTCAAACAGAGTTGAAAGTTGCATATTTGGAAAGATAATTTTCTCCTGATCATTTTTCATATATTATTTGTCCAATTTGGAGTTAATATGAATTTTCTATGAATTTCCAAAGTTTGGGGTATTTTCTGAAATTTCTGGAATTCTTTTTAATCAGAAAAGCTTTTATTGCGCCAGCACTGCATCAGCATGACGTAAGGGGGGTTTTGACCCCAGTCAAACTGACCAGTGGGCCAGGGCTGTCAGCCTCTCATCTAATTTCCCTGTTAGATTAATCTAACAGAGAGGATTAGAGGGGGCTGGGCCCACCAGTAAGTCACCCAGGGGGTTGGTTTAGTGGCTAATCACCCCGGCCACGTCAGGCTTGCCGGCGGCTAGCCGCCGGTGGTCACCAGTGCGGCGGCGCTGCACGGGGAGAGCGCTCCCGTGGTCCAAATCGCGCGCTTCGACCACTGAGACGAAGCTCTCGGTGTCGCGCGTCGATTGAGACCGAAAGGGGAGGTGGGGAGGCCCTGTAGGCATGCCGGCGTCGAGCTTTGGCGGCGGCGGTGCTACTGGCTAGAGGCCGAACTCGATACAGAGCTCCAAATGGCGCGTGGTTGGGTGAGTTCGAAGCAACGGAACAACGGGGAACGCAAAGGACAAGGTAGCGGGGTCGATGGCTTAACGGTTGCTCGCCGACGACGAGCACGGCGGCGCTGCACTTCGGTGTTCATGGCGAATGACGACAGAGAGCGAGAGGGAGACCACGGAGTAGTTCTAGCGAACTAGGAGCTCACCGTGAATCCAACTGAAGCGGTGGCGAAGTCGGAGGAGCTCGGGGTTGGCCGGAATTGAAGGAAGTTCACGGCGGCTCCGGCGATGAAGATGTTGAAGCTCACGTCGTCTGCGTTGGCGTTGAGCTTCGATTGACTTGGGGGAACGACGGAGTCGACGGTGCTGGAGCGACCAGACACGGCGGCAAGGCTGGAGGAGCTCAGTCGCCACATCGGTGCACTGCCGCGCCGGGCTAGGGTTTCTGCGGCGGAGCGATTTCTTTGCGGGGAGAAGAACCAGAGGGCGAGGAAGGGGAAAGTGAGGCGCGGGGCGTCTCCTGGTGTGATAAGGACGCCTGGGGAGGCCTGGAAGCTTGAAGACGTCGCCGTGGCGTCCACGGCGTCGGCGCCGCGCCACCGAGCTGCTTGGCAGCGCGGGGTGGAAGACGACAAGGGGAGCTTGACAAACAACTCAAGCTTATTCCCACCTCTATGAGTAGAATATAGCCTCGGGGGCTACTCCCTTCAGGAGCGTTGTCGCGCACCCGACGAAGCACTTCTTGCTCATCCTACAAAAAAGAAGAACTCGACGCATTTCCGAGCGGAAAATACCTTAATCTTTTCCATCACCAACAACCCAACGACTACTTCATCAGCACTCGACACATCGGCGAATCGAGCAGAGGCAGATCTGATAATGAAGCACTCTTGAAAAATTCGAGTGCTCACTCTCGGAGTATCAAGTAACCTGAAGCACTCTCAAAAAATTTGAATGCTCACTCTCGAAGTATCAAGCAACATGAAGCCCTCTCTTAAAATTTGAGTGCTCACTCTCGGAGTACCAAGAAACCTGAAGCACTCTCGAAAAAGTCGAGAGCTCACTCTCGGAGTACCAAGAAACCTGAAGCACTCTCGAATAATTCGAGTGCTCACTCTTGGAGTACCAAGCAACCTGAAGCACTCTCGAAAAATTCGAGTGCTCACACTAGGAGTATCGAGCAACATGAAGCACTCTCTGAAATTTCGATTACTCACTCTCGGAGTTCCAAGCAACTTGAAGCACTCTCGAAAAATTTGAGTACTCACTCTTAGAGTACCAAGCAACCTTAAGAACTCTCGGAAAATTCGAGTGCTCACTCTCAGAGTATCAAGCAACCTGAAGCACTCTCAGAATATTCAAGTGCTCACTCTTGAAGTACCAAGCAACCTGAAGCACTCTCGAACAATTCGAGTGCTCACTCTCGGAGTACCAAGCAACCTGCAGAACTCTCGGAAAATTTGAGTGCTCACTCTCGGAGTATCAAGCAACCTGAAGCTCTCTCGGAAGATTTGAGTGCTCACTCTCTTCGGCGTATCTAGAAAACTGAAGCACTCTAGGAAGGTTCGAGTGCTTACTCTCTTCGGCGTATCAAGCAACACGAAGCACTCTCTGAAAATTTGAGTGCTCACTCTCTTCGGAGTATCAAGCAACCTGAAGCACTCTCGGAAGGTTCGAGTGCTTACTCGCACACACTACAAAGTTCTCGAGTGACTACTCGCACAATGATACAAGGCATAAAGAACGAGAAAACAGACCCCCGCCTGAGAAAACAGACGCTCTACGGGTGCTCATACTATTATTCAACTCGATGGTACTCCGAGTGGGTGCATTCCATATCAACTCCCCTCCAACAAGAATAAATACATCTATAGAGTTCGGGTGCTCCCTCGCCCAGATCACAAAGTGCTCAAGTGATTACTCGCACTAACAAGCAAGACTCGACAGATAAGCAGAAGGATGATGGCTTCTCGCCCCTCGTTGGTTACCCCAAGTGGAAGGATGAGATATTTCCTAGCATCAAGTTTTCCTCAGGGAAGATACCAAGGTTTATGTCTCTGACGGACTCCGAATTCTACAATTAGGTGTCAGTGGCGCCAGATATTAATTTGTCGGATGGCAATGAGGTTGACGTGCACCTGCACACACAACAGATAACTTTGCTCTGAACGAGTATAGAGAGGTTGTCAACCTCTCTGAACTTGTTGTTTACAAAGGATTAAACGCAAGGGTGGAAAGTAGTGATAATTGCAATGGAAAGTAAAAGCAATAAATAAAGTGTAGGTGTAAACAGTGGTGGAAATATGGACAGGGGTCCCATGATGTTCACTAGTGATGTCTCTCTCCCAAAAGACGATAAAATAGCTAAGCTAGGTAAAAAAATTACATCTGGGCTATTGACAGAATAATAAACGCACCGCAATGCTAATTATGCTACTGGAAAGCTAGAGGCTCAAAAGTATGGGCAGTGCGCCAAGACAAGTAGACCCAAATCCATCTACATCTACTCACTAATCATCCACCTTGAGATATATATCCAGAACATCTCGCTGGTATTAAGTTGCGAGCCCCACCTGACGAGGGGGCGACTCCACTATTCCTACAAATGAGGGTACCTGGTGTGTATCAAGATAGAAGGCCCGCTGGAAGCCTCGTTCGTACCACGATTGGCCCACTCGAGGCACGACTACTAGGGAAGCTACGACTTGGCTTCCAAGACTAAGACTAGATTAGGCAACTACCTTTGTTACCCTAGATGGACTCCTTGCAACCAAGCTAGTATATAAAGGCTGGGAGAGGGGACGTCTAGGGCATCTAATCTTCAAGAAACACCTCCGGTCCCGAGCGAACTCGCCTTGACCTCCACTGTAATCGCCACCATCATAATACAATCGAGTAGGAAGTAGGGGTTTCACCAATCAAGGGCCCTGAACCTAGGTAAATCCATGTCTCCTGTTAGCCGACGAGCATCGCCAACCTGCAATTTTCCTCTACGATCTAACCCGGGGTTCCTAACCATGGGATTTGCCGAGGTCAATCCTCGTCAATTGTCACCGACCGTGGGGAAGACACAGGTTGGAATCACGATCTCGGCGGTCCCGTCATCAGCAACCAGCAACTCGAGGACTCGATAAAGATCCAACCCACTCAAAGAACTCAAGTTTATCGCAAGCCTCTCCATCGCGCCACCAAGATCGCTCGGCCAGCAACTATGCTGAAATCAACTCTTCGGCGACTACCAAAGTCGCACCCAGCGAAAAAGAACTCGAGGACTAAGAAGGCGAACACAAGACGTAGCCGAAAAGCCAGCCACGGCGCCAGCGCAAGTACAAGAAGTCCAAATTGAAGTCTCACTTGAGGAATCACCGCATGACGCAGCAACTCTAACCGCCACCCGAGCACCCGCCGTCACTCGAGCACCCGTCGCAGCATGCGATGAGGGCTCTGAAACTCAATCCGACGAATACTATGACCCTGACCGAAGACCGGACGTGTTCGCCAAGATGATTCGGAATTACTCAATAAATAACGGAATCGAACTTGACCCAAGGTTCAAATCCAGTACATAAGATCACTCGCAGTCGTTCTGCATCGCAAGAAGGAGAAGGCACGACGGCTCCAGCAAACACACAATCAAAGAACAGCTGGATGGACCCTGCATAATCCACTATTTTTAAGATGACAGGGGACGCCATAGAGCAGGCCACACCCTTAGGAGTTGTCGCTTGTTCACCAAACTCTCCGACAGGCTCAAGGAAGAAAAGCAACGCAAAGCCAAACGGGCTCGAAAGATAGCACAACCACCAGTGCCTAGCTCAGAAGAGTAGTACCGGCCGTCCCACGGACAAGTATGCATGATCCAAGAGAGAAGGCCATCCAAGGCAAAGCAGAAGGTGCACACTTTACAAGGTCGAGCAGCCAAAGACTTATTGATAGAAGAAACCTACCACTTATACGGCTCAGAGGCCAACATCACTTTCTCACAAGAAGATCATCCACCGGCAATTCCAAGACCAGGGGACGCACCGTTTGTCCTCGATGCTCAAATCGTCGGCTATGACTTGTACAGAGTATTCATGGAAGGAGGCAGAAGCTTAAACATAATGTTCACCAGCACGTTGCGCAAGATGTTAATTACATGATCAGTCTGGAAGAACTCAGGCGTCACACTCTACGGCGTAGTACTAGGCGAAGGAGCCCCCTCCCTGGGATCAATCGAGCTCGACGTCATCTTTGGCAATAAGGGAAACTTCTCAAGAAAAATCCTCGAGTTCGAGGTACTTGATTGGCTGTCCCAGTACCACGCCATACTTGGCCGACCAGGGTGGCCAGCATTCGCACAACTCATGGTGGTCCCGCACTACGCATACCTCAAGATCAAGATGCCAGGGCCTTCAGGGGTCATCACAGTCAACGGAAACTTCACCAAATCAAACCAATGTGACCAAGATTTTCATCAAGTCTCCAACACATTTGGAGCACAATAGCAACTCGAAGAGATAGCCATGGTGGTAGACAAGAGCGTCTTTCCACTAGCAAGCAGAAGAAAAACAAAGGAATTCACTCGATACTTCAGCGTCGACAGTGACACAGCCACCCATCAGGTGCACCAAATAGACCCGGACAAGAAAGTCTGAATCTACGCCCATCTACCAGAAGAACAAGCAACTTATCTTATGATTCTCCTCAGCGAGGAGTGGAAATTTTTCGCCTGGTGCCCAGACGACATGCTCGGGATACCGCGTGAGTTCGCATAGCACGAACTGCAAATCTATCCAAACATCAAACCAATGAAACCGGCGCTGCGCAGATTCTCTGAGACCAAGTGCAGAGCCATTGGAGAAGAAGTCAATCAACTACTCGATGCACAATTCATCCGAGAAACGAAGAAGGCCACATGGGTCGCAAACCCAGTCCTAGTACCCAAAAAAGACACCAGCGTACTACGCATGTGCGTCGATTATGGACCCGTCAACAAGCACTGCCCAAAGGATCAATTCCCTCTCCCAAGGATAGACCAGATAATCGACTCAACCGCAGGATGCGACCTCTTGTCCTTCCTCGACTCCTACTCAGGGTACAACCAAATCAGTATGAAGGAAGAATACGAAGAGCACACCTCATTTATCACACCTTATGGCGTATTCTCCTACAAGACATTGTCATTCGGGCAGAAAAACGATGGAGCCACGTACAAGCGGATGATGCAAGCATTCTTAAGAGACCAAATCGGCAGAAATTTCCAAGTTTACGTCGATGACATCGTCATCAAAACTTACAACGCGGACACACTACTCGATGACCTCCGAGAAACCTTCGCAGCACTCAACAGATACAGGATCAAGTTGAACCCAGAAAATTGTGTGTTCGGTGTCCCATCCGTAAAACTGCTCAGGTACATGGTCTCTGCCCGAGGAGTCGAAGCCAACCCAGAAAAAGTCCAAGCACTCGGAAGGATGCAGGAGCCGGTCGACATCAAGGGCGTCCAGCAACTCACCGGAGGATTTGTCGTGGGAACGTCACGACAGATCTCCGTAGATTCGGACTTATCATGGGGCCTTTGCTGTGAGGCAAATTCGAGGAGAGAGTCAACATAGGCACAGGACTCGAAAATTTACCCAGGTTCGGCCCCGTCGATGCGGTAAAGACCTACTCCTGTTTTTTGACTATAGGGGGATCGACTCCTCAATAGGAAGAGTCGATCGTATCAATTACAGTGATGATATTTCACAACCTTAGTCTCGTGGAGATCTAGGTTATAGCGTGAGTTGTCTAATCCTGGCCTGAGGTAAGTTCTGGCTATGGATCCCGGGGCCCTCGACTTATAAAGGTGCCGGGTCCCGGGATTCCTAGAGTCCGACTCCTACACAATGTGGAGTTCTATTCTACTTTACAAGTTTGCTACATGCTATACAAGGTAAGTCGAATTCCTTCTAGGGCTTCAATCTTCACACTTGGCATGTTAGACTCCTGGTCGGGTCTTCTTTGTGGGCCTTCATATGAGTCGGCCCAAAGGTTCCTAATGCCGCGTCTATGGGCCTGATTCATCCCCCCGACATTTAGCCCCCAGGATTGTTGTGATTCTTTAGTCTTCACAGCAATCTTATTTATTGTCTTCATTGCCGCCGGCTCTTCATGGATCAGGGGCCGACTCTATGCTTGGCGTTGACTGGGAGTCGGAGTCGTCTCTCTTCAATCTTGCTCTAATTCCTTTATTTCCATGAAGTCGTCTCTTCTGGTTGAGTCAGCTATCATCTGATGCTTTACTAGAAGTCGATACCTAACTCCTTTTGGCTTCTCATTTCTTTTTACTTGAAGATTTTTCCTTTGACCTTTGGTCAAAGATCCGGTTTGGTTTTTATGATCATTCTGCCCGAAACGCCGGTTAGAGGCATTGATGTTTGTAGTGGGAATCGAGGAGTCTTTCCATCAATGCCATCTACCATGGGTAGTTATCCCTTATTTTTTAAGACATTAATAGACCCTCTCCATGAATCTACTATAAATATCCCTTGGATAGCTTGATCTTTCAAGCGCATCCATCTTATTCTTCCTCTTCCTGTTTTCTCCATGGAACCTAAGCTAGAAACCTCTTCTCCTTTGGCATCCCGTGCAAGTACTCGAGGTCGCGACCGTGGTCGTGGTCGTGGCCGTGGTAGAGGTCGTGGACGTGGCAGAGGTAGAGGAAGAAGTACTCGTGTTGCCTCTCCTTCTGAATCTGCCCCTTCTTCTCCCGAGAGGAGTGAATTCTTGGTTCATATCCGGACGATTCTTCGCTGGATCAAACTTCCTGAGTCTTTTTCTCAACTTGTGATTGACTCGACGCCTTCGGGTCTTTGGCTCCGATCTGATGGATGTCCTCATGGGCCTGTCTGGGTGACAGTTAGTTTTTCTAACCAAGGCACCATGTTTTTTGAGAAAGGTTGGAAAACTTTTCTTCGTTCCAGGAATATTTCTCGAGGAGACACCATTGTCTTCAAATTTGATGGTCAAGACACCTTGTTAGCTAGGATCTTTGACTTGGATGGAGACCGAGCCTACTGTTGTGTGGAGAGCTCCAGTGATGAAGAACTCCTTAGTGAAGAAGAAGCTTCAACGGAGGATTAAGCCGACTCTGAAGAAGATGTCTGAAGTTGTGGGTTTTTATTTTTAGTAGTATTTTGCCAAGTTTGGCTTTTGCTTGTAAGGTTGCCTCCTTTGATGTAAAACTAAGTTGGTTTGATGAATGAAATCTATGAACTTTCATTGAGTCCATGAGTTCATGAGTCAGTTTTATTCCTGACTTAAAATGTTTCTCATAGTGGATGAGAGCCAATTGTTTATGATAGTGCATGTATCTGTAGCCCCCTGAGTCGATTCATCATAGTGTAGTATCAGTTAATCGACTCATAGTACAGATCGACTTGTAGGACAGATCGACTTGTAGTCCCCATGATATGGTGTGGTCATGTTTACATGTCGTACCAGGTCATCAAAGAAGAATTTGTGTTTATGAAACTTCCTTCGAAGTAGTGTAGCCCCCAAGTGTCGCATTGTCTTGCTTGCAGCAACCTGGGACTTTCAATTTCTTGTATATTTTCTAAAGAATGTTTTGAAGTGTTACTTCCCAAGAGTCGGTGTACTCATTTGGGTGATGTACCGAGTCCTCTTTTGAGCAGAAACCTTGAAGTGTAGTCCCGATGAGTCGGTGTGTGCATCTGTGTGCAGTGCTGAGTCACATAGCTCTATCTTTGAATCTGTCAAGTCACATAGACATGACACGATGGGTTTTATTCCCAGTTTCCAAATAAGTCGGCGACGGCCGGTTCGACGAATGTCGATATGTATACATATGGCGAGAGCCATCGCGACCGAAGTCGACTTTATATGTATGGCGATAGCGGTCGCGACCGAAGTCGACTTTATATATGCAGAAGATGTAATGAAAAAATTGTAGTCCCCATGAGTCAGTATGAGCATCTTTTGTGTCATACTGAGTCATAGAGAATTTTTGAGCTATATTCCACATGAGTGAGTATGAGCATCTTTTGTGTCATACTAAGTCACGCAGGTCAATGCTCAAGATATATTTTTTGGAAAAATGAAAAGTGTATGTGATGATGCTAATGTATGCAGAAAGAAAATATAAAGGCTCATATAGAAGTCGACTCTGGATTCAACATGCCTCATCTTCTCGTACTTGATAGATTATTGGGTTATCCATTAGTCAGGACTTCTCTGTATGCCGACTACATATGACTAGTGCTCCCTGTACTTAAGACTAGACTCGGTAGGCTTTTTTTAAGCCCCCAAGGTATATAGAATAAGCCGGGTACACGTAGATCATATGAGTTTAAGCTATACAGGCCAGGGCGTGTTTTGCCAGTTCATGTATATGCCGGGATTTCTTCGGATAAGAGTCGATGAGTGACATCGAGCCCCCCTACTGCCCCTGAATAAGCTTATACACAATTATTTCTACATATATATGCCGAGTTTTCGGATAAAGAGTCAATGATTGTCATCGAACTCCCCGATTCCCCTGAAAAAGCGATATACATGCTTAGTACCAATAGAGGGGTATATCAAGCCCCCAGGTCTCTGAGATATAATAATGCAATGTATGCAAATGTATGATGCAAAAAATAAATGTCATGAAACAAAAAGGTAAAGTGGGTTTGGTATGGCAGTAGACGTTGCGATGCAAGTCGACTTAGTTGTATGTGGCGAGAGCCAGCGCGACAGAAGTCGACTTATGTATAATTTGATGGCGAAAGCCGGTACGACCAATGTCGGCTTATATATATATATTGTGGCGAAAGCCAGCGCGACATGTGTCGACTGAGTGAAGCGTACAGTAATGTTCCTTTTTCTACTCATGTGTAATATGGACAGAGTTGTGCAATGTACCATGGCCTAGGAGTCTCCTCCATGCTTGTGCGCGTGTCCACTAGGTAGTAGGATCCGTTGTACAGGTTCTTGCTGACCACAAACGGTCCTTCCCAAGGAGAGGATAACTTGTGCATTCCATCTCTTTTCTGTATGAGTCAGAGTACTAAATCTCCTTCCTAGAAAGTCCGACTTTTGATGCGACGGCTATGGTATCGTCGTAAATCTTGTTGGTAGATAGCCGACTGAGCTGCAGCTAAGTCTCGTTTTTCATCGAGAATATCCAAGGCGTCTTGTCTTGCTTTCTCATTTTCAGCTTCTACATAAGCAGTGACTCGAGGTGAGTCGTAACGTATGTCACTTGGGAGGACGGCTTCCGCTCCATGGACTAGGTAGAAGGGTGTATAGCCTGTCGACCAGTTGGGAGTCATCCGGATGCTCCATAGTACTGAGGGTAATTCCTCCTCCCAGCAACTCGGTGTCCTTTTCAAAGGGACAACGAGTCGGGGCTTGATGCCTCAGAGTACTTCTTGGTTGGCTCTCTCCGCTTGTCCGTTGGACTGTGGATGTGCCACTGATGCAAGGTCGAATCGCTGCATAATCCCTTCTGATAGGTTAGAACCATTATCAGTGATGATGCTATGGGGGTAGCCGAATCTGTATATAATATTTTTCAAGAATTTTAGTGCCGTCACAGCGTCACATTTGCTGACCGGCTCTGCCTCGACCCATTTGGTGAATTTATCCACTGCCACTAGTATGTGGGTATTCTTGTTGGCTGACCTTTTGAAAGGTTCTACCAAATAAAGTCCCCATACTGCAAAGGGCCAGGTGATAGGTATCATCCTGAGTTCTTGAGCCGTCACGTGGGCTTGTTTCGCATAACGCTGACATCCATCACATTTATTTACTATGTCCTCTGCATCCCCATGAGATGTGAGCCAGTAGAAGCCATGTCGAAAGGCTTTAGTTACAAGCAAACGAGATCCGGCATGGTGTCCGCAATCTCTAGAGTGTATTTCATTGAGGATGGCTCTATCTTCTCCTGGTGAAACACATCTCTGAAAAACATCTGCGGCACTTCGCCGATGTAACTCTCCATTGATAATTACAAAGGATTGGCTTCTCCTGACGATTTTTTCTGGCCAACATCTCATCTTGAGGAAGGATTCCTCGAGTCTTGTAATCCAAGTAAGTTACGACCCATGAGGGTGTAGCATGAATTGCAGCAACCAAAGCCGGTTCTGGGTCCGGCTCTGCTATGTCTTGCTCTGTTGGTGGTTGTACAGAAGACTTTGTTAGGACATCCAGGAATACGTTTGGAGGGACCGGATTTCGCTGAGAGCCGAGTCAGGAGAGGGCATCTGCTGCTTCGTTTTCCCTGCGGTCCACGTGATCCACCTGGTATCCTACAAAAAATCCGTCTTGTCTTTGCACTTCTCGTCTATAAGCTGCCATTATGGGATTTTTGGAATCCCATTTTCCTGACACTTGTTGAGAAACGAGATCAGAGTCGCCATAGCATTGGATCCAACTTATGTTCATCTCACGAGCTAGACGTAGTCCATCAAGCAAGGCTTCGTATTCTGTTGCATTGTTGGTACAAGTGAACTACAACTGTAGAACATAGCAGAATTTCTCCCCTTTAGGTGAGGTAAGAACCACGCCGGCTCCTGACCCTTGGAGCTGCCGGCTTGCATCGAAGTGCATCATCCAATATTTGGTGACTGGCTTCTCTGGCGATGCTTGGATCTCTGTCCAGTCATTAATGAAGAAGGCTAGCGCCTGGGACTTGATGGCCGTTCGCGGCTTGTATTTGATGTGATAAGCCCCCAACTCGATGGCCCACTTTGCAATCCTCCCTGTTGCTTCCCGGTTTTGGATGATATCTGCAAGTGGTGCTGAGCTGGCCATAGTGATGGGGTGCTCCTCGAAGTAGTGTTTAAGTTTCCGACTTGCCATGAATAGACCAAGAACCAATTTCTACCAGTGAGGATAGCGTTGCTTTGATAAAGTCAGAACCTCACTGACGTAATAAACTAGCCTTTGCAGAGGGTGCTCTTTTCCATCTTCCATACGCTCAACAGCAACTACAGCGCTGACCGCTCGATTGTTGGCGGCGATATAAAGTAACATAGATTCTTTAGGCTTGGGAGCCGCCAATATTGGAGCCTGGGATAGTTGCTTCTTCAGTCACTCTAGGGCCTGATCGGCTTCGTCATCCCAGACAAATGTTTCTGATTTCCTCAGGAGTCGATACAGGGGGATTGCCTTTTCACCAAGTCGGCTTATGAACCGGCTCAAAGAGGCTACACATCATGTGAGTCATTGAACTCCCTTTACCGAGGCCGGCTTCTGAAGGGTCATGACAGCGTTGATTTCTTCTTGGTTTGCCTCGATACCTCTCTCTGATACTATGTATCCAAGGAGTTTACTTGTAGGTACCCCAAAGGTGCATTTGGCCGGGTTTAACTTCATCTGGTACTTGCGCATATTTTTGAAGGTTTCCATCAAATCACTGATGAGTGAGTCGACCAATTGGGATTTGATCACCATATCATCCACATAAGCATGTATGTTGCGTCCAATCTGTTCTTTGAGGAAACTTTGCACTGTTCGCTCATATGTGGCTCCTGCGTTCTAATGGCCAAAGGGCATGGAAGTGTAGCAATAGATCCCGAAGGGGGTGATGAAATCCGTTTTCTCTTGATCTTCAAGGGACATCTTGATCTGGTGATAACCGGAGTAGGCGTCAAGGAAACATAGGAGCTCACATCCCGCAGTCGAGTCTATGATCTGGTCGATACGAGGCAGTGCGAAGGGATCCTTAGGACATGCCTTCTTTAAGTCTGTATAGTCAATGCACATGCGCCAGGTCCCATTCTTTTTTTAAAACAAGGACCGGGTTTGCGAGCCATTCTGGATAGAAGACTTCCATGATGAACCCGGCGGCAAGGAGCCGGGCTATCTCTTCCCCAATAGTATTTCTCCTCTCATCATTGAAACGGCGAAGGAATTGTTTGACCGGCTTTAGCTTTGGATCTATATTTAGCTGGTGCTCAGCGAGTTCCCTCGGACACCTGGCATATCGGAGGTTTTCCAGGCGAAGATGTCCCAATTCTCACAGAGGAACTCGATGAGCGCGCTTTCCTATTTATCGGATAACTCTGTCCTGATGATGCACTGTTGAGAAGAGTCACCAGGGACAAAGTCGACTTTCTTCGTATCCTGAGCTGGTTGGAACTTGGGGTTGTTGTCAGGAGTAGGTTTCTTCAGGATTGTGGGATCTGCCGGGTCTACCTTTTCTTGGTATGCCGACAAGTCCTCTTTGGCGTGTGTTGACTCGGCAAACTTGACGTGCTGTTCGTCACATTCCACTGCCCTGGACCGACTTCCATCAATGGTGATTGGGCTATTAGGACCTGGCATCTTTAGTTTCAGGTAGACATAACATGGTCGAGCCATGAATTTGGCATAAGCCGGTCTGCCTAAAATGGCGTGATATGGGCTCTCGAGTTTTACCACTTCAAAGGGTATGAGCTCGGAGCGAAAATTCTCAGCATTTCCAAAAGCCGTCTCCAGGTGAATTTTGCCTATCAGGCGTGCCGACTTTCCTTGGACTATTCCGTGGAAAACGGTTGTAAGGCCCGATATGCGGTACTGTTCCAGATCTAGGTGTTTCCACTCATATCCGGGGACGAAGCACATATCGGTCCCACCGCGACATATGACAAAGCCATATGCCCCGGATTTCCAACATGATATCACAACATTACA
The DNA here is from genome assembly GCA_950022295.1 of Bromus sterilis. NCBI lineage: Eukaryota > Viridiplantae > Streptophyta > Magnoliopsida > Poales > Poaceae > Bromus > Bromus sterilis. The sequence continues at coordinate 120,985,328 of OX465601.1, read as the reverse complement.
AATACAAGATACAACATCTCATACAATCGCCATACAATTGCCTTAATACAATATAACAACGGGAGATATATGTCTGAGTACAGACTACAAGCAAATGCATACTGGCAAAGAGAAAAACATCGGTCCCATAACCACACGGGTCCAGGCCCTCCGCCGGGATCGTCCTAACTAGTCGTCGTCGAGTCTCCACGTGAAACGTCGATCGCCATACCTGTTGTCGATCAAGAACCCTAAAAAGAGTTTGGGGGTAGTATCATGAGTACAGAGGTACTCAGCATCCAACTGTAGTGGTCAACTGACCCAGCAAGGACTTCATCACTCGTCATTCTAGGACAACTAGTAGTTTACGGTAAGGAAGGGGTAAGTGGTGAGGTTGCTGCCGCACTAGCATTTATGAAGTGGCGAACGATCTAGAGAGTAAGATAAGAAGCCAAGCATTCGATGAGGAATCGCCTCCAACAAGTCTTGCTATTAACTACTTACGCAAATATAACACCTATCCTATCCTTGTCCTCCTCTTTTCATCCCGACGAAGAAGAAGCAGTCATGGCACACACACACGTAGATCAAGTTATATTAAGATATCTCAGTTGTTGTTGTCTATGAACAAGGAGTAGGTCTCAAGTCGTCCATAACCATGGACACGGCTTCTTGAAAAGATTTAACCCTGCAGGGGTGTACCAACTGCCCATTACGAGGCTCCGCATGCACGTCCATCTCTCTCAGTTTCTACCCAATATAGGCAACCATTTTATGATTTAGTTCCAAGAGATCTGAAACGACAGGTCCCTCTAACTAACAACGAACAAATCCGGCTGGCCCCCGATGAGTCGACATCCATCTCAGGAGCCGGCCGCGCTCTCGATCTGGTCTCTACCGTATGACTCCAGGTTTGGATTGCTCGTTAATCACACATGGGACACCGGGTCCTCAGCCGGTCATGATGGGCCAGCAAGGGAACTAAGTCCTCACTGGTCCGGGTTGTTTGAAAACAAGTGGCGGCCGACCAGCACACACACGGTTTCAAATGGTAAATCAGCTTGGGCCACCACTAGAAATGTTTGAAGCTAGGTAGGTAAGAAAAGGGGACCCCATAAAATCCCACACGCGGTTAGGCACGCTCAGTCTTAAAACCAATACCCGGAACTTGGATCCTAGGTGACTTGAATGGAACAAAGCGTCGGGGCGGGATAGCCTAGACCTTCCATCCTTCGTCGAATATAGTCAACATTATAATAACCATATCATCAACAACAATAATAATAATAATGTGATATCCCAAACCAAGGAGTAACAGGGTAACATCGTAGCATCCTAAGCATGCATACTAAGCAGGGGCTGAGCAACGAGCAATAGTAACATAGCAGTACAAGGTTTGCTGGGAAGGGACATGGCTGTATCGGTTTGAAAGAGGCTGTAAACATGTGGTAGGATCAAACATCGAACCTATCCTAGACTAGCATGCAAACCGCTGGTTGAAATAGAATGGATCATAAGTAATGTATAGTCCTTGCCTGTTGATAAGTCGGGTTCCGAAGGTGTAGCCGATCACAAACTCGCAACGTCTCCGAAGGTACCCACGGGAGCACACAAGAAGTAAACACTGGAAAGCAATCAACGGAGATACCACTATCACTACGGAGCAATCACGAGCAAGCAATAAATAAGCAAGCAAGATCAAGTATGATGCATGTCATCTTAATATCATGGCATGAACATAAGAACAAGCAAGTTTAAATGAAGCTCGGGGAGCAAGGGTGCAATGCTACCGACAACCTTCATATGCATTATGTAGGTGAATTACGGATCCGAAGGATCCTTATGTTGTATTTGTTATAATGCATGATCATGACATATGCAAAAGACGAACATAATATTAGCAAGAATTGCCCACACATGAGAATAAACCTCGAGGTGGGGTTCCTCAACATAACATATATGAAAATGACATGGCATATTATGATATGATGCACCTAATGCAAAAAATTGCAAGCAAAGAAGGAGAACGGGACTACGCTACCGGCATCTACCACATCGCGGAACTACGAAGCTCGAAACACGAGAAAAGAAAGGAGGAATTGCACCATGTGCATCTTATGAAGGGTTATGTGCAAAATGCACCATCACCAAAATAATGCATGCCCATACGATAAAATGAACAACACCATTGTCTTGCTCATGTTTTTCTACCCCAAATTCATGTATGACATGAATTATTTGGAGCTAGGATGCACATAATACAAGCAAAGCAAAAAAAAGGGGGCTGATTTGCATCAAAATCCAATAAAAAAGAAGAGGGAAAACCCTCTGGTGGGCTGTCCTCGGCCGAAGAAACAGAGTGGGCCGAGCCCATTACACGCAGCAGCAAAATAAAGGAAAAGAGGCAAAAACTGGGGGTTTAATTCGCTCCACGGGGGAATCGAACCAGGGACCTGCCGGTTACAACCACAGAACCCAAGCCACTAGGCTACAACTCGATTCTTGAAAAGTATCAAGACTGAGAGAAAAAGAACTAAATGCAGGTGTTATCTGAAACCAAAACTGAAGAAACTTAACGAAGAACAAAAGATGCTTGCTGCAAAACTAAAAAGGGGAGCCTTTGCATTGCCAGGGAATTGATCCCACGCCCCCACACATACATCCAGAGAACCAAGCCATTGCGCTACTACTACAACTATGATTGGAAAGCAAACGGACTAATAAAGAGCTAGCTTGCGCGGGATTACTCTGAACTTGACTGAAATAAGCGAACACCTGGTGAACCTGAAGATGCATCTTCAGTGCGCCAGCGGCAGACAAGTGCAGCGCTGCTGCAGGGGGAACCAGGCTGGCATGGGCGACCTGGACGTGGTCAGGGTGGCCTTGGGCGTGCACTGGGCTGCCGGAACATGAACGCACACACACAACTCACGCAGGTGACAAGACGGAGACACATCAGCGACGTCTTGGACTCGGCGGCTGCACTACGGCGTCTGAACGGAGGCGGCAACGAAACTGGGAAGGCATGGCCAGGGCAAACACATACGTGCACGGGGATAGCATGGCAGCCACGGGCGTGCTCCTATCTAACCACGGGCGCGCACACGCACGCTTCGGACATGCCCGGTGTGAGCCGGGAGCGCGGTGACCCACGTCCAAAACAAGGGAAGGCCCCCACGGCGAGAACTGGAACACGGCTACGGCAGTTACACGCGAGGAAAACGGGAAGGATGAGAAGGAAGGCACAGCTCATAGCGGAGGGCCGGACGTCGACGATATGCTCGGGGACGAGGAAGAAGTCGCCGACGGTGAGGAGGATGTCCGCCCGCGGGATGAAGACGTCGGCGTTGGGGAAGCAGAGGAGGGCGTGGTCGACGATCGGCTCGGGGAAGAGAAGCAGAGGAGGCCCTCGTCCTCGTGGACGCCAGGCGCGGGGAAGAAGACGTGGCTGCAGCCGCCATGCTCCTGGAGGCACAGCTTGACGAATATGAGGACGAAAGCGACGGCGATCGGCGCTTGCCCCTAACGAAAATCCTAGCCATGGACCTCCTGTCCATGGCGGCCACAAGAACAGAGAGAAAAAGGAGGGGGGAGAGGAGAGGCGGCGGCGATGGGGAAAACGGAAAAGGGCTAGGGTTTTGGGGCATCCGGGCTGGCTAGATAAAGGGGAGGGTGTGGGAGGCTGCAGGAGGGCTCCACCTGCTCCTCACGCCATTGCTGTGAGAGAGACAGGAGGGTTCCTCCACGTGAGGGGAAAAAGAAGGGGTCTCGGCTGGGCTGGGGATTTTGAGGATTGGGTTGGGATGATGGGCTGGTTGGGCAAGAGAGAGGCCCAATGGCACTCTATGACTTTCCTGCATTTTACATGTTTAATAAAATGAGAGCAAGAAAAGCAATGAAAGAAATAGCAGAGGACATAATAAAATCATATAACAATATGGTTATGAATCCTTAGAAATTATAGGATTTTTAGAAAATGATTTGGGTCAAAAATATTTAAGTAATAAAAATGGCTATTAAATTAATTTAAAAGCCATTTAAATTACAACCCCATTTTCTGAAAAGGCAAAAATCCTGAAAGTTGGGCAAAGGATAAATCATGGCAAAACATAATTTATTTACAGAAGATTGCAATGAGGGGATCAACAGAGTGGCTTGGAGAAAAATGGCAAGGAACCAGAGAAATAAATGAAAGCAAAGAAAAAAAAGGGAAAATCCTTTTACATGATCAAGAAAAAATGCTTGCCCATTTTTCTGTCACATGGATTATTGCAAGAATAAATGTGCAAAATTTTATCCCCAATGGGAAAAATAAAAATGCAAATTTTTCTGGATTTTGTCAGTTTTGGGCTGTTACAACGGTGTTGGAGGGTTGCAGCTGTTTTTGGGTCAGCCCCATCCTGCGAAAGGTTTCGTAGTAGAGGATGTTGATGCTGCTTCCTCCATCCATGAGCACTTTGTCAAGTGTATATCCTCCAATTTGTGGAGAGACTACTAGAGCCAGCGCCCCCGGGTTATCCATGACCGGGGGTGGTCGTCCCTTGTCCAAGTGATTAGTTGTTCTGGCCAATTAAGCCACCTGGGCCAAGCTGGTTCTGCAGTCACAGCCATGGCGGCTCTTCGCTGCAGCTTCCTGTCCCTCCTGCAACTGCTGGTGGTGAAGACGTGATATGTCGCACGGTCATGGAGTTGTTTCAGGTTTGCTTGGAATCCAGCGAGCTCTGACTGATTTTGCTGGGTTCCTCCTCCGGGTCCTTGGTGTTGAGACATTGTGCCGGCTCCTTGATAGCCAGGATTCTGGTTGTTTCCGTTCTGGCCGGCTCCTCCACCTGACCTGGGAGGTCCTTGGTTCCCACGTCGTGCAAACTCTTTCAGGAAATAGCAATCTTGCCAGGTGTGGTTGGATGGGCAACCGGGTTTACTATGGGTCGGGCAAGGACTCTTCATAGCTGCTTCAAAGTTGTTCGGGCGAAAATTTCCTTCCGGCTTGTGGTAGTTGTTGCCCCCCTACTTCTGTCTTTGGGAGCCGACATTTGTGTTGGCTACCAAGTCAGAAGTAGTCTGATCAAGCCGTCGCTTGGTTTGCTGACTCTGATTCTGGGATGTTTTATCGTCGTTCTTGTTCTGGCAGGCTTTATCCTGTTGAGGTTCAGTATCCTTAGTTTTGTCAGACTCGGCGTATTTGATGACTGCGTTCATGAGTTGTCCTATATCCTTGGCCGTCCTCTTGACTCGGCCAAGTTTGTGGACTAGGGGCTCGAACTTGCAGTTCCTTTCCAAGACGATGAAGGTTGTTTGGCTGTGATAGTGTCCGATGAGTGGATTATTTCTGCAACCCGTCGTGCCCAGCTCAGGGTCGACTCTCCTTCCTTCTGGACGCAATGCTCCAACTCAACGATTGTGGTAGCTCTCCGGCATGTGCCTTGGAAGTTCTGGATGAATTTTTCATTGAGGTCCGTCCAGGAGATGACGGAATTCTCTGGGAGATTTTTGAACCATGTGCGAGCTGACCCTTCCAGCATCATCGTGAGGTAACGGGCGCAGAATCCTTCGCTGGCTTGTAACATTTCCATGGCTAAGTCATAACTTTCGATCCAAGCCGCCGGGTCCATGTCGGCTGTATAGTTCGAGATCTTGCGTTGTCCTTTGAAGTCTGGTGGCAGGCCTGTATTTCGTAGATCCGGCACCAGGCATCGATTGCCCATGGGTCTACTGATGGACTCGGTCTCTTGGTTTAGGGGCGGATATTGGAATATCTGTTCTACCCGTCGTTCTGGGTGGAAACTGGACGGGATGTCTTGGATCCTTATCGCCCCTGGCGGGTCTAGCGGTGGTGGAGCTCTGCGCTAGCGATGGCTGCTCGAGCCGGCTGGAGCCGGTGAATCCGCTTGCCGGCTCATACTTTGATATGGGGTTTCATGTAAGTATTGAAATCCCTGTGAATACTGGGCTTGCTGTGTGATTGCGGTTTTGAGAAGATCAATCGCCCCTCGGGTGGCCTGATCCACCGGAGTGTCTCCATGTACAGGCACGCTGGCGAGGTACCGTGTCGCTGCCACCACATTAGCCATGGTGTTGTTGAAGTTATCCGGGGGCATATGGAACCGTTCCTGCCGTGGCGAGGGGACATGCTTCCTTGGTGGCGTGTACCCCAGAGGAGTCGAGTGATTCATGTCCTGGAATAGCCTCCGGGCTGGGAGGTCAGTATGGATCCGGCTCGTGAGTCCATTGGGTCGTGCGTTGGCGAGACTTAGTCTCTGCGCTTCTATCAATTCCGACTCGTGTCGCAAGCGCCCTGTTTCATGGGCGAGTTGCATTTCCCTTTCCATCATCTGGGCGTTCTGCGAGTTAATTTCCCTTTGTATGCTCATCACCTGGGCCTTGAGTCCATTGACCCTGGTTCTCCAGGCTTGCTGGTTTTCAGCAGTCATCGGTGCAGCTAAGGCTTCATCCAAGGCGTTTAGGGCATCAGTGAGGGCTTATGCTCCCGTGAGAATTTCTGGTTGTTCCCTATCCTTATTAGGAGCCGTGTGGTGAGTTGTTTCTACATTGTGTTTTTGTGCTGCACCTTGAGCCGGTTGGCTTCCATGCTCTTCGACGCCTGCCATAAACACTGTCACGCAATACGGAGGCTCGTACTGTGGAAATTCGCGGTTGTATTCGGTTATTCCCGTGCCGAGTCTGTTGCTCCCGGCAGATCGGATGGAGCCAGTATCTGAGAAGCTTGTTTCACTGGGATGTGAGTCAGCGTCAGATGTTTCTCCCGCGGTGTTGGGCATCAGAGACTCGACGGAGCGTGCTGACTCCGGAGATCCAGTGATGAACCCGACAAAGGTGTGCCTTGAGCCGGCGTGTTGTCGACTCGAGATTTCCAGGGGGACTTTAGGATCTGGCTCTGGCTCAGATCCGTCTGTCTTCCCAATGAATATGTGAATAGATCTGATCGGAACCCGATAACCGGATTCGACGGAATCGGCGTCAGGACCCCAAGTCGAGTCGTCGATGCAGAGCTTTCCGCGCCGGCTCCTGGTGATTTGTCCGGTCACGAATCCTTCCATGCCTTGCAGAGCTCCCCCTAGAATCCCAACACCGGCAAGCGCAGGCCCCACGGTGGGCGCCAACTGTCGTGGGAACGTCACGACAGATGTCCGTAGAGTCGGACTTATCATGGGACCTTTGCTGCGAGGCTAATTCGAGGAGAGAGTCGACATAGGCACAGTACTCGGCGATTTACCCAGGTTCGGCCCCGTCGATGCGGTAAATACCTACTCCTGCTTTTTGACTATAGGGGGATCGACTCCTCAAAAGGAAGAGTCGATCGTATCAATTACAGTGATGATATTTCACAACCTTAGTCTCGTGGAGATCTAGGTTATAGCGCGAGTTGTCTAATCCTGGCCTGAGGTAAGTTATGTCTCTGGCTCCCGTGGCCCTCGGCTTATAAAGGTGTCGGGTCCCGGGATTCCTAGAGTCTGACTCCACACGATGTGGAGTTCTATTCTACTTTACAAGTTTACTACGTGCTATACAAGGTAAGTCAAATTCCTTCTAGGGCTTCAATCTTCACGCTTGGCACGTCAGACTCCTGGTCGAGTCTTCTTTGTGGGCCTTCATATGAGTCGGCCCAAAGGTTCCTAATGCCGGGTCTATGGGCCTGATTCATCCCCCCGACAGGACTCGTAGCCTTGAGCCGTTTCATCAGCGGGTTAGGAGAAAGGACCTTGCCATTTTACCATCTACTCAGAAAAGGAGGAAAATTCGAGTGGATTGAAGAGGCCCGAAACGCATTCGCAGACCTAAAGAAGACCCTCTCGACCCTGCCAATTCTGGTAGTACCAATGGAGCGGGAACCTCTATACCTCTATATAGCAGCGCGCAGCAGCGTGGTCAGCACCGCGCTCGTCGTCGAGTGCGCAGAAGAAGGAAAAGTACAAAGCATACAAAGGCCAGTCTACTACCTCAGCGAGGTCCTAACAAAATCGCAGCAGCGATACCCGCACTCCTACAAGCTCGTGTATGCCATTGTAATGAGATCACAAAAAGTAACACATTACTTCGAGGAGAATCTCATCACGGTCGTAAGAAGCGCATGATACCCGAGAGATGGTAATTGCTTCTCACCCTTCGTTGGTTACCCCAAGTGGACTGTGAGATGTAGGATAGCAGCAAATTTCCCTCGGTGAAGATACCGAGGTTTGTCTCCAGTAGGACTCCGAAGATGATAATTAGGTGGCAAGTAAACAATGGCACCGTTTTAGACAAAACTTGCTTCCTTGACCTGGACATGCACACAGACACAAATAACTTTGCTCCCAACGAAGTTCAGAGAGGTTGTCAATCTCTCCGATCTTGTTTTTTACAAAGGATAAAAACACCAGGGATAATGATAATGATAGAAACTAAAAGTAAAAGCAAGAAAGTAAATAATCTTATAAACAATGATGAGAATATGGACCGGGGTCCCGTGATTTTCACTAGTGATGTCTCTCTCCCAAAAGACGATAAAACTGCTATGCGAGGTAAAAAATTACAGATTGGAAATTGACAGGATTATAAACGCACCGCAATGCTAACTATGCTACAAAAGAAAGGAAGAGGATCATAAGCATGAGAAGTACGCCAAAATAAGTAGACCAAAATCCATCTATATCTACTACTAATCATCCACCTTGAGATATATATCCAGAACATCTCGCTGGTATTAAGTTGCGAGCCCCACCCAAAGTGTAAACCCAAAGCAACGGACAACTGCATTAAAAAGAACTTTGCATAAAGTAAACAATCCTTGCAACCGCGGTTACAAGAACCGTTGTTTTCCCCCTTGTGGCCACAACACATCCCCTAGACTCATGTTTCTGTCACTCAAGCGTGTCATCAGGGGGCATGTACCCACAATCGAGCATAACGTTCCCTCTTGGAGTCACTACCTACTACTTGGCCAAAGAAATAAACATCAATGGAAAACATGCCAGAATTACTTCGGAACAAAAATATAAGAGATAAAAACCACATATATTACTCTATCACAATCTGAACATAATCTCAAAATCCATCAGATCCCATCAAACTCAGCATAGCAACAGCAGAAGAATTACATATGTGCCTCGATCATGTAATGAAGCTCACAAGGTCTAAACCATGAAGAACAAAGAGGGGAGGATAACATCACATAGCTACTGATCACGAACCCATGGTCCAAGGTAGACTACTCACGACACATCCGGGGAGCATCCATGGTGGAGGAGAAGCTCCCGGAGGTCGATCCTCCTGCCGGCAGGGTGCCGAGAAGGGTACTGATGGTGCTCTCGATCTATGAAGCGCGGCGGCGGTGGAACAGAGGCGAGTTTGCGAAATAGGGTTCTGTCTTCGGAGGTTTCCCGTGACGGAGGTTAAATAGGCGAAGGGGGGCAGCCAGGGGGGGCACCAAGGGTCCAGGCGCCCCCCCTGGCGAGGCCAGGCCCCTGGCCGCGCCAGGTGGCCGCCTAGACACTTGGTGGTGCCCCCCTGGCCCCACTTTGCTGATTTTGGAAGGCTCCGGTGCGCTGATTTTTTATCCAATTTTTCCCGAATTTTTGGAGCATTTTAATATGGGGGAAAACTGAAATAGGAAAACAACAGAAAACAGGAACTAGCAATGGGGTGCACTGAGTTAATAGGTTAGTCCAAATATGATCAAAAGTGTATGAAAGTGTATCTAGATCATAGCAATATCACACAAAACATGCATGGAACGAGCAGAAATTATGGATACGTTTGATACATATCAACATCCCCAAGCTTAACTCCTGCTCATCCTCGAGTAGGTAAATGATAATAAACATAATTTCTATGGTGACATGCTAGCAACCATATAAGAACTTTGAATAGTAAAGAAATCAAGGATGTAATTCAATTCAAGTCATAACATGCTAGAGTCTATATTATCATTGAAGCAAGTAACAAAAGAACATTAGGTGCAAGAGCTCTCGCTGTCCGTGACTCGAATGTCTCCAAATGGTGTTTGCGTGCAAGAAGGGGGATAGGGAATACGAGAAAAAAATATTTTTGTGTTGATAACTCAATCAACTAAAGTTTCACAATTGGTCTTCTTTGGAGTCTTATCTTGACTCGTCCCCAGACCACTAGCCAGGTACAAGTCAATTTGATCCACTCCTTTTCTACATTTTGAGCACTCATGCAATGGATGATCTTAAGCACGAGAGTTGACACTTAGGATGGCAAAGAGATACATATGGTGGAGGAGGAAGACAAAAAGGGTGAGACAGGCTCACATCAATGACGACAATCATAGGCGAGAGGGCCAAATGATAGATATGATGTAAGGAGTAGGGATTGCCATGCAACAGATGCACATATGAGCTGAAAAGCTCTCCAATGGAACTAGTGGGGGTGCATCTAACTTGCTCTCTCATGAAGACCTAGAGCTCTCATGAGGAGGCTTATCCTTGGAATATGTAAGCCAAGTTCTATAGTGTGAAGGTCCCCACATAGCTATATGCATGAATGATCATCTCTATGGAGTACAAAGATAAGAGGGAGTACTAGTGTGGATCTTTCAAAGGGATAGTAGTGTTTCCCCTTTCTCTCTTTTTATTTCTTTTTCTCTTTTTTCTATTTTTTGTATTTTTTTGGTGGACTCAATGTCTCTTTCTATTTAACTCTCATTTTTCCTCTTTGGCATCTTTTATTTTGTCCACTTTGGAAAAAAATTCTCACTTAAGGGCAACACTCTAATTTACAACAGGGTATATATAGAAGATCTTTCACACTTTACAAGGTACTCAAATCATAAAGAAGATGTAGCTATCATGATGTATGCAATGTATGTCACTGACAGTGTAGCAGGAACATGTACGACATTGTCAGGACCCGGGGTTAGCGTATGCAAGTCCCGTTACGACATAGTCATATGGAGAGCCGAGGACCGTACCCACATGTCTAAGCAGACAAGGCCAAGCACAGAACGTTCTCGGAAAGCATCGTACGTGAGGGGCATCCCATCCAGGCCGGATGATCAACTGAGATGGGTCCTCATCGTCCGCACACAAGTCTAATGATATGGGTGATGAACTCCCATATTCAAAGACAAGTCGCCTCAACCATACTATCGACTATCTCATAACCCTTACATAGACTTACTCCAGCCCAATCACTTAGTCGGGGTCTAGGGCAGGCTCGATCATACCTCAAAGTGTGCACGAGACAGAGTCTCGAACAATCGCATCGCGATGCCCCAAGCTGCGCACATCTAAGGGCCACTTGGTGTATAAAAGACCTCCAGCCAGATCACAACTAAGGTCTCGAAAACCCATACACAGACATGCATGTTATAAACATACACGCAGCACACATGCCTTGTATGAACAGCAGGTATCATTGCAATTCTCTACAAAGTATACATCTTTATTAATAACTCTTACAGAGTGCACACAGAGATCACAAGCATGTGATCCAACATTACAACAAGCATGCGGAAGCAAAGTAGGTCTGATTACAGACAAGTTTAACAAATGGCTTAGAGAAGCCTTGACTATAAACAAGCCCTCCACGAGGGAACCAGTCGTCTGACTTGGACTACACTAGCTTGGTCTTGGTCTGAGTCTTCATTCTTCGAGCTTCAGGTAGAAGCCACCATCGGGGTCGGTGGGTTCATCTAAAACATAGATTAAGCAAACGTGAGTACAAAGTCGTACTCAGCAAGACTTACGTAGGAACTATACTACTCATGCACATGTATCAAGGTAAAGGGGGGTGGGGTTTCACTTGCAGAAGTGCCAGATTTGATTTGGCTAATCCTGAACTACGAGTACCAGACTTGAGGTAAGAAGCGTACACGAGTCCACTACATCTCTTCAACAAATACACCACTATGGTTACTTCCTCGACTTCCCCACGAGAAGCACACCATAGCACTCACGCTTATCTTGCGAGTTTTAGAAGTATCCAGTTCAAGTTGTCTAATAATCGAGCACAGCTCTCCAAGCAGTCCATAACCGCGGACACGGCTATTCGAATAGTTTTGTTAACCTTGCAAGGGTGTACCGCTACACACACGTGTCATCAGTTACCGCCTTTTGCGTGTCACCGTTCAAGAGATGACAGCGATGATGCCACCACAACACTTCGCTCACAGCTCCGTTCTAGTCCAGAGAGTCGCCTATCTGAGGGGGATCCGTATGGAAGTCCGGCCGAGGTTCCAGTACAGCCTCAAACGATGTGTGCAGGGTCCCAAGCCGGTCTTGAAAAACCGTTCATCCACTTCGCAGACCCTGCCACAGCCCTACCAGAACTCCGAACTACTGCGACTCTTGGGGTTCGAACGGGGTGAGGTACTAGGATGAGAGGGGTCAGTGAGCCCAATGTGTGGTTGTACTCTTCTTCTTGGATCACTACACAAGAACTCGGGCTTAGGGCGGTGTTCAACGAGACAACCCACTGTGTACTCCTACACAGCCTCTCATCGTTCACCTTGTATTAGGGTAGATTCACCAACACATTTCACTTTCATCAACACCATGTTTATCATCATCCCGACTCACATCATAAGCAACCTCATTGTACCAATAAGCATGAAATAAGCAGTAACAGTTGCAGTGGTCACATGATATCAACCAACTCCTACATCTTCTAGGATTGTGGTTTGCTTACTACTGTGACAAGATGATAGGTCATGCAAAGGATATGGGTTCAACTATGCGGTAGAAACGTTATCATGGTGATCATCCTAAACAATGCATAAGCGAGACATGAGAGGGAAATGGGATTTTATAGACATGATCAATGGGGGTTTGCTTGCATTGCTGACGAGGTTTCGATAACGGAGTCTTCAACGAAGGGGGTGATCTCGAGCTCCGGATCCACTTCTATCCGAGCAAACAATAAAAACAAAGCATAAATAAGTTGCAATGCTCAAGCACATGATTATGTTGTCAATTGATGTGAAAAGTATTGATGTGATCTAGGTTCCATTTGCAACAAGTTAATTGAAGTTGATTTGAAAGTGAATTCAAATTCAAACTCCAAATGTATTTAAATTGGTCCAAGTTGCATTTGCTAGCATTTTTATTTTTTAATCCAAATGAACATGTGTGTGATAAGCTTCTGAAGTGTAGGTGATCATATGTGCATTGCAAAGGTTCAAAGTGGAATTGCATTTGGATTAAATTTGAATTAATTCCATTTAAATCAAATAGCAAAAGCTACTGATCAGAATTTAAATTCAACTCAAACAAAGTTGAAAGTTTCATATTTGGATAGATAATTTTCTCCTGATCATTTTTCATATATTATTTGTCCAATTTGGAGTTAATATGAATTCTCTATGAATTTCCAAAGTTTGGGGTATTTTCTGGAATTTCTGTAAATGATTTAATTCTCTGGAAAAGATTTATTGCATCAGCCTGAGGTCAGCATGACGCAGGGGGGGGCTGACATGTGGGTCCAGGGTGTCAGCCTCAGGGGTTAATTAACCGGCTGGTTAACTTAACCAGTGGCTTAATTAAGCCACTGGGCCCACTTGTCATAGGCTAGGGGGGTCATTAGGGGGGTGATTAAGTTTAATTAATCCGGGCCTGCCGGAGTGTCGCCGGCGGCGACCTCGGTTCACGGCGGAGGCACGCCGGAATGCGATTTGGGGCTCGGGGGAACACGGGATTTGCACGGGGGCACTCCTCGTGCACGCCCGCATCCAGCGGTGCTAGCCTGGGGACCCGAGGAGGCTCGAGGCCACGGCGGCGACGAATCCCGCGACGGCCGGAGTGCTGGCCTCGACGTGAACGGCGGCTAAGGCACGGGGAGAGGGGCTACGGGCACTGGGAGACTCAGCAATACGTCACTCGTCCACTTGTGCCATCGGGGCAACGCGGGGAGGCCGGTGGCCATGGCTACGACGACGGAGGCGGCGGCCGGAGCCACTGGAACGGCGAACTTGGCGTCCCGTGCGTGAGAACGAGCAAGGGGTGGGGGAAAACGTTCGCGTGCTCACCCTGAACTCGACGGAGAACACGGCGTGGTCGGGGATGGGCTGGGGGCGCCGGATTTGACGACGATGTCCACGGTGGCCGGCGGGGACTCGAAGATGCAGGCGTCGCCTAGGGTGCGGATGAGCTCGAATTGGCGCTGCAGGTCGAAGGAGTCGTCGCCGGGGAGTCTTCTGGACAGCACAGCGGCACGGGGGAGGCACGGTGGCCACGGTGGCGCATGACGGCGGCGAGTCGGGGTCCTCGGCTGGTGCTGGAACTCGCGAGAGAGGGAGAGGGGAAGAACCAGGGGAGGGGGAAGAAGTGTTGCGGGGCTCTGGCGTCTCCGTGGCACGCTTAGGAGGAGGGGGAGGCCCTGGAAGCCGCGAAGCGTCGCGGTGGCGTCGGTGGCTTTCCACCGAGCACCTTCGGGGCGCGGGGAGGTAGAAGACAAGGGGGGAGGCTGCTGGGCCGTCTGCTGGGCCTTGCCCTGGGCGAGAGGTAAGCTTTCCCTGCCCTTTTCTTTTTATTTAATTCTGTTCTATTTGTTCTGCCTAGAAAAAAAATACCTAGGCATTTTATTAAATGCCCCAAATTTTTATGTGGCCTCATAAAATAGAGAGCTAGCCACTCATAACTTTTGGGCATTTTTGAAATTCAAATAATTTGAATTTCAAGTCAAATAGGGTTTTATTTAATTTCCAAAGCCACTGTTTGAATATTAGAAAATTCCATGAGCATGGGATTGCTCCCAAACCATTTTTAAAATGATCAGCACCATTTATAGGAATTTTCCAAATGTTCAAATGATTTTTGGAAAAAGATTTTTATCTGGCCATTTGAATTAATTTCTCAGGGCTTTGTTTTCCCCATTTTTGAATTTCAATTTGAAATTTTTGTATGAATGCTAGGTACCTCTGATCCTAGCACATACCTAACTTGGGGTTGTGACAACTCGCCCCCACTCAAAAGAATCTCGTCCCGAGATTCAGAAGTCTGCGGGAGGAAGGAGGGGTACTCGGCACTGAGACGGTCTTCTCTTTCCCACGTGGCTTCTTTCTCTGAGTGGTGTGACCACTGAACTTTCAGAAACTTGATCTTCTTTCGGCGAGTGACACGCTCTGCTGAATCAAGAATACGAACAGGGTATTCTCGATAAGAAAGGTCATCTTGTAGATCAAGCGTTTCATGGTCGACTTCGCGGATGGGGTCCTTGAAGCAACGCCTGAGTTGTGACACATGGAATACATCATGTACTCGGGAAAGGTGCGGGGGTAGTTCAAGTTGGTAGGCAACTTCTCCACGTTTAGCAAGAATGCGGAAAGGTCCGATGTAACGTGGGGCCAACTTGCCTTTGATACCGAATCGTTGGGTTCCCTTCAGAGGAGTAACCCGAACGTAAGCCTTCTCATCCAGATTGTAGCTCTCTTGCCTATGATGACGATCATAGTAGCCTTTCTGACGAGACTGGGCTGCTTTCAATTGATCACGAACAATGCGAACTTGCTCTTCTGCTTCCTTGATCATGTCCGGTCCAAAGAATTGTCTTTCACCGGTTTCTGACCAGTTAAGGGGTGTTCGACATCGTCGTCCATAAAGGAGATCAAAAGGAGCCATGTTCAGACTAGATTGAAAACTATTGTTATAAGCAAATTCGGCAAATGGAAGAGATTTCTCCCAATTCTTTCCGAATGAGATAACACAAGCTCTGAGCATGTCTTCCAAAATTTGGTTAACCCTTTCGACTTGACCGCTAGATTGAGGGTGGAAAGCCGTACTAAAGGAGAGATGAGTTCCCATAGCACACTGAAAGCTTTCCCAAAATCTAGAGGTGAAAAGGCTACCACGATCAGAATTGATTTCCAAAGGGACACTGTGAAGAGACACAATTCTAGAGACATACAAGTCCGCTAACTGGCTAGCAGTTATAGACTCGCGAACTGGAAGGAAGTGAGCAACTTTGGAAAGCCTATCTATGACAACGAAGATGGCATCGTTTCCTTTCTGGGTTTTTGGAAAGCCGGTGATGAAGTCCATACCAACTTTGTCCCATTTCCACTCGGGAATAGACAAAGGTTGAAGTGTACCAGCAGGTCTTTCATGTTCTGCCTTAATGCGACGACAAACATCACATTCGGCAACAAATTGAGCAATGTCTCTCTTCATCCTAGTCCACCAAAATCTCTGGCGTAGATCTCGGTACATTTTTGTGCTACCGGGATGAATTGAGAGAGGTGTGTCATGGGCTTCTTTGAGGATGAGTTGCCTTAGTTCCCTATTCTTAGGTACTACCAAACGATTTCCAAAGAATACCGTTCCTTTGCTATCAGTGGAGAAACATTTAGCAACTCCGCTAGCAATGTTCTCCTTGATCCGGCGAACACCTCGTGCACGCCTTTGGGCAACTATGATTTGATCCTCAAGAGTTGGTTTCGCCACCAAGTTGAAAAGAGATCCACGAGGAACTATCTCAAGATTAAGCTTTCGAAATTCCTCATGAAGAAGTGGTTGATACTGTCGTAACATGAGGTTGTTACAATACGACTTACGACTTAGTGCATCAGCCATGACATTGGCTTTGCCTGTGGTGTAAGAAATTACTACGTCGTAATCTTTTATCAACTCAATCCAGCGTCTTTGCCTGAGATTAAGATCTGGCTGGGTGAATATATATTTGAGGCTTTGGTGGTCGGAATAGATCTCACAATGATTACCAAGGATGTAATGTCGCCAAGTTGTTAGGGCATGAACTACGGCAGCGAGTTCAAGGTCATGGGTAGGATAGTTCTCTTCATGTGGCCGCAACTGGCGTGAAGCATAAGCTACCACATGTCGATCTTGCAGAAGTATGCATCCTAACCCTTGCCGTGATGCGTCACAATAGATCTCGAAATCCTTTTTGGTGTTTGGAGGTGCAAGTACGGGTGCAAAAGTCAATCTTCTTTTGAGCTCTTGAAAGCTTTCCTCGCACTTGGGAGTCCATAAGAATTTCTTATCTTTCTTGAGGAGTTCAGTTAGAGGCTTTGCAACTTTAGAAAAGTTCTCGACGAAGCGACGGCAATAGCTGGCTAGGCCAAGAAAACTCCTAACTTTCTTAACCGATTCAGGTGGAGTCCAGTCAAGGACGGCCTGAACTCTCTCAGGATTTACAGCAATGCCTTTTGCAGAAATCACGTGGCCTAAGTAGGTCACTTCTGGTATCCAAAATTCACACTTGGAAAATTTAGCATACAGGCGATGCTCTCTAAGTTTCATCAATACCAGCCTTAGGTGTTCGGCATGTTCTTCTTCGTTCTCCGAGTAGATGAGAATGTCATCAAGATAAACTACAACAAATTTATCTAAGTACTCCATGAAGATCGAATTCATCATGCGTGAGAAAGTGGCGGGGGCATTGGTTAAACCGAAGGACATGACGGTGTACTCGTAAAGACCATAACGAGTAGTAAAAGCCGTTTTGGGAATGTCCTTGTTTCGGATTTTGATTTGATGATAACCTAATCTCAAATCCATCTTGGAGAAGACAGAGGATCCAGCAAGTTGATCATAAAGATCATTGATCCTGGGCAGTGGGTACTTGTTCTTTATCGTCGCTAAATTTAGCGGGCGATAGTCTACGCACATCCTTTCTGTTCCATCTTTCTTCGTTACGAACAGAACGGGGCAACCCCATGGCGATGAGCTAGGGCGGATGAAGCCTTTTTCCAACAAAGCTTCCACTTGGGTTTTAAGCTCAGCTAACTCACGTGGGGCCATTTTGTATGGGCGTCTAGAAATTGGTGCGGTTCCTGGGGCAAGATCCACTATGAATTCTACACATCTGTCGGGTGGCATGCCCGGCAACTCTTCAGGAAAGACATCCGGGAAGTCACGAACCACCGGAACATCTTCAAGGTTGGGAAGGGGAAGCACATTCAAAGATTGTACTTGGTTTCTTGTTCTGGGTGAGGTGTAATCTATTGTCTGGCCCGAAGGGTGTGTAAGTCTAACGGACTTGGCTTTACAATCAAGAAAAGCATGTTGTCTTGATAACCAATCCATACCAAGGATGACATCAATGTCTGAAGACTTGAGGGCTATGAGTGAAGCAAGGAATACTAAACCCTCAATTGCAATTTGATTACCATGCCTTACTCTATTAGTTTGCCATTTGGAACCAGGAGTTTGAATGATCATAGGGTTGAACATTTCATCAAAGGATACATCATGCCGAAGTGCATAACTCTCCGACATGAATGAGTGAGATGCTCCTGGGTCGAAAAGAACAGATGTGGGAACAAAATTGACTGGGAGCGTACCAAGAATGACGTCAGAAGTACTATCAGTTTCCTCAGTTGAGATTTGGTTCACACGTCCAAGATTTTCTGAGGTGGATGGCTTAGCGGTGGAAACCTTCGGGGTTGGCTTGGCACGAACAGTGGGGTTTCCTTTGGCATGGGGTGGAGCATTTTGGTTGACGGGGCACTCCCGAGAATAGTGACCAGGCTGGCCACATCTAAAGCAGACTCCAAAGATAGTGCGGGGAGCTGGGTTGTTTGGTGGAGCTGGTGGACGAGGCGGCACAAGAGATGTCCTCGGTGGGTTGTTTTGGGGAAACAAACTGTTAGGAATCCAGATCATACGCTTCTGAGGGCGTGAACTGGAAGAAGGGGCAAGCTCAAGAGCATGCTTGCGAGACTTCTCGAAAACTTCATTGCCATGCTCGGCTCTGAAGGATCTGTTGACTAAATCCTCAAAGGTGGCAAATTCGATGAGGTTGAGATCATGACGAAGGATGGGGCTAAGTCCCTTGCGGAACCTTGCCTGCTTTCTGGCATCGGTGGTGATCTCATCTTGGGCATAACGAGCAAGACGATCGAATTCCCTCACATACTAATGAATGGACATCTCTCCTTGATTCAGATTGCAGAACTCTTCCTTCTTGCGCTCCATCAACTCATCCAGAATGTGGTACCCTCGAAAGGCAACACAGAACTCCTGCCAAGTCACTACGTGACCATCTGGCTGCATTGCAACATAGTTCTCCCACCACTGAAGAGCAGCACCTTCCAAGAAGTATTACGCGAAAACAACTCGGTCATCGGGAGCAACGTGTGTTGTATCAAGCTTACGCTCGATGGAACGGAGCCAATCATCAGCTTCAAGGGGCTCAAAAGAACATCGGAATACCGGTGTCTTGAGGAGGATGAAGTCCTGAATGCTGACCACCACATTACGATGGAGGGCGGTATTCTGCTCGATGAGCTCCAGAAGGCGCGTTTGATCACGTCTATTCCTCTCGTCTTCCATCATGATTTCCGCCGCAGAAGGAGGGGTTGGAGGTTCATCATCATTTCGATTCCGATCACGGTCTCGATTCCGAAGAACAGCACTACGTGTTCCACCTGACATCCTGTGTGATAAAAATCAACAATCAGAACAGGTCGTACGATGGAGGCAAGGATAAAAGGATATGATTTAGGCGGAAAAGATAATAATGCGAAGGCAATGACTCAAAGAAACACGGAACAAATCCGGCAGCATAATGGCTACACTGGGATGAAAAATGAAACAACCCTGAAGAAATTTGACAGAACTTCTTCAAGGAACTCAAAACACGGAGACTCTGGACAACCACAACAATCCTACGGCTATAAGGAGGCAATCAACGAGATGTTCTAATCAGACATAGATGAGCCTAGTCCTATCTTCCCGTAGAATAAGATGAGGGTGACTCAGAACTCAGATCGATGAGGTAAGGAGAAAAAGAAGCCTTACGTTGTTCCCTTATATACCCAGAGTAACTATATAACTATAGAGTGCTAGACTCGACTTCGGCCAAGGCTGATAACCCTACAGTCAGTCCTGCTCTGATACCAAGTCTGTTAGGACCCGGGGTTAGCGTATGCAAGTCCCGTTACGACATAGTCATATGGAGAGCCGAGAACCGTACCCACTTGTCTAAGCAGACAAGGCCAAGCACAGAACGTTCTCGGAAAGCATCGTACGTGAGGGGCATCCCATCCAGGCCGGATGATCAACTGAGATGGGTCCTCATCGTCCGCACACAAGTCTAATGATATGGGTGATGAACTCCCATATTCAAAGACAAGTCGCCTCAACCATACTATCGACTATCTCATAACCCTTACATAGACTTACTCCAGCCCGATCACTTAGTCGGGGTCTAGGGCGGGCTCGATCATACCTCAAAGTGTGCATGAGACAGAGTCTCGAACAATCGCATCGCGATGCCCCAAGCTGCGCACATCTAAGGGCCACTTGGTGTATAAAAGACCGCCAGCCAGATCACAACTAAGGTCTCGAAAACCCATACACAGACATGCATGTTATAAACATACACGCAGCACACATGCCTTGTATGAACAGCAGGTATCATTGCAATTCTCTACAAAGTATACATCTTTATTAATAACTCTTACAGAGTGCACACAGAGATCACAAGCATGTGATCCAACATTACAACAAGCATGCGGAAGCAAAGTAGGTCTGAGTACAGACAAGTTTAACAAATGGCTTAGAGAAGCCTTGACTATAAACAAGCCCTCCACGAGGGAACCAGTCGTCTGACTGGGACTACACTAGCTTGGTCTTGGTCTGAGTCTTCATTCTTCGAGCTTCAGGTAGAAGCCACCATCGGGGTCGGTGGGTTCATCTAAAACATATATTAAGCAAACGTGAGTACAAAGTCGTACTCAGCAAGACTTACGTAGGAACTATACTACTCATGCACATGTATCAAGGTAAAGAGGGGTGGGGTTTCACTTGCAGAAGTGCCAGCTTTGACTTGGCTAATCCTGAACTACGAGTACCAGACTTGAGGTAAGAAGCGTACACGAGTCCACTACATCTCTTCAACAAATACACCACTTTGGTTACTTCCTCGACTTCCCCACGAGAAGCACACCATAGCACTCACGCTTATCTTGCGAGTTTTAGAAGTATCCAGTTCAAGTTGTCTAATAATCGAGCACAGCTCTCCAAGCAGTCCATAACCGCGGACGCGGCTATTCGAATACTTTTGTTAACCTTGCAAGGGTGTACCACTACACACACGTGTCATCGGTTACCGCCTTTTGCGTGTCACCGTTCAAGAGATGACAGCGATGATGCCACCACAACACTTCGCTCACAGCTCCATTCTAGTCCAGGGAGTCGCCTATCTGAGGGGATCCGTATGGAAGTCCGGCCGAGGTTCCAGTACAGCCTCAAACGATGTGTGCAGGGTCCCAAGCCGGTCTTGAAAAACCGTTCATCCACTTCGCAGACCGTGCCACAGCCCTACCAGAACTCCGAACTACTGCGACTCTTGGGGTTCGAACGGGGTGAGGTACTAGGATGAGAGGGGTCAGTGAGCCCAATGTGTGGTTGTACTCTTCTTCTTGGATCACTACACAAGAACTCGGGCTTAGGGCGGTGTTCAACGAGACAACCCACTGTGTACTCCTACACAGCCTCTCATCGTTCACCTTGTATTAGGGTAGATTCACCAACACGTTTCACTTTCATCAACACCATGTTTATCATCATCCCGACTCACATCATAAGCAACCTCATTGTACCACTAAGCATGCAATAAGCAGTAACAGTTGCAGTGGTCACATGATATCAACCAACTCCTACATCTGCTAGGATTGTGGTTTGCTTACTACTGTGACAAGATGATAGGTCATGCAAAGGATATGGGTTCAACTATGCGGTAGAAACGTTATCATGGTGATCATCCTAAACAATGCATAAGCGAGACATGAGAGGGAAGTGGGATTTTATAGACATGATCAATGGGGGTTTGCTTGCCTTGCTGACGAGGTTTCGATAACGAAGTCTTCAACGAAGGGGGTGATCTCGAGCTCCGGATCCACTTCTATCCGAGCAATCAATAAAAACAAAGCATAAATAAGTTGCAATGCTCAAGCACATGATTATGTTGTCAATTGATGTGAAAAGTATTGATGTGATCTAGGTTCCATTTGCAACAAGTTAATTGAAGTTGATTTGAAAGTGAATTCAAATTCAAACTCCAAATGTATTTAAATTGGTCCAAGTTGCATTTGCTAGCATTTGTATTTTTTAATCCAAATGAACATGTGTGTGATAATCTTCTGAAGTGTAGGTGATCATATGTGCATTGCAAAGGTTCAAAGTGGAATTGCATTTGGATTAAATTTGAATTAATTCCATTTAAATCAAATAGCAAAAGCTACTGATCAGAATTTAAATTCAACTCAAACAAAGTTTAAAGTTGCATATTTGGATAGATAATTTTCTCCTGATCATTTTTCATATATTATTTGTCCAATTTGGAGTTAATATGAATTTTCTATGAATTTCCAAAGTTTGGGGTATTTTCTGGAATTTCTGGAATTTCTGTAAATGATTTAATTCTCTGGAAAAGATTTATTGCATCAGCCTGAGGTTAGCATGACGCAGGGGGGGGCTGACATGTGGGTCCAGGGTGTCAGCCTCAGGGGTTAATTAACCGGCTGGTTAACTTAACCAGTGGCTTAATTAAGCCACTGGGCCCACTTGTCATAGGCTAGGGGGGTCATTAGGGGGGTGATTAAGTTTAATTAATCCGGGCCTGCCGGAGTGTCGCCGGCGGCGACCTCGGTTCACGGCGGAGGCACGCCGGAATGCGATTTGGGGCTCGGGGGAACACGGGATTTGCACGGGGGCACTCCTCGTGCACGCCCGCATCCAGCGGTGCTAGCCTGGGGACCCGAGGAGGCTCGAGGCCACGGCGGCGACGAATCCCGCGGCGGCCGGAGTGCTGGCCTCGACGAGAACGGCGGCTAAGGCACGGGGAGAGGGGCTACGGGCACTGGGAGACTCAGCACGACGTCACGCGTCCACTTGTGCCATCGGGGCAACACGGGGAGGCCGGTGGCCATGGCTACGACGACGGAGGCGGCGGCCGGAGCCACTAGAACGGCGAATTTGGCGTCCCGTGCGTGAGAACGAGCAAGGGGTGGGGGAAAACGTTCGCGTGCTCACCCTGAACTCGACGGAGAACACGGCGTGGTCGGGGATGGGCTGGGGGCGCCGGATTTGACGACGATGTCCACGGTGGCTCTGGCGTCTCCGTGGCACGCTTAGGAGGAGGGGGAGGCCCTGGAAGCCGCGAAGCGTCGCGATGGCGTCGTCGGTGGCGTCGGTGGCTTTCCACCAAGCACCTTAGGGGCGCGGGGAGGTAGAAGACAAGGGAGGAGGCTGCTGGGCCGTCTGCTGGACCTCGCCCTGGGCGAGAGGTAAGCTTTCCCTGCCCTTTTCTTTTTATTTAATTCTGTTCTATTTGTTCTGCCTAGAAAAAAAATACCTAGGAATTTTATTAAATGCCCCAAATTTTTATGTGGCCTCATAAAATAGAGAGCTAGCCACTCATAACTTTTGGGCATTTTTGAAATTCAAATAATTTGAATTTCAAGTCAAATAGGGTTTTATTTAATTTCCAAAGCCACTGTTTGAATATTAGAAAACTCCATGAGCATGGGATTGCTCCCAAACCATTTTTAAAATGATCAGCACCATTTATAGGAATTTTCCAAATGTTCAAATGATTTTTGGAAAAAGATTTTTATCTGGCCATTTGAATTAATTTCTCAGGGCTTTCTTTTCCCCATTTTTGAATTGAAATTTGAAATTTTTGCATGAATGCAAGGTACCTCTGATCCTAGCACATACCTAACTTGGGGTTGTGACAGACATGAAGATCAAACCATGAAGAGGTGGAAGTTGCATGATGATGTCTACGCACACTTCTATTCTTGTAAACTATGTTGGGCCTCCAAGCGCAGAAGTTTGTAGGACAACAGCAATTTCCCTCAAGTGGATGACCTAAGGTTTATCGAACTCAGGGAAGTAGAGGTTGAAGATCGTCTCTCTCAAGCAACCTTGCAATTAAGATACAAGAAGTCTCTTGTGTCCCCAACACACCTAATACAATGGCAAATTGTATAGGTGCACTAGTTCGGCGAAGAGATGGTAAAATATGGGTGATAGGGGTGGCAAAGCAAGGTAATATAAATCTGTACTAAAAAGTGCAGCAAGAAAACATGTGAAAAAAGTGAGCACAAACGGTATAACAATGGTGGAAACAAGGCCTAGGCTTCATACTTTCACTAGTGGCAACTCCCAACAACATTAACATAGTCTAATCACATGATATTTCCACTAAAACATGCATTGGAGACGTACTCGGAGGTCATTCCTTTGTTGTCAAGAGAGGAAGAGAATTATGTAGGGCTACAAAAGCACACCTCAAAGTTCGTAGTTCTCAATCTATGGATTTCCCAATGTCATCGCGGCCATCCAAAGAGAGTACCACAATCACCACAACATATCTCATGGATAGTCAAAGACAAGAACCAAGAGACTCTCAATCTTCAATCAACACACAAAATAGGAAATCACTCATGATAATATTCTTCTAACCCATGTCCAATAGACCGTTGTCACCTTGGTCTCGGGGATTATACTAGATAAGATCAATTGAGTACATCAATCTAATACATAGAGGAAGGGGAAATATCATGGGATCACCCTAGATTAACATAGCCTATGATCACAATGAAGATCACATAATTGGAGAGAGAGAAGAACACATAGCTACTGGTAGAAACCTCAGCCCCGAGGGAGAACTACTCCCGCTTCATGGAGGGAGGAAGCAACGTCGATGGAGAGGAATCCGAAAGCACTTCCCCGTCCCGGCAGGGTGCCGGCACAGGAATTCTGTCCCCCCGAAACTTGATGGCGATGGCGGCGGAGATCGGAATTTCTTCTGGAGAAAAGGGGTCCGGATTAGGGGTTTCCACCCCGAGGGCTATATTTAGGCGGATCGCGGCATCGAGTGGACCCACATGGTAGCCAGGAGGGTGCCCGGCGCGGCCTAGGGTGGGGCCGCGCCAGGGACCCTTCTGGAGTCCCTGTGGTGGCCCCCCTCCACTGCCTTGGTGATTCCGGAAGCTTCCGTGTCGGTGATTTGTTATATAATTTTTCTGGAATTTTTGGAGCACTTTTAATGGCCGGAAAACCTGAAATACAAAAAACAGCAAAAAAGAGGAACTGGCAGCTGGGTGCACTAGGTTAATAGATTAGTCCAAATATGCTCAAAAGTGTATGAAATTTCAAGCAAAACATGGCAAAGTCACACAAAACATGCATGGAGCAAGAAGAAATTCTAGATACGTTTTGGACGTATCAACATCCCCAAGCTTAATTCCTGCTCGTCCTCGAGTAGGTAAATGATAACAAGCATAATTTCTGTGGTGAAATGCTACCAATCATATAAGAACTTTTAAGTAAAGCAATCAAGGCATGTAATTCAATTCAAGTAATAACAGACAAGAGTCTATATAGCATTGAAACAAGCAACATAAGAACATAAAGGTGCAAGAGCTCTCGCTGTCCGTGACTCGAATGTCTCCAAATGGTGTTTGCGTGCAAGAAAGGGGATAGGGATATACGAGAAAAAGGTATTTTTGTGTTGAGAACTCAATCTACTAAAGCTTCACACTTGGTCTTCTTTGGAATCTTATCTTGACTCATCCCCAGAACACTAGCTAGGTACAAGTCAAAATGATCCACTCCTTTTCGATATTTTGAGCACTCATGCAATGGATGAGCGTAATCAAGAAAGTTGACACCTAAAAGGCGAAACAGAAAGAAGGTGGAGGAGGAAGACAAAAAGGTGTGAAAGGCTCACATCAATGAGGAGAATCATAGGCGAGAGAAGGCCATATGATAGATATGATGTGAGCAGTAGGGATTGCCATGCAATGGATGCACATGTGAGCTAAAAGCTCTCCAAGGGAACTAGTGGGGGTTCATCTAACTTGCTTGCTCAAGAAGACCTAGAGCTCGTTTGAGGAGGCTCATCATTGCAATATACAAGCCAAGTTCTATAGTGTGAAGGTCCCCACATAGCTATATGCATGATGATGATCTCTATGGAGTACAAGGGATAGAGGATTTAGTACTAGTGTGGATCTCTCAAAAGGAATAGTAATGTGTCCCCTTCCCTCTTTTTATTTTTCTTTTTCTATTTTTTCTCTTTTTTTTGTATTTTTTTGGTGGCCTTAATGGCTCTTTCTATTTAACTCTCATTTCTCCTCTTTGGGATCTTTTGATTTTGTCCTCTTTGTTTTTTTTTCTCACTTTAGGGGCAACACTCTATATTTTACAAGAATATAGAAGATCTTTCACACTTTACAAAGGTACTCACATAAATAAGATATAACTATCATGATGCAAATGTATGCCTCTGCCAGGATAGCAGGATATGCAATGGTACTAGATCGTCATGTAGCAATGATTAGGGAAAGCCCCAACTAGCATGCGGCTCATCGATCAAGCAAGTAGCATTTATGACATGAAGATCAAGTCATGAGAAGGTGGATGTTGCATGGCAATGTATCTTGGAAAGGCTATCGAAATGCCTTGATAGGTAGGTATGGTGGCTGTTTTGAGGAAGGATATAATGGGGTTTATGATGACATAGCGTATCGTGCCAAGGATTTGGATGTACCGGCGAAGGTGGATGCCAACTCTCGGAGTGAGAAGAAAGCAATACACGGCACAGGAGAGGCTAGCAAAATATGGGAAGGTGGAAGGGTCAACTTTCGAATACTCACATTAGTCCAAAGAACTCATGCACTTATTATCGGTAACTCTCAATCTAATAAGGAGATTCACAAAGAGACAAGTACCCCGAGGAGGAGTGTATGTGGGTTTGGTTATCCTTGCACATCCTCGACTTATGGTACGTGAGTGTACTCTAATATTCGATCGCTCCAAAGAGTAGTGATCCATCTAGCAGCTAAAGTTCTCAACTAATTTGTAAGTTTTGAAAATAAACACGGATTGCCCAAAATACGACACCTATCACTAATAGGCTAGAGCTCTTGACACCAAAAGTTCAAACATTACTCACATCAATGCCTCAAAACTATTGCAAGTTACTACTGAAATTAAATAGCAACCTCAATCACCTACTTCTCAAAAACAAGACATAACTCAGTGCAACAACCAACTCTCTTAACAAGATAAACATGAAAACTAAAGAGAGTTCCAGCGACAAACTAAAAAAAAGCCAAGGCTCTTGCTAAGAAAAACTAAGACTAAAACTAGAGATGGCAGTAGCTACGAAAAGATAAAGAACACACAACAGTAAAAAGATAGGCATGAAAAATCCTATGAAGTGTTCTAGATTTTGAAAGTGGAGCGTGTTTCTCTCCCACACAAATTAAGACGGGATCTCACTTGTTATGAATAGCAAGAAAAGCTAAAGAAAACTAAAAATAAAACCTGAGAGCGAGACGCTCCAAGCATAGCACATAACGCATGAAGTGATAAAAAT
This sequence comes from Bromus sterilis, assembly GCA_950022295.1. NCBI lineage: Eukaryota > Viridiplantae > Streptophyta > Magnoliopsida > Poales > Poaceae > Bromus > Bromus sterilis. The sequence goes on along the minus strand of OX465601.1, from coordinate 120,958,037 downwards.
ATAGTGAGACGAAGGACGAACTGATGATTGTTGATGGAGAAGGGGATGCACGGGGGCATCCCCAAGCTTAGACGCTAGAGTCTCCTTGAATATTTATTGGGGATGCATGGCGGCATCCCCAAGCTTGGGCGCTTGATACTCCCGGATCTTCTTTCATCATCTTCCCTCGCACACTTGAGAACTCCCTTCATACATAACTCATCATAAGCTGATTAGAGAAGTTAGTACCCTTAATAAAATAATTTCCCCCCACTGGATATAAAGATATTCTTGAAGAGCTACTGTTTCTCAAGATTTCCAAAAGGTTTTTGCAAAGAAAAAGCAAGCTTAAGGTTTGCAAAAGTAAGGAAAGGAAAAACGTGGCAGAATCTGTGAAAAACAGAACATCAGGTAGTAAATAATTTTTTAAGGGTACTTCTGCAACTCGAATCAAAAAACTCAGAACAGACGCTCGAAATTCAATTGTATGGAGCACGCTGTAAAAACAATTCAGATAAAAAAGATGATCTGGTGATTTTAGGCTAATTTTTCCGTCCAAGGACAGAATCTGTTTCTAGACAGCATGTCACAACTTTTGAACTTTCTTGCAATCGTAGGCTAGACTTGGCACAAAGCTTGAAAATAAAGATACAATGATGTTGCTACAGTAGTAAAAATCATCAATACCACTAAAAACTGAAAGTAAAAACTCAAACTAAAGATAACAAGGGTTGTCTCCCTAGAGCTCTTTCTTTATAGCCATAAAGATAGGCTTAAGATTTTAATGATGCTCTCATAGGAATAAGAGTTGAAGAAAAAAGAGCATCAAGAAGCAAATAACAAACACATTTAAGTCTAACATGCTTCCTATGCAAAGGGAACTTGTAGAGAAATAACTCATTGAAGCATAAAGATATTAGCATAGGAAGGCAAAAAATGTGCAACTTCAAAACCTTCAACATAAAGAGAGGGAACTTGATATTGTTGAAATATCTATAAGCATATGTTCCCCTCTCATAATAATTTCCATTGGGATCATGAATAAACTCAACAATATAAGTATCACATAAAAAAATACTTATCATGATCCACAAGCATAGAAAATTTGTTACTCTCCACATAAGAAAAATCCTTCTCATTAGTAATAGTGGGAGAAAACTCAAGAAAATAGCTATCACATGAATCATTCTTATCATGATACACTTCCAAACATTTATTCTTCATAGCATAAGTGTCATCACAATAATCATCATAGATAGGAGGTAAAGTATCATCAAAATAAATGCCGTCATCAAAACTTGGGGGGCTAAAAAGATCATCTTCATCAAACGTAGCATCCTCAAGCTTATAGCTTTGCATATCATTAGCATCAAAAGTATTCAAAGAAGACATGCAAATAACATTACTACTATCATGAGTGTTGTGCAAATAATAAAGCTCCATAGGCTTTTTGATCTCCTCCTCAAACACTTCATGTCCTAACTCAAGATAGAGCTCATAAATCTCTCTCATAATTTTTTTGTTGTTTTCCATAAAGCCTAACTAGTGAAAAAAAAAGAATTAATTGCAAGATCTAAAGATATACCTTCAAGCACTCACCTCCCCGGGCAATGGCGCCAGAAATAGCTTGATGTCTACGCAGGCTTCTATTCTTGTAGACTATGTTGGGCCTCCAAGGGCAGAGGTTTGTAGGACAGCAGCAATTTCCCTCAAGTGGATGACCTAAGGTTTATCGAACTCAGGGAAGTAGAGGTTGAAGATGGTCTTTCTCAAGCAACCTTGCAATTAAGATACAAGAAGTCTCTTGTGTCCCCAACACACCTAATACAATGGCAAATTGTATAGGTGCACTAGTTCGGCGAAGAGATGGTAAAATATGGGTGATAGGGGTGGCAAAGCAAGGTAATATAAATCTGTAATAAAAAGTGCAGCAAGCAAACATGTGACAAAAGTGAGCACAAACGGTGTAGCAATGGTGGAAACAAGGCCTAGGCTTCATACTTTCACTAGTGGAAACTCCCAAAAACATTAACATAGTCTAATCACATGATATTTCCACTAAAACATGCATTGGAGACGTACTCAGAGGTCATTCCTTTGTGGTCAAGAGAGGACGAGAATTATGTAGGGCTACAAAAGCACACCTCAAAGTTCGTAGTTCTAAATCTATGGATTTCCCAATGTCACCACGGACATCCAAAGAGAGTACCACAATCACCACAACATATCTCAAGGATAGTAAAAGACAAGCACCAAGAGACTCTCAATCTTCAATCAACACACAAAAGAGGAAATCACTCATGGTAATATTCTTCTAACCCATGTCCAATAGACCGTTGTCACCTTGGTCTCGGGGATTATACTAGATAAGATCAATTGAGTACATCAATCCAATACATAGAGGAAGGGGAAATATCATGGGATCACCCTAGATTAACATAGCCTAGGATCACAACGAAGATCACATCATGGGAGAGAGAGAAGAACACATAGCTACTCCCACTTCATGGAGGGAGGAAGCAACGTCGATGGAAAGGAATCTGGGGGCACTTCCCCGTCCCGGCAGGGTGCCGGCACAGGAATTCTGCCCCCCTGAAACTTGATGGCGATGGCGGCGGAGATCGGAATTGCTTCTGGATAAAAGGGGTCCGGATTAGGGGTTTCCATCCCGAGGGCTAAATATAGGCGGAGGGGGCCTCGAGGGGACCCACAAGGCAGCCAGGAGGGTTCCCGGCGCGGCCTAGGGTGGGGCCGCGCCAGGGACCCTTCTGGAGTCCCTCTGGTGGCCCCCCCTCCACTGCCTTGGTGATTCTGGAAGCTTCCGTGTCGCTGACTTTTTATATATTTTTTCCGGAATTTTTGGAGCACTTTTAATGGCCGGAAAACCAGAAATACAAAAACAACAGAAAACAACAACTGGCAGCTGGGTGCACTGGGTTAATAGATTAGTCCAAATATGCTCAAAAGTTTATGAAAGTTCAAGCAAAACATGGCAAAGTCACACAAAACATGCATGGAGCAAGCAGAAATTAGAGATACGTTTTGGACGTATCACATGGCAATATATCTCGGAAAGGCTATGGAAATGCCTTGATAGGTAGGTATGGTGGCTGTTTTGAGGAAGAATATAAGGAGGTTTATGATGACAGAGCGTATCATGCCAAGGGTTTGGATGTACTCGCGATGGTGGACGCCAACTCTCGGAGTGAGAAGGAGGCAATGCACGACATAGGAGAGGCTAGCAAATATGAGGAGGTGGAAGTGTCAACTTTCAATACTTACATTAGTCCGAAGAACTCATGCACTTATTATCGATAACTCTCAATCTAATAAGGACGTTCACAAAGAGACAAGTACCCCGAGGCCGAGTGTATGGGGGTTTGGTTATTCTTGCGCTTCCTCGACTCATGGTACATGAGTGTACTCTAATATCCGACCCCTTAGAAGAATAGTGATCCATCTACTAGATAGAGTTCTCAACTAGTTTTGTAGGTTCTGAAAATAAACACGGATTGCCCAAAATACGACACCTATCACTAATAGGCTAGAGATCTTGAAACCAAAAGTTCAAACATTACTCACATCAATACCTCAAATCTATTGCAAGTTACTACTAAAATTAAATAGCAACCTTAATTACCTACTCTCAAGACAAGACACAACTCAGTGCAACAACCAACTCTCTTAACAAGATAAACATGGAAACTAACGAGAGTTCCAGCAGAAAACTAAACAAAAGCCAAGGCTCTTGCTAAAAACAAACTAAGACTAAAACTAAACATGGCAGTAGCTATGAAAAGATAAACAACACACAACAGTAAAAATATAGGCATGAAAAATCCTATGATGTGTTCTAGATTTTGAAAGTGGAGTGTGTTTCTCTGCCACACAATGTAAGATGGGATCTAAATTTTTATGAACAGCAATCAAAGCAAAAGAAAACTAAAAATAAAATCTAAGAGCGGTACGCTCCAAGCATAGCACATAATGCATGAAGTGATAAAAATATAGTGAGACGAAGGACGAACTGATGATTGTTGATGGAGAAGGGGATGCACGGGGGCATCCCCAATCTTAGACGCTTGAGTCTCCTTGAGTATTTATTGGGGATGCATGGGTGCATCCCCAAGCTTGAGCGCTTGACACTCATGGATCTTCTTTCATCATCTTCCATCGCACACTCGAAAACTCCCTTCATACATAACTCATCATAAGCTGATTAGAGAGGTTAGTACCCTTAATAAAATAATTTTTCCCCACTGGATTTAAATATATTCTTGAAGATCTACTGTTGCTCAAGATTGCCAAAAGGTTTTTGCAAAGAAAAAGAAAGCTTAAGGTTTGCAAAAGTTAGGAGAGACAAAACGTGGCAGAATCTGTGAAAATCAGAACAACAGATAGTAGAGAATTTGTTTGGGGCACTTCTGCAACTCAAATAAAAAAACTCAGAACATAAGAAAGTTCCGTGATTGTATAGATGATGCTGTGTAAAAAATTCAGCTCAAAAAGATGAACTGGTGATTTGATCCTATTTTTTCCGTCACGAGGACAGAATCTGTTTTCTGGACAGCATGTCACAACTTTCACTTTCCTTGTCATATGAGGCTATACTTTTCACAAAGCTTGAAAATAAAGATACAAGGATGTTGCTAAAGTAGTGACAATCATCAAGACCTCTAATAAAAGAAGTAAAACATCTTGGGTTGCCTCCCAACAAGCACTTTCTTTTACGCCTTTAAGCTAGGCATAGGAAAAAAATAAGAATCAAGTTTTATCAAGAGAAAGAGAATAGCCAGCTCATGTAACGGACTCAAAAGGTAACTTGATTTTCTTTATAGGGAAGTGTTCCATCCCCTTGTTGATATGGAATTGAAATTTTATATTCCCCTCTTTGATGTCAATAACAGCACCAACGGTGCGAAGAAAAGGACGTCCCAAAATAATTGGACATAAAGGTTCACACTCTATATCCATAATAACAAAATCAACGGGAAAATAGTTGTCATTGACAATGATAAGAACGTCGTCGATCTTCCCCAAAGGTTTCTTTACAGAAGAATCAGTGAGACGAACACCAAAAGAACAAGAATCAAAAGGTTTCAATTCAAACAGATCATACATTCTTTTGGGCATGACAGAGGTACTAGCTCCAACGCCACATAAAGCATAGCAAGAGAAGTTATTTAATTTAATTTTGATCATCGGGTCCCAACCATCATCTAGCTTCCTAGGTACGTAGGCTTCTACCCTAAGCTTCTCCTCCCTATCTTTGATGAGAGCATTTGTGATATGCTCCGTGAAGGCAAGATTAAGTGTGCTAGTGTGGGGGTCTCTAGACATTTTGTGTAGTAAGCTAATAACTTCTGAGAGGGTGCAACTATCAAAATCAATATCACTACTATCAAAGGTGGTAGTAGTGTCATCTAATATCACTTGTTTGAAACCCTCTATCTTCATAGGAGTTCATTCTTCTACGGTTGAGGTATTAGCATCACCATTAATAGGTCCAATAGGACCAGGAGTGCATTGGGTGCTAATAGTTTTAGTGTCCTCAACAATTTGGATAGTGGCAACTGTGTGGTGTGTAGGAAGGCTCTTAATTCTATCCTCTTCCTCTTTTTATCTAGCCCATCTTTCTTTAAGTTTAGCCATCATCCTAATATTTTCATTGATTTGTAACTGGATAGCATTAATAGGGGTGGCCTTACTCTCCTCAAGGGCTAAGCTGTCTACCTTCAAACAAAGATTATCTAATTTAGCTAACTTTTCTTCCACATTCTTGTTGAAGGATTTTTGGGTAGTGATAAAGTCTCTAATCATACTTTCTAGTTCAAAAGTGGGGTTCTTGTTGCTATGGTAAGTGTTGTTGTTCCCATAAGTGGATGGAAACGGTCTAGGATTACTAGCAAAGTTGCCCCTATAAGCATTATTATCAAAGTTTTTTCTAGCAGTGAAGTTCACATCTACTTGTTCCTGAGCAACCAAAGAATTTAAAGGAACATCATGAGGATCAATAGAGGGTTGCTTGGAAGGTAGAGACATAATTAAATCAACTTTATCATTTAGGGAGGTAACTTCCTCGACATAATTTACCTTCCTACCTGTTGCGGCGCGTTCGGTGTGCCATTGGGAATAGTTGGTCATCATATCATCGAGAAGTTTTGTGGCAGCATCAAGTGTAGTTGACATAAAGGTTCCTTCCGCGGCCGAATCTAACAGGTTCCTCGAGGTAAAGTTCAAGCCTGCATAAAAAGTCGGGATAACCATCCAGGTAGTCAAACCATGTGTAGGGCATTTCTTAACAAGAGATTTCATACGTTCCCAAGCTTGGGCAACGTGTTTATTATCCAATTGCCTAAAATTCATAATTTTACTCCTCAATTGGATAATTTTAGGAGGTGGGTAGTACTTCCCAATAAAAGCATCTTTGCACTTATCGCAAGAATCTATGCTTTTCCCAGGCAAAGATTGAAACCAGATTTTAGCTTCTCTCAAAGGGAAAGGAAAAAGCTTGAGCTTAACAATATCACCTTCTACTTCTTTATACTTTTGCATATCACATAATTCAACAAAATTATTCAAGTGTAAAGCAGCATCATCTCCAGCACCAGATAAAGTCTTTGTTGTTGTGACTGGTGAAGTCACACAACTTGGTGTTTTCAGAGGAACCCATAGTAGCAGCAAGTGTGGCAGATTTTTTTGTAAATTTTGGTAAAGGACACAAAGATAAAAACAGAAAGGTAAACTAACAAGACTAAAAAGTAAAGGTAAAAGGTAGTGTGAAACTCCCCTATCTTATCACTCGGAGTCCCCGGCAACGGCGCCAGAAATTGTTTGATACTCGAGAGATGGTAATTGCTTCTCGCCCTTCGTTGGTTACCCCAAGTGGAAGGTGAGATGTAGGATAGTAGCAAATTTCCCACGGTGAAGATACCGAGGTTTGTCTCCAGTACGACTCCGAAGATGATAAGTAGGTGGCAAGGAAACAATAGCAAAGTTTTAGACAAAAGTTGCTTCCTTCACCTGGACCTGCACACAGACACAAATAACTTTGCTCCTAATGAAGTTCAGAGAGGTTGTCAATACCTCCGGTCTTGTTGTTTACAAAGGATCAAAGCACCAGGGATAATGATAATGATAGCAACTAAAAGTAAAAGAAAGAAATTAAATAAGCTTATAAACAATGATGAGAATATTGGCCGGGGTCCCGTGATGTTCACTAGTGATGTCTCTCTCCCAAAAGACGATAAAACTTCTATGCGAGGTAAAAAAATTACAGATGGGCAATTGACAGGATTATAAACACACCGCAATGCTAACTATGCTACAAAAGAAAGGAAGAGGCTCATAAGCATGGGTAGTACGCCAAAATAAGTAGACCGAAATCCATCTGCATCTACTACTAATCATCCACCTTGAGATATCTATCCAGAACATCTCGCTGGTATTAAGTTGTGAGCCCCACCCAAAGTGTAAACCCAAAGCAACAGACAACTACATTAAAGAGAACTTTGCGTAAAGTAAACAATCCTTGCAACCGCGGTTACAAGCACCGTTGTTTTCCCCCTTGTGGCCACAACACATCCCCTAGACTCATGCTTCTGTCGCTCAAGCGTGTCATCAGGGGGCATGTACCCACAATCGAGCAGAACGTTCCCTCTTGGAGTCACTACCTACTACTTGGCCAAAGCAATAAACAGCAACGGAGAACATGCAAGACTTACTTAGGAACAAAAATATAAGAGATAACAACCAAATATATTACTCTATCACAATCTGAACATAATCTCATAATCCATCAGATCCCATCGAACTCAGTATAGAAACAACAAAATAATTACATATGTGCCTCGATCATGTAGGGCAGCTCACGAGGTCTAAACCATGAAGAACAAAGAGGGGAGGAGAACATCACATAGCTACTGATCACGGACCCATGGTCCAAGGTAGACTACTCACGACACATCCGGGGAGCGTCCATGGTGGAGGAGAAGATCCCGGAGGTCGATCCTCCCTCCGGCAGGGTGCCGAGAAGGGTCCTGACGGTGCTCCCGATCTTGGAAGCGCGGTGGCGGCGGGACTGAGGCGAGTTTGCGAGATAGGGTTCTGTCTTTGGAGGTTTCCTTTGACGAAGGTTAAATAGGAAAAGGGGGCAGCCAGGGGGGCCACCAGGGGTACAGGCTCCCCTTGGCGCGGCCAGGCCCCTGGCCGCGCTAGGTGGCCGCCTGGACACCTGGTGGTAGCCCTCTGGCCCCACTTTGGTGATTCTGGAAGGCTCCTTGCGCTGATTTTTGTTCCGATTTTTCCCGAATTTTTGGAGCACTTTTAATATTGGGGAAAACTAAAATAGAAAAACCGAAGAAAACAGGAACTGACACTGGGGTGCACTGAGTTAATAGGTTAGTCCAAATATGATCAAAAGTGTATGAAAGTGTATCTAGATCATAGCAATATCACACAAAACATGCATGGAACGAGAAGAAATTATCGATACATTTGATACGTATCAGCGGACCAGTCGTCGACATCCTCAACAACCCAGGAGCAACAGGTCGAGTCGCCGAGTGGAACATCAAGCTCAGCCCTCGCGATTTGCAATTCAAGCAACCAACGGCGATCAAAGCCCAAGTACTCCCAGATTTTCTGGTCGAGTGGATGTAAGTATAAACACCTGGTCCTCCAGACCTCTCCAACTCATGGAATATGTTCTTAGACGGGTCTAAAAGGCACCAAGGGGCTGGAGCAGGCGTCGTGCTAATCTCACCCAAAGGAGATAAGCTCAAATATGTGCTCCAGGTCAACTTCAGCAAGGCATCAAACAACGAAGCAGAATATGAGGCACTACTTCATGGCATGCGCATGGAAAAGCCCTGCGGCGCCACTCTCCTTGTAATCTACGGTGACTCCAACCTTGACGTCCAACAAGCAATTAAGGATCGTGAAGCAGTCGTAGACAACATGTCAGCATACTAGAAGCTTTACAACACCTTAGAAGGGGAGTTCGACGGATGCGAGCTCAACTACATCACCAGATCAAATAACAAAGAAGCAGACGAGCTCGCAAACATCGGATCAACTCGAGGACCAGTCCCTCCAGGAGTTTTTCTCGAAAGCATCAGCCAAAGGTCAATTAAAACCAAGACACCCGTGTCGGAAACAGCCGCAGAAGACGGCAACACAAGTGAACCAGCACAGGTAGCAGCAGCAGACCCGACCGCTGATGAAGAAGACAACAACGAAGACGAGGAGGCCGAACCAGCAGTACCCGATGGTCCAACGTGGACAAGACCTTTCCTCAGATTCCTGATACAAGGCACCTTGCCACAAGACATCGCAGAAGCCCGAAGAATCAGCCGGCGATCCAAGGCATTCACCATAATCAGCGGACATCTCTACAACGACAACATCTCCCAAGTACTCCAAAAGTGCATTGAGGAGGAAGACAACGAAGTCCTACTGCTCGAGATCCACGAAGGCACCTACGAACACAACGCGAGCAGTCCCGCACTTGTGGCCAAAGCCTTTCGAGCGGGTTTCTACTGGCCAACCACAATGCAAAACGTGGAAGACATTGTGCGACGCTGCATCGTCTGTCTAAAGTTCGCAAGCAAGCCCCACGCACCCCCATCAGAACAAAAAACTATACCGCTATCTTGGCCCTTCGCCACATGGGGACTCGACATGGTAGGCCCGCTCAAGAAATCTGCCAAAGGTGGCATAACACATCTTATATAGTAGCAGTCGACAACTTCACCAAGTGGATTGAAGCAATGCCAATCACCATCTCGACGGCCCTCACACCAATCAACTTCATCAAGTCAATCATCTTTCGATTTGGTGTGCCGCACAACATCATCACGGACAATAGAACAAACTTCATAGCAGAAGAATTCCAGAACTTCTGCTGGGAGCTGGGCATCAAAATCAATTACGCTTCAGTCGCGCACCCGCAGTCCAACGGCCAAGTAGAAAAAGGAAATGGCCTAGTATGCGGAGGAATCAAAAAGAGGCTCCTCGCACCACTCGAGCAGGTTGCATGCAACTAGATAGAAGAGCTTCCCGCAGTCTTTTGGAGCTTGCGCACCCCCCCCCCAACGCTTCAACCCAGTATAATCCATTCTTCATGGTGTACATGGCGGAGGCTGTACTACCACACGACCTCAAATTCGGAGCCACCCGAATCACGGGATACGAAGAAGAAGAGGCAGAAGACGCACTCGAAGACGACAAGGACGTTGCAGATGAAGCAAGTGACACAACCCTAGGAAGGTCATAAGGATACCAAGACAAGCTACGCACTTACCAAAGAAGCCGCCAGCGGACCAGAACCTTCCATGAAGGCGACCTAGTCTTGCGACTAATACAAGAGAATGTCCACAAGCTTGCCCCGCAGTGGGAAGGACCATTTATAGTCTCGGAGGTCATAGGAGGCGGATCATACAGACTAAAGAACCCGAAGACCAACGAACACGTGGGAAACCCGTGGAACGTGGCAAACTTGCGCCATTTCTACCCATAGACTACTCATTCGTCACTCTCGCCCAGCAGCACAAGTATCGGCAGCAGCGCTGATTGGCAACTCATGTAAACAACTTGAAGCAATAAAGGATGTGTTGCCCAAATAACACTATTTAAGCACTCGGGGGCTCGAGCGCAGACTCCCCCCGAGAGACGCTTTTCGCTTACGCGACTACACTATTCAAGCACTCGGGGGCTCGAGCGCAGACTCCCCCCCCCCCCGAGAGACACTTTTCGCTTATGCGACTACACTATTCAAGAACTCGGGGGCTCGAGCGTAGACTCCCCCCGAGAGACGCTTTTCGATCACGCGACTACACTATTCAAGCATTCGGGGGCTCGAGCGCAGACTCCCCCCGAGAGACGCTTTTCGCTTACGCGGCGATACTATTTAAGAACTCGAAGGCTTCAGCACAGACTCCCCCTGAGAAACGCTTTTCTCTTACACGACAATACCACTTAAAAGCACTCAGAGGGCACGTGGCAGACTCCCACCCCAAGGCACTTCACGACATTACTACTTTATCAACTCCGTCGTCTCTTCGTCAGGATGACAAAAATTGCCTTCTACACTTGGAGAACCGAACATGGGCTCACGAAGTAACCCCAAAGTTTGACACCAGCAACAGTCTATACTCCAGACTAAGGTAAAACAACGTTAAGGAAGAATAGTTTCTAAGTATGCACCCGATCACAAGTGATCACATAAAGACTCGGGGGATACTCCCATCGGGAGCGCTGCCGCACACCCGATGAATTTTAGAATTACAGAACAAACGCAAGATGGTCAGCATAGAAGGATATTTCAAGCCTATGTCCGACTCTACAAATTGAACATAGCCTCGGGGGCTACTCCCATCGGGAGCGCTGCTGCGCACCAAATATTTTGAGCGAAGATAGTTTTATTACAAGGACAATCACTCAAAGACAGTTTTATTACAAGGTCAAGCACTCAAAGACATTTTTATTACAAGGTCGAGCACTCGAAGACAGTTTTATTACAAGGACAAGAACTCAAAGAAAGTTTTATTACAAGGGCAAGCACTCGAAGGAAGTTCTCATTACATATTAGAGAGATACAAGGTCCAGTCTCAAAAGGCAAAATTCTCTACCATACATTAGAGATTGCAAATCAATGCACTCGAGCAGCTACCAAAAATCAAGAGACTACAAGACCAATCATCACAAGGAATTATGACTTCTACATGTGTGCTCATGCTGAGATAATTGGCACTTTGGTCCACATTTTGACGAGCATCAGCACAGACAAAGTAAGCCTTGAATCTACAAGGAGCAGCTCGCCGTCTTCCTGAGCCTGATGACCTTGCCTATCGGCACACCCACTTGCTTTGCGGCTTGACGTCCGAATCCTCCCTAGAACTAGAAGAGCAAGCACCACCAGCCGAGGAGTCGGCAAAAGATGAAGCCATAGGAGAAGAAGATGACGCACCCCGTGACTCGCCAAAGCAATCACTGCTCAAATCCTCCCAGTACGGATCCAAACGATTGCCACCGGCATAAAAAGCACGAACGGTGAGAGTATCTTCACCATCAAACCGACAGCAAAGGCTATCTCCATCGCGCAAATTCAGCCGGAGAGAAAATGACCTCCAACCAGCCCCCAAGAAAATCAAGAAAGAGCTATCGACCTCAAGCTATATCCACAAAGGAGACCGAGAGCTTCCTTGAAGCCGAAGCCAAAGACTTCTCAAATTGAGCTCAGAAGCAATGGGCGCAAAGGAAAATGGAAGAGGGATTCGAGTAGCAGTCCTGCTAAGAATACGCAGAAGAAAGTCGTAGCGCCAGACACCCTCATCCACAGAGGAAGAGGGAGGCGCCATTGCAGCCCGTCTACGCCCACGACGGGAAGAGCGAGGCGTGCGGCCACCACGACTACGCCGGCCACGACCTCGGCCAGCCTTTCCAGCATAAGAACTAACTGTACAACCACCACGCTTGGGCGCCATATCGAAAGAAGAAGAAGGAAAAGATGGGAGAAGAGCAAGTGCCGAATACAAGCAAGCAGCAACAAATATTTATAGCACAGGCCAAGGGCAAGGAAGGAAAATATGCAGAAACCCAAGTGGCACTATCTTTACATCAAGACCAGAACGCGTGGCGACACGGAATCCAAGACAAGGCGCCCCTTCGCATACAACAGATAATAAAGAACAAATGTTCATGACATCATTGTGACCCCTGCGTTCTTGACATCCCAAACATGATTAATGCAAGACAAGTCACTGCAAACAGTGGAAAGATTCCCAGCCGTTCCGGTTCTCTTCTCCAAATTTTTGACCATATTTTGAAATTTTACTCCCATCGGGAGCGCCCTGTATTTGCTAAAAAAAGAGTAAGGATCAAGCCTCGAGGACGCGAGTAGTTACTCCCATCCATCAAGAACAAATGCACCTATAGAGTTCGAGTGCTCCCTCACCCAGCAGACTATGACGTGCTTGAGTGATCAATCGCATAAGGAAGGACTAACGCATCTAAAGAGTTCGGGTGCTCCCTCACCGAGAAGACGGTGAAGCATTCGAGTAGCTACCTGCACTCAACAGCAAGACCGGATCGGCACCCAGAGGACAATCCACCCAGGCACTGGAGTGCCCCATGGGAACCTGCACGACTAGCTCACTCGACCACCACCCGAGTGAGCGCAACTCTTAGCAATTCCTCGTCTTAGCTCGCAAATGCTCCGCGAGTGACTACTATTAGTCCACTTGATCTATTTTTCCAAGTGGATGCACCTCTAATTAGGCTCCCCACCTCTATAAACATGATGCCTGGGTGGAGACACAATGCACCCCAGATGCCGCGCAAGCTCAGCGCGTAGGTAAGACCCTGCTGTGCAGTCGGCCTAGTCGGGACTTGCCACAGTGCGACTTCACTCCCGATGTTATCCATGTGCTCACATGAAGAGAGTTGAGCCAAAAACGGACGCGTTAAGGCTATTTTCCGAGACCGGCGGAATAGATCATGTAAGACCTGAAGCGGCATGGACTTTTCAAGACACCGGTTGTTTTCCATGTTCATGTCGAGGGACACGGGATTGATTGGGATATTGAGGTGGTTTCCACTAGCGCAATTCACCAAGGCTCGGCCAATCGACTAACTTGGTCCCTTTCAGCTTAGCATCCCTCGAATAAGCTATCTCTTATGACCAAGAGCCGACGACTCGCAGCAGCGCTACATGCATGCAGACAGGCGATTATGGATCGAGTCGCCCAGGCACTCGGGGGCTACTACCGAGGGGGTGACCCCTCAAATCCTACATATGGGGGTACCTGGTACGTATCAAGACAGAAGGCCCGCTGGAAGCCTCGTTCGGCCCATGATTGGCCCACTCGAGGCACCGATGTACGAGTCCCCGATGACTAGGGAAGCTATGACTTGGCGTCCAAGACTAAGACTAGATTAGGCAACTACCTTTGTAACCCTAGATGGACTCCTTACGACCCAGCCTAGTATATAAAGGCTAGGAGAGGGACGTCTAGGGCATCTAATCTTCAAGAAACACCTCGCTCCCGAGCGAACTCACCTCGACCTCCACTGTAATCGCCACCATCATAATACAGTCGAGCAGGAAGTAGGGGTTTCACCGATCGAGGGCCCTGAACTTGGGTAAATCACTACTGCAAAGAGGATCTAACACGATACTCCTTTCCCAGTCCCTTGTACGAACCTGTTTGCGATGCTATCAACGCAAATGGTATAAATTAAAAACCGTGTGCCCTAAACTGAACCGTTTGGGAAACGTTGGCCATCCGACACCATTACAAAAATTATTTCATGGGCGATATAGGGCTGACGGTTCCGATAAAAATCGTCCGTGATATTGAGGGTGAAAATCCACGGTTGCAAATAATGGACCGCTAGCCCGTATTCGCAATCGTTCATAGTTATCGAAATGTGTGGGATACAAACTTTCAGGCACGATTCTGAAAATCCTTCCGTTTGTACTGATTATGAAAACCCATGTTTGGAACCAATGGACCGCTAGCTCTTCTTCGCAATCGTTCATTGTTACTGAAATGTGTAGGATGCAAACTTTCAGGCACGATTCTGAAAATACTTCCGTTGGTACTGACTGTAAAAACCCCATGGTTGGCACCAATGGGCCGCTAGCTCTTCTTCGCAATCGTTCATTGTTACTGAACTGTGTGGGATGAAAAATTTCAGGCACAATTCTGAAAATCCTCCCGTTGGTACTAGCTAACTCGAACGGACGGGTGACCAATCTTTAATTAGCCCCGCCGCCTGCTCGTCCAGCCCCCCCCTCCAGCGCCGCTTCCGAAGTGTCACGCGTACATCATGACGCGCCGCCACTGATTGGGCCCCTTCATGGACGTATGGAATCGTTGTTTGGACCGTCGGATGGATGGTGGATGGCCTCAGATCCGTCTGCCTCCTCGCATCTTTATTCAATTACCCTCGGCTGGGGCGGCGGCCCAATCAGTTCATGTGCACACCATTCCACTCTAGGCAATTGCTCAATATAAGGATCGATTCCTTGCAATTTGCCAGCGAACCCTAGAAATCGAACAATCCTGCTAGCATCGACGATGGTGCGCACTCCCCCATGCCCCCCCCCTTCATCTCCATCGCCGGCACGAAGGGAAGGTCGCCGCTTCCACCACATCCAGCCCCGCCGAATGGCGTATTCGACTACCACCCCCCCTCACACACACACACACAATCTCCAATCTGATGACCAGCCTCTAGCCACTGATGAGCCAGCTCCGTCCCCTTCGTCCACGGCGCCAGGTCATCCACTCGATTCAAAGCGAAAGCTCGTGACGTACATCGACGATTCCCCTCCGACGCAAAGACGTCGCCTGGAAGAAATCAACGACGATACCCTTACAACCATGGTTTCCAACAACACTAGATCGTACATGTTGAGCGTCACAAGGTTTGCATCATGTGGCCCAAGGGTTATGCGCCTTGTCCTAGTTCGAATTAAGGAGATGAAGTTTGTGCTCGGGCTTCCCTGCGTAATGGAGAAAGAAGTACATTATCAGTACATGGCATCGTAGCAGGAACAACCGCTGAGTGACAAGTGCACCATCACCCCTCTTCATAACACTCCTTTTCTAATGACGATTCTCTCCCGCCCTCAGGTATGAGATCTCACGTACGTACGTCTTTCTTTACATAATTTTATTTCTCGCAGCCTGTCAAGTTTTTTGAGGATCCAACTGCACGACAGGCTTGGGTGGGTGCGAATGGCAACTGACTGGCCTTGATCCTAGGTAACGGAGGCATCCAGTTGCACAACATGTACACCAGATTGACAGTTGATGTGCCTCCATTCACATCTCTTGGGGTTCATTACGCTGGGGACGGCCGTCGACAACGTTTCTACTATGATCTCATAGAACTTTAGTTGGTGAAGATAGCCATTGTACATCCACCAGGTGTAATTCCCTATCGTGGGACTGGAAACTACGATCTCATCGCCGTCTTCGACAAGAGGATTCCCATCATCGGACGGAGCAAGGATGAGAGCACCTGTCGGGACCCGGGGTTAGCGTATGTACGACTCGCTACAACACAATCATATGGAGAGCCGAGAACCGTACCCACTTGTCTAAGCAGACAAGGACAAGCACAGAACGTTCTCGGAAAGCATCGAACGTAAGGGGAATCCCATCCAGGCCGGATGATCAACCGGGATGGGTCCTCATCGTCCGCACACAAGTCTAAATGATATGGGTGGTGAACTCCCATACTCATGACAAGTCTCCTCAACCATACTATCGATTGTATTATAACCCTTACATAGACTTACTCTAGCCCAATCACTTAGTCGGAGTAAAGGGCGGGCTCGATAATACAACAAAGTGTGCACGTGATAGAGTCACGAGCAATCGCATCGCAATGCCCCAAGCTGCGCACATCTAAGGTCCACCTGGTGTATAAAAGACCGCCAGCCAGATCACAACTAAGGTCTCGAAAACCCATACTAAGACATGCATGTTATAATCATACACGCAGCACACATGTCTAGTATGAACAGCAGGTATCATTGCAATTCTCTACAAAGTATACAACTTTATTGATAACTCTTATAGAGTGCACACGGAGATCACGAGACCGTGATCCAACATTACAACAAGCATGCGGAAGCAAAGTAGGTTTAAGTACAGACAAGATTAACAAATGGCTTAGAGAAGCCTTATCTATAAAAAATCCCTTCCATGAGGGACCAGTCGTCTGACTAGGACTACACTAGCTTGATCAGTCGTCGAGCTCCAGGAAGAATCCACCTTCGGGGTCAGTGGGTTCATCTAAAACATAGAATAAGAAAATATGGGAGTTTGAAGATGTCATTTACAGTAGGGGCCGGTACTACGTCGTGACGAACCGTGATACTTGTTACATGCGGGATCTAGAAGATGGAGGTAATTAAAAAGGCATTTACATATATGTTATTCGCTTCGTTGTTGGTTCCATTCTGCAGTTCATTAGATGTTGCATCATTTTGAATTGCAGGTTTGATGCAGCCCCCACTTTTAATTCGAGCGATGATACGTCCCAAACGTATCTATAATTTCTGCTTTCTCCATGCACGTTTTGTGTGATATTTCTATGTTTTATATACACTTTCATACACTTTTGATCATATTTGGACTAACCTATTAAATCAGTGCACCCCAATGCAAGTTCCTGTTTTTTGATGTTTTTCTATTTCAGCTTTCCCCCGTATTAAAAATGCTCCAAAAATTCCGGGAAAATACAATAAAAAATCAGCTCTTTGGAAGCTTCCGGAGTCATTGAGGAGGGGCCAGAGGGGACCCACCAGGCGCCCTCCCGGCGCGGCCAGGAGTGGCGCCGTGCCAGGGGGGAGCCTGGACCCCTGTTGGACCCCCTGGCTGCCCCCTTCGCCTATTTATTTTCCGTCATGGGAAACCTCCGAAGAGAGAACCCTTTTTCGCGATCTCGCCTCTGTTCCGCCGCCGCCACGCTTCCAAGATCGGGAGTGAGAGCATACCTCTTCCCGGCACCTTGCTGGAGGGAGGATTGACCTCTGGGTTCTTCTCCACCACCATGGATGTTTCCCGGATGATCCGTGAGTAGTCCACCTTGGACCATGGGTCCATCATCAGTAGCTATGGGATGTTCTCCTCCCCTCTTTGTTCTTCATGGATTAGACATTGTGAGCTTCCCTACATGATCAAGGCACATATCTAATTATTTCTGTTGTTGCTATGCTGAGTTTGTTGGGATCTGATGGATTATGAGACTATGTTCAGATTGTGATTGAGTAATATATTTGGTGCTTATCTTTTATATTTTTGTTCTTGGGTAATTATTGCATGTTCTCCGTTGCTGTTTATTGCCTTGGCCAAATAGTAGGTAGTGACTCCAAGAGGGAGCGTTATGCTTGATTGTGGCTTCATGCCCCCTGATGACTAGCTTGAGTGACAGAAACATGAGTCTAGGGGATGTCATGTTGCCATAAGGGGGAAAAATGGTGCTCGTAACCGCGGTTGCAAGGATTGTTTACTTTACGCAAAGTTCTTTTAATGTAATTGTCTGTTGCTTTGGGTTTACACTTTGGGTGGGGCTCGCAACTTAATACCAACGAGATGTTCTGGATAGATGTCTCAAGGTGGATGATTAGTAGTAGATGCAGATGGATTTCGGTCTATTTATTTTGGCGTACCGCCCATGCTTTTGAGCCTCTTCATTTCTTTGTAGCATAGTTAGCATTGGTTTGCGCCCGTAATCCTGTAAATTGCCCAGCTGTCATTTGTTTACCTCGCGTAGCAGTTTTATCGTCTTTTGGGAGAGAGACATCACTAGTGCACATCATGGGACTGTCGTTGGGATGGACCAAGCCTATAACCCAGCATTAGGATCCTATCGGCCGACTCGCCTAAAGGAAAGGCCCACAAAAGAAGACCCGGCCATGGGCCGGTTGCGCCAAGCAAGAAGATCGAAGCCGTAAAAGGAATTTTTGACGCTCCCAAAATCAATCCGTGTACAGTAATCATACACGCAGGGTACACGGCTGAGATTAGGGTGCCACGGTGAGAATATCACAGCACAACACTAAACACAAAAGGATAAACAAAAATGTTACAAGATAAGGGGGTCACTCAGACCCGAATACAAAGTTATACAAGCCATAATATCTGAGTACATACATAGTTAGTCAAGTTTTGCCTTAAGAAGGCTAGCACAAATAACATCAGAGATACAGATCAAAAAGGCAAGGCCTCCTTCCTGGGAGCCTCCGAAACTACTCCTGGTCCTGGTCAAAGGGGGGGCGCGACGTATTAGTAGGCGCCTCCGGGGTACTCCTGCTCCTGGGCTCCAACGTCTACTGCAGCGGCCGATCAGGCAAAACATAAAGGGGAAATAAAGCAAGGGTGAGTATCTAGTATACCTGCGAGTCTGACGTCCGCTACTAAGCATTTATGCATTTGTATCAAATGGAAAGGGGAGGTTGTATATAGTGGACTGCAAGATAGAAATCATAATAAGGATAAGAAGCTAGGCCTATCGAAGACTAGCATCTTACGACGAGTATTGCGGCATTGGGGAAGAATCAGCCAACAGTTTATATCAACATAAATGAAATAACAATGTAGCAGAAGTTGCTGCAACAATGTATAATAGTAAGTTGTAGTAATTATCATTGCTTTCAAGTTCCCTTGCCCGACATCCACCGCGAGGAAGAAAACCCAGAACCAACAGTTTAATAGTAGTAAATTCGAGTGATATGATTTGGCTTCAGCATAAAGCTTCCTGTTACCGTGGAAACGGTTATTCGAGTAGATTAATCTTCCCTGCAGGGGTGCACTGGCATGACTCTACGACGCTCGGATCTCCAGGGTGGCGTACACCATGTTAGGGAACACCCCACCGAAGCTATCCGACACAAAGTATCAAATACTTCAGAAATCAACAGAGAGGTCATCCGCCGGACTATATCCTATGTACGTCGGGCTTTGGACCCTAACCCTAACGTACTCCTGAACGGTGCGTGACTGGACGGTGAAGCAAAATCAAAGAAAATACAAATACACTGCTCGAGCAAGATAAGACAACACCTCTTCCTAGCAATCAGCCAGCGGTACTGCTGACGTCTGAAGACCCTCGAACAAGACTACGATGCAGGGGAGCCCACACTCCTCATCCTACGTGTAGGTAGTGCGTACAAGCCAAAAAGCTACTGAAGACATCCGCCGAATCATTAGTCATTTTATTAATTATGTCGGGGCAACCGTTATCGTTGCCCCTTTCCGGGTGAGTCACGGACAATGACAGCAGTCAGGTCCACCAGTAACGTCGGTGCCTGCCCTTTCGTCCCACCAACTTTGCGGTTACCAACAAGGTGAACTGTCTCCTTACCTTGTCTAGCGTAACTCATGAAGAGCTCGACTTTCGTTATTTTGGTAACTCTCGCGAGAGACGAGCAGGGGCCAAGCACGCTAGTAACGTCGGTCGTACCCTCCCTGTCGTTCCCGGCGCAATACCGCTCGCGGGAACCGTTGGGTCACCCGACTCTTACCTTTAAGGACAACCGTTGCTCAGGTACCTAGAGTGGCTATACAGAGTTAGCAACGAGTGGAGTACGAGGATTACTCCTTGATAGCTCACACTTGATGGTGGCTCGGCAGAGCCGCGCTAGGGGGCCTTAGGCGGTGTCTGCATTGTACCGTACCTGTGTAGTTGTATATATTGTATCCGTGTTCACTCCCCTAAGTGGTCACGTCCTGCTATCTAATCCTATCTAACAATGCGCAGGGCTCACTGCTGAATAATTCATAATTATAATGGGCAGCATAGGATAAAGGAATGTACATCAAGGGGCGACAAAATCAGGCTATGCAATTGAATAGGATTGTAACGTAGCAGCATTAATGCCTAGTGCAAGAAATTTACGGAGAGATAGGCGATATCTGGGGAAGAGAACTGCTCTGCTTTCCTGGAAGCTCGACGGTAGGGTAGGGTCGTCGATGAAGTAGTCGTACCCGACAGCGGTGTAGTCGGCGGCAACAGCGGGGTCTACCGTAGAATAAAAGGGGGGACAGTAAATATAAATCAATCATAGCAAAAAGATGAATGTCATGATGTATGCAATGTTAACGGTGTTCTAACGCGGTACAAAGGGTTATGCTCGGAGCGGGAATTCATCCGGGGATGAAAAACCGGCTCCGGGTGATTATCGACAAACGGCCCGGAGAGGGGGATGTCGATGTTCATTGTGTTAGAGGGGTGTGGTAGGTATACAAATAGTGTATTCATATTCGTTATATTTTTCTGATCAATTTTCATGCATAAAGTTTTTGAATCTGACTGACGGTTTAAAAGATATTCAATTTTAAAGTTTAAATCGTTTTAAATCCTTTTCTGAATTATTTTTATTATTAAAATGCAACATTATCCATAACAGTGATTGACCAGTCAAACCTGACCAGTGGGTCCCACTGGTCAGCCTCACATTGTTAATAAAACATTTAAGTAAATCTAATTAATCACTGGGCCCACATGTCATACTAACATTTTAACTTCTATTTTATTTAAACTAACTAATTTAATAGAGGGCCCGCCTGTGAGCCTAGCTATTTTAATTAAACAGTTTTAATTAACTTAAGGGCATGGGGCCTAGGTGTCATAGTCTAGGGGGCTTTATATTAGTTTTAATTAAGCAGGGGGGTTAGGGGTTAATCCCCTGGTGTGTCCTAGGGGTCAGTGGCACAACCATTGGGGTTAACCCAGCGCGGCACTCCGGCGGGGGCAGAGCAGGCCGGCGAGCACACCGGACGTCCCTGGCGACCAGGAGGAGCGGCAAGGGGGGAATCGAACTGGCGTGCCAGCGCGCGTCGTCTGGGGCACTCCACGTTCAACGTGGTGGCCCGAGGCCACGGTGGCGAGTAACCCTGGCGGCTGCCGGACCAGGGCGAGGTGAAGGAGACGACAGCGGGCACAATACGGGCGCGGGTCAGGAGGAATGAAGAGAAGCTCACAACGGAGCTTCTAGGAGTCTCGGGGTAGGCTGGGGAAGCTCGGGCCGTGCGAATCGACGGTGGCGGTGCGGTAGCCGTGGCGGGGGGCGCGGCCAAATTCTGTCGAAGTAGTCGACCACGCCCGAGCTCCTGGACAACACGCGACGGAAAATGGTGGCCGTTGGCCGCGTGTGCGCGGCGGCGGCGACGACGTCCGCGGCGTCTCCCGTGCGGTGGGGATGGCGGAGCGCGATGGAGTGGAATGGAGTGGCATGGGGGGACTAGAGTTAGGGTTGGGGCGCCGGGGCTTGGGGGGTCTTATCCCCACCGGGGACACGTCGGATGGCCGCCACGGCACGCCGGCTGTCCGACGGATGTCCTCCACGCAAGGGAGGAAGAAGACAACGGGGTGGGCGGTGGGCCGGGGTGGGATGAGGTGGATGGGCCTTTGCCCAGGGGCGGTAGATAGGATGTTTTGTTTTTATTTTTCTTTTCCTTTTTTATTTTTGTTTTCTTTCCTGTTTTAATTTCTTTTAGATGCTTTTATATTTTTGTTCAACATGAAACCTGCTTGCATATTAGTGTTGCACCATATACCAGTGCCACCAAAAGATTAGGGTTTTCTAAACTCTTTTGGTATTTATTTTTATTAAGCAATTGGAAAATAGTGTTGTTTTGGCTTGCGTATGAATTGTTTGAATTTTTCCAGAGACATAATAAAAACTCCAAGTTGGTTTACCATGGTCCACTGATTATTTTGTATTTAACAAAAGTGGTTGCACAATTTTTGTGGAAAGTTTAATTGTCACATGATTTTTGATATTAACCAAAAAGCATTTTTGAATGTGATCAAAAGCAAAGATGATCATGGCATGATTGCAACAGTGATTAGCAATAATGATTAGTCAACGGTACAAGTGGTTACTATTACAGACACTGAGGGTGTTACAAGTCTCCCCCACTACAGGAATTCTCGTCCCGAGAATCTTAAGTGGAAGAGGGGAAAAGATCGGGGTTCTCTTGTTACGGGTTATGCGTTCAGACCGATCGAGAATGCGGCTTCGATGTTCTTTATAAGTCAAGTCATGTTGCAGCTCAATCATATCATGTTCCACATCTCGAATAGGGTCCTTGAAGCAGCGTCGGAGTTGCGACACGTGAAAAATATCGTGGACCTGAGAGAGGTTCGGCGGCAATTCCAATCGGTATTGCCACTGGTCCACTTCGGGAAAGAATACGGAACGGGCCGATATAGCGAGGAGATAACTTGCCTTTGATCCCGAAACGATGAGTGCCCCTCATGGGAGTGACACGGAGGTACACATATTCGCCAGGTTGATAGACCATTTCCTTGTTCTTGCTGTCATAGTTGCTTTTATGGCGGGACTGAGTAGCTTTCAGATGTTCACGGATAACGCGAACCTGATCTTCAGCATGCTGGATAATGTCCGGACCAACGAGTGCTCGTTCCCCATTTTCTGAACAATTCAGAGGGGTTCGACACTTACGTCCATAAAGAACTTCAAAGGGTGTCATCTTCAGACTAGCTTGATAGCTATTGTTGTACGAGAATTCAGAAAATGGAAGAGATTCCTCCCATTTCTTACCGAATGAGATGACACAAGATTGAAGCATATCTTCAAGCACTTGATTAACTCGTTCAACTTGGCCTTGTGACTGTGGGTGATAAGAAGTACTGAAGCTTAGGTGAGTGCCCATAGCTTCTTGGAAACTATCCCAGAATCTTGAGATGAAAAGGTTGCCTCGGTCGGAACTGATCTCCAACGGAATACCGTGGAGCCACACGATTCTGGAAACATACAAGTCTGCCAACTGACTAGCAGAGATCGTCTCCTTGACAGGCAAAAAATGAGCAACCTTAGAGAATCGGTCGATGATGACAAAGATGGCATCATGACCCTTCTGCGATCGGGGAAATCCGGTGACGAAGTCCATCTCAATCTTGACCCATTTCCATTCAGGAATAGAGAGGGGTTGCGAAGTTCCAGCAGGTCTTTGCTGTTCTGCCTAGACGCGACGACAAATGTCACACTCTTCAACATAAAGAGCAATGTCTTGCTTCATGTTAGACCACCAGTACCGCTGACGAATGTCTTGGTACATCCTGGTACTACCAGGGTGGATCGAAAACGGGGTATCGTGAGCTTCCTTCATGACATGAGAGGCGTAACTCAGGTTGGCCTTGGCTACCGGAACCACTAAACGAGCCTTGAAGTACACCACATTATAATATTTTCATCAATAGTGAAGAATAAGGGCTCTCCGCTGGCGACACGACGCTTAATCTTCCAAATTTCAGAGTCATAATGTTGTACCGTCTTGATGCGGGAGTCGAGGTCTGGTTTGACCACCAGGGAGTTCACATATCCCTGCGGAACAATTTCGATGTTCAGCTTGCGGAGCTCTTCATACAGAAGTGGTTGTTGTACTTGAACTTCAAGTTTACTACAGTAGGTTTTGCGGCTCAGGGAATCAGCCACCACATTAGCTTTGCCAAGGGTGTAAGAAATTCCCATGTTGTAGTTGGCTATTGTCTTGAGCTATCTCTGCTGGCGGAGATTTAGGTCGGGCTGAGTAAATAGGTACTTCAGGCTTTGGTGATCGGTGTAGATCTCGCAACGATTACCGACGAGGTAATGTCGCCACAGCTTCAATGCATAAATTACCGCTGCCAATTCAAGATCATGTGTTGGATACTTATCTTCGTGAGCACGCAGTTGACGAGAGCCATAAGAAATCACTTTGCGCTCTTGCATTAGGACACAACCTAATCCTTGACGAGATGCGTCACAATATATCACGAAGTCCTTCTGAGTATCAGGCGGAGCAAGAACTGGGGGAGAAGTGAGCTTGTCCTTGAGGGCTTGGAAACTTTCCTGACATTTATCTGTCCACTCAAACTTGACGCCTTTGTGAAGCAGGTTAGTCAGAGGCCTGGAAATCTTGGAGAAGTTCTCGACAAAACGGCGGCAATAGCTGGCAAGGCCGAGGAAACTTCGGACTTGCTTGACAGTCTTGGGAGGAGTCCAGTCAAGAATAGCCTGGATACGTTCTGGGTTGACGGCAACGCCATCCTTGGAAATCACATGACCAAGGTAGATTACTTCGGGAAGCCAGAACTCACACTTAGAATACTTAGCATAGAGTTTGTGTTCTCTAAGCTTCTCCAGTATAAGACGAAGATGTTCAGCATGTTCTTCTTCATTCTTGGAGTATATTAAGATATCATCCAGATAAACCACGACAAACTTGTCGAGGTATTCCATGAATTTATAGTTCATCAATCGGGAAAAGGTGGTTGGGGCATTCGTCAAGCCAAAGGACATGACGGTGTACTCGTAAGAACCGTAACGAGTAATGAAGGCGGTCTTCGAAATGTCCTCTTCACGAACTCGAATTTGGTGATAACCCAACCTCAAGTCGAGTTTAGAAAACACCTTGGATCCAGCAAGTTGATCATACAGATCATTGATCCGAGGAAGTGGGTACTTTTCTGTATCTTGGCCTGGTTTATAGGTCGGTAATCTTGTACCAAACGGTTGGTTCCATCGCTCTTCTTGACAAAGAGCGAAGGTGCTCCTCAAGAAGAGGAACTAGGACTGATGAAGCCTTTATCGAGTGTTGTGTCGATCTCCTTCTTCAGTTCAAGGAGGTGGTGAGGTGGCATCTTATAGGGACACTTGGCAATAGGGACGGTGCCAGGCTTCAAGTCGATGACGAATTCAACCTCTTAGATCGGTGGTATTCCCGGGAATTCTTCTGGGAAGACGTCGGGAAAATCACGAACGACTGGAACGTTATCAATCCCGTCAAGAGGTGAGATATTCAGAGCATTCATCATATAAATCTGCGTTTCCGCATCTTGAGTAATTCGGGTGGTGTGTTAACAATCTCGCCGGAGGGGTGAAAAAGTCGTAAAGACTTGGTGCCACAATACAGTGCGGCATCGTGAACTTTCAACCAATCCATTCCCAAGATGAGGTCTATGGTGGAAGATTTCAGGAGGATGGGGGAAGCAAGAGACTCTTTTCGACGATGGTTTTGGGCACTATCTTGGAGGTGTGGCAATGGCCTATCGGAGTGCGGACAACCATCGGTGGATCCATCTTTTCTACCGTGAAGTTATGCGACAATGCAAATGCTTCCGACATGAATGAATGCGATGCTCCTGAATCAAATAAAACAGTAGCAGGTACTGAATTAACAAGAAGGGTACCCATCACGGTAGCATGTTGCTCCTAAGCTTCTTCAACATTAATGTTGTAAGCATGTCCGCGAGTGTGAGCATAAGACCCAGTGTTATAGTTTGGGGTCCTGTTGTTGCCACAGCAATTTCCGCGGCCAGCAGGGTGAACTACCAGTTGATTCTGTCGCTGGGGGCAGTCTCTGGAAAAGTGACCTGGCTGATGGCACTTGAAGCACAGGCCATCTTGAGGACGGAGGGGTGCAGTCTCAGTCTTCTGCTGTCTCGGCGGGGGCGGAGGCAGACGAGGTGCAACATACGACGGCCTTGGTGCAGGGGCAGTAGGACGATACACGCTGTGCGGAAACCAGACACGTTGCTTCTGTGTTGTGCCCGAATATAAGCCTGCATCATGGGGGCGCTTCGGTGAACCCCTGAACTTAGACTGAGTAGTCTCAAGAGTGATAGTCTGGTTCACCATAGTAGCAAAGTCGGGGAAGACATGCAGGGTCAGAGCAAGCTGGAGATCTGAGTTGAGTCCATCACGGAACTTCTCTTGCCTACTTGCATCATTTGGGAGGTCACTTGCAGCATAGAGGGAGAGGCGGAGGAATTCCCTCTAATCTGCCTCCACAGTTTTGTTGCCCTGAACGAGGTTGCGGAACTCGGCCTTTAGACGGTTCATAACCGCTTGGGGGACATAATGAGCACGGAAGGCAGTCTTGAAGGCATTCGAAGTGACAATAGTCCCTTCAGCTAGCGATCTCGTGTGGGTGTCCCACCATTGAGCGGAGGGGCCACACAGGAAATAGGTCGTGAAGGTGACGTAATCAGCGGCGTGCACCCTAGAGAACTCCAGCTGACGAGTGATGTCATGAAGCCAATCATCGGCATCCAGCGGCTGTTCAGTTTGGTGGAAGAGAGGGGGATTGAGACACATGAAATCCCGCAGAGTAACCATAGGCGGTTGGTTCTGGTGCTGGTTCTGATTCTGGTTCTGGTTCTGGAGCTGATCTATGACTCATTGCATAAACACTTGGTTCATCTGAAACTGCTGCATCATTGCGGCCATGCAGTCCGGCGGCGAAGGTGGATCGTTGGCACCACGACCACGACCACGACCAGCCATCCTGCTAGAATTTAACAGGGGT
Source organism: Bromus sterilis (assembly GCA_950022295.1). Taxonomy (NCBI): domain Eukaryota; kingdom Viridiplantae; phylum Streptophyta; class Magnoliopsida; order Poales; family Poaceae; genus Bromus; species Bromus sterilis. Next base: position 120,931,221 of record OX465601.1, on the reverse strand, counting down.
ACTTCAGTGAAGAAAATTTAACGAGACACCGGAAGTAAGCATGAGGTAAAGCGGCAACAAGGAAGAGGCGCGGATATATAGTAGTCATATAAGACATACACATCCACACACAGAGTCAACCGAAAATCGGGCAGCGTAACTGTCGTGGGAAAGTCAGGGCAGATGTCCGTAGAGTCGGACTTATTGTGGGACCTTTGCTGCGAGGCGATTTCGAGGAGAGAATCGACATAGGGACAGGACTCGGCGAGTTACCCAGGTTCGGCCCCGACGGTGCGGTAAGGACCTACTCCTGCTTTTTGACTATAGGGGGATCGACTCCTCAATAGGAAGAGTCGATCGTATCGATTACAGTGATGATGTCTCGCCGGCTTAGTCTCATGGAGATCTAGGCTCTGGAGCAAGTTGTCTGAACCTGGCTTGATGTAAGTCCTGGCTCTGGCTCCCGTGGTCCTCGGCTTATAAAGGTGCCGGGTCCCGGGATTCCTAGAGTCCGACTCCTACACGATGTGGAGTCCTATTCTACTTTACAAGATTTCTACGTGCTATACAAGGTAAGTCGAATTCCTTCTAGGGCTGTAATCTTCACGCTTGGCACGTCAGACTCCTGGTCGGGTCTTCTTTATGGGCCTTCATACATAAGTCGGCCCGGAGGTTTCTAATGCCGGGTCTATGGGCCTGATCCATCCCCCCGACATTATCCCCCAGGATTGTTGTGATGCTTTAGTCTTCACAGCAATCTTCTTTTATCTTCTTTATTGCCACCGGCTCTTCATGGATCAAGGACCAACTTTATGCTTTACGTTTATTGGGAGTCGGGTTCGTCTCTCTTCAATCTTGCTTCAATTCCTTGATCTTCATGGAGTCGGCTTTTCGTTTTAATTAGCTATCATCTAATGCTTTGCGAGAAGTCGACGCCTAACTCTTTTTGGCTTCTCGTTTCCTCTTATTTGAAAATTTCCCTTTTGACTTTTGGTCAAAGATTCGGTTTAGTTTTTATGATCACACTGCCCGAAACGCCGGTTAAAGGCATTGATGTTTGTAGTGGGAATCGAGGAGTCTTTCCATAAATGCCATCTACCATGGGTAGTTATCCCTTGTTTATTGTGGCATTAATAGACCCTCTCTATGAATCTATTATAAATATCCCTTGGATAGCTTGATCTTTCAAGCGCATCCTATGCTCTTCTTCCTCTTCCTGTTTTCTCCATGGCCCCCAAGCTAGAGACCTCTTCACCTTTGGCATCCAATGAGCCTGATCCTCGTGCATGTACTCGAGGTCGCGGCCGTGGTCGTGGCCGTGGCCGTGGTAGAGGTCGTGGCCGTGGAAGAGGTAGGGGAAGAAGTGCTCGTGCTGCCTCTCCTTCTGAATCTCCTTCTTCTTCTCCTGAGAGGAGTGAATTCTTGGTTCATATTCGGATGATTCGTCGCTGGATCAAACTTCCTGAGTCTTTTTCACAACTTTTGTTTGACTCATCGCCTTCGAGTATTTGGCTCCGATCTGATGGATGTCCTCATGGGCCTATCTGGGTGAAAGTTAGTTTTTCTAACCAAGGCACCATGTTTTTTTAGAAAGGTTGGAAAACTTTTCTTCGCTCCAGGAATATTTCTCGAGGAGACACCATTATCTTCAAGTTTAATGGTGAAGACACTTTGTCAGCTAGGATCTTTGACTCGGATGGAGACCGAGCCTGCTGTTGTGTGGAGAGCTCCAGTGATGAAGAACTCCTCAGTGAAGAAGATGTTTCAACAGAGGATGAAGCCGACTCTGAAGAAGATGCCTGAAGCTATAGGTTTTTTCTTTTTAGTAGTAGTTTGCCGAGTTTGGCTTTTGCTTGTAAGGTTGCTTCTTTTGATGTAAGACCCAGTTGGTTTTTATGAATGAAATCTATGAAATTTTGTTGAGGCCATGAGTTTATGAGTCGGTTTTATTCCTTACTTAAAAAAAATTCTCGGAGTATATGAGAGCCGACCACTTATGATGGTGTATGTATCTGTAGCCCCTAAGTCGATTCGGAATAGTTTAGTATCTGTCAATCGACTCATAGGACAGATTGACTTGTAGCCCCCATCAGATGGTATGATCATGTTTACATGCCGTACCGGGTCATCAAAGAAGATTTTGTGTTTTTGCTTCGAAATGGTGTAGCCCCCAAGTGTCGGGTTGTCTTGCCTGAAGCAACCTGGGACTTACAATTTCTTGCATATTTTTGAAGTGTTACTCCCTGACACACGAGATAACTTCTCGCCCCCGTTGGTTACCCAAAGTGGAAGGTGAGATGTAGATAGCGGCAAATTTCCCTTAGCAAAAATGCTAAGGTTTAGTATCGTCCAGGAGGACTCCAACAGATAAAAGTAGGTGGTGAAGTGAACAATGGCACCGTTCTCAAACTAAGGTTTCTTACTTCACCTGGACCTGCACACGCAATAGATAGCTTTGCTCCCAACGAGTACAGAGGAGTTGTCAATTCCTTCGGCCTTGTTGTTTACAAAGGATAAAACGCACGGGATAATAATGATAGATAGTGATAGCAACTGAAAAGTAAAAACTGAAAGTAAATTGATAGTGTACACAGTGGTGGACGTATGGACCTGGATCTCATGATATTCACTAGTGATGTCTCTCTCCCAAAAGACGATAAAACAACCATGCGAGTTAACAAATTACAGCTGGGCAATTGACACGATTATGTGCGCAAACCAGTGCTAATTATGCTAAACAGAAAGGAAGAGGCTCAAAAGCACGGGCGGTATGCCAAGACAAGTAGACCGAAATCCATCTGCATCTACCCACTAATCATCCACCTTGAGATATCTTCCAGAACATCTCGCTGGTATTAAGTTTCGAATTCCACCCAAAGTGTAAACTCAAAGCAACGGACAACTGCATTAAAGAACTTTGCGTAAAGTAAACAATCCTTGCACCCGCAAGTACAAGCACCGTTGTTTTCCCCCTTGTGGCCACAACACATCCCCTAGACTCATGTTTCAGTCACTCAAGCTAGTCATCGGGGGACATGAACCCACAATCATGCATAACGCTCCCTCTTGGAGTCACTACCTACTACTTGGCCAAAGCAATAAACAGCAACGAAGAACATGCAAGAGTTACTCAAGAACATAAATATAAAAGAAGAGAATCAAATATATAACTCAATCACAATCTGAACATAATGTCATAATCCATCGGATCCCAGCAAACTCAGCATAGCAACAGCAGAAAGATTACATATGTTCCTCGATCATGTAGGGAAGCTCACGAGGTCTAATCCATGAAGAACAAAGAGGGGAGGATAATATCACATAGCTACTGATCATGGACCCATGGTCCAAGGTGGACTACTCATGGTTAATCCGGGAAGCATCCATGGTGGTGGAGAAGCTACCGGAGGTGATTCCTCCCTCCGGCAGGGTGCCGGGAAGAGGTCTTCTGGTGCTCCCGATCTTGGAAGCGCGGCGGCGGTGGAACAGAGGAGAGATCGCGAAAAAGGGTTCTGTCCCCAAGGGTTTCTCGTCATGGGGAATAAATAGGCGAAAGGGGGCAGCCAGGGGATCCAGGCGCCCCCCTGGCGCGGCCAGGGGCCTGGCCGCGCCCTCTGGCCGCCTGGGCCCCCTTGGCTCCCCTCTGCCCCTCCTGGGCTTTTCTCGAAGCTTCCGGTACGCTGATTTTTCCTATATTTTTCCTGGAATTTTTTTGGTACTTTTAATACGGGGGAAACCTGAAATAGAAAAACAGCCGAAAACAGGAAATTGCACTGGGATGCACTGAGTTAATAAGTTAGTCCAAATATGATCAAAAGTGTATGGAAGTTCATCAATATCATAGCAATATCACACAAAAGAGGCATGGAGAAAGCATAAATTATAGATACGTTTTGCACGTATCAACATCCCCAAGCTTAATTCCTGCTCGTCCTCGAGTAGGTAAATGATAACAAGCATTATTTCTGTGGTGACATGCTAACAACCATATAAGAACTTTGTAAGTAAAGTTATCAAAGCATGCAATTCAATTCAAGTCATAACAGGCAAGAGTCTATATCTAGTATTGAAACAAGCAACATAAGAACATAAAGGTGCAAGAGCTCTCGTTGTCCGTGAATCGAATGTCTCCAAATGGTGTTTGCGTGCAAGAAAGGGGATAGGTATATACGAGAAAAAGTATTTTTATTGTTGAGAACTCAATCTACTAAAGTGTCACACTTGGTCTTCTTTGGAATCTTATCTTGACTCATCCCCAGACCACTAGCCAGGTACAAGTCAAAATGATCCAATCCTTTTCAACATTTTGAGCACTCATGCAATGGATGAGCGTAAGCAAGAAAGTTGACACTTAGGATGGCAAAGAGAGAATATAGTGGAGGAGGAAGACAAAAAAGGTGTGAAAGGCTCACATCAATGAGGACAATCATAGGCGAGAGAAAGCCAGATTATAGATATGATGTGAGGAGTAGGGATTGCCATGCAACAGATGCACATATGAGCTAAAAGCTCTCCAATGGAACTAGTGCGGGAGCATCCAACTTGCTTGCTCAAGAAGACCTAGAGCTCATTTGAGGAGGCTCATCATTGGAATATTCAAGCCAAGTTCTATAATGTGAAGGTCCCCACATAGTTATATGCAGGAATGATAATCTCTAAGGAGTACAAGATACAAGATGGAGTATGAGTGTAGATCTTCTCAAAAAAATAATAGTAGTGTGCCCCCTTCTCTCTTTTTATTTTTTCTCTTTCTCTTTTTTTTCTTTTTCTATTTTTTTATTTTTTTGTATATTTTTGTGGCTCAATGGCTCTTTCTATTAAACTCTCATTTGTCCTCTTTGGGATCTTTTAATTTGTCCTCTTTGGGATCTTTTAATTTGTCCACTTTGGGATCTTTTCCTCACTTAGGGGCAACACTCTATATATTACAAAAAGTATAGAAGATCTTTCACACTTTACAAAGTACTCGAATCATAAAGAAAATGTAAATATCATGATGTATGCAAATGTATGCCTCTGCCAGTGTAGCAGGATATGCAATGATACTAGCGCGTCATGTAGCAATGATTAGGGCAAGGTCCAACTAGCATGCGACTCATCGATCAAGCAAGTAGCATGTATGACATGAAGATCAAGTCATCAGAAGATGGATGTTGCATGGCAATATATCTCGGAAAGGCTATGGAAATGCCTTGATAGGTAGGTATGGTGGAGGAAGGATATAAGGAGGCTTATGATGACAGAGCATATCGTGCCAAGGGTTTGGATGTACCGGCGAAAGTGGACGCTAACTCTCGGAGTGAGAAGAAATCAATGCACGGCACAGGAAAGGCTAGCAAAATATGGGAAGGTGGAAGTGTCAACTTTCGAATACTCACATTAGTCCGAAGAACTCATGCACTTATTATCGGTAACTCTCAATCTAATAAGGAGGTTCACAAAGATACAAGTACCCCGAAGAGGAGTGTATGGGGGTTTGGTTATCCTTGCGCATCCTCGACTCATGGTACGTGAGTGTACTGTAATATTCGACCCCTCAGAAGAGTAGTGATCCAACTAGTAGCTAAAGTTCTCAACTAATTTTTAGGTTTCTGAAAATAAACACGGATTGCCCAAAATACGACATCTATCACTAATAGGCTAAAGCTTTTGACACCAAAAGTCCAAACATTACTCAAAACAATACCTCAAAACTTTTGCAAGTTACTACTACAAAAAGAATAGCAACCTCAATTACCTACTTCAAGTGAAGACACAAATCTCAGTGCAACAGGCAAACTCTCTAAACAATATAAACATGAAAACTCAAGAGAGTTCCAGAAACAAACTAAACAAAAGCTCTTTTAAAAGATAAACATGAAAGCTAAGAGCAAAGCATGACAGCAGCTACGGAAAGATAAAGAACAAACACAGCAAAGATAAGCATGAAAAGTCATATGTTGTGTTCTAAACTTTGGAAGTGGAGCGTGTTTCTCTCCCACACAAAGAAAGTTGGGCTCTAACTTGTTATGAACAGCAAGCAAATCTAAAGAAAACTAAAAACAAAACCTAAGAGCGAGACGCTCCAAGAATAGCACATAACGCATGAAGTGATAAAAATATACTGAAACGAGAGACGAACTGATAATTGTCGATGGAGAAGGGGATGCACGGGGGCATCCCCAATCTTAGACGCTTGAGTCTCCTTGAATATTTCTTGGGGATGCATGGGGGCATCCCCAAGCTTGAACGCTTGACACTTCTTAATCTTCTTTCATCATCTTCCCTCGCACACTTGAAAACTCCCTTCATACATAACTCATCATAATCTGATTAGCGAGGTTAGTACCCATAATAAAATAATTTTTTCTCTACTGGAAATAAAGATAACCTTGAAGACCTACTGTTTCCCAAGATTGGCAATAAGTTTTTGCAAAGAAAAAGCAAGCTTAAGGTTTGCAAAACGAAGAAAAGGCAAAACAGGACAGAATCTGTGAAAAACAGACCAGCAGGTAAAAACGAATTATTTAGGGGTACTTATGCAACTCAAATAAAAAATTCAGAACATACGAAAGTTTCGTAATTGTATAGAGAACGCTGTGTAAAAAATTCAGCTCAAGAATATGAACTGGGATTTGTCGCTGATTTTTCTAGTCACGAGGACAGAATCTGTTTTCTGGACAGCATGTCACAACTTTCACTACCCTTGTCGTATGAGGCTATAAAAGGCACAAAGCTTGAAAAGTAAAGATACAATGATGTTGATACAGTAGTAAAAATCATCAAGACCATTAAAAACAGAAGAAAAACAAAAAGTAAAACCTAAACCTCCCGAAAGCGCTTCTTTAAAGCCATTAGCTAGGCTTAATGCAAAATAGATCAAGTTGTATCAATGGAACCATCATCAAGATCATCAAAAAGCCCTTCAATAATACAACCACTCTTAAGAGGTCTTTCAAATAAAGGCCTAATAAAGATACTTCTCGGAATAAAAGCAAAAGGTGGAAAATCAGTTGGAGTCTCATTCATCTCATTGAAGAGAGGTATTTCTTCCAAAGTTTTTATAGTTTCAACCCATTTGGCAATAGATAAATTATTTTTGGAACGAGGAGCCTTTGGAACGTAAACAAACCTAGGTTCCTTATTTGCCGGAATTTCCACCTTTTTGGCTTTGATTGAGGAAAAAGTAGTTCCTAGAGTGTCAATAATTTCCTCAATCTTATCAATCCTAGAAGGGTCCAAGCCACGGGATTTGATGGTCTCCAAGGTTTAAAGAATTTTATGCATGGAGCTATCTAATATATTCAAATTCCCTTGAACCGTATGATACAACCCACTTATCTTATTAATACTTGGCATTTCTAGCTCCATATTTTCAAGTTTTTTTCATAATGTGAGCTAGGATAATGTTATCTTGAATGCTATCAACAGGGAGATTTCCAACAAGATTTTCCATAACACTAAGAGCTTCCCAAACCGGGGCTTCTATGAAATTCCCATTGATAGCATTATATAGAATAAACCTATTCCAAGAAGTAATTCCAACATAAAAGTTTCTAAGCAGGATAGTAGTGGTTTTCTTCTTGGTGGCTCTTTTTTTAGAATCATTAATCCTATACCAGGCATCCTTCAGACTTTCACCACCTCTTTGTCTAAAGGTGAGCACTTCTGACTCGCCAAAGGAAAAAGGACCAAACATATTGATAACTTCTAGCAAGATAACTATTTTTTTGATTAAAGACACTAAAGCAAAAAACTTAAAGGTAAACTAAAAAGACTAAAAAGCAAAGATAAAAGATAGTGTGCAACTCCCCTATCTTGAAGAGTGGAGTCCCCGGCAACGGCGCCAGAAATTTGCTTGATACACGAGCTAACTTCTCGCCCCCGTTGGTTACCCCAAGTGGAAGGTGAGATGTAGATAGCGGAAAATTTCCCTTAGCAAAAATGCTAAGGTTGAGTATCGTCCAGGAGGACTCCAACAGATAAAAGTAGGTGGTGAAGTGAACAATAGCGCCGTTCTCAACCTAAGGTTCCTTACTTCACCTGGACCTGCGCACGCAACAGATAGCTTTGCTCCCAACGATTACAAAGGAGTTGTCAATTCCTCCGGCCTTTTTGTTTACAAAGGATAAAACGGACGGGATAATAATGATAGATAGTGATAGCAACTGAAAAGTAAAAACTGAAAGTAAATTGATAGTGTAAACAGTGGTGGAGGTATGGACCTGGATCTCATGATGTTCACTAGTGATGTCTCTCTCCCAAAAGACGATAAAACAGCCATGCGAGGTAAACAAATTACAGCTGGGCAATTGACACGATTATGTGCGCAAACCAATGCTAATTATGCTAAACAGAAAGGAAGAGGCTCAAAAGCACGCGCAGTACGCCAAGACAAGTAGACCAAAATCCATCTGCATCTACCCACTAATCATCCACCTTGAGATATCTATCAAGAACATCTCGCTGGTATTAAGTTGTGAATCCCACCGAAAGTGTAAACTCAAAGCAACAGACAACTGCATTAAAGCGTAAAGTAAACAATCCTTGCACCCGCAAGTACAAGCACCATTGTTTTCCCCCTTCTGGCAACAACACATCCCCTAGACTCGTGTTTCTGTCACTCAAGCTAGTCATCGGGGGGCATGAACCCACAATCATGCGTAACGCTCCCTCTTGGAGTCACTACCTACTACTTGGCCAAAGCAATAAACAGCAACGTTGAACATGCAAGAGTTACTCAAGAACATAAATATAAAAGAAGAGAATCAAATATATAACTCAATCGCAATCTGAACATAATCTCATAATCCATCGGATCCCAACAAACTCAGCATAGCAACTGCAGAAACATTACATATGTGCCTCGATCATGTAGGGCATCACACGAGATCTAATCCATGAAGAACAAAGAGGGGAGGAGAACATCACATAGCTACTGATCATGGACCCATGGTCCAAGGTGGACTACTCACGGTTAATCCGGGAAGCATCCATGGTGGTGGAGAAGCTCCCGGAGGTGATTCCTCCCTCCGGCAGGGTGCGGGGAAGAGGTCTTCTAGAGCTCCCGAACTTGGAAGCGCGGCGGCGGCGGAACAGAGGAGAGATCGCGAAAAAGGGTTCTGTCCCCGAGGGTTTCTCGTCACAGGGAATAAATAGGCGAAAGGGGGCAGCCAGAGGTGCGCCAGGGGCTCCAAGCGCCCCCTGGCGCGGCCAGGGGCCTGGCCGCACCCTCTGGCCGCCTGGGACCCCCTGGCTCCCCTCTGGCCCCTCCTGGGCTTTTCTCGAAGCTTTCGGTACGCTGATTTTTCCTATATTTTTCCAAGAATTTTTCTGGTACTTTTAATAAGGGGGAAACCTGAAATAAAAAAAAAGCAGAAAACAGGAACTGGCACTGGGGTGCACTGAGTTAATAGGTTACTCCAAATATGATCAAAGGTGTATGGAAGTTCATCAATATCATAGAAATATCACACAAAAGAGGCATGGAGCAAGAAGAAATTATAGATACGTTTTGGACGTATCACTCCCCAAGAGTAGGTATATTCAGCTGGGTGATGTACCGAGTCTTCTTTGAGAAGAACAGCTTGAAGTGTAGTCCGCATGAGTCGGTGTGTGCATCTGTGTGCAGTGCCGAGTCACATAGGTTTTATCTTTGAATTTTTCAAGTCACATAAACATGACACGATGGGTTTTATTCCCAGTTTCCAAATAAGTCGGCGAGGGTCGGTTCGACGAATGTCGATATGTATACTTTAAGGCGAGAGCCGTCGCGACCGAAGTCGACTTTATATATTTGGCGATAGCCGTTGTGACCTAAGTCTACTTTATATGTTTGGCGATAGTCGTTGCGACCTAAGTCGACTTTATATGTTTGGCGATAGCCGTTGCGACCTAAGTCGACTTTATATGGTTGGCGATAGCCGTTGCGACCTAAGTCGACTTTATATATGCAGAAGATGTAATGAAAGAATTGAAGTCCCAATGAGTCAGTATGAGCATTTTTTGTGTCATACTGAGTCATAGAGAATTTTTTGAGCTATAGTCCCCATGAGTCAGTATGAACATCTTCTGTGTCATACTGAGTCACATAAGTCGATGCTCAAGATATAATATTTTGGAAAAAATGAAAAAAGCATGTAATGATGCTAATGTATGCAAAAAGAAAATATAAAGGCGCATATAGAAGTCGACTCTGGATTCTTCTTTTCTTCATCTTCTTTGTTTGAGAAGAATTTTGGGTTATCCATGAGTCGGAACTCCTCTGTATGCCGTCTCACATTGATCAGCGTTTTTCCGTTTGCTTTAAAACTTCTTCTTGAGAGTTTTTTAGCCGGGTTTCGCGTATTTAGATCGTATGAGCATCGAACATACAGGTGTTTATAAGGCGTGGAGTCCCACATGTATATGCCGGGATTTCTTCGGATAAGAGTCGATGAGTGACCTCGAGCCCCCCTACTGCCCCTGAATAAGCTTATACATAATTATTTTTACATATATATGTCGAGTTTTCAAATAAAAAGTCAATGATTCTCATCGAACTCCTCGATTCCTCTGAATAAGACATATACATGCTCAGTACCAATAGAGGGCTAGATCAAGCCCCCAGGTCTCTGAGATATAATAATGCAATGTATGCAAATGTATGATGCAAGATGTTTAAATGCCATGAAACAAAAAAGTAAAGTAGAGTTTGGTATGGCAGTAGCCGTTGGCGACTGAAGTCGACTTAGTTGTATTGTGGCGAGAGCCAACGCGACAGAAGTCGACTTATGTATATTTTGATGGAGAAAGACGGCACGACCAATGTCGTCTTATAAATATATATTGTGTCGAAAGCTAGTGCGACGTATGTCGACTTGATGAAGCGTACAGTAATGTTCCTGTTTCTACTGAAGTGTAATATGGACGGAGTTGTGCGATGTTCCACGGCCTGGGAGTCTCCTCCATGCTTGTGCGCGTGTCCGCTTTCTCTCGTATATCCACTAGGTAGTAGGATCCATTGTACAGGTTTTTGCTGACCACAAACGGTCCTTCCCATGGAGACGATAACTTGTGCATTCCATCTCTTTTCTGTATGAGTCGGAGCACCAAATAACCTTCCTGGAAAATCCAACTTTTGATGCGACGACTATGGTAGCGTCGTAGATCTTCTTGGTAGATAGCCGACTGAGCTGCAGCCAAGTCTTGTTTTTCGTCGAGAATATCCAAGGCGTCTTGTTGCTTTCTCGTTTTCGGCTTCTACATAAGCAGTGACTCGAGGTGAGTCGTGACGTATGTCACTTGGGAGGACGGCTTCTGCTCCATAAACCAGGAAAAAGGGCGTATAGCCTGTTGACCTGTTGGGAGTCGTCCGGATGCTCCATAATACTGAGGGTAACTCCTCCTCCCAGCAACCCGGTGTCCTTTTCAAAGGAACAACGAGTCGGGGTTTGATGCCTCGCAGCAACTCTTGGTTGGCTCTCTCGGCTTGTCCGTTGGACTGTGGGTGTGCCACTGATGCAAGGTCGAGTCGGATGTGCTCGTTTTGGCAGAATCGCTGCATAACCCCTTCTGATAGGTTAGATCCATTATCAATGATGATGCTGTGGGGGTAGCCAAATCTGTATATGATCTTTTTCAAGAATTTTAGTTCTGTTGCCGCATCACATTTGCTGACCGGCTCTGCTTCGACCCATTTGGTGAATTTATCTACTGCCACTAATATGTGGGTATTCTTGTTGGCCAACCTTTTGAAAGTTCCTACCATATCAAGTCCCCATACTGCAAAGGGCCAAGTAATAGGTATAATCCTGAGTTCTTGAGCCGGCACGTGAGCTTGTTTTGCATAGCGCTGACATCCATCACATTTCTTGACTATGTCCTCTGCATCCGCATGAGCTGTGAGCCAGTAGAAGCCTTGTCGAAAGGCTTTAGCTACAAGCGAACGAGAGCTGGCATGGTGTCCGCAATATCCAGAGTGTATTTCGTTGAGGATGGCTCTGCCTTCTTCTGCTGAGACGCATCTCTGAAAAACATCTGCGGCACTTCGCCGATGTAACTCACCATTGATGAGTACAAAGGATTGGCTTCTCCTGACGATTTGTCTGGCCAACATCTCATCTTGAGGAAGGATTCCTCGGGTCTTGTAATCCAAGTAAGGTACGACCCATGAGGGTGTAGCATGTATTGCAGCGACCAGAGCCGGTTCTGGGTCCGACTCTGCTATGTCTTGCTCTGTTGGTGGTTGTACAGACGGCTTTGTTAGGACATCCAGGAATACATTTCGAGGGACCGGCTTTCGCTGAGAGCCGGTTCTGGAGAGGGAATTTTCTGCTTCGTTTTCCCTTCGGTCCACGTGATCCACCTGGTATCCAACAAAAAATCCGGCTTGTCTTTGCACCTCTCATCGATAAGCTGGCATTATGGGATTTTTGGAGTCCCGTTTTCCTGACACTTGTTGAGAAATGAGATCAGAATCGCCATAGCATTGGATCCAACTTATGTTCATCTCACGAGCCAGCCGCAGTCCATGAAGAAAGGCTTCATATTCTGCTGCATTGTTGGTACAAGTGAACTACAGCTGTAGAACATAGCAGAATTTCTCCCCTTTAGGTGAGGTAAGAACCACGCCGGCTCCTGACCCTTGGAGCTTGCGGCTTCCATCGAAGTGCATCGTCCAATATTTAGTGACTGGCTTCTCCGGCGATGTTTGGATTTCTGTCCAGTCATGGATGAAGTCGGCTAGCGCCTAGGACTTAATGGCCCTTCGCGACTTGTATTTGATGTGATAAGCCCCCAACTCTATGGCCCACTTTGCAATCCTTCCCATTGCTTCCCAGTTTTGGATGATATCTGCAAGCGGTGCTGAGCTGGCCACAGTTATGGGGTGCTCCTGGAAGTAGTGGTTAAGTTTCCGACTCGCCATGAATACACCAAGAACCAATTTCTGCCAGTGAGGATAGCGTTGCTTTGATAAAGTCAGGACCTCACTGACGTAATAAACTGGTCTTTGCAGAGGGTGCTCCTTGTCGGCTTCCATGCGCTCGACAACAACCACAGCACTGACTGCTCGATTGTTGGCTGCGATGTAAAGTAAGATAGGTTCTTTAGGCTTGGGCGCTGCCAATATTGGAGCATGGGATAATTGTTTCTTCAGTGACTCTAGGGCCTGATCGGTCTCGTCATCCCAGACAAACGTTTCTGATTTCCTTAGGAGTCGATACAGGGGAATTGCCTTTTCACCAAGTCGGCTTATGAACCGGCTCAAAGCGGCTACACACCCTGTGAGTCGTTGTAACAGCCCAGATTTCACAAAAATTCAAAATTTTGTTTTCGGTATGAATTGTTTGATTGTCTGATTTGTTTGTGGTGTTTGCATCCCCGATTTATCGATCGGCGATTATTTTTCCCCCTCTTATCTCGTACCGGACGGAGACCGACCCTTGCCACCCTGACACTCGACCTTTGCGACACCGGGTTTCACCCGATCACCGTCGCAAAAACCGCACGAGACCAGCCACAGCCAACGGAACGAAAAAACCCGTTTAATAATTAAACGGGTTATTTTTATAGCGCGCCGGAAAGTGTTCTCGGAACGGTTCCAGCGCGAGGTGAACACTGCCGGCTCGACGCGCTGATCGCGCAGTTTGAATTTTTACCCGAATCGGAGGTCCCGCGGACCCCCGGCGGTCAGAAACGTGAGCACCACGCGCGCGAGAGAAAAACCGGGGATGTTTTTGAAAACTGCCAGCCACTTGGGCTATATAAAGACCACCACACTCTCACCCCTTTCTAGGGTTTCCCTAGCCACAAATTGCAGCCACGCCCCCCAGATGTGCTCCAATTTTCATCCAAAAGCCCCCAAATCTCGAACCCTAGATCAGGGGCGTTCTCAGCCCTCGGATCTAAGATCGGAGGGCCAGGATTGCGCCACGTCGGCCCTTGCCTCTTCTCTCTCTCTCTCTCTCTCTCTCCTCTCCCATGTCGTGGAGAAGCCGCCGCCGCCTGTCCCGGCCACCGGAGCAGCCCGGGCTGCCACCTCTCCTTCCCTTCTCCTCTGACTTCGCCTCTTCCCTCTCCCTCGCAGGAACCGCCCGCCGTCGTCGCAGGATCCGGCCGGCCTCGCCAAGCCGCGCCATGGCCAGAGCTCGAGAGGAGCTCAACCCCGCGCCGCGCCACTCCACCGTACCGGCCACCGCGACCTGGCACCGCCGCCCTGGATCCGACTGCACCGCCCCTGCGCCCCCTGCCTCCTCGCCTGGCGCCACCTTGAGCCGCCCCTCGCCGGAGGGCACAGCCGCTTCCGCCGCTAGGGTGCGCTCGGGAGGAGCCCGACGCCCCAACCGACGCGTGCTGCCAGGTGGGCCACGCCCCGGCCCAGCAGCGCACCTCGCCCAGCAGTAGGCGCCCCAAGCCCAGGCAGCCAGCCTCCAGCGCCCTTGCCAGTTGGGCCGAGCTCATGTGGGGTGAGGCCCCTTTTTTTCAGTCTCTGTATTTTTTGCTGCTGATTCTTTTTTGCAACGTTAATTCCCGTTGACTCGTAGGTCCAATTGAAGTGATTCTTTTTTTGTTTTGTTGTGCTCTCTGTGCTCTAGCATCCATATTTTGTGAGCTTTCTGTTTTGAGGTCATATTGTTTGGTTAATTGTTGGTCAAACAGGGCACCAGATCGTTAAAGTGCTAAACTGTTGTGAATCTGTCTGAAACTGTTAATTTGTTGAAACTTCGGGCGACGGTTGCTTCGCAACCGTACGTCGGAATTGAGTGATTCCTTTTGCATTCTCTTAAGCATTGTTTCTAATTCAGTTCCATGCATTCACATGCCATATTTTCTTGCTGCATGTTGATTGTATCTTCAACCAAAGTAGCTACCCTGCTGTTAGTGTGCTGCTGTTTATATTTTGTTGCAACTTCGGTCGACGAGTGTGTCGCGACCGTTTATCGGAATTGAGTGATTCCAATTGCATATTGTTAAGCATCATGTCTACTTCCATATTATATATTGCTTTGTCATGTTAGCATTCCTGGTCATATAGATACTTAGCTCCAAAGTTGCTATCCCGCTGTTTTTGACAGCCACCTATGTTTTTCTCTAAGTCTATAACGTTCCGATGCCATGTTGCATGCTTAATATCTTTTGATATATGATGCCTATGACCTTGATTCTTGTTTGTACCTGATCATCATCATGTCTAATTCATGCCCATGTATTTCTATGTCATGTTGCTGCAATTTTGCATATAGTTATACCCCTGTTTATACAGCATAAAAATAATAGTTTCTGCCATGTTTTCGTGATTTTCACCAAGTCCTAGACCAGTAATGTTTTATTGCATTTTGCATGAGCTATAACTAGTGAACCATGATGCCTATTTGCATGATTTCTTTTTCCATGCCTTCCATGTCATGTCTACTTTAATTGCATATCAATTGTGAGCATGTTTGCATTCATTAACCTATTTATGCAATGCTCTAAAGTGTGCTTCCTGATGTTGGCACATTGTGCCCGTAACTTGTTTTGCTTATATCTTTTCAACCGTAACTCCGTTTGGGGTGTTCTTTATATGTAACTTGATTAGTTTTTCGTGTACTTTGTGTTTATGCTATTGTTTGCTGCTGTTAACCAACCTAAAAATGGTTTAGGGCAGAACAGTACCAAATCCTTTGATTGTCGTGCGACACTTAGTGGAATGCCATGTTTAGGTTGTGCCTCACTTAAATTGACTAGCATAGATAGTTTCCTTTATGCTTCACCTCTTGCCGTGTTTGTGTGCTATGCCATGCTTGCTTGAGTTGCCATGTTAACAAACTTTGTTGATCACCTGTAGCTAAACAACTTGAACTCTTGTAAATGTGCGGTATCGTCGTGTGTGACGAGTACTCCACTTAACCTGTTAGTAACCGCTCTCGACGGTAGGTGCGATGTCTCATGTTGCCTTCTTGTTGATGCTTTCTCGTGTTTGCCTCGTAGTAATAGAGTTCTTGCTCGTTGATTTATTTCCAGTGTTTACCCTCTTGTGTGCTTCCGCGGGTACCCTTCGGAGACGATGCGAGCTTGCGATCAACTACACCTTCGGAACCCGACTTATCAACAGGCAAGGACTATACATTACTTATGATCCATTCTATTTCAACCAGCGGTTTCCATGCTAATCTAGGTTAGGTTCGATGTTTGATCCTACCACATGTTTACAACCTCTTTCAAACCGATACAACCATGTCCCCTCCCAGCAAACCTTGTACTGCTATGTTACTATTGCTCGTTGCTCAGCCCCTGCTTAGTATGCATGCTTAGCATGCTACGATGTTACTCTGTTACTCTTTGGTTTGGGATATCACATTATTATATTGTTTTTGATTATATGATTATTATAATGTTGACTATATTCGACGAAGGATGGAAGGTCTAGGCTATCCTGCCCCGACGCTTTGTTCCATTCGAGTCACCTAGGATCCGAGTTCCGGATATTGGTTTTAAGACTGAGCGTGCCTAACCGCGTGTGGGATTTTATGGGGTCCCCTTTTATTACCTACCTACCTTCAAGCATTTCTTGTGGTGGCCCAAGCTGATTTACCATTTGAAACCGTGTGTGTGCTGGTCAGCTGCCAGTAGTTTTTAAACCAACCCGGACCAGTGAGGACATAGTTCCCTTGCTGGCCCATCATGACTGGCTGAGGACCCGGTTTCCCATGTGTGATTTACCGGAAATCCAAACCTGGAGTCATACGGTAGAGACCAGATCGAGAGCGCGGCAGGCTCCTGAGCTGGATGTCGACTCACCGGGGGCCACCCGGATTTGTTCGTTGTTAGATAGAGGGACCTGTCGTTTCGGATCTCTCGGAACTAAATCAGAAAATGGTTGCCTATAATGGGTAGCAACTGAGAGAGATGGGCGTGCGTGCGGAGCCTTGTAATGGGCAGTTGGTACACCCCTGCAGGGTTAAATCTTTTCGAGAAGTCGTGTCCATGGTTATGGACGACTTGAGACCTAATCCTTGTTCATACACAACAACAGCTGAGATAATCTTAATATAACTTGATCAACGTTTGTGTGCCTTGACTGCTTCTTCTTCGTCGGTATGCGAAGAGGAGGACAAGGATAGGATAGGTGTTACGTTTGCGTATGTAGGTGGATAGCAGACTTGTTGGAGGCGATTCCTCATCGAATGCTTGGCTTCTTACCTTACTCTCTAGATCGTTAGCCACTTTATAAATGCTGGTGCGGCAGCAACCTCACCACTTACCCCATCCTTCCCGTAAACTACTAGTTGTCCTAGAATGACGAGTGATGAAGTCCTTGCTGGGTCAGATAACCACTACAGTTGGATGCTGAGTACTTTTGTACTCATGATACTACCCCCAAACTCTTTTCAGGGTTCTTGATCGACAACAGGTATGGTGATCGATGTTTCACGTGGAGACTCGACGACGACTAGTTAGGCGGATCCCGGTGGAGGGCCTGGACCCGTGTGGTTATGGGGATCGATGTTTTTCTCTTTGCCACTAGGCATCTGATTGTAGTATGTACTCAGACATGTACCTTCTGCTGTTGTATTGTATTTGAGGCAGTTGTATGCCGATTGTATGAGATGTTGTATCCTTGTATCTGTAATGTTGTGATATCATGTTGGAAATCCGGGGCATATGGCATTGTCATATGTCGCGGTGGGACCGATATGTGCTTCGTCCCCGGATCTGGATGGAAACATCTAGATCTGGAATAGTACCGCATATCGGGCCTCACAACTTGGTATCAGAGCCTTACCGGCCGTAGGATCCCTTCTCTGGCCGAAGTCGAGTCTAGACAATAACTATTTTGTAGTTAATAAGTTAGTTATCGGAGAGTAGGAATATTTTTGCTCTTTACGCTTGCTCTGGTCAGGACAAGTGACGTAAGAGTTTTAATTCTCGACTTATTCCCCTTCAAACTCTAGGATCTCGAGTGTGTGGAGTATCGGAACCGTTACAATGCCTTGCTTGCAGCGTATTGTCTCGATTCCGATCTCGGGTTTGGGCATTCCTGTAGTACCTTTAGCTTCTCCGGTTTCGGATATCATCTGGGTCGTCCTTTGCCCTCCCTCCTTTGGCCCGGTGTTTTCAGGACTTGCGTCGAAAAGCACTATCCTTTGACCGGGTTTTGGCTCTCGTTCTTCCTCTTGACACTGACGGTTTCGTTTTTCCGACAATGTCGTCTCTCTGCGGAAATTTATCTCGACAGAAGTTCGACGTCGACATGGAGCAGAGTCCCTTGTTGGTGGTGTTGAAGATTGTCGACTCTCTTTTCTCTCCCCCCTCTCCCTCGGATCATCCTGGATCTCGGGACGAGATCCCTTGTTGGTGGTGTTGTATTGTAACAGCCCAGATTTCACAAAAAATAAAAATAAATCGGTGTGAATTGTATGATTGTTTGATTTGTTTGCGGTGTTTGCATCCCCGATTTATCGATCGGCGATTATTTTCCCCCTCTTATCTCGTACCGGACGGAGACCGACCCTTGCCACCCTGACACTCGACCTTTGCGATACCGGGTTACACCCGATCACCGTGGCGAAAACCGCACGAGACCAGCCGCACCCAACGGAACGAAAAACCCCGTTTAAGAATTAAACGGGTTATTTTGATAGCGCGCCAGAAAGTGTTCTCGGAACGGTTCCAGCGCGAGGTGAACGCCGCCGGCTCGACGCGCTGATCGCGCAGTTTGAAGTTTTACCCGAATCGGAGGTCCCGCGGACCCCCGGCGGTCAGAAACGTGAGCACCGCGCGCGCGAGAGAAAAGCCGGGGATGTTTTTGCAAACTTCCAGCCACTTGGGCTATATAAAGACCACCGCACTCCCACCCCTTTCTAGGGTTTCCCTAGCCACAAATTGCAGCCACACCCCCCAGATATGCTCCAATTTTCGTCCAAAAGCCCCCAAATCCCGAAACCCTAGATCAGGGGCGTTCTCAGCCCTCGGATCTGAGATCAGAGGGCCAGGATTGCGCCACGTCGGCCCCTGCCTCTTCTCTCTCTCTCTCTCTCCTGCCGTGGAGAAGCCGCCGCCGCCGCCCGTCCCGGCCACCGGAGCAGCCCGGGCCACCACCTTACTTCCCTTCTCCTCTGACCTCGCCTCTTCCCTCTCCCTCGCAGGAACCGCCCGCCGCCGTCGCAGGATCCGGCCGGCCTCGCCAAGCCGCGCCATGGCCAGAGCTCGAGAGGAGCTCGACCCCGCGTCGCGCCACTCCACCGCACCGGCCGCCGCGACATGGCACCGCCGCCCTGGATCCGGCTGCACAACCCCTGCGCCCCCTGCCTCCTCGCCTGGCGCCACCTTGAGCCGCCCCTCGCCAGAGGGCGCAGCCGCCGCCGCCGCTAGGGTGCGCTCGGGAGGAGCCCGACGCCTCAACCGCCGCGTGCTGCCAGGTGGGCCACGCCCCGGCCCAGCAGTGCACCTGGCCTAGCAGCAGGCGCCGCAAGCCCAGGCCGCCAGCCTCCAGCGCCCTGGCCAGTTGGGCCGAGCCCATGTGGGATGAGGCCCCCTTGTTTTCATTCTCTGTATATTTTTTTCCTTGTACTAAATTCTGCTAAGTCTGGAGATTTTGTGCTTCTGATTCATTTTTGCAACGTTAATTCCCGTTGACTCGTAGGTCCAAATGAAGTGATTCTTTTTGTTGTTGTGCTCTAGCATCCATATTTTGCGAGCTTTCTGTTTTGAGGTCATCTTGTTTGGTTAATTGTTGGTCAAACAGGGCACCATATCGTTAAACTGCTAAACTGCTGTGAATCTATCTGAAACAGTTAATTTGTTGAAACTTCGGGCGACGGTTGCTTCGCAACCGTACGTCGGAATTGAGTGATTCCTTTTGCATCATGTTAAGCATTGTTTCTACTTCAGTTCCATGCATTCACATGCCATATTTGCTTGTTGCATGTTGATTGTATCTTCAACCAAAGTAGCTACCCTGCTGTTAGTGTGCTGCTGTTTATATTTTGTTGCAACTTCGGTCGACGAGTGTGTCGCGACCGTTTATCGGAATTGAGTGATTCCAATTGCATATTGTTAAGCATCATGTCTACTTCCATATTATATATTGCTTTGTCATGTTAGCATTCCTGGTCATATAGATACTTAGCTCCAAAGTTGCTATCCCGCTGTTTTTGACAGCCACCTATGTTTTTCTCTAAGTCTATAACGTTCTGATGCCATGTTGCATGCTTAATATCTTTTGATATATGATGCCTATGACCTTGATTCTTGTTTGTACCTGATCATCATCATGTCTAATTCATGCCCATGTATTTCTATGTCATGTTGCTGCACTTTTGCATATAGTTATACCCCTGTTTATACAGCATAAAAATAATAGTTTCTGCCATGTTTTCGTGATTTTCACCAAGTCCTAGACCAGTAATGTTTTATTGCATTTTGCATGAGCTATAACTAGTGAACCATGATGCCTATTTGCATGATTTCTTTTGCCATGCCTTCCATGTCATGTCTACTTTAATTGCATATCAATTGTGAGCATGTTTGCATTCATTAACCTATTTATGCAAAGCTCTAAAGTGTGCTTCCTGATGTTGGCAGATTGTGCCCGTAACTTGTTTTGCTTATATCTTTTTAACCGTAACTCCGTTTGGCGTGTTCTTTGTATGTAACTTGATTAGTTTTTCATGTACCTTGTGTTTATGCAATTGTTTGCTGCTGTTAACCAACCTAAAATATTGTTTAGGGCAGAATAGTACCAAATCCTTTAATTGTCGTGCGACACTTAGTGGAATGCCATGTTTAGGTTGTGCCTCACTTAAATTGACTAGCATAGGTAGTTTCCTTTATGCTTCACCTCTTGCCGTGTTTGTGTGCTATGCCATGCTTGCTTGAGTTTCCATGTTAAAAACCTTTGTTGATCACCTGTAGCTAAACAACTTGTACCCTTGTAAATGTGTGTTATCGTCGTGTGTGACGAGTACTCCACTTAACCTGTTAGTAACCGCTCTCGACGGTAGGTGCGATGTCTCGTGTTGCCTTCCTGTTGATGCTTGCTCGTGTTTGCCTCATAGTAATAGAGTTCTTGCTCGTTGATTGCTTTCCAGTGTTTACCCTCTTGTGTGCTTCCGCGGGTACCCTTCGGAGACGATGCGAGCTTGCAATCAACTACACCTTCGTAACCCGACTTATCAACAGGAAAGGACTATACATTACTTATGATCCATTATATTTCAACCAGCGGTTTGCATGCTAGTCTAGATTAGGTTCGATGTTTGATCCTACCACATTTTTACAGCCTCTTTCAAACCGATACAACCATGTCCACTCCCAGCAAACCTTGTACTGCTATGTTACTATTGCTCGTTGCTCAGCCCCTGCTTAGTATGCATGCTTAGGATTCTACGATGTTACTCTGTTACTCTTTGGTTTGGGATATCACATTATTATATTGTTGTTGATGATATGATTATTATAATGTTGACTATATTCGACGAAGGATGGAAGGTCTAGGCTATCCCGTTCCAACTCTTTGTTCCATTCGAGTCACCTAGGATCCGAGTTCCGGATATTGGTTTTAATACTGAGCGTGCCTAACCGCGTGTGGGATTTTATGGGGTCCCCTTTTCTCACCTACCTAGCTTCAAGCATTTCTAGTGGTGGCCCAAGATGATTTACCATTTGAAACCGTGTGTGTGCTGGTCAGCTGCGAGTAGTTTTTAAACCAACCCGGACCAGTGAGGACATAGTTCCCTTGCTGGACCATCATGACCGGCTGAGGACCCGGTTTCCCATGTGTGATTAACCGGAAATCCAAACCTAGAGTCATACGGTAGAGACCAGATCGAGAGCGCGGCCGGCTCTTGAGCTGGATGTCGACTCACCGGGGGCCACCCGGATTTGTTCGTTGTTAGATAGAAGGACCTGTCATTTCGGATCTCTTGGAACTAAATCATAAAATGGTTGCCTATAATGGGTAGCAACTGAGAGAGATTTGCGCGCGTGCGGAGCCTTGTAATGGGCAGTTGGTACACCCCCTACAGGGTTAAATCTTTTCGAGAAGCCGTGTCCACGGTTATGGACGACTTGAGACCTACTCCTTGTTCATAGACAACAACAGCTGAGATAATCTTAATATAACTTGATCAACATGTGTGTGCCTTGACTGCTTCTTCTTCGTCGGGATGCGAAGAGGAGGACAAGGATAGGATAGGTGTTATGTTTGCGTATGTAGGTGGATAGCAGACTTGTTTGAGGCGATTCCTCATCGAATGGTTGGCTTCTTACCTTACTCTCTAGATCGTTAGCCACTTTATAAATGCTAGTGCGGCAGAAAACTGACCACTTACCCCATCCTTACCGTAAACTACTAGTTTTCCTAGAATGACGAGTGATGAAGTCCTTGCTGGGTCAGATGACCACTACAGTTGGATGTTGAGTACTTCTGTACTCAAGATACTACCCCCAAACTCTTTTCAGGGTTCTTGATCGACAACAGGTATGGTGATCGATGTTTCACGTGGAGACTCGACGGCGACTAGTTAGGCGGATCCCGGCGGAGGGCCTAGACCCGTGTGGTTATGGGGATCGATGTTTTTCTCATTCCACTAGTAATCTGATTGTAGTCTGTACTCAGACATGTACCTTCCGCTGTTGTATTTTATTTGAGGCAGTTGTATGCCGATTGTATCAGATGTTGTATCCTTGTATCTGTAATGTTGTGATATCATGTTGGAAATCCGGGGCATATGGCATTGTCATATGTCGCGGTGGGACCGATATGTGCTTCGTCCCCGGATCTGGATGGAAACATCTAGATCTGGAATAGTACCGCATATCGGGCCTTACAACTTGGTATCAGAGCCTTACCGACCGTAGGATCCCTTCTCTGGCCGAAGTTGAGTCTAGACAATAACTATTTTGTAGTTAATAAGTTAGTTATCGGAGAGTAGGAATATTTTTACTCCTTACCCTTGCTCTGGTCAGGAAAAGTGACGTAAGAGTTTTAATTCTCGACTTATCCCCCTTCAAACTCTAGGATCTCGAGTGTGTGGAGTATCGAAACCGTTACAATGCCTTGCTTCCAGCGTATTGTCTTGATTCCGATCTCGGGTTTGGGAATTCCTGTAGTACCTTTAGCTTCTCCGGTTTCGGATATCATCTGGGTCGTCCTTTGCCCTCCCTCCTTTTGCCCGGTGTTTTCACGACTTGCGTCGAAAAGCACTATCCTTTGACCGGGTTTTGGCTCTCGTTCTTCCTCTTGACACTGACGGTTTCGTTTTTCCGACAATGATATCTCTCTGCGGAAATTTACCTCGACAGAAGTTCGACGTTGACATGGAGCAGAGTCCCTTGTTGGTGGTGTTGTGTAACGACCCAATTCACATAGAATTGAAGTCTTTGTGCTCAAGTGCCAGTCTCTGGATCGAACTCGCTGGCACACACAATATCATAGATGTATATCAAAGTACAAGTGCATCATTATTACAACGTATGATCCAGAGTAAAATAAATAACAAGTTGCATAGCTCAAGGCTAGCTTATTCAATATAAATATAGAGGAAGCAAAAGCAAGTAGCGTGGAGTCCCATCAACAGCCACAAGCGAACATGCTGAGTGTATACTCGCAACCCCTAAACGCACCTTACTGGTAGTCTAAAAAACCTGCAACACCGAAGGTTACAGCCCGACAACGGGTCAGTACATCTGATTTGTACGGCAAGTGACACGGAAAAGTTTATATAAAGGACCTACAACTACATGCAAGGTAAGTCAAAGGAAAGGCTTATGGTTTAGTTTTTCTGAAAGCCAATTTTATCCTGAACTAAACTAGTCAAAATTTTAAGTTGAATTATACCTGAAACACACAGCAGCCCATGCTAATCTTTCCCACCAAAATTATTATTAAGTGTTCATCTGTCAAGATCATTCATCAACAGTACTGACTAGTTGCTCAAAGTTCGTCCGTAACCGTGGACACGGCTAATCATGATCAGTTTATACGCTCTACAGAGGTTCTACACGCTCCCCACTGGACTCAACCCGAAGATTGAGACAAAGACTTTATGAAGAGGTTGCCTTCACCCTTTGGTAGCCGGTACACCTAACACACATCTACATCAGCTAGCTACCAGGGCCAGGGTCCCCACAACGTACTCGTGCTAAGCCAGAGCCCATATAGCCAGTGGTTGTACACGGAAGCTACTAGTAATATTGCATGTCTGATCTTTTTGAGCCTCGACGGCGCCCACTGCGTCAGAGGGTAGACACTATGTTGCACCCGGTTCACCACCAAAACAACCATTGGGTGCATTTAACCCCGGCACTATCCTTAGACAAGGCACAACTACCGGGATTCAACCCGCCCGTCCAGAAGTGATTTCTATTTATTATAAAGTTGCTACACAGTTTATTAAATAGCTCACATGCACTCCATCAATTCTCACAACCCAAACCACGTCTACAAAGCATAGCAATAAAGTCACAACACGGGCTAGGTTGATCTACTAATACAAGTCAAGTCATGTGGCTATCCTAAATGGTTTTGCAGCAACAGTAAAGTAAACTACCTATCATGCAATAGGGTGATATTTCTTAACATAATGCATATAGAAAATATAGGTATGAGTATGGTCAAAGCATCACTTTCCTTCTTGCTGTTCCTGACGGTCACAATCCTCACAATACGAGGCGGCGCACTCCGGACAATCTATACGAGCAAACATAGCACCAATCAACATATATTCAATACAAATATGCTCAAACAGTAATAAACATTCAAAGAACAGTTGCAAAACTTGCCTAACAGTAGCTAAACTTAAAATACTTGTCAAAATAAAACCAACGCAAAAAGAAACGGCGCAAACGGGCGCACCGTTAAAGAGTTACGGCTACCGGAATTTCAAATTTGGATCTGCTTGGGATTCAAATTTGAAAACTTCAAACTTCTGTAAAACTTGGTCTACTTGCTACAAAATTTCACCACGGTCGCAACGCAACTGGAATCACTCAATTCCGAGTTACGGTTAAAAAGTACTCGCAAAAACAGTACCGCGCGAAAACGGGGTCTAATCTGCAAACAGGGACCTATCCGTAAATAAAATAACGCGAAAAACACGATCGGGTCCCTGGCCGACCGTTGACCAGATCTGGACTCATTTTTTTTTTCAAAAACCGATCTAACTCCTTTTTTTCCTCAGCTCTCTCTCTCCTCACGCACGGGCCCTAAGGCCATGGCCATGGCCATGGGGCACGGCTGCGACGGCCGGCGGCGCGGCGGCGGGGATGCGCCGGGGGCGGCGGCCGGGTACGGGGCAGGGCGGCGGCGGCCAAGCGGCGGCGGCGGCGCGGGCCTGGGGTGGTGGCGCGGCGGCCTAGGTGGCGGGGACGGCGGCTATATGGCGGGTGCGGCGCGAGGTGCTCACCGGCGGCGAAAAAACGCCGAACTCCGGTGAACTCCGGCGAGATTCCGGCGAACTTCCAGCGATCACATCGCCGGCGGCGGGTCCCGCGGATTAGTTAGTGCTAGACCTAAACGCTAAAAGAAATTAATCTAGCCCTAAACGGGGCTATTTATAAACAGCCTCCCCTCCGGGTTTTTTTCCGAGATAAATACAAATTCTGGTTGCGGAAAAAAACAGAACAGGCCCATTAGGCCCAAAACAATTATAGAAAAATCACGGAAATTTATTTTTAATTTTCGTCTTCGCTAATATTTTTAAGATAATAAAACTGAATTTTTGGCCTTACCAAAGTATTAAAAAAATAAATACTTTGCAAATTATTTTTAAATACTTTTCTGGCATTTTAAAAATACCAAAAACTCCTAAAATGCTTTTTAAAACTTTTCCGGAGCATAAATAAATTCCAAGAATATTTTTAGAAATTATTTATAACCCCAAAGTAAATTTAAAAAGTCTTTCAAAAATATTTTAAACTATTTTCCAACAAATTAAAAATGGGGATAAGTCCTTTTATATCCTCGCCAACAAACTGCCATGTGTTGAAAAATGTTTTAAAATATTTTAAAACTCCAGAAAATGCGGAAGTAGCATGAGATGCATATGATGATCTATTAACATCCGAATTTAGAAAATTGGGATGTTACGAACCTACCCCCCTTAAGATGAATCTCGTCCTCGAGATTCGGGCTGGCTAGCAAAGAGATGCGGATGGTCCTGCTTCAGATCTTCTTCACGCTCCCAAGTTGCTACCTCTTCGGTATGATGATCCCACTGAACCTTGCATAGCCTGATTGTCTTGGTGCGGGTAACTCTCTCGGCAGTCTCCATAATCTTCACAGGTTTATCCTCATAAGTCAAGTCACTTTCCAACTGAGTTGCCTCAAGTGGCACTGTATCTCTCAAAGGAATATCTGCCATCTCTGCATCACACTTCTTCAGCTGGGATACGTGAAACACATCATGAACTCCTGACAAAGCTTCTGGCAACTCCAACTGATAAACTACCTCTCCTCTGCGCTCCAAGATCTTGTAAGGCCCCACAAAACGTGGTGCTAACTTGCCCTTGATTCCAAACCGCTTGATTCCGCGAATTGGTGAAACTCTGAGATACGCACGGTCCCCAACTTCATAGGTTACATCCTTGCGCTTCGCATCTGCATAACTCTTCTTCCTGGACTGTGCTATCTTCAGTCTATCACGGATCAACTTGACTTTCTCCTCAGCATCTCTGATCAGGTCAGGTCCAAACAACTGACGCTCTCCTACCTCATCCCACATCAACGGTGTTCTGCACTTCCTGCCATACAGTAACTCAAATGGTGCCATCTGAAGACTAGCCTGGTAACTATTGTTATACGAGAACTCAGCATACGGTAAGTTGTCATCCCAACTCGAACCATAATCCAGCCCTCAACATATCCTCCAAGATCTGATTGACTCTCTCGGGCTGACCATCTGTCTGAGGATGGAACGTTGTACTGAACTCCAGCCTAGTGCCCAAAGTCTCATGCAACTGACGCCAAAACTTCGAAGTAAACTGAGTACCTCTATCAGACACAACCTTGCTTGGAACTCCATGCAAACACACGATCCTAGACATATAAATCTTGGCTAGCTTGGCACTGTTATAAGTTGTCTTCACTGGAATGAGCTGAGCAACCTTGGTCAAACGATCAACAATCACCCAAATAGAATCATATCCCGACCGAGTCCTGGGTAAACCAGTAATAAATTCCATACCTATCTAATCCCACTTCCAATCTGGTATAAGAAAAGGCTGCAACAATCCTGCTGGCTTCTGATGCTCAGCTTTGACTCTTTGGCAAACATCACACAATGCAATATACTGGGCTATCTCTCGCTTCAGGCTAGGCCACCAAAATCTCTCCCTCAAGTCCAAATACATCTTGGTATTCCCGGGGTGAATAGAATAAGGTGAATCATGTGCCTTCTTAAGAATCAACTTCCTGATCTCTGCATCCTTCGGTACACAAATGCGCTTCTCAAACCAAATGGCTCCATGCTCATCCTCACGGAAACCCTCTGCTTTCCCTTTGGTCATATTCTCCTTTATACCATCAATTTATGCATCACCCTTCTGAGCTTCTCTAATTCTTTCCAACAGATTTGGCTTCACGTCCAATGTTGCCACATATCCCTTAGGAACTATCTCCAACCTGAGATTCTTGAACTGCTCACATAACTCCCGTGGCATATCCTCAACATTAGCAACATTGATATGACTCTTACGGCTCAAAGCATCAGCAACCACGTTCGCTTTACCAGGATGATACTGCACATTCAAATCATAATCCTTAATAAGCTCCAGCCATCTACTCTGCCTGAGATTCAAATCCTTCTGAGTAAAGATATACTTCAAACTCTTATGATCAGTAAAACTTCAATGATTACCAACAAGATATTTCCTCCATGTCTTCAATGCATGAACAACTGCAGCTAACTCCAAATCATGTGTAGGATAGTTCTGCTCATGGTTCTTAAGCTGACGTGAAGCATAAGCAACAACTCTACCCCCTTGCATCAAAACACAACCAAGTTCTCGACGAGATGCATCACAATATACTTGGAAATCCTTATGTATATCAGGCAAACATAAAACAGGTGAAGTTACTAACCGTTTCTTCAACTCTTGCAAGCTGGTTTCACATGCCTCACTTCAATCAAACTTATTCTCTTTCTTCAACAGCTCAGTGATACGTCCAAAACGTATCTATAATTTCTTCTTGCTCCATGCATGTTTTGTGTGATATTGTTATGATCTAGATACACTTTCATACACTTTTGATCATATTTGGACTAACCTATTAACTCAGTGCACCCCAGTGCTAGTTCCTGTTTTCTGCTGTTTTTCTATTTCAGTTTTCCCCCATATAAAAAGTGCCAGAAAAATTCCGGGAAAAATACAGGAAAAATCAGCGTACAGGAAGCTTCGAGAAGAGCCCGAGAGGGGCCAAAGGGGAGCCAGGGGGGCCCAGGCGGCCAGCCGGCGCGGCCCCACCCCTGGCCGCGCTAGGGGGGCGCCTGGGGCCCCTGGTCCACCTCTGGCTGCCCCCCTTCTCCTATTTATTCTCCGTCACGGGGAAACTCCGAAGACAGAACCCTATTTCGCAAACTCGCCTCTGTTCCGCCGCCGCCGCGCTTCCGAGATCGGGAGAACCAGAAGACCTCTTCCCGGCACCTTGCCGGAGGGAGGATTGACCTTCGGGAGTCTCCTCTCCACCATGGATGCTCCCCAGATGTCTCGTGAGTAGTTTTCCTTGGACCATGGGTCCGTGATCAGTAGCTAGGTGATGTTCTCCTCCCCTCTTTGATCTTCATGGTTTAGACCTCGTGAGCTGCCCTACATGATCGAGGCATTTTTGTAATATTTCTGCTATTGCTATGTTGAGTTTGATAGGATCTGATGGATTATGAGATTATGTTCAGATTGTGATTGAGTAATATATTTGGTTCTTATCTCTTATATTTTTGTTCCTAAGTAATTCTTGCATGTTCTCCGTTGATGTTTATTGCTTTGGCCAAGTAGTAGGTAGTGACTCCAAGAGGGAACCTTTTGCTCGATAGTGGGTTCATGCCCCCCGATGACACGCTTGAGTGACAGAAACATGAGTCTAGGGGATGTGCTGTTGCCACAAGGGGGAAAACAACGGTGCTTGTAACCGCGGTTACAAGGATTGTTTATTTTACGCAAAGTTCTTTCTAATGCAGTTGTCTGTTGCTTTGGGTTTACACTTTGGGTGGGGCTCGCAACTTAATACCAGCGAGATGTTCTGGATAGATATCTCAAGGTGGATGATTAGTAGTAGATGCAGTTGGATTTCGGTCTACTTATTTTGGCGTACTGCCCATGCTTTTGAACCTCGTCCTTTCTTTTGTAGCATAGTTAGCATTGCGGTGCGTTCATAATCATGTCAATTGCCTTTCTGTAATTTGTT
The DNA here is from genome assembly GCA_950022295.1 of Bromus sterilis. Classification (NCBI taxonomy): domain Eukaryota; kingdom Viridiplantae; phylum Streptophyta; class Magnoliopsida; order Poales; family Poaceae; genus Bromus; species Bromus sterilis. The sequence goes on along the minus strand of OX465601.1, from coordinate 120,901,898 downwards.
TACCTCGCATAGCAATTTTATCGTCTTTTGGGAGAGAGACATCACTAGTGAACATCACGTATCCCGGTCCATATCCTCATCACTGTTTACACGCTCATTTACTTTTCTGCTTTTACTTTCAGTTGCTATCATTATCCCTTGCGTTTTACCATTTGTGAACAACAAGACCGGAGAGATTGACAACCTCTCTGAACTTCGTTGGGAACAAAGTTATCGTGTCTGTGTGCAGGTCCGCGTCAGTTGCGCCGCTGACACCTACTTATCATCTCCGGAGTCCTACTGGAGACAAACCTTGGTATCTTCACCGAGGGAAATTTGCTGTTGTGCTACATCACGCCTTCCACTTGGGGTTTACCAACGAAGGGCGAGAAATCACTATCATCATCTCGCACATCACTCAGTCATTGGCTTTGCAAGCTTGGCGAAATTCTCAATGAACCTCCTATAGTATCCTGCAAGACCCAAGAAACTGCGAATGTCTCCAACTGTCGCGGGTGTCTCCCATTCCGTAACTGTTGAAACCTTAGATGGGTCCACAGCTACTCCTTCTCCTGACACAACATGTCCAAGGAATCCAACCTCCTTCAACCAAAACTCACACTTGATGAACTTGGCATACAACTTGTGCTCCCTGAGTTTCTCCAATACCAAACGCAAATGTGCCTCATGCTCTTGCTCATTCTTGGAATACACCAATATATCATCAATGAACACCACAACTAATTTATCCAAGAACTCCATAAACACCTTGTTCATCATATTCATGAAGTATGCAGGAGCATTAGTCAATCCAAATGACATAACAGTATACTCATATAACCCATACCTCATTGTAAAAGCGGTCTTTGGAATATCCTTCTCCCGAATCTTCACTTGATGATAACCAGAACGAAGATCAATCTTAGAGAATAGACAAGCTCCCTCCAACTGGTCAAATAGATCATTAATCGCAGGTAAAGGATACTTGTTCTTGATAGTAACATCACTCAGAGAACGGTAATCAACACACATCCTCTGGGTTCCATCCTTCTTCTCAACAAACAACACTGGAGATCCCCAAGGTGACGAGCTTGGGCGAATGAACCCCTTTTCCTGCAACTCTCTGATCTGTTCCTTCAACTCTGCAAGTTCATTAGCGGGCATCCTATACGGTCTCTTAGCAATAGGCCCAGTGCCTGGTATTCAATCAATAAGGAACTCAATCTCCCTATCCGGTGGCATACCTGGCAACTCATCTGGAAACACATCCGGATAATCCCTCACAACACGCACATCATCCAGGCTACCCCCCTTAAGAGAATTCACCTGAGCGTGCTGATGCTTATACTTGGATACATATCTGATCTTCTATCCACTCGGTGTACTGAGAGTGATAGACCGACTGGCACAATCAATAACACCTTGGTACTTAGCTAGCCAATCCATGCCCAATATAATATCCAAACCTTGTGACTTCAATACAATCAAATCTGTTGGAAAAACATGTTTCCGTATGGCTAGGCTCAACTGATAGAATCCCAAACTAGCTGACATCTCCGCTCCCGGTGAACTTATGAGCATAGATGACTTAAGAACTACGGTAGGTAACTCATGCTTATCCACAAATACCCTCGATATGAAAGAAGCGAAGCACCAGAATCAAAAAGAACAAGTGCGGGTACTGAATTGATAAAGAACTTACCAATCAACGCATCAGGCTCATCATAGATCTCCTCCACGTTGACCTGGTTCACATGCCCCTTGTTGGAAGGATTGGGCTTGACGACTCCATTCCCATTGGACTCTGGGCAGTCTGTGGCATAGTGTCCCATGTTCTTGCACCTGAAACACTGGATGTGACTCAAGTCCTTTGGTGCCTGGCCATTCTGACGGTTGTTTCCATTGCCTCCATTGGCTCCATTGCTTCTCCCATTCCCATTGTTCCTTCCATTTCCATTGCCATTGCCATTGCCATTCTTGTTACCATTGTGGTGGTTGTGGCCATTATGGTTGTGACCATTCCCACCATGATGGTTGTGTCCTCCAATGTGAACATGGCCATTCCCACCATGATTGTTATGTCCATGGTGATGTCCTCTATTGCCACCATAAGAATTGCGTGCTTCTGATGCGGTCCAAAGTTATACTTGCCACCATTGTTGTTGTTGTACTTACTCTTGCGGTTCTCAATAGCCTGCTGCTTGCCTTCCAACACAATAGCTTTGTCTATGAGCGCCTGGCAGTTAGCAAAAGTAGCCACTGTCAAATGGACTCCCAACTCATCATTCAGCCCCTCCAAGAACTTCTCCTGCCTTGCTGCATCATTCCTGACATCATCTAGAGCATATCTGGCAAGCTTGTTGAACACCTCAACATACTCGGCCACTGAACGGCCTCCCTGACGCAAACTGCGAAACTCCTTCTTCTTCAAGCTCATGGCGCTTGCTGAAACATGTGCGGCGCGAAAAGCAGACTGAAACTGCGCCCAAGTGATGGTGTCGATGGGATAAGTCAGCAAGTAGTTGTCCCACCATGTTGCGGCAGGACCCTCCAGCAAATGTGAGGCAAACCTCACCCTCTTTGCCTCAGTGCAGCCAACTGTCTCCATATTCCGGCCCACTGAACGAAGCCAGTCATCCGCCACTATGGGCTCAGGAGTGCTAGAGAACCTCTGAGGATTCAACCTCAGGAACCTTGCAAGCGTGTCCACAGGTGGTGGTGGTGGCGCATTGTTGTTGTTGCCCATGTTCTGAGTGAGAAACTGGATCAACTGAGCCTGTCCTTGAAGTAACTGCTGCCTGTAAGCTGGAACTCCATTGTTTTTGTTCTCATTCCCCGTGGGATCACGTCTCGGAGGCATCTGTTGGGCAAGAATAGGTAAGTTTTAGACAGAAAGTAGCTAGGGAAATATACTCCTACCCATATGCTTAATATGATCATGACAAGCATTATATATACAATACATATATCACCAATCAACTTCACCAAGCAATAACACCATATCATCAAACACATAACAATCATCAACCAATGCACTCATACGGAAAACCATCACATATCACACCATATAGTTTAAAATATATTTTATAACTGATATAAGATCCTCAAAACAACCACGAGTATTATAATTAAGATCCTCAACACAACCACAAATAACATAAGAGTATATCAAGCAACCTAGTATTGCCACAACGAATAAGTCGACATGGTCAAATACGCTAACACGATAACGATAGTAAACTAATTGCCGGTGAAGTAATTCTCAATGCTGTCTTTGCTAAACAGCATGCGGTATTCGCGCCCGCTAATGCGGTTGCGCCTTTTGGGACTCGGCTCCTCTTCTTCTACCGAGGTCTCTAATTCTGGCTCCTCTTCTGGTTCTTCAATTCCATTGGCCTTCATCTTCTCCTTCAGCCTTGTTATCTCTGCTTGCATCTCCAACCTTTCTTTCTTCAGCTTGTTGTTGTCCCTCTTGAGCCTGGTGTTCTTCTGCTGCAACTCAGTGATGGTGTAGAGGTCTGACTGAGTGCTCTTCTCCAGGAAATGGATGTGCTTCTCCAGGCTTTGGATGATGTAGCTGGTTGTTCCTGGCCAAATGGCCCCAGGCACATACCTGAACCTCTTTGGCAATATGTTTCCCGATGGGAGGACCTTGGCTATCTCCGCGTACACCGTACCCTTTAGCTGGGCGGCATACGTCTCCACAATGCGTCCAAGAGCTATGTGAGCGGCTATGCGCACACACCACTCCTTCTGCTGGGCATGCACCTCGAATGACTCCGTGATCACCCTTTCCTCATTCTTCATGCTTCCAAGGATGAAAGTCTCCACTTGCCAGTAGTCGTCAGCTCCCCTTGTCTCCACGATGTCCGGCTGAAAGACTGGCGCGTAGATGTTCAGGTAGTGGAAAATCCTCCTGAGCTCAGGTCCAAACGCCATAGCGCGGTATGACAAAGTGGTCATCTAAAATCAAAGAGAGGTAAGGCAAGATTAGAACAGGTATGAATACGAGATAGAGAAGGTAAGTAAGTACAAGACAGAGTGATTTAAAGTAATATTTTTATTCCTATGGCTTTTCTAATCAATTTCTAGGGTCATGTTCTACAGTCAACACACTTCTCTGATACCATCTGTAACGACCCAATTCTCATAGAATTGAATTCTCTGTGCTCAAGTGCCAGTCCCTGGATCGAACTCGCTGGCACACACAGTATCATAGATGTATATCAAAGTACAAGTGCATCATTATTACAACGTATGATCCAGAGTAAAACAAATAACAAGTTGCATAGCCCAAGGCTAGCATATTCAATATAAATATAGTGGAAGCAAAAGCATGTAACGTGGAGTCCCATCAACAGCCATAAGCGAACTTGTTGAGTGTAGACTCGCAACCCCTAAACGCACCTTACTGGTCGTCTGAAAAACCTGCAACACCGAAGGTTACAGCCCGACAACGGGTCAGTACATCTGATTTGTACGGCAAGTGACACGGAAAAGTTTATAAAAAGGACCTACAATTACATGCAAGGTAAGTCAAAGGAAAGGCTTATGGTTTAGTTTTGCTGAAAGCCAATTTTCTCCTGAACTAAACTAGTCAAAATTTTAAGTTGAATTCTACCTGAAACACACAGCATCCCATGCTAATCTTTCCCACCAAAATTATTATTTAGTGTTCACCTGTCAAGATCATTCATCAACAGTACTGACTAGTTGCTCAAAGTTCGTCTGTAACCGTGGACAAGGCTAATCATGATCAGTTTATACGCTCTGCAGAGGTTGTACACGTTCCCCACTGGACTCAACCCGTAGATTGAGACAAAGACTTTCTGAAGAGGTTGCCTCCACCCTTTGGTAGCCGGTACACCTAACACACATCTACATCAGCTAGCTACCAGGGCCAGGTTCCCCACAACGTACTCGTGCTAAGCCAGAGCCCATATAGCGAGTGGTTGTACACGGAAGCTACTAGTAATATTGCATGTCTGATCTTTTTGAGCCTGGACGGTGCCCACTGCGTCAGAGGGTAGACACCATGTCACACCCGGTTCACCACCAAAACAACCATTGGGTGCATTTAACCCCGGCACTGTCCTTAGACAAGGCACAACTACCGGGATGCAACCCGCCCGTCTAGAAGTGATTTCTATTTATTATAAAGTTGCTACACAGTTCATTAAATAGCTCACATGCACTCCATGAATTCTAACAACCCAAACCACGTCTACAAATCATAGCAATAAAGTAACAACACGGGCTAGGTTGATCTACTAATACAAGTCAAGTCATGTGGCTATCCTAACTGGTTTTGTAGCAACAGTAAAGTAAACTACCTATCATGCAATAGGGTGATATTTCTTAACATAATGCATATAGAAAATATAGGTATGAGTATGGTCAAAGCATCACTTGCCTACTTTCTGTTCCTGACGGTCACAATCCTCACAATACGAGGCGGCGCACTCCGGACAATCTATACGAGCAAACATAGCACCAATCAACATATATTCAATACAAATATGCTCAAACAGTAATAAACATTCAAAGAACAGTAGCAAAACTTGCCTAAAAGTAGCTAAACTTAAATTACTTGTCAAAATAAAACCAACGCAAAAATAAACGGCGCAAACGGGCGCACCGTTAAAGAGTTATGGCTACCGGAAGTTCAAATTTGGATCTGCTTGGGATTCAAATTTGAAAACTTCAAACTTCTGTAAAACTTGGTCTACCGGCTAGAAAATTTCACCACGGTCACAACGCAACTGGAATCACTCAATACCGAATTACGGTTAAAAAGTATTCGCAAAAACGGTACCGCGGGAAAACGGGGTCTAATCTGCAAACAGGAACCTATCCGTAAATAAAATAACGCGAAAAACGCGATCGGGTCCCTGGCCGACGGTTGAACAGATCTGGACTCATTTTTTTTCAAAAACCTATCTAACTCCTTATTTTTCCTCGGCTCTCTCGCTCCTCACGCACGGGCCCGAAGGCCATGGCCATGGCCATGGGGCACGGCTGCGACGGCAGCTCCGGCTGCTCCGGCCGGCGGCGCGGAGGACGGCCGGCGGCGCGGCGCCAGGCAGCGGCAGCGTCCGGATGCGGGGCGGGGCGGCGGCGGCCCGTGGCCAGGCGAGCTCGCCGGCTCGACGGCGGCGGCCAAGTAGCGGCGGCGGCGCGGGCCTCAGGTGGCGGCGCGGCGGCCTAGGAGGCGGGGACGGCGGCTATACGGCGGGTGGGACGCGAGGTGCTCACCGGCGGCAAAAAAACGACGAACTCTGGCGAACTCCGGCGAGATTCCGGCGAACTTCCGGCGATGACGTCGGCGGCGGCGGGTCCCGCGGATTAGTTTAGGGCTAAACCTAAACGCTAAAAGAAATTAATCTAGCCCTAAACGGGGCTATTTATAAACAGCCTCCCCTCCGTTTTTTTTCCGAGATAAATACAAATACGTTCTGTGGAAAAAAAAACAGAACAGGCCCATTAGGCCCAAAACGATTATAGAAAAGTCACGGAAATTTATTTTTAGTTTCCGTCTTCGCCAATATTTTTAAAATAATAAAACTGAATTTTTGGCCTTAGCAAAATATTAAATAAAAATAAAAACTTTGCAACTTATTTTTTAATATTTTTAAATACTTTTCTGGCTTTTTAAAAATACCGAAAACTCTAAAAATGCTTTTTAAAACTTTTCCGGAGCATAAATAAATTCCAAGAATATTTTTAGAAATTATTTATAACCCCAAAGTAAATTTAAAAAGTCTCCCAAAAATATTTTAAAGTATTTTCCAACAAATTAAAAATGGGGATAAGTCCTCTTATATCCCCTCCAGCGAACTGCCATGTGTTGAAAAATGTTTAAAAATATTTTAAAACTCCAGAAAAAATGCGGAAGCAGCATGAGATGAATATGATGATCTATTAACATCCGAATTTAGAAAATAGGGATGTTACATGTTGAAGATTGTCGACTCTCTTTTCTCTCCCCCTCTCCCCCGGATCATCCTGGATCTCGGGACGAGATCCCTTGTTGTTGGTGTTGTATTGTAACAGCCCAGATTTCACAAAAATTAAAAAAAAATCGGTGTGAATTGTATGATTGTTTGATTTGTTTGCGGTGTTTGCATCCCCGATTTATCGATCGGCGATTATTTTTCCCCCTCTTATCTCGTACCGGACGGAGACCGACCCTTTCCACCCTGACACTCGACCTTTGCGACACCGGGTTTCACCCGATCACCGTCGCGAAAACCGCACGAGACCAGCCGCAGCCAACGGAACGAAAAACCCCGTTTAATAATTAAACGGGTTATTTTTATAGCGCGCCGGAAAGTGTTCTCGGAACGGTTCCAGCGCGAGGTGAACGTCGCCGGCTCGACGCGCTGATCGCGCAGTATGAAGTTTTACCCGAATCAGAGGTCCCGCGGACCCCCGGCGGTCAGAAACATGAGCACCGCGCGAGTGAGAGATAAACCGGGGATGTTTTTGCAAACTGCCAGCCACTTGGGCTATATAAAGACCACCGCACTCCCACCCCTTTCTAGGGTTTCCGTAGCCACAAATTGCATCCACACCCCCCAGATCTGCTCCAATTTTCGTCCAAAAGCCCCCAAATCCCGAAACTCTAGATCAGGGGCATTCTCAGCCCTCGGATCTGAGATCGGAGGGCCAGGATTGCGCCACGTCGGCCCCTGCCTCTTCTCTCTCTCTCTCTCTCTCTCTCTCTCTCTCTCTCTCCCCTTCCGTGGAGAAGCCGCCGCCGCCGCCCGTCCCGGCCACCGGAGCAGCCCGGGCCGCCACCTCTCCTTCCCTTCTCCTCTGACCTCGCCTCTTCCCTCTCCCTCGCAGGAACCGCCCGCCGTCCTCGCCAAGCCGCGCCATGGCCAGAGGTCGAGAGGAGCTCGACACCGTGCCGCGCCACTTCACCGCACCGGCCGCCGCGACATGGCACCGCCGCCCTGGATCCGGCTGCACCACCCCTGCGCCCCCTGCCTCCTCGCCTGGCGCCACCTTGAGCCGCCCCTCGCCAGAGGGCACAGCCGCCGCCGCCGCTAGGGTGCGCTCGGGAGGAGCCCGACGCCCCAACCGCCGCGTGCTGCCAGGTGGGCCACGCCCTGGCCCAACAGCGCACCTGGCCTAGCAGCAGGCGCCCCAAGCCCAGGACGCCAGCCTCGAGCGCCCTGGCCAGTTGGGCCGAGCCCATGTGGGGTGAGGCCCCATTTTTTTCAATCTCTGTATTTTTTTTCCTTGTACTAACTTCGGGCGACGGTTGCTTCGCAACCGTACGTCGGAATTGAGTGATTCCTTTTGCATCATGTTAAGCATTGTTTCTACTTCAGTTCCATGCATTCACATGCCATATTTTCTTGCTGCATGTTGATTGTATCTTCAACCAAAGTAGCTACCCTGCTGTTAGTGTGCTGCTGTTTATATTTTGTTGCAACTTCGGTCGACGAGTGTGTCGCGACCGTTTATCGGAATTGAGTGATTCCAAATGCATATTGTTAAGCATCATGTCTACTTCCATATTATATATTGGTTTGTCATGTTAGCATTCCTGGTCATATATATACTTAGCTCCAAAGTTTCTATCCCGCTGTTTTTGACAGCCACCTCTGTTTTTCTCTAAGTCTGTAACGTTCCGATGCCATGTTGCATGCTTAATATCTTTTGATCTATGATGCCTATGACCTTGATTCTTGTTTGTACCTGATCATCATCATGTCTACTTCATGCCAATGTATTGCTGTGTCATGTTGCTGCAATTTTGCATATAGTTATACCCCTATTTATGCAGCATAAAAATAATAGTTCCTGCCATGTTTTCGTGATTTTCACTAAGTACTAGACTAGTAATGTTTTATTGCATTTTGCATGAGCTATAACTAGTGAACCGTGATGCCTATTTGCATGATTTCTTTTGACATGCCTTCCATGTCATGTCTACTTTAATTTCATATCAATTGTGAGCATGTTTGCATTCATTAACCTGTTTATGCAATGCTCTAAAGTGTGCTTCCTGATGTTGGCAGATTGTGCCCGTAACTTGTTTTGCTTATATCTTTTTAACCCTAACTCCGTTTGGGGTGTTCTTTATATGTAACTTGATTAGTTTTTCATGTACTTTGTGTTTATGCTATTGTTTTCTGCTGCTAACCAACCTAAAATATGGTTTAGGGCAGAACAGTACCAAATTCTTTAATTGTCGTGCGACACTTAGTGGAATGCCATGTTTAGATTGTGCCTCACTTAAATTGACTAGCATAGATAGTTTCCTTTATGCTTCACCTCTTGCCGTGTTTGTGAGCTATGCCATGCTTGCTTGAGTTGCCATGTTAACAAACTTTGTTGATCACCTGTAGCTAAACAACTTGAACTCTTGTAAATGTGCGGTATCGTCGTGTGTGACGAGTACTCCACTTAACCTGTTAGTAACCGCTCTCGACGGTAGGTGCGATGTCTCATGTTGCCTTCTTGTTGATGCTTTCTCGTGTTTGCCTCGTAGTAATAGAGTTCTTGCTCGTTGATTTCTTTCCAGTGTTTACCCTCTTGTGTGCTTCCGCGGGTACCCTTCGGAGACGATGCGAGCTTGCGATCAACTAAACCTTCGGAACCCGACTTATCAACAGGAAAGGACTATACATTACTTATGATCCATTCTATTTCAACCAGCGGTTTGCATGCTAGTCTAGGTTAGGTTCGATGTTTGATCCTACCACATGTTTACAGCCTCTTTCAAACCGATACAACCATGTCCCCTCCTAGCAAACCTTGTACTGCTATGTTACTATTGCTCGTTGCTCAGCCCCTGCTTAGTATGCATGCTTAGGATGCTACGATGTTACTCCGTTACTCTTTGGTTTGGGATATCACATTATTATATTGTTGTTGATGATATGATTATTATAATGTTGACTATATTCGACGAAGGATGGAAGGTCTAGGCTATCCCGCCCCGATGCTTTGTTCCATTCGAGTCACCTAGGATCCCAGTTCCGGATATTTGTTTTAAGACTGAGCGTGCCTAACCGCGTGTGGGATTTTATGGGGTCCCCTTTTCTTACCTACCTAGCTTCAAGCATTTCTAGTGGTGGCCCAAGCTGATTTACCATTTGAAACCGTGTGTGTGCTGGTCAACTGCAAGTAGTTTTTAAACCAACCCGGACCAGTGAGCACATAGTTCCCTTGCTGGCCCATCGTGACCGGCTGAGGACCCGGTTTCCCATGTGTGATTAACCGGAAATCCAAACCTGGAGTCATACGGTAGAGACCAGATCGAGAGCGCGGCCGGCTCCTGAGCTGGATGTCGACTCACCGGGGCCACCCGATTTGTTCGTTGTTAGATAGAGGGACCTGTCGTTTCGGATCTCTCAGAACTAAATCATAAAATGGTTGCCTATAATGGGTAGCAACTGAGAGATATGGGCGTGCGTGCGGAGCCTTGTAATGGGCAGTTGGTACACCCCTGCAGGGTTAAATCTTTTCGAGAAGCCGTGTCCACGGTTATGGACGACTTGAGACCTACTCCTTGTTCATAGACAACAACAGCTGAGATAATCTTAATATAACTTGATCAACGTGTGTGTGCATTGACTGCTTCTTCTTCGTCGGGATGCGAAGAGGAGGACAAGGATAGGATAGGTGTTATGTTTGCGAATGTAGGTGGATAGCAGACTTGTTGGAGGCGATTCCTCATCGAATGCTTGGCTTCTTACCTTACTCTCTATATCATTAGCCACTTTATAAATGCTAGTGCGGCAGCAACCTCACCACTTACCCCATCCTTACCGTAAACTACTAGTTGTCCTAGAATGATGCGTGATGAAGTCCTTGCTGGGTCAGATGACCACTACAGTTGGATGCTGAGTACTTCTGTACTCATGATACTACCCCCAAACTCTTTTCAGGGTTCTTGATCGACAACAGGTATGGTGATCGATGTTTCACGTGGAGACTCGACGACGACTAGTTAGGCGGATCCCGGCGGAGGGCCTGGACCCGTGTGGTTATGGGGATAGATGTTTTTCTCTTTGCCACTAGGCATCTGATTGTAGTCTGTACTCAGACATGTACCTTCCGCTGTTGTATTGTATTTGAGGCAGTTGTATGCCGATTGTATGAGATGTTCTATCCTTGTATCTGTAATGTTGTGATATCATGTTGGAAATCCGGGGCATATGGCATTGTCATATGTCGCGGTGGGACCGATATGTGCTTCGTCCCCGGATCTGGATGGAAACATCTAGATCTGGAATAGTACCGCATATCGGGCCTTACAGTCGTTGAACTCCCTTTACTGAGGCCGGCTTCTGAAGAGTCATGACAGCGTTTATTTTCTCTGGGTTTGCCTCGATACCTCTCTCTGATAGTATGTATCCAAGGTGTTTACCTGCAGGTACCCCAAAGGTGCACTTAGCCGGGTTTAGCTTCATCTGGTATTTGCGCAGATTTTTGAAGGTTTCTGTCAAGTCACTGATGAGTGAGTCGGCCAACTGGGACTTGATCACTATATCATCCACATAAGCATGCACGTTGCGCCCAATCTGCTCTTTGAGACAACTCTGCAATGTTCGCTGATATGTGGCTCCTGCATTCTTAAAGCCGAAGGGCATGGAAGTGTAATAGTAGATCCCGAAAGGGGTGATGAAAGTCGTCTTCTCTTGGTCCTCAAGGGCCATCTTGATCTGGTGATAGCCAGAATAGGCATCAAGGAAACATAAGATCTCACATCCCGCAGTCAAGTCTATGATCTGCTCAATACGAGGCAGCGCGAAGGGATCCTTCGGGCAAGCTTTGTTTAAATCCGTGTAGTCAATGCACATGCGCCAGGTCCCGTTCTTTTTCAAAACGAGGACCGGGTTTGCTAGCCATTCTGGATGAAAGACTTCCATGATGAATCCGGCGGAGAGGAGCCGGGCTATCTTTTCCCCAATAGCGTTTCTCCTCTCGTCATTGAAGTGACGAAGGAATTGTTTGACCGGCTTCAGTTTTGGATCTATATTTAGGTGGTGCTCAGCGAGTTCCCTCGGGACGCCTGGCATATCAAAGGGTTTCCAGGCGAAGATGTCCCGATTCTCACGGAGGAACTCGATGAGCACACTTTCCTATTTGTCAGATAGCTCTGTCCCAATGATGAACTGCTGGGAGGAGTCACCAGGGACAAAGTCGACTTTCTTTGTATCCTGATCCGGTTGGAACTTGAGGTTGTTGTCGGGAGTCGGTTTCTTCAGGATCGTGGGATCTGCCGGGTCTACCTTTTCTTGGTATGCTGACAAGTCCTCTTTGACGCGCGTTGACTCGGCAAACTTTACGTGTTGCTCGTCACATTCCACTACCCTGGACCGACTTCCATAGACGGTGATTGGGCCATTGGGACCCGGCATTTTTAGTTTCAGGTAGACGTAACATGGCCGAGCCATGAATTTGGCATAAGACGGTCTGCCCAAAATGGCGTGATATGGGCTCTCGAGTTTTACCACTTCAAAGGGTATGAGCTCGGAGCGAAAATTCTCGGTGTTTCCAAAAGCTGTCTCCAGGTAGATTTTGCCTATCGGGCGTGCCGACTTTCCTGGGACTATTCTGTGGAAAACGGTGTTGGAGGGTTGCAGCTGTTTTTGGGTCAGCCCCATCCTGCGAAAGGTTTCATAATCGAGGATGTTTATGCTGCTTCCTCCATCCATGAGTACTTTGTCAAGTGTGTATCCCCCGATTTGTGGAGAGACTACCAGAGCTAGGGCCCCTGGTTTTTCTATCAATGGGGGGTGATCATCCCTTGTCCAAGTGATTGGCTGTTCTGACCAATTGAGCCATCTGGGCCAAGCCGGCTCTATGGTCACAGCCATAGCGGTTATCCGTTGCAGCTTCCTATCCCTCCTGCAACTGCTGGTGGTGAAAACGTGATATGCTGCACGGTCGTGGAGTTGTTTCGGGTTTGCTTGGAATCCAGCGAGCCCGGACTGATTTTGTTGGGCTCCTCCTCCGGGTCCTTGGTGTTGAGGCATTGCGCCGGCTCCTTGGTAACCAGGATTCTGGTTGTTTCTGCTCTGGCCGGCTCCCCCACCTGACCCGGGAGATCCCTGGTTTCCACGTCGTGCAAATTCCTTCATGAAGTAGCAATCTTCCCAGGTGTGATTGGCTGGGCGACCGGGTTTACTATGGGTCGGGCAAGGACCCTTCATAGCTGCTTCATAATTGTTCGGGCGAAAGTTTCCTTCGGGCTTGCGTTAGTTGTTGCCCCCCTGCTTCTGTCTTTGGGAGCCGACATTCTTGTTGGCTACCAAGTCAGAAGTAGTCTGATCAAGCTGTCGGTTGGTTTGTTGACTCTGATTTTGGGATGTTTTGCCACCATTTTTGTTCTGGCCGGCTTTATCCTGCTGAGGTTCAGCATCCTTGGTTTTATCAGACTCGGCGTATTTGATGACTGCGTTCATGAGCTCTCCTATATCCTTGACCGTCCTCTTGAGTCGGCCTAGTTTGTGGACCAGGGGCTCGAACTTGCAGTTCCTCTCCAAGACGATGACGGTTGTTTGGGCTATAATAGTGTCCGAAGAGTGGATTATTTCTGCAACCCGTCGCGCAACTCAGGGTCGACTCTCCTTCCTTCTAAACACAATGCTCCAGGTCGACGATCGTGGTAGCTCGTCGGCATGTGCCTTGGAAGTTCTAGATGAATTTTTTGTTCAGATCCGTCCAGGAGGTGACGGAATTCTCCGGGAGATTCTTGAACCATGTGCCAGACGGCCCTTCCAACATCATTGTGAGGTATCGGGCACATACTCCTTCGCTGGCTTGCAGCATGTCCATGGCTAGGTCATAACTTTCGATCCAAGATGTCGGGTCCATATCAGCTGTATAGTTTGCGATCATCTGTGGGCCCTTCAAATCTGATGGAAGGCGTGTATTACGGAGAGCCAGCACTAGGCATCGATTGCCCACGGATCTGTTGATGAACTCGGCGTCTTGGTCTTGGGGTGGAAGTTGGACCATCTGCTCCGTCCAGCGTTCGGGGTAGAGGTTAGATGGTATGTCTTGGATCCTTATCGTCCCCGGCGGGTCTGGTGGCGGGGCGCGGAGCTGGTGAATCCGCCTGCCGGCTCACACTATGGTATGGGGTCTCGTGTAGGTACTGAAATCCCTGTGAGTACTGGGCTTGCTGTGTGATTGCGGTTTTGAGCAGGTCGGTCGCCCCTCGAGTGGCCTGGTCTACCAGGGTGTCTCCATGTATAGGCACGCTAGCGAGGTACCGTGTCGCTGCCACCACATTGGCCATGGGGTTGTTGTAGTGATCCGGGGGTGTATGGAATCGTTCCTGCCGTGGCGAGGGGACATGTTGCCTTGGTGGCGTGTACCCTAGGGGAGTCGACTGATTCGTGTCCTGGAATAGCCTCCTAGCCGGGAGGTCTGCAGGGATCCGGCTTGTGGGCCCTGATGGGCGTGTGTTGGCGAGACTCAGTCTCTATGCTTTTATCAATTCCGACTCGTGTCGCAAGAGCCTGGATTCTTGGGCGAGCTGTGTTTCCCTTTCCACCATCTGCGCGTTCTGGGAGTTAATTTCTCTTCGTATGCTCATCACCTGGGCCTTGAGCCCGTTGACCCTGGTTCTCCAAGCTTGCTGGTTTTCAGGTGTTATTAGCACAACTAAGGCTTCATCCAAGGCGTTTAGTGCATCTGAGAGAACTTCTGCTCCTGTAAGAACTTCTGGCTATTCCCTATCTTGGTTAGGGGCCGCGTTGTGAGTCATCTCCACATTTTGGTTCTGTGCTGCACCTTGAGCCGGCTCGCTTCCCTGCTCTTCGGTGCCTGCCATGAATACTGTCACGCAATATGGAGGCTCGTACTGTGGAAAGTCGTGGTTGTACTCAGTCATTCTCGCTCCGAGTCTGTTGCTCCCGGCGGATCGGATAGAGCCAGTATCTGAGAAGCTTGTTTCACTGGGGTGTGAGTCAGCGTCAGATGTTTCTCCCGTGATGTTGGGTGTTAGAGGCTCGACAAAGCACGTTGGCTCCAGAGATCCAGTGATGGATCCGACAAAGGTGTTCCTTGAGCCGGTGTGTCGCCGACTCGAGGTTTCCAAGGGAACTTCAGGATCCGACTCTAGCTTAGATCCGTCCGTTCTCCTGATGAAGATGTGAATAGCTCCGATCGGGACCCGATAACCGGATTCGACGGAATCGGTGTCAGGCCCCCAAGTTTAGTCGTCGATGCAGAGCTTTCCGCGCCGGCTCCTGGTGATTCGTCCGGTCACGAATCCTTCCATGCATTGCAGAGCTCCCTCCAGAATCTCAACACCTGCGAGAGAAGGCCCCACGGTGGGCGCCAACTGTCATGGGAAAGTCATGGCAGATGTCCGTAGAGTCGGACTTATTGTGGGACCTTTGCTGCGAGGCGATTTCGAGGAGAGAATCGACATAGGGACAGGATTCGGCAAGTTACCCAGGTTCGGCCCCGACGGTGCGGTAAAGACCTACTCCTGCTTTTTGACTATAGGGGGATCGACTCATCAATAGGAAGAGTCGGTCGTATCGATTACAGTGATGATGTTTCGCCGGCTTAGTCTCGTGGAGATCTAGGCTCTGGAGCAAGTTGTCTAAACTTGGCTTGATGTAAGTCCTGGGTCTGGCTCCCGTGGTCCTCGGCTTATAAAGGTGCCAGGTCCCGAGATTCCTAGAGTCCTACTCCTACACGATGTGGAGTCCTATTCTACTTTACAAGCTTTCTACATGCTATACACGGTAAGTCGAATTCCTTCTAGGGCTTCAATCTTCACACTTGGCACATTAGACTCCTGGTCGGGTCTTCTTGATGGGCCTTCCTACATAAGTCGGCCCAGAGGTTTCTAATGCCGGGTCTATGGGCCTGATCCATCCCCCCGACAATAACGTCGTAGAAATTAAGGAAAAAGGACACACTAAGCGGCACACAGACCGCGGTAAGGAATACACGACGCGACATAGATTCCACTATGTCAATCACGCCGCAAGAAAATTGTTGGCCACAGGAGTTTGTGCCAGAGAACGCGCGGCCTGCCCAGAATGAGGAGGGGATCCGCGGTGACATCGATGTGGGCCCGTAAGCCAAACATTAAGTTAGCAAAATAGTTTTTCAAAGTCTAGACTCAACTTCGACCAAGTAATGGTGGGGTGGCTTCCTACAGGAAGTCGGCTATGATACCAACTTGTGACGCCCCCAAAATCAATACGTGTACAGTAATCATACACGCAGGGTACACGACTGAGATTAGGGTGCCACGGTGAGAATATCACACCACAACACTAAACACAAAAGGATAAACCAAAATGTTACAAGATAAGGGGGGTCACTCGGACCCAAATACAAAGTTATACAAGCCATAATATCTGAGTACAGACATAGTTAGTCAATTTTTGCCTTAAGAAGGCTAGCACAACTAACATCAGAGATACAGATCGAAAAGGCAAGGCCTCCTGCCTGGGAGCCTCCGAAACTACTCCAGGTCCTGGTCAAAGGGGGGCTTGACGTAGTAGTAGGCGCCTCCGGGGTACTCCTGCTCCTGGGCTCCAACGTAGACTGCAGCGGCCGATCAGGAAAAACATATAGGGGAAATAAAGCAAGGGTGAGTATCTAGTATACCCGCGAGTTTTACGTCGACTACTAAGCATTTATGCATTTTTATCAAATGGAAAGGGGAGGCTGTATATAGTGGACTGCAAGATAGAAATCAGAATAAGGATAAGAAGCTAGGCCTATCGGAGACTAGCATCTTCCGACGAGTCTTGCAGCATGGGGGAAGAATCAGCCAACAGCTTATATCAACATAAATAAAATAACAATGTAGCAGAAGTTTCTGCAACAATGTATAATAGTAAGTTGTAGTAATTATCAATGCTTCTGAGTTACCTCCCTCGACATCCACCGCGAGGAAGACATCCCGGAACCAACAGTTTAATAGTAGTAGTTTCTAGTGATATGATCTGGCTTCATCATAAAGCGTCCTATTACCTTGGACACGGCTATTCGCATAGATTAATCTTCCCTGCAGGGGTGCACTAGCGTGACTCTACGACGCTCGGATCTCCAGGGTGGCGTACACCTTGTTAGGGAACACCCCACCTAAGCTATCTGACACAAAGTGGCCCATCCTTCGGAAATCAACAGAGAGGTCATCCGCCGGACTATATCCTATGTACGCCAGGATTTGGACCCTAACCCGAACGTACTCCTGAATGGTGCGTTACTGGCCGGTGAAGCAAAATCAAAGAAAATACAAATACACTGCTTGAGCAAGAGAAGACAACACCACTTCCCGGCAATCAGCCCGCGGTACTGTTGACATCTGAAGACCCTCGAATGAGACTACGATGCAGGGGAGCCCACATTCCTTGTCCCACGTGTAGGTAGTGTGTACAAGCCAAAAGGCTACTCAAGACATCCTCCAAATCATTATTCATTTTATTAATTATGTCGGGGCAACCGTTATCGTTGCCCCTTTCCGGGTGAGTCGCAGACAACGACAGCAGTCAGGTCCACCAGTAACGTCGGTGCCCGCCCTGTCGTCCCACCAACTCTTGCGGTTACCAAAAAGGTGAACCGTCTCCTTACCTTGTCTCGCCTCGCTCACGAAGAGCTCGTCTTTCGTGATTTTGGTAACTCTTGCAAGATACGAGCAGGGGCCAAGCACGCCAGTAACATCGGTCGTACCCTCCATGTCGTTCCCGACGCAATACCGCTCGCGGGCACCGTTGGGTCGCTCGACTCTTACCTTTAAGGACAACCGTTGCTCAGGTACCCAGAGCGGCTATACAGAGTCAGCAACGAGTGGAGTACAAGGATTACTCCTTTATAGCTCACACTTGATGGTGGCTCAGCAGAGCCGAGCTAGGTGACCTTAGGCGGTGTCTGCATTCACTAGTAGAAAAATGCCCATTTGTCCCGGTTCCAGAAGGCCTTCTGTTCCGGTTCCGGAACCGGGACTAAAGGGTCGTTACTAAAGCCCATGACCTTTAGTCCCGGTTCTCTTACGAACCGGGACAGATGGGCCTCCACGTGGAAGCCGGCTGGAGCGGGGGCTGGAGGACCTTTAGTCCCGGTTGGTGTTAAAAACCGAGACTAAAGGAATTTTTTTGAAATTTGTTTTTTTTTTGAAAAAAACTTTTTCATTTTTTTCATTTTCGAATCTTTGAATTATTTGACAATTTAATCTCTAATCACCCCTCCTCACAGCTTCAGAATTTAATCTCTAATCTCTAATATGGATTAATCAACACTCATTCCAAATCATCTAACTTCCCGGCGAGATATCAATCATTATAACCCTTAGGTCTTGATATCACATGATTTAATTTTTTGAATTCCAAACAATTATTAAAAAACAATCACGATTAACAAACAACAAATGTCACGATTAACAAAAAAACAATCACGATTAACAAACCAACAATATATATATATAATTCATAATATTTTATTACAGAAGATCGAAGCTAGAAGCGTCTAATCTAACGACTAGAGCTAAACTACACGATCTTCTGCTTCTTGGCGGAGGTCCCAGCGCCCTCATCGTCGTCGCTGGGCGCCGCACGCTTGGTGGCCTCCTCCGACGCGACTTTCGCCTCCACACGCGTCATCATCTCGGCCCTCTTCTTCTCCTTCTTCTTGGCCCTCGCCTTGGCCAGGTTCGCGCGGAACTTCTCCGCACGATCGGCACGGCGAAGTTCCTGTGCCTCCAGCCGTTCCAGCGCCGCCAGCCGTTCCAGCGGGTCGTCGGCGGGCGACGGGCTGTCGTCGGCGGGGGGCGGTCTGTCGTCGACAGGGGGCGGGCTGTCATCGGCGGCGCACGTTCGTCGCCCACACTGTCGAGGCCGCCTCTTCGGAGGCGGGTCCCAAAACTTGCGCCTTTCGGAATTGTCCTCGTCCGACGGGGTGTCGGAGTCGGACGGCCATCGTAGCGGCGACCCCGACATGGCGGCGAGAAGCTCGTCGGGCGCGAGGGATGAGAAGGGAAGATGAGATGAGATGAGTGCTCCCGGCCTTCGTCTACTTATAGCCAGCTAAGAAGCTCGTCGGGCGCGCGCCCGACGAGCTTCCCATGCGCGTGCGGCTTCCCAACGCGCGCCGCACGCGCATGAAAAGCTCATTGGGCGCGCGCGGAAGACGAAGCGACATCATTGGTCCTGTTTCGTAGCTGGAACCGGGACTACAGGTACCCTTTAGTCCCGGTTCCAGCTACGAACCGGGACCAATGGTTGGAGGCCGTACGCGCATGGGAAAAGAAACCGCCTCGGGACAAAGCGCGGGAAGAAGAAGCGCGGGAAGATGAAGCGCCATCCATTGGTCCCGGTTCGTAGCTGAAACCGGGACTGAACCTTTAGTCCCGGTTTCAGCTACGAACCGGGACCAATGGATGGAGGCCCATGCGTCCCGGTTCGTGTCTGAAACCGGGACTAATAGGTCCAGACGAACCGGGACCAGTGCCCCACGAGGCCCGGCCGGCGCCCTGGGCGCACGAACCGGGACGTATGTGTCGGGACCCGGGGTTAGCGTATGCAAGCCTCGCTACAACACAATCATATGGAGAGCCGAGAACCGTACCCACTTGTCTAAGCAGACAAGGCTAAGCACAGAACGTTCTCGGAAAGCATCGAACGTGAGGGGCATCCCATCCAGGCCGGGTGATCAACTAAAATGGGTCCTCATCGTCCGCACACAAGTCTAAATGATATGGGTGGTGAACTCCCATACTCATAGATAAGTCGCCTCAACCATACTATCGATTGTATTATAACCCTTACATAGACTTACTCCAGCCCGATCACTTAGTCGGGGTCTAGGGCGGGCTCGATCATACATCAAAGTGTGCACGAGACAGAGTCTCGAACAAACGCATCGCGATGCCCCAAGCTACGCACATCTAAGGGCCACTTGGTGTATAAAAGACCGCCAGCCAGATCACAACTAAGGTCTCGAAAACCCATACTAAGACATGCATGTTATAAACATACACGCAGCACACATGCCTTGTATGAACAGCAGGTATCATTGCAATTCTCTACAAAGTATATATCTTTATTAATAACTCTTACAGAGTGCACACAGAGATCACAAGCATGTGATCCAACATTACAACAGAAAAACGGAAGCAGAGTAGGTCTGAGTATAGACAAGTTTAACAAATGGCTTAGAGAAGCCTTATCTAAAAACAAGCCCTCCACGAGGGAACCAGTCGTCTGACTGGGACTATACTAGCTTGGTCTTGGTCTGAGTCTTCAATCTTCGAGCTTCGGTTAGAAGTCACCATCGGGGTCGGTGGGTTCATCTAAAACATAGATTAAGCAAACGTGAGTACAAAATCGTACTCATCAAGACTTACATAGGATCTATACTACTCATGCACATGTATCAAGGTAAAGGGAGGTGGGGTTTCACTTGCAGAAGTGCCAGCTTTGACTTGGCTAGTCCTGAACTACGAGTACCAGACTTGAGATAAGAAGCGTACACGAGTCCACTACATCTCTTCAACCAAAATACACCACTATGGTTACTTCCTCGACTTCCCCACGAGAAGCACACCATAGCACTCACGCTTATCTTGCGAGTTTTAGAAGTATCCAGTTCAAGTTGTCTAATAATCGAGCACAGCTCTCCAAGCAGTCCTTAACCGCGGACGCGGCTATTCGAATAGTTTTATTAACCCTGCAGGGGTGTACCGCTACACACACGTGTCATCAGTTACCGCCTTTTGCGTGTCACCGTTCAAGAGGTGACAGCGATGATGCCACCACAACACTTCGCCCACAGCTCTGTTCTAGTCCAGAGAGTCGCCTATCTGAGGGGGATCCGTATGGAAGTCCGGCCGAGGTTCCAGTACAGCCTCAAACGATGTGTGCAGGGTCCCAAGCCGGTCTTGAAAATTCGTTCATCCACTTCGCAGACCGTGCCACAGCCCTACCAGAACTCCGAACTACTGCGACTCTTGGGGTTCGAATGGGGTGAGGTACTAGGATGAGAGGGGTCAGTGAGCCCAATGTGTGGTTGTACTCTTCTTCTTGGATCACCACACAAGAACTCAGACTTAAGGCAGTGTTCAACGAGACAACCCACTGTGTACTCCTACACAGCCTCTCATCGTTCACCTTGTATTAGGGTAGATTCACCAACACGTTTCACTTTCATCAACACCATGTTTATCATCCCGACTCACATCATAAGTAACCTCATTGTACCACTAAGCATGCAATAAGCGGTAACAGTTGCAGGGGCCACATGATATCAACCAACTCCTACATCTGCAAGGATTGTGGTTTGCTTACTACTGTGACAAGATGATAGGTCATGCAAAGGATATGGGTTCAACTACGCAATAGAAACGTTATCATGGTGATCATCCTAAATAATGCATAAGCGAGACATGAGAGGGAAGTGGGATTTTATCGACATGATCAATGGGGGTTTGCTTGCCTTGCTGACGAGGTTCAGTCACGGGGTCGTCAACGAAGGGGGAAGCCTCCTGCTCCGGTTCAACCTCTACTCGACAAACAACAAACAAGGAAGCAATATAAGTACAATGCACAAACACATGGTTGAAGGTTGAAACTTGATGTATATGTTTCTGATGTGTTTGGAAATTTCCATTTAAATGGAGTATATTGCATTTGAAATGCAAATTCAAACTCCAATTTGAAATCAAACTTGATCGAGTTACATGTGACATTGTTTGATCATTTTGAATCATCTTCAAATGTGTAGGATATGCCTCTGAAGTGTGGTTGAAATATAGTATAATTCCATGGTCCAAGTTGCAATATCATTTGATTTGAATTTGAATTAATTTCAAATAAATCAAATGACATATGCTACTGGTCCCATTTTAAAATCAACTCCAACATAGTTGAAAGTTTCATATTTGGAAAGATAATTTTCTCCTAATCATTTTTCATATATTATTTGCTATATTTGGAGTTAGGATGAACTAATTATGAATTTCCAAAGTTTGTCCTATTTTCTGGAATTTTTGGAATTTCTTTAAATCTTTTAATCTCTGGAATTCCTTTATTGCGTCACTGCGGTGTCATGCTGGCGTCAGGGGGGGTTTGACCCGAGTCAAACTGACAAGGGGCCCCACTGGTCAGCCTCTGCGGTTTAATCCCGTGGTTAATTTAATTAAGCAGAGGGATTAGGGGCTGGGGCCCCACCTGTCATAGAGAGGAGGGGGGTTAGGAGAGTGATTAGGGCCTAAGTGCCCGGCGGTTAGCCGCCGGTGGCACAGGCACGGCGGCGCCTCACCGGAGCAACGCTCCAGGCCACCAGGGAGCTCACCAGGGACACCATCCGGAAGCCTTCACGCGTGCGCATCTAGCGGGCCACACCAGGGACCTTGGGGTGGCCGGAGAGCACGCCGGCGACGAGAGGCCGCGGCGGCAGAAACACAGCGACGTCGGGAAGGCGCTCTGGAGCACGCCTTTGACCTTGGCTTGGCACAAAAACTTGCTGGGGTGACCAGGAGTGCAGCAGGCTAGGCGGTTGGGGTGGTGGTGCACGGGAACAAGGGCGACGTCGATCATGGCGACGCCATGCCCCTGCTCTCATGGCGGAACCGGCTAAGGCTACAGAGGAGGTGCAGGACCAAGGGGGAAACATTCAGGAGCTCACCCCGATTCTAGAAGTAGCAGAGGCAAGCTCGGGGAGGTCCTATGGCGGAGGAACTCGGCGACGAACTCCGGCGGTCGTAGAGGAAGAAGAACTTGTGATTTGCGGGCTCCCGTGGCTCCGGCCTCCTGATTTCTTGAGGGGTGGCGAAGTCGAAGGCGTTGGTTGCAGGGGACACCTCGGCTTGTCTCCTCGTCGGCGTTGGCCACGCCGGGGTGCGACGGTGAGCTGCGGCGACGCACGGGTCCTCGAGTGAACGCACGGGAGAGAGAGAGAGAAGGAGGTTCTAGAGGGGGGGAAAGGAACGGGGGCGTCGTGGGAAGCTCCGTGGCGCGCTTAGGAGGAGGGGGAGGCTCTGGAAGCCGCGAGGCGTCGCGGTTGCGTCGTCGGTGGCGTCGGTGGCCTTCCACCGAGCACCTTAGGGGCGCGGGGAGGTAGAAGACAAGGGAGGAGTCCAGCGGGCTGGACTGGGCCAAGGAAGTTGGGCCTCGCCCAGGCGCCAGGTAGGTCTGTTGTTTTCTCTTCTTTTTATTTCTCTGTCTTTTGTTTGCTCCAATAAATAAAAATACCAGAGCATTTTATAAAATCCTCAAAACTTTTATGTGACCTTACATGATATAACACTGGCCACTCACAAGTTTTGGGAAATTTTGAAATTCAAATAATTTGAATTTCAATTCAAATAATTTGAATTTGAATTTCAATTCAAATAGGGTTTTATTTAATTTCCAAAGCCACTGTTTGAATATTAGAAAATTCCATGAGCATGGGATTGCTCCCAAACCATTTTTAAAATGATCAGCACCATTTATAGGAATTTTCCAAACATTCAAATGGTTTTTGGAAAAAGATTTTTATCTGGCCATTTGATTTAATTTCTCAGGGCTTTTCTTTTCCCCATTTTTGATTTTCTTTTTGAAAATTTTGCATGATGCAAAGTAGCACTTGATCCTAGCACATACCTAACTTGGGGTTGTGACAGTATGCCCCCATGGGTCCCGGTTCGTGACTGAACCGGGACTAATGGGCTGGCCAGGTCTGAACCAAAGCCCTGTTTTCTACTAGTGATTGTACCGTAAATGTGCAATTGTATATATTGTATCCGTTTTCACTCCCCTGAGTGGTCACGGCCTGCTATCTAATCCTAGCTAACAATGCGCAGGGCTCACTGCTGAATAATGCATAATTATAATGGCAGCATAGGATAAAGGAAGGTACATCAAGGGGTGACAAAATCAGGCTATGCAATTGAATAGGATTGTAACGTAGCAGCAGCAGTAATTCCTACTGCAAGAAATGTACGGAAAGATAGGCGATATCTGGGGAAGATAATGGCTCTGCTTGCCTGGAAGCTCGACGGTAGGGGTAGGGTCATCGACGAAGTAGTCATACCCGGCAACGATGTAGTCGGCGGCAGCAGCGGGGTCTGCCGGAGAATAAAGGGGGGAGAAACATTAAATATACAGAAATCATAGCAAATAGATGAATGTCATGACGTATGCAATGTTAATGGTGTTCTAACGCGGTACAAAGGGTTATGCTCGGAGCGGGAATTCATCCGGGGATGAAAAATTGGCTCCGAGTGATTATCGATAGACGGCCCGGAGAGGGGGGTGTCGATGTTCGTTGTGTTAGAGGGGTGTGGTGAGTATAAGGATAGCGTATTCATATTCGTTATATTTTTCTGATCAATTTTCATGTATAAAGTTTTTGAATCTGACTTACGGTTTAATAGATAATCAATTTTAAAGTTTAAATCATTTTAAATCCTTTCCTGAATTATTTTTATTATTAAAATGCAACATTATCCATAACAGTGACTGACCAGTCAAACCTGACCAGTGGGTCCCACTTGTCAGCCTCACATTGTTAATAAAACATTTAATTAAATCTAATTAATCACTGGGCCCACATGTCATACTAACATTTTAACTTCTATTTTATTTAAACTAACTAATTTAATAGAGGGCCCACCTGTCAGCCTAGCTATTTTAATTAAACAGTTTTAATTAACTTAAGGGCATGGGGCCCAGGTGTCATAGGCTAGGGGGGCTTTATCTTAGTTTTAATTAAGCAGGGGGGTTAGGGGTTAATCCCCTGGGTGGGTCCCACGCGTCAGTGGCTCAGCCACTGGGGTTAACCAGCGCGGCACTCCGGCGGGGACAGAGCACGCCGGCGAGCACACCGGACATCCCTGGCGACCTGGAGGAGCGGCGAGGGGGGAATCGAACTGGCATGCCAGGGCGCGTCGCCTAGGGCACTCCACGTTCAACGTGGTGGCCCGAGGCCACGGTGGCGAGCAGCCCTAGCGGCTGCCGGAGCACGGCGAGGTGAAGGCAACTATAGTGGGCACAATCCGGGCGCGGGTCAAGGGGAATGAAGAGCAGCTCATAGTGGAGCTTGTAGGAGTCACGGGGTAGGCTGGGGAAGCTCGGGCAGTGCGAATCAACGGCGGCGGCGCGGTGGCCGTGGCGGGGGGGTGCGGCCAAATTCCGTCGAAGTAGTGTGTCCCGGGGTCGGTTACGTGCCGGAGTCGAAGTAGTCGACCACGCCCGATCTCCTGGACAACACGCAGCGGCAAATGGTGGTCGTTGGCCGCGTGTGCGCGCCGGCGGCGGCGACGTTTGCGGCGTCTCCCGTGCGGTGATGATGGCGGAGCGCGAGGGAGAGGAATGGAGTGGTGCGGTGGGGGGGAACTAGGGTTAGGGTTGGGGGCGCCGGTGCTTGGGGAGTCTTATCCCCACCGGGGACACGCCGGATGTCCACCACGGCACGTCGGCCGGCGGATGTCCTCCACGCGAGGGAGGAAGAAGACAACGGGGTGGGCGGTGAGCCGGGGTGGGCCGAGGTGGATGGGCCTTTGCCCAGGGGCGGTAGATAGGATGTTTTGTTTTTCTTTTTCTTTTCCTTTTTTTTTCTTTCCTGTTTTAATTTATTTTAGTTGCTTTTATATTTTTGTTCATTATGAAACCTGCTTGTATATTAGTGTTGCACCATATACCAGTGCCACAAAAAGTTTAGGGTTTTTTTTAACTCGTTTGATATTTATTTTTATTAAGCAATTTGCAAATAGTGCTCTTTTGGCTTGCGTATGAATTGTTTGAATTTTGCAGAGGCATCATAAAAACTCCAAGTTGGTTTACCATGGTCTAGTGATTATTTTGTATTTAACAAAAGTGGTTGCACAATTTTTGGGGAAAGTTTAATTGTCACATGATTTTTGATATTAACCAAAAAGCATTTTTGAATGTGATCAAAAGATGATCATGGCATGATTGCAACAGTGATTAGCAAGAGTGATTAGTCAACAGTACAAGTGATTACTGTTACAGACACTGAGGGTGTTACAGAATTTGACTTACCTTGTATAGCATTTAGCATATTTGTAAAAGTAGAATATGACTCCACATCGTGCCGGAGTCGGACTCACGGAATCCCGGGACCTGGCGCCTTTATAAGTCGAGGTCCACGGGGTCCAGGGTCAAGAACAATCTCAATCTGCAATAGGCCTACACACTTTCCGGCGTGACCTAGATCTCTTCGAGACTAAGGTTAAGATCCGGCTCACTTGTAATCGATCCACCAACACTTCTATTCAGAGAGTCGGAACCCATAATAATAAGAACCAGGAGTAGGCTTTACCACGAGACAAGCAGGGGCTGAAACCTGGGTAAATCGCCGAGTCTCTCGTCCATGTAGACTCTCTCCATGTGTTCGCCTCGCAGCAAAGGTCCCATGTCAAATCCGACTCTTCGGACATCTGTCGTGACCTTCCCACGATAGTTGCCACCCACCGTGGGGCCTGCGCATGCAAGTGTTGAGATTCTGGAGGGAGCTCTGCAAGGCATGGGGGGATTCGTCGCCGGAGTCATCACCAGAGGCTGGCGCGGGAAGCTCTGCATCGAAGACTCAACTTGACGCCCTGAAGCCGATTCAGTTGAATTCGGATATCGGGTCCCGATCGGGTCTATCCACATCTTCATCGGCAGGACAGACGGATCTGAGCCAGAGCCAGATCCTGAAGTCCCCATCGAAACCTCGAGTCGGCGACACAACGTCTCTAGGCACACTTTCGTCGGATTCATTGACGAGTCTCCAGAGTCGGAACGCTCTGTCGATTCCCCAATGCATGACGCCTCGGAAGAACTAACTGATGCTGACTCATACCCAAGCGAACAAAATTTCTCAGATGCACGGTCCATTCGATCCATGGGGAGCAACAGACTCGGCACAGGTGTTCCAGAATACGACCCAGATTATCCTTACTTTGAACCTCCATTCTGCGCCACGGTATTCATGGCCGACAATGGAGGATCGGGAAGTCAGGCAGTTCAGAACCAAGGCGCGGAGTCGGCTGCCAGTACGACCCCCAATTGAGATAGGCAGCCGGCAGCCCGCTCATCGGAACAAGTCCCCACTAGTGTAGAAGCCCTCGCAGATGCCTTGAACTCCCTTAACAAGGCCTTGGCCATGAAGGTGACAACTGAAAACCAGGAGGCCTGAAAAAACAAGGGTCAACGGACTCAAGGAACGGGTAGCAAGCATACGGAGGGAGATCAACACTAAGAAGGAGCAAATGGCAGAGAGAGAAGCCCGGCTCGTTCGGGAAGCCACACGCCTCCGGGGAGAGTCGGAACTAATAGAGGCCCGGCGACTAAGCCTTGCCCATATGCGCCCACAGGGATATACGAGTCGGCTCCCCCTGTCTACCAAGGACGAACGCTATTCCACAGTTCGGATCAGTACCCCTCGGGGTTTACGCCACCTACACAGCCGGCCCCTCTTCCACGCCCAGATCGTTTCCATACACCTCCTCACCACTTCGATAATCCCATGGCAAACGTCATGGCAGAAAATCGCTACCTCACCAATGCACCAATTCAGGGAGACACTCCAGCGGATCATGCCGCTCGAAAAGACGTCGACTTCCTCAAGACTGCAATCACACAACAAGCCCAATATTCGCAAGGGGTCCCATACATACATGGGACTCCATATCGAAGTGTGAGTCGGCAAGCAGAGTCGTCGGCTCCTGCAATCTCGAGCAATCATCGCCAACGCGAAGTACCATCGCCTTTGAACCCTCAGGGTGCACTAAGGATCATGGACCTACCGGCTCAAAATACCAACCGCCGCATAGAGCCGGCGTCCCAACTTCCACAACAAGAACAGAACCCCAAGTTCGTGAGCAGATCTGTGGGTTACTGTAAGATCAAGTTTTTCCACCGAAGGTTTTGGAGATTGTTGGACAAAGCAGTAGTGGAACTAATATTGTTTTCGAGTATAAACAGATACTTAGGTTCTGAAAGAATGGAGTTTGCAAGTAGAAGGTCGAAGGACAAATCACTGCAGCAAAGCTGCAATCAACTACGGAAACCTTTGAAGGTAGACGACCCCCAAAAACGTCGTCGAGAAAGAAGATGCTCTCGAGTGAAAGTGCAACGAGGAGAAAGCTGAAGCTAGACGAAGACTTAGTCTTTTTACTAGTTTCTCTTTATTTTCTTGAGTCATAGGAAAAACCGTACAATCAAGAGGGGTTTGCTAGTTGAGATCTTAGTTGAAGTGAATTTGCTCTGCTCAACCTAAACCCACAAAAAGCCTACCGAGAGAAATCTTACCGAGTCGAGTGAATAGCTCGAAGACAAAGTCATCGCACTTCGTGCCTTCGAGAGAGAACTCATTCGGTAAGTCAGCTTACTTGCTCCGCAAGTAAAGTTGCGCAGTGATTGAAATCCGACCGGTGTGGACACGCGTCAAGCGGTTGCATCGGGTTACTTCAGTCATTTCACTCATTGGGATCGCCACCTATAAATACCCTGCACCCAGCCGCCATTTGCGGTTGGCTGCTCCATTGAATATTCTGAGACAGAAGAGTTGTGAGCATCCCGAGAAATATTTCGAGAGAAAAAAAAAACCCAAGTCTGAACTGAGTTGACTATTTCACAGAGACTTAGGTCGAGATTAGCCGATCTTTTTATCTTAGAGAACTGCAAGTCTCCTAGACGGTTAGGCGTCTCCTGTCAAGCAGTCGAAGAGAAATTGTCGCTGCTGAAGTAGGTTGTAAAGGTCTTAAAGATGTCCTGAATCATCTACCACGAGTGAAAACTGGACAAGCTCGAGGAGATTGTTGCAGTGGAAGATAGGACGGAGAGAGTTTTGCTCCAGGTGTTCAATCACCAGTCCCTCCAACTAGACGTAGCACTTTGCAGAGTGTGAACTGATTTACCAAACATCGTCGTGTCAGGCTTGTTTTCCTTCTTGTATTTACATTCAGTATTTACTCATTGCATGTTTGCCTTCGATGTTTTCCTTCGCTCCGAAACCTTTCGACCCATGCATGTCTT
Organism: Bromus sterilis; assembly: GCA_950022295.1. Lineage (NCBI taxonomy): Eukaryota > Viridiplantae > Streptophyta > Magnoliopsida > Poales > Poaceae > Bromus > Bromus sterilis. The sequence continues at coordinate 120,872,955 of OX465601.1, read as the reverse complement.
TCGATACTGTAATTCCTTCGAGATGCCTTTAGTCCTTCGCAGTTTGCATGAATTCCTTCTAAGTTCCTTAGAATTTTTAGTAGTGATCATTCACCCCCTCCCCCTCAGGTCATTCTTGAGCTTTCAATTGGTATCAGAACTAGGCACTCCCTACACTCTGCGTATTTTGGTCTAACCACCTGGAGTGTTGTCAAGAATGTCGTTTGCAGCTGTTCGCTCGGGCGAACCGATTCCTATCTACAATGGGAAGGACTATGCTTATTGGAAGGACAAAATGAAGAGGAACATCATGGCCATCAATTCAGCAGCTTGGGAAGTTGTCAAGAATGGGGTAAATGTCAAAGACAAGAGTGCTATAACTCTTGAAGAAGCTAAGAGAATCTCTCTCTATTCAGAAGTCTGGGTGTTCATCACAAACCATCTGACTCCAGAAAAATATCATGAGGTCAAGAATATTTCTACGGCCAAAGGTTTCTGGGACTATCTCGAGAAGATTGGTGAAGGTGTCTCTACTTAGAAAGATGCTCGTATTGACACCCTTCGAAGAAAATTCTATCGATTCAAGAGGCACGAGGGAGAGAATGTTAACTCCATATACAGCAGACTCACTGCTCTATCAAATGAACTGATTTCCCTCGGTGCCGAAGACATTACCAGTCGGATAGTTTTCATAACTTTGCTCCATTCTCTCGATGATTCTTTCAATCACATTGTGTTGATGATCAAGGAAAGGACCGATTCCAAAGATCTTGTTGCCGCTGATATTCTCGAGAGCCTCAACACATTTGAGATGGAAGAAGAAGAAAAACGTGATGTCAACGGAACTCAAAGAAAATCTCATGCACTCAAGGCAAAAGCTTCACATCATTCCTCTTTTGAAGCTAGTTCTGAATCTGGAGGTGCCTCAGATGACCCCGAGAATATTGGAAAAGATCTGGCACTGATAATGAGAAGATTCAACCGCTTCCAGAGAAGGAATTCCTCTTCACCGAAAAAAATTACTCTTCCAAACACTCAAGCAATTCATCGCAGCATCGATCATCATCCAGAAACTCTTCAGCGAAAGATAACTGCTGCTACAAGTGCAAGAAGCCAAGTCATTTCATCGCTGATTGTCCTCTCTGGGAAATTGAGCATAGATCCAAGCATTCTCACAGAAACTCTTCGAGCAAGTCAGACAGATCGAGTAGAAACTATGAGTCAAAGAAATATGATTCAAAGTCCAAAAAAGACAAGAAATATGGTTCTGATGATGACAAGAAGAAGAAGTATCACAAACATCGAGAGAGTTCTTCCTCGAAATCACATTCCTCGCGACGCAAGAATTCTCACCGTGCCAAGGCCTATCTGGTTAAAGAAATGAAATCTCAAGATGAAGCCTCTGGTTCCGAAGTTGAATCAAACTCAAGATCTAGTTCTGGTTCTGGTTCTGAATCTGGTGGTGTTGTTGGTCTAGCCTTTTCTTCGAACAAGACATCGAGTTCATTCTTCACCAACCAAAGCAGTGAAGATGAGACTCCAGCTTACTGCTTCTTGGCCAAGGCTAAGGTATCCTCTTCTAAGAATTCCTACGATACTTCTGATGGATCTGCTTATGAAAGTCACTCTAGGATAAGCTATGCCAAACTTGCTAAAATTGCTTCTATCCAACAAGATGTACTTGATTCTCTGAGTGAAACTATTAAAAAATCTGAGACTTTGTTGATCGTTGAGATTGAGACAGGTCAAACTTTAACTAATGAGCATGCAGCTCTGAAGGCAAAGTATGATGCACTTTCCTCTCGGCATGATCTTCTCTCAGTGGACTACGAGAAGCTAACCTACGAATTCCTTCAAAGGAAAATGACTCTCGAGAAACTGAGAGAGGCTCACGAAGAGTTGGAAAATGTCAATCTCACGCTCATGGCTCAAGAATGCTCAGAACCTAAAAATGAATCTACTTCACCTTGTTTGAATTGTTTGGAACGAAGTAAAATTGAATCTATTTCTGACAAATCGAAATGAAAAGAACCTATTGTCATTGATGATACTAACCCCTCGAACGAGGAAACTGTTACCGAGGAACTCCTCAGGTTGAAAGCTTTATTTGATACAGGCATGTTCAAAAGTGTTCAGGGACACCAGTACCTATGTGATATCCTAAAGAAGGCTCTTCTTCATAGGAATCATCGAAAGGAAGGTGTTGGTTTCGAAAGGAAACTCAATCCTGATGGCACATACTGGGAACCCGAACAGTATCCTAAAAATGTCTGGGTTCTGGAGAAAGAAAAGCCCATTTATATTGCTAACCTTTCAGGTTTTAACTGCAAAATTGATAAGGCTATTGCTGATGAATCACTTGATTCTGACTACAAGCTTATCAAAGATCAGGAAGGAAAGATGTCTGCTGAATTCGTTGGTACTCTTCCGAAGAATGGTTTCTATAAGCAACAGATTTGGGTTCGCAAATCTCTCATAGAAAAACTTCCCCCTAACCATTCCATGCAGGGAAAATCTTTGGTACGACCAAAACAATACTATTCTCTCGAGGATAGAAATGAACCTTTGGTGCCTACTTCAAATGTTCATCAGAAGGAATACTATCGAGTCGATAGAAATTTTTATCGTCATCATGATAATAACGACAAATTTGCTTTTACCTACCAATACTCTAACCCCTCATCGAGGAATTATGTTTATGGTGTGCTTGATGGTCCCCCTCGCTATATGATCATGTTCGCTATAATACTGCTGCTTCATCTAGCACTTCCATGCCTTCTCAGTCACCTGCTCGTTTGTGGGTGGTTAAGAACTAATTCTTCTGCAGGGCTATGCCTCCGGTGGATCCGAATGGGTCATGGATAGTGGTTGTACAAATCATATGACCGGAGACAAAGATTTGTTCACCGAATACAAACTTACTGAATCCTCTCAGAGATATATTACCTTCGGTGAAAACAACAAAGGAATAGTACTTGGTTTGGGTAAGTTTGCTATATCGAAGGATAAGCATATTGACAAAGCTATACTTGTTCAATCTCTAGGATATAATCTTATGTCTATCTCAAAACTTTGTGATATGGGTATGCTTGTACTGTTCTCTGCTTCTCGTTGTGTTGTCTTTTCACAGGATGATTATTCCTTCGTGTTCGAATGATGTCGCAAAGGTGATCTTTATATTGTCGATTTCTCTTCGGGACCTGCAGTGTCCACATGCTTAATGGCTAAAGCCACATCTGGTTGGTTATGGCATCGAAGACTTGGTCATGCAGGGATGAAAAATCTTCAAAATCTTATCTCGAAGAAGAATATCGTGGGTATTGACAATGTGAAATTTGATAAAGATTGTCTATGCAGTGCCTGTGAAGCAGGAAAGATTGCCAAGAAACATCACTCAGCAAAGACTATCATGACTACTACTCGTCCTCTGGAATTCCTTCATATGGATTTATTCGGTCCTCAAAATTATGCTAGTCTTAGAGGTAACAAGTATGGTCTGGTTATTGTTGATGATTTCTCTCTATATACTTGGGTTTTGTTTATAGATGACAAGAGAAAAGTTGTCAAAATCTTCAAAACTTTCGCTAAGAGAGCACAAATTGAGTATGAATTATCTATCAAGCATATCAGAAGTGATAATGGTACAGAATTCAAAAACACTCATATCAAAGAATTTCTTGATGAATATGGCTTTACTCATGAATTCTCGGTTGCTTATACACCGCAACAAAATGGTGTGGTCGAGAGAAAGAATCGAACTCTTATTGAAATGGCCAGAACAATGCTTGTTGAATACAAGACTCCTATCAGGTTCTGGGCCGAAGCAATTAACACTGCATGTCATATCATCAACAAAGATTATCTGCACAAATTTCTGAAGAAAACTTCACATGAGCTTATCACTGGTAAAATGCCACATGTTTCATATCTCAGGGTTTTTGGTGCTCCATCTTATATCAGAGATATGAATCACAGCTCCAAGTTTGCCCCAAAGGCACACGAAGGTTTTCTCCTAGGTTATTGTTCGAATTCTCACACTTAGAGAGTATACAATCCTTATCTTGGCAAATTTGTAGAAACTGTAAATGTTCGATTTGATGAAACTAACGGCTCTCAAAAGGAGCATTTACCTCTTAACCTGGATGAACCACCTTTGGATGAAGTTATCAGGTACATGGCTATTGGAGATATTCGTTATGTCGAAGGAAATGCTCGTCAAGTCAACCAGGATGGTGATGGTCCAATGTTCCCACGCATAGCCCGGGGCGCTGGAGATCAACATCCCGAAGTGAACGATGAACAGGACAAAGAAGAAGAACGCGTGAACGAAGAAAATGCTCAACCCGAAGGACAAGCTGAACCCGAAGGAAATGATCCTAAAGGACAAGCTTTTCCCGAAGGCCAAGCTGATCCCGTAGAACAACTGGATCCTCAAGCTAATGAAGGAATACTATCTCGAGTTGGAAAAAGAGTGGATGTCGACTCTATACTCGAAGAAATTCAACAACCAGGTAGTCCGACCACTCGCTCTCGTACTCGTTTAGCCAACTTTTGTGGAAATTTCTCGTTTGTATCCATGCTAGAACCGTCAAAATTTGAGGAAGCCATGACGGACTCAGATTGGATGACTGCCATGCTCGATGAACTTACAGTTCGAGAGAAAGAAAGTCTGGTCCCTCCTCAAAAGACCTGATCCCAAGAAGCATAATATCATTGGTACCAAGTGGATTTTTCGCAACAAGCAAGATGAAGATGGTATTGTGGTAAGGAATAAAGCTCTACTGGTTGCACAAGGTTACACGCAAATCGAAGGTATTGATTTCGGTGAGACTTATGCTCCAGTTTCTCGACTTGAATCCATTCGTGGCATGCTTGCTTTTGCCAATTACAATGGTATATTGTTATATCAAATGGATGTCAAAAGTGCATTTCTTAACGGTGAAATCGAAGAAGAAGTATATGTTATGCAGCCACCAGGTTTTGAAGACCCAAAGAATCCTGACATGGTGTACAGGTTGCACAAGGCCCTTTATGGGTTAAAGCAAGCACCTCGTGCTTGGTATGAAACGCTGAAGGATTTTCTTCTGAACAAGGGATTCAAACCAGGAACTACTGATCCATCTCTTTTCACTCGTGCATATAAAAATGATCTTTTTGTGTGTCAAATTTATGTCGATGATATTATATTTGGTTGTACTAACCCTGATATCAGCGAAGAATTTGCTCGAATGATGTCAAAGAAGTATGAAATGTCTATGATGGGTGAATTGAAGTTCTTTCTCGGACTTCAAATCCGTCAACAGAAGAATGGGACATTTATCTCTCAAGAGAAGTATCTCAGAGACTGCATGAATAAGTTTGATCTTGTCAATTGCAAAACTATCAAGACTCCAATGCCTACGAATGTTCACCTAGATGCAGATGAGAAGGGCAAACCTTTCGATCAGAATAATTATCGCTCGATAATCGGTTCGCTTCTTTACCTTTGTGCATCTAGACCTGACATTATGCTATCAGTTTATATGTGTGCTCGTTTTCAGGCAAACCCGAAAGAATCACATCATATTGCTGTCAAGCGAATTCTTCGATATCTGCCTCATACACCTACCTTGGGACTTTGGTATCCCAAAGGTGCCCAGTTTGATCTCGTTAGATAATCTAATTCTGACTGGGCTGGTGATCGAGTCGACAGGAAATCTACCTAAGCCACATGTCATTTTCTCGGTATATCTCTTGTCTGTTGGGCTTCGAAGAAACAGAATTGTGTATCTATTTCTACCGCTGAAGCCAAGTATATTGCTGTCGGTTCATGCTGCACTCAAATTCTGTGGATCAAGCAAACGCTGAAATATTATGGTATTCTTGTGAAGAAAATTCCACTCCTCTATGATAATGAGAGTGCTATCAAAATTGCTCACAATCCTGGGCAACACTCTCGAACGAAGGATATTGATATTCGTCATCATTTTCTTCGAGATCATGTTCAGCGAGAAGATACAGTTATGAGTCATGTTCGCACCGAAGATCAATTGGCCGATATCTTTACGAAGCCCCTGGATGAGAAGAGGTTTGTGCACTAAGGTGTGAGTTGAACATATTGGACTCACGCAACGTACAGTAAGATCATAACTATTCGTACTTTGTATTATATGTTTACCTTCTAGAAGTAGTTTACTTAAGTTAACTTACCTATGTGTTTCTCTTCGTTTATGTTATTTGTTCATTGGGTGTTTGTCCTATACACTTATCACTCCGAGTTTTCTATCGTTTTGTTTTTCCCTCGGATTGATTAAGTATCGGACCCTGTTTTCCCTCTATTCTATCCCTACCACATCTTTGCCTTTCTCTCGTGAACATGTATATTTTTACTCGACTAAGATTCCCTTCGAATGACATCGATTCCGAAGGAAATCTATTGAACTTTTATCTAATTTTATACTCGATGTTTGATGAGTTTGTTCTCGGACGTGGAGAAACTTTCTTTCGGTTCGTTGGGATTTCCCGCGACTACCGCCACAAAATTCGTCCGTTGAATGCAGAGAGACGCGGAATCTGCGTCGTTGGATCGGATCTGACAGTTATGTCAGTCGGATCCCTTATAAATACCGATCCACCCCCACCGGCACAGCGTTCCAAACCTTCGACTTTTCTCTCTCGCTCTCGCCCCCGATCTCTCGCGCGTCGCCGTGCTATTTTGTCGCCGTCGATTCCCTCGCCGCTTCACTGCCGGAAGGAAGTCGCCGGAGACATTCCCGTCGACGAGGATCATAATCCGCGCCGTCGTAGATCTCACGCATCACCAAGTTAGGGTATGTGTGAGGCTAGAGCTCAATCCTTCTCCAATCTGTTCTTGAGCCCTAGATTTGTTCTTGATTTTCTCTTATTTTATTAGGTCTGTTTGATCCGTTTGGATCATTGAGATTTGGGAAATCTGTTTCTAGTGTTCTCTGTTGATTTCCTGTCCGATCTAGGTAAGAAATGCCTCGTCCCGTGGAATTCCTCACTTAGGCAAGAATCTCTCGGATTCATATCGATGGACTTACACTTTGAGAAATTTCTTCATATCAGTTCTTCGTTAGATTTGCACTCGATGGAAATCTAGCCTAGCACTTGCATGAAAATTTTCTACAAAGATAAATCCCTCTATATGATTGTTGCGTTCAAAAAGATTTTCCTCGAAAACGTTTGGTACATGTTCACATCTTGTCTACTTTTCCCTCGTACCTATCTATTTCGCAGGAAAATGTCTGAGAACGCTGGAGCTGTCAGGGAACCCAAGCGTGTTGGAGGCCGAACGAAAATCACCAACAATTCTGAAGGACTGTCTGAGGAACTGATTATTGAGAATAATCTGAGAACGCCAGAAGGCTCAGTGGAAGATACTCGAACGAGAGAAAACAGACTGCAAGAGATTCAAAGGCTTTAGGCGCTTCGATGGTATGAATACAAGGAGATTATCCCTCTATGGGAGAGGTTGTTTGCTCCGAAGAATCCTTGGTCTGATGTCACGTCATTGAGGCCCAAGTGGAACAAATCAAACCGCCCTCCTCCTCCACCCAATGCTCACCCATCCACTCTCAAAACCCCTGATGATTTTAAAGAGTTGGTTGTTGCTTGAGCTGAAAGAGCCGAAAAACACAAGGAAGCCAAGGCCAGAAAGGCTTCTGCTGCTGCTGCTGAGGGCATCGAAGGAGTTGTCGAGGATGTTGGTCCTAGCACCAAGTCGAAGGCTGGCAAGAAATCAGCCAAGCGAAAGAAAAAGGTCGTTGTTGTTTCCCCACCAGAAGCAACTTCCGACGGAGAAGAAGCCAGCACTGAGCATCAAGATCTTGGTACTGAGGCTGATATCGAGGACATCCCTCTGAAATAGAAGCCGAGCATCAAGGGCATCAGGATTCAGGAGCCTACTGCTGCAGCTCCCCGAGCAACTATTGACATGACTGATTTAGTCACTGATCCGCCAATTTCCTCTGCTCCCACGGTGCCACCTCGTAAACAAAAACCCTCGTCCAAGTCGAAGGGAAAGAAAGCAGTTGTTGACGAAGATGAAGAAACGTTGCTGAAAAGACAGGAAATACTTGCCAAGAAACAAGAACTTGAAGAGCAAGACTTGACTAAGGCGAAGCTGTTCAATTTTCACAGTCAGCCCGAGGATAAGAAAGCACTGGTTGCCAAGCAATTGGGAATATTGAATCTGGTGTCTGATAAATACAAACGCCAGCTCGAAGGAATTTCTGCCCCCAGTACTCCGAAGGAAAAGGTCGTGGCCCCTAGTGCCACCGAGAAAGTAGTGACTCCCACAGTCATGAAGGAAAAGACTGCAGCCCCTAGTGCTGCAAAGAAGAATGTTGAGGCTGCTGGAGCCTCGAAGGAAAAAGCTGCGGCCCCTAGTGCCGTAACAAAACTGGTTGCTGCTGCCTGATACGTCCCAAACGTATCTATAATTTCTACTTGCTCCATGCATGTTTTGTGTGACTTTGTCATGTTTTTCTTGAACTTTTATACACTTTTTATCATATTTGGACTAACCTATTAACTCAGTGCACCCAGTTTCCAGTTCCTGTTTTTCTATTGTTTTTGTATTTCAGGTTTTCCGGCCATTAAAAGTGCCAAATAAATTCCGGAAAATCCAATAAAAAATCAGCGGCCCGGAAGCTTCCCGAATAATCAAGGGGGAAGGGGGTGGACCCACAAGGGGCCCAGGAGGGTCCCTGGCGCGGCCCCACCCTAGGCCGCGCCAGGAGACCTCTTAGGTGCCATGTGGCCCCTCTCGGTGCCCCCCTTCGCCTATATTTACCCCCCCCCCCCCGTGACGGAAACCCCTAATATCGATCTGCTATTCCCGTTCTCCTCTTTGTTCCGCCGCCGCATCCGTTTCAAGATCGGGGCTGCCAGGAGAAGCTTCCCCGACACCCTGCCGGAAGGAGGAATCCCCTTCGGGAGACCATCCATCACCATGGACGCCTCCCGGATGTACCGTGAGTAGTCCCCCTTGGACCATATGGGTCCGTGACCAGTAGCTATGTGATGTACCTCTCCCCTCTTTGTGCTTCCACTTTCGAGACCTCGTGAGCTGCCTCACATGATCGAGGCACTTTTGTAGTTTTGTATGTTGCTATGCTGAGTTTGTTGGGATCTGATGGATTATGAGATTATGTTTAGATTGTGATGAGTAATATATTTGGTTCTCTTTTATATTTGTGTTCTTTAGTAAATTCTTGCATGTTATCATTTGCCGTATTTTTCTTTGGCCAAGTGATTTGTTGCAACTCCAAGAGGGAGCGTTATGCTTGATTGTGGGTTCAGCCCCTTGATGTCTAACTTGAGTGACAGAAACATGAGACTAGGGTATGTGATGTTTCCACCAAGGATAAAACAACGGTGCTTGTACTTGCGGGTGCAAGGATTGTTTACTTTACTCATAGTTCTTTTAATGTAGTTGTCTGTTGCTTTGAGTTTACACTTTGGGTGGGATTCGCAAATTAATACCAGCGAGATGTTCAGGATAGATATCTCAAGGTGGATGATTCGTAGTAGATGCAGTTGGATTTCGTTCTACTTACTTTTGCGTACTGCCCATTGCTTTTGAGCCTCTTCCTTTCTTTTGTAGCATAGTTAGCATTGCGGTGCGTTTATAATCCTGTCAATTTCCCAGCTGTGATTTGTTTACCTCGCTAGCACTTTTACTGTCTTTTGGGAGAGAGACATCACTAGTGAACATCACGGGACCCCGGTCCATATTCACACCATTGTTTACATCATCAATTTACTTTCAGTCTTTAATTTCAATTGCCATTATTATTATCTCTTGTGTTGATCCTTTGTAAACAGCAAGGCCGGAGGAATTGACAACTCCTCTGTACTCGTTGGGAGAAAAGTTATTTGTTGTCTGTGCAGGTCCTGGCGAAGTTAGCAACCTCGGCGCCACTGTTCACTTTACCACCTTCTTGTGTCTCTGCGAGTCCTACGGGAGACAAACCCTATCCTCTACATAGGGGAAATTTTCTGCTATGCTACATCTCACCTTCCACTTGGGGTGACCAACGAGGAATGAAAACTATCCTCACCGTATCAAGCTAATTTATGGCACCGTTGCCGGGGACTCCAGTCTACAAGATAGAGTTGCACACTATCATTTATCTTTGCTTTTTAGTCTTGCTAGTTTATCTATCAGTTTTTACTTTTGTGTCCCTTATCAAAAATACCAAAAATACCTACTGCTACTATGGGTTTCAATGAAAACACCAAGTTGTGTGACTTCACTAGTCACAACAACAGTGACTTTATCTGCACTCCTATTTCTCCACTTGCCACTTCAACACCTTCTTAAGAAATTAAACCTGCTTTGCTTAATCTTGTTATGAAAGATCAATTCTCAGGTGCTGGAGAGGATGTTGCCTTGCACTTAAATAATTTTGTTGAGCTTTGTGATATGCAAAAGTACAAGGAAGTAGATGGAGACATCGTCAAGCTGAAGCTTTTTCCTTTCTCCTTGAGAGGAAGAGCCAAGGAGTGGCTGCAATCCCTACCTAAGAATAGTATCGATTCTTGGGACAAGTGTAAGGATGCTTTTATTGGGAAGTACTATCCCCCTGCTAGAATTATCCAGTTAAGAAGTAATATTATGAATTTTAGGCAATTGGATAAAGAACACGTTGCCCACGCTTGGGAACGAATGAAATCTCTTATTAAGAACTTCCCTAATCATGGTTTGACTACTTGGATGGTTATCCAGAATTTTTATGCAGGCTTAAACTTTACCTCGCGGAATCTGTTAGACTCGGCCGCGGGAGGAACTTTCATGTCAACCACACTTGGTGCTGCCACGAAGCTACTTGATGAGATGATGTTGAACTACTCTCAGTGGCACACCGAACGATCTCCAACTGGTAAGAAGGTAAATTATGTCGAGGAGATCTCCTCTCTTAATGAAAAGGTTGACTTGATCATGTCTCTACTTACCAAGCAAGCTCCTATTGATCCTCAAGATGTTCCTTTACATTCCTTGGTTGCTCAAGAACTAGTAGATGTGAATTTTATCTCTAGAAACAACTTCAATAATAATGCTTATAGGGGCAACTTTGCTAGTAATCCTAGGCTGTTTCCATCCACTTATGGGAACAACAACACTTATCCTAGCAACAAGAACCCCGCTTATGAACTAGAGAGTATGCTTAAAGACTTTATCACTACCCAAAAATCCTTCAACAAGAGTGTAGAAGAGAAATTAGACAAATTAGATATCCTCTCTTCGGAGGTAGACAACATAGCCCATGACGTTGAGATGCTTAAAATTAGAACTTCTCCCCCCAAGGAGAGGAAAATCACTCCTATGAATGCTATCCAAGTGCAAATTAATGAAAACATTAGGATGTTGGGAAAACTTAAAGATAGATGGGATAGAGAAAAGGAGGAAGAAGAGAGAGTTAAGAGTCTTCCTACCTACCACACAGTAGCTACTATCCAAGTTGTTGAGGATGTCCAAACTGTTAGCACCCATCACACCCCTAGTCCCGCTAGACCTATCAGTGGTGATGCTACCACCTCAACCATAGAGGAAGAAACCTCTATGAACATAGAGGCTTTCAAACAAGTGAGCCTAAATGATATCACTACCTCCTTGATAGATAGTAGTGATCTAGACTTTGACAACTGCACCTTACCTGAATTATTGGTTTCCTACACAAAATGTCTAGAGAAACCCACACTAGCACACTTAATCTTGCCTTCACAGATCATATCACCAATGCTCTAATCAAAGTTAGGGAGGAGAAGCTTAGACTAGAAGCCTCCATACCTAGGAAGCTAGAAGATGGTTGGGATCCTATGATAAAAATCAAATTGAATAAGTTCTCTTGCTTTGCTCTTTGTGATGTTGGAGCTAGTACCTCTGTTATGCCCAAAAGAATGTATGATATTCTTAAATTTAAACCTTTTGATCCTTGTTCTTTTGGTGTTCGTCTTGTCGATTCTTCCGTAAAGAAACCTTTAGGGAAGATCGACGATGTTCTTATCATTGTCAATAACAATAATGTTCCCGTTGATTTTACAATTATGGACATTGAGTGTGAGCCCTCTTGTCCAATTATTTTGGGACGTCCTTTTCTTCGCACCGTTGGTGTTGTTATTGATATGAAAGAGGGGAATATCAAATTCCAATTCCCTCTCAAGAAAGGGATGGAACATTTCCCTAGTAAAAATATTACGTTGCCTTTTGAGTCCGTCACACGGGCTAGTTATTTTCTTGATAAGACTTGATCTTTTGCTTTAAACCTAGCTAATGTCTTTAAAGAAGCGCTTTCGGGAGGCAGCCCGCAACAAATTTAGGCTTTCCTTTTTGTTTTTCTTCTGTTTTTAGTGGTCTTGATGATTTTTACTAGTGTAGAAACATCATTGTATCTTTACTTTTCAAGCTTTGTGCCATATATAGCCTCATATGACAAGGGAAGTGAAAGTTGTGACATGCTGTCCAGAAAACAGATTCTGTCCTCGTGACGGGAAAAATCATAGAAAAACCCCATTTCATCTTTTTGAGCTGAAATTTTTACATAGCGTGCTCTATACAATCACGGAACTTTCGTATGTTCTGAAATTTTTTATTTGAGTTGCAGAAGTATCCCTAAAAAATTATTTACTACCTGCTGTTCCGTTTTTCACAAATTCTGCCATGTTTTGTCTCTCCTAACTTTTGCAAACCTTAAGCTTGCTTTTTCTTTGAAAAAACTTTTTGGCGATCTTGAGAAACAGTAGCTCTTCAAGAATATCTTTATTTCCAGTAAGGGAAAAATTATTTTAATAGGGTACTAACCTCTCTAATCAGCTTATGATGAGTTGTGTATGAAGGGAGTTTTCAAGTGTGTGATGGAAGATGATGAAAGAAGATCCTGGATGTCAAACGCTCAAGCTTGGGGATGCCCATGCATCCCCAACAAATATTCAAGGAGACTCAAGCGTCTAATCTTGGGGATGCCCCCGTGCATCCCCTTCTTCATCAACAATTATCAGTTCGTCCCTCGTTGCACTATATTTTTATCACTTCATGCGTTATGTGCTATGCTTGGAGCGTCTCGCTCTTAGGTTTTTTTTTATTTTTAAGTTTTCCTTAATTTTTTTGCTGATCATAACAAATTAGATCCCATCTTTCTTTTGTGTGGGAGAGAAACATGCTCTGCTTGAATTAGAACTCCTCATAGAATTTGCATGCCTATTTCTTTAGCTGTGAGTTGTTCTTTTTCTTTTCTTAGCTGCTGCCCTGTTTAGTTATAGTGCTTTAGTTTTCTTCTAGACCTTTTCTTTTATCTCAGGTTGCACTTTCTATAGGTTGCATGTTTTATCTTCTTAGATAGTTTGCCTGTTGCACTGAGTTTTGTGTCTTGACTAGAAAGTAGGTAGTTGAAGTAGCTATTCTCTCTGTAGTAGTAACTTGCAATAGTTTTGAGGTATTGATTAGAGTAATGTTTGAACTTTTGGTGTCAAGAGCTCGAGCCTATTAGTGATAGATGTCGTATTTTGGGCAATCCGTGTGATTTTCGAAAACCAAAACCCCTGTTGAGAACTCTAGCTTCTAGATGGATCACTAACCTCTGGAGGGTTCGAATATTAGAGTACACTCACGTACCATGAGTCGAGGATGCGCAAGGATAACCAAACCCCCATACACTCCTCCTCGGGGTACTTGTATCTTTGAGAACCTTATGATTAGATTGAGAGTTACCGATAATAAGTGCATGAGTGCTTCGGACTAATGTGAGTATTCGAAAGTTGACACTTCCACCTTCCCATATTTTTCTAGCCTCTCCCCTGCCAGGCATTGCCTCCTTCTCACTCTGAGAGTTGGCGTCCACCTTCTCCGGTACATCCAAACCCTTGGCACGATACGCTCTGTCATCATAAACATCCTTATATCTTTCCTCAAAACAGCCACCATACCTACCTATCAAGGCATTTCCATAGCCTTTCCGAGATACATTGTCATGCAACATCCACCTTCTCATGACTTGATTCTTCATGTCATACATGCTACTTGCTTGATCGATGAGCCGCATGCTAGTTGGGCCTTTCCCTAATCATTGATACATGATGCGCTAGTATCATTGCATATCCTTCTACCCTGGCAGAGGCATACATTTGCATCATGATAGTTACATTTTCTTTATGTGAGTACCCTTGTAAAGTGTGAAAGATCTCCTATATTCTTGTAAAATATAGAGTGTTGCTCCTAAAGTGAGGAAAAGATCCCAAAGAGGACAAAATCAAAAGATCCCAAAGAGGACAAATGAGAGAAATAGAAAGAGCCATTGAGGCCACCAAAAAATACAAAAAAATATAAAAAAAGAGAAAAATAAAAATAAAAAGAGAGAAGGGGGCACACTACTATTCCTTTTGAGAGATCCGCACTAGTACTTCATCCTCTATCCCTTTTACTCCATAGAGATTATCATACATGCATATAGATATGTGGGGACCCTTCACGCTATAGAACTTGGCTTGTATATTCCAATGATGAGCCTCCTCAAAAGAGCTCTAGGTCTTCTTGAGCAAGCAAGTTGGATGCACCCCCACTAGTTCCCTTGTAGAGATTTTAGCTCACATGTGCATCCGTTGCATGGCAATCCCTACTCCTCACATCATATCTATCATATGGCCTTCTCTTGCCTATGGTTGTTCTCATTGATGTGAGCCTTTCACACCTTTTTTGTCTTCCTCCTCCACCTTCTTTCTGTTTCGCCTTTTAGGTGTCAAGTTTCTTGCTCACGCTCATCCATTGCATGAGTGCTCAAAATATCGAAAGGGAGTGGATCAGTTTGACTTGTACCGGACTAGTGGTCTGGGGACGAGTCCAGATAAGAATCCAAAGGAGACCAAGTGTGAAACTTTAGTAGAAAGTAGTTCTAAACAACTATTTTTATCTCGTATTTCCATATCCCCTTTCTTGCACGCAAACACCATCTGGAGACATTCGAGTCACGGACAGTGAGAGCTCTTGCACCTTTTGATCTTTTGTTACTTGTGCCAATGCTAATATCGACTCTTGCTTGTTAAGACTTGAATTGAATTGCATGCTTTGATTTCTTTACTTAAAAGTCCTTATATGGTTGTGTGGCATGTCACCACAGAAATTATGCTTGTTATCATTTCCCTACTCGAGGACGACCAGGAATTAAGCTTGGGGATGTTGATACGTCCCAAACGTATCTATAATTTCTGCTTGCTCCATGCATGTTTTGTGCGACTTTGCCATATTTTGCTTGAACTTTTATACATTTTTTATCATACTTGGACTAACCTATTAACTCAGTGCACCCAGTTGCCAGTTCCTGTTTTTCTACTGTTTTTGTATTTCAGGTTTTCGGCCATTAAAAGTGCCAAATAAATTCCGGAAAAATCCAATAAAAAATTAGCGACCCGGAAGCTTCCCGAATAATCAAGAGGGAAGGGGGTGGACCCACCAGGGCCCCAGGAGGGTCCCTGGCACGGCCCTACCCTAGTCCGTGCCAGGAGACCTCCTGGGTTCCCTGTGGCCACTCTTCGTGCCCCCCTTCGCCTATATTTACCCCCCGTGATGGAAACCCCTAATATCGATCTTCTATTCCTGTTCCCCTCTCTGTTCCGCCGCCGCTTCCGTTTCAAGATCGGGGCTGCCAGGAGAAGCTGCCCCGGCACCCTGCCGGAAGGAGGAATCCCCTCCGGGAGACCATCCATCACCATGGACGCCTCCCGGATGTACCGTGAGTAGTCCCCCTTGGACCATGGGTCCGTGACCAGTAGCTATGTGATGTACCTCTCCCCTCTTTGTGCTTCCACTTTCGAGACCTCGTGAGCTGCCTCACATGATCGAGGCACTTTTGTAGTTTTCTATGTTGCTATGCTGAGTTTGTTCGGATATGATGGATTATGAGATTATGTTCAGATTGTGATGAGTAATATATTTGGTTCTCTTTTATATTTGTGTTCTTTAGTAAATTCTTGCATGTTCTCCGTTGCCGTATTTTGCTTTTGCCAAGTGATTTGTTGCAACTCCAAGAGGGAGCGTTATGCTTGATTGTGGGTTCAGCCCCTTGATGTTTAGCTTGAGTGAAAGAAACATGAGACTAGGGGATGTGATGTTGCCACCAGGGATAAAACAACGGTGCTTGTACTTGCGGGTGCAAGGATTGTTTACTTTACGCATAGTTCTTTTAATGCAGTTGTATGTTGCTTTGAGTTTACACTTTGGGTTGGATTCGCAACTTAATACCAGCGAGATGTTCAGGATAGATATCTCAAGGTGGATGATTCGTAGTAGATGCAGTTGGATTTCGGTCTACTTACTTTGGCGTACTGACCATTGCTTTTGAGCCTCTTCCTTTCTTTTGTAGCATAGTTAGCATTGCGGTGCGTTTATAATCCTGTCAATTGCCCATCTGTGATTTGTTTACCTCGATAGCACTTTTATCGTCTTTTGGGAGAGAGACATCACTAGTGAACATCATGGGACCCCGGTCCATATTCACACCATTGTTTACATCATCAATTTACTTTCAGTCTTTACTTTCAATTGCCATTATTATTATCTCTTGCGTTGATCCTTTGTAAATAGCAAGGCCGGAGGAATTGACAACTCCTCTGTACTCGTTGGGAGCAAAGTTATTTGTTGTGTGTGCAAGTCCAGGCGAAGTTAGCAACCTCGGCGCCACTGTTCACTTTACCACCTTCTTGTATCTCTATGAGTCCTACGGGAGACAAACCCTATCCTCTACATAGGGGAAATTTGCTGCTACGCTACATCTCACCTTCCACTTGGGGTAACCAACGAGGAGTTAGAACAACCCTCACCGTATCACTGCCAAGGCTACAAAGGAGGCCGAAAGGAAAGCCAAGGATTCTAGGCAGAAATCTCAAGCAGCTCCACTCCCTCGAGCCGCCCCTGCCCCTGCTCCTACCGCACTATTTGTGTCCGGCCCTCGTGCCGATGAAGAGAGCTCGAATGAAGGAGAATCCATCTCCAATGCTCAATGGGATGCCGGACAAATTTCCCGCATTCTCTGGAAAATGGCCACTACCCCCAGCAAAGTGACTCATGAGGATGATGTTCCAGCTGAGATCTAAGACCGAGTTGCTCGTTATTTGATCTGATGGGATGGTTATCGCAAGGATCGTGAAGGAGAAATCTTTTATACAAAGCAGCTTCGAGAATAAAATGAGGACCTCGAGTCCCGACAGTTTTTCAAGTCCAAGCTCGCTACACTCGCAGCTTCAAGGAGAACCCAGAAGGAAAACATCACAGCTGTCAACGAGAAGGTTTGACAGATTGTGACAGATATGTGCAAAGAGCACAATGCTGCACTTACCAAGAGACAATCTCGAAAGAGAAAGTCTGCTGCCCCATCCTCTGCGCGTGGGACGCCAGAGCCCGAGAAAATTGCGAAGAAGAAGAAGTCTGCCGGAGTCGATGCTGCAACAGAGACAAGAAACTGCCCCTACCCCAGCCAAACAACCCACTCCACCCCGATCAAAAACTCCTCCACCTCGCCAACAAACTCCACCTCCACGCCAACCCACTCCACCAAAAGCTTCGTCACCTCCACCCAATCCACCATCCACTCGACAAGTCATTCCCACTGCCACCCCAGCTGTTAAGCCCCAGGCTCAGGTTGAGACCGAGCAAGATGCTCAGGTCGAGCAAAAACCACCTTTCCCAGTTCCATCAGTGCAGAAGGATTATTCCTCTGCCCAAACCTAGCACGAAGGAGAAGAAGCCGATGTCGACATAACAATTGTTTCCTCTCGACAAGACGCACCGCCTGCAACTGATGAGGCTGCTGCCAAAGGATAAAGTTCTGGTGAATCCAGCTCGAGTGATAGTTCCTCATCCTCTTCAAACTCTTCGAACAAAGAAATGATTGATGCTTTTGACCAGCTTGATGAAGATCTTGCTTCCATGGAAACTGAAGAGGCCGAGCAGAATGAGATTCCCGACGAAGGAGATGCCGTCGAAGAGCAAGCCGAGGAGAATGCTCCTGTAGCTATTCCAGCTCAGTACATTGTCAATGTTCCATCTTCATTCCCTCGTCCTTCTGTACCCATTCTACAGATGCCAGAAAATGAAGATGAAGTGTTTCCAGTCGATGAGTTGCTCCACTCTACTAATCCGAGACAAATGTTGCCTTTGTTCCGCCCCAATGTCCCTCGAGGAGGTCCAATCTTCAAGCGGAGGGAACACAAGCCATTTTTCTTTGGGTCAAATCCCTACGAGAAACCAAGGAATGCATATCCTCTTCGGTTTTGGACCCAGGAGCAAGCCATCTATTACACTCGAGTGTTGTACAACAAGGCTAGAGTTTTTCAACATCAATATCTTGATATGCCTTTGGTATACGCCACATCATGTTTCGAGAATGTTGCTAAAACAATTGATGGTCTTCATGCTCACAGGATGTTTGCTCTCAATTCTGGATATAATCCTGAGCTCATCAAGCAGTTTTATGCCACTCTGTATGTCACTGGTGATCCAGAAAACTCGAAGACTTGGAAGTTCGATTATATGATTCAAGGCAAAGTGTTCCACATGACTGTCAATGAATTTCTTGCAGTGGTCAACTTGCCTCGTTTCGAAGGATTGCCACACAAGCTGCATGACTTGCCTGCACCAACTCCTTCTGAATTTTCTACGCTGATGAATCCGGACGTCGTATGAGATCACTACCCGTCTGAGCCAATTCCAAAGAACTTAGTCTTCGAAGCCAAGTCATGGTTTTACATTCTGTCGAATACTTTGATGCCAATGCTTGATGTGCACGACAACTTTCCAATTCCCCATGATGTGCAACTTTCTCTGATGAAGTTAGCCCATGGTCATCCCTTCGATTTTGAAGACTACTTCATTCGTATGATGGTTTCCTATGCTGATGATCATAATTCTCACAAACCATATGCACCCTGGCTGATGGCGATCTCCAATTACTCTTGGGACATGCCATTCCCCGTGTCAATCTACCCAAAGATTTTTACTCCGCCAGTGAGAGAAGTATTGCATATTATTGCTTGACCCAATGACCAATTTGCTGAGCACGCTGGCATCCGAGCGTATATGACTGAACGTAACATTCGATCGAAGTTCATCAAGCCACTACATCACATGGAAGTATCCCTTCGGTCACAGCAAATGCTTCAACGCCATATCGACCAAGATTTCCTGCAGAAACAGAAGATGATGGATGAAATCAACCATCTGCGCAACATCACTACGCTTCTGCGTGAATGTCTTCGCCGGGATTGGAAAGGACTGCGCAAATTCAATTCCCTCGGTCAGCTTTAGCGCTGCGGTTTCGAAGAATATCCTCCGCATCTGAACATGCAATGGACTAACGATGAACATTTGGATCGACCAGATTCAACCATTCCTCTGCTGCCAAAGAACAGGGATGTACTCAGTATCGATGATTTTTATCACATCACCGTGAACACTGTTTCCTCCGACTCCGACTCCGACCCCGAGCAAGAACCAAGGCGTCAAGCGAGAGTTTACTCTCCACTCCCTCGAAGCCCCAGGACCCCACCAAAATCGCAACTGGAATCTTCTGGAGATCAACATTCCTTCAAAACGAATATTACTCCTCCACGCGGTCGCCCCATCCGACGTCCATCAATGCTCGCCGAATCTTCTCGACGTCGCCAGCGCCGCTCCAGCGAATAGGCATTTCTTTCGACCCTATTCTCTCGACTTTTTGTATGTTGTGACAAAAAGGGGGAGATGTAGTGGCATCGAAGAAATTAGTTTTCCATCGGGGTTAAGGGCTTTGCTTTTTGGTCGTGAACTTTGAACTTTCAGTTTCTGAGTGGTTTCAACAAATATTCGATTCATATTCGATCTAGTTGTAACTAACTGTAAGTAGGTCTGTGAACTGCTATTTTATCGTAAGATATCTATTTGCTGCTTGCGATACTTAACCTTTTGCAGGAAGTTATCTTTCATATAAGTTCACATGTCATTCGAGGAGATTGCATATCTTTACATTGGATATTATCTAGAATGCAATTTCACTCGCTAAGACTATGATGTTTTTCCCTCGACACATTACTTGTCAAATTGCACTTCACTGGAAATTTATATCTTCTGTGCATACATCAAGGGGGAGTATTTCGTCGATCTTAGCACTGGTTTAACATCGAAAACTCAAACTTTTTCAATTATTTACCGATGCCTGTTTTTTCAACAATCGTCCAAAAAGGGGGAGATTGTCAGAGCAAGTTTTGCCCCCGAAGGTTTTGGAGATTGTTGGACAAAGAAGTAGTGGAACTAATATTGTTTTCGAGTATAAACAGATACTTAGGTTCCGAAATAATGGTGTTTGCAAGTAGAAGGTCGAAGGACAACTCACTGCAGCAAAGCTGCAGTCAACTACCGAAACCTTTGAAAGTAGACGACCACCAAAAATATCGTCAAGAAAGAAGATGCTCTCGAGTGAAAGCGCAACGAGGAGAAAGCTGAAGGTAGATGAAGACTTAGTCTTTTTACTGGTTTCTCTTTATTTTCTTGAGTCGTAGGAAAAAATATACTATCAAGAGGGGTTTGCTAGTTGAGATCTTAGTCGAAGTGAATTTTCTCTGCTCAACCTAAACCCACAAAAAGCCTACCGAGAGAAATCTTACTAAGTCGAGTGAATAGCTCGAAGACAAAGTCATCGCACTTCGTGCCTTCGACAGAGAACTCGTTCGGTAAGTCAGCTTACTTGCTCCGCAAGTAAAGTTGTGCAGTGATTGAAATCCGACCGTTGTGGACATGCGTCGACACTACTAGGAAAAAGCTTATAGGTAGAGGCTTAACAGTAGCGCCCTTTAAAGACGGGTGCTACTGCTAATTAGCAGTAGCGCGCTATATGGACGCTCGCTATTGATATGCATGTATCAGTAGCGCCGCATCTGTAGACCCGCTACTGGTAAAGGTGGTCCCCACCAAACCCAGCTGACAAGTTGTAGTAGCAGCGCCCCCTGGAAAGCCTGCTACTACTATCTACTTATCAGTAGCGCCGTTCCGTTCCACCCGCTGCTGCTAAAGTGGACCCAACTTAACCCAGAGGCCCGCAAATAGCAGCAGCGCGTTCTCTAAAGGGTCGCTACTACTTACAAAATAGCAGTAGCGCCGTAGCGGTACAGGCACTACTGGTAAGGCGCAGCAGCCACCTTTTCACCAACCATCCCCCTCCACCCTCCTCTCTCTCCCTCACTTGCTTCTTCCTCATTCCTGCTCCTACCTCTTGTCCATCTCCATTAATGCATTACACCATCTCCATTAATGCACTACACACCATCTTCATTAATGCAATATCTCTCTCTCTCTTTCCTTCTAATTTGCTCCTCTTCCACCACCACATATCATGCATAAATGCATCTAGCTATCTCTCTTTCTCACCTTTGTCTCCTTCCCCTCACTAGCTAGTGCAAGCTTCTCCCAAGTGTGATATTTTAACAAAAGGTATATACTTTCTCTCTCTCTCTTAATTAATTACTAGCTAGCTAGCTAGGTACGTGGATGCATGAGATGTGAGTAAAAAATTGTGCTTTGCATCAATGAAATATTTGTGTGTGTATGGGTGTGTGATATGAGAGTTTGCCTATGTTTTGCCGAAATGTCGATTTACTTCCGTTTCGGCGAATTTCGGGCAAACTCTATATGTCCTATTTTTAGGAAGGTCATGCCGAATTTTTTTATGACTTTGATATGCATATGCATGTCGTTATAATATTTTGTTTGTATAACTCGTAGGCGACCATGAAGGTCTGTGGAAGGATGGTGGATAGATACTTGCGATCCGCAGTGGACGACATGATTGAAAAAAATGAAAAGGAGATTTTATGTCCGTGTCGAAAATGCAAAGAAGGCGTGTGGCTGGACCCCTTTAAGGGTGGACGTTTGAAGGCGCACCTGCTTAGATATGGTTTCATGGATGGCTATACTCGATGGATAACTGAAGATGATGATGACAATATTGACGGTGCAACCAATAACCCCATGGCAGCGGATGAAGAGATGATTGATGGATCCGAAGACGAAGAGGGCGCTGGAAATGACGGCGAAGAAGAGGCCGCACATGGTAATGGCGGAGAAGATTAGGCCGAACATGACGGATCCTTCGTCGCTACTAAATTCAATTGTGCGAGACCCTCATGTTCGAGACCTGCTTCGCAAGAAGACGACTAGCGATAGAGCTGGTTCGAGAGAGGAGGCCAAGTTGGAGCAACTGGAGGTAGACTCGAAGACTCCATTATATGATGGTTGCGCTCCTGAGGTGACCCGCTTGAGTTTCACGCTCGAACTTATAAAGATGAAGGCTAAAAACAAATGGAGCGACAAAAGCCTCGATGATCATCTCAAGTATCTAAATAAGACAGTTCTTCCCCCGGGGAACCTTTGTCCTACTAGTGTCGATGAGGCCAAGAAGATTGTGTGCCCTCTTGATCTGCCGCACATTAGATACCATGCGTGCATCAACGATTGCATCATTTATCGGAACGAGAACGCAGAAAAAACCAGTTGTCCGGTGTGCAATGCTGATAGATATAAGAAGGCCGGAAAGAAATCTCCTCAGAAAGTTGTATGGTACTTTCCGATCATTCCTCGTCTGCAGCGTTATTTCATAGATCCTAAGGAAGCTGAGCTCATGCGGTGGCACGCAGTCAGGAAGGTGCCCGATGATGGAGATGATCCGAAGATGAGACACCCTGTGGATGGAAGCCAGTGGAGAGCGTTGAACGCCGAATATGGATTTCATCTTGATCCAAGGAACGTCATGCTTGGCGTGAGTTCAGATGGCTTGAATCCGTTTGGCAAGAAGAACACCAACCATAGCACATGGCCCGTGTTTGTATGGATGTACAACATTCCCCCGTGGAAGTGCATGAAGACAAAGTACATACACATGAGCATTCTGATTCAAGGGCCAAAACAGCCAGGAAATAATATTAATCTATATCTCGAGCTATTGAAAGAGGAGCTAGAAATGTTATGGAAATCACCAGTCAAGACATGGGACGCTTTCGAAAAAGAATATTTCTATATGAAAGCCGCGGTGCTGACGACGGTGCACGATTATCTCGGTTACGGATATGTATCACGCCAGGTGTGCCATGGATATTGCGGATGCACGAGGTGCATGGATGATACAACGTCTCAGCAGCTAACGAAAGATGGTGGGTCTGCGAAAATCGTGTACATGGGGCAACGAAGATGGCTCGAGAAGAATGACCCGTGGAGAAACCGTGGAGATCTATTCAATGGTGAGACTGAGCATCGAGGAACTCCACGTAAGAGGAGCGGCGCCGAAATTGATGAGTTTTTGAAAAACTGGAAAGAGTGCCCCGCGCCTGGAAAGATGAAAAAACCGGAGCTGTTGCTGAAGGTATGGAAAACAAGGTCTGTTTTCTGGGACTTGGAGTACTGGCCCAAAATCGATACACCTCATTGTCTTGATCAAATGCATATCACAAAGAATGTTCTTGAGAGTTTGCTTGGCACACTGATGAACATGCCGGAGAAAACCAAGGATGGGCCGAAGGCAAGAAGAGACTTGGAAGATTTGGAAATAAGGGCAGATCTCCACATGCCCCGTAAGACGGCCGAGACAAAGACGGAGACAGAGGCGGCAGACAGCAAGCGGGGCAAAAACGTAAAGAAGAAGGAAGAGAAATATTTCCCCCCTTCTTGCTTCACCTTCAATACGAAGGAGATCAATCCATTTTTCAAGTGTCTTACCGGAATAAAAGTTAGTTCCGGTTACTGTGGGAAGATAAGCA
The DNA here is from genome assembly GCA_950022295.1 of Bromus sterilis. Lineage (NCBI taxonomy): Eukaryota > Viridiplantae > Streptophyta > Magnoliopsida > Poales > Poaceae > Bromus > Bromus sterilis. The sequence goes on along the minus strand of OX465601.1, from coordinate 120,849,204 downwards.
GATATCTAAACATGCAGAAAAAAAGGTTCAGCGGGATGAAGTCTCATGACTGTCACGTGATGATGACGCAGATACTATCGGTTGCCCTTAGAGGGATAATGGACAAGCACGTCCGTGACACGCTTACTGGTTTCTGTAATTTTTTCGATGTTATCTCTCGAAAGTCGATCAGTTCGAAGCAGCTCACAAGGCTACAGGAAGAGATTGTTGTCATACTATGTGAGCTCGAGATGTACTTCCCGCCCGCGTTCTTTGACGTCATGGTGCATCTATGTGTCCACATTGTGGACGACATCATCGACCTTGGCCCGTCATACCTGCACAACACGATGTTGTTCGAGAGGCTGAATTGGGTAATCAAAGGATTCGTTCGTAACATGTCCCGACCAGATGGAAGCATCGTACAGGGCTATCTGACACCAGAGTGCATCTCTTTCTGCGAGAATTATCTAAGCAACGGAGACGACGACGTCCCTGTTGTTGGTTTTCCCGTTAACAAGCACCATGGGAGGCTCGGAGGAGAAGGTCACACCAACGGTCGGAGGGAACTGCATGTCGACCACTCGGATCGACGCAATGACTTTGACAGGGAAAACTTAGTAGTGCTACAACATCTTGACGTGGTAGACCCTTTGGTGACACTGCACAAAGAAACCATCGCCAAGAATTACCATGACTAGGGCCTACGCAAGACGGACACCGAAGTTACTAGAGAGCACAACTCCACTTTCTTGCCTTAGTTCAAAGAGCATGTTCTTGCCAATCCCCCGGAAGAGGGGTCTACAAACGCATTGCTCATATACGCCTTAGCACATGGCCCTGCTGTCAACTTCCTCACCTATCAGGCATACGATATAAACGGATACACGTTCTATACGGAGGCCAGAGATATGAAAAGTGATTTCCAGAACTCGGGGGTGACGATAGAACGCATGATTGACGACAACGGCTCAACTGAAAGATATTACGGAAGGGTCGAAGAGATCTAGGAGCTTAACTAATCTGGACTACACAATGCGACGATGTTCCGTGTCAGATGGGCTAAGAATGTCGAAAGAGAAAACCGGTATTTCACTACTATGTCTATACCCGACGCCAAGAGCGCTACCGTGAACGTCATCGCCAAAAATGAGCCATGGATACACGCTAAGCACGTGACACAATGTTTCTACATAACCGACCCGAGCAATCCCAGCCGTGTTGTCGTGAGGAGAGGCAAAAGAAACATCGTCGGAATGGATGGATTCGCCAACGTAGAAGACTATGACCAGTACGGCAACCCGATGAGGGAAGATTACGACGACGATGAAGCATATGTCAAAAGAAGAATGAAGACTACATTACCTATGAAAGATCGTACTCCATGGAAAAGGAAAAGTCACAACGAGGGCCTAAATTATTCGGAAACGAACAAAAAAGGAAAGAAGCTAATCACTAAGAAACGTCCTCGACGCTGAGAAACTAAATGTGTGTTGTAATATATATATGTATCTATTTTGTATACTTGCACTTTAACCGCGTTATCGATTGGTCAAATTATATATTGCCGCTGTTAAATATACATTATATAAATTGTATCGGTCGTTGTTCGGGAAAAAAATTAAAAAGGAAATGAAAAGAGGGAAAAAATGCCAGAAATATCAGTAGCGCGCTCTGATAGGGCCCGCTACTGCTAAGTTTAGCAGTAGCGCGCGCTGACAGGGCCCTCTACTGCTAAGTTTAGCAGTAGCGCTGGCTGACAGGGCCCGCTACTGCTAAACTTAGCAGTAGCACGCGCTGACAGGGCCCGCTACTGCTATTTTTCACTTAAACCGGTCGGGCGGGTTCTTCTTTTCATTCCCGGCCTCTATCTCTCCCTATCTCCCTCTCGAACTCCTCCCCGGCCGCCGTCGTCGTCGCCCGCCTCCCCGCCCTCGTCGCCGCGCCTCCTCCCCGCCCTCGTCGCCGCGCCTCCCCGCCCTCATCGTCGCGCCTCCGACGCCCTCTTCGCCGCGCCTCCGCGGCCCCGCCTCCGTATCCAGGTAAACGAGCCTCATCTTCCTCCGCGCCCCTTTCTCCCCACCGCGAGCAGCGCGCCATGCACGCGAGGTGCTCGATGAAATACCTCAACAGTCACCGCTGCATTTTGTGCCATCCGCTTGCTTCGTCCTGTGATCTGCAGTTGGTTGGCTTGTTATTCATTCCGGATCAGCTACTTAACTTAGTATGCTAGCATTGTTCTTTTGTTTAGAGGGGATATTGTGTATGAATTTTCTTCTTTTTCCATATGCAGGGATCCGAGGGGCCTATGTTTTGCCGGAATGTTGATTTATTTCCGTTTCGGCAAATTTCAGGTTCCCGATATGTCCACTTTTTAGCAAAGGTCATGCAGAAATTTACCGTGAATTTCGACATGACTTGTGCTACAAAGTATGACATATCGAGTGCCCGGTATTTGATAGGACGATATTTAGTCCTTTTTTTATAGTTTGAGAATTAAACTTGGAGACTAAATATATCGTAGGAAACATTTCAACCAACGACGAAGCCGGTGCAGATGAAGATTTTGACTACCAGCAGCATGAACACGCCTTCCTCGACCATATGTCTTCTCAGCTACGAGACAAAGGTCCAAATGCCGCTAGTGCGACGGACGCCGAAATCGAGTCCGACAGCACACCTGATGGCACCGATGGCACTGACACCGGCGCCACCGACACCGGCGGCGCTGAAGCCGCTAATGAACCAGCAAATAAGAAGAAGGAGAGGGTACGAAAACCAAACAAGCTCGGCACTGACAAACTGCTAGTGAAAGAGGTGCATCCTGGCAAATTCGAGCCAATAGCGCCGGCGGAAGCTCGCAAGTGCTACGGCAACCAAGTTGGATGCATCCTACGGGAAACCGCGAGCATCAACGACTATGACTTGAGGAGTATACCAAATATGGAACATTTACTCCTTACGAAGCTGCACAACAAATTCAAGTTCCCGGATCGGGATGTGAGCAAAACTCCGTGGGATGATGATGCGATGACTGACATAACGCCGCCGCCATGGTCAAGTTCAGCAACACATTGTCCGCATGGAAAGTGAGGGTGAAACGATTGATTGAGCAGAACAAACCTTTGTCCAAGATTTTTGCGGAGAATCCATCACTTACGGAAGCTGAGTTCTTAAAATTCAAGGACACTTGCGCTACCGACGAAGCCAAGCTTAGGTCCGCGAAATTCAAGGGGCTTCAGAAAAGGAACACGGGGAAACACCGCCTCGGAAGCCGTGGTTACATTGGCAAAAGGCCCATATGGGACAAGGAGGACGCGGAACGTGAAGCCGCGGGGATCCTAGACCCCGTGGTGGAGTTCACCGACCCGCAGGAGTATGACTTCATCAGGGCCCGCTACAAGTGGAACTCGAAGAAAAAGGTTTGGTCCACGGACGCGCCCACGAGGGAATTGATGAGATTACTGGTAATATATATTTTCCACCTTATATTAGCTTCTCATCAAGCCAGAATACACGTTGTAGTAACATTTGTAAATGGTCCACGTTTCTTTCGTAGAAAGAGAAACACAAGCTTGATGCCGAAAGCGACTCATCGTCTTAGTCGACGATGAGGCCCAAGTGGGACACCCATCTCAACCGGGCCTTGAACATACTGAAGGGCCTCCCTTTGGACACTCGGCCGCAGCATGGACGTGTGCACGGCGTCGGAGATGGTGCCCAGTGGAAGCACTACTACCACAAGGACCCTGAGGCCAAAAGGCAGAGAAAGAAGTTTAGTTAGGTCAACATAGACGAGAAGGTGAAGCTTGCGGTTGAGAAAAAATCAGCTGAGACCGAACAAGTGACCAAACAAGAAATGATCAAGTCGGCAGTCAATGCAGCTTTAGCTGCCTGTAGAGATGAGTTCGCAGCTTCGGTTTCATCCTTGATCCCGGCTGTTATCAAGTGGACGAAGCAAAATCCAGACAAAACGGCAGCGGATTTTCCCCGTACTAGCTTCGTCGGGAGAAACTCGGTGAACATCGCACCAGCGGCGCCTGCTCTCACATCCGGACATGCTCCATTAGCCGCTCATAGCAGACCGTCCTCTGTTTCTAGCGTGCTAGGCGGGCCTTCGCCTTTGGCTCAGCTCGACGCCCTCACGGTAATTATGCGTCACACCAGCATATCTATAATATATCCCTTTTTCATTGCCTTTTGGATGTCTGACGCCGTAGACATGTTTTCGCAGGCCGAGAGAACCCCATGCACCTTACTATACAGGACCAATGGCCAGACGGTGGATGTGGGAAAGGCAACGATAATAAATCCCACGGATCGGATGATCCACACCATGGAGATGCCCAATACCACCTTCAAGGTTTCCGTGGCGAGTGTCAAACCGGGCCACGAGGATTTGGCTCCTCCGGTACAACTTGGGGGAGAGGAAGACAAGACCCCTAAGCGGCTTGCAGACTGCAAGGGATATTTCATCCTATGGCCGAAGGGTCTTCTTCGTGTCGAGTCGGCCGCCGTGATGACCACACCAACGACAACACATCCCCAAGAAGGTATGAACACCACCAGCCCGCCTCCGCAATTATTAGCGCCGCCTTTTATGCTGGGTGAGAGCAGCGAGCGACGCAAGGAAGGCGGTCCAAGCAGAGTGGATTGTGATTTTGCCTCCGTGCTCCAGCAAGCAATGGATGATTTCATGGACGAGGTAGGTGACCCTATGCAATTCCTCAACACCGCCTTCATTAATCAGGAAGTAGAAATGATGAGTCAGCCATATGAATCGGCCAAGAAGGAGCATGTGGACGAGGAGATGGATATTCTTCCGGAGCAGGAGCATCCTAGGTCTGAGTGCAAAAAGTCTCTCTTCGTGCAACCCTTGCAGGACACGCCTCCAGATGCCGCCTCAAACCAGCATGAACAACCCTTTCTCAGCCCGTCAACACTTGGGTTCGCGATCAAGGGCGCTATGAAAGGCTCATCACAACCTCTCCCCCAGAAGAAGCCGAGGAAGAGACCGAATAGGAAAGACTTAGCTGCCAAAAAGGCTGCCAATGCTTCTAGCAGCAAGTCGGTTCCACCAACCGGTTTTGCAGACCGTGTACCGATGAAAGGTACGGCGTTGATCCATGTCGCGGGTGAGCCGATCCTCCCGCCGAAACCGCTGGAGAGCATATCAGGGGATCTCAGGAGACTGCACGACCATGTACTATCGACAGAGAAAAGCCTTCTCGCGTCGAAGGATCCAGGATATCCACTTTATGCGGTGAGTGTGCCTCCGGGCATGGGCTACGTCGATACGGCGCCTGCGGAAGTGTTCTTCCTACGGTTTGATCACATCTTTGAGATGTTCCTCACTAGGCGGCTCGATTTTACGATCGTCCGCCTTTTTGTGCTCCATATGAGCTTTGTCATCAAAAGAGAGGAAATCTCGCAAATCGCGGTGGCAGATCCATACTACATGCATGAGTCCTTCTTGTCGCTCGGTGACTATGAACTTAAAACTGCTAGGGAGTACATCGAAAATTACATGCTGATGAATAAGGAGAAGGAAATGGTTCTCGTTCCTTATCATCCAATGTAAGTCATTGCCCGATTGCCTTTACATTTCAATCATTCCTTTGCTCATATGGAGGCTAGCTAATTTGAGGTGCATTTCTTTTGTGCAGCGAGGGGCACACCGTCCTTATCGTTCTTTTCCCGCGAGTCTCCCATGCCGTGTATTTCGACTCGTCTAGGAACTTCAAAAGGAAGGACTACACCAAAGTAATGAGTCTTCTGGATTCCTCTCTCCAGGGCTTCGGCATGAGGGGTGGCCACATCGAGAAAAAGTCACGAAGGAAGGGTGCGCCGTGTTTCTCGCATAAAACCAACTTCTGCAGTATCCATCAACCGAAAGGAAGTATAAATGATGGATACTATGTCATCCATCTCATGATGGAGTTCAGAAAGGATCAGCAACTTCTTCGCATGATAAGCAAAGATGACAATCATTTCATGATATGGGCAAAAAACTTAGCCGAACCGGATTATAAAGTAAGAGATGACTTCTTTCGCATCCTGAAGGATATTGCAACCATCATCATGGAAGAAGTCGTCGACAAGAAGGGGATGTTCTACCACGGCCCAATATCACGAGCTGATGTTAAAACTCGCGTAGGAATGCAGCTTTAGGATATTACGCCGTTCAATAAGCTAGGGTGCGTCCTCCCGGATATGGATGGATGGAAGTTCTAGTGTATTGACTATGCCGATGATGATGTCTCGGTTGAATTTATACTTTTGGAAGCGATATGAAACCTTTGTGATGTAATTTAACGGTCATGTTGAACTACTTGCGTAACGCTTTCTATCTAGTGAATTAGTTGGGATACCATGAACAACATGTGTATATTATATTATGTATGTTACTTTATGTTGCATCTATTCACTAACTTTTTGTCTTCGTGTTGCTCAAGTATATTATGTTGTGTACTATTGTTGAATTCCTATGATGAATATGCATCTCTAATAGGTACATAGATCATCGATGGCGAAGAAGTGCTATGCCGTGTACATAGGGAAGGTTCCAGGAGTGTACGATGAGTGGCCAGAGTGTCAGGCCCAAGTGCACCGGTTCCCGGGCGGCAGCCAAAGAGGGTTCAATACCAGAGAGGAAGCGGAAGCTAGTTGCTTGAGATTTACGCTAGCGCGAGAGGAAGATCGGCGGCGGCGCTTCATGAGCTACTACATAATTCCACTCTTCCTCATAGTGACCTCTCTTCTAGTATATATCATAGTTTAGATGGATGATGAAACTTGCTTGTAGTTGCATGTATTTAAGATATTGTGACAACTTCTATCGCTATTTTAGAGATGACATGATGAGAGACATCATTTGTGTTGGATATGAGAGATCATGATGATATATATATATATGGTCATCAGATTATTGTATGTGTATGATATGATGAGATTTGTACTCTGTAGAAAACCTGTGTATGTGTATGAGACTATATTGTATAATACCTGTACAAATACAGCAAAAATACGATGGAAAAAGAAACAGAAAATGAAAAATAAATACCAGTAGTGCCTGTTACATGTAGCAGTATTGCATGTATACCAATAGCGCCTGGTACAGTACGCGGCTTGGATCGAGAGCTACGACCTCGACATGGATATGCTGCAAGCCGGCGAAGAAGTTTGTGCCCGGTACTTGACGATGATGTTGGAAGGGTCGGCTCGTACATGGTTCAAAGACCTCCCAGAGAACTCCATTACCTCTTGGGCGGACCTCAGAGAGAAGTTTATCAAAAAATTCCAAGGCACCTGCCGGCGAGCCACCACAATCGTCGACTTAGAGCACTGTGTCGAAAAGGAAGGAGAGTCGGCCCTAAACTGGGCATGACGAGTCGCAGATATAGTCCATTCCTCAGACACTATTACTGCTCAGATGGTAGTGATTGTCTTAGAAAGAAACTGCATGTTTGAGCCCCTAGTGCACAAGCTTGGCCGACTCAAGAGGACGGTTAGCAACATGGGAGAACTCGTGAATGCGGTTATCAAATATGCCGAGTCTGACAAGACAAATGATGCTGACCAAGAATAGGACAAGGATGCCCAGAATAAAATGAACAATAGCAAAGGACCTCAGGGCCAGAATCAACAGAACAAGCGTCGACTCAATCAGAATGCTTCTGACTTGGTAGCAAACACGAATGTCGGATTTCAAAGGCAGAAGCAGGGGGCAACAACTACCGCAAGCCATAAGGAGGTTTCCGACCCCCGAACAGCTTCGAAGAAGCCATGAAAAGACCTTGCCCAACACATAGTAAACCCGTCCGTCCATCCAACCGCACTTGGTAATATTGCAACTTCATGAAAGAGTTCGCACGCCGTGGAGGTCAAGGACCCCCTGGGTCAGGTGGAGGAGCCAGTCAGAACAACAATAACCAAGATTTTGGGCATCAGGGAGTCGGCGCAGCACCTCAACACCAAGGGTCCAGGGGAGGAGGACAGCAAAACAAGCCAGGACTTGTTGGATTCCAATCAAACCCAAAACAGCTCAAAAACCACTCAGCTTACCATGTCTTCACCACCAGTAGCTATCGGAGGGACATGAAGCTGCAGCAAAGAGCCAATCCCCCCCCCCCGACAGGGTGTCGGGGAAGCTTCTCCTGGCGATCCTGAGATCAGAATCGCGAGGTGGCCGAACAATGGACGAAATCGTGTAACGGGGCTCTCTCCGAGGGTTTCTATATCAAGGGTGATATATAGGTGAAAGGGGGCTCGAGAGAAGGCCACACCTGACCAGGAGGCCAGGTGGCGCGGCCTCCCCCTGTCCATGCCAGGTAGGCGCCTGGTCAGGGGGTGGGGCCCTGATGGAACTGAAGTAGTTCTCCTCATTGGTTACCCCAAGTAGAAGGTTGAGATGTAGCCTAGCAGCAAATTTCCCCTAACGTAGAGGATAGGAAATGTGTCTCTAGTAGGACTCCAAATATCAACAAGAACGTGGTCAAACGAGCAAGGCGCCGTTTGAGATAAGTTACTCACATGACCTGGAACTGCACACAAAAGCAAATAACTTTGCTCCCAATGAGTCAAAGAGGTTGTCCATCTCTCCGGTCTTGTTGTTTACAAAGGATCAAACACACGGTGGAAATAATGGTGGTGATTGAAACTGAAAGGAAATAAAGCAGTAAAGAGTTGAGGTGTAAAAAATGGCGGACATATGGACCGGGGTCCCATGATGTTCACTAGTGATATATCTCTCCCAAAAGACGATAAAATAGCTAAGATGGGTGAACAAATTATAGTTGGCCAATTGACAGAATTGTAAACGCACCACAATGCTAATTATGCCGCAAGAAAGTTATAGGATCAAAAGTATGGGTAGTATGCTAAGCCAAGTAGACCTTTTATTCATCAGCATCTACTCACTAATCATCCACCTTAAGATATCTATCTAGAACATCTTGCTGGTATTAAGTTGCGAGCCCCACCCAAACTGTAACCCAAAGCAACAGACAACTGCATAAATAAAATTTGTGTAAGGAAAACAATCTTTGCAACCGCGGTTACAAGCACTATTGTTTTCTCCCTGGTGGCAACAACACATCCCCTAGTCTTATGTTTCTGTCACTTAAGCTAGATATCAGGGGGCATGAACCCACAATCAAGCATAATGCTCCCTCTTGGAGTTACTATCTACTACTTGGCCAAAGTAATAAAAAGCAACGGAGAACATGCAAGAATTACTCAAGAACAAAATATAAAAGGAGAACAAAATATATAACTCATCACAATCTGAACATAATATCATAATCCATCGGATCCCAGCAAACACAACATAGCAATAGCAGGAAAATTACATATGTGCCTTGATCATGTAGGGAAGCTCACAAGGTCTAGGAATTGAAGCACGAGATTGGAGAGAAGACATCACATAGCTACTGGTCATAGACCCATGGTCCAAGGGGGACTACTCACAGCACATTCGGGAAGCGCTCATGGCGGTGGAGAAGCTCCCGGAGATCAATCCTCCCACCGGCAGGGTGCCGGGACGAGGTCTTCTGGCGATCCCGATATCGGGATTGCGGCAGCGGCGGAACAGAGGTGAAAATCACGATGTGGGGTCTCTTTTCATGGTTTCAGCATTGAGGAGGTAATATAGGCCGAAGGGGGGCCAGAGGGAAGGGGGGCACCTCTCAGGCGGCCTCCTGGTGCGTCCAAGAGTGGGATCGTGCCCCCTGGCCTCCTGGGAGGGGGTGGACCCCCTTCGGATGCCTTTCGATCTTCTGGAAGTTTCCGTTACGCTGATTTTATATATATATTTCTTGTAATTTTTCGGGCAGTGTAAATATTGGTAAAAACATGTTATTCATAGACATCAGCAAAAAGAAACTGGCACTGGGTGCACTGAGTTAGGAGGTTAGTCCAAATATGTGTAAAAGGTATGAAAGTCTAGCAAAACACATAGCAATGTCACCCAAATGAGCATGGAACAAGCAGAAATTATAGATAAGTTTGGGACGTCCGTGACTCGAATGTCTCCAAATGGTGTTAGAGCATAAAAAATACTATATAGTTTAATTGAGAACTGAATTTACTAAAACTTCACACTTGGTATCCTTCGGAATCTTATTTTGACTCATCCCCAGACCACTAGTCAGGCACAAGTCAAACAGATCCTCTCCCTTTCGACTTTGAGCACTCATGCAATTGATGAGCGCAAGCAAGATAAATTGGCACTTAGGATGGCAAAGAGAAAAATGATGAGGAAGGAAGACAAAAGGTGTTAAAGGCTCACATTAATTAGGACAATCATAGGCGAGAGAAATCCAAATGATAGATATGATGTGAGGAGTAGGGATTGCCATGCAACGGGTGCACATACAAGATAAGGTAAGCTCTCCAAAGGAACTAGTGGGGGTGCATCAAACTTGCTTGCTCATGAAGACCTAGAGCTCTTTTGAGGAGTCTAATCCTTGGAATATGCAAGCCAAGTTCTATAGTGTAAGGATCCCCACAAAGTTTTGCATGAATGATATGAAATCTCTATGGAGTACAAATATGACTATGGAGTACGAGTGTGGATCTTTCAAAAGGAATATTAGTGTTGCCCCCTTCTCTCTTTTTATTTCTTTTTTTATTTTTTATTTTTATTTTTGTCGCCTCTTTGGCTCTTTCTATTTATCTCTCATTTGTCCTCTTTGGGATCTTTTAATTTGTCCTCTTTTTGGATATTTTATTTTGTCCTCTTTGGGATCTTTTCCTCACTTAAGGGCAACACTCTATATTTTTCAAGAATATAAAGAAGATCTCACACTTTACAAGAAGTACTCCACATAAAGAAAACTGAATAACTATCATGATGTATGCAGATGTATGCCTCTGCCAGTGTAGCAGGATATGCAATGATACTAGCGCGTCATGTAGCAACGATTAGGGCAAGGCCCAACTAGCATGCGGCTCCTCGATCAAGCAAAAGTGTGTAAGACAGGAAGATCAATTCATCAGAAAATGGATGTTGCATGGCAATGTATCTCGGAAATGCTATGGAAATGCCTTTATAGGTAGGTATGGTGGCTGTTTTGAGGAATATATAAGGAGGTTTATGATGACAGAGCGTATCATGCCAAGGGTTTGGATGCACCGGCAAAGTTTGCACCAACTCTCAAGATGAGAAAGGGCAATGCACGGTACCGAAGAGGCTAGCAAAATATGGAAGGTGGAAGTGCCAACAATCGAATACTCGCATTAGTCCGAAGAACTCATGCACTTATTATCGGTAACTCTCTATCTAATTAGGAGGTTCACAATGATGCAAGTACCCCCGAGGAGGAGTGTATGGGGGTTTGGTTGTCCTTGCACATCCTCGACCCATGGTATGTGAGGGTACTCTATATATTCCAACCCCTCCAGAGGTTAGCGATCCATCTAGTAGCTAGAGTTCCCAACTATTTTTTTGTTGTTTTAGAAAATAAGCACGGATTGCCCAAAATACGACACCTATCACTAATAGACTCAAGCTCTTGGCACCAAAAGTCCAAACATTGCTCAAATCAATACCTCAAAACTATTGTAAGTTACTACTATACTTGTAATAGCAACCTCAATTACCTACTCATGCAAGACACACAACTCAGAGCAACAGACCAACTCTCTAAACAAGATAAGAATGATAATTCAAGAGAGTTCCAAAAGCAACAACCTAAATAAAAGCTCTTAAAAAGATAAGCATCAAAACAAGAGCTAAGCATGACAGCAGCTACGAAAAGATAAAGAACACACAAAAAGAAAAGAACACACAAAAGATAAGCATGCAAACCTATGTTGTGTTCTAGAGTGAAATGGAGTGTGTTTCTCTCCCAAACAATGAAGGCTTGGGTCCAACTTGTTATGAACAGAAAGGAAAACTAAAAAAAACTAAAAAGTAAAGAGCGAGACGCTCCAAGCATAGCACATAACACATGAAGAGATAAAAATATAGCATGGAGAAGGACGAACTGATGATTGTTAATGGAGAAGGGGATGCATGGGGGCATCCCCAATCTTAGACGCTTGGGTCTCCTTGGATATTTCTTGGGGGTTCATGGGGGCATCCCCAAGCTTGAGCTTTTGACACTCCCGGATCTTCTTTCATCATCTTCCTTCGCATACTTGAAAACTCCCTTCATACGAAACTCATCATAAGATGATTAGAGTGGTTAGTACCCTTTAAAAAATAATTCACTTCTACTATAAATAAATATTTTCATGAATATATACTGATTCTCAAGATTTCCAAAGAGTTTTTGCAAAGAAAAATAAAGCTTGATCTTTGCAAAACGGTGAAAACGCAAAACATGGCAGAATCTGTGAAAAATAGACAAGCAGGTAGTAAATAATTTTTCTAGGGTACTTCTAAACTCAATTCAAAAACTCAGAACATACGCTAGAAATTCAATTGTATAGAGCATACTGTCAAAAATTCAGATCAAAAATATGATGGTGATTTATGATGAATTTTTTCGTCAAGCAGACATAATCTGTTTCTGGACAGCATGTCACAACTTTTGAACTTTCTTGCAATCGGAGGCTAAAACTTGGCACAAAGCTTGAAAATAAAGCTACAATGATGTTGCTACAGTAGTAACAAACATCAAGATTACTAAAGATGCAAGTAAAAACATTTTGGGTTGCCTCCCAATAAGCGCTTTCTTTTATGCCTTTTAGCTAGCCATGAAGCAAAAATATCAAGTTTTATCAACTCCAAAAGAATAACTTGCCTGTGTGACGGACTCATAAGGTAACTTAATCTTTTTTCGAGGTAAGTGTTACATTCCCTTTTTGAAGGGTAATTGGAATCTAATGTTCCCTTCTTTCATGTCAATGATAGCACCAATGGTGCAGAGAAAAAGACGTCCCAAAATAATTTGACATGAGGGATCACACTCAATGTCCATAACGAGAAAATCAACGGGAACATAGTTATCATTGACAACAATAAGAACATCATCAATCCTCCCTAAAGGTTTCTTTATGTAATAATCAACAAGACAAACACCAAAAGAACATGGATCAGACGGTTTCAATTCAAGCATATCATACATTCTTTTTGGTAAAACGGAGGTACTAGGTCCAACATCACATAAATCAAAGCAAGAGAAATTATTCAATTTGATTTTGACCATAGGATCCCAAGCATCTTCTAGTTTTCTAGAAATAGAAACCTCTAACTTAAGTTTCTCCTCCCTAGCTTTTATAAGAGCATTGGTAATATGCTCGATGAAGGCAATGTTAAGTGAACTAGTGTGGGGGTCTTTAGCCATTCTTTGCAAAAAGGTGATAACTTCAGAAAGGCTACAATTGTCAAATTCAAGATCACTACCATTAATTAAAGTGGTGGTGATGTGATCTAAGCTCATTCTATTGGTAGTCTCTAAGTTCATGGGACCTTTTTTCCTAAAGTTGAGGTATTAGCATCACCATTAATAGGTCCATTGGGATTAGGGATGTGTTGGGTGCTAAAAGTTTTGAGATCCTCAACATCTTCTATAGTGGCAATAGTAGTGTGTGTAGGAAAGCTCTTAATCCTATATTTCTCTTCTTTTTCTCTAGCCCATCTATCCTTAAGTTTGGCTAGCATTCTAATGTTCTCATTAATTTTCACTTGTATAGCATTCATGAGTGTAGTCTTTCTTTCCTCAATGGGAGAAGTTCTAATTTTAAGCATCTCTCCATCATGAGAAATGTTGTCTACCTTCAAAGAGAGACTATCTAAATTTTCTAGTTTCTCTTCTACACTCTTATTGAAGGCTTTTTTAGAAGTGATAAAGTCCTTAAGCATGCTCTCTAATTCAGAAGTGGAGTTTTTGGTGCTAGGAAAAGTGTTGTTGTTCCCATAGTTGTTGGATGGGAACGGTATAGGATTGTTGCTACCAAAATTACTCCTAAAAGCATTATTATTAAAGTTGTGACATGAAGGTTCCTCCCGCGGCCGAATCCAACAGATTCCGCGACGTAAAGTTTAATCCTGCAGAGGAAGTCTGGATAACCATCCAAGTAGTCAAACCATGTGTAGGGAAATTCTTAACAAGATATTTCATACATTCCCAAGCTTGGGCAAAGTGTTCATTGTCCAGTTGTCAAAAATTCATAATATTACTTCTCAATTGGATAATCTTAGCAGGTGGGTAGTACTTCCCAATAAAATCATCCTTGCACTTATCCCAAGAATCTATGCTATTCCTAGGTAAGGATTGAAGTCACTCCTTAGCTCTTCCTCATAAGGAGAAAGGAAAAAATCTTAAGTTTAACAATGTCACCATCTACTTCTTTGTACTTTTGCATATCACAAAGCTCAACAAAATTATTGAAGTGCAAAGCAACATCATCTCCAGCACCAGAGAATTGTTCTTTCATAACAAGATTCAGCAAAGCAGGCTTCATTTCATAAGAAGGTGCTGAAGTGGAAGGTGGAGAAATAGGAGTGCTAATAAAGTCATTGTTGTTGTGACTAGTGAAGTCACAAAACTTGGTGTTTTCAGTGGAACCCATAGTAACAGCAACAAGCAAGAGCAAAGTAACTAATTTTTTTGTGGTTTTTGGTATAAGACTCTAACGCAAAAACTAGAAAGTAAACTAACAAGACTAAAAAGAAAAGGTAAAAGATAGTGTGCAACTCCCCTATCTTGAAGATTGGAGTCCCCGGAAACAACGCTAGAAATTCGCTTGATGGCACTGAAGTAGTGCTCCTCGTTGGCTACCCCAAGTGGAAGGTTGAGATGTAGACTAAGAAAAAAATCCCCTAACATAGAGGATAGGGTTTATGTCTCCAGTACGACTCGGAAGATCAACAAGAAGGTGGTCAAACGAGCAAGGCGCCATTTGAGATAAGTTACTCACTTGACCTGGACCTGCACACAAAATCAAATAACTTTGCTCCCAATGAGTCAGAGAGGTTCTCAATCTCTTCGGTCCTGTTGTTTACAAAGGATCAAACGCACGGTGGAAATAATGGTGGTGATTGCAACTAAAAGGAAATAAAGTAGTAAAGATTTGAGGTGTAAACAATGGTGGAAATATGGACCGGGGTCCCATAATTTTCACTAGTGATGTCTCTCTCCCAAAAGACGATAAAACAGCTAAGCTGGGTGAACAAATTATAGTTGGGCAATTGATAGAATTATAAATGCACCGCAATGCTAATTATGTCGCGAGAAAGTTAGAGCCTCAAAAGTATGGGAAGTACGCCAAGACAAGTAGATTGTTTATTCATCATCATCTACTCACTAATCATCAACCTTGATATATCTATCCAGAACATCTCACTGGTATTAAGTTGTGAGCCCCATCCATAGTGTAAACCCAAAGCAACAGACAACTGCATTAACAAACTTTGTGTAAGGTAAACAATCCTTGCAACCGCGGTTACAAGCACCATTGTTTTCTCCCTGATGGCAAAAGCACATCCCCTAGTCTCATGTTTCTGTTACTCAAGCTAGACATTGGGGGGCATGATCCCACGATCAAGCATAACGCTCCCTCTTGGAGTTACTATCTACTACTTGGCCAAAGCAATAAAAAGCAACGGATAACATGCAAGAATTACTCAAGTACAAAATATAAAAGGAGAACCAAATATATAACTGATCACAATCTGAGCATAATCTCATAATCCATCGGATCCCAGCAAACACATCATGGCAATAGCAGGAAAATTACATAAGTGCCTTGATCATGTAGGTAAGCTCACAAGGTCTAAGAATTGAAGCACAAGATTGGAGAGAAGACATGACATAGCTACTGGTCATGGACCCATGGTCCAAGGGGGGCTACTCACGGCACATCCGGGAAGCACTCATGGTGGTGGAGAATCTCCCAGAGATCAATCCTCTCTCTGGAAGGGTGCCAGGACGAGGTCTTCTGGCGGTCCCGATCTTGGGTTCGCGGCGGCGGCGGAACAGAGGTGAAAATCACGATGCGGGATCTCTTTTCAGGGTTTCTGCATCGAGGGGGTAATATAGGACAAAGGGCCCCACCTCTCAGGCGGCCTCCTAGCGCAGCCAGGAGTGTAGCCGCGCTCCCTGGACGCCTGGGTGGGGGTGGACCCCCTCCGGCTGCCCTTCGGTCTTCTGGAAGCTTCCGTTACCCTGATTTTTTATAAATTTTTCTTGGATTTTTTGGGGCACTGTAAATATGGGTAAAAACCTGCAATTCACAGACATCAGCAAACAGAAACTGGCACTGGATGCACTGAGTTAGTAGGTTAGTCCAAATATTAGTAAAAAGGTATGAATGTGTAGCAAAACACATAGCAATGTCACCCAAATAAGAATGGAACAAGCAGAAATTATAGATACGTTTGGGACGTATCATGCCCCTCTGTCCCTCCTTCGGGCTTTTGGAGTCTTTTGTTGCGCTAATTTTTTATCTGATATTTCTGGATTTTTCGAGCACTTCTATATTTGACATTTTCCTGCAATGCACGGACAACAACAGGCATAAACTAGCACTGGGCACTGAGTTAGTAGGTTAGTCTAAAATATGTTGTAAATGATATGAAAGTGTAGCAAAAACATATAGCAATATCACCAATATAAGCATGGAACAAGCAGAAATTATAGATACGTTTGGAACGTATCGGGAGGGTTTTACCAAGTTCTGATTCTCATGGATGGCTTTCATTTTGTTTATCATGGCGTTTAGTGGAGTTAGTGCTCGTCATGGTTTCTTGTAGTTCACAGGTTTATCACACTATAGAAAACATTGGTTCAACATGAATTTATAAAGTTGTCTAATACAACATAAGACTTGATCATTTCATCTCTCGAACACATTTCAGATTTTCTTAATTCCTTTTCATCAGATGTAGGAATTTCTGGTTTGGTCACATATAATATTTATCAAGCGATTAGTCCTCCCACTTAATTTTTTCAAGAGAGGCATTTTCTCAAGAAAAATCCCATGTCCCATGATAAACATTTTTCTCGGGTATGGTAGTGGAAGTGTTGTTCATAACATTTTGTGATGTCCTACAATACTTATAGTTGGGATCGAGTATATTCTAAATATATCCCCGAAACTGGGAAACAGTAAGTGGATTTCTTATCCATACCATATTCTTATAGGAATGTTTCAACAGTCATATGTCGGCGCTCTATTTTGTTCCTCAGTGGTTATCTCTAAAGCATTTAGCAGTATAGTGAATGGGAGTGTGGTTAAGTAGCTATACGGGGTGTCAGGTGACACTAGTTTATGAACTGACTTTATACAGTCTATGATGTTTGCTAAATTCAATAACTCATTTATTTTCATGATCAGATCATTAGATAATTGATCTATGTGTGATGATGATTCTTCATTGTGTTGAAACAGTTTTGAACTTATTCAAAATTTCATACTTTATGTCTTATCTAAATATCGGTATATCTATACAAGTCATTATCACAAAGATTTTTATGTAAAGTACTATTTATTGGCCCTTCACACATTATTATGTGTTTGTATCCAATAGTTTACTAAACACTTGAAAAATTCATATAATCATTAACTTTGTGCATCAAAAAAGATTTGCATGTGTCAAATGACTCAAATTCAAGAGATTGAATGACTTCATCGATATGAAGCTTCCGCATGCGCTTTGTTCTAATGTGACTAAGTCATTTATGCCACAACAATTTTAGCATTCTCATCAAATAACTTAATTTATTTAGCAATCATGAAAACAGACATAATATCAAGATTTAACTTAGCTAATTCACCACGAAGGGTGAAATTCATAGAATATTAATTTCGAACAACTATTATTCATGTTCTGGATAAGATATCCACCGTGCAGACAACATAATACGATTTTAATGTCTACACAACCTTTGAATCAAATAACATTTATTTAAACTCTAAGATAAATCTTGATAGACGAACGTAGACGACCTTGGGTGACTTGCGCACCACTTCCGACGCGGACTTGCACTTGATTCGCTCTTGTCCTTCGAATTTTGAAAATTCCCTGTACCAAGTTGCAAAACAAGTGCAATCGATATGGTATTAATTATACCTTTGAAGGTGAATAATTAAATTGTCTATTAACTTAGTATAACTTATTTATAACTATGGTGATTAGACCATTCTTCAGATCTCCCAGATACTTCTTGCAATTCCTCTTCCATTGCCCCTTCTTACCTCCATCATGTAGTTTGGATACTTCTGCATAGATGCTTCTGTACTTTTAATCATAGCAAACAATTCTTCTGTGGTCTTATCAAGCCCATTCATGTTGTAATTCATGATAAATCTGTTGTAAGATGGGGGAGTGTGATACGTCCAAAACGTATCTACAATTTCTGCTTGCTCCATGCATATTTTGTGTGATATTGCTATGATATTGATGCACTTCCATACACTTTTGATCATATTTGGACTAACCTATTAACTCAGTGCACCCAGTGCCAGTTCCTGTTTTCTGCTGTTTTTGTATTTCACGTTTTCCCATTACTTAAATGCCAGAAAAAATCCGGGAAAAATATAGGAAAAATCAGCGTACATGAAGCTTCGGGAAGAGCCCAAGTGGGGCCAGAGGGGAGCCAGGGGTGGCCCAGGCGGCCACCTGGCGCGGCCACCCCCTAGGCCGCGCCAGGGGGCGCCTGGGGCCCCTGGTCCACCTCTGGCTGCCCCCCTTCGCCTATATATCCCTCTCGTCCCGAAACCCTTGAGGACAGACCCTTTTTCGCGATCTCTCCTCTGTTCCGCCGCCGCCGCGCTTCCAAGATCGGGAGCACCAGCAGCCCTCTTCCCGGCACCCTGCCGAAGGGAGGAACCACCTCCGGGAGCTTCTCCACCACCATGGATGCTTCCCGGATGAACCGTGAGTAGTCCACCTTGGACCATGGGTCCATGATCAGTAGCTATGTGATGTTCTCCTTCCCTCTTTGTTCTTCATGGTTTAGACCTCGTGAGCTGCCCTACATGATCGAGGCACATATGTAATCTTTCTGCTGTTGATATGCTGAGTTTGCTGGGGTCTGATGGATTATGAGACTATGTTCAGATTGTGTTTGAGTAATATATTTGATTCTCCTCTTTTATATTTATGTTCTTGAGTAATTCTTCCATGTTCTCCGTTGTTGTTTATTGCTTTGGCCAAGTAGTAGGTAGTGACTCCAAGAGGGAGCGTTATGCATGATTGTGGGTTCATGCCCCCTCATGACTAGCTTGAGTGACAGAAACATTAGTCTAGGGGATGTGTTGTTGCCACAAGGGAGAAAACAACAGTTCTTGTACTTGCGGGTGCAAGGATTGTTTACTTTACGCAAAGTTCTTTAATGTAGTTGTCTGTTGCTTTGAGTTTGCACTTTGGGTGGGATTCGCAACTTAATACCAGCGAGATGTTCTGGATAGATATCTCAAGGTGGATGATTAGTAGGTAGATACAGATGGATTTTGGTCTACTTGTCTTGGCGTACTACCCATGCTTTTGAGCCTCTTCCTTTCTTTATAGCATAGTTAGCATTGGTTTGCGCACATAATCCTGTCAATTTCCCAGTTGTAATTTGTTTACCTCGCATGGCTATTTTATCGTCTTTTGGGAGAGATACATCACTAGTGAACAACTAGGGACCCCGGTCCATATTTCCAACACTGTTTACACCCACTATTTATTTTCTGCTTAAATTCCTTTTCTGTTGCTATCGCTATCATTATTATCCCGTGTGTTTCATCCTTTGTAAACAACAAGGCCAGAGGGATTGACAACCTCTCTGAACTCGTTGGGAGCAAAGTTATATGTTGTGTGTGCAGGTCCACGCCAACCGCCTAATTGCTGGCGTCGTTGTCACCTTCCTGTCGTTGTCAGAGTCCTACTGGAGACAAACCTTGGTATCTTCACCGAGGGAAATTTGCTGTTGTCTACATCTCAACCTTCCACTATGGGTAACCAACGAGGGGCGAGAAGCCATCAAAGCTAATTTCTGGCGCCGTTGCCGGGAACTCCACTCTTCAAGATAGTGGAGTTGCACACTATCTTTTATCTTTGCTTTTTAGTCTTGTTAGTTTACCTTTCAGTTTTTGCTTTAGTGTCCTTTATCAAAAATCAAAAAAAATAGTTACCTTGCTTGTTTCTGTTATGGGTTCCTCCGAGAACACCAAGTTGTGTGACTTCACTAGTCATAACAACAGTGACTTTATCTGCACTCCTATTGCTCCACCTGCCACTTTAGCACCTTCTTATGAGATTAAACCTGCTTTGCTGAACCTTGTTATGAAAGATCAATTCTCCAGTGCAGGAGATGATGATACTTTGCAGTTAAATAATTTTGTTGAGCTCTGTGATATGAAAAAGTACAAAGAAGTAGATGGTGATATCGTGAAGCTTAAGCTTTTTCCTTTCTCCTTGAGAGGAGGAGCTAAAATCTGGTTTCAACCTTGCCTAGGAATAGCATAGATTCTTGGGATAAGTGCAATGATTTTTTTATTGGGAAGTACTACCCCCCACCTAAGATTATCCAATTGAGGAGTAATATTATGAATTTTAAGAAATTGGATAATGAGCATGTTGCCCAAGCTTGGGAACGCATGAAATCTCTTGTTAAGAATTGCCCTACGCATGGTTTGACTACTTGGATGGTTATCCAAAGTTTTTATGCAGGCTTGAACTTTACCTCGCGGAACTTGCTAGATTCGGACGCGGGAGGAACCTTTATGTCAACAACGCTTGGTGCTGCCACAAAACTACTCGATGAGATGATGACCAACTATTCCCAATGGCACACCAAAAGAGCTCCAACAGGTAGGAAGGTAAACTCTGTCGAGGAGATATCCTCCCTAAATGAAAATTTTGACTTGATTATGTCTCTACTTACCAAGCAATCTCCTATTGATCCTCATGGTATTCCTTTAAATTCTTTGATTGCTCAAGATCAAGTAGATGTGAACTTTATCTCTAGAAACAACTTCAATAACAATGCTTATAGGAGTAATTTTGGTAGCAATCCTAGACCGTTCCCCTCCAACAACTATGGGAACAACAACACTTATCCTAGCACCAAGAACTCCACTTCTGAACTAGAGAGTATGCTTAAAGATTTCATCACTACCCAAAAAGCCTTCAACAAGAGTGTAGAGGAAAAACTAGACAAATTAGATAATCTCTCATCGAAGGTAGACAATTTAGCCCATGAAGTAGAATTGCTTAAAATTAGAACTTCTCGTCTTGAGGAGAGGGAGGTCACTCCTATGAACGCTATTCAAGTGCAAATTAATGAAAACATTAGGATGATGGATAAACTTAAAGAGAGATGGGCTAGAGAAAAGGAGGAAGAAGATAGAATTAAGAGCCTTCTTACACACCATACCATTGCTACTATCCAAGTCGTTGAGGATATCCAAACTCTTAGCACCCAATGCACCCCTAGTCCCATAGGACCTATTAATGGTGATGCTATGACCTCAACCGTAGAAGAAGAAACTCCTATGACTATAGAAGCTACCAAACAAGTGAGCCTAAAGGACACCACTACCACTTTACTTGATAGTAGTGATCTTGATTTTCATAATTGCACCGTTTCTGAAGTTATTTGTTTCCTTCACAATATGTCTAGAGATCCCCACACTAGCACACTTAATCTTGCCTTCACGGAGCATATCACTAATGCTCTCATTAAAGCTAGGGAGGAGAAGCTTAGGGTAGAAGCCTCCATACCTAGAAAGCTAGAAGATGGTTGGGATCCTATGATTAAAATTAAGTTGAATAACTTCTCTTGCTATGCTTTATGTGATGTTGGAGCTAGTACCTCTGTTATGCCCAAAAGAATGTATGATATATTTGAATTAAAACCTTTTGATCCTTTTTCTTATGGTGTTCGTCTTGTTGACTCTTCCGTAAAGAAACCTTTGGGGAAGATCGACGATGTTCTTATCATTGTCAATGACAACTATGTTCCCGTTGATTTTACTATTATGGACATTGAATGTGAACCATCATGTCCAATTATTTTGGGACGCCCTTTTCTTCGCACCGTTGGTGTTGTCATTGATATGAAAGAGGGGAATATCAAATTCCAATTCCCTCTCAAGAAAGGGATGGAACACTTCCCTAGAAAGAATATTAAGTTGCCTTTTGAGTCTGTTACACGGGCTAGTTATTTTCTTGATAAGACTTGATCTTTTGCTTTGAGCCTAACTAATGGCTTTAAAGAAGCGCTTTCGGGAGGTAGCCCGCAACGAATTTCGGTTTTCCTTTTTGTTTTTCTTTAGTTTTTAGTGGTCTTGATAATTGTTACTACTGTAGCAACATCATTGTATCTTTACTTTTCAAGCTTTGTGCCATTTATAGCCTCATATGACAAGGGAAGTGAAAGTTGTGACATGCTGTCCAGAAAACAGATTCTGTCCTCGTGACGGGAAAAATCATAGAAAAATCCCAGTTCCTCTTTTTGATCTGAATTTTTTTACACAGCATGCTCTATACAATCACGGAACTTTCGTATGTTCTGAGTTTTTTTATTTGAGTTGCGGAATTATCCCTACAAAATTCTTTACTACATGCTGGTCTGTTTTTCACAGATTCTTCCACGTTTTGTCTCTCCTAAATTTTTCAAACCTTAAGCTTGCTTTTTCTTTGCAAAAACCTTTTGGCGATCTTGAGAAACAGTAGCTCTTCAAGAATATCCTTATTTCCAGTAGAGAAAAATTATTTAATTATGGGTACTAACCTCGCTAATCAGTTTATGATGAGTTATGTATGAAGGGAGTTTTCAAGTGTGCGAGGGAAGATGATAAAAGAAGATACGGGAGGGTCAAACGCTCAAGCTTGGGGATGCCCCCATGCATCCCCAATAAATACTCAAGGAGAATCAAGCGTCTAAGCTTGGGGATGCGCACATGCATCCCCCTCTCCATCAACAATTATCAGTTCCTCTTTGGTTCCACTATATTTTTATCACTTCATGCGTTATGTGCTATGCTTGGAGCGTCTTTCACTTTATTTCCTTCTTAGTTTTATTTAACTTTCCTTTATGTTCATAACAAGTTAGAATCCAGCTTTCTTTGTGTGGGAGAGAAACACGCTCCACTTCACCCTAGAACACAACATAGGATTTTCATGCTTATCTTTGTTGTGTGTGTTATTTATCTTTTTCGTAGCTGATGTCATGTTTTAGCTCTTAGTTTTCATGCTTATCTTTTTAAGAGATTTTTGTTTAGTTTTTTGCTGGACCTCTCTTGAGTTTTCACGTTTATCTTGTTTAGAGAGTTTTCCTGTTCCACTGAGTTTTGTGTCTTGACTTGAAGTAGGTAATTGAGGTTGCTATTCAATTGTAGTAGTAACTTGCAATAGTTTTGAGGTATTGCCATGAGTAATGTTTGAACTTTTGGTGTCAAGAGCTTTAGCCTATTAGTGATAGATGTCGTATTTTGGTAAATCCATGTTTATTTTTGAAAAACCTACAAAATTAGTTGAGAACTTTAGCAACTAGATGGATCACTAATCTTTGGAGGGATCGAATATTAGAGTACACTCACGTACCATGAGTCGAGGATGCGCAAGGATAACCAAACCCCCATACACTCCTCCTCGGGGTACTTGTCTCTTTGAGAACCTCCTAATTAGATTGAGAGTTACCGGTAATAAGTGCATGAGTTCTTCGGACTAAAGTGAGTATTCGAAAGTTGACACTTCCACCCAGCCATATTTTTCTAGCCTCTTCGGTACTGTGCATTGCCCTTTCTCACCTCGAGAGTTGGCGCATACTTCGTCGGTGCATCCAAATACTTGGCACGATACGCTCTGTCATCATAAGCCTCATTATATCCTTCCTCAAAACAGCCACCAGACCTACCTATCAAGGCATTTCCATAGCCTTTCCGAGATACATTGCCATGCAACATCCATCTTCTCATGACTTGATAATTTTTCTTGATCGCTGAGCCACATGCTAGTTGGGCCTTGCCCTAATCATTGCTAAATGACGCGCTAGTATCATTGCATATCTTGCTACACTGGCAGAGGCATACATTTGCATACTTCATGATAGTTTCATTTTCTTTATGTTGAGTACTTTTGTAAAGTGTGAAAGATCTTCTATACTTCTGGTAATATATAGAGTGTTGCCCCTAAAGTGAGGAAAAGATCCCATAGAGGACAAAATCAAAAGATACCAAAGAGGACAAGTGAGAGTTAAATAGAAAGGGCCATTGAGGCCACCAAAAAAATATAAAAAAAAGAGAAAAAAGAGAAAAAGAACTAAAAAGAGAGAAGGGGGCACACTACTATTCCTTTTTAGAGATCCACACCCGTACTCCATCTTATATCTTGTACCCCATAGAGATTATCATTCATGCATATAGCTATGTGGGGACCTTCACACTATAGAACTTGGCTTGTATATTCCAATGATGAGCCTCCTCAAATGAGCTCTAGGTCTTCTTGAGCAAGCAAGTTGGATGCACCCCCACTAGTTCCATTGGAGAGATTACCTTAGCTCATATGTGCATCCGTTGCATGGCAATCCCTAGTCCTCACATCATATCTATCATTTGGCTTTCTCTCGCCTATGATTGTCCTCATTGATGTGAGCCTTTCACACCTTTTTTTTCTTCCTCCCCCCATCATTTTTCTCTCTTTGCCATCCTAAGTGTCAACTTTCTTGCTTACGCTCATCCATTGCATGAGTGCTCAAAATATCGAAAGGGAGTGGATCATTTTGACTTGTACCTGGCTAGTGGTCTGGGGATGAGTCAAGATAAGATTCCAAAGAAGACCAAGTGTGAAACATTAGTAGATTAAGTTCTCAACAATAAAAACTATGTCTTACTCTCTCGTATATCCATATCCCCTTTCTTGCACGCAAACACCATTTGGAGGAATTCGAGTCACGGACAGCGAGAGCTCTTGCACCTTTAAGTTCTTATGTTGCTTGTTTCAATGTTAATATAGACTCTTGCTTGTTATGACTTGAATTGAATTACATGCCTTGATTGCTTTACTTAAAAGTTCTTATATGATTGGTAGCATGTCACCACAGAAATTATGCTTGTTATCATTTACCTACTCAAGGACGAGCAGGAATTAAGCTTGGGGATGTTGATACGTCTGAAACGTATCTATAATTTCTTCTTCCTCCATGCATCTTTTGTGTGATATTACTATGATATTGATGCACTTCCATACACTTTTGATCATATTTGGGACTAACCTATTAACTCAGTGCACCCCAGTGCCAGTTCTTGTTTTCTGTTGTTTTTGAATTTCAGGTTTTCCCATTACTTAAAGTGCCAAAAAAAATCCGGGAAAAATATAGGAAAAATCAGTGTACAGGAAGCTTCGGGAATAGCCCAAGTGGGGCCAGAGGGGAGCCAGGGGTGGCCTAGGAGGCCACCTGGCGCGGCCACCCCCTAGGACGCGCCAGGGGGGCGCCTAGGGCCCCTGGTCCACCTCTGGCTGCCCCCATTCGCCTATATATCCCTATCGTCCCGAAACCCTCGAGGACAGAACCCTTTTTCGCGATCTCTCCTCTGTTCCGCCGCCGCCGCGCTTCCAAGATCGAGAGCACCAGGAGCCCTCTTCCGGCACCCTGCCGGAGGGAGGAACCACCTCCAGGAGCTTATCCACCACCATGTATGCTTCCCGCATGAACCGTGAGTAGTCCACCTTTGACCATGGGTCCATGATCAGTAGCTATGTGATGTTCTCCTCCCCTCTTTGTTCTTCATGGTTTAGACCTCGTGAGCTGCCCTACATGATCGAGGCACATATGTAATCTTTCTGTTGTTGCTATGCTGAGTTTGCGGAGATCTGATGGATTATGAGACTATGTTCAGATTGTGTTTGAGTAATATATTTGATTCTCCTCTTTTATATTTATGTTCTTGAGTAATTCTTGCATGTTCTCCGTTGCTATTTATTGCTTTGGCCAAGTAGTAGGTAGTGACTCCAAGAGGGAGGGTTATGCATGATTGTGGGTTCATGCCCCCTGATGACAAGCTTGAGTGACAGAAACATGAGTCTAGGGGATGTGTTGTTGCCACAAGGGAGAAAACAACGGTGCTTGTACTTGCGGGTGCAAGGATTGTTTACTTTACGCAAAGTTCTTTAATGCACTTGTTTGTTGCTTTGAGTTTACACTTTGGGTGGGATTCGCAACTTAATACCAGCGAGATGTTCTGGATAGATATATCAAGGTGGATGATTAGTAGGTAGATGCAGATGGATTTCGGTCTACTTTTCTTGGCGTACCGCCCTTGCTTTTGAGCCTCTTCCTTTCTTTATAGCATAGTTAGCATTGGTTTGCGCACATAATCCTGTAAATTGCCCAGCTATAATTTGTTTACCTCGCAGGGCTATTTTATCGTCTTTTGGGAGAGAGACATCACTAGTGAACATCATCGGACCCCGGTCCATATTTCCAACACTGTTTACACCCACTATTTATTTTTTGCTTAATTTCCTTTTCTGTTGCTATCGCTATCATTATTATCCCGTGCGTTTGATCCTTTGTAAATATCAAGGCCGGAGGGATTGACAACCTCTCTGAACTCGTTGGGAGCAAAGTTATCTGTTGTGTGTGCAGGTCCACGCCAACCGCCTAATTTATGGCGCCGTTGTCACCTTCCTATCGTTGTCGGAGTCCTACTAGAGATAAACCTTGGTATCTTCACCGAGGGAAATTTGTTGCTGTCTACATCTCAACCTTCCACTTTGGGTAACCAACAAGGGGCGACAAGCCATCAGAGTGACGCAAGGAGAATGTAAGTGATGAGTGTTCTAGGGGTAGAAAATCCTAGAGCACTCAGCCTCTGTGCGTAACCAACGAGTTTGATCACGTGCTCACTTGTTGAGTTATCTTCTGCCATATTGCATTCCCACAACTGCTTAGTTATCTCGTAACGTTTAGTTCTAGCTTGCTTCAGATACAGAGCATTCAGTTGTGTCACCATGTCAAAAACTGTGAAGTTCTCAAAACGTTTTTTGAGCTCAGTATCCATACATGTAAGCATCAAGCATTGTACTGCGGTGTGTTCATCCACTTTAGTCGCATAGTTCTTATCATCCTGCGAAGTATCCTCTATTGGAGCGGCTGGGAGAGCTTCTTTGAGAACATAGTCCTTCTTAGAAACTATGAGGACAAACCCAATCTTATTTTATACTCCTATTGTTTTCGAAACCCCTAAAAGTGAGTTTTCCCTACTTCCCTCTGCGAAGGGCTAAGCGTTTACTTTTATGTTGAGTTAGTAGACCCACTTCTTTCTATCCCACAAAGAGCAGACACTTTATGTTGACAGAGATGCATGCATTTATATTGTCTCATTGAGAATTGTCATATTACATCTTTATTGACATTATCATCAAGATAAATAAGTTGTTTGTTGAGCTATGTTGCATCAAACCTCTTCCTTTGTGTTAGCATTTTCTCTTCTTGACTAATAACATGTTCTTTCAAAAGCTTCAAATGATCTCATCAAATTATAAAGCAAAGAGCAAAAGTTAAAAGTTATTAGTTGTTCTTTGACCAAGGAAATGTTTGCCATGGTTTGATGAGTTTCCTTAGCCCTATTTTTTATTATAATTGATATTACTCTTTCATAAGGGCCTTATGAGTTGATGTTGCTGTTGAGGATCCTTGAGTTTACTAGAAGAAATTATAATGCTTCTTGTCCGTATTCTTATTATCGACACTTCACTCTCCAAACTTGTGGAAAGGTTTATCGAGCTCAGTATTCGCTTGGGGACAAGCGAGGTCTAAGCTTGGGGGAGTTGATACGTCCAAAATGCATCACTATTTTACATCATAATTTACCCCTATTCATTGATATATTTCATATTATGACAATGTTCTTATAGTGTTTTGGCGTGTTTTAAAAAGTTTGCAACTTTCCGGTGCCGAAATAGCAGACGCAGGAATCAGCGGGGAAAAGTGCACGTAGAGTGGGCATATCAGCACATCTCCAAATGACCAGAAAATCACGGGGAAGAACTTTCTGGAAAAATCACGATGGCATGCTGATGGCGTGGAAGTGATAATGGCTTCTCGCCCTTCGTTGGTTACCCCAAGTGGAAGGTGAGATGTAGGAGAGCAGCAAATTTCCCCTATGTCGAGGATAGGGTTTCTCTCCCGTAGGATTCGTGAAGTGAGAAGTAAGTTGTCAACGACGCAATTGACGTGGACATGCAGACAATACAAATAACTTTGCTCCCAACAAAGTTCAGAGAGGTTGTCAATCTCTCCGGCCTTGTTGTCTACACAGGATCAAATGCAAGGGATAAAGGATAATAATGATAGCAACTGTAAAGTAAAAGCAGAAAATAAATTGAGCGTGTAAACAGTGATAAGAATATGGATCGGGGTCTCGTGATGTTCACTAGTGATGTATCTCTCCCAAAAGACGATAAAACTGCTATGCAAGGTAAACAAATCACAGTTGGGCAATTGATAGGATTAAAAATGCACCGCAATGCTAACTATGCTACAAAGAAAGGAAGAGGATCAAAAGCATGGGAGGTACGGCAAAATAAGTAGAACGAAATCCAACTGCATCTACGACTAATCATCCACCTTGGGTTGCCTATCCACAACATCTCGCTGGTATTAAGTTGTGAGCCCCACCCAAAGTGTAAACCCAAAGCAACAGACAACTGCATTAAAAGAACTTTGCGTAAAGTAAACAATCCTTGCAACCGCGGTTACAAGCACTGTTGTTTTCCCCCTTCTGGCAACAACACATCCCCTAGACTCATGTGTCTGTCACTCAAGTGTGTCATCAGGGGGCATGAACCCACAATCGAGCATAATGTTCCCTCTTGGAGTCACTACCTACTACTTGGCCAAAGCAATAAACAGCAACGGAGAACATGCAAGAATTACTTAGGAACAAAAATATAAAAGATAAGAACCAAATATATTACTCTATCACAAACTGAACATAGTCTCATAATCCATCAGATCCCAGCAAACTCAACATAGCAACAGCAGAAAATTACATAAGTGCCTCGATCATGTAGGGCAGCTCACGAGGTCTAATCCATGAAGAACAAAGAGGGGAGGAGAACATCACATAGCTACTGACCACAGACCCATGGTCCAAGGTAGACTACTCACGGATCATCTGGGAAGCGTCCATGGTGGAGGAGATGCTCCCGGAGGTCAACCCTCCCTTCGGCAGGGTGCCGGGAAGAGTTCTGCTGGCGCTCCCGATCTTGGAAGCGTGACGGCGGCGGAACAGAGGCGAGATCGTGAAAAAAAGGTTATGTCTTCGGAAGAATCCCGTCACGAAGAATAAATAGGCAAAGGGGGTCCACCAGTTGTCCAGGCGGCCACCAGGCGTGGCCCAGCCCTAGGGCGCGCCACCAGGGCGCCTGGACCCCTAGTGGTGGCCCTCTGGCCCCACCCAGGTGCTTCCGGAAGGTTCTTCTGCGCTGATTTTTTATCTGATTTTCCCGAATTTTTGGAGCACTTTTAATATGGGGGAAACCTAAAATAGAAAGATAGCAGAAAACAGGAACTGGCACTATGGTGCACTGAGTTAATAAATTAGTCCAAATATGATCAAAAGTGTATCTACATCATAGCAATATCACATAAAACATGCATGGAACAAGCAGAAATTATAGATACATATTGGACGTATCAACATCCCCAAGCTTAATTCCTGCTCGTCCTCGAGTAGGTAAATGATAACAAGCATAATTTCTGTGGTGACATGCTAACAACCATATAAGAACTTTGAAAGTAAAGCAATAAAGCTATGTAATTCAATTCAAGTCATAACAAGCAAGAGTCTATATTAGCATTGAAACAAGCAAAATCAGAACATAAAGGTGCAAGAGCTCTTGCTATCCGTGACTCGAATGTCTCCAGATGGTGTTTGCGTGCAAGAAGTGGGATATGGGAATACGAGAGAGAAAATATAATTGTTGAGAATTCAATCTACTAAAGTTTCACACTTGGTCTTTTTTGGAATCTTATCTTGACTCGTCCCCAGACCACTAGTCAGGTACAAGTCAATTTGATCCACTCCTTTTCGATATTTTGAGCACTCGTGCAATGGATGAGCGTAAACATGAGTTTTGACACTTAGGATGGCAAAGAGAGAGATATAGTGGAGGAGCAAGACAAAAAGGGTGAGAAAGGCTCACATCAATGAGGACAATCATAGGCGGGAAGGCCAAATGATAGATATGATGTGAGGAGTAGGGATTGCCATGCAATGGATGCACATATGAGCTAAGGTAAGCTCTCAAATGGAACTAGTGGGGTGCATCCAACTTGCTGCTCATGAAGACCTAGATCTCGTTTGAGAAGGCTCATCCTTGGAATATGCAAGCCAAGTTCTATAGTGTGAAGGTCCCCACATAGCTATAAGCATATATGATCATCTCTATGGAGTACAAGATATAGAGGGAGTACGAGTGTGGATCTTTCAAAAGGAATAGTAGTGTTTCCCCTTTCTCTCTTTTTATTTCTTTTTTCTCTTTTTTCTATTTTTTGTATTTTTTTGGTGGCCTGAATGGTTCTTTCTATTTAACTCTCATTTGTCCTCTTTGGGATCTTTTAATTTTGTCCACTTTGGGATCTTTTCCTCACTTAAGGGCAACACTCTATTTTACAAGGTATAGAAGATCTTCACACTTTACAAGGTACTCAACATAAAGAAGATGTAGCTATCATGATGTATGTAAATGTATACCCTGCCAGTGTAGCAGGAACATGTATGACATGAAGATCAAGTCATGAGAAAGTGGATGTTGCATGGCAATATATCTCGGAAAGGCTATGGAAATGCCTTGATAGGTAGGTATGGTGGCTGTTTTGAGGAAAGATATAAGGAGGTTTATGATGACGGAGCATATCATGCCAAGGGTTTGGATGCACCGGCGAGGTGGACGCCAACTCTCGGAATGAGAAGAGGGCAATGCACGTTACCGAAGAGGCTAGCAAATATGAGGAGGCCGAAGTGTCAACTTTCAATACTTACATTAGTCTGAAGAACTCATGCACTTATTATCGGTAACTCTCAATCTAATAAGGAGGTTCACAAAGAAACAAGTACCCCGAGGATGAGTGTATGGGGGTTTGGTTATCCTTGTGCATCCTCGACTCATGGTACGTGAGTGTACTCTAATATCCCATCCCTCAAAAGATTAGTGATCCATCTAGTAGCTAGAGTTCTCAACTAGTTTTTGTAGTTTTTGAAAATAAACACGGATTGCCCAAAATACGAAACCTATTACTCATAGGCTAGAGCTCTTGAAACCAAAAGTTCAAACATTACTCACAACAGTACCTCAAGACTATTGCAAGTTACTACTACAATTGAATAGCAACCTCAATTACCTACTTGCAAGACAAGACACAACTCAGTGCAACAACCAACTCTCTTAACAAGATAAACATGAAAACTAAAGAGAGTTCCAGCAAAAAACTAAACTAAACTAAAGCTCTTGAAAAAGATAGTCATGAAAACTAAGAGCTAAACATGGAAGTAGCTAAGAAAAGATAAAGAACACACAACAAAAGAAAGATAAGCATGAAAAATCCTATGATGTGTTCTAGTTTAAAGTGGAGCGTGTTTCTCTCCCACACAAAGTAAGATGGGATCTAACTTGCTATGAACAGCAAGCAGAGCTAAAGAAACTAAAATGGAAACCTAAGAGCGAGACGCTCCAAGCATAGCACATCACGCATGAAGTGATAAAAATATAGTGAGACGGAGGACGAACTGATGATTGTTGATGGAGAAGGGGATGCACGGGGGCATCCCCAAGCTTAGACGCTTATTCTCCTTGAATATTTATTGGGGATGCATGGGGCATCCCCAAGCTTGAGCGTTTAACACTCCCGGATCTTCTTTCATCATCTTCCCTCGCACACTTGAAAACTCCCTTGATACATAACTCATCATAAGCTGATTAGAGAGGTTAGTACCTTTAATAAAATATTTTTTCTCCACTAGAAATAAAGATATTCTTGAAATATAATGTTTCTCAAGATTTCCAAAAAAAATTGCAAAGAAAAAGCAAGCTTAAGGTTTGCAAAAGTAAGGAAAGGTAAAACCTGACAGAATCTGTGAAAAATGGAACAGCAAGTAGTAAATAGTTTTTTCGGGGTACTTCTGCAACTCAAATCAAAAAACTCAGAACATATAAAAGTTTCACAATTGTATATAACATTCTGTGTAAAAAATTCATCTCAAAAAGATGAACTGGTGATTTTTTTTTCCGTCAAGCAGACAGAATCTGTTTTCTGGACAGCATGTCACAACTTTTGCTTCCCTTATCATAAGAGGCTAGAACTTGGCACAAAGCTTGAAAATAAAGATACAATGATGTTGCTACAGTAGTAACAATCATCAAGACCACTAAAAACATAAGTAAAAACATCTTGGGTTGCCTCCCAACAAGCGCTTTCTTTTACGCCTTTAAGCTAGGCATAAAGCAAAAAGAAGAATCAAAGGTCCCCGAGATCATCGGAGTCATAAAAACCTTCAAATTGATTTTCAACAAGCTCATTCTTCTTTTTAATAGGGAAGAGGTACTAACCTTTCTCTTTTCTACGTAAGCATATGTGCCCCTTACCAATATCAATGAAGCCTTTCATAGCTCGGAGGAAGTCCTTTCCAAGCACAATGTTACTTTGGTTTGTTCCATGACGGAGAAATCCATCGTTGCAACCCTATTAAGGAATGCGACTTGGACTTCTTTTTCTTTTCCTTTAACCTCTGAAATATCTCCATTAGCATGTTAATGATAAGATGACAATTTATCCATGTTTAGTTTCAAAGAATCATAAACTATTTTTGCAGTGTAGAAACCATGGATCCAATATCACAAAAAGCAAAGAAGTCTTGGTTAGATATGCTAATCCTAACAAAAGGCTCCCAATCATCATCTATTTCCAACATTTCTTTCTTGTTGGACTTAAGTTCCTCTACCTTCCTCAAGTCTAGAGCATCCATCCTCTTTTCAACAGTAGCAAGTCTATCTATAACAGTATCAAAACTACGATCATAAACAAAATAACTAAATAGACCATGCAAAATATCAAGAGCTCTAGCTTCATCACACTCTAAGAAGTCTCCTTAAGCTATAATATCAAGAGAGTGTTTGCACCACTTAAAAAGACCATGGTAAAAATTTCTAAGCACAGTTTTTATAGGTATCCAAGGCATAATTCTCTTATGTGCCTCAAAAATTCCGTCCCATGCCTTATTCATATTTTCTCCATCCCTTTGACGGAAATCTAGAACTTACGATTCCCTCAAAGCACCAAGCCCTAACATGTTCATCTAAACAAGAAGGACTACTGAAATCAAGGTAAATAGTTTTTTGTGATTTTTGATAAAGGACAGTAAGATAAAAACTGAAAAGTAAACTAACAAGACTAAAAAGAAAAGGTAAAAGATAGTGTGCAACTCCCCTATCTTGGCACTCGGAATCCCCGGAAAGGGCGCCAAAATTTTGCTTGATGGCATGGAAGTGATAATGGCTTCTCGCCCTTCGTTGGTTACCCCAAGTGGAAGGTGAGATGTAGGATAGCAGCAAATTTTCCCTATGTGGAGGATAGGGTTTGTCTCCCATAGGATTCCGGAAGTGAGAAGTAGGTTGTCAACGGCGCAATTGACGTGTACCTGCACACAATACAAATAACTTTGCTCCCAACAAAGTTCAGAGAGGTTGTTAATCTCTCTGGCCTTGTTGTTTACAAAGGATCAAACGTAAGCGATAAAGGATAATAATGATAGCAACTGTAAAGTAAAAGCAGAAAATAAATTGAGCGTGTAAACAGTGATGAGAATATGGACCGGGGTCCCTTGATGTTCACTAGTGATGTATCTCTCCCAAAAGACGATAAAATTGCTATGCGAGGTAAACAAATCACAGCTGGGCAATTGACAGGATTAAAAACGCTCCACAATGCTAACTATGCTACAAAGAAAGGAAGAGGCTCAAAAGCATGGGCGGTACGCCAAAATAAGTAGACCGAAATCCAACTGCATCTACTACTAATCATCCACCTTGACATGTCTATCCAGAACATCTCCCTGGTATTAAGTTGCGAGCCCCACCCGAAGTGTAAACCCAAAGCAACAGAGAACTGCATTAAAAGAACTTTGCGTAAAGTAAACAATCCTTGCAACCGCGGTTACAAGCACCGTTGTTTTCCCCCTTGTGGCAATAGCACATCCCCTAGACTCATGTTTCTGTCACTCAAGCGTGTCGTCAGGGGGCATGAACCCACAATCGAGCATAACGTTCCCTCTTGGAGTCACTACCTACTACTTGGCCAAAGCAATAAACTGCAACGGAGAACATGCCAGAATTACTTAGGAACAAAAATATAAAAGATAAGAACCAAATATATTACTCTATCACAAACTTAACATAGTCTCATAATCCATCGGATCCCAGCAAACTCAACATAGCAACAACAGAAAATTACATAAGTGCCTCGATCATGTAGGGCAGCTCACGAGGTCTAATCCATGAAGAACAAAGAGGGGAGGAGAACATCAGATAGATACTGATCACGGACCCATCGTCCAAGGTAGACTACTCACGGATCATCTGGGAAGCGTCCATGGTGGAGGAGAGGCTCCAGGAGGTCAACCCTCCCTCCGGCTGGGTGCCGGGAAGAGGTCTGCTGGTGCTCCCGATCTTGGAAGCGCGGCGGCGGCGGAACAGAGGCGAGATCGTGAAAAAGGGTTCTGTCTTCGGAAGAATCCCGTCACGAAGAATAAATAGTCAAAGGGGGGAAGCCAGGGGGCCACCAATTGTCCAGGCGGCCACCTCGCGTGGCCCTGCCCTAGGGCGCGCCACCAGGGAGCCTGGACCACTGGTGGTGGCCCTCTGGCCCCACCCAGGTGTTTCCGGAAGGTTCTTCTGCGCTGATTTTTTATGTGATTTTTCCCAAACTTTTGGAGCACTTTTAATATGGGGGAAACCTGAAATAGAAAAACAGCAGAAAACAGGAACTGGCGCTATGGTGCATTGAGTTAATAAGTTAGTCCAAATATGATCAAAAGTGTATCTAGATCATAGCAATATCACACAAAACATGCATGGAGCAAGCAGAAATTATAGATACGTTTGGGACATATCATGTACCAAGGTACCTCATGACCGACGGAGGATCAGATTTTACAAATGGTGTTTTTAGAAAATCTTTAGCAAAGTGTGGTGTCAATCATAGGATTGCTTCACTTGACCACCCTCAAACAAGTGGGCAAGCTGAGTTCAAAAATAGGGAGATCAAGTTGATCTTACAAAAGACAGTGAACAGTTCTAGAAAGGACTGGTCCAAAAAGTTTGGAGATGCCTTGTGGGAGTATAGAACTTCTTACAAAAATCCCATTGGCATGTCTCCTTATAAGATGGTATATGGCAAGGCATGCCATTTTCCTTTAGAATTAGAGCGAAAAGATTTCTGGGTTGTTAGAGAGCTTAATGTTGACCCAAAACTTGTTGGTGAAAAGCGTCTTATGAACTTGACTTCTCTAGATGAGTGGAGAAGTGAAGCTTACAAGACCACAAGAATGTTTAAGGAAAAGGTAAAGAAGTGGCATGTCAGGAGAATTTTGAAATCTCAAATTTAATGTTGGTGATAAAGTTTTGTTGTTTAGATCTCGTTTCAGGTTTTCTCCAGGTAAATTACTATCCAGATGGTAAGGACCTTTCCACATTGAAGAATTCTAACGCTCCGATGCAATCAAGATTAACAATTTTGAATGCACCAAACCTCATGTTGTGAATGGGAAAAGACTGAAGCATTACCTGCCAGGAGACCCTATCAATGTTGATGTGGATACAATACGAACGACCACTCACGAAGAACATGTTGCAGCACTGATTCAGACACCATCAGAAGCAGAATAATAATAGGTATGTAATACCGTAAGGAAACTTCACGAACATCTATAAAAGTTCTGTATTACGTGTTTTTACAAAATTAGGAAAATTCTAAGATGGAGAGGAGCTCCCGGGGCTCCAGGCTCCCTGGTGGCGCGTCTTGCCTGGCCGTGCCAGGTGGCCGCCTGGGCCACCAGGATCTCGTCTCCGAGCCCCTTTGGTTCCCTAGTTTCCTTTCGATGCAGAAATTTTTGCTATATATTTTCCCGGATCGTCCCGGCTTTGTATCTTGCGATTTCATGTGTTCTCTTTTCGATCAGTTGTTGCCAGGAAAAATTTCAACAAAACCTAGGTGCCATGGCTTCCCCAAGTTCCCCCAAGGACAAGTTCCTCGTCAATGTCATCAACCCTTACCTCGCTGATGTGAAGAGGCATCCTAAATTACTTTGAGTGGAGGATGGTGCCCTTCACAAAGAAGATCTGAAGGGACCGGTCAAGGAGGGGAGCACCAAGGCCAGGCTGGAAGAAGTGGAGCAAGAAGTCTTCAAGTACAAGTTAATGATCGAGCGTGGTGTTGAGGCCAACATTGACATCATCACCGAGCTGAAGAAGCAACATGAGGAGGAGATGAAGGAAGTGGAGGCGAGCATATCCGCATTAGAGATAAAAGTGTTCGAGCTTCAAGGGCACATCTTTGACCTCCAAAACCATAATTGTGAGTATGAGCTAAAACTTTTGCGCTTGGGCTTAGCTGCCAACTGCAGGATCCAGGAAACAAAAGAATCATGTGTGGATGGAGGACGTTTTCCATGGAAACGTTTTTCTGAGACTTACCCGATATACAAGAACAGAGATCAAGAGTGAAATCTTCATGGGTAATGGCATCCTTTTAGCTTGTTCCAAGCTTGGGGGAGTGCCCGGTATCTTTATCTTTATCTTTGTATTTTGTGGTCAAGTTTAGTGTCGTATCATGTCTAGGGAAGTTATCTTATAAAATAGGTGTTTGCATTGATGTCTATCACTCCTATGTGGAGAGCCTTGTATCCGTGAGTGTGCAGTGTCTATGATGGAATATTAATGAGAAGTCTATTGGTTTCTTCGCTACACTTGGTATTCTCTTCAGACAATCGACCCTATATGTTGATTCTTATGGGAGTATTGATCTTATATATCAGGTATGGCTTTGAAGACATTATTTAACCTTGGCAAACATAGCATTGGTCATAACAACAAGAATGAGTTTTTCTAGTAGCGACATAGCCAAAACCTTTATGTTCTTATGCTTGAAGTGTTATGCTGACAAGGAAGACAACTTGATGTTTTATGCCATATCTTAATGTAGACCTTATATATTTTTGCATCCAAGTCAACATCATTTCTCTGCTATTGCAAGCCTTTGCTAGCCAAACCTTGTAATGAGTGGGAGTACTGCTTGTGCACCCATACCTTGAAACCTCAACCTTCCAAAGAGTCCACCATACCTTTCCTATTTGTGGTATTTCACCGCCACTCCTAAAGTATATTATTCATGTGCTATTTGTAAACCTTCAAAATAGTATACTCCTTGTTTTGTGCCTCTGTTTTAGCTCATGAGGAAGTAGTAGATAATTCATGATCTTCTTATACTAGACAAGCTTTATCTTGGGATTGCATGTCTAATCTGCAAACCCCTAATACGAGGAGGGACTGGCATGAGTGTGCCCAGCTCGTAAAAGATAATAGCAACAAACAAACCCTCCTTCATGCTTTGTTCATGAGAAATCAGAAAACTTTGGCGGTGATAAACAAACGAGACTAAGAGGATGTGATCGCTCCCAATTGGGAGCCGTTCCTCAAAACTTGTCCAGCATGAGAAGTACTGGGCTATCTACTAGCATTCGTTGACGAATTATGCACCTCCCAAAAATCTTATTTTATACTCCTATTGTTTTCAAAACCCCTAAAATCTCTAGCACCTGAGTTTTCCCTACTTCCCTCTGCGAAGGGCTAAGTCTTTACTTTTATGTTGAGTTAGTAAACCCACTTCTTTCTATCCCACAAAGAGAAGACACTTTATGTTGACAGAGAGGCATGCATTTATATTATCACATTGAGAATTGACATATTACATCTTTGTTGACATTATCATCAAGATAAATAAGTTGTTTGTTAAGCTATGCTGCATCAAACATCTTCCTTTGTGTTAGCATTTTCACTTCTTGACTAATAACATGCTTTTTCAAAAGCTTCAAATGATCTCATCAAAATATAAAGGAAGGAGCAAAAATTAAAAGTTATTAGTTTTTCTTTGACCAAGGACATGTTTGACATGGTTTGATGGGTTTCCTTAGCTCTACTTTTGATTATAATTGATATTACTCTTTAATAAGGGCCTTATGAGTTGAGTTTGTTGTTAAGGATGCTTGAGTTTAGTAGAAGAAATTTTGAGGCTTCTTGTCCGTATTCTTATTATCAACACTTCACTCTCTTAACTTATGGACAGGTTTACCGAGCTCAGTATTCGCTTGGGGACAAGCGAGGTCTAAGCATGGGGGAGTTGATATGTCCAAAATGCATCACTATTTTACATCATAATTTACCCCTATTCACTGCTATATTTCATATTATGGCGATGTTCTTATAGTGTTGTGGCTTGTTTTACACAGTTTGCAACTTTTCGGTGCTGAAATAGAAGACACAGGAATAAGCGGGGAAAAGTGCACGTAGAGTGGGCATATCAGCACATCTCAAAATGACTTCAAAATCACGGGGAAGACCTTTCTGGAAAAATCACGAAGGCACGCCAAAGTGGAGCCGGAGAGGGGCCACCAGGCTCTCAGGCGCCCTGGTGGCACGGCCCCCCTTAGGCCGCGCTAGGTGGCCGTCTGGGAGGTTGGCCCCACTCCTGGTGCTCCCCTTTGGCCTATATCTTCTTCGTGACCTGAAAACCCCAAAACGAGAAGAGTTTCCGGAGTTTCGCTGCCGCTCCGTGGCGGAAACCTACAAAGCAGAAAAGACCTTTCCGGAGGGCAGATACCGCCGGGGAGAACTCCTCTCGGAGGGGGAGATCGTCCTCATCGTCATCACCATCGTCATGGGCATTGTAGAGATCATCATCACCATCATCCCCATCACCAGCACCATCTCCATCTTCATCCCATCTCATCTCACCATTGCAATCCAAGTTGTAACTTGCACTATCCATCCCCTCTACTCTACCGGTGTTGATTACTCTTTTGTGGTGAATGCTATTGAGTTTTGTTGGAGAAGTATTGTTATGAACAGATTGTTTATCATCTATTTATCACCTCTGACCATGATCTCTTTTATGTCTTGTGGGTAGTTCCTTTAGTTCTTGAGAACATGGGAGAAGTCTAGTTGTTAGTAGTCATATGATGTTGAAGTAATATGTGTTGTTTGATATTTAAGTTGTGGTGTTATTCTTCTAGTGGTGTTATGTGAACGTCGACTACATAACACTTCGCCTTTTTAAGGACCTAGCGGAATACATCGTGTATAAAGTATGCTTATGGTGGGTTGCCGGCGTGACGGAAACCTAAACCCCAGTTCGCACACTTTTGCACGAGGGAGCGTTGGATCCTAAAAGTTATTGCTATGGTCAGGCTTTGCCTTAATTTCTCTATTGTATTTGTGGATGCTTGCAAGAGGTTTAATCATAAGAGTGTACTTATCTTAGTCTAGAAAGTGCACTAGCATAGGTTCACCCACACAACACTTATCAACACAAAACATAGTACTAGACGGAATATGGCGAAAGCACATGACTATCTCTCCCGTGTGTCCTCAAGAATGTTTTAGCTTTTATAAGTTTGATCCTTCAACTTATCCTTTGTGTTCAAAAGGATTGGGACACTTGCTGCACCTTGGCATAATTTAATTTCCTTGCTTTTATTTCCTTCTTTCTTATACTAGAAAACCCATAAAAGTTACCTTTCAGTACTTGTAGTTATTCCTATCTCAAGATCACTTGTCAATACCTTCTGCTCCTCGTTGGGTTCGACACTCTTACTTATCGAAAATGCTACGATAGATCCCCTACACTTGTGGGTCATCACTTGCGCATTCAAACAGGCAATGAAAAGTATTAACATCATAGGAAGTTTAATGTATGTGATATTGTATAGCCTTTTCCCGAAGAAACTTCAATTACTCTGCTTATTGAAAGGAACGAAATGTCGACTAGAGGGGGTTGAATAGGCGACTAACAATTTTTAACCTTTTCTTAACAAATAAAGTAGGTTGTGCAACTAGGTGAGCAACCTATATGACAAATAATGCAACACTATATGAGCAAGAACAAAGTGAACAAGTAAATCAGCTTGCACAAAGTAAAGGTAAATAACCGATAAAGGGAACATCGGAGACAAGGATATGTTGCTGAAGTTCCTTCTCTTGTGAGAAGTGTGTATCCGCTTGGAGAGGGTGTGCAACACAATGCTCACACGAAGCCGACGAGGGCCACCCTATTCTCCTCACGCTCTCACCAAGAAATATGCCAGGATCCACTACGCGCTGGCCTTGAAGGCGTCGATCGAACCTTTACAAACAAGGTTGGGGCAATCTACACAACTTAATCAGAGGCTCCCGACTAAACCACGAAGCTTCACCACAATGGAGTATGGCTTCGAGGTGACATCTTATGTCTAGGACACCAATGCACCCAAGAGTAACAAGATCCACAAGGGATTAATGGTGGAAATCAAATATCCTTTGGTGGAAGTGTATATCGGGGCCTCCTCTTCCAATCCCTAGAACAACAACTTTTTGTGGCTAGGGAGGGAGATCGGGCAAGAATGGATCTTGGGCGTCAATGGAGGAATGAGCAAGGCAAGAGGTGAGTTAACTTGGGAAAGAAGACCCCCTTTTATAGGTGGACTCAAATCCAGTTGTTATGTGCATTCTCACCTACCATAGTACTACCGCTCTCGGAATGGTGGTACCGAATATTGAGTGCAGCGCTTCTACCGCACGGGTTACAGAGCAAAACCCGATTCGGTAGTGGGGCGGTAGTCAACATCAAGAAGTACCGCTGGCGCGGTACTACCATGCCCAACACGGTACTACCGCCCCAGCGGTACCACCGAATATTAAGTATCGCTCTACTACCGGTCGGGTTACAGAGTGCAAACCCTTAAGCAGTAGTGGCGCGGTAGTTAAAGTCTGGAAGTACCGCTGGCGCGGTACTACCGCCCTGGTAAAACCAGGGGGCCCTTAGCACATAACAGACGACCTCCAAAATGCCGAGAGGAATATGTGGGTGCAGAAATTGTGTATGTGTGATGATTCCACCCACCATTCCACAACGGATCCCGTCTTAATAGTATGGTTTTCCTACGACTTTGTTCACCGAAAATAAACCATAAGGAAAACACCGTGTTCACGCTCCATACACCGAGGGGGAAATAACCGTCTTGTGCCATGAAATATGTTATCTAAAATGCTCATTGCACACGGTTAATACGCAAACATCTTGTCATCAATCACTAAAACCAACCAAGGGGAAATATGCCATATCACTTATTTTCTTCATCTTATTTTGGCGGAGAGCATCAGCTCCACACACGACATGTCGTCAAGCACCATGACGTATGATCATCATCTTCATGTGGATACTACAACTATTGCTAGCATCTATTCTACTAAAAAGAAATTTACATGAAGTTTGGCACACATGCCGAATAATTGACAATCACATGGCCCAAGCCAACATGCCATACCATGATATGCAAGTCATGAAACATATCATGTCATACACCTTTTACCATGGCGAAGACTATACCACATCACATGTTCCTGATACGTCCAAAACGTATCTATAATTTCTGCTTGCTCCATGCCTCTTTTGTGTGATATTGCTATGATATTGATGAACTTCCATACACATTTGATCATATTTGGACTAACCTATTAACTCAGTGCACCCCAGTGCCAGTTCCTGTTTTCTGCTGTTTTACTATTTCAGATTTCCCCCATATAAAAAGTTCTCCAAAAATTCGGGAAAAATCCAATAAAAAATCAGCGATCAGGAAGCTTCCAGAATCACCGAGGGGGGGCAGAGGGGAC
The DNA here is from genome assembly GCA_950022295.1 of Bromus sterilis. NCBI lineage: Eukaryota > Viridiplantae > Streptophyta > Magnoliopsida > Poales > Poaceae > Bromus > Bromus sterilis. Next base: position 120,807,362 of record OX465601.1, on the reverse strand, counting down.
CCACCAGGGCCCCAGGCGCCCTCCCAGCGCGCCCCAGGGTGGGGCCGCGTCAGGGGGCCGCCTGGGCCCCTGGTGGCTCCCCTGGCTTCCCCCCTTCGCCTATTTAATCCTCGTGACGCAAAACCCCCGAGACGGGAACCCTTTTTCGCTATCTCTCCTCTGTTCCGCCGCCTCCGCGCTTCCACGATCGGGAGCACCAGAAGACCTCTTCCCGGCACCCTGCCGGAGGGAGGAGTCACCTCCGGGAGCTTCTCCACCACCATGGACGCTTCTCGGATGAACCGTGAGTAGTCCACCTTGGATCATGGGTCTATGATCAGTAGCTATGTGATGTTCTCCTCCCCTATTTGTTCTTCATGGATTAGACCTCGTGAGCTGCCCTACATGATCGAGGCACTTATGTAATATTTCTTCTATTGCTATGCTGAGTTTGCTGGGATCCGATGGATTATGAGATTATGTTCAGATTGTGATTGAGTTATATATTTGATTCTCCTCTTTTATATTTATGTTCTTGAGTAATTCTTGCATGTTCTCCGTTGCTATTTATTGCTTTGGCCAAGTAGTAGGTAGTGACTCCAAGAGGGAGCGTTATGCATGATTGTGGGTTCATGCCCCCCGATGACTAGCTTGAGTGACAGAAACATGAGTCTAGGGGATGTGTTGTTGCCACAAGGGGGGAAACAACGGTGCTTGTATTTGTGGGTGCAAGGATTGTTAACTTTACGCAAAGTTCTTTAATGCAGTTGTCTGTTGCTTTGAGTTTACACTTTGGGTGGGATTCGCAACTAAATACCAGCGAGATGTTCTGGATAGATATCTCAAGGTGGATGATTAGTAGGTAGATGCAGATGAATTTCGGTCTACTTGTCTTGGCGTACCGCCCATGCTTTTGAGCCTCTTCCTTTCTTTATAGCATAATTAGCATTGGTTTGCGCACATAATCCTGTCAATTGTGCATCTGTAATTTGTTTACCTCGCATGGCTATTTTATCATCTTTTGGGAGAGAGACATCACTAGTGAACATCATAGGACCCCGGTCCATATTTCCAATATTGTTTACACCTTCAATTTACTTTCAGTATTTACTTTTCCGTTGCTATCACTATCATTATTATCCCGTGCGTTTTATCCTTTGTAAACAACAAGGCCGGAGGGATTGACAACCTGTCTGTACTCGTTGGGAGAAAAGCTATCTATTGTGTGTGTGGGTCCAAGAGAAGCAAGTGATTATCAACGGCGCATCACTTGCCTAACCACCTACTTGTCGGCCTTGCAGTCCTGTTGGTTCGACACTCAACCTTAGCATCTTCGCTAAGGGAAATTGCCGCTATCTACATCTCACCTTCCACTTTGGGTAACTTACGAGGGGCGAGAAGTAAACTCTCGTGACATCAAAGCAATTTCTGGTGCCGTTGCCGGGCACTCCACTCTTCAAGATAGGGGAGTTACACACTATCTTTTATCTTTGCTTTTTAGTCTTGTTTGTTTACCTGTCAGTTTTTGCTTTAGTGTCCTTTATAAAAAATCAAAAAATAGTTATCTTGCTTGCTGCTACTATGGGTTCCTCTGAGAACACCAAGTTGTGTGACTTCACTAGTCACAACAACAGTGACTTTATCTGCACTCCTATTGCTACACCTGCTACTTCAGCACCTTCTTATGAGATTAAACCTACTTTGTTGAACCTTGTTATGAAAGATCAATTCTCTGGTGCTAGAGATGATGCTCCTTTGCACTTAAATAATTTTATTGAGCTTTGTGATATGCAAAAGTACAAAGAAGTAGATGGTGATATTGTTAAGCTTAAGATTTTTCCTTTCTCCTTGAGAGATGAAGCTAAAATCTAGTTTCAATCCTTGCCTAAGAATAGCATAGATTCTTGGGATAAGTGCAAGGATGCTTTTATTGGGAAGTACTATCCCCGTGCTAAGATTATCCAATTGAGAAGCTTTATTATGAATTTTAAACAATTGGACAATGAACATGTTTCCCAAGCTTGGGAACGCATGAAATCTCTCGTTAAGAATTGTCCTACGCATGGTTTGACTACTTGGATGGTTATCCAAACTTTTTATGCAGGCTTGAACTTTACCTCGCGGAACTTGCTTGATTCGGCCGCGGGAGGAACGTTTATGTCAACTACACTTGGTGCTTCCACAAAACTTCTTGATGAGATGATGACCAACTACTCCCAATGGCACACCGAAAGAGCTCCAACGGGTAGGAAGGTAAACTCTGTCGAGGAGATCTCCTTCCTAAATGCAAAAGTTGACTTGATTATGTCTCTACTTATCAAGCAATCTTCTATTGATCCTCGAGATGTACCTTTAAATTCTTTGATTGCTCAACATCAAGTAGATGTGAATTTTATCTCTAGAAATAACTTCAATAACAATGCTTATAGGAGTAACTTTGGTAGCAATCCTAGACCGTTCCCCTCCAACAACTATGGGAACAACAACACTTATCCTAGCACCAAAAACTCCACTTCTGAATTAGAGAGTATGCTTAAAGACTTTATCACTACCCAAAAAGCCTTCAACAAGAGTGTAGAGGAAAAACTAGAAAAATTAGATAACCTCTCGTCCAAGGTAGACAATTTAGCCCATGAAGTAGAATTGCTTAAAATTAGAACTTCTCCCCTTGAGGAGAGGAAGGTCACTCCTATGAATGCTATCCAATTGCAAATTAATGAAAACATTAGGATGATGGCTAAACTTAAAGAGAGATGGGCTAGAGAAAAAAGAGGAAGAAGATAGAATTAAGAGCCTTCCCACACACCATACTCTTGCTACTATCCAAGTGGTTGAGGATATCCAAACTCTTAGCACCCAATGCACCCCTAGTCCCATAGGACCTATTAATGGTGATGCTATGACCTCAACCGTAGAAGAAGAAATTCCTATTACTATGGAAGCTACCAAACAAGTGAGCCTAAAGGACACCACTACTACTTTACTTGATAGTAGTGACCTTGATTTTGATAATTACACCCTTTCTGAAGTTATTCGTTTCCTTCACAAGATGTCTAGAGACCCCCACACTAGCACACTTAATCTTGCCTTCACGGAGCATATCACTAATGCTCTCATCAAAGCTAGGGAGGAGAAGCTTAGGGTAGAAGCCTCCATACCTAGAAAGCTAAAAGATGGTTGGGATCCTATGATTAAAATTAAGTTGAATGATTTCTCTTGCTATGCTTTATGTGATGTTGGAGCTAGTACCTCTGTTATGCCCAAAAGAATGTATGATATATTTGAATTGAAACCTTTTGATCCTTGTTATTTTGTTGTTCGTCTCGTCGATTCTTCCGTAAAGAAACCTTTGGGGAAGATAGATGATGTTCTTATCATTGTCAATGACAATTATGTTTTCGTTGATTTGTCACAACCCCAAGTTAGGTATGTGCTAGGGTTTAGCATCAACATGCATTCATGTTAAAATTTTCAAAAGAAAATGAAATGGGAGAGAGAAACCCCCCAGATGAATTCAATTCAAATGGCCAGAATAAAAGTTGTTCCAAAAATTCCTTTTCCATTTTTGAAAACTCACATAAATGAGTGTGATCACATATCAAGTGATGTGGTAGCAATCCCATGCTCATGGATTTTTCAAATATTCAAACAGGAGCATGGAATTAAATTTAAACCCCTATTTGATTTAAAGTTCAAATTATTTGAATTTTAAAAATGTTCAAACTTTATAAGTGGCTAGCCTATTATATTGTGAGGCCATATAAAAAGTTTCGGCATTTTATAAACTGTCTAGCTATTTTTTTAGCAAGACAAAACAAAAGATAGAAAAGAAAAACAAAAAGGAAAAGGAAAGGACTCACCTGGCTTCTAGCCCAACTTAAGCCCTAGGCCCAGCTAGCCGGCCCAGCCCAGCCTCCCCCGCTTGTCTCTTCCTCCCCGCGCCCCGAAGGTGCTCGGTGGAATGCATGCGGCACTCCACCGACGCCGCCGACCAGCCGTGGCCACGCAGCTTCTTCCCAGGCCACGACTACTAGCCACGGCGACGCCCTGCACCTTCCTGGAAAATTTCCCCCTTCAGCGCAGCTCTCCCTCGCTCTGTCTCGCCGTGTTCGTCGACAACCGAAGCACGCCGCCGCCCGCCGTCATGCACACACGCGGCCGGTGAGAACGTCGAGCCGCGCCACCATGTCCAGAGGCTTCTGCGCCGTCAACTACGCCACGATGCAGAAGGAATCGAGCTCGAACGCTCTGTAGCCGCCGTCCCCTTCTTCGTCCTCGTCTCCGGCCGCCGCGGATCCACCTCGAATTCCGGCAGCACCAGAGCCTCCCCGCCTCCGTCGACTGCCTCGTCCTGTTCCACGTAGCCTGGTGAGCATTTTCCCCAAGCTCACAGCGCCCCGCAAGCCTTCTAGTCGATTCCGCCATGGGAGAGCACAACCTCCGCCATGGTTGATCTCGAGCTCGCTCCTGTGCCTCCCCGTCCGATTCTTGGTGCGCATCACGTTCCTGAGCCCTCCAGGAGCTGAACGGGCTAACTCCGGCGTCCTCCCGTGCACCACGTCGTCGTATGCTTCAAAGCCGTGCCACGGCCGCCGCCCGAGCACGTCGGCGACGAGCTTCCGGCGACTCCCGAGCCTCCCCGTGCATGCGGGATCAACTGCGCGTGCATGGGCTCCATTTTGGTGGCCTTGGCTTGCCAAATGGTGGCATGTGCCGCTGTCTTGCGCAACGCCGCCGCGTCGGTTGGTCGCCGGTGTTGAGCCGCCGGCGGGCTGACGTGGCCGGCGTGGTTAGATGTTAATTAACCCAGCCCTGGGCCACTAACATGTGAGCCCAGGCTGCTAATCCCCCCGGCTTAGTTTAATTTAACAGAGTTAGTTAACTAACCCCACTGACATGCTGGCCCCACCTGTCAACACCCCCCCCACGTCACACTGACGTCATAGTGACGCAGTAAATCGGTTAAATGTTTATTAATTCAGAAAATGGCAGAAAATAGCCCAAACTTTGGAAATTCATAACTAATTCTTTTTAACTCCAAATTAAACAAATAATATATGTAAAATTATCAGAAAAATGCAAGGATTCTGAATATGGACTTTGTTTTCATGTTTGACCATTTTACAATGGGTGAACAGTGGCATATGTGCATATGGATCCTTTTCAAATTCAAATTTGGAGTGATTTTGCAAATGACTTTGCAACACACTTCTTTTAAATGGTTTCATCCACACATCAGAGACTTTACCTCACCTTTACAACATCACTTCATGCTCAACCATTTCAAATGAACATTCATGGTTTCAAATGCATTTGAAATTCATCGATAAATCAAATGGAATTTGAATTTGCAATTCAATTGCAATATACTCCTTTTAAATGGAATTGCCAACACATTGTGACCATGAACATCACACTATAATATTGATCATGTGTTTGAGCATTGCAGTTATATTTTTTACTTGATTGTCTTGTTTGCTCGATAGAAGTGGAGCCGGAACCGGAGGCCACCCGTTTCGTTCAAGACACTGTGTTTGAACCTCGTCAGCAAGGCAAGCAAGCACCCCCTCTTTGATCATGTCGATAAAATCCCAGTTCCCTCTCATTCTCGCTTATGCATGTTGAGGATGTCACCATGATAAGTTCTACCGCTAGTTGAACCCATTCCTTTGCATGACCTATCATTTTGTTACAGTAGTAAGAAAACCACAATCCTAGCAGATGTAGAAGTTGGTTGATATCATGTGGCCCCTGCAACTGTTACAGCTTATTGCATGCTTAGAGTTTACAATGAGGCTACCTTGATGTGAGTCGGGATGGTAGTGATCATGTGAATGATGGTGGTAACGTGTTGGTGAATTTGACCTAAACAAGGTGAACGATGAGAGGCTGTGTAGGAGTACACAGTGGGTTGTCTCGTTGAACACCGCCCTAAGCCCGAGTTCTTGTGTGGTGATCCAAGACGAAGATTACTACCACATGTTGGGCACATGGACCCCCGCTCAACCTACTGACTCACCCCTTCTCAGTTCAATGAGTCGCAGTAGTTCGGAGTTCTGGTAGGTTTGTGGCACGGTCTGCGAAGTGGAAGAACGGCTATTCAGACCGGCTTGGGACCCTGCACACATCTTCTGGGACCACATCGGTAAACCGGCCGGGTTCACGATGTGGACTCCAGCCCAGATAGGCGTCTCCATTGTACTTGAGTTGGCTGTGAGGTAAAAGTTGTGGAAATTATCCTCGCCGACACCCGCTTGAAGGGTGACGAGATCCCGGCGGTAACTGATAGTTTCATGTGTGTAGCAGTACACCCCTGCAGGGTTAATAAACTATTCGAATAGCCGCGTCCGCAGTAAGGGACTACTTGGAAAGTTGTACCTGATTATTAGACAACTTGAACTGGATACTTATAAAACTTGCCAAGATAAGCGTGAGTGCTATGGCGTGCTTTCTCGTGGGGAAGTCGAGGAAGGCACTATAGTGGTGTAATTGGTTGGAGACATGTAGTGGACTCGTGTACGCTTCTTACTTCAAGTCTGGTACTCGTAGTTCAGGACTAGCTAAGTCAAAGCTGGCACTTCTGCTTATGAACCCCACCTCCCTTTGCCTTGATACATGTGCATGAGTAGTATAGCTCCTACGTAAGTCTAGCTGAGTACAAATTTGTATTCACGTTTGCTTATTCTATGTTTTAGATGAACCCACTGCCCCCTAAGGTGGATTCTTCCTGGAGCTCGACGACTGAAGCCAAGCTAGTGTAGTCCCAGTCAGACGACTGGTCCCTCGTGGAAGGGCTTGTTTATAGATAAGGCTTCTCTAAGCCATTTGTTAAACTTGTCTGTACTCAGACCTACTTTGCTTCCGCATGTTTGATGTAATGTTGGATCACAGACTTGTGATCTCTGTGTGCACTCTGTAAGAGTTATCAATAAAGTTGTATACTTTGTAGAGAATTGCAATGATACCTGCTGTTCATACTAGACATGTGTGATGCGTGTATGATTATAGCATGCATGTCTTAGTATGGGTTTTTGAGACCTTAGTTGTGATCTGGCTGGCGGTCTTTTATACACCAAGTAGCCCTTAGATGTGCGCATCATGGGGCATCGCGATGTGATTGCTCGTGACTCCGTCACGTGCACACTTTGTTGTATGATCGAGCCCGCCCTAGACCCCGACTAAGTGATCGGGCTAGAGTAAGTCGATGTAAGGGTTATAATACAATCGATAGTATGGTTGAGGCGACTTGTCTATGATTATGGGAGTTCACCACCCATATCATTTAGAGTTGTGTGCGGACGATGAGGACCCATCTCAGTTGATCATCCGGCCTGGATGGGATGCCCCTCACGTTCGATGCTTTCCGAAAACGTTATGTGCTTGGCCTTGTCTGCTTAGACAAGTGGGTACGGTTCTCGGCTCTCCATATGATTGTGTTGTAGCGAGTCTTGCATACACTAACCCCGGGTCCCGACATGATTTTACTATTATGGACATTGAATGTGAACCTTCTTGTCCAATTATTTTGGGACGTCCTTTTCTTCGCACCGTGGGTGCTATTATTGATATGAAAGAAGGGATTATAAAATTTCAATTCCCTCTCAAGAAAGGGATGGAACACTTCCCTAGGAAAAAGATTAAGTTTCCTTTTGAGTCCGTCACACGGGCTAGTTATTTTCTTGAAAAGACTCGATCTATTTGCATTAAGCGTAGCTAATGGCTTTAAAGAAGCGCTTTCGGGAGGCAGCCCGCAACGAATTTAGGATTTCCTTTTTGTTTTTTCTTCTGTTTTTAGTGGTCTTGATGATAGTTACTACTGTAGCAACATCATTGTATCTTTATTTTTCAAGCTTTGTGCCTTTTATAGCATCATATGACAAGGGAAGTGAAAGTTGTGACATGCTGTCCAGAAAACAGATTCTGTCCTCGTGACTAGAAAAATCACAGAAAAATCTCAGTTCATATTTTTGAGCTGAATTTTTTACACAGCGTGCTCTATACAATTACGAAACTTTCATATGTTTTGAGTTTTTTTATTTGAGTTGCAGAAGTATCCCTAAAAAATTCTTTACTACCTGCTGGTCTGTTTTTCACAGATTCTGTCCTGTTTTTCCTTTTCTTCGTTTTGCAAACCTTAGCTTGCTTTTTCTTTGCAAAAACTTTTTGGAAATCTTGAGAAACATTATCTCTTCAATAATATCTTTATTTCCAGTAGAGAAAAATTATTTTCTTATGGGTACTAACCTCGCTAATCAGATTATGATGAGTTATGTATGAAGGGGATGCCCCCATGCATCCCCAAGAAATATTCAAGGAGACTCAAGCGTCTAAGCTTGCGGATTCCCCCGTGCATGCCCTTCTCCATCAAAAATTATCAGTTCGTCTCTCGTTTCACTATATTTTTATCACTTCATGCATTATGTGCTATGCTTGGAGCGTCTCGCCCTTAGGTTTTATTTTCAGTTTTATTTAGCTTTGCTTGCTGTTCATAACAAGTTAGAACCCAGCTTTCTTTGTGTGGGAGAGAAACACGCTCCACTTCCAAAATCTAGAACACAACATAGGACTTTTCATGTTTATCTTTGTTGTGTGTGTTCTTTATCTTTTTCATAGCTACTGTCATGTTTAGCTCTTAGTTTTCATGGTTATCTTTTCAAAGAGCTTTTGTTTAGTTTTTTGCTGGAACTCTCTTGAGTTTTCATGTTTATGTTGTTTAGAGAGTTTTCTTGTTGCACTGAGTTTTGTGTCTTCACTTGAAGTAGGCAATTGAGGTTGCTATTCTTTTGTAGTAGTAACTTGCAAAAGTTTTGAGGTATTGTTTTGAGTAATGTTTGGACTTTTGGTGTCAAGAGCTTTAGCCTATTAGTGATAGATGTCGTATTTTGGGCAATCCGTGTTTATTTTCAAAACTTACAAAATTAGCTGAGAACTTTAGCTACTAGATGGATCACTAATCTTCTGAGGGGTTGAATATTAGAGTACACTCACGTACCATGAGTCGAGGATGCGCAAGGATAACCAAACCCCCATACACTCCTTGACGGGGATAAACCCCGGCAAATCCCATGGTCAGGGACCCTGGGTTAGTCATGAGAGGCGCAGGTTGGACGATAGCTCGTAGGCAAACAGGGAGGCTCGCTCCTGCTTGATATTATTGATTGGAGAGATGCGATTACAGTGGAGGCCAAGGCTGGAGCGCTCAAGGCTAGGGTTACAGGTGAGATTCGATGTCTTTGGTGTCGCCCCTCCTAGCCCTTATATACTGGGCTAGGTCTCGGGATGTTCATGTACGTGTACAGGTAAACTTTCCTAACCCTAGCTTGCTCCGTACGGCAGGTCTTCGCACCTTCCTTGTGAGTCGAGGACTTCTACGTCGGTGCCATCTTGTGGGCCAAGGCCGTATCTCCATGGGCCTTCTGCCTTCATGGACACCAGGTAGGCTCATCCGTAGGAGTTGTGGGGTCACCCCCTCGTCAGTAGCCCCCGAGTGCCTGGGGGACTTGAAGAGTCGCGCATGGACTCGAGTACATTCATTTGTCGTTCATTGATATGCACGGTTCATCCGTGGGTCGCTGGCAGTCTGGTGGCCATGACAAAAACCTGTTTCGAGGGATGCTAAGCTGAAAGGGACCAAGGAGTCGACGGATCGAGCCTTGGTGAATTGCGCTAGGGCAAATACCACAGTAGCCCAATCAAACCCATGTCCCTCAACGTGAGCTTGGAACACTGGTGTCGAGCAAAAGTCCGGTCGCTTCAGGTCTTACGGTGTTCATTTGCCGCCAGTAATGTGTGTAGCCTAAGGCACGTCCGCCCGGCTTATCTATCATGCTCTGCGCATGGGAAAGGTTGGGAGTGAAATCGCTCTTCGGCAAGTCCCAGCCCGGCCGTACTTCGCAGCGGGGTCTTACCTACACGCTAATCTTGCGTGGCTTCTGGGCACAGTGTATCGTGTTCCAGGAATGTGTGATTTTGAGGCGCGGAGCCTTTTAGCATTGCACCCGCTTGGAATAGAACATCAAGCGAGTTGTTCACTCATTCATCCGAGGAGCTTTGTTTCGAGTGCTCAGTCGGGGGGTTTTTGCGAGTAATCACTCGAATGCCTTTTTTGGATCTTTAGGTGAGGGAGCACCCGAGACTCTTAGCGCCGTATGGTCTTGGCGAGTGCTTGTTTACCTTTACGTCGGGTTGAGGGAGCACCCGAGACTCTCATTGGTGCGAGTGTTCACTCGAGCACGTGGCTGACCTTTAGGTGAGGGAGCACCCGAGACTCTTATGATGTATGCTCCCGATGGGAGTAAGATGTTTTTTCTTCCTTGGGGAAAAGATCTGAAAGATGGAATCTCTGGGCCTTGATGGGGTACTGTGTACGCCTTGTTGTTTGGTTTGCTTCGCTGTTCGTGAGAGGCAGAGATGCCTCTGTTTTGATTGCTGTCAGGGATGCTCTACCATTGAACCGTCACATCTTCTGGACCGGTCATAATGATGGCCGTTGTGGCGTGCGGCAGGCGCCGGTTGGGTTTCCCATGCGTGCGTTGGAAACGCGTGTGAATTGACGCGTCTTGCATATAGTGTGTCCCGTGGGAAAGCATCTTAGTCTTGGAGTTTGAGACGGCTGGAGCGTTTGGTTTTTGAATTAATTGCTGCTGTCGTCTTGGCTTCTCTGTGCTTCGAGTATTTTTGTTCTATAAATAGGCCTTTCTCTTCTACGATTCTATCCAACTTGCTGCTTCACCTCTTTCATCATCTCTCCTTCAGCTCATGGTTCCTAGGTGAGGCGTTGGCCATGGCCGTGGTCACCGTGGCCGTGGTGGCCGCACACCACGCTCCTGCCGTGGTGGTCGTCATGGTACGGCACCAGTGCCTTCCTCTTCTCCCTTGGAGGAGGGGTTCTGGCGCTATGATTTTATTTTGCGCATTCGTGGCCAAAGTGCCAATCGCATCCTTCTTCCTTCTGCTTTTTCTGCCATTGTATCTGAACGTGGCTTGGATAGCCTGCTTCTGCACCTTCAAGGGAGCTGTCGATCTCCTTCTTATGTTGAGTTGGAGGTTGATAGCTCTCGCTTGATTTTTCATGGCTCTGGTTGGGGTTTGTTTGCTCGGCGGTTGAATTTGCGAGATGGTGATATGCTCAGCTGTCGCTTTGACGGTGAGAGCACTGTCATTGTCCGCGCATTTGATCCGAGTGGCAATAGCATGGATCCGCATGTAAAGGAGTCGAGCAGCGACAGCTCCATGAAGTCGAGGAGTCCTTCGCCTGCGTATTCGACTGCTTCATCCTCCGGGGGTTCTTCTGGTGGTGGTGGCGAGCCGTCTTCAACTGCTTCCTCCTCTGCCTCTGAAGAAGACCTCGATGTCAAGCCACCGGTTAAACGAGCGCGGCAGGCGACCTTGTAGAACTGGAGGCATCAGCGTCATCTTCGCCGGCAGCTTGGGTGGAGCTGGAGAAGAAGCTAGAGGAGCAGGAGAAGAAGCTGGTGGAGCAGCGTCTCCAATGACTCCTGCAAATAAGTCGAGCTTCACCTTTTGTTATGTCATTGACATCATGAGCCTGCTGCTTCGACTCCTACTTTGTCTGTGATGATGCTCTTGTACTAGAATAAATTACCCCTCATGGGCACACATGTAGAAGTCATAGTTCCTTGGGTGATTTCCTCGTGTAATAGGAGCTACCTTCTATCCAAATGTAGTTGAGTCCTTTTGTACTGAAGATGATCCTGATGATGTAAACTGTGCTTTATCCTTTGCAATGGAGTTTATGTTTGAGCCTCTTTGCCACCGAAAAAACTGTGTTCAAGTCCTTGATTATTAGGAGCTGTCCTTGATTTCCTTTGAAACTGAAAGTTTTGTTTGAGTTTTTTGCGGCCGAGAACTGTCTTCGAGTCCGGCCGATACTTTGAACTGTGGATTCTATCGGGTGCGCGACAGCGCTCCCGATGGGAGTAGTCCCCGAGGCTGCTCTTTGAGTCGAAGGGTCAAGCGTAGGCTAGATTTTGTTTTTTTTTTGTTGTCTTTTATCGGGTGCGCGGCAGCGCTCCCGATGGGAGTAGCCCCCGAGTCTTTAGGCGATCGTTGGCGATCGGGTGAAGACTAAAAGAATCTTGTGCTTCCTCCAAAGTCTTTTCAAAAGTGTTTGGATGTCATTGGAGTGTTGATGGTCGTCTCTCGGGCGGGGTTTGTACTCGGGGCCCCGAGTGCTTCATGAAGAATATCGCGTAGCTTGGGGGGGGGGGGGTTTGCTCTTGAGCCCCCAAGTGCGTTGATTTAAGATCGCGTGTGTGATAGCAGTTGCTCGGGGGGAGTTTCCTCTTCAGCCCCCGAGTGCTTTTGATTAAGATCGCGAGTGCGATACCAGTTGCTCGGAGGGGAGTTTCCTCTTCAGCCCCCGAGTGCTTTTGATTAAGATCGCGAGTGCGATAACAGTTGCTCGGGGGGGGGGGGATTTCCTCTTCAGCCCCCGAGTGCTTTTGATTAATATCGCGAGTGCGATAACAGTTGCTCGAGGGGGGGGATTTCCTCTTCAGCCCCCGAGTGCTTTGAGATGGTAGTATTTGGGCAACACTTATTTTATTGCTGTCGAGCGATTTACATGAGCTGCCAGTCATGTCCGACAGATAGGGGCTATGGATAGAACAGTCGCAAGTTTGCTACGTTCCATGGGTTGCCCACGTCCTCGTCTGTCTTTGGGTTCTTCAGTCTGTAGGCACCGCCTCCAATGACTTCTGAGATTATGAATGGTCCTTCCCATTGGGGGGCAAGTTTGTGGACCCTCTCTTGTATTAGTCATAGGACTAGGTCACCTTTGTTGAAGGTTCTGGTGCGCAGTCAACTGCTTTGGTAGGTACGCATTTTGTCTTGGTACCCTTCTGATTTTTCCAGGGTTGTGTCTCTTGCTTCGTCAGCCGTATCTTTGTCGTCTCGTAATGCTTCTTCTGCTTCTTCTTCCTCGTATCCGGTGACCCTGGGTGCTCCGAACTTGAGGCCATGTGGTAGAACTGCCTCTGCCCCGTATACCATGAAGAAGGGCGTGTATTGGGTCGCAGTGTTTGCCTCGCCGGCCGCCACTCCGGTGCGTCGCGCCCTCGGCCGGAGTGCGCCACCGCCGCCCCTCCCACGCCAGTGTCCACGGCCGCCTCCACCGCGCCCCGTTGTACCCACCTCGCCGGCCCTGCCCAAGCTCGCCGGAGTTCGCGAGTTCGCCGGAGCAAGTTCCGGCCAGATCTGAAACCGAGGACCCGATCGCTTTTTCTGAGGTTATTTTATTCGCGAACGAGTCCTTTTGGCAGAAAACCCCCTCAACTCGCGCCCGCGATATCTTCTACACCGTAAGTCGGATCGCGGTGAATCTTTTTGCTATACTTTCATATTGCTCTGTACTTTAGTATGGTATAAAGTTTTGCACACTTTGCACACTTTTGAATTTGAAGTTATTTCAAATTTGAATTCAAATTCCGGAGGCCATATCTTGTAAACCGTTGATCCAAATCGAGTGATTCTTTTTGCGTTGGATCACTCTTGTCATGTAATTTCTGCCTATATCATGTGTACACAAAAATTCACAAGTTTGTTGATCTGTTAAATTCAAATTCAATTCAATGTTGCAATTGCTATGATCTGCGTTGTAGTATTCCGTTTCACGTGATTCTTTTTGCATATTGGATCATATGAGACATCTTATCGGCAATATCCACATACCATTAATATTGCTATGATCTTTAACTTGATTTCATAATGCCTTGATCATACTCTTGTATCGACAACTCTTTATCCGTTGACTCTCTCGAGTTCACGTTCCACCGATCACCTTCGAGCACATCCACACCTTTGCACTTTAAGGTTTTTGTTTTGTTGCTAAAACCTTTGTGTTTGTGTTATTGATCTTTTGTTTGTCTCGTTGTGATGTGATTGCTTAATTGAGTTCCTTCGTTGCGATAGATTCTCGGAGTGTGACGAATAGAGTTGACTGGAACGTGAGAGCGAAGATCTTCATCGAATGTATAAGGCAAGTGATGCTTTGACCATACTCATACCTATATTTTCTATATGCATTATGTTAAGAAATATCACCCTATTGCATGATAGGTAGTTTATTATTTCTGTTGCTGCAAAACCAGTTAGGATAGCCACATGTCTTGACTTGTCTACCGTAGATCAACCTAGCCGTGTTGTTGCTTTATTGCTATGCTTTGTAGACGTGGTTTGGGTTGTGTAAATTCATGGAGTGCTTGTGAGCTATTTAATAATTGGTGTAGCAACTGTTTAATAAATAGAAATCACCTCTGGACGGGCAGGGAGTGCTTCCTGGGGGCTCGTTCCTTATCTAAGATCGAGACCAGGTTGTACCCCTAATGGTTGGTTTGGTGGTTGACAGTACGTCATGGCGAGTACCCTCTGACGTAAGTGGGCGCCGTCCAGGCTCAAAAAGATGAGACATACTTGGTGACTAGAAGCTTACATGTACAACCGCTGGCCATATGGGCTCTGGCTTAGTTGAGTATGATGTAGGAAGCCTCTCCCGTGCAAAGCTAGCAGATGTAGATGTGATAGGTGGTACCGGCTTGCCGTTGGGTGTAGGTGACCTCTTCTGAAAGACTTCGTCTCAATCTTCGGGTTGAGTCCAGCGGGGAAAGTGTACTAACCTCTGCAGAGTAAAAAATAATCATGATTAGCCGTGTCCCCGGTTATGGACATCCTTGAGCTACTAGACATTACTGTTACTGGAGGATCTTGACATATGAATCACCTTAATAATTTGAGTGGGCAAGATTAAATAAGGGTGTGGTGTTGGAACTGGTGTGCCCAGTTCGTTCTTAAGTAGTAAGTTCAACTTAAAATTTTGACTAGTTTAGTTCAGGAGAAAATTGGCTTTCTGCAAAACAAAACAATAAACCTTTCCTTTGACTTACCTTGCATGTAGTTGTAGGTCCTTTATATAAACTTTTCCATGTCACTTGCCGTACAAATCAGATGTACTGACCCGTTGTCGGGCTGTAACCTTTGGTGTTGCAGGTTTTTCAAACGACCAGTAAGGTGCGTTTAGGGGTTGCGAGTCTACACTCAGCATGTTCGCATGTGGCTGTTGATGGGACTCCATGTTATTTGCTTTTGCTTCCGCTATATTTATATTGAATAGGCTAGCCTTGAGCTATGAAACTTGTTGTTTATTTTACTCTGGATCATACGTTGTAATAATGATGCACTTGTACTTTGATATACATCTATAATACTGTGTGTGCCAGCGAGTTCGATCCAGGGACTGGCACTTGAGCACAGAGACTTCAATTCTGTGTGAATTGGGTCGTTACATTGGCGTGGTTCGTAAGCTCCACAGGACCGCTGGGAGTTCTTCTACCCAGTTACGGGCGGCTTGCTCGAGTGGTGCGAGTAGCCGTTTCTTGATTCCTCCACAAACAAGGTCGTTTTCCTTTTCCACCTGGCCGTTGGACTGCGGGTGCGCGACTGATGCATAATTGATTTTGATGCACAGTTCTTCGCAGAAGTTCTGAAATTATGCGGCCGTGAAGTTCGTGCCGTTGTCCGTGATGATGTTGTGTGGCACTCCGAATTTGAAGATGGTCGATTTGATGAAGTTGACAGCCATGAGAGTTGTAGAGCTGGTGATGGGCACTGCTTCGATCCATTTGGTGAACTTGTCGACTGCGACGAGCAGGTGTGTTCTTCCGCCCTTTGATGATTTCTTTAGTGGGCCCACCATGTCGAGTCCCCAAGTGGCGAACGGCCAGGATAGTGGTATGGTCTTGAGCTCTGATGCGGGAGCGTGTGGCCTGTTGGCGAATTTTTGATAGGCGACGCAACGTCGCACGATTTCCTCTGCGTTTTTCATGGCTGTGGGCCAGTAGAATCCAGCTCGGAATGCTTTGGACAGGAGCACTCGACTGCTCGCGTGGTGCCCACAGGTGCCTTCGTGGATTTCTAGCAATAGGGCTTTGTCGTCTTCTTCGTCAATGCACCTTTGGAGTATCTGGGTGATGCTGCGCTTGTATAGTTGTCTATTGATCACAGTGAATTCCTTGGATCGCCCGCTGATGCGTCGTGCTTCGGCCACGTCTTGTGGAAGCGTGCCTTCGATTAGGAATCGGAGGAACGGTTTTGTCCAGACAGGTCCTTCGAACTCTGTCGGGGCTGCGCTGTCGGATGCGCTGGTGCTTGTTTCTTTTGATGGGGTTGCTGCTGCCACCTGCGTTATTTCTGGTACGTCTTCGCCGTCCACGACCGCTTGATGTGTTGCTTCCTGCGCCTTGATGGATCTCCGGTTGATGCTTTGGAGAAAAACGCCAGGTGGGACAGGCGCCCGGGTCGAACCGATGTTCGCGAGCTCGTCAGCTTCTGTGTTGTTGTCTCTGGTGATGTAGTTGAGCTCGCAACCGTCGAAATTTCCTTCGAGTTCGTTGTAGAGCTTTTGGTAGGCCGCCATGTTGTCGGCTATTGCGTTGCAGTTTCTCATCGTCTGCTGGACGACGAGATTGGAGTCCCCGTAAATTATGAGGCTAGTGGCTCCGCATGTTTTGGCCATGCGCATGCCATGTAGGAGTGCCTCGTATTCTGCTTCGTTGTTGGAGGCATGACTGAAATTGATCTGGAGGACGTATTTCAACTTTGTTCCTTTGGGGGAGATGAGTACAACTCCTACCCCAGCTCCTTGTTGTCTCTTTGACCCGTCGAAGAACATTGACCATGAGCTTGATAGGTCTGGGGGGCCTGGTGTTTGAACCTCCGTCCACTCGACCAGGAAATCTAGGAGTACATGGGCTTTGATGGCTGTTGGGTGCTTGTACTGCAGGTCTCGTGGGCTGAGCTCGATGTTCCACTCGGCGACTCGCCCGGTTGCTCCGGGGTTGTTTAGTATGTCAGCGAGTGGTGCGCTGCTCACGATTGTGATAGGGTGCTCGTCGAAGTATTGGGACACCTTTCTTGAAGTCATGACGATGGCTAGTAGTAGCTTCTGATAGTGCGGGTACCGCTGCTGGGATTTGGTCAGGAGCATGCTGAGGTAGTAGATTGGTCTCTGAATGCTCTGGACCTTGCCTTCTTCTGCGCGTTCAACAACGAGCGCCGTGCTTGCTACACTGCTACGTGCTGCCACGTAGAGGTATAGCTTCTCTCGTTCCTTGGGTACCGCCAGGATTGGTGGAGTTGAGAGTGTCTTTTTCAGGTCCGCGAATGCTTGGCGGGCTTCCTCCGTCCACTCGAATTTCTTTCCTTTCCTGAGCAGTTGATAGAAAGGCAGTGTGCGTTCTCCAAGCCTGCTGATGAAGCGGCTGAGAGCTGCGAGTTTTCCAGTGAGCTGTTGCACTCCTTTGACGTCGGTTGGTTCTTGCATGCGGGTGATGGCTTGGACTTTCTCGGGATTTTCCTTGATTCCGCGGGCAGAGACCATGTAGCCCAGCAGCTTTCCCGCCGGTACGCCGAATGCGCACTTCTTTGGGTTGAGTTTGATTCTGTATTTGTTGAGTGCTGCGAAGGTTTCGCGCAAATCGTCGAGTAGTGTGGCTGATTTGTAGGTCTTGATGACGATGTCGTCCACGTAGACTTGTACGTTTCTTCCTATTTGCTCCTTTAGGCAGGCCTGCATCATTCGTTGATAAGTGGCGCCTGCGTTTTTGAGCCCGAAGGGCATAGTCTTGTAGCAAAATACTCCATAGGGGGTGATGAACGATGTGTGCTCTTCGTCTTCTTCCTTCATCCTGATCTGGTTGTATCCTGAGTAAGCGTCCAGAAAGGAGAGTAGGTCGCACCCTGCTGTTGAGTCGATTATCTGATTGATTCTAGGCAGGGGGAAATGATCCTTCGGGCAATGTTTGTTGACTGGTCCGTAGTCGACGCACATGCGTAGCACGGTCGTGTCTTTCTTTGGCACCAGCACTGGGTTTGCTATCCAGGTGGCTTTCTTCGTTTCTCGGATAAACTGGGCGTCGAGTAACCGGTTGACTTCCTCCCCGATTGCTCTGCGCTTGGGCTCCGAGAATCGTCTCAGCGCTTGCTTCACTGGCCTCGTGTTTGGCTTGATGCGTAGGGCGTGTTCCGCGAATTCGCGTGGTATCCCAGGCATGTCGGCTGGGCACCAGGCGAATATTTCCCACTCGTCTCGCAGGAAGGCGACGAGGGCTGCTGCCTGCTCCTCTGGTAGGTGGGCGTACACGCGGACTATTTTGTCCGGGTCCGTCGGGTGCACTTGGTAAGTGACTGTGTCGCTGTCGATGCTGAAGTCGCGTCCGTACTCCCTGGATTCGCTTCGGTTCACCAATGGGAAGGTGCTCTTGTCCGTCACCATGGCTATTTCTCTGAGTTCTTGTTTGGCTCCGAATGTGTCGGAGATCCTGTGGAAGTCGCGGTCACATTGATCTGATTTTATGAAGCTTCCGTTGATCGTGAGGACTCCTGATGATCCTGGCATCTTGAGCTTGAGGTAGGCGTAGTGTGGGACCGCCATGAATTGTGCGAATGCTGGCCGTCCCAATATGGCGTGGTACTGTGATTGCCAGTCGAGTATCTCGAACTCGAGGACGTGCTTTGCGAAGTTGCGACAGTTGCCAAAGACGACTTCGAGTTCGATGACTCCAAGCGATGTGGCTGCTTCTCCTGGGACTACCCCGTGCAACTTGGTGCTTGATTTTCTCCATACTGATCGTGGGATCAGCATCTTTTGCAGGGTGTTGGCGAAGATGATGTTCATGCTTCTGCCTCCGTCCATGAAGATCCGGTCCATGTCGTATCCTCCGATTTGTGCATCTAACACTAAGGGTGCATGCCCTGGTCTTGGGACTGCGGGGGGATGGTCGTCCTGTGAGAACGTGATGCTGGTCTCCGTTCCATGTAGCAGGTAGACGTCGACTGTGTTTATGTTCTCAGCTGCTCTGGCCTGCAGGGTTTGGGCGTCGCGTTGTGTTTGCGGTATCCTTCCTTCTTGGATCATGAGCACCTGTGCTCGCGACGGGCTGTGACGTCCTTCCGGGCTTGAGGTCAGCGCTTGCTCGGGTCGTTGGTTGCGTCCGTCTTCTTTCTGCTTCTCCTTCTTGAGGTCGTCGGCTAGCTCGTTGAACAGACGACAGTCTTTCAAAGTGTGACTTGATCTGACGCGTCCCCAGTCATCCTCGGGGTACTTGTCTCTTTGTGAAACCTCCTTATTAGATTGAGAGTTACCGATAATAAGTGCATGAGTTCTTCGGACTAATGTGAGTATTCGAAAGTTGACACTTCCACCTTCCCATATTTTTCTAGCCTCTCCTGTGCCGTGCATTGCTTTCTTCTCACTCCGAGAGTTGGCGTACACTTTCGCCGGTACATCCAAACCATTGTCACGATACGCTCTATCATCATAAACCTCCTTATATCCTTCCTCAAAACAGCCACCATACCTACCTACCAAGGCATTTCCATAGCCTTTCCGAGATATATTGCCATGCAACATCCATCTTCTCATGACTTGATCTTCATGTCATACATGCTACTTGCTTGATCGATGAGCCGCATGCTAGTTGGGCCTTGCCCTAATCATTGCTACATGACGCACTAGTATAATTGCATATCCTGCTACCCTGGCAGAGGCATACATTTGCATACATCATGATAGTTACATCTTCTTTATGATTTGAGTACTTTTGTAAAGTGTGAAAGATCTTCTATACTTTTTGTAATATATAGAGTGTTGCCCCTAAAGTGAGGAAAATATCCCAAAGAGGACAAATTAAAAGATCCCAAAGAGGACAAATGAGATAAATAGAAAGAGCCATTGAGGCCACCAATAAAATACAAAAATATAGAAAAAAAAGAGAAAAATAAATAAAAAGAGAGAAGGGGGCACACTACTATTCCTTTTGAGAGATCGACACCCGTACTCCCTCTTATATCTTGTACTCTATAGAGATTATCATTCATGCATATAGCTATGTGGGGACCTTCACACTATAGAACTTGGCTTGTATATTCCAATAATGAGCCTCCTCAAATGAACTCTAGGTCTTCTTGAGCAAGCAAGTTGGATGCACCCCCACTAGTTCCATTGGAGAGTTTTCTTAGCTCATATGTGCATCCGTTGCATGGCAATCCCTACTCCTCACATCATATCTATCATTTGGCTTTCTTGCCTATGATTGTCCTCATTGATATGAGCCTTTCACACCCTTTTTGTCTTCCTCCTCCACCATATTCTCTCTTTGTCATCCTAAGTGTCAACTTTCTTGCTTACGCTCATCCATTGCATGAGTGCTCAAAATGTCGAAAAGGAGTGGATCATTTTGACTTGTACCTGGCTAGTGGTCTGGGGATGAGTCAAGATAAGATTACAAAGAAGACCAAGTGTGAAACTTTATTAGATTGAGTTCTCAACACAAAAATACTTTTTCTCTCGTATATCCCTATCCCCTTTCTTGCACGCAAACACCATTTGGAGACATTCGAGTCACGGACAGCGAGAGCTCTTGCACCTTTATGTTCTTATGTTGCTTGTCTCAATACTAGATATAGACTCTTGTCTGTTATGACTGGAATTGAATTACATGCCTTGATTGCTTTACTTAAAAGTTCTTTCACGGTTGTTAGCATGTCACCACAGAAATTATGCTTTTATCATTTACCTACTCAAGGATGAGCAGGAATTAAGCTTGGGGATGTTGATACGTCCAAAACGTATCTATAATTTCTGCTTGCTCCATGCCTCTTTTGTGTGATATTGCTATGATATTGATGAACTTTCATACACTTTTGATCATATTTGGACTAACCTATTAACTCAGTGCAACCCAATTCCTGTTTTCTGTTGTTTTTCTATTTCAGGTTTCGCCCATATAAAAAGTGCTCCAAAAATTCGGGAAAAATCCAATAAAAAATCAGCGATCAGGAAGCTTCCGGAATCACCGAGGGGGGGGCCAAAGGGGACCCACCAAGGCCCCAGGCGCCCTCCCGGCGCGCCCCAGGGTGGGGTCGCGCCAGGGGGCCGCCTGGGCCCCTGGTGGCTCCCTTGGCTGCCCCCCTTCGCCTATTTAATCCTCGTGACGCAAAACCCCCGAGACGGGAACCCTTTTTCGCGATCTCTCCTCTGTTTCGCCGACGCCGCGCTTCCAAGATCGGGAGCACCAGAAGACCTCTTCCCGGCACCCTGCCGGAGGGAGGAATCACCTCCGGGAGCTTCTCCACCACCATGGACGCTTCCCGGATGAACCGTGAGTAGTCCACCTTGGACCATGGGTCTATGATCAGTAGCTATGTGATGTTCTCCTCCCCTCTTTGTTCTTCATGGATTAGACCTCGTGAGCTGCCCTACATGACCGAGGCACTTATGTAATATTTCTTTTGTTGTTATGCTAAGTTTGCTGGGATCCGATGGATTATGAGATTATGTTCAGATTGTGATTGAGTTATATATTTGATTCTCCTCTTTTATATTTATGTTCTTGAGTAATTCTTGCATGTTCTCCGTTGCTGTTTATTGCTTTGGCCAAGTAGTAGGTAGTGACTCCAAGAGGGAGCGTTATGCATGATTGTGGGTTCATGCCCCCCGATGACTAGCTTGAGTGACAGAAACATGAGTCTAGGGGATGTGATGTTGCCACAAGGGGAAAACAACGGTGCTTGTAATTGCGGGTGCAAGGATTATTTACTTTACGCAAAGTTCTTTAATGCAGTTGTCTGTTGCTTTGAGTTTACACTTTGGGTGGGATTCGCAACTTAATACCAGCGAGATGTTCTGGATAGATATCTCAAGGTGGATAATTAGTAGGTAGATGCAGATGGATTTCAGTCTACTTGTCTTGGCGTACCGCCCATGCTTTTGAGCCTCTTCCTTTCTTTATAGCATAATTAGCATTGGTTTGCGCACATAATCCTGTTAATTGCCCAGCTGTAATTTGTTTACCTCGCATGGCTATTTTATCGTCTTTTGGGAGAGAGACATCACTAGTGAACATCATAGGACCCCGGTCCATATTTCCAATATTGTTTACACCTTCAATTTACTTTCAGTATTTACTTTTCCGTTGCTATCACTATCATTATTATCCCATGTGTTTTATCCTTTGTAAACAACAAGGCCGGAGGGATTGACAACCTCTCTGTACTCGTTGGGAGCAAAGCTATCTGTTGTGTGTGCAGGTCCAGGAGAAGCAAGTGATTATCAACGGCGCATCACTTGCCTAACCACCTACTTGTCGGCCTTGGAGTCATGTTGGTTCGACACTCAACCTTAGCATCTTCGCTAAGGGAAATTGCCGCTACGCTACATCTCACCTTCCACTTTGGGTAACCAACGAGGGGCGAGAAGTAAACTCTCGTGACATCAGTTCCTACAAAAACAAGTTAGACGTTCTTTTACTCGTTCTTTGCGTCTTTTGCGTGGCTACTAGGGTTGGCGGAGGGATTGAAGGAGAATACTGTGATCTTCAATTTACCCAAAGATTCAATAAATCCATGGAAATCGAAGAATAACCAAAAGTGGTTGGCGGAGAGGAGATAAGGGGTGGTGCCATCTTTCGGTTATGTTGGAGGAGAAGAACAAGGGTTGGCTTGGCCAACCAGGGGGGCATGCGACTTATGTGCTCAGGGGACTACAGCCAAGGCCTCTGGCGATAGTGCTAAGTGGGGGTACCCCTTAGTAATCTGGCGGTATCCACTTATCCACGTCAGCCATGTTGGTTACAGTGACGATACGTCATCCAGGGCCTACTGCCGGGCACCTCGGCAGTGATACGTCCCAAATGTATCTATAATTTTTTCTTGTTCCATGCTTATTTTGTTAATATTGTTATATGTTTTGATGCACTTTCATGTCTTTTACAACATATTTGGGAACTAACCTATTAACCCAGTGTCCAGTCCCAGTTTATATCTGTTTTGTCTATGCATCGCGGAAAAAAAGTGAAAAATCAAAGTGCTCAGAAAAATGCAAAAAAACCTAAAAATTCTTATTCACTAGAAGACCCCAGAAGACAGAAGGACTCCCGGAGGGGGGCCACCACCTGACCAGGTGGCACGGCTAGGCCCTGGCGGCCCCCCTGGTCGCCTGGGTAACTGGTCCCACCAATCAGGACCCCCTTTGGCCTATAAAATCCCTCTGATCACGAAAACTCTGAATATCCTATAAAAGGGTTCCGATCTCCGCCGCCATCTCTAGCAAGCTTCGGGGGACCAGAAATTCCTGTTTTGGCACCTGCCGGGACGGGGAAGTGCCCCCGGATCAATCTTCATCGACGTTGCTTCCTCCCTCCATGATGCGGAAGTAGTTCCTCTTCGGGGTAAGGTTTTCTACCAGTAGCTATGTGGTTAATTCTCTCTCTCTCATGATATGTTCTTGATTGTGATCATTGGCTATGTTAATCTAGTTGTATTCCATGATGTTTCCCCTTCTTCTATGTATTGGATTTGATGTGCTCACTTGATGATATCTAGTATAATCTCTGAGACCGTGGTGATATTGGGTCTATAGGACATTGGATTAGAAGAATATTATCATGAGTTCATTCTTCTTTATTGTGGATTGAATTGTGGATTTGAGGGTCTCTTGATGCTTGTGTTGAGTATAGTTTTCATAGTGTTGTGGTGATAATGGGAACTTTGTTATATTAGAAAGAGACTACTCTTGAGATATGTTGTGGTGATTGTTAGTACTATCTTTGGATGGTCTTGGTGACATTGGGATATCCATAGATGTGGAATAAAAACTCTAAGGTGTGCTCTTGTAGCCCTACACAATCTCGTCCTCTTTTGATCACAAAAGAATGATCTCTGAGTTGCATCTTCCTTCCATGTTTTTTGAGGAAATATCATGTGTTTCAATTATATTAATGTTGTTGGGAGTTGCCACTAGTGACAGTATGAATCTTAGGCCTTGTTTTTCACCATTGCAATACCGTTTGTGCTCACTTTTACTACTTTCTACCTTGCCATTTTTATTATTTCAGATTACAAAACCCTATATTTACCATCCATATTACACTTCCATCTCTTTGTCGAACTAGTGCACCTATACAACTTCTAGTTGTATTAGGTGTGTTAGGGACACAAGAGACTTCTTGTATCTTAATTGCAGGGTTGCTTGACGGAGACCATCTTCAACCTCTACTTATGTGAGTTCGATAAACCTTAGGTCATCGGTCATCCACTTGAGGGAAATTGTTGCTGTCCTACAAACCTCTGCGCTTGGAGGCCCAACATAGTCTATAAGAATGAAGCACGTAGTAGACATCATGCGGTAACAGGTATTACCCCTTCCGCTAGGGACAATGGCGCTATGAAAAAGATCATATCCCTTTTTTCTAGATGGGGTCAAACCCCGAATTTCTTTGCACAATAGGTCAGAACTGTGATTTTGTCTTGCGTGCAGCCAACTTCAAATTTGTTAAGTATTTGTTTCAGAGCAAACACTCGATTAAATATCTTGATTCTTTCTGTCCTTTCGAAAGATCAAATAAGTTTTCTCGGAGTTCGTATGCTGGCAGGAGGGACTCTTGCCTCCGTCTAGGAAGCAGCAGGTTGTGGGAACCCGGATCTCACTGAGGTCGCGTGCTATGAAGTTTGGAGCTCGATCGACACTGATCCGGACAAGTCTTCGAACGATTGGTGGTTTTACAAAGATGGAGCTTATTCTTCCTCCTCTTCGGTATGATCTACTACAGATGTTTGTCCTTTTTTTGTGTTTTTGCTGGAGGGATCTTCTTCTTTGCCCGAATGGTTGCTCCAGTCGCTGCGCTGAAACCATATCCTAGTTCTCTTTCATCCGAAAATGGCACATATGGCGATATCCAAAGCCACAGATGATGAAGGCTGGTGCATGTTGTTAGATGCATAAATGTGTCCTTATCCTGTTAGCGTCGGAGCAAAGAAAAGATGGAGCAGTGTGGCGGCGGTGATGTTGTAGTTGAAGATGATGGCTTGCATGAGTTTGGATGCTGATTCTTTTGTTGTATGGGCCTTTCATAAGATTCAGTGTGATGGGATAGAACTTAAAATATCTTCGTATTTTTTCTAGTTGTTTAGGATTTTCTTTGTTATTTTATTTGAACATGCGTGTATCAATGTGTGCTTAACTGCTTATATGGGTTTAGGATTTGTCCTGTTTCATAATACGAATACAATCATGCTTTTGTTCTAAAGAGAAAATATCCAAAACAATAGCCATGGCCTGCTGCGCGAAATACAGGCCGGACACCGAGCTGATGGAGTGAAGCCCACCCACACGCCGAGCGTGATGAGCTGAGCTCGACACGCCGCTCGTCTCTTCTCCCCTCTTGCCGGCCGCTGCCGCGGTTGCCTCCGCCGCCTCTCGACCCACCGGATCGCTGTAGTACCCCGCCGTAGTGCCAACCCAACCGGCAGGCCGAGATGTCCACTGCCGCGCCCTTCCGCCTCCTCCTCCCGCTCCACCCACCACTAACTCCCAGGCGCCCATCCGCTCCCGTTTTTCCCTCTGTCCCACGCCAGGGAACCTTCCCCAGCCTCCGCCTCCGCCTCGCGGCCGGGGGAAGCGACACGCCTCCGCCCGCAGCGGACGAACTCGACTGCGTGGGCACGGGCACCGACGTCGAGTGCGTCGTCGACGACGATCCTGGGGCGGAGGTCGCCCCGGCTCTCTCGGGAAGGGAGTGGTGGGAGTGGGTGTCGCTTGTGTCCCCCTTCTTCTTCTGGGGCACGGCCATGGTGGCCATGAAGGGGGTCATACCCAAGACGGGGCCCTTCTTCGTCGCCGCGCTCCGCCTGCTCCCCGCGGGCGGGCTCGTGGTCGCCTTCGCAGCCGCGCGCGGCAGGAAGCAGCCCTCCGGGTGGGCCGCCTGGGGCGCCATCGCCGCCTTCGGTCTCGTCGACGCCGCCTGCTTTCAGGTGGACGTAGTAGATAGGTGAAATTAAGGCGTGATCCTTAGCGTGTGGCTGTGCGGTTGCTGAAGCCAGCATGGGTTTCGTTTCCTCCTTTTGCAGGGCTTTCTCACGGAGGGCTTGCAGAAGACATCGGCTGGGCTCGGAAGCGTAAGCCTAACTCTCCCTGCTCTTCTCTCCCTCTTGAGGGCAAGCAATTGCCTTCCCATTTTGGTTCAGTGGAGCCACTTACTGAATTGTGGTCTTCATTGCAGGTGATTATTGATTCTCAACCATTGACGGTTGCTATCCTTGCAGCACTATTCTTTGGAGAGTCTATCGGGGCGATAGGAGCTGGGGGGCTCGTACTAGGTGTTGTTGGGCTTTTGCTCCTTGAGGTTTGGGTTCTTGAAATGCATATTCTAACCTTTCCGAGCAATCTCGAATCTCCATGCCCAGATGTTTGTTACAAATAGTTATTAACATGTTACATACATGTACATTTTATTTTTCTCCATGTAATGATATAATCAAATCATCTGTGATTGAAGAAGACACACAGAAAACTCTTTGTTGCAAAGACTGCAAGTCGCATTCTGAGCTATCACTGAAGTACCACAAATGCACTTAACACACATGTAATAGAAATTACTACACTACTACCCATAAGGCCGTAACTGACAGTTTGGATGACTCAAATTCCTTACGATTTAAATACTTAAGCTGAACTTCGTAGTAGCACATGTACACTATTTATTTATTTATTTATTTATTGAGAAGCCCATAGAATAATTTCCTTCTGCCACTCTGAAGCTGAATTTCTTCCACTATTTCTACGTGGGACTAAATACATGGCATATCAATTTGTAAAAAGGTGAAAAGTTGCTTTTAGTTATATGAATTGTTGTGCGCTTTATAAGATCCTGATTGTCCATAGATCTACTTTAGGTTCCAGCACTGCCAGTTGAAGGAAACAACACAACATTCTGGGGGAGTGGAGAATGGTGGATGTTCCTCTCGGCCCAAAGCATGGCGGTCGGAACTATCATGGTTCGCTGGGTATCAAAGTATTCTGATCCAATCATGGCAACAGGATGGGTATGCTATCCGCAGATGAATACACTATCATTTTATTATAAGATAGTCTGTGTCGCATGGTTTCAAGCACAATCAATATGATTTTGTTCTTGTGTCTCAAAGTCGGCCTTTTTTTCATGGTCTACTTGGGTCAGTTGATTCTGTATATTTCCCGCTGCCGATTTGGTAGTCTATCTGAGTAACTAAAAAGTATCACCTCTTGTTCTTATTATTGGGGGCCTTAATGCATAGGTCAAATGCTTATGAATTGCAATGCCAAATGAAACTTGATCCTCCTTTGCTGGAAGCATCATGTCAACCTAGTTTTATTTTTGCGGTCAAAGCTTTTCAACTTGTGTAATGGTCCCGTCAAAATCTATGTTATCTTTATTGCAGATTATGATGGGGTTTTTCGCAGTTTAGATATTCTCCAACTTCTTAAAATTATTGAAGCCTCACATTACACCGCCTAAAATGCTAATGTTATCTCTATTGATCTGCAGCACATGGTATTAGGTGGGATTCCTTTATTGGTTATTTCTGTCCTTAATCATGATCCTGCTCTTAATGGACATATTCAAGAGCTTACATGGAATGACATATTAGCTCTGGGTTATACATCTATATTTGGCAGTGCTGTCAGCTATGGTGTCTACTTTTACAATGCTACAAGAGGTACGATCGCTTACTACCAGTTCAATGCAGATAGAGCTCTCCACACTTTATTCTCTTCAGCATTTAATATCTACTTCTCTTGTTCCTGCAGGTAGTTTGACCGCGCTTAGTTCTCTTACTTTCTTAACTCCTATGTTTGCCTCCATTTTTGGGTAAGACTCCTTGCACTATGTTGGACAGTAAAATTTACACAAACATAAAGTGCAACGTTTGTTTCCAACTGTTGGTCTGGGCACTCCTTGCATTTTTCAGGTTCCTCTATCTGGGAGAGACCTTTGCACCTGAGCAAATCGGTGGTGCACTTCTGACATTGGTTGCCATCTATATGGTTAACTACAAGAGCATTGTAGGCGAGAAGTGAGAGGATGTACAGGAATTTGAGAGATGTTGTCGCAGATTGGTACTGCGCTGCACTGAAGCACCTGTAATGGTGATGTACAGGAATTTGAAGACTCAAGTACATACATGTTAGTGATAAAACATCCCACCAATTTGCACAGCTTGAAGAGGCATGTCACATGTGCATCCCCGAATTTCAACCAAGAAGATGGTATAAGCTGGGTGAAAACAAGCTCTGTGATCTGTCAACATAATCAGATGACTCACGCCATATCTCCTGCGTTACACACTGCTGAGGCTACCAAGGACAACCATGGTTTTCTTCATTTCAGCACTACTTTCTCACGTGCAGCTGAATGTGCAAAATAGAAAATCTATTGTATGGCTACATAGTCAGATGGTTTGCATCATAGCTGATGTATTGTATAAAAATAGGGGAGAACTAGTCCCGATAAACAAGTAGTTGAAAGCATGGAAATATCTGATGAATGAAAAGCAATTGTATCTGTTGAGATCTGATCCATAGTTTGGGGTCGGGTGGCGGCTGCAGTCCTCTCCATGGTTAGCGGGGATCGGTCTTTGGTGTGATCTCAAGAGATAGTTGGTGACGACGGCAATGGATCTGATCCGTTGGAGATCCTCAATCGGTGTTCTGTGGCTGCGTGGCTCCACGCGGATATGGTCAGTTGTGGAGTCGGGGTTTGCAAACGCCGGTGAAAATCGAGTCGACTTCTCGGTCATGGTAGACGATGATGACGTTTTTGGCCTTGTTTCCTTGTCGAGATATCGTCGTTGCAATCCGCATCACCTCGCTTGGGCTGCTCCGAGGGAAACCCGGTCTCACAAATAGGATGATGTCGGTGCCTTTGATGCCGCTTTCCTTACTAGCGGCATCGTTTTGGAGCAAGTGTTGGCTGGAGCTTTGGAGCAGGTGCTGGCGAGGGGCCAAGAGGTGGTGCATGGTGCATCTATCGCATCGACAACGGCGGATCTCTACGGCATGACACATTGGAGTGTCGACGATGGATGTGTGTGGATGGACGCGCAAAGGCTGGTCGTGGCGTCAAGAGCAGTTGGTCCTGACAAGGTCAATGCGTTGATCATGATCCCTCCTCAAGATGGGACGTCAATGGATTCTAGAGCGTATCATGCGGTGCGCTCTGAGGGCCTGCTAGACCAGTTGGTGCTCTCGGTTGGCCATAGGGTGGCTTGGCATAGCCACCGGGTTAGATGGTGTGTGTGTTGGTGTAAGGTCATGGCACGCCATCAAACTTATGTGTAGTAAGAGAGGTTGCAGAAATGTGACTTTGAGTTGATCCATTTTTTTTTGTCAAGCTCTATTGAATAATTTATTAAAAATGTATGCATACTTGCAAAGGTCAAGGGTTTCAACCTACTTTTCAGAAAAATGAAAAAATAAAAAAAATGCTCTAGGTATTTCAGAAGTTCTTATTTTCCTGACAGATACGAAGTTATGTTCATCAAGAGAACAAAATGCACATAACCCGTTGCTACTTTTCAGCCTAAATCAAGTAGATTCCATATAGTTTTCTTAATGATTTAGCCAATACTAGATGTCTAGGCATCAGCACTTGAGCACACGGTATGGCACTGTACCTGTATTTCCATGTGGCATTGCAATAGAATTTAAGGTTTCTTCTAGTGCAACTGTCTCGCTTCTCGATACAATTGTCTTACTTTACAAGAGAATGAGAATGAAGTTGTCATCAACTGATTTAGGTACAACTGAACCTGATGCCTCTGCAGTTTTCCCAGAAAACAGAATTCTGCAAAAAGCAGTTCATCCTGGGCACACAATCTCTCTATAGGCTATTTGAGTACACATGGCAAGGCAGGTAGCTACAAATATGCACCCAACCACAACAGCTGGGTATCAGATTAGTACCAAAACTTCTGTGCACATTAGTTACATCTTCAGCCAAGAAACACAAAACCTTTCAAGTCTTGATACATTTGTTATGTGCTGCAATCAAGCCGTATAAATCTATCCCGCAAACGTTAAACTCACTTTTACGAGGGCGATACACGGTAGATGGTTTGCGTCCCTTGTCGGTGGTGTAAGCAGTTTCGGCGATTTTTTTTCAACTCTACAGCCACGAGGTTCATGGCCAGGCAATTAGTGCTTCACATGGGGTGAGTGACGAAGTAGTTGAAGTCATGGTGCCGGACTCCAAGCTGCTTAAGCCAGGAGTCTGCTGCGCCGAAGAGGGAGACCATCCTCTTATGATCTCCTGTCCTGGGGTTGGTCCACAGAGAACCTTGTATCTTGTTTGCTGCGAGCCCAAACGGGGCAAGCGATACTGTGTTGGCCTTCCTGTCCAGTTGGTCATCCTGTTTCCCACTGGCAGCTGAACCATAGGTCATGGTCTCCGGCATGTGATCTGTGGATGAATCACAGAATACGGATTACTGAAGTTCAGAAACAGTAATGATGCCATCAATAAAGTGCAGCTAGTTGTGGTTCAGAAACAGTATTGAGGGCACCAGGGAAGTGTAATTAAGGACTGCGGTACTGTACCTAATATGTTTCTTAATTACTCTATAAGAGTCAAGCTCAAAGAGTTGGTTTTGTTTAGACTTTCTACTGTGATTAATTTTTTGCTGGGAAGTAGACAGCTGGTGTGTCTAAGTGCAGTTGCACACATTGCAATCCAAGCAAGCTTTGCACCCTTGATGAATAAGTACTTAAAATAACCCTTCCTTCCTAGTAAAACATAGAAATTTCTACCCTTTAAGAAACAACTACATATCTAAGAATAACTAAAGTCAACTAGTCAAGGTATGTGGGAAGGGAGTCTCTTTCTCACCTTAACTGGGGAAAGAAACTGCTATAACCTTCGTCTCTCGCAAGCAATTATCTATATGTACTTGAAAGCAAAGACACTAGGCCTTTTGAAACTGAAGATAAAGGTCTGGAAGCAAAATAGCAAGCTGAACAAACCCTTAAAAAAACTCTCACACCCTTGGAAGCTAAGCATCAATTGTTTTGGGATAACATCTCATACCAATTGGCAGTAAAAACATATCTTGACATCAATGCATCCAGCATGCATATTGTCCGGAATATAGCAACACTGAACACGTTAAGCAGAGTGTGCCTTTACCATATATACTCCACATAATCTGAACACTAGAAACCACTCAATCAATCTGTCCCAAGCAAGGTGACTGAGAAAGCTACAGTTCATTTCGAGTCTCTTCCACCAAGGGCCACCAGACTGACACTCCTCTATTTAAGAATAGTTTAAACATACACCAAGGATCCAGGGTAAATTTTCCCCAATGTACACATATATTAGTGCTTGTGACCGACATACTTCTGCACTGCACGTTCTCATGCCAAGTGACTGAAGCAAACCTTTGACTAAGCTTGGCACTTTTTTATATTGATTGAATAGTCAAGACCTAATATTTTAAGTGAATCAGTTCCAACTCACAGCTTTGTGCAGAAGTAATGAAAGAGTGCATGTTCATAGAGTGTCTGGGGAATGGAGCTGTCATTATGTCCCATGACCTTAGAGCCATCCTATTACAAGCACACCAACCCAATCTAATCGAAATCAGGAGAAAACAAATACACATAGTGCAAGATGAAATTTGACTCAGTGTGTCTACAGGAACATCTAAACGACACAAATGGACATCACCCCGAATATAGGATGATTTGTGGCTAGCATCATTGTCACAGGTCATGCAGCAATGACACGGAGTCCTACGGAGTGCCATTAGAGATGATCAAACTGGTCTAGTTTAGTGTCTTACATGGACCAACAACATACCTTGAAATGAAGAGGATATGGTATGGTAAGTTAAGAAGCATGCAGACAAGTCCTTCACATTGCGCTGGTAGGGAATGTGGTAGATAGGGTACCTAAATATAGTAGTAGTAAACATAAATGAAAATTGTGAGAAATAACTACCATAACTGAGAACAAAATGAATAACCGAGAAACAGAATATAGTAGTAGCAAGCAGGTTGAGCACCACTGCTTGCAATCTAGAATTATAAGAAAGGAAATA
Source organism: Bromus sterilis (assembly GCA_950022295.1). Classification (NCBI taxonomy): domain Eukaryota; kingdom Viridiplantae; phylum Streptophyta; class Magnoliopsida; order Poales; family Poaceae; genus Bromus; species Bromus sterilis. The sequence continues at coordinate 120,775,454 of OX465601.1, read as the reverse complement.
AAAATGGCCAGGCCATGCAAGCATGATTTGTGAAGAAACTCTATGTTATGTGAATGTTTGTCTGCCAGAATTTCTTTCTTGTGAAGAATAAAACTAAATGGGGTAAGTTTGCTCATACCAGGCAACTGACATCCAACTGACAGGCGAAAGGTCGGAGCTCTTGAGCGATGTCAACCCAGGAAAGCCCTGGGATAGTTCATATACCTAGCATAAGCAAACAAGTAAGGATCCGTAGAAATAGCACAACTAGGATAAGGTACAAGAAGATATGCCATAGAAATTCACCTTATCCATGAGTGGAACCCTTCCATAAGGAGAGCAAACTTCAAAGAACTCAAAATACAAATGGCCAGGTCGCCTCCTGTTCCCCCCTACGACGTCGCAGTTAAACGAGTCGTCGGACGTTGAGCTCCAGGATCTCGACATCTTCTCATTGTCTTCATCATCACTCCAGAAGTCCATGCCATAATCCTCAGCGAAACTCCTAGAGGCAAAGAAAAGAGAAAACTGGTTGAGTTCACATCCACTCATCCAGAACAACATGAAGTCAAGATCAAGTACTGAATAGTTATTTTGTGCAGGCAGACCTAGATGCAGTGAGGACTTTGTTGGTGTATAGCTGTATCCCTGACAAGTACGGGACATAGTACTGAACCACTTTGTCCCCTCCAAGTAGTTGCACGGTGGCTCCGGCGCCGTAGGCGCTCCACTCGTAGTACTGCTCCCAGAGATCGGCGAGGTTGAAGTACTCGACGGTGTCGGTGTCGGCATGGTGCCACGCGTCCCGGCCATTGGTCTGGATCAACCAACATGATGAGCAGAGAGAGCAGCATCTCACTATCAGATTAAGACATGGCAAATATGCATATAGGCTGCCTGGGCCTAGCTACTATGAGATTGAAAGGCATTGATTGATACTAAAACAGTTGAGCAGCAGGCCGAATTGACAAGGCAAAGGTAGGAATTTATGTGCACAACCGTCAGCACCGAGGATGCATCCCAATCAGGCAAGAGAAGGGAGAAAAACACACACACAGCTCGGTAGTAAGTAGTACTGGTACGAATGGGTAAATGAATTCTGAAAATAAAGAAGGGGACGAATATATGCGATTCTAGGTGTAATTATTCAGCATATCCCGTTCCCGTGCGCGGCGAGTGAATGAAGGAAGAAGCGAGCAGTAATTCAGTGGGCGTGGGGGGTCACGGCGGAGAAGTACTAGCGATGCGAGCAGATGAGCGAAGGAGACAGTAATGGTGAATCCCTCCTAAAACTGCCGAGAATCGTAGCGCAGATCATGGAGGGAGGTTTAGAGGGGAGGGGAGCAGTGGCGTCACCTTGGGGAGAATGTGCGTTTGAACGGCGGGGGTGGTGCAGTCGAGGAAGCGCTGCAGATTGGACGGCTGCCGGCCGTCCTCCACCCTGTGCCCGCCCATGGCTCCGCCGCGTCCACTCGTCTCGTCCTCCGTCCGTCCCTACACACGCCTCCGCTGGAAATCACTCGGAGCCGAGCAGGAGCAGGCAGAGAGAAGAGGAAGAAGAAGAATCCCAAGGAATCAGGGCGGCGCTGCGGAGGACGCGGAGGGCTGCCGTTCGCGCGCGGCGGTGCAGCTCAGCTGGGATTGGCGAGAGGGAGAGGGAGAGGGGTGGAGGAGGGAGGAAGGGAGGGGGGAATGGAATGGAGTGGACACTTTATTCGTCGTCGGAGGGGAGGGGGAGGGGGAGAAGGCAGCCGCGGGGCGGGGGCACGAAACCGGCTACGGTTTGCTTTGCGCTCTCTCTCTCCTCTCTCCTCTCTCTTGCCTTTGGGCTTGTCGGACGCCAACGCAAACGCTTCCTTCCTTCCTTCCTTGCTCGCGCTCGCGGTCTCGGTCTCATCCTCCCACGTCAACCCCCACCCGCGCGCTGCGCTGCGGGGCGGCGAGTCGACCTCGAGCCCGCCTGTCTCTGCCCCCACCGGACCCGCTAGCCCGGACCCGCCATCAGGCCCGCCCGTCCGGCACGTGTTTTTTTGGGTCTCGAAACCCATACTCAATCCACGATTCATTCATTCATTCATCCAGAGAGAGGGAGGAATGGCGAGCTCTGACGTCTCCAACAGATTTTGAGTGGATTATAATTGTGGCATACTACTACTGCTACGTATCTCGTCGCCTTGACGACGCCTTCTTTATCTCGTTGGAAACGAAGAAGCACCGGCGGCCGGGCGGCGGCGGCCGATAGGATAGATAATCCGTTAGCCCGCCCGCGCGGCCATGACCGGAACTTTTTTTTTATTCTGTTAGTTAAATATTGCTTTCCAGCTTTGACCCTCTTCAGTCTCGTCACGGATTCTGTCAGTCCCGCCTGCTGCACGTAACCAAAGCCACGAACCGTTCAGCAGCCCGCGTGTACCTACACAAAGCAATCCTTTCCACAATAAATAAATAAATGATCTACACAAAGAAAAGATTGTAGAGGATAAAATTGATTAATTAATTTTTCATGGGAATCTTTTTTTTTTGCGAGATTCATGGGAATCATTTATTTTTAGGTTTTCATCATTTTTACCATTAGTTATCTTACACTATTTAATTTTACCACCATAAGTTTTAACTATTTTAGAATGTCATCCTTTCATCAAATATGTTCTCAAAAATGCACTCGTCATCGTCATCATCCGATCAAAGATCAATAACCGGAATGAAGTGATCAAAATATATCTCGACCCCCCTTGTCAGCGCTCCCCTATAACAAATGGGTCCTAACTATCACCAAAGGCAAAATTAAATTAGAAGGAAAATAACGACACACAAGGACTCGATCACCCACGCATAAAGCTATCTTTTCAACTAATTCTGTTTTATGTATGCTGAAAACTAAGATCCACAAGTTCATTGAGTTGTAGAGAAGAAGATAAAAAGTCGGGTTTATTTGGCCAACTTCAATCCGACCAATAACCTTTGACCATACGATAAATATGCCAAGTGATATTTTTTAGCACACTCTTACCAAAAATATGGCATTGAAACTGGTAATGGAAAAATCAAATAATGTGACACAATAAATGGAAAACGCTGATAAAAAATCTTCCTTTGTTTTATACCTATAGGTTTTCGTTGATACACATTTCCTCTATGCAACGAGGGCATACATATTTCAGTGCTTCAAAATTAATTATGTTTGATATATACCTTAAATCCATCACATTTTACATTTTATAGGATTTAGTTTGATTTTTTTATATGGTCAAAAAAGGTAAGTAAAAGTTTTGATTTAGTTGTGATTTTGATAAGATTTGATTTGATAGAGTTAATGTAAGATTTTATATAAGTAAGTATCTATTTGATTTGAATTATAATTTACTTTATTATATTGTTATTTATTTTATGGATTAATTAAGATTGTAAAAAATCAACATAAAACAAAGGAAGAAGTGGAGCATGGGGATGAAAACCGAGAAAGAAGGTGAGATGAACCTACCAACTATCTTTTAATAATAGAGATGTAAGGTTTATGTCAATAAAATCCATCAGCTCTTCGTTTGTACTCTCACTCTTCATTTTTTTTTCTCAGTTCTCTATCCCTTTTGATTTTTATCAAGTTAACCTTTGATAACCCAATAAATCATATCAATATATGGTATAGAAATAATTTCATGATCCATTGTCATTTTGTTTTACATAAATGGAAAATATATCGTAGAACAATTGCTCTACGGTTGCTGCCTCAAAAAAATATGATATATAAACAAAATATTTTTTATGATAAAATCTGAAATCGTCCAAACATCTTTTGTAACCCAATAAATGAAAAAACTATCACATAATATATTATCTTTGATAATCCAATAAATCAGATTAATCACATGCATATATCTATTTTATCGGTTTAAGCAATGGCAAAAGATCTATTTTTATAATCAAACTGAAACTTGTTTTGCATCAAAATTTGTCATGGATGATCCTCTTATTTCATTTTTTAAAAATGGTCCCGTGACAACACATGAACAGATATTTATTGTCATGACAACGTAGAGGATAAAAGGGCATAAAGCCACGCCAATTTTCGGCCGATCTGATAGCTAGGTACCGCATACAATAATTTTTGGATCATTTTCTGAGCCGTTGGTGGAAATAAAAAAGACTGGTTGGATTTTCTTGCCACTCACTGGTGATAGATATGCTCTTTCTAATCCAGATATCTTGTCGATGCCGTATACATATTTGTGTTTAGGGGATGTTCTATACTTCTGGTATTGTTGTTTGGTATGCCGCTAAGGTTTTATTTTCATTGTGTGTATCTCTCCTAGCAAGGTATCTTCTGTCGCATTCTTATTAAAAAAAGGATGAGCTTTGTATCGCTTTGCTAGTCATTTTCATTTGTCATTTTGCGAAAATGTTTGGTTAGTTTTATAGGTGGCATCCTGCTTTCCGTTTTCTTGTCCGAGCCGTTTCAGTCGAGGCTCATCCATTCAGAAAGTAAAAAAATACGATGGATTGGATAGGATGAATTGCCATATTGATAAGATACGATGTGGATAACGAGATACAGGTAGAGAGATGCGTCGTATAATTATTAATCAAATTGGTAGGACGTCCACTGTGTGGATCTTTGGGTACAGTATCTTGCTTTTTCTTTAAGCCTTATAGTATCTGTCTAAGCGTCTGATTTTTTACACTGACACTCCGTTTGTCTAAAATGCACTTTAAATCCACACCTTGTTGGTCAAAATAAACATACAGTTTTTATCCTTTTTAAATAAACATAAAATTCAATCTTTCTTTTTCTGAAACAAACATATAAAGCCGGGCAAGACCCGACAGCCCGGAGCCGGTTCATGCAGGATGCCACCGAGGATGCCAGGTAATAGACCTAGCATGAAAATTGGTACACCTCACAAAATGTCCAAAACTATTAGCTGTTCTGGCCATAATTCCAATGGGATTCTTTTGGTCAGATGGTTAGGTTTGGCATGTGTGCTTGTTCGGCACATGCATTGGCCTGTCCAAGGCGCTACCAAGCTGGAACTTCTTCAGTACTGTCCAAAAGGCCCCCAAATTAGTCTTGTCTCGTGTGAAGAATGAAGTGCCCATTTCTAATATTGTTTTCAGTCGTTGTATTGCTGGTATTATTTTCCTCCGTGGAAGTCAAGAGAAGAGAGAGATCTGGCCCGCATATTTGAATTTGATACTCGTACCTCCAATTGTGGGGTGATGTGATGGGGAAGGGTATCTTCATTTGGGAACACTTGTTTCAGTTTTTCTTGAAGTAAACATTTGATCCTGAATTCCTTCTAGCCTTTCCTGGCTACATTGGAAAGGTGTCATGGAGATGCTGTCCACAATAATTAGTGTAGCACTAGTAGTAGTATAGGCATCTTTATTCCCATGCCATGCATGTTGCGTTTTCCCTCCATTGCTAGCACCCTCTTGCTCCTTGTGCTTTTCTCTGAAAATTCCCTTTCTGCCTAAGCTTCCTTGCGGAATTCCTGATTTAATGGTGTCGGCCATTAGCCTCGACGAAGAATTCTTAAATTCTTATATCATCTAATGAATTAATATTTAGTAGCTTCACAAGGTGTATGGTTATAAGATGGAAAAACGTGATCGAAACAATACTCCGTGTGAAGTCGAGTCTCGATTGTCGAAACTGCGCAACTTAGAAATTTGAGGGTCGCTAAGGGCATCTCTAACGGATACCTTATAATCAGTTACTGGTGTATATTTTTGGTTATACTCCACTAACCGGCACCTACGAAACCTTTATAACCTATAGCACCTTAAAATATACTTCCTCCGTTCTGAATTACTTGACATGGATTTAGTTCAAGCTTGGATAAGTTGAAACTAAAGTCATGTCAAGTAATTTGGAATGAAGGAAGTACTTTGGTATTATATTTCTCTAATCCTCCAACCCTTAAATATACTCCTCCGCTCGACCGTGAAGTAAAATTTCTTTTCATGTAAAGGCCCTCTTTCGCCGGCCGGCGACTCACGCGAAGCCCCCTTATCGACAACGGTGATCTCGTCGGTGTTCTTGGACCTCGCCGGCGACCTTGTCGTGAATTTTGTTATACTCCACTATATTTAGGGGATCTGCTAGGTCCGACCACCTTTACTGACGTAAAATTATACTCCACTTAGTTCACTCCAGTTATACTTCATTATATTATAAATGCCCTAAGTGAGATGATATCCCATTGTTGAGGGTCCAAATTTGATGTATCAGGCTCTAGACCCGTATACAACAAACTAGCAGCAGGCAAACAGTTGTTCAACAATTTGTCTACATTTTAGACCCGCCAAACTTAGTCATTTCTCATCTAAGGCCTTGTGCCTAACTTATACTTCTAGAAAGATACTACTACCATTATCCAGTACGTATCCAGTGCGATCCCCAGAAATTGACTTCCTCTCCCAGTCATAGAATTCCATGCCCCTTGACAGCAAGCACTACTTACATACTGTACTAAGTACTAAAGTATATGCTATCCCTTGACAGAATCGTGTCAAGCCGTCAAACATCTCTGAACTCAGCATTCCACCGGGACGGCCAATGATTAATTAGGCGGCTCCATCACCTCACTGACACCACCCTTAATGGACTCTGCAAACCAACAAGTGGCCTGTAATAGCACGTTCAGAAGATCCAGGTATCGTCATAGAAGATTATGTGGAAAATGGAGTTTGCCCGCTCACAATGGCACGTCCACTTCACTGCAAATGTGCATGGACAATGGATCTCCAATCTCCATGGTGGACGTCCACGTCGATGCATATGTGATATTGGTCTATTTATTTTTTGAGTATGCTCCAGATGCTTAAGAGAATATTACAGGAACTTCCCTCTGAATTTTTATTTTTGCGAGAGAACTTCCCTCTATGACTGATAATCTGACACCACACGTTTGATTCTGAGGAATATTGGATGATTCTTGTCGCAGATTAAGATGCCACTTGGATTGCTAATTGCCAGTATTAGTGGGCAATGATTATTTGGCACAATAGCACGAGCTCCAGATATGATGATTGTGTTATTTATGCGAACAATCATGTCTTTAAGGAGGAATCCCATGCCGCTTTTTGGATGATGGATGGACAGGAGAGGAGAGGGACGAGCGAGAGAGTGACCGCACCATGGAACGGGCATATACTTATATCGTAAAGGCGGTTCTTGAGAAAACAAATAGCTCAACTTGGTGATTCTTAAAATTATGTTGCAGCCCTTGAATTCCACGAGGTACTACCGTAAAAATATGGCAACGCGTCACGGGTATATAATTATATATGCACATGATATTGAATCAAGGTTTAGGAATCTAACTTAAGATATAATGAAACTTTTTAGCAAACTCCCTGCAAAAAGGAACTTTTTAGCAAACTTTTTCGTATAATTTTGGCCCAAATGTCGTAAAAACCAAGATTTTTATGTAGCAGTACACATCTCATGTAAATTGCTGCTGCTATGCATCACAATCCTTCAATGTCCACATCTTCCTTTCAGAAAACTTCAGAGTGCCTGAGCCGAGTGTGCTTCATCTCAACTAATATCTAAATCTCTCAACATGGCATTTAATTCGCTCGGGTACACGACACCGTCTGCCCGCCTCAGCCTCCGGGAACAAGACCCATGCGTATGCGTATACGTGGACTAAAAGCAACTCCAACAATCATTGTCATATCGAGCCAACCGATATAAGAATTGTAGTACTCCGTATTTTTTTAAGTGTGTTTGTTTTATATCAGAACAGTATAAAATCCTGAATCTGTATAAACACCTCTAACACAAGTAAGATCAAGCAGAAAAACAAAGAACATATTAAAATAATTAGAAAAAACACGAAGATTTTCTAACTTCTGTGCCATCATACTAAACCTTGCCAAAAACCATTACAACAAAGAAATTTGCTACCAGATCCAAGCAAAACATCATCTTCAACCGCGATATTATCACCGCTACATTGATCCATCTTTTTCTTGTTTCGGTGCCAAAAAGGAAAGAACGCAGTTGTGTGTTCAACAAGCCTGCACCAGGCTTTGCCATTTGTGCCTTTGAGTATCGTTGTTGAAAGAACGTGGATGTCGCCTAGAGGGGGGGTGAATAGGCGCTTAAAAACAATTACGGTTTCGGCTTGAACAAATGCGGAATAAAACTTAACGTTTAATTTGCCAAGCAAGAAACCTAAATAAGCTAGGCTCAACTATGTGCACCAACAACTTATACTAAGCAAGATAAACAACTATGTGATAGCGAGATATATAACAAGAGCACTAAGGCTATCACAAAGTAGGTGCACAAGTAAATAGGTTGACTAGATGAACAACCTATGGGACAAGCAATGCACAATAGTATGAGCAAGCACAAGATAAACAATGTAATAAGTTTGCTCAAAGTAAGGGTAGAGATAACCGCAAGTGGAGCCGATGGAGACAAGGATTTGTTACCGAAGTTCCTTCTCTTGCGAGAAGTACGTCTCCGTTTGGAGAGGGTGAGGAGCACAATGCTCACACGAAGCCAACGAGGGCCACCATATTTCTCCTCACGCTCTTACCAATGCAAGATGCCGTGATTCCACTATTAGGACACTTGAGGGCGGTCACCGAACCCGTACAAATGGCGACCCTTGAGGGCGGTCACCGAACCCGTACAAATGCTCGGGGCTATCTCCACAACCGAATTGGAGACTCACGTAGCGTACCGAAGCTTTCCACCACAATGATTGAGCTCCGCAACAACAAGCCTCTAGGGGCCAACGCACCCAAGAGGAACAAGCTCTAGAGTGCCAATGCACTCAAGAGAACAAGCTCTAGAGTGCCAATGCACTCAAGATTAGCAATCTTTTCAACTTCACTTCTACAACGAATCCTCGGAGAGAACTCAAACCGATGCACCAAATGCAATGGCAAGAGCACACGAAGTGCTCAAGTCCCCAACTCTCAAATCCCACAAAGCAACAAAAGCTATGGAGGAATATGAGAGGAAGAACAAGAAGAACACAAAGAACTCCAAGATCTAGATCCACAAGGTTCCCCTCACTTAGAGGAGAGATGGCTTGGTGGAGAATGTGGATCTAGACCTCCTCTCTCTTTTCCCTCAAAAAGGAGCAAGAATCATAGGAGGGGAAGAGAGTAAGCAAGCTCAAAGAGGTCAACAATGGGGGGAAGAACTTGCACAAAACCGGTGGAGACAAAGGAGGAAGAAGACCCCCTTTTATAGTCTCCCACGAATCCAGCCGTTGGAAACCGTTGGCAGCCCACCAACCACGGTACTACCGCTCGGAGAGCGGTACTACCGTGGCGCGGTACTAACGCAGTGGGTGCGGTACTACCGCGCTGCCGTAGTACTGCAACCTAGTGTTGTGCCCACTATCGCTTAGTCAGTACGCTTGCGGTAGTGGTTACGGTACTAGCATGTCGTACTACCGTAGTGCGGTACTACCGCGCTGGGTGCGGTACTACCGCGCTGCCGTAGTACCGCAGCTTAGTGTCGTGCCCACTACCGCTCGGTCAGTACGCTTGCGGTAGTGGTTACGGTACTAGACTGTCGTACTACTGTAGCGGGGTACTACCGCAGTGGGTGCGGTACTACCGCATGAGCGGTACTACCGCACTCCAAGCGGTACTACCGCCCCAGCAGAACCAGGGAGCCCAGACCACACAACAGATGAACTCCAAAGACACAGGCAAAACCCTGAACTGCCACAACTTCTGCAAATGAACTCCGATTAAGGCAAACTCAAGCTTGATGGACAGCTAACGAACAGAGTTGCCTAATCATGACTGGAAATATTTAGAAGTAGCAAGGGAGAAATGCCAAACAAATAGAGGTGTGAAACCTCTAACCGAGACGACCCGGCAAATCTCCCACATCGAAAAACATACGAGAAGACGCATATGAAATCCGTTATCGATGAATAAGAGCTTGTCATGAAGAAGACCACAAGCTCCAAAACTCACACGGAGAAAATCCAAACAAGAACCAATAAAGATGATGCCAAGGATGCAAAAGGTTTGAGCTCTCCACGAATGACTCGGCCTAGCCTATAACACGGTCTCCTAACTACTACCAAGAGACCGGTAAACTAGACACCTATCTAGTCAAACCTTTGTCTTGCGCATAATTCACTTGAGCTTGATGATGACGATCATGCCCGCCTCAAGTTGGAACATCTTCCTTGATTCCTCCGGCTCGATGAAGGCTTGTAGATAGCTCCCCCATACTCCATTATGGGTGAGCCTCTTTTAGGCACATCTTCATACGACCATTATCACCAAATGGTCGGCAAGCTCCAAGCATACGATATCTTCGTGATGCTCGTCTTGACCTTGCACACATCTACTTGACCAATCTTTGGATAACTCCATGAAGAACACATTGGTCAACACGTAATCTTCATCTTACAACCTTGAAGATCTTCAAGCGTTGCCTATGGACAAACCTTAAAGTATAACTCAAGGAAACCATTAGTTCATAAAGATTGTCATCAATTATCAAAACCAAACATAAGGGCACATGCCCTTTCAGTTGTCTGTGTTCCTTTCGGATGAAAGAGAACTAGGATCCGGTTCCGGCATGCGGTCGAACCAACCGTCCGGGTAAAGCAGCATATTCCTTCAACAACAACACAAAGAGAAAGGATGAACACCATTTGTAAATCATACCGACGAGAAGAAAGAAGAAACATCATCTTCACAAAACCACCAATCACCTGACGATTTGCCCGACCAGTGTCGGTTGACCTCCAAACACCATAGCCCGCGACTTCAAAGAAGTCCAGGGGTCCACAACCCCGTTGGCTCCTAGAAGATGGCAAGAACCCCGCCTGACCGCGTAGGAAGTCCGGGAAAAGTTATTCAGACGCGAAGTTGTCGCAATGGCCTCGGCAAAGTATCCCTCAACCCTAACCCTACTATGAACAAAACTGACGCACAGATCTGAGGTTTGCCCTCCCTCCCGCTGCTAACATGGGAGGCTAAGGGAAGAGGGAACCAACCGCCTCTATTTCAAATAGTGATTTTGTAGAAAATTCAGAAACTCAGTGAACATGACCTGACCCCTCTGTTGCGCTCTGGCTCGCTCTGCTCACGGATGGATAGAGGAAGAAGAAGATGAGGTGGACACTGGAAAACAATTCTCATACATAGATGCACTATTTTTGTCGTACAATAGTGGCTATAGCCGGCTAATAGCGGCGATTAGCTGTTTAGTTTGTGTAGCGTTATAAGTATCATTGCCTTGGTCCAAGTGTTTCTAGCATCTATTGTCGGCAAATAGCGCCGCAATAGCCGGCAATTTAAAACTTTGGAAGTGTTACATGCGCATTCGTCCTCCTTCGTCGATTGCCTCGTCACATCCTGTCGCGGGTTGCTTTATTTTTGCCGGTTAAAATGGTTAATTAATCTTGGATTAATTAATGAATCGCAAACAGAAGCTTCACTATCAAAGACGTTGAATCATGGGTTGTTCATACCCGGGGGAAGGATAATAAGGTCTTTGGGAAGTGTCTCGACGCGACTGCTCCCGATCCGTCCTCCTCTGCTTCGACTATTTCTCCTACATCGACTTCATAGCTAACGACGGACAAGCCACCTGTCTAAAGACGCGGACGACTCCCAGGCTGCTGTTGCGTTGGTCTGGACAACCAGATGGTATAACTTATTCATCGCTTTTTTGTTCATTCATGTGTTAGCCGTATATGTGATATTCATAGATGTTTTAGTGCTAAGTTGTATACGTACTCGTATGTTTAGCTATCGATACGAGAAACGAGATACATACTATAAATACCACATTTACTGTTTAGTCGTAATTAAAATGTGCTACTAATGTATTCAGCATATGTGACTATTGAATATAATGAAAAAAAAATCCCGAAAAAGGGAATTATAATGAAAAAAAAGATACGAAAGCATCCGATATGACTGAGTACAGGTATGGACAATGGATGGCGTGAAATCACGCGGCGAGCAGAGCAGGTCGCGCGCGCGCGTGTCACACGAGCCGGTCGACGCGATGGACGCTACGCATGCCCATTGCTTGGTCGGCGGCGACGGACGCACGCCGGGAAGGGATGGACACCGAGATCTATCGTTGTTGCATTCGAAGCCAAGCAAGAAAGTGACGTACGGCGGGCCGTAGGCGCCGAGCTGAGCTGAGCTCGCGGTGGTGGGTTTCCTTGTCCCAGATGGATGACGACGATGGGGGCAACCACAACTAAGTTTGGTTGGGTTCAGACTTCAACCTCAGACCGAATTGACAAACGCGCCATCTTCTTCCCTAGCTAGCTAGTGCCCACTCCATCCACATCATGGCGTGCTGATCCATCCACTTGGTTCGTTCTGGGACTGGGAGGCAGCTGCCATGGATATGCACGTCCCTTGGACACGGCGGCTGATCCAGTGTTGCTGGGTTTCGCGCGTGGATTTGTGGGATGTGCAGTTGTAGTATTCAGATATTTGAAAATGATATACTATCTCTGATCTTAAATAAGTGTCGCAAGTTACATTATGAAGTATAACTATTTTACTCCTTATGATCCATATGGATCGAAGGTAGTAGTTGTTTTTCCAAGACACTTTTTTAAGATCGGAGGGAATACATTTTAAAAATCGAAAGCATATGCTTCCGTGTGCAAAAACTCCACGTCCCTATCCTATCCTGGCTTCCTGAGCACGGGTTATTTTGTTTAGTACTAGTAGTACTACTTAAGCTGAACATTTCAGAAATTTCAGAGCTGTTCAAAGTTGGCTTCCAAAGACGATAAGTCAGAATGAAGGATCTGTTCAGAGACGTGGCTTAGGGCGCAATTGAAATGTGACCGTCCAAACGTTTGTTACTAAACGGAAACGTGTGGCCGAGGTTTGAATTATTATCTGCCTGCTTAGAGTTGAATGGGTCAAGCAAGCATCCCAGCAAAAAAAAAATTGAACGAAAAAGTAATTTTATTGAAATTAAAAACAGTGAACATTAGAGATTACAAAACCACTAGGGTTTAGAGCAGCCAACTTGGAAACATAAAGGCAAGAGACATGGCTATGGGAGGAAGCATAGCAAGAGAATTCAGGCCTAAGGCCTTGATGAGCAATATTGTGAGCAATTCCATTGAGCTCTCTTTTGATGTGGAATACAGAGCACGAAGAGTAGGAGGAAGCTTGAAGGAACCCGACAAGAGCAGGTCTGATCTTCCATTGAGCTTGATTATTTCTGATGTCCTTAGAGACAACCATTTTTGCCAACGAGAGGCAATCTGTGAAGAAGATAGGCTGCTGAATGTCAAGGCATTCAGACACCATGGCCGCCAGTAGAAGAGCCTGGGTTTCCGCCTCCAGAGGAGAGGGAGTGACCGGGGCATGAGCCTGTACATATAAAGACTACTCAAAAAATAAGAAAATAAGAAAAAAAATTAAACGATTAAATTACTTCTCCCGAATATTCAACTGACCGATTAATTTCTATAGTGAGACTTGGCGGTGATCCTGCAAAAAGGAGATGAAGATGTCAATTCCAGTGGACTCCTGGTCAGGAGGGAGACCATGCACTTTGAAGCAGTTGAAGGAAAGATGCATGAGTGTGTATGTGTGTGTGTGTGTGTGTGGCGTCATTGCATGTGTTTTAAGAACAAGAGAGGAGAAAAAAAGTACATTTCTCGAGAGAGAAAATGGAAAATAGTACTGTACTTTTTTTGAGGAAATTCAGGCCTTATTCAACTCAAAATATTCATAGGCATACATGGAGTTGTAGGAGTAGAAATAAGCCAAACATGAACGGCCACAACTCCACAAGAGAAAAGAGTTTGCCCGTAGCCAGAAATGAACGGCACTATACATTGGTGTAAAAAAAGTTTTGACTCTGCATTTCCTCCTGGGCTTAAACCAGAATTGGATGTATAGTGCCGTTGTATGTTAAGCCTAACAGTTCGGAAAAAAGGCAAAAAGTACTACTACTGAACTCCAACACCGTACAGAAACTCGGCCCACTCGACTAATAACTTGACCTGCAACAAGTACTAGCTGCATCTCCTAAATTTTGCTGTTCTGAAAAAGAGCATCTTCTAAATAAAACCATAAAACAAGTACTAACTAGAGATGACACTCCACACATTGTTGTGGAAATTGGTTAAAATAATTTCAATGAGATTTATTTGTACATATCATTAGTATTTAGACTAACAATATGTGAATGGAAACTAAGATACAAATTATTGTATTTGATTATTTTTAGTTGTAGAATAGTAATTAAATATGACTAGTATGCATGATGGATGTTAATATATTTTTCATGCATCATGTCATCATGGCATGATGCGGTGCTATAGTTCAATAGTTGCATGTTGATAAATTGAAGTTAGTGGGGGAACAATTGTTTAGGTCGTCATGCAGGTGACATGGTGAGATGTCATAGTTACATGTTGAGAGAATTATCTAGAGTTAATTGAGATAAATTATTAAGGTATGTATAATACAATGCTTTACCTAAAAGAAAACTTCCTATACACAATTACTCGTAAGTAGATAGCAACAAATGATGAGTAATTACTCAAAAGCACTTGATAGAGGGTCCACCACGTTTAGGCTCCCTTAAACGGTGATAGGAAGGGCGACCACAAGGTAATCACTAACCTAAAGCTAGGTTTAGGGTTTTCACGGGCGGGATGGTGTGCTCTCGTGGTGCTCAAGAGGGGGGGGCGACGTCTTCCTGGGGACTGACAGGTGGCATCACGTTCTCTTCGCCCAGAGGGGAGCTATGGTAGAGAAGGCGAGTGGTAAGGTGGTGGTGACTCCAAAGTCAATGGAAACCTCGGCGGCCAAGTCGTCGGAAGGATCGGCTAGTCGGGACTATTCCAAGTCACCGGTGGAGAACAAGAATCCAGACTCGTCTTCCTGCATTCGGCAAGATTGGGAGGGATGGTAATGTTGGACAAGGAGACGGAGGGCTTTGTCTTCACCGAGCCAGAACTTGTGATTCCTAAGAACTCGAGATGTTCGGTTGTTGGTAAAGTTTGTTCTTTGATACCGGTCAATATACATGTCTGGAAAGAACCATGAAGAGGGCTTGGGAGCTACATAGATATGCAAGCTTTAGAGATCTAGGCTCCAATATCTTCGTGGTGCACTTTTGGAGCGAGGGCGGTTACAAGCACACCCTGAAAAATAGACCTTCTCTTATCTTGAAGGGTTATGAGGGTAATTAAAAACCTTATGAGATGGTGCTCAACAAGATGGAAATATGGGTACGTGTGACTGATCTACCTTCGGATAAGTGCTCAGAAGTTGTTGGCAAGGCTTTAGGTGATTGATTGTAAGAGGTAGTTAGTAAGGATATGTTGATAAAGATGGTATGGCTAGAGGTAAACATCTGCGAGTACGAGCAAAGATATCTGTGTATGATCGTCTGGTTAGAGCTTTTTTTTCCTAGATCCTCACTAGAGGACAAGGATGGGACATGGTATATTTTTTCTATAAAAGGTACCTGCATTTCTGTTTCGAGTGTCGCCAACTTGTTCATGCAATAGTGTTTGAAATATAAACCTTATTTCGAGCATTCATAAATATACCCTAAAATTACAGTTCAACCTAATTCCCAAAACTATTTTTGAACCCCAAATAGTCACGAGTATACACGACAAGATAAAACTGATAAGTTTTCCTATATAGCTAGCAGCCCAGTACTCGATTGCAGCTTGCATAATGCACAACGTAATCGATTTTTGTAGCCAAATTCATAATGCACTTGTGGACTACACGCCATGGAAACATATGTGCTAGAAGATAGGTTGGCATATATCTCCTCCATTCCTCTACAATCCTTTCGCGCCTTTCCAAGCTATATCTCCATTTACTCAACCGTTGAATCACACATGGTTAACTAATAAACTGAAATTGCAGCCATTCAAAACCTTCATGAATGAATTGGAGTTAATACTCAGGCAACAAGGATAGCTTAACATACTATGTTGCAGCAACAATGTATCATATACTTCCTCCCTCCAGGAATAACTGTCGCGAGGGAGAGAAAAATTAAACTAAGTGACATTTCACACTCCCGTTCAGTACATTTCAAATCTACTCCAGTGCAGTCAGATCCCTAGCGCCGGCTCCCCTTCAAGCACTTGAACCCACTTGGATCACGGCGAGACAGATAGAAGCATGACGAAGAGCAATGACACGATATGCACGTCGTGGTGGAAAAATATGGGTACGTATATTTCCCGACAAACCGGTTACACTAAGACCTACGGAAACACGTATGGGCTCGGGAAAGGGGTCCCCGAATATTGGGTAGCCGTTGTTAAACCAGGTGGAGCAACTGGCCCGATCCTTTCTCACCCGGTCTCCAGCGTCGGTTCCCCACCCCTGCTCCGGCCACCTCTTCCTCCCCGCCCCTGCTCCTGATTCCCTCGATTGATCTCCAGCAGGCTGCTCTGCTCACCGGCCGGGCTTGCCGGAGCTTGAGGTCGGGGCCGGTCTCCCTCTGCATCAGGCGCCCCAAGGCTCTGCACGACCTCTCCAGTTTTTGACCTCCAGCCCATGAGCTCCAGGCTCTGTTTATGCCTCTGCACGAGCTCCTGTGCTTGACCTCGAAAACAGAGAAGAGTGCAGGCAATGCTCTTATCAAAAGTGTAGCATCTTATTAAAATATGCAAGTTATGTTGCCCTTGACAATAAATCAGAACTCTGGTGCCCTTGACAAAGATGAGAGGAAGAACTTACCCCTGGAATAATTTGCTCGCCATAGCCAGCAGTTATCAAGTTCCAGGCAAAAGGGGTTGTCATGTAGAACAAATAAATTAATCAGACAATTAAAAAGGAAATAGAAGCATGTTTTTTATGAGAAGAAAGCCAAACATTTTTAATGTTTACTTGGAGTAAATGACAGTGTACTGTAACATGACAGAATACTTGGACTACCATGACAGAGTTTAAACAAGAAGTAAAAAACACTTAGAATACACTGAGTAATATTTTTGAAGTTCAGTAAACCTGACAAATTCAGTTAAAATTTTGTGGTCCGGTGCATATGCAAGTACTCCAGAGCAGTTAAGAGTAAAGCATATGCTTCTCTGGGAGACTGGGCGCTCCCTAGTTTCTGGATTGCTTAGTCAAGCTAGGTTCTATGGGGTGCTGATATGTATGCAATCCAAGTGTTCATCTCCTACCACTGCTATAGAACAAAATGAGGTCCTGCTTCTTTTAGGGACTGTTATGAGTGAGAATTGCAGAAAACTGCCACTGTTTGGGTTGTTAGTTTAGTTGCACTACACTTGAATATCACCATTTACCTGGATGAGTACCAATTTTCTGTTGTCGGACGGACGCACGAACATCTAATTTCACCAGTAACATAAATTGATGCAGCAAGGGGAGGAGGAAGAGGTGCCGGCGTCCGAGGCAACCACCACTTGATACTCCACGCGTGAATGTAATTACTAGGATAGCAACAATAAAACAAAATGATCAGCATTTTATTGTGTAGTAAAATGGTCAGCATTTGATATACAAAATCACATCCACTTTATTTAATTTGAATTGCCCAATATAATGCATCCACTTTAGTACTGAAAGGTCCAACCTTCTTAACACACTCAATCTAATTTTGATTTCACAAAAATAAATTGCTTTAAGCAGGACAAGGAACTGCACTGATGCACTACTAATTAATTGCAAAAGAGATAGTGAGAAACTGATGCACTGATTATTAATGTTGATTAAATGTGCTTCAAACAGGAGTACAAAAAGAATACTCATAGTGATTACAATCTGCGAAGTGTATATGGAAGAAAAATCAGAAGTTACCATTGCATCAGGTATCCTCCGAGCTCAGCTCGGGTGCTTTACGCTTGCTGGTATTCTCCACCTCTTCCATTTATTCGATACGACCTACCAATATCGCATCAGGAACATGAGTCAACAATTAATTGCACCCCTTTAAGAGAAAAGAAAACATTATGAGGAGCGGTGTATGTCCCAACATGAGACTAGAATTACCAGTTAACATGTCAAGAATGATGTGGATTTGACAATCGATAACCAACTTGCAAGATTCAATACAACGGTGCCATTAAGAACAAGACTATAACTCTAAACTACCACAGCACAGGAAACTGATTACTCCCAACAGTGAAGTAACTGATTACTCCTATGCTAACTGTGTGCAGTATCAGATTAGGTGCATCATATGTGCAGGCCAAATGGATCTCAGGTTCACACCAAAGCAACCACACCAACATGTATCAGGATTGAGGATCGCATTCTTCTGCACAAGTAGCCTGCTTAACTACCCCATAACACCAGATTCAGTACTGTACATAACATGGCATGGAACACCAGACCACCAGATTCAGTTATGATGAGTTCAATGACATACTCCCATCTAACATGTTCCTGATTATTACGATAATTTAACATATAGCGTGGAGAAACTAGAGTATAGCCCATCTAATAAGTTCTTGCATCAGCGATATCAAGATAATTTGGATAATTAAATGTTTAAATGAAGACGAGTGCTCCTTGCAGTGATGAATGTGGCAACATAACTCCCAATTCAGAAACATGGAAAATGTACTCTGAACATGGAATATGTTCAGAGATAAGGTCGCATAATAATAAAAATGAAAGTAACACTACATCAACTGACCATTTCACATAAATTACACGTGATGCAAGACAGAAGAGAACGCACCTGACCATTTCAGCACAGAGAACACGAACAGAGTTGAAGTTCAGTTTGGTTATGAAAAGCACTATTTGTGGCCGAGATTCCCACTTCAGTAAGAACAGTTGACATACGGACCTGTTTTTTTAGGGAGTCTAAGGATCTGTTATGCCACTGGGCAATATTGATAACTAAATGCAAGTACGCCATTTCTGCTGACGAACCAGACAAACAAGTAAAGCAAGTAAACATGTTCTTGACTGTTTAACATAGAAAGAGATGAACAATAAGAACTTCAGTAATGAAAACAGATTAAGTTCACTAATATGACCATGAATATGATAGGCATAATGTACCATAAGTACTATCAATGAACAGTTGATATAAGGAGGAATACTAAAAACTAACACTAAACCTACAACAAGTAAATCTCTGAAATCATACATGATTTGGTAGGGTAAAATTTTGTTCTTTCAGTAAAATAACTACTCCCTCCGATCCATAATAAGTGTCGCTCATCTAGTACAAAGTTTGTACTAACTTAGTACAAAATGAGCGACACTTATTATGGATCAGAGGGAATAATATTTAAGGTTGGAAGATAATCGATATACTGGATGAACCAATAAAGCACAGTAAATCTGTTATTAACAATTTTACATAGAAGAATAACAAGAACTTGAATAACGGCAACAGATTAAGTTCAATTGTACCACCATGGATATGACAGGCACAGCCGCATAAAGCACAACGAGTACGATCAATGAATAGCCGATATAAGGATATGTTTTTTTAGGGAAACTCAGAATTCGTCTTGGTTGCAAGATTGATTAAATGTAATTGTACCATGGTTTTCTGTTTTATGCATTTAAGATCAGATAAGATATCATTGTCGCTGAAATAAATAGAGCACCATAAGTACATCAAATAGTTCAAATGAAACTGCAGAACAAATGCTCTCAGGTTATATATACTCCCTCCATTGGTTCTTGAAAATTCAGCCTTTTAGTGAACGTGCAGTTAAATTTCTCAAACTTGACTACCTATATATTTTAATATAATGTACATAAGTAAATTGGAGGTGTGAAAACCATATGTGTAGGTCGTCTCATAAAATGTTTCCAGGAAGTCTTGTTTCACAGATTTCTATAAATTGTATTTTGGAGACTTCTCAAGAACAAAAGGGAGTATGCTCCATTGTCATCATCGAGCACAGGATCTTAATAATGTAACAACAGTGTTCTTATCAGCACACAAACACAAATAAACCCCTGAAATCATTGTGTTTGTTTTTTTAGGGAGTCTAGGAATCTGTTATGCTAGTAGGCAAGATTGATTAACTAAATGCAAGTACACCATTTATACGAATGAACCAGATAAACCATAAAGCATAGTTAACATGTTCTTGACTGTTTATAACATCAAAAAAGATGAATAGCAAGAACTTGAATAATGAAAAGAGACTTAAGTTCATTGGTATGACCATGAATATAATAAGCATAAAGCAGCAGAAGTACTACCAATGAATAATTGAGTAAGGATCTTTCTTAGGGAGCCCAGGAATATTTTATGCCACTGGGCAAGATTGATTAACTAAATGAAAGTACCATTTCTGCTGAAATATCAGATAAACTAGTAAAGCGTACTCCCTCCGATCCATAATAAGTGTCTCAAGTTTTGTACTAAGCTAGTATAAACATTGTACTAGATGAGCGACACTTATTATGGATCGGAGGGAGTAGTAAACATGTTCTTGACTGTTTAACATAGAAAGAGATGAATGGTAAAAAAAAAATGAAAACAGATTTAAGTTCAATGTATGACCATGGATACGATAGGCACAAAGAACAAGTACAATCAATGAATAGTCGATGGAAGGATATGTTCTTTTTCTTAGGGAATTTCTGGATTTTTACAAGTGTGCAGGATTGATTAACTAACTGTACCATGTTTTCTGTTTTATGCATGTAAGTTCAGATAAGATAGCATTGTTTCTAAAATAAACAGAGCACCACAAGTACATCAAATAGATTAAAAGAAAAAGGTTAGAAAGGATGCTCTCAGATTATATATACTCCCTCCTCTAGTTCTTGGAAAGTCATTATATATAGAGAAAGGTGCAGTTGAACTTCTCAAACTTGACGACCTATTGTATGTACGCGAATCTTATAGTTTAGGTTGTCTCATAACGTGTTTTCAAGGAAGTATAGTTTCAGAGTTTTATTAAATAAAATGAGACGTTTCAAGAACCAGAGGAGTAAAATCGGTTGTCATCATTGAGCACAAGGTCCTAATCCAACAACATGTTTATCAACATATAAGTAAGTCTCTGAAATCATTATGATCCGGCTAAGTGTCATGGTTAAAAAATTGCTCTTTTCAGTAAAAGAACTAATATATAAGGCTGGAAGATAAACAATAAACTTGAGAAACCAGTAAAGCATAGTAAATTTGTTATTAACAATTTTAACATAGAAAAATATGAATAACAAGAATTTGAATAATGAAAGCAGACTGAGGCCCTGTTTGTTTGGAATTTTGCTTCTGCTTTTGCAGCTTCTCCATTTTCGCCAAGAGGCCATAAAAGCTCCTAAATAGGTGCTTTTGAAGCTTATATGGCTTATGAAGCTAAATATTGTTATATTGATTCATCAAAAGCCATAAAAGCTCCTAAATAGATGCTTTTGGAGCTTTTATGGCTTCTTGGGCAAAATGAAAAAGCTGCAAAAGCAGAAGCAAAAGCCGAAACAAACAGGGCCTGAGAGTTCAATGGATGAGCATGAATATGATAACCATAAAGCACCAGAAAATACTATCAATGAACACTAGATATAATAAGGATCTGCATTTTTTAGGGAGTCTTAAAGAATCTGTCATGCAAGTGGGCAAGATTGATTAACGAAATGCAAGTGTACCATTTCACCAACTTACTCCCTCCATCCCATAATAAAAGACACTTTTGCAAGCTAACATAGCTTTCAAATATGTCCTATATTCTGAGACAGAGGGAGTACCAGATAAACACGTAAAGCATAGTAAACATGTTATTGACTGTTTATAACATAGAAAAGGATGGATAGTAAGAATTGGAATGATAGAAACAGACTAAATTTGATGGTATGACCAAGAATATGATAGGCATAAAAGCAGCAGAAATACTATCAATGAACAGTAGATATAATAAAGATGTTTTATTATTTTTTGTTTTTTACTGAGTCTAAGAATATTATTTTATGGTGCTGAGTAAGATTGATTAACTAAATGCAAATGAACCATTTTTACTGTTACATGCAGCAGGTTTAGATAAGATGGCATTGGAGCTGAAATAAAGACTATAGCTCAAGAAGAGCATCATGCCTAATAACCAATAGTACGGAAATAACGAGGGATGACACAGGGTTACCGAGGCGGAGCGAAGTGATGGGACGACAGCTCAGGGTTACTGAGGCATGAGCAGGGTACGGCAGCGGTAAGAAGTGAAGATAGTAGAAATATCCCATAAGCAACCCTAAACTGACAGCATTGTGTCGTGGATAAAAAAATGTTATTTTCAGTAAAAAAAACTAATATATAAGGTTGGAACATAAACAATAAATTTGAGAAACCAATAAAGCATAGCAAATATGTTATTAACAATTTTAACATATAAAAAGATGAATAACAAGAACTTGAATAATGGAAGCACACTGATTTCAATGGCATGAGCATGAATATGGTAAGCATAAAGCACCAGAAGTAGTAAGGATCTGTTTTTTTAGGGAGACTAAGAATCTTCCATGCTAGTGGGCAAGATTAATTAACCAAATGCAGGTGTAGCATTTCACCAACTTATCAAATAAACAAGTAAATCATAGTAAACATGTTATTGACTGTTTATAACATAGAAAAGGATGGATAGTAAGAATTGTGAAATAATAAAAACAAACTAAGTTTGATGGTATGACGAAGAATATGATGGGCATAAAAGCAGCAGAAGTACTACCAATGGACTAATAAGGATCTTTTTCTTGTTTTTTGTTTGTTTACTGAGCCTAAGAATATTATTTTGTGGTACTGGCCTACTGGGCAAGGTTGATTAACCAAATGCAGGTGTAGCATTTCACCAACTTAGCATATAAACAAGTAAAGCATAGTAAACATGTTATTGACTGTTTATAATATAGAAAAGGATGGATAGTAAGAATTGTGGAATAATAAAAACAGACTAATTTTGATGGTATGACCAAGAATATGATATGCATTAAAGCAGCAGAAGTACTATCAATGGACAGTTGATATAATAAGGATATTTTTTTGTCTTTTGTTTTTTTATTGAGTCAAGAATATTATTTAAAGGTACTGGTGGGCAAGATTGATTAACTATAAATGCAAGTGTACCATTTTGCCTCTGTTTAAAAAAAATGTAAGTGTGCCATTTTTACTGTTATATGCAGAAGGCTTAGATCAGATGGCAATGGAGCAGAAATAAGTTCTAAAGCTCAAGAAGAGCATCATGCATAATAACCAATATAGTGGCAGCTCGGGATTACCGGGGCAGGAGTGGGGCGCGGCGGCGGTATGAAGTGAAGGTAGCAAAAAGGTCCCAAAAACACCCTGAAACTGACAGCATGTTGACGAGTCCCCAGTATCCAGTTTGGCTGCCCTCGACTAGAACTTGTACACCAGAGAGCAGATTTAGCAGTACTAGGACAGTGTAAAGCGCTAAGAGGGCGGTGGGCGGATTCGTAAGGAAGAGCAAGAACATGTCCAGGAGGCCACCCACGACCCCCAGGACGTTGGCGATCTCCCAGAAGAGGGTGGTCGGCCCGCCGGACACGAGCGCGCCGACGCTGGAGAGCAGATTAAAGACCTGGAACGACGAGTAGAGCCGCCGGAAAAGCCGGGAGATCCTGAGCCTCAGACGAGCCATGGCTACCTTCCGCCCGCCCGCCGCCGATGGGATCGTGCAGGGGAGGAACGGCGCGTGGGGATTGTCGGCTTCTGCTGAGAAGCGAGCCAGAGATCGAGCGCGCGGGGAGGCTGGGAGCAAGACGGCGGAGATCGAGAGATTAGGGCACGGGGGAGGCGCGACGAGCTGAGATCAAGCGAGATTAGGGCACGACGGAGGCGGGAAGAGATTAGGGCACGTGGGGGCGGCGGCGGGGGATTTTTATTCGTTCGACCGTTTTCGACTCAAACTCGGATTCGTAGGTCGGTCGCCCTACCGGGGAACGGATTTTCAAAACAATTGCGATTCAATTCGGATTCCGTTTTTTTTTTTTGGCTCTAAGCCTCCGACAGCTCAGCTATATCAGATGAGTCATTCCACTGGTCCTTATATATACGTTTTTTTTAGCAGACGGACAAAGTTTCGGCGAAAATAAAAGCGTCATATCTCCTACAGGTTTAAGCCGGGCTGGCTAGGAGCTCGCTGAAGCCCTCTATCGTTCATGCATCACTGATCTGTGGGTCCATGTTGATGATGTTGAATAGAAAAATAAGATATAATTTAGTTAGTCCACAACGTGTGACGCTTGGCTTAAAGGCTCCCTGAGTGAAGGAGGTTTTTCCTTTCTTTGTTTCGGGCTGGCTAGGAGCTTGCTGAAGCCCTCTGTTGTTCATGCATCACTGACCTGTGGGTCCATGCTGATGATGTTGAATAGAAAAATAAGATATAATTTAGTTAGTCCATAACGTGTGACGCTTGGCCTAAAGGCTCCCTGAGTGAACTAGGTTTTTTCTTTTTTTTGTTTGAAAGTTGGAGTGAGCACGATTAGCTTGGTTCAGGCGATCCCTTTTAGATGCCGGTAGTAATTTCATTATTAAAGTGGTAGTGTGCAAAAAAAGAGGCGCATAGGCGATATAGAGTATCTAATCCTAAACTCAAATGCACCTAATAAAATAAATTCTGAAAAGATATTAATAAAAAATATTTGATTTTTTAATGGCTTAACATGAACAAACTTTTTCAGATTCTACAAAATTTCACCTTGAAAAAACATCTTTGTAGGCCTATACAAAAAAAATATTAAGACTGAAAAGAACACATTTTAGTGTATTTATTATTTTTATATTTATGCACACACCTCTATGGATGTTTTTTCGTTGAGAAATTCTGCAAAATGTTAGAATATTTGTTGATATTCATCCACACACAAAATAAATAGTTTGATATTTTATTAATTTTTTTGATTTTATTGTTCATGCGGATTTATTTGAGCTTGGGATCCCAGTAACACTTTCCCGCATAAGAAGGAAACAACGACGAATTAAAATGCACCAAGCTAGGTCATGAACCAAACACTTCTTTCGTATCTAAGCCTGACCACACAATTTTTTATCAGTTTTTAGACTAGGACAGGAAACAAAACAAAAAGAAGGTGCTCAGGACATGAAACAAATTTCCTTAAATATCTTCACACCTTCCGCGCGCATCTAACATGGAGGCTCATGATGCAATATGTTGTTGTATCGGATGCACCAAGCACACGCCCAGTCCTATCTGGACCAGCGTCACCATGATCGAGCGAGTAGCCAACGTCCTTGCTGCTAGCGCCTCCGCGGCCACAACATCCTCGGCCTCAAATTTATTCCTTGAATTTTCACTGTCACTACTCACACGCAGCTGGTGGGTGTGCTTAAGTCAGGGCGAGCCAAAATGTGGTGTTCTTGGCAGACATGGGTAGCGTTGGCTACGAACATATCGGACTCCTTCAGCCATACTGTCATCTCCCCGCCATCGACAACGACTACCCCGTTCGACTATCCTATGCCTTAAGTTGGGTCGTCGAGGACTCAAAGCCATCCGTGAGTCTTCCCCATAGTTTTATACTTATGTCTAAGATCAATATGTAAGATAATGTGTGCCAGCTTGCTAAGCCCACACCCGGATCAAACGGCTCGATAACTGTCAGATGGCGGGTAGCGCCACACCGTCAGATCCTCCCAACCGCCTCTCTCCTCACTCAAGGCACAATATGTGCATCACAACATGGCGCGCCTCATGATCATGAAAATCCGACGACGTGGTGCCTAACTGATGAAGGTTGATCAGGAAACTAAATCCTTCCCTAAAATTAATCATGCATTCAATGATCTAACTATATCTTCCTGGTCGTTTCTCACAATTATTTCTACAAATTCTAAATCAATTTTTGTAGAGATATGTGTGCTAATTCATTTGTCATGATAAGATCAATTTTATTTGTATAGAAAATAAGGTAAATTAGTTTAAACCTTATTTTGATAGTCAATTTCAAAGCTATAAACTTAATATAGATCTCTAAGTATTTTTAGATGCAGACCAAAAGCTTTCATTTCCTACAAACTGAAAGCTAAAATATGACAATCGTACTGCCACAAAATACAGATTTCCCTACAAAAA
This sequence comes from Bromus sterilis, assembly GCA_950022295.1. NCBI lineage: Eukaryota > Viridiplantae > Streptophyta > Magnoliopsida > Poales > Poaceae > Bromus > Bromus sterilis. The sequence goes on along the minus strand of OX465601.1, from coordinate 120,749,460 downwards.
GTAGGAGCGAGATTTATTGTGCAAATACACCAAGAAGCATGATTTTCTACATTACGTACTTTCCTAAAAATGTACTATACATCTTGATTACCAAAATTCATCATAAACCCAAAAGGGAACCAACATAACCATTGAAGATTTGTTAAGCAGTTTTCTTAAGTGAGGATCAAGCTTAAAAGATGACAAATAACTAATTTGTAGTAGAAGTCAATTTATTGTTAATTTATGGTTAGCAATCTTACCTTTTATGCATCGCTGATGCTCAACACAACTATAGCGAGCGCGGCGGAGCGCGCTATACCATCTAGTTTTTTTATTGTTTGTAAAAAAATTGTGAACGATCCGTGAACTGTCGCTTCAGCCGCAATATCTACGACTCACCGAGCGCTTTAGGATTCTCGTCTCTCATCCATTCTCCTCTTCCCCACCGCAATTTATTTCCTTCATCGTGTACACTCCAGAGCTTCAACGAGAAATTAGATGGCTCCTAGTGCTATTTCAGGCCTAGTCGTGGGGCAAACGACGGTCACCACGGTGGCCGCTCTTCTAGCTCCACTCAGGCCGCGGGACTCTTGGGTCCCGCGCTCGCCGGTGACACCGGCGACCGCTCTTGGAATCGGTTCATGCATCTCATGAACTCCCTCTTCGCGTACATCGGCGCGTGCACTGAAGCCGACATCCGACTCCGCGCAGCCACCAACATCATCATACGCAGTGAGGTTGGCTCGTTGGGCCACCACGCAGTCGCCAGCGCGGAGTACGATGTCGCCAAGCAGCGGTACATGGAGGCATGTGATCGCTTCAACACTGACGAGTGAGGAGCCACCCTGAAGAGCTCCGAGTGGAGCTCACCTTATAAGCAAGTGTGCAACTCCCTCCACCACTAACGGGGTGGTACTAAATTTTCCACCACTTGCCATGCATCAATGGGTCATGAAAATTCCAGATCTTATAATGTGCTTTGGGCCAAAGGCCCACTAGCAAATGCTAGTAAAATCCAACAATGGTGTGCTCTCATGGTGCTTGGCGACGGCCGAGGGGGGGGCGAGGTCGTCTTCCTGGGGACCGAACAGTGGCATCACGTTCTCTTCGCCCAGAGGGGGTCGAGCTATGGTAGAGAAGGCGGGCGGTAAGGTGGTGGTGACTCCAAAGTCAATTGAAACCCCAGCGGCCAAGTCTTCGGAAAGGATCGGCTAGTCGGGACTGTTCCAAGTCGCCGATGGAGAACAAGAATCTGGACCCGCCTTCTAGCCTTTCAGCAAGATTGGGAGGGATGGTGATGTTGGACAAGGAGACGGAGGGCTTTGTCTTCGTCGAGCTAGAACTTGTGATTCCTAAGAACTTGAGATGGTCAGATGTTGGTAAAGTTTGTTCTTTGATACCGGTCAATATACATGTGCTGGAAAGAACAATGAAAAAGGGCTTGGGAGCTACATAGATATGCAAATTTTAGAGATCTAGGCTCTAATATCTTTGGGGTGCACTTTCGGAGCGAGGGCGATTACAAGCACACCCTGAAGAACAGACCTTGGCAATATGATTTTAATGCTCTTATCTTGAAGGATTATGAGGGTAATAAAAGACCTTCTGAGATGGTGTTCGACAAGATGGAAATATGGGTAAGTGTGACTCATCTACCTTCGGATAAGCGCTCAGAAGCTTTTAGCAAGGCTTTAGGTGATTGACTGGAAGAGGTAGTTAGTAAGGATATGTTGATAAAGATGGTATGGCTAGAGGTAAACATCTGCGAGTACGAGCAAAGTTATCAATGTATGATCCTCTGGTTAGAACTTTTTTTCCTAGATCCTCACTAGAGGACAAGGATGGAACATGGTATGATTTTTTCTATGAAACGATCCTACTTTTCTGTTTTGAGTGTGGCCGACTTTCTCACGCCAATAGTGTTTGTGAAAGTCCAAGTATTTGATCAGAGGGGGAGGGGGTGAATGATCACTTCAAATTTTCGAGTGAAGCTTTGAAGTGAAGCATAAACATAGCAGAGAAGGATAACAGAAAAAAGTAACAAGGAAGCAAAACAGGAAGCGAAACTAAATGCAGCGAATCAAAATGCATTGAAGCATAACTGGGAAGCAAATGCAATACGGAATGTAGGTACTAGAAGTAAAATGAACAGTGACTCGACGATGTTTGTTCGACCAGTTCACGCTCTGCAAAGCGCTACGTCTGGTTGGAGGGACTCGTGATTGAACACCTGGAGCAAAACTCTCTCCGTCCGTTGCTCCACTGCACCAATCTCCTTGAGCTTGGTCAGTTTTGAATAGGGGTTGATTATCAAGGAAATCTCCGAAACCTTTGACAAACTTGATCTTCGAGGCAACAATTACTCTTCGCTCTCTGAAGTCGACACTCTAACCGTCTAGGAAAATTGCAGTTTTCCAAGATAAAAAGGCTAGCAAGCTTTCACTTAAGTCATCTCGAATCTACTCAGATCAATGGGACTTAGGCTTTAGTGTTCTGGGTTTTGGGTTTTGCTTCGGTGGCGTTCTTGGGGTGCTCTCTTCAGTCTCTCTCAGGAATATTCTCAGATCAGCCGCCCGCAAATGGAGGAGGGGCGATGTATTTATTGTTGGCGATCTCGAGGTGCGAAATGACCGATTTAACCCGAAGCGACATCTTGACGCGTGTCCACAACTGTCGAATTTGTCATTACTGCACAACTTTACTTGCGGAACAAGTAAAGCTGACTCACGGACTTAGTTATGCTTCGGAAGCCAAAGAACAAATTCTTTGCTACCGAAACTTAACTCAGTGCACATGAGATTTCTTCACTTGGTTTAGATTTGATCTGATCATTTTCTCAATAACTTCGGTGTCCCCAAACTAAAGACCCCTCTTGATAGTACGGTTTGTCCTATGACTCAAAGAACAGAAAAAGAACTACACAAAAACATCTAAGTCTTGCGCCGTCTTCTTCATTTCCTTCGACGAGTAGGGCTTCAGGACACCTTCATATTTGGGGGTCATCCTCCGTGATTAAGCTTCGCTCAAGGGGTAATTCTTCGATAACTTGAAAACCTTCCTTGAAGCTTTATCACCTAGCTTGTCCTTCAGGAACCTATTCAACTGTTTATACTAGAAAACATTGTTAGTTCCTCTACTGTCTTGTCCAACAATATCCAAAACACATGGGGGCAAAACTTTGCTCTTACAATCTCCCCCTTTTTGGACAATTGTTGACAAACCAGGCATCGATAAAAGATATTGAAGTTTTTGTGAAGTGATGGGACAAACTCTAAGATATGAAGTTTTTGACTCCCCCTGAATGCAAGCATTGAAGATTTATATAATCGAAGTTAATGCTTGGGAGATATTTCTTCGGTAGAGAGCAAAACAAATATCTTAGCGAAGACAATTGCATTTAAAGATAGATATCCAGATATATGTGCAATTGCTTCCAATGACCTGTGACTTAGAAAATGATAACCACCTGCAATATAGAGGATACGAAGGAATACTTGCGAGCAAAGAGTTATTAAAACTTAAGCGTAGCACAGGAGTAGCACAACCGAATGTAAATTTAAGTTACAACCCAATCGAAGGGAATGGAATGTTTGTTGTAACTTAAAGCAAGTGAAGCAAAATGTGAATAGCAAAAGCCCTTTCCCCGACGCAAATCTAACTCATCGATGCCATCATGATGCCACGAGAGTTTACTCCTCGCCCCTCATTGGTTTACCCAAAGTGGAAGGTTGAGATGTAGATAGCGGCAATTTCCTTTGGCAAAGATACCAAGGTTGAGATCGAACCAGTAGGACTCCAAGATCGACAAGTAGGTGGTTCGGCAAGTGATGCGCCATTTGAAAATAATCACTTGCTTCTCCTGGACCTGCACACACAGCAAATAACTTTGCTTCCCAACGAGTACAGAGGAGTTGTCAATTCCTCCGGCCTTGTTGTTTACAAAGGATAAAACGCACGGGATAATAATGATAGTGATAGCAACGGAAAAGTAAATAAAGCAGTAAACTGATAGTGGGTGTAAACAATATTTGAAATATGGACCGGGGTCCTATGATGTTCACTAGTGATGTCTCTCTCCCAAAAGACGATAAAATAGCCATGCGAGGTAAACAAATTACAGCTGGGCAATTGACAAGATTATGTGCGCAAAACAATGCTAACTATGCTATAAAGAAAGGAAGAGTCTCAAAAGCATGGGCGGTACGCCAAGACAAGTAGACCGAAATCCATCTGCATCTACCTACTAATCATCCACCTTGAGATATCTATCCAGAACATCTCGCTGGTATTAAGCTGCGAATCCCACCCAAAGTGTAAACTCAAAGCAACAGACAACTGCATTAAAGAACTTTGCGTAAAGTAAACAATCCTTGCACCCACAAGTACAAGCACCGTTGTTTTCCCCCTTGTGGCAACAACACATCCCCTAGACTCATATTTCTGTCACTCAAGCTAGTCATCAGGGGCATGAACCCACAATCATGCATAACGCTCCCTCTTGGAGTCAATACCTACTACTTGGCCAAAGCAATAAACAACAACGGAGAACATGCAAGAATTATTCTATAACATAAATATAAAAGAGGAGAATCAAATATATTACTCAAACACAATCTGAACATAGTCTCATAATCCATCGGATCCGAGCAAACTCAGCATAGCAACAGCAGAAATATTACATATGTGCCTCGATCATGTAGGGCAGCTCACGAGGTCTAATCCATGAAGAACAAAGAGGGGAGGAGAACATCACATAGCTACTGATCATAGACCCATGGTCCAAGGTGGACTACTAACGGTTCATCCGGGAAGCATCCATGGTGGTGGAGAAGCTCCCGGAGGTGGTTCCTCCCTCCGGCAGGGTGTTGGGAAGAGGTCTTCTGGTGGTCCCGATCTTGGAAGCGCGGCGGCGGCGAAACAGAGGAGAGATCGCGAAAAAGGGTTCCCGTCACGGGGGTTTCACGTCACGAGGAATATATAGGCGAAGGGGGCAGCCAGGGGGGCCACCAGGGGTCCAGGCGCCCCCCTGTCGCGGCCCCACCCTAGGGCGCCTGGGGCCCTGCTGGGTCCCCTCTGGCCCCCCCTCGGTGATTCCCGAAGCTTCTGTATCGCTGATTTTTTATTGGATTTTTCCCGAATTTTTGGAGCACTTTTAATATGGGGGAAACCTGAAATAGAAAAACAGCAGAAAACAGGAACTGGCATTGGGGTGCACTGAGTTAATAGGTTAGTCCAAATATGATCAAAAGTGTATGGAAGTTCATCAATATCATAGCAATATCACACAAAAGAGGCATGGAGCAAGCAGAAATTATAGATACGTTTTGGACGTATCAACATCCCCAAGCTTAATTCATGCTCGTCCTCGAGTAGGTAAATGATAAAAGCATAATTTCTGTGGTGACATGTTAACAACCATATAAGAACTTTTAAGTAAAGAAATCAAGGCATGTAATTCAATTCAAGTCATAACAGGCAAGAGTCTATATTTAGCATTGAAACAAACAACATAAGAACATAAAGGTGGAAGAGCTCTCGCTGTCCGTGACTCGAATGTCTCCAAATGGTGTTTGCGTGCAAGAAAGGGGATAGGGATATACGAGAAAAAGTATTTTTGTGTTGAGAACTCAATCTACTAAAGTTTCACACTTGGTCTTCTTTGGAATCTTATCTTGACTCATCCCAGACCACTTGCCAGGTACAAGTCAAAATGATCCACTCCTTTTCGACATTTTGAGCACTCATGCAATGGATGAGCGTAAGCAAGAAAGTTGACACTTATGATGGCAAAGAGAGAATATAGTGGTGGAGGAAGACAAAAAGGTGTGAAAGGCTCACATCAATGAGGACAATCATAGGCGAGAGAAAGCCAAATGATAGATATAATGTGAGGAGTAGGGATTTCCATGCAACGGATGCACATATGAGCTAAGGTAAGCTCTCCAATGGAACTAGTGGGGGTGCATCCAACTTGCTTTCTCAAGAAGACCTAGAGCTCATTTGAGGAGGCTCATCATTGGAATATACAAGCCAAGTTCTATAGTGTGAATGTCCCCACATATCTATATGCATAAATGATAATCTCTATGGAGTACAAGATATAAGAGGGAGTACGAGTGTGGATCTCTCAAAAGTAATAGTAGTGTGCCCCCTTCTCTCTTTTTATTTATTTTTCTCTTTTTTCTATTTTTTTGTATTTTTTTGGTGGCCTCAATGGCTCTTTCTATTTCTCTCATTTGTCCTCTTTGGGATCTTTTGATTTTGTCCTCTTTGTGATCTTTTCCTCACTTTAGGGGCAACACTTTATGTATTACAAGAAGTATAGAAGATCTTTCACACTTTACAAAAGTACTCAAATCATAAAGAAGATGTAACTATCATGAAGTATGCAAATGTATGCCTCTGCCAGGGTAGCAGGATATGCAATTATACTAGTGCGTCATGTAGCAATGATTAGGGCAAGGCCCAACTAGCACGCGTCTCATCGATCAAGCAAGTAGCATGTATGACATGAAGATCAAGTCATGAGAAGGTGGATGTTGTATGGCAATGTATCTCGGAAAGGCTATGGAAATGCCTTGATAGGTAGGTATGGTGGCTGCTTTGAGGAAGGATATAAGGGGGTTTATGATGACAGAGCGTATCATGCCAAGGGTTTGGATGTACTGGCGAAGCTGGACGCCAACTCTCGGAGTGAGAAGAAAGCAACGCACGTCACAGGAGAGGCTAGCAAAATATGGGAAGGTGGAAGTGTCAACTTTCGAATACTCACATTAGTCCAAAGAACTGATGCACTTATTATCGGTAACTCTCAATTTAATAAGGAGATTCACAAGCAGACAAGTACCCCGAAGAGGAGTGTATGGGGGTTTGGTTATCCTTGCGCATCCTCGACTCATGGTACGTGAGTGTACTCTAATATTCGATCCCTCCAAAGAGTAGTGATCCATCTAGTAGCTAAAGTTCTCAACTAATTTTGTAAGTTTTGAAAATAAGCACGGATTGCCCAAAATACGACATCTATCACTAATAGGCTAAAGCTCTTGACACCAAAAGTCCAAACATTACTCAAAGCAATACCTCAAAACTATTGCAAGTTACTACTACAAAAGAATAGCAACCTCAATTACCTACTTCAAGTCAAGACACAAAACTCAGCGCAACAGGCAAACTCTATAAACAATATAAACATGAAAACTCAAGAGAGTTCCGGCAACAAACTAAACAAAATCTCTTAAAAGATAAGCATGAAAACTAAGAGCTAAACATGGCAGTAGCTATGAAAAGATAAAGAACACACACAACAAAGATAAGCATGAAGAATCCTATGTTGTGTTCTAGATTTTGAAAGTGGAGCGTATTTCTCTCCCACAAAAAGAAAGCTGGGTTCTAACTTGTTATGAACAGCAAGCAATGCTAAAGAAAACTAAAAATAAAACCTAAGAGCGAGACGCTCCAAGCATAGCACATAACGCATGAAGTGATAAAAATATAGTGAAACGAAAGACGAACTGATAATTGTTGATGGAGAAGGGGATGCACGGGGGCATCCCCAAGCTTAGACGCTTGAGTCTCCTTGAATATTTCTTGGGGATGCATGGGGGCATCCCCAATCTTGTCGCTTGACACTCCTGAATCTTCTTTCATCATCTTCCCTCGCACACTTGAAAACTCCCTTCATACATAACTCATCATAATCTGATTAGCGAGGTTAGTACCCATAATAAAATAATTTTTTCTCTACTGTAAATAAGGATATTTTTGAAGAAATACTGTTTATCAAGATTGCCAAAAAGTTTTTGCAAATAAAAAGCAAGCTTAATGTTTGCAAAACGATGAAAAGGAAAAACATGACATAATCTGGGAAAAACAGACCAGCAGGTATTAAAGAATTTTTTAGGGATGCTTCTACAACTCAAATAAAAAAACTTAGAACATACAAAAGTTCCGTAATTGTATAGAGCACGCTGTGTGAATATTTCAGCTCAAAAAGATGAACTGGAATTTTTTTGTGATTTTTCTAGTCACGAGGACAGAATCTGTTTTCTGGACAGCATGTCACAACTTTCACTTCCCTTGTCATATGAGGCTATAAATGGCACAAAGCTCGAAAATTAAAGATACAATGATGTTGCTATAGTAATAAAAATCATCAAAACCACTAAAAATAGAAGAAAAACAAAAAAGAAATCCTAAATTCGTTGTGGGATGCCTCCCGAAAGCGCTTCTTTAAAGCCAATAGCTAGGCTTAGTGCAAATAGATCAAGTCTTTTCAAGAAAATAACTAGCCCGTGTGACGGACTCAAAATGAAACTTAATATTTTTCCTAGGGAAGTGTTCCATCCCTTTCTTGAGAGAGAATTGGAATTTTATAATCCCTTCTTTCATATCAATAATAGCACCCACGGTGCGAAGAAAAGGACGTCCCAAAATAATTGGACAAGAAGGTTCACATTCAATGTCCATAATAGTAAAATCAACGGGAACATAATTGTCATTGACAATGATAAGACACCATCGATCTTCCCCAAAGGTTTCTTTACGGAAGAGTCGACAAGACGAACACCAAAAGAACAAGGATCAAAAGGTTTTAATTCAAATATATCATACATTCTTTTGGGCATAATGGAGGTACTAGCTCCAATATCACATAAAGCATAGCAAGAAAAGTTATTCAACTTAATTTTAATCATAGGATCCCAACCATCTTCTAGCTTTCTAGGTATGGAGGCTTCTACCCTAATCTTCTACTCCCTAGCTTTAATGAGAGCATTAGTGATATGCTCCGTGAAGGCAAGATTAATTGTGCTAGTGTGGGGGTCTCTAGACATCTTGTGAAGGAAACGAATAACTTCAGAAAGGGTGCAATTATCAAAATCAAGGTCACTACTATCAAGTAAAGTGGTAGTGGTGTCCTTTAGGCTCACTAGTTTGGTAGCTTCTATAGTCATAGGAATTTCTTCTTCTATGGTTGAGGTCATAGCATCACCATTAATAGGTCCTATGGGACTAGGGGTGCATTGGGTGCTAAGAGTTTGGATATCCTCAACCACTTGGATAGTAGCAATGGTATGGTGTGTAGGGAGGCTCTTAATTCTATCTTCTTCCTCCTTTTCTCTAGCCCGTCTCTCTTTGAGTTTAGCCATCATCCTAATGTTTTCATTAATTTGCATTTGAATAGCATTCATAGGAGTGACCTTCCTCTCCTCAAGAGGAGAAGTTCTAATTTTAAGCAATTCTACTTCATGGGCTAAATTTTCTACCTTCGACGAGAGGTTATCTAATTTGTCTAGTTTTTCCTCTACATTCTTGTTGAAGGCTTTTTGGGTAGTGATAAAGTCCTTAAGCATACTCTCTAATTCAGAAGTGGGGATTTTGGTGCTAGGATAAGTGTTGTTGTTACCATAGTTGTTGGAGGGGAACGGTCTAGGATTGCTACCAAAATTACTCCTATAAGCATTGTTATTGAAGTTGTTTCTAGAGATAAAGTTCACATCTACTTGATCTTGAGCAATCAAAGAATTTAAAGGAACATCATGAGGATCATTAGGAGATTGCTTGGTAAGTAGAGACATAATCAAGTCAACTTTTTCATTTAGGGAGGAGATCTCCTCGACAGAGTTTACCTTCCTACCTGTTGGAGCTCTTTCGGTGTGCCATTGGGAATAGTTGGTCATCATCTCATCGAGAAGTTTTGTGGCAGCACCAAGTGTAGTTGACATAAAGGTTCCTCCCGCGGCCGAATCTAGAAAGTTCCGCGAGGTAAAGTTCAAGCCCGCATAAAAAGTTTGGATAACCATCCAAGTAGTCAAACCATGCGTAGGGCCATTCTTAACAAGATATTTCATGCGTTCCCAAGCTTGGGCAACATGTTCATTATCCAATTGCTTAAAATTCATAATATAGCTCCTCAATTGGATAATCTTAGCAGGGGTAGTACTTCCAAATAAAAGCATCCTTGCACTTGTCCCAAGAATCTATGCTATTCCTAGGCAAGGATTGAAACCAGATTTTAGCTCCTTCTCTGAAGGAGAAAGGAAAAAGCTTAAGCTTAACAATATCACCATCTACTTCTTTGTACTTTTGCATATCACAGAGCTCAACAAAATTATTTAAGTGCAAAGCAGCATCATCTCCAGCACCGGAGAATTGATCTTTCATAACAAGGTTCGGCAAAGCAAGTTTAATCTCATAAGAAGATGCTGAAGTAGCAGGTGTAGCAATAGGAGTGCAGATAAAGTCACTGTTGTTGTGACTAGTGAAGTCACACAACTTGGTGTTCTCGGAGGAACCCATAGTAGCAGCAAGCAAGAGAACTATTTTTTTGATTTTTGATAAAGGACACTAAAGCAAAAACTGAAAGGTAAACTGACAAGACTAAAAAGCAAAGATAAAAGATAGTGTGCAACTCCCCTATCTTGAAGAGTGGGTTCCCCGGCAACGGCGCCAGAAATTGCTTTTGATGCCACGAGAGTTTACTTCTCGACCCTTGTTGGTTTACCCAAAGTGGAAGGTTGAGATGTAGATAACGACAATTTCCCTTGGCAAAGATACCAAGGTTGAGATCGAACCAGTAGGACTCCAAGATCGACAAGTAGGTGGTTCGGCAAGTGATGCGCCGTTTGAAAATAATCACTTGCTTCTCCTGGACATGCACACACAGCAAATAACTTTTCTTCCCAACGAGTACAAAGGAGTTGTCCATTCCTCCGGCCTTGTTGTTTACAAAGGATAAAACGCACGGGATAATAACGATAGTGATAGCAACGGAAAAGTAAATAAAGCAGTAAATTGATAGTGGGTGTAAACAGTATTGGAAATATGGACCGGGGTCCTATGATGTTCACTAGTGATGTCTCTCTCCCAAAAGACGATAAAATAGCCATGCGAGGTAAACAAATTACAACTGGGCAATTGACATGATTATGTGCGCAAACCAATGCTAACTATGCTATAAAGAAAGGAAGAGGCTCAAAAGCATGGGCGGTACGCCAAGACAAGTAGACCGAAATCCATCTGCATCTACCTACTAATCATCCACCTTGAGATATCTATCCAGAACATCTCGCTGATATTAAGCTGCGCATCCCACCCAAAGTGTAAACTCAAAGCAACAGAAAACTGCATTAAAGAACTTTGCGTAAAGTAAACAATCCTTGCACCCGCAAGTACAAGCACCGTTGTTTCCCCCCTTGTGGCAACAACACATCCCCTAGACTCATGTTTCTGTCACTAAAGCTAGTCATCAGGGGGCATGAACCCACAATCATGCATAACACTCCCTCTTGGAGTCACTACGTACTACTTGGCCAAAGCAATAAACAGCAACGGAGAACATGCAAGAATTACTCTAGAACATAAATATAAAAGAGGAGAATCAAATATATTACTCAAACGCAATCTGAACATAGTCTCATAATCCATCGGATCCGAGCAAACTCAGCATATCAACAGCAGAAATATTACATATGTGCCTCGATCATGTAGGGTAGCTCACGAGGTCTAATCCATGAAGAACAAAGAGGGGAGGAGAACATCACATAGCTACTGATCATAGACCCATGGTCCAAGGTGGACTACTCACAGTTCATCCGGGAAGCATCCATGGTGGTGGAGAAGCTCACGGAGGAGGTTCCTCCCTCCGGCAGGGTGCCGGGAAGATGTCTTCTGGTGCTCCCGATCTTGGAAGCGCGGCGGCGGCGGAACAAAGGAGAGATCGCGAAAAAGGGTTCCCGTCACGAGGGTTTCACGTCACGAGGAATATATAGGCGAAGGGGGCCCACCAGGGGTCCAGGCAACCCCCTGGCGCGGCCGATCCTAGGGAGCGTCGGGAGGGCGCCTGGGGCCCTGGTGGGTCCCCTCTGGCCCCTCCTCGGTGATTTCCGAAGCTTCTGTATCGCTGATTTTTTATTGGATTTTCCCGAATTTTTGGAGCACTTTTAATATGGGTGACGGGGATCAACCCCGGCAAATCCCATGGTCAGGGACCCTGGGTTAGTCATGAGAGGCACAGGTTGGACGATAGCTCGTCGGCTAACAGGAGGAGACGTTCATGCTCGATATTATTGCTTGGAGATGCGATTACAGGGAAGGCCAAGGCTAGTGCGCACAAGGCTAGGGTGACAGATTGTGTCTTGGTCCGTGTCAGACGGCGGACAAGCGACACATGGGGCACGATTTACCCAGCTTCAGTCCCCCGGAGGGAAAACCCTACATGCTGCGTGTCTGATCTTGTATTGATGATGGTGTACAGGGGTGCCGTGAGGGCTTTAGTGGAGAGAGATCTTTCTAGTCCTATGCGTGGGGATTGAGAGCCTGTGTATTTAGATGATCTAGAGAGGTGCCCCTGCCTCGCTTTATATAGATATCCAGGTAGGGGTTTACATGATTCCTAGTCGACTACGAATATGAGTCCTTGTCTTGCGCCTCAAGTCTTCGGCTTCACGTCTTATTCCATCATGTCGGTGTCCACAAGTGGGCCCCTAGTGGGCCGCCAGCCATGACACGCACCAGGTACCCTCACGTAGAGGAGTCGTGGGGTCACCCCCTCGTCAGTAGCCCCCGAGTTCCTAGGGGACTCGAAGAGTCGCGCAGGGACTCGAATCTGTCGTAGCCGCCGTAGTGCATGTCGATCATTTGCTGATGATTAGTCAAAGATGTCGTGAGTATGCTCCCGATGGGAGTATTTGGATGAAGCATCGAAATTGCAGTCCGGTTCGTCTTCGTATTTCGCCGTCGGGTGGAGTGAAGTTGCCCAGTCGAGTGGTCGTCGGGTGCGCGTCAGCGCTCCCGATGGGAGTAGCCCCCGAGGCTATGCGTGACTCATAGAGTCGCGCATAGGCTCAAGTTGTTTTTAAGCTAACCCCGTCGTTCTTGTCAGCTGCGCCAGTAGTGCTCGTCGGGTGCGCGTCAGCGCTCCCGATGGGAGTAGCCCTTGAGGCTATGGTCGACTTCTTGCAGTCGAGCATAGACTCAAGACTTCTTCGTCATCGAGTAATTTTCATCCGAGGAAGTGCTCGACTCGGGTCTTGCGTCGTAGGCGTGAGTTGTTGTAGGGATCAGTCGTGGACGAGGAGGTTGACGTTGTCGCTTCATGAGGGCGCCCAGCCCCCGAGCATCTGCTGAGAAGGAGAAAAAGGTGCAACTGTATTAAGATGTACTTGCGCGATATACAAAAGAATTGTAAGGTGCACGATTTGCAGATGTTGCACTTTTGTCGAGTGGATAATGTAGCAGCATATAAAGTTTATGCATGTCTTTTCATGAGTAGGCCCTCCAGCAGCATAGTATTGTTGGGTAACAGGGACGCTATGCTAGACTTGTTGAACCCGGAGACAAGAGCGGCCTTTTGGTACCCAGCCTCACTATTTTGACAAACGCGAATAAACAACATATAAAACTGAACATGATCCGAAGAATGATTTTGTAGCTCTCAGATGTTTGTGTGCGACTGCGTAGTCGTCTTTGGCGACTGATCGAGAATGCATATAGGTTTTGAAATCATAACATATAAGAGTGTAAAGAAACTTAGCTGTAGGATCGACGTGGCGGAGGATGTCGAAGATGAGCAGTCGACGAGGCGAGACGGAGTCGATGCAGCGGTCGGTCTTTATGCGGCGGGCGGTGTCGGTGTAGAGATCGGAGTCGATGGGATGGTGATACGTCCAAAACGTATCTATAATTTCTGCTTGCTCCATGCATGTTTTGTGTGATATTGCTAGGATCTAGATACACTTTCATACACTTTTGATCATATTTGGACTAACCTATTAACTCAGTGCACCACAGTGCCAGTTCCTGTTTTCTGCTGTTTTTCTATTTCAGTTTTCCCCCATATAAAAAGTGCTCCAAAAATTCGGGAAAAATCAGATAAAAAATCAGCGCAGAAGAACCTTCCAGATGAACCTAGGTGGGGCCAGAGGGCCACCACCATGGGCCCATGCGCCCTGGTGGCGCGCCCAAGGGGCTGGCCGCGCCAGGGGGGGCCCTGGACCCCTGGTGGCCCCCTGGCTGCCCCCTTCGCCTATATATTCTCCGTGACGAGAAACCCTCAAAAAGAGAACCCTTTTTCGCGATCTCGCCTCTATTCCGCCGCCGCCGCGCTTCCGAGATCGGGAGCACCAGCAGACTTCTTCCCGGCACCCTGCCGGAGGGAGGGCCGACCTCCGGGAGTCTCCTCTCCACCATGGATGCTTCCCGGATGTACCGTGAGTAGTTTCCTTTGGACCATGGGTCCGTGATCAGTAGCTATGTGATGTTCTCCTCTCCTCTTTGTTCTTCATGGTTTAGACATCGTGAGCTGCCCTACATGATCGAGGCACTTTTGTAATCTTTCTGCTGTTGCTATGCTGAGTTTGATGGGATCTGATGGATTATGAGATTATGTTCAGATTGTGATTGAGTAATATATTTGGTTCTTATCTCTTATATTTTTGCTCTTAAGTAATTCTTGCATGTTCTCCGTTGCTGTTTATTGCTTTGGCCAAGTAGTAGGTAGTAACCCCAAGAGGGAACGTTATGCTCGATTGTGGGTTCATGCCCCCTGATGACACGCTTGAGTGACAGAAACATGAGTCTAGGGTATGTGCTGTTGCCACAAGGGGGAAAACAACGGTGCTTGTAACCGCGGTTACAAGGACTGTTTACTTTACGCAAAGTGCTTTTTAAAGCAGTTGTCTGTTGCTTTGGGTTTACACTTTGGGTGGGGCTCGCAACTTAATACCAGCGAGATGTTCTCGATAGATATCTCAAGGTGGATGATTAGTAGTAGATGCAGTTGGATTTCGGTCTACTTATTTTGGCGTTCTGCCAAACTTTTGAGCCTCTTCCTTTCTTTTGTAGCATAGTTAGCATTGCGGTGCGTTCATAATCCTGTCAATTGCCCTTCTGTAATTTGTTCACCTCGCATAGCAGTTTTATCGTCTTTTGGGAGAGAGACATCACTAGTGAACATCACGTATACCGATCCACATCCTCATCACTGTTTGCACGCTCATTTACTTTTCTGCTTTTACTTTTAGTTGCTATCATTATCCCTTGTGTTTGATCCTTTGTGAACAACAATACCGGAGAGATTAACAACCTCTCTGAACTTCGTTGGGAAGAAAGTTATTTTTGTCTGTGTGCAGGTCTGCGTCAGTTGCGCCGCTGACACCTACTTATCATCTCCGGAGTCCTACTGGAGACAAACCTTGGTATCTTTACTGAGGGAAATTTTCTCCTGTGCTACATCACACCTTCCACTCGGGGTTTACCAACGAAGGGAGAGAAATCACTATCATCACCTCGCACATCAGATGGCGACTGCGACGTTCAGCCCGCGAGTCCACGAGCCCCCGAGTGTTGAGGCGGCGGAGTTGCGCAGCGAAGTCATCGTGATGAAGTTGTTCGGCGAGCGACGAGAGGACCCGACGTGCCGATTCCTGCGCGATGGAGCTCGGTACGGGAGAGCCCATACAAAGGAGCTCGGCGCAGGATGATTCGTGTGCTTGGAGTCGACGGTGCGGCGAGTGACCGAGAAGGACTCAACGCGCTGGGGGGAGTCGACGTGACGAAGTTTCGCGGCCTGTTTCCGCACTGGAGCCGATGAAGTTGATTTCGTTGTTGATGTCGAAAAATGCCAGCCCCCGACCATCGAGTGTGCGTCGTGATTCGTCCGCTCCATGCGGGATCCACAGATTGTTCATTGGGTTATGTCGTTGCAGCGGCGCGAGTCGATGTTGTGGCTGTAGTTGATGTCGTGGTCGTAGTCGATGCCTCGCCCGTGGTTGATGTAGAGGACGGAGTCGACGCCGCGGCCGCGGACGAGATATTGCCAGTTGGGATTGTATCGTGACAATCGATCTTCGAGTGCTTCACGTAGATGTGCACGGCCTGATTCCGCGATCTGTTGCGACGACGGTTTCGACTGCGTTTTTTCTTCTTCTTCGATCTGGATCTTCATAGTGAATCATTCTTGATGTAGTCGCCGAGTCGTCGAGTTGTCGATTGCTCGTCGTGTGATGTAGTTGTAGCGGCTCGATTCGATGTAGAAACATTGGCAAGTCATCCGTGACATGTCGAGTTGGAGTAGAAGCCTTGTGTGTCAAGATTGAACCCGAATTCGCGATTGGAAATTCGCGATCTCGCGTAGATCCAAAAACGCGTTGCAGTGCGAGAGCCGCCCACAGAGATCTAACCGTTGGGATTTTCTGAAATTTTTTGTGCTGATGAGGAATTGAATCCCGCACTCTTTCACCAGAGGGATCTTCAAGGTGATGTCCGATCCAATGTCAAGAATTTTTGTGCTGGAGTTGCGCGGAGTTCTGTCATATTCCGAGAATGCTTCAGTGCGCGAGTCACCGACGGAGATCCAGACGTTGGAATTTGCTGAAATTTTTACAGATTTTCGAGAATTGGATTTCGCATCTTTCCACCGAAGGGATCGTCGAGATGAGCTCCGAGTCGCCGTCGCGAGTGCCCGCAACACAGCCATTTTTTTTGCCTTGTAGGCTGTGCGTGAGCGCTTTCGTTGATGTCGATCTTCTAGTGGCGCGCTGATGGCGGAGAAGTTAATAGGTTTAGTTGGGTTGTCTTCCTTGTTAACCGCGCCAATAAACGATTCTTGATAACCCACAAGTCTAGGGGATTAATTGTAGCTTTCGATAAATAAGGAAGTCGATCCCACGAGGAGCAGAAGGTGTTGATAAGTGACACTGAATAAGGAAAGACTACACACACTCAAAGGTAAATATTTAGGGGGTTTTGGTTTAAGCAACAGAAAAATAAAAGACAAGAAAAGTAAACAGGGTAACTGAGGAGTAGGAAGTGGCCCAATCCTTTCACAAGGATAAGCCTAGGAACTAAACTTATAAAAGCTAAAGCGTTCTCGAGAACACACGGGAGAGATAGCCATGTTACTTTCACCATACTCCGCCAAGTAATATGTATTGTGTTGATAAGTGTTGGTGGGTGGATCAATGCTAGTACACCTTCTAGACTAAGATAAGTGTACTCTTATGATTACACACCTTGCAAGCATCCGCAAATACAAGGTAGTAATTAAGGCATAAGCCTAACCACATCATTACGATCAAGGATCCATAACTCCCTTGTACAAAAGTGTGCGAACTGGGGTTCAGGTTTCTGTCACTCCGGCAACCCACCATAAGCAATCTTTGTGCACAATGTATTCCTCTTGGCCCATGATAGGTGAAGTGTTAAGTGTTCGACTCACATAACACCACTAGAGAAATAACAACACAACTTAAGTATCAAACAACACATAATACTTCAACATCATATGACTACTAATAACTAGACTTCTCCCATGTTCTCAAGAACTAAAGTAACTACTCACAAGACATAAAAGAGATCATGATTAGAGGTGATAGATGGGTGGCAAACAATCTGGACACAATGATATTTCTCCAACAAAAATCAATAGCATTCACCACAAAGTAGTAATCAACACCAACAGAGTAGAGAGGATAGATAGTACGGATTACAACACAAGTTGCAATTGTGAGATGAGATGGGATGGTGATGGAGATGGTGATGATGTTGGGGATGATGTTGACGATGATCCCGATGATGCCCGTGACGATGATGATGATGATGGCGACGATCTCCCCTTCCGGGAGATGATCTCCCCGGCGAAATATGCCCGCCGGAGATGGCTTTTCTCCTCTGTAGGTTTCCGCTCCGTGGCGGAGGCAAAACACGAAAACTCTTCTTATTTTAGGGTTTTCACCCCAGTGGGGTCTTATAGGCGAGAGGGGGCACTGAGGGGGGCCACCAGGCATCCAGGAGGGTGCCTGGCGCGACCAGGAGGGGGGCCGCGCCAGGCACCCTTCTGGCTGCCTGGTGGGTCCCCTCACCTCCATCCTCGGTGATCCCCAGTCAATCTTCATAAAAATACTCCCTGTAAATTTTCATCGCATTTGGACTTGATCTGATTCAGCAACTTGGTGTCCACTTTTCACCGCCGAATCCTGGTTCTGCTGCTTCGGCATCAGAAAGTTGTAAACTGTGTAAAACAAGCCAAAACAACATAAGACCAAAACTTTAAATTGGAATATATCAATGGATAGGATGAAATTACGATATAAAATAGTGATGCTTTTTGGACGTATCAACTCCCCCAAGCTTAGACCTCGCTTGTCCCCAAGCGATTACTAAGATTGGTAAACCTGTCCACAAGTTTAGAGAGTGAAGTGTCGATAAAATAATACAGACAAGAAGCATCAAGATTTCTCACCAAACTGAAGCATCCTCAACAGCAACCTCAACTCATAAGGTCCTTATGAGAAAGTAGTAACAATTATAACAAAGTAGGACCTGGAAAACTCATCAAATCATGGCAAACATAGCCTTGGTCAAGGAACAACTAATAACTTTTACTTTTGCTCTTTCACTTATAATGAAACAACTGAAGCTTTGGAAAGAACATGTTATTAGTCAAGAAGTGCACATGTTAACACAAAGGAATATGTTTACTCAGCATAAGCTTTTGTAAACAACTCACTTATCAAAAGATAATGTCAACAAAGATGTAACATGTTAACTTTCAATGCAGCTTTGTATGCAAGAATCTTTATTAACATCAAGTGTCTGTTCTCTCTCAAGAAGGAAGGAAGTACGAAGGACTGACTTAGCACAAAATAAAGGATAAACCCCGTGCAAAAGGGTAAGCAGGGAAAACTCATGTGCCATCTCTAGATCAAAAAGAATAAAAACAGGCCTTTGGGAGGTGCATGATCCGTCAACGACTACTGATAGATAACTCACTCACTTCAT
Organism: Bromus sterilis; assembly: GCA_950022295.1. Taxonomy (NCBI): domain Eukaryota; kingdom Viridiplantae; phylum Streptophyta; class Magnoliopsida; order Poales; family Poaceae; genus Bromus; species Bromus sterilis. Next base: position 120,730,701 of record OX465601.1, on the reverse strand, counting down.
GATTTGGACAAGTTTCGAGGAACGGCTCCCATGAGGGGACGATCACATCCCCTTAAATTCATTTGTTCAATGAGCGAAGGAACTTGTGTGTTTAGTATTTATCTTTTACGAGCTGGGCACTCATGCCAGTCCCTTCTCGTATTAGGGGTTTGCAGATTAGACATGCAATCCCAAGATAAAACTTGTCCAAATTAAGAAGATCATGGGTTACCCACCACTTCCTCATGAGCTGAATCAGCGGCACAAAACAGAAGATTTTGAACATCTAGAGATAGCACACAAATTATATACTTTAGGAGTGGTAGTGGAATACCACAAATAGGAAGGTATGGTGGACTCAAGTGGAAGATGTTGGTTTCAGGGTATGGAAGTACAAGCAGAATTTCGCTTAGTACAGAGTTTTGGCTAGCAAGGCTTTGAGAGACCAGACAATTGATGACAACTTAGATGCAAGCAATACAAAGCATAAACATTAAAACTAGCATGAAACATCAAGTTGTCTTCCTTGTCAACATAACACTTCAAGCATAATAACACAAAGGTTTTGGCTATGCCGCTAATTTGAGAAAAACATGCTTGTTGTTATGACCAAAGCTATACTTGCCAAGATTTAAATAAAGTTTTCGAAGCCATACCTGATATAAGGTCAATACTCCCCATAAGAATCAGCTCATAACGTCGATTGCGGTGAGAGAATACCAAGTTCAGCGAAGAAACCAATAGACTTCTCATTAATATTCCTTCATAGACGACCCCACACTCACGGATACAAGGCTCTCCACAAAAGGAGTGATAGACCTCAAAGCAACACCTATTTCATAAAGTAACTTCCCTAGACATGATACGACTCTACTTGACTCCTAAAGACAAAGATAAAGATAAAGATACCCGACACTCCCCCAAGCTTGGAACAAGCTAAGGGGATGCCATTACCCGAGGAGATTTACTCCTCATCTTGTTGTGGTTGTTTCTTCAGATCCCTGATGACACGGCGAAGGGTTTGATTCTCTAACTCCAAGACTTCCACTTGTATTTTTAGTACACGGAAATCTTCGCAGAGTTGGTTGGTGATGCGGTAGGCCTCGGAGATGGTGGAAAGCATGCATTGATCTTCAAGTGAAGTGGAGGGACCTGAAAGGTTAAGAGAAAGGTCATATTGAGGTTGGACAGATCCCACCATGATGGGATTGCTTGGACCTCCTTGTTGTTGGGCAGTTATAGTCTTGACTTACTCTCTCACGGCGCGCTCCATCTCCGCTTGTCTTGCGGCAATTTCTTCTTCGGTAGCCCAATCAACGTGCTTCCATTGATTAAGATCCTTCTGAACTTGACGTAGACGCCATCCCAAGAAGTCCTCTCCGCTCGAGCCACAAGAAGACATCTCTAGCAACAGCTTTTCTCCCTGACAGAAACAGATAGAGAAATAAAACACGCGAAATCGAGAGATACGGTGCCGGGACTATCCGGGAAAATATATAGCAAAAATTTCCGCAACAGAAGGAAGGTTTCAAGCCTAGGTGGAGTCGGAGTCGGAGTCCAGGGCACCCAGGAGGGTTCCTGGCGCGTCCAGGAGGGGGGGCGCGCCAGGAGGCCTCCTGGAGTTCCTCTCTGGCTCCACTCGGGCTTGGAATTTTCCTAATTTTGCAAAAACTTTGAAAAGTAAACTTTTATTGATGTTCGCGATGTTTCCTTACCATAATACATACCTTTTCTTATTCTGCTCCTGTCGGAGTCTGAAACTGGGCTGCAACATGTTCTTCATGAGTTCTTGTATATACCATGTTCACATCCACATTGATAGGATCACCTGCCATGTAATGTTTGAGTCTTTGTCCATTCACAACTTGAGGTTTGGTGCCTTCGAAATTATTGATCTTGATTGCACCAGACCGATATACTTCTTCGATAAGAAAAGGTCCATCCCATCTGGAAAGTAGTTTACCTGGAGAAAACCTGAAACGAGATCTAAACAACAAAACTTTATCACCAACATTAAATTCACGTTTTAGAATTCTTTTATCGTGCCACTTCTTTACCTTTTCCTTGAACATTTTAGCGCTCTCGTAAGCTTCACTCCTCCACTCATCTAGAGAAGTCAAGTTGATGAGACGCTTTTCACCAGCTAACTTTGGGTCAGCATTTAGCTCTCTGACAGCCCAGAAAGCTTTGTGCTCTAACTCTAATGGTAAATGGCAAGCCTTGCCATAGACCATTTTATACGGAGACATGCCCATGGGGTTTTTGTAAGCAGTTCTATACGCCCACAAAGCATCTCCTAACTTCTTTGACCAGTCCTTTCTAGAACTGTTTACTGTCTTTTGTAAGATCAACTTGATCTCGCTATTGGTGAGCTCAACTTTCCCACTAGTTTGAGGGTGGTACGGTGATGCAATCCTATGATTGACATCGTACTTGGCTAGAGCTTTCCTAAAATCTCCATGCGTGAAGTGTGACCCTCCATCTGTCATGAGGTACCTTGGTACTCCAAACCGAGGAAAAATTACATCCTTGAACATTTTCAAAGATGTCTTGTGATCAACACTCTCAGTGGGGATTGCTTCTACCCACTTGGTTACATAATCAACAACAACTAAGATGTGTGTGTACTTGTGTGAAGGAGGAAAAGGACCCATAAAATCAAAACCCCACCAATCGAAAGGTTCGATCACTAGTGAGTAATTCATAGGCATCTCATTTCTGCTGCTAATGTTACCAACTCTCTGGCACTTATCACAAGATAGAACGTACCTTCGGGCGTCCTTACAAAGAGTAGGCCAATAAAAACCTGATTGTAAAACTTTATGTGCGGTCCTTTCACCGGCATGATGTCCTCCATAGGGACTATCGTGACATTGTCGAAGAACGTCCTGCTGCTCGTGCTCCGGTATACATCTTCTCACGATCCCATCTGGACCCTCTTTGAAAAGATATGGATCATCCCAAAAGTAGTGCCTCAAATCCGTGAAGAATTTCTTCCTCTGCTGAAATGTAAAACCTGGAGGCAAAAACTTTGCAACGATAAAATTAGCATAATCTGCAAACCAAGGGTCGGAATGAGATTGTATTTTTTACAACAACAAGCTGTTCATCTGGAAAACTGTCATTGGATGGAATAGGATCGTGCGGGATATCTTCCATCCTTGAAAGATTATCCGCCACCGGATTGTCTTCTCCTTTTCTATTGACAATCTACAAATCAAATTCTTGAAGAAGGAGTACCCATCTAATGAGTCTTGGTTTGGCTTCCTTTTTCTGCATAAGATACTTAATAGCAGCATGGTCAGTATGAATAATAACTTTAGAATCAACAATATACGTTCTAAACTTATCACAAGCAAACACCACTGCCAAGAATTCCTTCTCGGTAGTAGCATAATTCTTTTGAGCACTATCAAGTGTCTTGCTGGCATAGTGGATGACATTCAACTTCTTGTCAACCCTTTGTCCTAAAACAGCTGCAACAGCAAAATCACTAGCATCACACATAATTTCAAAGGGAAAATTCCAGTCAGGTGGTTGTACTATAGGAGCGGTTATCAAGGCTTTCTTAAGAACTTCTAAAGCTTCCTTACAATCTTCATCAAATACAAAAGGAGAATCCTTCTGGAGAAGATTGGTAAGGGGTCTCGAGGTCTTAGAAAAGTCCTTGATAAATCTTCTATAGAAACCAACATGACCTAGAAAACTACGAATACCTTTGATGTCCCTTGGATAGGGCATCCTTTCAATAGCTTCAATCTTTGCCTTGTCCACTTCAATTCCCCTTTCGGTAATCTTGTGTCCAAGAACTATCCCTTCGTTAACCATGAAATGACACTTCTCCCTATTGAGCACCTAATTCGTTTCTTCACATATCTGCAAAACTTTATTAAGATTGTGGAGACAGTGGTCAAAGGAGTTTCCATAGACGAAAAAGTTGTCCATGAAAACTTCTACAATCTCCTCACAGAAACCATGAAATATTGCAGACATACACCTCTGAAAAGTAGCAGGTGCATTACATAAACCAAAAGGCATACGCCTATAAGCATAAGTACCGTAAGGATACGTAAAGGTGGTCTTCTCTTGATCCGCGGTGTTAACGTGAATCTGGGAGAAGCCAGAATACCCATCAAGATAGCAGAAGTGGGTGTTTTTAGACAGCCGCTCAAGCATCTGATCAATAAAGGGCAGAGGATAGTGGTCCTTCCTGGTGGCCTTGTTCAACTTCCTGAAATCAATACACATTCTATATCCAATAATAGTTCTCTGAGGTATTAGTTCATTTTTATCATTAGGAACAACAGTTATACCTCCTTTATTAGGAACACAATGAACGGGACTTACCCACTTACTATCAGCTATAGGATAGATGATACCTTCGGCTAGAAGTTTGAGAACCTCTGTCCTAACCACGTCCTTCATCTTTGGGTTCAACCGTCGTTGATGATCAACAACTGGTTTGGCATCGGGCTCAAGATTGATAGTATGTTGGCAAATGGATGGACTAATACCCTTGAGATCATCAAGAGTATATCCAATAGCACCTCGGTGTCTGCGGAGTGTCTCCAATAATCGCTCTTCTTCATACCCTGAAAGGTTAGAATTGATAATAATAGGATATACTTTCTTTTCATCTAAATAAGCATACTTGAGCGTATCGGGTAGTGGTTTTAGATCAAACACCGGGTCTTCTTTTGGTTGTGAGAGTATTCCTAAAGGTTCAACCGGGAGGTTGTGCTTCAGGATAGGAATTTTTCTTAAAAATATGTCTTCTAGTTCATCCCTCTCCTGCATATGTATGTCATTCTCGCGGTCTTCCATACATTGCTGCAAAGTATCATTAGGAGGAATAACAATAGAAGCAATTTCTTCAATAATTTTGTCACTACTTGACAAGTCAGAATCACGAGGCTGCTTAGAAAACTTAGAAAAAATAAATTCATACGTCTCACCGTTGAATTCAACAGAAACTTTACCTTTCTTGCAATCTATTATAGATCCACAGGTGCTGAGGAAGGGCCTACCAAAGATAATAGGGAAAAAACTATCTTGCACTGAACCAAGTACAAGAAAGTCAGTAGGATTTTTACCTTCCCGCAGAGTACTTCAACATCTCTCACAATCCCAACTGGAGAGATTGTTTGTCTATTTGCAAGATGAATTGTGACATCAATGTCCTCGATCTCACACGGCTGTATCTCGTGCATGATCTCTTGATAAAGTGTGAAGGGAATAGCGCTGACGCTAGATCCCAAATCACATAGCCCATAGTAATTATGATTTCCTATTTTGACAGATACAACTGGTGTACCTGAAATTGGGCCTTTGTTCTTGGCTGTGACAATGTTAGTGGAAAAAGAACAAAAACTAATAGTGGATTCTTTAATATCACTGGTTACCAGATCCTTGACCATTGCAACTTGAGGCTTAACCTTGATCATATCCTCAGGTTCGTCAGTGGTCCTTCCGTTTTTGTTTAGAATACCTGTAACAAAAGAGTGCTCCTTTATCCTTGAGGGATAAGGAGGTTGTTCATACACAACTGCAGGTAAAACAGGATCAGTAACATTAATCTCAATAGGTGACTCCTTGAAAGGTTTATGATGTTGACTCTCCTTCTTCTTAGAAGAATCAATATGGGAAGAAAAGTCCTTGCAAAAGTCAACCATTAGCTGGGAATCAAGACCAATTTTAGAGCAAAAGGTATTAAAGTAATCAGTCTTCACATAGCTCTCAATGTAATCATGTTCATAGTTTATAGCGGGTTCAATACCTTTATCAATTTCCCAGTCTTCAGTGTTCTTCTGGATCCTTTCTATAAGATCCCATTTTTCTTCCATACTTCTGGTCTGTAATACCCCGCTAGAGGAAGCATCCAACATCTCCTTGTCCTGACGAGAAAGCCTGGCATAAAAATTTGTAAGTATAATTTCCTTGGGGAGCTCATGGTTTGGGCATTTGAGCATCAGGAACTTCAGTCTCCACCAAGCTTGAGCGATGCTCTCTCCGCCGCGAGACCAAAAGTTATAGATGTAGTTCCAGTCTTGGTGAATTTCACGTAGAGGATAAAACTTTGCATAAAAGAGAGACATAAACTCTGGCCATTCAAGCAGATCGGAGTTATCGAGTAGCTTATACCAATCTGAAGATTTATCTTTGAGTGATATGGAGAATAGTTTCTTCATGACGAACTCCATTGTTACACCTGCAAGCTTAAATAAAGAACATAATTGTGATAAATATAGCAGATGTTCTCCCGGATGTACTTCTCCTGTATAACGATTAGACAAGACATAATCAATAATACCAGGTGGTATTTTATAGGGCACAATTTCAGTAGGGGTAGGAGTGACCACCACAGTCGTGGGGCGACTCCTTACCAGCAACGAACCAACAGTAGCAGAGTCCATAATGACTGAAAGTAACAACAGAAAATAAAGGTGTCCTTACCGGCTTCACTCACCAATAGCGCTACACTCCCCGGCAACGGCGCCAAAAAAGCTCGTTGATGGCAGAGAAGTTAATAGATTGTGTGAAGTAGTTGTAGCGGCTCAAGTCGATGTAGAAACATTGGCAAGTCATCCGTGACATGTCGAGTTGGAGTAGAAGCCTTGTGGGTCAAGATTGAACCCGAATTCGCGATTGGAAATTCGCGATCTCCCGTAGATCCATAAACGCGTTGCAGTGCGAGAGCCGCCCACGGAGATCTAACCGTTGGAATTTTCGGAAATTTTTTGTGCTGATGAGGAATTGAATCCCGCACTCTTTCACTGGAGGGATCTTCAAGTTGATGTCCGAGCCAATGTCAAGAATTTTTGTGCTAGAGTTGCGCGGAGTTTCGTCAGATTCCGAGAGTTCTTCAGTGCGCGTGTCGCCGACGGAGATCCAGCCGTTGGAATTTGCTGAAATTTTCACAGATTTTAGAAAATGGGATTTCACATCTTTCCACCGAAGGGATCATCGAGATGAGCTCCGAGTCGCCGTCGTGAGTGCCCGCAACACAACCGTCTTTTTGTCCTGTAGGCTGCGCGTGAGCGCTTTTGTTGATGTCGATCTTCGAGTGGCACGCTGATGACGGAGAAGTTAATAGGTTTAGTTGGGTTGTCTTCCCTGTTAACCGCACCAATAAACAATTCTTGATAACCCACAAGTCTAGGGGATCAATTGTAGCTTTCGATAAATAAGGATGTCGATCCCACGAGGAGCAGAAGGTGTTGATAAGTGACACTGAATAAGGAAAGGCTGCACACACTCAAAGGTAAATATTTAGGGGTTTTTGGTTTAAGCAACATAAAAATAAAAGACAAGCAAAGTAAATAGGGTAACTGAGGAGTAGGAAGTGGCCCAATCCTTTCACAAGGATAAGCCTAGGAACTAAACTTATAAAAGCTAAAGCGTTCTCGAGAACACACGGGAGAGATAGCCAAGTTACTTTCACCATACTCCGCCAAGTAATATGTACTGTGTTGATAAGTGTTGGTGGGTGGATCAATGCTAGTACACCTTCTAGACTAAGATAAGTGTACTCTTATGATTACACACCTTGCAAGCATCCGCAAATACAAGGTAGTAATTAAGGCATAAGCCTAACCACATCATTACGATCAAGGATCCATAACTCCCTTGTACAAAAGTGTGCGAACTGGGGTTCAGGTTTCTGTCACTCCGGCAACCCACCATAAGCAATCTTTGTGCACAATGTATTCCTCTTGGCCCATGATAGGTGAAGTGTTAAGTGTTCGACTCACATAACACCACTAGAGAAATAACAACACAACTTAAGTATCAAACAACACATAATACTTCAACATCATATGACTACTAATAACTAGACTTCTCCCATGTTCTCAAGAACTAAAGTAACTACTCACAAGACATAAAAGAGATCATGATTAGAGGTGATAGATGGGTGGCAAACAATCTGGACACAATGATATTTCTCCAACAAAAATCAATAGCATTCACCACAAAGTAGTAATCAACACCAACAGAGTAGAGAGGATAGATAGTACGGATTACAACACAAGTTGCAATTGTGAGATGAGATGGGATGGTGATGGAGATGGTGATGATGTTGGGGATGATGTTGATGATGATCTCGATGATGCCCGTGACGATGATGATGATGATGGCGACGATCTCCCCTTCTGGGAGATGATCTCCCCGGCGGAATCTGCCCGCCGGAGATGGCTTTTCTCCTCTGTAGGTTTCCGTCCCGTGGCGGCGGCGAAACACGGAAACTCTTTTTCTTTTAGGGTTTTCACCCCAGTGGGGTCTTATAGGCGAGAGGGGGCATGGAGGGGGGCCACCAGGCATCTAGGAGGGTGCTTGGCACGGCCAGGAGGGGGGCCGCGCCAGGAACCTTTCCGGCTGCCTGGTGGGTCCCCTCACCTCCATCCTCGGTGATCCCCAGTCAATCTTCATAAAAATACTCCCCGTAAATTTCATCGCATTTGGACTTGATCTGATTCAACAACTTGGTGTCCACTTTTCACCGCTGAACCCTGGTTCTGCTGCTTCGCCATCAGAAAGTTGTAAACTGTGTAAAACAAGCCAAAAAACATAAGAACAATACTTTAAAGTGGAATATATCAATGAATAGGATGAAATTACGATATAAAATAGTGATGCTTTTTGGACGTATCACGCGCTCGAAAATTTTCTTGTTTTCTCCGTGAGCTTGATGTAGATCTTGATGTAGTTGTTCAGGAAGGCCTAGAGTTGTGACTTGCTGACGATGGAACCGCCGAGATTGTGATTCCAACCTGTGTAATTCCCACGGACGGTGCCATTTGACGGGGATCAACCCCGGCAAATCCCATGGCCAGGGACCCTGGGTTAGTCATGAGAGGCACAGGTTGGACGATAGCTCGTCGGCCAACAGGAGGAGACGTTACTGCTCGATATTATTGCTTGGAGATGCGATTACAGGGAAGGCCAAGGCTAGTGCGCACAAGGCTAGGGTTACAGATTGTGTCTTGGTCTGTCTCGGACGGCGGCCAAGGGACACATGGGGCACGATTTACCCAGCTTCAGGGCCCCGGAGGGAAAACCCTACATGCTGCTTGTCTGATCTTGTATTGATGATGGTGTACAGGGGTGCCATGAGGGCTTTGGTGGAGAGAGATCTGTCTAGTCCTATGCGTGGGGATTGAGAGCCTGTGTATTTAGATGATCTAGTTAGGTGCCCCTGCCTCACTTTATATAGATAGCCAGGTAAGGGTTTACATGAGTCCTAGTCGACTACGAATATGAGTCCTTGTCATGCGCCTCAAGTCTTCATCTTCACGTCTTATTCCATCATGTCGGTGTCCACGAGTGGGCCCCTGGTGGGCCGCCAGCCATGACACGCACTAGGTACCCTCACGTAGAGGAGTCGTGGGGTCACCCCCTTGTCAATGGGGGAAACCTGAAATATAAAAACAGCAGAAAACATGAACTGGCACTGGGGTGCACTGAGTTAATAGGTTAGTCCAAATATGATCAAAAGTGTATGGAAGTTCATCAATATCATAGCAATATCACACAAAAGAGGCATGGAGCAAGGAGAAATTATAGATACGTTTTGGACGTATCACATCATTCTCCCCCTTTTTGTCAATGATTGGACAAAAGGTTGGGAAGAGGCTCGAGAGAACTATTGCGCGGCATCAGCACCCTTGGAGCCCGATGAGTCCGAGCTTGATGTAGACTCGTCCGAAGAAGATTGGTCTCCTGAAGATTCTTCTTCCGACTCAGGCGAAGGAAGAATTTCGAGGTTCTTCTGGGTGATGAGGTTTATGTCAAGGTCGTTGTCGTCGAGTCCATCGTCGTCCTTTGAAGTGACGGAGTCGTTCTGGGAGACAGTGTCGGGCCTGATGGAATCTGGCTCGTTGACGAAGAATACTTCATCAATCTTGTGCAGGGGCGGGAGCTTTTGATTTGGGCGATCAACAGTATCATCTCTTGAAAAGTTTTTCTTGAGGTGCTCATACTCTTTGTAAATGCGATCTTCGCGAAGGCCTTTAACGGAGTTGAATTTTTGGAGTCCCTTCCAGGAATGACGCTTGAGCACACGAAGATACTGATTGTTGTTGATAGCAATGTTGCCAACGCGATTGATTTCATCAGCAAGGAACTGCATCTGGCGTTGATTAGCTTCAATGAAGTTTTCGAGCAATTGCTGCGACCGAAGATTTACTTCGAAGTGATGGAAGTCCTTCTGGAATTTCTTCGAGATGTTGCGCTCATTGACTTCATGGCGCACCCAACATATGTAGCAAAAATGTCGTTGGTTTTCCTCAGAAATTCCAAGGTGTCGCGCACTGGAGGTGTGAAGAGCTTCAGATGATGTCTGTCCACAAAGTCATCATTTCTGCCATAGTTGCAAACAGGCTGGTGCCAGGGAGCATATGGCTTCAACATGAAGGGCAGTTCAGAAGCATGCACTAAGTTGCGAATGAAGCAATCTTCGAAATCAAATACCAAACCATGTGTAAGCTTCATAATTGCATGCCATGTATCTGGATATATATTTGATTCCTCCGAAGCAGTGCTCAATGGGATCAAAGATTTCGACAAGATATAAAACCAAGTCTTGGAGATGAAGTTCAAGTGCTTCGGGCGTATATTTCTGGGAATGTAATCTGCTGTGACTTCAGTATCCAGCAAGGTGGCAAACTGTTGTTCAGTCAGATCTGGATCCATATGAATCTTTTCAACTTCGCCAGTGTGCCTTGGTATATTGACAATTTCCAGGAATTTTGCTGAAGACATTCGGAAGATTTCTCCTTAATTCATCCATTCCAGTATCCATGTGCTAGGTTCATTGGCATCGCCCGAAACATATAATGTGGCATAGAATTTCTTAATGAGTTCAGAATTGAAGGGAGTGATCAAGGCAAACAACCGAGTCAAGTTATGATTCTCAATGGTTTCAGCGATGTTCTGGAAGCAAGTGGTAGTTGAAAGACTTCGCACATCAAGATATCGGTGGAGAAACAACACACCCTTCTGGCGGTAGACTTTTGTATACATTATCTGTTGTTCTGCTGTCCAGAAGCGAAGATCATCAGCAGTTCTGTCAGAAGTATATGGGCTTACGCCAAAGAAACGGTGACGCTTCTGATGTTGTTCTAAACATAACTCTGGTCCGTGCCGAGAAGAACAGCCAGCGCCCTTGAAAATTGGAAAAGTTTCACGAGGGTAATTTGATTCGAGCTGGGTGTCTTGGCAGGGTTGGGAACGGGCACGAATCCTTTGCAGAGGAGCGATTGGGGCAGCTCTTAAAGGACCAGCAGTCTGAGCAACTATCAGAGCTTGCTCTTGCGAGGGATTCAGAATCTGCACTTGTTCATCTTCATCTTCTTGTGCTTCAAGGCGAGGCACATTGGCTTTAGACTCTTGGGCAGTTCGAGCCGAAGAATAATCACGCGAGTTGCGCGTTCTGGAGTTGGAGGGAGATGGTTCATGTTCTTCCGGTCGAGGTGATGGCGGTGGTGTAGGAGCAACTGGTGGTGTAGGAGTCCTTTGCGGTGCGGGGGATGGAACATGTGGCGGTGATGGAGCGCGAGGTGGAACTGGTGCAGGCGTTGGAGTTGGGGTTGGGGTTCGCTTGGGAGTTGGAGCTTTTGGAGGCGGTGTGGGAGTGTGTGGATCGGGGGTTTGTTTGGGCGTGGATGCGGTTGGTGGAGGTGTAGGGGTTTTGGTGGGTGGAACTGAAGCTTTTGGCTTGGGCTTGGAAGGCTTTGGTTGGGGAGCAGGAGTGGGAACTGCTTCAGTGTTTTCCTTCGGCTGGCTTGTTGGCTCATCACTTGTGTCCATATCAGCAGCCGAGGCCAAAGTAACCTTCCGCTTCTTGGTAGTCTTCTTCTTCGGGGATAGGTCCGATGGCTTGGCTTCAGCGGGCTTTGCTATAGATGGTTCAGCTTCCAGCGTGGCCTTGTGCTTCTTGGAATCCGTTTCCATTATCGAAGCATTATGCGTTTTGACCATCTCGCCAACAGCAGCTTTGATTTTTCCTTTGAAGATTTTGATGTTATCCTTGGTGGTGGTGTTTACATCAGTCACCTTCTGAAGCATTTTCAGCGCGTGTTCCTTGAATTCTTCATCAGTTTTAGTTTCGGCACGCTGCTGATAGTTGTGAATCTTTGCAGTTTCAGCCTTGTCCATGGAGTGCAAATCCTTCAGCTGACTGATCATAGTTGTGATCATTTCTTCTATGGAGCCTGATATGAAGACTTCACCGAGATCAACAACTTCAGGATCTTCTGCCTCACATTTCTTTCAAGGGCTTCCGCTACACCCAATTGATCCCATAGATCTCCTTCACGGGGATCAGGGAATTGATGTCCACTTTGGCGGTCTTGCTCAGGATGAGCTTCAGTGAGGGAGATGCCTGATGGCGTAGAAGTGATAATGGCTTCTCTCCCTTTGTTGGTTACCCCAAGCGGAAGGTGAGATGCAGCGTAGCGGCAAATTTCCCTCGGTGAAGATACCGAGGTTGAGATCGACCAGTAGGACTCCGACAATGATAAGTAGGTGGCAAGAAAACAATGGCACCGTTTACGACAAACGTTGCTTCCTTGACCTGGACCTGCACACAATACAATTAACTTTGCTCCCAACGAAGTTCAGAGAGGTTGTCAATCTCTCCGGTCTTGTTGTTTACAAAGGGTCAAACACACAAGGGATAATGATAATGATAATGATAGCAAATGAAAGTAAATACTTAAAAGGAAATAGGCTTGTAAACAGTAATGAGGATATGGACCGGGGTCCCGTGATGTTCACTAGTGATGTCTCTATCCCAAAAGATGATAAAACTGCTATGCGAGGTAAACAAATTACAGATGGGCAATTGACATGATTATAAACGCACCGAAATACTAACTATGTTACAAAAGAAAGGAAGAGGCTCATAAGCATGGGAAGTACGCCAAAACAAGTAGAGTGAAATCCATCTACATCTACTACTAATCATCCACCTTGAGATATGTATCGAGAACATCTCGCTGGTATTAAGTCGCGAGTCCCACCCAAAGTGTAAACCCAAAGCAACAGACAACTGCATTAAAAGAACTTTGCGTAAAGTAAACAATCCTTGCAACCGCGGTTACAAGCAACGTTGTTTTCCCCTTTGTGTCCACAGCACATCCCCTAGACTCATGTTTCTGTCACTCAAGCATGTCATCAGGGGGCATGTACCTACAATCGAGCATAATGTTCCCTCTTGGAGTTACTATCCACTACTTGGCCAAAGCAATAAATAGCAACAGAGAACATGCAAGAATTACAAAGGAACAAAAATATAAGAGATCAAAACCAAATATATTACTCTATCACGATCTGAACATAATCTCATAATCCATCGGATCCCATCAAACTCAACATAGCACCAGCAGAAGAATTACATATGTGCCTCGATCATGTAGGGCAGCTCACGAGGTCTAAACCATGAAGAACAAATAAGGGAGGAGAACATCACATAGCTACTGATCACGAACCCATGGTCCAAGGTAGACTACTCAGGGCACATCCGAGAAGCGTCCATGGTGGAGGAGAAGCTCCCGGAGGTCGATCCTCCCTCCGACAGGGTGCCTGGAAGGGTCCTGACGGTGCTCCCGATCTTGGAAGCGCGGCGGCGCCGGAACAGAGGCAAGATTGCAAAATAGGGTTCTATCTTCAGAGTTTCCACGTCATAAGAAATAAATAGGCGAAGGGGGGGGGCAGCCAGGGGGTCACCAAGGGTCCGGGCAGGCCCCTGGCCGCGCCAGGTGGCCACCTCGGCCCCTGGTGGTGGCCCTCTGGCCCCACTTGGGTGCTTCTGGAAGACTCTGTTACGCTAATTTTTTATCTGATTTTTCCCGAAATTTCGGAGCATTTTTCATATGGGGGAAACCTGGAATAGAAAAACAGCAGAAAATAGGAACTGGCACTGGGGTGCACTGAGTTAGTAGGTTAGTCCAAATATGATCAAAAGTATATGAAAGTGTCGTGCCTCTGACGCTTCACAGAAGGGTTTGGAGCAGCAGTCTGCTTAGGCTTCGCTGGAGCAGCTGCCTTTGCAGTTTGTTGCTTAGCAGGGTCGTGCCTCTGCTTCGAGCGCCTCTCAGTGTTGAGGGTCTCAGCCGGTGGCTTGGAGGCCAAGGTCTTCGCAACCACCAAATTTGTCATGTCTATGGTGGGGCGAGCTGCGGGCTTGTCAGTTGGGTCTTGGATCTTTAGCCCTTTTGCAGCAACATGTTTCTCTCCCGGCTTCTTCTTCAAGGAAAGTCGAAGCTTTGGTTTCTTGGGAGGAGGTGCAACTTCTTCGGACTCATCATCGGCTTCAGCATCTGATTCGTCATCAGCTTCAGCCTTGGATTTAGAGTCCTCAAGAGCGGCCTGTTCCAGTCTGGCTCGCTCTTCCTCATAAGTGAAGGCATGAGGAGGTGAAGCTGCCTTCTTTTTCTGCTTCCGTTTCTTCTTCGTGCTCGAGCCATCTCCACGAGCTTCAGCGACAACTAACTTGGATGCCTTCTTCTCATCTTTGATTCTCTTCTTTTCAGTAGTGAGTCTCAACCTCTCTTGTTCCTCTGGATAATCATCGGGAGTCTTGAGAATATTGGGGTGAGGAAACTTCGGTGGGACTGGGTAGTACAGATGGAGATTTTCTTCGGTGTACTTGCCGCACATGTGAGAGGTATAAAGATACGGCGGGTGGAAAGCGAATTGCATCGTCCACCTCTAGTTTGGAATGCTCTTGAATTTGTACCATCTGATGGCCCAATAGCGCCGAATCCCTTGCAATCGAATATTTCTCTGATCTTTTGTTTCGTCAGGAGGAGTGTCATATCCAAGATCCTTCTGAATGGATTCGGGATTGCCTCTGGCATTATTCTTTTCCTTCGTTCTTCCTCCTCTTTTCTTGGGAGCAAGCTGTTCGGCTTCGTTGATGTGGTCAAGAACTGGGGACTCATTACCGAAGCCCAAATGTTCAGACATCCTGTGAAAAAGCATAAGGGAACGAGGGAAAAATAAAAGTATGGTTTAAGCACCAGCAAAAGTTTCAACCAAAACAAGGATTTTGACAAGAAATTCAGATAAAACATGGCTGATGATTCCGGCCTGTTCTTAGCTAGGTTTTGCACACAATCTTCTACAAACCCTAGCACATAACAGAGGAAATCAAAACCCTAATTGCTAACCTGAATTGGAGAGGGAAGCTTTTGATCTAAACAAGTTTCCCAAAAGTTCAAAGATCCAACGGATCGAGAAACCCTAGAAAATCAATCAAAAATCTTGCTAAGAAGCACATATCCAATCTGGAGAGGAACGAACAGAGAGGAAGATTGGATCGGGGCTTCGACGTACCCTAACTTGGCGACGTCGAAGCAGCTATGGCGGCGAGGAGCGGCGGAGATGCTCGTCGTCGGCGGAAATTCCACGACGGAGTCCTTCCGGCAGTGAAGCGGCGAGGACGACGACGGGGACGAGAAGCACGGTGATACATCTCAAACGTATCTACTTTTCCAAACACTTTTGCTATTGTTTTGACTTCATTCTTGCATGATTTGAACGAAACTAACCCGGACTGACGCTGTTTCCAGTAGATCTACCAGTCCTGTTTTCTTTTGTGCAGGTTTCTGGATATTTAGGTACGCTGGAAAAATCCCAAAAATATATATAAAAAATCAGCATTCCGGAAGCTTCCACGAGTCCAAAGGGGGGCCACAGGGCAGCCAGGAGGGTGCCTGGCGCGGCCCAGCCCCTGGCCTCGCCACCTGCCCTCCTGTCTAGGTCCCACACCCCCTGGTGCCCTACTTTGGCCCTATTTATTCTCCCGACGCAGAAACCCCAGAACAGAAGTCGCTTTTCCAATCTACGTCGCGGAGCCGCCGCAACCCTCTGTTCTTCTCCGAGAGAGCTAATCTGGAGGCTGCTTTGGCCTCCGGTGAGGGGAAATCATTGCCATCGTCATCATCATCGCCTCTCCATCACCCCTCCATGACTTCCTCTCTCATGTGTGAGTAATTCCCTGTTGTAGGCAAAGGGGATGGTAGGGATTGGATGAGTTAGATCATGTAATAGTTCAATCAGATTGTTGGGGCATGTTGCCTATCATCTACTTGGTGTTTATCATCTCTGTTACAACTTGTTGCTCTTAATGCTTGCCACTTTGGGCCCGAGTGCCATGATTTCAGATCTGATCACCTTTTTGTTTCTTGAGTTTGTGGTGTTCTTGATCCTATCTATGAGTTGTATGAACCTATTATAGTCCGGAACCGGCGATCCCAATGGTGACAGCTTGGGACACCAAAGGGGATGGACTCTAATTTGAGGATTCCGTGTATCCATGAAGTGTTAATGCTTTGTTTCGGTGCTCTTTGACAGGAGTACCTTAATCTCCCTATGTTACTTTTGGCCCTGTTTGTAGAGGGAGGGTAGGACAAAAGATGTTGTGAAAAGTTCTTATTGCAAGCACGTACAAATACCTTGGGATACACGCCTGATATTTGATATTTTCCTAGATGATCCTTTCTTTTCTGTGAGCCTTGCCCGTGTTAGAATCTATTACATGTTCGTTCTCATCCAAGCAGCGCCCAACCATCCATCTCCCTAGCCTACAGTGTTTTCTTTCCTGCTGGTTACTAGTTGTTTACTTTTGCTTTTTTACCTTTGCTGTTTCACCATTATTATCACCACCACTACTATCACCGTATCACAGTTGCTACTAATACCTTTGTGCAAGCAAGTGTTTATTTCAGGTGCGGTTGAATTGACAACTCAATTGTCAAAGCCTGTATGTATTCTTTGTGTCCCCACGTGTCGAATCAATAAATTGGGTTATCTTGCCCGCGAAGACTATCTCGATCCCCTACAGTTGAGGGTTATCACACGGCAACGCGCAAGAGAATTAGGGTCTCTGGAGCGGTTTAGGACGATGGGGAGTATGGTGTCGCTGGGTGAGGTGTATATATAGGGCTGGCCTGACAGGGGGTGTCAGGTCAGATCGGACGACTACCAGCGACCGACCCTGCGGATTCTACGGTGTGGATTTTGTGGCGTTTTGCGAGAAAATCTCAATGACCCGGATATGATGGGATCTCAACGACCGAAGAAAAAGTCTTGGTCTTGAGTAAAAACTTCGATAAAGTTGGAATCATATGATTCAGAACTCAATGACGTTCGAAGCATAATACTTTCCGTTTCAAATGTGCTCAACCATTTTAGACAGATAGAATAAGATACAAAAAGAACAGAAGGGGTAGGGTCCGAAACTTATCACCTCGAAGAAAAACCAACAACGAAGCTAAAGGTGATAAGCGTAGAGGACTAAATTCAATCAAAATAAAAGATAGAAATCAAAGCAAAAACTAACATCGAAGTAAATTAATATATACATGGAAGTAAAGGTTCGGTCTTACAGTACATTTCGTGAGTCCAAAATATTGAGCTCACATCTTAACGCACAGAACCTTTTCTCATCCAATGGTTTCGTGAAAATATCAGCCAGTTGATCTTCAGTTCTGACATGACTAATCACAATGTCTTCACGCTGAACATGATCACGAAGAAAATGATGGCGAATGTCAATATGCTTCGTGCGAGAGTGTTGCACAGGATTGTGAGCAATTTTGATTGCACTCTCATTATCACATAGAAGAGGAATTTTCTGCACATGAATACCATAATCCTTCAGTGTCTTCTTCAACCAGAGAATCTGAGTACAGCAAGACCCAACAACAATGTATTTGGCTTCAGCAGTAGATATTGATACACAGTTTTGCTTCTTGGAAGCCCAACACACAAGTGATCTTCCTAAGAAATAACAAGTGCCTGAAGTTTATTTCCTATCAACACGATCACCAGCCCAGTCCGAATCATAATATCCAATAAGATCAAACCGAGCTCCCTTGGGATACCACAAACCCAAGGTTGGTGTGTGAGCAAGATATCGAAGAATTCGCTTTACTGCAGTATGATGTGATTCCTTTGGATTGTCCTGAAAGCGAGCACAAATACATACTGAAAGCATAATGTCAGGTCTAGATGCACACAAATATAAGAGAGAGCCAATCATAGACCGATATTTCTTTTGATCGAAGGCTTTTCCCTTTTCATCTGCATCTAGGTAGCCATTGGTAGGCATTGGAGTCTTGATCGTTTTGCAATCAGTGAGTCCAAACTTCTTCGGGCAATCCTTAAGATACTTTTCTTGAGAAATGAAGGTGCCATTCTTCTGTTGACGGATTTGAAGTCCAAGGAAGAACTTCAATTCACCCATCATAGACATCTCATATTTCTTCGACATCATTTTGGCAAATTCTTTGGTTATTTCAGTGTTAGTGCAGCCAAAAATAATATCATCTACATATACTTGGCATACAAACAAATCACCATTATAAGATCGAGTGAAAAGAGTTGGGTCAGTTGTTCCTGGTTTGAAGCCTTTCTTCAGAAGGAAATCCTTCAAGGAGTCGTACCAAGCACAAGGTGCTTGCTTCAGCCCATAAAGAGCTTTGTGCAATCTGTACATCATGTCAGGATTCTTCGTTTCTTCAAAACCTGGAGGCTGCATAACATATACTTCTTCTTCGATTTCTCCGTTAAGAAAAGCACTTTTCACATCCATTTGATAAAGTAGGATACCATTGAAATTTTCAAAAGCAGGCATAACACGAATGGATTCGAGACGAGCAACTGGAGCATAACTTTCACCGAAATCGATACCTTCGATTTGGGTGTACCCTTGTGCTACCAGTCGTGCTTTGTTTCTTACCACAATACCATCTTCATCTTTCTTGTTGCGAAAAATCCACTTTGTACCAATGATGTTGTGCTTCGTGGGATCATGCCTCTCAACTAAGGACCAGACTTTATTTCGCTCGAATTGGTTAAGTTCTTCAAGCATAGCAGTTAACCAATCTGGGTCCTTCATGGCTTCATAAAACTTTGAAGGTTCTAGCATGGATACAAATGAAAAGTTTCCACAGAAGTTAGCCAAACGAGTACGAGAACGAGTTGTGGGACGACCTGGTTGTTGAATTTCTTCAAGGATCGAATCAACATCAACTCTTCTTCGCACTCGAGTAAGTGCATTTTCAATGACTGGTGGCTCTGGTTCTTCTTCAGGATCAACATTTCCTTCGGGACCAACATTTCCTTCAGGATGTGTATTTCCTTCAGGATCTGCATTTTCTTCGTTCACAGGTTCTTCTTCATCCTGTACATCATTAGCTTCAGGATGTTGATCTCCAGCGCCCCGGGCTATGTGTGGGAACATTGGTTCATCATCATCTTGATTTGCTTGACGTGAATTTGCTTCGACGGGACGAATCTCTCCAATAGCCATGGACCTGATCACTTCATCAAGAGGAGGTTCATCTAGATCATGAGGCAAATGCTCTTTTTGTTAGCCATTAGTTTCATCAAACCTCACATTTACAGTTTCCATAACCATTCCAAAGTGGGAGTTATACACTCTGTAAGTGTGAGAGTTTGAGCCATAACCTAGTAGAAAACCTTCATGTGCCTTAGGCGCAAATTTGGAGCTATGATTCATATCTATAATAAAGCAAGGAGCACCAAATACCCTAAGATATGAAACATTGGGCTTATTACCAGTGATAAGCTCATGTGAAGTCTTCTTCATATTTTTTTAAGGTAAACCTTGTTGATGATATGAAATGCAGTGTTAATTGCTTCGGCCTAGAACCTGATAGGAGTCTTGTATTCAGCAAGCATAGTTCTGACCATTTCAATAAGAGTTCTATTCTTCCTTTCAACTGCACCATTCTGTTGAGGTGTATAAGCAACAAATAATTCATGAGTAAAGCCATGATCATCAAGAAATTCTTCAATATGAGTATTTTTGAATTCAGTTCCATTATCACTTCGGATATGCTTCAGAGATAATTCATACTCGGTATGAGCTCTCTTAGCGAATGACTTGAAGATTTCAACAACTTTGCTCTTGTCATCCAGAAAGAAAACCCAAGTATAACGAGAAAAATCATCAACTATGACGAGACCATATTTATTTCCTCCCAGACTTGCATAATTTTGAGGACCGAAAAGATCCATGTGAAGCAATTCAAGGGGACGAGTAGTGGTCATGATAGTCTTCGCTGAATGATGTTTCTTCGTAATTTTACCAGCTTCACAAGCACTTCAGAGTCGATCCTTATCGAATTTTACTTCGCTAATGCCAATAACATGCTTCTTCTTCACTAGATTTTGAAGATTTCTCATCCCTGCATGACCAAGTCTTCGATGCCATAACAAACCAGATGAGGCTTTTGCCATTAAGCATGTGCATACAGCAAGGCCCAAAGAAAAATCAACAATATATAAATCTCATTTTCGGTAACCCTCGAAGACAAACGTATAGTCATCTTGTGAAAAGACAACACAACGCGAAGCAGAAAATAGAACAAGCATACCCATATCACATAACTTAGGAATAGACATGAGATTATAACCAAGAGATTGAACTAGCATAACCTTGTCAATGTGCTTATCTTTCGATATGGCAACCTTACCCAAACCTAAAACTTTACCCTTGTTGTTATCACCGAAGGTAATGTACTTATGAGAATATTGAGATAGTTTTTCTTCGGTGGATAACTCCTTGTCCCAGGTCATATGATTAGTGCAACCACTGTCGATGACCCATTCGGATCCACCAGAGACATAGCCCCGCAGAAGAATTAGTTCTTCTTAACCACTCACAAACGAGCAGGTGACTGAGAAGGGTTGGAAGCACTTGTTGAAGCAATATCAAATCGAACAAGGTTATATTGCCTAGAGAGATCATCAAGTACACCATAAATGCAAGTCCTCTGCGAAGGGTTAGGATATGAATGAGCATATGCAATCTTATCATTATTATCACGGTGACGGTAAGTATAGCGACCAGTGTGATAGTATTCCTTTTGAGTAACATTTGATTCGGGCACTAGTGAATCATTTCTCTCCTCAAGAGAATAGAAGTGTTTCGGTGGTACCGAAGACTTTCCCTGCATAGAATGGTTAGCACGCAATTTCTCAACGAGTGACTTGCACACCCAGATTTGTCTCTTATAGAAACCATTCTTTGGAGGGGCACCAATGTATTCGGCTGAAACCTTTCCTTCCTGGTTCTTGATGAGCTTGTAGTCAGAATCAAGTGATTCGTCAACAATAGCCTTATAAATTTTGCAGTTGTAACCTGAAAAATTAGCAATATCTATAGGTTTATCCTTCGCTAGCACCCATACAGTTTTTGGGTACTTCTCAGGCTCCCAGTAAGTGCCATCAGGGTTTAGTTTCCTTTCAAAGCCAACACCTTCGTTCCTAGGGTTCCTGTGAAGGAGTGCCTTCTTTAGGATATCACAAAGATGCTGGTGTCCCTGGATACTTTTGAACAAACCTGTTTCAAACAAATCTTCCAACCTGAGGAGTTCCTCGATAACAGCAGAGTTTTCCTCATCTGAGGCATTAGTATCATCGATAATAATAGCAGCTTTGCCTTTGGAACCAGTTTTGCTTCGCTCCAACCAAGTTAAGCAAAGTGAATCAGATTTATGATTTGCTTCAGAACCTTGTTGAGCCATGAGAGAATGATTGATGTTTACCAACTCTTCATGAGCCTCTTTCAGTTTTTTGAGAGCCATTTTCCTCTGAAGAAATTCATAGGTGAGCTTCTCATAATCAACTGAAAGAAGATCATGTCGAGAGGATAATTATTCAAACTTCTCCTTCAGAGCAGCATGCTCATTAGTTAAAGTTTGAACTTTCTCTATCTCATCGATCAACAGGGTCTCTGATTTCTTAATGGTTTTGCTTAGCGAATCAAGTTCATCTTGTCGGATTGAAGCAATTTTAGCCAGTTTAGCGTAGCTTATCTTGGAATCACTGTCATATGAAGAACACTCAGAAGTATCATAGGTAACTTTGGATGAGGATACCTTTGCTTTGGCCATGAAGCAGTACGCAGAAGTTTCATCTTCAATGTTGTGGTTGGTGAAGAATGAGCTCGAAGCACTGGCCGAAGCAAATGCCAGTCCAGCAAAACCATCAGACTCGGATCCAGATGGAGATCTTGAGCCTGATTCTGCTTCGGATCCAGAGGCTTCTTCTTCAGAATTCATCTCCTTTCCCAGATAGGCCTTGGCACGATGAGAATTGCTTCGACGAGAAGAGTGTGTCTTCGAAGAAGAAATCTCACGTTTCTTGTGATACTTCTCTCTCTTGTCATCATCCGAATTTTTCTTCTTCTCTTCTTGAACTGGAATCCTGTCTCTTGGACTCATAGTTTCTGGAGGATCTGTGGGACTTTCTTGAGGAATCTCTGAGTGAATGCTTTGATTTGTTTTCAGTTTCACACAATGGGCAATCAGCAATGTAGTGGCCTGGTTTCTTGCACTTGTAGCAACAATTGTCTTTAGATGGAGAACTTCTTGAGGATGAACGATGAGATGAGTAACTTGAGTTCCTTGACGAGTAGTTCTTCTTCGGTGAAGAAAAACCTTTTCTCTGGAAGCGGTTGAACTGTCTCATGATCAAAGCCAAATCCTTCCCAATGCTTGCAGGATCATCAGATTCGACACCGGAAGCAGAACTAACTTCAGGTGAAGAGTGATGCGAAGCTTTTGCTTTTAGAGCATGTGATCTTCTTCGAGAGCCGTTTATATCACGTTTCTCATCTTCTTCCATTTCAAAAGTAGCGAGTCTCTCAAGGATATCAGCGGCAACAAGATTTCTGAAATCAGTCCTTTCCTTGATCATCAGCACAATGTGATCAAAAGAATCTTCCAATGAGCGAAGCAAAGTTCTTACAACCGAGTGAGGAGTGATGTCATCAGCACTGAGAGAAATCAACTCATTTGCAAGAGCAGTAAGTCTGCTGTAAATGGAGTTGACTTTCTCGCCCTCGTTTCTCTTGAATCGATAGAATTTGCTTCGGAGAGTGTCAATTCTGGCATCTTTCTGAGTGGATACTCCTTCTCCAATCTTTTCCAGATAGTCCCAGGCACCTTTGGCAGATGGGATATTCTTCACTTCATGATACTTCTCTGGAGTCAAATGGTTGGTGATTGATGCTAGCAAGGAAGATAGTTCTCTCGCTTCTCGTTGGTTACCCCAAGTGGAAGGTGAGATGTAGCGTAGCAGCAGATTTCCCCTATGTAGAGGATAGGGTTTGTCTCCCGTAGGACTCACAGAAATACAAGAAGGTGGTAAAGTGAACAATGGCGCCGTTCACAACCCTAGGTTGCTTACTGCACCTGGACCTGCACACACAACAAATAACTTTTCTCCCAACGAGTACAGATGAGTTGTCAATTCCTCCGGCCTTGCTGTTTACAAAGGATCAACGCAAGAGATAATAATAGTAGCAACGGAAAGTAAAGACTGAAAGTAAATTGAGTGTGTAAACAATGGTGGAAATATGGACCGGGGTCCCATGATATTCACTAGTGATGTCTCTCTCCCAAAAGACGATAAACGTGCTAGCAAGGTAAACAAATCACACGTGGGCAATTGACAGAATTATAAACGCACCGCAATGCTAACTATGCTACAAAAGAAAGGAAGAGGCTCAAAAACAATGGGCAGTACGCCAAGGTAAGTAGACCGAAATCCATCTGCATCTACTACGAATCATCCACCTTGAGATATCTATCCAGAACATCTCGCTAGTATTAAGTTGTGAATCCCACCCAAAGTGTAAACTCAAAGCAACAGACAACTGCATTAAAAGAACTTTGCGTAAAGTAAACAATCCTTGCACCCGCAGGTACAAGCACCGTTGTTTTATCCCTGGTGGCAACAACACATCCCCTAGTCTCATGTTTCTTTCACTCAAGCTAGACATCAGGGGGTTGAACCCACAATCAAGCATAACGCTCCCTCTTGGAGTTGCAACAAATCACTTGGCCAAAGTAAAATACGGCAATGGAGAACATGCAAGAATTAACTAAAGAACACAAATAAAAAAGAAAACAAAATATATTACTCATCACAATCTGAACATAGTCTCATAATCCATCAGATCCCAGCAAACTCAGCATAGCAACACAGAAAATTACAAGGGTGCCTCGATCATGTGAGGCAGCTCACGAGGTCTCGAAAGTGGAAGCACAAAGAGGGGAGGAGAACATCACATAGCTACTGGTCATGGACCCATGGTCCAAGGGGGACTACTCACAAGATATCCGGGAGGTGTCCAAGGCGATGGATGGTCTCCCGGAGGGGATTCCTC
The DNA here is from genome assembly GCA_950022295.1 of Bromus sterilis. Taxonomy (NCBI): domain Eukaryota; kingdom Viridiplantae; phylum Streptophyta; class Magnoliopsida; order Poales; family Poaceae; genus Bromus; species Bromus sterilis. Next base: position 120,706,514 of record OX465601.1, on the reverse strand, counting down.
CTTCCGGTAGGGTGCTGGGGCAGCTTCTCCTGACAACCCCGATCTTGAAACGGCGGCGGCGGCGGTACAGAGAGGAGAACGGGAATAGCAGATCGATATTAGGGGTTTTCTCCGCGGGAACTAAATATAGGCCAAGGGGGGAACCGAGGGGGGACACATGGCAGCCAGGAGGGTGCCTGGCGCGCCCTAGGGCTGGGCCGCGCCAGGGACCCTCCTGGGGCCCTGGTGGGTCCACTCCCTTCCTTCCTTGGTTCTTCGGGAAGCTTCCGCGACGCTGATTTTTTATATAATTTTTCCGGAATTTATTTGGCACTTTTAATGGCCGGAAAACCTGAAATAGAAAAACAGCAGAAAACATGAACTGACAACTGGGTGCACTGAGTTAATAGATTAGTCCAAATATGATCAAAAGTGTATGAAAGTTCAAGCAAAACATGGCAAAGTCACACAAATCATGCATGGAGCAAGCAGAAATTATAGATACGTTTGGGACGTATCAGTGATGAATACCCAGACTTCAGAATTGAGATGCTTCAGTTTTGCTTCATCAAGAGTGATGGCCTTCTCATCCTTGATTGTGACTCCTTTCAAGAAAACTTGCCAGGCAGCCGAATTGATAGCCATGATATTTCTCTTCATTTTGTCTTTCCAGTAAGGGTTGTCCTTCCCATTGAAAACAGGAATAGGTTCGCCGGAGCGAATAGCTGCGAAAGAAATACTTGAAAGCACTCCAGGAGGTTAATCCAAAACACACAGAGTGTAGGGAGTGACTAGCTCTGATTTTAATTGAAAGTCCAAGTATGTGATCAGAGTGGTAGGGGGTGAATGATCACTTCAAATTTTTGAGTGAAGCTTTGAAGTGAAGCATAAACATAGCAGAGAAGGATAACAGAAACAAGTAACAAGGAAGCAAAACAGGAAGCGAAACTAAATGCAGCGAATCAAAATGCATTGAAGCATAACTGGGAAGCAAATGCAATACGGAATGTAGGTACTAGAAGTAAAATGAGCAGTGACTCGACGATGTTTGTTCGACCAGTTCACACTCTGCAAAGCGCTACGTCTGGTTGGAGGGACTGGTGATTGAACACCTGGAGAAAAAATCTCTCCGTCCGTTGCTCCACTGCACCAATCTCCTTGAGCTTGGTCAGTTTTGACTCGGGGTAGATTATCAAGGAAATCTCCGAAACCTTTGACAAACTTGATCTTCGAGGCGACAATTACTCTTCGCTCTCTGAAGTCGACACTCTAACCGTCTTGGAGAGTTGCAGTTTTCCAAGATAAAAATGCTAGCAAGCTTTCACCTAAGTCATCTTGAATCTACTCAGATCAATGGGACTTAGGCTTTAGTGTTCTGGGTTTTGGGTTTTTCTTCAGTGGCATTCTTGGGGTGCTCACTTCAGTCTCTCTCAGTAATATTCTCAGAGCAGCCGTCCGCAAATGGAGGAGGGGGCGGCGTATTTATAGTTGGCGATCCCGAGGTGCCAAATGAACGATTTAACCCGAAGCGACAACTTGACGCGTGTCCACAACGGTCGAATTTGTCATTACTGCGCAACTTTACTTGCACAATAAGTAAAGCTGATTCATAGACTTAGTTATGCTTCTTAAGCCAAAGAACGAAGTCTTTGCTACCGAAACTTAACTCAGTGCACATGCTATTTCTTCACTCTAGCTTCTCACTTGGTTTAGATTTTATCTGAGCATTTTCTCAATAACTTCGGTGTCCACAAACTAAAGACCCCTCTTGATAGTACGATTTGTCCTATGACTCAAAGAACAGAAAAAGAACTACACAAAAACATCTAAGTCTTGCGCCGTCTTCTTCATTTCCTTCGATGAGTTGGGCTTCAGGACACCTTAATTTTTGGGGGTCATCCTTCGTGATTAAGCTTCGCTCAAGGGGGTAATTCTTAGATAACTTGAAAACCTTCCTTGAAGCTTTATCACCTAGCTTGTCCTTCAGGAACCTATTCAACTGTTTATACTAGAAAGCATTGTTAGTTCCTCTACTGCCTTGTCCAACAATATCCAAAACACATGGGGGAAAAACTTTGCTCTTACAGTTTGTGAACCATTTGTTGATTTCTCCTCCCAACCGGGGGGTGTCTTAGAGCTTCACCGGGTCGAAACAAAGTAGCAAAGGACAACTCTCTTGGAGGCTCATCAAGTATCAACTTCAATCACGGGAGCTCTTTGGTGACAGTTTTGGTGGACGGCGTGGAAACCAAGGGGACCTCGATACGGTCGTGCTCCAAGAAGGTTCTAGTCATGCTGAGAATGTCAGGAGGGTGCATTGCGGCGAGAGAGAGAGAATGAAGGGGGGAGTGAGGCGAATGGCCCACTATTGCATCATACTGTATTTCATAGATGATTCTGGCAGAGTGCCAACATTGATGGGGTCATAGCCGTGAAGCCTGTGGACAATGTAGCAAGCAAATAGGGGGGATGGTGAGTGTGACACATGATTTTATGGGGTGCACGACGACGTGGTCGAACGAGGTCGTGGCATCAATATCGTGGGCGTCGAGAGATGGGAGAATTAAGTAACGGATGGGGTCGCATTGTCAGCAAGAGAGGGGAAGAGAGGAGAGGGGTTGCGGGCTATGAGCTCGGCCGCAGTTGGGCTAGATGTTGTCGTGCTTCGCTCACGTGCGAGAAATGGAGCTAGGGTTTCTATGGGTTGGGCTTAGGATTAGGCCTAAGTACGTTTCCTGTTTTTTCTTCTATATTTTCCGTTTAAATTTAGATATGATGTGAAATCAATCCATTTGTTTTATTTTACGCTTAGATATGATGTGAAATCAAGCCATTTCAATTAAAAAAACTACTCTAATTTTTTTAATAGATGCAAATAAAATAGTTAGGACTTAGGGAATATATTTCCAATCGAAATATTAAATAAAAGAATATGGTAATTTTATAAACCTTATTTCGAGCAGTCATAAATATTCCCCAAAATTAATGTTTGACATTATTCCCAAAACTATTTTTAAATGCCAAATAAAATATCATTCTATCACAAGTATATGCGACAAGATATAACTGATAAGTTTGCCTTTATAGCTAGCAGCCCAGTACTCGATTGTAACTTGCATAATGCACGTTTCGCCGTTGGCCTCGCCGATGGCTTCCCCTATGGCCTCACCGGCGGCAGAAGTGGTAGGTGGGCTGGAAATCCTAGCGGCACCACTGGTCTTGGCTGTGCCTGCGGGGCTGGCTAGTGGGCCGGCCATGTCTGATTGGTCTGTGGTTGGTGGACCTATGGATTTTGGGCCTGTTTCAGCTGGGCCGGTAGTTTCTGTGGAGTCAGATGTTTTTTATTTATCCCAAGTTGACTTTCCTCCTCTGTTGGGCCGGCAGGCAGTTACATTATGTCCACCTCCTAGGCATGGCCCTCCAGTGCTCCCGCGGGGTGGGTATTTGTGGGTGCCCCGCGGCTCCCGTGACCTAACGCTAGCATTTCCCCCCTCCGTTGCGGATCTGCGCCGCTTTCTCTCATCATCGCTTTGCTCTTCCCTTCGCGTGCTCCATCTCCATCCCCCTCCCCCACCACCCCTCGTTAGATCCTTTGCTGCTGCTGCTGCGCCGGCCTTGCCGGGCCCCAATCCTTCTTCCAAAGCCCCCTCTCCAAGGCAGGACGGGCGGGGAGGCACGGATGGTCTGAACGTTGAGGCCTCGCTTCGCGCTCGCCTTGAGAAGGAGAAGCGGGACCGCGAGGCTGCGGTGGCGGTGCAATCGTCTAGGGCTCATCCTGATCCGTGGGACGCGGATGTGGCGACGTCGTCGGGGCGGCAGGTGACCCCTCCCCCTCCCCCTCCTCCTCCTCCATCTGGGTCGCATCCATCGATGGCGCCTGGTGGCGGTGGCGGCGGAGGCTGAGGAGGCCACGGTTACCGTGGTGGCTTCTAATCTGGATCAAGAGGCGGTTTTCGGGCGTCGGGCGGCTTCCACAACCCCGGATCATCCTCTGCGCAGTTCTCCTCCAACAAACGCAAGTATGACAACCGTGATGGACCTAGTGGATATGATGGCGGCGCTGGTCTTCTTCCCTCTCCTCAGGATCTGAATACCCCTTGCTCTGGTCAGAATCTGCACACTTGTTTTTCCTGGCACCGTCCCAATCATTTCTAGGCTCAGTGCAAAGCCCCGCCCTTTTGCCTCGTTTGCCGCGCGGAAGGGCACCTGACCGTGGACTGTGTCTCACTCGCTTCGCCCCAGTTCTTAAGCACTTTGCAATAGGCTTGCCGGGTTGCGGTTTCTTCGGTATCGTGGGTGGGGATGGTGTGGTGGTGGCCACACCTCCACCCCAGAACGCGGCCGTTATCACTATGCTGGATGGGTGATACGTCCAAAATGTATCTATAATTTCTGCTTGCTCCATGCCTCTTTTTGTGATATTGCTATGATATTGATGAACTTCCATACACTTTTGATCATATTTGGACTAACCTATTAACTCAGTGCACCCCAGTGCCAGTTCCTGTGTTCTGCTGTTTTTCTATTTCAGGTTTCCCCCATATTAAAAGCGCTCCAAAAATTCGGAAAAATCCAATAAAAAATCAGCGATACGGAAGCTTCGAGAAACACCGAGGGGGGTGGGGGGCAGAGGGGACCCACCAGGGCCCCAGGCGCCCTCTCGGTGCACCCTAGGGTGGGGCCGCGCCATGGGGCCGCCTGGACCCCTGGTGGCCCCCCTGGCTGCCCCCCTTCGCCTATATATTCCTTGTGACGTGAAACCCCCGTGACGGGAACCATTTTTCGCGATCTCTCCTCTGTTCCGCCGCCGCCGTGCTTCCAAGATCGGGAGCACCAGAAGACCTCTTCCCGGCACGCTGCCGGAGGGAGGAACCACCTCCGGGAGCTTCTCCACCACCAAGGATGCTTCCCGGATGAACCATGAGTAGTCCATCTTGGACCATGGGTCTATGATCAGTAGCTATGTGATGTTCTCCTCCCCTCTTTGTTCTTCATGGATTAGACCTCGTGAGCTGCCCTACATGATCAAGGCACATATGTAATATTTCTGCTATTGCTATGCTGAGTTTGCTAGGATCTGATGGATTATGAGATTATGTTCAGATTGTGTTTGAGTAATATATTTGATTCTCCTCTTTTATATTTATGTTCTAGAGTAATTCTTGCATGTTCTCCGTTGCTGTTTATTGCTTTGGCCAAGTAGTAGGTAGTGAATCCAAGAGGGAGCGTTATGCATGATTGTGGGTTCATGCCCCCCGATCACTAGCTTGAGTGACAGAAACATGAGTCTAGGGGATGTGTTGTTGCCACAAGGGAGAAAACAATGGTGCTTGTACTTGCGGGTGCAAGGATTGTTTACTTTACACAAAGTTCTTTAATGCAGTTGTCCGTTGTTTTGAGTTTACACTTTGGGTGGGATTCGCGACTTAATACCAGCGAGATGTTCTGGATAGATATCTCAAGGTGGATGATTAGTAGGTAGATGCAGATGGATTTCAGTCTACTTGATTTGGCGTACCGCCCAAGCTTTTGAGCCTCTTCCTTTCTTTGTAGCATAGTTTGCATTGGTTTGCGCACATAATCCTGTCAATTGCCCAGCTGTAATTTGTTTACCTCGCATGGCTATTTTATCGTCTTTTGGGAGAGAGACATCACTAGTGAACATCATAGGACCCCGGTCCATATTTCCAATACTGTTTACACCCGCTATCAATTTACTGCTTTATTTACTTTTCCGTTGCTATCAACCTCTCTATACTCGTTGGGACCAAAGCTATGTGTTGTGTGTGCAGGTCCAAGAGAAGCAAGTGATTATCAAACAGCGCATCATTTGCCGAACCACCTTCTTGTATCCGTTGGAGTCCTACTTGTTCGATATCTACCTTAGCATCTTCGCTAAGTGAAACTTGCTGCTACGCTACATCTCAACCTTCCACTTTGGGTAAACCAACAAGGCGCGAGAAGTAAACTCTCGTAACATCAAAGAAATTTATGGCGCCGTTGCCGGGGACTCCACTCTTCAAGATAGGGGAGTTGCACACTATCTTTTATCTTTGCTTTTTAGTCTTGTTAGTTTACCTTTATTTTTTTATCTTCGTGTCCTTTATGAAAAATCCAAAAAATAGTATGTCTACTTCCTTACCTGCCAATCAATGTCTGACTTGTTTGAAACCAGATCTTATTGGCATGGAGGATTTACCGAGGATCAACAAAAGTGGTACAAGGAACACCGCCTGTCTCAAAAGGGGATACACTTATGGAAACAAATACACCAGTTGTATGACTATGCTAGAAACTTGTTCTCAATATATAATATATCTTTCTGCAGGGATGAATCTTGTTGCTTTATGAGGCACAAATACCTTGCTTTACAATGTGAGTACAATTATGATGAAACCTTAGATTCTTATGCTAAGAGAAATTATGATTTTTATGATGCAGAGCCAATAGAAGAATTTGTTACTTATAAGGGTGCCTATGAAATTACTTCTCTTATTAAAAATATTGATGATGCCCCTTACAAACTTGAGAGTCCTGCTATAATTAACTATTGTTTGGAAAATTATGATGCAAATTATTATATTACTGATCATCTTGAGAGGATCTCTCCCCCAAAGGAAGAGACTAATGATTTGCATGACTCTATGGAAGAAGAAATTGCTGAAACTGAAAGCTCCTTGGATGAAAAAGAGAAGGAGAGTGACGAACAAAAGGAGGAAGAATGGATCCATCCATGTCTACCTTATAATGAGAGTAACTCTTTTAATCTTACCTTATATGAGTGTTATGATCCTATGGATTCTTTTGAAATATCCCTTTTTGATGAAGTTGATGCCTTCTATGCTTATGGCCGGGATGCCACTATGGATTATGCTTACGGAGATGAACTCTCTATAGTTCCTCATGTTAAGCATGAAATTGTTGCTATTGCACCCACACTTGATTTTCCTATTATCCTTTTTAAATCTCCAACTTATATTCCGGAGAATTGTGCTCTTATTGAGGCTCAATGTGATGGGTTGCATTTATCTTATGTTCCTAAAGACCGTGTGGAAAACTATACACATGTGCTTGTACGTCATGAACAACATGATTTATGTGATAGTGATATTCTTGATGTTGTTCATGATACTACTGAAAATTACTTTGAGAGAGGAAAGCTTGGTTACAAAAACTTTCATGTTACAAAACACCTCTCTTTATGATGAAAGTTTTGAAGTTGTTCTTTTTCCACCTTCCTATGCTTGTCCCTTTGTGCTTCTTTGATTTATTTTCGTACAAGATTCCTAGGCATAGGAAGTGGTTTAGGGTTAAATGTGTTTCATATTTTCTTCTTGATGCTCTCTTTTGCTTCAAAATACTTATTCTGGTGACAGCATCTTCTATAATCTTTAAGCCTAGCTAATGGCTTTAAAGAAGCGCTTTCGGGAGGCAGTCCGCAACGAATTTAGGTTTTCCTTTTTGTTTTCTTCTGTTTTGTCTTGATGATTTTTACTACTGGAGCAAAATCATTGTATCTTTACTTTTCAAGCTTTGTGTCATTTATAGCCTCATATGACAAGGGAAGTGAAAGTTGTGACATGCTGTCCAGAAAACAGATTCTGTCCTCGTGACTGGAAAAATCACAGAAAAATCCCAGTTCATCTTTTGGAGCTGAAATTTTTACACAGAGTGCTCTATACAATTACGCAACTTTCGTATGTTCTGAGTTTTTTTATTTTAGTTGCAGAAGTATCCCTAAAAAATTCTTTACTACCTGCTGGTCTGTTTTTCACAGATTCTGTCCTGTTTTGCCTCTTCTTCATTTTGCAAACCTTAAGCTTGCTTTTTATTTGCAAAAACTTTTTGGAAATCTTGAGAAACAGTAGCTCTTCAATAATATCTTTGTTTACAGTAGAGAAAAATAAATTTTATTATGGGTACTAACCTCGCTAATCAGATTATGATGAGTTACGTATGAAGGGAGTTTTCAAGTGTGCGAGGGAAGATGATGAAAGAAGATTCAGGAGTGTCAAGCCCTCAAGCTTGGGGATGCCCCCATGCATCCCCAATAAATATTCAAGGAGACTCAAGCGTCTAAGCTTGGGGATGCCCCCGTGCATCCCCTTCTCCATCAACAATTATCAGTTCGTCTTTCGTTTCACTATATTTTTATCACTTCATGCGTTATGTGCTATGCTTGGAGCGTCTCGCTCTTAGGTTTTATTTTTAGTTTTCTTTAGCATTGCTTGCTGTTCATAACAAGTTAGAACCCAGCTTTCTTTTTGTGGGAGAGAAATACGCTCCACTTTCAAAATCTAGAACACAACATAGGATTCTTCATGCTTATCCATCAACAATTATCAGTTCGTCTCTCGTTTCACTATATTTTAATCACTTCATGCGTTTTGTGCTATTCTTTGAGCGTCTCGCTCTTAGGTTTTATTTTTAGTTTTCTTAGCTTTGCTTGCTGTTCATAACAAGTTAGAACCCAGATTTCTTTGTGTGGGAGAGAAACACGCTTTACTTTCAAATTCTAGAACACAACATAGGATTTTTCATGCTTATCTTTTTAAAGAGCTTTTGTTTAGTTTGTTGCTGGAACTCTCTTGAGTTTTCATGTTTATCATGTTTAGAGAGTTTGCCTGTTGCACTGAGTTTTGTGTCTTGACTTGAAGTAGATAATTGAGGTTTCTATTCTTTTGTAGTAGTAACTTGCAATAGTTTTGAGGTATTGTTTTGAGTAATTTTTGGACTTTTGGTGTCAAGAGCTTTAGCCTATTAGTGATAGATGTCGTATTTAGGCAATCCGTGTTTATTTTCAAAACTTACAAAATTAGTTGAGAACTATAGCTACTAGATGGATCACTACTCTTCTGAGGGGTCGAATATTAGAGTACTATCACGTACCATGAGTCGAGGATGCGCAAGGATAACCAAACCCCCATACACTCCTCCTCGGGGTACTTGTCTCTTTGTGAAACCTACTTATTAGATTGAGAGTTACCGATAATAAGTGCATGAGTTCTTCGGACTAATGTGAGTATTCGAAAGTTGGCACTTCCACCTTCCCATATTTTTCTAGCCTCTCATGTATCGTGCATTGCTTTCTTCTCACTCCGAGAGTTGGCATCCACCTTCGCCGGTACATCCAAACCCTTGGCACGATACACTCTTTCATCATAAACCTCCTTATATCCTTCCTCAAAACAACCACCATACCTACCTACCAAGGCATTTCCATAGCCTTTCCGAGATACATTGCCATGCAACATCCACCTTCTCATGACTTGATCTTCATGTCATACATGCTACTTGCTTGATCGATGAGCCGCATGCTAGTTGGGCCTTGCCCTAATCATTGCTAAATGACGCGCTAGTATCATTGCATATCCTGCTACACTGGCAGAGGCATACTTTTGCATACATCATTATAGTTACATCTTCTTTATGATATGAGTACTTTTGTAAAGTGTGAAAGATCTTCTATACTTCTTGTAATATATAGAGTGTTGCCCCTAAACTGAGGAAAAGATCCCAAAGTGGACAAATTAAAAGATCCCAAAGAGGACAAATGAGAGAAATAGAAAGAGCCATTGAGGCCACCAAAAAATACAAAAAAATACAAAAAAGAGAAAAAGAAATAAAAAGAGAGAAGGGGCACACTAGTATTCCTTTTGAGAGATCCACACTCGTACTCCCCCTTATATCTTGTACTCCATAGAGATCATCATTTATGCATATAGCTATGTGGGGACCTTCACACTATAGAACTTGGCTTGTATATTCCAATGATGAGCCTCCTCAAATGAGCTCTAGGTCTTCTTGAGCAAGCAAGTTGGATGCACCCCCCACTAGTTCCATTGGAGAGCTTATCTTAGCTCATATGTGCATCTGTTGCATGGCAATCCCTACTCCTCACATCATATCTATCATTTGGCTTTCTCTCGCCTATGATTGTCCTCATTGATGTGAGCCCTTCACACCCTTTTTGTCTTCCTCCTCCACCATTTTCTCTCTTTGCCATCCTAAGTGTCAACTTTCTTGCTTACGCCCATCCATTGCATGAGTGCTCAAAATGTCGAAAAGGAGTGGATCATTTTGACTTGTACCTGGCTAGTGGTCTGGGGATGAGTCAAGATAAGATTCCAAATAAGACCAAGTGTGAAACTTTAGTAGATTGAGTTCTCAACACAAAAATACTTCTTCTCGTATATCCCTATCCCCTTTCTTGCACGCAAACACCATTTGGAGACATTCGAGTCACGGACAGAGAGAGCTCTTGCCCCTTTATGTTCTTATGTTGCTTGTTTCAATGCTAAATATAGACTCTTGCCTGTTATGACTTGAATTTTATTACATGCCTAGATTGATTTACTTAAAAGTTCTTATTTGGTTGGTAGCATGTCACCATAGAAATTATGCTTTTATCATTTACCTACTTGAGGACGAGCAGGAATTAAGCTTGGGGATGTTGATACGTCCAAAACGTATCTATAATTTATGCTTGCTCCATACCCATTTTGTGTGATATTGATGAACTTCCATACACTTTTGATCATATTTGCACTACCCTATTAACTCAGTGCACCCCTGTGCCAGTTCCTGTTTTATGCTGTTTTTCTATTTCAGGTTTCCCCCATATTAAAAGTGCTCCAAAAATTCGGGAAAAATCCAATGAAAAATCAGCGATACGGAAGCTTCGAGAAACACCGAGGGGGGGGGGGGGGGCAGAGGGGACCCACCAGGGCCGCAGGCGCCCTCCCGGGGCGCCCTAGGGTGGGGCCGCGCCAGGGGGCCGCCTAGACCCCTGGTGCCCCCCTGGCTTCCCCCTTCGCCTATATATTCCTCGTGACGTGAAACCCCCGTGACAGGAACCCTTTTTCGCGATCTCTCCTCTGTTCCGCCGCCGCCGCGCTTCCAAGATCGGGAGCACCAGAAGACCTCTTCCCGGCACCCTGCCGGAGGGAGGAACCACCTCGGGGAGCTTCTCCACCGCCATGGATGCTTCCCGGATGAACCGTGAGTAATCCACCTTGAACCATGGGTCTATGATCAATAGCTATGTGATGTTCTCCTCCCCTCTTTGTTCTTCATGGATTAGACCTCGTGAGCTGCCCTACATGATCGAGGCACATATGTAATATTTCTGTTGTTGCTATGCTGAGTTTGCTGGGATCCGATGGATTATGAGATTATGTTCAGATTGTGTTTGAGTAATATATTTGATTCTCCTCTTTTATATTTATGTTCTAGAGTAATTCTTGCATGTTCTCCGTTGCTGTTTATTGCTTTGTCCAAGTAGTAGGTAGTGACTCCAAGAGGGAGCGTTATGCATGATTGTGGGTTCATGCCCCTCGATGACTAGCTTGAGTGACAGAAAAATGAGTCTAGGGGATGTGATGTTGCCACAAGGGAGAAAACAACGGTGCTTGTACTTGCGGGTGCAAGGATTGTTTACTTTACGCAAAGTTCTTTAATGCAGTTGTCCGTTGCTTTGAGTTTACACTTTGAGTGGGATTCACAACTTAATACCAGCGAGATGTTCTGGATAGATATCTCAAGGTGGATGATTAGTAGGTAGATGCAGATGGATTTCGGTCTACTTGATTTGGCGTACCGCCCAAGCTTTTGATCCTCTTCGTTTCTTTGTAGCATAGTTAGCATTGGTTTGCGCACATAATCCTGTCAATTGCCCAGCTGTAATTTGTTTACCTCGCATGGCTATTTTATCGTCTTTTGGGAGAGAGACATCACTAGTGAACATCATAGAACCCCGGTCCATATTTCCAATACTGTTTACACCCGCTATCAATTTACTGCTTTATTTACTTTTCCGTTGCTATCACTATCATTATTATCCCGTGCGTTTTTATCCTTTGTAAACAACAAGGCCGGAGGGATTGACAACCTCTCTGTACTCGTTGGGAGCAAAGCTATCTGTTGTGTGTGCAGGTCCAGGAGAAGCAAGTGATTATCAAACGGCGCATTATTTGTCGAACCACCTTCTTGTATCTGTTGGAGTCCTACTGGTTCGATATCTACCTTAGCATCTTCGCTAAGTGAAACTTGCTGCTACGCTATATCTCAACCTTCCACTTTGGGTAAACCAACGAGGGGTGAGAAGTAAACTCTCGTAACATCAATGGGGGGCCTCCCTCGAGATTATGGTAGCGGAGCTTAAGGAATGGGGCTTGGAAGGTTGGGACTGGCAGCTCGAGGCCCTGTCCGACAAGAAGTTTGGTGTGGTGTTCCCATCTCATGAGAGCCTCCGTATGGTTGCCAAGAGCGCAAGCTTCACTTTACAGTTACACCAGACTGTGGTTTTTGTGAGGGAGGCCATTGAGATTGATCGCTCCTTCGATTCGTTGGTTGATGCTTTTGTCCTGTTGGAAGAGGTGCCACCGGAGATGCGGAATGCCGTGATGCTCATGGCCTTCGGCGAACTGATTGGCAAGCCTATCTCTTTCGATGTTGATTCTCTTGGGCGTCGGGGTGCTATCCGTATGCTCTTGGCCTTGCGCAACCCGTCCATGGTCAGAGGTTTTGTTGAGTTTGTGCCCCACCGGAAGGCGTTTAGGATCAAAGTCAGACTGGAAGATGCTCCCACCCCACCTGATGCTTCCATCCCCCCTCCTCCTCCTCCCATTGACCTTATTCAGGGGGGAACTTTTTCAGCGAGAGCCAGGGGGTCTCGGGGGAACCTTTCACTTCCAGCGAGTGGGAGGCGCTTGGGCCACGACTCCAAGAACTTTACCCGAATAGGAGGCCGCATGATGGACGTGCGTCAAAAGGAAAAGAGGCTTGCTCGGATGCGCCGGTTGAGAACTCTTTTGTACCTCCTCATGCCCAAGCTCAAGCGCATGTGCCAGCCCCCCGCGAGCCTTCCCTCTCTAGGAAGCCGTAGATGGACTCCCCAAAATGCACTCCCTCCCCAACGTCTGCGGTTTGCTCGAACCATCCCACTGGGGCTGCCTCACCATCCCTTTCCGATGTCTCCCCGTCCAGGGTGGCTGGGGAGGGAGAGTTGTGGCCGTCGGGTTCTCGCCGCCAGAAAACTGTCAAGAAAACCTCTGCTAGGGCCCGGGCGCGCAAGGACGCCTCTGCTTACAAGATCTCTGGCTCGGGTTTGTTCCGCTCTCTCAACATGGATGATGCTGGGGAGGGACTTGCGGATGACCCGCCCTCTCCTTCTCCGTTCCCTTCCCCGGCGCCTGATTCAGCCTTTGTGTCTCTCAATACGCTACTCTCTACGGCTCGTCAGAGCAAGCGGGTGGCGGACGACGGGACGTCGATCCATCTTCGAGCGGAGCGACGGGTGGCGGCGCGTGATATCGTGATGATTGGTACGCATTTTGTTTCCCCTAAACGCACTGTGTTATCTGATTTTCAGGTTGAACATTTTGTTAGTGTTCCTTCCGATTCGGGTCTTTCTCTGGGGGTGGATTTACCTGCCGCTTCAGCCTTGCTCACGGTTCTCCGTGGAAATGAGTTGGCACAAGCCAGCCTTGCCAAAGCTGCGGAGGCAGTTCGGGCGAGTTCGTCGGTCCCTGCGACGGCGGGGTCTCCTGATCCTCAAGGTCCTTGTAGAGGCCAGACCGTGAGGTGATCTTGCTCTGGGGTGCGCGCTAATAAATTGGTTAATGTTAGTGCACCTAGGCGCTCTAGTCTCCGCATTCGCAACATCTCTGCCAAATGAGAAACCTTTTTTGGAATATTAGGGGCTTCGGTGCTAGGGGGCACCGGAATCAGCTCCGAGATCTCCTGTTTAATGAGCATATTGATATCCTTTGCCTTCAAGAAACTAAGCGTGAGAACTTCTCTGTTACGGATTCAATGGCATTGGGGGCTCGGATTTCACGTGGAATAGGGTGGCGGCTGTTGGGTCTTCGGGCGGCATTCTTATTGGATCTAGAAATGACTTATTTGATGTTTCAGATGTTTCGGTGACTGAGTTTTATTTGTCTCTTCGGCTGGCCTGTCGTGGCTCCTCTGATTCTTGGGATCTTATTTCTATCTATGGGCCTTCGGATCATACCCACTCGACTCGATTTTTGTCTGCGCTTGACGCCCGGTTGTCTAATCAAGTGATCCCCGTGCTCCTGGGTGGTGACTTCAACCTTCTTCGTTTTCCCTATGAGAAAAGCTCTGAATTTTTTTGCTTGGGTAGGGCTGAAGCTTTTAATGGTTTCATTGCTTACCACGCCTTGCGTGAGCTACCCCGTTCGGGATCTAGATATACTTGGTCGAATCACCAATCTATTCCTGTTCGATTGGTGTTGGATCGGGCCCTAATTTGTGTTGGTTGGGAGGTGCTTTACCCTCGATGTTCTTTATTTTCTATTCCTTCGGTTGGCTCCGACCACACTCCTCTTGTTCTGGACTCGGGAGGTGTTGTGCGCCCCCCTAGATTTTGGTTCGATTCTTCCTGGTTGGGCTGTGAGGGGCTTATCCCGTTGGTTTCCGCTAAGATTCCTGGACTCCTTTCTGCTCCGCATCGCTCTTTTGACCTGTTGGATGATTGGCGTTTCTGTTCGAGGGGGTTGAGGCAATTACTTAGAGGCTGGGGGGCAATAAGGCGATCAGTGATCGGGCGGATAAGACCGAGTTACTTGCCAAGATTAAATCTATGGATGATTTGGCGGATTCGGTTGGTCTCGATCCCACTGGTTGGGACCAGAGGTATGAGTTAGAGAAACCGCCGCTTGAGTTTCATTGTGCCGAGGAAGAATTTTTGCGGCAAAGAGGCTATATTTCATGGGTGCTTAAAGGTGACTCCCTTACTGCGTGTTTCATTGCCATCGCTAATGGTAGACGGCGATGTTGCCTTATGAAAGGATCGATATGGTCAACTAGAGGGGGGGGTGAATAGGTGACTAACAAATTTAACTTAAATTACCAACTTTTAGGGTTAAGAGGATAAATAAGATTCTCTGGATGTGCTCTAGATGAATAACCCTATGTGGCAAGCAAGCTAAACTCAAATGCTAGGCAACAACTACAATAGCAAGCCAATAAGCATATGCAACTAGTACAAGTAAAGGGCAGAAAGGATAAACCACAAGTGACACGGAGATGCGAAGATTTGGTTGACCGAAGTTCACACTCTTTTGAGGGAGTGATAATCTCCGTTGGAGCGGTGCTCAATCCTTGAGAGCGCTACCAACAACGTAGCTCATCGTATTCTCCGTTCTCGAGTCACCCCCAACGGATGAGCCTCGAATCACTAGAGATTGGTCTTGAAGGCGACCACCACACCTTTACAAACTTCCCGGAGTACACCACAAGCAAGGAAGCTTCCGGGACGAACACCTAGCCGCCTAGGAGCCAAAGCTCCAAGAGTAACAAGTCAATGGTGAAGAAATCTTGAGGGGAACCCAAAACGGTTTGGTGGAAGTGTAGATTGGGTGAATCTCCTCCAAATCCGAAAGTATTGGAGTGTTTTGTTGGTGGGGGAAGGAGGGATCCAAGCTTTAAGGTTTGGCAATGGTGGAGGAGCTTGGGGGAGATTAGGGTCAAAGGAGGAAGAAGGGGGAGTATTTATACCCCCACCCTAGATCTAGCCGTTGCCCACGGGGGACCCCAGGCACCCGGAGTAAAGACCCTGGGCACCCGGGGTGGTCATAGGCCACCACACCATAGGAGACCGGGTGCCCCGGGGTCAGGACTCCGCGCACCCGGAGTACTCAGAGAACCAACCCGAGAGACCGGGCACCCGGGGGTCCAGGACCCCGGGCACCCGGGGTGCTCAAAGAGAAAACTCGGGAGACCGGGCACCTGGGGGTTGATGGCGTAGAAGTGATAATGGCTGTGGAAGGTGAGATGTAGCGTAGCAGCAAATTTCCCTCGGTGTAGATACCGGAGGTTGAGATCGACCAATAGGACTCCGACAATGATAATTAGGTGGCAAGAAACCAATGGCACCGTTTACGACAAACGTTGCTTCCTTGACCTGGACCTGCACACAACACAATTAACTTTGCTCCCAACGAAGTTCAGAGAGGTTGTCAATCTCTCCGGTCTTGTTTTTTACAAAGGGTCAAACACACAAGGATAATGATAATGATAGCAACTGAAAGTAAATACTGAAAAGGAAATAGGCTTGTAAACAATAATGAGGATATGGACCGGGGTCCCGTGATGTTCACTAGTGATGTCTCTCTCCCAAAAGACAATAAACTGCTATGCGAGGTAAAAAATTTACAGATGGTCAATTGACAGGATTATAAACGCACCGCAATGCTAAATATGTTACAAAAGAAAGGAAGAGGCTCATAAGCATGGGAAGTACGCCAAAATAAGTAGACTGGAATCCATCTACATCTACTACTAATCATCCACCTTGAGATATCTATCCAGAACATCTCGCTGGTATTAAGTTGCGAGTCCCACCCAAAGTGTAAACCCAAAGCAATAGACAACTACATTAAAATAACTTTGCGTAAAGTAAACAATCCTTGCAACCGCGGTTACAACCACCGTTGTTTTCCCCCTTGTGTCCACATCACATCACCTAGACTCATGTTTCTGTCACTCAAGCGTGTCATCAGGGGGCATGTACCCACAATCGATCATAACGTTCCCTCTTGGAGTTACTATCCACTACTTGGCCAAAGCAATAAACATCAACGGAGAACATGCAAGAATTACATAGGAACAAAAATATAAGAGATCAAAACCAAATATATTACTCTATCACGATCTGGACATAATCTCATAATCCATCGGATCCCATCAAACTCAACATAGCAACAACAGAAGAATTACATATGTGCCTCGATCATGTAGGGCAGCTCACAAGGTCTAAACCATGAAGAACAAAGAGGGGAGGAGAACATCACATAGCTAATGATCACGGACCCATGGTCCAAGGTAGACTACTCACAACACATCCGGGAAGCGTCCATGGTGGAGGAGAAGCTCCCGGATGTCGATCCTCCCTCCGGCACGATGTCGGGAAGGGTCCTGACGGTGCTCCCGATCTTGGAAGCGCGGCGGCGGCGGAACAGAGGCGATATTGCAAAATAGGGTTCTGTCTTCGGAGTTTCCCCGTCACGAGAAATAAATTGGCGAATGGGGGCAGCCCGGGGGGCCACCAGAGGTCCAGGAGACCCCCTGGGCCCCTGGTGGTGGCCCTTTGGCCCCACCTTGGTGCTTCTGGAAGACTCCGTTACGCTGATTTTTTATCCGATTTTCCCAAATTTTTGGAGCATTTTTTATATGGGGGAATCCTGGAATAGAAAAATAGCAGAAAACAGGAACTGGCACTGGGGTGCACTGAGTTAGTAGGTTAGTCCAAATATGATCAAAAGTATATGAAAGTGTATCTAGATCATAGCAATATCACACAAAATATGCATGGATCGAGCATAAATTATCGGTACGTTGGAGACGTATCAGGGGTCCAGGACTCCTGGCACCCGGGGTGGTCAGTGAGCAACCCAGTAGCCCGGGCACCCATGGGTCCAAGACCCCGGGCAACGGGGGTGGTCAGTGAGCAACCAAGTGGCCCGGGCACCCGGGGGTCCAGGACCCCGGGCACCCGGGGTGGTCAGGGAGGATTGGGACCTCTCCCTTTCTGACCCTTGACCCGGACATCGTCGAACCCGCAGCAGCCCCACCTAACCCTACTCACCGTGACCCCTCTGGATAGTGCGGCACTTCCTATGACTCAAAAGTAACCGAAAAATTCTTCCGAGTCCAAAAGAACGTTGTCTTTTCCTTTTTGGATAGAGTGGAATCACCATCGTCCGTAGACGCCACCCAGAGCCTAATGTCCTGAGATAAAATAGATAACTGACATTAGTCCTTGCAAATCGTATTATGTTCAATACCTTAACCGCAATCAGGGACGATTGCACTTTCAATCTCCCCATTTTTGGTGCATTGATGACAATACGACTTGCACATGGAAAAAATAAATATAAAGCGATAAAGAACATTAAAGCCATGCCACGTTGTAAATCTATTGAGCTCCCCCTTGTTGTGTGCATATTTAAAAATATGTGCCAGAACCATTCCACACACAAGGAGTATCTCCATAAATTAATAACAAAGGTGCAACTATGCAAATAAGGGTGAAAAGAAATAGTTGCACAAGCTAGTTTGTGACTAAGAGAAGTAATCAACAGAGCAAGGGGTCACAATCTAGAGGTTTGAGAGACAGATAAAACTTAGTGAGATGCAATGAAAAAAACTACATGACAAGCATGTAAACATAAACATGGCAGTTCAACACAAGAAGTATGACATAATGAAAACACACCAAGCATAGTCTCAAGTCTCAATCCTACTATAACACTGATGGCGTGGAGGTGGTAATGGATTCTCGCCCTTCGTTGGTTACCCCAAGTGGAAGGTGAGATGTAGGATAGCAGCAAATTTCCCCTATGTGGAGGATAGGGTTTGTCTCCCGTAGGACTCCGGCAATGATAAGTAGGTGTTGATGGCGTAGAAGTAATAATGGCTTCTCGCCCTTCGTTGGTTACCCCAAGTGGAAGGTGAGATGCAGCGTAGCGGAAAATTTCCCTCGGTGAAGATACCGAGGTTGAGATCGACCAGTAGGACTCCGGAAATGATAAGTAGGTGGCAAGAAAACAATGGCACCGTTTAAGACAAACGTTGCTTCCTTGACCTGGACCTGCACACTAAACAATTAACTTTTCTCCCAACGAAGTTCAGAGAGGTTGTCAATCTCTCCGGTCTTGTTGTTTACAAATGGTCAAACACACAAGGGATAATGATAACGATAATGATAGCAACTAAAAGTAAATACTGGAAAGGAAATAGCTTGTAAACAATAATGAGAATATGGACCGGGGTCCCGTGATGTTCACTAGTGATTTCTCTCTCCCAAAAGACGATAAAACTGCTATGCGAGGTAAACAAAATATAGATGGGCAATCGACAGGATTATGAACGCACCGTAATGCTAACTATGCTACAAAAGAAAGGAAGAGGCTCAAAAGCATGGGCAGTACGCCAAAATAAGTAGACCGAAATCCAACTACATCTACTACTAATCATCCACCTTGAGATATCTATCTAGAACATCTCGCTGGCATTAAGTTGCGAGTCGCACCCAAACTGTAAACCCAAAGCAACAAACAACTGCATTAAAAGAACTTTGCGTAAAGTAAACAATCCTTGCAACCGCGGTTACAACCACCGTTGTTTTCCTCCTTGCGGCCACAACACATCCCCGAGACTCATGTTTCTGTCACTCAAGCGTGTCATCAGGGGGCATGTACCCACAATCGAGCATAACGTTCCCTCTTGAAGTTACTATCCACTACTTGGCCAAAGCAATAAACAACAACGGAGAACATGCAAGAATTACTTAGGAACAAAAGTATAAGAGATCACAACCAAATATATTACTCTATCACGATCTGAACATAATCTCATAATCCATCGGATCCCATCAAACTCAACATAGCAAAAGCAGAAGAATTACATATGTGCCTCGATCATGTAGGGAAGCTCACGAGGTCTAAACCACGACGAACAAAGAGGGGAGGAGAACATCACATAGCTACTGATCACGGACCATGGTCCAAGGTAGACTACTCACGACCCATCCGGGAAGCGTCCATGGTGGAGGATAATCTCCCGAAGGTCGATCCTCCCTCTGGCAGGGTGCCGGGAAGGGTCGTGATGGTGCTCCCGATCTTGGAAGCGCGACGGCGGAGGAACAGAGGCGAGATTGGAAATTAGGGTTCTGTCTTCGGAGTTTCCCGTGACGGAGGAATAAATAGGCGAAGGGGGGCAGCCAGGGGGGCCACCGGGGGTCCAGGCGCCCCCTGGCACGGCCAGGCCCCTGGCCGCGCCAGGTTGCCGCCTGGGCCCCTGGTGGTGGCCCTCTGGCCCCACTTGGGTGCTTCTAGAAGACTCCGTTATGCTGATTTTTATCCAATTTTTCTCGAATTTTTGGAGCACTTTTAATATGGGGGAAACCTGGAATAGAAAAACAACAGAAAACAGAAACTGGCACTGGGTTGCACAGAGTTAGTAGGTTTGTCCAAATATGATCAAAAGTATATGAAAGTGTATCTAGATCATAGCAATATCACACAAATAATGCATGGAGCGAGAAAAAATTATCGATACGTTTGGGACGTATCAGGTCTCAGCGGCGCACCTGACGTGAACCTGCACACGATACAATTAACTTTGCTCCCAATGAACTTTAGAGAGGTCGTCAATCTCTCCGATCTTGTTGTTTACAAAGGGTCAAACACACAAGGGATAATGATATTGATAACAGCTGAAAGTAAATACTGAAAAAAGATATAGCTTGTAAACTATGATGAGAATTTGGACCGGGGTCCCGTGATGTTCACTAGTGATGTCTCTCTCCCAAAAGACGATAAAAATGCTATGCGAGGTAAACAAATTACAAATGGGCAATTGACAAGATTATAAACGCACCGCAATGCTAACTATGCTACAAAAGAAAGGAAGAGGCTCATAAGCATGGGCATTACGCCAAAATAAGTAGACTGAAATCCATCTGCATCTACTACTAATCATCCACATTGAGATATCTATCCAAAACATCTCGCTGGTATTAAGTTGGGAGCCCCACCCAAAGTGTAAACCCAAAGCAACAGAACACTGCATTAAAAGAACTTTGCGTAAAGTAAACAATCCTTGCAACCGCGGTTACAAGCACCATTGTTTTCCCCCTTGTGGCCACATCACATCCCCTAGACTCATGTTTCTATCACTCAAGCGTGTCATCAGGGGGCATGTACCCATAATCGAGCATAACGTTCCCTCTTGGAGTTACTACCTACCACTTGGCCAAAGCAATAAACAACAACGGAGAACATGCAAGAATTACTTAGGAACAAAAATATAAGAGATCAAAACCAAATATATTACTCTATCACGATCTGAACATAATCTCATAATCCATCAGATCCCATCAAACTCAACATAGCAACAACAGAAGAATTACATAAGTGCATCGATCATGTAGGGCAGCTCACGAGGTCTAACCCATGAAGAACAAAGAGGGGAGGAGAACATCACATAGCTAATGATCACGGACCCATGGTCCAAGGTAGACTACTCACATCACATCCGGGAAGCGTCCATGGTGGAGGGGAAGCTCCCGGAGGTCGATCCTCCCTCCGGCAGGCTGCTGGGAAGGGTCCTGACGGTGCTCCCAATCTTGGAAGCGCGGCGGCGGCGGAACAGAGGAGAATTTGCGAAATAGGGTTCTGTCTTCGGAAGTTTCCCATGACGAAGATTAAATAGGCGAAGGGGGCAGTCAGGGGGGCACCAGGGGCCCAAGCGCCACCATGGCGCGGCCTGGCTCCTGGCCGCGCCAGGTGGCCACCTGGGTGCCTGGTGGTGGCCGCCTGGCCCTCCTTCGGTCTTCGAGAGTCTTCCGACACGCTGATTTTTATCTGATTTTTCCCAGATTTTTGGAGCACTTTTTATATGGGGGAAAGCTGAAATGGAAAAATAGCAGAAAACAGGAACTAGCACTGGGGTGCACTGAGTTAGTAGGTTAGTCCAAATATGATCAAAAGTGTATGAAAGTGTATCTAGATCATAGCAATATCACACAAAACATGCATGGAGCGAGTAGAAATTATCGATACGTTTGAGACGTATCAAACACTTCTCCCCCCTTTGGCATCAAGACACCAAAAAGGGGAAAAGCGCGATGCTAACGTGTAAGTGCATCTAGTGCACCCTTTGAGGTTTTGGAGTATTTGATGACAAAACGGTTAAGGGACTTATGTGTTTGTGAGTATACACATGAAAATAGTCCCTGAGGATAAGGTTAACCATCGTTGTCGACCCCCCAAAATGTTGAGGAACATGGAAGAAATCGGTGTGTTTCCTGAAGACTGAAGTTGTGCGAAATGCTGAGGAGTCAGGATCCTGAAGCGTTCGGCTGAAGCTGAAGCAGTACAAGATCCTGAAGAAGTTTGCGCTGAAGACGAAGTTGAAGCGTAGTCTTCGCTAAGACTTTTTATACTTCTTGAGTCGTAGGAAAACATCGCACTATTGGAGGGGTTGAGGAAAGTGAGTTCTGTATTTCTGAGGAAGTGCTCAATTAGAAATCCTGAAGAAAACCCAGAGAAATCTTTTGCAGTAGAAGTTCAATTCCTCGGGTGTCTGAGACGATGTTCTTCAGGAAACTGAGGAATTCGTCTTCGGTTGAGGAGTCAGGAAACTGTCAGTGCAGTTCGCCTGAAGAAAGAGAGTGAGTGTTTTGACCGTGCCATGTGACACGTGGAGAGTGCTGGTACCGATCCAGCCAACGGTCCGAAGGGTGGGCATGGAAGTAATTTCATGCATGGACATTTATGTCCTTTCACCTGGGGTTGCTCTCCGACTATAAATATCCCCCCCAGTCCCATTTGTGGGTTGGCTGCTCCGAGAGAAAAACTGACAATTTTCATCTGAGAGCAACCCACCTCTTGAAGAAACTGAAGAACCTAAGTGAGGAAAACCACCAGCCTGAGTAGTTGAGAATTTCTGAGGAAGTCGGTTCGAGTGATCCGAAGCTTTTTACTCTTGAAGACTGTGATCTTCCAGCCGGTGTAGGAGTCATCAGTCTGAGGAAGTCAAGATGCAATTGTGACTTCCCTGAGTGAACTGAGTCTGTGAAGGTTTCAGGAGTCTACCTTGAAGACTCACCTGAGTTATTGGACGGAGTCTGAGGACTTTAGTTCAAGGAGAATAAGGTGAAGACTATGTCTTCTGAGTTCAATCTCAGCCTCTCCAACCAGACGTAGAGTTGTCACAACAACTCGAACTGGTCCATCAAGTCTATGTCTTCAGTGCCCTGGTGCTATTTCTTCAACCTCAGGTATTAAGTTTATGCACTGATGACTTATCCTGATGCCTAACTTTCTGAGTTTACTCTGCGCTGATTCCTCAGTTCTTGCATCGGTCTTACTTTAGCTATGCAATAGGTTGATTTACATTCATGCCTTAGCTTTAGTATCGCATATGTTCTTCCTTGAGTTTTAGTTTCCTCAATTTCGTATTGCCTCAGTCCTGAGGAAATCGAAATTCCTCAAGATATTTGAAAATCTCCCATTCACCCCCCTCTGGTCGATATACTGCACTTTCATACCGGAAGATCTAGAATAGGGGAGGGCCGCTGGCAGCATCGTCATCCTCAACCTCAGGAACATAGGCCATACACATGTTGGGATAATCAGTCGCCACTCTGACACGATCCTCAGACCCGGCAGGCTGAGGCTCGCCTGACTCAAGAGCTCTGGCAGCCTTCTGCTCATGAAGAACCTTCTTGCGGTAGTTCAGTTCCCGCACCTGACGCTGAGAGGTGGATCGACACATCTTGAAAAGATTGTTGAACCCCTGGAAGAACATGTTCTTATCCTTCTTTGATAAGGAAGGAGAAGACATCACCGTGTGAGCAAGATCCGCAGGGTCCACCTCAGGTGCGTCTCGAGAGGAGGAAGCACCGGCAGTAGCAGACGAGGGAGCAGGCTTGGCCTTGGGCTTCTTTCCAGTCAAATGAACCAAATCCGGATGAACCTGAGGCTTGAACTTCGTGTTGCGCACAGGCGAAGCAATGGGAAACTGTCGCAGAAGCTTGTCGCGCTCTGGATACTTGCGCTCAATCAGCGCCTGAATGAACGGAGCAAAAACAAGAGCCTTCTTCTCAAACACACAAGTCTTCATCTCCTCAAACATGAAGTCCAAAACATCAATCTTGGTCTTCTCATGAGCATAGACCAAGAGATCAATAGCAGTGCCCCAGAACTCATCAGAAGAACCGACCTTGGGGGACAGAGACACCCGAAAGATCTGACGAAGAGCATGATAAAGAGGAGGCATCCCTCTAGTGCGACCAATAGTGCCCGAGCTGCTATAGGCGAAAGCAAGCGCCTGCTTGGTGCGACTGTGCTGAACAACAGTGGCATACCCCTCTTCTGGTTCAGGGAAGAACTTGTACCCAGTGATAACTGCAAGATCATCCATAGAACCACTGAGAACCTTGTTGCCCGAGCGCCACGTGAAAGACCGAGCATAATCATTGGCAAAATACACCGTAGCATAGAACTGGAGAATGAGGTCCTCATTGTAAGCCCGTTTGTACGACACAAAAGGAATCAACCCCATGTCCTCCAACACACCATATACCTCGTGGAAGAGAACAAGATCATTGATATATGCAAGATCCAAATCACCATGTGGAGCAATCTTGACCTTCATGGGATTGAGAATCTCAGAAAATGTGCGCTGCTGAAACATATTGTGGAACCTCCAATCCACCTCATCACAGGCAGCAACATAGGGATAGATATTACGCAGCTTGTGGTACTCTGTCCTGGGCATCTTATTCAGATCATCAATAGTATCAATGTTGAACTCATTATCAGGCTCTTCTTCTTCTTCTTCCTCTTCCTCATCCTCTTCCTCATCAGCACTTGGCTCATTAGCCACAAATACTTCATCCTCAATATCATCACTACTGGACCCCTAAACAATGGGAGTGTCAGAACCCTATGTTAGGTATGTGCTAGGGTTAGTTAGTACCTTTGCATCATGTCAAAATTTCAAAAGAAATCCTTGAAATCGAAATTCAAAAGCAAATGGGAGAAGGAACACCCCCCAGATGAATTAATTCAAAAGTCCAGATAAAAATCTTTTCCAAAAATTCATGTTAGAGTTTTGAAAAGTCCTATAAATGAGTGTGATCACATATCAAGTGATGTGGGACCCACCCCATGCTCATAGATTTTTCAAATATTCAAACAGTACCTTGGAATTAAAGAAATCCCCCTATTTGATTTAAAATTCAAATCATTTGAATTTTAAAAATGTTGAAACTTCATAAGTGGTTAGTCTATATTATTATGAGGCCATATAAAAGTTTTCAGCATTTAATAAAATGGTTTGGTATTTTTATCAGAGCCAAAACAAATTACAGAAAAAGAAAGGAAAGATTAAACAGAGGGGAAAAGAAAAACCTACCTGTTGCCCACATGCGAGGCCCAACTCGCCTTGGCCGGCCCAGCCCAACCGGGGGCGCCTTGTCTTCTACCTCCCCGCCGAGCCAAGCAGCTCGGTGGAGGCAGAGCAAGCACCGGGCGCCACCTCGACGCCGAGAGGCTTCCAGCCCCCCTGGACCTCATCTCCTCGCCAGGAGACGCGCGACGGTTGCCTGCACCTTTCCCCTCTCCTCGCGTTCGCTCTCCTCCTCTCTCTGCTTCGTTTCCAAACCGCCCCGAGAGATCGCCGCCGGCCACCGTAGTGCGAGACCGTGGCCAACGACGACGAAGAGCTTCCCCACTTTTTCCATCGAGCTCCCCACCGTCGTCTTCATCACCGTGAAAAAGGAATCGAAGCCGGAGCCCCTGAAGCCACCGGTATCGCCGTCGCCATCTCGTCGGAGCCGCGGGAGCTCGCCGTTGAATCCGTCGCCACCACGTCCTCCCCGAGATCTTCATCGACTCCATCAAGCTCCTGGTGAGAAGGCGCTCCAAAGCCCCATTATTTTGCCTCGGATTGCGTCTCGTAGCTAGCACCGCCATGGAAGCCGAGGTACCTCACCGCCGCGGTCGTCGTCGGCGAGCATCCGTGAAGCACACGTACCCAAGAGCATGTCCGACGTCTTCCCTGTGGTCTAACGCGTCGAACGAGCTCAAGATTGCTGGATTTGGAGCACCGTGGCGACGATTGCCTCCTCCCCGTGTTTCTGTTGCCGCCGGCGAGGTCACCGCCGTCGCTGGGGTCGTCGTCTTGGACGCTGGCGTGCACCGGGAGACGTGCGAGAACACGGGCTTCGCTCCCGTGGTCTCGGCGCTTCGTTTGGACCACGGGAACAGCAGATCCGCGCAGCGCCGCCGTGGCCAGGCCGCCGGCGTTTAGCCGCCGGTGGGTTAGCCTAACTCTGGGGGTCCTGGGCCCACCTGTAAGTGACTCTGGGGGTCATTAGGGGCTGGATTAGGCTCAGGGTTAGGCTAACCCACCGGCGGCTAAACGCCGGCGGCCTAGCCACGGCGGCGCTGCGCGGATCTGCTGTTCCCGTGGTCCAAACGAAGCGCCGAGACCACGGGAGCGAAGCTCGTGTTCTCGCACGTCTCCCGGTGCACGCCAGCGTCCAAGACGACGACCCCAGCGACGGCGGTGACCTCGCCGGCGGCAACAGAAACACGGGGAGGAGGCAATCGTCGCCACGGTGCTCCAAATCCAGCAATCTTGAGCTCGTTCGACGCGTTAGACCACAGGGAAGACGTCGGACATGCTCTTGGGTACGTGTGCTTCACGGATGCTCGCCGACGACGACCGCGGCGGTGAGGTACCTCGGCTTCCATGGCGGTGCTAGCTACGAGACGCAATCCGAGGCAAAATAATGGGGCTTTGGAGCGCCTTCTCACCAGGAGCTTGATGGAGTCGATGAAGATCTCGGGGAGGACGTGGTGGCGACGGATTCAACGGCGAGCTCCCGCGGCTCCGACGAGATGGCGACGGCGATACCGGTGGCTTCAGGGGCTCCGGCTTCGATTCCTTTTTCACGGTGATGAAGACGACGGTGGGGAGCTCGATGGAAAAAGTGGGGAAGCTCTTCGTCGTCGTTGGCCACGGTCTCGCACTACGGTGGCCGGCGGCGATCTCTCGGGGCGGTTTGGAAACGAAGCAGAGAGAGGAGGAGAGCGAACGCGAGGAGAGGGGAAAGGTGCAGGCAACCGTCGCGCGTCTCCTGGCGAGGAGATGAGGTCCAGGGGGGGCTGGAAGCCTCTCGGCGTCGAGGTGGCGCCCGGTGCTTGCTCTGCCTCCACCGAGCTGCTTGGCTCGGCGGGGAGGTAGAAGACAAGGCGCCCCCGGTTGGGCTGGGCCGGCCAAGGCGAGTTGGGCCTCGCCTGTGGGCAACAGGTAGGTTTTTCTTTTTCCCTCTGTTTAATCTTTCCTTTCTTTTTCTGTAATTTGTTTTGGCTCTGATAAAAATACCAAACCATTTTATTAAATGCTGAAAACTTTTATATGGCCTCATAATAATATAGACTAACCACTTATGAAGTTTCAACATTTTTAAAATTCAAATGATTTGAATTTTAAATCAAATAGGGGGATTTCTTTAATTCCAAGGTACTGTTTGAATATTTGAAAAATCTATGAGCATGGGGTGGGTCCCACATCACTTGATATGTGATCACACTCATTTATAGGACTTTTCAAAACTCTAACATGAATTTTTGGAAAAGATTTTTATCTGGCCTTTTGAATTAATTCATCTGGGGGGTGTTCCTTCTCCCATTTGCTTTTGAATTTTGATTTCAATGATTTCTTTTGAAATTTTGACATGATGCAAAGGTACTAACTAACCCTAGCACATACCTAACATAGGGTTCTGACAACTTGCCCCCACTCAAAAGAATCTCGTCCCGAGATTCAGAAGTCTGCGGGAGGAAGGTGGGGTACTCGGCACTGAGACGGTCTTCTCTCTCCCACGTGGCTTCTCTTTCAGAGTGGTGTGACCATTGCACTTTCAGAAACCTAATCTTCTGACGACGAGTGACACGCTCTGCGGAATCAAGAACATGAACGGGGTATTCTCGATAAGAAAGGTCATCTTGGAGATCAAGCTTTCATGGTCGACTTCGCGGATGGGATCCTTGAAGCAACGCCTGAGTTGGGACACATGGAATACATCGTGTACTCGGGAAAAGTGCGGGGGTAGTTCAAGTTGGTAGGCAACTTCTCCACGTTTAGCTAAGATGCGGAAAGGTCCGATGTAACGTGGGGCCAACTTGCCTTTGATACCGAAACGTTGGGTTCCCTTCAGAGGAGTAACCCGAAGGTAAGCCTTCTCATCCAGATTGTAGCTCTCTTGCCTATGATGACGATCATAGTAGCTTTTCTGACGAGACTGGGCTGCTTTCAATTGATCACGAACAATGCAAACTTGCTCTTCTGCTTCCTTGATCATATCTGGTCCAAAGAATTGTCTTTCACCGGTTTCAGACCAGTTTAGTGGTGTTCGACATCGTCGTCCATAAAGGAGTTCAAAAGGAGCCATGTTCAGACTAGATTGAAAACTATTGTTATAAGCAAATTCGGCAAATGGAAGAGAATTCTCCCAATTCTTTCCGAATGAGATAACACAAGCTCTGAGCATGTCTTCAATAATTTGGTTAACCCTTTCGACTTGACCGCTAGACTGAGGATGAAAAGCTGTACTAAAGGAGAGATGAGTTCCCATAGCACGTTGGAAGCTTCCCCAAAATCTAGAGGTGAAAAGGCTACCGCGATCAGAATTGATTTCCAAAGGAACACCGTGAAGGGATACAATTCTGGAGATGTACAAGTCCGCTAACTGGCTAGCAGTTATAGACTCGCGAACCGGAAGGAAGTGAGCAACTTTGGAAAGCCTATCTATGACAACGAAAATGGCATTGTTTCCTTTCTGGGTTCTTGGAAAGCCGGTGATGAAGTCCATACCGACTTTGTCCCATTTCCACTCGGGAATAGACAAAGGTTGAAGTGTACCAGCAGGTCTTTGATGTTCTGCCTTAATGCGACGGCAAATATCACATTCGGCAACAAATCGAGCAATGTCTCTCTTCATCCTAGTCCACCAAAATCTCTGGCGTAGATCTCAGTACATTTTTGTGCTACCGGGATGAATTGAGAGGGGTCTGTCATGGGCTTCTTTGAGGATGAGTTGCCTTAGTTCCTTATTCTTAGGTACTACCAAACGATTTCCAAAGAAAACCGTTCCCTTGCTATCCGTGGAGAAACATTTAGCAACTCCGCTAGCAATGTTCTCCTTGATCCGGCGAACACCTCGTGCACACCTTTGGGCAGCTATAATTTGATCCTCAAGAGTTGGTTTCGCCACCAAGGTTGAAAGATAGTCATGAGGAACAATCTCAAGATTGAGCTTGCGAAAGTCCTCATGAAGAAGTGGTTGATACTGTTGTAACATGAGGTTGTTACAATACGACTTACGACTTAGTGCATCAGCCATGACATTGGCTTTTCCTGGGGTGTTAGAAATTACTACGTCGTAATCTTTTATCAACTCAATCCAGCGTCTTTGCCTGAGATTAAGATCTGGCTGGGTGAAAATATATTTGAGGCTTTGGTGGTCGGAATAAATCTCACAACGATTACCAAGGAGGTAATGTCGCCAAGTTGTTAGAGCATGAACTACGGCAGCGAGTTCAAGGTCATGAGTAGGATAGTTCTCTTCATGTGGCCGTAACTGGCGTGAAGCATAAGCTACCACATGTCGATCTTGCAGAAGTATGCATCCTGACCCTTGCCGTGATGCATCACAATAGATTTCGAAATCCTTTTTAGTGTCTGGAGGTGCAAGTACAGGTGCAGAAGTCAATCTTCTTTTTTAGCTCTTGAAAGCTTTCCTCGCACTTGGGAGTCCATAAGAATTTCTTATCTTTCTTGAGGAGTTTAGTTAGAGGCTTTGCAACTTTAGAAAAGTTCTCGACGAAGCGACGTCAATAGCTGGCTAGGCCAAGAAAACTCCTAACTTGCTTAACTGATTCAGGTGGAGTCCAGTCAAGGACGGCCTGAACTCTCTCGGGATTCACAGCAATGCCTTTTGCAGAAATCACGTGGCCTAAGTAGGTCACTTCTGGTAGCCAGAATTCACACTTGGAGAATTTAGCGTACAGGCGATGCTCTCTAAGTTTCATCAATACCAGCCTTAAGTGTTCGGCATGATCTCCTTTGTTCTTCGAGTAGATGAGAATATCATCAAGATAAACTACAACAAATTTATCTAGGTACTCCATGAAGATCGAATTCATCAAGCGTGCGAATGTGGCGGGGGCATTGGTTAAACCAAAGGACATGACGGTGTACTCGTAAAGACCATAACGAGTAGTAAAAGCCATTTTGGGAATGTCCTCGTTTCGGATTCTGATCTGATGATAACCTAATCTCAAATCCATCTTGGAGAAGACAGCGGATCCTGCAAGTTGATCATAAAGATCATTGATCCTGGGCAGTGGGTATTTGTTCTTTATCGTCGCTAAATTTAGCGGGCGATAGTCTACGCACATCCTTTCTGTTCCATCTTTCTTCTTTACGAACAGAACGGGGCAACCCCATGGCGATGAGCTAGGGCGGATGAAGCCTTTTGCCAACGAAGCATCAAGTTGGGTTTTTAGCTCAGATAACTCATGTGGGGCCATTTTATATGGGCGTTTGGAAATTGGTGCGGTTCCTAGAAAAAGATCCACTATAAATTCTACACACCTGTCGGGTGGCATGCCCGGCAGTTCTTCAGGAAAGACATCCGGGAAGTCACGAACCACCGGAATATCTTCAAGTTCGGGAAGGGGAAGTACATTCAAAGAATGCACTTGGGTTCTTGTTCTGGGTGAGGTATAGTTAACGGTTGTTCCTGAAGGGTGGGTGAGTTTCACGGATTTGCCTTTGCAATCCAGATAGGCATTCTGTCTTGATAGCCAATCCATGCCAAGGATGACATCAATGTCTGAAGACTTGAGGGCTATGAGTGAAGCAAGGAATACTAAACCCTCAATTGCAATTTGATTACCATGGCTCACTCTATTAGTTTGCCATCTTGACCCTGGAGTTTGAATAACCATCGGGGTGGACAATTCAACAAAGGGTAACTCATGACGAAGTGCATAACTTTCCGACATGAATGAATGAGATGCTCCTGGGTCGAAAAGAATGGAAGTAGGAACAAAATTGACTGGGAGCGTACCAAGAATGACGTCAGTGGTGTCGTCAGTCTCTTCGGCGGCGATCTGGTTCAGACGTACACGAGTGGCGGGAGGAGCGGGTTTGGCGGTGAAGACCTTCTGGGGTGGCTTGCCACGACCATTGTTGTTGTTGTTGTTGCCTCCGGCACGGGGTGGAACGTTCTGGTGTTGGAGTTGGTTCTGGGGGCACTCGCGAGAGTAGTGGCCTGCCTGACCACACTTGTAGCAAGCTCCGAAAACAGTGCGTGGAGCTGGGTTGTTTGGTGGAGCTGGGTGGAACTGGGTGGGTGGACGAGGCGCCACATAGGATGGCCTCGGTGGGTTGTTCTGGCGGAACATGCTGTTTGGGATCCAGATCTTGCGCTTTTGCGAGCCAGAGCTGGATGAACCGTCATCTCTAGGGTGTTTGCGAAAGTCGTTGGGGGTGTTCATGTCCTCGGCCTTGATGGCCTTGTTGACAAGGACCTGGAAGGTGGCAAAGTCATGAAGGTTGAGCTCGCGACGGAGTCCACTGTTGAGGCCACGACGGAACCTCTCTTGTTTCTTGGAGTCGGTGGAGACTTCTTCAGTTGCATAACGAGCAAGTCGGTTGAACTCACGACTAAACTCGTCCACGATTCTTCTGCCTTGAGTGAGGTTACAGAACTCCTCACGCTTGCGGTCCATAAGACCCTTGGGGATGTGGTGCTCGCGGAAGGACGTACAGAATTCCTCCCAAGATGCAGGCGGTCCAACGGGGCGCATATTCAGAAAGTTCTCCCACCAAGAGCTAGCTGCACCTTCAAGGTGATAGGTGGCATAGCTGACCTTGTCACCAGTTGCAACATGGCCGGCTTGGAGCTTCCTCTCGATGCTGCGAAGCCAGTCATCGGCGTCAAGGGGCTCGGTGGAGTAACTGAAAACCGGGGGATGAAGCCGGATGAAGTCGTTCAGGGACACCAGCTCATTGCGCTGCTGAGTGGTGTTGCGTGCGATGACTTCCAGCAGGTGGTGAGAGTCACGGTGGTTCCTCTCGACCTCCATCAGAACCTGTGCCATCGTGGGTGGGGGTGGAAGGTTGTCTTCCTCCTGGTTGTTCCCACGACCTTGGTTACGACCAACCTGGCCACGAGTTCCTTGAGACATCCTGAGGTGAAAAACCAAAGTCAAACAGAGTTGATTGAAGAGTCTAATCAAGGTATTGAAGTACTGGAAGGATTACAGAGCAAAGGAAGTAATCATCTTGACAACATGGTGATAAAAGCATACAAGCCATATATTCACAAGCTGTCATACAAACCATACATCGTTTTAGTACAAGCACTAAGCTAATACAAACGTGATGAAGATGATACATCCTTCAGAGGCACTCTGACTTCCTATACATTATTTATCTAAGCCTCTGGAACTTAGACACCTTGCTTACAATATACTAGGATACTACTACATCCTCACTAAGTAAGACCACAGGCGGTCTCACTCATCTCCATCTCCATAGTAGTCCTCATAAAAGTTGCCCGCATATCCCGGTAGCTGGAGGTGACCATCGGAAAACACGGAGGCTTGTGGACCCTGATATCCATTTGGGCAAGGATGGGGCCTAGGTCCAGTGTAGGGGGGAAGCAAAGGACCACGGGGTGGAAAAATGCCTCCAATCTCGGGCCAAGCAACTCGAGAAGGCATCTGAGTCCTCACTGGATAGACCGCATCAAACTCAACTGATCCCACGCTCACAAAGGGTGCCAAGAGCGTCAGTGCTCGGTACAGACGAACTCGGGTGGCGTGGAGCTCAAAACGGAGAGCGCGTGCATCACGATCTCTGTCACTAGCAAACCTAGCAGTCACCTGGAGTGCTGGATCCTCTGCAGAGTGATCTGAGTAGAGTCCGGTGTAATATCCCTCGTCTCCTGGAAGTGCAGCAGGGATATAGCGGAAAGAAGTCTCTCTCAGCAAAGTGTGCTCCTCTCTCAGCAGTGTGATACATGAATATGCAGCATCCTGCACAGCCATATTCTCGGTAACGCCAATGCCATGTCCAAAGTGGATAGGCTGGGTGACTCCAACGTGGTGCGGATAGATCCGGACAATGCAGTGGAACTGGATCTGGTTGAAGTCGTGAAACTGCTCCTCGATGGTGTACTCAGGGTACCATCGATATCCCACATAGGACATCATCTCGATCAACGTGGCGGGGTGGCCACGCACACCGAGGCACCTGGTCAAACGAACAATCTGCCGAGGGGGAAGATCTGCCATCTGAAACAGAAAGGAATTTGCAAATGCATCAGATTATGAGATAAACCTGGAATGACTCGGACAGCATAACGGCTGTAATTGTAAGAAATGACAATTTCTTTCAATCATGAAAAACAGCACTTACATAATAAGATGTAAGAAATCAGCATTACAACAATGCTAGGAAAACCCGACACAACTTTCCTACGGCTATAAGGAAGCAAACAACGAGATGTGCTAATCAGACAGAGGAGAGCCTAGTCCTATCTTCCCGTAGAATAAGGTAAGGGTGACCCAGAACTCAGAACGAAGGGGGTAAGGAGAAAAAAAAAGCCTTACGTGGTTCCCTTATATACCCAGAGTAACTATATAACTAAAGCAAGCTAGACTCAACTTCGGCCAAGGCTACTAGTCCTACAGTCAGTCCTGCTCTGATACCAAGTCTGTCAGGACCCGGGGTTAGCGTATGCAAGTCCAGTTAAGACATAGTCATATGGAGAGCCGAGAACCGCACCCACTTGTCTAAGCAGACAAGGCCAAGCACTAAACATTCTCGGAAAGCATCGTACGTGAGGGGCATCCCATCCAGGCCGGATGATCAACTGTGATGGGTCCTCATCGTCCGCACACAAGTCTAATGATATGGGTGGTGAACCCCCATATTCAAAGACAAGTCGCCTCAACCATACTATCGACTATCTCGAAACTCTTACAGGGAGCCCGAACAACTGAGCGCATTGCACGGCCTTGAGGAGCAGAAGAGCTGGTGCTACGTTCCTGACGAACAAACTGACCCTTCCCAGCAACATCGCGATGCTTCTTAGCACGACGATCGCCAACAGTCCCTTCTGAGTCATCTAACAGCAAGCAATGGATGCGAAGTAAGTGCAAGAGTCCATGCAAACAAACATAAAAAAGAAATATGCACACTGGAGCTGCTGATCCTGGGGACCCCGGGTGCCCGGAGTATATGCACCGGGTGCCCGGGGTACACAGGGAACCTCCAGGTAGAGACCGGGTGCCCGGGGTCTGAGGACCGGGTTCCCGGTGTAGCTACAGCGGGAGCCCGGGTGCCCGGGGTGTGGGCAACGGGTTCCCGGGGTAGCTACAGCCGGCGCTCGGATTTAGATCCAGGACACAAATCAGCCTCTACAACACATATTACCATCTAATAGAACTCCTAGAATGCGCCTAGTCAAATTGCTCGTCTAATCATGCAGTGAATGAAGCAATTGACCCAAAGGGAGAGAGGGAGGGAAGCAAAATACTGGAAGAGTCGGCCATGGCGATGAGGAAGAGCTCCGGAGATGAAATCCAGGAGGCCGAAGGGCTCCGGACGGCGAGGGGCGCGGAGGAGCGCGAGGAGGCGACGGCGGCGCACCGTGGGGCGTGGGGAAAATGAAAGGAAACCCTAACTCCACACGGCCCCTCACAGGTTATGGCCGCACGCCTAAAACCGGGTGCCCGGGGCCCCGGGTGCCCGGGATAGTCAGATACCTTCACAAAAACAGGGGAGGTGCAAGAAATTATCCCACTCCCCCTGTTTCTGTGCTCCTAAAATCTCAAACCATACCTCAAGACTTCCTTTCTACGGGAGCATGATGAAAGACATAAAAAGGGACACTTGCATAAGATACGGAACTAGTCATAGGAAATAAGGCTTGGGATAGATCACACACACTAGGTCATAGGCAGTAAAGCACAAAGAACACAAGCATTTAAACTTAGCGAACGAAACACAAGAGTCAACAAACTTGAAAAAGAACCGCACAACACAATGAAGCGGAAAAAGGTGGTGACCTGAGGGTCACCATGTTTGAGTGTATGTGGTCCGGAGCCGCGAAGATTTTAACCTTGGGCCCTTCTTCACTGCTCATCTTTGAAGCACAAGTACCATCTTTAAATGGCGGATGTGAAAGATTTTGATCATTTTATGCATAAGTAGGGTTATGTCGCAATCATGGAGAGAATTCTACTCCCCTACTTATGTGTCTACATCTAAGTAAGATATAGTAAAGCTAGTGTGTGTATGCAAGATCATCAACCCATGTTACTAAGATCCACGATATTTAGTTCATGCCTTAACTCACGGAATCTTGCTTCATCAAGTGGCTTCGTGAAAATATCCGCAAGTTGCTTCTCGGTGCCCACATGAACGAGCTCAATGTCTTCTCGTGCCACATGATCCCGAAGAAAATGATGAAGAATATCAATATACTTGGTTCGGATATGTTGCACGGGATTATCCGCAATCTTGATTGCACTTTCATTGTCACATAATAGAGGCACTTTGTCACATTTGACACCATAATCCATCAAAGTTTGCCTCATCCATAATAATTGGGCACAACATCTTTCCGCGGCAATATACTCGGCTTTGGCGGTAGATAGAGAAACACAATTTTTCTTCTTGGAGGACCAACTCACTAAGGACCTCCCCAAGAATTGACATGAGCCGGATGTGGACTTACGATCCACCTTGTCACCGGCCCAATCCGAATCCTAATATCCAACCAACTTGAAGGAAGATCCTTTGGGGTACCAAAGTCCTAAGTTTGGGGTGTAAACCAAATATAGAAGGATCCGTTTCACGGCCATATGATGGCTTTCTTTGGGGACAGATTGAAATCTTGCACACATACACACACTTAACATAATATCTGGCCTAGATGCACAAAGGAAAATCAAAGAACCGATCATAGAGCGGTATACCTTTTGATCCACATCTTTACCATTGGGATCGAGATCAAGTTGTCCATTGGTTGGCATTGGAGTCTTCATAGGCTTGGCATCATCTAACCTGAACCGTTTGAGCATGTCTTGAATATACTTTGCTTGGTTAATAAAAGTCCCTCCCCTCAATTGCTTGACTTGAAAACAGAGGAAGAACTTCAACTCACCCATCATAGACATGGAAAACTCCTTGGTCATAAGATTTTGAAACTCAACATTGCAAGAATGGTTAGTCGATCCAAAGATAATATCATCAACATATATTTGGCATACAAACTAATCTCCGTTTACCCTCTTCATAAAGAGTGTGGAATCTATTAACCCGATCTCAAACCCTTCTCGATTAAAAACGTCGTAAGGTGGTCATACCAAGCACGAGGTGCTTGCTTGAGACCATACAAATCCTTATGAAGTTGATAAACGTGATTGGGGTGTTTGGGGTCTTCGAAACCGGGAGGTTGTTTGACATACACTAACTCACTCAAAGGACCATTTAGAAAAGCACTCTTAACATCCATTTGATATAATTGAAAATCATGATGGGAGGCATAAGCAAGTAAGATGCAAATGGACTCAAGACGGGCAACGGGGGAAAAGGTTTCACCAAAATCCAAACCTTCAATTTGGGTGAACCCTTGTGCCACTAACCTTCCTTGTTACGTGTAACTTGTTCATGCTCATCTTGCTTGTTCTTGAAAACCCATTTGGTCCCAATGACACTATGATTTTCCTTGGGTCTTGCAACAAGTTTCCAGACTTTATTGCGAGTAAAATTGTTGAGTTCTTCATGCATAGCTTCTACCCAATTTGGGTCCTCAAGAGCTTCATCTACCTTGAGGGGCTCAATACAAGAGACAAACGAGTGATGTTCACAAAAGTTTGCCAAATGTTTACGAGTAGTTACCCCTTTTGTGATGCTTCCAAGGATGTTGTCGGTGGAGTGTTGAAGCATTTGAAGTCTCAATGCCTCTTTTTGTCTCTTCTTTTCAAGTTCTTCTTCACTTGGTTGAATCCTTCGTGGAGAAACTCGAACTTGTTTTTGCTTAGTTGGTGGAGAGAGAATTTGTTGCACTTGACCTTGACCACTTTCTTGAGCTTGATCTTGGACCTCAATGATAGGCTCATCATCATTACGTTGAGCTTGCCTTGATCTTGCTCGGGAGCTTGAGGGATCTCATCTTGTTCTTGGATAGATGCTTGTACTCCCGAAGCATCTTGCACTTGTGGTGGAGATGATGACTTCCCTTGAGGGGATTCCTCAAGAGGGGCTCTTACTCCTTCTTCGATTACTTGGACTTGGGGTGTTTCTTGTGGAAGAAAGTGGCCTATCCCCATGGTCTTTATAACTTGAGAAGGAGCCTCATCACCTACAACACTTGGAACAATTTTCTTGGCTTGGGAGCCATTATCCTCGTCAAACTCCACATTCGATGACTCCTCAATACATCCTGTGGATTTACTGAGAACTCGATAAGAATGAGAGTTTGATGCATATCCAACAAATATTCCCTCATATGTTTTAGCCTCAAATTTAGCTAACCGGGTTTTCTTGTTGAGAATGAAACACTTACAACCGAATACTCGGAAGTACTTGACATTTGGCTTCTTCCCGGTTAAGAGTTCATAAGGTGTCTTGTTCTTGACGCGGTGTTGATGGCTTCGGCCGAAAACTTGTTTGGATACTTGTACTTGTCAAGCATTGTCATTGCCATCTCAATAAGAGTCCTATTCTTCCTCTCTGCAACACCATTTTGTTGAGGAGTATAGGCCGCGGGAAATTGATGTTTGATCCCCTCGTCACTCAAGAACATCCATAGTGTAATTCTTGAACTCGGTACCATTATCACTTCGAATAGCCATAATCTCACATTGATGTTGACGTTGAGCTTCTTTGGCAAATGATATAAAGGTCTCTTGAGTCTCATCTTTGGTCTTGAGAAATAAAACCCATGTATATCTTGTATAGTCGTCGACAATGACAAGGCAATAACTCCTCCCTACCAAACAATCATATGATGGGGCCCCAAAAATATCCAAATGAAGGAGCTCAAGAGACCTCGTCGATGTGATGATAGTCTTCACCTTATGTTGCTTCTCATGTTGCTTTCCCGCAATGAAAGCACTGCAAACACGATCTTTGGCAAAGGAAACATCGCTTAGTCCAACAACGTGATCCCCCTTTATAAGGGATTGTAAATTTCCCATACCAACGTGGGCTAGCCTACGGTGCCATAGCCACCCCACGTCGGCCTTGGCCATTAGGCATGTTTTTAGGTGAGTACTCTCTTTCGAGAATCAACCACGTGAAGGTTGCCTTCAACATGCCCAACAAAGACCACTTTGAGAGTATCCCTTTTAAAGACGGTCACATGAAATTCACTAAAAAACGAGTCATAATCGGCACGTGCCAATTGGATAGTGGAAAGTAGATTTTAGTGAAGGGATTGGACAAGCATGACATTTTTGAGTGAAGAATCACTCAAGATGACAAACTTTCCCAATCCCAATACCTTTCCATTTCTATTGTCACCAAAGGAGATGTCTGAGGATGACTTGAGCGAGTCAATGAAATCCACGTGCATATCCTTGCCTCCGGTCATATGATTGGTGCAACCACTATCAATCACCCATTGAGTGCCACCGGAGGCATAGTCCTGCGAGAATCAAGCTTTGTTTTTAGGTCCCCATTTTTCAATGGGTCCTAGAGAGTTAGCAACAAGGGTCTTAGGAACCCAAATATTCCATGCATAATCATCATAATTAGTGCC
Organism: Bromus sterilis; assembly: GCA_950022295.1. Classification (NCBI taxonomy): domain Eukaryota; kingdom Viridiplantae; phylum Streptophyta; class Magnoliopsida; order Poales; family Poaceae; genus Bromus; species Bromus sterilis. The sequence goes on along the minus strand of OX465601.1, from coordinate 120,668,140 downwards.
GATAAATTTAGCAAAAGTATAGCCATCATTCCTTCTCAAAAGGACATAAGATGGGTTGTTAATGCCGGCATAATTAGAAGAGGGAATCATCTCTTTTGTAATGGCTTCCTCTCCAACCTTCTCCTTTCCCTTTTCCTTCTCCTTGTGTCCTTCATGCACAAATGTGATTTGTTGTTGAGGAGGAGTAGCTTGGTGCTTCTTCTTCTTGTTCTTTTTCTTCTTGTGCTTGTTCTTCTTCTTCTTTTGAGAGGGATCATAACCGATTCCCTCCTTGGCTACACATTCCTTTTGATTACTCAAAAGTTCATTCAAGTTCTTTTCACCTTGAATGCAAGACATAAGACCTTTCTCAACTTGATCTTTCAACTTTTTGTTCTCAACAAGTAGAGATGCATAATCAATGGAGTTAGAAGAACATGCATCATTAGGAGAGAAAGTAGTAAGAGACTTAAGAGTGGAAGCTTTGAGTTGATTGTAAGCCTCAGTGAGAATTATAAGCTCCCCTTTTATGAGCTTGTGGCTCTTTTCAAGGAGTTTATACTCCTCACCGAGTTCATCATGAACAACTTTAATCTTAGCAATTTTATCCAAGAGGTCATGCTTAATTTCAAGAGAGAGTTATAAAGCATCATTGACTTTAACAAAGTCTATCTCATGTGAAGTGACGGTTTCTTCAAGTGAGGGCTTCATGGTTTCTACTTCATGGAGATTTTGCTCAAGGAGATCCTTTTCATCTATTAGGAGGGTTTCCACATTATCGATGTAGCCATCACGTTCGGTGAGTGACTTCATCATGTTGAGGAAACGAGCAAGGGATTCTCCTTTAAGTGTCTTTATGAAGGCTAATGAGGCTTCCTCACTATAATCGACACCATCATCTTCACACTCATCCTCCAACTCTTCTTGCGAAAAGTTGGGAGGGGGAGATGATGGCATAGGAATAGAAGACTTTGATATTACCTCCTTAGCCATGAGGCACCGGTGAGAGTTGGGCTTGTATTCGTTGGGGAGTCGAAGAGGCTTGATGAGGTGGAGGAGGACTTGGAGTGCATGACAATCGTGGCCATGCCTTTGTTCTCATCATCATCATCTTCATCATCCCCGGATAAGTACTCTTCATGAACAAGGGCCTTGTCTCCACCCCTCTTGGCAAACTTGTTGAAGCTCTTCTTCTTGAACACAAGCTTCTCGGATTTGTCTTCTCTTCTCTCATATGGACTGTAACACCCCGATAATCAGGCAACAGTAATTCAACAGTGATAGCCTTGTTAAATGCATTGTCATCATGATCACCCTCAAAAAAAATATTGCATTAGGAAATAATTCCACTCCAAGTCCTTTTCAAAAGGCAGGTCGAGATAAAACCTTTGCAAATAATTTGACAGATTATTCTTGGCATTTTGAAAGATCCCAAGTCAATAATAAATAGTGAAACCCGTAATGGTTGAATATTAAATTGCCCATAGGAATAAAAAAAACAAAGTCGAAAATAAATCTTTAACTAAAAATTGTGCAACCAATTTTATAAAATAATAAATAATCAATAGGCCATGAAAATGTAGAAAGAGGTATTTATTAAAATGTTTAATAAATTCAAACAATTAAAACTAGAGCAAAATAGCCACTTTCTCCCTTTTTAAATAAAATCAAAATGCAAATGATTTTATATAAATCCCAAACCTTTTGTATCAGTATATTAAAGGGTAATAGAAATATTGGAGCCAGTCCTATATTTTACAAAATTATAATACTAACAAAAATAATTAAATAAAGTAACTAATAAATAATTAAATAATTAAAAAAAACACCGAAGAAAGCGGCCCAAGCCAACTGGGCCTAGTGCCCCGCCAGCCCAGGACGACCTAACTGCCCATCTTCCCCTGGCGCACTGGATAAACCGACCCGAGACACCCCCTTATCTCTCGCTCGGCTCTCTCTTCCCTCCCGATCTCGTTCCTCTCCTCCTCTAAACCGCGCGACCGCCGCCGATTCCGGCTGGCACCGGCGACCTCCGCCGCCATCCAGCACTCCCCTGGAGTCCCCTCGAAACGGCGCCCCACCTCTGCCCCTCGGACTCCCTTCTCGCCTCCTCCTGACCCCCCCCCCTCGGCTAACCCTAGCCGCCATTACCCGAGCTCGGCGCCATGGTCGCGGAAGCCATGGTTGCCGGCGCGGTTCCGGTGCTCTCCCCCGCGTGGCTGTGGCCGCCTCTCCACCGCACCGAGTTCACCGCCGCCCGCGCACCTCCGAGCTCCTTCCGGCCGTTGCAAGCCCTACACGCGCTCCATGTGAGCTCCTCCCGTGAACCCCCCTCCCCCTCCCTTGCGTTTCATCGCCAGCGAGACGAGCCCCGCCTGGACAGGCCACTGCGGGTTGCTGCCTGTTGCCGTTGCAACTTGCTGCTGCTATGTGCTGCTGCTACTTACTATTGCTGCTGATCTGCTCTTTGTACAACCCCCAAAACCACATCAAATCAATTCTAAAATGGTAAAATTTGATAGATCCATAAACTATACATGTCAAGGATGATTTCATTCTATTGTACCATCTCCAAATTGTGAATAGGTTGATCACAATAAATTTTGCAAAAGGGTACTCTGTGTTAAAACAAAAATTCTCAGATTCAACATTTTTTTGCTAAGTCAGGAACAATACCTTAACCACTTCCTGAGCCCCAAAAATTTATGTTATTTACTTTTATAAATAATGCAAAAGACATGGGCTTGTTGTAAATATAACGAGCTTCGATTTTCGCCATTGGACCAAGTCCATTCGATGCACGGATTAATTCCTATCAAATTCGCAAAAGACATATTTATGTTAAACCGCAAAACGGAGTTGACCCGATGGCCAATTTGGCGTTTTGTATGAACTTGCTGTAGGAATCTGTCAGGCCTTCTGAGGGCATGGCATGATAGTGCACATGATATAGCGCAAAACCCGTGTTGGATGCATTTTCATCTGGGCTACAGATCAACGACAATCATCGCATGAACTTTGCATCTTTTAACAATTTCAAGAATTAACGTCGGGCATCACTTTTACGGCAACGTTTTAATTGAGTAGATGAGCTCTAACCTAAATACCATCTGTACCAGATTCGAGATCACTGGCAACAAATGACAATTGATGTTTGGCACAATTTCATCGGAGGAGTAGAACCCCAAACTATAGCCTCCCGATGTCGTCTAATGGATGTTAAAACTGAGTGTTTCCCAGACTTAGCCAAATTCCACAGAGGTCCAAAATGAGACAATGACACCTGGCCCCCACATTGACCCTATTGACCAGTCAACCTTGACTAGTCAACTGTTGACTATGCCCCACTGGCCCCACATGTCATTGACTGTGCCTGGCTCAGTCTGGGTATAAAAGTATTTAACCATTTATTTTTGAATTAATATAAATCCAAAATTTGTTTTAAATGGATTTAAACTTCGAAAATCAATATCTTTTAAATCGTAAGTCGGATCAAAATAATTTATACATCAAAGTTGCTCAGAACAATGCAATGAATAAACATACATCACCCGTAGCCCCCGCACCCCTCTAACTTACCGAACGTGGAACATTTCTCCTCCGGTTCATCTGTCTGTCAGACGACCGGAGCCGGTAAAACTTTCCGAATGAAATTGTTCTGAACATGAAATTTGTTCAGAATGGAACAACGAGCACTGTTACACTATCCACTTGTCTGTCAGATGTCTCTAACACAGCAGACATAGAACCTTCCCCTCCGGATCATCTGTCCGGTAATCAACCGGTACTGATGAGTCATCCCCGGATAAATTCTCGCTCTGCCTAAAATGCTTAACACTGCGTTAGAACATCGTGTACAATTCAATTTCCATGTATTGCTTTTGTATTGATATTATTGCCCTGTATTTATTGTTCTCCCCCCTTTTATTTCTCCGATAGACCTCGTTGCTGCCGCCGACTACACCGTTGCGGAGTACGACTACTTCATCGACGAGCGTACCCCTACAATCGAGCTTCCAGGCAAGTAGAACCATTTTCCTTCCCCAGATATCGCCTATCTTTTCCGTACATTTCTTGCACTAGGCATTGTTACTGCTGCTGCTACGTTACAATCCTATTCAATTGCATAGCCTGTTTTTGACGCCCCTTGATGTACCTTTCCTTGTCCTATGCTGCCTTATAAATATATATAATATTCAGCAGTGAACCCTGCGCTTTGTTAGCTAGGTTTAGAATAGCGGGTCGTGATCACTCTGGTGAGTGAACGCGGATTACAAAATATTACAACTGCAACAGGTACGGATCAATGCAGATGCCCTAGGGAACCTACAACGGCGAGACTCTGCCGAGTCGCTTCGAGTTTGACTTACGCGTGGACGGACTCGTATTTCACTCTCGTCGGCTCAGTAGCGTAGCATCACTGGGATGCTACGAGGGTATTCCTCTTTAGTTCATTCCGCTGGTGTCTCGGCACCACCGGGGTGATACGAGAATATTCCTCTTTAGTTCATTTCGCTGATGTCTCTGTCGAACCTCTTCTAGTGTAACATCGAGGGTGATTCCTCCTGGTTTCACTTGATGGTAGGCACTCGAATCAACTGGTGTCCTTACAGGTAAGGAGTCGGGTGATCCAACGGTGCCCGCGCAGGGTATCTTAGAGGAACGACGGGTCAGGTGTATTCCACTGGTGTGCGGCGGGCCTGGTACTGTTCGTGGCCGATAGATATCCTGTTGTACGAAAGTCGAGCTCTTCGGAGCAAACGTGAGACAAGGTAAGGAGACGGTTCACCTTGTTGGTGACCGCACGAGTTGCTGGGACGACAGGGCAGGCACCGACGTTACTGGTGGTCCTGACTGCTGTCGTTGTCCGCGACTCATTCAATAAGGGGCAACGATAACGGTTGTCTCGACAGAAAGTTAATAAAATGCTTAACGGGTTCGGCGGATGATTTGAGTAGCCTTTTGGCTTGTACGCACTACCTATGCGTGGGATTACGCGTTTTGGCGCCTCCGCAATGTAGCCTCATTCGAAAGTTCTGAAAGATGTCCAGTTCAGCATTGCGGCAGGGACGGATCGCGCTGCAGCGTTGGAATTCACCCTCCTCGCAACGACCCGGAGAGCGAGGGGTGATAGGCCCATGACCCCCTTTCCCTTAGGGTTGTAGACCGGCGGGGACCTCTCTGATGAGCCGTAGGATGGACTGCGTTGTGTCGGATAGCCTCGGTGGGGTGCTCCCTAACCAGGTGTACGCCACCCTGGAGATCCGAGCGTGTAGTGTCACACTAGTGCACCCCTGCAGGGAAGATAATCTATTCGAATAGTCGTTTCCACGGTAACAGGACGCTTTATGCTGAAGCCAGATCCTACCACTACAAACTATTACTATTAAACTGTGAGTTCCTGGTTTTCTCCCTCGCGGGGATGTCGAGGGAGGGAACGCGGAGGCTTTATTAATTATGATTACAACTTATTATTATACAATGCTGCAGCAACTTCTGCTGCATTGTTACTTTCATTACTGTTATATTAAACTGTTGGCTGATTCTTACCTCATGCTTCAAGACTCGTCGGAAGATTCTAGTCTTCGATAGGTCTAGCTTCTAATCCTTATTCTGACTTTCTACCTTGCAGTCCACTATATACAGCCTCCCCTTTCCATTTGATACAAATGCATAAATGCTTAGTAGCGGACGTAAGACTCGCGGGTATGCTAGATACTCACCTTTGCTTTATTTCCCCCTTTTTGTTTTGCCTGGCCGGCCGCTGCAGTCAATGTTGGATCCTTGGAGTCCAGGAGCAGGAGTTCCCCGATGCCGTCCACCGCAACGTGAAGATCCCCGATGCCTTCTACGACGTCGAGTTCCCCTTTGACCAGGAGTAGTTTGGAGGTTCCTAGGCAGGAGGCCTCGCCTTTTTGATCGTTGTTGATTTTTGTGCTAGACTTTTTAAGGCAACCTTGTATTCTTGTGTCTGTACTCAGATACTATTGCTTCTGCTAACTTTGTGCTTTAGAGATGTTGTATCCGAGCCCTCGTGGCCCCTGGCTTGTATTAAACAGCTTGTATTATTTTATTTGTAGAGTTGTGTTGTGATATCTCACCGTGAGTCCCTGATCTTGATCGTGTACCTTGCGTGTATGATTACTGTACACGGTCCGATTTTGGGGGCGTCACATGGACAATCCTCTTCCCTCCCGATCTCGTTCCTCTCCTCCTCTGAACCGCGTTGCCGCCGCCGATTCCGGCTGGCATCGGCGTCCTCCTCCGCCATCCAGCACTCCCCTGGAGTCCCCTCGAAACGGCGCCCCACCTCTTCCCCTCGAACTCCCTTCTCGCCTCCTCCTGACCCCTGTAACAGCCCAGTTTTCACAAAAAATAAAAAATTGTTTTCGGTGTGAATTGTTTGATTGTCTGATTTGTTTGTGGTGTTTGCATCCCCGATTTATAGATCGGCGATTATTTTCCCCCCTCTTATCTCGTATCGGACATATACCAACCCTTTCCACCCTGACACTCGACCTTGCGACACCGGGTTTCACCCGATCACCGTCGCAAAACCGGCACAAGACCAGCCATCACCATCGGTGCGGAAACCCCCATTTATATTTAAATGGGTTATTTTATCGGGAGGTGCTCGACGTTCTCTTTTGGCGTTAAACGTTGTAGACGACGTGGTTACCGTGTTTCGACGATGTGTTTCGAATTTCGCGCGATTCCGATTTCGTCGGGTAGGTGAACATTCGGGTGCGCCAGGCATAGTAGCCGGTATGTATTTGAGGTGTGTATTTGCAAGATTTCACGCAGACAGCCAACTGACCAACGGGGTTCTTTTCTTATCTTCGGAACTTAGCCCACCTGAAAACCAGCCCCTAAATACCTCCTATCCAGCCATTTTGTAGCCCAATTAGCCATTCCTAAAAACCTGCTATAAATAGCCATGCCCCCCTCCCTAATCTGGAAACCCTAGTCCCTACTCCTCTAAAATTCTGTGCTAACCCTCTCCCCAGCCGCCACCTCGCAGCACCCAAACCCCACCAACTTCTCCCCCACATCCAGATCGGGTGGCTCAATCCGGGACGTCGGATCGGGATCGAGTGGCCCCGGACAAGCCACGTCACCAAACGCCCTAGCCAGCCATGGGAGCTCCTCCCTCTCCCCGAGCCGCCTCCTCCCGAGCCATCTCGCCGCCCGTCGCCGTCCTCGTTCCGGCAAGCCGCTGCAGGTCGCCCCCTCGCGCCCCCTCCTCTCCTCCTCCTCTCCCTCAACTCCCTCGCCCTCTCTGTGTGCAGGAACCCGTGTCCGCCGCGCCATGGCCGCCGGCCTCCTCATGCCCGCATGGATCCGCCGCCAAGGACCAGCCGCCCCGACGCCTCCTCGCTGCGGCCGCCCTGCACCCCACCGGTGACCCCGCCGACCGGATCTGACCTGCGGCCACGCCTCCGGCCTTCCCCGTCGCCCCGACCTGCCTCCTTGCCGGAGCAGGCAACCTGCACAACCGGCATCGCCCTGGAGAGGGACAAGCCGCTCGCTCGCCCCAGCCCCGCTCGGTCGCCACCTGGGCCGGCCTCGTCCAGCGGCCCAGCAGCACGGCCCGCCAGCCGGCCTGGTGCATGGCGGCCCAACTCCCCTTGCGGCCCATGGTGAGGCGCCCCTTTTTCCTTCTTTTTTTGTAATTGCTGCTGCTGCGAGTTGGGCCGGCCCAGTAGCTCCGAATTCGGCCCAACACTCTTTTTTCTGTTTTATTAATAAAAATTGGCAGATTGTGTTATATTTTTGCGGTGCTCGTACCTTTTCAACCGTAGCTCGGATCGCAACGCTTTTAATATGAAACTTGCTTAGTTTTGTGTGTAGTTTAATAAAATATGCTCCTTTGCCATGTTTGACTTTGTTTACATGTTGTTTGACTGTTAATTACACTGCTTGCCACTGTAACTTGTAATTGCTATAACTTTTTAACCGTTGCTCTGATTAAAATGTTTCTTATATGTAACTTGACTAGAATTGCATGTAGATTGTGTTTATGCTGTTCTTGCTTGCTAAATAAAATAATAAAATATTGTTTAGGGCAAACAGTACCAAATGCAATAAATATCGTGGGGTCCGTAATAGTCGGCATGTATAGGTTTTACCCCCCACTTAAATTGGCTAGCTTAGGTAGTTTATTTATGCTTCACCTCTTGCCATGCTTGTGTGCTATGCCATGCTTGCTTGAGTTGACATGTTAACAACCTTTGTTGATAACCTGTAGCTAAACAAGTTGAACCATCATAAACGTGCGGTATCGTCATGTGTGACGAGTACTCCACTTAATCTGTTAGTAACCGCTCTCGACGGTAGGTGCGATGTCTCGTGTTGCCTTCTTATTGATGCTTGCTCGTTTTTGCTTCGTAGTAATAGATGCTTTCTCGTTTATTGCTTTCCAGTGTTTACCGCCTTGTGTGCTCTTGGGGTCACCTTCGGCGACGTTGCGAGCGTGCGATCGACTATTACGATTGTCTCGATTTTAGGATCTTGAGGTGCGGAATTTCGGAACCGTTACAATGCCTTGCTTGCAGCGTATTGTCTCGATTCCGAGCTCAGGTTTGGGAAATCCTGTAGTACCTTTAGTTCTTCCGACTCTGGGTAAACATCTTGGTCTTCTGTTGACTTCAGTTCCCTTGCCGAGTATCCTCACGATTTCAGTGAGAATGCTTCCCTTGATCGTCGCATTGAATTGTCGTTCTTCCTCTTGATCACCTGATGGTTTCGTTTTTCGACGTCGCCATCTCTCTGCAGAAATTTATCTCGACCGAAGTTCGACGTCGACATGGAGCAGAATCCCTTGTTGGTGGTGTTGAAGATTGTCGACTCTCTTTTCTCTCCCCCCTCTCCCCCGTATCGTCCTGGATCTCGGGAAGAGATGCCTTGTTGGTGGTGTTGTATTGTAACAACCCAGTTTTCACAAAAATTAAAAATTTGTTTTCGGTGTGAATTGTTTGATTGTCTGGTTTGTTTGTGGTGTTTGCATCCCCGATTTAAGATCGTCGATTATTTCCCCCCCTCTTATCTCGTATCGGATAGAGAACGACCCTTGCCACCCTGACACTCGACCTTGCGACACCGGGTTTCACCCGATCACCGTCGCAAAACCGGCACAAGACCAGCCATCACCATCGGTGCGGAAACCCCCATTTATATTTAAATGGGTTATTTTATCGGGAGGTGCTCGACGTTCTCTTTTGGCGTTAAACATTGTAGACGACGTGGTTATCGTGTTGCGACGATGTGTTTCGAATTTCGCGCAATTCCGATTTCGTCGGGTAGGTGAACGTTCGGGTGCGCCAGGCATAGTAGCCGGTATGTATTTGAGGTGTGTATTTGCAAGATTTCACGCAGACAGCCAACTGACCAACGGGGTTCTTTTCTTATCTTCGGAACTTAGCCCACCTGAAAACCAGCCCCTAAATACCTCCTATCCAACCATTTTGTAGCCCAATTAGCCATTCCTAAAAAACATGCTATAAATAGCCAAGCCCCCCTCCCTAATCTGGAAACCCTAGTCCCTACTCCTCTAAAATTCTGTGCTAACCCTCTCCCCAGCCGCCACCTCGCAGCACCCAAACCCCACCAACTTCTCCCCCACGTCCAGATCGGATGGCTCAATCCGGGCCGTCGGATCGGGATCGAGTGGCCCAGGACGAGCCACGTCACCAAACGCCCTAGCCAGCCATGGGAGCTCCTCCCTCTCCCCGAGCCGCCTCCTCCCGAGCCATCTCGCCGCCCATCGCAGTCCTCGTTCCGGCGAGCCGCTGCAGGTCGCCCCCTCGCGCGCCCTCCTCTCCTCCTCCTCTCCCTCAACTCCCTCGCCCTCTCTGTGTGCAGGAACCCGTGTCCGCCGCGCCATGGCCGCCGACCTCTTCATGCCCGCACGGATCCGCCGCCAAGGACCAGCCGCCCCGAGGCCTCCTCGCTGCGGCCGCCCTGCACCCCACCGGCGACCCCGCCGACCGGATCTGACCTCCGGCCTTCCCCGTCGCCCCGACCTGCCTCCTTGCCGGAGCAGGCAACCTGCGTAGCCGGCCTCTCCCTGGAGAGGGACGAGCCGCTCGCTCGCCCCAGCCCCGCTCGGCGCCACCTGGGCCGGCCTCGCCCAGCAGCACGGCCCGCCAGCCGGCCTGGTGCCTGGCGGCCCAACTCCCCTTGCGGCCCATGGTGAGGCGCCCCTTTTTCTTTCTTTTTTTTGTAATTGCTGCTGCTGTGAGTTGGGCCGGCCCAGTAGCTCCGAATTCGGCCCAACACTCTTTTTTCTGTTTTATTAATAAAAATTGGCAGATTGTGTTATATTTTTGCGGTGCTCGTACCTTTTCAACCGTAGCTCGGATCGCAACGCTTTTAATATGAAACTTGCTTAGTTTTGTGTGTAGTTTAATAAAATATGCTCCTTTGCCATGTTTGACTTTGTTTACATGTTGTTTGACTATTAATTACACTGCTTGCCACTGTAACTTGTAATTGCTATAACTTTTTAACCGTTGCTCTGATTAAAATGTTTCTTATATGTAACTTGACTAGAATTGCATGTAGATTGTGTTTATGCTGTTCTTGCTTGCTAAATAAAATAATAAAATATTGTTTAGGGCAAACAGTACCAAATGCAATAAATATCGTGGGGTTCGTAATAGTCGGCATGTATAGGTTTTACCCCCCACTTAAATTGGCTAGCTTAGTTAGTTTATTTATGCTTCACCTCTTGCCATGCTTCTCTGCTATGCCATGCTTGATTGAGTTGACATGTTAACAACCTTTGTTGATAACCTGTATCTAAACAAGTTGAACCATGATAAACGTGCGGTATCGTCATGTGTGACGAGTACTCCACTTAACCTGTTAGTAACCGCTCTCGACGGTAGGTGCGATGTCTCGTGTTGCCTTCTTGTTGATGCCTGCTCGTTTTCGCTTCGTAGTAATAGATGCTTGCTCGTTTATTGCTTTCCAGTGTTTACCGCCTTGTGTGCTCTTGGGGTCACCTTCGGCGACGTTGCGAGCGTGCGATCGACTACACCTTCGGAACCCGACTTATCAACAGGCAAGGACTATACATTACTTATGATCCATTCTATTTCAACCAGCGGTTTGCATGCTAGTCTAGGTTAGGTTCGATGTTTGATCCTACCACATGTTTACAGCCTCTTTCAAACCGATACAGCCATGTCCCCTCCCAGCAAACCTTGTACTGCTATGTTACTATTGCTCGTTGCTCAGCCCCTGCTTAGTATGCATCCTTAGGATGCTACGATGTTACCCTCTTACTCCTTGGGTTGGGATATCACATTGTTATTATTATTGTTGATGATATGATTATTGTAAATGTTGATTATATTCGACGAAGGATGGAAGGTCTAGGCTATCCCGCCCCGACGCTTTGTTCCATTCGAGTCACCTAGGATCCGAGTTCCAGGTATTGGTTTTAAGACTGAGCATGCCTAACCGCGTGTGGGATGCTATGGGGTCCCCTTGTGTTACCTAGCTAGCTTCGAACATTTCTAGTGGTGGCCCAAGCTGATTTTACCATTTGAAACCGCATGCATAACTGGTCTGCAGCCAGTGGATTTTAAACAACTCGGGCCAGCGGAGACAGTGTTCCTTCGTTAGTCCACACCTGGAAGCTAGGGGGCTGCCCACATTTGTTTGGGTAGCTAACCCGACCTCGTCCATATGGTAGAGGCCGATTCGAGAGTGCGGCCGGCTTTAGAGTTGGATGTCGACTCACCGGGGGCCACTCGGATTTGTGCGTTGTTAGTTAGAGGGACTTGTCGTTTCGGATCTCTCGGAACTAAATCATAAAATGGTTGCCTGTGATGGGTAGCAACTGGGAGAGATGGGCGTGCGTGCGGAGCCTTGTAATGGGCAGTTGGTACACCCCTGCAGGGTTAAATCTTTTCGAGAAGCCGTGTCCACGGTTATGGACGACTTGAGACCTACTCCTTGTTCATAGACAACAACAACGGAGATAGTCTTAATATATTTTGATCAACGTGTGCGTGCCTTGACTGCTTCTTCTTCGTCGGGATGCGAAGAGGAGGACAAGGATAGGATAGGTGTTATGTTTGCATAGTAGTTGATAGCAAGACTTGTTGGAGGCGACTCCTCATCGAATGCTTGGCTTCTTATCTTACTCTCTAGATCGTTAGCCACTTCATAAATGCTAGTGCGGCAGCAACCTCACCACTTACCCCATCCTTACCGTAGACTACTAGTTGTCCTAGAATGACGAGTGATGAAGTCCTTGCTGGGTCAGATGACCACTACAGTTGGATGCTAAGTACTTCTGTACTCATGATACTACCCCCAAACTCTTTTCAGGGTTCTTGATCGACAACAGGTATGGTGATCGACGTTTCACGTGGAGACTTGACGACGACTAGTTAGGCGGATCCCGGCGGAGGGCCTGAACCCGTGTGGTTATGGGAATCGATGTTTTTCTCTTTGCCACTAGGCATTTGCTTGTAGTCTGTATTCAGACATGTATCTTCCGCTGTTGTATTGTATTAAGGCAGTTATATGCCGATTGTATGAGATATTGTACCCTTGTATCTGTAATGTTGTGATATCATGTTGGAAATCCGGGGCATATGACGTCATATGTCGCGGGTGGGACCGATATGTGCTTCGTCCCCGGATCTGGATGGAAACATCTAGATCTGGAACAGTACTGCATATCGGGCCTTACAACCCCCCCCTCGGCTAACCCTAGCCGCCATGACCCGAGCTCGGCGCCATGGTCGCGGAAGCCATGGTTGCCGGCGCGGTTCCGGTGCTCTCCCCCGCGTGGCCGTGGCCGCCTCTCCGCCGCACCGAGTTCACCGCCGCCCGCGCACCTCCGAGCTCCCTCCGGCCGTTGCAAGCCCTACACACGCTCCATGTGAGCTCGTCCCGTGAATCCCCCTCCCCTCCATTTCGTCACCAGCGAGACGAGCCCCGCCTGGCCATGCCGCTGCTGGGTTCTGCCTGTTGCCGCTGCAACTTGCTGCTGCTATGTGCTGCTGCTACTTACTATTGCTGATGATTTGCTCTTTGTACAGCCCCCAAAACCACATCAAATCAATTCTAAAATGGTAAAGTTTGATAGATCCATAAACTATACATGTCAAGGATGATTTCATTCTATTGGACCATCTCCAAATTATGAATAGGTTGATCACAATAAATTTTGCAAAAGGGTACTCTGTGTTAAAACAGAAATTCTCAGATTCAACATTTTTTTGCTAAGTCAGGAACAATACCTTAACCACTTCCTGAGCCCAAATTTTTTATGTTATTGACTTTTATAAATAATGAAAAAGACATGGGCTTGTTGTACACATAACGAGCTTCGATTTTCGCCATTGGACCAAGTCCATTCGATGCACAGATTAATTCCTATCAAATTCGCAAAAGACATATTTATGTTAAACCGCAAAACAGAGTTGACCCGATGGCCAATTTGGCGTTGTGGATGAACTTGTTGTAGGTATCTGTCAGGCCTTCTGAGGGCATGGCATGATAGTGGACATGATATAGCGCAAAACCCGTGTTGGATGCATCTTCATCTGGGCTACAGATCAACGACAATCATCGCATGAACTTTGCATCTTTTAACAATTTCGATAATTAACGTCGGGCATCACTTTTCTGGCAATGTTTTAATTGAGTAGATGAGCTCTAACCTAAATACTATCTGTACCAGATTCGAGATCACTGGCAACAAATGACAATTGATGTTGGGCACAATTTCATCGGAGGAGTAGAACCCCAAACTTTAGCCTCCCGATGTCGTCTAATGGGTGTTAAAACTGAGTGTTTCCCAGACTTAGCCAAATTCCACAAAGGTCCAAAATGAGACAATGACACCTGGGCCCCACATTGACCCTATTGACCAGTCAACCTTGACTAGTCAACTGTTGACTATGCCCCACTGGCCCCACATGTCATTGACTGTGTCTGGCTCAGTCTGGGTATAAAAGTATTTAACCATTTATTTTTGAATTAATATAAATCCAGAATTTGTTTTAAATTGATTTAAACTTCGAAAATCAATATCTTTTAAATCATAAGTCGGATCAAAATAATTTATACATCAAAGTTGCTCAGAACAATGCAATGAATAAACATACATCACCCGTATAGCCCCCGCACCCCTCTAACTTACCGACCGTGGAACATTTCTCCTCCGGTTCATCTGTGTGTCAGACGACCGGAGCCGGTAAAACTTTCCGAATGAAATTGTTCTGAACATGAAATTTGTTCAGAATGGAACAACGAGCACTGTTACACTATCCACTTGTCTGTTAGATGTCTCGAACACAGCAGACATGGAACCTTCCCCTCCAGATCATCTGTCCGGTAATCAACCGGTACTGATGAGTTATCCCCGGATAAATTCCCGCTCCGCCTAAAATGCTTAACACTGCGTTAGAACATCGTGTACAATTCAATTTCCATGTATTGCTTTTGTATTGATATTATTGTTGTGTATTTATTGTGCTCCCCCCTTTTATTTCTCCGATAGACCTCGTTGCTGCCGCCGACTACACCGTTGCGGAGTACGACTACTTCGTCGACGAGCGTACCCCTACAATCGAGCTTCCAGGCAAGTAGAGCCATTTTCCTTCCCCAGATATCGCCTATCTTTTCCGTACATTTCTTGCACTAGGCATTGTTACTGCTGCTGCTACGTTACAATCCTATTCAATTGCATAGTCTGTTTTTGTCGCCCCTTGATGTACCTTTCCTTGTCCTATGTTGCCTTATAAATATATATAATATTCAACAATGAACCCTGCGCTTTGTTAGCTAGGTTTAGAATAGCGGGCCGTGATCACTCTGGTGAGTGAACGCGGATTACAAAATATTATAACTGCAACAGGTACAGATCAATGCAGACGCCCTAGGGAACCTACAACGGCGAGACTCTGCCGAGTCGCTTCGAGTTTGACTTACGCGTGGACGGACTCGTATTTCACTCTCGTCGGCTCAGTAGCGTAGCATCACTGGGATGATACGAGGGTATTCCTCTTTAGTTCATTCCGCTGGTGTCTCGGCACCACCGGGGTGATACAAGAATATTCCTCTTTAGTTCATTCCGCTGATGTCTCTGTCGAACCTCTTATAGTGTAACATCGAGGGTGATTCCTCCTGGTTTTACTTGATGGTAGGCACTCGAATCAACTGGTGTCCTTACAGGTAAGGAGTCGGGTGACCCAACGGTGCCCGCGCAGGGTATCTTAGCGGAACGACAGGTCAGGTGTCTTCCACCGGTGTGCGGCGGGCCTGGTACTGTTCATGGCCGACAGATATCCTGTTGTACGAAAGTCGAGCTCTTCGGAGCAAACGCGAGACAAGGTAAGGAGACGGTTCACCTTGTTGGTAACCGCACGAGTTGGTGGGACGACAGGGCAGGCAACGACGTTACTGGTGGTCCTGACTGCTATCATTGTCCGCGACTCATTCAATAAGGGGCAACGATAACGGTTGTCTCGACAGAAAATTAATAAAATGCTTAACGGGTTCGGCGGAAGACTTGAGTAGCCTTTTGGCTTGTACGCACTACCTATACGTGGGATTACGCGTTTGGGCGCCTCCGCAATGTAGCCTCGTTCGAAAGCTCTGAAAGACTTCCAGTTCAGCATTGCGGCAGGGACGGATCGCGCTGCGGCGTTGGAATTCACCCTCCTCGCAACGACCCGGAGAGCGAGGGGTGATAGGCCCATGACCCCCTTGCCCTTAGGGCTGTAGACCGGCGGGGACCTCTCTGATGAGCCGTAGGATGGACTGCGTTGTGTCGGATAGCCTCGGTGGGGTGCTCCCTAACCAGGTGTACGCCACCCTAGAGATCCGAGCGTGTAGTGTCACACTAGTGCACCCCTGCAGGGAAGATAATCTATTCGAATAGCCATGTCCACGGTAACAGGACGCTTTATGCTGAAGTCAGATCCTACCACTACAAACTATTACTATTAAACTGTGAGTTCCGGGTTTTCTCCCTTGCGGGGATGTCGAGGGAGGGAAGTCGAAGGCTTTATTAATTATGATTACAACTTATTATTATACAATGCTGCAGCAACTTCTGCTGCATTGTTACTTTCATTACTGTTATATTAAACTATTGGCTGATTCTTACCTCATGCTTCAAGACTCGTCGGAAGATTCTAGTCTTCGATAGGCCTAGCTTCTTATCCTTATTCTGACTTTCTACCTTGCAGTCTGCTATATACAACCTCCCCTTTCCATTTGATACAAATGCATAAATGCTTAGTAGCGGACGTAAGACTCGTGGGTATGCTAGATACTCACCTTTGCTTTATTTCCCATTTTTGTTTTGCCTGATCGGCTTCTGCAGTCAATGTTGGATCCTTGGAGTCCAGGAGCAGGAGTTCCCCGATGCCGACCACCGCAGCGTGAAGATCCCCGATGACTTCTACGACGTCGAGTTCCCCTGTCACCAGGAGTAGTTTGGAGGTTCCCAGGCAGGAGGCCTCGCCTTTTCGATCGTTGTTGATTTTTGTGCTAGCCTTCTTAAGGCAACCTTGTATTCTTGTGTTTGTACTCAAATACTATTGCTTCCGCTAACTTTGTGCTTTTGAGCTGTTGTATCCGAGCCCTCGTGGCCCCTGGCTTGTATTAAACATCTTGTATTATTTTATTTGTAGAGTTGTGTTGTGATATCTCACCGTGAGTCCCTGATCTCGATCGTGTACCTTGCGTGTATGATTACTGTACACGGTCCGATTTTGGGGGCGTCACATGGACAATCCACAACAAAGGGTTTTGGGCTATCACAATTGTAGCACTTTCTTCTTCCAAAGGTTTTTCCCTTGAAGTTTCTCCCTTTGGTAGCCATGGTGCCCGTGTACTTCTTGACCAAAAGGGCCAAGTCTTCTTCAAAGTCATTTGCCGGGCACGAGGCAACATCTTCATATTCGCAATATTCTTCCACTTCTTCCACCTCCACAATCTTGGAGGGAAAAGCCGTCTTTTTGGCCTTCAAAGCAAGGTTGTTGTTGCTATTTATCCCTTGAACAAGATCATGGGTTTGCTTGGACTTAGCTTTCAACAACGAGTTGGTGGTGAAGGATGACACAATTTGATTTCGAGTCAATTGATTAAAATCCATGCGTTGATGAATCATTGTGACCATGGTGTCATCCGTTAGAATCATGTCACACATGAATTTGTCCTTGATGAAGTTGTCATCCGCCCATGTGCATCCATAGTTCCTCAAATCCAACACGATGGACTTGAGTCTCCGGAATACTTGATCCGCAGTCTCACCATCCTTCCTTACAAACATGTTAACCTCAGTCTTTAGAAGAGCCAGACGAGATATTTGCACACTAATGTCTCCTTCAAAGATTTCTCGGAGAGTATCCCAAATTTCTTTGGCCGTCTTCAATAAAGCAACGAAGTCTTGGTAGTCATCGGGCACGGCCCGCCGACGCATATGACAAGCAGTATCATTGAGTTGCTCATCAACTTTTTCTCTCGGAGATAGACTTGATGGATCTTCAGGATGATGACCTCTCAGAATGATCCACCACAATTGGGTGGATGTGCTCCGAATGTGTGACTCCATGGCTAGTTTCCATTTACCAAACGTGTCAGGATTCAAACGGGGGGGGGATCCCAATATGATTAATATGCGGCATAGGAAGATGAGGACGAGCATATGAAGGAGCAGCAGCATTTTAAGACGGTGCAGTGTTGGTTGAGGGTGGTTTGGGTGTCTCCTTTACTCCATCAACATCCAAAGTGGTGTTTGGACAAAATGTTGATGAGGTAGAGGGAGTTTGCGAGAATGAAGCAAATTTCTTGTCAACTTCTTTTCCTACCAAGTCTTTGATCGAATTTTCCATGGAGCTTTTGAAGGACTCCATGAATTTAGCAAATTCGGTCTAGAGCTAGCTCCTCCACTCTCTTGGATAGGGATGGTATTTTGTGGCATTTGTGGGGTGGATGGGTTAGCAACGGGTGCACCAAGTGCACCAAGTGCGTCTCCATCCATGGGAATGTTTTCACCTTGATTCCCTAAGCCGGCCATATCCTCTTAGGCGGTAAAGCCCTTAATAAGTGCTCTGATACCAATTGAAAGGATCGATATGGTCAACTAGAGGGGGGTGAATAGGTGACTAATATATTTAACTTAAATTACCAATTTTTAGGGTTAAGCGGATAAATAAGATTCTCTAGATGTGCTCTAGATGAATAACCCTATGTAGCAAGCAAGCTAAACTCAAATGCTAGGAAACAACAACAATAGCAAGCCAACAAGCATATGAAGCTAGTACAAGTAAAGGGCGGAAAGGATAAACCACAAGTGACACGGAGACGCGGAGATTTGGTTGACCGAAGTTCACACTCTTTTGAGGGAGTGCTAATCTCCGTTGGAGCGGTGCTCAATCCTTGAGAGCGCTACCAACAACGTAGCTCACCGTATTCTCCGTTCTCGAGTCACCCCCAACGGATGAGCCTCGAATCACTAGAGGTTGGTCTTGAAGGCGACCCCCGCACCTTTACATACTTCCCGGAGCACACCACAAGCAAGGAAGCTTCCGAGACGGACACCTAGCCGCCTAGCAGCCAAAGCTCCAAGAGTAACAAGTCAGCGGTGAAGAAATCTTGAGGGAAACCCAAAACGGTTTGGTGGAAGTGTAGATCGGGTGAATCTCCTCCAAATCCCAAAGTATTGGAGTGTTTGGTTGGTGGGGGAAGGAGGGATCCAAGTTTTGAGGTTTGGCAATGGTGGAGGAGCTTGGGGGGAGATTAGGGTCAAAGGAGGAAGAAGGGGGAGTATTTATAAACCCCACCCTAGATATAGCCGTTGCCCACGGGGGACCCCGGGCACCCGGAGTAAAGACCCTGGGCACCCGGGGTGGTCAGAGGCCACCACACCACAGGGGACCGGGCACCCGGAGTACTCAGAGAACCAGCCCGGAAGACCGGGCACCCGGGGGTCCAGGACCCCGGGCACCCGGGGTGCTCAGATAGCAAACTCGGGAGACCGGGCACCCGGGGTGGTCAGTGAGCAACCCAGTGGCCCGAGCACCCGGAGGTCCAGGACCCCGGGCACCCGGGGTGGTCAGGGAGGATTGGGACCTCTCCCTTTCTGACCCTTGACCCGGACATCGTCAAACCCGCAGCAGCCCCACCTAACCCTAATCACCATGACCCCTCTTGATAGTGTGGCACTTCCTATGACTCAAAAGTAACCAAAAAATCTTCAGAGTCCAAAAGAACGTCGTCTTTTCCTTTTTGGATAGAGTAGGGTCACCAGTGTCCGTAGACGCCATTGAGAGCCTAATGTCGTGAGATAAACTAGATAATTGACATTAGTCCTCGCAAATCGTATTGTGATCAATACCAAAACCGCAATCAGGGGCAATTGCACTTTCACCTTATCTCTAGGCTGATCATTGATGGTGTGTTTTGTGAAGATTTAGAGGTCATTACTACCCATATCACACAGTTTTACTCTTCCCTTCTTGCGGCTCGCCCTAAGGTTGGTGTTCGCCTTTGCGAGTCCTTCTGGCCGGTGGTTGCTCGGGTGTCGCCTGATGACAACCACTTCCTTATGCTTCCTCTGTCGGAGGAGGAAATCGACATTGCGGTGCTCTCCTCCAATGCTAATTCTGCCCCGAGGCCGGATGGGTTTTCTATTACCTTCTATCAGAAGTTTTGGGCCTCCATTCATTTTATGGTTTATGCTATCATCCAGGGTTTTTTCTTGGGCACGGTAGACATTTCTAGGCTCAACTATGCCTCTCTTTCCTTGATCCCCAAGGTCAATGGGGCGGACAACATTAAACTCTTTCGTCCCATTGCGCTCATTAACAATATTGCTAAGTTTCCGTCTAAGGTGTTTGCCACTCGGTTGGAGCCGATTGCTCACAAAGTGATTAATCCTAATCAATCCGCGTTTATCAAGGGGAGATTCATCCTGGACAGTATTCTTAGCCTCCGTGACGTGTTACATGAAATCAAACGATCTAAGACTAACGCGGTTGTGCTTAAACTGGACTTTGAAAAAGATTATGATTGTGTGAGCTGGCCGTTCCTCCGTTCTGTTCTTTTGGCTAAGGGTTTTGATGGTGCCTATGTTCATCGCGTTATGCAACTGGTTACTAGTGGTCATACGGCTGTCACAGTTAATGGGCTGGTGGGCCCTTTCTTTCCTAATGACAGAGGCCTGAGGCAAGGTGACCCTATTTCCCCTCTCCTCTTCAATTTTGTGGCTGACGCCCTCTCAGACATTTTTTATCGCGCTGCTGGGGCAGGCCATATTTCTCTTGTCCTTTGTCCCCTCCTCCCCTCGGGTCTTACCCACCTCCAATACGCTGATGATACGGTGATTGTGGTGAAAAATAACGACCTCTGTCTCTCTAACCTCAAGTTTTTTTGCTTTTGTGCTTTGAGGCTTTGTCGGGTCTCAAGATAAACTTCTCGAAATGTGAGATCTTTGCGCCTGGTTGTCCCTTGGAGGAATGGCTGAGGGTTGCTGCCCTCATGAACTGCTCGTTGGGGAACTTCCCCTTTCGTTACCTGGGAATTCCTATCTCTCAGGACTTGGTTTCCGCTAAAGACCTGGTTCCGGTGGTCCAAAAGGTGGGTAATAGGGTGTTGCCTTGGCGGGGCAGACACCATTCCTCGGCTGCCAAAGTCTGTTTTATTAATGCTTGCTTGTCTTCCTTGCCTACCTATACCATGGGGTTCTACAGGCTACCTGGTTCTATCCATGAAGGATTTGATAAACATCGCAACGATTTCTTTTGGAATGCGGCTAATAATCGGAGGAAGTATCGTTATGTTAAATGGAAATCTATGTGACTTCCCAAGTGCATGGGGGGGGACTAGGGATTATTAACACTTCGATTATGAATGATTGCCTCATCACGAAGTGGTGGTGGAAAATCTGTACGGAGAGTCCGGACGCCTTATGGCTTAAAATTTTGACGGCCAAGTATTTCCCTAACTCCTCGCCTCTCCTTGCCTCGGCTCCAGGAGGGTCCCAGTTTTGGCGGTCTCTTTGTAGACTTCGTGACACCTTTTGCAAGTTTATTCGCTTTACGGTCAAAGATGGCTCTGCGGTGCGGTTTTGATTGGATCTTTGGGCTCTTGTCGGCCGTTTATGTGATGTGTTTTTGGTTTTGTTCTCCTTCTGCCCAAAGCCGGGCATCTCCATCTCTGAGTTGGCCGCGGCTAATTGGGACATTGGTTTTCGTAGGGTCCTCTCTCCTGCAGAGCTAGAAGACTGGCAACGGCTTGCTGCTCTCTTCCCTGTGCTCTCGGAGGGTAGGGATGAGGTTGTTTGGACTCTCTCCAGGTCGGGTGTTTTCTCAGTCAAAACTCTCTATGTTGTGCTTGTGGATGGGAGGCGAACTTCCCGTTTCTCTCCGATTTGGAAAGCTCGCATTCCCCCTAAGATTAAAGTGTTCCTTTGGCAAGCCTTCAAGTTGAAGCTGCTGTCGTCCGATCAGATCCATAAACGTAATCCGGCCACGTCCTCGGACTGTGCAGTATGTGGCATCCCGGAGGATGCCTTACACATCTTTTTCCATTGCCCGCTTGCCAAATTCATGTGGAGCTGCTTTCGGGAATGGATGGGGAACTCTTGGAGCCCTCGATCCTTTGGGGAGGTTCGAAGCCTTGTTCGCCCTTTGTCTGCCCGTTCCCGTCACCTTTTCTGGTCTGTTTTTGCTGCAGTGTGTTGGGTGCTTTGGAACATCCATAACAAGTTAACCATTGAACATGTTTTTCCTAAGTACCCGGAGGTATTTATCTTTAAACTAATCGGTTTTCTGCAGATCTGGAAGCCCTTGTGTAAAAGCGCCGACCTGAAGGACACGAAGACGATCATAACAAGAATGAAGATCACAACTGTTGCGTGTCTTCCTCCTCGTCAATGAATTCATGTCCTTGGTGGTGGCCTAGTCCACGCTTGGTTAGCTTCTAGCTTGGATCTCCCTTTTATCGGTTTGTCTGTATGAACTTCCCTTCACCTTTAGTTGTGGCTAAACCTTCCTTATGTCTGTAAGTGACGGTGATTACCATGCTGCGGTGGCAGCTTTGAACTCGTTGGCCGGTTATGGCTTTATCCATAAAGTTGGGCAATAGCCTTTCATCTAAAAAAGGATAGCTTAACATACAATGTTGCAGCAACAATGTATCATATACTCCCTCCCTCCAGGAATAACTGTCGCGAGGGAGAATTTTTTTGAACTAAGTGACATTTTACACTCCAGTTCAGTAAATTTCAAATCTACTCCAGATCATTACATTTCAAATCTACTCCAGTACAGTCCGAGCCCTAGCGCCGGCTCCCTTCTTACCTGATCTCCAGCGACGGTTCCCCGCCCCTGCTCCGGCAACCTCTTCCTCCCCGCCCGTGCTCCTGATTCCCTCGCTTGATCTCCAGCAGGCTGCTCTGCTCATTGGCCGCGCTTGCCGGAGCTCATGCTGGTGCTTGCTTGAGGTCGGGGCCGGTCTCCCTCTGCATCCAGGCCCCTGTCACCGGTGGAGATGCAGGCTCTGCTTCAGGCCCCGTCCCAGGCTCTGCGCGACCTCCAGTTTTTTACCTCCAAGCTCTGAGTTCCAACTTCCAATGCTCTACACGACCTCCAGCCCTATGAGGTCTAGGCTCTGCTTATGCCTCTGCACGAGCTCCTGTGTTTGACCTCAAAAACAGAGAACTTATCAAAAGTTTAGCATCTTATTAAAATATGCAAGTTATGTTGCCCTTGACAAGAAATCAGAACTCTGTGCCCTTGACAAGAAATCAGAACTCTGTGCCCTTGACAAATATGAGAGGAAGAACTTAACCCTGGAATCGTTTGCTCGACATAGCCAGCAGTTATCAAGTTCCAGGCAAAAGGGGTTGTCATGTAGAACAAATAAATTAATCAGACAATTAAAAGAAAATAGAAGCATGTTTTTATGAGAGAAGAAAGCCAAACATTTTAAATGTGTCTTGGAGTAAATGACAGTGTACTGTAACATGGCAGAATACTTGGACTACCATGACAGTATAAACAACAAGTAAAAATCACTTAGAATACAGCAGCACTGAGTAATATTTTTGAAGTTCAGTAAACCTGACAAATTCAATTAAACTTTTGCGGTCCAGTGCATATGCAAGTACTCCAGAACAGTTAAGAGTAAAACATTGCTTCTCTAGGAGACTGGGCACTCCCTAGTTTCTGGATTGTTTAGTCAAGCTAGGTTCTATGGGATGCTGATACGTATGGAATCCAAGTGTTCATCTCCTACCACTACTATAGACCTAAATGAGGCGCTTGCTTCTTTTAGGGACTGTTAGAGTGAGAATTCAAGAAAAACTGCCACTGTTTGGGTTGTTAGTTTAGTTGCACTACACTTGAATCTCACCATTTAACTGGATAAGTACCAATTTTCTGTTGTCGTACGGACACACGAACATCTAATTCCACCAGTAACATAAATTGATGCAGCAAGGGGAGGAGGAAGAGGAGCTCACCTGCCGCAAAGTGTAGCCGAGGCCGGACGTCGCCACCGCCGCATCACTGGTGAAGTGCGTCGGGGAAGCTCAGCCGGAGGTGCCGGCGTCCGAGGCAACCACCACTTGATACTCCACGCGTGAATGTGATTACTAGGATAGCAACAGTAAAACAAAATGATCAGCATTTTATTGTGTAGTAAAATGATCAGCATTTGATATACAAAATCACATCCACTATATTAATTTGAATTGCCCAATATAATGCATCCACTTTAGTACTGAAAGGTCCAACCTTTTTAACACACTCAATCTAATTTTGATTTCACAAAAATAAATTGCTTTAGGTGGTTAACAGACCTGTAAAATCTCATCGTCAATTGGAGTCTGAGTTCTGGGATTATGCTGGTTTCCCAACGAAGGATGAAAGGTTCTGGGAGCTAGGTTCAGGGAGCAACTCTCCTCCGCCGGCCAATGCTCCTCTGATGGGACTCGACCGTCGCCTCGTACCATGCGTGCTGAGGAAGCCGCCAGTCCGACTAGGCTGGCGCGGGCCGCTGCCTCGACCCCGGATCACACCGCCTCCGTGCTTGGGAGATTTCTTCCCGGATGAGTTGGTGGCCGGCGAGACGAACAGCCCGGTGCATGTTGCATCGCCGCCTTCTTTGGGTGTGTTCTTCCCGGGGACGCTTCGGGAAGCAGTCACGGAGTCGTCGAGGACGGCGCATGCTGGTTCCGAGGCGGAGCTTGAGGGAGCTCGGTGGACGCATCTGGGTCTTTGGTTCGAGGGTCTGTGGAGAAATCGTAGACGGACGACATGATTCAGCCGCCGCCGCTCCAGGTTCACCGACAACATCCTCCGTCATAACTGCGCAACCAACTACGCGACCCGCTCAAGCTGCTTCGCCGCTCTCCTCGACGCTGTCATCCGCAGCGGGGGGACTCCAGCTTCATCAGAGGACCTTCGCGGAAGTCGTCGCTTCGCCGCCGGCCGTGCCCATGGCGGCGCCTCACAAGGCTGCAGGCGGAGGATCGTCTGTGACAACTCTAACGACTTCTCTTCTACGCCAGGGGTCCTTGTTTGGCGTCTCCGCGGGTCCTCTGACTTTTGGTTCCATCGCCGAAGGTCGAGTGCCAGCGCATGAGGATCGTCGTTCACCCTGGTCGCATCTGAGACTTTGGTTTGAGGGTTTGTGGAGAAACGTAGACGGACGACATGACTCCGCCATACTTGGGCAGACTGCCTCACCGGTGGTCAGCTCCACGCCGATTCCTGTGGTGGAGGCATCGGCTACGATGGCTATGATCGAGGGAGCTACTTCACCAACACCGCTTCCTTCCGCAATCCCGCATGAGGAGGTCTCGGCTTCGAAGTTTGTGATCCCTTCTGCTGTCACTCCACCAGGACTTGGCCGGCTTGAGCAGGAGGCTGTACCTGACC
The DNA here is from genome assembly GCA_950022295.1 of Bromus sterilis. Taxonomy (NCBI): domain Eukaryota; kingdom Viridiplantae; phylum Streptophyta; class Magnoliopsida; order Poales; family Poaceae; genus Bromus; species Bromus sterilis. The sequence goes on along the minus strand of OX465601.1, from coordinate 120,643,238 downwards.
AAGTGTCTGCCGAGGAGAGGACGACCACTAGGCCTATCTTCTTGACACCTAAGGTGGGTATGGACAACAGGCCACGGGTTGATCAGTCGCCGGCTACTACGCCGACTTATCTTCAAGTGACTGCGAGGACGACTACTAAGGATGTTACTCCGGTGAGTGGCTGCAAGCCAAGTTCTGAGATTTCGGTTGCTGATGTGAACACGGTGCCTACGGAGAGTGCCAGCGCGGCTCCCTGTATGCTGGATGTCGCCCAGGGTGGAGTGCAGGCCGAAAGGGTTGCTTGTGACACCCAGCTTCGGATCTGCTGATGTTACCAGCAGCAGGCCGGCTTCCTACACTTCTCCAACCCCGACTATACAGCAGCAGCGTGCAAGCTCGTCGACTTGTGGACCGGAGCGGGTGGTGTTGCCAACTCGGTCCTTGGTCGTGCCGGCGTCTCGTTCTTCGCCGAAGGGTGGTCGCACGGGGATGCCGACCTCTCCGACTCCGCTAGGTGCTGTGGCGGATGAGGTCCCAGTTGCGCAGGCTGTGGTCGAGGGGGATCCTACAACGACTGCGCCCCCTTCCGCAGCACCACAAGGCGGGAGCTTGGCGTCGATGGGTGTGGTAGAGGGGGCAGCATCCCCAACACCGCCGCCTTTGGCTGCACCGCAGGTAGCTAAGGCTGGGATCGAGGGTGCATCTTCTCCACCATCGCCCCCTCCGGCATCGTTGCATGGCCCTGGACCATGTGCTCTGCCTAAGGCTATGCCTAGGCGAAGCATGCGCCATCCAGTCGCGGCCGACGGATCTTCGGCGACGGACGAGAACGCGTTAGCCAAGGCAATGCGACGCAAGGCGGCAATGTTGGAACCCATAGCCGTAGGTACGTCCAAAAAATCTGAGTCATTTCAATCTTTTTCTACTTCTAAGCTATCATCCAACCTAGCCAAGGTAGGAGTCAACTTAGGTAGAAATGAAAATGAGATCATTGTCTCGACCAACGCCTTGAAGCATATGGAGTATGACCGATTAAAGGCCTATCCAGGTGCATCTAGTAGGTCGGTCACCACACCCCTAGAGGATGAGGAAGCGAATGCCACTACTGATGGACAGCTTCTATCACATCTTGTGGGTGAGATGACGGAGGTGGGTATGGATGAGGTGGAGCTAGGATCTATTTATGATCTGCATGCTTCCGGCCGGAAATCCAAATTTGCCAAAGACAAAAAGAATAAAAAAAATGAAAGGATCCTCGAAATAGCCAAAAACTCCGATTGTTTCCCAATGAACGGCATCTTCATGAATAGCAGAGGTCTTGGTGACTTGGCTAAGCATTTGAATATTGCGCAATATGTTCGGGATCATAAATTGGATTTTCTGGCTATTTCAGAAACCGGGAGGAGGGATTTTCCAGTAAGTGTTCTAGATCGCCTTTCTAGCGGCATGAATTTTACTTGGCACTCGATCCCTCCTCGTGGTAGATCTGGCGGCATTTTGCTTGGTGTACTTTCAGACTCCATGGAAGTTCTAGCTTATACGAGTGGGGAATTTCATATAAAATTCCACATTCGTAACAAAGCCGATGGATTCATTTGGAGTCTGGTAGCCGTGTATGGTGCTGCTCAAGAGGAGCGTAAGGCTGTTTTTCTGCGTGAACTGGTGAACCTAGAGAATAATGATCCTCATCCTATCCTAATAGGTGGAGATTTTAATTTACTATGGTTCCCACATGAGAAAAGCAAGGGGAGATTCGATAATCATTGGCCTTTCTTGTTCAATGCTGTCATTGATAGCTTGGACTTGAGAGAGGTACATATGACAGGTAGACGGTTCACTTGGGCGAATAGTCTACCTGAACCGACATACGAGAAATTGGACCATGTACTAATGAGCACTGATTGGGAAGACAAATACCCATTAGTAACAGTACGCGCCCTTGAACGTATTGAGGATCTATCGGATCACGCCCCTCTACTCTTATCAACCGGAACGTTGAAACCAAACGCGCGGCACCGCTTTAAATTTGAGCTGGGATGGTTGCTGCGGGATGGTTTCGATGATATGGTTAAAAGGGTGTGGTCAGCTCCGGTCCCGGGAAATAGTCCTATTCGAAGATGGAACGCAAAAATCCGTAACTTGCGTAAATATCTTCGTGGATGGGCTAGGCACACTACCGGGATTCTAAAAAAAGAGAAGGAGCGTTTGTGCACCATCATTGACGAGCTTGACCGCGCGGCAGAAACACGAGTGCTAACCCAGCAGGAGATTGAGCTTAAAAGCCAATCCAATGCGGAGGTGGCACGAATGTTGCGGGAGGAAGAGCTCAGATGGTACCAAAGATCAAAATCTAACTTCATCCTGAAGGGAGATGCGAATACGAAATATTTTCAGAATGTTGCCAATGGCAGACATAGGAAAAAAGGTATTCATGCTCTAAACCAGGATGAGGGAATGATTGAAGGTCAGGAACAACTTAAGGCTTATATTACAAGCTACTACAAAGGACTGTTCGGCGCTCCGACTGAAAATATCTTGTCTATGGATGAGACTCGGACGGAAGACATACCCCAGGTCTCTAATGAGGAGAATACCTTTTTAAAATCCCCTTTCACTGAAGAGGAGATTAAAAATGCGGTTTTCCAAATGGAGCATAATAAGGCACCTGGGCCAGATGGCTTTCCTGCTGAGTTTTATCAACACTTTTGGGATGCTATTAAGACAGACCTTATTGAGTTGTTCCAATGTTGGCATGTTGGACAACTTGAATTGTTTCGTCTTAACTTTGGGGAAATTGTTTTGTTACCTAAGGTTTTGGAGGCAGAAAGAATACAACAGTATAGACCAATATGCCTCCTTAACGTTAGCTTCAAAATTTTCACGAAGACCGCAACCATTAGATTAAATTCAGTGGCTGATCATGTGGTTAAACCTACACAAACGTCTTTTATGCAAGGTAGGAATATCCTCGACGGAGTCGTGGTTTTACACGAGGCCGTTCATGAGATGCACACTAAAAAGCTTAGCGGAGTCATTTTCAAAATTGACTTTGAAAAGGCTTATGATAAAGTGAAATGGTCGTTCCTCCAACAAACTCTGAGAATGAAAGGTTTTTCAGAGGAGTGGTGTGCTTTGATCCATAGTTGTGTTTCAGGAGGAAGTGTTGCCATTAACGTCAATGATGAAATCGGACGCTTCTTCCAAACCAAAAAGGGATTAAGGCAAGGTGATCCTTTATCGCCCATATTATTTAATATTGTGGCTGATATGTTAGCGATCATGATTGAACGCGCCAAGCTAGATGGCCAAATTGAGGGAGTAGTCCCACACCTAGTGGATGGGGGATTATCTATTCTTCAATATGCAGACGACACAATTCTTTTTATGGAACATGATCTAGATAATGCTGTAAATCTGAAATTAATATTATCAGTATTCGAGCAGTTAGCTGGATTGAAGATTAATTTCCATAAAAGTGAATTGTTTTGTTTCGGCGAGGCCCAGGATGCATCAGCTCAATATGCCGAGATATTCGGATGCGGGCAAGGTCAATTTCCTATTAAGTATTTGGGGATACCCATACATTATAGGAGACTGACTAATGCGGAATGGAAACACGTCGAAGAACGTTTGCAAAAAAGGCTAGCTAGCTGGAAAGGGAAGTTGTTGTCCTTGGGTGGAAGATTGGTACTCATAAATTCAGTTTTAACCAATATGGTATTGTATATGATATCATTCTTTCATCTACCTAAAGGGGTCTTACATATATTGGATTATTTCCGATCGAGATTCTTTTGGCAAGGGGATAACGAGAAGAAGAAGTATCGACTGACCAGGTGGAATGTCGTTTGCCGTCCGAAGGACCAAGGAGGGTTGGGTATTCATGACCTTCAGGTCAAGAACTCCGCTCTCCTCGGTAAGTGGTTATATAAGCTACTGACTTCGGATGGTGTCTGGCAAACGCTCCTTAGGCGAAAATACATAGGCACAAAAGCGTTATCTCAGGTTGTATGGAAGCCTGGAGATTCACATTTTTGGGCTGGTCTCATGGCGACAAAGAACGACTTTTATCACTTTGGGGTTTTCAAGATTAAGGACGGGTCGGAAATAAGATTTTGGGAGGATATATGGCTAGGAAATGCCACACTCCGAGATCAATACCCGGCTCTATATAACATTGTGCGACTTAAGGGAGACACGCTGGCCACGGTCATGCACGAGTCACCCCCTAATATTGCATTCAGGAGAGACTTAATCGGTCCTAGACTAGCGTCTTGGAATGCCTTGCTAGAACGGTTAGCGGTAGTGCAACTGTCACAAGGCCACGATGAGTTTCGATGGAATCTCAATAGGAATGGAAAATTCTCTGTGGATTCTATGTATAGGGCGCTTGTCCAACCTGAAATACCAGTCGATAATAATTAATAAAATATGGAAAATGAAGATACCTCTAAAGATTAAAGTCTTTGCATGGTATCTTCGAAAAGGTGTCATTCTAACGAAAGATAATCTTGTCAAGCGCAACTGGCAAGGGAGTAAGAAATGTGTTTCATGTGCTCATGACGAGACAATAAAACATCTTTTCTTCATTTGTAAGGTGGCACATTCTATTTGGTCAGCTATCCAAATGGCTTCAAACTTATATCAACCCACATCCGTTGCTAATATTTTTGGAAATTGGCTTAACGGGATAGATAATAAGCTTAAAACCATCCTTAGGGTAGGAGCGCTCGCCGTAATATGGTCGCTCTGGCTATGTAGAAATGACAAGATCTTTTCGGATAAAAACTTCACTTGTTTGCATGTTCTTTATCGATGCACGGGTATTCTCCGTTCGTGGTCCATCTTACAACGTGTGGAATATCGAGGCCTTTTTATGGAGGCGTGTGCACGACTGGAAGCGGTGGCGAGTGATATTTTTATCCAGCATGGGTGGCCGCGTGATTTGCGCATAGAGCTACCTTGAGTGGCGATAGTTCTTTTCATTTGTAACTTGTCGTACGCTCTTTTTTTTTCCTTCTGGTTGCGGCTGTGTGCATCTTAGCTATGCAGAGGCCGGGTGTACTTACTTAAACCTTTTGAGTAATAAAACCCTTTATCCAAAAAAAAAGCAGGACAAAGGAACTGCACTGATGCACTACTAATTAACTGCAAAAGAGATAGTGAGAAACTGATGCACTGATTATTAATGGTGATTAAAGGTGCTTCAAACAGGAGAAAAAAAAATACTCGTAGTGATTACAATCTGAGAAGTTTACATGGAAGAAAAATCGGAAGTTACCATTGCATAAGGTGCCCCCCGACTCCGAGCTCAGCTCAGGTGCTTTACGCTTGCTCGTATTCTCCACCTCTTCCATTTACTCGATACGACCTACCAATATCGCATCAGGAACATGAGTCAACAATTAATTGCACCCCTTTAAGAGAAAAGAAAACATTATGAGGAGCGACGTATGTCCCAACATGAGACTAGAATTACCACTTAACATGTCAAGAATGATGTGGATTTGGCAATCGATAACCAACTTGCAAGATTCAATAGAACCGTGCCATTAAGAACAAGAATAAAACTCTAAATCACCACAGTACAGGAAACTGATTACTCCCAACAGTGAACATTGGAAGCTTTCCTATGCTAACTGTGTGCAGTATCAGATTAGGTGCATCATATGTGCAGGCCAAATGGAGATCAGGTTTACACAAAAGCAACCAGACCAACATGCATCAGGATTGAGAATCACATTCTTCTGCACAAGTAGCCTGCTTAACTACCCCATAACACCAGATTCAGTACTGTAAATAACATGGCATGGAACACCAGACCACCAGATTCAGTTATGATGAGTTCAATGACATACTCCCATCTAACATGTCCCTGATTATTACGATAATTTAACATATAGCCTGGAGAAACTAGAGTATAACCCAACTAATAAGTTCTTGCATCAGCGATATCAACATAATTAGGATAAGTAAATGTTTCAATGAAGACGAGTGCTCCTTGCAGTGATGAATGTGTAGCAACATAACTCCCAGTTCAGAAACATGGAAAATGTACTATGAACATGGAATATGTTCAGAGATAAGGTCGCATAAACATGAAAGTAAGACTACATCAATTGACCATTTCGCAAAAATTACACGTGATGCAAGACAAAAGCGAACGCACCTGACCATTTCAGCAGAGAACAAGAACAGAGTTGGAGTTCAGTTTGCTTATGAAAAGCACTATTTGTGGCCGACATTCCCACTTCAGTAAGAATAGTTGACATACGGACCTGTTCTTTTAGGGAGTCTAAGGATCTGTTATGCCACTGGGAAAGATTGATTAACTAAATGCAAGTACGCCATTTCTGCTGACGAACCAGACAAACAAGTAAAGCAAGTAAACATGTTCTTGACTGTTTTTAACATAGAAAGAGATAAACAATAAGACCTTCAGTAATGAAAACAGATTAAGTTCAATAATATGACCATGAATATGATAGGCATAATGTATCATAAGTCCTATCAATGAACAGTTGATATAAGGAGGAATACTAAAAACTAACACTAAACCAACAAGTAAGTCTCTGAAATTACATGATTTGGTAGGGTAAAATTTTGTTCTTTTAGTAAAATAACTACTACTATTTAAGGTTGGAAGATAATCGATATACTGGATGAACCAATAAAGCACAGTAAATCTGTTATTAACAATTTTTACATAGATGAATTAACAAGAACTTGAATAATGGAAACAGATCAAGTTCAATTGTACCACCATGGATATGATAGGCACAACCGCATAAAGCACAACAAGTACGATCAATGAATAGCCGATATAAGGATATGTTCTTTTTTCTAGGGAATCTCAGAATTCATACGGGTTGCAAGATTGATTAAATGTAATTGTACCATTGTTTTCTGTTTTATGCATTTAAGATCAGATAAGATATAATTGTCGCTGAAATAAATAGAGCACCATAAGTACATCAAATAGTTCAAATGAAACTGCAGAAAAAATGCTCTCGAGTTATATATACCCCCTCCATTGGTTCTTGAAAATTCATTCTTTTAGTCAACGTGCAGTTAAATTTCTCAAACTTGACTACCTACATATTTTAATATAATGTAGATAAGTAGATTGGATGTGTGAAAACCATATGTGTAGGCCGTCTCATAAAATGTTTCCAGGAAGTCTAGTGTAACGACCCGATTCGCTAAAAATCGAAGTCTCTGTGGTCAAGTGCTAGTCCCTGGATCGAACTCGCTAGCACACACAGTATAGATGAATAACAAAGTACAAGTGCATCATTCAGAGAACGGTAATCAACACACATCCTCAAGGTTCCATCTTTCTTCTCAACAAACAACACTGGAGCTCCACAAGGTGACGAGCTTGGGAGAATGAATCCCTTTGCCTGCAATTCTCTAATCTGCTCCTTCAGCTCTGCAAGTTCATTAACGGGCATCCTATACGGCCTCTTAGCAATAGGCCCAGTGACTAGTATTAAATCAATAAGGAACTCAATCTCCCTATCCGGTGACATACCTGGCAACTCTTCTGGAAGCACATCCGAATAATCCCTCACAACACACACATCTCCAGGCTACCCCCCTTAAGAGAATTCACCTGAGCGTGCTGATGCTTATACTTGGACACATATCTGATCTTCTGCCCGGTCGATGTACAGAGAGTGATGGATCGACTGGCACAACCAATAACACCTTGGTACTTGGCTAGCCAATCCATGCCCAAGATAACATCCAAACCTTGTGACTTCAATATAACCAAATCTGTAGGAAAATCATGCTTCCCTATGGCTAAGGTTATCTGATAGCATCCCAAACTAGCTGACATCTCTGCTCCCGGAGAACTTATAAGGATAGATGACTTAAGAACTATGGTAGGTAACTCATGCTTATCCACAAATACCCTCGATATGAATGAATGCGATGCACCAGAATAAAAAAGAACAAGTGAGGGTACTAAATTGATAAGGAACTTACCAATCACTGCATCAGGCTCATCATAGACCTCCTCCACGTTAACATGGTTCACATGTCCCTTGTTGAAGTGGTTGGGCTTGATGACTCCAGTATTCTTATTCTCCGGGCAATCTGTTGCATAATGCCCCATATTCTTGCACTTGTAACACTGAACCTGACTTAAGTCTCTTGGCGCACGCGCACTCTGCCGGTTCTGACTGTTATTTCCTCCATTGCCATTTCCTTTCCCATTGCCATTGCCATTCTTGTGCCCATTGTGATGATTGTGTCCATTATGGTTGTGGCCATTCCCTCCATGATGATTGTGTCCATTGCCACCATTATGATTGTGTCCATTGCCACCGTTATGATTATGCCCATAGTTATGTCCTCCATTCCCATTATAGGAAGTACGTTGCTTCTGATGTGCCCTTGAGTTGTACTTGTTGTTGTTGTTGTTGTTATTGTACTTCCTCTTGCGATACTTCATAGCCTGATGCTTTTCCTCCAACACAATAGCTTTATCAATGAGCCCTTGGCAATTGTTAAAGGTAGCCACAATCAACTGAACACCCAACACATCATTGAGACCCTCCAAGAACTTCTCCTGCCTGGCCACATCAGTATTGACATCATTGGGAGCATAGCGTGCAAGCTTGTTAAAGTCCTCCACATAATCAGCCATTGTGCGACCTCCCTTGCGCAATCTGCGAAACTCCTTCTTTAAGGTCATGGTTCCTGCAGAAACATGTGCGGCGCGAAAGGCAGCCTGAAACTGCGGCCAGGTGATAGTGTCAATGGGGTATGTCACCAGATAGTTGTCCCACCATGCTGCGGCAGGACCCTCCAACAAGTGTGAGGCAAACCTCACTCTCTCAGCATCAATGCAGCCAACAGTCTCCATGTTCCTGTTAACTGAGCGAATCCAATCATCTGCCACAATAGGTTCAGGGGTGCTGGAGAACCTCTGAGGATTCAACCTCAAGAACCTAGTAAGTGTGTCCACAGGTGGCGGCGGCGGTGGTGGTGGCGCCTGGTTGTTGTTGCCCATGTTCTGAGTGAACTGAAACAACTGCTGCATGTACGGTGGCACCTCATTGTTGCCTGCACCACTGCCCGTAGGATCACGTCTCAGCGGCATTTGTTGGGCAAGAATTGATAAGTTTTAGACAGAATGTAGCTAGGGAAATATATCCTACCCCATATGGATAAGATCAAGGTAGTATATAAACAAAGATAGCACACAATATCACCAATCAATAAGCACACCATCAAGCAATACAATCACACCAACAAATAATAAGATCACACCATATAGTTTTAATATAGTTTTTCATAACTAAGATAAGGTCCTCATTACAACCACGAAAATAATAGTATCTCAAACAACCTATTATCCCCATACCAATTAAGTTGGCATGGTCAAATACACTAACATGATAACGATGATAAGCTAATTGCCAGTGTAATAGTTCCGAACACTGTTTTTGCTAAACAACATACGGTACTCGCGCCCACTCATAAGGTTGCGCCTCTTGGGATGTGACGCCCCCAAAATCAATCCGTGTACAGTAATCATACACACAAGGTACACGGCTGAGATTAGGGTGTCACGGTGATAATATCACAACACAACACTAAACACAAAAGGATAAACAAATATGTTACAATAGAGGGGGTCACGCGGACCCGAATACATAAGTCATACAAGCCATAATATCTGAGTACAGACATAGTTAGTCAAGTTTTGCCTTAAGAAGGCTAGCACAAATCACATCAGAGATACATATCGAAAAGGCGAGGCCTCCTTCCTGGGATCCACCGAACTACTCCTGGTCAACGGGGAACTCGACGTCGTAGTAGGCGCCTCCGGGGTACTCCTGCTCCTGGGCTCCAACGTCGGCTGCAGCGGCCGATCAGGCAAAGCGAAAAGGGGGAAATAAAGCAAAGGTGAGTATCTAGCATACCCGCGAGTCTTACGTCCGCTACTAAGCATTATGCATTGTATCAACGGAAAGAAGAGGCTGTATATAGTGGACTGAAAGACAGAAATCCAGAGCAAGGGTAAGAAGCTAGGCCTATCGAAGACTAGCATCTTCCGACGATGTCTTGCAGCATGAGGTAAGAATCAGCCAACAGTTTATATAAAGAATAAAGTAACAATGCAGCAGAAGTTGCTGCAGCATTGTATAATAATAAGTTGTAATAATTAACAATGCCTCCGAGTTCACCTCCTCGACATCCCCGCGAGGAAGAAAACCCGGAACCCTACAATTTAATAATAATAGTTTCTAGTGGTAAGATCCAGCTTCCGCATAAAGCGTCCTGTTACCGTGGACACAGCTATTCGAATAGATTAATCTTCCCTGCAGGGGTGCACTTGTGTTACGCTACACGCACGGATATCCAGGGTGGCGGGAACCTTGTTAGGGAACGCTCCACCGAGGCTATCCGACACTTCATAGCGCATCTTTCAAAATCAACAGAGAGGTCATCCGCCGGACTATATCCTATGTACGCGGGGCTTTGGAGCAAGGTGGGTGGCTATGCGCAAGCTTTGCTCCTTCTCAGGGGCATGCACTTCAAATGTCTCGGTGATCACCCTTTGTTCCTCGGTCTTGCTTCCGAGAAGATACACTTCCACCTTAGTAAGAATCAGCTCCCATTATCTCCACTAGCTTCGGCTCGAAGACTGTGTGCTAGCGAGTTCGATCCAGGGGCTAGCACTTGAGCACAAAGACTTCGATTCTTAGTGAATCGGGTCGTTACAGATGTTATCAGAGCAGTGTGTTGACTGTAGGACATGACCCTAGAAAATGGATTAGAAAATCTTACTCTACACCACTCTGTCTTGTACTTACTTTCCTTCTCTATCTATCTCCTATTCATACCTGTTCTAATCTTGCCTTTCCTCTCTTTGATTTTAGATGACTACCTTGTCTTATCGCTCTATGGCGTTTGGACCTGAGCTCATGGGGATTTGTAACCACCTGAACATATATGCGCCAGTCTTCGAGCCGAAGCTAGTGGAGATAAGTGGAGCTGATTCTTACTGGAAGGTGGAAGCGTGTCTTCTCGTAAGCAAGACCGAAGAACAAAGGGTGATCACTGAGACATTTGAAGTGCATGCCCCGGAGAAGGAGCAAAGCTTGCGCATAGCCGCCCACCTTGCTCTAGGACGCCTCGTTCATCTGTACAACCATAGGCTGGAGGGTACAGTGTACAAGGAGATGGCTAGGTTCCTTCCATCCAGAGTGCTGGTTCCAAAGAAGTTCAAGATTACGCTTGGGTCCATTTGGTCAGGTACTACCACCTACTTCATACAGAGTCTGGAGAATCACATCCTCAACTTGGAGCGAAGCACCCAATCAGATCTCTACACCATCACCGAGCTTCAGCAGAAGAAACACAAACTCAAGAGAGACAACAATAAGTTGAAGACTAAGAAGAAGGAGATACAATCACAAATCAAGAAGCTGAAGGAGAAGCTGAAGGCACAAGGTGTCGACGTGAATGAAGATGAACCAGAAGTGGAGACTTCAGGAGAAGAAGACGAACCTAGTCCCAAGAGGCGCAACCTTATGAGTGGGAGCGAGTACCATATGTTGTTTAGCAAAAACAGTGTTGGGACTATTACACCGACAGTTAGCTTATCATCGTTATCGTGTTAGTGTATTTGACCATGCCAACTTAATTGGTATGGCGATACTAGATTGTTTGAGATACTATTATTTTCGTGGTTGTAATGAGGACCTTATCTTAGTTATGCAAAGCTATATTAAAACTATATGGTGTGATCTTATTATTTGTTGGTGTGATTATATTGCTTGATGTTGTGCTTATTGATTGGTGATATTGTGTGCTATCTTTGTTTATATATTACCTTGATCTTATCCATATGGGGTAGGATATATTTCCCTAGCTACATTCTGTCTAAAACTTATCAATTCTTGCCCAACAGATGTCGTCGAGACGTGATCCTACGGGCAGTGATGCAGGCAACAATGAGGTGCCACCGTACATGCAGCAGTTGCTTCAGCTCACTCAGAACATGGGCAACAACAACCAGGCGCCACCACCACCGCCGCCGCCACCTCTGGACACACTTACTAGGTTCCTGAGGTTGAATCCTCAAAGGTTCTCCAACACCCTTGAACCTATTGTGGCAGATGATTGGATTCACTCAGTTAATAAAGCTATTGTGTTGGGAGGGAAAGCATCATACTTCTGAAGACTTCGTCTCAATCTTCGGATTGAGTCCAGTGGATAAAGTGTACAAACCTCTGCAGAGTGTATAAACTAATCATGATTAGCCGTGTCCCCGGTTATGAACAACTATGAGCAACTAAGCATTACTGTTGTTGGATGGTCTTGACAGATGATTTCACCTTAATAAAACTTGAGTGGGAAAATTTAATGAAGGGTATGGGTTGGAATTCGTGTCGCCCAATTCAACCTTATGTTTAACGTAGTAAGACAAACTAAAACTTGACTAGATTAAGGGAAAAATTAGCCTTCTGCAAAATAAAACCATAAGCCTTCCTTTGACTCACCTTGCATGTAGTTGTAGGTCTGTTATATCCTTTTTCGTGTGGCTTGCCGTATAATTCCGATGTAGTGACCCGTTGTCGGGTTGTAACCTTCGTGTTGCAGGTTTTTCAGACGACCAGTAAGGTGCGTTTAGGGTCGCGGGTCTTCACTCAGCATGTCGCTTGTGGATGTTGATGGGACTCATTGACATTTACTATTTCCTACTTCCGCTATATTTATATTAAATAAGCTAGCCTTGAGATATGCAACTTGTTTATTTTATGAATTTTGGATCATTACGATGTAATAAATAATGCAATTGTACTTTGTTATTCATCTATATTGTGTGTGATAGCGAGTTCGATCCAGGGCTAGCACTTGAGCACAGAGACTTCGATTCTTAGCGAATCGGGTCGTTACATCTAGTTTCACAGATTTCTATAAATTGTATTTTGGAGACTTTTCAAGAACAAAAGGGAGTATGCTCCATTGTCATCACCGAGCACAGGGTCTTAGGGCCAGTTCTTTTGGATTGCAGCTTATGCATAAGCCGCTGTGGAGATAAGCCCTAGATAAGCTACCGTGGAGATAAGACAATGAAAATAAGCTGCCCAGTTCTTTTGCCTGACGTCCCCGTGCTGCACGCCTGAACCGGAGGAAGGGGACGCGAGCTCAGCGGCGGGAGATGGCCGGCGGCGGCTGGAGACCGGGGAGAGGAGGAGAGGCGGCGGCTGGAGACCGCGGAGAGGAGGAGAGGAGGAGAGGCGGCGGCTGGAGACCGCGGAGAGGAGGAGAGGAGGAGACCCGGGAGAGGAGGGGAGAGGAGGAGAGGAGGCTGGAGACCAGCACTACAGGCGTCGCCGGCAGCGACTGGCGCTTGGGGAGCTTGGAGCTGGCTTGGCCGGCGTTGGACCAGAGCGAGGCCGCCGGATCTGAGTGGGTCAGGGGAGACACGTGCGCCGGACCTGGGATCCGGCGACCTCGAGCTCAGGGAGGCGTCCGCGGTGAGGGAGGTGGGGAACGAGGCGGTTACGGCGGCGGAGGGAGGCGGCGGTGGGAGGCCCAGTTGGTGCGAGGGAGGCGGCGGAGGGAGGTGGCGGTGGGAGGCCCAGCTGGAGACCGGGGACAGGAGAGGATGGGGGCGTCGGGGGCGAGGGGCGCTTGGCCACTTTGCGGGAAGCTGCTCGAAGATGGTTGCCCCCAGCTTATTTTCATTGTGAAGGGAAGCCCGGTGGAGATAAGTTAAGCCCATCTGCGAAAATGAGTTCTTTTGGGCTGCTAGAAGCCTCAAAAGAACTGGCCCTTAATAATGTAACAACAGTGTTGTTATCAGCACACAAACACAAATAAACCCTTGAAATCATTATATGATCATTAATAATGTAACAACAGTGTGTGTGTGTGTGTGTTTGGTTTTTTTATGGAGTCTAAGAATCTGTTATGCTAGTAGGCAAGATTGATTAACTAAATGCAAGTACACCATTTCTACCAATGAACGAGATAAACAATAAAACAGGGTCTTAATAATGTAACAACGATGTTGTTATCAGCACACAAACACAAATAAACCCCTGTAATCATTATATGATCATTAATAATGTAACAACAGTGTGTGTGTGTGTGTGCGCGCGTGTGTGTGTGCGCGCGCGTGTGTGTGTGTGTGTTAGACCAAGTATGTGATCAGAGGGGGAGGGGGTGAATGATCACTTCAAAATTTCGCATGAAACTTTGAAGTGAAGCATAACACAGTAATCGAAACTATTCAACAGAAAGGTAAACATTGAAGCAGAACGTGATCGAAGCAGAACATAGTGAATCAAAAGTATCGAATCAATTGCATCGAAGCAGAACTCTGAAGCAATTGACAAACAGAATGAAAGTGCGGAAAGTAAAACGAACTCTTGACTCGGCGATGTTTGTTCGACCAGTTCACACTCTGCAAAGTGCTACGTCTGGTTGGAGGGACTTGTGATTGAACACAGGAGCTAACCTCTCTCCGTCCATTTCTCCACTGCACCAATCTCCTTGAGCTTGGTCAGTTCTTCACTCTTGGTTGATTATTGAGGAAATCACCGAAACCTTTGACAAACTGGACTTCGAGGCGACAATAACTCTTCGCTCTCTGAAGAACAACTCTCTAACCGTCTAGGAAAATTGCAGTTCTCCAAGATAACAAGGCTAGCAAACTTCTTCCTAAGTCATAATGAATCAACTCAGATCAATAGGACTTATGCTTCGGTGTATTGGTTTTTGAAATGCTTCGGTGGGGTTGCTCTCTCTCTCTCTCCTCTGTAGGGAATCAATGTTGGAGCAGCCAACCCGCCAATGGGGGCGGGGTTGGCGTATTTATAGGCAGCAATCCCAAGGTGCGAAATGACTGAAGTGACCCGATGTGACAGCTTGACACCTGTCCCCAACGGTCATATTTCCAATCAAAGCGCAACTTTACTTGCGGTCCAAGTAAAGCTGACTCACGGACTTGGTTCTGCTTCAGGAGCCGAAAGAACAAAGTCTTCGCTGGTGAAGCATTACCTAGCTCACATGAGATTTCTTCGACTCTGGCTTCTCACTGGTTTAGATTCGATCTGAGTCTTTTCATCAAAACCTTCGGAATACATTTACTAAACCCCTCTTGATAGTACGGTTTTTCCTACGACTCAAAGAAGTAAAAAGAACAATGCAAAAACAACTAAGTCTTGCGCCATCTTGATCAACTTCTTCGATGAGACGTGCTTCAGGATTCCTCATCTTTTTAGGGGTCGTCATCCGTGATAAGCTTCGTTCCAGAGGATATGCTTCGATAAATGAGTAAATCTTCGTTGAAGCTTTATCACCAACCTATAACTTCAGGAACCTAACCATTTGTTTCACACTAGAAAACTTGTTAGTTCCTCTACTTTTTTGACCAACAGTATCCAAAACTCATGAGGGTATAACTTTGCTCTTACAATCTCCCCCTTTTTGGACTATTGTTGACAAAACAGGCATCGATGAAAGATTTGGAATTTTGAATTTGAGTTGAGAGAAAACTCTAAGATATGAAGCTTTCGACTCCCCCTGAATGCAAGCATCGAAGATTTTTTATAATCGAAGTAAATGCTTGTTGAAGAATATCATCAATGGGGAGCCTAACACATATCCTAGCGAATCAATTGCATACAAAGATAATTTGTCTTGAAGAATATGCAATCATCCAGTAACCTGTGAACTTAAGGATAATAACCACCTGCAATATAAAGTATAGGAAGGCAACTTGCAAGCACAGGGTTATTAACATATATGATAAAACAGTTCACAACTGAAGTAAAACGTTAAGATACAACCCAATCGAAGTGAATGGAATGTTTGTCGAATCTTAACACACGCAAAATCGAATCGAATCAAAAACCCTAAACCCCGCAGCGAATCTAAACTCAATCGATGCTACTTTCTCCCCCTATTTGTCAAGAATTGGACAAAAGGTTGATAGGCAGATCGAGAGCATTTAAGCGTTAGCTGCATCCCTGGGACCCTGCGGAATGTCTTCGCCTGTCGAAGATTCATCGCCTGAAGTATCGCCTTCGGTCGAAGCCGGTGACTCTTCCTCGTCGAAGTCCAGCGGCGCTTGAAGCATATCAAGGTCGCTGTCATCGAGGGGATCGTCTTCGTGCTTCGACGTGTGGGAGTCTTCATCAGAGAAAGTGTCAGGGAGAATCTGTTCAGTAGGGTTGACGAATAAGACTTCATCAATCTTGTCCAGCGAAGGGATCTTGGGGTTGGGGCGGTCGACTGTATCATTTCTGGAAAAATTCCTCTGCAGATGTGGGTACTCCTTGAATATGCGATCGCCTTCAAGTTTCTTCACTGAGTTAAACTTCCTGAGGCCTTTCCATGAATGACGCTTCAATACCTTCAAGTATTGGTTGTTGTTCATTGCAATGTTTCCAACGCGATTGATCTCATCAGATAAGTGCTGCATCTGTCGTTGATTTCCTTCGATGAAATTTTCTAGCAGCTGTTGGTTTCGAATGGCAACCTCGAAGTGATACACTTCCTTCTGGTAACGCTTCGACATGTTGCGCTCATTGATGTGCTGTCTGACTCCTACATATGTTGCAAAGGGGTCATTTGGCCGCCTGAAGATATTCAATGTATCGCGGACCGAAGGACAGAACAGCTTCGGATGATGCTTCGCTGTGAATTCTTCGCTGCGTCCATGGTTGCAAATGGCTTGCAGCCAAGGAGCATATGGCTTCAGTTGATTTACCAATTCAGCAGCTTGTACCATGTAGCGAAGGAAGCAATCTTCGAAGTCAAATACATGACCATGAGTGAGCTTCATAAGCGCATGACGAGTGGGATATAGAATATTTGATTCTTCATTCGCTGTACTGAGAGGCATCAGTGAGTTTGACAGGATATAGAACCATGTCTTGGAATTGAACACCAGATGCTTCGGGCGAATGTTTTCTGGCATGTGATCTCCAGTGACTTCGGGATCCAGTAAAGATGCGAATTCAGCTTCAGTGGGATCCGATAACATGTGAACCTTTGCAAGTTTGCCAGTGTGTCTTGGAATGTTCACAATTTCCATGAATTCTTCGGAGTACATCCTGAAGACTTTCCCTTGAATCATCCATTCAAGAATCCAAGTGCTAGTATCTTCTGGGGTTCCAGAGACATAGAGTGTGGCATAGAATTGCTTCACTAGCTCTGAGTTGAATGGAGTTTCCATTGCAAATAATCCAGTCAGGTTCTATGGTTCGATGGTTTCCACGATGTTTTGGAAGCACGTTGCAGCAGTTAGACTATGCATGTCCAAGTATTTGTGTCTGAAAAGAACACCTTTCTGACAGTAAAGCTTCGTGTACAATATCTGTTGTTCAGCTGTCCAGAATCGAAGATCATGAGCAGTTCTTGGTGATTCATATGGACTAGTGCCAAAGAATCGAAGCTTCTTGCGATGAACTTCAATGTCGAACTCAGGACCGTGCCTTGAAGAAGTTCCTTCTCCCATGAAAATGGGAAAAGTCTCTCTGGGATAGAGAGAGTCCAACTATGTGTCTTGAGCAGGAATACAATGCCTTCGGGCATCTGTGATACGCCTCTGCGGTTGAGTGACGATTGCCAACTCATTTGCTTCGGCATCTGCTTCGACATCAGCTTTGGCATTTGCTTCAGCATGACCAGCTTGCACTTGGGCTTCTTCTTTTTCTTCTGACTCCTCAGCAGAGTGAGCTGAAGAGTAATCTTTGGCAGGAGTGGCTTGACGGGGTGGAGATGGTTGTGGAGCAAAATTGTCTTGAGCGGATGGTTGTGGAGCAGGTTGAGGTGGGGGTGGAGTTGGAGCACGGGGTGGAACAGCTTCGGGGGCGGATGGCTTCGATGTAGGTTTACCAAGTTTAATGATTTTGCATCGTGGAGGCGATGCCTTTCTTGGTGCTTTCTTGGCCGGGTGGGAGCTAACTTCATCAACTTCTTCGGTGTCAGCAATCAGTCGTCTCTTCCTTGGTTGCAGCTTGGGAAGAGGTGAAGCTAATTGCTGGACCATGGCTTCGCGCCTCTTAGAGTCAAGTGCCATGACCGAAGCATTATGCGATTTGCAGCATTCTTCAATAGCAGATTTCAGCTTGCCTTGAAAAATTTGAAGATTTTTCTTGGTTTGCTCATTTACGGCAGCAATTTCCTTCGAAGCAGCAGTCGCTTCGCTCTTGAAATCCTCATCAGATTCTGCATCAGCTTTCTTCTGAAATTTCAGGATCTTTGCAGTTTCTGATCTGTTCCTTGAATGCAGATCTCTCAGCTGATTGTACAAAGTTTCGACCATTGCTGAAAGATTGGGAGAGATATATGTATCTCCAATATCCACAGTGTGAGGATGAATGGCTTCAGCAAGCTTGAAATATGTCTGGCTCAGACGCAGACAGTCCCACAGTTCACCTTCCCTAGCATCTGGAAAGTTGTGTTCACTGTGTTCAGCTTTAACTTGGGCTTCGGGGACAGGAGCTGCGACTGGCTTCGGGGGAATTTCCTTTGGCGCCATGTCCACAGCGGCTTCCTTTTGAGCAGCCCTGGCAGCTTTCTCTGCCTTCTTTGTGCGAAGAATATCAAGCTGTGCTTGGCGTTTGGCTTCAGCTTCAGCAAGCTGTTTGGCTTCGGTAGCAGCCTTAGCCTCTTGAGCTTTAGCTTCAGCTAGCTTGCGCTTCGCTTCAACTTGCTGGTTAGATTCAGCCAGCGCCTTCCTTTGCTTTTCCAGCTCAGCAGCTTCTCTATCTGCTTTCTCTTTCTCTTTTGCTTCTCTCTCTGCCTTAGCCTTGGCTTGAGCTTCGGCGTGCAGACGTTCAGCTTCAATGCGGTCTCTCTTCCGCAATTCAGCTTCAGACAGCTTCTTTGTGCCAACCTGGGCATATGTCTGACCAGGCTTAGCCACAGTTGTCTTCGGCTTCGAAGCTTTCACAGGCTCGTGAGCTTTGGCTTCGGGCACAGCTACAGGCTTAGCCACAGGCTTTGCCTTCGGATCATGCCATTCCTTGGTCCTTTGCTCGGATGGAACAGGACGGCGGGGAGGCTTAGACGACAAGGGTGCCTCGACCACCAGGTTCGTCAGGTCTATGTTCCTCTTTGGAGAAGGTGGTTCAGACGGTTCTTGGAACTTAACGCCTTTGGGAGCAGTCGGCTTTGCTCCAGCCTTCTTCTTCAGAGGCTTCTTCAACAGCTTCTTCTTGGGACTAGGGGGAATGGGTGAGTGCTCGGACTCATCATCTGCATCATCAGCAGGATCTTCTTCGATAGAATCTTCGAGCTGAGCAGCTGCTTCAGCTTCGTCATCGGCTTCGTGTTCAGCCTCCTCATCTGTAGCAGGAGGGGGCGATTCACTAAGCTTCCGAAGCTTTCGCCTCTTTTTAGGCTTCGATGGTTCGGCTTCATCAAGGCCAGCAGCAGCAAGAGCTTTAGCTTTCTTTTCTTCGCGGATTCTCTTCTTCTCAGCCAAAATGGCAAGCCTCTCCTGCTCTTCAGGATAATCATCAGGGGTTTTGAGAGAGTTTGGGTGCGGAACAGCCGGAGGCTTCGTGTAGTACTTCTTCCGGTTGGCTGCTGTGTATTGAGCACACATAGCAGTGGTGTATCTGTACGGTGGACTGAATGCAAATTGCATTTCCCACTTCCAAGTAGGGATACTTTTGAACTTGTACCATCTGATAGCCCAATAACGTCGAATCTTTTGCAATCGAATCTTTCTATCGTGATCTGTTTCTTCAGGAGGTGTGTCATAGCCCATCCTTATGCGAATGGCTTCGGGAATGCCTCGGGCATTATTCACTTCCTTTGTTTTGCCACCTTTGCCCTTCTGCTTTGGTGGCTCTGGATAATTTTCCAGTCCTTCAACAATCGGAGACTCATTTCCCATAGCAGCTTCTTCGTCAGACATCCTGTGAATAGAGTCATGGACAAGAGGGAAACGAAGAGAGGGAATGAATAAGCACAGGCAAAGGTTTCGACCAAAACAAATCAATTTTGACAGGAACCCAGATCAATTTTCAGATTGGATGCATCTTCTCTGTATGATTTTTGGCTAGAACCAATTCGAAAACAAGCCCTAACCTAAGCCAAAACAGAGAATGAATCGAATCTTATCCACTGACCTGAGAAGATGAGATAGCTTTGATGCTAAGAACAGCTTTCCCAAGTTGTAAAGATCAGCACGGATCAAACAGCCCTAAAACAGAAATCAAAACCCTAACAAACTCAGATCCAAACCCTAGATGAAGAACACGGAGAGACAGATAGGATCCGAGAGGCAATGCGTACCCTAACTTGGTGACGCACGGCGGCTACGGCGACGGAGGGCGGAGAAGTGCTCTGCGTCGACGGGGAAGGTCCACGGCGGTGGCGTTCCGGCAGTGAAGCGGTGACGGCGACGACGAGGACGAGGAGCTCTGCGGACGCTCGAGGAGGAAGACGGAGGAGTTGGGGCGAATGAATGTGTGGGAACGGTTTCGATGGGGGGATCGCCTTAAATAGGCACGATCTGGAGCATTTACCAGATCACATCGTACGGTTCTCAGCAACTGACTCTTCCGATTCAACGGCTCAGATGTGGTGGCGTATCGCGAGCGAAACTCAACGACCCGGAGAAGACGGGGACTCTACGGCCGAAGAATAAGTCTTGACCGAGAGCAAAAACTTCGATAAAGTTGGACGCATTTGATTCGGAACACAATGACGTTCGAAGCAATATGCTTTCCGTTTCAATTGTGCTTAACATTCAAGATTGAAAAGATTGGAAGCGAAGCAGAATGGAGAGGTAGGGTCCGAAACTTATCACTTCGAAGAAAAACAACGAAGCTAAACGTGATAAGTATAAGGGACAAAAGAAACGAATAAGTAAAGCAAACTAAACACAGAACAAGGAGCAAATGGCAAACGAAGCTAAACTAGGGCGAAGCAAAACTCAAGCGAAACTAAACAAAAAAAAACACAACGAAGGTGAATATATACAGTGAATAGTTTCGATCTTACTGAACATTGTGTGAGTCTAAGATGTTCAGCTCACATCTCCATGCACAAAACCTTTTCTCGTCCAATGGCTTCGTGAATATATCTGCCAATTGATCTTCAGTTCTTACATGGCTAATCTCAATGTCGTCACGCTGAACATGATCTCGAAGAAAATGATGACGAATATCAATATGCTTCGTTCGAGAGTGTTGCACAGGATTGTGAGCAATCTTGATGGCACTCTCATTGTCACAAAGCAGAGGGATTTTCTTCATATGAATACCATAATCTTTCAGCGTCTGCTTAAGCCAAAGTATTTGAGTGCAGCATGAGCCAGCAGCAATATATTCAGCTTCAGCAGTAGATATTGAGACACAATTCTGTTTCTTTGAAGCCCAACACACAAGAGATCTACCAAGAAAATGACAAGTGCCTGAGGTAGATTTCCTGTCAACCCTATCACCAGTCCAGTCTGAATCAGAATATCCAATCAAATCAAACTGAGTGCCTTTGGGATACCAAAGTCCCAATGAAGGAGTATGTGCTAGATATCGAAGAATTCGCTTCACAGCAATATGATGCGATTCCTTCGGATTTGCCTGAAAACGAGCACAAATACAAACTGATAGCATGATGTCAGGTCTAGATGCACATAAGTATAAGAGTGAACCTATCATAGACCGAAACTTTTTCTGATCGAAGGGTTTCCCTTTCTCATCTGCATCAAGAAAACCATTAGTATGCATGGGAGTTCTAATGGTCTTGCATTCAGCAAGATCAAACTTCTTTAGGCAATCCTTCAAGTATTTCTCTTGTGAAATAAAGGTGCCATATTTCTGTTGTCGAATCTGAAGTCCAAGGAAAAACTTCAATTCTCCCATCATAGACATCTCATATTTCTTCGACATCATCCTTGCAAATTCTTCGCTGATCTCAGTGTTAGTACAGCCAAAAATGATATCATCTACATATATCTGACACACAAATAGATCATTGTTATATGATCGAGTGAAAAGAGTGGGGTCAGTTGTTCCTGGTTTGAAGCCTTTCTTCAGGAGGAAATCCTTCAATGTTTCATACCAAGCACGAGGTGCTTGCTTCAGTCCATACAAAGCTTTGTGAAGCCTGTACACCATATCAGGATTCTTCAAGTCTTCAAAACCTGGAGGCTGCATAACATACACTTCTTCTTCGATTTCACCATTAAGAAAAGCACTCTTGACATCCATTTGATATAGCAATATATTTTTGTGGTTAGCAAAAGCAAGCATGACACGAATGGATTCGAGACGGGCTATTGGAGCATAGGTTTCACCAAAGTCAATGCCTTCCATTTGGGTGTAACCTTGTGCTACCAATCTAGCCTTATTTCTTACCACAATACCATCTTCATCTTGCTTGTTGCGAAATATCCACTTGGTTCCAATAACGTTGTGCTTCGAGGGATCTGGCCTTTCAACAAGTGACCAGACTTGGTTCCTTTCAAACTGGTGAAGTTCTTCCATCATAGCCAATAACCAATCAGGGTCTTTCATGGCTTCATCATATTTTGAAGGCTCTAGCATAGAGACAAAGGAAAAATTTCCACAGAAGTTAGCCAAGCGAGTGCGAGATCGAGTAGTGGGTCGACCTGGTAGATTGATATCTTCGAGAATCGAATCCACATCAACTCTTCTTCGAACTCGTGATAAAGCAGTATCATTTGCTTCAGGCTCAGCATCTGCTTCAGGATCTGCATCAGCTTCGGGTTCAGCTTCAGCAATTCCTTCGTTCCCTTGACCTTCTTCGTCCTGTTCATCATTAGCTTCAGGATGGTGATCTCCAGCGCCCCGGGCTATGTGTGGGAACATTGGATCATCATCATCCCTTACAGCTTGACTTTCATTAGCTTCGACAGGGTGAATCTCACCAATAGCCATCGACCTAATCACTTCATCAAGTGGAGGTTCATCTAGATCATGAGGCAAATGCTCTTTTTGAGAGCCATTAGTTTCATCAAATCTTACATTTACAGTTTCCATAACTTTCCCAAAGTGAGAGTTATAGACTCTGTAAGTGTGAGAGTTTGAGCCATAACCTAAAAGAAAACCTTCATGTGCCTTAGGGGCAAATTTGGAGCTATGATTCATATCTCTAATAAAGCATGGAGCACCAAATACCCTAAGATATGAGACATTTGGTTTGTTACCAGTGATAAGCTCATGTGAAGTTTTCTTCAAGAATTTGTGAAGGTAAACCTTGTTGATGATGTGACATGCAGTATTGATTGCTTCGGCCCAGAACCTAATAGGAGTCTTGTATTCAGCAAGCATAGTTCTGGCCATCTCAATAAGAGTTCTATTCTTCCTTTCAACTACACCATTCTGTTGAGGTGTATAAGCAGCAGAGAACTCATGAGTAAAACCATGATCATCAAGAAATTCTTCGATATTTGTATTCTTGAATTCAGTTCCATTATCACTTCGGATATGCTTCAGAGATAATTCATATTCTGTTTGAGCTCTCTTAGCGAATGACTTGAAGATTTCAACCACTTTGCTCTTGTCATCCAAAAAGAAAACCCAAGTATAACGTGAGAAGTCATCAACAATAACTAGACCATATTTGTTTCCTCCCAGGCTTGCATAATTTTGAGGACCAAAAAGATCCATATGAAGCAATTCAAGAGGACGAGTGGTAGTCATGATGGTCTTCGCTGAATGATGTTTCTTCGTGATTTTACCAGCTTCGCAAGCACTGCAGAGACGATCCTTATCGAATTTTACTTCGGTAAGACCAATAACATGATTCTTCTTCACTAAGTTATGAAGATTTCTCATCCCTGCATGACCAAGTCTTCGATGCCATAACCAACCAGATGAAGCTTTTGCCATTAAGCAAGTGGATACAGCAGGGCCCGAAGAAAAATCAACAATGTATAGATCTCCCTTTCGGTAACCCTCGAAGACAAATGAATAGTCATCCTGTGAAAAGACAACACAACGCGAAGAAGAAAACAATACAAGCATACCCATATCGCATAACTTTGAGATAGACATAAGATTATATCCAAGTGATTGGACTAGCATAACCTTGTCAATGTGCTTATCCTTCGATATGGCAATCTTACCCAAACCTAACACTTTACCTTTGTTGTTGTCACCGAAGGTAATGTACTTCAGAGAAGATTGAGATAGTTTTTCTTCGGTGAACAACTCCTTGTCTCCGGTCATATGATTTGTACAACCACTATCCAAGACCCATTCGGATCCACCGGAGACATAGCCCTGCAGAAGAATTAGTTCTTCTTAACCACCCACAAACGAGTAGGTGACTGAGAAGACGTTGAAGCACTGGTCGAAGCAATATTAAATCGGACAGGAGTGTATTGCTTCGGTGTACCATCAAGCACACCATAAATGTAAGTCCTCTGCGAATGGTTAGCATAAGTATGAGCATATGCAATCTTAGTACGATTATTATGAGGACGATACGTATGGCGACCAGTACGATAGTATTGCTTCTGCTGAACATTTGATTCGGTCACCAAAGGATCATTTCTTGTCTCAAGAGAGTAGAAATGATTTGGTGGTACCGAAGGCTTTCCCTGCATAGAATGGTTAGCAGGTAATTTTTCCACAAGTGCTTTCTGCACCCATATCTGCCTCTTGTAAAATCCATTCTTTGGTGGAGTACCTACATACTCAGCTGAAACTTTTCCCTGTTCATCTTTCATGAGTTTGTAGTCTGAATCAAGTGATTCATCCACAATGACTTTGTTCATTTTGCAATCGAAACCTGAGAGGTTAGCAATATCAATGGGTTTCTCCTTCGCTAGAACCCAAACAGTCTTAGGATACTGCTCAGGCTCCCAGAATGTGCCATCAGGATTTATCTTTCTCTCAATCCCAACACCTTCATTCCTGGGATTCCTGTGAAGGAGAGCCTTCCTCAGGATATCACAGAGATATTGGTGTCCTTGCACACTTTTGAACATGCCTGTTTCAAATAAGTTTTTCAACCTGAGGAGTTCCTCGGTAACAGCAGGATTTTCCTCATCGGAGGCATTAGTATCATCAATAACAATAGGAGCTTTCCCTTTGGAAATAGTTTTGCTTCGTTCCAAACAATCCAAACAAGGTGATTCAGTTTTATCAATTGCTTCAGAACCTTGTTGAGCCATGAGAGAGAGATTGACATTTTCCAATTCTTCATGAGCCTCTGTCAGTTTTTCGTGAGCCACTTTCCTCTGAAGAAATTCATAGGTAAGCTTCTCATAATCAACTGAAAGAAGATCATGCCGAGAGGATAATTCTTCAACCTTCTCCTTCAGAGCAGCATGCTCATTGGTTAAAGTTTGATTCTTCTCAATCTCATTGATCAACAACGTTTCTGACTTCTTAATGGTTTTGCTTAGTGAATCAAGTTCATCTTGTTGAATTGAAGCAATTTTAGCAAGTTTAGCATAGCTTATCCTAGTATCACTTTCACATGAGGAATAATCAGAAGTATCATAGGTTGACTTGGATGAAGATACATTTGCCTTGGCCATGAAGCAATATGCAGGAGTTTCATCTTCACTACTGTTGTTGGTGAAGAATGAGCTCGAAGCCTTTGCTGAAGCATCTGTCGAAGCAAATGCCAATCCAGCAACACCATCTGATTCGGACCCTGAAGCAGACCTTGAGTCTTGTTCAGCTTCGGAACCAGAGGCTTCGTCTTCTGAGTTCATCTCCTTTCCCAGATAGGCCTTGGCACGGTGAGAGCTGCTTCGACGAGACGAGTAAGTCTTCGATGAAGAACCCTCACGCTTCTTATGATACTTCTTTCTCTTATCATCATCAGAATCTTTCTTCTTTTCCCTTCTTGAACTGGAATCATGTTTCTTTGACTCATGACTTCTGGAGGATCTGTAAGGCTTCGATGAAGAGTCTCTGAGAGAATGCTTCGATTTGTTCTCAGCTTCCCACAGAGGGCAATCAGCAATATAGTGTCCTAGTTTCTTGCACTTATAGCAGCAGTTGTCCTTCGATGGAGAGCTTCTTGAGGATGGACGGTGAGAAGAATGACTCGAGCTTCTTGAAGGATAACTCTTCTTGGGTGAAGAAAAACCTTTCTTCTGAAAGCGATTGAAGCGTCTCATGATCAGTGCCAAATCCTTTCCAATGCTTGCAGGATCATCTGATTCGACACCTGAAGCAGAACTGACTTCGGGCGAAGAATGACGCGAAGCTTTTGCTTTCAGAGCATGAGATCTTCTTCGAGAACCATTTATGTCACGTTTCTCATCTTCTTCCATTTCAAAGGTAGTGAGTCTCTCAAGAACATCAGCAGCAACAAGATGTCTGTAATCAGACCTTTCCTTGATCATCAGAACAATGTGATTGAACGAATCATCTAGCGAGCGAAGAAGTGTTCTGACAACTGAGTGAGGAGTTATATCATCAGCACCGAGGGAAATCAACTCATTTGCCAGAGCTGTGAGTCTGCTGTAAATTGAGTGAACCCTTTCACCCTCGAGTCTTTTGAAACGATAGAATTTGCTTCGGAGTGTGTCAATTCTGGCATCTCTCTGAGTAGAAACACCTTCACCAATCTTTTCAAGATAGTCCCAGACACCTTTGGCGAAGGAATATTCTTCACTTCATGATACTTTTCTGGAGTCAAGTGATTTGTGATGAACACCCAGACAACCGAATCCAGATCCATCAGTTGAGCTTCTTCAGGAGTGATAGCATTCTTGTCAGTAGCTTTAACACCATGTAAGACAACTTGCCATGCAGTGGAATTGATAGCCATAATATTCCTCTTCATCTTGTCCTTCCAGTAAGAGTAGTCCTTCCCATTGAAAATAGGAATAGGTTCGCCAGAGCGAATAGCTGCGAAAGACATACTAGAAGACATACTTGAAAACACTCCAGGAGGTTAATCCAAAAAGAGTGCCTAGCTCTGATACCAATTGTTAGACCAAGTATGTGATCAGAGGGGGAGGGGGTGAATGATCACTTCAAAATTTCGCATGAAACTTTGAAGTGAACATAACACAGTAATCGAAACTATTCAACAGAAAGGTAAACATTGAAGCAGAACATGATCGAAGTAGAACATAGTGAATCAAAAGTATCGAATCAATTGCATCGAAGCAGAACTCTGAAGCAATTGACAAACAGAATGAAAGTGCGGAAAGTAAAACGAACTCTTGACTCGGCGATGTTTGTTCGACCAGTTCACACTCTGCAAAGTGCTACGTCTGGTTGGAGGGACTTGCGATTGAACACAGGAGCTAACCTCTCTCCGTCCATTTCTCCACTGCACCAATCTCCTTGAGCTTGGTCAGTTCTTCACTCTTGGTTGATTATTGAGGAAATCACCGAAACCTTTGACAAACTGGACTTCGAGGCGACAATAACTCTTCGCTCTCTGAAGAACAACTCTCTAACCGTCTAGGAAAATTGCAGTTCTCCAAGATAACAAGGCTAGCAAACTTCTTCCTAAGTCATAATGAATCAACTCAGATCAATAGGACTTATGCTTCGGTGTATTGGTTTTTGAAATGCTTCGGTGGGGTTGCTCTCTCTCTCTCTCTCCTCTGTAGGGAATCAATGTTGGAGCAGCCAACCCGCCAATGGGGGCGGGGTTGGCGTATTTATAGGCAGCAATCCCAAGGTGCGAAATGACTGAAGTGACCCGATGTGACAGCTTGACACCTGTCCCCAACGGTCATATTTCCAATCAAAGCGCAACTTTACTTGCGGTCCAAGTAAAGCTGACTCACGGACTTGGTTCTGCTTCAGGAGCCGAAAGAACAAAGTCTTCGCTGGTGAAGCATTACCTAGCTCACATGAGATTTCTTCGACTCTGGCTTCTCACTGGTTTAGATTCGATCTGAGTCTTTTCATCAAAACCTTCGGAATACATTTACTAAACCCCTCTTGATAGTACGGTTTTTCCTACGACTCAAAGAAGTAAAAAGAACAATGCAAAAACAACTAAGTCTTGCGCCATCTTGATCAACTTCTTCGATGAGACGTGCTTCAGGATTCCTCATCTTTTTAGGGGTCGTCATCCGTGATAAGCTTCGTTCCAGAGGATATGCTTCGATAAATGAGTAAATCTTCGTTGAAGCTTTATCACCAACCTATAACTTCAGGAACCTAACCATTTGTTTCACACTAGAAAACTTGTTAGTTCCTCTACTGTTTTGACCAACAGTATCCAAAACTCATGAGGGTATAACTTTGCTCTTACAGTGTGGTTTTTTTATGGAGTCTAACAATCTGTTATGCTAGTAGGCAAGATTTATTAACTAAATGCAAGTACACCATTTCTACCAATGAACCCGATAAACAATAAAACCGGGTCTTAGAGGTGCTTAGAATAATAAACCAGGCTTTCTTTAAGCATCGGTGCTTATTTGTACATGATAGACACTTAACTAGGCGTCTCTCCTGTAGAAATAGGCACTAGTGCTTTAAAAAAACCTGGTTTATTTTTCTAAGCACCTTCCTAGGCACCTACCATTGTATAAGGCCGTATGGTGCTTTTTGCTTACCATATTAATGCTCATACCATTCAAATCTGTGTGCTTCCATTATTCAAGTTCTTGTTATAAATCTTTTTATATGTTAAAATTGTTAATAACATACTCCCTCCGTAAAGTAATATAAGACGTTTAGATTACTAAAATAGTGATCTAAAACATCTTATATTTATGAACGGAGGGAGTATTTGCTATTCTTTATTGGTTTCTCAAATTTATTGTTTATGTTCCAACCTTATATATTAGTTTTTTTTACTAAAAGAACGTTTTTTATCCACGACACAATGCTGTCAGTTTAGGGTTGCTTCTGGGATATTTTTACTATCTTCACTTCTTACCGCTGCCGCACCCTGCTCCTGCCTCATTAACCCTGAGCTGCCGTCCCATCACTTCTCTCTGCCTTAGTAACCCTGTGTCATCCCTCATTATTTCCTTACTATTGGTTATTAGGCATGGTGCTCTTCTTGAGCTATAGTCTTTATTTCAGCTCCAATGCCATCTTATTTTTTCTGTTGTCGGACGGACACACGAACATCTAATTTCACCAGTAACATAAATTGATGCAGCAAGGGGAGGAGGAAAAGGAGCTCACCTGCCGCAACGTGTAGCCGAGGCCGGACGTCGCCACCGCCGCATCACTGGTGAAGTGCATCGGGGAAGCTCAGCCGGAGGTGTCGGCGTCCGAGGAAACCACCACTTGGTACTCCACGCGTGAATGTAATTACTAGGATAGCAACAATAAAACAAAATGATCAGCATTTTATTGTGTAGTAAAATGATCAGCATTTGATATACAAAATCACATCCACTTTATTTAATTTGAATTGCCCAATATAATGCATTCACTTTAGTACTGAAAGGTCCAACCTTCTTAACACACTCAATCTAATTTTGATTTCACAAAAATAAATTGGTTTAAGCAGGACAAGGAACTTCACTGATGCACTACTAATTAATTGCAAAAGAGATAGTGAGAAACTGATGCACTGATTATTAATGTTGATTAAATGTGCTTCAAACAGGAGTACAAAAAAATACTCATAGTGATTACAATCTGAGAAGTGTATATGGAAGAAAAATCAGAAGTTACCATTGCATCAGGTATCCTCCGAGCTCAGCTCGGGTGCTTTACGCTTGCTGGTATTCTCCACCTCTTCCATTTATTCGATACGACCTACAAATATCGCATCAGGAACATGAGTCAACAATTAATTGCAACCCTTAAAGAGAAAAGAAAACATTATGAGGAGCGGTGTATGTCCCAACATGAGACTAGAATTACCACTTAACATGTCAAGAATGATGTGGATTTGGCAATCGATAACCAACTTGCAAGATTCAATACAACGGTGCCATTAAGAACAAGACTAAAACTCTAAACTACCACAGCACAGGAAACTGATTACTCCCAACAGTGAAGTGACTGATTACTCCTATGCTAACTGTGTGCAGTGTCAGATTAGGTGCATCATATGTGCAGGCCAAATGGATCTCAGGTTCACACCAAAGCAACCACACCAACATGTATCAGGATTGAGGATCGCATTCTTCTGCACAAGTAGCCTGCTTAACTACCCCATAACACCAGATTCAGTACTGTACATAACATGGCATTAAACACCAGACCACCAGATACAGTTATGATGAGTTCAATGACATACTCCCATCTAACATGTTCCTGATTATTACGATAATTTAACATATAGCCTGGAGAAACTAGAGTATAGCCCATCTAATAAGTTCTTGCATCAGTGATATCAAGATAATTTGGATAAGTAAATGTTTAAATGAAGATGAGTGATTCTTGCAGTGATGAATGTGGCAACATAACTCCCAGTTCAGAAACATGGAAAATTTACTCTGAACATGGAATATGTTCAGAGATAAGGTCGCATAATAATAAAAATGAAAGTAAGACTACATCAACTGACCATTTCACATAAATTACACGGGATGCAAGACAGAAGAGAACACACCTGACTATTTCAGCACAGAGAACACGAACAGAGTTGAAGTTCAGTTTGGTTATGAAAAGCACTATTTGTGGCCGAGATTCCCACTTCAGTAAGAACAGTTGACATACGGACCTGTTCTTTTAGGAAAATTCCCCCCCGTGGACCGCCTTTTCAATTTGAAAAAAAAGAAAATGATAGAAATGTCACAAAAATAAAAGAAAATAAGTTTCCCAAATGATATGTGGTCTAGTTGTTAGGAAAATTTACAAATATGAATTTCGACTTTTTTTTGCAAAATCTCCCGAGAATTTCGTAAAATGGGCTTAACTTTTGCATACGACCTCCGATGAAAAAGTTTTTTATATGAAAAATCATCTACTCGAAGAGTTATATCCAAATTCAACCGGGTGTAACCCGTTGAATATTTTTAGAATCCTCAAAAACCTAACAGAAAAAAAGTTACGGGCGTTTGAAGATGTGAAGGCCCAAAAAAAGAGAAAAAATTGGAATTTTTTTGAACTTAGTAGTGCTGCATTTTGTATTAAATGTGCCACTAGTAACAGAAAAAAAAATTGAATTTTTTTTAAATGTTTTTTTAAAATTAAAAATAGGCTAGAGGACAAATCGGGACGTTAAAAAAAGTTGAAAATTTTAGATAGTAACATTAAAAAATTTTAAAAAATTAAAAATTTAAATTTTAAAAAAATTATTTTTTTTTAAAAAGTTCAAAATATGCTAATGGTCCCATCGAGAAAGTTTCTAAAAAATGTTGAAAATTTTAGCACACCCATGAACATTAACAAGGTCCTAGACATCAACATGGTTTAATAGGATTTATATGTTAGATCTATCAACAAGTGCCTGCTAGGTGAGCTGGAGTGAGATTTGAATAGAACCGAGAAGTTAAGCGTGCTGGGGCTAGACTAGTGCTAGGATGGGTGACCCTCGGGGAAGTTTGACCACGGAGGTTAGTTTTACCTGAGATTAAGCATGTTGACTGGGCATTAAGCATACTAACCTGAGATTAAGAAAAAATAAAAAAATAAAAAAAATAAAAAAATTGTTTTCCAGATCCAGATTCAAAATTCAAAATTTAAAAAAATTAATAGTGGCGCATTTTCAGAATGCGCCACCCCTAAGAGCTTATAGGTGGCGCATTCTGAGATGCGCCACGCCTAAGGGTCTTAGGGGTGGCGCATCCAGAATGCGCCACCTATAAGCCCTTATTAGTGGCTTGTAGTTAGTGGCGCATCCTAAATGCGCCACTAAACAGATAAAAAGGAGCAGCAGAAATACTATCAATGAACAGTAGATATAATAAAGATGTTTTATTATTTTTTTGTTTTTTACTGAGTGTAAGAATATTATTTTATGGTGCTGGGTAAGATTGATTAACTAAATGCAAATGTATCATTTTTACTGTTACATGCAGCAGGTTTAGATAAGATGGCATTGGAGCTGAAATAAAGACTATAGCTCAAGAAGAGCACCATGCCTAATAACCAATAGTACGAAAATAACGAGGGATGACACAGGGTTACGGAGGCAGAGAGAAGTGATGGGACGACAGCTCAGGGTTACTGAGGCAGGAGCAGGGTGCAGTAGCGGTAAGAAGTGAAGATAGTAAAAATATCCCAGAAGCAACCCTAAACTGACAGCATTGTGTCGTGGATAAAAAAACGTTCTTTTCAGTAAAAATAATAATATATAAGGTTGGAACATAAATAATAAATTTGAGAAACCAATAAAGCATAGAAAATACTCCCTCCGTTCATAAACATAAGATGTTTTAGATCACTATTTTAGTAATCTAAACGTCTTATATTACTTTACGGAGGGAGTATGTTATTAACAATTTTAACATATAAAAAGTTTTTTTATAACAAGAACTTGAATAATGGAAGCACACATATTTCAATGGTATGAGCATTAATATGGTAAGCATAAAGCACCATACGACCTTGTACAATGGTAGGTGCCTAGGAAGGTGCTTAGAAAAATAAACCAGGTTCTTTTAAAGCACCAGTGCCTATTTCTACAGGAGAGACGCCTAGTTAAGTGTCTATCATGTACAAATAAGCACAGATGCTTAAAGAAAGCCTGGTTTATTATTCTAAGCACCTCTCCTAAGCACCTATTGTACAAGGCCTAAAGCACCAGAAGTAGTAAGGATCTATTTTTTTAGGGAGACTAAATCTTCCATGCTAGTGGGCAAGATTAATTAACCAAATGCAAGTATAGCATTTCACCAACTTATCAGATAAACAAGTAAAACATAGTAAACATGTTATTGACTGTTTATAACATAGAGAAGGATGGATAGTAAGAATTGTGAAATAATAAAAACAAACTAAGTTTGATAGTATGACGAAGAATATGATGGGCATAAAAGCAGCAGAAGTACTACCAATGGACTAATAAGGATCTTTTTCTTGTTTTTTGTTTGTTTATTGAGCCTAAGAATATTATTTTGTGGTACTGGCCTACTGGGCAAGGTTGATTAACCAAATGCAGGTGTAGCATTTCACCAACTTAGCATATAAACAAGTAAAGCATAGTAAACATGTTATTGACTGTTTATAACATAAAAAAGGATGGATAGTAAGAATTTTGGAATAATAAAAACAGACTAATTTTGATGGTATGACCAAGAATATGATATGCATTAAAGCAGCAGAAGTACTATCAATGGACAGTTGATATAATAAGGATATTTTTGTCTTTTGTTTTTTATTGAGTCAAGAATATTATTTAAAGGTACTGGTGGGAAAGATTGATTAACTATAAATGCAAGTGTACCATTTTGCCTCTGTTTAAAAAAAATGTAAGTGTGCCATTTTTACTGTTATATGCAGAAGGCTTAGATCAGATGGCAATGGAGAAGAAATAAGTTCTAAAGCTCAAGAAGAGCATCATGCATAATAACCAATATAGTGGTAGCTCGGGATTACCGGGGCAGGAGTGGGGCGCGGCGGCGGTATGAAGTGAAGGTAGCAAAAAGGTCCCAAAAACACCCTGAAACTGACAGCATGTTGACGAGTCCCCAGTATCCAGTTTGGCTGCCCTCGACTAGAACTTGTACACCAGAGAGCAGATTTAGCAGTACAAGGACAGTGTAAAGCGCTAAGAGGGCGGTGGGCGGATTCTTAAGGAAGAGCAAGAACATGTCCAGGAGGCCACCCACGACCCCCAGGACGTTGGCGATCTCCCAGAAGAGGGTGGTCGGCCCTCCGGACACGAGCGCGCCAACGCTGGAGAGCAGATTAAAGACCTGGAACGACGAGTAGAGCCGCCGGAAAAGCCGGGAGATCCTGAGCCTCAGACGAGCCATGGCTGCCTTCCGCCCGCCCGCCGTCGATGGGATCGTGCAGGGGAGCAACGGCGCGTGGGGATTGTCGGCTTCTCCTGAGAAGCGAGCCAGAGATCGAGCGCGCGGGGAGGCTGGGAGCAAGACGGCGGAGATCGAGAGATTAGGGCACGGGGGAGGCGCGACGAGCTGAGACCAAGCGAGATTAGGGCACGGCGGAGGCGGGAAGAGATTAGGGCACGTGGGGGCGGCGGCGTGGGATTTTTATTCGTTCGACCGTTTTCGACTCAAACTCGGATTCGTAGGCTCTAAGCCTCCGGCTCAGCCGTACCCGGGGAACAGAATTTCAAAACAATTGCGATTCAATTCAGATTCCGTTTTTTTCTTTTGGCTCTAAGCCTCCGGCTCAGCTATATCAGATGCGTCATTCCGCTGCTGGTCCTTATATATACGATTTTTTTAGCAGACAGACGAAGTTTCGGGCGAAAATAAAAGCGTCATATTTTTTATTGTTTGTAAAATTTTTGCGAACGATCCGTGAACTGTCGCTTCAGCCGCAATATCTACTACTCACCCAGCGCTTTAGGATTCTCGTCTCTCATCCATTCTCCTCTTCACCGCCGCAATTTATTTTCTTCATCGCGTACACTCCAGAGCTCCAACGAGAAATTAGATGGCTCCTAGTGCTATTTCAGGCCTAGTCGTGGGAAAAACGACGGTCACCACGGTGGCCGCTTTTCTAGCTCCACTCAGGCCTCGGGACTCTTGGGTCCCGCGCTCGCCGATGACACCGGCGACCGCTCTTGGAATCAGTTCATGCATCTCATGAACTACCTCTCCCCGTACATCGGCGCGTGAACTGAAGCCGACATCCGACTCCGCACGGCCACCAACACCATTATACGCAGTGAGGTTGGGGCGTTGGCAGAGGACGCGGCTTACACGTTCGGGTTATTAGTCGGCGGAAACTAAACGTTTTCCCATTATGAATTAGAATGATGTCTTTACTAACGTGATATAATCATAAGTTTACTTTTTCGTAGCCATGGTTTCGTCCCTAGGTTTTCGGCTTTTAGTATCAAAACCTTGAGATTAGAGCATCTCCAGCCACGCCCTCATCAGCCTCCTTAGGGCGCCTTTATTTTCGTCGGCGCAAAAAAACTATTGCCCCCAGGACGCTGAATACTGGCGGCTCAGCCCATTGTTCCGCCCGGCGATCCCAGGTCGAACCTAGCGTTGGGAGGTACTTGGG
Organism: Bromus sterilis; assembly: GCA_950022295.1. NCBI lineage: Eukaryota > Viridiplantae > Streptophyta > Magnoliopsida > Poales > Poaceae > Bromus > Bromus sterilis. The sequence continues at coordinate 120,608,247 of OX465601.1, read as the reverse complement.
GGCTCCGGCAAAAAGAAAAACGGCGCTTGGGCCACCACTGTCAGGCGAAAACTTCATTTCCCCGCCCACATTCGATCACACACGCCCTCCCCCCCTCGACGCTATGTCGATGCCGCCGCCGCCCCTCTGCCCACAACTGATACGTCCAAAATGCATCTGGAAGTGCATTTACTCCTAAATGATATTTTGGTATTATGACAATGTGATTAGTGGGACTAATTACGGGTGTTAAAAGATGTATCTCAGGTCATTGGTCTCGTGGATGATTATTAATTTTGAAGGATGATTTGCCCCGATATAAAAAGATAAAAGGAGTGGTTCTCCGGCGGCTCAAAGGATTCCGTTTTATTTGAGTCGTAGGAAAACCGCACTATCAAGAGGGGTCAATGAGGTTTGAGTATGTGTGTGAACACACTTTCTTTCCAAGCCAAACAACACCCACCATATAACCTGGAGGAAGGAAGGTATGTTGTGTATAGGCTCTTCTGGGTATTCTCAATAGGGTCAGAGTGTTGACACCCCCACACGGCCAAGATCCCGTGCACACGAGCCCCCGTTCACACGGGGGCACTTGGTCCATGCACACGGGGTGTCCAGCACCTTGGTCGCCTTGAGTCCTCCCGCTGAAGAGCCCGTGCACACGAGGTCCAGGGCCGTGCACACGGGGTTATGTGTTGCAGATGCCTATAGACCCCATGCACACGACCTTTAGGCCGTGCACACGGGGTTATGTGTTGCAGATGCTTGTAGACCCCATGCACACGACCTTTAGGCCGTGCACACGGGGTCCAACGGGCAGATCTCACCAACCCCATCCCTTGGGCTATAAATACCCCCGTCTTCTTCCTCCAACCCTAATCCTTCTCCCCTTGCTTGAGCTCCATTGCTAGAACACCATTTTGCTCAATACTCTCAAGTCTTCCACCCAAACTTGTTGATCTTTTGGGATTTGAGAGAGCAAGGCCCAATCTACACTTCCACCAAACCGATTTGTGTTCCCCTCAAGATTTCTACTCTGTTGAATTTGTTACTCTTGGAGCTTTCACTCCTAGGCGGCTAGGTGTTCGTTATGGAAGCTTCCTTGCTTGTGGTGTGCTCCGGGAAGTCTGTAAAGGTGTGGTGGTCGCCTCCAAGACCAACCCTGAGTGAATCGAGGATCATCCGTTGGGGGTGACTCGAAAAGGGAGAATACAGTGAGCTACGTTTTTTGTAGCGCTCTCAAGGATGGAGCACCGCTCCAACGGAGATTAGCACTCCCTCAAAAGAGTGTGAACTTCGGTCAACCAAATCGTCGTGTCTCCTTGTCACTTGTGGTTTATCCTTTCCACACCTTTATTTCGTACTAGCTTCATATGTTTGTTGGCTTGCTATTGTAGTTGTTTCCTAACATTTGAGTTTATTCTTGCTTGCCACATAGGGTTGTTCATCTAGAGAACATCTAGAGAATCTTATTTATCCTCTTAACCCTAAAACTTGGTAATTAAGTTCAAATTTGTTAATCACCTCTTCACCCCCCCTCTAGTTGAACATATACATCCTTTCAATTGGTATCAGAGCTATGGATCTTTTAAGGGCTTTACCGCCTAAGAGGATATGGTTAACTTAGGGGATCAAGGTGAAAACCTTCCCGTGGTTCGGGGAGCACTTGGTGCACCCGTTGCTAACCCAACCATCCCACCAACGCCACAAAATACCACTCCACTCCAAGAGAGTGGAGGAGCTAGCTCTAGCTCCTCCAACTCACTCACTTGGACCGAACTTTTGAGCAATCAAAAGGTATGTGTGGCCAAGGAGGGTATCGGGTATGATCCCTCTCAAAAGAAGAAGAACAAGCACAAGAAGAATAACAAGAAGAAGAAGCACCAAGCTACTCCTCCTCAACAACAAGTTGTATTTGTGCAAGAAGGGCACAAGGACAAGGAAAAAAGGAAAGGAGAAAGTTGGAGAGGGAGTCATCACCAAGGAGATGGTTCCCTCCCCTAATTATGCCGGCATGAACAATCCATCTTATGTCCTTTTGAGAAGGAATGACGGTTACACTTTTGCTAAAATTGTCGGCACGAATTATGATGATTATACATGGACTATTTGGGTATCTAAGACCCTTGTTGCTAACTCTCTAGGACCCATTGAAAAACGGGTACCTAAAAACAATGCTTGATTCTCGCAGGACTATGCCTCCGGTGGCACTCAATGGGTGATTGATAGTGGTTGCACCGATCATATGACCGGATGAAAGGATATGCTCATGGATCTCGTTGACTCGCTCAAGTCATCCTCGGACGTCTCCTTTGGTGAAAATAGTAAGGGCAAGGTACTGGGATTGGGAAAGTTTGTCATCTCGAGTGATTCTTCACTCAAAATGTCATGCTTGTCCAATCCCTTCACTACAATCTACTTTCCACTATCCAATTGGCTCATGCCGGTTATGACTCACTTTTTAGTGAATTTCATGTGACCATCTTTAAAAGGGATACTCTCAAAGTGGTCTTTGTTGGGGCATGTTGAAGGCAACCTTTATGTGGTTGATTTCTTGAAAGAGAGCGCCCACCTTAAAACATGCCTAATGGCCAAGGCCGACGTGGGGTGGTGATACATCCTAAACGTATCTATAATTTCTGCTTGCTCCATGCATGTTTTGTGTGATATTGCTATGATCTAGATACACTTTTGATCATATTTGGACTAAGTTATTAACTCAGTGCACCACAGTACCAGTTCCTGTTTTCTGTTGTTTTTCTATTTCAGGTTTCCCCCATATTAAAAGTGCTCCAAAAATTCGGGAAAATTCAAATAAAAAATCAGCGCAATGGAAGCTTCCGGAATCCCGAAGGAGGACCAGAGGGGACTCACCAGGGCCCTAGACGGCCACCTGGAGCGGCCTAGGGCTTGGTCGCGCCAGGGGGGCACTTGGACCCCTAGTGGCCCCCCTGGCTGCCCCCTTAGCCTATATATTCCCCGTGACGTGAAACTTCAGAGGAGAGAACCCCTTTTCGCGATCTCGCCTCTGTTCCTCCACCGCCGCACTTCCAAGATTGGGAGCGCCAACAGACCTCTTCCCGACACCCTGTTGGAGGGAGGATTGACCTCCGGGAGCTTCCCCTCCACCATGGACTCTTCCCGGATGATCCGTGAGTAGTCTCCCTTGGACCATGGGTCCGTGATCAGTAACTATGTGATGTTCTCCTCCCCTCTTTTTTCTTCATGGTTTAGATCTCGTGAGCTTCCCTACATGATCGAGGCACATATGTATGATGTTGCTATGCTGAGTTTGCTGGGGTCTGATGGATTATGAGACTATGTTCAGTTTGTGATTGAGTAATATATTTGGTTCTTATCTTTTATATTTTTGTTCCTAAATAATTCTTGCATGTTCTCCGTTGATGTTTATTGCTTTGGCCAAGCAGTAGGTAGTGACTCCAAGAGGGAACGTTATGCTCGATTGTGGGTTCATGCCCCCTGATGACACGCTTGAGTGACAGAAACATGAGTCTAGGGGACGTGATGTTGCCACAAGGGGGAAAACAATGGTGTTTGTAACCGCGGTTGCAAGGATTTTTTACTTTACGCAAAGTGCTTTTTAATGCGGTTGTCTGTTGCTTTGGGTTTACACTTTGGGTGGGGCTCGGAACTTAATACCAGCGAGATGTTCTGGATAGATATCTCAAGGTGGATGATTAGTAGTAGATGCAGTTGGATTTCGGTCTAATTATTTTGGCGTACCGCTCATTCTTTTGAGCCTCGTCCTTTCTTTGTAGCATAGTTAGCATTGCGGTGTGTTTTTACTCCTGTCAATTGCCCACCTGTGATTTGTTTACCTCGCATAGCAATTTTATCATCTTTTGGGAGAGAGAGACATCACTAGTGAACATCACGGGACCCCGTTCCATATTCTCATCACTGTTTACACGATATTTTATTTCCTGCTTTTACTTTCTAGCTGCTATCACCATTATCATTGTCCCTTGCGTTTGATCCTTTGTAAACAACAAGACCGGAGAGATTGACAACCTCTCTGAACTTCGTTGGGAGCAAAGTTATTTGTGTCGTGTGCAGGTCCAGGCGAAGCAAGTGGTTCTTTTCAGACGACGCATCACTTGTCGAACCACCTACTTATCATTACCGGAGTCCTACGGGAGACAAACCCTATCCTCTACAGAGGGGAAATTTGCTGCTATCCTACATCTCATCTTCCACTTGGGGTAACCAACGAAGGGCGATAAACCATTATCATCATCTCGCGCATCAAGCAAATTTCTGGCGCCGTTGCCGTGGACTCCAAGTGCTAAGATTGGGGAGTTGCACACTATCTTTTACCTCTGCTTTTTGGTCTTGTTAGTTTACCTTTAAGTTTTTATCTTTGTGTACTATATCAAAAATCACAAAAAAAAATCTTGCTAGTAGTTGTCATTATGTCTGATCCTTTTTCCTTTGTTGAGACATAGGTTCTCACCTTTAAACAAAAAGGTGGTGAAAGTTTAAAATATGCTTGGTATAGAATTAATGATTCTCAGAAAAGAGCCACCAAGGAGAAATCCACTACTATCCTTCTTAGAATTTTTTATTTTTGAATTACTCCTTGGAATAGGTTCATTCTCGACACTACTATCAATGGGAATTTCCTATAAGCCTAGTTTGGGAGTCTCTTAATGTTATTGAAATCTTGTTGGAAATCTCCCTGTTGCTAGCATACAAGAAGATATCACTTTAGCTCACATTATGAAAATACTTGAAAAGATAGAGTTAGAAATACCAAGTATAAATAGGATAAATGAGTTGGATCGCAAGATTCAAGGGAATTTGAATAGACTTGATAGATCCATGCTTAAAATTATCAAAACTTTGGAGACCATCAAATTCCATGATTTGGATCCTTCTAGGATTGATAAGATTGAGGAAATAATTAACACTTTAGGAACCACTTTCTCCTCAATCAAACCAATAAAAGTAGAAACTCCGGCAAGGAAGGAACCTAAGTTCAATTATGTTCACGTTGATTTTATTATTATGGATATAGAGTGTGAACCTTTATGTCCAATTATTTTGGGATGCCCTTTTCTTCGCACCGTTGGTGCTGTTATTGGCATGAAAGAGGGGAATATAAAATTTCAATTCCCTCTCAAAAAGGGGATGGAACACTTCCCTAGAAAGAAAATCAAGTTACCTTTTGAGTCCGTTACACGGGCTAGCTATTCTCTCTCTCTTGATAAAACTTGATTCTTCTTTTTGCTTTATGCCTAGCTTAAAGGCGTAAAATAAAGCCCTTGTTGGGAGGCAACCCAAGATGTTTTTACTTCAGTTTTTAGTGGTCTTGATGATTGTTACTACTGTAGCAACATCATTGTATCATTATTTTCAAGCTTTATGCCAAGTTTAGCCTCTTATGATAACGGGACCAAAAGTTGTGACATGCTGTCCAGAAAACAGATTATGTCTGCCTGACGGAAAAAAATCAAAACAAATCACTAGTTCATCTTTTTGATCTGAATTGTTTACAAATCATGCTTTATACAATTTTGAAACTTTTGTATGTTCTGAGTTTTATTATTTGAGTTGCAGAAGTACCCCCAAAAAATTCTTTACTACCTCTTGTTCTGTTTTTCACAGATTCTGCCATGTTTTGCCTTTCCCCACTTTTTGCAAACCTTAAGCTTGCTTTTTCTTTGAAAAAACCTTTTGGCACTCTTGAAAAACAGTAGCGCTTCAAGATTATCTTTATTTCAAGTAGAGAAAAAATTATTTTAGTAGGGCACTAACATCTCTAATCAGTCTACAATGAGTTATGTATGAAGGGAGTTTTCAAGTGCGCGATGGAAGATGATGAAAGAAGATCTTGGAGTGTCAAACGCTCAAGCTTGGGTGACGGGGATCAACCCCGGAAAATCCCATGGTCGGGGACCCTGGGTTAGTCATGAGATGCACAGGTTGGACGATAGCTCGTCGACAAACAGGGACTCACGCTCCTGCTCGATATTATTGATGGGGGAGATGCGATTTACAGTGGATGCCAAGGCTGGAGTGCTCAAGGCTAGGGTTACAGATGATATTAGTTGCCTTTTGGCGTCGCCCCTCCTAGCCCTTATATACTGGGCTAGGTCTCGGGGAGTTCATCTACGTTTACAGGTAAGTTTTCCTAACCCTAGCTTGCTCCGTACGGCAGCTTTTCGCACCTTCCTTGTTTGTCGCAGACTCCTATGTCGGTGCCAAGTAGCGGGCCGAGGCTGTATCTTCATGGGCCTTCTGTCTTCAGGGACACCAGGTAGGCTTATCCGTAGGAGTCGTGGGGTCACCCCCTCGTCAGTAGCCCCCGAGTTGCCTGGGGGACTCGAAGAGTCACGCAGGGACTCGAGTACATCCATTTGTCAGTTGTTTGTATGCGCGGTACAACTGCGGGTCGCTGGCAGTCTGGTGGCCATGACAAAACCTGTTTCGAGGGATGCTAAGCTGAAAGGGCCCAAGGAGTCGAATGGTCGAGCCTTGGTGAATTGCACTAGGGCAACTACCGCAGTAGCCCATTCAAACCCACGTCCCTCGACGTGAGCTTGGAACACTGGTGTCGAGAAGTAGTCCGGCCGCTTCAGGTCTTACGGTGTTCATTTGCCGCCAGTAATGTGCATAGCCTAAGGCGCATCCGCCCGGCTTTTTCTATCATGCGCAGCGCATGGGAAAGGTTGGGAATAAAATCGCTCTTCGGCAAGTCCCAGCCCGGCCGAACTTCGCAACGGGGTCTTACCTACACGCTGATCTTGCGTGGCATCTGGGCACAGTGTATCGTGTTCCTGGAATGTGTGTTTTTGAGGCGCGGAGCCTTATAGCATTGCACCCGCTTGGAACAAAACATCAAGCGAGCTGTTCACTCATTCACCCGTGGAGCTTGTTTCGAGTGCTCAGACGGGGAGTTCTTCGCGAGTAGTCACTCGAATGCCGTTTCGGCTCTTGAGGTGAGGGAGCACCTGAGACTCTAGCGTCGTATGATCTTGGCGAGTGAATGTTTGTCTTTCTTTGGGTTAAGGGAGCACCCGAGACTCTCGTGAGTGCGAGTGATCACTCGAGCACATTGCTGACCTTTGGGTGAGGGAGCACCCGGGACTCTCATGACGTGCTCTCCCGATGGGAGTAAGATGTTTTTCTTCATCGGGAAAAAGATCTGAAAGATGGAATATCTGAGCCTTGCTGGCGTACTCAGTACGTCTTGCTGTGATATGACGTTGGCGTGGTCCTCTGGAGTTTTTGACCACTGTAGCCTGCCGAAGGAAATGACTTGGCGCTGTCCCGCCGAAATTTTCGCGTCGCGCGATCATGGTCCTCTTTTTGCGCGCGTAGTGGGCGGTGTTGTTACTGCGCCGATTGGATTTTCCATAGTTTTCGTCTGTTTATGGGATCGTGCCACGTGTGCTGGGCGATAAGGTTGGGCGGTGGCCCTTCTTGCTAGGCTCTTGAGTTAAATACCTTGCGGCTGGGTAAATTGTAGGTTTTACCCAGCCGTTGCCTTCCTCCTCTTTTTCTGTTTCCTTCTTGTTCTTGAGCCTTCATCTTTTCTCCTCTGCTAACTGCTGCGGGATCTATAACCAAGAGCCCCTGTTCTGCTGTAGAGTCTGCCAAGATGTCCGGCAAGTGAGAGCAGTCCACGTTCGGGGCCGGGGATCTGGATGCGCTGGTTGCTGACGGCGTGGTGGTGGAGGGCGATGTGCGTCTCCCTGGTGATGAGTCGATTCCGGCGCCGGCGGCGGACGGGCGGGTATGCTTCCAGGCTTTCTTCCACCGCGGGTTTGCTCTTCCGCTGCATCCTTTCGTTCGCGGCTTGCTGTATTCCTATAGGCTCCAGTTGCATGACCTAAATCCCAACGTAATCCATTGCTTTATTCATCACTCTTTGTGAGGCCTTCTTGGGGATTTATCCCCATTGGGGACTTTGGAGGCACCTTTTTAGTATAAAAAGGACGAACTCTGAATACGCCGTGGGTCGGGTGGGTATCTCCATTGGGGATAAACATTCGTATTTTGACTTGGAGAAGATCGATTCCGTTAGCGGCTGACGAAAAGGCTGGTTTTATCTGAAGGATCGCTGCGTTGTTGGTCAATAATTTGGTCTTGCCTCTTTCAATCCGGGGACACGGGTGGTCAGACAGCCTTCGTGGTCTCATTCTTTGACCGAGGTGGAGTCGTCCGAGCTGACTCCGTTTTTGGAGAGGATTGCTGTGTTGAAGGATAACTTGATTGGTGGTCAACTCATCTCTGTTTTTATGGGGAGGCGAATTCAACCGTTGCAGCATCGAACTCGTCCTATGTGGCAGTACGAGGGGCTCAGTGACTCGACGAGATGCTCCCCTCAAGAGCTTGAACCTGACGCCCTGCTGACTCGTATCCAACATGTGACCAAGTGCTTGAGTATTTCGGAAATGCGCCTTGTCCTTCCGTATGCTTCTGATCATTCTCCGCCGCCGGTTGGTGTCCGTGTTCATTCGTTTGTTTGGACAAGTACCTAGTTTGCTCTGTTGTTGACATTGCTTGCCTTGCAGGGCCATGCTCCGGCGCCGTGTAATCCTCCGCAGCTGGAGGACGCCAATATTCTTGAAGAACCTGGTTCTTCCGCAGCTGATGATGCTGCGCCAATTGTTGATGCTAAAATTGTGCTGGTGGAAACTGGAGATAGTGAAGATTACAGTCCCTTTCGCGTGAAGCGGTAGCGCCCCTTGAACGCTGAAGATCATGATGCATTGGGTGATGCTATCCCACCAGCTGCTCCGTTTGCTGGGCCTTCCCCTTCGGCTGCTACTCCGGCCGCTGCTACGAAGAGGGTCAGGCTTGGGAGGCTAGGGCGCCCTCGTGCTGCGCGTGCCGGGTAAGAATCTGCTAGGTTTTTGTCCGTTCCCTTTTCCTTGTTCCTGCGTCTGATAATGCTTGTCTTGTAGTACTGCGCCTACTCCGGCTGCTTCGTTCACCAGCGCAGCTACTACTGACTTGAAGTCGACGGGCTCTGGGGCGGCAGCCAAGCATCTTGAGGACCTCTCGGCTGCTGCTGGTCAATCTGGGCCGACGACGACTCCTGCCGTTCCGACTGCGGGTGTAGTTCCTGGTGCGCCCTCTTCTGAGGCGCCTAGTGTTGTTGCTCCTGAGTCCAAGCCAACTGAGCTTGGTCCTCCGTACTTTGGTCGGCTTGATCTGGCGATTGAAGACAAGGCTCGTGTTTTCGACCACGTCTCCAAGCTGGTGAGTTGATTCATGCTTGTGCGACTGTATCATTGGGGGCACGGCAGTGCTCCCGATGGGAGTAGCCCCCGAGGCTAGAAGTAACTGCTTGCAGTTGCTTGTAGTCTTGTCTTTCCTTATCATCTGATTGTCTGGATTTTGCAGCCTATTTTCCAACATTGTGAGCGTTTGATGATTGATGCTGAGCGTTGGGAACGGGCCCATGATTCTGCCCAGGATGCTTTGTCTGCTATGGATGGTGAGTTTTCATTCTTGCGCTGCTGAGCTTTGGCTGCTGCGTCTTTTGTTCTGATTACTGTCTTGCCTTGCAGACCGTCGCCAGGCTGTCGAGAAGCAAGCCGAGAAGGCGGGGAGGACGGTTTTCATTCTTAAGGCTACCTTGGCTTCCAAGGAGGCGGAGTTGGATGGTCAACACGAGGAGCTGGTTCGCCTTCGTCAGGCTGAGGACGCGCGTGCGCGGGTGGAAGCAGTCGAGGGCAAACGTCTTCGCGCCTTGGCGGACTCGCTTGTGTGTAAGTTTGGCATTCAACCATTGGTCTTGCCGTTCCTACTGTCGTCCCGTGATGACGTTTCTTTGCTTGGTGCAACTGCTATAGGTGCGCAACCGATGGAGGCTGCTGCGTCAGGGTCTGGAATTCTCCAAGGTGTTGTAGATGCTGTTGCAGTGGTTGGGGACGTCAGCACCCGGGCTTCCGATCTTGTGGGTATTGCGCACAAGCACCTTATGCCGGAGGGTTCAAAGGTGCCTGATGGCCTGGGCGCTCGGGTGGCTGCATTCGGCCCGGATGGGAAGCGTATGGTAGAGCTGGTTGCGGAGAGCCTAGTGAGTGGTTCTTTCACGGCCCTTGTCGTCCTTATGGGACATGGGATTTCCATTGATGATTCCTTGGTTGAGACCATGCCGGACTATTCTGATGAGCAGGACGACCGAGCCGATAAACTGGCTCTTTGCCTGCAACAGGTTGTAGATGCTCAGGATCCCCCTGTCGTAGGTGAGGGGGAGGCATAGTAGTGCTTCGTCGCTTTGAAAATTTGTCTGTAATTCGTAACTCCGTTGTGATGGTTGATCTTTTGGTACCTTTATCTGAGTGACTGCTTGGCTGTTTCCTGTTGCTGCTTTTTGATGTATTTTTTTGTTCATCCTGCGGTAGGCCACTCCGGGCGTTCTTCGTCCTTGGAATTCGCTGAAGGATGACGCTCGTGAGGGTGCCTACGAGTCCATTTTCTTGCGACTAAAGGACGCTGAGCGGGAGATTGTTCGACTGAAGGGATCCGTAGCCGTTCAGCGTACTCGGCGCGAGCGTGCCGAGGCCGTGGTTGAGAACCTTGCTTCGTGGGTGGTGAAGTTGTCCGACCTCCTGCAGGGTGAGTTTCGCCTCTGCTTGGTTGCTCGATTCCGTTTAGGAGGCTTTGCTGTCTCTGTCTTGATCGTGGTTTTTGACTTTCAAAGTGCTGGCAGGGCGATCTCGGGATGAAGAGAGGGCCGTTCAGTCGGAGATGTCACGGCTTGATGATCCCATAGTGCAGGCAAGCAATCCCTTTTGGGCGGATGGGGCTCGTGCTTGAGCGTTTGCTTTGCTTCGTCTCCGAGTTGAGCGGGTGCCGGAGGCTCTCGGATACTGCCAGCGGGTATTGGGTGGTATCCATGCCGAGTTCTATCCGCTGGAGGTGGTTCCTTCGTCCCTTGAGAGGCTCTGTCGCGTATTTTCTCAGGCTGCCGAGTTACGTCGAGTGGTGTATCATCAGATTCGTGCTGGAGCCCGAGCTGCTTTGGGTTTGGTCCATAGTCATTGGCCGGGGGTGGATTTTTCTCAGGTGGTGGCGGGTCCTCCAGGCGGTAGGGATCATCCGATGAATGAGCACTACATGGCTGTAGATAAACCTGCGTGCCAGGTTGTGAGGCGAGTTTGCGAAGAGAACGGCCGTCATCTGGGTGCACTTATTAAGGCGAAGTTGGAGCCTAAAGATTAGGTGCTTCCCTTTGTTGTATATGCATCTTCTTGGTTGTATGTTGTCTTGGTTGTGGTACGGGGGGTCGTCTGCGTTGTAGTTGCGGGGGACGTTCCAGAGGGTTGCCGCGGAAAGCGCCCGAGTGTAAAAGTTTTTGTGCGTCGCGGTTGCGAAGAATGCCTCGGGGGGTGGATGTTTCGACGAGCCCCCGAGCGCCAAGTTGATGTGCCGCGATTGCGGAGGACGCCTCGGGGGGTGGCTGCTTCGGCGAGCCCCCGAGTGTCAAGTTGATGTGCCGCGACTGCGGAGGACGCCTCGGAGGGTGGCTGCTTCGGCGAGCCCCCGAGTGTCAAGTTGATGTGCCGCGACTGCAGAGGACGCCTCGGGGGGTGGCTGCTTCGGCGAGCCCCCGAGTGCCAAGTTGATGTGCCGCGATTGCGGAGGACGCCTCGGGGGGTGGCTGCTTCGGCGAGCCCCCGAGTGCCAAGTTGATGTGCCGCGATTGCGGAGGACGCCTCGGGGGGTGGCTGCTTCGGCGAGCCCCCGAGTGCCAAGTTAATGTGCCGCGATTGCGGAGGACGCCTCGGGGGGTGGCTTCTTTGGCGAGCCCCCGAGTGCCAAGTTAATGTGCCGCGATTGCGGAGGACGCCTCGGGGGGTGGCTGCTTTGGCGAGCCCCCGAGTGTCAAGTTAATGTGCCGCGATTGCGGAGGACGCATCGGGGGGTGGCTGCTTCGGCGAGCCCCCGAGTGCCAACGGATTTTGGGAAAAATATTTATGTATTACTTTTCCTGCTGTCTCTTACAAAGAGTAGGGGGGTTCTGTTGAAGACATATCCCTTTTGCTTAGAACGATGATGTAGTGGCCTTAAAGGCCTGGTAGTTTTGTCTCTGAGTGCCTGGGTTCTTCGGGCGATGTTCCTTTCCTTCTACGGGAGCGCTTCTTCTGCGAGTCCCGTGGTCCAGCTGCCTTGGTGGGCTACGAAGGCTTCTGCTATCTTGTGGAATTCCTTGTCGCAGCGGTCGGATCTGACGAAACTGCCGCTGATTGTGATGACCCCGTGTGGGCCTGGCATCTTCAGCTTAGGTAGGCGTAATGGGGTACGGCCATGAAGCGAGCGAAAGCTGGTTGCCCGAGGATTGCGTGGTATTGAGACTTCCAGTCGACCACTTCAAAGTCCAGTGTTTCCTTGCGGAAGTTTGTCGCGTTCCCGAAGACTACCTCCAGGCTTATCCTTCTGAGGGGGTAGACTGCTTTTCCTGGTACGATCCCGTGGAAGGTTGTGCCTGAGGACTTGAGTGCGTTGTTTTGGATGAGCATGTCGTCGAGTGTTCGGGTGAAGATGATGTTGATCCCACTGCCGCCGTCCATGAATACTCGCGACATGTCATAATTTCCGATTCTGGCCTCGAGTACTAGCACGGCGTGCCCTGGTTGGGGAACGACTGGCGGGTGGTCATCGCGGGAGAAGGCGATTTCCGTCTCTGACCCGCGCAGGTAATCTGGGACGGCCGGGTGTGTGCAGGTTGCCAGGAAGACTTGTCTGTTACTTGTTTCTGCTGCCGGTTGGAAGGCCTGCCTTCTTGTATCATGTAGATCCTCCCGTGGGCTTCTGGGTACTGGTCTTCCTCTTTTGGTGTCCTTTGCCGTTCCTGGATGGCGGCCAGCTGTCTTGTTGGCAGAGGGGGGGCTGGTGGCGCGTTGTGGGCGACTGGCCCGACTGCTATGCTTGCGAGTGGTCGTACTGTTGCGGCCGCGGAGCGGCTTTTCTCCTCGGCCAACTCGTTGAAGCTTCTGTAATTCCTGATGGTGTGGGACGATCTGAGCTCTCCTCGCTCGTTTCTGAATCCGTGTATAGAGCACGGACCGTCGAGTTGTTCTTTGGCGGAGCGGAATGCGCGAGTGCCGTCGCGTGGCTGCCTTGTCCTTCATTCTCGTTTCTGAGCCTGGGGCTCGTCTTCTGGGTTGTCCCGTCGTTGTGGTCTGTTGTCATCGCGGTGCCTGCCGTTCCGATCGTCCGAGAAACCGGCGGCGACCATGTCAGGTCCTCTGTCGTCGTAGAAGTTCCGTCTGGGTCGCTTCCTTCTTCTGTCGGCTCCTCTATCTCCGTTGTAGTCGTAGTCACTCTGATCATGCAGGGTGGGTTTCTGTTTCATTACGAACAGAATCTTCTCCGTCCGCCCAGCTGTTGGCTAGTTCTAACAGCCGTGCGAGTGTTCGGACTTTCATTTGTCCGAGCTGCTCCTTGAATTCAATGCACTGAAGGCCTCGCCTGAACGCGTCGATCGCACTTTCGTCCGAGATGTCTTCCGCTGAATTCTTGAGTATCGTCCATCGTTGGATGTATGCTCGCAGGGTCTCCCTCGTTCCTTGTTTGCATGCCCTCAGTTCCTCGAGTGAGGTTGGTCGCTTGTATGTGGATTTGAAGTGTTCTATGAAGGCTCCTCGGAACTGGCTCCAGGAGCTGATGGATCCGCGCCGGAGATTCTTTAGCCAATGTCGAGCGGAGCTCTCGAGCATGAGTTGTACGTACTGCATTGCCGTGATGTTAGTTCCTCTCTGAAACTTGACTGTTGTTAGGTAGTCGTCGAACCATGCCTCCGGCTCCTCGAGTCCGTTGTACTTTAGTGTCGTGGAGTTCAGTTTGAACCAGTTTGGCATTCGCGTCTCACGTATGGCACGTGTGAAGCATAGTGCTCCACATGGCTCGATTTCCTCGTCGGGAGCCTCTTCGTCCGAGTACTCCTCGCGTGCTGCGCGTCTTCGCCTGCTGCGGTTGACTCTGTTCTGTGTGATGTCATCTCGCGCATCTCGTCGAGTCCTGTGGCGCCTGTTGTTGTCGTCGCTGTCTTGATTCTTGTACCTGTCGGAGCGCCTGCGCCTGTCGTCATTACAGTCGTCATCGTCTGGTGAACTGGGGTCACTGTCCGGTGTCCGCTCGCGAGTCTGCCGTTTTGTGCTGGGTTTCTTAAGCGCCGAGGCATCGATGGCTTCCTTCATTATCTGCAAAGCAATGGACGTGTAGCGATCCGTCTTGCCCTTTTTGCTTTTCTAGGCACGGGACAGGTAGTCCTGGGCGCTCATGAGTGCTTCTGCTGGAGTGAGGGGCTCTTCTTCGTCGTCGTCTTCCTCTAATCTGAAGTCGTCTTCAAGTTTCCGCACCACTCTCGCCCTTTCTGTCCTCCACAGATTGTTGAGTTTCGATCTGTTGCGGGTGGGGAGGTCGCGGCCTGGTGAGTCACTTCTGGGAGGTTGTCTGCGACTGCGTTTCTTTTCGAGTTCCGCCTTTTCTTGCTTCTCCATGGCTAGGCGCCACTGTCTCGTCTGCTGGGTTAGCTCACTCGCTAGCTTGTTGTATGCCCTTAGCTCGTCCCTTGAGGCATCTGGTGGTAGTAGCCTGCCGCCGGCGACTGCTTCCTTTACTATTGCCATTGATTCCTTGGACAGTTATATTTTTTCTTTGGGTGGTTCGTCTGCCGCTGCAACCAGGGTTTGCTGCCTGCTGCGTGATGGCTGGCTGCTTTGGCCGGGTGCTTGCTGCTTGGCGGCTGACTGCTTTTTTGATTGCTGGGTCCTTGTTCCACCGGGACTTTCCTTGGTATGGACCCCGGTTCTCCTAGCTGTACGGCCATCTGACTGGTGTTGCCGGGACCTTCCGCCCTGCTGGTGGTTGGGGTGTCTTGACGAGTGCCCGGGTCGTCGACTCTTCCGTTGTTACCTGACGCTGGTGCGCCAATTTCTGCCATGAACACCTGCGATAGTGTCCTTACCTCCTCCTTGCTGATACGTGTGATAGTGTTTCTCCATGCTGGGGCTTCACTCGAGCGGTCGCGAGTGGCGTGGAGCCTTGAGTTGGGTGGGTAGCTACGGCTGCCAGATAGGTTGGCCGTGCGGGCGGGGGTCCGCCCTGTTCACTACTGCAGGTGTTGCCGTGGGTGCACGGGTGCCGTCGGTGAGGCGGAGAGTCCCCCAATGGTTGATGTAGATCTGATACGTTCCAAAGATCAGATTGATGTCGGAGTGTAGATCGGTAAAGACTGGATGGAGGGCCGGGAGGTGGGCCGTGAATATGAGGGACTCAAACAGATCAGATCTTGCCGGAGCCGTCGAGTCGATCAGTGCTGATGATGATGAGGCCGCCGAGATCGCGTTCCCAACCTGCGCGGTTCCCACAGACGGCGCCAATTGACGGGGATCAACCCCCGCAAATCCCATGGTCAGGGACCCTGTGTTAGTCATGAGATGCACAGGTTGGACGATAGCTCGTCGGCAAACAGGGAGGCACGCTCCTGCTCGATATTATTGATGGGGGAGATGCGATTTACAGTGGATGCCAAGGCTGGAGTGCTCAAGGCTAGGGTTACAGATGATATTGGTTGCCTTTTGGCGTTGCCCCTCCTAGCCCTTATATACTGGGCTAGGTCTCGGGGAGTTCATCTTTGTTTACAGGTAAGTTTTCTTAACCCTAGCTTGCTCCGTACGGCAGGTTTTCGCACCTTCCTTGTGAGTCGCAGACTCCTATGTCGGTGCCAAGTAGCGGGCCGAGGTTGTATCTTCATGGGCCTTCTGTCTTCAGGGACACCAGGTAGGCTTATCCGTAGGAGTCGTGGGGTCACCCCCTCGTCATTGGGGATGCCCATGTGCACCCCCAATAAATATTAAAGGAGACTCAAGCGTCTAAACTTGGGGATGCCCCCGTGCATCCCCTTCTTCATCAACAATTATCAGTTCGTCCCTCGTTGCACTATATTTTTATCACTTCATGCGTTGAGTGCTATGCTTGGAGCGTCTCGCTCTTTACTTTTCTAGGTTTGTTTTTTCTTTGTTTGCTGTAGTAACAAGTTAGACTTCAGCTTACTCTTTTGTGTGGGAGAGATACACGTTCCGCTTGAACTAGAACTCCTCATAGGATTTGCATTCTTATTCTTTTAGCTGTGAGTTGTTCTTTTTCATTTCTTAGCTGCTGCTCTGTTTAGTTGTAGTGCTTTAGTCTTTCTAGAGCTTTTCCTTTGTTTTAGGTTGAACTTTCTATAGGTTGCATGTTTTATCTTGTTAGAGAGTTTGCCTGTTGCACTGAGTCTTGTGTCTTGACCGATGAAAAAAATAGCGCGCTATAGCGTTTCGGGCAATGCCTCGTGACGGGGATCAACCCCGGAAAATTCCATGGCCAAGGACCCTGGGTTAGTCATGAGATGCACAGGTTGGAAGATAGCTCGTCGACAAACAGGAAGGCTCGCTCCTGCTCGATATTATTTATGGGGGAGATGCGATTACATTGGAGGCCAAGGCTGGAGCGCTCAAGGCTAGGGTTACAGGTGATAACAGATGTCTTTGGCGTCTCCCCTCCTAGCCCTTATATACCAGGCTAGGTCTCGGGGAGTTCATCTACGTTTACAGGTAAGCTTTCCTAACCCTAACTTGCTCCGTACGGCAGGTCTTCGCACCTTCCTTGTGAGTCGTGGACTCCTACGTGGGTGCCAGCTAGCGGGCCGAGGCTGTATCTTCATGGGCCTTCTGTCTTCATGGACACAAAGTAGGCTTATGTGTAGGAGTCGTGGGGTCACCCCCTCGTCAGTAGCCCCCGAGTGCTTGGGGGACTCGAAGAGTCGCGCAGGGACTCGAGTACATTCATTTGTCGGTTATTGGTATGCGCGGTTCATCCGCGGGTCGCTGGCAGTCTGGTGGCCATGACAAAACCTGTTTCGAGGGATGCTAAGCTGAAAGGACCCAAGGAGTCGACGGGTCGAGCCTTGGTGAATTGCACTAGGGAAAATACCACAGTAGCCCAATCAAACCCACGTCCCTCGACGTGAGCTTGGAACACTGGTGTCGAGCAAAAGTCCGGCCGCTTCAGGTCTTACGGTGTTCATTTGCCGCCAGTAATGTGCATAGCCTAAGGCGCGTCCGCCCGGCTTTTCTATCATGGGCAGCGCATGGGAAAGGTTGGGAGTGAAATCGCTCTTCGGCAAGTCCCAGCCCGGCCGAACTTTGCAGCGGGGTCTTACCTACACGCTAATCTTGCGTGGCATCTGGGCACAGTGTATCGTGTTCCAGGAATGTGTGTTTTTGAGGCGCGAAGCCTTATAGCATTGCACCTACTTGGAACAAAACATCAAGAGAGCTGTTCACTCATTCACCCGAGGAGCTTGTTTCGAGCGCTCAGTCAGGGGTTTTTCGCGAGTAATCAATCAAATGCCGTTTCGGCTCTTGAGGTGAGGGAGCACCTGAGACTCTTAGCGCTGTATGGTCTTGGCGAATGCATGTTTGTCTTACGTCGGGATGAGGGAGCACCCGAGACTCTCATAAGTGCGAGTGGTCACTCGAGCACATGGCTGACCTTTAGGTGAGGGAGCACCCGAGACTCTTATGATGTACTCTCCCGATGGGAGTAAGATGTTTTTTCTCCATCGGGAAAAAGATCTGAGAGATGAAATCTCAGGGCCTTGATGTCTGTTTGGTTTTCTTCGTCGCTTGTTAGGGATAGAGATGCCTCTGTTTGATGGCTGTCAGGGATGCTCTGTCAGTGAACCGTCACGTCTTCATGTCCGGTCATAATAATGACCGCTGTGGCGTGCGGCAGGCGCCGGTTTATTTTCTGATACGCACATTGGAAACGCGCGTGAATTGACGCGTCTTGCGCACAGTGCATCCCGTGGGAGAGCATCTTGGTCTTGGAGTCCGAGACGTCTGCGACATTTGGTCTTTGAATTAATTGCTGTTGTCGTCTTGGCTTCTCTGTGCTTGAGGATTGTTGTTCTCTAAATAAATTTTTCTCTTCCACATCGTTCCGCCTCTATCCAGCTTGCTGCTTTGCCTCTTCCTTCTTCTCTTGTTCCTCTCATGACTCCCAAGCGGGGTGTTGGCCGTGGCCGTGTTCGTCGTGGCCGTGGTGGCCGTACACCATGTTCATGCCTTGGTGGTCGCCATGGTGCGGCGCCAGTGCCTTCCTCTTCTCCCTTGGAGGAGGGATTCTGGCGCTATGACTTTCTTTTACATGTTCGTGGCCAAAGTGCCAATCGTGTTCTTCTTCCTTCTGCTTTTTCCGCCATTGTCTCTGAACGTGGCTTGGATGGCTTGCTTCTGCATCTTCAAGGGAGCTGTCGATCTCCTTCTTATGTTGACTTGGAGGTTGATAGTTCCTGCTTGATTTTTCTTGGCTCTGGTTGGAGTTTGTTTGCTCGGCGATTGAATTTGCGAGATGGAGATGTGCTAAACTGTCGTTTTGACGGCGAAAGCACTGTCACTGTCCGCACGTTCGACCCGAGCGGCAACAACATGGATCCGCGCTGGCAGGAGTCGAGTAGCGACAGCTCCACAAAGTCGAGGAGTCCTTCGCCTGCGTCTTCGACTGCTTCTTCCTCCAGGGACTCTTCTGGTGCTGGTGGTGAGCCGTCTTCAACTGCTTTCCCCTCTGGCTCTGAAGAAGACCTCGATGTCAAACCACCGGTTAAACGAGCGCGGCAGGCGACCTTGTAGAACTGGAGGCAGCGGCGTCATCTTCGCCGGCAGCTTGGGCGGAGCTGGAGAAGAAGCTAGAGGAGCAGGAGAAGAAGCTGGTGGAGCATCGTCTTCAATGGCTCCGCAAATAAGTCGAGCTTCACCTTTTGTTATGTCATTGACATCATGAGCCTGCTGCTTCGACTCCTCCTTTGTCTGTGATGATGCTCTTGTACTAGAGTAGATTACCCCTCATGGGCACACATGTAGAAGTCATAATTCCTTGGGTGATTCCCTCTTGTAACAGGAGCTGACTTCTATCCAAATGTAGTTGAGTCCTTTTTGTACTGAAGATGATCCTTATGATGTAAACTGTGCTTGACCCTTTGTAATGGAATTTATATTTGGGCCTTTATGCAACCGAAAACTGTGTTCGAGTCCTTGACGATCAGGACCTGTCTTCGATTTCTTTGGAACTGAGAGTTGTGTTCGAGTCCTTTGTGGCCGAGAGCTGTCTTCGAGTCCGTCCAATACTTTGCACTATGGGTTCTATCGGGTGCGCGACAGCGCTCCCGATGGGAGTAGTCCCCGAGGCTACGCTTGAGTTGAAGGGTCGAGCGTAGGCTAAAATTTGTTTCCTTTTTCGTTAGTTTCTGTCTTTTATCGGGTGCGCGACAGCGCTCCCGATGGAAGTAGCCCCCGAGTCTTTAGGTGATCGTTGGCGATCGGGTGAAGACTAAATGAGCCTGTGTCCTGTGCTTCCTCCAAAGTTTCTTCAAAGTACTTGGTGCTCCATCTGATTGTGGCCATGTCTTTCGATCCTTGTTTTTCAGCAGATGGGGCTGGCCGGGTATTTTTTGCTTGAGCGTTTTTAAGCTTCAGACTGCGCGAACGGTCTTCGGGAGGCGATGGTCCTCGAGCTCCCGAGTGCTTGGATGTAGAGGTCGCGTGGGTGACGATAGCGTCCTTCGGGGGGGGGGGTGTTCTTGTGCTCGAGTCCCCGAGTTTTATTTTGGGTTGAGGTCACGTGAGCGTCTATGGTCGTCTCTCGGGTGGGGGTTGTACTCGAGACCCCGAGTGCTTTTGATGAAGATCGCGTAGGCAATAGCATCTCTCGGGGGGATTTTGTTCTTAAGCCCCTGAGTGCTTTGGTTTAGATCGCGTAGGTGATAGCGTTGCTCGGGGGGGATTTTGATCTTAAGCCCCCGAGTGCTTTGGTTAAGATCACGTAGGAGATAGCGTTGCTCGAGGGGATTTTGCTCTTAAGCCCCCGAGTGCTTTGTTTAAGATCGCGTAGGCGATAGCGTCTCTCGGGGGAATTTTTCTCTTAAGCCCCCGAGTGCTTTGGTTGAGATCGCGTAGGCGATAGCGTCTCTCGGGGGGATTTTGCTCTTAAGCCCCCGAGTGCTTTGGTTGAGATCGCATAGGCGATAGCGTCTCTCGGGGGGATTTTGCTCTTAAGCCCCCGAGTGGTTTGGTTAGGATCGCGTAGGCGATAGCGTTGCTCGGGGGGATTTTATTCTTAAGCCCCCGAGTGCTTTGGTTGAGATGGCAGTATTTGGGCAACATTTATTTTATTGCGGTCAAGCGGTTACATGAGTTGCCAGTCATGTCCGACCGATAGGGGCTATGGATAGAACAGTCGCAAGTTTTCTACGTTCCATGGGTTTCCCACGTCCTCGTCTGTCTTCGGGTTCCTCAGCCTGTAGGCTCCAACTCCGATGACTTCTGAGACTATGAATGGTCCTTCCCATTGGGGGGCGAGTTTATGGACCTTCTCTTGTATTAGACGTAGGACTAGCTCACGTTTGTTGAAGGTTCTAGTGCGCAATCGACTGCTTTGGTAGGTACGTAGTTTGTCCTGGTACCCCTCTGATTTTGCCAGGGCCGCGTCTCTTGCTTCGTCAGCCGTATCTTTGTCATCTTGTAGTGCTTCTTCTGCTTCTTCTTTTTCGTATCCGGTGACCCGAGGTGCTCCGAACTTGAGGTCATGTGGTAGGACTGCCTCTGCCCCGTACACCATGAAGAAGGGTGTGTATTGGGTCGCGGTGTTTGGTGTAGTTTGTAGGCTCCATAGGACCGCGGGGAGTTCTTCTACCCAGTTGCCAGTGGCTTGCTCGAGTGGTGCGAAGAGCCGTTTCTTGATTCCCCCGCATACAAGGCCGTTTGCTTTTTCCACCTGGCCATTGGATTGCGGGTGCGCGACTGATGCATAATTGATTTTGATGCCCAGTTCTTCCCAGAAGTTCTGGAACTCTGCGGATGTGAAGTTTGTGCTGTTGTCCGTGATGATGTTGTGTGGCACTCCGAATCTGAAGATGATCGACTTGATGAAGTTGACAACCGTGAGGGCTGTGGAGCTGGTGATGGGCACTGCTTCAATCCATTTAGTGAACTTGTCGACTGCGACGAGTAGGTGTGTCCTTCCGCCCTTTGACGATTTCTTGAGTGGGCCTACCATGTCAAGTCCCCAGGTGGCGAACGGCCAGGATAGTGGTATGGTCTTGAGCTCTGAGGCGGGAGCGTGTGGTCTGTTGGCGAATTTCTGGCAAGCGACACAACGTCGCACGATTTCCTCTGCATTTTTCATGGCTGTGGGCCAGTAGAACCCAGCTCGGAATGCTTTGGACACGAGTACTCGACTGCTCGCGTGGTGCCCGCAGGTGCCTTCGTGGATTTCGAGCAGTAGGGCTTTGCCATCCTCTTCGTCGATGCACCTTTGGAGTATCTGGGTGATGCTGCGCTTGTATAGTTGTCTGTTGATCACCGTGAACGCCTTGGATCGTCGGCTGATGCGTCGTGCTTCGGCCACGTCTTGTGGTAGCGTGCCTTTGATTAGGAATCGGAGGAAAGGTTTTGTCCAGGCGGGTCCTTCGAGCTCTGTCGGAGTTCTGCTGTCGGATGTGATGGTGCTTGTGCCTTCTGATGGGGTTGCTGCTGCCACCTACGCCATTTCTGTTGCATCTTTGCCGTCCACGACTGCTTCAGGTGTTGCTGCCTGTACCTTGATGGATCTCCGGCTGATGCTTTCGAGAAAAACGCCGGGTGGTATAGGCCCCCGGGTCGAACCGATGTTCGCGAGCTCGTCAGCTTCTGTGTTGTTGTCCTTGGTGATGTAGTTGAGCTCGCAACCGTCGAAACTTCCTTCGAGTTCGTTGTAGATCTTTTGGTAGGCCGCCATGTTATCGGCTATTGCGTTGCAGTTTCTCATCGTCTGCTGGACGATGAGATTGGAGTCCCCATAAATTATGAGGCGAGTGGCTCCGCATGTTTTGGCCATGCGCATGCCATGGAGGAGTGCCTCGTATTCTGCTTCGTTGTTGGAGGCGTGACTGAAGTCGATCTGGAGGACATATTTCAGCTTTGTTCCTTTAGGGGAGATGAGCACAACTCCTGCCCCAGCTCCTTGTTGTCTCTTGGACCCATCGAAGAACATTGACCATGAGCTTGATAGGTCTGGGGGGCCTGGTGTCTGAACCTCCGTCCACTCGACCAGGAAATCTGGGAGTACTTGGGCTTCGATGGCTGTTGGGTGCTTGAACTGCAGGTCCCGTGGGCTGAGATCAATGTTCCACTCGGCGACTCGCCTGGTTGATCCAGGGTTGTTGAGTATGTCAGCGAGTGGTGCGCTGCTCACGACCGTGATAGGGTGCTTGTCGAAGTAGTGGGGCACCTTTCTTGAGGTCATGACGATGGCCAGTAGTAGCTTCTGATAGTGCGGGTACCGCTGCTGGGATTTGGTCAGGAGCATGCTGAGGTAGTAGATTGGTCTCTAGATGCTCTGGACCTTGCCTTCTTCTGCGCGTTCGACAACGAGCGCTGTGCTTACTACACTGCTACGTGCTGCCACGTAGAGGTATAGCTTCTCTCGTTCCTTGCGTACCGCCAGGATTTGTGGGGTTGAGAGTGTCTTTTTCAGGTCCGCGAATGCTTGGCGGGCTTCCTCCGTCCACTCGAATTTCTCTCCTTTCCTGAGCAGCTGATAGAAAGGCAGTGTGCGTTCTCCCAGCCTGCTGATGAAGCGGCTTAGGGCTGCGAGTTTTCCAGTGAGCTGTTGTACTCCTTTGACATCGGTTGGTTCTTGCATGCGGGTGATGTCTTGGACTTTCTCAGGGTTTGCCTCGATTCCTCGGGCAGAGACCATATAGCCAAGCAGCTTTCCCGCCGGTACGCCGAATGCACACTTCTTTGGGTTGAGTTTGTTTCTGTATTTGTTGAGCGCCGCGAAGGTTTCGCGCAGGTCGTCGAGTAGTGCGGCTGCTTTGTAGGTCTTGATGACGATGTCGTCCACGTAGACTTGCACGTTTCTTCCGATTTTCTCCTTCAGGCAGGCCTGCATCATTCGTTGGTAAGTGGCCCCTACGTTTTTGAGCCCGAAGGGCATGGTCCTATAGCAGAATACGACGTAGGGGGTGATGAACGATGTGTGCTCTTCGTCTTCTTCCTTCATCCTGATCTGGTTGTATCCTGAGTAAGCGTCGAGAAAGGAAAGTAGATCGCACCCTGCTGTTGAGTCGATTATCTGATCGATTCTAGGAAGGGGGAACTGATCCTTCGGGCAATGCTTGTTGACTGGTCCGTAGTCGACACAAATGCGAAGCACGGTCGTGTCTTTCTTGGGCACCAGCACTCGGTTGGCTATCCAGGTGGCTTTCTTCGTTTCTCGGATGAACTGAGCATCGAGTAACCGGTTGACTTCCTCTCCGATTGCTCTGCGCTAGGGCTCCGAGAATCGTCTCAGCGCTTGCTTCACCGGCTTCGTGTTTTGCTTGATGCGTAGGGCGTGTTCCGCGAATTCGCGTGGCATCCCAGGCATGTCGGCTGGGCACCAGGCGAATATTTCCCACTCTTCTCGAAGGAAAGCGACGAGATCCGTCGCTTGCTCCTCTGGTAGGTGGGCGTACACACGGACTGTTTTGTCCGGGTCCGTCGGGTGCACTTGGTGAGTGACTGTGTCGCTGTCGATGCTGAAGTCGCGTCCGTACTCCTTTGTTTCGCTTCGGTTCACCAATGGGAAGGTACTCTTGTCCGTCACCATGGCTATTTCTCTGAGTTCTTGTTCGGCTCCGAATGTGTCGGAGATTCTGTGGAAGTCACGATCACATTGATCTGATTTGATGAAGCTTCCGTTGATCATGAGGACTCCTGATGATCCTGGCATCTTGAGCTTGAGGTAGGCGTAGTGTGGGACCGCCATGAACTGCGCGAATGCTGGCCATCCCAATATGACGTGATATTGCGATTTCCAGTCGAGTACCTCGAACTCGAGGACGTGCTTTTCGAAGTTGCGTCGGTTGTCGAAGACAACTTCGAGTTCGATGACCCCGAGGGATGTGGCTGCTTCTTCTAGGACTACCCCGTGGAACTCGGTGCTTGATTTTCTCCATACTGATCGTGGGATCAACATCTTTTGCAGGGTGTTGGCGAAGATGATGTTCATGCTGCTGCCTCCGTCCATGAAGACCCTGTCCATGTCGTACCCTCCGATTTGTGCATCGAGTACGAGGGGCGCGTGCCCCGGTCTTGGGACTGCGGGTGGATGGTCGTCCTGTGAGAACGTGATGCTGGTCTCCGTTTCATGTAGCTGGTAGACTTCGATTATGTTTATGCTCTCAGTTGCTCTAGCCTGCAGGGTGTGGGCGTCGCGTTGTGCTTGCGGTACCCTTCCTTCTTGGATCATGAGCACCTGTTCTTGCAGCGGGCTGTGACGTCCTTCCGGGCTTGAGGTCGGCGATTGTTCGAGTCGTCGGTTGCGCCTGTCTTCTTTCTGCTTCTCCTTCTTGAGGTCGTCGGCTAGCTCGTTGAACAGGCGGCAGTCTCTCAAAGTGTGACCTGACCTGACGTGTCCCCAGTCATCCTCGAAGCTGTGGATCGTGCAGGGCCCTGCTAGCTGCTCTCTGGCCGTGAGTTTGCTAGATCCGGCGTTCCTCTTCCTTCTTGAGATTCTGAAGATCTGCTCGTGATCCTCCGGGTGTTCGTGGAAGCGAGGGTCGGTTTCGATTCCTCGACTCATGTCTTGGTTCTTGATGAGGTTGGAGAATTCATCCGGCCTTCGATCTGGGTCGTAGTACTCGCCTATGGGTGTCTCAGAGTCGCTGTCTTGGTTGGCGGCAGGTGCTCGCGCGACGGCGTGTCGTCGAGTGGTCGTCGGTTGTGCGGCTGCGTGATGTGGCTCGTTCATTGGGGCCTCGTCGTAGATCTCCCATGCGCGCATTTTGGGTCGTCGATTCCTTCTTCCTTGGCAGTGGTTCTGCTGATCGCTGGATTCGATCTCGTAGTCATCGTCTTGATGTGCGGCGGGTGCCCGGGCGGTGGTGGGTTGTCGAAAGATTTCCGAGTCCTCCGCTGCGCGTCGCGGTTCGTCGAGTGGAATTCCTTCGTAGAGGCCCCTCGCCGTTCTTTTGGGTCTTCGACTCCTTCGGCGCTGGCGCTGCACTTGGCCGTTACCGTAGTATCAGTCCTGGCACAACTGTAGCTCGAGCGGTCTTGATGGGGTGGCAGAGATGTCCGCCGTGATCTTGAATCCTTCGAGTGGGCTAGATCTGGTTCTTCCTTTTGAGTTGTAGCTTACTGAAGATGGGACCGCCGAGATCGTGTTCCCAACCTGTGTAGTTCCCACAGACGGCGCCAATTGACAGGGATCAACCCCGACAAATCCCATGGTCAGGGACCCTGGGTTAGTCATGAGATGCACAGGTTGGACGATAGATCGTCGGCAAACAGGAAGGCTCGCTCCTGCTCGATATTATTGATGGGGGAGATGCGATTACAGTGGAGTCCAAGGCTGGAGCGCTCAAGGCTAGGGTTACAGGTGATATCAGATGTCTTTGGCGTCGCCCGTCCTAGCCCTTATATACCGGGCTAGGTCTCGGGGAGTTCATCTACGTTTACAGGTAAGCTTTCCTAACCCTATCTTGCTCCGTACGGCAGGTCTTCGCACCTTCCTTGTGAGTCGTGGACTCCTACGTCGGTACCAGCTAGCGGGCCGAGGCTGTATCTTCATGGGCCTTCTGTCTTCATGGACACCAGGTAGGCTTATGTGTAGGAGTCGTGGGGTC
Source organism: Bromus sterilis (assembly GCA_950022295.1). NCBI lineage: Eukaryota > Viridiplantae > Streptophyta > Magnoliopsida > Poales > Poaceae > Bromus > Bromus sterilis. The sequence goes on along the minus strand of OX465601.1, from coordinate 120,582,593 downwards.
ACCCCCTCGTCACCTCGCTAAATGAATCTGTGTACAATGTCTTGATAATAGCACGCTAATAGCATATTTTTAGGGTCACGTTATTTTGTCATAGCACACTTTTTTTACATTGGTCTTGACTAGAAGTAGGTAGTTGAAGTTTCTATTCTCTTTGTAGTAGTAACTTGCAATAGTTTTGAGGTATTGACTAGAGTAATGTTTGAACTTTTGGTGTCAAGAGCTCGAGCCTATTAGTGATAGATGTCGTATTTTGGGCAATCCGTGTGATTTTCGAAAACCAAAAACCCATGTTGAGAACTCTAGCTACTAGATGGATCACTAACCTCTGGAGGGTTCGAATATTAGAGTACACTCACGTACCATGAGTCGAGGATGCGCAAGGATAACCAAACCCCCATACACTCCTCCTCGTTGTACTTGTCTCTTTGTGAACCTCCTGATTAGATTGAGAGTTACCGATAAAAAGTGCATGAGTTCTTCGGACTAATGCGAGTATTCGAAAGTTGACACTTCCACCCACCTATACTTTTTATAGCCTCTTCGGTACCGTGCATTGCCCTTTCTCACCTTGAGAGTTGGCGCATAGTTCGCCGGTGCATCCAAACCCTTGGCATGATACGCTCTGTCATCATAAGCCTCCTTATATCTTTCCTCAAAACAACCACCATACCTACTTACAAGGCATTTCCATAGCCTTTCCGAGATACATTGCCATGCAACATCCACCTTCTCATGACTTGATCCTCATGTCATACATGCTACTTGCTTGATCGATGAGCCGCATGCTAGTTGGGCCTTGCCCTAATCATTGCTACATGACGCGCTAGTATCATTGCATATCCTGCTATCCTGGCAGAGGCATACATTTGCATCATGATAATTATATCTTCTTTATATGAGTACCTTTGTAAAGTGTGAAAGATCTCCTATATTCTTGTAAAATATAGAGTGTTGCCCCTAAAGTGAGGAAAATATCCCAAAGAGGACAAAATCAAAAGATCCCAAAGAGGACAAATGAGAGTTAAATAGAAAGAGCCATTGAGGTCACCAAAAAATAGAAAAAAATAGAAAAAGAGAAAAATAAAAATAATAAGAGAGAAGGGGGCACACAACTATTCCTTTTGAGAGATCCACACTAGTACTTCATCCTCTATCCCTTGTACTCCATAGAGATTATCATCATGCATATAGCTATGTGGGGACCTTCACACTATAGAACTTGGCTTGTATATTCCAATGATGAGCCTCCTCAAACGAGCTCTAGGTCTTCTTGAGCAAGCAAGTTAGATGCACCCCCACTAGTTCCCTTGGAGAGATTTTAGCTCACATGTGCATCCGTTGCATGGAAATCCCTGCTCCTCACATCACATCTATCATATGGCATTCTCTCGCCTATGATTTTCCTCATTGATGTGAGACTTTCACACCTTTTTGTTTTCCTCCTCCACCTTCTTTCTGTTTCGCCTTTTAGGTGTCAACTTTCTTGCTCACGCTCATCCATTGCATGAATGCTCAAAATATCGAAAGGGCGTGGATCAGTTTGACTTGTACCTGGCTAGTGGTCTGGGGACGAGTCAAGATAAGAATCCAAAGGAGACTAAGTGTGAAACTTTAGTAGATAGTTGTTCTCAACAACCTTTTTTCTCTCTTTTTCACAGTCCCCTGCTTGCACGAAAACACCATCTGGAGACATTTGAGTCACGGACAACAAGAGCTCTTGCACCTTTTGTTCTTTTGTTGCTTGTGTCAATGCTAATATAGACTCTTGCTTGTTAAGACTTGAATTGAATTGCATGCTTTAATTTCTTTGCTTAAAAGTCCTTATATGGTTGTGTGGCATGTCACCACAGAAATTATGCTTGTTATCATTTACCTACTCGAGGACGAGCAGGAATTAAGCTTGGGGATGTTGATACGTCCCAAACGTATCTATAATTTATGTTTGCTCCATGCATGTTTTGTGTGACTTTGCCATGATTTGCTTGAACTTTCATACACTTTTGAGCATATTTGGACTAATTTATTAACCCAGTGCACCCAGCTGCCAGTTGCTGTTTTCTGCTGTTTTTGTATTTCAGGTTTTCCGGCCATTAAAAGTGCTCCAAAAAATCCGGAAAAATCAGATAAAAAATCAGCGACCCGGAAGCTTCCGGAATCACCAAGGTAGCGGAGGGGGGCCACCACCAGGAGACCAGGAGGGTCCATGGAGCGGCCCCACCCTAGGCCGCGCCAGGAAGCCTCCTGGCTTCCTGGTGGGTCCCCTCGACACCCCCTCCACCTATATTTAGTCCTCGGGGTGGAAACCCCTAATATCGATCTTTTTTCCGCGAACTCGCCTCTGTACCGCCACCGCCGCCGTTTCAAGATCGGGGCTGCCTGGAGAAGCTGCCCCGGCACCCTGCCGGGAGGAGGAAACCCCTCCGGGAGACCATCCATAGCCATGGACGCCTCCCGGATGTGCCGTGAGTAGTCCCCCTTGGACCATGGGTCCGTGACCAGTAGCTATGTGATGTACCTCTCCCCCCGTTGTGCTTCCACTTTCGAGACCTCGTGAGCTGCCTCACATGATCGAGGCACTTTTGTAATTTCTGATGTTGCTATGCTGAGTTTGCTAGGATCTGATGGATTATGAGACTATGTTCAGATTGTGATGAGTAATATATTTGGTTCTTCTCTTTTATATTTTGTTCTTGAGTAAATTCTTCCATGTTCTCCGTTGCAGTATTTTGCTTTGGCCAAGTAGTTTGCTTGCAACTCCAAGAGGGAGTGTTATGCTTGATTGTGGGTTCAGCCCCCTGATGTCTAGCTTGAGTGACAGAAACATGAGACTAGGGGATGTGCTTTTGCCACCAGGGATAAAACAACGGTGCTTGTACCCGCGGGTGCAAGGATTGTTTACTTTACGCAAAGTTCTTTTTAATGCAGTTGTCTGTTGCTTTGAGTTTACACTTTGGGTGGGATTCGCAACTTAATACCAGCGAGATGTTCTGGATAGATATATCAAGGTGGATGATTCGTAGTAGATGCAGTTGGATTTTGGTCTACTTACCTTGGCGTACTGCCCATTGCTTTTGAGCCCTTCCTTTCTTTGCGGCATAGTTAGCATTGTGGTGCCTTCATAATTCTGTCAATTTCCCAGCTGTGATTTGTTTACCTCGCTAGCACTTTTATCGTCTTTTGGGAGAGAGACATCACTAGTGAAAATCACGGGACCCCGGTCCATCTTCACATTATTGTTTACACCCTTAGTTTACTTTCAGTCTTTACTTCCAGTTCCACTTTTATCTCTTGCGTTGATCCTTTGTAAAAAGAAAGGTCGGAGGAATTGACAACTCCTCTGTACTCGTTGGGAGCAAAGTTATTTGTATCTGTGTGCAGGTCCACGTCAAGCGCCGTGACACCTACTTGTATCTCTTGGAGTCCTACTAGTTCGATACTCAACCTTAGCATCCTTGCTAAGGGAAACTTGCTGCTACACTGCATCTCACCTTCCACTTGGGGTAACCAACGAGGAGAGTTGCCACTCTGTATCAGTGTTGCCACGCGTTTCATGAGCTGAACGGTTAAGGTAAAGAACATCCGGGTCATATTCTTCTGGATCGGGTCCGAGCCTACTTTCTCCGATGGATCGAATTGATCCGTTGTCTGAGAATTTGTCTTCTTCTCGAAGTGAGTCGGTGTCGAGGAAACCATCCTTATCTTTGTTTGGGGTTCCGTCGGGATGCTCTTGTTCTAGAAGCTCGCCAATAAACCCGACGACAGTGTGATGGGAGGTAGTATCAAGCCGACTCATCTCCTTAGAAGGGATCTCTAGGTCACCGTTAAGTGAGTCAGTGTACTGGGATTGAAACACGTCGTCCGCAAAGGTGTGCACCTTCTGGCTTATCTTCTTCTCGAAGTAGCTCTGCCCTATCCGCGGATAGGTGGCTGCTGTGTTTTTTAGGCCGTAAAGCCTGATTGGTGGCTGCTTTTGCGCTTCCGTATGGGCTTTGTCTTGCCCAAGGATCATTGCCGGCTCATCATCTATCGAGGTGTCGGCAGGATATGTCAACTTTGGGGGTTCGTTGATGAATCCGATGAAGGTGCGGTCGGAGCCGGCGAGTCGCCGGCTTGCTGCTTCAGTAGGCTCGTAATGGTCCGGCTCCGGCTCCGACGTGTTCAATCTGCCGATGAAGAGGTGGATGGAGCCGACTGGGACCTGATAACCTGACTCCATGAAATCAGCTTCGGTCCCCCATTATGTATCGTCGATGCAGAGCATTCCGCTCCGGCTTCTGGTGGTTCGCCCGGTCACGAATCCTTCCATGCCTTGCAGAGCTCCCCTAAGAATCTCAACGCCTGCGAGCGAAGGCCCCACGATGGGCGCCAACTGTCGTGGGAAAGTCACGACAGATGTTCGTAGAGTTGGACTTATTGTGGGACCTTTGCTGTGAGGCGAATTCAAAGAGAGAGTCGACATGTGCACAGGACTCGACGAGTTACCCAGGTTTGGCCCCGACGGTGCGGTAAAGACCTACTCCTGCTTTATGACTATATGGGGATCGACTCTTCAATAGGAAGAGTCGATCGTATCGATTACAGTGGTGATGTTTCTCCGGCTTAGTCTCGTGGAGATCTATGCTCTGGAGCAATTTGTCTAAACCTGGCCTGATGTAAGTTCTGGCTCTGGCTCCCGTGGTCCTCGGCTTATAAATATGCCGGGTCCCGGGATTCCTAGAATCCGACTCCTACACGATGTGGAGTTCTATTCTACTTTACAAGTTTTCTACGTGCTATACAAGGTAAGTCCAATTCCTTCTAGGGCTTCAATCTTCACGCTTGGCACGTTAGACTCCTGGTCGGGTCTTCTTTGTGGGCCTTCATATATAAGCCGGACCAGAGGTTCCTAATGCCGAGTCTATGGGCTTCATCCATCCCCCCGACAGCGACAACACTAAAATTCTTGAAAAAGATCATATACAGATTCGGCTACCCTCACAACATCATTACTGATAATGGTTCTAACATATCAGAAGGGGTTATGCAACGATTCTTCCAGAACGAGCACATCCGACTCGACCTTGCATCAGTGGCCCACCCAAAGTCCAACGGACAAGCCGAGAGAGCCAACCAAGAGTTGCTCCGAGGCATCAAACCCCGACTCGTTGTCCCCCTGAAAAGGATGCCGGGTTGTTGGGAGGAGGAGTTACCCTCAGTATTATGGAGCATCAGGACGACTCCCAACAGGTCGACAGGCTATACACCCTTTTTCCTGGTCTATGGAGCGGAAGCCGTCCTCACAAGTAACATACGTCATGACTCACCTCGAGTCACTTCTTATGTAGAAGCCGAAAACGAGAAAGTAAGACAAGATGCCTTGGATATTCTCGATGAAAAATGAGATTTGGCTGCAGCTCAGTCGGCTATCTACCAACAAGATCTGCGACGCTATCATAGCCGCCGCATCAGAAGTCAGACTTTCCAGGAAGGTGATTTAGTGCCCCGACTCATACAGAAAAGAGATGGAATGCACAAGTTATCCTCTCCTTGGGAAGGACGTTTGTAGTCAGCAAGAACCTGTACAATGGATCATACTACCTAGTGGATATACGTGAGAAGGAAGACACCCGCACAAGCATGGGGGAGACTCCCAGGCCGTGGAATATCGCACAACTCCGTCCATATTACACTTGAGTAGAAAAAGAAACATTACTGTACATTTAATCAAGTCAACACACGTCGCACTGTCTTTCGCCATATTAATATATATATATATATATAAGCCGACATTCGTCGCGCCGGCTTTCGCCATCGAAATATACATAAGTCGACTTCTGTCACACTGGCCCTCGCCACACATAACTAAGTCGACCTTCGTCGCACCGGCTCTCGCCATATCGATTTCGCTTTACCTCTTTGTTTCATGACATTTTTGCATCATGCATTACATATTTTGCATTATTATAATCTCAGAAACCTGGGGGCTTGATCTACCCCTCTATTGGTACTGAGCATGTATATTGCTTATTCAGGGGAATCGGGGAGCTCGATGACAATCATTGACTCTTTATCCGAAAACTCGGCATATATATGTAAAAATCACAGTGTATAAGCTTATTCAGGGGAAGTAGGGGGGCTCGATGTCACTCATCGACTCTTATCCGAAGAAATCCTGGCATATACATGGACTGGAAAAACACGCCTTGGCCTGTATAGCTTAAACTCATACGACATGCGTGTACCCGGCTTAGTCTAAATACCTTGGGGGCTTACAACAAAGCCTGCCGAGTCTAGCCTTAAGCACAGGGAACGCTAGTCATATGTTGCTTGCTTACAGAGGAGTTCCGATTCACAGATAATCCAATAATCTATCTTAACGAGAAGATAAGGCGTGTTAAAACTGGAGTCGACTTCTATATGAGCCTTCATACTTTCTTTTTTGCATACATTAGCATCATCACATACTTTCTGATTTCATATGTCATCCAAAGAGATGTACTTTGAGAATTAACCTATGTGACTCAGTATGACATAAACGATGCTCATATGACTCATGGGGGCTACAACTCGTAGTCTTTCCCTATGTAATGAGGATGTATGTCAATACACACATGCCGACTGCATTACATTTCGCATTTAAAACATCATTGCATCTCCTGCATTATAAAGTCGACTTCGGTCGCAACGGCTCTCGCCATATATAAAGTCGACTTCGGTCGCAACGGCTCTCGCCATACATAAAGTCGACTTCAATCGCAACGGCTCTCGCCATACATACAAAATCAATATTCGTTGCACCGACTCTCGCCAACCTAGCCTGTCATACCGGCTTAGAGTTGGGACACATTATTCCGGGTTACTAAAGGAAACATATCCCAGCACTCGAAGAGCCACTCTATTTGGTAGCTGGGAACACAACCCATCGTGTCATATCCATGTGACTTGGCAGATTAAAAGATAGACCTATGTGACTCGGCACTGCACACAGATGCACACACCGACTCATGGGGACTACACTTCAAATTTTCTTCTCAAATAAAGACTCGGTACATCACCCAACTGCATACACCGACTCTTGGGGAGTAACACTTCAAAAATTCTTTATCACAAAGGCTTGGAATATAATACGTGCCGACTTCAGGAAATATGCAAGGAAATTGTAAGTCCCAGGTTGCTGCAGGCAAGACAACCCGACACTTGGGGGCTACATTACTTCGAAACAAGCTTCACAAAGCAAAAAAATTCTTCTTTGATGACCTGGTACGGCACACTAACGTGACCACACCATCTCATGGGGGTTACAAGTCGATCTACCCTATGAGTCGATCACCAATACACAACTATTCTGAATCGACTCAGGGGGCTACAGATACATACACTATCATAAATAATCCGCTCTCATACACTCTAAGAAACATTTCAAGTCAGGAATAAAACCGACTCACAGACTCAATGAAAATTCATAAATTTCATTCATCAAACCAACTGGGTCTTACATCAAAGGAGGCAACCTTACAAGAAAAAGCCAAACTCGGCAATATACTACTAAGAAGAAAAACCCACAGCTTTAGACATCTTCTTCAGAGTCGGCTTCATCCTCCGTTGAAGTTTCTTCTTCACTAAGGAGTTCTTCATCGTTGGAGCTCTCCACACAACAACAGGCTCGGTCTCCATCCGAGTCAAAGATCCTAGCCGACAAGGTGTCTTCACCATCAAAGCTGAAGACAATGGTGTCTCCTCTTGAGATATTCCTAGATCGAAGAAAAGTTTTCCAACCCTTCTCAAAAAACATGGTGCCATGGCTAGAAAATCTAACCGTCACCCAAACAGGCCCATGAGGACACCCATCAGATCGGAGCCAAAGACCCGAAGGCGTTGAGTCAATCACAAGTTGAGAAAAAGACCCAGGAAGTTTGATCCAGCGTCGAATCGTCCGGATATGAACCAAGAACTCACTCCTCTCAGGAGAAGAAGGGGGAGATTCAGAAGGAGAGGCAGGACGAGTACTTCTTCCTCTGCCTCTACCACGGCCACGACCTCTACCACGGCCACGACCACGACCACAACCTCAACCTCGAGTACTTGCACGGGGATCGGGCTCGTTGGATGCCAAAGGAGAAGAGGCTTCTAGCTTAGGTGCCATGGGGAAAACAGGAAGAGGAAGAAGAAGATGGATGTGCTTGAAAGATAGAACTATCCAAGGGATATTTATAGTAGATTCGTGGGGAGGATCCATTAATGCCATAAATAATACGGGATAACTACCCGTGGTAGATAGAATTTATGGAAAGACTCCTCGATTCCCACTACAAACATCAATGCCTCTAACCGGCGTTTCGGGCAGTGTGATCATAAAAACTAGACCGGATCTTTGACCAAAGGTCAAAAGAAAAAAATCTTCAAGTAAAAGGAGATGTAAAGTTAAAAAGAATCGGCGTCGGCTCATAGTAAGCATCAAATGATAGTTGATTCAACCAGAAGATTTTAATTCATGGAGATAAAGGAATCAAAGCAAGATTGTAGAAAGACGACTCCGATTCCCAATCAACGCCAAGCATAAAAGTCGGCCCTTCATCCATGAAGAGCCAGCGGCAATGAAGTAGATAAGGAAGATTGCTGTGAAGACTAAAGCATGTCGGGGGGATGGATCAGGCCCATAGACCCAGCATTAGAAACCTCTGGGCCGACTTACATATGAAGGCCCACAAAGAAGACCCGACCAAGAGTATGACGTGCCAAGTGTGAAGATTCAAGCCCTAGAAGGAATTCAACTTACCTTGTATAGCACGTAGCAAACTTGTAAAGTAGAATAGAACTCCACATCGTGTAGGAGTCAGACTCTAGGAATCCCGGGACCCGACACCTTTATAAGCCGAGGTCCACGGGAGCCAGAGCCAGAACTTACCTCAAGCCAGGACTAGACAACTCGCGCTATAACCTAGATCTCCATGAGACTAAGGTTTCGAAACATCACCACTGTAATCGATACAATCGTCTCTTCCGATTGAGGAGTCGATCCCACAATAGTCAAGAAGCAGGAGTAGGTATTTACCGCATCGACGGGGCCGAACCTGGGTAAATCGCCGAGTCCCGTGTCTATGTCGACTCTCTCCTCGAATTCGCCTCGCAGCAAAGGTCCCATGATAAGTCCGACTCTAGGGACATATGTTGTGACTTTCCCATGACAAAGACCTCGAACGCCCCAATCACGTTTATCAACTTCATGAGGATTTGTATGGTCTTAGGCAAGCACCTCGTGCTTGGTATGACCACCTTACAACGTTTCTAATAGAGAAGGGGTTTGAGATTGGGTTAATAGATTCCACTCTCTTTACAAAGAGAGTAAACGGAGATTTGTTTGTATGCCAAATATATGTTGATGATATTATCTTTGGGTCTACTAACCATGCTTGCAATGTTGAGTTTCAAAATCTCATGACCAAGGAGTTTGCCATGTCTATGATGGGTGAGTTGAAGTTCTTCCTCGGATTTCAAGCCAAGCAATTAAGAGGAGGGACTTTTATTAACCAAGCAAAATATATTCAAGACATGCTCAAACGATTCATGTTGGATGCTGCCAAGCCTACGAAGACTCCAATGCCAAATAATGGACAACTTAATCTCGATACCAATGGTAAAGCCATGGATCAAAAGGTATACCGCTCCATGATCGGTTCTTTGCTTTACCTTTGTGCATCTAGGCCGGATATTATGTTAAGTATGTGTATGTGTGCAAGATTTCAATTCGCCCCCAAAGAAATCCATCGTATGGCGGTGAAACGGATCCTTCGATATTTGGTTTATACCCAAAACTTGGGACTTTGGTACCCCAAAGGTTCATCATACAAGTTGGTTGGATATTTGGACTCGGATTGGGCCGGTGATAAGGTGGATCGTAAGTCCACATCCGGTTCATGTCAATTCTTGGGGAGGTCCTTATTGAGTTGGTCCTACCACCGAAGACGAGTATATTACCGCGGGAAGTTGTTGTGCCCAGTTATTACGGATGAGGCAAACTTTGATGGATTACGGTGTCAAATGTGAAAAAGTGTCTCTATTATGTTATAATGAAAGTGCAATCAAGATTGCTGATAATCCCGTGCAACATAGCCGAACCAAGCATATTGATATTCATCATCATTTTCTTCGGGATCATGTGGCATGAGAATACATTGAGCTCTTTCATGTGGGCACCGACAAGCAACTTGCGGATATTTCCCTGAGTTAAGGCATGAGCCAAATATCGTGGATCTTAGTAACATGGGTTGATGATCTTGTATACACACACTAGCTTTACTATATATTGCTTAGATGTAGGCACATAAGTAGGGGGAGTAGAATTCTCTCAATGATTCCGACATGACCCTGCTTGTGCATAAAATGATCAAAATCTTTCACATCCGCCATTTAAAGATGGTACTTGTGCTTCAAAGATGAGTGGTGGAGATGGTCCCAAGGTTAAAATCTTCGCAGTTCCGTACCACAATTTCTCAAACATGGTGACCTTCGGGTCACCGCCCTTTTCCTCTTAACTGCGTTGTTTGTTTTTCGGGTCGTTTTGACCCTTGTGGTTTTCCCCTTGGTTAGGAATGGATTTCCCTATGACCTTAGATTGCCTATCCCATTCCACTCTTATCTTTCAGACATTCTTTTCATCTCTCTATGCAAGTGCTCTCCACATACAACTTTTCGTAGAATAGAAATTTTGTGGTGACGGTCCTTCAGTGATTTAGCCTGGTTTTCACTTAGGGATGGGGTAAGGAGGGCTTCTAAGCCAACCAGCCCTCTCCCTCCTTGTAAATCAAAGGCAACATTGCTGAATACCCCGTGCACATGGGCTTATGGTTGTGCACACGGGGTAAGGAGGTTGCCCTAAAAGGAGGCCGAGCAGTTTACCCCTGCCACTGTCCCCACGCCCCGTGTCTCTCCTAGGACGCCGCCGTCGTCGCCCTTCCCGCCGCTGCCGCCTCTGGTCGGCGACGTCGCCGCCCTCCGTCCCGGATCCGCCCACCTAGGCCCTCCGGCGGCTGTCTCCTTCGCGGCCATGTCTTCGGGTAAGAAATCATTTCTTCCCCAAAGTTTTTCTAGGGTTTTGATTCGGTGTAGTAGTTGTTATCCATTGATCTGCATGAGAGATTCCGTGTTGTTGATAGTTCCTGCATAGACCTGCCTCTCCCATTCCTCCTCTCCTCGCGAGCTTTGAGCAATGGTTGGGCAGGACCCCGTGTCCACGACCCCTGGCCGTGTGCACGGGACCCCGTGCACACAGGCTATGAGCCTGTGCACACGGGCCTTGCAGCACCTTGACTCTAGGATTTCTCATGCTTCGTTCACCATTCATTGTCCTTAGAAATTGCATGTATCTTGTCTTTCGTCTATAGATTCCGACACTGTGAGGTATGCTCGTCGCAAGCACGCAAAGGCCAGTGATGCACTTGTGGTTCATGTTCCGCCGTCTGAGGGAGGTGGCGAGGGCTCTCATGCCGCTCGCTTTCTTCGTGCAACCTCCAAGCGTCCCGTGACAGAGGAACCCAAGAGCTCCAATGATGATGATGTTGAAGATCCAAATGATGTGTATGAGGAAGAGGAAGAGGAAGAGGAAGAGGATAAGGCTCCTCTGATTCATGAGCATCCACCAATCAGTCCTCTCAACCGCCCATTGTCTGAGTGGACCTTACCTCAGGTTTGGGAGCATCGTCAGGTGACTCCATATCTTTGCTCCACAGGTTGTGTTCTCGATCCTCATTTTAAGAACACTTTTCAATACAATGTTTATCATTAGTTGATGGCTGTGAAGAAGACAAAGTTTGTTGCTCAGAAGCAAGTGGATGTTGTGCATCTTTAGGAGAGTGCTCATCTTTTCCCTGGTGTCTATGCTACTTTGGACAGTTTGGGCTTACTTCAGTTTGTGACATACTCTCATCCGTTCAATGTAGACCTGGTTATGCAGTTTTTCGCCACCGTGTTCTTTGAGCGCAATGATACTCACTCACTGACTTGGATGTCTGGCACCTCCAAATGTACTGCTCCATTCAGTAAGTTCTCTGAAATCATTCCATACCAGTTTTATCTAGAGGAGCATCCATATTTTACCCGTGTGTCTGAGCTTACCCTTGCCAAGGAAGATATTGCATTTGCGTACAAGCCTGATGAGCCCTTTGAGGTTGGTTCTGCTCAGAACTTGCTGCCAGCCTATGATACCCTTCGCCATATTCTTAGGTACACTATCATTCTGAAGGCAGGTGATTCTCACAAGCTACTATCCTCTGTGTTTGATTTGTTCAAGATGGTTCATGAGGGCAGGAAGATTGATATGTTGGACACCATGTATCATGTGATGAGGGAGTGTGTGTGTGTCTCCAAGAATCACTCATTTATGCACTGCTCATCCAGACTTTGATTGAGTCAGTTTGCAGTGCTGAAGACATTGGTCCTTATCCTGTCAGCATGCCCAAGAGAGATCTGAGGTATCGCCCCCTGTCCTAGCTGAGCATGTTCCGCCCCAGAGTTGGCGTAACCTGAGGGTTGTTGCTCGTGGTGGCTCTACTGCAGGTGCCTCCTCTTCTGCTGATGCTCCTCGTAAGTGTGTGTCTTCTTTTGCTCGGGATGCTCCTGCCACTTTCACCTGCCACGAGAAGAAGTCTCTCTTCAATACCGTGGCCAATCTTTTCAAGATGTGTCAGTCCATACAGAAGAGGCAGATCAGGGATGTCAACCGCTCCAAGGCAAGTCATCGTGCCTACAAGGAAAAGCAAGATGAGAGGAAGCATGTGGCAATTGAGTTTTCTCCTGAGGACCAGGCCAGTGAATGCACGGAGTACTCGTTCCCATTGGCCAACTGGAAATTTGATGAGGATGATGATGTGGCGAGCGGGCCTATGGTTGTTGATACGTCCCAAACGTATCTATAATTTCCGCTTGCTCCATGCATGTTTTGTGTGATATTGCTATGATCTAGATACACTTTCATACACTTTTGATCATATTTGGACTAACTTATTAACTCAGTGCACCACAGTGCCAGTTCCTGGTTTCTGCTATTTTTCTATTCCAGGTTTCCCCCATATTAAAAGTGCTCCAAAAATTCGGGAAAAAATCGGATAAAAAATCAGCACAACGGAAGCTTCCGGAACCCCGAAGGAGGGCCGTGGCGCCACCACCAGGGATCCAGGAGGCCACCTGGCGCGGTCTAGGGTTTGGCCGCGCCAGGGGGGCGCCTAGACTCCTGGCTTCCCCCCTGGCTGCCCCCCTTCGCCTATTTATTCCCCGTGACGTGAAACCCCCGAAGACAGAACCCTTTTTCGCGATCTCGCCTCTGTTCCTCCGCTGTCGCGCTTCCAAGATCGGGAGCACCAGCAGACCTCTTCCCGGCACCCTGCCGGAGGGAGGATCGACCTCCGGGAGCTTCCCCTCCACCATGGAGGCTTCCCGGATGTGTCGTGAGTAGTTTCCTTTGGACCATGGGTCCGTGATCAGTAGCTATGTGATGTTCTCCTCCCCTCTTTGTTCTTCATGGTTTAGACCTTGTGAGCTGCCCTACATGATCGAGGCACATATGTAATCTTTCTGCTGTTTCTATGATGAGTTTGATGGGATCTGATGGATTATGAGATTATGTTCAGATTTTGATAGAGTACATATTTGGTTCTTATCTTTTATATTTTGGTTCCTAAGTAATTCTTGCATGTTCTCCGTTGCTGTTTATTGATTTGGCCAAGTAGTAGGTAGTAACTCCAAGAGGGAACATTATGCTCGATTGTGGGTTCATGCCCCCTGATGACACGCTTGAGTGACAGAAACATGACTCTAGGGGATGTGCTGTTGCCACAAGGGGGAAAACAATGGTGCTTGTAACCGTGGTTGCAAGGATTGTTTACTTTACGCAAAGTTCTTTTTAATGTAGTTGTATGTTGCTTTGGGTTTACACTTTGGGTGGGGCTCGAACCTTAATACCGGCGAGATGTTCTGGATAGATATCTCAAGGTGGATGATTAGTAGTAGATGCAGTTGGATTTCAGTCTACTTATTTTGGCGTACTGCCCATGCTTTTGAGCCTCTTCCTTTCTTTTGTAGCATAGTTAGCATTGCGGTGCGTTTATAATCCTGTCAATTGCCCATCTGTAATTTGTTTACCTCGCATAGCAGTTTTATCGTCTTTTGGGTGAGACACATCACTAGTGAACATCACGGGACCCCGATCCATATTCTCATCACTGTTTACACGCTTATTTACTTTTCTGCTTTTACTTTTAGTTGCTGTCATTATCATTATCCCTTGTGTTTTGATCCTTTGTAAACAACAAGACCGGAGAGATTGACAACCTCTCTGAACTTCGTTGGGAGCAAAGTTATTTGTGTCTGTGTGCAGGTCCAGGAGAAGAAAGTGATTATCATAAATGGCGCGTCACTTGCCGAACCACCTACTTATGATCTCCGGAGTCCTAAGGGAGACAAACCCTATCCTCTACATAGGGGAAATTTGTTGCTATCCTACATCTCACCTTCCAGTTGGGGTAACCAACGAAGGGCGAGAAACCATTATCATCATCTCGCACATCAATAAAATTTCTGGCGCTGTTACCGGGGACTCCGAGTGATAAGATAGGGGAGTTGCCCACTACCTTTTACCTTTGCTTTTCAGTTTTGTTAGTTTACCATTCAGTTTTTATCTTCGTGTCCTTTATCAAAAAAATAAAATAGTATGTCTAGTTCCTTACTTGCCAATCAATGTCTAACTTCTTTGAAACCAGATCTTATTGGCATGGAGGATTCACCAAGGATCAACAAAAGTGGTACAAGGAACACCGTTTGTCTCAAAAGGGGATACACTTATGGAAACAAATACATCAGTTGTATGAGTATGCTAGAAACTTGTGCTCAATATATAATATATCTTTCTGCAGGGATGAAACTTGTTGCTTTATGAGGCATAAACACCTTTCTTTCCAATGTGAGTACAATGTGGATGAAACCTTAGCTTCTTATGCTAATTTTTTTTATGATTTTTATGAATCAGAGCAAATAGAAGAATTTGTTGCTTATAAGGGTGCCTATGAAATTACTTCTCTTCTTAAACATATTGATGATGCCCCTTAAAAATCTGAGAGTCTTGCTATACTTAACTATTGTTTGGAAAATTACGATGCAAATTATTATATTACTGATCATCTTGAGAGAATCTCTCCCCCGAAGGAAGAGACCAATGATTTGCAGGACTCTATGGAAGAAGAAATTTATGAACCTGAAAGCTCATTGGATGAAAAAGAGGAGGAGAGTGACGAACAAAAGGAGGAAGAATGGAGCTATCCATGTCTACCTTCTAATGAGAGTAACTCTTTGAATCTTACCTTATATGAGTATTATGATCCTATGGATTCTTTTGAAATATCCCTTTTTGATGAAGTTGATGCCTTCTATGCTTATGCCCGTGATGCCACTATGGATCATGCTTACGGAGATGAACTCGCTATAGTTCCATATGTTAAGCATGAAATTTTTGCTATTGCACCCACACTTGATTGTCCTATTATCCTTTTGAAATCTCCGACTCTGGAGAATTTTTCTCTTATTGAGGCTCAATGTGATGGGTTGCATTTATCTTATGATCCTAAATACCATGTTGAAAACAATACACGTGTGCTTGTAGGTCATGAACAATATGATTTATGTGATAGTTATATTCTTGATGTTATTCATGACGCTACTGAAAATTACTTTGAGAGAGGGAAGCTTGGCTGTAGAAACTTTCATATTACAAAAACACCTCTCTTTATGATGAAACTTTTGAAGTTGTTGTTCTTTTACCTTCCTATGCTTGTCACTTTGTGCTTCCATGATTTATTTTCTTACAAGTTTCCAATGCATAGGAAGTGGGTTAGGCTTAAATGTGTTTCATATTTGCTTCTTGATGCTCTCTTTTGCTTCAACTCTTATTCTTTTGAGAGCATCTTTTATAATCATCATGCCTAGATCAAATGCGTAAAAGAAGGCGCTTGTTGGGAGGCAACCCAAGATGTTTTTACTTCTATTTTTAGTGGTCTTGATGATTGTTACTACTGTAGCAACATCATTGTATCTTTATTTTCAAGCTTTGTGCCAAGTTATAGCCTCTTATGACAAGGGAAGCAAAAGTTGTGACATGCTGTCCAGGAAACAGATTCTATCTTCTTGACGGAAAAAATCGGATCAAATCACCAGTTCATCGTTTTGAGCTGAATTTTTTACACAACGTGCTCTATACAATTGCAAATTTCGTATGTTCTGAGTTTTTTGATTTGAGTTGAAGAAGTCCCCCGAAAAAATTCTCTACTACCTGCTGTTCTGTTTTTCACAGATTCTGCCACGTTTTGTCTCTCCTTACTTTTGCAAACCTTAAGCTTGCCATTTCTTTGTAAAAACCTTTTGGCAATCTTGAGAAACAGTAGCTCTTCAAGAGTATCTTTATATCCAATGGGGAAAAATTATTTTATTAAGGGTACTAACCTCTCTAATCAGCTTATGATGAGTTATGTATGAAGGGAGTTTTCAAGTGTGCGATGGAAGATGATGAAAGTAGATTCGGGAGTGTCAAGCGCTCAAGCTTGGGGATGCCCCCATGCATCCCCAATAAATATTCAAGGAGACTCAAGCGTCTAAGCTTGGGGATGCCCCCGTGCATCCCCTTCTCCATCAACAATCATCAGTTCGTCCTTCGTCTCACTATATTTTTATCACTTCATGCGTTATGTGCTATGCTTGGAGCGTCTCGCTCTTAGGTTTTATTTTTAGTTATCTTTAGCTTTTCTTTCTGTTCATAACAAGTTATACCCCATCTTACTTTGTTTGGGAGAGAAACACACTCCACTCCAATCTAGAACACATCATAGGATTTTTCATGCTTATCTTTTTGCTGCTGTGTGTTCTTTATCTTTTCGTAGATACTGCCATGTTTAGTTTTAGTTTTAGTTTGTCTTTAGCAAGAGCCTTGGCTTTTGTTTAGTTTTTGCTGGAACTCTCTTTAGTTTTCATATTTATCTTGTTAAGAGAGTTGGTTGTTGCACTGAGTTGTGTCTTGTCTTGAAAGTAGGTAATTGAGGTTGCTATTTAATTTTAGTAGTAACTTGCAATAGTTTTGAGGTATTGATGTGAGTAATGTTTGAACTTTTGGTGTCAAGAGCTCTAGCCTATTAGTGATAGGTGTCGTATTTTGGGCAATCCGTGTTTATTTTCAAAAACTAAAAAATAGTTGAGAACTCTAGCTACTAGATGGATCACTAATCTTTGGAGGGATCGGATATTAGAGTACACTCACGTACCATGAGTTGAGGATGCACAAGGATAACCAAAACCCCATACACTCCTCCTCGGGGTACTTGTCTCTTTGTGAACCTCCTTATTAGATTGAGAGTTACTGATAATAAGTGCATGAGTTCTTCAGACTAATGTAAGTATTGAAAGTTGACACTTCCACCTCCTCATATTTGCTAGCCTCTTAGGTACCGCGCATTGTCCTCTTCTCACTCCGAGAGTTGGCGTCCACCTTCGCCGGTGCATGCATCCAAACCCTTGGCATGATACACTCTTTCATCATAAACCTCCTTATGTCTTTCCTCAAAACAGCCACCATACCTACCTATCAAGGCATTTCCATAGCCTTTCCAAGATATATTGCCATGCAACATCCACCTCTTCATGACTTGATCTTCATGCCATACATGTTCCTGCTATACCGGCAAAGGCATACATTTGGATACTTCATGATAGCTATATCTTTTTTATGTTGAGTACCTTGTAAAGTGTGAAAGATCTTCTATACCCTCTTGTAAAATAGAGTGTTGCCCTTAAGTGAACTAAAGATCCCAAAGTGGACAAAATAAAAGATCCCAAAGAGGACAAATGAGAGTTAAATAGAAAGAGCCATTAAGGACACCAAAAATAGAAAAAAGAGAAAAATAAAAATAAAAAGAGAGAAAGGGGCAACACTACTATCCTTTTGAAAGATCCACACGAGTACTCCCTCTTCTCCTTGTACTCTATAGAGATGATCATACATGCATATAGCTATGTGGGGACCTTCACACTATAGAACTTGGCTTGCATATTCCAAGGATGAGCCTCCTCAAAAGAGCTCTAGGTCTTCATGAGCGAGCAAGTTAGATGCACCCCCACTAATTCCATTGGAGAGCTTCTTAGCTCATATGTGCATCCGTTGCATGGCAATCCCTACTCCTCACATCATAGCTATCATTTGGCCTTCTCGCCTATGATTGTCCTCATTGATGTGAGCCTTTCTCACCTTTTTGTCTTACTCCTCCACCATATTTCTCCCTTTGCCATCCTAAGTGTCAACTCTCGTGCTTACGCTCATCCATTGCATGAGTGCTCAAAATATCGAAAAGGAGTGGATCAAATTGACTTGTACCTGGCTAGTGGTCTGGGGACGAGTCAAGATAAGATTCCAAAGAAGACCAAGTGTGAAACTTTAGTACATTGGGTTCTCAACAAAAATACTTTTTCTCGTATTCCCTATCCCCCTTCTTGCACGCAAACACCATTTGGAGACATTCGAGTCACGGACAGCGAAAGCTCTTGCACCTAATGTTCTTTCGTTGCTTGTTTCAATGCTAATATACACTCTTGCATGTTATGACTTGAATTGAATCACATACCTTGATTGCTTTACTTTTAAAAGTTCTTATATGGTTGCTAGCATGTCACCACAAAAACTATGCTTGTTATCATTCACCTACTCGAGGACGAGCAGGAATTAAGCTTGGGGATGTTGACACGTCCCAAACATATCTATAATTTCTGCTTGCTCCATGCATGTTTTGTGTGATATTGCTATGATCTAGAAACACTTTCCTACACTTTCGATCATATTTGGACCAACATATTAACTCAGTGCACCACTGTACCAGTTCCTGTTTTCTTCTGTTTTTCTATTCCAGGTTTCCCCCATATTAAAAGTGCTCCAAAAATTCGGGAAAAACCAGATAAAAAATCAGCGCAAGGGAAGCTTCTGGAACCCCGAAGGAGGGCCGGGGGGCCAACACCAAGGACCCAGGCGGCCACCTGGCGCGGCCTAGGGTCTGGCTGCCCCCTTTCTCCTATTTATTCCCAGTGACGCGAAACCCCCGAAGACAGAAACCTTTTTCACGATCTCGCTTCTGTTCCTCCATCGTCGTGCTTCCAAGATCGGGAGCACCAGCAAACCTCTTCCCGGCACCCTGCGGAGGGAGGATCAACCTCCGGGAGCTTCCCCTCCACCATGGACGCTTCCCGGATGTGTCGTGAGTAGTTTCCTTTGGACCATGGGTTCGTGATCAGTAGCTATGTGATGTTCTCCTCCCTTCTTTGTTCTTCATGGTTTAGACCTCGTGAGATGCCCTACATGATCGAGGCACATATGTAATCTTTCTGTTGTAGCTATGCTGAGTTTATGGGATATGATGGATTATGAGATTATGTTCAGATTGTGATAGAGTAATATATTTGGTTCTTATCTTTTATATTTTTGTTCCTAAGTAATCCTTGCATGTTCTCCGTTGCTGTTTATTGCTTTGGCCAAGTAGTAGGTAGTAACTCCAAGAGGGAACGTTATGCTCGATTGTGGGTTCATGCCCCCTGATGACACGCTTGAGTGACAGAAACATGAGTCTAGGGGATGTGTTGTTGCCACAAGGGGGAAAACAATGGTGCTTGTAACCGCGGTTGCAAGGATTTTTTACTTTACACAAAGTTCTTTTTAATGCAGTTGTCTGTTGCTTTGGGTTTATACTTTGGGTGGGGCTCGCAACTTAATACCAGCGATAGGTTCTGGATAGATATCTCAAGGTGGATGATTAGTAGTAAATGCAGTTGGATTTCGGTCTACTTATTTTGGCGTACTTGTCGTGGGAAAGTCACGACAGATTTCCGTAGAGTCGGACTTATCATGGGACCTTTGCTGCGAGGAGAATTCGAGGAGAGTGTCGACATAGGCACGGGACTTGGCGAGTTACCCAGGTTCGGCCCCGTCAATGCGGTAAAGACCTCCTCCTGCTTCTTGACTATAGGGGGGAAGAGTCGATCGTATCGATTACAGTGATGATGTTTCGCAACCTTAGTCTCGTGGAGATCTAGGCTATGGAGCGAGTTGTCTAATCCTGGCCTCAGATAAGTTCTGGCTCTGCCTCCCGTGGTCCTCGGCTTATAAAGGTGCCGGCTCCCGGGATTCCTAGAGTCCGACTCCTACACGATGTGGATTTCTATTCTACTTTAAAAAAATTCTACGTGCTATACAAGGTAAGTCGAATTCCTTCTAGGTCTTCAATCTTCACGCTTGGCACGTCAGACTCCTGGTCGGGTCTTCTTTGTGGGCCTTCATATGTAAGTCGGCCCGGAGGTTCCTAATGCCGGGTCTATGGGCCTGATCCATCCCCCCGACATTAGCCCCCAGGAATGTTGTGATGCTTCAAAATTCACAGCAATCTTCTTTATCTTCTTCATTGCCGCCGGCTCTTTATGGATCAGGGGTCGACTTTATGCTTGACGTTGACTGGGAATCAGAGTCGTCTCTCTTCAATCTTGCTTTTAACTTATTTATCTTCATGAAGTCAGCCTTTCTCTTTGAGTCAGCTATCATCTGATGCTTTACTAGGATTCGACGCCTAACTCTTTTTAGCTTCTCATTTTCTTTTACTTGAAGATTTTTCCTTTGACCTTTGGTCAAAGATCCGGTTTGGTTTTTATGATCACTCTGACCGAAACGCCGGTTAGAGGCATTGATGTTTGTAGTGGGAATCGAGGAGTCTTTTCATAAATGCTATCTACCATGGGTAGTTATCCCGCTTTATTTATAGCATTAATAGATCCTCCCCATGAATTTACTATAAATATCCCTTTGGATAGTTTGATCTTTCAAGCTCATCCATCTTCCTCTTCCTTTTCCTTTTTTCCCCATGGAACCTAAGATAGAAGCCTCTTCTCCTTTGGCATCCAACAAGCCCGATCCCCGTGAAAGTACTCGAGGTCGTGGCCGTGGTCGTGGTCGTGGCCATGGTAGAGGTCGCGACCGTGGCAGAGGTAGAGGAAGAAGTACTCGTGCTGCCTCTCCTTCTGAATCTCCCCCTTCTTCTCCTGAGAGGAGTGAGTTCTTGGTTCATATCTGGATGATTCGATGCTGGATCAAACTTCCCGAATCTTTTTCTCAACTTGTGGTTGACTCGACACCTTCGGGCCTTTGGCTCCGATCTGATGGATGTTCTCATGGACCTATCTGGGTGACAGTTAGTTTTTCCAACCATGGCACCATGTTTTTCGAGAAAGGTTGGAAAACTTTTCTTCGCTCCAGGAATATTTCTCGAGGAGACACCATTATCTTCAAATTTGATGGTGAAGACACCTTGTCAGCTAGGATCTTTGAATCGGATGGAGACCGAGCCTGCTGTTGTGTGGAGATCTCCAGCGATGAAGAACTTCTTAGTGAAGAAGAAGCTTCAACAGAGGACAAAGCCGACTCTGAAGAAGATGTCTGAAGCTGTGGGTTTATCTTCTTAGTAGTATATTGCCGAGTTTGGCTTTTGCTTGTAAGGTTGCCTACTTTGATGTAAGACCCAGTTGGTTTGATGAATGGAATTTATGAACTTTCATTGAGTCCATGAGTTCATGAGTCGGTTTTATTCCTGACTTGAAATGTTTTCTCGGAGTGTATGAGAGCCGACCACTTATGATAGTGTATGTATCTGTGGCCCCCTGAGTCGATTCATAATAGTTTAGTATCTATTAATCGACTCATAGGACAGATCGACTTGTAGCCCCCATGGGATGGTATGGTCATGTTTACATGTCGTACCGGGTCATCAAAGAAGAATTTGTGTTTATGAAACTTGCTTCGAAGTAGTGTAGCCCCCAAGTGTCGGGTTGTCCTGCCTGCAGCAACCTGGGACTTCCAATTTCTTGCATATTTTCTAAAGAATATTTTGAAGTGTTACTCCCCAAGAGTCGGTATACTCAACTGGGTGATGTATCGAGTCTTCTTTTGAGAAGAAACGTTGAAGTGTAGTCCCCATGAGTCGGTGTGTGCATCTGTGTGCAGTGCGGAGTCACATAGGTCTATCTTTGAATCTGCCAAGTCACATAGATATGACACGATGGGTTTTATTCCCATCTTCCAAATAAGTCGGCAAGGGCCGGTTCGACGAATGTCGATATTCATATGTATGGCAAGAGCCGTCTCGACCGAAGTCGACTTTATATGTATGGCGATAGCCGTCGCGACCGAGTCGACTTTATATGTATGGCGAAAGCCGTCGCGACCGAAGTCGACTTTATATGTATGGCGAGAGCCGTCGCGACCGAAGTTGACTTTATATGTATGGCGAGAGCCGTCGCGACCGAGTCGACTTTATATGTATGGAGAAAGCCGTCGCGACCGAGTCGACTTTATATGTATGGAGAAAGCCGTCGCGACCGAAGTCGACTTTATATGTATGGCGAGAGCCGTCGCGACCGAAGTCGACTTTATATGTATGGCGAGAGCCGTCGCGACCGAGTCGACTTTATATGTATGGAGAAAGCCGTCGCGACCGAAGTCGACTTTATATGTATGGCGAGAGCCGTTGCGACCGAAGTCGACTTTATATGTGCAGAATATGCAATGAAAAAGGTGTATTCCCCATGAGTCGGTATGATCATCTTTTGTGTTATACCGAGTCATAGAATTTTTTTTGAGCTATATTCCCCATGAGTTAGTATGAGCATCTTTTGTGCCATACCGAGTCACACGGGTTAATGCTCAAGATATATCTTTTGGATGAAAAATGAAAAGAATATGTGATGATGCTAATGTATGCAGAAAGAAAATATAAAGGCTCATATAGAAATCGACTCTGGATTCAACATGCCTCATCTTCTCGTACTTGAGATAGATTATTGGGTTATCCAGGAGTCAGGACTTCTCTGTAAGTCGGCTGCACATGACTAGTGCTCCCTGTACTTGAGACTATACTCGGTAGGCATTGTTGTAAGCCCCCAAGGTATGTAGGCTAAGCCGGGTACACGTAGATCGTATGAGCTTAAGCTATACAGGCCAAAGCTTGTTTTGCCAGTTCATGTATATGCCGGGATTTCTCGGATAAGAGTCGATGAGTGACATCGAGCCCCCCTACTGCCCCTGAATAAGCTTATACACTATTATTTTTACATATATATGCCGAGTTTTCGGATAAAGAGTCAATGATTGTCATCGAACTCTCCGATTCCCCTGAATAAGCAATATACATGCTCAGTACCAATAGCGGGGTAGATCAAGCCCCCAGGTCTCTGAGATATAATAATGCAATGTATGCAAATGTATGATGCAAAAAATAAATGACATGAAACAAAGAGTACAGTGGAGTCGATATGGCGGGAGCCGTTGCGACAGAAGTCGACTTAGTTATATGTGGCGAGGGTCAGCACGACAGAAGTCGACGTATGTATATTTTGATGGCGAAAGCCGGCACGACCAATGTCGGCTTATATATATATTGTGGTGAAAGCCAGTGCGACGTATGTCGACTTAGTGAAGCGTACAGTAATGTTCCTGTTTCTACTCAAGTGTAATATGGACGGAGTTGTGCGATGTTCCACGGCCTGGGAGTCTCCTCCATGCTTGTGCGCGTGTCCGCTTTCTCACGTATATCCACTAGGTAGTAGGATCCGTTGTACAGGTTCTTGCTGACCACAAACGGTCCTTCCCAATGAGAGGATAACTTGTGCATTCCATATCTTTTCTGTATGAGTCGGAGCACCAAATCACCTTTCTGGAAAGTCCGACTTTTGATGCGACGGCTATGGTAGCGTCGTAGATCTTGTTGGTAGATAGACGACTGAGCTGCAGCCAAATCTCATTTTTCATCGAGAATATCCAAAGCGTCTTGTCTTCCTTTCTCATTTTCGGCTTATACATAAGCAGTGACTCGAGGTGAGTCGTGACGTATGTCACTTGGGAGGACGGCTTCCGCTCCATAGACTAGGAAGAAGGGCATATAGCCTGTCAACCTGTTGGGAGTCGTCCGGATGCTCCATAATACAGAGGGTAACTCTTCCTCCCAGCAACCCGGCGTCCTTTTCAAAGGGACAACGAGTCGGGGTTTTATGCCTCGGAGCAACTCTTGGTTGGCTCTCTCGGCTTGTCCGTTGGACTGTGGGTGTGCTACTGATGCAAGGTCGAGTCGGATGTGCTCGTTCTGGCAGAATCGCTGCATAACCCCTGCTGATAGGTTAGAACCATTATCAGTGATTATGCTGTGGGGGTAGCCAAATCTGTATATGATCTTTTTCAAGAATTTCAGTGATGTCGCGGAATCACATTTGCTGACCGGCTCTGCTTCGACCAATTTGGTGAATTTATCTACTGCCACTAATATGTGAGTATTCTTGTTGGCCGACCTTTTGAAAGGTCCCACCATATCAAGTCCCCATACTGCAAAGGGCCAGGTAATAGGTATCATCCTGAGTTCTTGAGCCGGCACGTGAGCTTGTTTTGCATAGCGCTGACATCCATCACATTTCTTGACTATGTCCTCTGCATCCGCATGAGCTATGAGCCAGTATAAGCCGTGTCGGAAGGCTTTAGCTACAAGAGAACGAGAGACGGTATGGTGTCCACAATCTCCAGAGTGTATTTCGTTGAGGATAGCTCTACCTTCTTCTGGTGAGACACATCTCTGGAAAACATCTGCGGCACTTCGCCGATGTAACTCACCATTGATGAGTACAAAGGATTGGATTCTCCTGACGATTTGTCTGGCCAACATCTCATCTTGAGGAAGGGTTCCTCGAGTCTTGTAATCCAAGTAAGGTACAACCCATGAGGGTGTATCATGAATTGCAGCAACCAAAGTCGGCTCTGGATCCGGCTCTGCTATGTCTTGCTCTGTTGGTGGTTGTACAAACGGCTTTGTTAGGACATCCAGAAATACGTTTGGAGGGACCGGCTTTCGCTGAGAGCCGAGTCGGGAGAGGGCATCTGCTGCTTCGTTTTCCCTACGGTCCACGTGATCCACCTGGTATCCAACAAAAAATCCGGCTTGTCTTTGCACCTCT
Source organism: Bromus sterilis (assembly GCA_950022295.1). Taxonomy (NCBI): domain Eukaryota; kingdom Viridiplantae; phylum Streptophyta; class Magnoliopsida; order Poales; family Poaceae; genus Bromus; species Bromus sterilis. Next base: position 120,557,564 of record OX465601.1, on the reverse strand, counting down.
CATCGATAAGCTGCCATTATGGGATTTTTGGAATCCCATTTCCCTGACACTTGTTGAGAAACGAGATCAGATTCACCATAGCATTGGATCCAATTTATGTTCATCTCACAAGCCAGCCGTAGTCCATGAAGCAAGGCTTCGTACTCTGCTGCATTGTTGGTACAGGTGAACTGCAGCTGTAGAACATAGCAGAATTTCTCCCCTTTAGGTGAGGTGAGAACTACGCCGACTCCTAAACCTTGGAGCTGCCGGCTTCCATCAAAGTGCATCGTCCAATATTTGGTGAGTGGCTTATCCGGAGATGTTTGGATTTCTATCCAGTCATTGATGAAGTCGCCTGGGACTTGATGGTCGTTCACGGCTTGTATTTGATTTGATAAGCCCCCAACTCGATGGCCCACTTTGCAATCCTTCCCGTTGCTTCCCGGTTTTGGATGATATCTGCAAGTGGTGCTGAGCTGGCCACAGTTATGGGGTGCTCCTGAAAGTAGTGCTTAAGTTCCCGACTTGCCATGAAGACACCAAGAACCAATTTCTGCCAGCGAGGGTAACGTTGTTTTGATAAGTCAAAACCTCACCGACGTAATAAACTGGCCTTTGCAGGGGGTGTTCTTTACCGGCTTCCATACGCTCAACAACAACCACAGCGCTGACCGATCGAATGTTGGCTGCGATGTAAAGTAACATAGGTTCTTTAGGCTTGGGAGCCGCCAGGATTGGAGCCTGGGATAGTTGCTTCTTCAATGACTCTAGGGCCTGATCGGCTTTGTCATCCCAGACAAATGTTTCTGATTTCCTCAGAAGTCGATACAGGGGGATTGCCTTTTCACCAAGTCGTCTTATGAGCCGACTCAGAGCGGCTACGCATCCAGTGAGTCGTTGGACTCCCTTTACAGAGGCCGGCTTCTGAAGAGTCATGACAGTGTTGATTTTCTCTAGGTTTGCCTCGATACCTCTCTCTGATACTATGTATCCAAGGAGTTTACCTGCAGGTACCCCAAAGGTGCACTTGGCCGGGTTTAGCTTCATCTGGTACTTGCGCAGATTTTTGAAGGTTTCCGTCAAGTCACTGATGAGTGAGTCGGCCAATTGGGACTTGATCACTATATCATCCACATAAGCATGCACGTTGCGCCCAATCTTCTCTTTGAGGCAACTCTGCACTGTTCGCTGATATGTGGCTCCCGCATTCTTAAGGCCAAATGGCATAGAAGTGTAAAAGTAGATCCCGAAGGGGGTGATGAAAGCCGTTTTCTCTTGATATTCAAGGGCCATCTTGATCTGGTGATAACCAGAGTAGGCGTCAAGGAAACATAGGAGCTCACATCCCGCAGTCGAGTCTATGATCTGGTCGATACGAGGCAGCGCGAAGGGATCCTTTGGGCAGGCCTTTTTTAAGTCTGTATAGTCAATGCACATGCGCCAGGTCCCGTTCTTTTTCAAAACGAGGACCGGGTTTGCGAGCCATTCTGGATAGAAGACTTCCATGATGAACCCGGCGGCAAGGAGCCGGGCTATCTCTTCCCCAATAGCGTTTCTCCTCTCGTCGTTGAAACGACGAAGGAATTGCTTCACCGGCTTGAGCTTTGGATCTATATTTAGGTGGTGCTCAGCGAGTTCCCTCGGGACACCTGGCATATCAGAGGGTTTCTAGGCGAAGATGTCCCGATTCTCACGGAGGAACTCGATGACCAAGCTTTCCTATTTATCAGATAGCTCCGTCGCAATGATGAACTGCTGGGAGGAGTCACCAGGGACAAAGTCGACTTTCTTTGTATCCTGAGCCGGTTGGAACTTGGGGTTGTTATCAGGAGTCGGTTTCTTCAGGATTGTGGGGTCTGCCGGGTCTATCGTCTCGTGGTATACTGACAAGTCCTCTTTGGCGCGTGTTGACTCGGCAAATTTGACGTGCTTTTCGTCACATTCCACTGCCCTGGACCGACTTCCATCGACGGTGATTGGGCCATTAGGACCCGACATCTTTAGTTTCAGGTAGGCATAACATGGCCGAGCCATGAATTTGGCATAAGACGGTCTGCCCAAAATGGCGTGATATGGGCTCTCGAGTTTTACCACTTCAAAGTGTATGAGTTCGGAACGGAAATTCTCAGTGTTTCCAAAAGCCGTCTCCAGGTGAATTTTGCCTATCGGGCGTGCCGACTTGCCTGGGACTATTCCGTGGAAGACGGTGTTGGAGGGTTGTAGCTGTTTTTGGGTCAGCCCAATCCTACAAAAGGTTTCGTAGTAGAGGATATTGATGCTACTTCCTCCATCCATGAGTACTTTGTCAAGTGTATATCCTCCAATTTGTGGAGAGACTACTAGAGCAAGGGTCCCTGGGTTCTCTACCACCGGGGGGTGGTCATCTCTTGTCCAAGTGATTGGTTGTTCTGACCAATTGAGCCACCTGGGCCAAGCCAGCTCTGTAGTGACAGCCATGGCGGCTCTTCGTTGCAGCTTCCTATCCCTCCTGCAGCTGCTGGTAGTGAAAACGTGATATGCTGCACGGTCATGAAGTTGTTTCGGGTTTGCTTGGAATCCAGCAAGCCCTGATTGATTTTGCTGGACTACTCCACCGGGTCCTTGGTGTTGAGGCATTGCCCCGGCTCCTTGGTAGCCGGGATTTTGGTTGTTGCCGTTTTGGCCGACTCCTTCACCTGACCCAGGAGGTCCCTGGTCCCTGCGTTGTGCAAACTCTTTCATGAAATATCAATCTTCCCAGGTGTGGTTGGCTGGACGACCTGGTTTACTATGGGTCAGGCAAGGACTCTTCATAGCTGCTTCAAAGTTGTTTGGGCGAAAATTTCCTTCCGGCTTGCGGTAGTTGTTTCCCCCCTGTTTATGTCTTTGGGAGCCGACAATTGTGTTGGCTACCAAGTCAGAAGTAGTCTGGTCAAGCTGCCGCTTGGTTTGCTGACTCTGATTCTGGGATGTTTTGCCACCATTCTTGTTCTGGCCGGCTTTATCCTGTTGAGGTTCAGTGTCCTTGGTTTTGTCAGACTCGGCATATTTGATGACTGCCTTCATGAGTTCTCCTATATCCTTGACCGTCCTCTTGAGTCGGCCAAGTTTGTGGACTAGGGGCTCGAACTTGCAGTTCCTTTCGAAGACGATGACGACTGTTTGGGCTGTGATAGTGTCCGAAGAGTGGATTATTTCTGCAACCCGTCGTGCCCAGCTCAGGGTCGACTCTCCTTCCTTCTGCATGTGCCTTGGAATTTCTGGATGAATTTTTCCTTGAGATCCGTCCAGGTGGTGTCGGAATTCTCTGGGAGGTTTTTGAACCATGTGCGAGCCGGCCCTTCCAACATCATTGTGAGGTAACGGGCGCAGACTCCTTCGCTGGCTTGTAACATTTCCATGGCTAAGTCATAACTTTCGATCCAAGCCGCCGGGTCCATGTCGGTTGTGTAGTTCGCGATCTTACATGGTCCTTTGAAATCTGGTGGCAGGCGTGTATTTCGTAGAGCCGGCACCAGGCATCGATTGCCCACGGATCTGCTGATGGACTCGGTGTCTTGGTCTAGGGGCGGAGATTGGAATATCTGTTCTACCCGTCGTTCTGGGTGGAAACTGGATGGGATGTCTTGGATCCTTATCGCCCCTGGCGGGTCTGGCGGTGGTGGAGCTCTGCGCTGGCGATGGCTGCTCGAACCGGCTGGAGCCGGTGAATCTGCTTGCCGGCTCATACTTTGATATGGGGTTTCATGTAAGTATTGGAATCCCTGTGAATACTGGGCTTGCTGTGTGATTGAGGTATTGAGCAGATCAATCGCCCCTCGAGTGGCCTGATCCACCGGAGTGTCTCCATGTACAGGCACGCTGGCGACGTACCGTGTCGCTGCCACCACATTAGCCATGGGGTTGTTGAAGTGATCCGGGGGCGTATGCAACCATTCCTGCCGTGGCGAGGGGAATGTTTCCTTGGTGGCGTGTACCCCGGGGAAGTCGACTGATTCATGTCCTGGAAAAGTCTCCGTGCCTGAAGATCAACAGGGATCCGACTTATGGGTACTGCGGGGCGTGCGTTGGCGAGACTTAGTCTCTGAGCTTCTATCAATTCCGACTCGTGTCGCAAGCGCCTGGTTTCTTGGGCGAGTTGGGTTTCTCTTTCCACCATCTGGGCGTTCTGGGAGTTAATTTCCCTTCGTATGCTCATCACCTGAGCCTTGAGTCCACTGACCCTGGTTCTCCAGGCTTGCTGGTTTTCAGCAGTCATTGGCGCAGCTAAGGCTTCATCCAAGGCGCTTAGGGCATCTAAGAAGACTTCTGCTCCTGTAAGAACTTCTGGTTGTTCCCTATCTGGATTAAGAGCCATGTGGTGAGTCGTTTCCACGTTCCGGTTTTGCGCTGCACCTTGGGCCGGTTGGCTTCCCTGCTCTTCGGTGCCTGCCATGAACACTGTCACGCAATATGGAGGCTCGTACTGTGGAAAGTCGGGGTTGTATTCAGCTGTTCCTGTGCCGAGTTTGTTGCTCCCGGCAGATCAGATGGAACCAGTATCTGAGAAGCTTGTTTCACTGGGGTGTGAGTCAGCATCACATGTTTCTCCCATGGTGTCAGGCGTCAAAGACTCGAAGGAGCGCGCCGACTCCGGAGATCCAGCGATGAACCCGACAAAAGTGTGCCTTGAGCCGGCATGTCGCCGACTCGAGGTTTCCAGGGGAACTTCAGGATCCGGCTCTGGCTCAGATCCGTCTGTCTTCCCAATGAAGATGTGAATCGATCCGATCGGGACCCGATAACTGGATTCGACGGAATCGGCGTCAGGACCCCAAGTTGAGTCGTCGATGTAGAGCTTTCCGAGCCGGCTCCGGGTGATTCGTCCTGTCACGAATCCTTCCATGCCTTGCAGAGCTCCCCTTAGAATCTCAACACATGCGAGCGCAGGCCCCACGGTGGGCGTTCGTGGGAAAGTCACGGCAGATGTTCGTAGAGTCAGAGTTATCATGGGACCTTTGATGTGAGGCGAATTCGAGGAGAGTGTCGACATAGGCACATGACTCGGCGAGTTACCCAGGTTCGGCCCCGTCGATGCGGTAAAAATCTACTCCTGCTTCTTGACTATAGGGGGATCGACACTTCAATAGGAAGAGTCGATCATATCGATTAGAGTGATGATTTTTCGCAACCTTAGTCTCGTGGAGATCTAGGCTATGGAGCGAGTTGTCTAATCCTGGCTTCAGATAAGTTCTGGCTCTGGCTCCCATGGTCCTCGGCTTATAAAGGTGTCGGGTCCCGGGATTCCTAGAGTCCAACTCCTACACGATGTGGAGTTCTATTCTACTTTACAAGTTTTCTACGTGCTATACAAGGTAAGTCGAATTCCTTCTAGGTCTTCAATCTTCACGCTTGGCACGTCAGACTCCTGGTCGGGTCTTCTTTGTGGGCCTTCATATGTAAGTCGCCCCGGAGGTTCCTAATGCCTGGTCTATGGGCCTGATCCATCCCCCCGACAGTAGTGCCCATGCTTTTGAGCCTCTTCCTTTCTTTTGTAGCATAGTTAGCATTGCGGTGCGTTTATAATCCTTTCAATTGCCCATCTGTAATTTGTTTACCTCGCATAGAAGTTTTATCGTCTTTTGGGATAGAGACATCACTAGTGAACATCATGGGACCCCGGTCCATATTCTCATCACTGTTTACACGCTTATTTACTTTTCTGCTTTTACTTTCAGTTGCTATCATTATCATTATCCCTTGTGTTTTGATCCTTTGTAAACAACAAGACCGGAGAGATTGAGAACCCCTCTGAACTTCGTTGGGAGAAAATTTATTTGTGTCTGTGTGAAGGTCCAAGAGAAGCAAGTGATTATCATAGACGGCGCGTCACTTGCCGAACCACCTACTTATCATCTCCGGAGTCCTACGGGAGACAAACCCTGTCCTCTACATAGGGGAAATTTGCTGCTATCCTACATCTTAGCTTTCACTTGGGGTAACCAACGAAGGGCGAGAAACCATTATCATCATCTCGCACATCAGTTGTTTAGCCTCGTTAACATCACATTTCCCCTTTTTTTGGCGTCTTGATACCAAAGGGGGAGAAGAGTTCTATTTAGGATTCGTATGTTGGTTAGGTTGCAAGCCATTAGTGAGACACTCGTGTGTGTGTTTATGTTGGCTTGTGGTGCTTTCAAGTATTTAACTTTCCGTACTCTTATGTGGATGTGAGCCACTTTATCTATCATGTGTGAGACTATGTGTTATCTATGGCTTTTGTTGACTTGATGTTTCATATGCCTTGCATGTTTTCTTGCATCATCTCATTGCTTTCGATAGTTTTACTCATTCACTTTGCTCTCATCTCCATGTGCCTTCATGTGAAGTATGCCAGTCATGTTTAAATTCTTTGGATCACATGATAGGTTCTTGTGCAATGTTCATTTTAGTATATATGCTTCACTCATATCATTGCACTCGGCTATTTATATAGGGGGTGACCTTGTGTTGTATGTGTATTGCATTCAAAGGAAATCATCCTATTATATGCATACATCAAGGGGATCTCACTATGCTAAATAGTTTGCATTACATCTCTTATTGTATATCCTATTGCCATGATCTAACCATATTGTCATCAATTCACCAAAAAGGGGGAGATTAAAAGTGCATTTACTACTAAATGGTGTTTTGATATTATGACAATGTGGTTAGTGGGACTAATGACGGGTGTTAAAAGATGTATCTCAGGTCATTGGTCTCGTGGAGGATTATTAACTTTGAAGGATGATTGGCCCCGATATAAAAAGATAAAAAGCATGGTTCCTCGGCGGCTCGAAGGATTTATTTCGGTTTTATTTGAGTCATAGGAAAACCGCACTATCAAGAGGGGTCAACGAGGTTTGAGTATGTGTGGGAATAAACTTTCTTTCCAAGCCAAACAACACCCACCATATAACCTACAGGAAGGAAGGTATGTTTTGCATAGGCTCTTCTGGGTATTCTCAATAGGGTTAGAGTGCTGACACCCCTGTGCACACGAGGTCCTGGACCGTGCACACGAGGTCCTGGCCCATGCAAACGGGGTCCTGGCCGTGCACACGGGGTTATGTGTTGCAGATGCCTGTAGACCCCGTGCAGACGGCCTTTAGGCCGTGCACACGGGGTCCAACGGGCAGATCTGACCAACCCCATCCCTTCTGCTATAAATACACCCTTCTTCTTCCTCCAACCCTAATCCTTCTCCCCTTGCTTGAGCTCCATTGCTAGAACACCATTTTTATCAATACTCTCAAGTCCTCCACCCAAACTTGTTGATCTTTTGGGATTTGAGAGAGAAGGACCCAATCTACACTTCCACCAAACCGATTTGTGTCCCCCTCAAGATTTCTACTCCCCTGACTTTGTTACTCTTGGAGCTTTGGCTCCTAGACGGCTAGGTGTCCGTTACGGAAGCTTCCTTTCTTGTGGTGTGCTCAGGAAAGTCTGTAAAGGTGTGGTGGTCGCCTGCAAGACCAACCTCGAGTGAATCGAGGATCATCCATTGGGGGTGACCCAAAAAGGGAGAATACAGTGATCTACGTTTTTGGTATCGCTCCCAAGGATTGAGCACCGCTCCAATGGAGATTAGCACTCCCTCAAAATAGTGTGAACTTCGGTCAACCAAATCTCCATGTCTCCTTGTCACTTGTGGTTTATCCTTTCCGCACCTTTATTTCGTACTAGCTTCATATGCTTGTTGGCTTGCTATTGTAGTTGTTCCCTAACATTTGAATTTATTCTTGCTTGCCACATAGGGTTGTTCATCTAGAGCACATCTAGAGAATCTTATTTATCCGCTTAACCCTAAAACTTAATAATTAAGTTTAAATTTGTTAGTCACCTATTCACCCCCCTCTAGTTGACCATATTGATCCTTTCAACACCACTATTTTGTATCATAATTTACCTCTATTCATTGATATATTTCATGTTATGATGTTGTTCTTATGGTGTTTTGTCTTGTTTTACACAGTTTACAACTTTTCGATGCCGAAACAGCAGACGCATGAATCAGCAGGGAAAAGTGCATGCAGAGTCATGCAAAAGGGAATCTGGAGGGGGACCACCAGGCCTCCAGGCGGCCTAGTGGCGAGGCCACCTCCTAGGCCGCGCCAGGTGGCTTCCTGGGAGGGTGGTCCCACCCCCGGGCTCTCCTTTGGCCTATATACTCCCCGTGACCTAAAAACCCCAGAACAGAAGTTGGACCAGGAATTCCGCCACCGCTCCAAGGAGGAAACCTACAGAGAAGAAAATACCTTTTCGGTGGGTAGTTTCTACCGGCGAGAACTCCTCCCAGAGGGGGAGACCGTCCTCATCGTCATCACCATCGCCACGAGCATCATCGAGATCATCATCACCATCATCACCATCATCAACAACATCTCCATCTTCACCCCATATCACTCTACCATTGCAATATGAGTTGTACCTTACACTATTCATCCCTTCTATTTTATCGGTGTTGATTACACTTTTGTGGTGAATGCTATTAAGTTTTGTTGGAGAATTATTGTTATGACCAGATTGTTCATCATATATTCATCACCTCTGATCATGATCTTTTTTATGTCTTGTGACTAGTTACTTTAGTTCTTGAGGACATGGGAGAAGTCTCGTTGTTAATAGTCATATGATATTGAAGTAATATGTGTTGATTGATATTTAAGTTGTGGTGTTATTCTTCTAGTGGTGTTATGTGAACGTCGACTACATAACACTTCGCCTTTTTAAGGACCTAGCGGAATATATTGTGTACAAAGGATGCTTACGGTGGGTTGTCGGAGTGACAGAAACCTGAACCCCGATGGTCTCTCCCCGTTGGTTACCCCAAGTGGAAGGTGAGATGCAGTGTAGTGGAAAATTTCCCTCGGTGAAGATAGCAAGGCATGTCTCCAGTAGGACTCCGGAGAGGATAAGTAGGTGACAACTGTGCCAGAAGTTTGATGGTTGACGTGGACCTGCACACAGACACAGATACCTTTGCTCCCAACGAGTACAGAGAAGTTGTCAATCTCTCCGGCCTTGCTGTTTACAAAGGGTCAAACGCAAGAGATAAAAAGATAATAATAACTGCAGCTAAAAAGTAAATACAGGAAAATACATGAGCGTGTAAACAGTGATGAGAATATGGACGGGGGTCCCGTGATGTTCACTAGTGATGTCTCTCTCCCAAAATACGATAAAACAGCTATGCGAGGTAAACAAATTATAGCTGGGCAATTGACAGGATTAAAAATGCACCGAAATGCTAACTATGTTACAAAGAAAGACGAGGCTCAAAAGCATGGGCAGTACGCCAAAATAAGTAGACCGAAATCCAACTGCATCTACTACTAATCATCCACCTTGAGATGCCTATAGAGAACATCTCGCTGGTATCAAGTTGCGAGCCCCACCCAAAGTGTACACCCAAAGCAACAGACGACTGTATTAAAAAGCACTTTGCGTAAAGTAAACAATCCTTGCAACCGCGGTTACAAGCACCGTTGTTTCCCCCCTTGTGGCAACATCACATCCCCTAGACTCATGTTTCTGTCACTCAAGCGTGTCATCGGGGGGCATGAACCCACAATCGAGCATAACGTTCCCTCTTGAGTCACTACGTACTACTTGGCCAAGGCAATAAACAACAACGGAGAACATGCAAGAATTACTTAGGAACAAAAATATAAGAGATAAGAACCAAATATATTACTCAATCACAATCTGAACATACTCTCATAATCCATCAGATCCCAGCAAACTCAGCATAGCAACAATAGAAAGAATTACATATGTGCCTTGATCATGTAGGGCAGCTCACAAGGTCTAATCCATGAATAACAAAGAGGGAAGGAGAACATCACATAGCTACTGATCATGGGCCCATGGTCTAAGGTGGACTACTCACGGATCATCCGGGAAGCGTCCATGGTGGTGGAGAAGCTCCCGGAGGTCAATCCTCCCTTCGGCAGGGTTCCGGGAAGAGGTCTGCTAGCGCTCCCGATCTTGGAAGCATGGCGGCGGTGAAACAGAGGCGAGATCGCGAAAAAGGGTTCTCTTTTCAGTGTTTCCGCGACGGGAGGTAAATATAGGTGAAGGGGGGGTGCAGCCAGGGGGCCCACCAGGGGTCCAGGCGCCCCCCTGGCACGGCCCCATTCCTGGCCGCGCCGGGAGGGCTCCTGGGGCCCTAGTGGGTCCCCTCTGTCCCCTCCTCGGTGATTCTCGAAGGTTCTGAAGCGCTGATTTTTTATTGTATTTTCCCAGAATTTTTGGAGAATTTATAATACGGGGGAAACCTGAAATAGAAAATAGCAGAAAACAGGAAGTGGCACTGGGGTGCACTGAGTTACTAGGTTAGTCCAAATATGATCAAAAGCGTATGAAAGTGTATATAAAACATAGCAATATCACACAAAACATGCATGGAGCAAGCATAAATTATAGATATGTTTGGGACGTATCAACATCCCCAAGCTTAATTCCTGCTCGTCCTAGAGTAGGTAAATGATAACAAGCATAATTTTTGTGGTGACATGCTAACAACCATATAAGAACTTTGTAAGTAAAGAAATCAAGGTATGTAATTCAATTCAAGTCATAACAGGCAAGAGTCTATATTAGCATTGAAACAAGCAACGTAAGAACATAAAGGTGGAAGAGCTCTTACTCTCCGTGACTCGAATGTTTACAGATGGTGTTTGCGTGCAAGAAGTGGGGGATGGGAGTGCGAGAGAAAATATGTATTTGTTGAGAACTCAATCAACTAAATTTTCACAATTAGTCTTCTTTGGAATCTTATCTTGACTCGTCCCCAGACCACTAGCCAGGTACAAGTCAATTTGATCCACTCCCTTTCGATATTTTGAGCACTCATGCAATAGATGAGCGTAAGCACGAGAGTTGACACTTAGGATGGAAAAGAGAGAGATATGGTGGAGGAGGAAGATAAAATGGGTGTGAAAGGCTCACATCAATGAGGACAATCATAGGCGAGAGAGGGCCAAATGATTGATATGATGTGAGGAGTAGGGATTGCCATGCAATGGATGCACATACGAGCTAGAAAAGCTCTCCAATGGAACTAGTGGGGGGCGCATCCAACTTGCTCGCTCAAGAATACCTAGAGCTCGTTTGAGGAGGCTCGTCATTAGAATATACAAGCCAAGTTCTATAGTGTGAATGTACCCACATAGCTATATGCATATATGATCATCTCTATGGAGTACAAGATATAAGAGGGAGTACGAGTGTGGATCTTTCAAAAGGAATAGTAGTGTTGCCCCCTTCTCTCTTTTTATTTATTTTTCTCTTTTTTTATCTTTTTGTATTTTTTTGGTGGCCTTAATGGCTCTTTCTATTGAACTCTCATTTTTCCTCTTTGGGATCGTTTAATTTGTCCTCTTTGGGATATTTTCCTCACTTAAGGGCAACACTCTATTTCACAAGAAGTATAGAAGATCTTCCACACTTTACAAGGTACTCAGCATAAAGAAGATATAGCTATCATGATGTATGCAAATGTATGCCTCTGCCAGTATAGCAAGAAGATGTATGACATGAAGATCAAGTCATGAGAAGGTGGATATTGCATGGCAAAATATCTCGGAAAGTCTATGGAAATGCCTTGATAGGTAGGTATGGTGGCTGTTTTGAGGAAAGATATAAGGAGTTTTATGATGACAGAGCGTATTATGCCAAGGGTTTGGATGCACCGGCGAAGGTGGACGCCAACTCTCGGAGTGAGAAGAGGACAATGCGCGGGACCGAAGAGGCTAGCAAATATGAGGAGGTGGAAGTGTCAACTTTCAATACTTACATTAGTCCGAAGAAATCATACACTTATTATCGGCAACTCTCAATCTAATAAGGAGGTTCACAAAGAGACAAGTACCCCGAGGAGGAGTGTATGGGGGTTTGGTTATCCTTGCGCATCCTCGACTCATGGTACGTGAGTGTACTTTAATATTCGATCCCTCCAAAGATTAGTGATCCATCTAGTAGCTAGAGTTCTGAACTAGTTTTTGTAGTTTTTGAAAATAAACACGGATTGCCCAAAATACGACACCTATCACTAATAGTCTAGAGCTCTTGACACCAAAATTTCAAACATTACTCACAACAATACCTCAAAAATATTGTCGGTTACTACTATCATTGAATAGCAACCTCAATTACCTACTTCCAAGACAAGACACAACTCAGTGCAACAACCAACTCTCTTAACAAGATAAACATGAAAACTAAAGAGAGTTCCAGCAATAAACTAAACAAAATGATATGCTCTTGCTAAATACAAACTAAAACTAGAACTAAACATGGCAGTAGCTACGAAAAGATAAAGAACACACAACAGTAAAAAGATAGGCATGAAAAATCCTATGATGTGTTCTAGATTGAAGTGGAGCATGTTTCTCTCCCACACAAAGTAATCTGGGGTATAACTTGTTATGAACAGCAAGCAAAGCTAAATAAAACTAAAAAGGAAACCTAAGAGCGAGACGCTCCAAGCATAGCACATAACACATGAAGTGATAAAAATATAGTGAGACGGAGGACGAACTGATGATTGTTGATGGAGAATGGGATGCATGGGGGGTATCCCCAAGCTTAGAGGCTTGAGTCTCCTTGAATATTAATTGGGGATTCATGGGGGAATCCCCAAGCTTGAGTGTTTGACACTCCCGGATCTTCTTTCATCATCTTCCCTCGCACACTTGAAAACTCCCTTCATACATAACTCATCATAAGCTGATTAGAGAGGTTAGTACCCTTAATAAAATAATTTTACCCACTGGATATAAAGATATTTTTGAATAGCTACTGTTTCTTAAGATTTCCAAAAGGTTTTTGTAAAGAAAAAGCAAGCTTAAGGTTCGCAAAAGTAAGGAAAGGCAAAATGTGGCAGAATCTGTGAAAAACAGAACAACAGGTAGTAAAGAATTTTTAGGGGCACTTCTGCAACTCAAATAAAAAAACTCAGTACATACGAAATTTTCACAATTGTATAGAGCATGCTGTGTAAAAATTCAGCTCAAAAATATGAACTGGTGTTTTGTTTCGATTTCTTCCGTCAAGCAGACAGAATCTGTTTTCTGGACAACATGCCACAACTTTTGCTTCCCTTATCATAAGAGGCTATAACTTGGCACAAAGCTTGAAAATAAAGATTCAATGATATTTCTACAGTAGTAACAATCATCAAGACCACTAAAAATAGAAGTAAAAATATCTTGTCTTGCCTCCCAGCAAGCTCTATCTTTTACGCCTTTAAGTTAGGCACAAAGCAAAAGAAGAATCAAGTTTTATCAAGAGAGAGAGAATAGTTAGCCCGTGTAACGGACTCAAAAGGTAACTTGATTTCCTTTCTAGGGAAGTGTTCCATCCCCTTTTTCAGAGGGAATAGAAATTTTATATTCCCCTCTTTCATGTCAATAACATCACCAACGATGCGAAGAAAAGGATGTCCCAAAATAATTGGACATAAAGGTTCACACTCTATATGCATAATAGTAAAATCAACGGGAACATAGTTGTCATTGACAATGATAAGAACATCGTAAATCTTCCCCAAGGGTTTCTTTACGGAAGAATCAACAAGACGAACACCAAAAGAACAAGGCTCAAAGAGCTCCAATTCAATTGTTTAATACATTCTTTTGGGCATGACGGAGGTACTAGCTCCAACGTCACATAAAGCATAGCAAGAGAAGTTATTAAATTTAATTTTTATCATAGGGTCCCAACCACCATCTAGCTTCCTAGGCATGGAGGCTTCTACTCTAAGCTTCTCCTCCCTAGATTTTATGAGAGCATTAGTGATATGCTCCATGAAGGCAAGATTTAGTGTGCTAGTGTGGGGGTCTCTAGACATTTTGTGTAACAAAATAATAACTTCTGAGAGGGTACAACTATCAAAATCAATATCACTACTATCAAAGGTGGTAGTAGTGTCTTCTAGGCTCACTTGTTTAAAACCCTCTATGTTCATAGGAGTTTGTTCTTCTACAGTTGAGGTATTAGCATCACCATTGATAGGTCCAATGGGACTAGGAGTGTGTTGGGTGCTAATAGTTTGGGTGTCCTCAACAATTTGGATAGTGGCAACAATGTGGTGCGTAGGAAGGCTCTTAATTCTATCATCCCCCTCTTTTTCTCTAGCCCATCTTTCTTTAAGTTTAGCCATAATCCTAATATTTTCGTTGATTTTCAACTGGATAGCATTAATAGGAGTGGCCTTATTCTCCTCAAGGGGAGAGGTTCTAATTTTAAGCATCTCAACATCAAGGGCTAAGTTGTCTACCTTCAAAGAGAGATTATCTAATTTGGCTAACTTCTCTTCTACATTCTTGTTGAAGGCTTTTTGGGTAGTGAAAAAGTCTCTAAGCATGCTTTCTAATTCATAAGTGGGGCTATTATTGCTAGGATAAGTGTTGTTGTTCCCATAGTTGGATGGAAACGGTCTAGGATTGCTAGAAAAATTACCCCTATAGGCATTGCTGTTGAAGTTGTTTCTAGCAATAAAATTCACTTCTACTTGTTCCTGAGCAACCAAAGATTTTAAAGGAACATCATGAGGATCAATAGAGGGTTGCTTGGTAAGTAGAGACATATACCTCCCTACCTGTTGGAGCGCGTTCGGTGTGCCATTGGGAATAGTTGGTCATCATCTCATCGAGAAGTTTTGTGGCAGCACCGAGGGTAGTTGACATAAAGGTTCCTCCCGCGGCCGAATCTAACAGGTTGTGTGAGGTAAAGTTCAAGCCTACATAAAAAGTCCGGATAACCATCCAAGTAGTCAAACCATGTGTCGGGCATTTATTAACAAGAGATTTCATACGTTCCCAAGCTTGGGCAACATGTTCATTATCCAATTTCCTAAAATTCATAATGTTACTTCTCAATTGGATAATTTTAGCAGGTGGGTAGTACTTCCCAATAAAAGCATCTTTGCACTTATCCCAAGAATCTATGCTATTCCTAGGCAAAGATTGAAACCAGATTTTAGCTCCGTCCCTCAAAGAGAAAGGAAAAATCTTGAGCTTAACAACATCACCTTCTACTTCTTTATACTTTTGCATACCACATAACTCAACAAAATTGTTCAAGTGTAAAGCAGCAGCATCTCCAACACCAGAGAATTGATCTCTCATAACAAGGTTTAGCAAAGCAGGTTTAATTTCATAAGAGGTAGCTGAAGTGGCAGGTGTGGCAATAGGAGTGCAGATAATTTTTTGTTGTTGTGACTAGTGAAGTCACACAACTTGGTGTTTGGAGTGGAACCCATAGCAGAAGCAAGTGTGGTAGATTTTTTTGTGATTTTCAATGTAGGACACAAAGATAAAAACTGAAAGGTAAACTAACAAGACTAAAAAGCAAAGGTAAAAGATAGTGTGCAACTCCCCTATCTTAGCACTCGGAGTAAACGGCAACGGCGCCAAAACTTTACTTGATAGTCTCTCCTCGTTGGTTACCCCAAGTGGAAGGTGAGATGCAGTGTAGCGGCAAATTTCCCTCGGTGAAGATAAACATGTATGTATCCAGCAGGACTCCGGAGATGATAAGTAGGTGACAACTGCGCTAGAAGTTTGACGGTTGACGTGGACCTGCACACAGACACAGATAACTTTGCTCCCAACGAGTACAAAGAGGTTGTCAATCTCTCCGGCCTTGCTGTTTACAAAGGGTCAAACGCAAGAGATAAAAAGATAATAATAATTGCAGCTGAAAAGTATATCCAGGAAAATAAATGAGCGTGTAAAAAGTGATGAGAATATGGACCGGGGTCCCGTGATGTTCACTAGTGATGTCTCTCTCCCAAAAGACGATAAAACAGCTATGCGAGGTAAACAAATTACAGCTGGGCAATTTACAAGATTAAAAATGCACCGCAATGCTAACTATGTTACAAAGAAAGGACGAGGCTCAAAAGCATGGGCAGTACGCCGAAATAAGTAGATCGAAATCCAACTGCATCTACTACTAATCATCCACCTTGAGATGCCTATCGAGAACATCTCGCTGGTATTAAGTTGCGAGCCCTACCCAAAGTGTAAACCCAAAGAAACAGACAACTGCATTAAAAAGCACTTTGCGTAAAGTAAACAATCCTTGCAACCGCGGTTACAAGCACCGTTGTTTTCCCCCTTGTGGCAACAACACATCCCCTAGACTCATGTTTATGTCACTCAAGCGTGTCATCGGGGGGCATGAACCCACAATCGAGCATAACGTTCCCTCTTGAGTCACTACCTACTACTTGGCCAAATCAATAAAAAACAACGGAGAACATGCAAGAATTACTTAGGAACAAAAATATAAGAGATAAGAACCAAATATATTACTCAATCACAATCTGAACATAATCTCATAATCCATCAGATCCCAGCAAACTCAGCATAACAACAACAGAAAGAATTACATATGTGCCTTGATCATGTAGGGCAACTCACAAGGCCTAATCCATGAAGAACAAAGAGGGGAGGAGAACATTACATAGCTACTGATCATGGGCCCATGGTCCAAGGTGGACTACTCACAAATCATCCGGGAAGCGTCCATGGTGGTGGAGAAGCTCCCGGAGGTCAATCCTCCCTTCGGCAGGGTGCCGGGAAGAGGTCTGCTGGCGCTCCCGATCTTGGAAGCGCGGCGGCGGCGGATCAGAGGCGAGATCGCGAAAAAGGGTTCTCTTTTAAGGGTTTCCGCGACGGGAGGTAAATATAGGTGAAGGGGGGCAGCCAGGGGGCCACCAGGGGTCCAGGCGGCCCCCTGGCATGGCCCCACTCCTGGCCGCGTCGGGAGGGCGCCTAGTCCCCTGGTGGGTCCCCTCTAGCCCCTCCTCGGTGATTCTCGAAGCTTTTGAAGCGCTAAATTTTTATTGTATTTTCCCAGAATTTTTGGAGAAGGGGAAACCTGAAATAGAAAACAACAAAAAACAGGAACTAGCACTGGGATGCACTGAGTTAATAGGTTAGTCCAAATATGATCAAAAGCGTATGAAAGTGTATATAAAACATAGCAATATCACACAAAACATGCATGGATCAAGAAGAAATTAGAGATACTTTTGGGACGTATCAAACCCTAGTTCACATACTTTTTCACGAGAGAGTGTTGGATCCTAAAGTTTATTGCTATGGTTAGGCTTTGTCTTAATTTTTCTCTTGTATTTGTGGATGCTTGCAAGAGGTTTAATCGTAAGAGCGCACTTGTCTTAGTCTAGGAGGTGTGCTAGAATAGGTCCACCCACACAACACTTACCAAAACAAAACATAGTACTATACGGAATATGGCGAAAGTAACTTGACTACCTCTCCCGTGTGTCCTCAGGAACATTTAGTCTTTATAAGTTTAATCCTTCGGCTTATCCTTTGAGTTCAAAAGGATTGGGCCACTTGCTGCTCTTTGCCATCATTTACTTTAGTTGCTTTTATTTACTTGTTGCTTATACGAGAAAACCCATAAAAAGTTACCTTTCAGTGCTCGTAGTTATTCCTTTCTCAAGATCACTTGTCAGTACCTTCTGCTTCTCGTTGGGTTCGACACTCTTTACTTATCGAAAAGGCTACGATAGATACCCTACACTTGTGGGTCATCAAGACCATTTTCTGGCGCCGTTGCCCGGGAGTGTAGTGCTATTGGTAAGTGAAATTGGTAAGGAAACCTTTACATTGTACGTGTTGTTTTTATTTTGCTATTGCTACTTTTCACCCTTTTGGATAATTCTCCTCTTGGTTCTTTGCTTGTGGGGAAACGTCCCGCCACTGTTATGGTGGAGAGGACTCCCCCACCTACTGAAATTGTGCGTTTTAAAATACCAACATGTATTATAGATTATGTCTTCGCTACTCGTTATGCATGAGACAGACATCCAGGCGATCACTTACTCTATCTTTCACAATTATGTTCCTTATTTAAGCTTGCAGGTGTACTCCATGGACTTTTTCATGAGGAAATTATTCTCTCTATCATTTAAATATAAGGCCTTGGATTGGTATAAGCTTCTCGATAACTCTCATTTACTAAATTGGCAAGAGCTTGTGCCTCTCTTTTATGCAAATTTTTATCCTCTTCATGAAATTCATCGAGATAGGAACTATATTTATAATTTTTGGTCTCATGACGGAGTAAGTATCGCCAAAGCTTGGGGCAGATTGAAATCCCTAATGCTCAAATGTCCCAATCATGAGCTCCTCAAGGAAATTATTCTTACAAATTTTTATGCAAGACTTTTTCGTCAAGATAGAGATATGTTTGATGCCTCCTCTAGTGGGGTATTTCCAAATAGAAGCGTTGAAGATAGATGTGATCTAATTGAAAGGATCTAGAAGAACACTGAAGATTGGGAGATTGACAAAGGTATTGAACCCATTATAAATTATTAGCGTGATTACATTGAGAACTATGTGAACGTTGATTACTTCAATACCTTTTGTGCTAAGATTGGTCTTGATTCGATTTTTCAAAGACTTTGCATCTCATATTCATTCTTCTAAGAAGCAGGAGGATCAACATCATAATCCCTTTAAAGAATTACCTATTGATATTAATGTTGCTCACCCTATCTTACCTGCAATTTTATATGAGAAGCATCCTTTTCCCGCTAGAATAAGGGAGCATTCTTTTGTTACAGGGATTGTGAATAAAAGTGAAAGAACGACTGGTGAGCATGAGGACCTGATTAAGGTCAATCCTCAAGTTGCATTGGTTAAGGATCTTTACCAGTAATGTTGAAGATTCCAATATAATTTTTTGTGTTGTTTCCACTAACCTTGTCACAGGCAAGAATAAAGGCCCAAATTCAGGTACTCTAGTTGTATCTATTAAAATAGGAGATCAAAATTATTATGGGCTATGCGATTTGGGATCCAATGCTAGTGCTATTCCTTTCTCACTTTATCAAGAGATCAGGAATGAGATTTTACCTTGTGAAATTGAAGACGCTGATGTTACAATTCATCTTGCAAATAAATAAACTATTTCTCCTATTGGAATTGTGCGAGATGTTGAAGTTTTATGTGGAAAGGTAAAATATCCTACCGACTTTCTGCTACTTGGTTCAGTGCAACATATTTTTTGCCCTATTATCTTTGTTAGACCTTTTCTCAAGACTTTCGGAGCTATTATAGATTGCAAGAAAGGAAAAGTATCCGTTGAATTCAATTGTGAGCCATATGAATTTGAATTTTCTAAAATTTCCAAGCAAACTCGTGGTACTGATTTTTCTAGTAATGATAAAATTATTGAAGAAATTGCCTCTATTTCTATTCCTCCTAACGATCCTTTGCAGAAATATATGGAGGACCACGAGAATGACATTCATATGCAGGAGAGGAATGAGCTAGATGACATATTTTTTAGACAACCCGCTATCCTGAAGCACAACCTACCGGTTGAGCCTTTAGGAATTCTATCACAACCAAAAGAAGACCCAGTGTTTGATCTAAAACCTCTTCATGATACACTAAAGTATGCATATTTAGATGAAAAGAAAATATATCATGTTATTATCAATGCTAACCTTTTAGGATATGAAGAAGAGCAATTATTGGAAACCCTCCATAAACATCGAGGCGCTATTGGATAAAGCCTTGATGATCTTAAGGGCATTAGTACATCTATTTGTCAACATATCATCAATCTTGAGCCTGATGCTAATGCGGTTGTTGATCATCAACGACGGTTGAACCCGAAGATGAAAGATGTGGTTAGGACCGAAGTCCTCAAGCTTCTAGACGCGGGTATCATCTATCCCGTAGCTGATAGTAGGTGGGTAAGTACCGTACATTGTGTTCCTAAGAAAGGAGGTATGACTGTGGTTCCCAATGATAAGAATGAACTAAGAACTCAAAGAATTGTTATTGGATATAGAATGTGTATTCATTACAGGAAGTTGAACAAGGCAACCAGGAAGGACCACTACCCGCTGCCCTTCTGTCGGGACCCAGAATATGCGTATGTAATTCCAGTCATGATACAATCACATGGAGAGCCGAGAGCCATACCCACTTGTCTAAGCAGACAAGGCCGAGCACAGAACACTCTCGGAAAGCATCGAACGTGAGGGGCATCCCATCTAGGTCGGATGATCAACTGAGATGGGTCCTCATCGTCCGCTCACAAGTCTAAATGCTTATGGGTGGTGAATCCCATACTTATAGAAAAGTCGCCTCAACCATGTTATCGATTGAATCCTAACTCTTACATAGACTTACTCCAGCCCGATCACTTAGTCGGAGTCTAGGGCGGGCTCGATCATACAACAAAGTGTGCACGTGACGAGTCACGAGCAATCGCGTCGCGATGCCCCAAGCTGCGCACATCTAAGGGCCACTTGGTGTATAAAAGACCGCCAGCCAGATCACAACTAAGGTTTCGAAAACCCATACTAAGACATGCATGTTATAAACATACATGCAACACACATGCCTAGTATGAACAGAAGGTATCATCACATAACTCTACAAAGTGTATCTTTATTGACTTACACATAGAGCATACAAAAGATCACATGTCTGTGATCAACATTACATCATACAACAGAAGCAAATTAGGTCTGAGTACAGACAAGTTTAATAAATGGCTTAGAGAAGCCTTGTAAACATACATGCCCTTCCACGAGGGACCAGACTACTGTCTGGAACTATACTAGCTTAGTCAACGTCGAGCTTCGGGAAGGTGTCTCCATCGGGGTCTGGTTTCTCATCTAAAACATAGAATAAGAAAACGTGAGTACAAAGTCGTACTCAGCAAGAATTACATCAGAACTATACTACTCATGCTCCAGTTTCAAGGTAAAGGGAGGTGGGGTTCAACATGCAGAAGTGTCAGCTTTGACTTGGCTAGACCTGTACTACGAGTACCAGACTTGAGGTAAGAAGCGTACACGATTCCACTACCAAGTCTCCAACCAATACACCACTATGGATACTTCCTCGACTTCCCCACGAGAAAGCATGCCATAGCACTCACACTTATCTTGCGAGTTTTAGAGTATCCATTCAAGTTGTCTAATAATCAGGTACATGTTCCAAGTAGTCCATGACCGCGGACGCGGCTATTCGAATAGTTTTGTTAACCTTGCAAGGGTGTAAACTACACACACATGACCATCGGTTACCGCCTTTTGCTCGCCACCGTTCAAGAGGTGACAGCGAGGATGTTCACCACGACACTTCGCTCACAACCGGTCTATTCAAGGAGTCGACTATCTGAGTTGCCTCCGCTCGAGAGCCCGTACGGATCAACGAAACGGACTCAAACAATGCAAGTGACTGAGACGCCACCTTTGGCAGATGGTTTTCCTGCCTCACAGGTGCACCCACATATCTATATGATGCAACCATTCCTTCATTCTTTTTCTATGCACATGCCAAAAGGAAAGCCCGAACTAATGTGACTCCTGGACGTCAACACTGATCAAGGTACTAGGCCGAGAGGGGTCAGTGAGCCCAATGTGTGGTTGTACTCTTTGTCTTGGATTACCATACAAGAACTCGGTGCTTAAGGCGGTGTTCAACGAGACAACCCACTGTGTTCTCCTACATAGCCTCTCATCGTTCACCTTCTATTAGGCTGGATTCACCAACACGTTATCATCAGCATCACTATGATCATCCATCCCGACTCACAAACAATGTAACCTCATTGTATCACTAAGCAGGAATAAGAAGTAACATTTGTAGGGGCCACATGCTCATCATTCAACTCCTATATCTGCTAGGATTGTGGTTTGCTTAATACGGTGACAAAATGATAGGTCATGCATCGGAATGGGTTCAACTATGCGAAAGAACGTGCCTCGGCGATCTCCTAAACATGCATAAGCGAGACTGAGAGGGAAGTGGGATTTTATAGATATGATCAATGAGGGTTTGCTTGCCTTGCTGACGATACACGGGGTTTATCGAAATTCTTCTTCGGGGGTGACCTCCGTCTCGGAAAAACTGTTACCGAAGCAATCATCAAAAAAGGGGGGCAACATCAAAATAAAATGCACAAGCACATGATATAGTTGTCCATGATGTATATGGTACTGGTTTGTTGACAATTCAATTTAATTGAAGTGTATTGCAAAGGATTGCAAACTCAAACTCCAAATTCAAATTCAAATTATTCCATATGCATGTTTGCTACTGTTCACCCATTTTAAAATGGTAAAACATAGAAACAAGTTGCATATTCATAATCCTTGCATTTTTCTGACAATTTTTCATATATTATTTGTCTCATTTGGAGTTAAAATGAATTTTCTACGATTTATAGAAGTTTTAAACAATTTCTAGATTTTCTGGAATTCTTTTAATTCAATTTTCATTTACTGCATCACTGTGACGCAGGGTTGACGTCAGGGGGGTCTGACTGTTGGGAACCCCATGTCAGTGGGAGAGGGCATTAATCCCTCTCTGTTTTAGTTAGCAGAGGGGTTAGGGGGTTTGGGGCCCCACTGTCAGTGGATGGGGGTTAATTAGCACGCGGGTTAGGGGGGGCCTAATGGCCGGCTTGACGCCGGCGGCCTCTGGACATGGCGGCGCTGCGCCGGACTTGGGCTTCAGGCCACGGGGAGGGGAACTGAGGGAACGGGTGTGTGCCTCGTGGCCTTGCGCATCTAGTGGAGCACCAGGGGGACCTCGAGGAGGCCTGTGGCCATGGATACGACGACGGAGGCGACTGCCGGTCACTGACCTTGGCCAAGATGGCGCTGCACGGCTCGGGAGGAAGGAAGGAAAGGGGAAAAGGATCGCATAGCTCACTAGAACTCAACGGCAGGCACGGCGAGGCTTGAGGGGGCTCGGAGCAGGCGAATTGCTCCCGGAGTCGAAGGCGGCCGGCGGTGGAATCTTGAACCTGGCGTCGCAGCAAGAGCCTCTGGCTTCGATTCGACGCGCGGCTAGATGGAGACGAGGGTGGCCGACCTCCTGGACATGGCGGCGAGGAGGATAGAGGCCGGTGGCCGCGAGCACGCAGCGGCGGCGCTCCGGCGTGGCTTCGGTGCGCGCAGAAACGAGAGAGGGAGAGGGGGAGAGCGAGCGGAGAGAGGGGGAGATGGACCTGGAGCCTTCCAGGCGTCTCCATGGCGTCGGATAAGTGAAGGGGGAAGCCAGGCAGCTGCCTGGCGGCCATACGGTGCCCGCCGGCGACCTGCCTGCCTGGCTGTCCTGGGAAGAAGACGGGGGTTCCCTTTTGGGCTGGGCCGAATTGGCCACTGGGCCCAGGTGAGTGCGCTCTTTTCCTTTTCTATTTTTCTCTGTTTTATTTTTCTGTCTTTTGTTTGCTCCAACATAAAAATACCAGAGCATTTTTTAAAATTCCCCAAAACTTTTATGTGGGCTTAGGGTTCAAGCCATTAGCCACTCACAAGTTTTGGTGACTTTTAAAATTCAAACAATTTGAATTTAAATTCAAATTGGAGTTTAATTTAATTTCCAAGCCCTTTTTGGAATATTTAAAAAATCTTGGTGCATGCAGTGGGACCCACTTCACTTTATATGTGATCATGCATATTTATAAGACTTTTCAAAAATACCAGAGGAATTTTTGGAAGCAATTTTTATCTGGCCTTTTGAATTAAAATCTCTAGGGCTTTTATTTTCCCCATTTTTGAATTTCTTTTGAAATTTTCACATGATGCAAAGGCACAAGCTAGCCCTAGCACATACCTAACTTGGGGTTGTGACAACTCGCCCCCACTCAAAAGAATCTCGTCCCGAGATTTAGAAGTCGTCGGGAGGAAGGAGGGGTACTTGGCACGGAGGCGGTCTTCTATTTCCCATGTTGCTTCTTTCTCGGAGTGATGTGACCATTGCACTTTGAGGAACTTGATCTTCTGACGACGAGTGACACGCTCTGCGGAATCAAGAATACGAACAGGTTATTCTCGATAAGAAAGGTCATCTTGGGGATCAAGCGTTTCATGGTCGACTTCGCGGATGGGGTCCTTGAAGCAACGCCTGAGTTGTGACACATGGAACACATCATGTACTCGGGAAAGGTACGGAGGTAGTTCAAGTTGGTAGGCAACTTCTCCATGTTTAGCGAGAATGCGGAAAGGTCCGATGTAACGTGGGGCCAACTTGCCTTTGATACCGAATCTTTGGGTTCCTTTCAGAGGAGTAACCCGAAGGTAAGCCTTCTCATCCAGATTGTAGCTTTCTTGCCTACGATGACGATCATAGTAGCTTTTCTGACGAGACTGAGCGGCTTTCAATCGATCATGAACAATGCGAACTTGCTCTTCTTCTTCTTTGATCATATCCGGTCCAAAGAGTTGTCTTTCACCGGTTTCTGACCAGTTTAGGGGTGTTCGACATCGTCGTCCATATAGGAGTTCAAAAGGAGCCATGTTCAGACTAGATTGGAAACTATTGTTATAAGAAAATTCGGCAAATGGAAGAGACTTCTCCCAATTCTTTCCGAATGAGATAACATAAGGTCTGAGCATGTCTTCAAGAATTTGGTTAACCCTTTCGACTTGACCGCTAGACTGTGCATGGAAAGCTGTACTAAAGGAGAGATGAGTTCCCATAGCATTCTGAAAGCTTCTCCAAAATCTAGAGGTGAAAAGGCTACCACGACTAGAATTGATTTCCAAAGGAACACCGTGAAGAGACACAATTCTAGAGACATACAAGTCCGCTAACTGGCTAGCAGTAATAGACTCGTGAACAGGAAGGAAGTGAGCAACTTTGGAAAGTCGGTCAATGACAACGAAGATGGCATCATTTCCTTTCTGGATTTTTGGAAAGCCGGTGATGAAGTCCATACTGACTTTGTCCCATTTCTACTCTGGAATAGGCAAAAGTTGAAGAGTACCAGCAGGTCTTTGGTGTTCGGCCTTAATGCGACGGCAAACATCACATTCAGTAACAAATCGAGCAATGTCTCTCTTCATCCTAGTCCAGCAAAATCTCTGGCGTAGATCTCGGTACATTTTTGTGCTACCAGGATGAATCGAGAGGGAAGTGTCACGGGCTTCTTTGAGGATGAGTTGCCTTAGTTCCCTATTCTTAGGTATTACCAAACGATTTCCAAAGAATATTGTTCCTTTACTATCTGTGGAGAAACATTTAGCAACTCTGCTAGCAATGTTCTCCTTGATCCGGCGAACACCTCGTGCACGCCTTTGGGCAACTATGATTTGATCCTCAAGAGTTGGTTTCGCCACCAAGGTAGAAAGATAGCCATGAGGAACAATCTCGAGGTTGAGCTTTCAAAATTCCTCATGAAGAAGTGGTTGATACTGTTGTAACATGAGGTTGTTACAATACGACTTACGACTTAGTGCATCAGCCATGACATTGGCTTTGCCTGGGGTGTCAGAAATTCCTAAGTCATAATCTTTTATCAACTCTATCCAGCGTCTTTTCCTGAGATTAAGATCTGGCTGGGTGAATATGTATTTGAGGCTTTGGTGGTCGGAATAGATCTCACAACAATTACAAAGGAGGTAATGTCGCCAAGTCTTCAGGGCATGAACTACGGCAGCGAGTTCAAGATCATGGGTAGGATAGTTCTCTTCATGTGGCTGCAGCTGGCGTGAAGCATAAGCTACCACATGTCTATCTTGCATAAGTATGCATCCTAACCCTTGCCGTGAGGCGTCACAATAGATCTCGAAATCCCTTTTTGGAGTCTGGAGGCGCAAGTACGGGTGCAGAAGTCAATCTTCCTTTTAACTCTTGAAAGCTTTCCTCGCACTTGGGGGTCCATTGGAATTTCTTATCTTTCTTGAGGAGTTCAGTTATAGGCTTTGCAACTTTGGAGAATTTCTCAATGAAGCGACGGAATAGCTTGCTAGGCCAAGAAAACTCCTAACTTGCTTAACCGATTCAGGTGGAGTCCAGTCAAGGACGGCCTGAACTCTCCCGGGATTGACAGCAATGCCTTTGGCAGAAATCACGTGGCCCAAGTAGGTCACTTCTGGTAGCCAAAATTCACACTTGGAGAACTTGGCATAAAGGCGGTGCTCTCGAAGTTTCATCAATACCAGCCTAAGATGCTCGACATGTTCTTCTTCGTTCTTCGAGTATATAAGGATGTCATCGAGGTAAACCACGACGAACTTGTCTAAATACTCCATGAAGATCGAGTTCATCATGCGTGAAAAAGTAGCAGGGGCATTGGTTAAACCGAAGGACATGAATGTGTACTCGTAAAGACCGTAACGAGTAGTGAAAGCCGTTTTTAGAATGTCCTCGTTTCGGATTTTGATTTGATGATAGCCTAATCTGAAATCCATCTTGGAGAAGACAGAGGATCCAGCAAGTTGATCATAAAGATCATTGATCCTGGGCAGTGGGTACTTGTTCTTTATCGTTGCTAGATTTAGCGGGCGATAGTCTACGCACATCCTTTCTGTTCCATCTTTCTTCATTACGAACAGAACGGGGCAACCCCATGGCGATGAGCTAGGGCAGATGAAGCCTTTTGCCAACAAAGCTTCAAGTTGGATTTTTAGCTCAGCTAACTCATGTGGGGCCATTCTATATGGGCGTCTGGAAATTGGGGTTGTGCCTGGTATAAGATCCACTATAAATTCTACACATCTGTCAGGAGGCTAGGTTTAAGGGGTTGGATCACTGGATAGTTTCCTAGAGGATGGCCAAGGTTTACTAGGGGCTACAACAGATATGTCAGAGTAGCAAAGTACCCCAACACGATGGTTAGTGTGGTTCTTATGGCTAGAAGACATCTAAAGTGGGAGGAAGAGCTGCAAATGAATCACGATAGGTTTCTAGGATAAAACCTACAACAAACTCTATAGAACTGTTGGTCATGCCACCTAGAAGTTCTTCTAAAAGGACAACCGAAAAAGAGAGAAGGATTTTGCAATTGCATCAGATTATGAAGAAACCTGGGATGACTCGGACAGCATAACGGCTGTAATTGCAAGAGAAATGGAAATCCTCACAACATTTCAACATCACTTACATAAGGAGTCTCAAAATTGGAAGCACAACGACTCTAGACAACCGAACACAACTTTCCTACGGCTACAAGGAAGCAATCAACGAGATGTTCTAGTAAGACATAGATGAGCCTAGTCCTATCATCCCGTAGAAAAGATAAGGGTGACTCAGAACTTAGATTGATGAGGGTAAGGAGAAAAAGAAGCCTTACGTTGTTCCCATTATACCCAAGTAACTATATAACTATAGAATGCTAGACTCGACTTCGACCAAGGGTTGAATAATCCTACAGACAGTCCTGCTCTGATACCAAGTCTGTCGGGACCCGAAATATGCGTATGTAATTCCAGTCACGATACAATCACAAGGAGAGCCGAGAGCCGTACCCACTTGTCTAAGCAGACAAGGCAAATCACAGAACACTCTCAGAAAGCATCGAACGTGAGGGGCATCCCATCCAGGCCGGATGATCAACTGAGATGGGTCCTCATCGTCCGCTCACAAGTCTAAATGCTTATGTGTGGTGAATCCCATACTCATAGACAAGTCGCCTCAACCATGTTATCGATTGAATCATAACTCTTACATAGACTTACTCCAGCCCGATCACTTAGTCGGGGTCTAGGGCGGGCTCGATCATACAACAAAGTGTGCACGTGACAGAGTCACGAGCAATCGCAGCGTGATGCCCCAAGCTGCGCACATCTAAGGGCCACTTGGTGTCGGGACCCGGGGTTAGCGTATGCAAGTACAGCTAAGACATAGTCATATGAAGAGCCGAGAACCGCACCCACTTGTCTAAGTAGACAAGGCCAAGCACTGAACATTCTCGGAAAGCATCGTACGTGAGGGGCATCCCATCCAGGCCGGATGATCAACTGAAATGGGTCCTCATCGTACGCACACAAGTCCAATGGTATGGGTGGTGAACTCCCATATTCAAAGACAAGTCGCCTCAACCATACTATCAACTATCTCGAAACTCTTACATAGACTTACTCCAGCCCGATCACTTAGTCGGGGTCTAGGGCAGGCTCGATCATACCACAAAGTGTGCACGAGACAGAGTCTCGGACAATCGCATCGCGATGCCCCAAGCTGCGCACATCTAAGGGCCACTTGGTGTATGAAAGACCGCCAGCCAGAACACAACTAAGGTCTCGAAAACCCATACAAAGACATGCATGTTATAAACATACACGCAGCACACATGCCTTGTATGAACAGCAGGTACCATTGCAATTCTCTACAAAGTGTACATTTTATTTATAACTCTTATAGAGTACACACAGAGATCACATACATGTGATCCAACATTACATCACGAAGCGGAAGCAAATTATGTCTGAGTACAGACAAGTTTAACAAATTGGCTTAAGAAGCCTTATTCAAACATAAAGCCCTCCACGAGGGAACCAGTCTGCTGACTGGGACTAGACTAGCTTAACTTCAGTCGTCCAGCTCGATGAAGAAACCACCTTCAGGGTCAGTGGCGTCATCTAAAACATATATTAAGCAAACGTGAGTACAAAGGCGTACTCAGCAAGACTTACATAGGAGCTATACTACTCATGCACATGTATCAGGGTAAAGGGAGGTGGGGTTCACTTGCAGAAGTGTCAGCTTTGAATTGGCTAGTCCTGAACTACGAGTACCAGACTTTGAGGTAAGAAGCGTACACGAGTCCACTACTTTCACCAACCAATTACACCACTATGGTGCCTTCCTCGACTTCCCCACGAGAAAGCACGCCATAGCACTCGCACTTATCTTGGTGCGTTTTAGAAGTATCCGGTTCAAGTTATCTAATAATCAAGCTAAGCTTTCCAAGCAGTCCATAACCGCGGACGCGGCTATCCGAATAGTTTTGTTAACCTTGCAAGGGTGTACCGCTACACACACATGATCATCATTTACCGCCTTTGATCTCGACACCATTCAAGGGGTGCCAGCGAGGATGCTCACCACAACTGTTATCTCATAGCCTATCTAGTCCAAGAAAGCCGCCTACTTGGGTTGGTTACCACTATCGTGAACCCGGCCGGTTTACCGAAGTGGACCCAAGCGATGTGTGCGTGGTGCATAAGCCGGTCTCGGTTGAGCCGTTCTCTCACTTAGCATCCAGGCCACAAGCCTACCAGAACTCCGAACTACTGCGACATCTGGACATCGAAAGGGATGAGTTAATAAGTCGAGAGGGGTCAGTGAGCCCAATGTGTGGTTGTACTCTTCATCTTGGATCACCACACAAGAACTCGGACTTAGGGCGGTGTTCAACGAGACAACCCACCGTGTACTCCTACACAGCCTCTCATCGTTCACCTTGTATTAGGTTTGATTCACCAACCCTTTTCTACCAACATCAACGTGATTATTCCCATCCCGACTCACATCACAGTAACAACAAGGTATCATACTAAGCATGCAATAAGCAATAACATTTGCAGGGGCCACATGATATCAAACAACTCCTACAGTTGCTAGGATTGTGGTTTGCTTACTACTGTGACAAAGATAGGTCATGCAAAGGAATGGGTTCATCTATGCGGTAGAATCGTAACATGGTGATCATCCTATACAATGCATAAGCGAGACATGAGAGGGAAGTGGGATTTTATCGACATGACCAATGAGGTTTTGCTTGCCTTGCTGACGAGGTTCGGGCTCTGGATCTTCAGCGAAGGGGGTGATCTCTTGCTCCGGTTCCACCTCTACTCGACAAACAAAGCACGAAGTAGCAATCAATACGAATGTAATGCTCAAGCACATGATTGAACGTTGAAGCTTGAAGTATAAGTGTTGATGTGTGAGACAATTCCATTTAAGTGGAATATATTGCATTTTTAAATGCAAATTCAATTTCCACATTTGAATTCAACCTTAATCAAGTTATATATGATATAGTTTGATCCATTTGAATTAACTTCAAATGTGTATGATATGCCTCTGAAGTGTGGTTGATTTGCATCATAAATCCATGGTCCAAGTGGCAAAATCATTTGGTTTGAATTTGAAATAAATTCAAATAAAGTAAATGATATATGCTACTGGTCCCATTTTAAATTCAACTCAAACAGAGTTGAAAGTTGCATATTTGGAAAGATAATTTTCTCCTGATCATTTTTCATATATTATTTGTCCAATTTGGAGTTAATATGAATTTTCTATGAATTTCCAAAGTTTGGGGTATTTTCTGGATTTTCTGGATTTAATTAAACCATTTTGCTTTTCTGGAAATTCTTAAATGAATTATTGCGTCAGCATGACATCAGGGGGTTTGACCCGAGTCAAACTGACAAGGGGTCCCACTGGTCAGTCTCTGTAGGGTTAATCCCGTGTTGATTAAGTCAACAGAGTGATTAGGGGGCCCTGGACCCACCTGTAAGTGACTCTGGGGTGGGTTTAGTGGTTAACCACCACGGCCACGTCAGGCCTGCCGGCGGCTAGTCGCCGGCGACCTGACCACGGCGGCGCTGCGCGGATCTGCTGATTCCGTGGACCAAACGACGCGCCGCGACCACGGGAGCGAAGCCCGTGCTCTCGCACGTCTCCTGGTGCATGCCAGCGTCCAAGACGACGACCACAGGGACGGCGGTGACCTCGCCGGTGGCAACAGAAGCACGGGGAGGAGGCAATCTTCGCCACGGTGCTCCAAATCCAGCGATTGTGAGCTCGTTCGACGCGGAAGAACACGGCGAACACTTTGGACAACACGGCTGGTTCGATTGCTTAGCGGAAGAACAGCTCCATCGATCCCGGCGGCGAGAAGTTTCGGCTATCATGGCGGATCCGGCTAGAGCGAGTAATTGAAGGGGAAAGTGAGGGGTTTTGACCCCAAGCTCACCAGGAGCTTAGCAGAGGTGGTGGCGAGGGCTGGGGTAGCTCGACGGCGGCGTAATCGATGATTCCCTTCACGGCGGCCGGCGGGAGCTCGAGGAAGAACTCGACGTCTACACTGGCTCGGGGCTCGATTCTTTCTGCGGTTCGACGAAGACGACGACGACGAAGCTCTGGGACACCTTGGTTCAGCTCCTCGGCGTCGGTGGCCACGTGTGTGCTCGACGGCGCTCCGGCTAGGCTACGGTGGCTTCGCTGTTCTTGGCAGGGAGGAAGAACTGGAGGGCGAGGAAGGAGGGGAATGGGTTCTGGACGTCTCCAGGACTCGCGGGCGGTGAGAAGGAGGCAGGGGAGTCACTGGGGAGGCGCCACCGCGACGGCCACGGCATGCCGGGCACGCAGCTGTGTGCTCGTGCCCGGGGAAGACGACAGGGGAGTTCCCCCTGGTGGGCTGGGCCGGCTGGAGAGGTGGGCCTCGCCCGGGGCAACAGGTAAGTCTTTTCTTTTTAAATCTGTTTAATCTTTCCTTTCTGTTTTCTGTAATTTGTTTTGGCTCTGATAAAAATATCAAACCATTTTATTAAATGCTGAAAACTTTTATGTGGCCTCATAATAATATAGACTAACCACTTATGAAGTTTCAACATTTTTTAAAATTCAAAAGATTTGAATTTTAATTCAAATAGGGTGATTTCTTTATTTCCAAGGTACTGTTTGAATATTTGAAAAATCTATGAGCATGGGGTGGGTCCCACATCACTTGATATGTGATCACACTCATGTATAAGACTTTTCAAAACTCTAACATGAATTTTTGGAAAATATTTTTATCTGGCCTTTTGAATTAATTTATCTGGGGGGTGTTCCTTCTCCCATTTTGATTTTGAACTTGATTTCCAAGATTTCTTTTTGAAAATTTTTACATGATGCAAAGGTACTAGCTAACCCTAGCACATACCTAACAGAGGGATCTGACACTTGGTGTATAAAAGACCGCCAGCCAGATCACAACTAAGGTTTCGAAAACCCATACTAAGACATGCATGTTATAAACATACACGCAACACACATGCCTAGTATGAACAGCAGGTATCATCACATAACTCTACAAAGTGTATCTTTATTGACTTACACATAGAGCATACAAAGATCACATGTCTGTGATCAACATTACATCATACAATGGAAGAAAATTAGGTCTGAGTACAGACAAGTTTAACAAATTGCTTAGAGAAGCCTTGTAAACATACATGCCCTTCCACGAGGGACCAAACTGATGTCTGGAACTATACTAGCTTAGTCAACGTTGAGCTTCGGGAAGGTGTCTCCATCGGGGTCTGGTTTCTCATCTAAAACATAGAATAAGCAAACAAAAGTACAAAGTCGTACTCAGCAAGACTTACATCAGAACTATACTACTCATGCTCAAGTTTCAAGGTAAAGGGAGGTGGGGTTCAACATGAAGAAGTGCCAGCTTTGACTTGGCTAGACCTGTACTACGAGTACCAGACTTGAGGTAAGAAGCGTACACGAGTCCACTACCAAGTCTCCAACCAATACACCACTATGGATACTTCCTCGACTTCCCCACGAGAAAGCATGCCATAGCACTCACACTTATCTTGCGAGTTTTAGAGTATCCATTCAAGTTGTCTAATAATCAGGTACAGGTTCCAAGTAGTCCATGACCGCGGACGCGGCTATTCGAATAGTTTTGTTAACCTTGCAAGGGTGTAAACTACACACACATGACCATCGGTTACCGCCTTTTGCTCGCCACCGTTCAAGAGGTGACAGCGAGGATTTTCACCACGACACTTCCCTCACAACCGGTCTATTCTAGGATTCGACTATCTGAGTTGACTCCGCTCGAGAGCCCGGCCGGATCAACGAAACGGACTCAAACAATGCAAGTGACCGAGACGCCACCTTTGGAAGATGGTTTTCCTGACTCACAGGTGCACCCACATATCTATATGATGCAACCATTCCTTCATTCTTTTTCTATGCACATGCCAAAAGGAAAGCCCGAACTAATGTGACTCCTGGACGTCAACACGGATCAAGGTACTAGGCCGAGAGGGGTCAGTGAGCCCAATGTGTGGTTGTACTCTTTGTCTTGGATTACCATACAAGAACTCGGTGCTTAAGGCGGTGTTCAACGAGACAACCCAATGTGTACTCCTACACAGCCTCTCATCGTTCACCTTGTATTAGGGTGGATTCACCAACACGTTATCATCAGCATCACTGTGATCATCCATCCCGACTCACAAACAATGTAACCTCATTGTATCACTAAGCAGCAATAAGCAGTAACAGTTGTAGGGACCACATACTCATCATTCAACTCCTATATCTCCTAGGATTGTGGTTTGCTTAATACGGTGACAAAATGATAGGTCATGCTTCGGAATGGGTTCAACTATGCGAAAGAACGTGTCTCGGTGATCTCCTAAACATGCATAAGCGAGACTGAGAGGGAAGTGGGATTTTATAGATATGATTAATGGGGGTTTTCTTGCCTTGCTGACGATACACGGGGTTTATCGAACTTCTTCTTCGGGGGTGAACTCCGTCTCGGAAAAACTGTTACCGAAGCAATCATCAACAAAGGGGGGCAACATCAAAATAAAATGCACAAGCACATGATATAGTTGTCCATGATGTATATGGTACCGGTTTGTTGACAATTCAATTTAATTGAAGTGTATTGCAAAGGATTTGCAAACTCAAACTCCAAATTCAAATTCAAATTATGCCATATGCATGTTTGCTACTGTTCACCCATTTTAAAATGGTCAAACATAGAAACAAGTTGCATATTCATAATCCTTGCATTTTTCTAATAATTTTTCATATATTATTTGTCTCATTTGGAGTTAAAATGAATTTTCTATAATTTATTGAAGTTTTAAACAATTTCTGGATTTTCTGGAATTCTTTTAATTCAATTTTCATTTACTGCATCACTGTGACGCGGGGGTGACGTAAGGGGGGGTCTGACTGCTGGGGGCCCCATGTCAGTGGGAGAGGGAATTAATCCCTCTCTGTTTTAGTTAGCAGAGGGGTTAGGGGGTTTGGGGCCCCACTGTCAGTGGCTGGGGGCTGATTAGCACGCGGGTTAGGGGGGGCCTAATGGCCGGCTTGACGTCGGCGGCCTCTGGACACGGAGGCAATGCGCCGGACTTGGGCTTCAGGCCACGGGGAGGGGAACTGAGGGCACGGGCGTGTGCCTCGTGGCCTTGCGCATCTAGTGGAGCACCAGGGGGACCTCGAGGAGGCCTGTGGCCATGGCTACGACGACGAAGGCGGCTGCCGGTCACTGACCTTGGAGAAGATGGCGCTGCACGGCTCGGGAGGAAGGAAGGAAAGGGGAAAAGGATCGCAGAGCTCACTAGAACTCAACAGCAGGCACGGCGAGGCATGAGGGGGCTCGGAGCAGGCGAATTGCTCGCCGGAGTTGAAGGAGGCCCGCGGTGGAATCTTGAACCTGCCATCGCAGCAAGAGCCCCTGGCTTCGATTTGACGCGCAGCTAGACGGAGACGAGGGTGGCCGACCTCCTGGACATGGCGGCGAGGAGGATGAAGGCCAGTGGCCGCGAGCACGCAGCGGCGGCGCTCCGGCGTGGCTTCGATGCGCGCAGAAACGAGAGAGGGAGAGGGGGAGAGCGAGCGGAGAGAGGGGGAGATGGACCTGGAGCCTTCCAGGCGTCTCCAGGGCGTCGGATAAGTGAAGGGGCAGCCAGGCAGCTGCCTGGCGGCCATGCGGTGCCCGCCGGCGACCTGCCTGCCTGGCTGTCCTGGGAAGAAGACGGGGGTGCCCTTTTGGGCTGGGCCGAATTGGCCACTGGGCCCAGGTGAGTGGGCTATTTTCCTTTTCTATTTTTCTCTATTTTATTTTTCTGTCTTTTGTTTGCTCCAATAAATAAAAATACCAGAGCATTTTTTAAAATTCCCCAAAACTTTTTTGTGGGCTTAGGGTTCAAGCCATTAGCCACTCACAAGTTTTGGTGACTTTTGAAATTCAAACAATTTGAATTTAAATTCAAATTGGAGTTTAATTTAATTTCCAAGCCCTTTTTGGAATATTTGAAAAATCTTGGTGCATGAAGTGGGACCCACTTCACTTTATATGTGATCATCCATATTTATAAGACTTTTCAAAAATACCAGAGGAATTTTTGGAAGCAATTTTTATCTGGCCTTTTGAATTAAAATCTCTAGGGCTTTTATTTTCCCCATTTTTGAATTTCTTTTGAAATTTTCACATGATGCAAAGGCACAAGCTAGCCCTAGCACATACCTAACTTGGGGTTGTGACACCTTCATTGACAAAATGCTTGAAAGGTTATCCAAAAACACTCACTTTGTTATATTGATTGATATTCTGGCTTCTCTCAAATTCATGTTAACACTGCTGATCAAAGGAAGACTACTTTTACTTGTCCTTATGGTACTTATGCTTATAGACGTATGCCTTTTGGTTCATGAAATGCTCCTGCTACTTTTCAAAGGTGTATGTCTGCTATCTTTCATGGTTTCTGTGAGGAGATTGTAGAGGTTTTCATGGACGATTTCTCCTTCTATGGCACCTCCTTTGACCACTGTCTCCACAATCTTAATAAAGTTTTACAGAGATGCGATGAGACAAATTTGGTACTCAATTGGGAGAAGTGCCACTTCATGGTCAACGAGGGAATTGTTCTTTTCCATAAGATTATAGAGAGGGGAATCGAAGTGGACAAGGAAAAGATTGAAGCGATCGAGAGGATGCCCTATCCAAAGGACATCAAAGGTATTCGTAGTTTCCTAGGTCATGCAGGTTTCTATAGAAGATTTAATAAGGAATTTTCTAAGACTTCAAGACCCCTAACTAATCTTCTCCAGAAGGATATTCCTTTTGTTTTTGATGAATATTGTAAGGAAGCCTTTAAAGTTCTTAAGAAAGCCTTAACAACTGCTCCTATAGTCCAACCACTTGATTGGAGTTTACCTTTTGAGATCATGTGTGATGCTAGTGATTTTTCTGTTGGAGCTGTAATAGGACAAAAGGTTGATAAGAAATTAAATGTCATACATTATGCTAGAAAAACCCTTGATATTGCTCAAAAGAATTATGCTACCACTGAGAAAGAGTTTTTAGAAGTAGTATTTTCTTGTGATAAGTTTCGGCCTTATATTGTTGATTCTAAAGTTATTATTCATACTGACCATGCTGCTATTAAGTACTCCCTCTGTCCCATAAATCTTGTCACTGTTTTAGTTCAAATTTGAACTAAAACCATGACAAGATTTTTGGGACGGAGGGAGTATCTTATGGAGAAGAAGGATGCCAAACCAAGGCTTATCAGATGGGTACTTCTTCTTCAAGAATTTCATTTGCAGATTGTTGATAGGAAGGGAGCAGAGAATCCTGTGGCGGATGATGGCTTCTCGCCCCTCGTTGGTTACCCAAAGTGGAAGGTTGAGATGTAGACAACAACAAATTTCCCTCGGTGAGGATACCAAGGTTTGTCTCTAGTAGGACTCCAACAACGATAGGAAGGTGATGTTGGGGCACACGTTACGCTACGCTAGCGCTAAATCAAAAATTTCTACTGCGCACAACCAAGATCACTGCTACTGGAGATGAACTACGTGATTAGGGTTTACCACTAGACGCGCAGTCACAACAGCGGAAGGAGAGTTGGCGATGCGCGTCGGCGGCTGCTCCTCGAATCCCTCGAACCGATCCCTCGTACCGATCTCACGAACGGAGTCCCGCGATCCGATCCCGCGAACAGTTCATCCAAGCACCGCAGGTGTAGCGCCTCCAAGGGATGCGCACGTATCCTTATTGGCTTCTCGCCCTTCGTTGGTGAGCCCCAAGTAGAAGGAGTGATGAAGTATAGCAGCGAGTTTTCCCTCGGTGAAGATACCAAGGTTTGTCTCCAGTAGGACTCCAGAGATGATAAGTAGGTGTCAGCAGCGCGTCTTACGTGGACCTGCACACAGACACAGATAACTTTGTTCCCAACGAAGTTTAGAGAGGTTGTCAATCTCTCCGGTCTTGTTGTTCACAAATGATAAAACGCAAGGGATAATGATAGCAACTTGAAAGTAAATGCAGAAAATTAAATATAGCTTGGAAACAGTAATGAGGATATGGACCGGGATACGTGATGTTCACTAGTCATGTCTCTCTCCCAAAAGACGATAAAACTGCTATGCGAGGTAAACAAATTACAGAAGGGCAATTGACAGGATTATGAACGCACCTCATTGCTAACTATGCTACAAAAGAAAGGAAGAGGTTCAAAAGCACGGGCAGTACGCCAAAATAAGTAGACCGAAATCCATATGCATCTACTACTAATCATCCACCTTGAGATATCTATCCAGAACATCTCGCTGGTATTAAGTTGTGAGCCCCACCCAAAGTGTAAACCCAAAGCAACAGACAACTGCATTAAAAAGAACCTTGTGTAAAGTAAACAATCCTTGTAACCGCGGTTACAAGCACCGTTGTTTTCCCTCTTGTGGCAACAGCACATCCCCTAGACTCATGTTTCTGTCACTCAAGCGTGTCATCGGGGAGGCATGAACCCACAATCTAGCACAACGCTCCCTCTTGGAGTCACTACCTACTACTTGGCCAAAGCAATAAACATCAACGGAGAACATGCAAGAATTACTTAGGAACAAAAATATAAGATATAAAAACCAAATATATTACTCTATCACAATCTGAACATAATCTCATAATCCATCAGATCCCTCCAAACTCAGCATAGCAACAACAGAAATATTACAAAGGTGCCTCGATCATGTAGGGCAGCTCACGAGGTCTAAACAATGAAGATCAAAGAGGGGAGGAGAACATCACATAGCTACTGATCACGGACCCATGATCCAAGGAAAACTACTCACGAGACATACGGGGAGCATCCATGGTGGAGAGGAGACTCCCGGAGGTCAATCCTCGCTCCGGCAGGGTGCCGGGAAGAGGTCTTCTGGTGCTCCCGATCTTGGAAGCGCGGCGGCGGCGGAACAGAGGCGAGTTCGCGGAATAGGGTTCTTCTTCTGGAGTTTTCCCGTGACGTAGATTAAATAGGCGAAGGGGGGCAGCCAGAGGTGGACAAGGGGCCCCAGGCGCCCCCCCTAGCGCGGCCAGGGGTGGGGCCGCACCGGGTGGCCGCCTGGGCCCCCCTGGCCCCCCTCTTGCCCCTCCCGGGCTCTTCTCGAAGCTTCCGTCACGCTGATTTTTATCTGAATTTTCCCGAATTTTTCTGGCACTTTTTATATGGGGGAAAACTGAAATAGAAAAACAGCAGAAAACAGGAACTAGCACTAGGGTGCACTGAGTTAATAGGTTAGTCCAAATATGATCAAAAGTGTATGAAAGTGTATCTAGATCATAGCAATATCACACAAAACATGCATGGAGCAAGCAAAAATTATAGATACGTTTTGGACGTATCAACGTACAAGGAGGAGCGTCGGGCGGCGGACTGCTAGGTCTGGCGGCTCGGCCTGGAGGTGGAGTGGCGGCTAGGGTTGTGGTCTGTCCCGTACCCCTTCGGGGGTTCGCCCTAGCCTTTATATAGGCGCCCGTGGAATGGCCTCAACCCTTGAGGCAATCCGGACCCTCCATACATAATCCATTCGGTTCACATCCGAATGGGCTCCTGTCCCCTTAAGAGCGCGACCCTATAGGTTCACGTACACATGGACACGTCCCGAATCACATCCGGTTCGATAGTCTGTAGTGGTTCCTAGCAGAACATGCCGACTCCCATATATGCGTAAAGTCATAAGACGAACCATTACAAAGTGTCATATGCAACATTCCTCTTGCCTCACGATATATGTTGTCGAGCTCAAGGCGAGTACTTGTCACCCTTGTGATAGCTTGACTTCTCTTCTCGAAACCGTGATACAGATTCCTGAACCGGGTTAACACTTAACCCATGTCGCATGGCCATGCTTTCTGAATCTTATCACTCGAGAGGGCCCAGAGAATATCTTTCCAAAGTGGAGGGGCAAATCCCATCTTGATCATGACTCACCCGTAAGCTATCTTTATAACTACCCAGTTATGGTGTAGCGTTTGATAGTCCCTAAGTGAGTCATTCCTCATCCCAAGAACATGAGAGGACCTCAGGTCTAGGACATGGCATATACATTATATTGAGACTAACAGATGACAATATCTCGCTGCGTCTCAAAGTGGGTCTCTGTCCATCTCAGTGATCCCATCACTAAGTTCATACTATCGGTAGCATCTCCATGCTCATGACTTTTGAAACATAGTCATCAATTAAATCATATACTAGTCAAGGATATGTGTCTCCATAACCTTATCAACTAGGGACCATTAGAACAATCATCATAGAATATATAGTCTCACAAACAAGTCACATACTTATTGATACATATCAGTGATGATGTTCAAGGACAATACAAATAACTCATGAATACATAAGGAGATAACATCATAACATGATTGCCTCTAGGGCATATCTCCAACAG
The DNA here is from genome assembly GCA_950022295.1 of Bromus sterilis. Lineage (NCBI taxonomy): Eukaryota > Viridiplantae > Streptophyta > Magnoliopsida > Poales > Poaceae > Bromus > Bromus sterilis. The sequence continues at coordinate 120,518,343 of OX465601.1, read as the reverse complement.
GTGACAACAGCGCCAGAAATTGCTTTGGTGGCCAAGAGTTGACGTGGACCTGCACACACAATAGATAACTTTGCTCCCAACGAGTTCAGAGAGGTTGTCAATCAATCCGGCCTTGTTGTTCACAAAGGATCTAACGCACGGGATAATAATGATAGTGATAGCAACGGAAAGGTAAATAAAGTAGGGAATAAATAGCGGGTGTAAACAATATTGGAAATATGGACCGGGATCCCATGATGTTCACTAGTGATGTCTCTCTCCCAAAAGACGATAAAATAGCCATGCAAGGTAAACAAATTACAGCTGGGAAATTGACATGATTATGTGCGCAAACCAATGCTAACTATGCTATAAAGAAAGGCAGAGGCTCAAAAGCATAGGCGGTACGCCAAGACAACTAGACCGAAATCCATCTACATCTACCTACTAATCATCCACCTTGAGATATCTATCCAGAACATCTCGCTGGTATTAAGTTGCGAATCCCACCCAAAGTGTAAACTCAAAGCAACAGACAACTGCATTAAAGAACTTTGCGTAAAGTAAACAATCCTTGCACCTGCAAGTACAAGCACCGTTGTTTTCTTCCTTGTGGCAACAACACATCCCCTAGACTCATGTTTCTGTCACTCAAGCTAGTCATCGGGGGGCATGAACCCACAATCATGCATAACGCTCCCTCTTGGAGTCACTACCTACTACTTGGCCAAAGCAATAAACAACAACGGAGAACATGCAAGAATTACTCAAGAACATAAATATAAAAGAGGATAATCAAATATATTACTCAAACACAATCTGAACATAGTTTCATAATCCATCGGATCCCAACAAACTCAGCATAGCAACAACACAAAGATTACATATGTGCCTCGATCATGTAGGGCAGCTCACGATGTCTAATCCTTGAAGAACAAAGAGGGGAGGAGAACATCACATAGCTACTGATCATAGACCCATGGTCCAAGGTGGACTACTCACGGTTCATCTGGGAAGCATCCATGGTGGTGGAGAAGCTCCCGGAGGTGGTTCCTCCCTCCGGAAGGGTGACGGGAAGAGGTCTCCTGGTGCTCCCGATCTTGGAAGCGCGGCGGCGGCGGAAAAAATCAGAGATCGCGAAAAAGGGTTCTCTCCCCGAGGGTTTCTCGTCACGGGGAATAAATAGGCGAAGGGGGGCAGCCAGGGGGGGCCACTAGGGGTCCAGGCGGCCTCTCGGTGCGACCCCACCCTAGGCCGCGCCACCTGGCCGCCTGGAGCCCAGGTGGGTCCCCTCTGGCCCCCCTTCGGGACTCCGGAAGCTTCCTGTACGCTGATTTTTCCTATATTTTTCCCAGAATTTTTCTGGCGCTTTAATTAATGGGAAAACCTGAAATACAAAAACAGCAGAAAATAGGAACTGGCACTGGGGTGCACTAAGTTAATAGGTTAGTCCAAATATGATCAAAAGTGTATGGAAGTGCATCAATATCATAGCAATATCACACAAAAGAGGCATGGAGCAAGCATAAATTATAGATACGTTTTGGACGTATCAACATCCCCAAGCTTAATTCCTGCTCGTCCTCGAGCAGGTAAATGATAACAAACATAATTTCTGTGGTGACATGCTACCAACCATATAAGAACATTTAAGTAAAGCAATCAAGGCATGTAATTCAATTCAAGTCATAACCGGCAAGAGTCTATATTAGCATTGAAACAAGCAACATATGAACATAAAGGTGCAAGATCTCTAACTGTCCGTGACTCGAATGTCTCCAAATGGTGTTTGCGTGCAAGAAAGGGGATAGGGATATACGAGAGACAATTATTTTTGTGTTGAGAACTCAATCTACTAAAGTTTCACACTTGGTCTTCTTTGGAATCTTATCTTGACTCATCCCCAGACCACTAGCCAGGTACAAATCAAAATGATCCACTCCTTTTCGATATTTTGAGCACTCATGCAATGGATGAGCGTAAGCAAGAAAGTTGACACTTAGGATGGCAAAGAGAGAATATGGTGGAGCAGGAAGACATAAAAGTGAGAAACGCTCACATCAATGAGGACAATCATAGGCGAGAGAAAGCCAAATGATAGATATGATGTGAGGAGTAGGAATTTCCATGCAACGGATGCACATATGAGCTAAGGTAAGCTCTCCAATAGAACTAGTGGGGGTGCATCCAACTTGCTTGCTCAAGAAGACCTAGAGCTCATTTGAGGAGGCTCATCATTGGAATATACAAGCCAAGTTCTATAGTGTGAAGGTCCCCACATAGCTATATGCATAAATGATAATCTCTATGGATTACAAGATATAAGAGGGACTATGAGTGTGGATCTCTCAAAAGGAATAGTAGTGTGCCCCTTCTCTCTTTTTATTTCTTTTTTCTAATTTTTTGTATTTTTTTGGTGGCCTCAATGGCTCTTTCTATTTCTCTCATTTGTCCTCTTTGGGATCTTTTGATTTTGTCCTCTTTGGGATCTTTTCCTCACTTTAGGTGCAACACTCTATATATTACAAGAATTATAGAAGATCTTTCACACTTTACAAAAGTACTCAACATAAAGAAAATAAAACTATCATGAAGTATGCAAATGTATGCCTCTGCCAGTGTAGCAGGATATGCAATGATACTAGCGCGTCATGTAGAAATGATTAGGGCAAGGCCCAACTAGCATGCAGCTCATCGATCAATCAAGTAGCATGTATGACATGAAGATCAAGTCATGAGAAGGTGGATGTTGCATGGCAATGTATCTCGGAAAGGCTATGGAAATGCCTTGTTAGGTAGGCATGGTGTCTGTTTTGAGGAAGGATATAAGGAGGTTTATGATGACAGAGTGTATCGTGCCCAAGGGTTTGGATGTACCGGCGAAGGTGGACACTAACTCTCGGAGTGAGAAGAAAGCAGTGCACGGCACAGGAAAGGCTATAAAAATATGGATAGGTGGAAGTGTCAACTTTCGAATACTCACATTAGTCCGAAGAACTCATGCACTTATTATTGGTAACTCTCAATCTAATCAGGAGGTTCACAAAGAGACAAGTACCCCGAGGAGGAGTGTATGGGGGTTTGGTTATCCTTGCGCATCCTCAACTCATGGTACGTGAGTGTACTCTAATATTCGACCCCTCCAAAGAGTAGTGATCCATCTAGTAGCTAAAGTTCTCAACTAATTTTGTAAGTTTTGAAAATAAACACGGATTGCCCAAAATACAACATCTATCACTAATAGGCTAAAGCTCTTGACACCAAAAGTCCAAACATTACTCATAGCAATACCTCAAAACTATTGCAAATTACTACTACAATTGAATAGCAACCTCAACTACTTACTTCAAGTCAAGACACAAAACTCAGCGCAACAGGCCAACTCTCTAAACAAGATCAACATGAAAACACAAGAGAGTTCCAGCAACAAACTAAACAAAAGCTCTTAAAAAGATAAGCATGAAAACTAAGAGCTAAACATGATAGCAGCTATGAAAAAGATAAAGAACACACACAACAAAGATAAGCATGAAAATCCTATGTTGTGTTCTAGATTTTGAAAGTGGAGCGTGTTTCTCTCCCACACAAAGAAAGATGGCTTCTAACTTTTTATGAACAACAAGCAAAGCTAAAGAAAACTAAAAAGGAAATAAAGAGCGAGATGCTCCAAGCATAGCACATAACGCATGAAGTGATAAAAATATAGTGGAACGAAAGACGAACTGATAATTGTTGATGGAGAAGGGGAAACACGGGGGCATCCCCAAGCTTAGACGCTTGATTCTTCTTGAATATTTCTTGGGGATGCATGGGGGCATCCCCAAGCTTGAGCGTTTGACCCTCCTGAATCTCCTTTCATCATCTTCCCTCACACACTTGAAAACTCCCTTCATACATAACTCATCATAATCTGATTAGCGAGGTTAGTACCCACAATAAAATATTTTTTCTCTACTGGAAATAAGGATAATCTTTAGGAGCTACTGTTTCTCAAGATTGAAAAAAAGTTTTTGCAAAGAAAAAGCAAGCTTAAGGTTTGAAAAATGAAGAAAAGGCAAAACAGGACAGAATCTGTGAAAAACAGAACAACAGGTAGTAAAGAATTTTTTAGGGGCACTTCTTCCACTCAAATAAAAAAAACTCAGAACATACGAAAGTTCCGTGATTTTATAGAGCACGCTGTGTAAAAAATTCAGCTCAAAAAGATGAACTGGGAGTTTTCTGTGATTTTTCCGTCACGAGGACAGAATCTGTTTTCTGGACAACATGTCACAACTTTCACTTCCCTTGTCATATGAGGCTATAATTGGCACAAATCTTGAAAAGTAAAGATACAATGATGTTGATAAAGTAGTAACAATCATCAAGACCACTAAAAACAGAAGAAAAACAAAAAGGAAAACCTAAATTCATTGCGGGCTGCCTCCCGAAAGCGCTTCTTTAAAGCCATTAGCTAGGCTTGATGCAAAAAGATAAAGTTTATCAAGAAAATAACCAGCCCGTGTGACAGACTCAAAAGGTAACTTAATCTTCTTTATAGGGAAGTGTTCCATCCCTTTCTTGAGAGGGAACTGGAATTTTATAATCCCTTCTTTCATATCAATAACAACACCCACGGTGCAAAGAAAAGGACGTCCCAAAATAATTGGAAAAGAAGGTTCACATTCAATGTCCATAATAGTAAAATCAACGGGAACATAATTGTCATTGACAATGATAAGAACATCATTGATCTTCCCCAAAGGTTTCTTTACGAAAGAGTCGACAAGACGAACACCAAAAGAACAAGGATCAAAAGGTTTCAATTCAAATATATCATACATTCTTTTGGGCATAACGGAGGTACTAGCTCCCACATCACATAAAGCATAGCAAGAGAAGTTATTCAACTTAATTTTAATCATAGGATCCAAACCATCTTCTAGCTTCCTAGGTATGGACGCTTCTACCCTAAGCTTCTCCTCCCTAGCTATAATGAGAGCATTAGTGATATGCTCCGTGAAGGCAAGATTAAGTGTGCTAGTGTGGGGGTCTCTAGACATCTTGTGAAGAAAACGAATAACTTCAGAAAGGGTGCAATTATCAAAATCAAGGTCACTACTATCAAGTAAAGTGGTAGTGGTTTCCTTTAGGCTCACTTGTTTGGCAGCTTCTATAGTCATAGGAGTTTCTACTTCTACGGTTGAGGTCATAACATCACCATTAATAGGTCCTATGGGACTAGGGGTGCATTGGGTGCTAAGAGTTTGGATATCCTCAACGACTTGGATAGTAGCAATGGTATGGTGTGTAGGAAGGCTCTTAATTCTATCTTCTTCCTCCTTTTCTCACGCCAATCACATGCTCTTCAATTGCCCTCTTGCTAGGTTTGCGTGGAGTGCGGTGAGAGAGGCGTTTGGGGTTTCGTGGGATCCATCTTGTGGTAGGCAGCTCGTCGAGACGCTTAGTCTTTTGAGAGGGACTCAGAGACGCGTAGCGTGGCGAGTGATCAATGCGCTTTTGTGGGCCTGTGGATGCGTAACAAGTTCACTATCGAGTCCATTTTCCCCTCGCAGTCGTCTGACATCCTCTTCAAATGCCTCCTTTTCTTGAAGCAGTGGAAGCAGATGGGCAAGACCACTGACATGGAGGCCATGATCGACGCCATGGAGAAGATCCGCTCTACTCAGTTTGCCCCTCGGACCCCCATGGCGTAGCTAGTTAGCTTGACTTTTGGATGTGAGGCTTTTGACTTGTTGCTGCGGGGCTGCGCCCCATGATCGAGGTGTGATGCCTCCTATGCTTTGTTAGACTAAGACTGTTCTTAACTGGTTGACTGTGTTTGGCCGTTGGCTTTATTCATTTAAAGTCGGACGCTTCTTGCGTCTTGGTTCTAAAAAAAGTTCTTGTTATGTGCTCCATCTGGTACCATCCTCCAGCATTTCTCTGCAATAAGTAACAAAGTTGCATTTGTATTGCCCAATTATTTACTACTATAGTTCAACAATTATTTACCGGTATAGCCTATTTAGTGTTACAATTGTACAGAAAAGGGAACATAGAGTACATAATTGAGGCTAATGTCGTTGATGCTGGTTTACATCTGAAGGTATATATAGCCTCAGCGGGTGACACCTATGTTGATCCCTAAGGCATCAATAAAGAGGAAAAAAATTCTCCACTGCTCGAAGAACAGAGCTCCAAACCAAAGCCACAAGCCGAAAAAAGTGCCAAGAATTACAGAGTAAAACATGCCCATCTCTTCGAGCTTTGTGTGGTATTCAGTTCCCTCGCCCAATGTAGTGTCACACGGACTCAACGGGAAGCCGCAAAACCCTAGATTTGTTCCATATATTGATGGATCTGCAAGTGTCTACAACTGATTGGCGGTGGGTATAAGGCCCTGCAAGTAATTGTTTGAGAGATTCAACACGCCGAGGTACTGCAGATTTGTACGGTGGGAGGAATTCCACCTGAAAGTTCATTGCATGAGAGGTCAAGGAACTCCTAAGAGCTTCAGACTGCAGATGTTTTCTGAAACACTGCTTGATAGATCATTTCTGTATAAGTTCACAAACAGAGACCTTTAGGTATATTAGCACCATTTCTTCACATTCCCATCTCTTGCAAGCACGACGACCTGTCCGTCGATAGAAATTTAAAACATAAATGTGTAAGTCTTTTAATTCTAGAATCTATTATATACTTAAAACGATAGAAAACGAACGGTGAAGATTAACTACGCGTAAGCAGATAAAAAAGAACGGATAAGATTAAGTTTCCAATCGTGTGTCCGGTGTCGATTAGAGTTGAGAAAACGAATGGTGAAGATTAGCCTCTCCTGCGGCCACCATTGCCGCCGCTCTGCTGGATCTTCCGTCGCCTCTCTCTCTCCTCTCTCCCTGTCCGTTGTGCTCCAGCTCTCTTCCTCCTCGCGTCGACTACATGCTGTGTGGATTGTTTAGCATGGCACCATCCATACAAAAAGATAGCATGTGTATTTGTGTGTCCCATGTTCTCAGACCGACAATCTCAATGCCCAAGAAAGTAGAGCACCTAGACATAGGTATGCCGTCTATTTTTGCCCTATTTTTGATTGATCTAAAAGCAGGGAGTCTGGTGTTATTTTATTCATCAAGGGTCGACACGAATCTAGATTGTTGTTGATTAGGTTTGAGAAAATCTGTTCGTGCTTATAGTTTTTTGCCTTCCTGTTCTGTGCTTTTGGAAGTTGAGTGTGTGAGACGAATGGGATGGCCAGTTTTCAGCTGGAGCACTTCCATGTTCTCTAACAATAGAAGCACCCATGTTTTAATTACTAAATATAATATGGATGTTTTCCTTTGGTTCAGGTATGATCGTTATGCTTACTTCATATCCGAGAAAAGGGAAGGCCAGGTTTTCCACAAGAATGAACAAGTTCAGAAATATGAATTTATATGATCTGAAGAACCCAATTAGGCCATTCCCATTCCACCATTGTTTAACATATCGGGAGCAGAAGTACCTTATCGTTCAATAGTTCAAACTATTACTATACACTCAGGTTTGTACACTGACCTTACTTTCAAATTGAGTGAGAGTGTGATTTTTAATGTTGTCATACCTGCTATTGATAATAAAAAAATGTATGAACCATTTAGCATTTTATCTTTTAATTTAAAAAATACTTTATACAACAACCCTGCAAAATACTGTATTAAAGCTTTTATATGTCAAAACAATAAAGATAGGAGTATTTATGTTTATAGCCTTTTTCAGTGACACAATGTCATATCAGTTGTGCCATACTGACATTAACTTTTTTTCAATGTTCAGCACTAAACGTTTCCGGGTGCTACTGCATTAGAATTTTATTGTATCTTCGATGTGAAATACAATATTGGTTAGTATTTTATTCTGCTCCTTCTCTTGCGATAAATGATTCATGTGTTCCATGGTTTAATTAAATCGGAGAGAAACATGATAGCACTTTAATAATTCAGTGATGCATTAGATGGGCTTCCTCCGGTTGAAAATTGATCCATATGGTTGTAACAAGATGAAGTGATTTTTCCTTTTTGCCGAGAACCAAAAGGAATTGAATTTTGATGAGTAGGGATGAGTTCACAATTGACTATTTATATGGGTTGATGAGTATGGAATGCCAACCTCGGTTTTTCGGTATGAATAGGATTATAGGAATCTCATAATTGCTTTAGTAGAAAATCATATCATGGAGTAATGGTCATAAATCCCTTAAAAAACTAGGGGAACTGACTTTGTTTAACATGCATTGGTTGTGCATACCTATGTTCCATTTCATAATCCATACTGAAAAGTAGAGTGCTTACCGTCGCCTCTCTCTCTCCTCTCTCCCTGTCCGTTGTGCCCCAGCTCTCTTCCTCCTCGCGTCAACTACATGTTGTGTAGATTGTATAGCATGGCACCATCCGTACAAAAAGCTAGCATGTGTATTTGTGTGTCCCTTGTTCTCAGATCTACCGACAGTCTCAATGCCCAAGTAAGTAGAGCACCTAGACATAGGTATGATGTCTATTTTTGCCCTATTTTTGATTGATCTAAAAGCAGGGAGTCTGTTGTTATTTTATTCATCAAGGGTCGACACGTATCTAGATTGTTGTTGATTAGGGTTGAGAAAATCTGTTCGTGCTTATAGTTTTTTGCCTTCCTGTTCCGTGCTTTTGGAAGTTGAGTGTGTGAGACGAATGGGATGGCCAGTTTTCAGCTGGAGCACTTCCATGTTCTCTAACAATAGAAGCACCCATGTTTTAATTACTAAATATAATATGGATGTTTTCCTTTGGTTCAGGTATGATCGTTATGCTTACTTCATATCCGAGAAAAGGGACGGCCAGGTTTTCCACAAGAATGAACAAGTTCAGAAATATGAATTTATATGATCTGAAGAACCCAATTAGGCCATTCCCATTCCACCATTGTTTAACATATCGGGAGCAGCAGTACCTTATCGTTCAATAGTTCAAACTATTACTATACACTCAGGTTTGTACACTGAACTTACTTTCAAATTGAGTGAGAGTGTGATTTTTAATGTTGTCATACCTGCTATTGATAATAAAAAAATGTATGAACCATTTAGCATTTTATCTTTTAATTTAAAAAATACTTTATACAACAACCCTGCAAAATACTGTATTAAAGCTTTTATATGTCAAAACAATAAAGATAGGAGTATTTATGTTTATAGCCTTTTTCAGTGACACAATGTCATATCAGTTGTGCCATACTGACATTAACTTTTTTTCAATGTTCAGCACTAAACGTTTCTGGGTGCTACTGCATTAGAATTTTATTGTATCTTCGATGTGAAATACAGTATTGGTTAGTATTTTATTCCGCTCCTTCTCTTGCGATAAATGATTCATGTGTTCCATGGTTTAATTAAATCGGAGAGAAACATGATGGCACTTTAATAATTCAGTGATGCATTAGATGGGCTTCCTCCGGTTGAAAATTGATTCATATGGTTGTAACAAGATGAAGTAATTTTTCCTTTTTGCCGAGAACCAAAAGGAATTGAATTTTGATGAGTAGGGATGAGTTCACAATTGCCTATTTATATGGGTTGATGAGTATGGAACGCCAACCTCGGTTTTTGGGTATGAATAGGATTATAGGAATCTCATAATTGCTTTAGTAGAAAATCATATCATGGAGTAATGGTCATAAATCCCTTAAAAAACTAGGGAAACTGGCTTAGTTTAACATGCATTGGTTGTGCATACCTATGTTCCATTGCATAATCCATACAGAAAAGTAGAGTGCTTACTGTCGCCTCTCTCTCTCCTCTCTCCCTGTCCGTTGTGCCCCAGCTCTCTTCCTCCTCGCGTCAACTACATGTTGTGTAGATTGTATAGCATGGCACCATCCGTACAAAAAGCTAGCATGTGTATTTGTGTGTCCCATGTTCTCAGATCTACCGACAGTCTCAATGCCCAAGCAAGTAGAGCACCTAGACATAGGTATGCTGTCTATTTTTTCCGTATTTTTGATTGATCTAAAAGCAGGGAGTCTGGTGTTATTTTATTCATCAAGGGTCGACACGAATCTAGATTGTTGTTGATTAGGGTTGAGAAAATCTGTTCGTGCTTATAGTTTTTTGCCTTCCTGTTCTGTGCTTTTGGAAGTTGAGTGTGTGAGACGAATGGGATGGCCAGTTTTCAGCTGGAGCACTTCCATATTCTCTAACAATAGAAGCACCCATGTTTTAATTACTTAATCTAATATGGATGTTTTCCTTTGGTTCAGGTATGATCGTTATGCTTACTTCATATCCGAGAAAAGGGATGGCCAGGTTTTCCACAAGAATGAACAAGTTCAGAAATATGAATTTATATGATCTGAAGAACGCAATTAGGCCATTCCCAGTCCACCATTGTTTAACATATCGGGAGCAGCAGTACCGTATCGGTCAATAGTTCAAACTATTACTATACACTCAGGTTTGTACACTGAACTTACTTTCAAATTGAGTGAGAGTGTGATTTTTAATGTTGTCATACCTGCTATTGATAATAAAAAAATGTATGAACCATTTAGCATTTTATCTTTTAATTTAAAAAATACTTTATACAACAACCCTGCAAAATACTGTATTAAAGCTTTTATATGTCAAAACAATAAAGATAGGAGTATTTATGTTTATAGCCTTTTTCAGTGACACAATGTCATATCAGTTGTGCCATACTGACATTAACTTTTTTTCAATGGTCAGCACTAAGCGTTTCTGGGTGCTACTGCATTAGAATTTTATTGTATCTTCGATGTGAAATACAGTATTGGTTAGTATTTTATTCAGCTCCTTCTCTTGCGATAAATGATTCATGTGTTCCATGGTTTAATTAAATCGGAGAGAAACATGATGGCACTTTAATAATTCAGTGATGCATTAGATGGGGCTTCCTTCGGTTGAAAATTGATTCATATGGTTGTAACAAGATGAAGTGATTTTTCCTTTTTGCCGAGAACCAAAAGGAATTGAATTTTGATGAGTAGGGATGAGTTCACGATTGCCTATTTATATGGGTTGATGAGTATGGAACGCCAACCTCGGTTTTTGGGTATGAATAGGATTATAGGAATCTCATAATTGCTTTAGTAGAAAATCATATCATGGAGTAATGGTCATAATCCCTTAAAAAACTAGGGGAACTGACTTAGTTTAACATGCATTGGTTGTTCATACCTATGTTCCATTGCATAATGCATACAGAAAAGTAGAGTGGTTATTGTTGCATACCTCCATTGCTTACAGTATAAAATTTCTACTCAATGGGAAATGGCATGCCTGTATTTTACTCTGAGCAGCTAGCTAATAGGAGTAATATATCGTCATCGGTAACAAATAATGTTATTTTCTGTATGATTTTCACAGGATGCCTACAAATTGGGAGAGAGGGGATAGAGAATTTGAGCAGTTTTGCTTTTAGTTTGCACCGACTATGGATAAATTGTATTAGATAGCTAGACGATATAAGAAATTATAGTAAGATGAGCATGCGTTGGAACATATGAATGCTTGACAATGCACTATACATAACTACAATTCCACTAATGATGAGGACGTGTGGGGACAGGATCAAGAAACTGACATAAAAACCATTGATATTAGGATTTAGTTCTAAGTTGTAATTTTCTAAAAATGGAAAAAGCATCATCATACTGAGGTATTGAATCGACCTCAAAGCACATTAGAACAGATAGAGAACATTTGTGCATTCATTGAAATGATATTTAGAGAGGTCCAGAAAAAAGTATAGATAAGAACATTTAAGAAATATGGCCGCGCAAATGTGAGGATCACAACAATCAACAACATAGGCTAAGACACAAGAAGAAATTGTTCAGATTAGATAAGCATGTATAAATCACAAGTTTGAAAAGCGCAGTCTGGCCAGCTAATTGTTCAAAAGGAGACAGACCTTGAAGTCTCGCACACGTCCTTCCGTCTCTCATCTATATTTATTTTTAGCAATATCATATCTATTTAGTCTAACCTTCTCATAGCTGCTGATTGATTCTCACATTTGGTTCTGCACAGATTTAGGTGTAATGAAGTCACTGCCTAGAGTATGCTGAATACCATGAGCAGCTTAATCAAGACATGTAGTATTGCCGTGGTCAAGGTTTGATTAATTTCTTATCACAAGGTGGAATTTCTTCACAAATAACTTGAGTGTTACTGGAAGCTCTTTATTGCTATGCACACAACCGTTCTTTGTGATTGTTGGGCGCTATAATGACTCGCAACTATACGACTTCGAGCCGTGTATGGGTGGCCCCAAATAAGATTAGCTAATATCTGTAAGCCAGCAGCCACCACCAATCGATGTTTGGCTGCAGCACATGTTACAGCTTCCACGAGCTCATGAAATTGTAGTCCAACTATTGCAAGGATGGATTCAGTGACCAAGCTGGTAAGATCTCTGCACCCATGCAAGGAGCAGACGGGAAGCACGATAGTAAAATAAAGATTCCCTTTTTGCTTTATAATGAATGAGTTACTATCTGATTTATCTTTGAAAGAAACTTCCTTACTGTACTGGTCTCCGAAACATGATGTACATACTACAGGAGTAAATTGAATATTCTGCTATTTTTTATAAGTTAAGCGTGAACAATTCTTAGTATACAGTATTACTATTCTTAGTGCACATATAATATGTTCTGTTATTTTGTAATGACTGCACTACTGATGCCATTTGATTCCCCAACTATCATATTTGGCTGAATGAAATCTACTATCTATCTTTTTCACCATAGAGCATAAAATCGCTGCTACTTTTATCATGTTGATTGAAGCGTGGATGCAGTTAGAATCTCAACAAAATGAGTATCATAAAGGGTTCTAATTTTTTTAAGATAGTATAAAAAAATACCATGATTCATCAGATATCAAGATTTTTGTTTACCATCGCTAGCCGCGCAATTGCGCGGGCCACCTGGCTAGTTTGTAATAAAACAGAAATCTATAACAGGTTGGTGTAAATATCTGAATTCTGCATTTTATTTGTTAATAAATCTGACTAAAGCGTGTGATAAATAAAGTCTTGGTCAATTCCTATCAAAAAATTAAAGTCTACAATTTTGTTCAAAAATCTACAAGGCTTGAGTGGTTTCTTCGTTATTGTCTTGGTCATTTGAAGTGATAAACTAACGTGTGTGCAGCCGTCCCACGCTCCTCAGCGGGGCTGTCCGCCTCACGCTGGCCATGCAGGCAGCCCTCAACACACTCCCCTTCTGGCCACTTCTGCCGAGCTGCCATTGCATCGTCCGCCCGGCGCTGGATGCGCACCGTCTTCCCTTGCTGACCAATGTTTGCAGATGTTATACAAGCCGTTCGTCAGTTATGTTGAGATGGATTAGTTAAAGTAGCTTATGAACATCTAGGAAAGTTTTCCAAGTATTCTATATATAATTATTAGGGAAACGTTGTGGGCCGGCCTAATCACTTTGGCCGGTCGACTTCCTCCTCACGCGCGACCTACGACCAGATGTGATATTTGAAGAACAACGGTCAGCGCTGCAGCTCGCCGCCTTGGTTGCGCCGCCATACGACGCTACAACTGCCTCCTCGCCCCGCTGCCCCACCGACATGGCCGCTGCGATCCGCCACCCGCGGACCTTCGTCGCCGCCGGCTCCCGTCCTCATGCCGCCGTCCGCCCCCACGACCACCGCCGGACGGCGAGACACCATAGCGACTTCCCTCTGTCTAGATCTGGCGACTCCCCGACCAGCCGCGCCCGCCTCGGTCCTCCTTCGGCGAGCCCGTATCTCCCCGTCACTACTAGAGAATAGCCTTAAAGTGGCGTCCTTTTTTCCCCTTTGGTGGCGCATTATGGATGCGCCAGTAAGGACAAGCCACTAATAAGGGCTTAGGGGTGGCGCATTCTGGATGCGCCACCCCTAAGACCCTTATAAATGGCGCATTTTGAAATGCGCCACCCCTAAGCCCTTATGGGTGGCGCATTTTGTAATGCGCCACCCATAAGGATCCTTAGTGGTGGCGCATTTATGATGCACCATTACCAATACTGGAAATGCGCCATTAAGTTTATCACAGAAAACAAAAATAATAGTTTATAGAAAAAAGAACAAAATACAAAAAAAATACATAAATGGAATCACAAAAAGTATTACATAAATAGAAGCATTACATAAAAGCATTACATACAAGTATCGAATATAAGGAAAGTTATTACAAGTGAAATAAAAGAAAAACCCTATAACTATAATCTTCGAGTAATGTTAAGTTTTACTCTCTCCATTTTGATATTGTTGATCGTCTTGATCGATCTGTTGCAACAAACAAGTGAGTGTCAATGACAATGGCAATTACCACATTTATCGTTTAAGCATATAGAAAGATACACACAAACACAACTTCAATAACAATTGATCAATTAAACTGATGCATGATACATTTATACAAAGATAGAAAAGTGTTTGTGCGATGGAGATAAAGTTATTTACAACACAAATCATCAATATTGTTCGGAACTAACAACGCTAAGCATGAAACAATGTAGCATATATATATATATTGTCGTGGTAATACTAAAGGCATACCCCTAGGCAAGGGAAACCAGGGGGTATCCTTAGGCCCTGGGGTTCTCTTATATTCCCAAACAAAACAAGACCAGTAAAAAACATGGAACATCAACAATCTCTGAGTAACAAGTTACTCGGAGATCAGAAGCCACTTCTGAATACACGGCTACTCGGAAGTGCAGCAAGATCTGAGTGGATCGCCACTTGGAAGTGATCGGTGGGTCCTCTCCTACTCGGAAGACAGGAATGCAACGGACATGAAGCATTCAATACCGCGAGCGTTTTTCTCCTTTATTAGTAGTAATGGGCAGACCGTTTCTGTAATTAAGTACGCATTCAATCTTGTAATTAAGACCCATTTAAGCCGAGGCATTAAGAGGGCAGGGGCGCACTCTATATAAGCCCCCCTCCCCTCCGGTGTGGGCACGCGCAACATTCTCCACTTCTCAGTATTCTGAAGAAAGAACACCCAAGTAAGCCTGGGACAGGACTAAGGTTTTTATCTCTACGGAGAGGCCTAACCTGTATAATCCTCTTGCGTCAACCCTCTCTACGTACAGATTCATTTAGCTCCGTTCATACCCCTATATCTATTGTCAGGATTCTATCCACGACAGTTGGCGCCCACCGTGGGGCTGAGTTGATCAGCAATCGTAGAGATGGCGTTTTTCTCATCCTCTTCGTCGGTTCGCGGCCCCGAGCTCATCGTCGGAGAGGTTTTCCGCTTCGGATCATTGGCTTTCATAGCTGATGATTCGGCCTGGTTGGTGGATTCTCCGCTCCAAGCACAATTGCTGCCTTCGAGAGGCAGCGTCCATTTCCGAGCTGACGAGTCGGGGGCCCTACGCCTCCAGCTGTCGGCCCATCATCAAGCACCCGCGCGGTTATCTGTCCGCCACAAGAAGAAGCGCTCGGGCCGTCCGCGCGCTCATCATCGTGGAAAATCGGTCAAGATTCAGCAGGTGGCAGTCATTGACTCGGTAGAGTCAGCTCAGAAGGCCCTGGATGAACTGATCTCAAGAGAAGGCTCCACAACATCTCTCTTGCCTCTGTTCGACTCGGTCGAAGAAGAAGGCATGGCGGCGTCTGACCCCGAGACAGGCGCTGAGCAAGAAGGCAGCAGTGACGCTCCAGTCGCGGTTGCAGAAGTGTGCATGGCCGAGACTCCACCCTCTCATCCATCGCCAGCTCGGGACAATCACGCCCGAGATGAAGCTAACAGCCCATCCAAGGCTGGCGCTCGGGAGCCGACCCGACGTGTTTCCGCTTTCCGAAGGTTGGAGCTCGGAGAAAGAAGTCGACAACCCCGCCCCCTTACTCGAGAGGAGCGGGAAGAAGCAGAGGCGGCCGAGCGGCTGCTAAACACCCCCATCGACACAAGCACTCCAGAAGGGCGAGGCCTGGAGGCAGCCAGATTAACTAATTTTGCTGAGCGAGAGCGCCTGGCCGAGCTAGAAAATACTTTGGAGCGTCAAGCTCGGGAGGTAGCTCTGCTCAGACAGAGTAGAACGAGTCGTCAACTGCGGGTCCCAGGCCGAGAACCTTTCCGAGCTATGGGTACCCCAGTAGAAAATCTCATAGCGGCGACTCGGATTGCAAATACTCTGCAGCCCAGTGGATCGGCGGCAGAAGAAATTCAGCACCTGGCGTTCTTGTTACAGTCCGCAGTCGATCAAAACGCTGCTGTCAGTCAATCACAGCAGAGGATGCATTCCCAAGCACCCCCTGCGAGGACGTCACTGTCAGTACACACGCCCTATGGGGAAGCGCGGAGGAACAAGAACAATTCGCCTCGGCGCAGAGATGAACCCCGAGGTGATAATCGCCAAGAGCAGTATCGGCATGAAGATCTCAGGAGGACAGAAGCTCGCGGTACGGGTCGGCCCGCACCGCGGAGAGAGGAGTTCCCTCGGCACCGGGACGACCGCTATTTTGATGTTGAGGACGACGCTCGAAGCCATCTGGTACAGAGCAGAGTCGACCGCGCCAGATCTCATCGTCAGGATCATGCTCGGCCCTCAATGGCCACAGGGCCGGTTTGCTTCAGTGAAAGGATTCGGTCTACCCCTATTCCGCCCCACTTCAGGATAGCTCAAGGGGTGGACAAATACCGAGGTGATGCTAAACCCCAGACATGGCTGGATGAATATAGAATAGCCGTGCAAATCGGAGGGGGTGGTGACGAAATAACCATGATGCACCTGCCGTTGATGTTAGAGGGCTCAGCTCGGGCATGGCTGAATCAGCTCCCCCCGAGTAGCATTTGGGTTTGGGAAGACCTTGAGAAAGTGTTCATCAAATTTTTTGAAGGGACCTACAAGAGACCCGGAGGCCTCACCGAGCTGCAATTGTGTGTCCAGAGCAACACCGAGTCCACTCGGGACTACATCTAGAGATGGAT
Organism: Bromus sterilis; assembly: GCA_950022295.1. Lineage (NCBI taxonomy): Eukaryota > Viridiplantae > Streptophyta > Magnoliopsida > Poales > Poaceae > Bromus > Bromus sterilis. The sequence goes on along the minus strand of OX465601.1, from coordinate 120,501,409 downwards.
CACACTCCACAACTCGGTTGAAGGCGTCTCCGAGTTCCAAGCCATTCACGCTTTCAAACAAGGGGTCAAGTACAGGAAGTTAAGTCTCAAGTTGGTCAGATCACCTCACATCACCTCACTCGGGAAGCTGATGGAGATAGCGAACAAGTACGCTAATGGTGAGGAGGAAATCCGCCAGAAGAACCAGCAGCATAGAGGGGGCGGCAACACGGCACCGAACCCGAAGCAGAAGACCGCAAGCAACAACAAGCGCAAAGCAGAAGACGCCCCAACGGATGCAGAGCTGGTGGCTGCAGCAAACGCTTCGGGCCTTCATGGCAAGGGTAAGGCACGAAAGGAGTGGCAACCGCGGCAGAAAAAGCCGTCGAATGATGATGAAGTTCTGGATCAGCCTTGTCCTCTCCAAACCACTCGTGATGCCGAGGGAAAACTGGTTATTCCAAAGCATACATCTCGGCAATGTCGCCTGATCAAGAGAGCGGTGCAGAACGCAAGGACATGTCCTCAGCAAGACAAGGAGACCGGGAAAAAGAAAGCGCCCAGCCCAAAACTTGACAGTGAAGGTTTCCCAAGAGAAGACGGAGTACTGGTCATCTTCGCAGGACGAGAGTCGAAGAGGGTAGAAAAGATAAGGTTCAGTGAAGTCAACTCGGCAGCCCCGGCGGTCCCGAGTTACATAAAGTGGGCCGACGTCCCAATCACCTTCGATCAGTCGGATCACCCTCCTCACATCCCTCACCCGGGAAGGCACGCCCTGATTGTGGATCCTTTGGTGGAAATAGGGAATGGGAACTTCAGGATCAGAAATGTCTTGATGGATGGTGGCAGTGGAATTAACATCCTATATGCAAGCACTGTGAAGAGCATGAACATTCCAATGTCCAAGCTCCGCAAAAGCTATCTGGAATTTCATGGGATAATCCCGGGGAAAAAGGCGTATTCACTCGGAATGATCTCCCTCAATGTGGTCTTCGGTACTCCGAGTAACTTCCGGAAAGAGAAGATCACCTTTGAAGTAGTGGACTTCCCGAGTGCATACCATGCCTTACTCGGAAGGCCGGCCTATGGAAAATTCATGGCTATCCCCTGTTATGTCTATCTAAAACTAAAGATGCCTGGCCCGCACGGCGTGATCACTGTCTCGGGAGACTACAAGCAAGCTGAAGAATTGATGCAGAGAGGGTCCCTGATAGCTGACCAGCAAATGGCTGAGGTTGAGCTGGCCGAGTACAAAAAAGCTGTTGACCCGTCCGAGCTACTGTAGCCAAAGAAGACATCTTCGTTTGAGTCAGCCGGAGAAACCAAGAGAGTACAGATACATCCCATAGATAAAGAGAAATACACCAACATTGCTGCCGATCTGGACCCCCAATAGGAACTCGAGCTTGTCAACTTCCTCCGTGAGAATTGGGACATCTTTGCATGGAAGCCTGCCGATATGCCTGGAGTTCCAAGGGAGTTGGCCGAGCACAAGTTACACGTGGATCCAAAAGCAAGACCGGTGAAAGAGTCCCTCCGACGGTTTTTCTCCGAAAAAAGGAAGGCCATCGGACAGGAGATAGCTAGACTATTAGTAGCCGGATTCATTAGGGAAATCTTCCACTCCGAGTGGTTAGCAAATCCTATAATGGTTCCGAAGAAAGATAAATCTTGGAGAACTTGTGTTGATTTCCGTTATCAATAAAGTTTGTCCAAAAGACCATTTCCCTCTTCCTCACATTGGCCAGATTGTGGACTCCACATCAGGTTGCGAGAGATTATGTTTCCTCGATGCATACTCAGGTTACCATCAAATCCGACTATATGAACGAGACGAGCTTAAAACAACATTTATAACCCCATTCGGATGTTTTTGTTATATCATGATGCCATTCGGACTAAGAAACGCAGGTGCCACATACCAGCACATGATGCAGAATTGCCTGATCTGGCAGATCGGTAGAAATGTGGAGGTCTATGTGGATGACATCGTGATCAAGTCGGCTAAAGGAAGCAGTTTACTAGCCGACTTAGCTGAAACTTTCCAGAACCTCCAAGCCAACAGCATCAGGCTCAATCCTGAAAAATGCATTTTTGGTGTGCCAGCGGGAAAGTTACTCGGATTCATGGTCTCCGAGAGAGGGATAGAAGCCAACCCAGAAACAATCGCGGCAATTCAAAACATGAAGCCTCCCAAGCATCTCCGAGACGTCCAAAAATTGACAGGTTGCCTCGCAGCACTCAGTCGGTTCATCTCTAGATTGGGTGAGAAAGCCCTACCTCTCTACCAACTGATGAAAAAATCGCCGAATTTCGTCTGGACGGAGGAAGCTCAAAAGGCGTTCGAAGAACTCAAAAAACAATTGTCAACTCGGCTAGTCCTGGCAGCACCCCAAGAAAAAGAGCCGCTCTTGTTATATATTGCAGCCACAAGCCGAGTTGTCAGTGTAGCCATAGTGGTGGAACGGGAGGAAGAAGGGAAATCACAAAAAGTACAAAGACCAGTGTACTACATTTCCGAAGTTATCACACCATCCAAGCAGAGATATCCCCACTACCAGAAGCTGGCAATGGGAATTTACTTGGCATCGCAGAAGCTCGCACATTACTTCCAGGATCATTCCATCACAGTGGTTTCTGAAGCTCCCCTGGCATAAATTATGAATAACAGATATTCAACAGGCAGAATAGAAAAATGGAGTCTGGACCTACTACCCTTTGACCTCAGTTACCAAGCTAAAAAAGCAATCAATTCACAGGAACTGGTGGACTTCCTGGCCGAGTGGATTGAGGTCCAGCATCCCCCACAGCCAACGCCAGAGCATTGGACGATGTTCTTTGATGGATCCAAGATGCTACAGGGCACAGGGGCAGGGGTAGTATTGGTCTCGCCAAGAAAAGACGAGATGAGATACGTCCTCCAAATCCATTTCACAGCAACAAATAATGAAGCCGAGTATGAGGCCCTCTTGTACGGCATGCGAATGGCCATTTCACTCGGAATCATGAGACTTATGATATTCGGAGACTCAGACCTAGTAATCAACCAAGTAATGAAAGAGTGGGACATCAGAAGTCCAGCCATGACAACCTACTGCGTAGCAGTGAGAAAATTGGAGAAATTTTTTGATGGGCTGGAGCTCCACCACATTCCAAGGGCTAAGAATCAGGCAGCAGATGACCTAGCCAAATTGGGTTCTACTCGGGGTCAGATCCCGCCAGGGATTTATTTGGAGCACTTGCATTCCCCAACAGTCAAGGAGGACCCTTTCCTAGAAGCCGATCCAGATATGCTTCCTGACAAGAACATCCCCAACAAAGAGGATATACCCGCAGTAGTGGATATGGTTTTTGACGTGGAGGTTATTCCCCCCGAGTGGACACTTCCGATCCTTGCTTATTTGCAAAAATAGAAGTTTCCTGATGACGAGATAGAAGCCAAGAAGATCGTCCGCAAATCCAAGTCCTACTCGGCAATCAATGGGGAGCTGTACAGGAACATCATCACTCATGTCCCCCAGCGATGCATCTCCGAGGAAGAAGGTCGCTGCATACTACAAGACATCCATGCGGGAGATTGCGGCCATCATGCGTCAAGTCGGACGTTGGTGGAAAAAGCTTTCCGAGCTGGTTTTTTCTGGACCGACGCCCTCAGCGACGCTCGGTACTTCGTGGACCACTGTGAAGGCTGTCAGTTTTAGGCCAACCAGCCCCGCAAACTAGCTTCCGAGCTGAAGACAATCCCCCTAGCCTAGCCATTCTCAGTATGGGGACTGGATATGATTGGACCACTCCGAACGGGCAAGCATGGCTTCACCCACATTTTGGTCGCAGTAGACAACTTAAAAAAATGGATAGAAGCAAAACCTATAAAGACCCTCGACTCCGCGACAGCAGTCAGCTTTATGCAAGGCATCATACATCGGTTTGGTGTCCCGCATGACATCATCACTGATAATGGATCAAACTTCAACTCGGCTGAATTCAAGAAATTCTGTTGGACCAATGGCATTCAGGTCAACTTCGCCTCAGTTGCACATCCACAGTCCAACGGCCAAGTCGAACGAGCCAACGGACTAATACTCAAAGGAATCAAGCCTCGGCTACTTCGGGAACTAAAGGAAGCAGCGGGCGCCTGGGTTGATGAACTCCCCTCAGTCTTGTGGGGATTGCGTACAACTCCCAATCGCTCAACTCGGTCAACCCCCTTCTTCCTCGTCTATGGTTCAGAAGCAGTCCTTCCGAGTGACCTCAAGCACAATGCCCCCCGTATAAGCCAGTACACAGAAGCCGAAGGCGAAGAAGCACGACAAGATGGTGTTGATCTCTTGGAAGAAGAACGAAATTTAGCTCTCACCCGCTCGGTGTTTTATCAGCAAGACCTTCGCCGATACCACAACCGACATGTCCGAGCTCGCTCCTTCCAAGAGGGCGACATGGTACTTCGCATTAAGAAAACTACGGATCACAAACTAGACCCCCCATGGGAAGGCCCATATATCATCTCTAGAGTACTGCATAATGGGGCCTACCACCTCTACGATGTAACTAATAAGATAGAAGAGCCTCACGCATGGAACGCCCAGTTATTGCGACGTTTCTATGCATGAGCACACTTGTAAGATTTGAATAAATATTATTCATACACATAGCGTGTCCTGTTCAATCTATTTTTCATAAAAAAGTTTTTCTCCGAGCTGTGCGCAGCTACTTAAAGTTGTAAAAACAGGTTTTTCTCCGAGCTGTGCGCAGCTCGGACGAAAACTATCAATCAGGTTTTCCATCCGAGCTGTGCGCAGCTCGAACGAGAACTTAGAAAAACTTACTATAAGTGCTCACCAACGCCCCACAGGCTTGGGGAAGCACAACATCATCTGCATTGAGGATCTTGTCTACAAGATCATCAATAGAAAAATTTTCTAAGTACTTTCAAGTCACAGAGACTTGGGGGCTGCTTAAAGTTGTAAAAACAGGTTTTTCTCCGAGCTGTGCGCAGCTCGGACGAAAACTGTCAATCAGCTTTTCCATCCGAGCTGTTCGCAGCTCGGACGAGAACTTAGAAAAAACTTACTATAAGTGCTCACGAACGCCCCACAGGCTTGGGGAAGCACAATATCATCTGCATTGAGGATCTTATCTACAAGATCATCAATAGAAATTTTTTCTAAGTAATTTCAAGTCTCAGGAGACTTGGGGGCTGCTTAAAGCAATAAAATCAGGTTTTCTTCCGAATTATGCGTAGCTCGAATGAAAACTTAGAAAATTAACACAAAAAGAAAAACAAGCATCGGCAGAAATATTCGTTTCCCACGAAGAAACAAAATACGAGTTCATCAACCAAACGAAGGAGTGTCACGGCACAACCACACAGTGCAACTTATTACATATCCACTCGGCATCCCGAGGAAAATCTCAAACCAGTGTTTTTTACTACACTTCACTCATTCCTCGCCCGCCTCGTCAGACTCACTGGTTACACCAGTTGACTCAACAAAGAAGTCCAGACTGGGCATCAGGGAAATTCGGCTAGCAGTTTCAGCATAACACGGAAGGAAGGAGGTACAACTCTGACCTTCTTTCGGATCTCCACCGCCAACCCGCCCAAGATTATGGACCCGCTCCGGAAAATGCGCCTTGGTCAACGCCAGTGCGTAATTTGCACCGCTTCGTGCCGCTGAGCGTTTCCAGCGGGCCAGTTGATGAGGGGCCTCCTGGAGGACGGGCACAACAGTGTCCAATTTCACCCCGCTTCCCTCATCAGGTGACAACTTTCTCTTCAAAGCCAGGGTAGCACCCATAACTTCTTCAGCAAATTTCTTCGCTTTAGCACACCTCATGGTCAGCAGTCCCCGAGCCAGAGCAAATTCTGTGGTCACTAGCGTATAGTTATCCCTCTTCATGAATTTCGAAAAGTCGGCCATGCGCGCTTGCTCGGCCTCCGGATCTGTTCCATATGCTGCATCAAAGGAGAAGATGAGTACACAATAGAAGACTTGGAAATAAGTCCCTATCACAACTCGGACGACAAAACTCACCAGACAAGGTCTCACTGAAAACGGCAAACCGCCCAGCGCAATAATCTTCAGCTATCTTCACCGCCTCCCGAGTGGTTTCCAACTCGGCTTGATGTTTCTTCTTATCCTCGGCACGCATCTCGGATAATTTCTCCAAATCAGACTCCAGCTTCGAGATGCAAGCTTCATTTTCCTTCACTGCTTGTTTGTAAAAATGCAGACTTGTCTCCAAAGCCTTCTGAGCCTTGGCCCGTTTCTCAACCTGGTCTATTTCCTTCTTCATCTTAGCAACAAAATCGTCGTTCTCCTTGACTTTCGCATCAAAGGTCTTCTTCGCCGCCTCTGCAAGCAGAATGTCAAAAGAAAAAATAAGGAGATGAAAAATGATAGCTCAAGAGGTTTTACCATTGTCCTCAACATGCTGTTTCTTCAGTTTGTTATGCTCTTCAAGCAGCGCTTCGTACGCACTCTTGGCAGCAGTATTCTCCTCCTGCAACTTCACGAAGGCCGACCCAAGCTTGCATGCCTCCTATGAAGACAAGAGGAATACCATACTCAAATAAAAACCTCCTATCAAAAGACTCCGAATAACTTCACAAAGTTACTCGGAGCCTTGGGGGCTACACCCACTAGGTGCACTAAGAAGTGCTCCCACTGGAAGTTCACTGAAATAAGAACCTCCTATCAAAAGACTCCGAATAACTTCGCAAAGTTACTCGGAGCCTTGGGGGCTACACCCACTGGGTGCACTAAGAAGTGCTCCCACTGGAAGTTCACTGAAATACAAACCTCCTATCAAAAGACTCCGAATAACTTTGCAAAGTTACTCGGAGCCTTGGGGGCTACACCCAGTGGGTGCACTAAGAAGTGCTCCCACTGGAAGTTCACTGCAATAAAAACCTCCTATCAAAAGACTCTGAATAACTTCGCAAAGTTACTCGGAGCCTTGGGGGCTACACCCACTGGGTGCACTAAGAAGTGCTCCCACTGGAAGTTCACTGAAATAAAAACCTCCTATCAAAAGACTCCGAATAACTTCGCAAAGTTACTCGGAGCCTTGGGGGCTACACCCAGTGGGTGCACTAAGAAGTGCTCCCACTGGAAGTTCACTGGAATAAATACCTCTTATCAAAAGACTCCGAATAACTTCGCAAAGATACTCGGAGCCTTGGGGGCTACACCCAGTGGGTAGGAAAACTTACGTAAGTACTTACGTGCATGTTGGACTTCACCAACTCGGCCTCGGATGCTAACTCCCGCAGCCGTAGCTCAAATTGAGTCGCCTTAATCAATGACTCCTTCAACCCACCAACAATAGCACTCTCCACTGGGGTCCCAACTGGAATGGCTACCGAGATAGCAGGCTCACTCCCTCGAGCAGCCGCCGTGGCGACACGGGCCTCCTTAACAGCCTCCCCAGCTGGAGCATCAGGTGCAGCAGCTCGGGAACCAGACCCAGAGGATACCGTCCCCTCTGGAACTATCACCTCAGGAGGAGTGACCCCAGCAGCGGCAGGCTTGGCAGCAACCCGAGTTGGGTCAGCAGTAGAGTCAACATCCATGTCTGCAGCAGAAACAACAAACAATTAAAAGCGAAAAGACGACAGCGGTAAAAGTCTCAGCAAAAACAGCGAAGAATTCTCACCAACAGCCGCAGTATCTTCTGGAATAGTGTCCATTCCAGGAAAGTCAGTCACCTCGCAAGTACTAACATCCTCCATAGCTTCAGCGTCGGGATCCTCGATCCCAGGTAACGTCTCAGAACCACTCGGACGAACGCTGCAAAATAAAACAACTAATAACGGGCCTGGGAAACCAGCAGAACGTCAAAGCATATGAAAACTAACAGTCTTACTTGTGGAGGGTCTTCAAGCCATGCCTCGGGGGAGCAACCTTGGCCGAACCAGATCCAACCCCCTTGGCCTTTTCAACAGCAACACCCTCTGGGGGATTAGCCTCTTGGCCCCCAAGTGTGACAAGCTTCTTCTTCTTCATGGGCGCAACCTTCCCAGAGCTAAGGCTCAACGGAGGAAGTTTCCCGCTGCCCTCTTCGCCACTCGGAGTATGAGCCCTCTTACGGGTCCGAGTAAGCCCCTCCAGCGCCGACTCGCGGTCCTAGTTGTTCTTCGAGCGCTGCTCGGACGCCGCCTGAGCCCGAGCTGCCTCGGACTCCAGTTCCTCCCCCGCCTCAACTCCGACCCCTGCACCAGCGGTACTGTCTTCATCCTCCTTGGCAGGATGTTGCGGAGCCAGAGGGATAGAAGATCGGAACTGGGTAAAATCCTAGCAAAAATAAGGAAGTCCGAGTTAGAGCCAACAAGCGAAACGCACGCAAAATACGCATGGCATAAATCGGCATACCAAGGTGGGAGGATTCTCGATGCTGAGGGGCCTCACTCGGCCAGTCGTCTGAAGCCCGTGGGTCACGCTGGTTATCATATTTATGTGAAGTTCAAACTCTTCCATGGGCATCTCGGTATTGCTATAACGGGTGTTGTCCTGCAACCCGAAATATGTCCACATCCCCCAAGCTCTGGCCTGAAGACGCTGAATCTTCCGAACCACAAAGGTGGCTATCAGATCCATGGCGTCTAAGCCATTCTTCTTCAGCCGGATGACTTCTCGCATCAAGGGGAGCACCTGCTCCTTATCAGCATTGGTAAGTCGGGGATTCCATCCCTGAGAGGAATTTAGCCTAACATCCGAGTAAGGCGGCAAGGTACGCACCCCCGGCCCCTCGGTCACCTTGCAGTAGAACCAACTGTTCTGCCAGTTCTTGACAGAATCAGGCAGACTAGAAGGGAGGTACTGTACCCCTTGCTTCTTGGACAAAAATAGGCCGCCGTAGAGATGATTGAACTCAACACCGCCACCCTCCCCAGACTTCTTCGCCTTCTGAGGCTTGATGGCGTGTATACTACGGAAAAGATGCCAGTGGGGCTCTATGCCTAAGAATCCCTCACAAAGGGTGAAAAAACTAGAGAGGAGGGTAACGGCGTTGGGGACAATGTGATGAAGTTGAGCACCCGTGAAAGCCAAAAAGTCCAAGAAGAAGGGATGAGGAGGAAGAGAAAATCCACGATCCACATGCGACAGCAATAGGACTCTCTCACCGTCCCGTGGAGCAGGCTCGTCTTCCCCGGCCGCGGGAAGGAGGCAACCATCGCGGGGGACCAGACCGGCATCTTGGTACCCCAGTAGCATGTCCTCTGTCACCATCGACGGAAGCCACTCTCCCGCAGACATGGTCTCGGCGGCGACGTAGGGGCAGCGCGAATGAAGGCCTCCCAGGATGGAGCACGGGCGGCCGGCGGAGGCGTCTCGGCGGCGGAATCGAGCAGGCAAGGAAGAGGCGAAGTGAGAGAGAGAAGTGCGAACGGCTGCGCGGAAGGGAAATGAGCGGCTCTGCCCCAAACTGAAAGGTAGAGGCGGTTTTATAGCTCGAAGCGGCAACCGCCACGCGTCAGATCCGCGCCCCACTAATGGGCCTGCCGGTTGCTCTCCCCATCAAACCGCTCCACTTCCCCATAATACCTCCCACTTCCCCACAGGCAGTTAATTATTATCTTATAAGACTGCCGCGGGAATCGAGGAGACAGGCCCAAACAGTGCGCCCACTTGCCTGGGCAAGAAGATTCTCTGACAGGGCAAGATCCTCTGTAAAAGACCGAATCTGAATTCGATCCAAAATTCGGAACCGCCCCAACTACTCGGAAGATCCGAAGCATAACGCACACCGACCAAACTCTCCGAGTGCGCCATCACTCGGAAGAAACTACTAAGCTCCTGCAGCGTCCGAGTAAGCTGTCACTCGGAAGTACCACGAAAAGAACCACTTAAGGGTTCCCCGCGAGACGAAAAACCTCGCACCCAGTTACTCGGGCCGAAATCCGAGTAACTAGCTCGCTGGTGGCCCGTCTCTGACGTAGAATGCCAGGCCACCAGTAAGACCCGGCGCAGGGGGTAAAGAATCAATGTCCCACGTGGCATGGCATGGGACTCGTCATGATGTCCTAGGGCATTGAACTTTACAAATTTGGTTCATATGGAGTTTAAGGCCTTTTACTCCGAGACACGCCTTCCGGGGCCTCAGTCCACCTCTTCCGAGAGACGTTTGAGTGTCGCCAAATTTTTCCACTAACCTGCCAAACTCATACTTGAGGGAAAAGTTCAAATATCAATAAAGCCCTTCCGGACCTCTTACTGAGTTTAATCTTCGCATACCTTCGAACAAGTGTCAGCCACCTCAGTTACGAGCCCCCGAAATCGCTTGGGGGCTACTGTCGTGGTAATACTAAAGGCATACCCCTTATATTCCCAAACAAAACAAGACCAGTAAAAAACATGGAACATCAACAATCTCCGAGTAACAAGTTACTCAGAGATCAGAAGGCACTTCCAAATACACGGCTACTCGGAAGTGCAGCAAGATCCGAGTAGATCGCCACTCGGAAGTGATCGGTGGGTCCTCTCCTACTCGGAAGACAGGAATGCAATGGACAGGAAGCATTCAATACCGCGAGCGTTTTTTCTCCTTTATTAGTAGTAATGGGCAGACCGTTTCTGTAATTAAGTACGCATTCAATCTTGTAATTAAGACCCATTTAAGCCGAGGCATTAAGAGGGCATGGGCGCACTCTATATAAGCCCCCCTCCCCTCCGGTGTGGGCACGCGCAACATTCTCCACTTCTCAGTATTCTGAAGAAAGAACACCCAGTAAGCCCGGGACAGGACTAAGGTTTTTATCGCTACGGAGAGGCCTAACCTGTATAATCCTCTTGCGTCAACCCTCTCTACGTACAGATTCATTTAGCTCTGTTCATACCCCTATATCTATTGTCAGGATTCTATTCACGACATATATGTGGACTTTCGATCACATCGATCGTGATCACTTGTGACTAGGCTCGGGGAATGGACGGCATCCTTCTTTCGTCATGAAAGGCCTTGTGTCACGGAAGGCCCTTAGGCGGGCTTTTATCTCCCTATTTGATGGTGCAATGTTGAAGTGGAAGATCGACCCCTTCATTTGGACTTCGCGAAAGAGGATAGTCGCCATCTCCCCTTTCGGGAGAAAGGGTATAGTAAGTTGTCCCTGCACACAAAAAATGCCTACATATAGGCAGAACCAGCATATATATATATATATAGGTAAATTTCAAGCGATTCACTAAAATATGTACTAAAACAGGACATAAAAATGCTGAGATAAAACAGTGCAACAATATGGAAGCATTTCAAACAGTGCACATAGCAGAACCCAAACTATATATGAAGAAAGTAAGAACAAATGCTGAGAGTTACCCATCACACATTTCATAAATAAAAATCCTAGCTGAGAGTTACCCATCACATATGCAGAGAGTTACCCACTGGTTACCCATCACATATGCAGAGAGTTACCCACTGGTTATCCCTAATACATGCTGAGAGTTACCCATCACACATTTCATAAATAAAAAGCATGCAGTGTTAACAATGATAATCAAAATTTATGGGCTAGTCAAAAATTGATTATGTGGCAACAATTGTGTGGCAACAATTTTGTGGTTTCATGATTATGTTCATAAGAACAAATGCTTACCTACTGGTTTTACCTACAAAATCAGCATAATGCTTCATATAAAAATTCCATGGGGGCCATATTAGAAATTTTACCATATAAAAAATTGCTATGCTTTCAAATTAAGTTTTTGTGCACTTAAACATCAATTTTGTGCACTTAAACATAGTCTACATTCTGTTTTTGCGTTTAATATAATTAATGTTCTGCTTCTTTAGTTAAACTAACCTTGCCAGCACTAACCTATTTAACTATCTATCTATCTATCTATCTATCTATCTATCTATCTATCTATCTATCTATCTATCTATCTATCTATCTATCTATCTATCTCTCTATCTGTCTATCTATCTATCTATCTATCTATCTATCTATCTATCTATCTATCTATCTATCTAAACTAATCTATCTATCTATATATCTCTCTATCTATCTATCTATCTATCTATCTATCTATCTATCTATCTATCTATCTATCTATCTATCTATCTATCTATCTATCTATCTATCTATCTATCTATCTATCTATCTATCTATCTATCTATATCTCTCTCTGTCTATCTATATTTATCTATTTATCTTTCTGTCTATCTATCTCTATCTATCTAGCTATCTAACCTAGCCAGCACTAACATATTTAACAACACAGGACACACACACACAGGACACACACACACACAACACACACACACAACACACACACACACACACACACAAAACACACACACCTAGCTAGCACTAACCTAGTTAACATAACCTAATTAAACTAACTATCAATTTATAATGTCAGAACTTAATTTGTAATAAAGCTTGGCACAAGCACAACATGACTAGCAATGACTAGCAATGAAGAAAGTGCTCAAATCCCTCTCTAAGTGCTCCAATACCTCTCTAAGCATGACTAGCAATGAAGAAAGTGCTCAAATTCCATGAACATGGGTGAATTGAAGAAAGAAATGGAGGGGGCACTAGCTTTGAAGAACAGGGGCACTCACCTGAGTGCTGCGCGCGGACGGCTAGGGTTCTAGGCGGTGGCTTTGAGGGGCAGGCTCTGGTGGTGGCTCCGGCGTCAAGGGTGCAGCTCCGGTGGCAGCTCCAGCGTCGAGGGGGCGGCTTCGATGTCGCCTAGGTCACGGGGTCGGGTTTGGTGGAGGGGGCGGCCGTGGATGCGGGTGCAGGGGCGGCTCCGATGGCGTGGAGGGCGGTGGCCGAAGAGGGGCTCGAACGGTGGGGGAGGGGGCTCCTCCGGGGAGGAAGGTTGTACATGCATACCCACACGGGCCAGGTACTGTGTGTGCTGCTCTAGCCGTTAAACAGATTGACTCCATCTGCACTAAAACCCAGCCTGAGGTTCCTTGGTTCTTTCCCGAAATCTGGGTATTCGAGGTCCAATGGAGTCCATTGGCTACCATCTGAAGGGTGCCTCAGCATGTCCACCTTTTCCGGATCCGGGTTTGGGTCATCCTCTTTTAGCTTCTTTCTATCTGCGTGCCACGTCATGAGCTTTGCTTCCTCGGGATCTACGAAATACCTTTGAAGACGAGGAGTGATCGGAAAGTACCATACCACTTTTCTAGGAACTTTCTTCCTCTCTTGTATCGACTAACACCGCACACCAGACAGATGGTTTTCTCTGCGTCCTCACCCCGATAGATGATGCAATCACTTAAGAAGACGTGGTATTTAACGAGTGGCAGATCGAGAGGGCACAAGATTTTCTTGGCCTCAACGATACTAGTTGGGCACGTGTTGTCCTTCGGAAGACGAGCGTTCCAGAATGTCATCATATCATCGTAGCTTTCGTCGGTCCATTTGTGTTTTGCCTTCAACTGCATAGACTCGAGTGTTACATTCAAGCGGGTATCCCCGTCGTTGCACCCTTCATACAACTTCGTAACCACATCTTTTCTCGAGTTGCGCAAGCTTGGCTTTCTCTCTAGTTGCACCTCTGGCATTTAACGTCTCCTTGACAAGCAGTTCTTGAAAATGAGGGTCCCGCACCCAGCTTGTATCCGTATGTCCGGAATATTGATTCTCATGTCCGGCATCTTGATCCTCATGTTCGGCATCTGCTTGATCCTCATGTCTGGCATCTTGATCTTGATGTCCAGCATCTTGATCTTCATCTGGTTGCCCTTACTCATTTCCTGGCACCCCACCATTGAGGTCCTCCTTCTGATCACCAGTTTCATCACTTATCCACCGAGTGTAGCCATCCACCAAACCATTACGCTTCAGGTGTTTCTCCAATATTCCGGAATCAGGCTCGGTCACGCACTCCAGTTTGCATATCCGACACGGACATCTTATATCTGTCCTATTATTCAGTAGCATGTCGTTTGTCGCACATTACATCCACCTAGCCACGGTGATATCGCTCATCATCTCGCGGACCATGATCGCCTGCGTGCACGGAGAGAGCAACACAATTATATATCACGGTCGACGTCGCCAGAAAAATTCGGCATGACCTTCCCTAATAATGCATGGGAGCATGCGGAGAGTGCGCCAGAAATTTTCCGAAACGGAAATGGATCAACATTTCGGCAAAACATTGGCAACTCATTTTCACGTCATCAATACAACACAAGATTCACATACATCAAACCACAACAAAGCTTCACATATACATCAAACCACAAGCTTCACATATACATCAAACCACAAGCTTCACATACACATATACATCAAACCACAAGCTTCATATACACATATACATCAAACCACAAGCTTCATATACACATATACATCAAACCACAAGCTTTTCCTTCATAAAAGGAGGACAAGAAACAAATAGATCTAGCAAATAAAGATAAGTATGGGTGATAAATGGAAGAAAAGAGTTGGGGAGGAGGTCCACGAACATTAATATGAAACAGAGTAGATTTGAAGCCAAGTATGGATGGATAAATGGAAGAAATAAGGTGGAGAGGAGGAGAAAACCGAGTAGATCTAAAGTAGATCTAGGGTTAAGTGTGTGGAGTGAATGAGAGGTGGTAGGTGTGGTGGAGTAGATAAGGGCAGATCCAGGTAATTAGTGGCGCATTTAAAAAAATAGTGGTGGCGCATTCTCAATATGCGCCACCCCTAAGCTCTTATGGGTGGCGCATTTTAAAGATGCGCCACCCATAAGGATCTTAGGGGTGGCGCATTTTGCAGAATGCGCCACCTATAAGGTGTTCCAAGATGGCCCACACTTAGGGTGGCGCACTGGAAAATAATGCGACACCCTAAGAGCTTAAGGGTGGCGCATTTAGAGCCCATGTGACACCCCTTACAGTTGGTGGCGCATGGCAAAAAAAGGGCGCCACTAATAAGCTTTCCATGTATAGCCTATTTCCTAGTAGTGCGTGCTCCCACGTCGCCGGCCATGGCCGCCATGGCCATGAGCAGCCCCGTGCACAACCATCATTTTTTTGCTACAACCATATCATACTTTTGCTATAAAAGAATAAAATGGTATTTTTGCTACAACGCACAATGTACAAGGAATATCTGAGTATGTAATGTTGCAACCAGTGAACCATTTTGTTTCTACTGTTTTATGTTTTTGCTACTACCGGCCAAGATTTTTGCTACATCACCACTTCGGAGCCACGACCTCGACGGCGGAGACGATGAATTTTGTTGCAACCGTTTTTTTTCTGCTACAACCGTTGTATGTTTTTGCTACTATCCTTGTATGTTTTTATTACGCACAATGTTGCAACCGTTAATTTTTTTGCTTCCACCATTGTGTGTTTTTGCTACTACTGTTAAGAGTTTTTGCTACAATGAAAAAATTATAAAGTGATTAGCGACGGCGGATTATGAGTTCTTATTGCAATCGATAGTAAAAAAATGCTATCACAGAAATTAAAATTTGCTATCACCATTTTTTCTGCAAAAAGCATAAAAAATAAACAATGTTGCATTCGTGTACCAAAAAATTGCAAATGTACCGCAAATGTTGCAAAGGTACCGCAAATGTTGCAGCCGTCTAATATGAAGAAGTATGGGCAAATTTGGTTCGTTGGATCACGGAAGATCAGACGGCTCGCATGTGACTAGCCAAAATTACGCCGGTCGACCGGCGCAGAGCGTCGGCCTAATTATTATGTCCTTGTGGTTGCAAGTTGCAACTATATCACATCGGGCGATGAAGTTACAGTTATCTCATAGCTAATGATTGGGCTGATTTCTTTGCTGTATTGGGAGTGTTGTACTTATGCAGAAACTTTTGAAGATGCATTCCATTAAGTTTTGACTTCCATTATCTTTTCAGGTATTAAGATAGGTTGAGATGATGGCAGAGATTTTAGACCAAGAAAAATATATCACATACAATATGCTTTCAAATGTCCCAAGTAAAATAGATATGCTTGAGCCAGAGATTTTATTCATGGTAATTTATGTTGAATAATGTCTAAATGCCAGATGAAACTAGGTACTCCCTCCGATCCAGAATAAGTGTCGCTCATTTTGTACCAAATTAGTACAAACTTTATATTAGATAAGCGACACTTATTATGGATCAGAGGGAGTACATGCGTACATTCCAAGAGAATAATTTATCTCCTTGAGAGATAGGAGTTTAATACTCAATGAGTTAACTTTACATGTCGGTTGATCATCGATATGATAGGGAGAAGCTTATATCATCTTCGTTCAAACATATCCTTGCCTTAAAGTACCATATTAATTACACATAGTATGTTCCTTAAATCGACGTTAACTATGTAAGTGAGAATAGAACATTGTATTTGTTTCCTTCTTATATTCCCCTTTCATTTATTTTGTGTAAAAATATATATTTTGCAACCCTAATGTACTATCGAGTAAATTGTGTCTGATTTATGATATGTTTGTAGTAAGTGCAATAAATCCAATGACTTTAATATTCTTGTTGTATACCCCAATTTTGTTATGTTTGGCATCCGCCCCTTTTACTCTTTTGTCACTATTTTCTTTAATGCCCAATTGGAATATTCATTTTACTGCTCATAGGTTTTATACTTGAAAGAACTAGCAGACTGCCCTTTGGGATCAATATTCAAGATGTGAGCAATGCTTCTGTTTAAATGTGGAGTGTAGTTAAAGTTTTCATTTAGTAAAATGTTATTTATTCCCACTATAAACGTAGCTACATTTTTGATTCGCACCAATAAATTACACACATGCCCAAGACAACATCTAGGTTCCAAGATTAGTGGTACCACATGAAAATTGCACTAACAGTGTGCAATTGAACTATTTGAGGGAACTCTCAACACATGTCATGTGCTTTTGAGAAGTTGCATATATTTAGATTTCTCTATATGTTGATTAGTTCTATTTTGTGTTATTCTATACATATATTTTGATTTCTATTTAGAGATATTGCTCAACTATTAAATGCAATTGAATGGACCATGAGCTAAATTTCTATTTTCACATACTGCATGTGATATTTTTTCTTGAGATTCTTTAAATACATGTATAACATTATTGCTTGGACACAATACAAGAAAAATGATTTCATTTTGGCTGGGGTAATATTCTAGGTTAATGTTTTCAATTCTTACGTATATTCGGGGCAAATGTTGTTTATGGCTCAAATATATGTTTGGTTAAACTTAGGTAGCTTTTTCGATAAGCTTCCATACATCTAAACATATTTGTAATTTTACACCGAGAATTATGTGTCAACAATATTGAGTATTGATAATTTTGATTTTGTTGCATTAATGCATTACTAGGCCCGGTTTATTCAAGGTGATGAGAAATAATTATCTTAAATTTGCACTAACTCTAGTACAAAGTTGTACTAAAATTGAGACACTTATTTTGAAACAAGGGGAGTAGCTAACAAGAATAGACAAGAAAATTGATGATGTAACTTTGGTTATGAGTTGATACATAAGTTAATGTTCTCACTTCTGAGTAGATATTTACATGTGTATTTCTTGTACCCAAGTCTTTTCCTTGTGTAGGACTAGGACTACCCCTTTTGTAATATATATATGTGCATATACACCCAATAATATATTGAGAGTTGCATCTAATTACTCTACATGGCATCAGCCTACCTCGATCCCCTAGCCGAGCCGTCTCCTCGTACCGCTCGCCTCCGCGCCGCCGCTGTCCTACAGCCGCCGCACAGTTCCACCTCTCCTGATCCCCAGCCCGCCACCTCCTCTCCCGACTCCCCTGCCCCGCTACCTCCCCCGATCCCCAGCCGGCCACCTCTTCCCCCGAGTCCCCAGCCTCGTCAACTCTTATGATCCACAACCCACACCTCCTCTACCGATCGATCTCTACCCACCGCTACTTCTTGTTAATTCCAGCCACCACAGCACCCCGTTCTGATCTCCCACGTTAACTCAAGCCGCCACAACATGTCCTCCTCCAGCATGAGCAATGCCACTAAGCCCTTTGCATCCAGTGCAAGTTCTGATCCTGAGATCCCCACCCATCATCCGTGCTGTCACTCTTCAAGATCACGTTCCCATCAAGCTTTCCCACAAAGAGTCTAACTACTACGCGTGGAAAACCTATTTCAATCTTCTTTTTCGGGAGTACAACCTTCTTGATCATGTGGATGGCACGGCCGACTTCCTCGCCATGCGACGCGACTCCAACTGGTTGGCCATCGACGCGACCCTTATCCAGTGGTTTTTCCTCACCGTCTCGTTGGACATCTTCCACACCATCGTTCGCGACCGGGGCGATGCCTACACAGTGTGGACAAAGATTAACAGCCTCTTGAACGACAACAAGCTTCAGCAGATTGTCTTCCTGCAGCAAGAGTTTTTTGGGTGTCATCAAAACGACTCCACCATCGACGCCTACTGCCTTCGCCTCAAGACTCTCGCCGACGAGCTTAATGACATCGGGTTCCAGGTTGGGGATGAGCTTCTTTTCTCATGGCGAATCCCACCAACGAGCGGCGGCGGCCTATCTCCGCCTTGAGGAACGACGGATGACAAACACGCGTAACCACGCTGTCCACACTGCCCTCGCCGCCGGCCTCTCCCACGGTGCCTCCACACCGCCTCCTCCCGTGGCGGCCTATCAGCCGCGCCCGTCGGTCTAGCAGCAGCAGTAGCCACTCAATGGCGGCAATGGTGATAATCACCGACGTGGACGAAACGGCGGTCACGGCAACGGCTGTGGCTACGGCGGTCAACGCAACGACGGTGGCTACGATAGTCAATGCAACGGCGGCGGCTACGGCGGCGACGGCGGCAGTCATCATCAACAACAGCCACACTTCATCAACCAGCAGCCACCATGTAACAGCCCGGAAATTCCACCTAATTAAAAAATTTGTTTGTAGCGTTGCGGTGTTGATAGTCTGAGTTGTTTGTCGTGTGTGCTTCGCCGAATTATTAATCGGTGAATATTTCTCCCCCTCTTTCTCGTATCGGATGCGTGACCGACCTTTGACCACCTCGGCACACGACTGTTGCGACTGTGGGTTTCACCCGAGCATCGTCGCAACCGGCACAGGACCAGCCCTCGCCAACGGAACGAAAACCCCGTTTATTAAATAAATGGATTATTTTATGGTGTCACAACCCCAAGTTAGGTATGTTCTAGGAGTAGCAAGTCTTTTTGCATCATGTTAAAATTTTCAAAACAAATTGAAATGGGAGAGAGAACACCCCCCAGATGAATTAATTCAAAAGGCCAGATAAAAAGTTTCTCCAAAAATTCCTTTTGCATTTTTGAAAAGTCCTATAAATGAGTGTGATCACATATCAAGTGATGTGGGACCCACCCCATGCCCATGGATTTTTCAAATATTCAAATAGGACCTTGGAATTAATCAAAAACCCCTAGTTGATTTAAAATTCAAATGTTTTGAATTTTAAAAAGTGCCAAGCTTATGAATGGCTAGCTATATATGTTATTAGGCCATATAAAAAGTTCTAGAATTTTAGAAAATGGTTTGCTATTTATTTAGCAGTGCCAAAACTTAATGCAGAAAAGTAAAACAGAGAGAAAAGGAAAAATGAGCTTACCTGGCAAAGCATCCCAACCCACACAGGCCGGCCCAGCCCAGCAGCCTTTCTCCCTGTCATCTTCCTCCCCGCGCCCCCAAGGTGCTCGGTGGAAAGCCACCGACGCCACCGCGACGCCCCACAGCCCTCCAGGTGCCCCCCGAGCCTCCATTTTGCGCCACGACGACGCCTGGAGACACCTCTTCCGTTCCTTCCCCATGGACGGCCTCATCCTCCCCTCCTGCGTCGATTTCGTGCGAGCCCGAGCGCCACCGCAGAGCACGTCGTCGAGATCACGCGGCCACCGCCGACTATAAGCCGCGCCAACCTGTCCATCGTCTTCGCAGACGTCGACTACGCCGATGCCCAGAAGGAATCGAGCCGGGAAGCCGTAGGATCGCTGTCCCCTTCTTCGTCTTCACCACTAGCCGCCGTTCATCGCCGTTCGATTCCGGCGCCTCTGTGTCTTCCCCGGCCCCGACAACCACACCGTTGAACTCACGGTGAGCCAACACGTCTTTACCCTCTCTCTTTGCCCAGCCCCTCGCCCTCCTTCGCGTTTCACCATGGGAGCCGAGATAGGTCGCCGCACTTGTCGACGCCGGCGTCACCCCCGTGCCCCTGGAGACCCCCTGATGGCTTCATTGTATGCGGGAGCACGCGGGCTTCGTTTTCCTAGTCCTCCCGTGGTCGTTTGGTCATTCCGGCGACCACTCCGCCGTGCCAGAGGTCGCCGGCGGCGACATCCCTGCGGGCCCAGCTTAGTTAGACCTAAGCTACCCAACTAAACCCCCCTCATAGCCACAGACAGGTGGGCCCTTGCCCCTAACTAACCCCCTGTTAGTTTTAATTAACAGGGATTAACCTCACTGACACTGACCAGTGGGTCCCCCTGGACAGAGCCCCCTGTGACATCAGCATTGCGTCATGCTGATGCAATAAACAATTTCCAGAAATTAAAAATAATTAAAGAAAACAGAGAAAAATCCAGAAAATCATTTAAACTTTGGAAATTCATAACTAATTCATATTAACTCCAAATTGGACAAATAATATGTCTAAAATTATCAGAAAAATACAAGGATTATGAATATGCAACTTGTTTCTATGTTTGACCATTTTAAAATGGGTGAACAGTAGCAAACATGCATATGGATCCTTTTCAAATTCAAATTTGGAGTGAATTTGCAAATGAATTTGCAACACATTTATTTTAGATGGATTCATCCACACATCAGAAGCTTTATCTCAACTATACAACATCACTTCATGATCAAATTTTTCAAATGAACATTCATGCATTCAAATGCATTTGAATTTCATCGATAAATCAAATGGAGTTTGAATTTGCATTTCAAATGCAATATACTCCTTTTAAATGGAATGCTCAACACATCAGTACCATGAACATCACCATTACAATCTTATTCATGTGATTGTGCATTGTACATTATGTTGATCCTATGATTGTCATGTTGCTGATAGACGTGCAACCGGAATCGGAGGCCACCCCCTTCGTTGAAGACACCGTTATCGAAACCTCGTTAGCAAGGCAAGCAAACCCCCATTGATCATGTCGATAAAATCCCACTTCCCTGTCATGTCTCGCTTATGCATTGTATAGGATGATTACCATGCTACGTTTCTACCGCATGGATGAACCCATTCCATTGCATGACCTATCATTTTGTCACAGTAGTAAGCAAACCACAATCCTAGCAAATGTAGGATTTCTTTGATATCATGTGGCCCCTGCAAATGTTACTGCTTATTGCAATGCTTAGGGTGATACAATGATGTTACTGTTATGTGAGTCGGGATGGTAGTGATCATGATGATGTTGGTGGAAAGGTGTTGGTGAATGTACCCTAATACAAGGTGAACGATGAGAGGCTGTGTAGGAGTACACGGTGGGTTGTCTCGTTGAACACCGCCCTAAGTATGAGTTCTTGTGTGGTGATCCAAGATGAAGAGTACAACCACCCATTGGGCTCACTGGCCCCTCTCAGCTTACTAACTCATCCCCTTCGATGTACAGATGTCGCAGTAGTTCGGATTTCTGTAGGTATTGTGGCCTGGTAGCCAAGTGAGAGAACGGCTCATCCGAGACCGGCTTTCGCACCACGCACACATCGTCTGGGTCCACTTCGGTAAACCGGCGGGGTTCACGATAGTGGAAGACAACCCAGATAGGCGGCTTTCTTGGACTAGATCGGCTATGAGGTAACAGTTGTGGTGGCATCCTCCCTGTCATCTCTTGAATGGTGACATGCAAAAGGCGGTAACTGATGACACGTGTGTGTAGCGGTACACCCATGCAGGGTTAACAAAACTATTAGAATAGCCACGTCCGCGGTTAAGGACTGCTTGGAAAGCTTAGCTTGATTATTAGACAACTTGAACTGGATACTTCTAAAATACACCAAGATAAGTGTGAGTGCTATGGCGTGCTTTCTTGTGGGGAAGTCGAGGAAGGCACCATAGTGGTGTAATTGGTTGAAGAGATGTAGTGGACTCGTGTACGCTTCTTACCTCAAGTCTGGTACTCGTAGTTTAGGACTAGCCAAGTCAAAGCTTGCACTTCTGTAAGTGAAACCCCACCTCCCTTTACCTTGATACATGTGCATGAGTAGTAAAGTTCCTACGTAAGTCTTGTTGAGTACGACTTTGTACTCACGTTTGCTTATTCTATGTTTTAAATGAACCCACCGAACCCGATGGTGGCTTCTACCCGAAGCTCGAAGAATGAAGACTCAGACCAAGACCAAGCTAGTGTAGTCCCAGTCAGACGACTGGTTCCCTCGTGGAGGGCTTGTTTTTAGATAAGGCTTCTCTAAGCCATTTGTTAAACTTGTCTGTACTCAGACCTACTTTGCTTCCGCATGTTTGATGTAATGTTGGATCACAGACTTGTGATCTCTGTGTGCACTCTGTAAGAGTTATTAATAAAGGTATATACTTTGTAGAGAATTGCAATGATACCTGATGTTCATACTAGACATGTGTGTTGCGTGTATGTTTATAACCTGCATGTCTTAGTATGGGTTTTCGAGACCTTAGTTGTGATCTGGCTGGCGGTCTTTTATACACCAAGTGGCCCTTAGATGTGCGCAGCTTGGGGCATCGCGATGCGATTGTTCGTGACTCCGTCACGTGCACACTTTGATGTATGATCGAGCCCGCCCTAGACCCCGACTAAGTGATCGGGCTGGAGTAAGTCTATGTAAGGGTTATAATACAATCGATAGTATGGTTGAGGCGACTTGTCTATGAGTATGGGAGTTCACCACCCATATCATTTAGACTTGTGTGCAGACGATGAGGACCCATTTCAGTTGATCATCCGGCCTGGATGGGATGCCCCTCACGTTCGATGCTTTCCGAGAACGTTCTGTGCTTGGCCTTGTCTTCTTAGACAAGTGGGTACGGTTCTCGGCTCTCCATATGATTGTGTTGTAGCGAGGCTTGCATACGCTAACCCTGGGTCCCAACATATGGGGCGCCGAAAAATATTCTCAGAACGTTATCGAAGTGAGATATAATCGACCGGATCGTCACACTGAGCGCATGGGTCGAGGTTTCGTCCGAATCGGAGGTCGTATGGACTTCTGGCGGTCAGAAATGTATTCATCGAACGCACGAGAGAGAAACCGGGGACGTTTGCGTAAACTGGCCAGCCAACCTGCCCTATAAGTAGACCACCACCTCTCCCCCACCCAATTAGGGTTTCCCCTTGTAAAATTTGCAGCCACCCCCTCACAAAACCAAGATCTGCCCCCAAACAGCCCTCCGAAACTCGAAACCCTAGATCTAGGGTGCCCGGAGCCGTCGGATCGCAGATCAGACGACCCGAGAGAGGCCACGTCGCCCCCAAGCCTGCCCAGCCTTGTCCTCCAGCGTTCGGGCCACGCAGGGCCAGGGAGCTGCCGCCGCGGGCCCGCCGCGACCCATCTAGCGCTGCCTCCCGTGGAGGAGCCGCCACCGCGCCGGGCATCTCCTCCGGCGAGGCCACGGCGAGCCGCCGACCGCCTCCACCTCCCTCTCCTCCTTCCTTTCCTACGCCCTCCTTCCCTCTCCTCACCCCGCTCCTCTTCTCTCTGCGTAGGTCCCATGCCGGCCGCCACAGCCACACGAGCGCCGCCACGCGCTGTGGCCGGCGAGCCATCGAGCCGCAATGGTCGCGCCCGCTCCGCGGTCCGCCACTCCGACCCGGATCTGGCGAGATCCGGGTGGATCCGCAGCTGCTGCCTCCTCCCATGGCCGCCGGCCTCCGCACCGCACCGCCTTGTCCTGGCCGGCGAGCTAGCGGACGACCACCGCGTGCAGGGTCGAGCCGGTGAGGCAACCGCCGCCATGGGCCGGTCTCCAGCGGCCCAGCACGCCACGACATCGCCCCACCTCGGCCCACAGCCCCCTCCATCGCCCTAGGCGCGCAAAGGCTAAGCGCCGCCCACTTGAGTTGGGCTGAAGCCCATGGTGAGGCCCGAGCTCCTATATTTTTTTCCATGGTGCTTTTCTTTTCCTAAATTTTTCTAAGTCCCTTTGCAACTGTGCTGTTGTTCTATTTTGCGATGCGAATTGCGAGTAAACCGTAGCCCGTATGACGTTGCGCCCAAAATGAAAAGTTCTTAGTATTGTGTGCTATAACTTTCATCTTTAGTGAGTTAATTGATTTGAAGCCATCTAGTTGTTGTAAATCAGTGTTAAAGTGAGCACCATACTTATTACTGTTGTTGATGTTATTTGCTTGCAAGTTAGGTTGATGATTGTGTCACCTCCATGAGGCCTATGCTATTCATTCTTTCTCATGTGTGTTAAGCATCATGTGTACTTAAATTATATGCTTTTCCTTGTCATGTTTGCCTGCTGTAGATATATTAATTCTTGCTCCAAAGTGGTGACCTGGATAACATGTGTTGTTTTTTATGTTTAGTTGCATCTTTGATGCCTTATAGTTAATGAACTATGTCTTATATGAATTAGCCCCAATGTAACTTATGGATCCTTGTTATGTATACTTTGATACCATGCTTTGCTTTGCCATGATATCCTTTCTGGTCATATAGTTTTTGAGCTCCCAAAGTGTAACCCTGCTGTTTTCTGTCACATGCCCTGTAATTTCACTAGGCCCTAGACCAGTAATGTTTTCTTGCATTTTATATGGGCTATAATTATTTGTTCTTGATGCTCATATACAAGAAACTTATTGCCATGCCTTACTTTTCATGTCTACTTCATTGCCATGTCATTTTGATGCATGTTTGCAATCTATAGCTATTTGTTTCATTGCTCTAAAGTGTGCTACCTGTCGTTAATCCCATGTGGTCATAACTTGTAATGCTTATACCTTTTTAATAGTAACTCCATGTGGAGTGATCTTTATATGTAACTTGATTAGAATTTCATATACTTTGTGTTGGTGCCATTTTTTGTTGTTGTTAAACAACCTAAAACATGGTTTAGGTTAGATCAGTACAAAATGTTTAACCGTCGTGAGGCACTTAGTGATATGCATGTTTAGGGTGTTGCCTCACTTAAATTGACTAGCATAGGTAGTTTACCTTATGCTTCACCACTTGCCGTGTTTGCTTGATATTCCATGCTTGTGTGACATGCCATGTTAACAACCTTGATCATGTTCGTAGAGAAACAACTTGAACTATGAATAACGTGTGATATCGTCGTGTGTGACAAGTACCCCACTTAATCTGCTAGTAACCGCTCTCGACGGTAGATCCGTATCGAATCGCGTTGTCTCGTGTTGCCTTCTTATTGATGCTTTCTCGTGATTGCTCTGTAGTGATAGTGGTATCCCGTTGATTGTTTTCCAGTGTTTATGTCTTGTGTGCTCCCGCGGGTACTTTCAGAGACATTGTGAGTGTGCGATCGAGTAGACCTTCGGCATCGATCTTCTTATCAGGTAAGGGGGAGCATATATCATGCTTATAACTTTCAGCTCACCTGCCTAGGCATAGGATAGATCGATTGCTTGATCCTACCACCTCATAATTATGCCTCCATATTGAAACCCAAACAGCCATGTCCTCCACATCCCAGCAAACCTTGTTCGGCTATGTTACTATTGCTCGCTGCTTAGCCACTGCCTAATATGCATGCTAGGATGTTATCAATTGTTACCTGTTATTCCGTGGATTTGGGCTATCACATTATTATATTTCTCCTTGCATTTTGCATGGCCTACAATTAATTGTTCTTGATGCTCATATACATGAAACTTTGTTGCCATGCCTTCCTTGCCATGTCTACTGTAATTCCATGTCATTTTGATGAATGTTTGCATTCAGTAGCTAATTGTTTCATTGCTCTAAAGTATGCTCCCTAATGTTAACAGCATATGTGCATAACTTTTATTGTCTATATCTTTTTAACCGTAACTCCGTTTGGAGTGTTCTTTACATGAAACTTGATTAGAATTTCATGTCCTTTGTGTTTATGCTATTGTTTGCTGTTGTTAACCAACCTAAAATATGGTTTAGGGCAGAATAGTACCCAATATTTAATTGTCGTGGGGTACCTAGTGAATGTCATGTTTAGGATTGTGCCTCACTTAAAATGACTAGAATAGGTAGCTTACTTATGCTTCACCTATTACCGTGTTTGGGTGATATGACATGCTTGTGTGACATGCCATGTTAACAACCTTGCTCACCTTGTGTAGCTAAACAACTTGAACCATCCTAAATGTGCGGTATCGTCGTGTGTGACCGATGCCCCATTTAACCTGCTAGTAACCGCTCTCGACGGTAGGTGCAATGCCGTAGTGCGTTGTCTCGTGTTACCTTCTTGTTGGTGCTTGCTCGTGATTGCTCTATAGTGATAGTGGTATTCCGTTGATTGCTTTCCAGTGTTTAAGTTTTGTGTGCTCCCGCGGGTACCTTCGGAGACGTTGCGAGCATGCGATCGACTACACCTTCGGTGTCGTCTTCTCATCAGGTAAGGGGGAGCATATATCATGCCTATAACTTTTAGCTCACCTGCCTAGGTATAGGATAGAATGATTGCTTGATCCTACCACCTTATATTCATGCCTCCCAAATTAAACCCAAACAACCATGTTCCCCACATCCCAGCAAACCATGTACTGTTATGTTACTATTGCTCGCTGCTCAGCCCCTGCTTAGTATGTGTAAGGCCCGATATGCGAAATCTGGGCTAATACATTATGCATGCTAGGATGTTATCAATTGTTACCTCCTGTTACTCCTTGGATTGGGATATCACATTATTATTATTGATGTGGATGACATGATTATTATAATGTTGACTATATTCGACGAAGTATGGAAGGTCTAGGCTATCCCGCCCCGACACTTTGTTCCATTCGAGTCACCTAGGACCCGAGTTTCGGGTATTGTGTCTCTTGACGAGCGTGCCTAATCGTGTGTGGGATGCTATGGGGCCCCCTTGTCTTACCTATCTAGCTTCAAACATTTCTAGTGGTGGCTCAAGCTGATTTACCATTTGAACCCCGTGTGTGTGACTGGTGGCTGATACGTCCCAAATGTATCTATAATTTCTGCTTGCTCCATGCATGTTTTGTGTGATTTTGCCATGTTTTAGATGAATTTTCATACACTTTTGATCATATTTGGACTATCCTTTTAACTCATTGCACCCCAGTGCCAGTTCCTGTTTTTTGTTGTTTTTGTATTTCAGGTTTTCCGACTATTAAAAGTGCTCCAAAAATTCCAGAAAAATCAGATAAAAAATTAGCGCGTCGAAACCTTCCGGAGTAGCCTGGGTGGGGCCAGAGGGCCACCACCAGGGACCCAGGCACCCTCGTGGCGCGCCCTAGTGCTGGGCCGTGCCGGGGGGGGGCGCCTGGGACCCTGGTGGACCCCTGGGCTGCCTCCCTTCGCCTACATATTCCCCCCGCGGAGGAAATCCCTAATATACAAGTCTTTTTCCTGATCTCCTCTCTGTACCACTGCCACCTTCGTTTCAAAATCGGGGATGCCAGGAGACGTTGTCCCGGCACCCTGCCGGAGGGAGGAATCACCTCCGGGAGCCCCTCCATCTCCATGGACGCCTCCCGGATGTGACGTGAGTAGTCTACCTTGGACCATGGGTCCATGACCAGTAGTGTCGTGGGCTTAACACGACAGATGTCCAAGTCATCGAACTAGTTGTGAGGCCTTTGCTGCGAGGTGGTATCGAGGAGAGAGTCGACATAGACACGGTACTCGGCGATTTACCCAGGTTTCGGCCCCTTATTGTTCTCAAGATAAAGACCTACTCCTGCTTCTTATTATTGAGGGGTTCCGGCTTGTGGATTACAAGGTTGCTGGCTCATAACTTGCGTCTTGATGTGATCTAGCTTACGAGTCGTGCGTTGGTGGATTGTGTTGAGTTGAGTTCATTCTGGCGCCCCGAACCCTCTCCTTATAAAGGTGCCGGGTCCAGGAGCCCACGGGTCCCATTCATACACGAGGCGGGATCCTATTCTATCTCTACTTAACAAATATGCTACGTGCTATACAAGGTAAGTTGAACTCCTTCTTGGGCTTCAAGCTTGTCTCCTTGGCGCGTCCCCCTATAGGCCGAGTCTTGTTTTTGTGGGCCTTCACGTATCAGAAGGCCCAGAGGGTTGTGAACTAATGCTGGGTTATGGGCTTGATCCACCCCCCTGACATTAGCCCCCAGGATTGGTATGATGCTTTAGTCTTCATGGCAATCGTTATTTTTTTCTTCGATCTTCATAGGGCCGGCTCTTATAAGTAAGCCGACTCATGTCTCTGAATTTGTCGATGCCTTCTTGCCTCTTTAAGGAGCTTGATGCCGACTTATGCTTCAAGGAGATGGTGCCGACTTGTGCTTCAAGGAGCTAGTGCCGACTTGTGCTTCAAGGAGTCGTCGGCATCTTGTAGTGCAATATTTGAAATGTCGTCTTATATTTTCAATTGTCTAATGCTGGGTCATGTCGACTTATCTTTTTAGTCGGCCGACACCGACTTACTTTTTCTTTTTATTGCCATGGATATATTTTTTTTTCCAAAAACAGCTTTCTCCCGATTATGCCGGCGCAATCAATGCTATGTTAGATCCGCTCCTAAAATCGAGGAATATCCTGCCGTTAGCCATCAATACGCGGCACCTCGGGTCTCGGGTCAACGCCCCTTTATAAATAAAGTCTCCTGCCGCCCGTTCGGTCCCATCTCATTCTCTTTCCTCTTCGTCTCCTTCCTCGAGCCAGGGAATAAGAACGAGCTTCCTCGCCGACGTTTTTTGAGCCGTCAAATCTTGGGACCAGCGATGGAAAATCTGGGTTCGTGCCACTCCCGCGCATCATCCAGGTACACTCTGTTCTTTCCTGGCATTATGAGTTCTCTGCTCATCACCATTGCCGCGGTACCTCAAGCTTTTACTGGTTTCATAGATTGATTCCTGATAGGTTCTCTGCGCATGTTTATAGATCGGCCTTCCGTATCTGAGCTGGCTCGTGCCGCATAAAGCTTGCGTAGTAGGATGCTTGGTAGCCTTGCTCCTATCCATTTCTTTTCATAGTCTTTCATAATTTATGTAGATCTGTTTTTACCTGTTTTTAGGTTTTAGTCAGATCCATCTGTTTCCGATAGATTGTGAAATCTTTTTGTGCATACATGAGAAGGTTTTCGCCCGTCTTTATTGTTCTTTAGTCGGTGCCGACTTGTGTCCTACGTTCATAATCAGATTGCCGCCTAAGTGTTTCCTTACTCGTTTATGTCCAAGTCTCCCATAATGGTCAAAACCAGTGCCCCCACAACTAGGGGTAAGAAGGCGACAGCCGGGAGAGAGCGACCCCCTGCTAAGAAGAACACCTCAGAGGCCAATTGGGGGCCGAGTCACATCACTCTTAAGAATTTAAAGGAGTTAGTAGAGGAAGGGCTCCGCCCCCCTCAATATGAAATAAAGTGGTGTGCTCCTGGGGATGAAAGACAGCCAGAGCCCGAAGAAGGCGAAGTCATTATTTCCGCGGATCATGTGACTCGAGGATTTCGGCCTCCAGGATCCAGATTCTTCAGAAGTGTGTTGCATGCTTATAAGCTGCATCCACAAGACTTGAGTGCCAATTCGTTACTCAACATCTGCCACTTTCAGGTCTTCTGCGAGGTTTATCTGCAGAAGAAACCATCTCTCAGTCTTTTTGCCGAGTTCTACTATTGCAAGCAGCAAACTGAGCAAAGTGGTGGTCAAGCTTTGGAGTGTGGAGGCATCACCGTGCAGAAATGTGCCAATTCAATTTTTCTGGCTCCTAAGTTGGCCAGCAAGGTTAAGGATTGGTAGAGGTTGTACTTTTACTGTACCGTGAAGGTGCCTGATGACGAGCACCCTTTGCCCGGCTTCCTTGAAAGCCGGCTCAAGTTTCATGACAAGCAAAATCTCTTCCCTACGGATGAGATGGTGAAGAAGAACAAGCCACTCATTGCTCGGCTAAAGGCCTTGTTGTTCCATGGTCTAGAAGGAAAGGACCTAGTTCGGTGTTTGGTAGGTTGGAAAATTCAACCTCTCAGCATAAGAGACCGACTCATGTGCAAGTACAACAGGAGGGGAGACCCAATGTGCTTTGCACAAAATGAATTGACTTCCGCCACTTTGGCGACTTGCTGTAGGAAGGTTGTTGCTGAGAAAATCAAAGACCTTAAAGAATATGGTCTTGCTCCATTTTATCAAGGCAACCCGGCTCCACCGATATGTTTTTCCTTTGATCCCTTAATTGTCGTCTTGTTATCTAGAGGTGTTAATCTTTTGTCTTCCCATTTGCAGTAGGATTCCGACTTTTGGGCTGCCGGTCAAGACCTTGAGAATGAAGAAGAAGAAGGGGAGGAAGACGGTGTAGAAAGCCAGAGTAATGCGGTAAGTATATCTTTGTTTTCTTTTTACTTCCGATTACGTCTTTTCACTTCCTTCCCCTTTGTAGAACGACTCGAAGGTCAATGAGGATAATGAAGAAGAAGAAGTACGAGTCTCTCCTTCCAAGGCTGAGGTGAGCAAGGAGACCAAAGTTTCTGATCAACCGGTAACTTTTTATCCAGCTTGCTATAATGATCTAATTGTAAGTCGGCCCCTCATACCTTTCTTTTTGTAGGCACAAGGACAAAAGAGGCATACCCGAAGTTCTGATTCGGGGGACCCTTTTTTTGGTTTTGGAAGACCTGCCTCGTAACGTTAAGAGCAAGTCGGCCAAGCTTGCCACTCCTCCACGTCAACCTGCCGTCTTTAATGAAGAGGCAGGGCAAGCTGATGGCTCTGGTGATGGCACTCCGTCCTCTGAGGGGTCGTCACTCCCAACAGACTTTGTTTTCAATCTGGGGTATGTGCTTTCTTTGTCGATTATCGACTTTCCTTTTTTATGTGTAATGTTTGACAAGTTTGTTGTTTTCTTTGCGTAGTACTCGGCTCGACTCCATGGATGTGGATGATCCTAAGGTGGTAGGAGAGCAAGCCGTGCTTCCAAAGACGACACCTGAAATTTATGTTCCTGAAGCTCTGGAGAAGGCCGGTTTGAATGAGTCGGGCCCTTCCGACTTGCATAAAGACTCATCTCCTGATGCCGGCTTTGAGAAGCCGGTGACTGATGCTGCTCCGAATGCTGTTCCAACTTCTTCCAGAGACAAGGAAGTTGATGATCCTGAGGTGGTTATTACCGAGACTCGTCAAGGCGACCTTCCTGCCAAAAATGTCTTGGCGAAAATTGTGGATGACAAGAAGCAGGTTATGAATCGGCCTTTTGGTTCTATCACTGAAAAGACTTCTATTCAAGTGTTGTACAATCAGCCAGTGGTTTATACAATTGAGCAGCACAACATTGTTATCCATCTTCGTCGTAGATATGAGGTATTTTCTTTTTACCGACTAAGTACAACTTTTTTTCTTCTTTTAGCATGTCTCAGTCGGCTTATGCTATTGGTATGCCTTTATAGCCCCTCAAGCCATCATGTTTTTTGTAAGTCATGTCGGGTTATAAGAGCCCCCAAGTTTATTCATACTTGAGTCACAATGTCTTTTGGACTGTAGCCCCCATGAGTCGTTTTATCGTATCTGATGGTATAACGAGTCACAAGTGTAGTTATTTAGCGGTAGCCTCCTTAGAGTTGGCAATTAGCTGTCTCATGAGTATGTCGGTTTTGATATAAATTTGAGTTGTAGCCCCCATGAGTCGGCATGTCTGTTTGGTGGCATGCCGAGTCATGTTTTTTTAGAATTTTGAGTTATAGCCCCCATGAGTCGGTGTGCCTGCTTGGTGGCGTGTCGAGTCATCTTTGTTAGAATTTTGAGCTGTAGCCTTTATGATAATTTGCTTCTGGAAGGTTGTTGCTTTGGAAGCCAGCCAACAGAATGTGCAGCTAAAGGAGCAGCTTGCAGCTGAAGAGGCCAAGCTTAAAGAGGCTGATGAGGTGAATAGCCGGCTTCGAGAATATTTGAAGAAGAAGAACGCCGAATTGGAGGCGTTGAAAATTGGAGGCCAATAATGCTTTGTCAAAGGCCATGGATGTTATCTTGGCTGCTGAGCAGAAAAAGAAGGTCACTGAAGCAAAGATTATGACGCTCAGGGATAGCATGCACCGATTTGTGTCATCCGTCTTTGGTAAGCCGGTCAGAGCATTTCCTTATTCTGTTTTTATCCGGTTTTACTATTGCTGACTCATTTTTGGTTTGTCAGGCAAGGAGCATGAAATTCTAAAGGAGTCACCCGACAAAATGCTAACTAGCAGCTTCTCCCTCATCAAGCAATTGTTTGACGGTGTTTGCAAAATCATAAGTGTGACGCAACCGTTGCCTTCCTGTATGAAAAGGATTACCGACATTATGGGCCCCCTCTCGGTTGTAACCGAGTGGGCAAAAATTGGAAAGCAGTCGGCTTGTCGTCTAGGGGCGATGCGTTTCTTAGAACTTTCTAAGGCATACCACCCTGGGATAAAGCCGGGGCTTTTAGCTGGTGGCTTCCCTGAGATTAAGGCTGACGGGACCCCTTTTACTGAAGAAGACTTTCTGAAGGTGCAAAAAGAGATTCGTCCGCCAACTTCTCAGATAGCCGATGGTATCGACATTTCTCGTCTGGAAATTGGCTATGACAATCAATGCAAGAAGCGCAAGGTCACCTTCCCGATTCCTGCCGAGTTCATTCTTCTTCCTCCTTCGAGAGAGTCATCAGAGCCGGCGGATGCTGAGCCAACTCCAGGTGTGGAAGAGGATGAACTGAAGATGGACGACTTCTCTGACATAGACCAGGTAGAGGTTTGTAATAAACTTCTATCACCTGCAGGTGTGGCCGGGTCTTCTTCTCAAGGTCAAGCCGGTGGGCAGGCGTAATCTTCCGAGTGGCTTAAAATCTCTTAGATTTATTTGATATGGCTTGAAGATCCGGGTTTGTAATATTTTTGGGAGACTTGCCCCTTTGATCTGTGACTAGCGTGTGGTCAAATACTTTTATGTCGGGTGGCATTTGGAATAGCTTGTGGTTTTTGGATGCCAATCTTCATGCAATGATGATGCTTCTTTTGACGATTCTCATCCTGTGATTCGGGATTTTGTTACCTGGTACGGCTCGTGTGAGTCGTCTTTGAACGTTTCTTTCCAAGGATTGGAATTTTTATACCGAGTCTTGGGAAGATATTAGCTCCATGCTTATGAGTTGGCCTTGCCATGTCATGTCAGAAGTATCTTTGACATGTATCTAGATTTGTGGCCGAGTAATATAGTTTCGGGTTTATAGTCCCAAGGATTGATATGGGCGTCTTTGCGCCATATCTAATTTCTGAGGAAAGTTTAAGGTATAGTCCCCATGAGTCGGTAAGTTTATGTTGAAACTTTTGCCGAGTCACACAAGGACCCTTTTGAAGCCCCCATGAGGTGGCATGTGCATCCTGGCACTTTGTCAAAAATAAAGTTCCTAAGAGCCGGTGAGTGTTCCTTGTCACTTTTATCGGGTCACATGGGAATTTCTCGAAGTATTGTTCCTATGAGCCGGCAAGCACATCTTTGACGCTTTGCCGGATTACATAGGACTTTTTCGACGTATTGTTCCTATGAGATGGCAAGAACATCTTGGCGCTTTGCCGGATCGCATAGAAACTTTTCAAAGTATAGTTCCTGTGAACCGGTGAGTGTATCTTGGCACTTTTGGCGGGTTACACAGGGATTTTTGAGGTATTGTCCCTATGAGCCAGCAAGTACAGCTTGGCACTTTGCTGGATCCCATGGGAATTTTTTGTAAATTGCAACTCTTCGTGAGTCGGTATGTGCATCTTTGCACATTGCCAAGCTACACAGATTTTGAGTTGTAGTTTCGTGTATTTTTGTCGAATCTCATAGGAATTTTTTCCAAAATGAGGTTCTTATGAACCGGCAAGTACATTTTGTCACTTTGCCGGATCATAAAATTATTATGAGCCGGTAAGTGCATCTTGGCACTTTTGCCGGATCACATAAGGATTTTCTGAAATAAAGCTCTTATGAGCCGATAAGTGCATCTTGGCACTTTTGCCGGATCACATAAGGATTTTTTGAAATAAAGCTCTTATGAGCCGACAAGTGCATCTTGGCACTTTTGCCGGATCACATAAGGATTATTTAAAATAAAGCTTTTATGAGCCGGCAAGTGCATCTTGGCACTTTTTCCAGATCACATAAGATCCTTTTTTTCGAGTTGTAGTCCCCGTGAGTCGACATGTGTAACTTGACATATTGCCGAATCACATAGGACTTTATACAAGTATCACTAGTGGAATCTTCTAGTTTGCTGTCAGCCAAGGCTGACGGCAAAGGCTTTGTCGTCCGCTTGCTGACGGCAAAGGAAACGACCACGATTTTATCGGCAAAGGCTCTCTTTGCCGTCAGCGAGAAATCGACCGACGGCAACACCGTTGCCGTCAGCTTTACAGCGCAGGCTAACGGCAAAGAGGTGTGACGACAACGGTGAGAGCCGAGACCCGTTAGGTGTTAACGGCAAGATTTGCCATCAGCTATCTAAAAACTCACGACAATGTTTTTTTATTAAGATAAAAAGAATACTGGTTGCTCAGTGCCCACGCTAGATACCACGCAATTCTACGTCGGAGTTCCTGACCGCGCCATGCCAAGACTATGCCTCGTCGGAACCGCGCCGCACCAGAGCTCATAACCGTGCCACGCCGAAGACCGCGTGTGATCAAGCCGGGACCGCGCCACGCCGTGCCAAATACCGCGTCGTACCGGAGGCGAGCAGAGGCGCGGGAGGGAGCTGAGACGCTGGAGAAATTGGAGGCAATGAAGGAGAGGTTGGCTAAGGCCGAGGAGGAGAAGAACCAGGCCATGGGGGCTGCAACAACAATCGGCGTCGGGGGCGGCAGCAGCAGCCCGAGCTCGTCGTTGTTCTCGACGGTGGTAGCAATGGCGAGGCCAGTTCGGGATGGAAGAAGGATACCATGCGTGAGCACGCCGGAGACCACGCGTGAGCACGCCGGGGACCGCACCTGATGCCCCACAAACGTAAGGGATCGAGATAGTTTTCGCGGGTAAGTTAACCCAATTTATTCATTCGACACAAGGGGAGCCAAGGAGTATTTATAAGCTTTGACAATTGAGTCGTCAATTCAACCGCACCTGAAATATACTTGCTTGCAACAAAAGATAAGTGGTAATGGTAATATGATAGTGATGGTGGCAACAGCAAAAGTAAACAACAAAAGTAACAACTAATGACCAGCAAGATTGAAAACACTGTAGGCTAGGGAGATGGATGGTTGGGCGCTGCATGGATGATAGTGAACATGTAAAAGATTCTAACACGGGGCAAGGCACACAGAAAAGCAAAGATCATCTAGGCAAATATCAAACATTAGGCATGTATCCCGTAGGTAGTTGTGCGTGCTTGCAATAAGAAAGTTCACAACATCTTTTGTCCTACCATCCCTCTACGAACGGGGCCAAAGGGAACTTATGGAGATTAACGTGCTCCCGTCAAAGAGCACCGGAACAAAGCAATAAACTCAATGGATACATGGAACCCTCAAATTATGGACCATCCCCTTTGGTGTCCCAAGCTGTCACCTTTGGGATCGCCGGTTCCGGACCATAATAGGTGCATACAACTCATAGATAGGATCAAGAACACAAATATATTCATGAAAACACATAGGGTTCAGATCTGAAAACATGGAACTCGGGCCCAAAGTGACAAGCATTAAGAGCAACAAGTTGAAGCAAAGAAGATAAACACCAATCTAGATGATAGGCAACATGCCCCCAACAATCTGACGAACTATTACATGATCTAACTCATCCAATCCCTACCATCCCCTTTGCCTACAGCAGGGAATTACTCACAGATGTGAAGAGAAGTCACGGAGGAGGGGTGGATTGGTGATGGTGATGGCGATGGCGACGATCTCCCCTCTCCGGAGGCCAAATCAGCCTCCAGATTAGCCTTCCCGAAGAAGAACAGAGGGTGGCGGCGGCTCCGCGACGGAAACTGGAAAAGCGAGTTCTCTTCTGGGGTTTTCGCGTGACGGGAATAAATAGGAGTCGAGGTAGGGCACTAGAGGGGGGAGGACCCTCCCAGGCAGCCTCCTGGCGCGGCCAGGGGTGGGGCCGCGCCAGCAGGTCGCCTGGGGCCCCCTGGCTGCCCTCTGGCCCCACTTCTGGTATACTCGTCCTTCGGGTGCGTGGATTTTCTGTGATTTTTCCTGGAATTTTCTGAGATACCTAAAAATCCATTTTCCTGCACACAATAAAACCATACAGGCAGCTCTGTTGAAAACATCGTTAGTCCGCGGTAGTTTCGTCCAAATCTTGCAAGAATGAGGGCAAAACAATAGCAAAAGTGTTTGGAAAAGTAGATACATTTGAGATGTATCAACTCCCCCAAGCTTAGCATATTGCTTGTCCTCAAGCAATTTAGTTCAACGAACTGGACGCGACAAAGAAAACTTTGACAAACTCTTTTTGCTTCATTAGATGTATATAAGCATGTACTACGAAAAGAGTTTAGCAAGTATTGAAACAATGCTATAAGGACAATGCACGAAGCAATTCTTCTTTTCATGTGATCAATCACAAACTTTAAAAGTAAATAATATGCTACTGAAAATCAAGACAGGATCACAATGCACATAGATTGAACATACTTGAGTGGCATTTCTCTAGCCTCCATGAGTGAAGCAAAACATAAATGTAGAAACTCCTCCGGAGTTTTAAAGGTGACTAGAAGTCAGTATTTCAGACTAGCAATAACACAAGCATGCAGAAGACAATGTAATACTTTGGGACAATGCATGTTACACTAAGAATGACAATTATGCTCTCATAGTTGGTGCTTTGAAGAAAGAAGGGGAGACTCTCGAACCGTGGCTTTTGATGGCAAGGTTGAAAACCCGTGAAAGGAAGCAAAGACTAAACATGTGCCAGAGCTCTTGGTTTTGAAAATAGAGATAAAACATTTTTTAGAGGTGTAACTTTCCAGTCAACGGTGAACGGTAAAGGTCTCTCAATATCTCCCATGCCAACCATATTAATGCCTTTTGCTTACACATATTCCCTTATCCATAAATCCTTTGATGGTGTACAGAACCTTTTATTTTGCCTTAAGGATGGAAGGAGGGTATCGTTCCATCTATCATAAGCAGCATTTGGTCCATTTCACTCCATCATCAAGTATGGTGGAGGTGTAACTCTCATATATATTTTTTTATTTTTTCAGTTTGACTAGTTAAAACTTCTGTCAAAATATTTTTGGCATGGAAGATGCTGATTTCCCCTCACCGCACCATGAGCTTGTACGGTTTACAAAAGGGAAGCTTTTGAATAAATTTCGAGATGGCACATGAAAGTCTAAGTTAGGAGTGGCCGGTAAATACCACATGTAGGTAGGTATGGTGGACTCAAATGGAACAACTGGGTTTGAAAAGGAGTTTGGAAGCACAAGCAGAATTCCTCTTAGTGCGAGTGAAGGCTAGCAAAAGACTGGGAAGCGACCAACTAGAGAGCAATAACTGTCATAATCATGCAGAGCGACAAAGCAACATTGAATCGGGCATGAAAGTGATATAACTATTCTGAAACAAAAAGATCATCAAGGCATAATAGACTTTTTAGTCATAAACATGTGTGAACATGTGCCAAGTCAATTAAAAAATTCTCCGAAGGGAAATACCACTTCAGTATGCCAAACCATGAACAATGCAATGCATGTAAATCATTTCAACAACACATTATGTACTCTAGCTATTTGAGACTTGCCACAAGGAAAGCATGAACACTGGGAAAGCATTGTAAACATAGCACTATGTCGCTACAAGCTGGTCTCTAGATCATAAGTACAGGCATATGTACAAAAGTAGAAACAAGAAGAGTTCATACCGGTTTTCCTTGTTGCTTCCCTTCCGTCGATCTTCGTCATTACTGCCTTGTCACTTGCACGATCGAACGTGGGAAATATTATCAAATGCCATCACGGACTCGAGCTGAACTTCTGAAAACAAAGCAAACTAAAGAGAGAAAGGAAATCTTTTTGGGTTTTTTAAAGGTTAAAAGAGAGCAAAAGAAAAGAGAAAATCTTTTTGTTGTTTTTGCAAAGAAAGAAAGAAAGAAGAACAGGCAAAAACTTTGAAAAGATCAAAAAGAACAAAAATAAAACGGATAATACAATGGGAAAGTGAGAAGGACACGTACTCCCCCAAGCTTAGGCTTTTGGCCTAAGTTGGTAGTAGCTAATGTCCCCAGGAGCCTCCTGCTCCAGGGTGGTACTGGTGAGTCCAAGGGTCGTATGAGGCTTCCGGTGCGTACACCGAAGTCCTCGGATCTTCCCATGAAGAAGGATCCGCGCTCCAGGCAGAGGAAGACCCTTCACAAAACTGGGTGAAGGTCTCCCCCTGGAAAGGTGGTAACTCACGATACCCCTCCTCGTCGGGCACAACCCCCTCCATGGGGTTATGAAACTGATGCTGGACCACGAACTCATCGAACTGGATAGCATCAAAGGACCATCCGTTCCTGCGAGAAAAATCGAACAAAAGAGGTGCAGGTAGACGGATCTTGCGTTCCGTGGTAGCTCCGAAACGCAAGATATAATCAAGGTTACCAAAATCGGAAGTCATGGTAACAAACTTATGCCTTTTCATAGAAGTAAGATCAAAACTTAAGTAAGTAAAAGGCTTATCATCGGGGTGTGGGGTGCCACTAAGAGACTCTAGGATAAGTGTGGCGTAAACGCCACCAAATAAATCTCCCTTGTTACCGTTCATAGCAAGGCGTCGAGCAATTAAGGCACCCACATTATAATCAAACCTCCCTGAGAGGGCGGTTGCCAGGATAGAAATATCCGGCGCAGATATGTTGCTCGTGTTGTCACGAGCTAACACCCCTCTAGCAATAAAATACGCAAAATACCTGAGGTGTGGGAATAAGATGCTAGAGATCTTTGACCGATGAATATCCCTCGTATCCATGCTACAGAAAGAGTTGAAGACGGTTCTCAGCTCGGAGGGCTGAGAGCTCATCTTCGTCTTCAGTCCAACGTTCGGCACACCTATTATTTCACAAAACTTTTCCAAAGGCATGGTCAAAAGATCATTGTAAATTTTAAACTCAACAGAACCATTATCAAGGTTATATCTAAAACTTTTAATGAAATAGGAGGTGAGTTTTTGATACTGAGCAACCCGGCACGTTGCGAGCCGCGTCAGTCCTGCATTAGCACAACGATTATAGAACTCCTCCCTAATTCCTGAAGCTTCAAGGAATTCATCGCACGGGAAAGTCATTGCACGTGCTGGATTTGTGTCCTCAAACAACTCTAAGGGCACATGGTCTTCGTTGTAGCTCACCCTAGCAGTCGAGGGTGAAGCTGCAGCTCTTGTAACTCGATCGGAGCGCTCAGGCCTTTTCTTCCCAAGCCACCCCTTTACTCTTCCTAGAAAACTCATTTCTGAATTTTTTGTCAAATTACAAAAACAAGGATTTAAACAAAGTGAGTTAAGGAAAACTACTCAACCCACTTACCTAAGTCATAAACTTGCATCAAAACTTGGAAAATAAATTTCTACACATGCAAGCAAGCTCATCTAAACAGCACCAAGAACTACTAAATACTCATAAATGAAGCCACCAACCAAAAATCTATTTGGAGGAGTGGAGGAGTTACATACCAGGGTGTATTTGCCCAAAATCTCAGCTCAAATGATGGGTCATAGAGAGAGATCGAAATTCTGGACGGAGAGCAGCAAGAACACAAGAACAAAGTGCAGAACTCATGTTTTTGGAGAGAGAGGAAGGAGGAGGAAGAAGACTTACCTGGTTGGCTGCCCTGTGGGCCCCAGGCGCCCTATGGGCGCAGCCAGGGGGCAGGCCGCGCCAGCTGGCCGCCTGGGCCACTGGTGCCCCCCCTGGTCAGCC
Organism: Bromus sterilis; assembly: GCA_950022295.1. Lineage (NCBI taxonomy): Eukaryota > Viridiplantae > Streptophyta > Magnoliopsida > Poales > Poaceae > Bromus > Bromus sterilis. The sequence goes on along the minus strand of OX465601.1, from coordinate 120,461,518 downwards.
CCAGGTGCTTCAAGGTCACTCCCGGCATGAATTTTTTTTTTATTTTTCTGAAATTTTTCTGAAAACTTCACTGCTGAAAATTTCTCGGAATTCAAAAAGCTGCAAAACTTTCTGAAAACTTAAAGCGGTGATTAGTATTGTGATGCTTAAAAAACACAAAAACTTGGTACAACAAAGAGAATAAAAGCTAAAGCAAATGAAAACATAACAAGCTTAACTTTTTACCTATATAAACAAGCTCACTAGTAAGGTTGATCAAGTCTTACCAACAAACCGGCGATATAAAGAACAAGATGTCTCACCTCTTATGGAGTGATCATTGCACCGTTAATTTAATGGACATTGTCCCCACCATAATGGTTTTGTATTTGTGATGCACATGTAGTGGACAGTCCCATTCTCCAATCTTCACGGTCTCAACATTCTCTATAGAGTTAAGGCCATGCCTCTTGTCGATCTTCTTTGGAAAATACACCGTGTGTTCTTTATCATCAAAGTTGAAAGTGAACTTTCCTTTATTACAATCAATAATAGCACCTGCGGTGTTAAGAAAAGGTCTACCAAGAATAATGGACATGCTCCCATCCTCGGGCATGTCAAGCACAACAAAATCTGTAAGGATCAAACAGTTAGCAACTTCGATGGGAACATCCTCGCAAATACCAATGGGGACAGCTGTTGACTTGTCAGCCATCTGAAGAGAGATATCTGTAGGGATTAGTTTCTCTAAACAAAGCCTCTTGTAAAGAGAGAAAGGCATAACACTCACTCCTGCACCAAGATCGCATAAAGCAGTTCTGACGTAATTATTCTTTATGGAGCAAGGAATGGTGGGTATACCTGGATCACGAGCTTCTTAGGAATCTTGCCACTGAAAGAGTAGTTAGCAAGCATAGTAGATATAGCCTCATTAGGAAATTTCCTTTTTTTTGTTACAATATCTTTCATATATTTCGAATAGGGAGGTAACTTAATAGCATCAGTCAAAGGGATTTGAAGAAAAAGAGGTTTCATCCATTCACAAAATTTATTATAATGCTCTTCTTATTTAGATTTGAGGGACTTACCTGGAAAGGGCATGGGTTTCTGTATCCATGGTTCTCTTTCCTTCCCATGTCTTCTTGCGATGAAGTCTTCTCTAGAGTACTTCTTGCATTTATTGGGTGTTTCTTTTTCTCTTACCTCGGGAGAATCATCCTTCTCCGCGTCATTTTCCTCAGGCTCGGCACCGTCTTCTGTTTCAGCATCGGAGGTAGATATGCTGTTAGGATCAACAGCTGGCTTTTCACTTGTGATAGGATCATCGGGATTGTCAGCCTCCTTGTGTTTCTTCTTCTTCTACTTTTTCTTCGGAGAGCTAACAGTCTCGTCTTCTTCTTGTACTTGAGAATCTTGCTCGATCCTCTTTGGATGCCCCTCAGGATAGTGTGGGTCCTGGGTGTGTGTTCCACCCCTAGTTTTGATGCCATAAGCTTGTATTTCCTGTTTGGCATTATTAGCAAGCAAATCTTTTTGCACATTAGAAATTTGTTCAAGCTGAGTTTGAACCATATGGAAATGCTTAACAAGACATTTAACATCATTAACTGTTCTTTCTAGAACACCACACAAACCTTTGATAGCAAGAGAGTTATCATGCAACTGACTTTGTATCCTCCTATTAAAATGGTCTTGCTTAATAATAAAATTATCAAGCTCATCTAAACATTGGTCGGGAGGCTTACCTTTAGGGATGTCACTTTCAGTAAAGTCTAATAGAGAGTGTACCTCTACCAAGGGAGGGTGAGTAGTAGGCTCACACAACTTCTCAATAGGCGGTAAATTCTTCACGTCTTCGGATTTAATAACTTTCTCCTTTATAGACTTCTTTGCTTCTTGCATATCTTCGGGGCTCAGAACAAGCATGCCCCTCTTTTTAGGTGGTAGAAGTGGTTCAGGAACGGACCAATCTTCATAGTTCTTGGCAATTTTGCACATTAATTCTTCTGCATCGTCCGGTGTTCTTTCCATGAAAACACAACTAGCAAAACTATCCAGGTAGGATCTGGATTCGTCGGTTAAACCAGAGTAAAATATATCAAGCAGTTCATTCTTGGGACTCCATGTCCCGACATAACCTTAAGTAAATCACAAAACCTCCCCCAAGATTTAGGGAGGTGCTCATCCTGCAATTGTTTAAAGTTATAGATTCTTTGCAAAGCAGCATGTTGCATATGAGCTGGGAAATGTTTATCAACAAAGAATTGGACTAAGTCCTGAGGACTCTTAATGGAACCATAGGGTAGTGCATCGTACCATGATTTAGCGTCTTCCTTCAAAGAAAAAGGAAAAAGCTTGGCCACATAGAAGTTTCGTATCTTCTCATCAGTAGTGAATAGGTTACCTAGCTCAGTGAGTTTGGTCAAGTGTGCTATAGCATCATCATTTTCTCTGCCATAAAAGGGGTCAGCCTCGACTGTAGATATAAGTGAAAGATCAACAGAGAAATCATAATCAGGATCAATGATGCATATACGGGATGTGGCAAATTTAGGATCAGGAATAACTTTGTTCTTCATGGAGTGCTTTTTGAGCAGCTCCTTAACAGCACCAGGGTCAGAGTCGACACAATCTATGCGTTCCCTGCAAAAATCATCATCAAGAGTAACATAATCATCATCAAGGATTCTCTCCTTGAGTTCATCTAAGCACGGGTAACCAAAGGTTTTGCAGGTAGGAATATAGGTAGCAGGGATCTCGGTCTTGGATTCTGCTGCAGCCTTAGCAGTCTGAGTTTCAATATAGTGGCCAAGAAAATTAGTATCATCAAGAGTAGTGGAAGCATCATCAAAAGTATCGGACATAGTGACAGACTCAGTAGAAGCATCATGTGGTGGTGGTGAAGTAAACTTACTCATAACAGAAGGTGAATCAAGTGTAGCACTAGTGTTCAGAACAGTACCTTTTCTTGTACGGGATGGTAAGATCGGAACCTTGGGGTCTCCTTTCTTACCCATAGCGGATGATGTGCAGCAGGCAGGATACTTCAAGTAGACTTGTAAATATTGCTATGCTCCCCGGCAACGGCGCCAAAAAACGCTGCTTGATGCCCCACAAACGTAAGGGATCGAGATAGTCTTCGCGGGTAAGTTAACCCAATTTATTAATTCGACACAAGGGGAGCCAAAGAGTATTTATAAGCTTTGACAGTTGAGTTGTCAATTCAATCGCACCTGAAATATACTTGCTTGCAACAAAAGATAAGTGGTAATGGTAATATGATAGTGATGGTTGAAACAGCAAAAGTACAAAGCAAAAGTAACAACTAATGACTTGCAAGATTGAAAACACTGTAGGCTAGGGAGATGGATGGTTGGGCGCTGCATGGATGAGAGTGAACATGTAAAAGATTCTAACAAGGGGCAAGGCACATAGAAAAGCAAAGATCATCTAGGAAAATATCAAAAATTAGGCATGTATCCCGTAGGTAGTTGTGCGTGCTTGCAATAAGAACATGCACAACATCTTTTGTCCTACCATCCCGCTACGAACGGGGCCAAAGGGAACTTATGGAGATTAAGGTGCTCCTATCAAAGAGCACCGGAACAAAGCAATAAACTCAATGGATACATGGAACCCTCAAATTATGGACCATCCCCTTTGGTGTCCCAAGCTGTCACCTTTGGGATCGCCGGTTCCGGACCATAATAGGTGCATACAACTCATAGATAGGATCAAGAACAAAAATATATTCATGAAAACACATAGGTTTCAGATCTGAAAACATGGCACTCGGGCCCAAAGTGACAAGCATTAAGAGCAACAAGTTGAAGCAAAGAAGATAAACACCAATCTAGATGATAGGCAACATGCCCCCAACAATCTGACGAACTATTACATGATCTAACTCATCCAATCCCTACCATCCCCTTTTCCTACAAAAGGGAATTACTCACACATGTGAAGACAAGTCATGGAGGAGGGATGGATTGGTGGTGGTGATGGCGATGGCGACGATCTCCCCTCTCCGGAGGCCAAATCAGCCTCCAGATTAGCCTTCCCGGAGAAGAACAGAGGGTGGCGGCGGCTCCGCGACGGAAACTGGAAAAGCGACTTCTCTTCTGGGGTTTTCGCGTCACGGGAATAAATAGGAGTCGAGGTAGGGCACCAGAGGGGGGAGGACCCTCCCAGGCGGCCTCCTGGCGCGGCCAGGGGTGGGGCCGCGCCAGCAGGGCGCCTGGGGCCCCCCTGGCTGCCCTCTGGCCCCACTTCTGGTATACTGGTCCTTCGGGTGCGTGGATTTTCTGTGATTTTTCCTGGAATTTTCTAAGATACGTAAAAATCCATTTTCCTGCACACAATAAAACCATACAGGCAGCTCTGCTGAAAAAAGCGTTAGTCCGGGTTAGTTTCGTCCAAATTATGCAAGAATGAGGGCAAAAAAATAGCAAAAGTGTGTGGAAAAGTAGATACGTTTGAGACGTATCAGCACCACGCGGCGAAGGCTGCTTCAGGCCACGCCGGAGGCAAGCCGAGGGGCCAGAGAGAGCGGGGCGCTAGCCGCTAGAGGAGTTGGTGGGGCTGGCGTCCTCCATGCACATGAGCTGAGAGAGAGAGAGATAAAGGATAAGGTAAAGAGGTCACGGTGTGGGAAAGGATAAGGGAGAGAGATGGGAGTTCACGTGAGGTGGGGTGAGATTTTCCTTTTTTTAATATAAGCGGGCTGCAGTTGGTGGAGATGGGGTGAAGATGCGGGGTCTTCATTCTGGCATGTCATCAATCCGTGGGAGCAATTTCTCAAGCAATAGAAAATAGCCAAAAAATGTGTGCTTCTTTATCATGTATTTTTTGATAAAAAACATGTAAATAATTAGGAAAATAATTCAAACTTTTTCCAGACTTATTAGGAATCATAAACCAACATCACGCCAAATTTCATGTTATTTAGACATTGTTTGCACTTATAGATATCATTATGCTTATAGTTATCTTTGTCGTCTGCTTTTTTTTAGCTGATGGCAAAGAGTTGGCTTTGCCTTCAGCTAAAAAAAGCGAACGACAAAGCCCGTCTTTGCCATCAGCTAAAAAAAAGCGGACGGCAAAGCTCGTCTTTGCCATCAGCTTAATAAAAGCATATGACAAAGGACTCTTTGCCGTCAGCTATTCTTTGCCATCCGCAGCGGATGGCAAACCTCCTCTTTGCCATCAGCCACGATAAAATACAGACGGCAAAGAAATAACTGACGGCAAACTAGTAAATTCCAGTAGTGTATATATAGATATGTAGAAAACATTGTTTATGATGATGTATGAAAAACAGATAAATTGCTCATGTAGAAGTCGGCTCTAGATTCATATTTTCCTCATTTTATCTTTTTTGAGAAATCTTTTGGGTTATCCATGAGTCGAAACTTCTTTGTGTGTCGTCTCACATTGGTCAGCGTTTTTCCGTTTTCTTTAAAAACTTCCTCTTGAGAGTTTTCTAGCCGGGTTTCGCGTGTTTAGATCGTATGAGCATCAAACATACAGACAGTTTAGAAGGCGTGGAGTGCCACATGTATATGCCAAGTTTTCTTAGTTAAGACTCGATGGGTATAGTCGAGCCCCCAAGATTTCTTTGAATTCGAGCTATATACACGTAATTACACATATGTGCCGGGATTTCTCAGTTAGAGGTTGATGAGTGTCATCAAGCCCTCCAGAACTTTCCTGAAGTGAACACATAAGTGCTCAGATTAAAAAATTGAGGGTTGATCAAGCCTCCATGTTTCTGAGATTATAATAATAATGCAATGCATGAGATGTATGATGTAGAATGATAAATGTAATGCTTAGGGAGAGTAGCCGAAGTCGGTTCTACACATAATTGTATAAAATCTTATTGCGATATAAGGTAAAAAAATCTTACCTTAAGGCGAAAGCTAATTGCCACGAGAGTCGGCTTTTTATTAGATGGCAAGAGCGGTCGCGACGAGAGTCGGCTTTTTATGAGATGGCCAGAGCCGGTTGCGACGAGTCGGTTTTTTATTAAATGGCGAGAGCCTTGACTGGTCAATTATTTTTCCAGTGCTGATTACGGTGATGGAGATTTTGTATTGACTCGTTCCTGGTATTATTCCTGGGTCTAGGGACCCGGATCATCCCTCTGCTTTGGTCAAGTCCATGTGCTTGGCATCTCCAGTGGTTTTAAGGTGTGGTGAGGTTATATTCTCGTCCACGTGCATTTCCTTCGAATAGGCATCTATAATCTTGCACAAAGTAGCATTGGCTCCATGTGTGATTAGCAGGACGACCCGGTCTAGAGTGCTTTGGGCATGGATCTTGCATGGCTTTCTCGCAGTCCCGGTATCTTGTCTCTAGGTTTGGTGACTGTCCTCGTAAGGGCTGTTTGCGTTTCCTGATGTGAGTTCGGTTTATGTTTTGGGTTTGACCATACCGACTCTCATTGGACTCGGTATATCTGATGATCGCTTCCACGAGTCCCCCAAGATCTTCAGCTAATTCCTTTATGCATTTAAGCGCGATTTTTATGGGCATGAGCCGGCGATCCGTGTCTGGGTCTCGTTCGTAGTAGTTCTCGTGAAGGGATCGGCTTTGTGCTTCTGCAAAGTTCCTGTGCTCCCAACGTATCTCTTTTTGTAGTAGAGCCACCCTTTCGTCATGTTCGTTGAACTCTACATCAGAGTCGGCTTTGTTCTGATTTGATAGTTGTCATTGGTTTGTGGCCTGTGCTTCCAAGCCGCTCTTAATGCCTAATGGACTTTGAACGGCTCTGGTGTTGTCGTAGTAATCATAAGCCGGGATCCTGTGTCCTGGAGATTTCTATTTTTCTTGAGCGTCTGCCATGTAGATGGCCATTCTTCGAGGTGAATCGTAGTGGGACAGATCCGGATCATACTTCTCCAGGCTTGATCCGAGTTTGCCTTCTTTTATAGATCGGATCGATATGGTATCTTTGTTCCTGTCCTCTTATTGGTACGAGTCGGCTTCAGAGGCATCTTCTTTATCTCCGTGGTTCGGGACCTTGTCAGAATGTTCTTGCTCTGAAGACTCCCTGATGAACCCGACAAAGACGTGAGGCGGAATATCGTCCTGCTGAGTTGCTTTGTTTGAGGGAACCTTTGGTGCAGTTTTTGGTTCGTGTTCGCCGGGTTGGCCAATGAAGAGATCGATGTAACCGATTGAGACTTGGTAACCCGGCGTGATTGCAGCACCGGTTTCCACGTAGGGCTGTCGACTCGGAGTTTTCCCCTCCGGCTTTTTGTGATCCGCCCAGAGACGAATACTTCCATGCCTTGTAGAGCTCCTCCAAGAATCTCAACGCCTGCATGCGTAGGCCCCACGGTGGGCGCCAACTATCGTGGGGTTAACACGACAGATGTCCGAGTCATCGAACTAGTTAGGAGGCCTTTGCTGCGAGGTGGTATCGACGCGAGAGTCGACATAGACACGGTACTCAGCGATTTACCCAGGTTTCGGCCCCTCTTTGTTCTCGAGGTAAAGACCTACTCCTGCTTCTTATTATTGAGGGGTTCCGGCTTGTCAACAGGACTAGCCGGCTTGTAGATTACAAGGTTTCCGGCTCGTAACTTGCGTCTCGATGAGATCAAGGTTATGATTCGTGCGTTGGTGGATTGTGTTGAGTTGAGTTCTTTCTGGCGCCCCGAACCCTCGGCTTATAAAGGTACCGGGTCCAGGAGCCCACGGATCCGATTCCTAAACGAGGCGGAATCCTGTTCTATCTCTACTTAACAAATATACTACGTGCTATACAAGGCAAGTATAACTCCTTCTTGGGCTTCCAGCTTGTCTCCTTGGCGCGTCCCCCTCTAGGCCGATTCTTTTTTTTGTCGGCCTTCACGTATAAGCCGGCCCAGAGGGTTGTGAACTAATTCCGAGTTATGGGATTGACCCATCCCCCCGACAAGTAGCTATGTGATGTTTTTGTCAGAACCCTCTGATAGGTAATGTGCTAGGACCAAAGTCACCTTGCATTCATCAAAAGAAATCAAATTGAATTCAAATTCAAACTCAAATGGGAGAAGGAACCCCCCCCCAGATGAATTAATTCAAATGGCCAGAAATAAATCATCTCCAGAAATTCTTGTTTGACTTTTGAAAAGCCCCATAAATGAGTGTGATCACATGAAAAGTGATGTGGTAGAATTCCCATGCTCATGGATTTTTCAAAAATTCAAAACAGGGCCTTGAAATTAAATTTAAACCCTATTTGAATTAAAGTTCAATTGATTTGAATTTTAAAAAGTGCCAAAGTTTATAAGTGGCTAGTCTATTTTAATATGAGGCCATATAAAAAGTTTCAACATTTTACAAAATGGTTTGCTATTTTTATTAGCAGAGCCAAAACAAATGTCAGAAAAGAAAAACAGAAATAAGAAAAGAAGAAGAGAGAAGCTTACCTATCGCCTATGGGCGAAGCCCATCTTCTCCTGGCCCAGCTAGGCCTAGCCACCTCTGTGGTTGCCGTCTTCCCCAGGCAGCCAGGCACAGTGCTGCGTGCCCGGCATGCCAGGGTCGACGCCGTGGCAGCCCCTCTGCCCTCCCGTGCCTCTTCTCGCAGCAGTGCACGTCTGGGAGACGCCCCGTGCACTTTCCCCTCCATCCCTGGCCTCTGTTTCTCCTCACCGGTGAAGAAGATCAAAGTCCCGAAACCCTAGCCGGCCATGGAGCTCCTTCGGAGTGGCCACTGAGCGAACCAGCGAGCCTCACCTTGTCCTTTCGACACACAGCAGACGACTCCTTCGAATCCCCCGGTCAATCGAAGCAGAGGAGCAACACCGACGACGCGAACTTCACCTTCTTCATCGCCGGAGCCCCTGCGAGCTTTCTTCAATTCCGGCCAGCCCCGAGCATCTCCGAGCACGCCACTGCCTCCGTTGGAATTATGGTGAGCTCACGGTCCGCCCGAGATTTTCCGTCGCCCTCCTCCTCAACCCCAGCCGAATCCGCCATGGATCCCGAGCAAGCTCGCTACCATGATCGAGATGGAGCTCGCTCTAGTGCCCCTGTTGATGCCCCAGTGCATGCGTTTGGCTCCTGGATCCTCCAGATTTCGAACTCGCCAAGAATTGGCTCAAGCCGTGCACTAGAACCCCGAACCCGACCTCGCCGTGCTTCTGTCGCCGCCAAGTTCGTCGTCGTCGTCGCTCTGCACCTCCCCTCGAGCCCTAGCTTGCACCATTCAACGCGGGAGAGCTCCAGCAACCCATCCCTGCTCCCCATTCCCTCTCCCGTGCCCTAAATCGCCGTCCCGAGCAAATCCGGCGAACAGTGCCTCGCCGGCGACGCCATTAGCCTAACCCTAGTACTTAATCACCTTGACCCCACCTGCCATAGCCACTTACATGTGGGCCAGCACTGCTAATCCCCCCTGTTTAATTCAAATTGATTTCATCCGCTTAATTAACACAGTGAGACATTGACATGTGGGTCCCAGTGGCCAGAGGCCCCCTGACGTCAGCATGTCCTCATGCTGATGCAATAATAGTTTTTCTATTTAAATCAATTCAAAAATTGGCAGAAAATACTTCAAACTTTAGAAATTCATAGAATATTCATCCTAACTCCAAATGCAGCAAATAATATGTCTAAAAATATCAGAAAAATTCAAGGATTCTGAATATGCAATATGTTTTCATGTTTGAACTAGTTTACTTGGGTGAACAGAGAAAACAATGCATATGTAATTCTTTTAAATTCAAAATGAAGTTTGAATTTGCAAACCCTTTGCAATATACTTCATTTAAATGGAATTCCCTCACACATCAAAAGCATATACACCAAGTTTCAACCTTCAACCATGTGTTTGTGCATTGTACTTATGTTGCCCCCTTTGATTGTTGTTTGTCGATAGAAGTGGAACCGGAACAGGAGGCTGCCCCCTTCATTGAAGACCCTGAAACTGAACCTCGTCAGCAAGGCAAGCAACCCCCCCATTGATCATGTCGATAAAAACCCAGTTCCCTCTCATTATCTTATGCATGATTAGGATGGTGACCTTGTATCGATTCTTACCGCATAGTTGTACTCATATCCTTTGCATGGCCTATCATTTTGTCACAGTAGTAAGCAAACCACAATCCTAGCTGACATAGGAGTTTTTTGTGATCATGTGGCCCCTGCAAATGTTACTGCTTATATGCATGTTTAGTGGCTACAATGTTGATGATGTTGTTGAACTGTGAGTCGGGATGGTAGTGATCATGATGTTGATGAAGGTGAAACTGTGTCGGTGAATCCACCCTAATACAAGTTGAACGATGAGAGGCTGTGTAGGAGTACACAGTGGGTTGTCTCGTTGAAAACCTCCTTAAGTCCGAGTTCTTGTGTGGTGATCCAAGAAGAAGAGTGCAACCACACATTGGGCTCACTAACCCCTCTCAGCTTACTAACTCATCCCCTTCGATGTCCAGATGTCGCAGTAGTTTGGATTTCTGGTAAGCATTGTGGCCTGGTAGCCAAGTGAGAGAGCGGCTCAACCGAGACCGGCTTTCGAACCACGCACACATCGTCTGGGTCCACTTCGGTAAACCGGCCGGATTCACGATAGTGGTAACCAACCCAGGTAGGCGGCTTTCATGGACTAGATGGGCTGTGAGGTAAAGGTTGTGGTGAGCATCCTCGCTGGCACCTCTTGAACGGTGTCGAGATCAATAGCGGTAAGTGATGATCATGTGTGCGAAAGTGGTACACCCCTGCAGGGTTAACAAAACTATTCGAATAGCCGTGTCCGTGCTTATGGACTACTTGGAAAGCTTAGCTTGATTATTAGACAACTTGAACCGGATACTTCTAAAACACACCAAGATAAGTGTGAGTGCTATGGCGTGCCTTCTTGTGGGGAAGTTGAGAGGGGCACCATAGCGGTGTAATTGAATGGTGGTAAGTAATGGACTCGTGTACGCTCTTACCTCAATTCTGGTACTCGTAGTTCAGTATTAGCCAAGTCAAAGCTTCTGCAAGTTAAACCCCACCTCCCTTTGCCTTGATACATGTGCATGAGTAGTATAGCTCCTCCGTAAGTCTTGCTGAGTACGCCTTTGTACTCACGTTTTCTTAATTTATGTTTTAGTTGAACCCACCGACCCCGATGGTGGCTTCTTCCTGGAGCTTGATGAGTGAAGATGAAGACCCAAAAAAGACCAAGCTAGAATAGTCCCAGTCAGCAGACTGGTTCCCTCGTGGAGGGCTTTGTGTTTAAATAAGGCTTCTTAAGCCATTTCTTAAACTTGTCCGTACTTAGACCTAATTTGCTTCCGACTGTTTGTTGTAATGTTGGATCACATGTTTGTGATCTCTGTGTGCACTCTGTGAGAGTTATCAATAAAATGTATACTTTGTAGAGACTCGCAATGATACCTGCTGTTCATAAAAGGCATGTGTGCTGCGTGTATGTTTATAACATGCATGTCTTTGTATGGGTTTTCGAGACCTTAGTTGTGATCTGGCTGGCGGTCTTTTATACACCAAGTGGCCCTTAGATGTGTGCAGCTTGGGGCATCGCGATGCGATTGCTCGTGACTCTGTCACATGCACACCTTGTTGTATGATCGAGCCCGCCCTAGACCTCTACTAATTGATCGGGCTGGAGTAAGTCTATGTAAGTGGTATGAGATAGTCGATATTATGGTTGAGGCGACTTGTCTTCGAATATGGGAGTTCATCACCCATATCGTCTAGACTTGTGTGCGGACGATGAGGACCCATCTCAGTTGATCATCGGGCCTGGATGGGATGCCCCTCAGGTTCGATGCTTTCCGAGAACGTTTTGTGCTTGGCCTTGTCTGCTTAGACAAGTGGGTACGCTTCTCGGCTCTCCATATGACTATGTCGTAGCGGGACTTGCATATGGTAACCCCGGTCCCGACAGACTTGGTATCAGAGAAGGACTGACTGTAGGACTAGCAGCCTTGGACGAAGTCGAGTCTAGCTTGCTTTAGTTATATAGTTACTCTGGGTATATAAGGGAACAACGTAAGGCTTCTTTTTTATCCTTACCCCCTTCGTTCTGAGTTCTGAGTCACCCGTACCTCTTCTACGGGAAGATGGGACTAGGCTCACCTCTGTCGTATTAGAACATCTCGTTGTTTGCTTCCTTCTAGCCGTAGGAAAGTTGTGTCCGGTTTCCTAGCATTGTTGTAATGCTGATTTCTTACATCTTATTACGTAAGTGATGTTTTTACATTGTAAGAAATTGTTTTTTCTTGCAATTACAGCCGTTATGTTGTCCGTGTCATTCCAGGTTTATCTCATAATCTGATGCATTTGCAAACTCCTTCTTTCTGTTTCAGATGGCAGATCTTCCCCCTCGTCAGATTGTTCGTCTGACTCGATGCATCGGTGTGCGTGGCCATCCCGCCACGTTGATCGAGATGATGTCCTATGTGGGGTATCGATGGTACCCTTAGTACACCGTCGAGGAGCAGTTCCGCGACTTCAACCAGACTCAGTACCACTGCATCGTCCGGATCTACCCGCACCACATCGGAGTCACTCAGCCTATCCTCTTCGGCCATGGCGTTGGTATGACCGAGAACATGGCTGTGCAGGATGCTGCATACTCATGTATGACTCTGCTGAGAGAGGAGCATGCTATGATGAGAGAGACCTCGTTCCGCTATATCCCTGCTGCACTTCCAGGAGAAGCGGGATATTACACCGGACTTTACTCAGATCACTCCGCAGAGGACCCAGTGCTTCAGATGACTTCTAGGTTTGCTCGTGATCGAGATCGTGATGCACGCGCTCTTCGTTTCGAGCTTCACTCCACCCGTGCCCGTCTGTATCGAGCACTGACACTCTTGGCACCCTTCGTGAGTGTTGGATCAGTTGAGCACGATGCTATCTACCCTATGAGGACTCAGATTCCTACTCGAGTCGCTTGGCCCGAGGTTGGAGGCATTATTCCACCCCGTGGTCCTCTTCTGCCGCCTTACACTTGACCTAGGCCTCATCCGTGCTCAAACGGATATCAGGGTCCACAGGCCTCTGTGTTTCCCGATGCACGTCCTCAGCTTGCGGGATACATGGGGAACTTCTACGAGGATTATTACGGAGATGGAGAGGATGATGAGTGAGACCGCCTGTGGTCTTACTCTAGTGAGGAGTAGTATCTTAGCATGGTAGTATGTTGATTAGTGATGTGTCCTAAGTTCCAGAGGCTTAGATAAATAATGTAAAGGAAGTCAGAATGCCTCTGAAGGTTGTATCATCTTCATCACGTTTGTACTAGTGTGTAGCTTGTACTAAAACAATGTATGGCTTGTATGACAGCTTGTGTAATATAGCTTGTATGCTTTTATCACCATGTTGTCAAGATGATTACTTCCTGTACTCTGGGATTCTTCCAGTACATCATACCCATTGCTTAAGCTCTTGCAATTCAACTCTGTTTGACATTGATCTTGTCTTCAGGATGTCTCAAGGGACTCGTGGCCAGCTTGGTCGCAATCAGGGTCATGATGATCCTGAAGGAAGTGGTCTTCCACCGCCACCCACTATGGCCCAAGTCCTGATGGAGGTCGAGAGGAACCGCAGGGACTCTCATGCACTGCTGGAAGTCATCGCTTCAAACACCACTCAGCAGCGTAATGAGATGGTGTCTCTGAATGACTTCATCCGGTTTCATCCTCCGGTTTTCAGCTACTCCACTGAGCACCTCGACGCCGATGACTGGATCCGCAACATCGAGAGGAAGCTCTAGGCTGGAAATGTTGCAGATGGTGACAAGGTGAACTATGTCGCCTACCACCTCGAGGGAGCAGCAAGCTCTTGGTGGGTGAATTACCTCAACATGCGTCCCGCAGGTCCACCCACTACATGGAGCGAGTTCTGCACTGCGTTCCGTGAGCATCAAATCCCAAAGGGTCTGATGGACCGCAAACGTGAGGATTTCTGCAACCTCACGCAAGGTAGAAGGACTATTGACGAGTACATCCGTGAGTTCTACCGGCTATCCCGTTATGCACATGAGGAGGTCTCCATCGACTCCAAGAAGCAGGAAAGGTTCCGCAGGGGACTCAACACTGGGCTCCGCCATGAGATTAACCTTCATGACTTTGCCTCCTTCCAGGTCCTTGTCAACAAGGCCATTAAGGCAGAGGACATGAACACCCCCACCGAGTTCCGCAAGCATCCCCGCGACGACAGCTCATCCAGTTCTGGGCCTCAGAAGCGCAGAATCTGGATCCCCAACAACATGTTCCGCCAGAACAATGCTCCGAGGCCATCCTATGTGGCGCCTCGTCCACCGGCTCCGTTCCACCCAGCTCCACCGAACAACCCAGCTCCCCGCACTGTCTTTGGGGTCTTCTACAAGTGTGGCCAGGCGGGACATTACTCTCGTGAGTTTCCCCAGAACCAGAACGAAGTCCAGAACAACGCTACACCACATGCCGGAGGCAACAACAACAACAACAACCGTGGCAAGACTCCCCTGAAGGTCTTCGTCACCAAGTCTGCACCTCCCGCCACTCGTGGACGTGTGAATCAAATTGCCGCAGAAGAGACTGACGACACCTCTGACATCATTCTTGGTACGCTTCCAGTCAATTATGTTCCTACTTCTGTTCTTTTCGATCCAGGAGCATCTTATTCATTCATGTCAGAAAGTTATGCACTTCGTCATGACTTATCTTTTGCTGAACTGTCCACCCCAATGATAATCCAAACTCCAGGATCAAGATGGAAAACTAATAGAGTAAGCCATGGTAATCAAATTGCAATTGAGGGTTTAGTATTCCTTGCTTCACTCATAGCCCTCAAGTCTTAAAACATCGATGTAATCCTTGGTATGGATTGGCTGTCAAGGCAGAATGCCTACCTTGATTGCAAAGGTAAATCAGTGAAACTGACCCACCCTTCAGGCAAGACAGTTAATTACACCTCACCCAGAACAAAAACCGAAGTGCATTCTTTGAATGTACTTCCCCTTCCTGATCTCGAAGATATTCCGGTGGTTCGTGACTTCCCGGATGTCTTTCCTGAAGAGCTACCGGGTATGCCTCCCGACAGATGTGTAGAATTCATAGTTGATCTTATTCCAGGCACAACCCCAATCTCAAGACGTTCATATAGTATGGCCCCACATGAGTTAGCGGAGCTCAAAGCCCAACTTGAAGTTTCGTTGGCAAAAGGCTTCATCCGCCCTAGCTCATCGCCATGGGATTGCCCCGTTCTGTTCGTAACGAAGAAAGATGGAACAGAAAGGATGTGCGTAGACTATCGCCCGCTAAACCTAGCAACGATAAAGAACAAGTACCCACTGCCCCGGATCAATGATCTCTATGATCAACTTGATGGATCCGCTGTCTTTTCCAAGATGGATTTGAGATTAGGCTATCATCAGTTCCAAATCCGAGAAGAAGACATTCCCAAGACGGATTTCACTACCCGTTATGGTATTTACGAGTACTCCGTCATGTGATTCGGATTAACCAATGCCCCCGCCACATTCTCGCGCTTAATGAATTCGATCTTCATGGAGTACTTAGATAAATTTGTTGTGATTTATCTTGATGACATTCTCATCTACTCGAAGAACGAAGAAGAGCATGCAGGACATCTCAGGTTGGTATTGATGAAGCTTCGAGAGCATCGCATGTATGCTAAATTCTCCAAGTGTGAATTCTGGCTACCAGAAGTGACCTACTTAGGCCACGTGATATCTGCCAAAGGCATTGCTGTCAATCCCGAGAGAATTCAGGCCGTCCTTGACTGGACTCCACCTGAATCGGTTAAGCAAGTTAGAAGTTTTCTTGGCCTAGGCAGCTATTTCCGCCGCTTCGTCGAGAACTTTTCTAAAGTTGCAAAGCCTCTAACTGAACTCCTCAAGAAAGATAAGAAATTCCAATGGACTCCCAAGTGCGAGCAAAGCTTTCAAGAGTTGAAGAGAAGATTGACCTCCGCACCCGTACTTGCGCCTCTAGACATCAGAAGGGATTTCGAGATCTATTGTGATGCTTCACGGCAAGGGTTAGGATGCATACTTATGCAAGATCGACATGTGGTGGCATACGCTTCACGGCAACTGCGTCCACATGAAGAAAACTATCCAACCCATGATCTTGAACTCGCTGCCGTAGTTCACGCACTCAAAATATGTCGACATTACCTCCTTGGTAATCATTGTGAGATCTATTCAGATCACCAAAGCCTCAAATACATCTTCACCCAGCCAGAACTTAATCTCAGGCAAAGACGCTGGGTAGAGTTGATAAAATATTTCGACGTAGGAATCTCTTACACCCCAGGCAAAGCCAATTTCATGGCTGACGCACTAAGTCGAAAGTCGTACTGTAACAACCTCATGTTACAGCAGTATCAACCACTTCTTCATGAGGAATTTCGCAAGCTCAATCTTGAGATTGTTCCTCATGGCTATCTTTCCACCCTGGTGGCGAAACCAACTCTTGAGGATCAAATCATAGTTGCCCAAAGGTGTGCACGAGGTGTTCGCCGGATCAAGGAGAACATTGCTAGCGGAGTTGCTAAATGTTTCTCCACAGATAGCAAAGGAACAGTTTTCTTCGAGGATCGTTTAGTAGTACCTAAGAATAGGGATCTCAGGCAACTCATCCTTAAAGAAGCCCATGACATACCCCTCTCAATTCATCCCGGTAGCACAAAAATGTACCGAGATCTACGCCAGAGATTTTGGTGGACTAGGACGAAGAGAGACATTGCTCGATATGTAGCCGAATGTGATGTTTTTCGTCGCATTAAGGCCGAACATCAAAGACCTGCCGGTACACTTCAACCTTTGCCTATTCCCGAGTTAAAATGGGACAAAGTCAGTATGGACTTCATCACTGGCTTTCCGAAAACCCAGAAAGGAAACGATGCCATCTTCGTTGTTATCGATCGATTCTCGAAAGTTTCTCACTTCCTTCCAATCCGCGAGTCTATTATTGCCAGTCAGTTAGTAGACTTGTATGTCTCGAGAGTCATATCACTTCATGGTGTTCCTTTGGAAATCAATTCTGATCGCGGTAGCCTTTTCACCTCTAGATTCTGGAAAAGCTTCCAAAATGCTATGGGAACTCATCTCTCCTTTAGTACATCTTTCCATCCTCAGTCTAGCGGTCAAGTCGAAAGGGTTAACCAAATTCTGGAAGACATGCTCAGAGCTTGTGTAATCTCATTCGGAAATAATTGGGAGAAGTCTCTTCCATTCGCCGAGTTTGCTTATAACAATAGCTTCCAATCTAGTCTGAACATGGCTCCATTTGAATTACTTTATGGACGACGATGTCGAACACCCCTCAATTGGTCAGAAACCGGTGAAAGACAATTCTTTGGACCGGATATGATCAAATAAGCAGAAGATCAAGTTCGCATTGTTAGTGATCAATTGAAAGCCGCCCAGTCTCGTCAGAAGAGCTACTATGATCGTCATCATAGGCAAGAGAACTACAATCTGGATGAGAAGGCTTACCTTCGGGTTACTCCTTTGAAGGGAACCCAACGCTTCGGTATCAAAGGCAAGTTGGCCCCACGTTACATCGGACCCTTCCGAATTCTTGCTAAACGTGGCCAAGTTGCCTACCAACTTGAACTACCTCTGCACCTATCCCGAGTACACGAGGTATTCCATGTGTCACAACTCAGGCGTTGCTTCAAGGACCCTTGATCTCCAAGATGACCTTTCTTATCGAGATTACCCCATTCGTATTCTTGATTCCGCAGAGCGTGTCACTCGCCGCAAGAAGATTAAGTTTCTCAAAGTTCAATGGTCACACCACTCTGAGAAAGAAGCTACGTGGGAAAGAGAAGACCGTCTCAGTGCCGAGTATCCCTCCTTCCTCCCGCAGACTTCTGAATCTCGGGACGAGATTCTTTTGAGTGGGGGCGAGTTGTCAGAACCCTCTGTTAGGTAATGTGCTAGGACCAAAGTCACCTTGCATTCACCAAAAGAAATCAAATTGAATTCAAATTCAAACTCAAATGGGAGAAGGAACCCCCCCCAAGATGAATTAATTCAAATGGCCAGAAATAAATCTTCTCCAGAAATTCTTGTTTGACTTTTGAAAAGTCCCATAAATGAGTGTGATCACATGAAAAGTGATGTGGTAGAATTCCCATGCTCATGGATTTTCAAAAATTCAAAACAGGGCCTTGGAATTAAATTTAAACCCTATTTGAATTAAAGTTCAATTGATTAGAATTTTAAAAAGTGCCAAACTTTATAACTAGATAGTCTATTTTAATATGAGGCCATATAAAATATTTTAGCATTTTACAAAATGGTTTGCTATTTTTATTAGCAGAGCCAAAACAAATGTCAGAAAAGAAAAACAGAAATAAGAAAAGAAGAAGAGAGAAGCTTACCTGTCGCCTATGGGCGAAGCCCATCTTCTCCTGGCCCAGCTAGGCCCAGCCGCCTCTGGGTTGTCGTCTTCCCCAGGCAGCCAGGCACGGTGTTGCGTGCCCGGCATGCCAAGATCGACGCCGTGGCAGCCCCTCTGCCCTCCCGTGCCTCTTCTCGCAACCGCGCACGTCTGGGACACACCCCACACACTTTCCCCTCCATCCCTAGCCTCTGTTTCTCCTCACCGGTGAAGAAGAGCAAAGTTCCGAAACCCTAGCCGGCCATGGAGCTCCTCCAGTGTGGCCACTAAGCGAACCAGCGAGCCTCACCTTGTCCTTTCGACGCGCAGCAGACGACTCTGTCGAATCCCCCGGTCAATCGAAGAAGAGGAGCAAAACCGACGACGCGAGCTTCACCTTCTAAATCGCCTGAGCCGCCGCGAGCTTTCTTCAATTCCGGCCAGCCCCGAGCATCTTCGAGCACGCCACTGCCTCCGTTGGAATCACGGTGAGCTCACGGTCCGCCCGAGCTTTTTCGTCGCCCTCCTCCTCAACCGCCGCTGAATCCTCCATGGATACCGAGCAAGCTCGCCGCCATGGTCGAGCTGGAGCTCGCTCTGGTGCCCTTGTTGATGCCCTAGTGCGTGCGTTTGGCTCCTGGCTCCTCCAGCTTTCGAACGCGCCAAGAATTGGCTCAAGCCGTGCACTAGAACCCCAAACCGACCTCACCGTGCTTCTGTCGCCGCCAATTTTGTCGCCGTCGTCGCTCTGCACCTCCCCCCAAGCCCCAGCCTACACCATTCAACGCGGGAGAGCTCCAGCAACCCATCCCTTCTCCCCATTCCCTCTCCCGTGCCCTAAATCGCCGTCCCGAGCAACTCCGGCGAACAGTGCCTCGCCGGCGACGCCATTAGCCTAACCCCAGTGATTAATCACCTTGACCCCACCTGCCAAAGCCACTGACATGTGGTCCAGCACTGCTAATCCCCACTTGTTTAATTCAAATTGATTTAATCCGCTTAATTAACACAGTGAGACACTGACATGTGGGTCCCAGTGGCCAGAGGCCCCCTGACGTCAGCATGACCTCATGCGGATGCAGTAATAGCTTTTCTAGTTAAATCAATTAAAAAATTGGCAGAAAATACTTCAAACTTTGGAAATTCATAGAATATTCATCCTAACTCCAAATGCAGCAAATAATATGTCTAAAAATATCAGAAAAATTCAAGGATTCTGAATATGCAATATGTTTTCATGTTTGAACAAGTTTACTTGGGTGAACAGAGAGAACAATGCATATGTAATTCTTTTAAATTCAAAATGAAGTTTGAATTTGCAAACCCTTTGCAATATACTTCATTTAAATGGAATTCCCTCACACATCAGAAGCATATACACCAAGTTTCAACCTTCAACCATGTATTTGTGCATTGTACTTATGTTTCCCCCTTTGATTGTTGTTTGTCGATAGAAGTGGAACCGGAATAGGAGGCTGCCCCCTTCATTGAAGACCCTGAAACTGAACCTCGTCAGCTAGGCAAGGAACCCCCCCATTGATCATGTCGATAAAAACCCAGTTCCCTCTCATTTTCTTATGCATGATTAGGATGGTGACCTTGTATCGATTCTTACCGCATAGTTGAACCCATATCCTTTGCAATGCCTATCATTTTGTCATAGTAGTAAGCAAACCACAATCCTAGCTGACATAGGAGTTGTTTGTGATCATGTGGCCCCTGCAAATGTTACTTCTTATATGCATGTTTAGTGGCTACAATGTTGATGATGTTGTTGAACTGTGATTCGGGATGGTAGTGATCATGATGTTGATGAAGGTGACACTGTGTTGGTGAATCCACCGTAATACATGGTGAACGACGAGAGGCTATGTAGGAGTACACAGTGGGTTGTCTCGTTGAGCACCACCTTAAGTGGGAGTTCTTGTGAGGTGATCCAAGAAGAAGAGTGCAACCACACATTGGGCTCACTGATCCCTCTTAGCTTACTAACTCATCCCCTTCGATGTCCAGATGTCGCAGTACTTTGGATTTATGGTAAGCATTGTGGCCTGGTAGCCAAGTGAGAGAACGGCTCAACCAAGACCGGCTTTCGCACCACGCACACATCGTCTGGGTCCACTTCGGTAAACCGGCCGGGTTCACGATAGTGGTAACCAACCCAGGTAGGCGGCTTTCATGGACTAGATGGGTTGTGAGGTAAATGTTGTGGTGAGCATCCTCGCTGGCACCTCTTGAACGGTGTCGAGATCAAAAGCGGTAAGTGATGATCATGTGTGTGAAAGTGGTACACCCCTGCAGGGTTAACAAAACTATTCGAATAGTCGTGTCCACGGTTATGGAATTCTTGGAAAGCTTAGCTTGATAATTAGACAACTTGAACCGGATACTTCTAAAACATACCAAGATAAGTGTGAGTGCTATGGCGTGCCTTCTCGTGGGGAAGTCAAGAGGGGCACCATAGCGGTGTAATTGAATGGTGGTAAGTAATGGACTCGTGTACGCTCTTACCTCAATTCTGGTACTCGTAGTATAGGATTAGCCAAGTCAAAGCTTCTGCAAGTTAAACCCCACCTCCCTTTGCATTGATACATGTGCATGAGTAGTATAGCTCCTCCGTAAGTCTTGCTGAGTACGCCTTTGTACTCACGTTTGCTTAATTTATGTTTTAGTTGAACCCACCGACCCCGATGGTGGCTTCTTCTTGGAGCTCGATGAGTGAAGATGAAGACCCGAACAAGACCAAGCTAGAATAGTCCCAGTCAACAGACTGGTTTCCTCTTGGAGGGATTTGTGTTTAAATAAGGCTTCTTTAGCCATTTGTTAAACTTGTCTGTACTCAGACCTACTTTGCTTCTGACTGTTTGTCGTAATGTTGGATCACATGTTTGTGATCTCTGTGTGCACTCTTTGAGAGTTATCAAGAAAATTTATAATTTGTAGAGAATTGCAATGATACCTGCTGTTCGTACAAGGCATGTGTGTTGCGTGTATGTTTATAACATGCATGTCTTTGTATGGGTTTTCAAGACCTTAGTTGTGATCTGGCTGGCGGTCTTTTATACACCAAGTGGCCTTTAGATGTGCGTATCTTGGGGCATCGCGATGCGATTGCTCGTGACTTTGTCACGTGCACACTTTGTTGTATGATCGAGCCCGCCCTAGACCCCGACTAACTGATCGGGCTGGAGTAAGTCTATGTAAGTGTTATGAGATAGTCGATAGTATGGTTGAGGCGACTTGTCTTCGAATATGGGAGTTCATCACCCATATCGTTTAGACTTTTGTGCGGACGATGAGGACCCATCTCAGTTGATCATCCGGCCTGGATGGGATGCCCCTCACGTTCGATGCTTTCCAAGAACATTATGTGCATGGCCTTGTCTTCTTAGACAAGTGGGTACGGTTCTCGGCTCTCCATATGACTATGTCGTAGCGGGAGTTGCATACTCTAACCCCGGGTCCCGACAGTTTTCTCTCCTCCCTTGTGCTTCATCTTCTAGACCTCATGAGCTGCCCTACATGATCGGGGCACTTATGTAATTGTCTGTTGTTGCTATGCTGAGTTTGCTGGGATTTGATGGATTATGAGACTATGTTCAGATTGTGATGAGTAATATATTTGGTTTTTTTTCTTTTATATTTGAGTTCTTGAGTAATTCTTGCATGTTCCCCGTTACCGTATTTTACTTTGGTCAAGTGGTTTATTGCAACTCCAAGAGGGAGCATTATGCTTGATTGTGGGTTCAGCCCCCTGATGTCTAGCTTGAGTGATAGAAACATGGGACTAGGGGATGTGCTGTTGCCACCAGGGATAAAACAATGGTGCTTGTACTTGCGGGTGCAAGGATTGTTTACTTTACACAAAGTTCTTTTACTGGAGTTGTCTGTTGCTTTGAGTTTACACTTTGGGTGGGATTCACAACTTAATACCAGCGAGATGTTCTGGATAGATATCTCAAGGTGGATGATTCGTAGTAGATGCAGATGGATTTTGGTCTACTTACTTTGGCGTACTGCCCATGCTTTTGAGCCTCTTCCTTTCTTTTGTAGCATAGTTAGCATTGTGGTGCGTTTTTAATCCTGTCAATTTCCCAGATGTGATTTGTTTACCTCGCATAGCCTTTTATCATCTTTTGGGAGAGACTTCACTAGTGAACGTCATGGGGCCCCGGTCCATATTTCCACCACTGTTTACACCCTCGGTTTACTTTCTGTTTTTACTTTCTGTTGCAGTCACCACTATCATTATCTCTTGCGTTTGATCCTTTGTAAACAGCAAGGCTGGAGGGATTGACAACCCCTCTGTACTCGTTGGGAGCAAAGTTATTTGTTTTTGTGTGCAGGTCCATGTCAACTTCGTCTCCGTCCGGCAACCATTTCTGGCACCGTTGACGCCTACTTGTATCTCTTGGAGTCCTACTAGTCGATACTCAACCTTAGCATCTTCGCTAAGGGAAACTTGTTGCCGTGCTACGTCAAACCTTCCACTTGGGATAACCAACGAGGGGCTAGAAGCCATCAAGCTAATTTCTGGCGCCGTTGCCGGGGACTCCAGTCCACAAGATAGGGGAGTTGCACACTATCTTTTACCTTTTTTTTTAGTCTTGTTAGTTTACCTTTCAGTTTTTATCTTTGTGTCCTTTACCAAAAACCCAAAAAAAAATATGTCTAGTTCCTTGCTTGCCACCAATGTCTAAATTTTTTGAAACCAGATCCTATTGGCATGGAGGATTCACTAAGGATCAACAAGAATATTACAAAGAACACCGCTTGTCTCAAAAGGGGATACACTTATGGAAACAAATACATCAGTTGTATGAGTATGCTAGAAACTTGTGCTCAATATATAATATATCTTTCTGCAGGGATGAATCTTGTTGCTTTATGAGGCATAAACTCCTTTCTTTCCCATGTGAGTACAATGATGATGAAACCCTAGCTTCTTATGCAAAGGTAAATTATGATTTTTATTATGCAGAGAAAATAGAAGAATTTGTTGCTTTTAAGGGTGCCTATGAAATTACTTCTCTTCTTAAAAATATTGATGATGCCCCTTACAAATCTGAGAGTCTTGATGTACTTAACTATTGCTTTGAAAATTACAATGCAAATTATTATATTACTGATCATCTTGAGAGAATCTCTCCCCCAAAGGAAAAGACTAATGTTTTGCAGGACTCTATGGAAGAAGAAATTGCTGAAGCTGAAAGCTCCTTAGATGAAAAAGAAGAGGAGAGTGACAAACAAAAGGAGGAAGAATGGAGCCATCCATGTCTACCTCCTAATGAGAGTAACTCTTTGACTCCAACCTTATATGAGTGTTATGATCCTATGGATTCTTTTGAAATATCCCTTTTTGATGATGTTGATGCCTTCTATACTTGCGGCCACGATGCCATTATGAATGATGCTGACGGAGATGAACTTCTATAGTTCCTCATGTTAAGCATGAAATTGTTTCTATTGCACCCACACTTGATTGCCATATTATCCTTTTGAAATCTCCAACTATTCCGGAGAATTTTTCTCTTATCAAGGCTCAATGTGATGGGTTGCATTTATCTTATGTTCCTAAAAACCGTGTTGAAAAAAATACACATGTGCTTGTAGGTCATGAACAACATGATTTATGTGATAGTTATAATCTTGATGTTGTTCATGATACTACTGAATATTATTTTGAGAGAGGAAAGTTTGGTCGTAGAAACTTCCATATTACTAAAACACCTCTCTTTATGTTGAAATATTTGAAGTTGTTCAAGTTTCACCTTCCTATGTATGTCACTGTGTGCTTCTTTGATTTAGTTTCTTACAAGTTTCCCAAGCATAGGAAGTGGGTTAGGCTTAAAATGTGTTTCACATTTGCTTCTTGATGTTCTCTTATGCTTCAATTCTTATTCTTCTGAGAGCATCTTCTATAAGCTACGTGCCTAGCTCAAAGGCGTAAAAGAAAGCGCTTGTTGGGAGGCAAACCAATTTGTTTTTTTCCTTCTGTTCTTAGTGGTCTTGATGATTGTTACTACTGTAGCAACATCATTGTATCTTTATTTTTCAAGCTTTGTGCCAAGTTTAGCCTCTGATTGCAAGAAAGATCAAAAGTTGGTGCATGCTGTCCAGAAACAGGTTCTGTCTGCTTGACGGAAAAAAATCCAATAAATCACTAGATCATCTTTTTGATCTGAATTGTTTTGAAAGTATTCTCCATACAATAATATTTCAGGCGTCTGTTCTGTGTTTTTTGATTTGAGTTGCATAAGTATTTATTTTAAATTCTTTACTCTCTGTTGTTCTGTTTTCACAGATTCTACTCCTGTTTATCTTTTTGCAGTTTTGCAAACCTTAAGCTTGCTTTTTCTTTGTAAAAACTTTTGGGCAATCAAGGGAAACAGTATACCTTCCTGAAAATATTAATTTCTGGTAGAGGTAAATTATTTTAATAGGGTACTAACCTCTCTAATCAGCTTATGATGAGTTATGTATGAAGGGAGTTTAAAAGTGTGCGATGGATGGTGATGAAAGAAGATCTTGGAGTGACAAACGCTCAACCTTGGGGATGCCCATGTGCTCCCCCAATAAATATTCAAGGAGACTCAAGCTTCTAAGCTTGGGGAAGCCTCTGAGCATCCCATTTTTCATCAACAATATCAGTTCGTCCCTCGTTGCACTATATTTTTATCACTTCATGCGTTTTGTGCTATGCTTGGAGCGTCTCGCTCTTTACTTTTCTTAGTTGCTTTCTTTGCTGTAGTAAAAAGTTAGACCCCAGCTTTATTTTGTGTGGCAGAGAAACACGGTCCACTTCAACTAGAACACCACATAGGATTTGCATGCTTATTCTATGCTGTGAGTTGTTCTTTATCTTTTCTTAGTTGTTGCCCTGTTTAGATCTTGTGCTTTAGAGCTTTCTCTAGAGCTTTTATTTAGTTCAGGCCTGAAATCTTTATAGTTTGCATGTTTATCTTGTTTAGAGAGTTTGCCTGTTGCACTGAGTTGTGTGTCTTGACTTGAAAGTAGGTAGTTGAAGTTGCTATTCTTTTTGTAGTAGTAACTTGCAATAGTTTTGAGGTATTGAATTGAGTAATGTTTGAACTTATGGTGTCAAGAGCTTTAGCCTATTAGTGATAGATGTCTAATTTTGGGCAATCCGTGTAATTTTCGAAAACCTAAACCCTATTGAGAACTCTAGCTACTAGATGAATCACTAATCTCTGGAGGGGCCGAATATTAGAGTACACTCACGTACCATGAGTCGAGGATGCGCAAGGAGAACCAAACCCCCATACACTCCTCCTCGGGGTACTTGTCTCTTTGTGAACCTCCTAATTAGATTGAGAGTTACCGATAATAAGTGCATGAGTTCTTCGGACTAATTTGAGTATTCGAAAGTTGACCCTTCCACCACCCATATTTTTCTAGCCTCTTCGGTACCGTGCATTGCCCTTTCTGACCTCGAGAGTTGGCGCGTACTTCGCCGGTGCATCCAAACCCTTGGCATGATACGCTCTTTCATCATAAGCCTCCTTATATCTTTCCTCAAAAAAGCCACCATACCTACCTATAAGGCATTTCCATAGCCTTTCTGAGATACATTGCCATGCAACATCCACCTTCTCATGACTTGATCTTCATGTCATACATGCTACTTGCTTGATCGATGAGCCGAATGCTAGTTGGGCCCTTCCCTAATCATTGCTACATGACGCGCTAGTATCATTGCATATCCTGCTACCCTGGCAGAGGCATACATTTGCATCATGATAGTTACATCTTCTTTATGTGAGTACTTTTGTAAAGTGTGAAAGATCTCCTATACTCTTGTAATATATAGAGTGTTGCCCCTAAAGTGAGGAAAAGATCCCAAAGAGGACAAAATTAAAAGATCCCAAAGAGGACAAATGAGAGCTAAATAGAAAGATTCATGGAGGCCACCAAAAAATACAAAAAAAGAGAAAAAAGAGAAAAATAAAAATAAAAAGAGAGAAGGGGGCACACTACTATTCATTTTGAGAGATCCACACTCGTACTTCATCCTCTATCCCTTGTACTCCATAGAGATCATCATACATGCATATAGCTATGTGGGGACCTTCACACTATATAAATTGGCTTTTATATTCCAATGATGAGCCTCCTCAAACGAGCTCGGTCTTCTTGAGCAAGCAAGTTGGATGCACCCCACTAGTTCCCTTGGAGAGCTCTCCATAGCTCACCTGCACATCCGTTGCATGGCAATCCCTACTCCTCACATCATATCTATCATATGGATTTCTCTCGCCTATGATTGTCCTCATTGATGTGATCCTTTCACACCTTTTTGTCTTCCTCCTCCACCTTCTTTCTCTTTCGCCGTTTAGGTGTCAACTTTCTTGCTCACGCTCATCCATTGCATGAGTGCTCAAAACATCGAAAGGGAGTGGATCAGTTTGACTTGTACCTGGCTAGTGGTCTGGGGACGAGTCCAGATAAGATTCCAAAGGAGACCAAGTGTGAAACTTTAGTAGATTTAGTTCTCAACAATAAAAAAATCTCTCTCGTATTCCCAATCCCCCTTCTTGCACGCACACACCATTTGGATACATTTGAGTCACGGACAGCGGGAGCTCTTGCACCCGTTGTTCTTATGCTGCTTGTTTCAATGATAATATAGGCTCTTGCTTGTTAAGACTTGAATTGAATTGCATTCTTTAATTTCTTTACTTAAAAGTCCTTATATGGTTGTGTGGCATGTCCCCTCAGAAATTGTGCTTGTTATCATTTGCCTACTCGACGATGAGCAGGAATTAAGCTTGGGGATGTTGATACGTCCCAAACGTATCTATAATTTTTGCTTTCTCCATGCACGTTTTGTGTGACTTTGCCATGTTTTAGATTAACTTTCATACACTTTTGATCATATTTGGACTAACCTATTTACTCAGTGCACCCCAGTGCCAGTTCCTGTTTTCTGCAGTTTTTGTATTTCAGGTTTTCCGACTATTAAAACTGCTCCAAATATTCCAGAAAAATCAGATAAAACATCAGCGCGTCGGAACCTTCCGGAGTAGCCTGGGTGGGGCCAAAGGGCCAACACCAGGGACCCAGGCGCCTTGGTGGCGCACCCTAGGGGTGGGCCGCGCCGGGGGGTGCCTGGATCCCTGTTGGACCCCCTCGGTGCCCCCTGCGCCTATATATTCCCCCTGCGAAGGAAATCCCTAATATACAAGTCTTTTTCCCGATCTCCTCTCTGTACTGCCGCTGCCGCCGTTTCAAAATCGAGGCTGCCAGGAGACGCTGTCCCGGCACCCTGCCGGAGGGAGGAATCACCTCCGGGAACCCCTCAATCTCCATGGACGCCTCCCTGAAGTGTCGTCAGTAATCCCCCTTGGACTATGGGTCCATGACTAGTAGCCATGTGATGTTCTCCTCCCCTCTTTGTGCTTCACTTTCAAGACCTCGTGAGCTGCCCTACATGATCGAGGCACCTATGTAATTTTCTACTGTTGCTATGCTGAGTTTGCTAGGATCTGATGGATTATGAGACCATGTTTAGATTGTGATGAGTAATATATTTGGTTCTTCTCTTTTATATTTGAGTTCTTGAGTAATTCTTGCATGTTCCCTGTTGCCGTATTTTACTTTGGCCAATTGGTTTATTGCAACTCCAAGAGGGAGCGTTATGCTTGATTGTGGGTTCAGCCCCCTGATATCTAGCTTGAGTGACAGAAACATGAGACTAGGGGGTGGGTTGTTGCCACCAGGGATAAAACAACAGTGCTTGTACTGGCGGGTGCAAGGATTTTTTACTTTACGCAAATTTCTTTTAATGCAGTTGTCTGTTGCTTTGAGTTTACACTTTGGGTGGATTCGCAACTTAATACTAGCGAGATGTTCTGGATAGATATCTCAAGGTGGATGATTCGTAGTAGATGCAGATGGATTTCGGTCTACTTACCTTGGTGTACTGCCCATGCTTTTGAGCCTCTTCCTTTCTTTTGTAGCATAGTTAGCATTGCAGTGAGTTTTTAATCCTGTCAATTGCCCAACTGTGATTTGTTTACCTTGTATAGCCTTTTTATCATATTTTGGGAGAGAGACATCACTAGTGAACATCATGGGACCCCGGTCCATATTTCCACCATTGTTTACACCCTCAGTTTACTTTCTGTTTTTGACTTTCTATTGCAGTCACCACTATCATTATCTCTTGCATTTGATCCTTTGTAAACAGCAAGGCCGGAGGGATTGACAACCCCTCTACACTCGTCGGGAGCAAAGTTATTTGTTTCTTTGTGCAGGTCCACGTCAACTTCATCTTTTGGAGTCCTACTGTTCGATACTCAACCTTAGCATCTTCGCTAAGGGAAACTTGCTGCTGCGGTACATGAAACCTTCCACTTGGTGTAACCAACGAGGGGCGAGAAGCCATCAGTGGTGCCCCAGCAGATTTATAACAACCCGGGCCAGCGAGTTCAGAGTTCCCTCGTTGGTCCACCCTTGGCCAGCGAGGGCCCGGGCCTCAGTGAAGTGCCTCGGTAACCCAAACCCTGTTGAGACGGAAGAGTCCGATCCGAGAGTGCGGCCAGCTTTTGGATTGGATGTCGACTCCCCGGGGGGCACCCGGATTTGTTCGTTGTTAGTTATAGGGACTCTGACGTTCCGGAGTTTCAGGAGATTACCCAGCAAAGCGGAAACCGGGCGTACATGCGAAGCTTATAATGGGCACTTGGTACACCCCTGTAGGGTTCAATCTTTTCGAGAAGCCGTGTCCGCGGTTATGGACGACTTGAGACCTACTACTTGTTCATAGACAACAACAACTGAGATAATCTTAAAACTTGATTAACATGTGTGTGCCTGGACTGCTTCTTCATCATCGGGTGATGATGGGGAGATATGATAAGTGTTATGCTTGCTTCTTATTGGCTTCTCGCCCTTCGTTGGTAGGCCCCAAGTGGAAGGCGTGATGCAGTACAACAGCGAGTTTTCCCTCAGTAAAGGTACCAAGGTTTGTCTCCAGTAGGACTCCAGAGATGATAAGTAGGTCTCAGCGGCGCAACTGACGCGGACCTGCACACAGACACAGATAACTTTGTTCCCAATGAAGTTCAGAGAGGTTGTCAATCTTTCCGGTCTTGTTGTTCACAAATGATAAATCGCAAGGGGATAATGATAGCAACTTGAAAGTAAATGCAGAAAAGTAAATATAGCTTGGAAACAATAATGAGGATATGGACCAGGATACGTGATGTTCGCTAGTGATGTCTCTCTCCCAAAAGACGATAAAAAATGCTATGCAAGGTAAACAAATTACAGAAAGGCAATTGACAGGATTATGAACGCACCACAATGCTAACTATGCTACAAAATAAAGGAAGAGGTTAAAAAGCACGGGCAGTACGCCAAAATAAGTAGACCGAAATCCATCTGCATCTACTACTAATCATCCACTTTGAGATATCTATCCAGAACATCTCGCTGGTATTAAGTTGCGAGCCCCACCCAAAGAGTAGACCCAAAGCAACAGACAACTGCATTAAAAAGAACTTTGCGTAAAGTAAACAATCCTTGTAACCGCGGTTACAAGCACCGTTGTTTCCCCCTTGTGGCAACAACACATCCCCTAGACTCATGTTTCTGTCACTCAAGCATGTCATCGGGGAGGCATGAACCCACAATCTAACACAACGCTCCCTCTTGGAGTCACTACCTACTACTTGGCCAAAGCAATAAAAAGCAACAGAGAGCATGCAAGAATTACTTAGGAACAAAAATACAAGAGATAAGAACCAAATATATTACTCTATCACAATGTGAACATAATCTCATAATCCATCAGATCCGATCAAACTCAACATAGCAATAGCAGAAATATTACAAAGGTGCCTCGATCATGTAGGGCAGCTCACGAGGTCTAAACAATGAAGATCAAAGAGGGGAGGAGAACATCACATAACTACTGATCACGGACCCATGGTCCAAGGAAAACTACTCAAGAGACATCCGGGGAGCATCCATGGTGGAGAGGAGACTCCCGGAGGTCAATCCTCCCTCCGGCAGGGTGCCGGGAAGAGGTCTTCTGGTGCTCCCGATCTTGGAAGCGCGGCGGCGGCGGCGGAACAGAGGCGAGTTCGCGGAATAGGGTTCTCGTTTTGGAGTTTTCCCGTGACGGGGGATAAATAGGCGAAGGGGGGGGGAAGCCAGAGGTGGACCAGGGGCCCCAGGCGCCCCACTGGCGCGGCCAGGGGTGGGGCCGCGCCGGGTGGCTGCCTGGGGCCCCCTGGCTCCCCTCTGGCCCCTCCCGGGCTCTTCTCGAAGCTTCCGTCACGCTGATTTTTTATCTGAATTTTCCCGAATTTTTCTGGAACTTTTTATATGGGGGAAAACTGAAATAGAAAAACAGCAGAAAACAGGAACTGGCACTGGGGTGCACTGAGTTAATAGGTTAGTCCAAATATGATCAGAAAATGTATGAAAGTGTATCTAGATCATAGCAATATCACACAAAACATGCATGGAGCAAGCAGAAATTATCGATACATTTTGGACGTATCAACATCCCCAAGCTTAATTCCTCCTCGTCCTCGAGTAGGTAAATGATAACAAGCATAATTTCTGTGGTGACATGCTAGCAACCATAAAAGAACTTTGAAAAGTAAAGCAATCAAGGTTAGAGATTCAATTCAAGTCATAACAGGAAAGAGTCTATATTAGCATTGAAACAAGTAATAAAAGAACAAAAGGTGCAAGAGCTCTCCAAATGGTGTTTGCGTGCAAGAAAGGAGGATAGGGAATACGAGAGAAAAAAGTATTTTTGCTGAGAACTCAATCTACTAAAGTTTCACACTTGGTCCTCTTTGGAATCTTATCTTGACTCGTCCCTAGACCACTAGCCAGGTACGAGTCAATTTGATCCACTCCTTTTCGATATTTTGAGCACTCATGCAATGGATGAGCGTAAGCACGAGAGTTGACACTTAGGATGGCAAAGAGAGAAATATGGTGGAGGAGGAAGACAAAAAGGATGAGAAAGGCTCACATCAATGAGGACAATCATAGGCAAGAGATGCCAAATGATAGATATGATGTGAGGAGTAGGGATTGCCATGCAACGGATGCACATACGAGCTAGGAAGCTCTCCAAACTATATGCAAAAAGATCATCTCTATGGAGTACAAGGATATAAAGGGAGTACTAGTGTGGATCTCTCAAAAGGATAGTAGTGTTGCCCCTTTCTCTCTTTTTAATTTTTTTCTCTTTTTTCTATTTTTTTTGTATTTTTTTGTGGCCTCAATGGCTCTTTCTATTTAACTCTCATTTGTCCTCTTTGGGATCTTTTAATGTGTCCACTTTGGGATCTTTTCCTCACTTAAGGGCAACACTCTATTTTACAAGAAGGTAAAGGAGATCTTTCACACTTTACAAGGTACTCAAAATCATAAAGAAGATGTAACTATCATGATGTATGCAATGTATGCCTCTGCCAGTGTAGCAGGAACATGTATGACATGAAGATCAAGTCATGAAGAGGTGGAAGTTGCATGGCAATATAACTCGGAAAGGCTATGGAAATGCCTTGATAGGTAGGTATGGTGGCTGTTTTGAGGAACGATAAAGGGAGACTTATGATGACAGAGCGTATCATGCCAAGGGTTTGGATGTACCGGCGAAGGTGAACACCAACTCTCGGAGTGAGAAGAAGGCAATGCACGGCACGGGAAAGGCTAGCAAAATATGGGAAGGTGGAAGTGTCAACTCTCAATACTTACATTAGTCCGAAAAACTCATGCACTTATTATCGGTAACTCTCAATCTAATGAGGAGGTTCACAAAGAGACAAGTACCCCAAGGAGGAGTGTATGGGGGTTTGGTTATCCTTGCGCATCCTCGACTCATGGTACGTGAGTGTACTCTAATATTCGACTCCTCAGAAGAGTAGTGATCCATCTAGTAGCTAGAGTTCTCAACTATTTTTGTAGGTTTTGAAAATAAACACGGATTGCCCAAAATACGACATCTATCACTAATAGGCAAGAGCTCTTGACACCAAAAGTCCAAACATTACTCACAACAATACCTCAAAACTATTGCAAGCTACTACTAAATTTAAATAACAACCTCAATTACCTACTTTCAAGAAAAGACACAACTCAGCCCAACAACCAACTCTCTTAACAAGATAAACATGAAAACTAAAAATAGTTGCAGCAACAAACTAAACATAATCCAAAGCTCTTGCTAAAGAAAAACTAAGACTAAAAGTAAACATGGCAGTAGCTATGAAAAGATAAAGAACACACAACAGCAAAAAGATAGGCAGGAAAAATCCTATGACATGTTCTAGATTTTGAAAGTGGAGCGTGTTTCTCTCCCACACAAAGTAAGAAAGGATCTAACTTGTTATGAACAGCAAGAAAAGCTAAATAAAACTAAAAACAAAACCTAAGAGCGAGACGCTCCATGCATAGCACATAACGCATGAAGTGATAAAAATATAGTGAGACAAAGGACGAACTGATGATTGTTGATGGAGAAGGGGATGCACGGGGGCATCCCCAAGCTTAGAAGCTTGAGTCTCCTTGAATATTTATTGGGGATGCATGGGGGCATCCCCAAGCTTGAGCGCTTGACACTCCTGGATCTTCTTTCATCATCTTCCATCGCACACTTGAAAACTCCCTTCATACATAACTCATCATAAGCTGATTAGAGAGGTTAGTACCCTTAATAAATATTTTTTCCCACTTGATATAAAGATATTCTTGAAGAGCTACTGTTTCACAAGAGTGCCAAAAAGTTTTTGCAAAGAAAAAGCAAGCTTAAGGTTTGCAAAAGTTAGGAGAGACAAAACGTGGCAGAATCTGTGAAAAACAGAACAGCAGATAGTAAAGAATTTTTTTAGGGGTACTTTTGCAACTCAAATCAAAAAAATCAGAACATACGGAAGTTTCGTAATTGTATAGAGCATACTGTGTAAAAATTTCAGCTCAAAAAGATGAACTGGGATGTTTCTGGAATTTTTCTGGTCACGAGGGCAGAATCTGTTTTCTGGACAGCATGTCACAACTTTTACTTCCCTTGTCGTAAGAGGCTATAACTTGGCACAAATCTGAAAAATAAAGATACAATGATGTTTCTACTGAAGTAACAAACATCAAGACACAACAAAAGCAAAAAGAAAAACCTAAATTCGTTGAGGGCTGCCTCCCGAAAGCGCTTTCTTTTATGCCTTTAGCTAGGCTTAAAGATTATGGAAGATGCTCTCGCAAGAATAAGAATTTTGAAGCAAAAGAGAGCATCAAGAAGCAAATATGAAACAGATTTAAACCTAACCCACTTCCTATGTATAGGCATCTTGTAAGAAAATAAATCAAAGAAGCACAAAGTGACATGCATAGGAAGGTCGAAAAAGAACAACTTCAAAACTTTCAACATGAAGAGAGGTGTTTTAGTAATATGGAAGTTTCTACAACCAAAATTCCCTCTCTCAAAGTAATTTTCAGTAGCATCATGAACAACATCAAGAATATAATCACATAAATCATGCTGTTCATGACCTACAAGCACACGTGTATTGTTTTCAACACAGTTTTTAGGAGGATAAGATAGATGCAACCCATCACATTGAGCCTTGATAGGAGCATAATTCTCCGGAATATGAGTTGGAGATTTCAAAAGGATAATAGGACAATCAAGTGTGCGTGCAATAGAAAAAATTCATGCTTAACATAAGGAACTATAGAGAGTTCATTTTTTTCAGCATCATCCATAGTGGCATCTTGGCCATCAACAAAGCAAGTATCGAGATTTTTAGAAAGGGATATTTCAAGTGAGTCCTCGGAATCATGGGATTCCTCCTCAAGGCAATCATTGCCCTCTTATTGGCTAGCAAACAATTTATTTTTAAAATTATCAACATAAGAATTGGAAGTATAATTCTCGAAGCAATAAGCAAGAACTGCAAAGTTTTCAGACTCGAAAATAGTATCGTGATTTATTTCAATCAAAGAAGCAATCTCATAGGCACCTTTAAAAGCAACAAACTCTTCAATCTTTTCAACATCAAAGTAATCATAAACACCTTTAGCATAAGAAGATAAGATCTCATTTTCATTAAACTCACATTGGAAAGGGAGGTGTTTATGATCTATATTAGAACATCAAGTAAAATCATAAATGTGGCACAAAAGTTTAGCATGGCAATAAGAAACATGTATTTGATCCCATAAGTGTTTCCCTTTCTGAGATAGGCGGTGCCGCGTATAATGAGCATGCTCATCCAATGATTGTCCCTCAACCAAGTTGGTTGGGTTTTTAGCGCGAGCACAAATTGATCGAAGACGATCCAAGTGAAACATGTCCATCCTACCATATTTGGGTGGTTCATCACCCATAGTGAGGATAGCATAAATAGGAAAAGCAAGACAAAGGCAAAAGGTAGCAACTATTTTTGTGGTTTTTCATAAAGGACATTGAGATAAAAACCGAAAGGTAAACTAACAAGACTAAAAAACAAAGGTAAAGGGTAGTGTGCAACTCCCCTATCTTAGCACTCGTAGTCCCCGGCAACGGCGCCAGAAATACTCTTTCTTATTGGCTTCTTGCCCTTCGTTGGTAGGCCCCAAGTGGAAGGCGTGATGCAGTACAGCAGCGGTTTTTCCCTCAGTAAAGATACCAAGGTTTGTCTCCAGTAGGACTCTAGAGATGATAAGTAAGTGTCAGCGGCGCAACTGACGCGGACCTGCACACAGACACAGATAACTTTGTTCCCAACGAAGTTCAGAGAGGTTGTCAATCTCTCCGGTCTTGTTGTTCACAAATGATAAAACGCAAGGGGATAATGATAGCAAGTAAATGCAGAAAAGTAAATATAGCTTGGAAAAAATAATGAGGATATGGCCCGGGATACGTGATGTTCGCTAGTGATGTCTCTCTCCCAAAAGACGATAAAAAATTCTATGCGAGGTAAACATATTACAGAAAGGCAATTGACAGGATTATGAACGCACCGCAATGCTAACTATGCTACAAAAGAAAGGAAGAGGTTCAAAAGCACGGGCAGTACGCCAAAATAAGTAGACCGAAATCCATCTGCATCTACTACTAATCATCCACCTTGAGATATCTATCCAGAACATCTCGCTGGTATTAAGTTGCGAGCCCCACCCAAAGTGTAAACCCAAAGCAATAGACAACTGCATTAAAAAGAACTTTGCGTAAAGTAAACAATCCTTGTAACCGCGGTTACAAGCACCGTTGTTTTCCCCCTTGTGGCAACAGCACAGCCCCTAGACTCATGTTTCTGTCACTCAAGCATGTCATCGGGGAGGCATGAACCCACAATCTAGCACAATGCTCCCTCTTGGAGTCACTACCTACTACTTGGCCAAAGCAATAAACAGCAACGGAGAGCATGGAAGAATTACTTAGGAACAAAAATACAAGAGATAAGAACCAAATATATTACTCTATCACAATCTGAACATAATCTCATAATCCATCAAATCTGATCAAACTCAACATAGCAATAGCAGAAATATTACAAAGGTGCCTCGATCATGTAGGGCAGCTCACGAGGTCTAAACAACGAAGATCAAAGAGGGGAGGAGAACATCACATAGCTAATGATCACGGACCCATGGTCCAAGGAATACTACTCACGGGACATCCGGGGAGCATCCATGGTGGAGACGAGACTCCCGAAGGTCAATCCTCCCTCCGGCAGGGTGCCGGGAAGAGGTCTTCTGGTGCTCCCGATATTGGAAGCGCGGCGGCGGAACAGAGGCGAGTTCGTGGAATAGGGTTCTCGTTTTGGAGTTTTCCCGTGACGGGGGATAAATAGGCGAAGGCGGGCAGCCAGACGTGGACCAGGGGCCCCAGGCGCCCCCCTGGCGCAGCCAGGGGTGGGGCCGCGCCGGGTGGCCGCCTGGCCCCCCTGGCTCCCCTCTAGCCCCTCCCGGGCTCTTCTCGAAGCTTCCGTCACGCTGATTTTTTATCTGAATTTTCCCGAATTTTTCTGGCACTTTTTATATGGGGGAAAACTGAAATAGAAAAACCCGCAGAAAACAGGATTTGGCACTGGGGTGCACTGAGTTAATAGGTTAGTCCAAATATGATCAAAAAATGTATGAAAGTGTATCTAGATCATAGCAATATCACACAAAACATGCATGGAGCAAGCAGAAATTATCGATACGTTTTGGACGTATCACTTGCGAAAGTAGGTGGATAGCCGACTTTTTGGGGGCGATTTCCTCATCGAATGCTCAGTTCTCATCTTACTCTGAATAGAACGTTAGCCACTCATATATTGCTAGTGCGGCTGCAACGTCACCACTACCCCCTCCTCACCGTGAGAAGTTAGTTATATTCATTTTGATATAGCTCACCCCTTCTGGACGCCTTTGCGAATACTCGACGACGACTAGCTAGGGGTCCCCGGAGGAGAGCCTAGTCCCGTGTGGACGTGGGCATGGTGTGTTTTACCTTTGCCATTAGGCACTTGATTGTAGTATGTACTAAGACATTTATCTTCCGCTGATGTAATGTATTCAGCCAATTGTATGTCGATTGTATGAGATGTTGTATCCTTGTAGCTGTAATGTTGTGATATCATGTTGAAATCCAAGACATATGGCTTCGTCATATGTCGCGGTGGGTCTGATATGTGCTTCGTCCTCGGGTTTGGACGGAAACGTCCAGATCTGAAACAATACCGCATATCGGGCCTTACAACTTGGTATCAGAGCCTTACCGACCGTAGGGGCCCTTCTTTGGTCGAAGTCGAGTCAAGAGCAAAAACTATTTTGTAGTTACTAAGTTAGTTATCGGAGAGTAGGAATATTTTTACTCCTTACCCTTGCTTTGGTCAGGACAAGTGCCGTAGTTGTTTTAATTCTCTCCTTATCCCCTTCAAACTTTAGGATCTCGAGTGTGTGGAGTATGAGAACCGTGACAATGCCTTGCTTGCAACATATTGTCTCGATTCCAATCTCAGGTTGGGAATTCATGTAGTACCTTTAGATTCTCCGACTCGGGTTGTCATCATGGTTGTCTGTTGACTTCATTCCTCTTGCCTAGTATCCTCACGATTTGATTGAGAATGCCTCCCTTGATCGTCGCTTTGGACTATCGTTATTCCTCTTGATCTCTTGATGGTTTCGTTCTCCGACGTTGCCGTCTCTCTGTGGAAATTTATCTCGACGGAATATCATCGTCGGCATGGAGCAGAGCCCCTTGTTGGTGGTGTTGAAGATCGTCGTCTCTCTCTTCTCTCCCCTCCCCTCCCCCGGATCGTCCTGGATCTCGGGACGAGGTCCCTTGTTGGTGGTGTTGTATTGTAACATCCCGGAAATTCCACCCTAATTAAAAAATTTGTTTCTAGCATTTGATACGTCTCAAACGTATCTACTTTTCCAAACACTTTTGCTATTGTTTTGGCCTCATTCTTGCATGATTTGGACAAAACTAACCCAGACTGACGTTGTTTTCAGCAGAGCTACCAGAGTTGTTTAATTGTGTGCAGGTTTCTAGACTTTTAGGTGCGTTGGAAAAATCCTAGAAAATTATATTAAAAATCAGCGCTCCAGAAGCTTCCACCAGGCCATAGTGGGGCCATAGGACAGCGAGGGGACCCTCACCCCTGGTGCCCTACCTAGCCCCCTATTTTTACCCTTCGCGTGGAAACTCCAGAACATAAGTCACTTTTCCGATTTACGCGGCGGAGCCGCCGCCACCCTCTGTTCTTCCTCAGGAGAGCTAATCTGGAGGCTGTTTTGGCCTCTGGTGAGGGGAAATCATCGCCATCCCCATCACCATTGTAAGGCCCGATATGCGGTACTTTTTCAGATCTGGACGTTTTCGTCCAAACCCGAGGACGAAGCACATATCGGTCCCACCGCGACATATGACGAAGTCATATATCCCGGATTTCAACATGATATCACAGCATTACAGATACAAGGGTACAACATCTCATACAATCGGCATAAAATTGCCTGAATACAATACATCAGCGGAAGGTACATGTCTGAGTACAGAGTACAATCATTGCCTAGTGGCAAAAGGAAATCACACATTCCCACGTATCCACATGGGTCCAGGCTCTCCGCTGGGGACCCCTAGCTAGTCGTCGTCGAGTCTTCGCTATGGCGTCCGGAAGAAGGACCGTCGAGCTCCACTGAAGTCCAAGGTCGTTGCATAACA
Organism: Bromus sterilis; assembly: GCA_950022295.1. Classification (NCBI taxonomy): domain Eukaryota; kingdom Viridiplantae; phylum Streptophyta; class Magnoliopsida; order Poales; family Poaceae; genus Bromus; species Bromus sterilis. Next base: position 120,423,007 of record OX465601.1, on the reverse strand, counting down.
TGCGAGAAGAGAGAAGAAAGGGGTGAGCTATATCAAAATCAATATAACTAACTTCTCACGGTGAGAAGGGGGTAGTGGTTGAGGTTGCAGCCGCACTAGCAATATATGAGTGGCTAACGTTCTATTCAGAATAAGATGAGAACCAAGCACACGATGAGGAAACGCCTCCAACAAGTCTTGCTATCCACCTACTTACGCAAGCATAACACCTATCCTATCCTTGTCCTCCCCATCATCACCCGATAACGAAGAAGCAGTCAAGGCACACACACATTGATCAAGTTTTAATTATGATTATCTCAGTTCTAGTTGTCTATGAACAAGGAGTAGGTCTCAAGTCGTCCATAACCGCAGACACGGTTTCTCGAAAAGATTTAACCCTGCAGGGGTGTACCAACTTCCCATTATAGGCGCCGCATGCTCGCCCATCTCTCTCAGTTGCTACCCCTTAGAGGCAACCATTTTATGATTTAGTTCCGAGAGATCCGAAACGACATAATCCCTCTAACTAACAACGAACAAATCCGGGTGGCCCCCGGTGAGTCGACATCCAGCTCAGGAGCCGGCCGCGCTCTCGATCTGGTATCTACCATCTGTCGCAAGTTTGGATTGCCGGTTAATCTCACATGAGACCGGGTCCTCAGCTGAACAGGTTGGACCAACAGGGAAACCATGTCCCTGCTGGCCCGAGTTGTTTTGAAATCTGCTGGCTGCAGACCAGACACACACACGGGTTTCAAATAGTAAATCAGCTTGGGCCACCACTAGAAATGTTTGAAGCTAGGTAGGTAAGAAAAGGGGACCCCGTAGCATCCCGCACACGATTAGGCATGCTCAATCTTAAAACCAATACCTGGAACTCGGGTCCTAGGTGACTCGAATGGAACAAAGCGTCGGGGCGGGATAGCCTAGACCTTCTATCCTTCGTCGAATATAGTCAACATTATAATAATCATATCATCCACAACAACAATAATAATAATTTGATAGCCCAATCCAAGGAGTAACAAGAGGTAGAAGATTAGATAACATCCTAGCATGCATTCTAAGTAGGGGCTGAGCAGCGAGCAATAGTAACATAGCCGAACAGGGTTTGCTGGGATGTGGAGGAACATGGCTGTTTGGGGTTTCATTTGGGAGGCATGAATATAAGTGGTAGGATCAAGCAATCGTTCTATCCTATACCTAGGAAGGTGAGCTGAAAGTAATAAGCATGATATATGCTCCCCCTTACCTGATAAGAAGATCGGTGCCGAAGGTGAAGTCGATCGCACGCTCTCATAGTCTCCGATGGTAACCCCGAGAGCACACAAGACAGTAAACATGGGAAAGAAATCAACGAGAAAGCACTCTATTACTACGAGGCGAACACGAGCAAGCATCAACAAGAAAGCAACATGAGACAACACACTACGGCATCGCACCTAACGTCGAGAGCGGTTACTAACAGGTTAAATGGGGCATCGGTCACACACGAAGATACCACACGTTTAGAATTGTTCAAGTTGTTTAGTTCTCAAGGTGAGCAAGGTTGTTAGCATGGCAACACACACAAGAACGACAAGAGGTGTAGCAATAGGTAACCTACCTATACTAGTCAAGTTAAGCGGGCTAAACTCCTAAGAATGGCACAACACTAATTACCCCGTGATTAATATAAAGTTTAGTACTGTTTTGCCCTAACAATATTTTATTATTTTTATTAGCAAGCAAGAACAACATATTCACATTCTACATGAAATTCTAGACAAGTTACATATAAGAAACATTTTAATCAGAGCAACGGTTGAAAAGATACGATCTATTCCATTTACGGTCACATGCAACATAAATAGCAGTGAAACAACATGTAGACAAGGTCAAACATAACAATGGAGCACATTTTAATGATCTACGCAAAAAATAGAGCAACTTTCATATAGAAAGTGTCTCCATCCGAGCTATGGTGGGAAAGCTATCGCCGTCGCAAAATATAACACAAAACTGCAATTTATATAAGCCTAGAAAATGATAAAACAGTTAAAGGGCCGAAAGCTACTGCAACTGGGCCTAAGCAACTGGTCACGGGACAAGTAACTACCGCTCAAGGCGCACAATAGCAACATAATTAATTGGCCAAGCCCAAGAACAGAAAAAGAAAAAAAACTAACAAGAAAAGGGGGGGGGGGCGCCTCACCATTGTTTGAGGCCCAGTTGTAGGCGGGCGACGGTTAGGCAACGCTCGCCCAAGGCGAGGAAAAGGTGCAGAGCGGGGCGCTGGTGCTGGTCCACGCAGGAGAGGAGGCAGATTGGGCCGGGATTCGTTGGCCCGTGGCGGGGGCGTTGGGCCGGGGTCGCAGGCTGTCCCAGCTGGCGGTTGTCCCGACCGGGATCGATCCTGGTCCAGGGGGCTGGCGGCGGCTGCCTCAAGCGTGGGGGCGTGGCGGCGCATGCGGGGGAGGCCAGCGGTGACGTCCAAGGGCGGCGGAGGAGGCGCTTGCCGGCGGCGGCTCGTTCATGGCGACACGACGGTCGACGACTGCTGGCCATGGCGCGGCGCGACGACCTCCTAGCTTAGGTCCATGGCGCCGGCGTCCATGGTGACAGTGGCGGCTCCCGAGCGGCTCGGCCGTGATCCTGGGACAGAGAGAGAACACGGGGTGAGGAGGAGAGGACGGAGAGGACGAGAGGAGCGACAACGGCCATGACCTGCGGGTTCGCCGGTGACGGGTGGCGGTGGGAGGAGGTGCTCGTGCGTCGGCGGCGCGAGAGGGCCTCCAGGCCCAGATTGGACCCGGTGGTGGCGGCGGATGGGCCCTGCGGGGCCTGGCGGCGCTGGTTCTACGGTTGGGGAAGGTTGGAGGGCGACGTGGCTGCCCGTGAGCCACTGATCTTCAGATCTGACGGCCAGAAATCACCAGGACCTAGGGTTTCGGGGAAGAGAGGGAAAAAATGGGCAGATCTGAATATGTGTAGGGGGGTGGGTGCAAGTTTTACAAGGGGGAAACCCTAATGCCCAAGGGGGGAGGTAAGGGGTCGTTATATAGGCAGGCTGGGTGGCCAGTTTACTCAAACGCGCCCGGTACCTCTCTCTCGCGTCCAGCGATCACGTGCGTGACTTCCGGAGGTGCATACGAACTCCAATGCGGACGAATCCTCGACCTACGCGCTCAGCGCGTCGAGCCTGTCGATCGTACCTCACTGCGGTGACATTTCGACAACATTTTTCGGTGCCCCATAAAATAATCCGTTTATTTAATAAACGGGGTTTTTGTTCCGGTGGCGATGGCTGGTCCTATGCCGGTGGCGACGGTGCTCGGATGAAACCCGGTGTCGCACAGGTAGTGTGCCGTTGGGGAAAATGGTTCGGTCACACATCCGATACGAGAATAGGGGGGAGAAATATTCACCGATTATTATTTCGGTGAAGCAAACACTGCAAATAACTCAGGCAATCATCACAGCAACGCAACAAACAAATTTTTTAATTGGGGTGGAATTTCCGGGTTGTTACAGACATCGCCTCTCCATCACCTCTCCATGACATCTCCTCTCATGTGTGAATAATTCCCTGTAGTAGGCAAAGGGGATGGTAGGGATTGGATGAGTTAGATCATGTAATAGTTCGTCAGATTGTTGGGGGTATGTTGTCTATCATCTACTTTGGTGTTTATCATGTTTGCTACAACTTGTTGTTCTTAATGCTTGTCACTTTGGGCCCGAGTGCCATGATTTCAGATCTGAACCCCGTGTGTTTTCATGAGTTTGTTCGTGTTCTTGATACTATATATGAGTTGTATGCACCTATTATAGTCCGGAACCGGCTATCCCAATGGTGACAGCTTGGGACACCAAAGGGGATGGACTATAATTTGAGTATTCCATGTATCCACGGAGTGTTAATGCTTTGTTCCTGTGCTCTTTCACAGGAGCACCTTAATCTCCCTAAGTTCCTTTTGGCCCCGTTCGTAGCAGGAGGGTAGGACAAAAGATGTTGTGCAAAGTTCTTATTGAAAGCACGTACAACTACCTTGGGATACATGCCATATGTTTGATATTTGCCTAGATGATCCTTTCTTTTCGGTGTGCCTTGCCCAGTGTTAGAATCTATTACATGTTCGATCTCATCCAAGCAGCGCACAACCATCCATCTCCCTAGCATACAGTGTTTTAATCCTGCTGGTTACTAGTTGTTTACCTTTGTTGTTTTACTTTTGCTTTTGCACCACCACTGTCGGGACCCGGGGTTAGCGTATGCAAGACTCGTTACAACAAAATCATATGGAGAGCCGAGAACCGTACCCACTTGTCTAAGAAGACAAGGCCAAGCACAAAATGTTCTCGGAAAGCATCGAACGTGAGGGGCATCCCATCCAGGCCGGATGATCATTTGAAATGGGTCCTCATCATCCGCACACAAGTCTAAATGATATGGGTGGTGAACTCCCATACTCATAGACAAGTCGCCCCAACCATACTATCGATTGTATTATAACCCTTACATAGACTTACTCCAGCCCGATCACTTAGTCGGGGTCTAGGGCGGGCTCGATTATACATCAAAGGGTGCACGTGTCGGAGTCACGAACAATCGCATCGCGATGCCCCAAGCTACGCACATCTAAGGGCCACTTGGTGTATAAAAGACCACCAGCCAGATCACAACTAAGGTCTCGAAAACCCATACTAACTCATGCATGTTATAATAATACACGCATCACACATGTGCAGTATGAACAGCAGGTATCATTGCAATTCTCTACAAAGTATATAACTTTATTGATAACTCTTACAGAGTGCACACAGAGATCACAAGTCTGTGATCCAACATTACAACAAGCATGTGAAAGCAAAGTATGTCTGAGTACAGACAAGTTTAGCAAATGGCTTAGAGAAGCCTTATCTAAAAACAAGCCCTTCCACGAGGGAACAGTCGTCTGACTGGGACTACACTAGCTTGGTCTTCAGTCGTCGAGCTCGAGGAAGATTCCACCTTCGGGGTCAGGGGGTTCATCTAAAACATAGAATAAGCAAACGTGAGTACAAAGTCGTACTCAGCAAGACATACGTAGGAACTATACTACTCATGCACATGTATCAAGGTAAAGGGAGATGGGGTTCACTTCCAAAAGTGCCATCTTTGACTTGGCTAGTCCAGAAGTACGAGTACCAGACTTGAGGTAAGAAGCGTACACGAGTCCACTACATTCTCCAACCAAATACACCACTATGTTTACTTCCTCGACTTCCCCACGAGGAGCACCCCATAGCGCTCACACTTATCTTGCGAGTTTTAAAAGTATCCAGTTCAAGTTGTCTAATAATCAAGCTAAGCTTTCCAAGCAGTCCTTAACCGCAGATGCGGCTATTCGAATAGTTTTGTTAACCCTGCAGGGGTGTACCTCTACACGCACACACTCATCAGTTACCGCCTGGGAGTGGGACCCTTCAAGCGGGTACCGGCGAGGATGTTGCCACGACACTTCGCCCACAGCTCCGTTCTAGTCCAGAGAGTCGCCTATCTGAGGGGGATCCGTATGGAAGTCCGGCCGAGGTTCCAGTACAGCCTCAAACAATGTGTGCAGGGTCCCAAGCCGGTCTTGAAAAGCCGTTCATCCACTTCACAGACCGTGCCACATCCCTACCAGAACTCTGAACTAATGCGACTCCTAGGGTTCGAATGGGGTGAGGTACTAGGTCGAGAGGGGTCAGTGAGCCCAATGTGTGGTTGTACTCTTCTTCTTGGATCACCACACAAGAACTCGGACTTAAGGCGGTGTTCAACGAGACAACCCACTGTGTACTCCTACACAGCCTCTCATCGTTCACCTTGTATTAGGGTAGATTCACCAACACAGTTTCACTTTCATCAACACCATGTTCACTATCATCCCGACTCACATCAAAAGCAACCTCATTGTACCACTAAGCATGCAATAAGCAGTAACAGTTGCAGGGGCCACATGATATCAACCAACTCCTACATCTGCTAGGATTGTGGTTTGCTTACTACTGTGACAAGATGATAGGTCATGCAAAGGATATGGGTTCAACTATGCGGTAGAATCGATACAAGGTGATCTCCTAAACATGCATAAGCGAGACTGAGAGGAAATTGGTATTTTATCGACATGATTAATGGGGGTTTGCTTGTCTTGCTGACAAGGTTCAGTCACGGGGTCTTCAACGAAGGGGGTGATCTCGGGTTCCGGCTCCACTTCTATCAGCAACATGACCATCATAGGATCAACATAATGTACAATGCACAATCACATGAATAAGATTGTAATGGTGATGTTCATGGTACTGATGTGTTGAGCATTCCATTTAAAAGGAGTATATTGCATTTGAAATGCAAATTCAAACTCCATTTGATTTATCGATGAATTTCAAATGCATTTAAATGCATGAATGTTCATTTGAAAAGGTTGAGCATGAAGTGATGTTGTAAAGGTGAGGTAAAGCCTCTGATGTGTGGATGATTCCATTTAAAAGAAGGGTGATGCAAAGTCATTTGCAAAATCACTCCAAATTTGAATTTGAAAAGGATCCATATGCATGTTTGCTACTGTTCACCCATTCTAAAATGGTCAAACATAGAAACAAGTTTCATATTCATAATCCCTGTATTTTTCTTATAATTTTAGACATATTATTTGTCCAATTTGGAGTTAAAATGAATTAGTTATGAATTTCTAAAGTTTAATGCATTTTCTGGAATTTCTGGAGTACTTTTAATCAATTTAACTGGTTTACTGCTTCATGCTTGCGCAAGGATGACGTCAGGGGGGGCTGACCTGTGGTGTCCGGTGGTCAGTGACACTGGTTAATTAATCCAGTGGATTAATTTTAACAAGGGGGTTAGTGGCCTTGGGCCCACGGTTCAGTGTCACTAGGGTGCTCGTTAGCGCTAATTAAACACGGCCACGTAGGCCCGCCGGCGTTGAGCCGCCGGTGACCATGGGCACGGCGGAGGGCTCGCTGGAAGAGCTTCCCGACCACCTCTTGGCACGCCGCCACCATCAGGATGAAGCTCGCGCAAGCGCGAGTCCATCTGGCCATAGCAGCGCCGCAGGGGTGGACGGAATCCACGCCGGCGACGAGCTTGGCGGCGGCCGTGGCTTGGGTTTGACGCAGACGTCGCTGTACTTCACGAAAACGAGCGTGGACGAGTGCAACGTGATGCTGAGGCGACAAGGAACGTTATGCGCACAAGAGAGAGAACAGAGGGGCACAGGGACGAGCTCTAGGTCGTCCATGGCGGCGATGGAGCTTGTCCACCATGGTGGAATGGCACAGAGGACGCGAGGGCCCGAGTTATCTCGGGGGAAACAGGGAGAAGCTCACCCTGAGCTCAACTGTGCAGGCGGTGAGGCGAACGGTGGCGCGAAGGAGACGAATTCGTCGGCGGGATGTCGCGGGTCCGGCGACGACTTGGCGATGATTCCGACGTACACGAGGGCTCCGGGCTCGATTCCTCTCGCTGGGTGGCATAGCCGACGTAGCCGAAGAGGATGGACAAGCTGGCTCGGCTACTCGTCGCCGGTGGCCGCGTGATCTCGGCGGCGTGCTCCACGGTGGTTCTTAGGTGGCGTCGAAATCGCGCTGCAGAGAGAGAGAGAGAGCAGCAGAGAGAGGGAGGAAGTGGCACGGGGTGAGCTGCTCGGCTCCGTGGCGAAGGGATAGGGCTCGAGGCCGCCTGGAACGTCCTCGTCGTCGCGGTGGCGTCCACGGCGTGCCCCCGGCTCGACACCGAGCTGCTTGAAGAAGACGACAGAAGAGGGGCTGGGCTGGGCCAGGCTAGCTGGGCTGCTGGGCGATGAGTTGGGCCACTTCGGCCAGGTAGGCCCTTTTTCTTTTTATTTCTGTTTTTCTTTTCTGTCTTATGTTGGCCATGCTAAAAAAAATAGCTAGGCATTTTATTAAATGCCCCAAATTTTTATATGGCTCAAATAATAGAGAGCTAGCCACTTATAAAATTTGAGCACTTTTAAAATTCAAATAATTTGAATTTTCATTCAAATAGGGTATTTATTTAATTTCCAAGCCCATTTTGGAATATTTGAAAAATCTTGGTGCATGCAGTGGGACCCACTTCACTTTAGATGTGATCATGCATATTTATAAGACTTTTCAAAAATACCAGAGGAATTTTTGGAAGATATTTTTATCTGGCCTTTTGAATTAAATTCTCTAGGGCTTTTCTTTTCCCCAGTTTTGAATTTCTTTTGAAATTTTATCATGAATGCAAACGAGCACTTGATCCTAGCACATACCTAACTTGGGGTTGTGACAACTCGCCCCCACTCAAAAGAATCTCGTCCCGAGATTCAGAAGTCTGCGGAAGGAAGGAGGGGTACTCGGCACTGAGACGGTCTTCTCTTTCCCACGTGGCTTCTTTCTCGGAGTGGTGTGACCATTGCACTTTCAGAAACCTAATCTTCTGACGACGAGTGACACGCTCTGCGGAATCAAGAATACGAACGGGGTACTCTCGATAAGAAAGGTCATCTTGGAGATCAAGCGTTTCATGGTCGACTTCGCGGATGGGGTCCTTGAAGCAACGCCTGAGTTGTGACACATGGAATACATCATGTACTCGGGAAAGGTGCGGGGGTAGTTCAAGTTGGTAGGCAACTTCTCCACGTTTAGCAAGAATGCGGAAAGATCCGATGTAACGTGGGGCCAATTTTCCTTTGATACCGAATCTTTGGGTTCCCTTCAGAGGAGTAACCCGAAGGTAAGCCTTCTCATGCATATTGTAGCTTTCTTGCCTATGATGAAGATCATAGTAGATTTTCTGACGAGACTGGGCTGCTTTCAATTGATCACGAACAATGTGAACTTGCTCTTCTGCTTCCATGATCATATCCGGTCCAAATAATAGTCTTTCACCGGTTTCTGACCAATTTAGTGGTGTTCGACATCGTCGTCCATATAGGAGTTCAAAAGGAGCCATGTTCAGACTAGATTAGAAGCTATTGTTATAAGCAAATTCGGCAAATGGAAGAGAATTCTCCCAATTCTTTCCGAATGAGATAACACAAGCTCTGAGCATGTCTTCAAGAATTTGGTTAACCCTTTCTACTTGACCACTAGACTGAGGATTGAAAGTTGTACTAAAGGAGAGATGAGTTCCCATAGCATGTTGGAAGCTTCCCCAAAATCTAGAGGTGAAAAGGCTACCACGATCAGAATTGATTTCCAAAGGAACACCGTGAACAGACACAATTCTAGAGACATACAAGTCCGCTAACTGGCTAGCAGTTATAGACTCGCGAACGGGAAGGAAGTGAGATACTTTGGAAAGTCGGTCAATGACCACGAAGATGGCATCATTTCCTTTCTGGTTTTTTGGAAAGCCGGTGATGAAGTCCATACCGACCTTGTCCCATTTCCATTCTGGAATAGGCAAAGGTTGAAGTGTACTAGAAGGTCTTTGATGTTCTGCCTTAATGCGACGACAAACATCACATTCGGCAACAAATCGAGCAATGTCTCTCTTCATCCTAGTCCACAAAAATATCTGGCGTAGATCTCGGTACATTTTTGTGCTACCGGGATGAATTGAGAGGGGTGTGTCATGGGCTTCTTTGAGGATGAGTTGCCTTAGTTCCCTATTCTTAGGTACTACCAAACGATTTTCAAAGAAAACCGTTCCTTTACTATCTGTGGAGAAACATTTAGCAACTCCGCTAGCAATGTTCTCCTTGATCCGGCGAACACCTCGTGCACGCCTTTGGGCAACTATGATTTGATCCTCAAGAGTCGGTTTCGCCACCAAGGTAGAAAGATAGCCATGAGGAACAATCTCAAGATTGAGCTTGCAAAATTCCTCATGAAGAAGTGGTTGATACTGTTGTAACATGAGGTTGTTACAATACGACTTACGACTTAGTGCATCAGCCATGACATTTGCTTTGCCTGGGGTGTAAGAAATTCCTACGTCGTAATCTTTTATCAACTCAATCCTGCGTCTTTGACTGAGATTAAGATCTGGCTGGGTGAAAATGTATTTGAGGCTTTGGTGGTCGGAATTGATCTCACAACTATTACCAAGGAGGTAATGTCCCCAAGTTGTTAGGGCATGAACTACGGCAGCGAGTTCAAGGTCATGGGTAGGATAGTTCTCTTCATGTGGACGCAACTGGCGTGAAGCATAAGCTGCCACATGTCTATCTTGCATAATTATGCATCCTAACCCTTGCCGTGATGCGTCACAAAACATCTCAAAATCCTTTTTGGTGTCTGGAGGCGCAAGTACGGGTGCAGAAGTCAATCTTATTTTTAGCTCTTGAAAGCTTTCCTCGCACTTGGGAGTCCATTGGAATTTCTTATCTTTGTTGAGGAGTTCAGTAAGAGGCTTTGCAACTTTAGAAAAGTTCTCGACGAAGCGGCGGCAATAGCTGTCTACGCCAAGAAAACTCCTAACTTGCTTAACCGATTCAGGTGGAGTCCAGTCAAGGACGGCCTAAACTCTCTCGGGATTCACAGCAATGCCTTTTGCAGAAATCACGTGGCCTAAGTAGGTCACTTCTGGTAGCCAAAATTCACACTTGGAGAATTTAGCATACAGGCGATGCTCTCTAAGTTTCATCAATACCAGCCTTAGGTGTTTGGCATGTTCTTCTTCGTTCTTCGAGTAGATGAGAATGTCATCGAGATAAACTACAACAAATTTTTCTAGGTACTCCATGAAGATCGAATTCATCATGCGTGAGAAAGTGGCGGGGGCATTGGTTAAACCAAAGGACATGACAGTGTACTCGTAAAGACCATAACGAGTAGTGAAAGACGTTTTTGGAATGTCCTCGTTTCGGATTTTGATTTGATGATAACCTAATCTCAAATCCATCTTGGAGAAGATAGAGGATCCAGCAAGTTGATAATAAAGATCATTGATCCTGGGCAGTGGGTACTTATTCTTTATCGTCGCTAGATTTAGCGGGCGATAGTCTACGCACATCCTTTCTGTTCCATCTTTCTTCATTACGAACAGAACGGGGCAACCCCATGACGATGAGCTAGGGCGGATGAAGCCTTTTTCCAACAAAGCTACAAGTTGGGTTTTAAGCTCAGCTAACTCACGTGGGGCCATTTTGTATGGGCGTCTGGAAATTCGTGCGGTTCCTGGCATAAGATCCACTATGAATTCTACGCATCTTTCGGGTGGCTAGGTTTAAGGAGTTTGGTTACTGGATGGTTTTCCTGAGGATGACCATGGCTTACTAGGGGCTACAACAGATATGTCAGAGTAGCAAAGTACCCCAACACGATGGTTAGTGTGGTTCTTCTTGCTAGAAGACATCTAAAGTGGGAGTAAGAGCTGCAAATGAATCACTATAGGTTTTAGAACAAAACCTACAACAAACTCTATGGAACTGTCGGGAATGCCACCTAACAACTCTTCTGGAAAGACATCCGAAAAAGATAGAAGGATTTTGCCAATGCATCAGATTATGAAGAAACCTGGAATGACTCGGACAGCATAACGGCTGTAATTGCAAGAAAACAATTTTCTTTCAATGTAGATACAACACTTACATAATACGATGTAAGAAATCAGCATTACAACAATGCTAGGAAACCGGACACAACTTTCCTACGGCTACAAGGAAGCAAAAACGAGATGTTCTAGTCAGACAGAGATGATACTAGTCCTATCTTCTCGTAGAATAAGATGAGGATGACTCAGAACTCAGATCGATGAGGATAAGGAGAAAAAAGAAGTCTTACGTTGTTCCCTTATACCCAAAGTAGCTATATAACTATAGAATGCTAGACTCGACATCGGCCAATGGTTTGATAATCTTACAGTCAGTCCTGCTCTGATACCAAGTCTGTCGGGACCCGGGGTTAACGTATGCAAGACTCGTTACAACACAATCATATGGAGAGCCGAGAACCGTACCCACTTGTCTAAGCAGACAAGGCCAAGCACAGAACGTTCTCAGAAAGCATTGAACGTGAGGGGCATCCCATCCAGGCCGGATGATCATCTGAAATGGGTCCTCATCGTCCGCACACAAGTCTAAATGGTATGGGTGGTGAACTCCCATACTCATAGACAAGTCGCCCCAACCATACTATCGATTGTATTATAACCCTTACATAGACTTACTCCAGCCCGATCACTTAGTCGGGGTCTAGGGCGGGCTCGATTATACATAAAAGTGTGCACGTGACGGAGTCACGAACAATCGCATCGTGATGCCCCAAGCTGCGTACATCTGAGGGCCACTTGGTGTATAAAAGACCGCCAGCCAGATCACAACTAAGGTCTTGAAAACCCATACTAAGACATGCATGTTATAATCATACACGCAACACACATATCCAGTATGAACAGCATGTATCATTGCAATTCTCTACAAAGTATATAACTTTATTGATAACTCTTACAGAGTGCACACAGAGATCACAAGTCTGTGATCCAACATTACAACAAGCATGCGGAAGCAAAGTAGGTCTGAGTACAGACAAGTTTAACAAATGGCTTAGAGAAGCCTTATCTAAAAACAAGCCCTTCCACGAGGGAACAGTCGTCTGACTGGGACTACACTAGCTTGGTCTTCAGTCGTCGATCTCGAGGAAGATTCCACCTTCGGGGTCAGGGGGTTCATCTAAAACATAGAATAAGCAAACGTGAGTACAAAGTCATACTCAGCAAGACTTACGTAGAAACTATACTACTCATGCACATGTATCAAGGTAAAGGGAGGTGGGGTTCACTTGTAGAAGTGCCAGCTTTGACTTGGCTAGTCCTGAACTACGAGTACCAGACTTGAGGTAAGAGGCGTACACGAGTCCACTACATTCTCCAACCAAATACACCACTATGGTTACTTCCTCGACTTCCCCACAAGGAGCACCCCATAGCACTCACGCTTATCTTGCGAGTTTTAAAAGTATCCAGTTCAAGTTGTCTAATAATCAAGCTAAGCTTTCCAAGCAGTCCTTAACCGCGGACGCGGCTATTCGAATAGTTTTGTTAACCCTGCAGGGGTGTACCGCTACACACACACACTCATCAGTTACCGCCTGGGAGTGGGACCCTTCAAGCGGGTACCGGCGAGGATGTTGCCACGACACTTCGCCCACAGCTCCGTTCTAGTCCAGAGAGTCGCCTATCTGAGGGGGATCCGTATGGAAGTCCGGCCGAGGTTCCAGTACAGCCTCAAACGATGTGTGCAGGGTCCCAAGCCGGTCTTGAAAATCCGTTCATCCACTTCGCAGACCGTGCCACAGCCCTACCAGAACTCCGAACTAATGCCACTCCTGGGGTTCGAACGGGGTGAGGTACTAGGTCGAGAGGGGTCAGTGAGCCCAATGTGTGGTTGTAATCTTCTTCTTGGATCACCACACAAGAACTCGGACTTAAGGCGGTGTTCAACGAGACAACCCACTGTGTACTCCTACCCAACCTCTCATCGTTCACCTTGTATTAGGGTAGATTCACCAACACAGTTTCACTTTCATTAACACCATGTTCACTATCATCCCGACTCACATCAAAAGCAACCTCATTGTACCACTAAGCATGCAATAAGAAGTAACAGTTTCAGGGGCCACATGATATCGACCAACTCCTACATCTGCTAGGATTGTGGTTTGCTTACTACTGTGACAAGATGATAGGTCATGCAAAGGATATGGGTTCAACTATGCGGTAGAATCGATACAAGGTGATCTCCTAAACATGCATAAGCGAGACTGAGAGGAAATTGGGATTTTATCGACATGATCAATGGGGGTTTGCTTGCCTTGCTGACGAGGTTCAGTCACAGGGTCTTCAACAAAGGGAGTGATCTCGGGTTCCGGCTCCACTTTTATTGTAATGTACAATGCACAATCACATGAATAATATTGTAATGGTGATTTTCATGGTACTGATGTGTTGAGCATTCCATTTAAAAGGAGTATATTGCATTTGAAATGAAAATTCAAACTCCATTTGATTTATCGATGAATTTCAAATGCATTTAAATGCATGAATGTTCATTTGAAAAGGTTGAGCATGAAGTGATGTTGTAAAGGTGAGATAAAGCCTCTGATGTGTGGATGATTCCATTTAAAAGAAGGGTCATGCAAAGTCATTTGCAAAATCACTCCAAATTTTAATTTGAAAAGGATCCATATGCATCTTTGCTACTGTTCACCCATTTTAGACATATTATTTGTCCAATTTGGAGTTAAAATGAATTAGTTATGAATTTCTAAAGTTTAATGCATTTTCTGGAATTTCTGGAGTATTTTTAATCGATTTAACTGGTTTACTGCGTCATGCTTGCGCAAGGATGACATAAGGGGGGGGGGGCTGACCTGTGGGGTCCAGTGGTTAGTGACACTGGTTAATTAATCCAGTGGATTAATTTTAACAAGGGGGTTAGTGGCCTTGGGCCCACGGTTCAGTGTCACTAGGGTGCTGGTTAGCGCTAATTAAACACGGCCACGTCGGCCCGCCGGCGTTGAGCCGTCGGTGACCACGGGCACGGCGGAGGGCTCGCCGGAAGAGGTTCCCGACCACCTCTTGGCACGCCGCCCCCATCAGGATGAAGCCCGCGCAAGCGCGAATCCATCTGGCCATGCAGCGCCACAGGGGTGGACGGAATCCACGCCGACGACGAGCTTGGCGGCGGCCGTGGCTTGGGTTTGACGCAGACGTCGCTGTACTTCATGAAAACAAGCGTGGACGAGTGCAACGTGATGCTGAGGCGACAAGGAACGTTATGCGCACAAGAGAGAGAACAGAGGGGCACAGGGACGAGCTCTAGGTCGTCCATGGCGGCGATGGAGCTCGGCCCCCATGGTGGAATGGCACAGAAGACGCGAGGGCCCGCGTTATCTTGGGGAAAACAGGGAGAAGCTCACCCTGAGATCAACTGTGGAGGCGGTGAGGCGAACGGTGGCACGAAGGAGACGAATTCGTCGGCGGGATCTCGCGGGTCCGGCGACGACTTCGCGATGATTCCGACGTACACGAGGGCTCCGGGCTCGATTTCTCTCGCTGGGTGGCGTAGCCGACGTTGCCGTAGAGGATGGACAAGCTGGCTCGGCTTCTCGTCGCCGGTAGCCGTGTGATCTCGGCGGCGTGCTCCACGGTGGTTCTCAAGTGGCGTCGAAATCACGCTGCAGAGAGAGAGAGAGCAGCAGAGAGAGGGAGGAAGTGGCACGGTATCAGAACCCCAACTAGGGTAAGTGCTAGGATTGTTTGACCTCCCTTTGCATCATGCAAAAATTCAAATGAAACTCAAAAATGGGGAAGCAGAAAGCCCTGAGAATTTAATTCAAATGGCCAGATAAAAATATTTTTCCAAAAATCATTTGAATGATTGGAAAATTCCTAGAAATGTTGCTGATCATTTTAAAAGTGGTTTGGGATCAATCCCATGCACATGGAATTTTCTAATATTCAAACAGTGCTCTGGAAATTAAAGTTTACCCCTATTTGAATTGAAATACAAATTTATTGAATTTCAAAAATGTCCAAATTATTTATGTGACTAGCTACTGGTCACCTAGTATTTATAAAAGTATTTGGACATTTATTAAAAATGCCTAGCTATTTTAAATCTAGGCAAAACAAATGAAACAGAAAAACTAAAAAGAAAAAGAAAGCAGAGACCTTACCTAACGCCACAGGCGAGGCCCACCTTACCTCGGCCTGGCCCAGCCCAACCGGCCACCTTGTCTTCTTCCTCCCCTCGATCCCAAGCTGCTCGGTGGAGAGTCGTGGGTGCGCCGACGCCACCGAGGCCTCTCTGGAGCCCCCTCTTCTCTTCCAAGGCGCCACGCAGCTCGCCCAGAAGCCCCGTAGTCTTCCCCCTCCTCTGGCTCTCTCCCCACGCCCTCTCTCTCTCGTTTTCGCACGGACCCGAAGCCCAGCCGGAGCACGCCGCCGTAGAACTCGCGGCCACCTTGCCCCCCTCGCCGCCGCAAGCTGTCTAGAAGCTCCGCCGGCATCGTCTTCGTCAAGCCGTGCAGCCAATCGAGCCGAGGAGCTCCTTATTCGTCGCCTTCGTCACCGTTCCTCTCCGGCCGCCGTGAAGTTCCGGTGTGAAATACGCCGCCGTCTCACCTCCTCCGGCTTCCCCGAGTCCCTCTTCACGCTCAGGGTGAGAAGCTCATCGTTTTTCCCT
Source organism: Bromus sterilis (assembly GCA_950022295.1). Lineage (NCBI taxonomy): Eukaryota > Viridiplantae > Streptophyta > Magnoliopsida > Poales > Poaceae > Bromus > Bromus sterilis. The sequence goes on along the minus strand of OX465601.1, from coordinate 120,406,889 downwards.
ACTCCCTTTTCCTCCCCGAGCCCTAGTCACTGATCTCATCGGAGCAGAGCCACGGCCGCCGCCGTTCTTGAAGCCGCCGTTGCCACAGCCCCCCTGGAGACCCCGGATAGCACAGATGGATGCGGGGGCACGTGGGGATCGATTTGGCGCCTTCCCCGTGCTCTCCCGTGGCTGTTTGATCACTCCGGCGACCACTCCGCCATGCCCAAGGTTACCGACGGCTAACCTCCGGCGGGCCGAGCTATTTAGCGCCTAATGACCCAGCTTAACTCCCCCGAGTCCATGACAAGTGGGCCCCAGGCCACCCCTAACCCACTGTTAGTTAAACTAACAGAGGGATTAACCCCTGTGAGGCTGACATGGGGACCCCACTAGTCAGCCCCCCCTGACGTCACCCCCACGCCATGCTGGCGCAATAATTCAATTCCAGAAAATAGAAATGATTTAAATAAAACAGAGAAAATTCCAGAAAATGAGTTAAACTTGGAAAATTCATAACTAATTCATTTTAACTCCAAATATAACAAATAATATGTCTAAAAATATCAGAAAAATCCAAGGATTAAGAATATGGGCTCTGTTTTCATGTTTGACCAATTAAAATTGGGTGAACAGTGCAAAACATCCATATGGCTTTATTTCAAATTCAAAATTGAAGCACATTTGCAAATGACTTTGCATTTGACTTCTTTTAAATCGAATTGTACCCACATTGTGACCAAGAACATCACCATTTCAATATTGATCATGTGTTTGATGCATTGCAATTAAATTTATATTTATTCTTGTTTGGTTGTTTGCCCGATAGACGTGCAACCGGAACCGGAGGCCACCTCCTTCGTTGAAGACCCCGATACCGAACCTCGTCAGCAAGGTAAGCAAACCCCATTGATCATGTCTATAAAATCCCATTTCCCTCTCAGTCTCGCTTATGCATGTTTAGGAGATCACCGAGACACGTTCTTTCGCATAGTTGAACCCATTCCGATGCATGACCTATCATTTTGTCACCGTATTAAGCAAACCACAACCCTAGCAGATTTAGGAGTTGAATGATGAGCATGTGGCCCTTACAACTGTTACTGCTTTTGCTGCTTAGTGATACAATGAGGATGTTTTGATTGTGAGTCGGGATGGAATGAACACAGTGGTGTTGATGAAAGTGAAAAGTGTTGGTGAATCCACCTAAGCAAAGGTGAACGATGAGAGGCTGTGTAGGAGCACACAGTGGGTTGTCTCGTTGAACACTACCCTAGACCCCGAGTTCCTGTTTTGTGATCCAAGACAAAGAGTATGACCACATGTAGGGTTTTATGGGAACCCCGTTTGGCCTCTTTACATACCCGATCCGGTCCAGGAGTCACAATAGATTCGGGCTTTCCATTTGGCATATGCATAGAAAAAATATGAAGAAAAGGTTGCATCATCCTAGATATGTGGGTGGACTTGTGAGGCAGTGAAACCATCTGGCAGAGGTGGCGTCTCGGTCCCTTACATTATCTGAGTCCGTTTCGTGGAACCGGCCGGACTCTCGAGCGGTGCCAAAGTCAGGTAGTCGACTCCTGGATTAGAGAAGGTGATGTGAGGTTAGTGCCTTGGTTTCATCCACGTCCAACATCCGCTTGAAGGATGCCAAGAACGAGGCGATAAGTGATGACACGCGTGTGAAGATGTACACCCCTGCAGGGTTAATGAACTATTCGAATAGCCGTGTCCGCGGTGATGGACTACTTGGAAACCTCTACTTGATCATAGATAACTTGAATGGATACTTATAAAACTCGCAAGATAAGCGTGAGTGCTATGGTGTGCCTCCTCGTGGGGAAGTCGAGGAAGTAACCATAGTGGTGTATTGGTTGGAGATGTAGTGGACTCGTGTACGCTTCTTACCTCAAAGTCTGGTACTCATAGTACAGGATTAGCCAAGTCAAAGCTGGCACTTCTGCATGATGAAACCCCACCTCCTTTACCTTGATACTTGAGCATGAGTAGTGTAGTTCTGATGTAAGTCTTGCTGAGTACGACTTTGTACTCACGTTTGCTTATTCTATGTTTTAGATAAGAACCAGATCTCGATGGAGTCACCTTCGTGAAGCTTGACGTTGACCTTGGTAGCATAATCCCAGACAGCAGTCTGGTCCCTCGTGGAAGGGCATGTTTGTTGTACAAGGCTTCTCTAAGCCATTTGTTAAACGTGTCTGTACTCAGACCTAATTTTCTTCCGTTGTATGATGTAATGATGATCACAGACATGTGATCTTTGTATGCTCTATGTGTATATCAATAAAGAGTACTTTGTAGAGTTATGTGATGATACCTGCTGTTCATACTAGGCATGTGTGTTGCGTGTATGTTTATAACATGCATGTCTTAGTATGGGTTTTCGAGACCTTAGTTGCGATCTGGCTGGCGGTCTTTTATACACCAAGTGGCCCTTAGATGTGCGCAGCTTGGGGCATCGCGATGCGATTGTTCGTGACGCTGTCACGTGCACACTTTGTTGTATGATCGAGCTCGCCCTAGACCCCGACTAAGTGATCGGGCTGGAGTAAGTCTATGTAAGAGTTAGGATCCAATCGATAACATGGTTGAGGCGACTTGTCTATGAGTATGGGATTCACCACCCATAAGTATTTAGACTTGTGAGCGGACGTTGAGGACCCATCTCAGTTGATCATCCGGCCTGGATGGGATGCCCCTCACGTTCGATGCTTACCGAGAACGTTATGTGCTTGGCCTTGTCTGCTTAGACAAGTGGGTACGGTTCTCGGCTCTCCATGTGATTGTATCGTGACTGGAATTACATACGCTAACTCTGGGTCCCGACAGACTTGGTATTAGAGCAGGACTGTCTGTAGGATTATCAAACCCTTGGTCGAAGTCGAGTCTAGCATTCTATAGTTATATAGTTACTTGGGTATATAAGGGAACAACGTAAGGCTTCTTTTTACTCCTTACCCTCATCGATCTGAGTTCTGGGTCACCCTTACCTTTTCTACGGGATGATAGGACTAGGCTCATCTATGTATGACTAGAACATCTCGTTGTTTGCCTCTTTGTAGCCGTAGGACAGTTGTGGTCGTCCAGACTCATCGTTCTGTTGAGTTCCTTGAAGAAGTTCTGTCCAATTTCTTCGAGGTTGTTTCATTTTCCATCCCGGTGTAGCCGTTATGCTGCCGGATTTGTTCCAAGTTTCTGTGGATCTTTGCCTTCGCATTATAATCTTTTCCGCCTTCATCATGTCTTGTTATCCTTGAATCCATCATTCAACCTGTTCTGATTGTTGATTTTTTTATCACACAGGATGTCAGGTGGAACTCGTAGTGCTGTTCGTCGGAATCGAGACCGTGTTCGGAATCGAAATGATGATGAACCTCTACAACCGCCTTCTGCGGCGGAAATCATGATAGAAGCTGAGAAGAATCAACGTGATCAAACACGCCTTCTGGAGCTCATCGAGCAGAATACCTCACGTGCAATGTGGTTGTGAGCATCCCGGACTTCATCCTCCTCAAGCCACCGGTATTCCGATGTTCTTCTGAGCCCCTTGAAGCTGATGATTGGCTCCGTTCCATCGAGCGTAAGCTTGATACTGCACATGTTGCTCCCGATGATCGAGTTATATTCGCGGCATACTTTCTGGAAGGTGCTGCCGCTGAATGGTGGGAGAACTATGTTGCGATGCAGCCTGATAGTCACCTAGTGAATTGGCAGGAGTTCCGTGATGCCTTTCGAGGGTACCACCTTCTGGATGAGTTGATGGAGCGCAAGAAAGAAGAGTTCTGCAACCTGACTCAAGGAGAGATGTCCATCCATGAGTATGTGAGAGAGTTCAACCGTCTTGCTCGGTATGCCCAAGATGAGATCACCACCGATGCCAGAAAGCAGGCAAGGGTCCGTAAAGGACTTAGCCCCATCCTTCGTCATGTTCTCAACCTCATCGAATTTGCCACCTTTGAGGATTTAGTCAACAGATCCTTCAGGGCTGAGCATGGCAATGAAATTTTCGAGGAATCCCGTAAGCATGCTCTTGAGCTTGCTCCTTCTTCAAGTTCAGCCCCTCAGAAACGCCGAATTTGGATTCCAACCAGAGCCATACCTCAAAACCTTCTCCAGAGGCCACCACCAAATATATGCCATCCACCTCAACACATTGTTCCACCCCGGAATGATGGTGTGCGGCCAAGTAATCCCACTCCCAGCAATTCAGACAGGGTATGCTTTAAGTGTGGTCTTCTAGGCCATTACTATCATCAATGCCCTCAGGTCTTGATGGCACCACGTCATTCTCGACCCAAGCCTCCAAAGAAATCCACCACCAAGACCATCCCAGCAAAGCTTTCAGTCACAAGTAGTGGTTGTGTGAACCAAATCTCAGTTGAGGAAACCGCTGATGCTTCTGCCATCATTCTTGGTACACTCCCAGTCAATCATGTTCCCGCCTCCATTCTTTTCGATCCAGGAGCTTCTCATTCATTCATGTCGGAGAGTTATGCACTTCGGTATGGATTTTCTTTTGAAGAAATGTTTTCTCCAATGATCATTCAAATTCCTGGTTCAAAGTGGCAAACTAACAGAGTAAGCCATGGTAATCAAATTGCAATTGAGGGTTTAGTATTCCTTGCTTCTCTTATAGCCCTCAAGTCTTCGGACATTGATGTCATCCTAGGAATGGATTGGTTATCAAGGCAGAATGCTTTCCTTGATTGTAAAGCCAAATCAGTTAAACTCACCCATCCTTCAGGACAGATCATTGACTACACATAGCCCAGCTCTAAAAACCAGATGCATACTTTGAATGTGCTTCCACTTCCAGACCTTGAAGATGTTCCGGTGGTTCGTGACTTCCCGGATGTCTTTCCTGAAGAGCTGCCGGGAATGCCACCCGACAGGTGTGTAGAATTCATAGTGGATCTTATACCAGGCACAGCCCCAATCTCGAGACGTCCATATAGGATGGCCCCACATGAGTTAGCTGAGCTAAAAACCCAACTTGATGCTTCGTTGGCAAAAGGCTTCATCCGCCCTAGATCATCGCCATGGGGTTGCCCCGTTCTATTCGTAACGAAGAAAGATGGAATAGAAAGGATGTGCGTAGACTATCGCCCACTAAATCTAGCGACGATAAAGAACAAGTACCCACTGCCCAGGATCATTGATCTTTATGATCAACTTGCAGGATCCTCTGTCTTCTCCAAGATGGATTTGAGATTAGGCTATCATCAAATCAAAATCCGAAACGAGGACATTCCAAAAACGGCTTTTACTACTCGTTATGGTCTTTACGAGTACACCGTCATGTCCTTTGGTTTAACCAATGCCCCCGCCACATTCTCGCGCTTGATGAATTCGATCTTCATGGAGTACCTAGATAAATTTGTTGTGGTTTATCTTGATGACATTCTCATCTACTCGAAGAACGAAGAAGAGCACGCAGAACATTTTAGGTTGGTATTGATGAAACTTAGAGAGCACCGCCTTTATGCTAAGTTCTCCAAGTGTGAATTTTGGCTACCAGAAGTGACCTACTTAGGCCACGTGATTTCTGGGAAAGGTGTTGCAGTCAATACCGAGAGAGTTCAGGCCGTCCTTGACTGGACTCCACCTGAATCGGTTAAGCAAGTTAGGAGTTTTCTTGGCCTAGCAAGCTATTGTCACCGCTTCGTCGAGAACTTTTCTAAAGTTGCAAAGCCTCTTACTGAACTCCTCAAGAAAGATAAGAAATTCCAATGGACTCCCAAGTGCGAGGAAAGCTTTCAAGAGCTAAAAAGAAGATTGACTTCTGCACCCGTACTTGCACCTCCAGACACAAAAGGGGATTTCGAGATCTATTGTGATGCTTCACGGCAAGGGTTAGGATGCATACTTATGCAAGATCGTCATGTGGTAGCTTATGCTTCACGCCAGTTGCGGCCACATGAAGAGAACTATCCTACCCATGATCTTGAACTCGTTGCCGTAGTTCATGCTCTGAAGACTTGGCGACATTACCTCCTTGGTAATCGTTGTGAGATCTATTCTGATCACCAAAGCCTCAAATACATATTCACCCAGCCAGATCTTAACCTCAGGCAAAGACGCTGGATAGAGTTGATAAAAGATTATGACTTAGGAATTTCTTACACCCCAGGAAAAGCCAATGTCATGGCTGATGCACTAAGTCGTAAGTCGTATTGTAACAACCTCATGTTACAACAGTATCAACCACTTCTTCATGAGGAATTTTGCAAGCTCAATCTTGAGATAGTTCCTCGTGGATCTCTTTTAAACTTGGTAGCGAAACCAACCCTTGAGGATCAAATCATAGCCACCCAGAAACAAGATAGTAGTATTCAAGAGATCAAGCAGAACATTGATAGCGGAGTTGCTAAATGTTTCTCTGCAAATGATCAAGGAACGATATTCTTCGAAAATCGTTTAGCAGTTCCTGAGAATGAAGACCTAAAGCAGCTGATCCTTAAGGAAGCTCATGACACTCCCCTCTCCATTCATCCCGGTAGCACAAAAATGTACCGAGATCTACGCCAGAGATTTTGGTGGAACCGGATGAAGAGAGACATTGCACAATTTGTTGCCGAGTGTGATGTTTGTCGTCGCATTAAGGCAGAACACCAAAGACCTGCTGGTACTCTTCAACCATTGTCTATTCCCGAGTGGAAATGGGACAAGGTCGGTATGGACTTCATCACCGGCTTTCCAAAAACCCAGAAAGGAAATGATGCCATCTTCGTTGTCATTGATCGACTTTCAAAAGTTGCTCACTTCCTTCCAGTTCGCAAGTCTATAACTGCTAGTCAGTTGGCGGACTTGTATGTCTCTAGAATCGTGTCTCTTCACGGTGTTCCTTTGGTGATCAATTCTGATCGTGGTAGCCTTTTCACCTCTAGATTTTGGGAAAGTTTTCAAAATGCTATGGGAACTCATCTCTCCTTTAGTACAGCTTTCCACCCTCAGTCTAGCGGTCAAGTTGAAAGGGTTAATCAAATCTTGGAAGACATGCTCAGAGCTTGTGTTATCTCTGTCGGAAAGAATTGGGAGAAATCTCTTCCATTTGCCGAATTTGCTTATAACAACAGCTATCAATCTAGTCTGGACATGGCTCCCATTGAATTCCATTACGGACGACGATGTCGAACACCCCTTAACTGGTCAGAAACCGGTGAAAGACAACTCTTTGGACCGGATATGATCAAGGAAGCAGAATAGCAAGTTCGCATTGTTCGTGATCGATTGAAAGCCGCTCAATCTCGTCAAAAGAGCTACTATGATCGTCATCATAGAGAGGAGAGCTACAATATTGATGAGAAGGCTTACCTCCGGGTTACTCCTCTAAAGGGAACCCAACGATTCAGTATCAAAGGCAAGTTGGCCCCACATTACATCGGACCTTTCCGCATTCTCACTAAACGTGGAGAAGTTGCCTACCAACTAGAACTACCTCCGCACCTTTTCCGAGTACATGATGTATTCCATGTGCCACAACTCAGGCGTTGCTTCAAGGACCCCATCCGCGAAGTCGACCATGAAACGCTTGATCTCCAAGATGACCTTTCTTATCGAGAGTACCCTGTTCGTATTCTTGATTCAGCAGAGCGTGTCACTCGTCGTCAGAAGATCAAGTTCCTTAAAGTTCAGTGGTCACATCACTCCGAGAAAGAAGCAACATGGGAAAGAGAAGACCGCCTCCGTGCCGAGTACCCCACCTTCCTCCCGATGACTTCTGAATCTCGGGACGAGATTCTTTTGAGTGGGGGCGAGTTGTCAGAACCCCAACTAGGGTAAGTGCTAGGATTGTTTGAGCTCCCTTTGCATCATGCAAAAATTCAAATGAAATTCATAAATGGGGAAGCAGAAAGCCCTGAGAATTTAATTCAAATGGCCAGATAAAAATATTTTTCCAAAAATCATTTGAATGATTGGAAAATTCCTAGAAATGTTGCTGATCATTTTAAAAGTGGTTTGGGATCAATCCCATGCACATGGAATTTTCTAATATTCAAACAGTGCTTTGGAAATTAAAGTTTACCCCTATTTGAATTGAAATTCAAATTTATTGAATTTGAAAAATGTCCAAATTATTTATGTGACTAGCTACTGGTCACCTAGTATTTATAAAAGTATTTGGACATTTATTAAAAATGCCTAGCTATTTTAAATCTAGGCAAAACAAATGAAACAGAAAAACTAAAAAGAAAAAGAAAGCAGAGACCTTACCTAACGCCACAGGCGAGGCCCACCTTGCCTCGGCCTGGCCCAGCCCAACCGCCCACCTTGTCTTCTTCCTCCCCTCGATCCCAAGCTGCTCGGTGGCGAGCCGTGGGTGCGCCGACGCCACCGAGGCCTCTCTGGAGCCCCCTCTTCTCTTCCAAGGCGCCACGCAGCTCGCCCAGAAGCCCCGCAGTCTTCCCCCTCCTATGGCTCTCTCCCCACGCCCTCTCTCTCGTTTTCGCACGGACCCGAAGCCCAGCCGGAGCACGCCACCGTAGAACTCGCGGCCACCGTGCCCCACTCGCCGCCGCAAGCTGTCCAGAAGCTCCGCCGGCATCGTTGTCAGATCCCTCTGTTAGGTATGTGCTAGGGTTAGCTAGTGCCTTTGCATCATGTAAAAATTTCAAAAAGAAATCTTGGAAATCAATTTCAAAATCAAAATGGGAGAAGGAACACGCCCAGATAAATTAATTCAAAAGGCCAGATAAATTTTTTTTCCAAAAATTCATGTTAGAGTTTTGAAAAGTCTCTTAAATGAGTGTGATCACATATCAAGTGATGTCGGACCCACCCCATGCTCATAGATTTTTCAAAAATTCAAACAGTACCTTGGAATTAAAGAAATACCCCTTTTTGATTTAAAATTCAAATCATTTGAATTTTAAAAATGTTGAAAGTTTATGAGTGGCTAGTCTATATTATTATGAGGCCACATAAAAGTTTTCAGCATTTAATAAAATGGTTTGGTATTTTTATCAGAGCCAAAATAAATTACAGAAAAAGAAAGGAAAGATTAAACAGAGAGAAAAAGAAAAGGCTTACCTCTCGCCTGGGGCGAGGCCCACCTCTCCAGCCGGCCCAGCCCACCCGAACTCCCCTGTCGTCTTCCACCCCGCGCTGCCAAGCAGCTCGGTGGCGCGGCGTCGACGCCGTGGATGCCACCTCGACGCCCAGGACCTTCCAGGCCGCCCCAAGCCTCCAAAGTGCGCCACGGAGACGCCCTCGGCTCCCTCTCTCACTTTCCCCCTTCGCCGCTTCGTCTCGCGCCTCCTCCTCGCTTTCCCCTTTTCCTCCGAGAGCAGCCGCCGTTCGTCGACGTAAGAACCCGTAGCCAACGCTGGAGTTAGGCGAGGAGAACCTGTCCATCGTGCGCAGCGTCACCGTTTACCCCGATCTGGAGAAGATGGCGTCCTAATCGAGCCCGGAGCCCGCGTAGACGCCGGAATCTTCCTCGAGCTCCCGCCGGCCGCCGTGGAGGACTTCGTCGATTACGCCGCCGTTGAACCACCCCAGACCTCGCCACCACCTCTGCTGGATTCAGGGTGAGCTTGCGAGTGAAACCCCTCACTTCTCCCCCTCGATTGCTTCCTCTAGCCGGATCCGCCATGGGAACCCGAGCACCTCGCCGCCATGGTCGTCGTCCTCCTCGCTCCAGTGCTTTTCGTGAACCCCCAGTGCACGCGTTTGACTCCCGCGTGTGCCAGCACTCGAACGCGCCACAAATCAGCCCGAACCGTGCACCACAACGATGACTGCGACCTCGCCGTGGTTCTGCTGCCACCGGAGTCGTCGCCGTCGTCGTTACAGAGCTCCCCGTGGACCCCCGAGGCCTCCAGAAGACGCGGACGACCTCCAGGAGCAATCCGGTGCCCTCCGTTTCCCCTCCCGTGGCCGGAATCGTGCTCCCGTGCGGCGCCGCCATGGCCAGGCCGCCGGCGTTTAGCCGCCGGCGAATCAGCTCTTAACCCCCCCGTTTAATCACCAGTTAAGTGACCCCTGGGTCACTGACCAGTGGGCCCAGTGGCTTAATTAAGCCACTGGATTAACTTAAACCACGGGTTAAGTGAACCCAGTCATGGACAGGTGGGACCCCCTTGTCAGCTCCCCCCCCCCCCTGACGCCAGCTTGACGTCAGCCTGACGCAGTAAATCGATTAAATGAATTTCCAGAAAAGAAAAATGGTTTAATAATTCCAGAAATTCCAGAAAATACCCCAAACTTTGGAAATTCATAGAAAATTCATATTAACTCCAAATTGGACAAATAATATATGAAAAATGATCAGGAGAAAATTATCTTTCCAAATATGCAACTTTCAAATCTGTTTGAGTTGAATTTAAAATGTGATCAGTAGCATTTGCTATTTGATTTAAATGGAATTAAATCAAATTCAATTTAAATATTTTTGGCAACTTGAACCATGGCAACATGCTACATTCCACTTACACATCAGAGGCATATCATACACATTTGAAGATAATTCAAAATGATCAAACTATATCACATATAACTTGGTTAATGTTGAATTCAAATGTGGAGTTTGAATTTGCATTTTAAATGCAATATATTCCACTTAAATGGAATTGCCTCACACATCAAAACTTGTACTTCAAGCATTAACATTCAATCATGTGCTTGAGCATTGCATTCATATTGATTGCTACTTCGTGGTTTTTTTGTCGAGTAGAGGTGGAACCGGAGCAAGAGGTCACCCCCTTCGCTGAAGATCCAGAACCCGAACCTCGTCAGCAAGGCAAGCAAAAACCCATTGATCATGTCGATAAAATCCCACTTCCCTCTCATGTCTCGCTTATGCTTTATTTAGGATGATCACCATGCTTCGTTTCTACCGCATAGATGAACCCATTCCTTTGCATGACCTATCTTTTTGTCACAGTAGTAAGCAAACCACAATCCTAGCAACTGTAGGAGTTGTTTGATATCATGTGGCCCCTGCAAATGTTACCGCTTATTGCATGCTTAGTATGATACCATGTTGTTACTGTGATGTGAGTCGGGATGGTAATGATCATGTGGATGATGGTAGAAAAGTGTTGGTGAATCGACCCTAATACAAGGTGAACGATGAGAGGCTGTGTAGGAGTACACGGTGGGTTGTCTCGTTGAACACCGCCCTAAGTCCGAGTTCTTGTGTGGTGATCCAAGATGAAGAGTACAACCACACGTTGGGCTCACTGACCCCTCTCAACTTATTAACTCATCCCTTTCGATGTCCAGATGTCGCAGTAGTTCGGAGTTCTGGTAGGCTTGTGGCCTGGATGCTAAGTGAGAGAACGGCTCAACCGAGACCGGCTTATGCACCATGCACACATCGCTTGGGTCCACTTCGGTAAACCGGCCAGGTTCACGATTGTGGTAGCCAACCCAAGTAGGCGGCTTTCTTGGACTAGATAGGCTATGAGGTAACAGTTGTGGTGAGCATCCTCGCTGGCACCCCTTGAATGGTGTCGAGATCAAAGGCGGTAAATGATGGTCATGTGTGTGTAGAGGTACACCCTTGCAAGGTTATCAAAACTATTCGAATAGCCGCGTCCGCGGTTATGGACTACTTGGAAAGCTTAGCTTGATTATTAGATAACTTGAACCGGATACTTCTAAAATACACCAAGATAAGTGTGAGTGCTATGGCGTGCTTTCTCGTGGGGAAGTCGAGGAAGGCACCATAGTGGTGTATTGGTTGGAGAAAGTAGTGGACTCGTGTACGCTTCTTACCTCAAGTCTGGTACTCGTAGTTCAGGATTAGCCAAGTCAAAGCTGGCATTTCTGCAAGTGAACCGCACCTCCTTTTACCTTGACACATGTGCATGAGTAGTATAGCTCCTATGTAAGTCTTGCTGAGTACGACTTTGTACTCACGTTTGCTTAATTTATGTTTTAGATGACGCCACTGACCCCGAAGGTGGCTTCTTCATCAAGCTGGACGACTGAAGTTAAGCTAGTCTAGTCCCAGTCAGCAGACTGGTTCCCTCGTGGAGGGCTTTATGTTTGAATAAGGCTTCTTAAGCCAATTTGTTAAACTTGTCTATACCCAGACATAATTTTCTTCCGCTTTGTGATGTAATGTTGGATCACATGTATGTGATCTCTGTGTGTACTCTATAAGAGTTATAAATAAAGTTGTACACTTTGTAGAGAATTGCAATGGTACCTGCTATTGATACAAGGCATGTGTGTTGTGTGTATGTTATAACATGCATGTCTTTGTATGGGTTTTCGAGACCTTAGTTGTGTTCTGGCTGGCGGTCTTTCATACACCAAGTGGCCCTTAGATGTGCGCAGCTTGGGGCATCGCGATGCGATTGCTCGAGACTCCGTCTCGTGCACACTTTTTGGTATGATTGAGCCCGCCCTAGACCCCGACTAAGTGATCGGGCTGGAGTAAGTCTATGTAAGAGTTTTGAGATAGTCGATAATATGGTTGAGGCGACTTGTCTTTGAATATGGGAGTTCACCACCCATATCTTTAGACTTGTGTGCGGACGATGAGGACCCATCACAGTTGATCATCCGGCCTGGATGGGATGCCCCTCACGTACGATGCTTTCCGAGAATGTTCAGTGCTTGGCCTTGTCTGCTTAGACAAGTGGGTGCGGTTCTCGGCTCTCCATATGACTATGTCTTAACTGTACTTGCATACGCTAACCCCGGGTCCCGACAGACTTGGTATCAGAGCAGGACTGACTGTAGGACTAGTAGCCTTGGCCGAAGTTGAGTCTAGCTTGCTATAGTTATATAGTTACTCTGGGTATATATGGGAACAACGTAAGGCTTCATTTTTCTCCTTACCCCCTTCGTTCTGAGTTCTGAGTCACCTCATCTTGTTCTACGGGAAGATAGGACTAGGCTCTCCTCTGTCTGTTTAGCACATCTCGTTGATTGCTTCCTTATAGCCGTAGGAAAGTTGTGTCAGGTTTTCCTAGCATTGTTATAATGCTGATTTCATACATCGTATTATGTAAGTGCTGTTTTTCATGATTGAAAGAAATTGTCATTTCTTACAATTACAGCCGTTATGCTGTCCGAGTCATTCCAGGTTTATCTCATAATCTGATGCATTTGCAAACTCCTTTCTGTTTCAGATGGCAGATCTTCCCCCTCGGCAGATTGTTCGTTTGACCAGGTGCCTCGGTGTGCGTGGCCACCCCGCCACGTTGATCGAGATGATGTCCTACGTGGGATATCGATGGTACCCTGAGTACACCATCGAGGAGCAGTTCCACGACTTCAACCAGACGCAGTTCCACTGCATCGTCCGGATCTACCCGCACCACGTTGGAGTCACGCAGCCTATCCACTTTGGACATGGCATCGGCGTTACCGAGAACATGGCTGTGCAGGATGCTGCATACTCATGTATCACACTGCTGAGAGAGGAGCACACTTTGCTGAGAGAGACCTCTTTCCGCTATATCCCTGCTGCACTTCTAGGAGAAGAGGGATATTACACCGGACTCTACTCAGATCACTCTGCAGAGGATCCAGCACTCCAGGTGACTGCTAGGTTTGCTAGTGACAGAGACCGTGATGCACGCGCTCTCCGTTTTGAGCTCCACGCTACTCGTGTTCGTCTGTACCGAGCACTGACGCTCTTGGCACCCTTTGTGAGCGTGGGATCAGTTGAGTTTGATGCGATCTATCCAGTGAGGACCCAGATGCCTTCTCGAGTTGCTTGGCCCGAGATTGGAGGAATTTTTCCACCCCGTGGTCCTTTGCTTCCACCCTACACTGGACCTAGGCCCCATCCTTGCCCAAATGGATATCAGGGTCCACAAGCCTCCGTGTTTTCCGATGGTCACCTCCAGCTACCGGAATACGCGGGTAACTTTTACGAGGATTACTATGGAGATGGAGATGAGTGAGACCGCCTGTGGTCTTACTTAGTGAGGATGTAGTAGTATCCTAGTATATTGTAATCAAGGTGTCTAAGTTCCAGAGGCTTAGATAAATAATTTATAGGGAGTCAGAGTGCCTCTGAAGGATGTATCATCTTCATCACGTTTGTATTAGCTTAGTGCTTGTACTAAAACGATGTATGGTTTGTATGAAAGCTTGTGAATATATGGCTCGTATGCTTTTATCACCATGTTGTCAAGATGATTACTTCCTTTGCTCTGTAATCCTTCCAGTACTTCAATACCTTGATTAGACTCTTCAATCAACTCTGTTTGACTTTGGATTTTTCACCTTCAGGATGTCTCAAGGTACACGCGGCCAGGTTGGTCGTAACCAAGGTCGTGGGAACAACCAGGAGGAAGACAACCTTCCACCCCCACCCATGATGGCACAAGTTCTGATGGAAGTGGAGAGGAACCGCCGAGACTCTCACCACCTGCTGGAATTCATCGCACGCAACACCACTCAGCAGCGCAATGAGCTGGTGTCTCTGAACGACTTCATCCGGCTTCATCCCCCGGTTTTCAGTTACTCCACCGAGCCCCTTGACGCCGATGACTGGCTCCGCAGCATCGAGAGGAAGCTCCAAGCAGTCCATGTTGCAAATGGCGACAAGGTCAATTATGCCACCTATCACCTTGAAGGTGCAGCAAGCTCTTGGTGGGAGAATTTTCTGAATATGCGTCCCGTTGGACCACCTGCATCTTGGGAGGAGTTCTGCACGTCTTTCCGCGAGCACCACATTCCCAAGGGTCTCATGGACCGCAAGCGTGAGGAGTTCTGTAACCTCACTCAAGGCAGGAGAATAGTTGACGAGTTCAGTTGTGAGTTCAACCGACTTGCTCGTTATGCAACTGAAGAAGTCTCCACCGACTCCAAGAAACAAGAGAGGTTCCGTCATGGCCTCAACAGTGGACTCTGTCGCGAGCTCAACCTTCATGACTTTGCCACATTCCAGGTCCTTGTCAACAAGGCCATCAAAGCAGAGGACATGAACACCCCCAACGACTTTCGCAAACACCCTAGAGATGATAGTTCATCCAGTTCTGGCTCCCAGAAGCGCAAGATCTGGATCCCCAATGGCATGTTCCGCCAGAACAACCCACCGAGGCCATCCTATGTGGCGCCTCGTCCACCCACCCAGTTCCACCCAGCTCAACCAAACCACCCAGCTCCACGCACTGTTTTCGGAGCTTGTTACAAGTGTGGTCAGGCAGGCCACTATTCTCGCGAGTGTCCCCAGAACCAGCTCCAACACCAAAATGCTCCACCACGTGCTGGAGGCAACAACAACAACAACAATGGTCGTGGCAAGCCACCCCAGAAGGTCTACACCTCCAAACCCGCTCCTCCCGCCACTCGTGGACGTCTGAACCAGGTTGCCGCTGAAGAGACTGACGACACCACTGACGTCATTCTTGGTACGCTCCCAGTCAATTTTGTTCCTACTTCCGTTCTTTTCGACCCAGGAGCATCTCATTCATTCATGTCGGAAAGTTATGCACTTTGTCATGAGTTACCCTTTGTTGAATTGTCCACCCCGATGGTTATTCAAACTCCAGGGTCAAGATGGCAAACTAATAGAGTGAGCCATGGTAATCAAATTGCAATTGAGGGTTTAGTATTCCTTGCTTCACTCATAGCCCTCAAGTCTTCAGACATTGATGTCATCCTTGGCATGGATTGGCTATCAAGAAAGAATGCCTATCTGGATTGCAAAGGCAAATCCGTGAAACTCACCCACCCTTCAGGCACAACCTTTAACTATACCTCACCCAGAACAAGAACCAAAGTGCATTCTTTGAATGTACTTCCCCTTCCCGAACTTGAAGATATTCCGGTGGTTCGTGACTTCCCGGATGTCTTTCCTGAAGAACTGCCGGGCATGCCACCCGACAGGTGTGTAGAATTTATAGTGGATCTTGTTCCAGGAACAACACCAATTTCCAAACGCCCATATAAAATGGGCCCACATGAGTTAGCTGAGCTAAAAACCCAACTTGATGCTTCGTTGGCAAAAGGCTTCATCCGCCCTAGCTCATCGCCATGGGGTTGCCCCGTTCTGTTCGTAAAGAAGAAAGATGGAACAGAAAGGATGTGCGTAGACTATCATCCGCTAAATTTAGCGACGATAAAGAACAAATACCCACTGCCCAGGATCAATGATCTTTATGATCAACTTGCAGGATCCTCCGTCTTCTCCAAGATGGATTTGAGATTAGGTTATCATCAGATCAGAATCCGAAACGAGGACATTCCTAAAACGGCTTTTACTACTCGTTATGGTCTTTACGAGTATACCGTCATGTCCTTTGGTTTAACCAATGCCCCCGCCACATTCTCACGCTTGATGAATTCGATCTTCATGGAGTACCTAGATAAATTTGTTGTGGTTTATCTTGATGATATTCTCATCTACTCGAAGAACGAAGAAGATCATGCCGAACACTTAAGGCTGGTATTGATGAAGCTTAGAGAGCATCGCCTGTACGCTAAATTCTCCAAGTGTGGATTCTGGCTACCAGAAGTGACCTACTTAGGCCACATGATTTCTGCAAAAGGCATTGCTGTGAATCCCGAGAGAGTTCAGGCCGTCCTTGAATGGACTCCACCTGAATCGGTTAAGCAAGTTAGAAGTTTTCTTGGCCTAGCCAGCTATTGCCGTCGCTTCGTCGAGAACTTTTCTAAAGTTGCAAAGCCTCTAACTGAACTCCTCAAGAAAGATAAGAAATTCTTATGGACTCCCAAGTGCGAGAAAAGCTTTCAAGAGCTAAAAAGAAGATTGACTTCTGCACCCGTGCTTGCACCTCCAGACACCAAAAGGGATTTCGAAATCTATTGTGACGCATCACGACAAGGGTTAGGATGCATACTTCTGCAAGATCGACATGTGGTAGCTTATGCTTCACGCCAGTTGCGGCCACATGAAGAGAACTATCCTACCCATGACCTTGAACTCGCTGCCGTAGTTCATGCCCTAACAACTTGGCGCCATTACCTCCTTGGTAATCGTTGTGAGATTTATTCCGACCACCAAAGCCTCAAATATATTTTCACCCAGCCAGATCTTAATCTCAGGCAAAGACGCTGGATTGAGTGGATAAAAGATTACGACGTAGAAATTTCTTACACCCCAGGCAAAGCCAATGTCATGGCTGACGCACTAAGACGTAAGTCATACTGTAACAACCTCATGTTACGGCAGTATCAACCACTTCTTCATGAGAACTTTCGCAAGCTCAATCTTGAAATTGTTCCTCATGGCTATCTTTCAACCTTGGTGGCGAAACCAACTCTTGAGGATCAAATCATGTTGCCCAAAGGCGTGCACGAGGTGTTCGCCGGATCAAGGAGAACATTGCTAGCGGAGTTGCAAAATGTTTCTCCACAGATAACAAAGGAACGGTATTCTTTGAAAATCGTTTGGTAGTACCTAAGAATAGGGAACTAAGGCAACTCATCCTCAAGGAAGCCCATGACACACCCCTCTCAATTAATCCCGGTAGCACGAAAATGTACCGAGATCTACGCCAGAGATTTTGGTGGACTAGGATGAAGAGAGACATTGCTCAATTTGTTGCCGAATGTGATGTTTTTCGTCGCATTAATGCAGAACTTCAAAGACCTGCTGGTACACTTCAACCCTTGTCCATTCCTGAGTGGAAATGGGACAAAGTCGGTATGGACTTCATCACCGGCTTTCCAAGAACCCAGAAAGGAAACAATGCCATCTTCGTTGTCATAGATAGGCTTTCCAAAGTTGCTCACTTCCTTCCGGTTCGCGAGTCTATAACTGCTAGCCAGTTAGCAGACTTGTACATATCCAGAATTGTATCCCTTCATGGTGTTCCTTTGGAAATCAATTCTGATCGCGGTAGCCTTTTCACCTCTAGATTTTGGGGAAGCTTCCAACGTGCTATGGGAACTCATCTCTCCTTTAGTACAGCTTTCCATCCTTAGTCTAGCGGTCAAGTCGAAAGGGTTAACCAAATTCTTGAAGACATGCTCAGAGCTTGTGTTATCTCATTCGGGAAGAATTGGGAGAATTCTCTTCCATTTGCCGAATTTGCTTATAACAATAGTTTTCAATCTAGTCTGAACATGGCTCCTTTTTAACTCCTTTATGGACGACGATGTCGAACACCACTAAACTGGTCTGAAACCGGTGAAAGACAATTCTTTGGACCGGACATGATCAAGGAAGCAGAAGAGCAAGTTCGCATTGTTCGTGATCAATTGAAAGCAGCCCAGTCTCGTCAGAAAAGCTACTATGATCGTCATCATAGGCAAGAAAGCTACAATCTGGATGAGAAGGCTTACCTTCGGGTTACTCCTCTGAAGGGAACCCAACGTTTCGGTATCAAAGGCAAATTGGCCCCACGTTACATCGGACCTTTCCGCATTATTGCTAAACATGGAGAAGTTGCCTACCAACTTGAACTACCCCCGCACCTTTCCCGAGTACACGATGTATTCCATGTGTTCCAACTCAGGCGTTGCTTCAAGGACCCCATCCGTGAAGTCGACCATGAAACGCTTGATCTCCAAGATGACCTTTCTTATCGAGAATACCCCGTTCGTATTCTTGATTCCGCAGAGCGTGTCACTCGTCGTCAGAAGATTAGGTTTCTGAAAGTGCAATGGTCACACCACTCTGAAAGAGAAGCCACGTGGGAAAGAGAAGACCGTCTCCTTACCGAGTACCCCTCCTTCCTCCCGCAGACTTCTGAATCTCGGGACGAGATTCTTTTGAGTGGGGGCGAGTTGTCAGATCCCTCTGTTAGGTATGTGCTAGGGTTAGCTAGTGCCTTTGCATCATGTAAAAATTTCAAAAAGAAATCTTGGAAATCAATTTCAAAATCAAAATGGGAGAAGGAACACCCCCCAGATAAATTAATTCAAAAGGCCAGATAAAATTTTTTTCCAAAAATTCATGTTAGAGTTTTGAAAAGTCTCTTAAATGAGTGTGATCACATATCAAGTGATGTAGGACCCACCCCATGCTCATAGATTTTTCAAATATTCAAACAGTACCTTGGAATTAAAGAAATACTCCTTTTTGATTTAAAATTCAAATCATTTGAATTTTAAAAATGTTGAAAGTTTATGAGTGGCTAGTCTATATTATTATGAGGCCACATAAAAGTTTTCAGCATTTAATAAAATGGTTTGGTATTTTTATCAGAGCCAAAACAAATTACAGAAAAAGAAAGGAAAGATTAAACAGAGAGAAAAAGAAAAGGCTTACCTCTCGCCTGGGGCGATGCCCACCTCTCCAGCCGGCCCAGCCCACCCGAACTCCCCTGTCGTCTTCCACCCCGCGCTGCCAAGAAGCTCGGTGGCGCGGCGTCGACGCCGTGGACGCCACCTCGACGCCCAGGACCTTCCAGGCCGCCCCAAGCCTCCAAAGTGCGCCACGGAGACGCCCTCGGCTCCCTCTCTCACATTCCCCCTTCGCCGCTTCGTCTCGCGCCTCCTCCTCGCTTTCCCCTTTTCCTCCGAGAGCAGCCGCCGTTCGTCGACGCAAGAACCCGTAGCCAACGCCGGAGTTAGGCGAGGAGAACCTGTCCATCGTGCGCAGCGTCACCGTTTACCCCGATCTGGAGAAGATGGCGTCCTAATCGAGCCCGGAGCCCGCGTAGACGCCGGAATCTTCCTCGAGCTCCCGCCGGCCGCCGTGGAGGACTTCGTCGATTACGCCGCCATTGAACCACCCCAGACCTCGCCACCACATCTGCTGGATTCAGGGTGAGCTTGCGAGTGAAACCCCTCACTTCTCCCCCTCGATTGCTTCCTCTAGCCGCATCCGCCATGGGAACCCGAGCACCTCGCCGCCATGGGAATCGTGCTCCCGTGCTGCGCCGCCGTGGCCAGGCCGCCGGCGTTTAGCCGCCGGCGAATCAGCTCTTAACCCCCCCGTTTAATCACCAGTTAAGTGACCCCTGGGTCACTGACCAGTGGGCCCAGTGGCTTAATTAAGCCACTGGATTAACTTAAACCACGGGTTAAGTGAACCCAGTCAATGACAGGTGGGACCCCCTTCTCAGCCCCCCCCCTGACGCCAGCTTGACGTCAGCCTGACGCAGTAAATCGATTAAATGAATTTCCAGAAAATAAAAATGGTTTAATAATTCCAGAAATTCCAGAAAATACCCCAAACTTTGGAAATTCATAGAAAATTCATATTAACTCCAAATTGGACAAATAATATATGAAAAATGATCAGGAGAAAATTATCTTTCCAAATATGCAACTTTAAACTCTGTTTGAGTTGAATTTAAAATGTGATCAGTAGCATTTGCTATTTGATTTAAATGGAATTAAATCAAATTCAATTTAAATATTTTTGGCAACTTGAACCATGGCAACATGCTACATTCCACTTACACATCAGAGGCATATCATACACATTTGAAGATAATTCAAAATGATCAAACTATATCACATATAACTTGGTTAATGTTGAATTCAAATGTGGAGTTTGAATTTGCATTTTAAATGCAATATATTCCACTTAAATGGAATTGCCTCACACATCAAAACTTGTACTTCAAGCATTAACATTCAATCATGTGCTTGAGCATTGCATTCATATTGATTGCTACTTCGTGCTTTGTTTGTCGAGTAGAGGTGGAACCGGAGCAAGAGGTCACCCCCTTCGCTGAAGATCCAGAACCCGAACCTCGTCAGCAAGGCAAGCAAAACCCCATTGATCATGTCGATAAAATCCCACTTCCCTCTCATGTCTCGCTTATGCTTTATTTAGGATGATCACCATGCTTCGTTTCTCCCGCATAGATGAACCCATTCCTTTGCATGACCTATCTTTTTGTCACAGTAGTAAGCAAACCACAATCCTAGCAACTGTAGGAGTTGTTTGATATCATGTGGCCAAGATGAAGAGTACAACCACACATTGGGCTCACTGACCCCTCTCAACCTATTAACTCATCCCTTTCGATGTCCAGATGTCGCAGTAGTTCAGAGTTCTGGTAGGCTTGTGGCCCGGATGCTAAGTGAGAGAACGGCTCAACCAAGACCGGCTTATGCACCATGCACACATCGCTTGGATCCACTTCGGTAAACCGGCCGGGTTCACGATTGTGGTAGCCAACCCAAGTAGGCGGCTTTCTTGGACTAGATAGGCTATGAGGTAACAGTTGTGGTGAGCATCCTCGCTGGCACCCCTTGAATGGTGTCGAGATCAAAGGCGGTAAATGATGGTCATGTGTGTGTAGCGGTACACCCTTGCAAGGTTATCAAAACTATTCGAATAGTCGCGTCCGCGGTTATGGACTACTTGGAAAGCTTAGCTTGATTATTAGATAACTTGAACCGGATACTTCTAAAATACACCAAGATAAGTGTGAGTGCTATGTCGTGCTTTCTCGTGGGGAAGTCGAGGAAGGCACCATAGTGGTGTATTGGTTGGAGAAAGTAGTGGACTCGTGTACGCTTCTTACCTCAAGTCTGGTACTCGTAGTTCAGGATTAGCCAAGTCAAAGCTGGCATTTCTGCAAGTGAACCCCACCTCCTTTTACCTTGACACATGTGCATGAGTAGTATAGCTCCTATGTAAGTCTTGCTGAGTACGACTTTGTACTCACGTTTGCTTAATTTATGTTTTAGACGACGCCACTGACCCCGAAGGTGGCTTCTTCATCGAGCTGGACGACTGAAGTTAAGCTAGTCTAGTCCCAGTCAGCAGACTGGTTCCCTCGTGGAGGGCTTTATGTTTGAATAAGGCTTCTTAAGCCAATTTGTTAAACTTGTCTGTACCCAGACATAATTTGCTTCCGCTTTGTGATGTAATGTTGGATCACATGTATGTGATCTCTGTGTGTACTCTATAAGAGTTATAAATAAAGTTGTACACTTTGTAGAGAATTGCAATGGTACCTGCTGTTCATACAAGGCATGTGTGCTGTGTGTATGTTATAACATGCATGTCTTTGTATGGGTTTTCGAGACCTTAGTTGTGTTCTGGCTGGCGGTCTTTCATACACCAAGTGGCCCTTAGATGTGCGCAGCTTGGGGCATCGCGATGCGATTGCTCGAGACTCCGTCTCGTGCACACTTTGTGGTATGATTGAGCCCGCCCTAGACCCCGACTAAGTGATCGGGCTGGAGTAAGTCTATGTAAGAGTTTTGAGATAGTCGATAATATGGTTGAGGCGACTTGTCTTTGAATATGGGAGTTCACCACCCATATCTTTAGACTTGTGTGCGGACGATGAGGACCCATCACAGTTGATCATCCGGCCTGGATGGGATGCCCCTCACGTACGATGCTTTCCGAGAATGTTCAGTGCTTGGCCTTGTCTGCTTAGACAAGTGGGTGCGGTTCTCGGCTCTCCATATGACTATGTCTTAACTGTACTTGCATACGCTAACCCCGGGTCCCGACAATCGTCTTCGTCAAGCCGTGCAGCCAATCGAGCCGAGGAGCTCCTTATTCGTCGCCTTCGTCACCGTTCCTCTCCGGCCGCCGTGAAGTTCCGGCGTGAAATACGCCGCCGTCTCACCTCCTCCGGCTTCCCCGAGTCCCTCTTCACGCTCAGGGTGAGCAGCTAATCGTTTTGCCCTACTCCCTTTTCCTCCCCGAGCCCTAGTCACTGATCTCACCGGAGCAGAGCCACAGCCGCCGCCGTTCTTGAAGCCGCCGTCGCCACAGCCCCCCTGGAGACCCCCGGATAGCACAGATGGATGCGGGGGCACGTGGGGATCGATTTGGCGCCTTCCGCGTGCTCTCTCGTGGCCGTTTGGTCACTCCGGCGACCACTCCGCCGTGCCCAAGGTCACAGGCGGCTAACCGCCGGCGGGCCGAGCTATTTAGCGCCTAATGACCCAGCTTAACCCCCCCTCCCCCGAGTCCATGACAAGTGGGCCCCAGGCCACCCCTAACCCACTGTTAGTTAAACTAACAGAGGGATTAACCCCTGTGAGGCTGACATGGGGACCCCACTGGTCAGCCCCCCTTGACGTCACCCCCACGCCATGCTGGCGCAATAATTCAATTCCAGAAAATAAAAATGATTTAAATAAAACAGAGAAAATTCAAAAAATGAGTTAAACTTGGAAAATTCATAACTAATTCATTTTAACTCCAAATATAACAAATAATATGTCTAAAAATATCAGAAAAATCCTAGGATTATGAATATGGGATCTGTTTTCATGTTTGACCAATTAAAATTGGGTGAACAGTGCAAAACATCCATATGGCTTTATTTCAAATTCAAAATTGAAGCACATTTGCAAATGACTTTGCATTTGACTTCTTTTAAATGGAATTGTACCCACATTGTGACCAAGAACATCACCATTTCAATATTGATCATGTGTTTGATGCATTGCAATTAAATTTATATTTATTCTTGTTTGGTTGTTTGCCCGATAGACGTGCAATCGGAACCGGAGGCCACCTCCTTCGTTGAAGACCCCGATATCGAACCTCGTCAGCAAGGCAAGCAAACCCCATTGATCATGTCTATAAAATCCCATTTCCCTCTCAGTCTCGCTTATGCATGTTTAGGAGATCACCGAGACACGTTCTTTCGCATAGTTGAACCCATTCCGATGCATGACCTATCATTTTGTCACCGTATTAAGCAAACCACAACCCTAGCAGATTTAGGAGTTGAATGATAAGCATGTGGCCCCTACAACTGTTACTGCTTTTGCTGCTTAGTGATACAATGAGGATGTTTTGATTTTGAGTCGGGATGGAATGAACACAGTGGTGTTGATGAAAGTGAAAAGTGTTGGTGAATCCACCTAAGCAAAGGTGAACGATGAGAGGCTGTGTAGGAGTACACAGTGGGTTGTCTCGTTGAACACTACCCTAGACCCCGAGTTCCTGTTTTGTGATCCAAGACAAAGAGTATGACCACATGTAGGGTTTTATGGGAACCCCGTTTGGCCTCTTTACATACCCGATCCGGTCCAGGAGTCACAATAGATTCGGGCTTTCCATTTGGCATATGCATAGAAAAAAATATGAAGAAAAGGTTGCATCATCCTAGATATGTGGGTGGACTTGTGAGGCAGTGAAACCATCTGGCAGAGGTGGCGTCTCGATCCCTTACATTATCTGAGTCCGTTTCGTGGAATCGACCGGACTCTCGAGCGGTGCCAAACTCAGGTAGTCGACTCCTGGATTAGAGAAGGTGATGTGAGGTTAGTGCCTTGGTTTCATCCACGTCCGACACCCGCTTGAAGGATGCCAAGAACGAGGCGGTAAGTGATGACACACGTGTGAAGATGTACACCCCTGCAGGGTTAATGAACTATTCGAATAGCCGTGTCCGCGGTTATGGACTACTTGGAAACCTCTACTTGATCATAGATAACTTGAATGGATACTTATAAAACTCGCAAGATAAGCGTGAGTGCTATGGTGTGCCTCCTCGTGGGGAAGTCGAGGAAGTAACCATAGTGGTGTATTGGTTGGAGATGTAGTGGACTCGTGTATGCTTCTTACCTCAATGTCTGGTACTCGTAGTACAGGATTAGCCAAGTCAAAGCTGGCACTTCTGCATGATGAAACCCCACCTCCTTTACCTTGATACTTGAGCATGAGTAGTGTAGTTCTGATGTAAGTCTTGCTGAGTACGACTTTGTACTCACGTTTGCTTATTCTATGTTTTAGATAAGAACCGGATCTCGATGGAGTCACCTTCGTGAAGCTTGACGTTGACCTTGGTAGCATAATCCCAGACAGCAGTCTGGTCCCTCGTGGAAGGGCATGTTTGTTGTACAAGGCTTCTCTAAGCCATTTGTTAAACTTGTCTGTACTCAGACCTAATTTGCTTCCGTTGTATGATGTAATGATGATCACAGATATGTGATCTTTGTATGCTCTATGTGTATATCAATAAAGAGTACTTTGTAGAGTTATGTGATGATACCTGCTGTTCATACTAGGCATGTGTGCTGCGTGTATGTTTATAACATGCATGTCTTAGTATGGGTTTTCGAGACCTTAGTTGCGATCTGGCTGGCCGTCTTTTATACACCAAGTGGCCCTTAGATGTGCGCAGCTTGGGGCATCGCGATGCGATTGTTCGTGACGCTGTCACGTGCACACTTTGTTGGATGATCGAGCCCGCCCTAGACCCCGACTAAGTGATCGGGCTGGAGTAAGTCTATGTAAGAGTTAGGATCCAATCGATAACATGGTTGAGGCGACTTGTCTATGAGTATGGGATTCACCACCCATAAGTATTTAGACTTGTGAGCGGACGTTGAGGACCCATCTCAGTTGATCATCCGGCCTGAATGGGATGCCCCTCACGTTCGATGCTTACCGAGAACGTTCTGTGCTTGGCCTTGTCTGCTTAGACAAGTGGGTACGGTTCTCAGCTCTCCATGTGATTGTATCGTGACTGGAATTACATACGCTAACCCCGGGTCCCGACACACGGGGTGAGCTGCTCGGCTCCGTGGCGAAGGGATAGGGCTCGAGGGCGCCTAGAACGTCCTCGTCGTCGCGGTGGCTTGAAGAAGAACGCCCCGGGTCTTGAAGAAGACGACAGAAGAACGGCTAGGCTGGGCCAGGCTAGCTAGGCTGCTGGGCGATGAGTTGGGCCACTTCGTCCAGGTAAGCCCTTTTTCTTTTTATTTCTGTTTTTCTTTTCTGTCTTATGTTGGCCATGCTAAAAAAAATAGCTAGGCATTTTATTAAATGCCCCAAATTTTTATATGGCCTCAAATAATATAGAGCTAGCCACTTATAAAATCTGAGCACTTTTAAAATTCAAATAATTTGAATTTTAATTCAAATAGGGTATTTATTTAATTTCCAAGCCGCTTTTGGAATATTTGAAAAATCTTGGTGCATGCAGTGGGACCCACTTCACTTTAGATGTGATCATGCATATTTATAAGACTTTTCAAAAATACCAGAGGAATTTTTGGAAGATATTTTTATCTGGCCTTTTGAATTAAATTCTCTAGGGCTTTTCTTTTCCCCAGTTTTGAATTTCTTTTGAAATATTTATCATGAATGCAAAGGAGCACTTGATCCTAGCACAACCACTATTATCGTCACCACTATCACTTCCATACCACCGTTGCTACTAATACTTTGTTACAAGCAAGCATATATTTCAGGTGCGGTTGAATTGACCACTCAATTGTCAAAGCTTGTACGTATCCTTTCGCTCCCCTTGTGTCGAATCTATAAATTGGGTTATTCTTACCCGCGAAGACTATCTCGATCCCTACACTTGTGGGTCATCAAGAACTGTATTCTGGCGCCGTTGCCGGGGAGCATAGC
The DNA here is from genome assembly GCA_950022295.1 of Bromus sterilis. NCBI lineage: Eukaryota > Viridiplantae > Streptophyta > Magnoliopsida > Poales > Poaceae > Bromus > Bromus sterilis. The sequence goes on along the minus strand of OX465601.1, from coordinate 120,380,707 downwards.
TTTATTTAGATGTCTACTTGAAGTATCCTGCCTGCTGCACTTTATCCACTATGGGTAAGAAAGGAGACCCCAAGGTTCCGATCTTACCATCCCGTACAAGAAAAGGTACCGCTCTTTGCACTAGTGCTACACTTGATTCACCTTCAGTTATGATTAAGTTTGATTCACCTCAGTTACATGCTACTTCTGCCGAGTCTGGAAATATGTCCGATACTTTGGATGATGCTTCTACTACCTTTGATGATACTGGTTCACTTGGTTCCTTTCTTGAGGAACATATTGCTGCTGCTGCCCGATTCTCTAGAATTGAAATTCATGTTACTCGTTCCCCTGTTGGAGGAACTCATGATTATCCTGATCTGAGTGGCCTTAAGGAGAGACTCCTTGAGGATGATTATATTGTGCTTGATGATGATTTATGCAGGGAGCTTAATGAATGTGCTGATTCCAACCCTGTTGTTATAAAGAAGTTGCTCGCAAAGCATTCTATGAAGAACAAGTTTTCTCCTGATCTACTTTTTCTACGTCTCGTATATGCATCACTGATCCTGAATTAGATTTCTCTTTTGTCCTTTCACTTATATCTACATTTGAAGCTGACCCCTTTTATGGCAGATAAAATTATGATGCTATTGCACACCTGACCAAACTTTAGGTGGCTTGTTTACTACCGATGAAAGAATGCGAAACTTTTATGTGACTAAGCTTCTTCCTTTTTTTTGAAAGGAGATGCTAAAGCATGGTATGATGCATTACCACGTGGTTCCATTAAGAGTCCTCAAGATATGGATATATCTTTTGTTGATAAGTATTTTCCTGCTCACATGCAACATGTTGCTTTACAAAGATTTTATAACTTTAAACAGAGTTAGGATGAGCACCTCCCTAAAGCTTGGGGGAGGTATTGCAATTTGATCAAGGCTAGAGCGGGACATGGAGTCCCTAAGAGTGAATTACTTGATATATTTTATGCTGGTCTAACCGTTGAATCTAGATCCTATCTAGATAGTTGTGCTGGTTGTGTTTTCAGGGAAAGAACACCGGACGATGCGGAAGAATTGATGGGAAAGATTGCCAAGAACCATGAAGATTGGTCCGTTCCTGAACCACCTCCACCACCAAAGAAGAGGTACATGGTTCTTGTAAGCCCTGAAGATATGCAAGAAGCGAAGAGGTCTATAAAAGAGGAAGGTATTAAAGCTAGAGATGTGAAGAATCTACCTCCAATTGAGAAGATGTGTGAGCCTACTACTCACCCTCCTATGGTAGAGGTACACTCTCTTTTAGATTTCAATGCAAGTGACATCCCTAAAGGTAAACCTCCTGATCAATGTTTAGATGAGCTTGATAATTTAATTATGAAGCAAAGTCACTTTAATGAGATGATACAAAGTCAGTTGCATGATAATTCCCTTGTTATCAAAAGTTTGCTTGATGTTCTAGGAAGAACATTTACAAATGTTAAATATCTTGTGAAGCATTTTCATATGGTTCAAACTCAGCTTGAACAAATTTTTAATGTGCAAAAAGATTTTGCTTGCTAACAATACCAAACAAGACAATTTACAGGCTTATGGTATAAAGACCCGGGGTGGAACACACACCCAGGGCCCTCTCTATCCAGAGAGGCATCCAAAGAGGATCGAACAAGATTCTCAAGTGCAAGAAGAAGAAATTGTTAGCTCTCCAAAGAAGAAGAAGAAGAAAAAGAAACATAAGGAAGCTGACAATTTCAATGATCCTATAGTTGAAGAAGAACCTGCTATTGATCCAAACAACATATCCACCTCCGATGCTGAGACTGAAGATGGTGCCGAACCTGAAAAAGATGGAGAAGAACAGAGGGTGGCGGCGGCTCCGCGACGGAAACTGGGAAAACGACTTCTATTCTGGGGTTTTCTCGTCATGGGGATAAATAGGAACCTCGGTAGGGCACCAGAGGAGGGGGAGCAGCCCAGGCGGTCAGAGGGCGCGGCCCCACCCCTGGCCGCGCCAGGGGGCTCCTAGGCCCCCAGGGCTCCCCTCTGGTCCCACTTCTGGCATCTGGCTCCTTCGGGTTCGTGGTTTTTTTGGTATTTTTCTGGGGATTTTCTGGGACGTCTAAAAATCCATTTTCCTGTGCACAAATAAACCATACAGGCAGCTCTGCTGAAAATAGCGTTTGTCCAGGTTAGTTTCGTCCAAATCATGCAAGAATGAGGGCAAAACAATAGAAAAAGTGTTTGGAAAAGTAGATACGTTTGAGACGTATCAACTCCCCCAAGCTTAGCATATTGCTTGTCCTCAAGGAATTCAGTTCAACGAACTGGACGCGACAAAGAAAACTTTGACAAACTCTTTTGCTTCATTAGATGTATATAAGCATGTACTACAAAAAGAGTGTAGCAGGTATTGAAACAATGCTATAAGGACAATGCACGAAGCAATTCTTCTTTCATGCGATCAGTCACAAACAACCTAAAGTAAATAATAAGCTACTGAAAATCAAGACAGGATCACAATGCACATAACTTGAACATACTTGAGTGGCACTTCGCTAGCCTCCATCAGTGAAGCAAAACATAAATGCAGAAACTCCTCCAGAGTTTTAAAGGTGACTAGAACTCAGTATTTCAGACTAGCAATAACACAAGCATGCAGAAGACAATGTAATACTTTGGGAAAATGCATATTACACTAAGAATGACAATTATGCTCTCGTAGTTGGTGCTTTGAAGAAAGAATGGGAGACTCTCGAACCGTGGCTTTTGATGGCAAGGTTAAAAACCCGTGAAAGGAAGAAAAGACTAAACATGTGCCAGAGCTCTTGGTTTTGAAAACAGAGATAAACCATTTTTGAGAAGTGCAACTTTCCAATAAACGGTGAATGGTAAAGGTTTCTCAATATCTACCATGCCAACCATATATAATGCCTTTTGCTTACACATATTCCCTTATCCATAATTCCTTCGATGGTCTATGGAACCTTTTATTTTGCCTCAAGGATGGAAGGAGGGTACCGTTCCACCTATCATAAGCAGCATTTCGTCCATTTCACTCCATCATCGAGTATGAGGGAGGTGTAACTCTCATATATTTTTTTTCTTTTTCTGTTTTGACTAGTTAAAACTTCCGTCAAAATATTTTTGGCATGAAAGATACTGATTTCCCCTCACCGTACCATGAGCTTTTACGGTTACAAAAGGGAAGGTTTTGAATAAATTTTGAGATGGCACAAGAAAGTCTAAGTTAGGAGTGGCCGGTAAATACCACATATAGGTAGGTATGGTGGACTCAAATGGAACAACTGGGTTTGAAAAGGAGTTTGGAAGCACAAGCAGAATTCCGCTTAGTGCGAGCGAAGGCTAGCAAAAGACTGGGAAGCGACCAACTAGAGAGCAATAACTGTCATAATCATGCAGAGCGACAAAGCAACATTGAATCGGGCATGAAAGTTATATAACTATTCTGAAACAAAAAGATCCTCAAGGAAAAAATAGTCTTTTTAGTCATAAGCATGTGTGAACATGTGCCAAGTCAATCCAAAAATCCTCCGAAGGGAAATACCACTCCAGTATGCCAAACCATGAACAATGCAATGAATGTAAATCATTTCAAAAACACATTATGTACTCTAGATACTTGAGACTAGCCACAAGGAAAGCATGAACACTGGGAAAGCATTGTAAACATAACACTAAGTCGCTACGAGCTGGTCTCTAGATCATAAGTACAGGCATATGTACAAAAGTAGAAAAAAGAAGAGTTCATACCGGTTTTCCTCGTTGCTACCCTTCCGTCGATCTTCGTCATTACTGCCTGGTCACTTGCATGATAGAACGTAGGAAATATAATCAAATGCATCACGGACTCAAGCTGAACTCTGAAAAAAAAGCAAACTAAAGAGAGAAAGGAAATCATTTTGTGTTTTTCAAAGGTTAAAAGAAAACAAAAGAAAAGAGAAAATCTTTTTGTTGCTTTTGAAAAGAAAGAAAGAAAGAAGAACGGGCAAAAGCTTCGAAAAGATCAAAGTGAATAAAATGGATAATACAATGGAAAAGTGAGAAGGGCACGTACTCCCCCAAGCTTAGTCTTTTGGCGTAGGTTGGTAGTAGCTAATGTCCCCAGGAGCCTCCTGATCCAGGGTAGTACGGGTGAGTCCAACGGTCGTATGAGGCTTCCGGCGCGTAAACCGAAGTCCTCGGATCCTCCCACGAAGAAGGATCCGCACTCCAAGCAGAGGAAGACCCTTCACCAAACTAGGTGACGGTCTCTCCCTGGAAAGGTGGGAACTTACCATGCTCCTCCTCATTGGGCAAAACCAACTCCATGGGGTTATGAAACTGACGCTGGACCACGAACTCATCGAACTGGATAACATCAAAGGACCATCCGTTCCTGTGAGAAAAATCAAACAAAAGAGGTGCAGGTAGACAGATCTTGCTTTCCGTGGTGGCTCTGAAACGCAAGATATAATCAAGGTTACCAAACTCGGAAGTCATGGTAACAAACTTATGCCTTTTCATAGCAGCAAGATCAAAACTTAAATAAGTAAAAGGCTTATCATCGGCGTGTGGGGTTCCATTAAGAGACTCTAGGATAAGTGTGGTGTAAACGCCACCAAATAAGTCTCCCTTGTTACCGTTCATAGCAAGGCGTCGAGCAATTAAGGCACCCACATTATAATCAAACCTCCCTGAAAGGGCAGTTGCCAGGATAGCAATATCCGACGCAGATATGTTGCTCGTGTTGTGTAACGAACCGGTCCCAAAAGGAACCAAGTCTACTGTGCTTCTGTGCTATCCCTGGATCAGTAAGCTAGCACGCACAGTACTCGATGAAATACCATGAATCACATGTCAGAAAGTAACGTAAATACATGGTATTTATTACCTTATAGCCTTTGGGAAAGAATACACCGCGGAAACAAATAATACATAAGTGGAGTCCCATCAACACCAACGGAAAAGTTGAGTGTAGACATCGTAACCCTACATCGCATCACTTACTCGTCATATACAATCCTGCAACACCGAAGGTTACAGCCCAAAATGGGTTAGTACTTTGAATGTACGGCAAGTTACTCCCAAAAAAATATATAACAGACCTATAACAGAGTTTCAGTTTGCATAACGCTGATTTTTTCCTACTCAAATATTATCATAACAGTACTACAAAGCTCATAATATGATTGAATTGGTTTGTCCAAGTCAATCTATTCCCAAATTTGATTAAACCCGATTGATTAATTAAATATGATGAGATCCATCAACATTCCCACTTCTAGATGCTCAAAGTTGTCCGTAACCGGGGACACAGCTAATCATGATCAGTTTGTACACTCTGCAGAGGTTTGTGCACTTTTCCCCACAAGACTCGACCACCTCCTTTTTAGTTCGTCACACTGCATGTTGTATGAGAACCGGAAGGTCGAGACATGGTCTTTTAGAAGAGTTTCCCTCACTCTGGCGGTGCCCATCCCACCTACTCATAACTACGTTCATAGCACCACCTAGTAAGAGTCACTACAACTAATCAACCAAGCCAGAGCCCATAATAGCTTGTGGCTGCACACGTTAGCTTCTAGTTATGAAAAATATGATTGATCCCTTTAAGCATGGGTGGCATTCCGCAGTGATTACTGGCCATCTCCAGGTCACTCAGGCAAATCCACTGGTTCCTCCAGGGTGTCCCCAACCATTCCATCGAGGTGGTTCATTAAGATTATCTTGGTCCTGTTTACTACTTAGTCGCTCATACGTCATAATGGATCACTTCCCAATCCACGTCTACTTAGCAAAGCAGTATAATTCTACACGGTGGCGACAATGATATAAGGTTCAGACCTACCTCAATGAACTACTGGGTGTAATAGCATAGCATACTACATAATCCTATCAATGCATAATATTTAAGTTGGACTACAATGCATTGGAAAAATATAGGTATAACTGGAGTATGACCAAAAGAGTAACTTGCCTGGATCCTGACGATGAAATATTCTACTCGTAGTCATCTCTCCATCTCGTTACAATATATCTAACGGTAAAAGAGAAACACTTCAACACCCAACTCAATCCAAAGTGAAGATCCAAATAAGATACAATTACAACATAAAATTTAGTTATTACTATTAATAAACTAATTACTATGGCATGGATAGGTTGAGATAGGATCAAGTTGGATTGGATGGAAATATGATGGCAATCATATATCCGAGGATTGTAAAATCAATTGGATATGTTGGAGGTTGATTATAAAATCAATTGGATGGAGAGTATGTCAAACTCAGTTGGTTTGTCCATATGCATATTTGAATAGGAAATCAATTCTTGGATTGGATTCAAAAAGATCCGATAGAAATCGTGATGATCTTGTTGAGAAGATTGAATTTTTTTAGCCAAATTTATATAAAAAAGAGATATAACTAAATAGTGTATTTATATGATGGAAAGAATGTGACAATTGTCCAAACGGAAAGATTTGATTTTAAGGATAAAATTTGATGAAGAAAATATTCCAAATAAATTATAGAATAAGATGTATATCAAATATACTCAAATTATAGAAATAAATTTGAGTTAAATTTCAAATTATCAAAAGTGGAATATTACTGGAAAATAATAAACTACATTTTCCAAGGAATCCGGGGATGTAAAATTTGTCGAAATCCGACTTACGGGCTAGAAGATATGAATTTTTGAAGTTTATATATTTTTGCTAAAATGAATTAAGGGATTAATAAAAGGATGCCACGTGGCGAGTTCTGATAGGTCTGTACCCATTCGATTTTTACAAAATAAAATGATGAACAAAGAGGGGAGAAAGGCTCACCGGAGATCTCGCCGGAATTTTGGAAAAAGGTCGCGGGCGTCAATAAACAGCCGAACGGGATAGAGGATGATTTGGGCGACTTGATGGACAAGGTTATAGCTTCAGGTTCGCCCTCGGACAGCGAAGAAGTTCCGTCGGAGTAGATAAGAACGCATGAAGAGCATGATGACACGGACGGCGTGCTCCGGCCTTGCAACCGAGAGGAAAAATATGTCAGAACGGTGCGCAAAGCAACGGAGAAGAAACTAGAGGAAGAAATATGTCATAGTTACCTTCCATGGTGACGCAATCTTCATCGGAAGTGTGGATGTATCCTAACTCCGGCGATGAATTGCTAACGAATGAGAGTGTTTTGGAGAGGGACTTTCTGCGTGGGGATGTGTGGTTCAAAGGGGTCCTAAGGGCGGTATTTATAGGGTCATGGGAGGTCCATAGAAGGAGAGTGGGTGAGGTTTTGGAAATAGAGTTAATGGCATTCATGGAGAAATAATGGGCAATTAACAACGAGGTTTTGGAAATGGAGTTAATGGCATTCATGGAGAAATAATGAACATTAAAAGCAAAGTTTTGGAAATAGATTTAATGGCATTCATGGAGAAATTTATGGACAATTAAAAGCATTAAAACGCGTGTTTGTTTCCCTGAATGAATTCCTCATGAACTTGTCCACAATTTTTGTGTAGGTTCTGAAGTGAATCGGTCAAAAGAGTAGATGGGAGGAAAGGAGGAAGAGCTTCAGTTGCCATGGCGATTTTCTTCTGTGTTCACGTACACATGAACGAACGAGAGGAAGAAGACAGCTCGCTCGGGCTATGGGCCTTAGTGGAAATTTGTCCCAAGATAAAGAAAAAGGAAAGAGAGATAGAGAAAAAATTAGATAGATGACCTCGGTCCAATTGACTGAGGAATCCTATTTTTATTATCTGAGTTAAACACTCTCAAATAAAATTGTATAGGCCAAATAAAACATAGAGAGTCTTGGAAAACCATATTTCCCTCTCAGAATAAATTTTAGAAATAGATTTTTATGGAAAAAAAACTCATTAACGAAATTATTAAATTTTTCCAATACTGTTTTTGGAGAAGTCATATTATCTCCTCTCATTTTGTTTATTAAATTATTGGAAATATTTAAATATCTCTTAAACGTCAATATCCAATAAACTCCAAAATAAAAATTCGAGAATGAGTATGGGACAACAATAAATTTAAGAAAGTCATTTTATTCTCACTCGGAAATATTTAATTGTGGTTCGTACCGAATTTCAAAAGGACAAAAGAAAGAAAATCATTCTTTAAAATTTTGAATAAAGTTCACAACAAAAAATTTCATTATTGGATAAATGATTATCCAATTTTATTAAATGGTTTGTAAAGGTTTAAACAAAAACTCAAGGGAAAAGTTTTTCATTTATCCCAAAATCAAAACAATTCAATCAATATTATATTATTTATTAACATTCCAAAATTTGGAAAATTTTGGGATTTTACATGTTGTCACGAGCTAACACCCCTCTAGCAAAAAAATACACAAAACACTTGAGGTGTGGGAATAAGATGCTGGAGATTTTTGACCGATGAATGTCCCTCGTATCCATGCTACAGAGAGAGTTGAAGACGGTTCTCAGCTCGGAGGGCTGAGAGCTCATCTTCGCCGTCAGTCCCACGCTCGGCACACCTATTATTTCACAAAACCTTTCCAAAGGCATGGTCAACAGATCATTGTAAATTTTAAACTCAACAGAACCAGCATCAAGGTTATATCTAAAACTGTTAATGAAATAGGAGGTGAGTTTTTGATACTGGGTAACACGGCACGTTGCGAGCCGCGTCAAACATGCATTAGCACAAAGATTATAAAACTCCTCCCTGATTCCTGCAGCTTCAAGGAATTCATCGCACGGGAAAGTCATTGCACGTGCTTGATTTGTGTCCTCCAACAATTCTAAGGGCACATGATCTTCGTTGTAGCTCACCCTAGAAGTCGAGGGTGAAGCTGCTCCTCTTGTAACTCGATCGGAGCGCTCGGGCCTTTTCTTCCCAAGCCACCCCTTTTCTCTTCCTAGCAAACTCATTTCTGAAATTTTTGACAAATTACAAAAACAAGGATTTAAACAAAATTAGTTAAGGCAAACTACTCAACTCACTTACCTAAGGCATAAACTTGCATCAAAACTTGGAAAATAAAATTCTGCACATGCATGCAAGCTCATATAAACAGCACCAAGAGCTACTAAATACTCACAAATGAAGCCACCAATCAAAAATCTAATTGGAGGGATGAAGGAGTTACATACCAGGGAGTATTTGCTCAAAATTTCTGTTTGAATGGTGGGCTGTAGAAAGAGATCGAAAATCGCCTCCAAGAAAAGCAAGAACTCAAGAACTGGAGCAGAACTCGTGTTTTTGGAGAGAGAGGAAGGAGGAGGAAGAAGACATACCTGGAAGTGGGGCCTGTGGGCCCCAGGCGCCCTGTGGGCGTGGCCAGGGGGCAGGCCGCTCCAGCTGGCCGCCTGGGCCACTGGTGGCCCCCCCTAGTCAGCCCCAGGTGCTTTTGGGTCACTCCCGGCATGGAAATTTTTATTTTTATTTTTCTGGATTTTTTCTGAAAACTTCACTGTTGAAAATTTCTCGGAATTTAAAAAGCTGCAAAACTTTCTGAAAACTGAAAGCGGTGATTAGTATTGTGAAGCTTCAAAAACATAAAAACTTGGTACAACAAAGAGAATGAAAGCTAAAGCAAATGAAAACATAACAAGCTTAACTTTTTACCTATATAAAACAAGCTCACTAGTAAGGTTGATCAAGTCTTACCAACAAACCGGCGATATATAGAACAAGAAGTCTCCCCTCTTATGAAGTGATCATTGCACTTTTACTTTGATGGACATTGTCCCCACCATAATGGTTTTGTATTTGTGGTGCACATGTAGTGGACAGTCCCATTCTCCAATCTTCACGGTCTCGATATTCTCTATAGAGTTAAGGCCATGCCTCTTGTCGATCTTCTTTGGAAAATACACCGTGTGTTCTTTATCATCAACGTTTAAGGTGACCTTTCCTTTATTGCAATCAATGATAGCACCTGCGGTGTTAAGAAAAGGTCTACGAAGAATAATGGACATGCTCCCATCCTCGGGCATGTCAAGCACAAAAAAATCTGTAAGGATCAAACAGTTAGCAACTTCAATTGGTACATCCTCACAAATACCAATGGGGACAGCTGTTGACTTGTCAGCCATCTGAAGAGAGATATCTGTAGGGATTAGTTTCTCTAAACAAAGCCTCTTGTAAAGAGAGAAAGGCATAACACTCACTCCTGCACAAAGCTGACATAAAGAAGTTCTGACGTAATTATTCTTAATGGAGCAAGGAATGGTGGGTATACCTGGATCACCGAGCTTCTTAGGAATCTTGCCACTGAAAGAGTAGTTAGCAAGCATAGTAGATATTGCCTCATTAGGAACTTTTCTTTTATTTGTGACAATATTTTTCATATATTACGAATAGGGAGGTAACTTAATAGCATCAGTCAAAGGAATTTGAAGAAAAAGAGGTTTCATCCATTCACAAAATTTATTATAATGCTCTTCTTCTTTGGATTTGAGGGACTTACCTGGAAAGGGCATGGGTTTTGTATGCATGGTTCTCTTTCCTTCCCATGTCTTCTTGCGATGAAGTCTTCTTTAGAGTACCTCTTTCGTTTATCGGGTGCTTCTTCTTCTCTTACCTGGGGAGAATCATCGTTCTCCGCGTCTTTTTCTTCAGGCTCATCACCGTCTTCTGTTTCAGAATCGGAGGTAGATATGCTAATAGGATCAACAGCTGGCTTTTCACTTGTAATAGGATCATCGGGATTGTCAGCCTCCTTGTGTTTCTTTTTCTTCTTTTTCTTCTTCGGAGAGCTCACAATCTCGTCTTCTTCTTGTACTTGAGAATCTTGCTCGATCCTCTTTGGATGCCCCTCAGGATAGAGTGGGTCCTGGGTGTGTGTTCCACCCCTAGTTTTGATTCCACAAGCTTGTATGTCCTTTTTGGAATTATTAGCAAGAAAATATTTTTGCACATTAGAAATTTGTTCAAGCTCAGTTTGAACCATATGAAAATGCTTAACAAGACATTTAACATCATTAACTGTTCTTTCTAGAACACCACATAAACTTTTGATAGCAAGAGAATTATCATGCAACTGACTTTGTAATCTCCTATTAAAATGGTCTTGCTTAACAATAAAATTATCAAGCTCATCTAAACATTGGTCGGGAGGCTTACCTTTAGGGACGTCATTTTCAGTAAAATCTAATAGAGAATGTACCTCTACCAAGGGAGGGTGAGTAGTAGGCTCACACAACTTCTCAATAGGCGGTAAATTCTTCATGTCTTCGGATTTAATACCTTTCTCCTTTATAGACTTCTTTGCTTCTTGCATATCTTTAGGGTTCAGAACAAGCATGCCCCTCTTTTTCGGTGGTAGAAGTGGTTCAGGAACAGAGCAGTCTTCATAGTTCTTGGCAATTTTGCACATTAATTCTTCTGCATCTTCAGGCGTTCTTTCCCTGAAAACACAACTAGCACAACTATCCAGATAGGATCTGGATTCATCGGTTAAACCAGCGTAAAATATATCAAGAAGTTCATTCTTGGAGATTCCATGTCCCGGCATAACCTTAAGTAAATCACAAAACCTCCCCCAAGTTTTAGGGAGTTGCTCATCCTGTAATTGTTTAAAGTTATAGATTCTTTGCAAAGCAGCATGTTGCAGATGAGCTGGGAAATACTTATCAACAAATAATTTGACTAAGTCTTGAGGACTTTGAATGGAACCATAAGGTAGTGCATCGTACCATGATTTAGCGTCTTCCTTCAAAGAAAAAGGAAAAATCTTGGCCACATAGAAGTTTCGTATCTTCTCATCAGTAGTGAATAGGTCGCTTAATTCAGCGAGTTTGGTCAAGTGTGCTATAGCATCATCATTTTCTCTGCCATAAAAGGGGTCAGCCTCGACTGTACATATAAGTGAAAGATCAACAGAGAAATCATAATTAGGATCAGTAATGCATATAGGAGATGTGGAAAATTTAGGATCAGGAATAACTTTGTTCTTCATGGCGTGCCTCTTGAGCAACTCCTTAATAGCACCAGGGTCAGAGTCGACACACTCTATGAGTTCCCTGCAAAAATCATCATCAAGAGTAATATAATCATCATCAAGGATTCTCTCCTTGAGTTCATCTAAGCTCGGATAACCAAAGGTTTTGCAGGTAGGAGTCTAGATAGCAGGGGTCTTGGTCTTGGATTTTGCTGCAGTCTTAGCAGTCTGAGTTTCAATATAGTGACCAAGAAAAGTAGCACCATCAAGAGTAGTGTAAGAATCATCAAAAGTATCGGACATAGTGACAGACTCAATAGAAGGATCATGTAGTGGTGGTGAAGTAAACTTACTCATAACAGAAGGTGAATCAAGTGTAGCACTTGTGTTCAGAACAGTACCTTTTCTTGTACAGGATGGTAAGATCGGAACCTTGGGGTCTCCTTTCTTACCCATAGCGGATGATATGCAGCAGGAAGGACACTTCAAGTAGACTTGTAAATATTTCTATGCTCCCCGGCAACGGCGCCAGAAAACGCTGCTTGATGCCCCACAGGCGTAAGGGATCGAGATAGTGTTCGCGGGTAAGTTAACCCAATTTATTGATTCGACACACGGGCAGCCAAAGAGTATCTATAAGCTTTGACAGTTGAGTTGTCAATTCAATCGCACCTGAAATATACTTGCTTGCAAATAATAGATAAGTGGTAAAGGTAGTATGATAGTGTTGATAGCAACAGCAAAAGTAAATAGCAAAAAGTAACAACTAATAACCAGCAGGATTGAAAACACTGTAGGCTAGGGAGATGGATGGTTGGGCGCTGCATGGATGAGAGTAAACATGTAATAGATTCTAACACGGGGCAAGGCACACAGAAAAGCAATGATCATCTAGGAAAATATCAAACATTAGGAAAGTATCCCGTAGGTAGTTGTGCGTGCTTGCAATAAGAACTTGCACAACATCTTTTGTCCTACCATCCCGCTACGAACGGGGCCAAAAGGAACTTATGGAGATTAAGGTGCTCCTGTCAAAGAGCACCGGAACAAAGCAATAAACTCAATGGATACAAGGAATCCTCAAATTATGGACCATCCCCTTTGGTGTCCCAAGCTGTCACCTTTGGGATCGCCGGTTCCGGACCATAATAGGTGCATACAACTCATAGATAGGATCTAGAACACAAATATATTCATGAAAACACATAGGGTTCAGATCTGAAAACATGGCACTCGAGCCCAAAGTGACAAGCATTAAGAACAACAAGTTGTATCAAAGATGATAAACACCAATCTAGATGATAGGCAACATGCCCCCAACAATCTGACGAACTATTACATTATTAAACTCATCCAATCCCTACCATCCCCTTTGCCTACAGCAGGGAATTACTCACACATATGAAGAGAAGTCATGGAGGATGGATGGAGTGGCGATGGTGATGACGATGGCGACGATCTCCCCTCTCCGGAGGCCAAATCAGCCTCCAGATTAGCCCTCCCGGAGAAGAACAGAGGGTGGCGGCGGCTCCGCGACGGAAACTGGGAAAACAACTTCTGTTCTGGGGTTTTCTCGTCACAGGGATAAATATGAGCCTCGGTAGGGCACCAGAGGAGGGGGGAGCAGCCCAGGCGGCCAGAGGGCACGACCCCACCCCTGGCCGCGCCAGGGGGGCGCCTGGGGCCCCCAGGGCTCCCCTCTGGTCCCACTTTTGGTATCTGGCTCCTTCGGGTGCGTGGATTTTCTGGTATTTTTCTGGGAATTTTTTGGGACGTCTAAAAATCCATTTTCCTGCGCACAAATAAACCATACAGGCAGCTCTGCTGAAAACAGCGTTAGTCCGGGTTAGTTTCGTCCAAATGATGCAAGAATGAGGGCAAAACAATAGCAAAAGTGTTTGGAAAAGTAGATACGTTTGAGACGTATCAGCGCCATTGTTCACTTTACCACCTTCTTGTATCCTTTGGAGTCCTACGTGAGACAAACCTTGGTATCTTTGCCAAGGGAAACTTGCTGCTACGCTACATCTCACCTTCCACTTGGGGTAACCAACAAGGAGTGAGAGAACTATCTTCCTCACCGTATCAAGCAAATTTTTAGCTTTCCTTTTTAGTCTTGTTACTTTATCTTTCAGTCTTTACTTTTATGTCCCTTATAAAAAATACCAAAAATACATGTTACCTTGCTTGCTGATGTTACTATGGGTTCCAATGAAAACACAAAGTTGTGTGACTTCACTAGTCACAACAACAATCACTTTATCTACACTCCTATTGCTCCACCTGCCAATTCAGCACCTTATGAAATTAAACCTGCTTTACTGAATCTTGTTATGAAAGAACAATTCTCCGGTGCTGGAGAGGATGCTGCCTTGCACTTAAATCATTTTGTTGAGCTTTGTGATATGCAAAAGTACAAGGAAGTAGATGGTGATATGGTTAAGCTGAAGCTATTTCCTTTCTCCTTGAGAGGAAGAGCCAAAGAGTGGCTGCAATCCTTACCTAAGAATAGCATTGATTCTTGGGACAAATGTAAGGATGCTTTTATTGGGAAGTACTACCCACCTGCTAAGATTATCCAGTGTAGAAGTAACATTATGAATTTTAGGCAACTGGATAATGAACACGTTGCCCAAGCTTGGGAATGTATGAAATCTCTTGTTAAGAACTGGCCTACACATGGTTTGACTACTTGGATGGTTATCCAGACTTTTTATGCAGGCTTAAACTTTACCTCGCAGAAAATGTTAGACTCGGCCGCGGAAGGAACCTTTATGTCAACCAAACTTGGTGCTTCCACGAAGCTACTTGATGAGATGATGCTTAACTACTCTCAGTGGCACACCGAACGATCTCCAACTGGTAAGAAGGTAAATTCTGTCGAGGAGATCTCCTCTCTCAATGAAAAGGTTGACTTGATCATGTCTTTACTTACTAAGCAAGCTCCTATTGATCCTCATGATGTTTCTTTAAATTCCTTGGTTGCTCAAGAACAAGTAGATGTGAACTTTATCTCTAGAAAAAACTTCAATAATAATGCTTATAGGAGTAATTTTGGTAACAACAATCCTAGACCGTTCCCATCCAACAACTACGGGAACAACAACACTTATCCTAGTACCAAAAACTCCACTTCTGAATTAGAGATCATGCTTAAGGAATTTATCACTACCCAAAAGGCCTTCAACAAGAGTCTAGAAGATAAAATAGACAAATTAGATAGTCTCTCTTTGAAGGTAGATAACATATGATGTTGAGCTGCTTAAAATTAGAACTTCTCCCCATGAGGAGAGGAAGACCACTCCTATGAATGTTATTCAAGTGAAAATTAATGAAAACATTAGGATGTTGGCCAAACTTAAAGAGAGATGGGCTAGAGAAAAGGAGGAAGAGGAGAGAATTAAGAGCCTTCCTACCCACCACACCATAGCTACTATCCAAGTTGTTGAGGATCTCAAAACTGTTAGCACCCATCACACCCCTAGTCCACCTGGACCTATCAATGTTGATGCTACCACCTCAACCATAGACGAAGAAACCTCTATGACCATAGAGGCCTTCAAACAAGTGAGCCTTAATGACATCAGTACCTCCTTGATAGATAGTAGTGATCTAGATTTTGATAACTGCACCTTACCTAAAGTTATTGGTTTCCTACACAAAATGTCTAGAGACCCCCGCACTAGCACACTTAATCTTGCCTTCACAGAGCATATCACCAATGCTCTAATAAAAGTTAGGGAGGAGAAGATTAGAGTAGAAGCCTCCATACCTAGGAAGCTAGAAGATGGTTGGGATCCTATGATAAAAATCAAATTGAATAACTTCTCTTGCTTTGCTCTTTGTGATGTCGGAGCTAGTACCTCCGTTATGCCCAAAAGAATGTATGATATGCTTGAATTGAAACCTTTTGGTCCTTATTATTTTGGTTTTCATCTTGTTGATTCTTCCGTAAATAAACCTTTGGGGAAGATCGTTGATGTTCTTATCATTGTCAATGACAATTATGTTCCCGTTGATTTCACTATTATGGACATTGAGTGTGATCCCTCATGTCCAATTATTTTGGGACGTCCTTTTCTTCGCACAGTTGGTGTTGTTATTGACATGAAAGAGGGGAATATAAAATTCCAATTCCCTCTCAAGAAAGGGATGGAACACTTCCCTAGGAAAAATATTAAGTTGCACTTTGAGTCCGTTACACGGGCTAGTTATTTTCTTGATAAAACTTGATCTTTTTGCTTTGTGCCTAGCTCAAAGGCGTAAAAGAAAGCGTTTGTTGGGAGGCAAGCCAAATTTGTTTTTCCTTCTGTTCTTAGTGGTCTTGATGATTGTTACTACTGTAGCAACATCATTGTATCTTTACTTTTCAAGCGTTGTGCCAAGTTTAGCCTCTGATTGCAAGAAAGATCAAAAGTTGGTGCATGTTTTACAGAAGCAGACTCTGTCTGCTTGATGGAAAAATTCACGATAAATCACCATATCATCTTTTTGATCTGAATTTTTTTGACAGTATGCTCCATAAAATTTTCATTCAGGTGTATGTTCTGAGTTTTTTG
Organism: Bromus sterilis; assembly: GCA_950022295.1. Classification (NCBI taxonomy): domain Eukaryota; kingdom Viridiplantae; phylum Streptophyta; class Magnoliopsida; order Poales; family Poaceae; genus Bromus; species Bromus sterilis. The sequence continues at coordinate 120,364,246 of OX465601.1, read as the reverse complement.
ATTCGAGTGGCATAAGTATTTCTTTAAAATTCTTTTCTCTCTGTTGTTCAGTTTTCCCAAATTCTGCCCCTGTTTACCTTTTCGCAGTTTTGCAAACCTTAAGCTTGCTTTTTATTTGCAAAAACCTTTGGGAAATCAAGAGAAACAGTATCCCTTCCTGGAAATCTTTATTTACAGTAGAGGTAAATTATTTTAATAAGGTACTAACCTCTCTAATCAGTTTATGATGAGTTATGTATGAAGGGAGTTTTCAAGTGTGCGATGGAAGATGATGAAAGAAGATCTTGGAGTGTCAAACGCTCAAGCTTGGGGATGCCCATGTGCACCCCCAATAAATATTCAAGGAGACTCAAGCGTCTAAGATTGGGGATGCCCCCGTGCATCCCCTTATTCATCAACAATTATCAGTTCGTCCCTCGTTCCACTATATTTGAAAGTTCTTCGGACTAATGTGATTATTTGAAAGTTGAAACTTCCACCACCCATATTTTTCTAGCCTCTTTGGTACCGTGCATTGCCCTTTCTCACCTCGAGAGTTGGCGCATACTTCGCCGGTGCATCCAAACCCTTGGCATGATACGCTCTGTCATCATAAGCCTCCTTATATCTTTCCTCAAAACAGCCACCATACCTACCTATCAAGGCATTTCCATAGCCTTTCCGAGATACATTGCCATACAACATCCACCTTCTCATGACTTGATCTTCATGTCATACATGCTACTTGCTTGATCGATGAGATGCATGCTAGTTGGGCCTTGCCGTAATCACTGCTACATGACGCGCTAGTATCATTGCATATCTTGCTATCCTGGCAGAGGCATACATTTGCATCATGATAGTTACATGTTCTTTATGTGAGTACTTTTGTAAAGTGTGAAAGATCTCCTATACTCTTGTAATATAGAGTGTTGCCCCTAAAGTGAGGAAAAGATCCCAAAGAGGACAAAATCAAAAGATCCCAAAGAGGACAAATGAGAGTTCAGTAGAAAGAGCCATGGAGGCCATAAAAAATACAAAAAAATTGAAAAAAAGAGAAAAAGAAAAATAAAAAGAGAGAAGGGGGCACACTACTATTCCTTTTGAGAGATTCACACTCATACTTCATCCTCTATCCCTTGTACTCCATAGAGATCATCATACATGCATATAACTATGTGGGGATCCTTCACACTATAGAACTTGGCTTGTATATTTCAATGATCAGCCTCCTCAAACGAGCTCTAGGTCTTCTTGAGCAAGCAAGTTGAATGCACCCCCACTAGTTACCTTGGAGAGCTTTCCATAGCTCACATGTGCATCCGTTGCATGGAAATCCCTAGTCCTCACATCATATCTATCATATGGCTTTCTCGCCTATGATTGTCCTCATTGATGTGAGCCTTTCACACGTTTTTGTCTTCCTCCTCCACCTTCTTTCTATTTCGCCGTTTAGGTGTCAACTTACTTGCTCAGACTCATCCATTGCATGAGTGCTCAAAATGTCAAAAGGGAGTGGATCAGTTTGACTTGTACCTGGCTAGTGGTCTGGGGACGAGACCAGATAAGATTCCAAAGGAGACCAAGTGTGAAACTTTAGTAGATATAGTTCTCAACAATAAAAAAATTTCTCTCTCGTATTTCCCAATCCCCCTTCTTGCACACAAACACTATTTGGAGACATTCGAGTAATGGACAGCGAGAGCTCTTGCACCCTCTGTTCTTATGTTGCTTGTTTCAATGCTAATATAGACTCTTGCTTGTTAAGACTTGAATTGAATTGCATGCTTTAATTGCTTTACTTAAAAGTCCTTATATGGTTGTGTGGCATGTCACCACAGAAATTATGCTTGTTATCATTTTCCTACTTGAGGACGAACAGGAATTAAGTTTGGGGATGTTGATACGTCCCAAATGTGTATATAATTTCCGCTTGCCCCATGTATGATTTGTGTGGCTTTGCCATGTTTAGATGAACTTTCATACACTTTTGATCATATCTGGACTAACCTATTAACTCAGTGCACCCCAGTGCCAGTTCCTCTTATATGTTGTTTTTCTATTTCAGGTTTTCCGACTATTAACAGTGCTCGAAAATTTCCGGAAAAATCAGATAAAAATCCAGCACGTCAGAACCTTTCGGAATCACCTGGATGGGTCCAGAGGGCCACCATGAGGGACCCATGCGCCCTGGTGGCGCACCCCAGGGGATGGCCACGCCAAGGGGGCGCCTGGCTCCTTGGTGGACCCCCTGGCTTCCCCCCTTCTCCCATATATTACCCCCGCTGAGGAATCCCCTAATATCGAAGTCTTTTTCCCGATCTCCTCTCCGTACCGCCGCCGCCACCGTTTCAAGATCGGGGCTGCCAAGAGACGATGCCCCGACACCTTGCCGGAAGGAGGAACCACCTCCGGGAGCCCCTCCATCTCCATGGACCCCTCCCGGATGTGCCGTGAGTAGTCCACCTTGGACCATGTGTCCATGACCAGTAGCTATGTGATGTTCTCCTCCCCTCTATGTGCTCCACTTTCGAGACCTTGTGAGCTGCCCTACATGATCGAGGAACCTATGTAATTTTCTGTGGTGGCTATGCTGAGTTTGGTGGGATCTGATGGATTATGAGACTATGTTCAGATTGTGATGAGTAATTCTTGCATGTTCTCCGTTGCCGTATTTTACTTTGGCCAAGTGATTTGTTGCAACTCCAAGAGTCTTGATTGTGGGTTCAGCCCCCTGATGTCTAGCTTGAGTGACAGAAACATGAGACTAGGGGATGTGTTGTTGCCACCAGGGATGAAACAACGGTGCTTGTACTTGCGGGTGCAATGATTGTTTACTTTACGCAAAGTTCTTTTAATGCAGTTGTCTGTTGCTTTGAGTTTATACTTTGGGTGGGATTCGCAACGTAATGCCAGCGAAATGTTCTGGATAGATATCTCAAGGTGGATGATTCGTAGTAGATGCAGATGGATTTCGGTCTACTTACCTTGGCGTACTGCCCATGCTTTTGAGCCTCTTCCTTTCTTTTGTAGCATAGTTAGCATTGCGGTGCGTTTTTAATCCTGTCAATTGCCCAGATGTGATTTGTTTACCTCGCGTAGCCCTTTTATCATCTTTTGGGAGAGAGGCATCACTAGTGAAAGTCATGGGACCCCGGTCCATATTTCCACCACTATTTACACCTTCAGTTTACTTTCTATCTTTACTTTCAGTTGCCACTATCATTATCTCTTGCATTGATCCTTTGTAAACAGCAAGGCTGGAGGGATTGACATCCCCTTGGTACTCGTTTGGAGCAAAGTTACTTGTTGTGTGTGCAGGTCAAGGTTAAGTTAGTAACCTTGATTGTGAACGGCGCCATTGTTCACTTTACCACCTTCTTGTATCCTTCGGAGTCCTACGGGAGACAAACCTTGGTATCTTTTCCAAGGGAAACTTGCTGCTACGCTACATCTCACCTTCTACTTGGGGTAACCAACGAGGAGTGAGAGAACTATCTTCCTCACCGTATCAGCACCTGACAAGCGCAAGAAGTACACAAGATAAGACTTCATTGCAAGAATACATGGGAAGGAAATAAAACCATGGGTGCAGAAATCCATGCCCTTTCTAGGTAAGTGTTAGAACCCTCTGTTAGGTATGTGCTACGATCAAGGCCCACATTGCATCCATCTCAAAAATTTCAAAAGAAATTGAAATGGGAGAAGGAACCCCCCCTAGATGAATTTAATTCAAATGGCCACTATAAAAGTTGCTCCAAAAATTCCTTTCGTATTTTTGAAAACTCACATAAATGAGTGTGATCGCATATCAAGTGATGTGGTAGCATTCCCTTGCTCATGCAATTTGCGAAAACTTAAACAGGAGCTTGGATTTAAATTTAAACCCATATTTCAATTGAAGTTCAAATCATTTGAATTTAAAAAATGCCCAAACTTTGTAGGTGGATAGCTATAGGCGAAGTGAGGCCATATAAAATTTTGGGGCATTTTATAAAATGCCTAGCTATTTTTTCATCAGGGCAAATCAATGTCAGAAGAAATAAAAAGAAAAACAAAAAAGAGCAGAGGAGAGAGACTTACCCGAAGAGGCCCAGCTAGCCAAGCCAGGCCCAACCCAACAGCCTTTCTCCTTGGCGTCATCCTCCCCGCGCCCCCAAGGTTCTCGGTGGAAAGCCACCGACGCGGTGGACGCTACCGCGTTGCCTCCCAGCTCTCCAGGTGCTCCCCGGGCCTCCTAGACGCACCACGTCGATGCTGGAGACGTCGTACGTCCATTCCCCCTCCAGGTTGCATCCCCTTTCCTCTCTCTCCAAGTTCAACGATGAACAGAACGCCACCGTCGCCATGGATTGAAGCTAGCGTAGCCATCGTGACCTACTGCTCAAACCGCCGTGTCCATCGCGTTCGTCGACCTCGACTACGCCCGTGCGCAGGAGCTAGAGCCCTAATTTCACCCTGAGACGACGCCCGCTTCATCGTCCTCACCGCCAGCCGCCGCAAAGCTTCCTCGATTCCGGCCACACCTCAGCTTCCTCGACCACGCCGTCGCATCCATCGCATCCATGGTGAGATTGCGCTTCTAACCCCCTGTTTCCCCCTTCCCGTTCATCCTCTAGTTCGGTCTGCCATAAGAGCCTAGCAAGGTGGCCGCCAAGGTCGAACCTACGCTCGCTCTCGTTCCCCTGCAACCTTCCCAGCATGCCTGTTTTGCTTCTAGAGATCCCAGCTTTCGAACGCGCCACTTCCTGCTCCAAGATGTGCTCTGTAGCGAGTCTTTCTTCGATCCCGTGGCTCCGCCGCCGCTGAGCTCGACGCCGGCGAGCGTACGGAGCACCCTAGCCTCCCCAACCGGTCCCAATCGACGCACGATGACCGGAGATTCAATCCAGTGGAAGCAACACTCGAAATCGTGCCCGAAATCACCCTCCCCGTGGACGCTGCCGTCTCGGGTGGTCGCCGGAGACACGACGGCGACGAGGTCCACGTGGAAAGGTGATTAGTCACCCTGACCCCATGCACCAGAGACACTGACAGTGGGCCGAGCCCCTGTTAATCTCTCTGGATTAATTTAAATAAAAAAAATGTTTCATTTAAGCACAGAGACAATGACAGGTGGGTCCCCCTGTTCAGAGCCCCCCTGACGCCAGCATGAGGTCATGCTGACACAGTAATTGAGTTTCTATTTAAAAGAAATTGCAAAAAAGTCAGATATTCATATAAATTTGGAAATTCATAATTAATTCATACTAACTCCAAATTGTACATATAATATATGTAAAATTTTCAGAAAAATTCAAGGAATCTTAATATGGACATTTTTTTCATGTTTGACCAATTTAAATTGGGTGAACAGAGACAAATGTGCATATTGCATTCTTTTGAATTCAAATTTGGAGTGAATTTGCAAATGACTTTGCACTACACTTCTTTTAAATGGAATTGTACCCACATTGCAACCAGGAACATCACATTACAGTATTGATCATGTGATTGTGCATTTGCATTTATATTGATCCTATGTTTTCCATGTTTGTTCGGATATAAGTGGAGCCGGAACAGGAGGCCACCCCCTTCGTGAAGACACCGTTACCGAACCTCGTCAGCAAGGCAAGCAACCCCCCCCCCCTTTGATCATGTCAATAAAAACCCATTTCCCTCTCAGTCTCTCTTATGCATGAAATAGGATGATCACCTTTTTATCGATTCTACCGAAGAGTTGAACCCATATCCATTGCATGGCCTATCATCTTGTCATAGTAGTAAGAAAACCACAATCCTACATGACATAGGAGTTGATTGATATCATGCGGCCCCTGCAAATGTTAAAACTTATTGCATGCTTAGAGTATACAATGAGGATACTTTTGATCTGTGAGTCGGGATGGTAGTGAAGATGGTGTTGATGAAGGAGAAACTGTGTCGGTGAATCTACCCTAATACAAGGTGAACGATGAGAGGCTGTGTAGGACTACACAGTGGGTTGTCTCGCTGAACACCGCCTTAAGTCCGAGTTATTGTTTGGTGATCCAAGAAGAAGAGTGCAACCACACATTGGGCTCACTGACCCCTCTCAACTTACTAACTCATCCCCTTCGATGTCCAGATGTCGCAGTAGTTCGGATTTCTCGTAAGCTTGTGGCCTGGTATCCAAGTGAGAGAACGTCTCATCCGAGACCGGCTTTTGCACCTCGCACACATCGTCTGGGTCCACTTTGGTAAACCGGCCAGGTTCATGATTGTCGAAACCAACCCAGGTAGGCGGCTTTCATGGACTAGATCGGCTATGAGGTAACAGTTGTGGTGAGCATCCTCGTCGGCACCCCTTGAATGGTGTCGAGTACAAAGGCGGTAACTGATGATCATGTGTGTGAAAGTTGTACACCCCTCCAGGGTTAACAAAACTATTCAAATAGCCGTGTTCGCGGTTATGGACTGCTTGGAAAGATTAGCTTGATTATTAGACAACTTGAACAGGATAGTTCTAAAACTCAGCAAGATAAGCATGAGTGCTATGGTGTAATTGTTTGGGAGACTTGGATAGATGGACTCGTGTGTGCTTCTTACCTCAAGCCGGTACTCATAGTTCAGGACTAGCCAAGTCAAAGCTGGCACTTCTGCATTTGAACCCCACCTCCCTTTGCCTTGATGCATGTGCATGAGTAGTATAGCTCCTACGTAAGTCTTGCTGAGTACAACTTTGTACTCACGTTTTCTTAATTTATGTTTTAGATGAACCCACTGACCCCGAAGGTGGATTCTCCCTGGAGCTCGACAAGTGAAGACCAAGCTAGTGTAGTCCCAGTCAGCAGACTGGTTCCCTCGTGGAGGGCTTGTGTTTAAATAAGGCTTCTTAAGCCATTTGTTAAACTTGTTTGTACTCAGACCTACTTTTCTTTCGTGCTTGATGTAATGTTGGATCACAGTCATGTGATCTCTTTGTGCACTATGTGAGAGTTATCAATAAAGTTGTATACTTTGTAGAGAATTGTGATGATACCTGTTGTTGATACTAGACATGTGTGATGCGTGTATGATTATAACATGCATGTCTTAGTATGGGTTTTTGAGAGCTTGGTTGTGATCTGGCTGGCGGTCTTTTATATACCAAGTGGCCCTTAGATGTGCGCAGCTTGGGGTATCGCGATGCGATTGCTCGTGACTCTATCACGTGCACACTTTGTTGTATGATCGAGCCCACCCTAGACCCCGACTAAGTGATCGGGCTGGAGTAAGTCTATGTAAGTGTTATAATACAATCGAGAGTATGGTTGAGGCGAATTGTCTATGAATATGGGACTTCACCACCCATATCATTTAGACTTGTGTGCGGACGATGAGGACCCATCTCAGTTGATCATCCGGCCTGGATGGGATGCCCCTCACGTTCGATGCTTTCCGAGAACGTTCTGTGCTTGGCCTTGTCTGCTTAGAAAAGTGGGTGCGGTTCTCGGCTCTCCATATGATTGTGTTGTAGCGGGACTTGCATACGCTAACCCCGGGTCCCGACAGACTTGGTATCAGAGCAGGACTGCCTGTAGGATTATCAGCCTTGGTCGAACACTACTAGGAAATAGGCTATACATGGAAAGCTTATTAGTGGCACGCTTTTTTTCCATGTGCCACCAACTGTAAGGGGTGGCGCATGGGCTCGAAATGCGCCACCCTTAAGCTCTTAGGGTGGCGCATTTTTTTCCAGTGCGCCACCCTAAGGGTGCGCCAGCTTGGAACACCTTATACGTGGCGTATTCTGCAAAATGCGCCACCCCTAAGGTCCTTTTGGGTGGCGCATCTTTAAAACAAGCCACCCATAAGAGCTTAGGGGTGGCGCATATTCAGAATGTGCCACCCCTAAGGCCTTATGGGTGGCGCATTTTGGTCGTGCGCCACCCATAAGGACTTAGGGGTGGCACATTTTGCATATGCGCCACCACTGTTATTAGAAATGCGCTACTAATTACCTGGATCTGCCCTTATCTACTCCACCCCACCTACCACCTCTCATTCACTCCACACACTTAACCCTAGATCTACTCTAGATCTGCTCGGTTTTCTCCTCCTCCCCACCTCATTTCTTCCATTTATCCATCCATACTTGGCTTCAAATCTACCGTGTTTCATATTAATGTTAGTGGACCTCCTCCCCAACTCTTTTTTTCCATTTATCACCCATACTTGTCTTTATTAGCTAGATTTATTTGTTTCTTGTCCTCCTTTTATGAAGGAAAAGGTTGTGGTTTGATGTATATGTGTATATGAAACTTGTGGTTTGATGTATATGTGTATGTGAAGCTTGTGGTTTGATGTATATGTGAAGCTTGTGGTTTGATGTATATGTGAAGCTTTGTTGTGGTTTGATGTATGTGAATCTTGTGTTGTATTGATGACGTAAAAATGAGTTGCCAATGTTTTGCCTAAATGTTGATTCATTTCCGTTTCGGCAAATTTCTGGCGCATTCTTCGCATGCTCCCATGCCTTATTAGGGAAGGTCATGCCGAATTTTTCCGGCGACGTCGACCGTGATTTATAATTGTGTTGCTCTCTCTGTGCACGCAGGCGATCATGGTCCGCAAGATGCTGAGCGATATCACCGTGGCTAGGTGGATGCAACGTGCGACAAACGACATGCTACAGATTAATAGGACGGATATAAGATGTCCGTGTCGGAGATGCAATCTGGAGTGTGTGATCGTGCCTGATTCTTGAATATTGGAAAAACACCTAAAGTTAAATGGTTTGATGGATGGCTACACATGGTGGATAAGTGATGAAACTAGTGATCAGGAGGAGGGCCTCAATGGTGGGGCGCCAGGAAATGAGGAAGGGAAACCAGATGAAGATCAAGATGCTGGACATCAAGATCAAGATGCCTGACATGAGGATCAAGCAGATGCCGAACAAGAGGATCAAGATGTCGTACATGAGGATCAATATTCCGGACATACAGATTCAAGCTGGGTGCGGGACCCTCATGTTCAAGAACTGCTTGTCAAGGAGGCGTTAAACGCCAGAGGTGCAGCTAGAGAGAAAGCCAAGCTTGCGAAACTCGCGAAAGACGCGGTTACGAAGTTGTATGAAGGATGCAACGACGGGGATACCCGCTTGAATGTAACACTCGAGTCTATGCAGTTGAAGGAAAAAAACAAATGGACCGACGAAAGCTACGATGATATGATGACATTCTGGCACACTCGTCTTCCGAAGGAAAACACATGCCCAACTAGTATCGCTGAGGCCAAGAAATTCTTGTGCCCTCTCGATCTGCCACACGTTAAATACCATGTCTGCTTAAATGATTGCATCATCTATCGGGGTGAGGACGCAGAGAAAACCATATTTCTAGTGTGCGGTGTTAGTCGATACAAAAGAGGGAAGAAAGTTCCTAGAAAAGTGGTATGGTACTTTCCGATCACTCCTCGTCTATAGAGGTATTTCGTAGATCCAGAGGAAGCAAAGCTCATGACGTGGCACGCAGATAGAAAGAAGCTAAAAGAGGATGACCCGAACCCGGATCCAGAAAAGGTGGACATGCTGAGGCACCCTTCAGATGGTAGCCAATGGACTACATTGGACCTCAAATACCAAGATTTCGGGAAAGAACCAAGGAACCTCAGGCTGGTTTTTAGTGTATATGGAGTCAATCCGTTTAACGGCCAGAGCAGCACACACAGTACCTGGCCCGTGTGGGTATGCATGTACAACCTTCCTCCCTGGAAGTGCATGAAGAAAAAGTACATAATGTGTATGCTAGTTCAAGGGCCGAAACAACCAGGTACAGACCTCAATCTGTATCTCAAGCTAGTGAAAGAGGAGATACAAATGTTATGGAAAGAAGGAGTCAATACGTGGGAAGCCGCCGCACAAGAATATTTCCTAATGAAAGCCGCGGTGATCACGACAGTGCAATAATATCTCGGATTAGTATATTTCTCAGGGCAGGTGGTCCAAGGATTCTATGCTTGCGTTAGGTGCATGGATAATACAACGTATCGCCAGATAGAGAAAGATCCCGGATCTTCGAAAATTGTGTTCCAGGGGTCTCAAAGGTGGCTTCCCAAGAAACACCCGTGGATAAAACTTGGACATCTGTTCAATGAGAGCGAGGAGCTCCGAGCACCCCCAGCTCGAAGGAGCGGCAAAGAAATCGACAACTTGTTGAAAACTTGGGAAGGGTGCCCCGCGCCGGGAAAGAAAAAAAAGAAGACTCAGCCGTTGATGAGGGTATGGAAAGCGAAGTCTGTTTTCTAGGATTTGGAATACTGAAGTCTCCTCCGCAGTCCTCATAGCCTTGATATCATGCATATCACAAAGAATGTGTGCGAGATCTTGTTTGGCACGCTGCTCAACATGCCAGAGAATACCAAGGACGGGCCAAAAGCATGGAATGACTTGAAATTTTTGGGCATCAGGAGGGAACTTCACCCCCTAGTGACGGTGATGAGTTGGAGGAGGATGAGGATATGGAAACGCAAAACTCTCATCGCAAGAGAAAAAGGGTGACCAAGAAGAAGGCCGGTACTGATCACTACCCCGCGGCATGCTTCACTCTGCCTGAGGAGGAGATCAAGCAGTTTTCCAGTGCCTTGTAGGAGTCAAATTTCCAAACGGCTACACTGGGAAGATAAGAAGATACCTAGACGAGGCGAAGCAACGTTTTAGCGGGATGAAACCTCACGACTATGCCGTGCTAATGACGCAGATTCTCCTGTTCGCGATCCGAGGGATAATGGACGAGCATGTCCGTAAAACATTTTTTGGCCTTTGCAACTTTTTCGACGTCATCTCTCGGAAGTCGATTTAGGCTACGCAACTCAAAAGGCTGCAGGAGGAGATTGTGCTCATACTATGCGAGCTTGAGATCTATTTCCCGCCCACTTTCTTCGACATTATGGTGCATCTGCTGATCCATGTCGTGGAGGATATCATCCAACTCGGGCCTGCGTTTCTGCGCAGCATGATGCCGTTTGAAAGGATGAATGGACACATCAAAAAATACGTTCATAACAGGTGATAACCCTCAACTGTAGGGGATCGAGATAGTCTTCGCGAGCAAGATAATCCAATTTATTGATTCGACACTTGGGGACACAAAGAATATGTACAGGCTTTGACAATTGAGTTGTCAATTCAACCGCACCTGAAATAAACACTTGCTTGCACAAAGGTATTAGTAGCAACTGTGATATGGTGGCGGTAGTGGTGATGATAATAGTGGTGATATTGATAGTTGAACAGCAAAGGGAAAACAGCAAAAGTAAACAACTAGTAACCAGCAGAAGGAAAAAACTGTAGGCTAGGAAGATGGACGGTTGGGCGTTGCTTGGATGAGAACGAACATGTAACAGATTCTAACTTGGGCAAGGCTCACAGAAAAAAAGGATCATCTAGGCAAATATCAAACATCAGGCATGTATCCCAAGGTAGTTGTACGTTCTTGCAATAAGAACTTTGCACAACATCTTTTTTCCTACCCTCCCGCTACAAACGGGGCCAAAAGGAACATAGGGAGATTAAGGTACTCCTGTCAAAGAGAACCGGAACAAAGCATTAACAATTCATGGATACACGGAATCCTCAAATTATAGTCCATCCCCTTTGGTTTCCCAAGCTGTCACCATTGGGATCGCCGGTTCCGGACTATAATAGGTGCATACAACTCATACATAGGATCAAGAACACCACAAACTCAAGAAACAAAAGGGTGATCAGATCTGAAATCATGGCACTCGGGCCCAAAGTGGCAAGCATTAAGAGCAACAAGTTGTAACAGAGATGATAAACGCCAAGTAGATGATAGGCAACATGCCCCCAACAATCTGATTGACCTATTACATGATCTAACTCATCCAATCCCTACCATCCCCTTTGCCTACAACCGAATATTACTCACAAATGAGAGGAGAAGTCTTGGAGGGGTGATGGAGAGGCAATGATGATGACGATGGCGATGGTTTCCCCCTCACCGGAGGCCAATTCAGCCTCCAGATTAGCTCTCTGAGGAAGAACAGAGGGTTGCGGCGGCTCCGCGACGTAGATGGGAAAAGCGACTCCTCTTTCGGGGTTTCCTCGTCGGGAGAATAAATAGGGCCAAGGTAGGTTACCAGGGGGTGTGGGACTCAGCCAGGAGGGAAGGTGGCGCGGCCAGGGGCTGGGCCGCGCCTGGCACCCTCCTGGCTGCCCCTGGCTGCCCTGTGGCCCCCCTTTGGACCTTCGGAAGCTTCCGGAACGCTGATTTTTCATATATATTTTTGGGATTTTTCCAGCGTACCTAAATATCCAGAAACCTTCACAAAAGAAAACAGCACTGGTAGCTCTGCTGAAAACTGCGTCAGTCCGGGTTAGTTTCGTTCAAATCATGCAAGAATGAAGGCAAAACAATAGCAAAAGTTTTTGGAAAAGTAGATACGTTTGAGATGTATCAACTCCCCCAAGCTTAGCTATTGCCTGTCCACAAGCAATTAAGTTCAACGAAATGGACGTGACAAAGAAAACTTTGACAAACTCTTTTGCTTCAATAGATGTAAATAAGCATGTACTACGAAAGAGTTTAGTAAGTTTTGACACCATGCTACAAGGACAATGCACGAAGCAATCCTTCTTTCATGTAATCAGTCACAAACAAACAAAAAGTAAATAATATGTTGCTGAAAATCTATTCAAGATCACAATGCACATAGCATGAACATATCAGAGTGGTATCTCGCTAGCATCCATGAGTGAAGCAAAACATAAATGCAGAAACTCCTCCGGAGTTTTAAAGGACACTAGAACTCATAACTCAAAGTAAGAAACATCACAAGCATGCAGAAGACAATGTGATACTTTGGGACAATGCACGTTACACTAAGAATGACAGTTATGCTCTCATAGTTGGTGCTTTGGAGAAAGGAAGGTGGAGACTCTCGAACTGTGGCTTTTGATGGCAAGGTTGAAAACCCGTGAAAGGAAGCAAAGAATAAACATGTGCCAGAGCTCTTGGTTTTGAAAACAGAGATAAAACTCTTTTGAGGGGTGCAACTTTCCAGTCAACAATGAACGGTAAAGGTCTCTCAATATCTCCCATGCCAACCATATTAATGCCTTTTGCTTACACATATTCCCTTATCCATATATCCTTTGATGGTCTATGGAACCTTTTATTTTGCCTCAAGGATGGAAGGATGGTATCGTTCCATCTATCATAAGCAGCATTTGGTCCATTTCACTCCATCATCAAGTATGGGGGAGGTGTAACTCTCATATTATATTTTTTTTATTGACCAGTTAAAACTTCCGTCAAATATTTTTGGCATGAAAGATACTGATTTCCCCTCACCGCACCATGAGCTTGTACGGTTACAAAGGAGAAGCTTTTGAATAAATTTCGAGATGGCACATGAAAGTCTAAGTTAGGAGTGGCCGGTAAATACCACATATAGGTAGGTATGGTGGACTCAAATGGAACAACTGGGTTTAAAAGGAGTGTGGAAGCACAAGCAGAAATCCGCTTGGTGCGAGTGAAGGCTAGCAAAAGACGGGGAAGCGACCAACTAGAGAGCATAACGGCCATAATCATGCAGAGCGACAAAGTAACATTGAATCGGGCATGAAAGTGATATAACTCACCCTGAAGTAAAAAGACCATCAAGGCAGAACATATTTTTTACTCTTAACATGCGTGAACATGTGCCAAGTCAATCCAAGAATTCCCCGGAGGGAAATACCACTTCAATATGCCACACTATGAACAATGCAATGCATGTCAATCATTTCAAGAAACACATTATAAATTCTAGCTATTTGAGACTAACCACAAAGAAAGCATGAACCACTGGGAAAGCATTGTAAACATAGCTCTATGTCTCTACAAGTTGGTCTCTAATCATAAGTACATGCATATGTACAAAAGTAGAAACGAAAAGAGTTCATACCGGCTTTCTTTGTTGCCTCCCTTCCGTTGATCTTCGTCATTACTGCCTTGTCACTTGCACGATCGAACGTAGGAAAGTATAATCAAATGCCATCGCAGAATTGAGCTGAACTCTAAAAACAAAGAAAACTAAAGAGCAAAGGAAACATATTTTTGGGTTTTTTTAAGGTTTAACGAAAGCAAAAGAAAGGAGAAATCTTTTTGAGTTTTTTGCAAACTAAAAGAACAAAGAAGAACATGCAAAAACTTTCAAAAAGATAAAAGCGAACCAACGGTAGATACAATGGAAAGGGGAGGAGAGCACGTACTCCCCCAAACTTAGGCTTTTGGCCTAAGTTGGGCTCTTCTACTGCGGTCCCATGGAGCCTCCTGCTCCGGGGTAATGGTAATCCCAAGGGTTGTATGAGCCCTCTGGTGCGTACACTGAAGTCCTCGGATCCTCCCACGTGGAAGAGGAAGTTCCCGCCCCCCATCCAGAGGAAAACCCTTCACACCAAGGGGTGACGGTATCCTCCTGAATTGGTGGATATACCACGTGCTCCTCCTCATCCGGCTCAACCCCCTCCGTGGGGTCGTGAAACTGGTATTTCCCCGTGATCTCTTCAAACTCGGCAATTGAAAAGCGAAATCCGTTCCTGCGAGAAAAATCAAACACAAGTGGTGCAGGTAGACGGACAGTGCGTTCCACACCATCTTTAAACCGCAAAATATAATCAAGTGCGTAGCGGTTAGAGGTACTAGTAACAAAGAAATGCCTCTTCATGGCAGCCAAGTCAAGGCTAACAAAAGGAAAGATGGTATCATCTGGGCGCGGTTCTCCCTGGAGAAACTGCAAAAGAAGTGTGGCATAGACGCCACCAAAGAGGTCCCCTTGTTACTATTAGTAGCAAGGCGTTTCGCAATAAGCTAACCCAAATGATACTCGTGCTTCCCTGAGAGGGCATTCGCCATGATAGCAGTTCAGGCGTAGAAGTGCTGCTCGTGTTGTCTCGAGCCAACACTCCTCTAGCAATATAATAGGCGAAATACCTGAGGTGAGGGAACATAATGTTGGAAATCTTCTGACGGTTGGATGACCTCACTTCAGTGTTACAGAATGAGTCGAGGAGGGTGTTGAGTGCAATAGTTTGGAAATTTTTCCTCTTCCTCTTCTCGACCAAGCCTGGCAAACCTAAAGCTTCACAAAATGTACTCATAGGCATGGTCAGCAATCTTTCATAAAGTCGAAACACCACAGTGTCATCGTCAGAATAAAATCTAAAACTGTTAAAAAAAATAGCGGTGAGTGTCTCGTATTGTGGTACACGGCTTGTAACAAGCCGTGTCAAACCTGCATTGGCACACAAAGCATAGAACTCTTCTCGTATGCCGGCATCCTCCATGAAGTCTTCGAATGGAAATGCCATAGCTCTCGCGGGTGACGCGTCCAACATCTCCATGGGTACGATATCTTCATTATAGCTCACCCTTGTGGTTGAAGGTGAAGATGCGGAACGCGTAACACGGCTAGAGTGCTCGGGCTTCTTCTTCCCAAGCCACTTTCCTAGCCTCTCCATTTCTGAAATTTTTAACAATTCACAAAAACGAAGATTTAAGCAAAACTAGTTTGGGCAAAACATTCTACTTACTTAAACAAGGCTCAAACTAGCAACAAAACTTGAAAAATAAATTTCTAAACAAACATTTAAGCTCAACTAAACAGCACCAAGAACCACTAAATACTCACTAATGGAGCCACCAACTAGAAAACAAATTGGAGGAGTGAGGGAGTCACATACCAGAGAGTATTTGTTCCAAATATCAGATCAAATGAGTGGTCGTAGAGGGAGATCGAAGTTCCGTGCTCAGGAACAGCAAGAACATGAAACCAGAGCAAGAACATGAGTTTTCGGGGTGAGAGAGAGAGAGTGGCAGAAAAGATGCCAGCAGGGGGTGCATGTGGGCCCCAGGAGGGTGGGTGGCGCGGCCAGGAGCTGGGCCGCGCCACCTGGCCTCCTGGGCCAGGGGTGGACCCCCCTGGTCATCCACAGGTACTCCACGATGGCTTTTTACCTGGAAATTTTGAATATAATTTTTTTGGAATTTTCTGGGCAACTTCACTGTAGAGAATTTTTCAAAGTTCAAAAAGCTAAAAAAACTTTCGTGAACTTGAGGCAGAAGTTAGAACAAGTGAAGCTTTAAACACAAAAACTTGGGTACATCAAGGAGAATAAAAGCTAAAGGAAATGAAAACATTACAAACTCAACTTTTTACCTATATAAAACTTGCTAGTTAGCAAGGTTGATCAAGTCTTACCAACACACCGGTGATATATAGCGTAGAAAGCCTTGCCTCTTATGGAATGATCATTGCACTCTCACTTTAATGGACATTGTCCCCACCATAATTGTTTTTTATTTGTGGTATACATGTAGTGGACAATCCCATTCTCCAATCTTCACGGTCTCGATATTCTCAATGGAGTTACGGCCATGCCTTTTGTCGATTTTCTTCGGAAAATACACCGTGTGTTCTTTGTCATTTACGTTGAAGGTAACCTTCCCTTTATTGAATCAATAACGGCACCTGCGGTGTTAAGAAAAGGTCTACCAAGGATAATGGACATGCTCCCATCCTCGGGCATGTCCAGCACAACAAAATCAGTAAGTATTAAGCAATTGGCAACTTCAACAGGAACATCCTCACAAATACCGATCGGGACGGCCGTGGACTTGTCAGCCATCTGAAGAGATATATCTGTAGGAATTATTTTCTCTAAACAAAGCCTTTTGTAGAGAGAGAAGGGCATAACACTCACTCCTCCACCAAGATCACATAAGGCAGTTCTAACATAATTATTCTTTATGGAGCAAGGAATGGTGGGTATACCTGGATCACCAAGCTTCTCAGGAATCTTGCCACTGAAAGAGTAGTTAGCAAGCATAGTAGATATTGCCTCATTAGGGACTTTTCTTTTATTAGTAACAATATCTTTCATATATTTTGAGTAAGTAGGTAATTTAATAGCATCAGCCAAAGGAATTTGAAGAAAAAGAGGTTTCATCCACTCACAGAACTTGTTATAGTGCTCTTCTTCTTTGGATTTGACGGACTTGCTTGGGAAAGGCATGGGTTTCTGTACCCATGGTTCTCGTTCCTTCCCGTGTCTTCTTGCAAGGAAGTCTTCTCTAGTATACTTCTTGCGCTTATCGGGTGCTTCTTCTTCACGAACCTCACGTGGATCATTCTTTTCAGTATCTTTTTCAGGTTCAGCACCGTCTTCAGTCTCAGCATCGGATGTAGATATGTTGTTTGGATCCACAGTTTGCTCTTCTTCTTCTATAGGATCATTGGAACTGTCAGCTTCCTTGTGTTTCTTTTTCTTCTTCTTCTTTGGGGAGCTAACAATTTCTTCTTCCTGCACTTGAGAATCTTGCTCGATCCTATTTGGATGCCTCTCTGGATAGAGAGGGTCCTGGGTGT
This sequence comes from Bromus sterilis, assembly GCA_950022295.1. Classification (NCBI taxonomy): domain Eukaryota; kingdom Viridiplantae; phylum Streptophyta; class Magnoliopsida; order Poales; family Poaceae; genus Bromus; species Bromus sterilis. The sequence goes on along the minus strand of OX465601.1, from coordinate 120,346,894 downwards.
GTGTGCCAGCCCGGGTCTTTATACCGTAAGCTTGTAAATTGTCCTGTTTGGCATTATTAGCAAGCAAATCTTTTTTCACATTAGAAATTTGTTCAAGCTGAGTTTGAACCATATGAAAATGCTTCACAAGAAATGTAACATCATTAACTGCTCTACCTAGAACATCAAGCAAACTTTTGATAGCTAGAGTATTATCATGCAACTGACCTTGTATCTTCTTATTGAAGTGATTCTGCTTCATAATAAAATTATCAAGCTCATCTAAACATTGGTCAGGAGGTTTACCTTTAGGGATGTCACTTGCATTGAAATCTAAAAGAGAGTGTACTTCTACCATAGGGGGGTGAGTGGTAAGCTCACACAGCTTCTCAATTGGAGGTAGATTCTTCACGTTGTTAGCTTTAATACCTTTCTCTCTTATGGACTTCTTTTCTTCTTGCATATCTTCCGGGCTTAGGACTAGCATGCCCCTCTTCTTTGGTGGTGGAGGTGGATCAAGCATGGACCAATCTTCATGGTTTTTGGCAATTTTTCCCATCAATTCATTCGCATCGTCCGGTGTCCTTTGCCTGAAAACACAACCAGCACAACTATCTAGGTAGGATTTAGACTCGTCGATTAGACCAGCATAAAATATATCAAGTAATTCATTTTTAGGGATTTCATGTCTTGGTCTAGCCTTTAGAAAACTGCAAAATCTTCCCCAAGCTTTAGGGAGATGCTCATCCTGCAACTGTTTAAAGTTATAAATTCTATGTAAAGAAGCATGTTGCATATGAGCAGTAAAATACTTGTCAACGAAAGACATAGCCATATCTTGAGGACTCTGAATGGAACCACATGGTAGTGCATCATACCATGCTCTAGCACCTCCTTTCAAGGAAAAAGGAAGAAGCTTGGTCACATAAAAGTTCCGGATCCTTTCATCAGTAGTAATCAAACCGCCTAACTCAGTGAGTTTGGTCAGGTGCCCGATAGCATCATCATTTTCTCTGCCATAAAAGGGATCAGCTTCAACTGTGGATATAAGTGAAAGGTCAACAGAGAAATCATAATCAGGATCAGTGATGCGTATAGGAGACGTAGCAAAAGTAGGATCAGGAGTAAACTTGTTCTTCATGGAGTGCTTTGCTAGCAACTTCTTTATAGTAGCAGGGTCGGAATCAGCACATTCATTAAGTTCCCTGCAAAAATCATCATCAAGTATAACATAATCGTCCTCAAGGAGTTTCTCCTTAAGGCCAGCAAAGTTATGAATTTTTCCAATAGGTGTTTGGGTGACAGGAATTTCAACACCCGAGAATCGGGCAGCAGATGCAATTTGTTCTTCAATAAAAGAACCAAGTGAACCTGTAGTCTCAAAAGTAGTAGAAGCATCATCAAAAGTATCTGACATATTGCCAGACTCAGCAGAAGTAACATTTAACTGAGGTGAATCAAATTGGCTCATAACTGAAGGTGAATCAAGTTTAGCACTAGTGCTAAGAGCAGTACCTCGTCTCATACGGGATGGTAAGATTGGAACTTTAGGGTCTCCTTTCTTACCCATAGTGGATAACGTGCAGCAGGTAGGATACTTAGAGTAGACCTGTAAATAAAGCTATGGTCCCCGGCAACGGCGCCAGAAAACAGTACTTGATAACCCTCAACTGTAGGGGATCGAGATAGTCTTCGCGGGCAAGATAACCCAATTTATTGATTCGACACTTGGGGACACAAAGAATACGTACAGGCTTTGACAATTGAGTTGTCAATTCAACCGCACCTGAAATAAACACTTGCTTGCACAAAGGTATTAGTAGCAACTGTGATATGGTGGTGGTAGTGGTGATGATAATAGTGGTGATATTGATAGTTGAACAACAAAGGTAAAACAGCAAAAGTAAACAACTAGTAACCAGCAGAAGGAAAAGACTGTAGGCTAGGGATATGGATGGTTGGGCGCTGCTTGGATGAGAACGAACATGTAACAGATTCTAACTTGGGCAAGGCTCACAGAAAACAAAGGATCATCTAGGCAAATATCAAACATCAGGCATGTATCCCAAGGTAGTTGTACGTGTTTGAAATAAGAACTTTGCACAACATCTTTTTTCCTACCCTCCCGCTACAAACGGGGCCAAAAGGAACTTAGGGAGATTAAGGTACTCCTGTCAAAGAGCACCGGAACAAAGCATTAACAATTCATGTATACACGGAATCCTAAAATTATAGTCCATCCCCTTTGGTGTCCCAAGCTGTCACCATTGGGATCGCCGGTTCCGGACTATAATAGGTGCATACAACTCATAGACAGGATCAAGAACACCATAAACTCAAGAAACAAAAGGGTGATCAGATCTGAAATCATGGCACTCGGGCCCAAAGTGGCAAGCATTAAGAGAAACAAGTTGTAACTTAGATGATAAACACCAAGTAGATGATAGGCAACATGCCCCCAACAATCTGATTGAACTATTACATGATCTAACTCATCCAATCCCTACCATCCCCTTTGCCTACAACAGGGAATTACTCACACATGAGAGGAGAAGTCATGCAGGGGTGATGGAGAGGCGATGATGATGACGATGGCGATGATTTCCCCCTCACCGAAGGCCAATTCAGCCTCCAGATTAGGTCTCCGAGGAAGAACAGAGGGTTGCGGCGGCTCCGCGATGTAGATGGGAAAAGAGACTCCTCTTTTGGGGTTTCCTTGTTGGGAGAATAAATAGGGGCCAAGGTAGGTCACCAGGGGGTGTGGGACCCAGCGAGGAGGGCAGGTGGCGCGGCCAGGGGCTGGGCCGCGCCAAGCACCCTCCTGGCTGCCCCCTGGCTGCCCTGTGGCCCCCCTTTGGACCTTCGAAAGCTTCCGGAATTCTGATTTTTTTTATATATTTTTGGGATTTTTCCAGCGTACCTAAATATCCAGAAACCTGCACAAAAGAAAACAACACTGGTAGCTCTGCTGAAAACAGCGTCAGTCCGGGTTAGTTTCGTTCAAATCATGCAAGAATGAAGGCAAAACAATAGCAAAAGTGTTTGGAAAAGTAGATACGTTTGAGACGTATCAACAGGTCCCGTCCAGATGGAAGCATAGAGAAGGGCGTTCTAACCTAAGAGTGCATCTCTTTTTGCACGAATTATCTAAATACCGAGAACCCAGTTGGTCTGCCCGTCAATAAGCACTTTGGTAGGATCGATGGGTGTGGACACCGCGAGGGAAGCCGCGAAATGCATGTAAACTTCGAGGGTCGAGGCATCGACTTTGAAAGAGCAAGCATAGTCGCGCTACAACACATCCAGCTGGTCGATCCTTGGATAATAAAGCACAAGGATGTAATCAGGAAGAAGTACAGTGACCAGGGCCTGCAGGTAACGGACCAAGTGTTGGGAATGTGCTCTAGAGGCAAATAAAATATGTTTTATTGAGCATATTCCATTAGTTCATAATAAGTTTTATACTGTGCTATAACCATATTAAGCGAAAACCTTAATACAGGTGTGGTATACAAACAACCAGGTCCCTAGTGAACTCTAGTATACTAGTCCATTGGGCAATTGACGATCAAGGTTTCCTGATCATGAGAAATTAAGCTGTTGACAATGGAGTCGTATCATTGGGAGAATGATATGATGGACATACACCCACCAGAAGTGTTGCGATGTGATCAAGTAACATACTTCAACATTGCGATAACTATAACGTAGTGACCAGATCCTTAGACCGTAATGATCATACGTAATTACTGTCTATTAGGATTCCTTGATTTGCTACCCACCGCCTGACTGGATTATGCTGGCCATAAAGGAGTACTTCAGGTATTCCGGATAGATATGTTAATGAGTATGCAAATAGATCAAAGTAGGATTTATCCATCCGAGTGACGGATAGGTACTCTGGGCCCACTCGGTGATGTTATATCTTAAAGATTGCAATCATGTGACTAGGTCACGGGGGGTTGTAATATCACGGGAACGAGTAAACTTGTTTGTTGAGAACGAGGACGAACTAGGTATATTGGATACCGATGATCAAACCTCGGACAAGCAAAGTACCACAGGACAAAGGGAACATGCACACGGTTAACGGATCCAACAGCGATTGAAGTTCATTCGATGGAAGCGCAGGGGCTATCAAGGATTGTAACTACGTCCAATTGATTAGTCATTGATCAATGAGATTGACTCGACCATGTCTGCTGTTTCCCGGACCGTAGGGTGTTACACTTAAGGGTATTCGACACAGTAAGGATTGATTCGGGATCACCCGAGAAATTGGAGAGAACACCGGAATTGTTTCGGTGATGGCCGGAATTGTTCCGATGAAGGCCGGAAGTTGTTCCGGGTATTTTGAAAGGTTCAAAATATATTTAACTATGTTTAATATATGTTTTAGTATTTAATTATCTGAATTAAATATAAACATGTATTTAAATATAATTAAAAATGTATTAAAAGGCATATGGGCCTCGTAGGGCCCATTAGTGGAAGAGGAGTCTCCCCCCATGGGCCATGGCACCAAGAGAGGGGGGCCCACCCCCCTAGGCTGCGCCAAAACCCCCCTCCCTTGTGATTAGTCCCACCCCAGAAGTGGAGGGGGGTGGCACCCCTCCTTGGCCTATATAAGGAGGGGTAGGGTGCCCTTTTTCTTCATATAAATTGATTTGAGACAAGTTTCTCTAATCTCTCTCTCCCTCCTTTCTCCTTCCTCGAGTGGACTCCCCTTGTTTGGAGGCTACACTTGGTTGGGGATTTCTCCACCATACGCACGGCATCGTGCTGCTGGAATCGGGATCCGAATCCATATTCTTTCCGCTGCTCTTCTGGTTCGGAGCCCAAAGGAACGTCGGGTATACTGTATGTGTATAATCCGGCTAGGCACTACACTTGTGGTGCTACTTCGTCGTCGTGGCCGTATCGTGAGGTCTTCATCGACAACGTTCCGACGGGGACGTAATCCCTTCATCGGTCTACAAGGACCGGGTGTCTACAAGCATCATCGTGGATCTGGGAAGCATCGGGGATTGCCGGTACGACTACACCAACCACGTTCACGCGGGAACGTTTCCCGCTTAACAGACTACATACTGGTATGTGACCTATCTATGTCCGTTACTTGCATCAGCATAGCATAGGTCTTGAGTTTGGGAGTCGTAGGTCAAGAAAAATTTGTGTTTTCTGCCCCGTTCCCCAACAGTGGTATCAAAGCAAGGCTATGCGTAGATGTATTGTACGGATAGAACACATCTAGTATGTGGGTATCAATTCTCCAATTGTTACCCTCTCACGTGTATTCGTTTAGCATTGCGGCAATGTCCTGATCAAGCGGCTCCGACCGACCTTAGGCGTTTACGCGAGACTGGTTCCACGCTTGACATATGGCTTGTACCATATAAGTGGTTGGGGGTGTCTGTCTCTCTAACATTAGCTTTGCGAAGACGTTTGCAACGGAGGGCCCCGACAGGGGTGTAATAGAGACAATTGTGGGATTGGTGTTGTGGCTTTTTTTCGTAGGCATAGAAACGGTTCTATCTCGAAACCCCTAGCAGCCACGTAAAATTTGAAAAAGATAAAGTAGAAAGGCGTTTTTAACTTTAATTTGCATGTCGGTTGGAATCATAGCATGTATGATTTATACTGTTGCATCCTGCTTTGCTAATATGTTAGATATACGACGGTAGCATTATAGGATGATCCCTCACTAAAACCAACATAGTGTCCTTACCCTAGTGAGCACCACCTGGAAAGATCTTCATTATGGAGGCATCACGTGTCACACGGGTGTCAAACATTTTTACGTTCAAATGAGGTGGGTGTAGCAAGCCTAGCATGCCCAGAAGCATGGCCTTGTATGACACAACAACAAATCACATAGGGTGTGGTGGCGAGCCTCACATGTGCAGACATGGCCTCGGGACACAAGAGACCCAAAGGTCGAGCATGAGTCACATGGATGATGTGATTGGCATGATGACCTACCTTGAACAACATACTGATGGCCGTGACGATCGGGGGAGCTATGGTGTTCAAGGATCGTGTAATCACTTAGAATAAACTATGAGGGATGTTTGTCTGAGTGGGAGTTCCAGAGTTGTTTTAGAAACATGAACTCCATATTATGAACTTAATCTTCATGTCTTAGCAAATATCATTGTAGATAACGTCATACCCAATGTTTAGAACTATGGATCTTTTAGTGTGATAGAACTTAAGGAAAATGGGTCTTACTTCATTGATGTGTACCAACACAATTAGAGACATACTCGTAAGTAATGACTTGATAAACATAATACGAAGAACTACTAGAAGATACACCTGGTAACTCCGTAATTGAGAAAGATGATTATGAGTATAGTACTCACCATCACTTATGAATGGTTGTAAAATACACCATACTTCATTCTATGATTCTGAATTGTGAATGCATGTTAACCAACACGTATGACGTGCTAGGTGAAACTTGAAAGCACTAGGTCACAAATCAGAGTAATGGAATATGATTATATGGACGAGGTTTCTTTCAACCATGTGTAACGACCCGATCCCGAATGGGACCAAGTCTCTGTGATCTGTGCCAGTCCCTGGATCAACTTGCTGACACACACAGTACTCGATGAATAACAGAATAAATCACATGTATTTTATTACATCGGAGAGTTCAAAATAAAGAAAATTTATTACATTAGTATGGCTTCAGGCCATCAAAAACTGCGGAAGCAATAGTAGTAGTAGTGGTCATCTGACTCCACGGCAAAACGTTGAGTATAGGACAACAACCTATTCGCACCTTAATCACCGTCAGAGTAATCTGCAACAATCGTACAGCCCAAATAGGGTCAGTACTTTGAATGTACGGCAAGTCGTACCAAGGAGAAGAAAATGAAGTCCTACAATACATGCATTTGGCTGGTGGAGCTTCTACGTTTCAATTTGCATAAAGCTGAATTTTTTTCCCTATAGAATAAGTGTTCCTAAAAATAATCTCAAGAAAATAAATAAGCACAAGACAACCCATGGTAATTATGCCCCAAAAAGATTAATTAAAGATGATGAGATTTCTCAAAATTACCATAACTAGATGCTCAAATTGTCCAATACCGGGGACTCGGCTAATCGATTAGATTTAAACGCTCTGCAGAGGTTTGTGCACTTTTCCCCACAAGACTCGACCACCTCCATTGGTATTTGCCACACTACACTTTGTATGGAAACGGGAAGGTCGAGACATGGTCTTTTAGAAGAGTTTCCCTTACTCTGGCGGTGCCCATCCCACCTACCAACACTACGTTCGTAGCACCACCTAGCAAGAGTCACTACTACTAATTAATCAAGCCAGAGCCCATAATGGCTTGTGGCTGCACACGTAAGCTTCTAGAAAATGACAATATGATAAAATCTCTTTAAGCCTGGGTGGCTTTCCGCAGTGATCCCTGGCCATCTCCAGGTCACTTAGGCATCTCCACTGGTTCCTCCAGGGTGCCTCCAACCATTCCACCTAGGTAGTTCATTGAGTTTAACTTGGTCCTGATTTACTACAAGGTCACTCATCTCATCGTGAATTCACTCCCCAATCCATGTCTACAATAGCATAGCACTACAATTTCCTACACGATGGTGACAAGTTAAACCTACCACAAATTGAACTACTGGGTTTGCGTGAAAGTAAACTTCTACTTATGCATACTAAGAAAGGGGTACTACATGCAATAAACATAGGTAAAGAGGAAAATGATCAAAGGTAGACTTGCTTGGTTGCTGCTGGTCAAACTCTAAGGACTAGAAATATTCCGCTTCGCACTCGGGGCAATCTAACGCAAACAAACAAGTGCATCCAATCAAAACATAATACAAAATAAAAAGAAAACAAAGCTTCGACAAACTTGGAAAATAAAGAATAAATAAAGTTTTTTTTAAATAGAACAAAATTTTGTGTAAAACTTGTTGATGAAAGTCCTAAGTGATATAGATAAAATAGGGTTTTTATTTGCAAAAAGAATCGGTCAAAACCGAGTTACGGTTATAAAATTATGGCCAAACGAAGTTTGAATTAAAATATATTCAAACACATATTTTAAAATTCCAAAAATTTGAAAATAGGTTTCCACGCGATAGAGGGATGAAAAAAATTAAACGCGGGATTTGATTTCGTCTAAAACTAATAAACGAGTAAAATATATAGCTAAAACAAGACTAGGGGTAATATTCTAATCTAGTGAATGCTCTAAAATAAATAAATAACTAAAAACGTTTTTTTTCCATCTTCTTCTACACAGGAAGAAACGTACACGTACTGTACGTGGCCGTCGGCGTCTTCTTCGTGGGGCGGCGGCTCCGGAGGGGATTGGCGGCGAGGGAGGTGTCGAGGAGGGGCGGCTCGGCGTGGGGAAGCGCGGGGTGGTGGCGGCGGTCTCCGGCGTGGCTATGACGTGGCGGGGCGGCGTTGAACTCCGGCGAACTCCGGTGGACGCGCGAGCTCCGGGACGCTGCTGTGGTGCATGAGAAGAGGAAAAAGCTTGTCCATGAGGTGTGTGACGACGAGGGCAACCGATTTCCAGATTTTGGGGTCTCAAGACGGCTTACAGGCGACGTGAACGACGCCGAGGCGGAGTTCGATCGGCGAACTTCGGCCAGCAAATTCGCGAGCTACGGTGCGGCTTTGGGCAAGATTTTTGGGGGCTTTGGACGAGTGGGAGGAGGGGCACGCAGGGGTGATTTATATAGGGGGAGGGGGTGTCCAGATGCGTGTTCCCGGCGACGAAATCCGACGAGTGCGAAAATTCCGGCGAACTCTTTCATGGCGGATTAATGGGGGCTTTAAAGGTGTCGGGGTGGAGAACGAAGGTGCAGGGTACGCGGGGAGGGAAGGAAGGAAGGGCGGAGTGGGCGCCTGGCTGGTCGGGCGTGGCCGGCGCTGCAGCGCCCGCTGCTGTTGCGCGCTGCTGCGCTGCGTGCGCTGCGTGCGTGCACGCACACGTACGGGAGGGAGACGAGGCGCGGGGGCCTGGCTGCTGGGCCGGCCAGCTGGCTGGCCTGGCGGCCGAATTTTTAAAAAAAATTACCTCTATAAAAAAAATACGTAATAAATTTTTAAAATCTTATAAGAAAATATTGTAAAATTTTCCTTGTTAAAATAAAAAACTATAAAAAAATATATTTCAAAAATAAGTTTAATAAAACTCTAATAAAACCTCAACAAAATTTTATAAAGTCTAGGATAAATATTCCTAGCTCAATGCAATTTTATAAAATGCGAAAATTTATTTATAAAGTCATTTTGGACAATTTAATAAATTCCAAAAGGAATTTTAGGATTTATTAAATTCCCTAAATGCTTTATTAAAATAAAATAAATGCTCCAATATTTTCTTAACCCTTTTTATGTTGAAGAAGTCATGTTATCTTCTCTCTTGATTTTTATTGGGTTAAAATAAATTGGAAAGAAAATCCAAAAGATCCAATATGCAAATGGGGAAAAATGGTATGCACAAATGATTCTATTAACATCCAAATTTTTACAAAAAATGGGATGTTACACCATGGTGGAAGGAACAACCTGCTGGGAAAGTCACATGGAAAATGTATAAGATACATGAACACCTTGTGTACAACTTGGACTACTAAATTGACTGGTTCATTTCCGATAACTGGGGAGTTGCATCCGCTTCCTCCCAGCTACAAAGACCACGTCTAGACTATGTTATGAAGGATAATCGTTCACCTGTCATGAGGTCATGGTTAAAGTTGAGAACTTTAAGAGTAGATCCAATGTAGGAATATTCATTGACGGAGAAAGTATATTTGATATACGAGTTATAAATGTCTTTCCCCACAAAACACTGATTGTGGTTGATTAAGTATTTGATGCTTGAACTTACTGCTTGAGAGTGTCTTGGAAGGGATGAGGTGACAATGTGTGTTGACGATAATAAAGATAGTTGATGGTCGACAACACTCTCCCTCTACATCTATCATTTAATTAATGTATGAATAAATTTATGATCGTTTGAATGAGGACTTTATTAATGTGTCTTGCATCTTGCGAAGACAATTATTCATATTAGTGAGAAACAAGTCAGTTGTTCTCCTTTTATGAATGATATCTTTTATGGTCACATTACGATTATGAATGAGTTATTCTTATATTGATGATAGTGGTTTGATCGTTTATAAGAAATATTGTAATGCCAAGAATTATCCAAACTTAATAATGACACTACCATTTAAGTCATGAATGGTTTGATGAAGTCTTGGGATACTTGATCTCTTCACACAACCAAACCATGCCTTTTAGGTGAGATGACTAAAACCTCGAGTTCTGGTAAACAGAGTGTGTACTGATTGTTGAATATCATACATTGTGATGTACTCCCTCCGTAAAGAAATATAAGAGCGTTTAGATTACTAAAGTAGTGATCTAAACACTCTTATATTACTTTACAGAGGGAGTATCATATATCAGCATGTAGTGAATTTCATTATTTCGTGAACTTCGTATGTGGACTTAGATGAATATGTGTATTCACTAATGAAACATGAGTCTGAAATAATTTGATATGACCAAAAAGGAATTTCAGAGTAAAGATCGATATAAAATTAACAAGAAAGACAAGTCTCTATGATTTGATCAAAGTGACAAATGTTTTGAGTTAGTCTTGGGCATAAAAGACTTGCGAAAGTTGTTTCACAAATTGCGATTTTTTGAGACATTTCAATATTGATTGATGTGCCTGAACATCGTAATCATACTCTATTGAATAGTGTATGGTCTAAGTTATTTCTTACCAAGTTACGTTATTATTGTTTAGAGTTATTAATCTAATATGCAAACACTCACTTCAGTATAGGGAACCATCTGAGTTTGTGGAAACCAACACTATATAAGTTATGGTGTGTTGTGGTTTCCAGGAAGCCTGATTTATATGATAAATTGTCTTTGTAGTGTATCCTTAGACAACTATGGATACGTCTGATGGCTTCTCGCACCTCGTTGGTTACCCCAAGTGGAAGGTTTGATGTAGCACAACGGCAAGTTTCCCTTAGCGAAGATGCTAAGGTTTAGATTGTCTCCAGTAGGACTCAAGAGATACAAGTAGGTGGTAAAGTGAACAATGGCGTCGTTCACAACCGAGGTTTCTAACTTCACCTGGACCTGCACATAGATACAAATAACTTTGCTTCCAACGAGTATAGAGGAGTTTTCAATTCCTCCGGCCTTGCTGTTTACAAAGGATTAACACAACAGATAATAATGATAGTGATAGCAACGGAAAAGTAAATACTAAAAGTAAATTGGTAGTGTGAACAATAATGTGAAGATGGACCGGGGTCCCGTGATTTTCACTAGTGATGTCTCTCTCCCAAAAGACGGTAAAAGTGCTAGCGAGGTAAACAAATCACAGTTGGGCAATTGACAGGATTATGAAGGCACCGCAGTTGTAACTATCCTGCAAAGAAAGGAAGGGCTCAAAAGCAATGGGCAGTACGCCAAGGTAAGTAGACCGAAATTCATCTGCATCTACTACGAATCAACCACCTTGAGATATCTATCCAGAACATCTCGCTGGTATTAAGTTGTGAATCCCACCCAAAGTGTAAACTAAAAGCAACAAACAACTGCATTAAAAGAACTTTGAATAAAGTAAACAATCCTTGCACCCGCAAGTACAAGCACTGTTGTTTTATCCCTGGTGGCAACAGCACATCCCCTAGTCTCATGTTTCTGTCACTCAAGCTAGACATCAAGGGGCTGAACCAACAATCGCGCATAACGCCCTCTCTTGGAGTTGCAAATAAAATACTTGGCCAAAGCAAATACCGCAACGGAGAACATGCAAGAATTTACTCAGGAACAAAATATAAAAGAGAAGAACCAAATATATTACTCGTCACAATTTGAACATATTCTCATAATCCATCAGATCCCAACAAACTCAGCATAGCAACAACAGAAATTACATAGATGCCTCAATCATGTGAGGCAGCTCATGAGGACTCGAAAGTGGAAGCACAAAAGAGGGAGAGATAGATCACATAGCTACTGGTCACGGACCCAAGGTCCAAGGGGAACTACTCATGGTACATACGGAAGGCGTCCAAGGCTATGGATGGTCTCCCGGAGGGGGTAGCTTCTCCCGGCAGGGTGCCGGAGCAGCTTCTCCAGGAAGCCCCAATCTTGAAACGGAGGAGGCGGCAAAACAGAGGAGAGATCGCGAAAAAAGAGTTCGTCTTAGGGGTTTTCGTCATGGGGGGTAAATATAGGCGAAGGGGCCTCGAGGGGACCCACCAGGCAGCCAGGAGGCCTCCTGGCTCCCTGGTGGTGGCCCCCCTTCGCTGCTTTGGTGTTTCCGGAAGCTTCCGCGACTCTACTTTTTTATCTGATTTTCCTGGATTTTTTGGAGCACTTTTAATGGCCGGAAAACCTGAAATACAAAAACAACAGAAAACAACAACTGGCAGGTGGGTGCACTGGGTTAATAGATTAGTCCAAATATGTTCAAAAGTGTATGAAAGTTCAAGAAAAACATGGCAAAGTCACACAAAACATGCATGGAGCAAGCAGAAATTATAGATACGTTTGGGACGTATCAACATCCCCAAGCTTAATTCCTGCTCGTCCTCGAGTAGGTAAATGATAACAAGCATAATTTCTGTGGTGACATGCCACACAACCATAAAAGTACTTTTAAGTAAAGCAATCAAAGCATGCAATTCAATTCAAGTCTTAACAAGCAAGAGTCTATATTAGCATTGACACAAGCAACAAAAGAACAAAAGGTGCAAGAGCTCTTGCTGTCCGTGACTCGAATGTCTCCAAATGGTGTTTGCATGCAAGCAAGGGACTGGGAAGAAAGAGAAAAAGGTTGTTGAGAACAACTATCTACTAAAAGTTTCACACTTGGTCTCCTTTGGATTCTTATCTGGACTCGTCCCCAGACCACTAGTGAGGTACAAGTCAAACTGATCTACTCCCTTTCGATATTTTGAGCACTCATGCAATGGATGAGCGTGAGCAAGAAAGTTGACATCTAAAAGGCGAAACAGAAAGAAGGTGGAGGAGGAAGACAAAAAGGTGTGAAAGGCTCACATCAATGAGGACAATCATAGGAGAAAGAAAGCCATATGATAGATATGATGTGAGGAGTTGGGATTGCCATACAACGGATGCACATGTGAGCTAAGGTAAGATCTCCAATGGAACTAGTGGGGGTGCATCCAACTTGCTTGCTCAAGAAGACCTAGAGCTCATTTGAGGAGGCTCATCATTGGAATATACAAGCCAAGTTCTATAGTGTGAAGGTCCCCACATAGCTATATGCATGATGATGATCTCTATGGAGTACAAGGGATAGAAGATGAAGTACTAGTGTGGATCTCTCAAAAGGAATAGTAGTATGCCCCCTTCTCTATTTTTTTTATTTTTTTTTCTTTTTATTTTATTTTTTGGTGGCCTCAATGGCTCTTTCTATTTAACTCTCATTTGTCCTCTTTGGGATTTTTTGATTTTGTCCTCTTTGGGATCTTTTGATTTTGTCCTCTTTGGGATCTTTTCCTCACTTTAGGGGCAATACTCTATATTTTACAAGAATATAGGAGATCTTTCACACTTTACAAAGGTACTCACATAAATAAAATGTAACTATCATGAAGTATGCAAATGTAGGCCTCTGCCAGTGTAGCAGGATATGCAATGATACTAGCGCGTCAGGTAGCAATGTTTAGGGCAAGGCCCAACTAGCATGCGGCTCATCGATCAAGCAAGTAGCATATATGACATGAAGATCAAGTCATGAGAAGGTGGATGTTGCATGGCAATGTATCTCGGAAAGGCTATGGAAATGCCTTTTAGGTAGGTATGGTGGCTGTTTTGAGGAAAGATATAAGGAGGCTTATGATGACAGAGCGTATCGTGCCAAGGGTTTGGATGCACCGGCGAAGTGTGGGCCAACTCTCTAGGTGAGAAAGGGCAATGCATGGTACCGAAGAGGCTAGAAAAAGTATAGGTGGGTGGAAGTGTCAACTTTCGAACACTCACATTAGTCCGAAGAACTCATGCACTTATTATCAGTAACTCTCAATCTAATCAGGAGGTTCACAAAGAGACAGGTACCCCGAGGAGGAGTGTATGGTGGTTTGGTTATCCTTGCGCATCCTTGACTCATGGTACGTGAGTGTACTCTAATATTCGAACCCTCCAGAGGTTAGTGATCCATCTAGTAGCTAGAGTTCTCAACACGGGTTTTTGGTTTTCGAAAAACACACAGACTGCCCAAAATACGACATCTATCACTAATAGGCAAGAGCTCTTTACACCATAAGTTCAACCATTACTCTAGTCAATACCTCAAAACTATTGCAAGTTACTACTACAAAGAGAACATCAACTTTAACTACCTACTTTCAGTCAAGACACAGAACTCAGTGCAACAGGGACACTCTCTAACAAGATAATACATGCAACCTATAGAAAGTTCAACATGAGAAAAAAGAAAACCTCTAGAAAAAAAAACTAAAGCACTTCAAGTAAACAGAACAGCAGCTAAGAAAAGAAAAAGAACAGCTCACAGATAAAAGAATAAGCATGCAAATCCTATGAGGAGTTCTAGTTCAAGCGGAGCGTGAATCTCTCCCACAAAAAAGAGTAAGTAAGCCAGGATCTAACTTGTCACTATAGCATACAAAGCTAAAGAAAACTAAAAATGAAGCAAAACCTAAGATCGAGACGCTCCAAGAAAAGCACATAACGCATGAAGTGATAAAAATATAGTGCAACGAGGGACAAACTGATGATTGTTGATGGAGAAGGGGATGCACGGGGGCATCCCCAAGCTTAGACGCTTGAGTCTCCTTGAATATTTGTTGGGGATGCATGGGGGCATCCCCAAGCTTGAGCGCTTGACACTCCCGAATCTTCTTTCATCATCTTCCATCGCGCACTTGAAAACTCCCTTCATACATAACTCATTGTAAACTGATTAGAAAGGTTAGTACCCTAATAAAGTAATTTTTCCTCTACTGCAAATAAGGATTTCCAGGAAGAGCTACTGTTTCTCAATATTGCCAAAAAGTTTTTGCAAATAAAAAGCAAGCTTAAGGTTTGCAAAAGTACGGAGAGACAAAACGTGGAAGAATCTGTGAAAAACAGAACAGCAGATAGAAACAATTTTTTTAGGGGTACTTCTGCAACTCAAATAAAAAAACTCTGAACATACGGAAGTTTTGTAATTTTATAGAGCACGTTGTGTAAAACTTTCAGCTCAAAAAGATGAACTGGATTTTTCTGTAATTTTTCTAGTCACGAGGACAGAATCTGTTTTCTGGACAACATGTCACAACTTTTACTTCCCTTGCCGTATGAGGCTAAACTTGGCACAAAGCTTGAAAAATAAAGATACAATGATGTTGCTACAGTAGTAACAATCATCAAGACCAATAAAAACAGAACAAAAGAAAAAATAAAAACCTAAATTCGTTGCGGGCTGCCTCCCGAAAGCGCTTCTTTAGAGCCATTAGCTAGGCTTAAAGCAGAAGATCAAGTCTTTTCAAGAGAATAACTAGCCCGTGTGATGGACTCAAAAGGTAACTTAATCTTTTTCCTAGGGAAATGTGACATCCCTTTCTTGAGAGGGAATTGTAATTTTATAGTTCCCTCTTTCATATCAATGATAGCACCAACTGTGCGAAGAAAAGGACGTCCCAAAATAATTGGACAAGAAGGTTCACACTCAATGTCCATAATAGTTAAATCAACGGGAACATAATTGTCATTGACAATGATAAGAACATCGTCGATCTTCCCCAAAGGTTTCTTTATGGAAGAATCAACAAGACGAACACCAAAAGAACACGAATCAAAAGGTTTCAATTCAAGCATATCATACATTCTTTTGGGCATAACAGAGGTACTTGCTCCAACATCACAAAGTGCATAGCAAGAGAAGTTATTCAATTTAATTTTTATCATAGGATCCCAACCATCTTCTAGCTTCCTAGGTATGGAGTCTTCTAGTCTAAGATTCTCCTCCCTAACTTTAATTATAGCATTGGTGATATGCTCTGTGAAGGCAAGATTGAGTGTGCTAATGTGGGGGTCTCTAGATATCTTGTGTAGGAAACCAATAACTTTTGGTAAAGTGAAGTTGTCAAAGTCTAAATCACTACTGTCTACCAAGGAAGTAGTGATATTATTTAAGCTCACTTTTTTGAAAGCCTCTATGTTCATAGAGTTTTCCTCTTCTAAGGCTGAGGTGGTAGCATCACCATTGATAGGTCCAGTGGGACTAGGGGTGTGATGGGTGCTAACAGTTTGAACATCCTCAACTACTCAGATAATGGCTACTGTGTGGTAGGTAGGAAGGCTCTTAGTTCTCTCTTCTTCCTCCTTTTCTCTAGCCCATCTCTCTTTAAGTTTAGCCATGATCCTAATATTTTCATTGATTTGTAACTGGATAGCATTAATAGGAGTGACCTTACTCTCCTCAAGGGGAGAGGTTCTAATTTTTAACATCTCAACATCAAGGGCTAAGTTGTCTACCTTCAAACAAAGATTATCTAATTTAGCTAGTTTTTCTTCCACATTCTTGTTGAAGGCCATTTGGGTAGTGATAAAGTCTCTAAGCATACTCTCTAGTTCTGAAGTGGAGTTTCTGGTGGTAGGATAAGTGTTGTTCCCATAGTTGTTGGATGGGAAAGGCCTAGGATTGTTGCTAACAAAGTTACTCCTATAAGCATTATTATTGAAGTTGTTTCTAGAGACAAAATTGACATCGACTTGCTCCTGAGCAACCAAATAATTTAAAGGAACATCTTGAGGATCAATAGAAGGTTGCTTGGTAAGTAGAGACATGATAAGGTGAACCTTTTCATTTAAAGAGGAGATCTCCTCGACAAAATTTACCTTCTTACCAGTTGGAGATCTTTCGGTGTGCCACTGAGAGTAGTTCAGCATCATCTCATCTAGTAGCTTTTTGGCAGCACCAAGCATGGTTGACATAAAAGTTCCTCCCGCGGCCGAATCTAACAGGTTCCGCGAGGTGAAGTTCAAGCCTGCATAAAAAGTCTGGATAACCATCCAGGTAGTCAGTCCATGTGTGGGGCAGTTCTTGAAAAGCGTCTTCATATGTTCCCAAGCCTAGGCAACGTGTTCATTATCCAATTTCCTGAAATTCATAATGTTACTCCGTAATTGAATAATTTTAGCAGGGGGATAGTACTTCCCTATAAAAGCATCTTTGCATTTACTCCAAGAATCGATACTGTTCTTGTGCAAAGATTGTAGCCACTCCTTGGCTCTTCCTCTCAAGGATAAAGGAAAAATCTTCAGCTTGACGATGTCTCCATCTACTTCCTTGTACTTCTGCATGTCGCAGAGCTCGATAAAGTTGTTTAGTTGCAAAGAAGCATCTTCTCTTGCTCCTGAGAATTAATCTTTCATAACAAGGTTAAGCAGAGCAGGTTTAATCTCATAAGAAGGTGCTGAAGTGGCAGGTGGAGCAATAGGATTGCAGATAAAGTGACTGTTGTTGTGACTAGTGAATTCACACAACTTAGTGTTTTCATTGGAACCCATAGTAGCAGCAGGTATTTTTGGTATTTTTTATTAAGGACACAAAAGTAAAAACTGAAAGGTAAACTAACAAGACTAAAAAGCAAAGGTAAAAGATAGTGTGCAACTCCCCTATCTTGTAGACTTGAGTCCCCGGCAACGGCGCCAGAAATTTTCTTGATGGCTTCTCGCCCCTCGTTGGTTACCCCAAGTGGAAGGTTTGATGTAGCAAAACGGCAAGTTTCCCTTAGCGAAGATGCTAAGGTTTAGATTGTCTCCAGTAGGACTCAAGAGATACAAGTAGGTGGTAAAGTGAACAATGGCGCCGTTCACAACCGAGGTTGCTAACTTCACCTGGAACTGCACACAGATACAAATAACTTTGCTCCCAACGAGTACAGAGGAGTTGTCAATTCCTCCGGCCTTGCTGTTTACAAAGGATTAACGCAAGAGATAATAATGATAGTGATAGCAACGTAAAAGTAAATATTGAAAGTAAATTGGTAGTGTGAACAATAATGTGAAGATGGACCGGGGTCCCGTGATTTTCACTAGTGATGTCTCTCTCCCAAAAGACGGTAAAAGTGCTAGCGAGGTAAACAAATCACAGTTGGGCAATTGACAGGATTATGAAGGCACCGCAATGCTAACTATGCTGCAAAGAAAGGAATGGCTCAAAACCAATGGGCAGTACGCCAAGGTAAGTAGACCGAAATCCATCTGCATCTACTACGAATCATCCACCTTGAGATATCTATCCAGAACCTCTCGTTGGTATTAAGTTGCGAATCCGACCCAAAGTGTAAACTCAAAGCAACAGACAACTGCATTAAGAGAACTTTGCGTAAAGTAAACAATCCTTGCACCCACAAGTACAAGCACCGTTGTATTATTCCTGGTGGCAACAGCACATCCCCTAGTCTCATGTTTCTGTCACTCAAGCTAGACATCAAGGGGCTGAACCCACAATCGAGCATAACGCTCTCTCTTGGAGTTGCAAATAAAATACTTGGCCAAAGCAAATACCGCAACGGAGAACATGCAAGAATTTACTCAAGAACAAAATATAAAAGAGAAGAACCAAATATATTACTCATCACAATCTGAATATAGTCTCATAATCCATCAGATCCCAAGAAACTCAGCATAGCAACAGCAGAAATTACATAGATGCCTCGATCATGTGAGGCAGCTCACGAGGACTCGAAAGTGGAAGCACAAAAGAGGGAGAGATAGATCACATAGCTACTGGTCACGGACCCATGGTCCAAGGGGAACTACTCACGGTACATACGGGAGGCGTCCATGGCTATGGATGGTCTCCCGGAGGGGGTAGCTTCTCCCGGCAGGGTGCCGGAGCAGCTTCTCCAGGCAGCCCCGATCTAGAAACGGCGGCGGCGGCGGAATAGAGGCTAGATCACGAAAAAGGAGTTCGTCTTAGGGGTTTCCGTCACGGGGGGGGGGGGGGTAAATATAGGCGAAGGGGGGCGTCGAGGGGACCCACCAGGCAGCCAGGAGGCCTCCTGGCGTGGCCTAGGGTGGGGCCGCGCTAGGGACCCTCCTGGCTCCCTGGTGGTGGCCTCCCTTCGCTGCTTTGGTGTTTCCGGAAGCTTTCGCGACGCTGATTTTTTATCTTATTTTCCTGGATTTTTTGGAGCACTTTTAATGGTCGGAGAACCTGAAATACAAAAACAGCAGAAAACAGAAACTGGCAGCTGGGTGCACTGGGTTAATAGATTAGTCCAAATATGTTCAAAAGTGTATGAAAGTTCAAGCAAAACATGGCAAAGTCACACAAAACATGCATGGAGCAAGCAGAAATTATAGATACGTTTGGGACGTATCAACGTCTTCCATAACTAGAACCAAAAGGAGCAAAACTTGTATTGCTATGTTTGGTGTTTGTCAAGAATTTTTCTTGATAAATGTGGTAAGGGACGAAAAGTGAAAGTTAAAACAAGGTAATTGACCTTGCCTCCAAATATCAGAGTAGCACAAAGGAATATGTTCCGGAGGCAAAACTCTACAATTAGAGGAGAAACTAATGATAATGATCATGATGTTTTGATGGAAACTTTTACTGAGGAAAGTACGATTCAAGAATACATATTTTCCCCTTGTGAAAAATAATATTCATTATTAATTTGTCATGTTAATGGAACAAGACATACCTACGAACTACAAAGAAGCGATGGTGTACCTAAGTACGAGATATGACTATGAGTCATGAAATCCTATATTGCTTGAGTCAATGGGAGATTCACTACGATTGATCCCAATGGTTATCAACACCGTGACTTCCTCAAATCCTGCATTTGAAGAAGTGTTGTAATTGGTACAACAAGAAGGTTTTGTAAAACAAATGGATACTAGTGTCTCGTAAACTGAATTCTCGATTTTATGAATGATCAAAGGATTTTGGACTTAGCCAAAATATCGAGGAAACATGCATTTGCATGAAACTAAGTGGGAGATAAATAGTTTCCAAAACATGATATATGTAGACGACATATTTTGAGTGGGAGCTATGGGAGTATTATCCTAGCCTTATATGTGCCTGGCATATTTGAGTAGGAGCCATGCGGTTAGTATCCTGAACTTAATATGTGTCTGACATATCTAAGTGGGAGCCATGTGGATGTTATCCTTGTCTTATATGTGGCTGACATATTTGAGTGGGAGCAATATGAGTGTTATCCTAAAACTTGATGTGCGCATGACATATTTGAGTGGGAGCATGATAACATTCTCATATATGGATAACATATTGTGAATGGTGTAGTTGGTATTAATGATTATTTGAATCTTTCATAAATGAAGATGAATAAGTATTAAGCATTGAAGATCTATTAAGATAGATATGTGTTTAATAACATTGAGTTGAAATACTTTCCTGGATAAGATTCTGAAGGGGTTCATAATGGGACAAGTCAAGAAGTAGTTCTTACTTGTATATCCAAGAGAAGTATTGAGTTAATCTCAGTACAAGAACAACGGTTAATTAAATGAAAGAAATGGATGTGCTGGATCCTCTATGCCTTTGTCATAGGTTCTTTCATATTAAACAAGAGTTATGTACTCGACGTAATGTGTCCCAAGTTCTTAGTAGTAAGAACATGTTGTGACATGATTTATGGGTAAATCATTGAACAAAGAGTTAAGTTTATCCTTCAGTGTCTGGAGAGAACTGATGATACATCTCCAATTTGTAAAGGATAGTGGAATTGACCATAAATGTTATGCTGGTTCAAGTTCTGACACTAACCTAGAAAATTGAGATATCATACTAATGAATGTATAAGTTGAAAGAAACATGGTAAGACATCAAAGTTGCATACAATGCACTAAGGATTAAATCTACATTGATGTGGCTGCTTTAGAAGTGGCAAAAGTTATATTATGGCTTAAGAAGTTCGACTTCTGAATGAGTGAGTTTCAGTGTGCATGACTATGGGAAAATCCGTGTGACCCACCGGATGTCATTGTTGAAACACAATAAACGAAATCTCACTTTACCGCCAAATATATATACCTCATCATTATAGTGGATAATGAAGGAATGTCAAACTAGGTGACATTAATGATTTGCTAAAGTGACATACGGATCTGAATGGTACCCAGACCGTTGATACAACCTCTTTAACGTGCAAGCATGATCAATAAGGAGTTATGATCCACAGGAAATGCAACTAGATTATTTTTACTCTAGTGCAAGTGGGAGACTGTTGGGAATGTTCCCTAGAGGCAAATAAAATATGTTTTGTTGAGCATATTCCATTAGTTCATAATAAGTTTTATACTGTGCTATAACTGTATTAAGCGGAAACCTTAATATAGGTGTGGTATACAAACAACCAGGTCCCTAGTTAACTCTATTATACTAGTCCATTGGGCAATTGATGATCAAGGTTTCCTGATCATGAGCAATTAAGCTGTTGACAATGGAGTCGTATAATTGGGATAATGATATGATGGACATACACCCACCAGAAGTGTTGCGATGTGATCAAGTCACATAGTTCAACATTGCGATAACTATAACGTAGTGACCAGATCCTTAGACCGTAATGATCATACGTAACTACTGTCTATTAGGATGCCTTGATTTGCTACCCACCGCCTGACTGAAATATGCTGGCCATAAATGAGTACTTCAGGTATTCCGGATAGATATGATAATGAGTATGCAAATAGATCAAAGCGGGAGTTGTCCATCCGAGCGGGAGTTGTTACATCTTAAAGATTGCAATCATGTGACTAGGTCACGGGGGGTTGTAATATCACAGGAATGAGTAAACTTGTTTTTTGAGAACGAGGACGAACTAGGTATATTGGATACCGATGATCAAACCTCGGACAAGCAAAGTACCACAGGACAAAGTGAACAGGCACACGGTTAACTGATCCAACAACGATTGAAGTTCATTCGATGGAAGCACAGGGGCTATCAAGGATTGTAACCAGGTCCAATTGATTAGTCATTGATCAATGAGATTGTCTCGATCATGTCTGCTGTTTCCCGGACCGTAGAGTGTTACACTTAAGGGTATTCGACGCAGTAAGGATTGATTCGGGATCATCGGAGAAATTGGAGAGAACACCGGAATTGTTCCGGTGATGGCCGGAATTATTCCGATGAAGGCCGGAAATTGTTCCGGGTATTTTGAAAGGTTCAAAATATATTTAATAATGTTTAATATATGTTTTATTATCTAATTATCTGACTTAAATATAAAAATGTATTTAAATATAATTAAAAATGAACTAAAAGGCATATGGCCCTCATACGGCCCATTAGGGGAAGAGGAGTCTCCCCCCATGGGCCATGGTGCCAAGAGAGGGGCCCCACCCCCCTAGGCTACTCCAAAACCCCCTCCCTTGGGATTAGTCCCACCTCGGAAGTGGAGGGGGTGGCACCCCTCCTTGGCCTATATAAGGAGGGGTAGGGTGCCCTTTTTCTTCATATAAATTGATTTGAGACAAGTTTCTCTAATCTCTCTCTCCCTCCTTTCTCCTTCCTCGAGTGGACTCCCCTTGTTTGGAGGCTACACTTGGTTAGGGATTTCTCCACCATACGCACACCGTCGTGCTGTTGGAATAGGGATCCGAATCCATCTTCTTTCCGCCGCTCTTCTGGTTCGGAGCCCGGAGGGACGTCGGGTATACTGTATGTGTATAATCCCGCGAGGCACTACACTTGCGGTGCTACTTCGTCGTCGTGGCCGTATCGCGAGGTCTTCATCAAAAATGTTTCGACGGGGATGTAATCCCGTCATCGGTCTACAACGTCTGGATGGCTACAGGCGTCATCGTGGATCTGCGCGGCATCGGGGATTGCCGGTACGACTACACCAACCACGTTCACGAGAGAATGTTTCCCGCTTAACGGACTACATACTGGTATGTGACCTATCTCTGTCCGTTACTTGCATCCGCATAGCATAGGTCTTGGGTTTGGGAGTCGTAGGTCAAGAAAAATTTGTGTGTTCTGCCCCATTCCCCAACACCAAGATCCACGGCTAATCAAAGAGCACAACTCCAGTTTCATGACTTGGTTCAGGGACGAGCTTCGTGCTAATCCCCCGTGAAGGAACGCTTTCGAGGAGGAAAAGATG
The DNA here is from genome assembly GCA_950022295.1 of Bromus sterilis. NCBI lineage: Eukaryota > Viridiplantae > Streptophyta > Magnoliopsida > Poales > Poaceae > Bromus > Bromus sterilis. Next base: position 120,323,755 of record OX465601.1, on the reverse strand, counting down.
ATATTCACCTTGTCTGAGGGCGCCGCATGCAACCTCATGACCTATCAAGCGTATGATATCAACGGCTACACATTCTGCACGAAGGAAAAGGACAATAATTGCGATTACCATAACTCAGGGGTAACGGGGATATTCTATACCGAGGACGTCAAGGATAGATTTTATGGAAGGATCGAGGACATATGAGAGCTCGACTACTGTGGAGAGAAGGTGCCGATGTTCCGTGTGAGATGGGACAAGAGCGTCGTAAAAGAAGACCGGTATTTCACCACAATTGTTATACCTGAAGGCAAATCCAAGTCTGCGGGGGCAAACGTCACCGCGAAAAATAAGCCATGGGTACTGGCTAGCCAAGTAGACCAATGCTTCTATATTACCGACCCATCAAAGCCTAGCCACGTTGTAGTGAGGAGAGGCAAAAGAAACATCATCGGAATGGATGGAGTCGCCAACGAGCAAGACTTTGACAAGTACGGCGACCCGAAGATAGAAGATGACTATGCCGCTCAAGATACATACACAACAACCCTACCGAAGAAAGGTCTCCCATTCAAGAGGAAAAGTGAAGGCGTCCCGGGCCTAAATTATTCAACCACGACAAAGAAGGGCAAGAAGAAGATGGTGAGGAAACACTAGCTAGATAGCTAGCTCCAAATTTAAGAAACTATTTTGTAATTTATGATCAATTTTTGTTTGCATGGATTTAATATGCACTTCATAATTTATCGAAGTATATGGTTGCCCACGAGATCATATATATCACGCTAAAAAAAAGTATCAGGTACTAACAAATAGTGCTTGTTTATCCAAAAAATGAGTACAAAATACTAGTACAATTTCATATGGCAAAATGGAAATTAAAAAAAATAAGGACAAAAAAATATGGCAAAATGGAAATTGCAATAATAAGTAGGCAAAATAAAAATCCCTTATGGGTGGCGCATTTTGCTAAAATGCGCCACCAAGTGGTTCCTTATGCGTGACACATTCTGGTGAAATGCGCCACGCATAAGAAACCACTTGGTGGCGCATTTTGCCAAAATGCGCCACCCCTATGCCTTGACCTCCACGGCCCCCTCCCCTTGCTCGTCACAATAGCAATTCGAGCCCTAGGCCGCCGCACAGGAGCCGCCCTAGCCGTCGCCTCCGCACAGGAGCCGCCGTAGCCGTCGCCGGAGGACCCGCTGTCGACCACCGGAGGAGCCCCCGCCCCCGCTGTTCGAACCCCCCTCCGGCCACCGCCCTCACCGCCACCAGAGCCGCCCCCCGCGCCCGCATCCACGGTCTCCCCCTCCACTGGACCCGACCCCGTGACCTAGGCGACACCGTAGCCGCACCCTTGACGCCGGAGCCGCCACCAGATCCGCCCCCTCAATGCCACCGGAGCCCTCGACTAGAACCCTAGCCATCCGCGGCACTCAGGTGATCCCCCCTCCCCTTTTCTAGCTCAATTTGATCCCCCTCCCCTGTTCATGGTGCTCAATTTGCTACTGCTTACGCCCCTAGTACAACCTGTTGCTCTGGACAATGCATTTGCAGTAAAATTGAGGCATGGAATTTAATTTGAAAGTGCAAAATTGGGCTAATTGTTAGTGCAAAATTGTGTAAAATTGGGCTAATTGTTAAATAGGTTAGTGTTGTCTAGGTTAGTTTAATTATTTGTTGTTAAATAGGTTAGTGCTAGCTAGGTGTGTGTGTTTTGTGTGTGTGTGTGTGTGTGCGTGTTGTGTGTGTGTCCTGTGTGTGTGCTGTGTGTGTGTGTGTGTCATGTGTTGTTAAATAGGTTAGTGTTGTCTAGGTTAGATAGATAGATAGAGATAGATAGAGATAGATAGACAGAAAGAAAGAAAGATAGATAGATAGATATAGATAGAGAGAGAGATAGATAGATAGAGAGATAGATAGATATATAGATATAGATAGAGAGAGATATAGATAGATAGATAGATAGATAGATATAGATAGACAATTGTTAAATAGGTTAGTGTTGGCTAGGTTAGTTTAACTAAAGAAGCGGAACATTAATTATATTAAATGCAAAAACAGAATGTAGACTATGTTTAAGTGCACAAAATTGATGTTTAAGTGCACAAAAACTTAATTTGAAAGCATAGAAATTTTTTATATGGTAAAATTTCTAATATGGCCCCCATGGATTTTTTATATGAAGCATTATGTTGTTGTAGGTAAAATCAGTAGGTAAGCATTTTTTTCTTATGAACATAATCATGAAACCACAAAATTGTTGCCACATAATCAAAACAGAATAAAAAAAAAGAGGAGGAAAACCAGTGGGTAACTCTCATCCTAACCAGTGGGTAACCAGTGGGTAACTCTCATCCTAACCAGTGGGTAACTCTCATCCTAACTAGTGGGTAACTCTTAGCAGCACTCTATTACTATTCCATTTTTATATGACAATGCACTACTATCACACTGGTTAGGATGAGTGTATCATGCATGCTTTATTTTTTCGACAATCAACATGATATATATGTGTCTATATGGGTTGATATACCAAATCAGGATGGGGTTTTTGTTGCTATACATACTCATGTTGTTATACATACTCTCCTCATACGCATGTTTATTATTATTGTTAAAAAATTTATTGTATACTGTTTGAATATCTATGTATATGTTGGTTGTGCCTATATGTAGGCATTTTTTTGTGCAGGGACAACTTACTATCCCCTTTCTCCCAAAATTTTGATTAACTTCCATTTTGGTTGAGAATGGGGCACTCTCATGTTAAGAAAATTACAAAAGGTCATGCCCAATTTTTCCATGAATTCGTGCATGACCTTTGCTATTTTTCTTGACCTAGAAGGTGCCCGGTTCTCAGAGCATTTCTTAATATTGTGCTAATTAATTAAGTAGTTGCATTTCTTAATATTGTGCTAGCTAGTGCAAACATGTCGACCGGAGGCGGCCCTTCTTCTCATTCCGGAAAAAAGCGGAAGGAATTTTGGGAATACTCCAAGGAGGAGGTCGAGGAGCAAAGAGAAGATCAAGTAACTGATCGGATTACTCAGGGCGAGGGGGAGTATGAGGGGGAGATAGAGTCGGAGTCCGACTCATCGGATGATGACATGGAGGAGGAGGGTACAGAAGGGGAGAGGAACACCGGCGGCGAGGATGATGCCGGTGGCTCAAACACTGATGGTAGCCAGTCGAGGAAGTGCAATCGGAAACCAACCAAGGTCGACACCATCAGGCAAGAGTTTACAGCCGCGACCTCCATTGGGGTTCCTTCAGAGCCCAAACGTTTTGCGAAAGGATACGGCCGTCAAGTCGCGGCGATCCTCTGGAACACCGTCCCGATCACCACAGTAAACCTCAGGAGTCATGACAACAGTCATTATTGTCAGCTCCTTCTCAACCGCTGCATGGACGATACAAGTTCCCGGATCCGTACAATAACACAAACCTCAAAGTGAACAAGGTAAACAAATGGGATCTTAGGAAGACGAGCAAAGCCTTGTCCAGTTGGAAAAACCGGGTGAAGGATGCAATTATGGAGACGAAAAAATCCTGGGACGAGCTCAAGGAGAAGGAGCCGATGATCGACGAAGTTACCTACGACCTTTTCAAGGCTAGGTGTGAGTCTGAGGCAGCCAAGGCCGCGAGTGCAAAGGGCAAGGCGATGCGGGCGCAGCTCATAGGTAACCACCATCTCGGAGCCGGCGGTTACAGAAGTTCCAAGCAAAAATGGGACAAGGAGGATGCCGAGTACGCCGATGCGGGCCAACTTAACCCCTATGAGAAATACAAAGGTGATCCGCAGACCGAATTCTATGTGAGGGACCGGAGCTATAAGGACAAAGAAACCTCAAATATAGTTACCGAACCTAAGGTTGAGGAGTTTGAGACTGCCTTGGTAAGTAGTTTACCACGCGACTACCTTGTTGATTTAATTCTAGTTAATGAAGTTTAATTTCTTAATGTTTCACATTCTATCTGCAGCAAGTGAAAATCAACGTCGCAACCACAACGCAGGGTCGTCTGTTAAGCCCGCCGGCCCATGGGACACCGCTTTTAATAGGGCGATGAACAAGGTCAAGAATGTTGAGGACGTGGCGGCGAAGCCATCATCAGCCGGCCGTGTGGTTGGCTTTGGTGCGGACCTAAATTCGTCTGAATATTATGGTAAACCGGTAGAGAAGTCGAGCTTGAGGGGGCGCAAGGCGAGAAGGACCGAAGAAGAAGCCACTTATGTTCGTGGACTGGAGGAGAAAGTGAACATGCTTCCGCAGCTTGTCGAGGACCAAGTGGCAAAGACGATGAACGCCCTCCTTCCTGATATGATGCAGTCACTAGCGAATCGGCAAGCGCGTGGTGGAATAGGGCCCATACCGGTCCCGAGCATGGTGGGCAGCAACTCGGGCATCATGGCGGTAGCCCCGACTCCCGCCATATTGGAGGCTCCCGCACCGACTCCCGACGTATTGGTGACTCCGGCCGCCAACACCGCGGCGGCGCCGGCGGACGTGATACTGACTCCTCTAGCCACGATCGAGCAACCGGGGCATAATAATAATGCACCCGACGGTAGCGTGCCAGGGGAGGCAGCGTGCCCTCCGTCTCACGCATCCCTGCCATCGTCGGCAGGGTCTCTTCATTGGCCGATCTCGACGCCCTCAAGGTAACTATAATCATCTGCAACTCAAACGAGGACTTCATCTCCTTGACTTTTATTACTCTCATCTCTCTGATGCCCTACATGCATATATCTCTTTCGAAGGAGGACACTCCATGCATTCTACTACAAGTCGTGGACGGCGAGTTGAAGGATTTCTCCAAAGGTAAAATCCTTCAACCCCAAAACGGAATGATGCACAATAGGCCGATGGAACCGGGGGTGCATAGGGTTCAAATATCTCTGGTGATTTTGGGCTACGAGAGAGTTGAACCTCCCATTCAAGCCCCCGGATACGATGCGGACGAGCAGACAGTCCTCAATGATTGTTTCAACCAAATATGCCTATGGCCGAAGAACCAAATGCGTTTGATGACAGGGGAGGGGGGCACCACACCAAGGACAACACCGGTAGTCGTCTTGCCGGCGCCACATGATCCCATCGGCGCACAAGAAGATGACGATGATCTTGATGATGATATCGTGGCCGACCAGTTCATCAACATGTGGCACCCCGGCTCAGAGCAACCAGTTTACCTTACATTGCCAGCCCAGAGATCAAGTCTTCTGCCAATGCACAACATAATTGTACAGAAACAACCGCTTCATTAATAATTATACAGGTACAAAGGTTCGGGGATACAAACCGCTACGAGGCATGGCGACACATTTCGTGCGGCAACGCTATCAACATTATTTATATCACATCTCGGGGCCTGGATACGATCGACGAAGAACTCTATGGCTGCGGAATAACGTGGTGATGGAGCTCCACTCCACGGGGACACGTCCTAGTTCGCAAAGTACGGCACACCAGAATCTCCAGGTACGGCTTCTCTTGCATCTGGCATGACACGCCAAGTCAGTACATTGAATGTACTTCCAACCTCACAACAGCCAAGTCATTAGGACAAACAATAGCATGGCAAGAATGCAAACAATAACATGGTGAGCATGGATACATATCAAGTTAAGACTTAGAGAAAGATTAAACATAACTTACGATCATCGCATGATCGTGCAGCTTACCTCCGAGTCATCCCGACTCAGTATTCACGTCATCTCATGACCCAACCTCATACGGGTCATCGCACGACCACTCAACGATTAGGAGTCATCGCAGGACTACCCAACCGGTCCAATCTTTCAGCATCATCGTTATTATTATACCAGTTTGCGTTGACCATCGTGTGACCTAGTAGGAACTGTGTCCATGACCGCAGACGCGGCTATTCATATAGATTTGTGACTCTGCAGAGTTGGTGCACGTTACCCACATCATGGAGTTCTTCCTCCGCCCAGTACCCCGGAACTTGTCCCACAGGATCCTTGGAACTCGTCCCGCAGGAGTGAGCTAGAACTTCTCCAACGAAACTTGCCTACCGCGTAACCTTCCTACGGTATCACCGACACACGGTCTTGGGTATCCCTGTGTCCTTCCGACACCTGCCATCGCATGGTCCATAAACTTTGTCCCCCCCCCCCCGCAGGGACCCCTGGGTAAATAACTCTGGATGTCGAGATTATCACCACCTACCTGATCAGGGTAGCGTGCGTGCATAACCTCCCCTCTTTGGTGATACCTGTAGAAGGCACTTCGATATCCCAAGCCAAGACCTGCTCGCACAGGAAAATGTGGATGCACAAATGAAGCCCGGTTCGGTGGCACTTGGTCAACGGTTATATTATGTTCATCAGATTCCAACAATTAATTTCTTGCAACATGAATCGGATAAGGTAAAATGGCATGAACATAATACTACCATCAAGCAATGTGCAACAACTAGCATGACATGGCATGAACTTAATGAGCATGGTTATTCAAGCATGAACAAGATCAACACATGAACAATTATCGGCATAAGCATGACAAAATTAACATGATTGTAATATGAACTTTGGTGGCATGGACATGATCAGTGGACATGGCATAGTTACAGCAATTCAACTTAGCATGGCATGATTAATTAATTAGCAATTAAATTGAAGGACAAAAATCTAAATTAAATGAACCAAATCATCAAATGGCAACTCAAGTTCCTCATGACCAGAATGTTGTGGTTTGCCTTGGTCAAATGGAGTGTCCTTGAACTCCTGGTCTTCTGCAAGAACTTGGTCACCTTTTGAAAATAAAATCAAATGGCAAAGCAAAATAAGTCAAAGTCCATAAATTTTTTTCTAGTGGACATAGACAGAGAGTCAAGCCCCCAAACTTGGCGAACTTGAAGAGGATCTCAAGAAAAAAAATTGGCAAAAAGAATCAACTCAATTGGCATTGTAGATTAGGAGATATTAGTGGTCAAAGTTTGGTCAAAATTTCATTTAAAATTGATTTAAATGAATTTCTAGGAATTTCTCTAGAGGGCCACGTCGAAGGCGTACTTCTGTGGGGCGCCTCAAGTTAGAAAACGGTTCGGGGGGGGGGGCTGAGTCACTGGCAGGTGGGGCCTGCCAGTCAGTTTGACTAAGAGAAAGAGAGGCAGGGCCCGACGGCTCCGGCGAGGGAGTTCACCGGCGGTGAGGCCCTGCTGGTGGCGTTAGCCTACACCAGTCGACGGAGGAGGTGACGGCGAGCACAGTCATACCCGAAACATGGCGAACAGCGTCTGGACGGCGAGGTGGGGATCTTCTCAAGCTTCTGGCAGCGGAGGAGCTCGTGAGAGGAGGGCGAACCTTCACGATTTCCCACGGCGAGCGTCTCGTCAGAACCACCAGAGGGAGGGGAGTCTACGGGAGGCAGTGGAGGGGCTAGGGGAGCACCGGAGGCGGCTGGCTGTGGTGGAGTCCTCACAGCGGGGCTCCGGTGAGATCCACTGCCTCGGGCCTCCCCGGCGGGCGCTGCTGGGCGTTGTGCTTAATTAGAGTGAGGTGGAGGTGGATGGGATGGCTACAAGAGGCGGGGAGCTCAGTTTTTATAGGCCAGGATAAGATTCCGTCGCGGGTGATGCCGGACAGAGGTGAATTGAAGAAGTGGTCGCGTGCGAGTGAGCTCGGGCGTCTCCGGCGTGTCCAGGGGGTTTTGGAGACGAGCGTGCACGCGTGCGGGCGGCTCCCGAGGTCCTGCATCGGAGGGGCGATGAGTCACGTCGGCCATGGATGCTGCGGCGGCTCTGCATAGAGGAGCTAGGCGGCGGGCGGCGCGGCTTTGCTCGGGACAATTGTCGAGCGTGCGTGCGAGGAGGCTAGCGACGTGCAGAAGAAGACGCGGGCGTCGCGGAGGCATGCACGCCATACTGGCCATCGCGCGTGCGCCCCTGTTGAACAGGGGCGGAGACGGTGAGGTCTCCGGCGGGCGGCGCGGCTTTGGGCTAGGCCAGGTGGCGTGCGGAGGAGTTGTGGGCGCTACGGACACGAGGGCGCGGCCGCGGGCTCGCCGGGCGAGGCGTGCCATCGATGGCGACTGCTCGGCCACGGCCAGAGCACGCCTATGGCAGGCAGTGCGCGTGCTCACCCTATGCACGGGTGCACTAGGGGCAGCCACTGCTCGCCAAGCGTGTCTGTGGCGTGTAGCAAACGTGCAGTAGCTTAGATGCAGCATTGGATGATCAAGGGGAGGTTCGCTGTGGAGGTTAGCTTCAAAACAAAGTTTCTGCAGCAAACTTTAAAGAATTCTGCAGGTCAAACGGCTGGGAGTTTGGGCTGGTTTTTGGTGTGCATACTAGGTTTAGGAAGGAGCATAAGTGGTAAAAAGTCCAGAGCCAATTGACCAAGTTTCATGGTACTTCCTTCACAAAGTGCCCTCCTGACCAGAAGTGCAAATGAATTTCTACAGGAAGAATTTTGTACTAAACTTGCTTATGTTTTTGCATGATATCATGAGGCATGATCCCATAGTCTAGCACAAAAAGTTTCAAGGCATTTGGAATAGCATAGGTGAGGCTAGCTTCAACAAAGAGGGGGAAAGAGCTTATTTCTTTAATGAAAAAGGAATTTCTTGGGAAATATAAAATGTGGCAAGGGCATGGATGATCAAAGCTTGATCATAGACATGAGGGAGAGAGGTTTGGAGGTCACTTGGCCTAGGAAGAAAAAATAGGCCCAAGTGATCAAGGCCAAAAGAGAAGTAAAGATCAGGCAAATAAAATCCAAATCCAGAAAACCAGCAAAAAATTTTGCAAATAAAGAGGGCCAAAAACTAGGGTGTCACAATCCTACCCCCCTTAGGGTAAATCTCGTCCTCGAGATTTGGTTTCTCAGGGAACAGATACGGATATGTGGATCTCAGAAATTCTTCCCTTTCCCAGGTAGCCTCTTCCTCGGTATGGTGTTCCAACGGTACCTTGTAAAACCGTATCACTTTACTGCGGGTGGTCCTTTCCATTTCTTCCAAAATTGTGACTGGTTTCTCTTCATATGTCAAGTCCTGTGTCAGCTCTAACTCTTTCATATCCACTCGCTTGACCGGTGGTGCAATGCACCTGCGTAGCTATGATATGTGGAATACATCATGGACATCGAATAGTTCTGGGGGTAGTTCTAGTTGGTATGCTACTCTTCCCATTTTATCCATTATTGGGAATGGCCCGATGTACCTTCGGGCAAGCTTCCCTCGGGTATGGAATCTCCTCACCCCCTTCATCGGTGTCACTCGGAGATAAGCATATTCTCCAAGTTCAAAGTTCACTTCCCAATGCTTCGGGTCATAGTAACTCTTCTGTCGAGACTTGGCTGCTCTCAGACGGTCCTGAATTTCGTTGACTTGTTTTTCTGCTTCGAGCATTAAGTCGGTGCCAAAGAGGCGACTGTCCCTTGTCTGTGACCAGTTCAGAGGGGTACGACATTTCCGCCCATATAATGACTCAAAAGGTGACATCTTGAGACTGGTCTGATAGTTGTTATTGTATGAGAATTCTGCATATGGAAAACAGTCCTCCCACTTGGTGTCGTAAGCTAGCACGCATGCCCTGTTCATATCTTCCAGTATCTGGTTTACTCGTTCTGTTTGTCCATCGATCTGAGGATGGTAGGCAGTGCTATGCTTTAGTGCTGTCCCTAGGGCTTGGTGAAGGCGTAGCCAGAATGCCAATGTGAACACTGATCCTCTGTCTGAGGTGATTGTCTTTGGTATCCCATGGAGGCTGACAATCCGGGACATGTATAGCTCTGCCAAATGATTAGCTCGGTAAGTGGTCTTGACAGGAATTAAGTGAGCCACTTTGGTGAGCATGTCCACAATCACCCAAATGGAGGCGTGGCCCCGTGCGGACCTTGGGAGTCCCACGATATAATCCATACATATGGCATCCCATTTCCACTGCGGAACTTGCAGGGGTTGCAGTAATCCAACTGGTTTCTGATGCTCAGCTTTGACTCTGTTGCATATGTCGCAACATGCAACATAGTACGCGATATCCTTTCGCAGCCCGGGCCACCAGAATGTGGTCCTCAAATCCTGTTACATCTTGGTACCTCCTGGGTGGATAGAATATGATGACTCATGTGCTTATTGCAGTATCTTCTGCCTCAGGTTGTTCTGATCTGGTACACATATTCGGTCCTTGAACCATAGCACTCCCTGAGTGTCCATGTGAAAGGATTCGACCCTGACATGCCGGATCTTTTCCTTGATAACTCGGATCTCCGCATCTTGAGCTTGTGCTTCTTTAACTTCTTCCACAAGGGTTGGAGTGATTTCCAGGGTCTTCATGGCCATCGAGTCACATAGCACCAGGTTGAGGTGAGTGACTTCCTCCCGTAATCTTGGGTGGAGCCTTTCCCAGAGTGCATTCGCCGAGCTTGGCTTTCGGCTAAGAGCATTGGCGACCACATTAGCCTTCCCGGGGTGATAATTAATCCCGAGATCATAGTCCTTGACAAGTTCGAGCCATCTTCCTTGCCTGCGGTTGAGGTCGGGTTGCGTGAAGATGTACTTGAGGATCTTATGATCTGTATATACTTCGCACCGTTGGCCGATGAGATAATTCCTCCATATTTTCAATGCGTGTACCACATCGGCTAGTTCCATGTCATGTGTGGGGTAACTGAATTCATGTTGGCGTAGCTGCCGGGAGGCATATTCTACAACCTTTCCTTCTTGCATTAGAACACAACCAAGGCCGCGTTTGGAGGCATTGAAATATATATCAAATCCCTTGTGGATGTCTGGCAAGGTCAAGACGGGGGCTGAGGTTAACTTCGTCTTCATCTGCTTGAAACTATCATCACATTCCTTGGTCCAGACCAATTTATGATTCTTCTTTAATAGCTCGGTCAAAGGTTTGGCTATCTTGGATGTAACAACCCGTAAATTCCACCCCAATTAAAAATTTTGTTTATTGCATTGTTGTGATGATTGTCTGACTTGTTTGCAGTGTTTGCTTCATCGAAATAATAATTGGTGAATATTTCCCCCCTTATTCTCGTATTGGATGCGTGACCAACCCCTTTCCACCATGGCACACGACTTTGCGACACCGGGATTTCATCCGAGCACCGTCGCTACACGCACATGACCAGCCATCGCCACCGGATCGAAAACCCCGTTTATTTAATAAACGAATTATTTTATGGGTCGCCGAAAAATGTTGTCGGAATGTCACCGCAGTGAGGTACGATCGCCAGCCAGGGCGCCCCAGGCCCCGCAGGGCCGTCGCGGCCCGTTCGGCCGAGCCGCGCCGCCGCCGCTCCCATGGGGAAGCTTCCACCGCCGGCAGCCGCCCTCCGGCGAGATCCTCCAACGCCGGCCGCCCTTCTTCCTCCCCCCTTCCCTTCTTCTCCTCTCATCTTCACCTATCCTCCCCCGCTTCCCCTCTACGTAGGATCCAGCCGGCCGCCGCCCGGGACCTCGCAATGGCCGTCCACCCCCCCCCCCCCCCGGGCCTTCGGATCCGCCGCCCGCGCCCCTCCTTGGCCCCTGCAGCGCGCCGCCATGCGCCGCTGCACGCCCTCGCCGGCCGGCCGGTCGCTGCTAGGCCAGATCGGGAGGAGCCCCGATCGGCACCGCCTACAACCGCCGGCCAGGCTGGGCCGGCCTGCCAGCGCTCCCAGGCCCAGCCGGCCTCCCCCGCGGCCCCGCCACCCGACCTTCCACGCCCAGCCGCCTTTGGGCCGGCCCAAGGTGAGCCAGAGAGGCCCGCGACACATTTTTTTCGTTTATCTCTATTATTTTTTCCCTAGTCTAAATTCTGCTATGTCTGTGAATTGTACTGCTGTGTTCATTTTTGCGCTGTTAATTGTGTTCTAACCATAGCTCCGATGATCGTGCCGCCAAAACGAAAAGTGTTCAGATTTGTGTGTACTCCAATCCATATTTTGGGAGCATTTTTATTTGAGGTCACCTTGATTGTGTAATTTCTAGTCAAACAGGGCCACTCGTCGTTAATTGCAAACTGTTGTTAAAAACTGCTGCTACTATTATTTTGTTCAAAGTTTGAGTGATGATTGTGACAAATCATGAGGCCTATTTCATTGATTCTTTCTCCTATGTGTTAAGCATCATGTGTACTCCATTCCTATGCTTTAAATTTTCATGTTTGAGTGCTTTAGCTTTATTAATTTTTGTTCCAAAGTAGCAACTATGCTGTTTATGTGTTGTTGTTAACAAAAGTTGCTACTTTGCTGTCTTGTATCTAATTAACCGTAAGTCCTATTGATGCATGCAATATACCATTTTGATCATTGTCATGTCTACTTTCATTACATTTATTGCATCTTCATGATAGCATTCTTGATCATATAGATATTTAGCCCCAAAGTTGTTATCCTGCTGTTTCTGTCAGCCACCTCTGATTTTCACTAAGTCAGTAACGTTGAGATGTCATGTTGTGTGCTTAATATCTTTTGATCCGTAATGCCTATGACCATGATTCTTGTTTGTGCCTGATCACCATCATGTATACTTCATGCTCGTATATTGCTATGTCATGTTGCTGTTCATTTGCATATAGTTTTGCACCTGTTTATACAGCAATAAAATATATGTTTCAGCCATGTTTTCCTGATTTTCACAAAGTCCGGAACCAGTAATGTTTTGTTGCATTTTGTGTTTCTTATAACTAGTAAACCATGATGCCTATTTGCATGATTCCTTTTGGCATGCCTTTCCTTCCATGTCTACTTGAGTTCCATATCATTTTGATGCATGTTAGCAATCAGTAGCTAATTGTTTCATTGCTCTAAAGTGTGCACCCTAATGTTAACAGCATGTGTTCATATCTTGTTTTGCTTATATCTTTTGATCCGTAACTCCGTTTGGGGTGATCTTTGTATTTAATGTGATTAGTTTTTCGTGTAGATTGTGTTGGTGCTATTGCCTGTTGTTTTTAACCAACCTAAAATGTGGTTTAGGGCAGAACAGTAATAAACTTGTTAATCATCGTGTGGTGCCTAGTGTTATGCCATGTTTAGGGTTGCACCTCACTTAACTTGACTAGATTAGCTAGTTTACTTTGAGCTTCACCCTTTTCCTTGATTGTGTGACATGCCATGCTTCCTTGCTTTGCCATGTTAATAACCGTTGGATGATCACCTGTAGCTAAATAGCTTGAATCACCGTAAACGTGCGGTATTCGTCGTATTTGACCGATACCCCACTTAAACTGTTAGTAACCGTTCTCGACGATAGATCCGTATCGCGTTGTCGTGCTATGTGTTGCATTCTTGATCGTGTGATGCTCCGTAGTAATAGTGTTCAACGGTTGATTGCTTTCCAGTGTTTACCGCCTTGTGTGCTCTTGGGGTCACCTTCGCCGACGTTGCGAGCGTGCGATCGACTTCATCTTCGGCACCCGACTTATCAACAGACAAGGACTATGCATTACTTATGATCCATTCTATTATAACCAGTGGTTTGCATGCTAGTATAGGCTAATCTCGATGTTTTATCCTACCACATGTTTACAACCTCTTTCAAACCGATACAGCCATGTCCCCTCCCAGCAAACCATGTACTTCTATGTTACTATTGCTCGTTGCTCAGCCCCTGCTTAGTATGCATGCTTAGGATGCTACGAATGTTACCTCATGTTACTCCTTGGTTTTGGGATATCACCTTATTATTATTGTTGTGGATGATATGATTATTATAATGTTGACTATATTCGACGAAGGATGGAAGGTCTAGGCTTTCCCGCCCCGACGCTTTGTTCCATTCGAGTCACCTAGGACCCGAGTTCCGGGTATTGGTTTTGAGACTGAGCGTGCCTAATCGTGTGCGGGATGCTATGGGGTCCCCTTGACTTACCTACCTAGCTTCAAACATTTCTAGTGGTGGCCCAAGCTGTTTTACCATTTGAAACTCATGCATATACGTATGTCGGGTCGCTCCTAGCAGATGTCCTTTAAAACATCCCCGACCAGCGGTGAGCTAGAGGCCTGCCCACATATGAGGGGACCAGTTACCTCGACCTTAGCCATACGGAAGAGTCCGATCCGAGAGTTCGGCCGACTTTTGGATTGGGTGTCGACTCCCTGGGGGCCACCCGTATCTGTTCGTTGTTGGCTAGAGGGACTATGTCATTCCGGATCTCTTAGGACTAAATCATAAAATGGTTGCCTCTAAGGGATAGCAACTGAGAGAGATGGGCGAGCATGCGACGCCTATAATGGGCAGTTGGTACACCCCTGCAGGGCTATATCTTTTTGAGAAGCCGTGTCCGCGGTTATGGACGACTTGAGACCTACTCCTTGTTCATAGTCAACTACAACTGAGATCATCATAATTAAAACTTGATCAACGTGTGTGTGCCTTGACTGCTTCTTCATCATCGGGTGATGATGGGGAGGACAAGGATATGATAGGTGTTATGCTTGCGTAAGTAGGTGGATAGCAAGACCTGTTGGAGGCGATTCCTCATCGAATGCTTGGCTTCTAATCTTACTCTGTAGATCGTTATCCACCTCATATATTGCTAGTGCGGCAGCAACCTCACCACTTACCCCCATCCTTACCGTAAACTACTAGTTATCCTAGAATGACGAGTGATGAAGTCCTTGCTGGGTCAGTGGACCACTACAGTTGGATGATGAGTACCTCAGTACTCATGATACTACCCCCAAACTCTTTTCAGGCTTCTTGATCGACAACAGGTACGATGATCGACGTTACACGTGGAGACTCGACGACGACTAGCTAGGGGTCCCCGGCGGAGAGCCTGGACCCGTGTGTACGTGGGCTTGGTGTGTTTTACCTTTGCCATTAGGCATTTTATTGTAGTCTGTACTCAGACATGTACCTTCCGCTGATGTATTGTATTCAGGCAGTTGTATGCCGATTGTATGAGATCTTGTACCCTTGTATCTGTAATGCTGTGATGTCATGTTGAAATCCGGGATATATGACTTTGTCATATGTCGCGGTGGGATCGATACGTGCTTCGTCCTCGGGTTTGGACGGAAAAGTCCAGATCTGAAACAGTACCGCGTATCGGCCCTTACATTGGAGAAACCTTCAATGAATCGACGATAATAACCCGCCAATCCCAAGAAACTCCGGACTTCAGTCACTGTGGTTGGTGGCTTCTATTTCAATACATCGGTCACCTTGCTGGGATCTACGGCCACTCCTTGAGCTGTCAGGATGTGCCCCTGAAATCCCACCTCTTTTAGACAAAATTCGCACTTGCTGAACTTGGCGTAAAGGCGGTGAGCTTGCAGTCGTTCCAATGCTGTGCGGAGATGCTGCTCATGTTCTTCTTCACTTCTAGAGTATATGAGTATGTCATCAATGAATACCACCACAAATTTGTCCAGAAAGTCCATGAAGACCTTGTTCATCATGCCCATGAAATAAGCTGGAGCATTTGTCAAGCCAAACGAGATGATCGTGAATTCATATAGGCCATATCTGGTGGTGAATACCATTTTTGGAATGTCTTCCTTCCTGAACTTCAGCTGGTAATAGCCGGTACGAAGATCTATCTTGGAAAATACTCGGGCACCCTTCAGTTGGTCGAACAGATCATCAATGAGGGGCAGCGGGTATTTGTTCTTGATGGTGACTTCATTCAGGGGACGGTAGTCCACACACATCCGCAAGGTGCCATCCTTCTTCTTTACAAAAAATACCGGTGACCCCCAAGGTGAGGTGATGGGACGAATGTACCCTTTCTGCAATAATTCATCCAGCAGGACAGTTCTACCAGTTCGGTAGACGACATTCGTTAATACTTCTTGTATATTGGGGATGTCCCGGGAACAATCTCGATGGCAAACTCCAGCTCCCTGTCTGGACGCATACCTGTCAATTCTTCTGGGAATACATCTGGGAGTTCTCTGACCACTGGAATCTTGCCCATGTCTGTGGTGGTGATCTGGCATACTGTTATTTCCTTCTTGTGTGGCATTCCAACAGCGGCAAATCGGGTTGCTTACCCATCTTGGTTGACCAGTTCCACTATTCGGGTCTTGAAGGCGAGGAGAACATCATGCTTGGTGAGCCAATCAACTCCAAGGATTGCATGTAGCCCCTTGGACTCCAACAGAATAAGCGAGGTTGGAAACTTCACTCCATATATCTCAATTGTCAGGCCCTTGCATATACTGTCTGCTTTGAGCACACCTCCAGGGGTTTTGACCACCATGATTTTGTCCAAAAGAGAGATGGAAAAAAAAATTGGGTGGAAAAACGCCGACATAAACGAGTCAGTTTCCCCAGAATCAAATAATATAGCTGCAGATATGTTATTAATAGGGAACATACCGATGAACACGTCGGGGGACTCGCGGGCTTCTTCGGCCGAGATGTGGTTGACTCGAGCCTGACGATAGTTGTTCTGCCCCCCCCCCCCCCCCGATGTTGTTGACTTGTGGGGCTGGTTTCCCCATCTTGTTTGTGCATTGTCTAGCAAAGTGCCCTGGATTTCCGCAATTAAAGCAGGTGCCGTTGCGAAGGCAGTCTTCCTTTACTTGGTTGCTGATGTAAGGCTTTCCCTGGATTACCGGCTTGTTGGTTGCGGCGTTGCCATTGTTCCAGGAGGGCTTGAAGTTGTCTTGAGCGGGGCTGGGGAGCGGGCTGCCCCATACATGGTTTCTGGGTGGACGGCTCATAATGGGCCTTATTAGCTTCATATTTACGCTTGTGGTCTTCATTCGCAGTCTTGTGCTCGATGACAGAATTGTACTCACATTCTTCTATGAGTGCCTTGTAGACTAGAGTATGGAAGTCTGGGAAGTCCATCATACTGAGCTGACAACGGAGAGTGGGGCTGAGCCCACCAAGGAAGCGGTCCACCTTTATTTCCTCAGTGGCCACATCATGGACAGAGTATCTTGCAAGATGGTTGAACTTGTGGAGGTATTCATTCAAGGTCAAGCTGCCTTGGACAAGAGCGATAAATTCTCTATGTTTGGTCTTCGGCACCCCGGTGGGAATATGGTAGGTGCGGAACTTCTCCCAAGTGATGTCTTCCCCTGCAGGCCATACTGCCCTGGTATTGTCCCACCAAATTGCGGCATAGCCCTCAAGGTAATTGGTGGCAAACGGAACCTTCTCTTCTTCATCACAGTGAGCAATCTCTAGTTTCTTTTCCATGGTCCTCAGCCAGTCATCAGCTTCGATGGGGTTTGTTTCTTGGTCAAAGTTCGGCGGGCGGGTGCGCTGAAAGTCGGATAACTTGGAGCGTGACCCTTGGTTCTGATTCTGTCCCACAATGTTCTGCATACCTCCCAGTAGTTCCAGGAGATCCTGATTCCTCCTTTCTTCAAACATCCTCATGATCTGATCTGGGGTCGGTGCCTGAGGTGGATGAGGTGGTAGATGCTCGGGTGACAGTCCATCTTGCTTGGTGGATCGACGACGAGGGGTGTCGTCATCACCAGAGTGGCTGCCATCACCTCACCTCATCCTATATCCGTTCCCAATATAGAGCACAAATATCATGAGAAACCATAAAAGGGGAAATAAGCAAAGTGACGGAAAGGCGAAAGGAACTCGAAACACCAAGAGGCGGTGGTCGGTGACTATCTGAATCCCTTGTAAAAAAATTGGCAAATAAACACGGATCTGAGACATTGCTAGGATAACTCACCTCTTGCTCAAGACGGCCGCAAAACAACTCAGAACTTAGATCAAGGGTGATAAGAAGAAAGCAGAGGCCCCCTAAGATGACCGAGAAAGAAGCTCAGAACATAGGGTCTCCACTGCAAAAAGAAACTCAACAACTGCCCGAGACGGCCAGAAAGCAGCTCAGAACACGGGCCGTTTGTTGAAAGAGAGAATGCAAAGGAGGCATCCACTCCGGACGGCCGACCAAGAATCAGCACAGAACCAGGCGTGGTGCCATCGAGCGAGAAAAAGCGAGCAAGGGTCCGTCCGAGTCACCTACACCAAAGCGAAGAGATAGAAACATCATCAACAGAAATCCGAACGAGAAGCGAAGCAACCTCATAATTATAGATAGCATTACAACAGCATACATAACAACTAGTAGAGGATAGCATAACAAGCACTTCTTACACGGCAGTTGACAACATGCATGGCATCACGATAGCTGCGAACATACTTCTACTCGACCTCGCTCTAGTCGTGGAAGTGAAGCACGCACTGGCAGTCATCAGAATCATCGGAGCTTTCCTCGGAGTCGGAACTAATGACGTGGATCGTGCGACGAGAAGAGGAACCAACGTGACGACGCTGACGGGGAGGCTCTCCCTCAGGAGGAGGGGGAGTGTAATGACTAAGAATCGGAGCAGCAGGGGTAGCAAACAACGTGGACCACTCCTCTGCGGTCTCGTGTCGGAACATTAGGATGATCCGCTGGAGTCTGCGGTGTGAGTGAAGGTCAGGTAGGTGGAGATGGCACCGGTACAAAGGTGGAAGGCGGGAGAGGTGGTGACTGAGCAATAATGATAGATGCAAGTGCCTCCCGGGAGCGAGCCAACTCCTCAACAAGACTAATGATCAACTCATACTGCGAGACCATGTAGCGAGAGAGGTGGACGTGGTCCGGTCGCACTCTGAGTCTGGCGGGAAAAGAACCTTCCCTGAAGGAGCCAGGGTGGGGTAGTGAGAAAGACATGGGTGAGTCCGTATCCCGACTTCCTGCTGACGCAAGTCGACGAGAGCATCAAGTGAAGCATAGAGGATAGCCTGCTCTGGAGTGGAAGCGGGTCCTCCCTTCGCTGAACGTGAAAGGCTGCCGATCGTGGAGCTCGTGAAAAGGAAGACCACAGTGCAGTACTCGTGCACGAAGTCAGCCAGCTTCTCGCGGTACACCTGGAACACCGGATCTTCTCCCTGCGGATACAGTCGGAGACAAACTCGACGGAGCAGCGACGAAAAGCCTGTCGGTGACGACTCGTACTCAAAGGGGTATGGAACGGGTGCCATCTACACTCACAGGGTTAGCCATTAGTAATAAACCAATGCATCTACATGCCATGCATCAACTAATGCATCAATCAAGGTGCAAAGATCAAGCATGACACTAGACTAACGTTACTCTAGCGCACAGTCTAACTAGCGTGTCCTACAGTCAGCGCGGCTCTGATACCAATCGTTGTGGCACCCCGGCTCAGAGCAACCGGTTTACCTTACATTGCCAGCCCAGAGATCAAGTGTTCTGGAAATGCACAACATATTGGTAAAGAAACAACCGCTTCATTAATAATTATACAGGTACAAAGGTTCGGGGATACAAACTGCTATGAGGCATGGCGACACATCTCGTGCGGAAACGCTGTCAACATTATTTATATCACATATCGGGGCCTCGATACGATCGACGAAGAACTCTATGGCAGCGGAATAACGGGGTGATGGAGCTCCACTCCACGGGGACACTGCTGGGACACGGCCTAGTTCGCAAAGTATGGAACACCGGAATCTCCAGGTACGGCTTCTCCTGCATCTGGCATGACACGCCAGGTCAGTACATTGAATGTACTTGCAAGCTCATGACAGAAAAGTCAGTAGGACAAACAATAGCATGGAAAGAATGCAAACAATAACATGGTGAGCATGGATACATATCAAGTTAAGACTTAGAGGAAGATTAAACATAACTCACGATCATCGCATGATCGTGCAGCTTACCTCCGAGTCATTCCGACTCGGTATCCGGGTCATCTCATGACCCAACCTCATACGGGTCGTCGCAGGCCCACTCAACGACTAGGAGTCATCGCAGGACTACCCAACCGGTCCAATCTTTCAGCATCATAGTTATTATTATACCAGTTTGTGTTGACCATAGTGTGACCTACTACGAACTGTCCATGACCGCGGACGCGGCTATTCGAATAGATTTGTGACTCTGCAGAGTTGGTTCACGTTACCCACATCATGGAGTTCTTCCTCCGCCCAGTACCCCGGAACTTGTCCCACAGGATCCTTGGAACTCGTCCCGCAGGAGTGAGCTAGAACTTCTCCAACGAAACTTGCCTACCGCGTAACCTTCCTACGGTATCACCGACACACGGTCTTGGGTATCCCTGTGTCCTTCCGACACCTGCCATCGCATGGCCCTGACCATCGCATGGTCCATAAACTTTTTCCCCCCCGCAGGGACCCCCGGGTAAATAACTCTGGATGTCGAGATTATCACCACCTACCTGATCAGGGTAGCGTGCGTGCATAACCTCCCCTCTTTGGTGATACCCGTAGAAGGCACTACGATATCCCAAGCCAAGACCTGCCCGCACAGGCAAATGTGGCTGCACGAATGAAGCCCGGTTCGGTGGCACTTGGTCAACGGTTATATTATGTTCATCAGATTCCAACAATTAATTTCTTGCAACATGAATTGGATAAGGTAACATGGAATGAACATAATACTACCATCAAGCAATGTGCAACAACTAGCATGACATGGCATGAACTTAATGAGCATGGTTATTCAAGCATGAACAAGATCAACACATGAACAATTACCGCCATAAGAATGAAATTTTTTACATGATTGTAATATGAACTTTGGTGGCATGGACATGATCAGTGGACATGGCATAGTTTAGCAATTCAACTTAGCATGGCATGATTAATTAATTAGCAATTAAATTGAAGGCCAAAAATCCAAATTAAATGAAACAAATCATCAAATGGAAACTCAAGCTCCTCATGACCAGAATGTTGTGGCTTGGCTTGGTCAAATGGAGTGTCCTTGAACTCCTGGTCTTCTGCAAGAACTTGGTCACCTTATGAAAATAAAATCAAATGGCAAAGAAAAATAAGTCAAGTGCATAAACTTTCTGTCAAATGGACCTAGACAGAGAGTCGAGCCCCCAAACTTTGCCAACTTGAAGAGGCGCTCAAGACAAAAATTTAGCAAAAAGAATCAACTCAATTGGCCTTGTATATTAGGAGATATTAGTGGTCAAAGTTTGGTCAAATTTTCATTTAAATTTTATTTAAATGGATTTCTAGGAATTTCTCTGAAGGGCCACGTCGAAGGCGTACTTCTGCGGGGCGCCTCCAATTAGAAAACGGTTCGAGGGTCTGAGTCACTGGAAGGTGGGGCCTGCCAGTCAGTTTGACTGAGAGAGAGAGAGAGAGGCAGGGCCCGACGGCTCCGGCGAGGGAGTTCACCGGCGGTGAGGCCCTGCTGGTGGCGCTAGCCTACACCAGTCGATGGAGGAGGTGAAGGCGAGCACGGTCGTACCCGAAACGTGGCGAATGGTGTCCGGATAGCAAGGTGGGGATCTTCTCAAGCTTCTGACGGCGGAGGAGCCCGTCGAAGTTTGGCGAACTTGCACGATTGCCCACGGCGAGCGTCTCATTAGAAACACCCGAGGGAGGGGAGTCTAGGGGAGGCAATGGAGGGGCTAGGGGAGCACCGGAGGCGGCTGGCTGTGGTGGGGTCCTCACGGCGGGGCTCCGGTGAGATCCACTGCCTGCGGCCTCCCCGGCGGGCGCTGCTGGGCGTTGTGCTCAATTAGAGTGAGGTGGAGGTGGATGGGTTGGCTAGAAGCAGCGGGGAGCTCGGGTTTTATAGGCCGCAGTGAGATTCCGTCGTGGGTGCCGCTGGACAGAGGTGAATTGGAGCAGTGCTCGCGCGTGGGTGAGATCGGCCGTCTCCGACATGTCCAAGGGGTTTTGGAGACGAGCGTGCACGCGTGCGGGCGGCTGCCGAGGTCCTGCATCGTCGGGGCGACGAGCCACGTCGGCCATGGCTGCTGCGGTGGCTCTGCATCGAGAAGCTAGGCGGCGCGCGCTGCGGCTTTGCTCGGGACAGGCGTCGAGCGTGCGTGCGAGGAGGCTAGCAACGCGCAGAAGAAGACACGGGTGTCGCGGAGGCGTGCACGCCACAGTGGCAATGACGCGTGCGCCTCTGTCGATCAGGGGCGGCGACGGTGAGGTCTCTGTCTGGCGGCGCGGCTTTGGGCTAGGCCAGGTGGCGTGCAGAGGAGCTGTGGGCGCTACGGACACGAGGGCGCGGCCGCGGGCTCGCCGGGCGAGGCGTGCCCTCGATGGCAACTGCTCGGCCATGGCCAGAGCAACCCTATGGAAGGCAGTGCGCGTGCTCACCTTGTGCACGCGTGCACTGGGGGAAGCCACTACTCGCCAAGCGTGTCTGTGGCGTGTAGCAAACGTCCAGTAGCTTTGGTGCAGCATTGGATGAGCAAGGGGAGGTTCACTGTGGAGGCTAGCTTCAAAACAAATTTCTGAAGCAAACTTTGAAGAATTCTGCAGGTCAAACGGCTGGGAGTTTGGGGCTGGTTTTTTGTGTGCATGCTAGGTTTAGGAAGGAGTATAAGTGGTAAAAAGTCCAGAGCCAATTGACCAAGTTTCATGGTACTTCCTTCACAAAGTGCCCTCCTGACCAGAATTGCAAATGAATTTCTACAGGAGAATTTGTACTAAACTTGCTTATGTTTTTGCATGAAATCATGAGGCATGATCCCATATTCCTACACAAAAAGTTTCAAGGAATTTGGAATAGCATAGGTGAGGCTAGCTTCAACAAAGAGGGGGAAAAGAGCTTATTCCTTTAATGAAAAATGAATTTCTTGGGAAATAAAAAATGTGGCAAGGGCATGGATGATCAAAGCTTGATCATAGCAATGAGGGAGAGAGGTTTGGAGGTCACTTGGCCTAGGAAGAAAAAATAGGCCCAACTGATCAAGGCCAAACGAGCTGCAATACTCAGGAAAATAAAATCCAAATCCAGAAAACCAGCAAAAAGATTTGCAAATAAAGAGGGCCAAAAAATAGGGTGTCACACAACACTTAGTTTGACGATGCAGACTTATTCATGGATCGTGTTGAAGAAGCCTGCTACGACCATCACGAGGCTGGTCGCGATCCTCATCCAGCTGCGACGAAACCCGCTTTCCCCACACGTCTCTTCACTTCTTCTCATGAGATGTCTCCAGCATCTTGCGCCTTCATCGAGCCTCAAGCAGATGCCGCAAGGAGATCTATACTCAGCCTGTCCACACTCCATAAGGCAGCAACTGAGCAGATAAAGTTCGGTGCCTGCTCGAAATCAGAAAAGAATAAGGGACGGAAAAGAAAGAAGAGCACTTCGAGCAGCCAACCTCGGATGCCGATCCGGGCTCAGGACGGGCCACCAAGTCCAAAGGATCTCTCGTACGCAATCCATGTGGCAGGTAGGCCGATGCTACCTCCAAATATGTTGGACATTGCAACTTCAGATATGCAGAGTGTGCATAACAGTATTTTGACACTAGAGACGATGCTTCTTCGAGAGAAGAATCCCTCGTATCCGATTTTATGGCCAAGGTGCCACTCAACATGGGCTTCATCAACAATGTCCCAGCGGATGTGATAATCGTGCGGTTTCAGATATCTTCAACTTGTTTCATCTGAAGCGGCTGGACCATAGCCTTATCCGTCTGTTCTCGCTTAGCCTTTCTATGACTATCAGGAGAGATCTGACCCCAAACATCGCGATATTGGACCTCTTCTACATGTGTGAAAGCATCTTGATAGACGACGGGGACGCGACTATCGCGGCGGAGTACATCAGAGACTTCATGCTAGATAACACGAGCAAAGATTTATTTCTCATGGCCTACTCTCCCAAGTAAGTCATTCGCTCGCCGCGGTAGCATATCTTTCTTAGCTTTCCATTTTCCTCTTCCAACATTCCTTTTGGATTGTTTTAATTATGCAGTGAGGATCAAGAATGCGTGCTCATCTGCTTTTCAGCGAAACACTAGCATGCCGTGTATTTAGACTTGGGGAGTGCGAAGAAGAAAGATTACAAGTATGTCATGAGAGTTTTGGATGATGCTCTCGTCAGCTACAAAGAAGCGGGAGGCAAGATTGTGAAGCACAAGTTCAGCAAGCATCAGTCTGGCGTGAGCGTGTTCAGCCACGTAACGCAGTTCGCGTGCGTCAAGCAGCCGGTTGGCAGTGTCAGGGATGCGTACTACGCTCTTTATCAAATATGGGCGATTGTACAGGACCAACGCAACCTTACGCTGCCAAGGCAACTCAAAGTGTGGGCTGAAAAGAGGGCGGAAATCGCCGATGCAAATCTTAGGCAGGAGTTCTTTCACATCCACGGGGAGATGGCGACTATCCTCTTTCGCGAAGTCCAAATGAATCGGTTGATCTTCCACTTCAACATTGCACCATCAAATGGGGAGATAGAAGCCCGCCTAAGGGCCTTGCGTGACACAAGGCCTTTTATGACGAAAGAAGGATGCGCCCATTCCCCGGGCCGAGTCACAAGTGATGACGATCGATGTGATCGAAAGTCCACATATATATATATATATGCTACATTGTTTCATGCTTAGCGTTGTTAGTTCCAAACAATATTGATGATTTGTGTTCTAAAAACTTTATCTCCATCGCACAAACACTTTCACATCTTTGTATAAATGTATCATGCATCATTTTGGCTATGCTACTAGTTTAGTTGATCAATTCTTATTGAAGTTGTGTTTGTGTGTATCTTTCTATATGCTTAAACGATAAATGTGGTCATTTCCATTGTCGTTGACACTCACTTGTTTGTTGCAACAGATCGATCAAAATGATCAACAATATCAACATGGAGAGAGTAAAACTTAACATTACTCGAAGATTATAGTTATAGGGTTTTTCTTTTATTTCACTTGTAATAACTTTCCTTATATTCGATACTTGTAAAGACATGTAATGCTTTTCTATAATGCTTCTATTTATGTAAAACTTTTTGTGATTCCATTTATTTATTTATTTTTCTGTATTTTGTTATTTTTTCTATAAAGTATTTTTTTTGTTTTCTGTAATAAACATTTAGTGGCGCATCTCATTACTGGTAGTGGCGCATCAGTAATGCACCACCACTAAGGATCCTTATGGGTGGCGCATTTCAGAATGCGCCACCCATAAGGACTTAGGGGTGGCGCATTTCAGAATGCGCCACCTATAAGGGTCTTAGGGGTGGCGCATCCAGAATGCGCCACCCCTAAGCCCTTATTAGTGGCTTGTCCTTAGTGGCGCATCCATAATGCGCCACTAAAGGCAAAAAAAGGACACCACTATAAGGCTATTCTCTAGTAGTGGAAGTCGAGTCTAGCCTTCTATAGTTATATAGTTACTCTAGATATATAAGGGAACAATGTAAGACTTCGTTTTTTCTCCTTACCCTCATCGTTATAGTTCTAAGTCACCCTTACCTTTTCTACGGGAAGATATGACTAGGATCATTTATGTCTGATTAGCACATCTCGTTGATTGCTTCCTTATAGCCGTAGGAAAGTTGTGTTCAGTTTCCTAGAGTTGTTATACTCCTAATTTCTTACATCTTATTATGTAAGTGTCGTTTTTACATTGTAAGAAAATTGTCCTTTCTTGGAATTACAGCCGTTATGCTATCCGTGTCATTCCAGGTTTTCTTCATAATCTGATGCATTTGCAAACTCTTTCTTTCTGTTTCAGATGGCAGAGCTTCCCCCTCGTCAGATAGTTCGTCTGACATGATGTATCGGTGTGCGTGGCCATCCCGCCACGTTGATCGAGATGATGTCCATCGTGGGATATCGATGGTACCCTGAGTACACAGTCGAGGAGCAGTTCCGCGAATTCAACCAGACTTATTACCACTACATCGTCCGGATCTACCCGCACCACATCAGAGTCACTCAGCATGTCCTCTTTGGGCATGGCATTAGTATGACCGAGAAAATGGCTGTGCAGGATGCTGCATACTCATGTACGACTCTGCTGAGAGAGGATAATGCTTTGCTGAGAGACACTTCGTTCCGCTACATCCCTGCTACACTTCCAGGAGAAGAGGGATATTACACCGGACTCTACACAGATCACTCTCTGGAGGATCCCTTGCTTCAGATGACTGCTAGGTTTGCTTGTGATTGAGATCGTGATGCACACGCCGTTCGTTTTGAGATTCACTCCACTCGTGCCCGTTTGTACCAAGCACTGACACTCTTGGCTCCTCTTGTTAGTGTCGGATAAGTTGAGCATGATGTTATTTACCCAGTGAGGACTCAGATGCCTACTCGAGTCGCTTGGCCCGAGATTGGAGGCATTATTCCACCCCGTGGTCCTCTGCTTCCACCCTACGCTGGACCTAGGCCCCACCTTGCTCAAATGGATATCAGGGTCCACAGGCCTCCGTGTTTCCCGATGCATGTCCTCGACTTCTGGGATACATGGGCAACTTTTATGAGGATTACTACGGAGATGGAGAAGATGATGACTGAGACCGCCTATGAGGAGTAGTATCTTTAGTCTGTTGATTAGTGATGTGTTCTAAGTTCCAGAGGCTTAGATAAATAATGTATAGGAAGTCAGAGTGCCTCTGAAGGTTGTATCATCTTCATCACGTTTTTATTAGCTCCGTGCTTGTACTAAAAACGATGTGTGGCTTGTATGACAGCTTGTGTATATATAGCTTGTATGCTTTTATCACCATGTTGTCAAGATGATTACTTCTTGTACTCTTTGATTCTTCCAGTACATCATATCCATTGCTTAAACTCTTTCTATCAACTCTGTTTGACATTGATCTTGTCCTTAAGGATGTCTCAAGGGACTCGTGGCCAGCTTAGTCGCAACCAAGGTCGGAATGATCCCGAAGGAAGTGAACTTCCACCACCACCCACGATGGCCCAAGTCCTGATGGAGGTTGAGAGGAACCGCAGAGAGTCTCATCACCTGCTGGAGGTCATTGCCTGTAACACCACTCAGCAGCGCAATGAGTTGGTGACCCTGAATGAATTCATCCGGCTTCATCCCCCGGTTTTCAGCTACTCAACCGAGCCCCTCGACGTCGATGACTGGCTTCGCAGCATCGAGAGGAAGCTCTAGGCAGGACATGTTGCAGATGGCGACAAAGTCAACTATGCCGCCTACCACCTTGAGGGTGCAGCTAGCTCTTTGTGGGAGAATTATCTGAACATGCCTCCCGCGGGTCCGCCCTCTACATGGAATGAGTTCTGCACTGCATTCCGTGAGCATTACATCCCCAAGGGTCTTATGGACCGCAAGCGTGAGGAGTTCTGCAACCTCACCCAAGGCAGAAGGACTGTTGATGAGTTCAGACGTGAGTTCAACCGGTTGGCTCGCTATGCAAATGAAGAGGTCTCCACCGACGCCAAGAAGCAAGAGAGGTTCCGCCGTGGACTTAATTCTGGGCTCCGCCGTGAGCTTAATCTTCATGACTTCGCCACCTTCCAGGTCCTTGTCAACAAGGCCATCAAGGCGGAGGACATGAATACCCCCAATGATTTCCGCAAACATCCCCGTGATGACAGCTCATCCAGTTATGGCCCTTAGAAGCGCAGAATCTGGATACCCAACAGCATGTTCCGCCAGAACAATGCACTATGGCCATCCTGTGTGGCGCCTCGTCCACCAGCTCCATTCCACCCAGCTCCACCAAACAACCCAGCTCCCCGCACTCTCTTTGGAGTGTGCTACAAGTGTGGCCAGGCGGGCCACTACTCTCGTGACTATCCCCAGAACCAGCAGCAGAATCAGTTTGCTCCACCACGTGCCGGAGGCAACAACAACAACAACCGTGGCAAGCCACCCCCGAAGGTCTTCGTCACCAAGCCCGCACCTCCCGCCACTCATGGAAGTGTGAACAAAATCTCCTCTGAAAAGACTGACGACATCTCTGACGTCATTCTTGGTACGCTCCAAGTCAATTATGTTCCTACTTCTGTTCTTTTTGATCCAGGAGCATCTCATTCATTCATGTCAGAAAGTTATGCTCCTCGTCATGAATTATCTTTTGTTGAACTGTCCACCCCAATGATAATTCAAACTCCAGGATCAAGATGGCACACTAATAGAGTCAGCCATGGTAATCAAGTTGCAATTGAGGGTTTAGTATTCCTTGCTTCACTCATAGCCCTCAAGTCTTCAGACATCAATGTAATCCTTGGCATGGATTGGTTATCAAGACAGAATGATGTCCTTGATTGCAAAGCCAAATCAGTGAAACTAACCCATCCTTCAGGCAAGACAATCAACTACACCTCACCCAGAACAAGAACCCAGGTGCATTCTTTGAATGTGCTTCCCTTTCCCAACTTGAAGATATTCCTGTGGTTCGTGACTTCCCGGATGTCTTTCCTGAAGAGTTGTCGGGCATGCCACCCGACAGACGTGTAGAGTTCATAGTGGATCTTATACCAGGCACAACCCCAATCTCCAGACGTCCATATAGAATGGCCCCACATGAGTTAGCTGAGCTAAAAACCAACTTGAAGCTTCGTTGGCAAAAGGCTTCATCCGCCCTAGCTCATCGCCATGGGGTTGCCCCGTTCTGTTCGTAACGAAGAAAGATGGAACAGAAAGGATGTGCGTAGACTATCGCCCTCTAAATCTAGCGACGATAAATAACAAGTACCCACTGCCCAGGATCAATGATCTTTATGATCAACTTGCTGGATCCTCTGTCTTCTCCAAGATGGATTTGAGATTAGGCTATCATCAAATCAATATCCAAAACGAGGACATTCACATGATGACTTTCACTACTCAATATGGTCTTTGCGAGTACGCCGTCATGTCCTTCGAATTAACCAATGCCCCCGCCACATTCTCGCGCTTAATGAATTTTATCTTCATGGAGTACTTAGATAAATTTGTTGTGGTTTATATTGATGACAGACTCATCTACTCGAAGAACGAAGAAGAGCACGCAGAACATCTTAGGTTGGTATTGATGAAACTTCGAGAGCATCGCCTGTATGCTAAATTCTCCAAGTGTGTATTTTGGCTACGAGAAGTGACCTACTTAGGCCACGTGATTTCTGCCAAAGGCATTGCTGTCAATCCCGAGAGAGTTCAGGTTGTCCTTGACTGGACTCCACCTGAATCGGTTAAGCAAGTTAGGAGTTTTCTTGGCCTAGCAAGTTACTATCGCCGCTTCGTCAAGAAATTTCTAAAGTTGCAAAGCCTCTAACTGAACTCCTCAAGAAAGATAAGAAATTCCAATGGACTTCCCAACTGCGAGGAAAGATTTCTAGACCTGAAAAGAAGATTAACCTCTGCACCCGTACTTGCGCCTCCAGAAACCAAAAGGGATTTCGAGATCTATTGTGACGCTTCACGGCAAGGGTTAGGATGCATACTTATGCAAGATCGACATGTGGTAGCATACGCTTCACGGCAACTGCGTCCACATGACGAGAACTATCCAACCCATGATCTTGAACTCGCTGCCGTAGTTCATGCACTCAAAACATGGCGACATTACCTCCTTGGTAATCATTGTGAGATCTATTCGGATCACCAAAGCCTCAAATACATTTTCACCCAGCCATAACTTAATATCAGGCAAAGACACTGGGTAGAGTTGATAAAATATTACGACGTAGGAATCTCATACACCCCAGGCAAAGCCAATGTCATGGCCGATGCACTAAGTCGTAAATTGTACTTTAACAACCTCATGTTACAGCAGTATCAACCACTTCTTCATGAGGAATTTCGCAAGCTCAATCTTGAGATTGTTCCTCATGGCTATCTTTCCACCCTGGTGGCGAAACCAACTCTTGAGGATCAAATCATAGTTCCCCAAAGGCGTGCACGAGGTGTTCGCCGGATCAAGGAGAACATTGCTAGCGGAGTTGCTAAATGTTTCTCCACAGATACCAAAGGAACGGTATTCTTCAAAAATCGTTTGGTAGTACCTAAGAATAGGGATCTAAGGCAACTTATCCTTATAGAATCTCATGACACACCCCTCTCAATTCATCCCGCTGGCACGAAAATGTATCGAGATCTACGCCAGAGATTTTGGTGGACTAGGATGAAGAGAGACATTGACCGATATGTTGTCGAATGTGATGTTTGTTGTTGCATTAAGGCCGAACATCAAATACCTGCTGG
Organism: Bromus sterilis; assembly: GCA_950022295.1. Lineage (NCBI taxonomy): Eukaryota > Viridiplantae > Streptophyta > Magnoliopsida > Poales > Poaceae > Bromus > Bromus sterilis. The sequence goes on along the minus strand of OX465601.1, from coordinate 120,293,915 downwards.
TACTCTTCATCCTTTTCTTATTCCCGAGTGGAAATGGGACAAAGTCGGTATGGACTTCATCACTGGCTTTCCAAAAACCCGGAAAGGAAATGATGCCATCTTCGTTGTCATCGATCGACTCTCTAAAGTTGCTCACTTCCTTCCAATTCGCGAGTCCATTGCTGCCAGTCAGTTAGCGTACTTGTATGTCTCAAGAGTCGTATCACTTCATGGTGTTACTTTGGAAATCAATTCCGATCGTGGTAGCCTTTTCACCTCTAGATTCTGGCAAAGCTTCCAAAATGCTATGGGAACTCATCTCTCCTTTAGTACAGCTTTCACCCTCAGTCTAGCGGTCAAGTCGAAAGCGTTAACCAAATTCTGGAAGAAATGCTCTGAGCTTGTGTTGTCTCATTCGGAAAGAATTGGGAGAAATCTCTTCCATTCGCAGAGTTTTCTTATAACAATAGTTTTCAAATATAGTCTGAACATGGATCCATTTGAATTCCTCTATGGACGACGATGTCGAACACCCCACAATTTGTCAAAGACCGGTGAAAGAAAATTATTTGGACCGGATATGATCAAAGAAGCAGAAGATCAAGTTCGCATTGGTCGTGATCAATTGAAATCCGCCTAGTCTCGTCAGAAAATCTACTATGATCTGCCAGAACCCTCTGTTAGGTAATGTGCTAGGATCAAGTTCACCTTGCATTCATCAAAGAAATCAATTTGAAATCAAATTCAAACCCAAATGGGAGAAGGAACCCCCCCAGTTGAATTAATTCAAACGGCCAGAAATAAAACTTCTCAAAAACTCTTGTTTGACTTTTGAAAAGTCACATAAATGAGTGTGAACACATCAAAAGTGATGTGGTAGAATTCTCATACTCATGGATTTTTGAAAAATTCAAACAGGACCTTGGAATTAATTAATAACCCCTATTTGAATTGAAATTCAAATATTTGGAATTTCAAAAATGTTCAAAAGTTGGGAATGACTAGCCACTGGTCATGTAAGTCCAAATATAAATTTTGAGCATTTAAAAAAATGCCTAGCCATTTTATTTAATAGGCAACAAAAATTACAGAAAAAAGAAATAAAGAAAGGAAAGATTAAACAGACAGGAAAATGGAAAAACCTTACCTTTCGCCAAGGCGAGGCCCATTAAGCCGGCCCAGCCGCCTCTTCCCCTGTCGTCTTCCTCCCCGCGCATCCAAGCTGCTCGGTGGAATGCCACCGAGACACCCGAGCACGCCGTGCTCTCCCCAGCCTCCACCTGCCCCTCTCGCAGCTCCTAGATGTGCCACGGAGACACTGGACGCCCCGTGCATCAATTCCCCCTCCTCCCATCGCCTCTGTGTCTCTCCCCAGCTAGCCCGCAACGACCCCCGAGCGCATCGCCGGCCATGGCCATGGCAAATCGCAGCCCAAGCTCGAGATAGACGCCAAGATCGTATCCATCATCTTCTCCATCGCCATCTACGCCGAGTCGCAAAAGGAATCACCCTGGAACGCTCTGTAGCCGACGTGAGCTTCGTCGTCTTCAACTCCGGCCGCCGCGAGTGATCTTCAAATTCCTGCGCCACTGTGACCTCCCCAAGCTCGTCGTCTACTCCATCGTGTTCACCATCCTCTGGTGAGAGTTTCCCCTCACCTCGCAGCTCCCCACTCCCCCTCTGCGTCGATCCTCCATGAGAGCAGGAGCTCATCGCCGCCATGGACGATGCCCCCTTGCTCCCGTGCCCCTGCCGTTTCCCCAGAGCGTGTGTTTGACCCTGTCGTGCACCCGCAACATAACGCACCACTCGCCGCTCCAATTGGTGCCCGTTTTCCCCCTCCTCGACGAACCGTAGCTACTGTCTCCTCTAGGAAGCTCGCCGCCGTCGCTCCCGTCCTCCCCTCGAGCCCCACCTTGCACTAATCGATGCGGAAGGACTCCAGGAACACGCCGGTGGCCTCCTCTTCCTCTCCCGTGGACTGGTTCGCAAACCCAAGCAACTCCGGCGAGTAGTGCTCGCCGGCGGCACCATTAGAGCTAACCCCCTAAGCTAATCCCCCTGGCCCCACTAGTTAGTGGCACTGACATGTGGGCCCAGCCCCTGCTAATCCCTCTATTTAAATCAATTCGAATTAAACTGTTTAATTAACACAGAGAGAGAATTACATGTGGTTCCCCTCTGTCAGCGCAGCCCCACATCATCATGACCTCATGCTGACGCAGTAAATGCTTTTCTATTGGAATGGCAGAAATTGATTAAAATTTGGAAATTCATAGAAAATTCCCTAACTCCAAATGTGACAAATAATATGTCTAAAAATATTAGAAAAATTCAAGGATTCTGAATATGCAAGTTGTTTTCATGTTTGACCAAGTTTAATTGCGTGAAAAGAGAGAACAATGCATATGAATTCCTTTTAAATTCAAATTGGAGTTTGAATTTGCAAAACCTTTGCAATACACTTCATTTAATTGGAATCACTCACACATCAGAGGCACATACACCAAGTTTCAACCTTCAACCCATGTGATTGTGCATTGTACTTATGTTGCTCCATTGATTGTTGTTTGTCGATAGAAGTGGAACCGGAACAGGAGGCTGCCCCCTTCGTTGAAGACCACGAAACTGAACCTCGTCAGCAAGGCAAGCAACCCCCCCATTGATCATGTCGATAAAAACCCAGTTCTCTCTCATTCTCTTATGCATGATTAGGAAAATCACCTTGTGTCGATTCTCACCGCATAGTTGAACCCATATCCTTTGCATGACCTATCATTTTTTCACAGTAGTAAGCAAACCACAATCCTAGCTGACATAGGAGTTGTTTGTGATCATGTGGCCCCTGCAAATGTTACTGCTTATATGCATGTTTAGTGGCTACAATATTGATGGTGTTGTTGAACTGTGAGTCGGGATGGTAGTGATCATGATGTTGATGAAGGTGAAACTGTGTCGTTAAATCCACCCTAATACAAGGTGAACGATGAGAGGTTGTGTAGGAGTACAGAGTGAGTTGTCTCGTTGAACACCGCCTTAAGTCCGAGTTCTTGTGTGGTGATCCAAGAAGAAGAGTGCAACCAAACATTGGGCTCACTGACCTCTCTCAGCTTATTAACTCATCCCCTTCGATGTCCAGATGTCGCAGTAGTTCAGATTTCTGGTAAGCTTGTGGCCTGGTAGCCAAGTGAGAGAACGGCTCATCCGAGACCGGCTTTCGCACCACACACACATCGTCTAGGTTCACTTCGGTAATTGGGCGGGTTCACGATAGTGGTAACCAACCCAGGTAGGCGGCTTTCATGGACTAGATCGGCTATGAGGTAAAGGTTGTGGTGAGTACCCTCGCTGGCACCTCTTGAACGGTGTTGAGGCCTAAAGCGGTAAGTGATGATCATGTGTGTGAAAGTGGTACACCCCTGCAGGGTTAACAAAACTATTCGAATAGTCATGTCCGCGGTTATGGACTGCTTGGAAAGCTGAGCTTGATTATTAGAGACCTTGAATCAGATATTTCTAAAACACACCAAGATAAGTGTGAGTGCTATGGCATGCCTTCTCGTGGGGAAGTCGAGAGAGGCACCATAGTGGTGTAATTGGTTTGTGGTAAGTAATGGACTCGTGTACGCTTCTTACCTCAAGTCTGGTACTCGTAGTTCAGGATTAGCCAAGTCAAAGCTTCTGCAAGTTGAACCCCACCTCACTTTTCCTTGATACATGTGCATGAGTAGAATAGTTCCTCCGTAAGTCTTGCTGAGTACACCTTTGTACTCACGTTTTCTTAATTTATGTTTTAGATGAACCCACCGACCCCGATGGTGGCTTCTTCCTGGAGCTCGATGAGTGAAGATGAAGACCCGAACAAGATCAAGCTAGAATAGTCCTAGTCAGCAGACTGGTTCCCTCGTGGAGGGCTTTGTGTTTAGATAAGGCTTCTTAAGCCATTTGTTCAACTTGTCTGTACTCAGACCTACTCTGCTTCCATTTTTGTGTTGTAATGTTGGATCACAGTATTGTGATCCCTGTGTGCACTCTGTGAGAATTATCAATAAAGTGTATACTTTGTAAAAAATTGCAATGATACATGCTGTTCATACAAGGCATGTGTGTTGCGTGTATGATTATAACATGCATGTCTTTGTATGGGTTTTCGAGACCTTAGTTGTGATCTGGCTGACGGTCTTTTATACACCAAGTGGCCCTTAGATGTGCGCAGCTTAGGGCATCGCGATGCGATTTCTCGTGACTCTGTCACGTGAACACTTTGTTGTATGATCGAGCCTGCCCTAGACCCCGACTAAGTGATCGGGTCGGAGTAAGTCTATGTAAGTGTTATGAGATAGTCGATAGTATGGTTGAGGCGACTTGTCTGTGAATATGGAGTTCACCACCCATATCATTTAGACTTGTGTGCGGATGATGAGGACCCATCTCAGTTGATCATCCGGCCTGGATGGGATGCCCCTCACGTTCGATGCTTTCCGAGCATGTTCTGTGCTTGGCCTTGTCTGCTTAGACAAGTGGGTACGGTTCTTGGCTCTCCATATGACTATGTTGTAGCGGGACTTGCATACGCTATCCCCGAGTCCCGACAGACTTGCTATCAGAGCAGGACTGACTGTAGGATTAGCAGCCTTGGACGAAGTCGAGTCTAGCTTGCTATAGTTATATAGTTACTCTGGGTATATAAGGGAACAACGTATGGCTTCTTTTTTCTCCTTACCCCCTTCGATCTGAGTTCTGAGTCACCCTTATCTCTTCTACGGGAAGATACGACTAGGCTCACCTCTATCTGATTAGAACATCTCGTGGTTTTCTTCCTTGTAGTCATAGGAAAGTTGTGTCCGGTTTCCTAGCATTGTTGTAATGATGATTTCTTACATCTTATTATGTAAGTGTTGTTTTTACATTGTAAGAAAATTGTCTTTTCTTGCAATTACAGTCGTTATGCTGTCCGTGTCATTCTAGGTTTATCTCCTAATCTGATGCATTTGCAAACTCCTTCTTTCTGTTTCAGATGGAAGATCTTCTCCCTCGCCAAATTGTTCGTCTGACTCGATGCATCGGTGTGCGTGGCCATCCCGCCACGTTGATCGAGATGATGTCTTATGTGGGATCTCGATTGGTATCCTGAGTACACTGTTGAGGAGCAGTTCCGCGACTTCAACCAGACTTAGTACCACTGCATCGTCCGGATCTACCCACACCACATCGGAGTCACTCAGCCTGTCCTTTTCGGGCATGGCATTGGTATGATCGAGAACATGGCTATGCAGGATGCTGCATACTCATGTATGACTCTGCTGAGAGAGGGTCACGCTATGCTGAGAGAGACCTCATTCCGCTATATCCCTGCTGCACTTCCAGGAGAAAAGGGATATTACACCGGACTTTAATCAGATCACTCCGCAGAGGATCTAGTTCTTCAGATGACTGCTAGGTTTGCTTGTGATCGAGATCGTGATGCACGCGCTCTTCGTTTCGAGCTTCACTCCACTTCTTCCCGTCTTTATCGAGAACTGACATTCTTGGCTCCGTTCATGATTGTTGGATCAGTCGAGCATGATGTTATTTATCCTGTGAGGACTCAGATGCCTACTCGAGTCGCTTGGCCCGAGGTTGGAGGAATTATTCCACCTCGTGGTCCTGTTCTGCCGCCCTACACTGGACCTAGGCCTCATCCGTTCTCAAACGGATATCAGGGTCCACATGCCTCCGTGTTTCCCGATGCACGTCCTCAGCATGTGGGATACATGGGGAACTTCTATGAGGACTACTACGGAGATGGAGAGGATGATGAGTGAGACCGCCTGTGGTCTTTCTCTAGTAAGGAGTAGTTTCTTAGCATCTTAGTATGTTGATTAGTGATGTGTTCTATGTTCCAGAGGCTTAGATAAATAATGTAAAGGAGTCAGAGTGCCTATGAAGGTTGTATCATCTTCATCACGTTTGTACTAGTGCATAGCTTGTACTAAAAGAATGTATGGTTTGTATGCCATCTTGTGTAATATTGTATGCTTTTATCACCCTTTTGTCAAGATGATTACTTCCTGTACTCTGTGATTCTTCCAGTACATCATATCCATTGCTTAAACTTTGTTTGACATTGATCTTGTCTTTAGGATGTCTCAAGGGACTCGTGGCCAGTTTGGTCGGAATCAGGGTCGTGATGATCCCGAAGGAAGTGGTCTTCCACCGCCACCCACTATGGCCCAAGTCCTGATGGAGGTAGAGAGGAACCGCAGAGACTCTCATGCACTGCTGGAAGTCATCGCTCGCAACACCACTCAGCAGCGTAATGAGATGGTGTCTCTAAATGACTTCATCCGGCTTCATCCCCCGGTTTTCAGCTACTCCACTGATCCCCTTGACGCCGATGACTGGCTCCGCAGCATCGAGAGGAAGCTCCAGGCAGGACATGTTGCAGATGGAGACAAGGTGAACTATGCTGCATACCACCTTGAGGGAGCAGCAAGCTCTTGGTGGGAGAATTACCTCAACATGCGTCCCGTAGGTCCACCAACTACATGGAACGAGTTCTGCACTGCGTTCCGTGAGCATCACATTCCCAAGGGTCTTATGGACCGTAAACGTGAGGAGTTCTGCAACCTCACGCAAGGTAGAAGGACTGTTGACGAGTACATCCGTGAGTTCAACCGACTGGCCCGTTATGCAACTGAGGAGGTCTCCACCAACTCCAAGAAGCAGGAAAGGTTCCGCAGGGGACTCAACACTAGGCTCCGCCGTGAGCTTAACCTTCATGACTTTGCCTACTTCCAGGTCCTTGTCAACAAGGCCATTAAGGCAGAGGACATGAACACCCCCACTGAGTTCCGCAAGCATCCCCGCGACGACAGTTCATCCAGTTATGGGCCTCAGAAGCGCAGGATCTGGATCCCGAACAACATGTGTCGCCAGAACAATTCACTAAGGCCATCCTTTGTGGCGCCTCGTCCACCGGCTCCGTTCCACCCAGCTCCACCGAACAACCCGGCTCCCCGCACTATCTTCGGAGCTTGCTACAAGTGTGGCCAGGCGGGCCATTACTCTCGTGAGTGCCCCAGAACCATTAGCAAGTCCAGAACGCTCCACCACGTGCCGGAGGAAAAAACAACAACAATCGTGGCAAGCCTCCCCCGAAGGTCTTCGTCACCAAGCCTACACCTCCCGCCACTCGTGGACGTGTGAATTAAATTACCGCAGAAGAGACTGGCGACACTTTTGACGTCATTCTTGGTACGCTCCCAGTCAATTATGTTCCTACTTCTGTTCTTTTCGATCCAGGAGCATCTCATTCATTCATGTCAGAAAGTTATGCCCTTCGTCATGACTTATCTTTTGCTGAATTGTCCACCCCAATGATAATCCAAACTCCAGGATCAAGATGGAAAACTAATAGAGTAAGCCATGGTAATCAAATTGCAATTGAGGGTTTAGTATTCCTTGCTTCACTCATAGCCCTCAAGTCTTCAGACATCGATGTAATCCTTGGCATGGATTGGCTATCAAGGCAGAATGCCTACCTTGACTGCAAAGGCAAATCAGTGAAACTGACCCACCCTTCAGGTAAGACAGTCAAGTACACCTCACCCAGAACAAGAACCCAAGTGCATTCTGTGAATGTACTTCCCCTTCCTGACCTCGAAGATATTTCAGTAGTTTGTGTCTTCCCGGATGTCTTTCCTGAAGAGCTGCCGGGTATGCCTCCCGACAGATGTGTAGAATTCATAGTGGATCTTATCCCAGGCACAGCCCCAATCTCAAGACGACCATATAGAATGGCCCCACATAAGTTAGCTGAGCTAAAAACCCAACTAGAAGCTTCGTTGGTCAAAGGCTTCATCCGCCCTAGCTCATCGCCATGGGGTTGCCCCGTTCTGTTCGTAACAACGAAAGATGGAACAGAAAGGATGTGCGTAGACTATCGGCCGCTAAACCGAGCGACGATAAAGAACCAGTACCCACTGTTCCGGATCAATGATCGTTATGATCAACTAGCTGGATTTGCTATCGTTTCGAAGATGGATTTGAGATTAGGCTATCATCAGATCTGAATCCGAGAAGAAGACACTCCCAAGACGGCTTTCACTACTTCGTATGGTCTTTACGAGTACACCGTCATGTCCTTCGGATTAACCAATTCCCCCACCACATTCTCGCGCTTAATGAATTCGATATTTATGGAGTACTTAGATAAATTCGTTGTGGTTTATCTAGATGACATTCTCAACTACTTGAAGAACGAAGAAGAGCACGCAGAACATCTCAGGTTGGTATTGATGAAACTTCGAGAGCATCGCCTGATGCTAAATTCTCCAAGTGTGAATTTTGGCTACCAGAAGTGACCTACTTAGGCCACGTGATCTCTGCCAAAGGCATTGCTATCAATCCCGAGAGAGTTCAGGTCGTCCTTGACTGGACTCCACCTGAACCGGTTAAGCAAGTTAGAAGTTTTCTTGGCCTAGCCAGCTATTGCCGCCGCTTCGTCGAGAACTTTTCTAAAGTTGCAAAGCCTCTAACTGAACTCCTCAAGAAAGATAAGAAATTCCAATGGACTCCCAAGTGCGAGGAAAGATTTAAAGAGTTGAAAAGAAGAAACACCTCCGCACCCGTACTTGCGCCTCCAAACACCAAAATGGATTTCGAGATCTATTGGGACGCTTCACGGCAAGGGTTAAGATGCATACTTATGCAAGATTGACATGTGGTGGCATACGCTTCACGGCAACTACGTCCACATGAAGAAAACTATCCAACCCATGATCTTGAACTCGCTGCCGTAGTTCACGCAATCAAAACCTGGCGACATTACCTCCTTGGTAATCATTGTGAGATCTATTCAGATCACCAAAGCCTCAAATACATCTTCACCCAGCCAGAACTTAATCTCAGGCAAAGATGCTGGGTAGAGTTGATAAAATATTACGACGTAGGAATCTCATACACCCCAGGCAAAGCCAATGTCATAGCTGATGCACTAAGTCATAAGTCATACTGTAACAACCTCATGTTACAGCAGTATCAACCACTTCTTTATGAGGAATTTCGCAAGCTCAACCTTGAGATTGTCCCTCATGGCTATCTTTCCACCCTGGTGGCGAAACCGACTCTTGAGGATCAAATCATAGTTGCCCAAAGGCGTGCACGAGGTGTTCGCCGGATCAAGGAGAACATTGCGAGCGGAGTTGCTAAATGTTTCTCCACAGATAGCAAAGGAACGGTTTTCTTTGAGAATCGTTTAGTAGTACCTAACAATAGAGATCTCAGGCAACTTATCCTTAAAGAATCTCACGAAACACCCCTCTCAATTCATCCCGGTGGCACAAAAATGTACCGAGATCTACGCCGGAGATTTTGGTGGACTAGGATGAAGAGAGATATTGCCTGATATGTAGCCGAATGTGTTGTTCGTCGTCGCATTAAGGCCGAACATCAAAGATCTGCTGGTACACTTCAACCTTTGCCTATTCCCGAGTGGACATGGGACAAAGTCAGTATGGACTTCATCACTGGCTTTCCAAAAACCCAGAAAGGAAACAATGCCATCTTTGTTGTCATCGATCGACTCTCAAAAGTTGCTCACTTCCTTCCCATTCGCGAATCTATTACTGCCAGTCAGTTAGCAGACTTGTATGTGTCGAGAGTCGTATCACTTCATGGTGTTCCTTTGGAAATCAATTCTGATCGCGGCAGCCTTTTCACCTCTAGATTCTGGCAAAGCTTCCAAAATGCTATGGGAACTCATCTCTCCTTTAGTACAGCTTTCCATCCTCAATCTAGCGGTCAAGTCGAAAGGGTTAACCAAATTCTGGAAGACATGCTCAGAGCCTGTGTTATCTTATTCGGAAAGAATTGGGAGAAGTCTCTTCCATTCGCCGAGTTTGCTTATAACAATAGCTTCCAATCTAGTCTGAACATGGCTCCATTTGAATTCCTCTATGGACGACGATGTCGAACACCCCTCAATTGGTCAGAAACCGGTGAAAGACAACTCTTTGTACCGGATATGATCGAAGAAGCAGAAGATCAAGTTTGCATTGTTCGTGATCAATTGAAAGCCACCCAGTCTCGTCAGAAAATCTACTATGATCGTCATCATAGGCAAGAAAGCTACAATCTGGATGAGAAGGCTTACCTCCGGGTTACTCCTCTGAAGGGAACCCAACGCTTATGTATCAAAGGAAAGTTGGCCCCACGATATATCGGACCCTTCCGAATTCTTGCTAAGCGTGGCCAAGTTGCCTACCAACTTGAACTACCTCTACACCTATCCCGAGTACACGATGTATTCCATGTGTCCCAACTCAGGCGTTGCTTCAAGGACACCATCCGCGAAGTCGACCATGAAACGCTTGATCTCCAAGATGACCTTTCGTATCAAGAGTACCCTATTCGTATTCTTGATTCCGCAGAGCGTTTCACTCGCCGAAAGAAGATCAAGTTTCTCAAAGTTCAATGGTCTCACCACTCTGAGAAAGAAGCTACGTGGGAAAGAGAATGACATGTGGGTCCCCTCTGTCAGCGCAGCCCCACGTCAGCATGACCACATGCTGACGCAGTAAATGCTTTTCTATTGGAATGGCAGAAATTGATTAAAACTTTGGAAATTCATAGAAAATTCCCAGCTCCAAATGTGACAAATAATATGTCTAAAAGTATCAGAAAAATTCAAGGATTCTGAATATGCAAGTTGTTTTCATGTTTGACCAAGTTTAATTGGGTGAACAGAGAGAAAAATGCATATGAATTCCTTTTAAATTCAAATTGGAGTTTGAATTTGCAAAACCTTTGCAATACACTTCATTTAATTGGAATCACTCACACATCAGAGGCACATACACCAAGTTTCAACCTTCAACCCATGTGATTGTGCATTGTACTTATGTTGCTCCATTGATTGTTGTTTGTCGATAGAAGTGGAACCGGAACAGGAGGCTGCCCCCTTCGTTGAAGACCCCGAAACTGAACCTCGTCAGCAAGGCAAGCAACCCCCCCCCCCATTGATCATGTCGATAAAAACCCAGTTCCCTCTCATTCTCTTATGCATGATTAGGAAGATCACCTTGTGTCGATTCTTACCGCATAGTTGAACCCATATCCTTTGCATGACCTATCATTCTGTCACAGTAGTAAGAAAACCACAATCCTAGCTGACATAGGAGTTTTTTGTGATCATGTGGCCCCTGCAAATGTAACTGCTTATATGCATGTTTAGTGGCTACAATGTTGATGATGTTGTTGAACTGTGAGTCGGGACGGTAGTGATCATGATGTTGATGAAGGTGAAACTGTGTCGGCGAATCCACCCTAATACAAGGTGAACGATGAGAGGTTGTGTAGGATTACACAGTGGGTTGTCTCGTTGAACACCGCCTTAAGTCCGAGTTCTTGTGTGGTGATACAAGAAGAAGAGTGCAACCAAACATTGGGCTCACTGACCCCTCACAGCTTATTAACTCATCCCCTTCGATGTCCAGATGTCGCAATAGTTCGGATTTCTGGTAAGCTTGTGGACTGGTAGCCAAGTGAGAGAACGGCTCATCCGAGACCGGCTTTCGCACCACGCACACATCATCTGAGTCCACTTCGGTAAACCGGCTGGGTTCACGATAGTTGTAACCAACCCAGGTAGGCGGCTTTCATGGACTAGATCGGCTATGAGGTAAAGGTTGTGGTGAGCATCCTCGCTAGCACCTCTTGAACGGTGTCGAGGCCTAAAGCGGTAAGTGATGATCATGTGTGTGAAAGTGGTACACCCCTGCAGGGTTAACAAAACTATTCGAATAGCCGTGTCCGCGGCTATGGACTGCTTGGAAAGCTTAGCTTGATTATTAGACAACTTGAATCGGATACTTCTAAAACACACCAAGATAAGTGTGAGTGCTATGGCGTGCCTTCTCATGGGGAAGTCGAGAGGGGCACCATAGTGGTGTAATTGGTTGGTGGTAAGTAATGGACTCGTGTACGCTTCTTATCTCAAGTCTGGTCCTCGTAGTTCAGGATTAGCCAGGTCAAAGCTTCTGAAAGTGGAACCCCACCTCACTTTGCCTTGATACATGTGCATGAGAAGAATAGCTCCTTCGTAAGTCTTGCTGAGTACGCCTTTGTACTCACGTTTGCTTAATTTATGTTTTAGATGAACCCACCGACCCCGATGGTGGCTTCTTCCTGGAGCTCGATGAGTGAAGATGAAGACCCGAACAAGACCAATCTAGAATAGTCCTAGTCAGCAGACTGGTTCCCTCGTGGAGGGCTTTGTGTTTATATAAGGCTTCTTAAGCCATTTGTTAAACTTGTCTTTACTCAGACCTACTCTGTTTCCGTTCGAGTGTTGTAATGTTGGATCACAGTCTAGTGATCTCTGTGTGCACTCTGTGAGAGTTATTAATAAAGTGTATACTTTGTAGAGAATTGCAATGATACATGCTGTTCATACAAGGCATGTGTGCTGCGTGTATTATTATAACATGCATGTCTTTGTATGGGTTTTCGAGACCTTAGTTGTGATCTAGTTGGCGGTCTTTTATAGACCAAGTGGCCCTTAGATGTGCGCAGCTTGGGGCATCGCGATGCGATTGCTCGTGAATCTGTCACGTGCACACTTTGTTGTATGATCGAGCCCACCCTATACCCCGACTAAGTGATCGGGTCGGAGTAAGTCTATGTAAGTGTTATAAGATAGTCGATAGTATGGTTGAGGCGACTTGTCTGTTAATATGGGAGTTCACCACCCATATCATTTAGACTTGTGTGCGGATGATGATGACCCATCTCAGTTGATCATCCGGCCTGGATGGGATGCCCCTCACGTTCGATGCTTTCTGAGAAATTCCTGTGCTTGGCCTTGTCTGCTTAGACAAGTGGGTACGGTTCTCTGCTCTCCATATGACTATGTTGTAGCGGGACTTGCATACGCTATCCCCGAGTCTCGACATGATCGTCATCATAGGCAAGAAAGCTACAATCTGGATGAGAAGGCTTACCTTCGGGTTACACCTCTGAAGGGAACCCAACGCTTCGGTATCAAAGGCAAGTTGTCCCCACGTTACATCGGACCTTTCCGCATACTTGCTAAACGTGGCCAAGTTACCTACCAACTTGAACTACCTCCGCACCTTTCCCGAGTACATGATGTATTCCATGTGTCACAACTCAGGTGTTGCTTCAAGGACCCAATCCGAAAAGTCGACCATGAAACGATTGATCTCCAAGATGACCTTTATTATCAAGAATACCCCATTCGTATTCTGGATTCCGCAGAGCTTTCCATGTATAGCTATTTCCCTAGTAGTGCACTCACCGGCAGAAGTTTAAGTTTCTCAAAGTTCAATGGTCACACCACTCTCAGAAAGAAGCCACGTGGGAAAGAGAAGATCGTCTCAGTGCCGAATACCCCTCCTTCCTCCCGCAGACTTCTGAATCTCGGGACGAGATTCTTTTGAGTGGGGGCGAGTTGTCAGAACCCTCTGTTAGTTATGTGCTAGGATCAAGGCCCACATTGCATTCATCTCAAAATTTTGAAAAGAAATTTTAATGAGAGAAGGAAACCCCCAGATGAATTTAATTCAAATGGCCACAATAAAAGTTTCTCCAAAAATTCCTTTTGTATTTTTGGAAACTCGCATAAATGAGTGTGATCACATATCAAGTGATGTGGTAGCATTCCCATGCTCATGGAATTTTCAAAAAGTCAAATAGGAGCTTGGATTTAAATTTAAACCCCTATTTGAATTGGGGTTCAAATCATTTGAGTTTAAAAAATGCCCAAATTGTAAGTGGCTAGCTATATGCTAAGTGAGGCCATATAAAAATTCGGGGCATTTTATAAAATGCCTAGCTATTTTTTTAGCAGCGAAAACCAATGTCAGAAGAAATAAAAATAAAAACAAAAAAGAGCAGAGGAGAGAGATTTACCCGAAGAGGCTGAGCTAGCCAAGCCAGGCCCAGCCCAGCAGCCTTTCTCCTTGGCGTCTTCCTCCTCGCGCCCCAAGGTGCTCGGTGGAAAGCCACTGACGCCGTGGACGCCACCGCGATGCCTCCCAGCTCTCCAAGTGCTCCCCCGGGCCTCCTAGATGCACCACGTCGATGCTGGAGACGTCGTGCGTCCATTCCCCCCCCCCCCCTCCAGGTTGCCTCCCCTTTCCTCTCTCGCCAAGTTCAACGACGAATAGAACGCTGCCGTCACCATGGATTGAAGCTAGCATGGCCATCGTGATCTACAACTCAAACCACCATGTCCATCGCGTTCGTCGACGTCGACTACGTCCGTCCGCAGGAGCTTGAGCCCTAATTTCACCCCGAGTCGACGCCCGCTTCATCGTCCTCACCGCCGGCCGCCGCAAAGCTTCCCCGATTCCGGCCACACCTGAGCTTCCCCAACCTCGTCGTCGCATCCATCGCATACGTGGTGAGATTGCGCTTCGAACTCCCGTGTTTCCCCCTTCCTGTTCAACCTCTAGCTCGGTCTTTCATGAGAGCCGAGCAAGGTGGTCGCCAAGGTCGAACCTGCGCTTGCTCTCGTGCCCCTGCGACCTTCCCAGCACGCCCGTTTTGCTTCTGGAGATCCCAGCTTTCGAACGCGCCACTTCCCGCTCCAAGGTGTGCTCTGTAGCGAGTCTTGCTTCTAGCCCGTGGCTCCGCCGCCGCTGAGCTCGACGCCGGCGAGCCTACAGAGCACCCCAGCCTCCCCAACCGGTCCCAATCGACGTGCGATGACCAGAGCTTCAATCCAGTGGAAGCAGCGCTCCAAATCATGCCCGAAATCACACTCCTCGTGGACGCCGCCGTCTCGGGTGGTCGTCGGAGACCCGCCGACGATGAGGTCCATGTGGGCAGGTGATTAGTCACCCTGACCCCACGCAGCAGAGACACTGACAGTGGGCCCAGCCCCTGTTAATCTCTCTGTATTAATTTAAATCAAAACAAAACGTTTCATTTAAGCATAGAGACAATGACAGGTGGGTCCCCCTGGTCAGAGCCCCCCTGATGCCAGCATGAGGTCATGCTGACGCAGTAATTGAGTTTCTATTTAAAAGAAATTGCAGAAAAGTCCGAAATTCATATAAACTTTGGAAATTCATAATTAATTCATACTAACTCCAAATTGGACATATAATATATGTAAACTGATCAGAAAAATGCAACGAATCTGAATATGGACTTTGTTTTCATGTTTGACCAATTTAAATTGGGTGAACATAGACAAATGTGCATATTGCATTCTTTCGAATTCAAATTTGGAGTGAATTTGCAAATGACTTTGCAATGCAATTATTTTAAATGGAATTGTACCCACATTGCAACCAGGAACATCACATTACAATATTGATCGTGTGATTATGCATTTGCATTTATATTGATCCTAGGTTTGTTTGGATAGAAGTGGAGCCAGAACAGGAGGACACCCCCTTCGTTGAAGACAACTTTATCGAACCTCGTCAGCAAGGCAAGCAACCCCCCTTTGATCATGTCGATAAAAACTCATTTCCCTCTCAGTCTCGCTTATGCATGAAATAGGATGATCACCTTGTTATCGATTCTACCGCATAGTTGAACCCATATCCTTTGCATGGCATATCATCTTGTCACAGTAGTAAGCAAACCACAATCCTAGCTGACATAGGAGTTGATTGATATCATGTGGCCCCTGCAACTGTTAAAACTTATTGCATGCTTATAGTATAAAATGAGGATACTATTAATCTGTGAGTCGGGATGGTAGTGAACATGGTGTTGATGAAGGTGAAATTGTGTCGGTGAATCCACCCTAATACAAGGTGAACGATCAGAGGTTGTGTAGGAGTACACAGTGGGTTGTCTCGTTGAACACCGACTTAAGTCTGAGTTCTTGTGTGGTGATCCAAGAAGAAGAGTGCAACCACCCATTGGGCTCACTGACCCCTCTCAACTTACTAACTCATCCCCTTCGATGTCCAGATGTCGCAGTAGTTCGGATTTCTGGTAAGCTTGTGTCCTGGTAGCCAAGTGATAGAACGGCTCATCCGAGACTGGCTTTCGCACCACGCGCATATCGTCTGGGTCCACTTTGGTAAACCGTACGGGTTCACGATTGTGGAAACCAACCCATGTAGGCGGATTTCATGGACTAGATCGGCTATGAGGTAACAGTTGTGGCGAGCATCCTCGCCGACACCCCTTGAATGGTGTCGAGTACAAAGGCGGTAACTGATGATCATGTGTGTGAAAGTGGTACACACCTGCAGGGTTAACAAAACTATTCGAATAGCTGTGTCCGTGCTTATGGACTGCTTGGAAAGCTTAGCGTGATTATTAGACAACTTGAACTGGATACTTCTAAATCTCACCAAGATAAGCATGAGTGCTATGGCGTGCTTTCTCGTGGGGAAGTCGAGAGAGGCACCATAGTGGTGTAATTATTTGGGAGACCTTGATAGATGGACTCGTCTGCGCTTCTTACCTCAAGTCTGGTACTCGTAGTTCAGTACTAGCCAAGTCAAAGTTGGCACTTCTGCATTTGAACCCCAGCTCCCTTTGCCTTGATACATGTGCATGAGTAGTATAGCTCCTACGCAAGTCTTGCTGAGTATAACTTTGTACTCACGTTTTCTTAATTTATGTTTTAGATGAACCCACTGACCCCGAAGGTGGATTCTTCCTGGAGCTCGACGAGTGAAGACCAAGCTAGTGTAGTGTGACGCCCTCAAAATCAAGCCGTGTATAGTAATCATACACGCAGGGTACACGGTCGAGTTCAAGGACTCACGGTAAGGTAATCACAACACAACTCTATAAATAAAATAACACAAGCTTTATATTACAAGCCAGGGGCCATGAGGGCTCGAATACAACAACTCGAGAACACAAAGTTAGTAGAAGCAATAGTATTTGAGTATAGACACGAGAATACAAGGTTGCCTTAAGAAGGCTAGCACAAACACAACATGATCGAAAAGGAAAGGTCTCCTTCCTGGGAACCTCCAAACTACTCCTGATCGAGGGGAGAACTCCACGTCATAGAAGGCATCGGGGATCTTTACGTTGCAGTGGTCGGCATCGGGGATCTCCTGCTCCTAGGCTCCAACGTCGACTGCAACGGCCGATCAGGAAAAAAAATAAAGGTGGGAAATAAAGCAAGTGTGGGTATCTAGCATACTCAGTGAGACTTAAACCCAGGCTACTAAGCATTTATGCACTTGTATCAAAATGGAAGGGGAGGCTGTATAGTGGACTGCAATATAGAAGTACCAGGGTAAGAGGGAATAAGCTAGGCCTATCGAAGACTAGCATCTTCCGACGAGTATTGCATCATGAGGGGAGAATCAGCCAAGTGTTCAATATAAAGCAATAAAGTAACAATGCAGCAGAAGTTGCTGCAACATTGTATAATAGTAAGTTGTAAATATTAACCATGCCTCCTAGTTCCCTCCCTCGACATCCCCGCGAGGAAGAAAAGCCCAGAACCAACAAGTATAAAGATATAGTTTGTAGTGGTAGGATGTGGCTTCAGCATATAGTGTCTTGTTACCGTGGACACGGCTATTCGAATAGATTATCTTCCCTGCATGGGCTGCACTAGTGTTACACAACATGCTCGGATCCCCGGGTCTTGTACACCATATTCAGGCATGTTCGACCAAGGGTGTCCGATACGTCGAAGTCCTTCCTTTGAGCTCAATAGAGAGGCCATCCACCGGTCTAAATCCTAAGTACAAAGTAACTTTGGACCCTTGTCCTTTGTACTCCTGCACGGTACATGGCTGGCCGGTGAAGCAGACCCACTTCCCACTACCAGAGTAAGCGGTCCAAGCCCGGCAATCAGCCCGAAGTAAAGCTGGCGTCTGAAGAGCCCTCGAACGAGGCTACAACGTAGAGGGCCCACACTGTAATCCCACGTGGAGGCAGTGCGTATAGGCATATAGCCACTCAAGTCATCCGTCGAATCCATTAAGCATTTTATTAATTTTCCTGTAGGATCAACCATTATCGTTGTCTTTATTTAGGTGAGTCGCGGACAACGACAGCAGCCAGGTCCACCCCCATAACCAGAGCCGGTGGCCGCCTGCCCTGTCGTCCCACCAACTTGTGCGGTTACCGACAAGGTGAACCGTCTCCTTACCTTGTCTCGCGTTTGCTCCGAAGAGCTCGAATTTCGTACTACCGGGCATCTCACGGCCACGAGCAAGGAAAAGGCCCAAGGTGGTATCCGCCTGTCCTGACGTTCCGATACAATCCCTGCGCGGGCACCGTTGGGTCACCCGACTCCTTACCTTCAATGACACCAGTCGGTTCAGGTTCCTACCATCAAGTGCAACCAGGAGGAGTCACTCTCGATGGTACACTTGAGATGGTTCGACAGAGACACCAGTGGAATGAACTGAAGAGGAATATTCTCGTATCACCCCGGTGGTGCCGAGACACCAGCAGAATGAACTAAAGAGAAACATCCTCGTATCTTCCCAGTGGGGCAACGCTACCGAGCCGACGAAGAGTGTGAAATACGAGTCCAACCACTCGTAAGTAAAACTAGAAGAGACTCGGCAGAGTCTTGCCGCTATAGTTTCATTTGGGCGTCTACTCTGTGTCATACCTGTAGCAGTTGTAATATAAGGTTATGTATCCGCGATCACTCCTAGAGTGATCACGGCCCGCTATCGATTCCTGTTAGCTAACAAAGCGCAGGGCTAACTGCTGAATATAATATATATATAGGGAAACATAGGTTAGCGGAAAGGTAATCAAGGGGAGACAATGATAATCTATGCAGTTGAATAGTATTGTAACGTAGCAGCAGCAATGCCTAGTGCAAATAGACAAATATAGACATATAGGCGATATGAGGGAGAGGTGAAGGGGCACTGCTTGCCTGGAAGCTCGACGGTAGGGGTACGGTCGTCGATGACGTAGTCGAACACAGGGGCATCGGCATCGGTCGTCGAGACTACCGGACAATAAGATAGGGGGGAATAAACAATAAATACAAAGCAATCATAACAAACAATTGTATCACATGACAGATGAAATGCTATCGATGCTCTAACGTAGTACGATGCACGTTTCTCGGAGCGGGAATTCATCCGGGGATGAACTGCCAGCTCCGGGTGATTACCGGACATGGTGTCTGGAGGGGGAAGTGATGGCTTCTCGCCCCTCGTTGGTTACCCCAAGTGGAAGGTTTGAGATGCAGTGCAGTAGCAAGTTTCCCTCGTTGAAGATACCAAGGTTATCGAACCAGTAGGACTCAGGAGATACAAGTAGGTGGCAACGTCGCCAGAAATTCCTTCCTGACTAGGGTGTTGTCGTGGACCTGCACACAGCAACAAATAACTTTACTCCCAACGAGTACAGAGGAGTTGTCAATTCCTCCGGCCTTGTCGTTTACAAAGGATCAACGCAAGAGATAAAAGGTGCAAAGGAAAGTAAAAGATGAAAGTAAATTGAGGGTGTGAACAATAATGTGAAGATGGACCGGGGTCCCGTGATTTTCAGTAGTGATGTCTCTCTCCCAAAAGACGATAAAAGTGCTAGCGAGGTAAACAAATCACAGTTGGGCAATTGACAGGATTATGAAGGCACCGCAATGCTAACTATGCTGCAAAGAAAGGAAGGGCTCAAAAGCAATGGGCAGTACGCCAAGGTAAGTAGACCGAAATCCATCTGCATCTACTACGAATCATCCACCTTGAGATATCTATCCAGAACATCTCACTGGTATTAAGTTGCGAATCCCACCCAAAGTGTAAAGTCAAAGCAACAGACAACTGCATTAAAAGAACTTTGCGTAAAGTAAACAATCCTTGCACCCGCAGGTACAAGCACCGTTGTTTTAACCCTGGTGGCAACAACACATCCCCTAGTCTCATGTTTCTGTCACTCAAGCTAGACATCAAGGGTCTGAACCCACAATCGAGCATAACACTCTCTCTTGGAGTTGCAAATAAAATACCTGGCCAAAGTAAATACTGCAACGGAGAACATGCAATAATTTACTCAAGAACAAAATATAAAAGAGAAGAACCAAATATATTACTCATCACAATCTGAACATAGTCTCATAATCCATCAGATCCCAGCAAACTCAGCATAGCAACAGCATAAATTACTTAGATGCCTCGATCATGTGAGGCAGCTCACGAGGACTCGAAAGTGGAAGCACAAAAGGAGGAGAGATTCATCACATAGATACTGGTCACGGATCCATGGTCCAAGGGGGACTACTCACGGTACATCCGGGAGGTGTCCATGGCTATGGATGGTCTCCCGGAGGGGGTTCCTCCTTCTGGCAGGGTGCCGGGGCAGCTTCTCCAGGCAGCCCCGATCTTGAAACGGCGGCGGCGGCGGTACAGAGGGGAGTTCGCGAGAAAGAGATCGATATTAGGGGTTTCCACTCCGAGGGGTAAATATAGGCGAAGGGGGGCATCGAGGGGACCCACGAGGCAGTCAGGAGGGTCCCTGGCGCGGCCCAGGATGGGGCCGCGCCACCTGCCCTCCTGGCTGCCTGGTTGTGGCACCCCTTCCCTCTCTTGGTGATTCCGGAAGCTTCTGTTGCGCTGATTTTTTATATATTTTCCCGGAATTTTTGGAGCACTTTTAATGGCCGGAAAACCTGAAATACAAAAACAGCAGAAAACGGAAACTGGCAACTGGGTGCACTTAGTTAATAGGTTAGTCCAAATAGGTTCAAAAGTGTATGAAAGTTCAACCAAAAAATGGCAAAGTCACAAAAGACATGCATGGAGCAAGCTGAAATTATAGATACGTTTGGGACGTATCAGGAAGGTACCATGCCGGGGGTGTCGATGACATCCGAGAAGCATAGGGGGTGTATCTGTGTTAGTTGAACTATTCTGAACAACTTTCATGTTCAGAATAAATTCATCCGCGCAGTTATACGGTATCGGGCAAACATCGGACAGACGGTCCGGAGGGGGGTGTCGATGTCCGTTGTGTTAGGGGGGTGTGGTAGACGAACGGGTAGCGTATTCGTATTCTACGTATTTTTCTGATAAATTTTCATATGCAAATTAGTTTAATCCGACTTACGATTTAAAAGATATTAATTTTTAAAGGTTTAATCATTATATATTTCTTTTATTATTTTAATATAAACAATATTCAATTCAATACTGACCAGTGGGTCCCACTGGTTAGTGACACAGTAACTAAATTAGTTTAATTAATCTAATTAAAGTGGGGTGGCCCACATGTCATACTCATAGCAGTTTAATTAAACACTTTAATTAGTTAAAAGGGGCAAGGCCCACATGTCATAGGCACATCTAACTGACATATTTTAATTAACTAAATTTAACAGGGGGCACTTGTAATAGACCCAGGGGGTTATCTATTTATGTTAGCTCTATCAGGGGGGTTGTGTTAATTTGGGCATTAGCCCCTAAACTAATTGGGTCAGCCCTACTTGTCAGCGAGTGGGGGAGGGGGTATTAGCCCACGGCTAATCCCGTGGTCGCCGGCGACGCCTGGCAGACCACGGCGAGGTCGCCCGTCCGGTCTATTCCGGCGACGAGCAGTCGCGGGAGCGGGCGCGTTCGAACAGGGGGCTTAAGCCACGCCCAATGGTGCAAAAATCGCGGGCAGAGGCATACCACGGAGACGGCTAACTCAACCATGGCGGTGGCCGGAGTACCAGCGCACGGGAACGGCTAGGGAGAGGTCTAATCGGCGCGCGAAGAAGGGCGGAACGGGCGGCTGCTCACCGCGAGCGTGCAGAGGTTGGCAACGGGCGCGGGGAGGGCTCGTGGCGGCCAGGATCGAAGAAAAATGTCGGCGATTCCGAGGTTGAAGAAGGCGTTGATTCACACGGTGTGGTGGCTCGTGGCTCGCCTCCATCTACAGGGTGACGAAGACGATGATGACGATCACGCTGGACGTCTCAGATTAGTGGGAGGCTATCGGTGGCCATGCGAGTTCGTGTCGGCGCGCCCATGGCGGCGAGTTGCTCCTGGCGATAGAGGGGGTGCGAAGGAGGACAAGGAGTGGGAGGAGGCTAGGGTTTCTATGGGTCGGGGGGGCACGGGGGACCTTAACCACGCCGTCGGCCGCCGGATTGCCGCCACGACGACGTCAACGGTCGTGGCGCCGCGGATGGCGGGCACGCCATGAGCGGAATAGTGAGGGGAGGGAGATGAGTGGGGGTGGGCTCGGCATGGGGTTAGTTGGGTTGGCCCAAGGGGAACAAGGGGGTTGGGCTTCTCCCATGGGGGGGGGTAGCTAGGTTTCTTTTTTTTAGTTCTTTTTTTGTTTCCTTTTATTTCTTTATTTCCTTTTGTTTTAATTTCATGTAGCTACTATAACAATTTTGTAAAATGTGTAATGTGGTCCCCAATTAATGTTGCACTATAGGTCGGTGCCACAAAAAGTTTTGTAGCAATATAAATTCATTTACCATTTCTTTTAATTAACAAATGATTAAAATGGACTAGTCAAGCTACTGTTTTAATTGTTTAATTTATTTAATATCTTAATAAAATCCCATGACCACCTAGGCATGATCAAATGATTATTTTGCAATTTACAAAATTGGTTTCACCATTTTAGACAAAGTTTTAATTGCCACCTATTTTTAATATTCATAAAAAGGCATTAGGGCTTTGTGGTGATTTGAATTCAAGGGGGCTGGGACTTGTGTTGACTCATGATGAGCAGGATCCATTAGCCACATTGCTTTTAATGTTATCAAAAGGGCAATTGAATTTTGAACTGACCCAAGTTGATCAAAGAAAGAATTTTGGGATAGTAATCCAGGATTAACAAGGGGGTTACCACTACTAGAGAAATGGCTTATGGTGGCGCCCTTTTTTAGCCTTTAGTGGCGCATTATGGATGCGCCACTAAGGACAAGCCACTAATAAGGGCTTAGGGGTGGCGCATTCTGGATGCGCCACCCCTAAGACCCTTATGGGTGGCGCATTTTGAAATGCGCCACCCCTAAGACCTTATGGGTGACGCATTCCAGAATGCGCCACCCATAAGGTTCCTTAGGGGTGGCGCATTTCAGATGCGCCACTAACTGTACAGGAGATGCGCCACTAACTGTACAGGAGATGTGCCACCAAATATTTATTACAGAAAACAAAAAAAATCAATTTACATAAAAAGAAAACAAAATATAGAAACATTTACATAAATGGAATCACAGAAATTATTACATAAATAGAAGCATTGCAGAACTAGAGAAAGCATTACATGTTTTCGAGTATTGTTTACAAGTATCGAATACAAGTTATTACAAATGAAATAAAAGAAAACCCTAAAACTAATCTTCGAGTATTGTTTTCTTCACTCCATCTTGATAATGTTGATCATTTTGATCGATCTGTTGCAGCAAACAAGTGAGTGTAAATGACAATGGCATCAATGACCCCATTTATCGTTTAAGCATATAGGAAGATTCATACACACAACACAACTTTAATAAGAACTGTTCAGCTAAACTAGTAGCATAGCCAAAATGATGCATGATACATTTATACAAAGATGGAAAAGTATTGTGCAATAGAGATAAAGTTATTTAGAACATAAATCATCAATATTGTTCGGAACTAACAACGCTAAGCATTAAACAATGTAGCATGATATTCACATCGATCGTCATCACTTGAGACCCGGCTCAGGGAATGGGCGGCATCCTTCTTTCGTCATGAAAGGCCTTGTGTCACGCAAGGACTTTAGGCGGGCTTCTATCTCCCCATTGGATGGTGAAATGTTGTTGTGGAAGATCGACCCCTTCATCTGTACTTCATGACGGATGATAGTCGCCATCTCCCCTTGGATGCGAAAGAACTCCTGCCTAAGATTTGCATTGGAGATTGTCGCCTTCCTTTCGGCCCACGCTTTCAGATGACTTGGCAGCGTAAGGTTTCGCTCTTCCTGTACAATCGCTCGCATGTGATGGAGGGCATAGTACGCATCCCTCACACTGCCATCCGGCTGCTTGACGCACGGGAACTGCGTCACGTGGTTGAACACGCTCACGCCGGGCTAATTTTTCCTGTACTTGTGCTTCACAATCTTGCCTCCGGCTTCTTTGTAGCCGAAGAGAGCATCATCCAAAACTCTCATGATATACTTTTAATCTTTCTTGTTCACACTCCCCGAGTCTAAATACACGGCGTGCGAGTGTTGCGGTGAAAAGCAGATGAGCACGCAGTCTTGATCCTCACTGCATAATTAAAACAATCCAAAAGGAATGTTGGAAGAGGACAATGGCAGAAAGCTAAGAAAGCATATATGCTACGGCGGCGAGCGAATGGCTTACATGGGAGAGTAGGTCATGAGAAATGAATCCTTGTCGGCGTTCTGTAGCATGAATTCTCTGATGTACCCCGCCGCAAGAGTCGCGTCACCATCGTCCCTCAAGATGCTTTCACGCATGTAGAAGGGGTCCAATATCGCAACGCCCGGGGTCTTATCTCTCCTGATACTCATAGAAAGACTGAGCGAGAACAGATGGATAAGGCTATGGTCCAGCCGCTTGAGATGAAACAAATTGAAGATCTCTGAGAACCGCAGGATTATCATATCCACGGGGACATTGTTGATGAAACCCATGTTGAGTGGCACCTTGGCCATGAAAACTGGGTATGAGGGATTCTTCTCTCGAAGAAGCATCTTCTCTAATGCCATAACACTATGATGCACACTCTGCATATCCGAAGTTGCAAGGTCGAGCATGTCATTAGGTAGCATCGCTCTACCCGCCACATGGATTTCAAAAGAGAGATCCTTGGGTCTCGGTGGCCCGTCCTGAGCCCTGATCGGCATCGGAGGTTGGCTGCTCAAAGCGCCCTTCTTTCTTTTCCGTCCCTTCTTCTTTTCTGATTTCGAGCAGTCAGCACCGGCCTTTATCTGCTCAGTGGCCGCCTTATGGAGTGTGGACGGGCTGAGAATAGATCTCATTGTGGCATCTGCCTGAGGCTCGGTGAAGGCGCAAGCTGCTAGAGACATCTCTTGAGAAGAAGCGAAGAGACGTGCAGAGCAAGCAGGCTTCACCGCAGGATCAGCTGGACCGCGAGCTTCCTGGTCATGCTGATAGGCTCCTTCAGCAGGAGGCATGAATAAGTCATCAGCATCATACAAAGTATTGATGAACTGGTCGGCGCTGATATCATCATCAAGATCGTCGTCTTCTTGTTGTGCGCCGATGGGATCATGTGGCGTCGGCACGACGACTACCGGCGTTGTCCTTGGTGTGGTGCCCCCTTCCCCCATCATCAAACACATTTGGGTCTTCGGCCAAAGGCATATTTGGCCGAAACAATCATTGAGGACTCCCGGCTCGTCCTCATCGTATCCGGGGGGTTGAATGGGAGGTTCCACTCTCTCATAGCCTGAAATCAGAGAGAGATTTGAACCCTATGCATCACCGGTGCCATCAGCCTATTGTGCATCACTCGATTTTGGGGTTGAAGAATTTTACCTTTGGCAACATCCTTCAACTCGCCGTCCACGACTTGTAGTAGAATGCATGGAGTGTCCTCCTATGAAAGAAACATATGCATTTAGGGATCAGAGAGATGCCAGTAATAAAAGGCAAGGAGATGAATTCCTTGTTTGAGTTGTGGACTCTTATAGTTACCTTGACGGCGTCGAGGTCGGCCAATGAAGAGACCCCGCCGACGATGGCGGGCATGCAAGAGACGGAGGGTGCGCTGCCTCCCGTGGCGTCGGTCGCCCTTTTTTCACTACCGGCGGGTGCATTATTATTATGCCCCGGTTGCTCGATCATGGCTGGAGGAGTCACCATCACGTTCGGCACCAGCGTCGCGGTGTTGGCGGCCGGAGTCGGTGCGGGAGCCGGAATCGCTGCGGGAGCCGTAGTCGGTGCGCGATCCGGAGTCGGTGCGCGAGCCGGAGTCGGTGCGCGAGCCGGGACTGCGGCCGCCGCGGTGCCCGAGTTGCTGCCGACCATGCTCGGGACCTGTATGGGCCCTTGTCCACCACACGCTTGCCAATTCGCAAGTGATTGCATCATATCAGGAAGGAGGGCGCTCATCGTCTTCGCCACTTCGTCCTGGACAAGCTGCGGAAGCATGTTCACTTTCTCCTCCAGTCCACGAACATAAGAGGC
Organism: Bromus sterilis; assembly: GCA_950022295.1. Lineage (NCBI taxonomy): Eukaryota > Viridiplantae > Streptophyta > Magnoliopsida > Poales > Poaceae > Bromus > Bromus sterilis. The sequence continues at coordinate 120,267,868 of OX465601.1, read as the reverse complement.
GTCTTCTTCGGTTCTTCTCGCCTTGCGCCCCCTCGAACCCGACTGCTCCGCCGATTTCCCATAATATTTGGACCAGTTTAGGTCCGCACCAAAGCCGACCACACGGCCGGCTGAAGATTGCTTCGCCGACACGTTCTCAACCTTCTTAGCCTTGTTCATCGCCCTGTTAAAAGTGGTGTCCCACGGGCCGACTGGCTTAATAGAAGAGCCCTGCGATGAGGCCGCGGCGAATTCATCTTCCTGCACAAAGAATGTGAAACACTAAGAAGCTGAACTTCAGGAACTAGAATTCAATCGACAAGGAAGTCACGTGGTGAACTACTTACCACGGCAGCCGTAAACTCCTGAACCTTAGGATCGGGAACTATGTTCGAGGTTTCTTTGTCCTTATGGCTCCGGGCTCTCACAAAGAATTCAGTCTATGGATCGACTTTGTATTTCTCAAAGGGGTTAGGTAGGCCCGCAGCGGCATACTCGGCATCCTCCTTGTCCCATTTAGGCTTGGAATGTCTGTAACCACCGGCTCCGAGACGGTGGTTACCTATGACTTGCGCCCGCATCGCCTTGCCCTTTGCACTCGCGGCCTTGGCGTCCTCGGACTCACACCTAGCCTTGAAAAGGTCGTAGGTAGCTTCGTCGATCATCGTCTCTTTCTCCTTGAGCTCCTCCTAGGATTTGTCGTGCTCCATAATTGCCTCCTTCACCCGGGTTTTCCAACTGGACAAGGCTTTGCTCATCCTCCTGAGGGCCCATTTGTTTACCTTGTTCCCTTTGAGGTTTTTGTTGTCGTATGGGTCCGGGAACTTGTATCGTCTGTGCAACTTGTCGAGAAGGAGCTGACAATAATGAGTGTTGTCTCGACTCCTTAGGTTTATTGTGGTGATCGGGACGGTGTTCTGGAGGATCGCCGCGACTTGACGGCCGTACCCTTCCGAGAAATGTTGGGGCTCGGTAGGAATCCCAACGGAGGTCACAACGGTAAACTCTTGCCTGATGGTCCCGACCTTGGTTGGTTTCCGATTTCGCTTCCTCGACTGGCTACCATCTGTGTTTGAGCCACTGGCATGATCATCCTCGTCGGCGGTGTTCCTCTCCCCTTCCTCCATGTCATCATCCTCCGATGAGTAGGACTCCGAATCAATCTCCTCCTCATACTCCTCCTCGCCCGGAAGTACTTCCTCTTCTCTCTGCTCCTCAACCTCTTCCTGTGAGTATTCCCAAAATTGCTTCCTTTTTTTCCCGGCTGAGAAGAAGGACCGGCGTCGGCTCCGGTCGACATGTTTGCACTAGTACAATATTAAGAAATGTAAATACTTAATTAATTATCACAATAAATAAATGCAACTACTCTCATGTTAAAAAAATAGCAAAGGTCATGCACGAATTCACGGAAAAATTTGGCATGACCTTTGCTATTTTTCTTAACATGAGAGTGCCCCATTCTCAACCGAAACGGAAGTTAATCAACATTTCGGGAGAAAGGGGATAATGATTTGTACCTGCACAAAAAATGCCTACATATAGGCACAAGCAACATATATATAGTGTAGAACAGTACATATTCTAGCAATGCACTAAAAAGTGCATAAAAATATTGATAAGAAAAGCATCTTGTCAATGCACTAAAAAACATCATTTAAAAACAACAATATCCCTAACTAGTCACTTCACAAAATTTATCTACAAAATTTATATGCATCCATTTATCTACAAAAGTTTTCATTAAGCTATAAACTTCATTTTGTCTGAATTTATCTATACTACTTGCAAATTCTACTTTCCAACACCTAAGATAATAACAGATCATTGCTTCCTTTTCTCTCTTCTAAATTTATTAAAACAGACCCTACACATGTGATTTGCTATACATATTTTGTTTTGAAATGTAAATAATTTTAATTTCAAATTTCCATCTCAGCATTGTAAATGTAAATCACTTTAACAATTCAGTACTTGCACTTGCATGGATCAGAAAAAAATAGAGTTGCATATCAATAAGAAACCTAATAACTACTTAGTTCTTTTTTTAGGATTAACTCTTTAATTCAATTCTACTAAAGACCATCTAATGGAGGAATAGAAGTGTTGGCTCTTTGAATTTCTACTAAATGAGTTGTAGAACAGATCATATAATCTCTTACAATTAAATCTAGTGAGCACAAATTCCATGTTATTGATCATCAAAGGCAAAGTTTGATTTCTCTAAGCAACAATTAGCATAATCAAGATCAAATCCCCTCTGTTCTCTAGGTTTTGCACACGAGAAGCAACAACATCGAGCAGCTTCGAGTGAGTGGGGGTTGAGGGCGGCCATGGCCACCACAGGCGCCGTCGGAATCTAGCAAGGGCGAGGCAAAGATGGAGGGGAGGGGGGAGCAGGGGAGGAAGGATGTACCTGGACGGCGGCGACCACTCGAACGGCAGGGGAGGGGCCGGCGTCGAAGTAGAGGCGGCATGGTGGAGGGTCATCGCCAAGGTCGCCGTGGAGGGGTTGGGCAGCTTTGGTGGTCGACGGCGAGGAGCGGCTCCGGTGGTCGACGGCGAGGAGTGTTACTCATCGGTGTGTTACTCATCCTATCGATCCACGTACCATGCCTTAACCGTGTAGCGGCATTTGGAAACATATTTTTAATTAAAGTAAAACCATTTCATTTTTTAATTAAAGTTTAAACAGTTATTTATTTTTTAATTAAAGTGAAACCATTTAAAAAAATTAATTATGTAGGTTCGGTCATAGATATGCCTCTTTATCAAGAAAGAAAAAATTACCAATAGAAATTCGTGAGCTGGCGCGTTCAATTCATGCCTAAATGAGAATGATCGCTAGCACTGTAGAGCAAACATCCCAGAACACACACAAATGCCGATTCATTGCAAACCAGATGATGAGAATGCCTAAATCATGATCGAACTATAAAAATGTGATCATCAATTACAAAGTGCAGATTAAATCCATCACCAACAAAGTGATCATGAATTACAAAATATTTTTCTTAAATTTGGAGTTAGCGTTTCCTCACGATCTTCTTCTTTCCCTTCTTTGTCGTGGTTGAATAATTTAGGCCCGGGACGTCTTCACTTTTCCTCTTGAACGGGAGACCTTTCTTCGGGAGGGTTGTGGTGTATGTATCCTGAGCGGCGTAGTCATCTTCCATCTTCGGGTCGCCGTACTTGTCAAAGTCTTGCTCGTTGGCGACTCCATCCATTCCGATGATGTTTCTTTTGCCTCTCCTCACTACAACGCGGCTCGGCTTTGATGGGTCGGTAATGAAGAAGCATTGGTCCACTTGGCTAGCCAGTACCCATGGCTCATTTTTCGCGGTGACGTTTGCGCCCGCAGACTTGGATTTGGCTTCGGGTATAACCATGGTGGTGAAGTATCGGTCTTCTTTTACGACGCTCTTGGCCCATCTCACACGGAACATCGACACCTTCTCTCCACAGTAGTCGAGCTCCCATATGTCCTCGATCCTTCCGTAGAATCTTTCCTTGACGTCATCGGTGTAGAATATCCCCTTTACCCCTGAGTTCTGGTAATCGCAGTTATTGTCCTTTTCCTCCATGTAGAATGTGTAGCCGTTGATATCATACGCTTGATAGGTCATCAGGTTGCATGCGGCACCCTGTGACAAGGTGAATATCATCTTTTCATCCTCGGAAGCGTTCCTTCGCGGGGGATTAGCACGAAGCTCGTCCCTTAACCAAGTCATGAAACCGGAGTTGTGCTCTTTGATTAGCCGTGGATCTCGGTCCGTTATCTGCAGGCCCTGATCACTATACTTCTTCCTGATTACATCCTTGTGATTTATTATCCAAGGATCGACCAGCTAGATGTGTTGTAGCGCGACTAGGCTTGCTCTTTCAAAGTCGATGCCTCGACCCTCGAAGTTGACATGCATTGCGCGGCTTCCCTCCTGGTGACCACACCCATCGATCATGACAAAGTGCTTGTTGACGGGCAGACTAACAGGGTTCTCAGTGTTAAGATAATTCATGCAAAAAGAGATGCACGAGGCCAAACAACGTTTTACGGACGTGCTCGTCCATTATCCCTCGGATCGCAACCGGGGGAATCTGCGTCATCAGCACGACACAGTCGTGAGATTTCATCCCGCTGAAACGTTGCTTCGCCTCGTCTAGGTATCTGCTTATCTTCCCTGCGTAGCCGTTCGGAAATTTTACTCTTATGAGTCAATGGATAAATCGCTTGCTCTCCTCCTCGCACAGAGTGAAGCATGACGGGGGGCAGTGATCAATACCGGTCTTCTTCTTGGTTGCCCTTTTTCGTGTGCGAGAGTTTTGTGTTTCCGTATCCTCTTCCTCCTCCGGCTCATCATCGTCGTCACTAAGGGGGTGAAGTTCCCTCCTGATGCCCATAAATTTCAAGTCATTCCTTGCTTTTGGCCCGTCCTTGGTCTTCTCCGGCATGTTGAGCAGCGTGCCAAACAAGCTCTCGCACACGTTCTTTGTGATATGCATGAGATCAAGGCTATGAGGACTGCGGAGGAGACTCCAGTATTCCAAATCCTAGAAACAGACCTCGCTTTCCATACCCTCATCAACGGTTGAGTCTTCTTTTTTTTATTTCCCGACGCGGGGCACTCTTTCCAAGTTTTCAGCAAGTTGTCGATTTCTTTGCCGCTCCTTCGAGCTGGGGGTGCTCGGAGCTCCTCGCTTCCATCGAACAGATGTCCCTGTTTTCTCCATGCGTGTTTATTGGGAAGCCACCTCCGAGACCCCTGGAACACGGTTTTTGAAGATCCTGGATCTTTTGGTAGCTGGCGGTACATTGTATTATCCATGCACCTAACGCATGCACAGAATCCTTGGACCACCTGCCCTGAGAAATATCCGTATCCGAGATAGTTGTGAACCGTCGTGATCACCGCGGCTTTCATTGGGAAATATTCTTTCGCCGCGGCGTCCCACGTATTGACTCCGTCTGTCCATAACGTTTCTAGCTCCTCTTTCAACAGCTGCAGATATAGATTGAGGTCCGTACCTGGTTGTTTCGGCCCTTGAACTAGCATACACATTGTTATGTACTTTTTCTTCATGCACTTCCAGGGGGGAAGGTTGTATATGCATACAAACACGGGCCAGGTACTGTGTGTGCTGCTCTGGCCGCCAAACGGATTGACTCCATCGGCGCTCACACCAATCCTGAGGTTCCTTGGTTCCTTCCCAAAATCTGGGTATTGGAGGTCAAACGCAGTCCATTGGCTACCATTTGAAGGGTGCCTCAGCATTTCCTCCTTTTCCGGATCCAGGGGGAAAGGGTCATCCTCTTTTAGCTTCTTTCTATCTGCGTGCCAGGTCATGATCTTTGCTTCCTCGGGATCTACGAAATACCTCTACAGACGAGAAGTGATCGGAAAGTACCATACCACTTTTCTAGGAACTTTCTTCCCTCTCTTGTATCGACTAACACCGCACACCGAACATGTGGTTTTATCTTCGTCCTCACCCCGATAGATCATGCAATCATTTATGCAGACGTGGTATTTAACGTGCAGAAGATCGAGAGGGCAAAGGACTTTCTTGGCCTCAGCGATACTAGTTGGGCACGTGTTGCCCTTCGGAAGACGATCATGCCAGAATGACATGTTATCATCGAAGCTTTCGTCGGTCCATTTGTGTTTTGCCTTCATTTCCATAGCCCCAAGTGTTACATTCAAGCGGGTATCCCCGTCGTTGCATCCTTCGTATAACTTCATAATCGCATCTTTCTCGAGTTGCGCCATCTTGGCCTTCTCTCTAGCCGCACCTCTTGCGCTCACTGCCTCTTTGACAAGCAGCTCTTGAACATGAGGGTCCCGCACCCAGCTTGAATCCTCATTTCCGGCATCTCGATCTTCATGATCTGCTTCGGCATTTTCTTCATGATCATGTACGGGATGCTCTTTGTCTTCTTGCCCGCCGTAGTTGTCTGGTTGCCCTTCCTCATTTACTGGCGCATTGACGTCCTCCTCCTCACTAGATTCACCACTTATCCATCGTGTGTAGCCATCCATCAAACCATTACGCTTCAGGTGTCTTTCCAATATTCCGGAATCAGGCTCTGTCACGCACTACAGTTTGCATCTCCGACACAGACATCTTATATTTGTCCTATTATTCCATAGCATGTCGTTTGTCGCACATTGCATCCACCTAGTCACGGTGATATCCTAAAGCATCTCGCGGACCATGATTTCCTGCGTGCACAGAGAGCAACACAATTATATATCACGGTCGTCGCCGAATAAATTTGGCATGACCTTCCCTAATAATGCATGGGAGCATGCGGAGAGTGCGCCAGAAATTTGCCGAAACGGAAATGAATCAACATTTCGTCAAAACATTGGCAACTCAAGATTCACATATATATCAAACCACCATAATCTTCACATATACACTTCATATATACATTTAACCACCATAAGCTTCACATATACATCAAACCACCTCAAGCTTTCACATATACATCAAACCACCTCAAGCTTTCACATATACCTCAAACCACCACAAGCTTCACATATATACTTCACATATACATCAAACTCAAGATTCACATATACATGAAACCCCAAGCTCATAAAGGGAATTATGGGTGAAAATTGGAAGAAAAGAGTTGGGGAGGAGGCCCACTTACTTTAATATGAAACAAAGTAGATTTCAAGCCAAGTATGGATGGATAAATGGAAAAAATGAGGTGGGGAGGAGCACAAAACCGAATAGAGCTAGGCGAGAAGAGTAGATCTAGTTTGAGAAGTGTGTGGAGTGAATGAGAGGTGGTAGGTGGGGTGGAGTAGATAAGGGTAGCTCCACACTTAGGGGTGGCGCATATTGCATGTCAGTGGTGGCACATATTGGAAATGCGCCACCTCTAAGATATTAGGGGTGGCACATTTCCAGTATGCGCCACCCATAAGCTCTTATGGGTGGCGCATTTCCAATATGTGCCACCCATAAGCTCTTAGGGGTGGCGCATCAGCAATATGCGCCACCTATAATGTTCTTAGGGGTGGCGCACTTTGCCAAATGCGCCACATATAAGAGGATCCAGGGCTGGGCCACCCTTATGGGTGGCGCATTTTACAATATGCGCCACCTCTAAGATCTTAGAGGTGGCACATTTTTAACCAGTGCGCCACCCATTACATCCTAGTGGCTCATTACACTGAAGATGAGCCACCAATAAGATTTCCATGTATAGGCTTTTCTTTAGTAGTGTACTGTTCACTGACAGTGAGGGTGTTACATGTAGTCCCAGTCAGCAGACTGGTTCCCTCGTGGAGGGCTTGTGTTTAAATAAGGCTTCTGAAGCCATTTGTTAAACTTGTCTGTACTCAGACCTACTTTGCTTCCGTTCTTGATGTAATGTTGGATCACAGTCATGTGATCTCTTTGTGAACTATGTGAGAGTTATCAATAAAGTTGTATACTTTGTAGAGAATTCTGATGATACCTATTGTTCATACTAGACATATGTGCTGCGTGTATGATTATAACACGCATGTCTTAGTATGAGTTTTCGAGAGCTTGGTTGTGATCTGGCTGGCGGTCTCTTATACACCAAGTGGCCCTTAGATGTGCACATCTTGGGGCATCGCGATGCGATTGCTCGTGACTCTGTCACGTGCACACTTTGTTGTATGATCGAGACCGCCCTAGACCCCGACTATGTGATCGGGCTGGAGTAAGTCTATGTAAGTGTTATATTACAATCGAGAGTATGGTTGAGGCGACTTGTCTATGAATATGGGACTTCACCACCCATATCATTTAGACTTGTGTGCGGACGATGAGGACCCATCTCAGTTGATCATCTGGCCTGGATGGGATGCCCCTCACGTTCGATGCTTTCCGAGAACGTTCTGTGCTTGGCCTTGTCTGCTTAGACAAGTGGGTGCGGTTCTCGGCTCTCCATATGATTGTGTTGTAGCGGGACTTGCATACGCTAACCCCGGGTCCCGACAGTAAGTCTCTCAAAACGAAAGAAGAAGAGCGCTACAACAACTTTTGTGAGTGGATGAAACCTCTTTTTCTTCAAATTCCTTTGACTGATGCTATTAAGTTACCTCCTTACTCCAAATATATGAAAGATATTGTTACTAATAAAATAAAAGATCCTAATGAGGAAATATCTACTATGCTTTCTAACTACTCTTTCAATGGAAAGATTACTGAGAAGCTCGGTGATCCAGGTATACCCACCATTCCTTGCTCCATAAAGAATAATTATGTCAGAACCGCTTTATGTGATCTTGGTGCAGGAGTGTGTGTTATGCCTTTCTCTCTTTACAAAAAGCTTTCTTTAGTGAAACTAATCCCTAAAGATATCTCTCTTCAGATGGCTAATAAGTCCACGGCCGTTCTGATTGGTATTTGTGAGGATGTTCCTGTTGAAGTTGCTAATTCTTAATCCTTACTGATTTTGTTGTGCTTGACATGCCCGAGGATGGGAGCATGTCCTTTATTCTTGGTAGAACTTTTCATAACACCGCAGGTGCTGTTATTGATTGCAATAAGGGAAAGGTTACCTTCAAAGTGAATGAAAAAGAACACACGGTGTATTTTCCAAAGAAGATCGACAAAAGGCATGGCCTTAACTCCATCGAGAATATCGAGACCGTGAAGGGTTGAGAATGGGATTGTCCCCTACATGTGTACCACAAATACAAAACAATTATGGTGGGGAAAATGGCCATTAAAGTAAAAATGCAATGATCACTTCATAAGGGGCGAGGCTTTCTGCTCTATATATCACCAGTTTGTTGGTAAGACTTGATCAACCTTGCTCAGTAGCATGTTTTATATAGGTAAAAAGTGGAGCTTGTTATGTTTTCATTCACTTTAGATTTTGTTCTCCTTGTTGTACCAAAATTTATATTTTTGGAGCTTCACATATTTAACCATTCTTTCAAGTTTCACGAAAGTTTTTGCAGCTTTTGGAACTTTGAATTTTTTTCTATAGTGAAGTTGTTAGAAAAATTCCAGAAAAAATATAATAAAATTTTCAATGTAAGTCACCCGGAGGCACCTGGGGCTGACCAGGGGGATCCACCCCTGGCCCAGGCGGCCAGGTGGTGTGGCCTACCCCCTGGCCGCGCCCACCAGGCGCCTGGGGCCCATAGGGCTCCCAACGAGGTATCTCTTCTTCCCCTCTCTCTCTTTCTCCCCAAAAACGCGAGTTCTGCGCCTCGTTTCGTGTTCTTGCTGTTCTTGGACCTGGAATCTCGATCTCTCTCTACAGCCCATTGTTTGAGCTGAAATTTGGAACAAATACTCCCTGGTATGTGACTCCTTCACCCCTCCAATTAGTTTTCTGATTGGTGGCTTCATTAGTGAGTATTTAGTACTTCTTGGTGTTGTTTAGTTGATCTTAGATGTATGTGTAGAAATTTATTTTCCAAGTTTTCTTGCTAGTTTGTGCCTTGGTAAAGTGAGTAGAATATGATGCCCAAACTATTTTTTATTAAATCCTTGTTTTTGTAATTTGTCAAAAATTTCAGAAATGAATAAGCTAGGAAGGTGGCTTGAGAAGAAGAAGCTCGAGAGTACAGACCGTGTTACGCGGTCTGCAGCTTCACCTTCAGCTGCGAGGGTGAGCTATAATGAAGAAATTGTGCCCTTGGACTTGTTGGAGGAGACAAGTCCTGCACGGGCCATAACATTTCCATGCCCGGAGTTCATGGAGGCTATCGGTATACAGGAGGAGTTCGATATCCTGTGTGCTAAAGCAGGTTTGACATGGCTTGCAAATTGCCGTGTGATTCAGTATGAGAGACTCACCTCCATTTTCATTAACAGCTTCAGATTTTATCCTGATGATGATGCTGTTGAGTTTAGAATTTATGATAAGCTACTGACCATGCCTATGAGTAAATTTTGTGAAGCTTTAGGTTTGCCAGACGAAGAAAAGAAGGCGAAGATGAGCTCTTAGCCCATCGAGCTGAAGACTCTCTTCGACTCATTTTGCAGCCGAGACACGAGGGATCTTCACCGCCAGAAGATCTCCAACATCTTGTTTCCCCACCTCAGGTACTTCGCGTATTATATTGCCAGAGGGGTGTTGGCTCGTGACAACACGGGCAACACTTCTTCGCCTGATTCTGCTATCATGGCGAATGCCCTCTCTAAGGAGCATGAGTATCATGTGGGTACACTGAATGCTCGAGGCCTTGCTGCCAATGGCAACAAGGGAGATCTCTTTGGTGGCATTTATGTCACACTTCTTCTACAGTTCCTCAACTGAACACCGTACCCCGATGATGTGCATTTCCCTTTCATTAGCTTTGAGTTGGCTGCCATGAAGAGGCACAAGTTTGTTACCTTGACTTTTGAGTTGGACAGACTTGATTATATCTTGCATTTCAATGATGGCAAGGAACACCAGATCCGTATACCTGCACCACTCTTGTTTGATTTTTCTCACAGGAACGGATACCGCTTTACAGATACCCAGTTTGATGAGATCATGGGAAGGTACCAGTTTCACAACCCCGTGGAGGAGGTTCTTCCCTACGAGGAGGAGCGCATGGTGTATCCACCCTTCCAGGAGGAGACCGTCACCCCATGGGGTGAAGGGTCTTCCTCTGGTTGGGGCGCGAGACCTTCTTCTTCATGGGAGGATCCCAGGACTTTGGTGTACGCACCCGAAGGCGCATACGACCCATGGACATAACCACAGTCTCCCCTGGAGCAGGAGGCTCCTAGGGACTGCACTAGCCGAGCCCGACTTAGGCCAAAAGCCTAAGCTTGGGGGAGTATGTATTCCCCTTCCCTTTCATTGTAATTTCCTCTTTGTTCGCTTTGATCTTTTCGAAGTTTTTGCATGTTCTTCTTTGTTCTTTTAATTTGCAAAAACAACAAAAATATTTCTCCTTTCTTTTTCTTTCGTTAAAGCTTTGAAAACCCAAAAAAAATTCCTTTCTCTCTTTAGTTTGCTTTGTTACAGAGTTCATCTCGAGTCCGTGATGATTATATTTTCCCACGTTCGATCGTGCAAGTGATAAGGCAGTAATGACGAAGATCAACGGAAGGGATGCACCAAGGAAAGCCGGTATAAACTCTTTTTGTTTCTACTTTTGTACATATGCATGTACTTATGATTAGAGACCAGCTTGTAGCGACATAGTGCTATGTTTACAAAGCTTTCCCAGTAGTTCATGCTTTCTTTGTGGTTAGTCTCAAATAGCTAGAGTACATAATGTGTTGTTGAAACGATTGACATGCATTCTTGGATTGACTTGGCACATGTTAAATCATGTTAAGACTAAAAAATATGTTTTTCCTTGATGATCTTTTTATTCCAGATTACTTATATCACTCTCATGCCCGATTTAATATTACTTTGTCGCTCTGCATGATTATGACCCCTATGCTCTCTGATTGGTCGCTTCCCAGTCTTCTGCTAGCCTTCCTCCGGCACCAAGCGGAATTCTGCTTGTGCTTCCACACTACCTTTCAAATCAGTTGTTCCATATGAGTCCATCATACCTACCTACATATGGTATTTACTTGCCATCCCTAACGAAGACTTTCTTGTACCATCTCAAAACCTTATTGAAAAGTTTCCTTTTTGTAACCGTACAAGCTCATGGTGCGGTGAGGGAAAAATAGTACCTTCCATGCCAAAAATATTTTACTCCATGAGCTAGTTTTAACTCGTCATATTTATGAGGCAGAGGCCGGTTTGGAGAATGCCCAGTTCTCGCTGTTTCACAATTTATAAAAAATTGCACTTCCCCCATACTTGATAGATGCTGGAGGGGTCAAATGCTGCTAATGATAGATGGAATGAAATGGGTCAAATGCTGCTAATGATAGATGGAATGAAACCTCCTTCCATACTTGAGGCAAAATAAAAGGCACCATAGACCGTCAAATGATAGATGGATTACGGAACAAAAGTGTAAGCAAAAAAGCATGGGAACCGCCATTAATGTGGTTGGTATGGAAGATATTGAGAGACCTTTACCGTTCACCGTTGACTGGAAAGTTGCACTATCAAAATAAATTTATCTCTGTTTTAAAGTTGCGAGCTCTGGTACATGTTTAGTCTTTGCTTCCAGCCACGGGTTTTCAACCTTGCCATCAAAAGCCACAGTTCGAGAGTCTCCACCTTCCTTTCTCCAAAGCACCAACTATGAGAGCATAATTGTCATTCTTAGTGTAACATGCGTTGTCCCAAAGTACCACATTGTCTTCTGCATGATTGTGATGTTTCTTACTCTGAATTCTTAGGTCTAGTCTCCTTTAAAACTCCGGAGGAGCTTCTGCATTTATGTTTTGCTTCACTCATGGAGGCTAGTGAGATACCACTCTAGTATGTTCAGGTCATGTGCATTGTGATCTTGTCTTGATTTTCAGCAGCACATTATTTACTTTTGGTTGTTTGTGAATGATTACATGAAAGAAGGATTGCTTCGTGCATTGTCCTTGTAGAATGGTGTCAAAAACTTGCTAAACTCTATCGTAGTACATGCTTATATACATCTAATGAAGCAAAAGAGTTTGTCAAAGTTTTCTTTGTCGCGTCCAGTTCGTTGAACTGAATTGCTTGAGGACAAGCAATACCTAAGCTTGGGGGAGTTGAAACATCTCAAGCGTATCTACTTTTCTAAACACTTTTGCTATTGTTTTGGCCTCATTCTTGGTTGTGATCTGGCCGGCGGTCTCTTATACACCAAGTGGCCCTTAGATGTGCACATCTTGGGGCATCGCGATGCGATTGCTCGTGACTCTGTCACGTGCACACTTTGTTGTATGATCGAGACCGCCCTAGACCCCGACTATGTGATCGGGCTGGAGTAAGTCTATGTAAGTGTTATATTGCAATCGAGAGTATGGTTGAGGCGACTTGTCTATGAATATGGGACTTCACCACCCATATCATTTAGACTTGTGTGCGGACGATGAGGACCCATCTCAATTGATCATCCGTCCTGGATGGGATGCCCCTCACGTTCGATGCTTTCCGAGAACGTTCTGTGCTTGGCCTTGTCTGCTTAGACAAGTGGGTGCGGTTCTCGGCTCTCCATATGATTGTGTTGTAGCGGGACTTGCATACGCTAACCCCGGGTCCCGACAGTAAGTCTCTCAAAACGAAAGAAGAAGAGCACTACAACAACTTTTGTGAGTGGATGAAACCTCTTTTTCTTCAAATTCCTTTGACTGATGCTATTAAGTTACCTCCTTAATCCAAATATATGAAAGATATTGTTACTAATAAAATAAAAGATCCTAATGAGGAAATATCTACTATGCTTTCTAACTACTCTTTCAATGGAAAGATTACTGAGAAGCTCGGTGATCCAGGTATACCCACCATTCCTTGCTCCATAAAGAATAATTATGTCAGAACTGCTTTATGTGATCTTGGTGCAGGAGTGAGTGTTATGCCTTTCTCTCTTTACAAAAAGCTTTCTTTAGTGAAACTAATCCCTAAAGATATCTCTCTTCAGATGGCTAATAAGTCCACGGCCGTTCTGATTGGTATTTGTGAGGATGTTCCTGTTGAAGTTGCTAATTCTTAATCCTTACTGATTTTGTTGTGCTTGACATGCCCGAGGATGGGAGCATGTCCTTTATTCTTGGTAGAACTTTTCATAACACCGCAGGTGCTGTTATTGATTGCAATAAGGGAAAGGTTACCTTCAAAGTGAATGAAAAAGAACACACGGTGTATTTTCCAAAGAAGATCGACAAAAGGCATGGCCTTAACTCCATCGAGAATATCGAGACCGTGAAGGGTTGAGAATGGTATTGTCCCCTACATGTGTACCACAAATACAAAACAGTTATGGTGGGGACAATGGCCATTAAAGTAAAAATGCAATGATCACTTCATAAGGGGCGAGGCTTTATGCTCTATATATCACCAGTTTGTTGGTAAGACATGATCAACCTTGCTCAGTAGCATGTTTTATATAGGTAAAAAGTGGAGCTTGTTATGTTTTCATTCACTTTAGATTTTCTTCTCCTTGTTGTACCAAAATTTATATTTTTGGAGCTTCACATATTTAACCATTCTTTCAAGTTTCACGAAACTTTTTGCAGCTTTTGGAACTTCGAAATTTTTTCTATAGTGAAGTTGTTAGAAAAATTCCAGAAAAAATAAAATAAAATTTTCCATGTAAGTCACCCGGAGGCACCTGGGGCTGACCAGGGGGATCCACCCCTGGCCCAGGCGGCCAGGTGGCGTGGCCTACCCCCTGGCCGCGCCCACCAGGCGCCTGGGGCCCATAGGGCTCCCAACGAGGTATCTCTTCTTCCCCTCTCTCTCTTTCTCCCCAAAAACGCGAGTTCTGCGCCTCGTTTCGTGTTCTTGCTGTTCTTGGACCTGGAATCTTGATCTCTCTCTATAGCCCATTGTTTGAGCTGAAATTTGGAACAAATACTCCCTGGTATGTCACGCCTTCACCCCTCCAATTAGTTTTCTGATTGGTGGCTTCATTAGTGAGTATTTAGTAGTTCTTGGTGTTGTTTAGTTGAGCTTAGATGTATGTGTAGAAATTTATTTTCCAAGTTTTGTTGCTAGTTTGTGCCTTGGTAAAGTGAGTAGAATATGATACCCAAACTATTTTTTCTTAAATCCTTGTTTTTGTAATTTGTCAAAAATTTCAGAAATGAATAAGCTAGGAAGGTGGCTTGAGAAGAAGAAGCCCCGAGAGTACAGACCGTGTTACGCGGTCTGCAGCTTCACCTTCAGCTGCGAGGGTGAGCTATAATGAAGAAATTGTGCCCTTGGAGTTGTTGGAGGAGACAAGTCCTGCACGAGCCATAACATTTCCATGCCCGGAGTTCATGGAGGCTATCGGTATACAGGAGGAGTTCGATATCCTGTGTGCTGAAGCAGGTTTGACACGGCTTGCAAATTGCCGTGTGATTCAGTATGAGAGACTCACCTCCATTTTCATTAACAGCTTCAGATTTTATCCTGATGATGATGCCGTTGAGTTTAGAATTTATGATAAGCTACTGACCATGCCTATGAGTAAATTTTGTGAAGCTTTAGGTTTTCCAGACGGAGAAAAGAAGGCGAAGATGAGTTCTTAGCCCATCGAGCTGAAGACTCTCTTCGACTCATTTTGCAGCCGAGACACGAGGGATCTTCACCGCTAGAAGATCTCCAACATCTTGTTTCCCCACCTCAGGTACTTCGCGTATTATATTGCCAGAGGGGTGTTGGCTCGTGACAACACGGGCAACACTTCTTCGCCTGATACTGCTATCATGGCGAATGCCCTCTCCAAGGAGCATGAGTATCATGTGGGTACACTGAATGCTCGACGCCTTGCTGCCAATGGCAACAAGGGAGATCTCTTTGGTGGCATTTATGTCACACTTCTTGTACAGTTCCTCAACTGAACACCGTACCCCGATGATGTGCATTTCCCTTTCATTAGCTTTGAGTTGGCTTCGATGAAGAGGCACAAGTTTGTTAGCTTGACTTTTGAGTTGGACAGACTTGATTATATCTTGCATTTCGATGATGGCAAGGAACACCAGATCCGTATACCTGCACCACTCTTGTTTGATTTTTCTCGCAGGAACAGATACCGCTTTACAGATACCCAGTTTGATGAGATCATGGGAAGGTACCAGTTTCACAACCCTGTGGAGGAGGTTCTGCCCGACGAGGAGGAGCGCATGGTGTATCCACCCTTCCAGGAGGAGACCGTCACCCCATGGGGTGAAGGGTATTCCTCTGGTTGGGGCGCGGGACCTTCTTCTTCATGGGAGGATCCCAGGACTTCAGTGTACGCACCCGAAGGCGCATACAACCCATGGACATACCCACAGTATCCCCCTGGACCAGGAAGCTCCTAGGGACCGCACTAGCCGAGCCCGACTTAGGCCAAAAGCCTAAGCTTGGGGGAGTATGTATTCCCCTTCCCTTTCATTGTAATTTCCGCTTTGTTCGCTTTGATCTTTTCGAAGTTTTTGCATGTTCTTCTTTGTTCTTTTAATTTGCAAAAACAACAAAAATATTTCTCCTTTCTTTTGCTTTCGTTAAACCTTTGAAAACCCAAAAACTTTTCCTTTCTCTCTTTAGTTTGCTTTGTTACAGAGTTCATCTCGAGTCCGTGATGATTATATTTTCCCACGTTCGATCGTGCAAGTGATAAGGCAGTAATGACGAAGATCGACGGAAGAGATGCACCAAGGAAAGCCGGTATAAACTCTTTTTGTTTCTACTTTTGTACATATGCATGTACTTATGATTAGAGACCAGCTTGTAGCGACATAGTGCTATGTTTACAAAGCTTTCCCAGTAGTTCATGCTTTCTTTTTGGTTAGTCTCAAATAGCTAGAGTACATAATGTGTTGTTGAAACGATTGACATGCATTCCTGGATTGACTTGGCACATGTTAAAGCATGTTAAGACTAAAAAATATGTTTTGCCTTGATGATCTTTTTATTCCAGATTACTTATATCACTCTCATGCCCGATTCAATGTTGTTTTGTCGCTCTGCATGATTATGACCCCTATGCTCTCTGATTTGTCGCTTCCCATTCTTCTGCTAGCCTTCCTCCAGCACCAAGCGGAATTCTCCTTGTGCTTCCACACTACCTTTCAAATCAGTTGTTCCATATGAGTCCATCATACCTACCTACATATGGTATTTACTTGCCATCCCTAACGAAGACTTTCTTGTACCATCTCAAAACCTTATTCAAAAGTTTCCTTTTTGTAACAGTACAAGCTCATGGTGCGGTGAGGGAAAAATAGTACCTTCCATGCCAAAAATATTTTACTCCATGAAAAAGTTTTAACTAGTCATATTTATGAGGCAGAGGCCGGTTTGGAGAATGCCCAGTTCTCGTTGTTTCACAATTTATAAAAAATTGCACTTCCCCCATACTTGATAGATGCTGGAGGGGTCAAATGCTGCTAATGATAGAATGAATGAAATGGGTCAAATGCTGCTAATGATAGATGGAATGAAACCTCCTTCCATACTTGAGGCAAAATAAAAGGCACCATAGACCGTCAAATGATAGATGGATTACGGAACAAAAGTGTAAGCAAAAAAGCATGGGAACCGCCATTAATGTGGTTGGTATGGAAGATATTGAGAGACCTTTACCGTTCACCGTTGACTGGAAAGTTGCACTATCAAAATAAATTTATCTTTGTTTTAAAGTTGCGAGCTCTGGTACATGTTTAGTCTTTGCTTCCAGCCACGGGTTTTCAACCTTGCCATCAAAAGCCACGGTTCGAGAGTCTCCACCTTCCTTTCTCCAAAGCACCAACTATGAGAGCATAATTGTCATTCTTAGTGTAACATGCGTTGTCCCAAAGTACCACATTGTCTTCTGCATGATTGTGATGTTTCTTACTCTGAATTCTTAGTTCTAGTCTCCTTTAAAACTCCGGAGGAGCTTCTGCATTTATGTTTTGCTTCACTCATGGAGGCTAGTGAGATACCACTCTAGTATGTTCAGGTCATGTGCATTGTGATCTTGTCTTGATTTTCAGCAGCACATTATTTACTTTTGGTTCTTTGTGAATGATTACATGAAAGAAGGATTTCTTCGTGCATTGTCCTTGTAGAATGGTGTCAAAAACTTGCTAAACTCTTTCGTAGTACATGCTTATATACATCTAATGAAGCAAAAGAGTTTGTCAAAGTTTTCTTTGTCGCGTCCAGTTCGTTGAACTGTATTACTTGAGGACAAGCAATACCTAAGGTTGGGGGAGTTGAAACGTCTCAAGCGTATCTACTTTTCTAAACACTTTTGCTATTGTTTTGGCCTCATTCTTGCATGATTTCGACGAAACTAACCCGGACTGACGCTGTTTTCAGCAGAGCTACGGGTGTTGTTTTATTGTGTGCAGGTTTCTGGACTTTTAGGTGCGTTGGAAAAATCCCAGAAAATTATATTAAAAATCAGCGCTCCACAAGCTTCCACCAGGCCAAAGTGGGGCCACAGGGCAGCCAGGGGGCCTCAGGCGCCCTGCTGGCGCGGCCACCCCTTGGGCCGCGCCGGGGGGGGCTTGGGGTGGTCCCGCACCCCCTGGTGCCCTACCTGGCCCCCTATTTTTACCCTTCGCGTGGAAACTCCAGAACAGAAGCCGCTTTTCCGATATACACCACGGAGGCGCCGCCACCCTCTGTTCTTCCTCGGGAGAGCTAATCTGGAGGTTGTTTTGGCCTCCGGTGAGGGGAAATCATTGCCATCACCATTGCCTCTCCATCACCCCTCCATGAATTCTCCTATCATGTGTGAGTAATTCCCTATTGTAGGCAAAGGGGATGGTAGGGATAGGATGAGTTAGAAAATGTAAAAGTTCGTCAGATTATTGGGAGGCATGTTGCCTATCATCTACTTTGGTGTTTATCATCTCTGCTACAACTTGTTATTCTTAATGCTTGTCACTTTGGGCCCGAGTGTCATGATTTCATATATGAACCCCTTGTGTTTTCATGAGTTTGTTGGTGTTCATCCTATCTATGAGTTGTATGCACCTATTGTAGTCCAGAACCGGCGATCCCAATGGGACACCAAAGGGGATGGACTATAATTTGAGGATTCTATGCATCCACGGAGTGTAATGATTTGTTCCGGTGCTCTTTGACAGGATCACCTTAATCTCCATAAGTTCCTGTTGGACTCATTCGTAGCGGGAGGGTAGGACAAAAGATGTTGTGAAAAGTTCTTATTGCAAGCACGTACAACTACCTTGGGATACATGCATGATGTTTGATATTTGCCTAGATGATCCTTTCTTTTTGGTGTGCCTTGCCCCGTGTTAGAATCTATTACATGTATGATCTCACCCAAGAAGCGCCCAACCATCCATCTCCCTAGCCTACAGTGTTTTAATCCTTCTGGTTACTAGTTGTTTACCTTTGCTGTTTTACTTTTGCTGTTGCACCACCACTATTATCGTCACCACTATCACTTCCATACCACTGTTGCTACTAATACATTGTTGCAAGCAAGCGTATATTTCAGGTGCGGTTGAATTGACAACTCAATTGTCAAAGCATGTACGTATCCTTTGGCTCCCCTTGTGTCGAATCTATAAATTGGGTTATTCTTACCGGCGAAGACTATCTCGATCCCCTACACTTGTGGGTCATCAGCGTTGCAGTGTTGATTGTCTGAGTTGTTTGTCGTGTGTGCTTCGCCTAATTATTAAATGGTGAATATTTCTCCCCATCTTTATGGTATCGGATGCGTGACAGACATTTGACCATCTCGGCACACGAATGTTGCGACTCTGGGTTTCACCCGAGCACCGTCGCAACCGGCAAAGGACCAACCGTCGCCAACGGAACGAAAACCCCGTTTATTAAATAAACGGATTATTTTATGGGGCGCCGAAAAATATTGTCGGAACGTTATCGAAGTGAGGTATAATCGACCAGATCGCCGCGCTGAGCGCGTGGGTCGAGGTTTCGTCTGAATCGGAGGTCGTATGGACTCCCCGCGGTCAGAAACGTATTCACCGAACGCACGAGAGAGAAACCGGGGACATTTGCGTAAACTGGCCAGCCAACCTGCCCTATAAGTAGACCACCGCCTCTCCCGACACAATTAGGGTTCTCCCTTGTAAAATTTGCAGCCACCCCCTCACAAAACCCAGATCTGCCCCCAAATAGCCCTCCCAAACTCGAAACCCTAGATCTAGGGTGCCCGGAGCCGTCGGATCGGAGATTGGACGACCCTGGAGAGGCCACCTTGCCCCCGAGCCTACCCAGCCTTCTCCTCCAGCGTTCGGGCCCCACAAGGCTAGGGAGCCTCTGCCGCGGGCCCACCGCGGACCATCTGGCGCTGCCTCCCGTGGAGGAGCCGCCACCGCGCCGTCCATCTCCTCCGGCGAGGCCACGGCGAGCCGCCGTCCGCCTCCACCTCTCTCTCCTACCTCCTTTCCTCCACCCTCCTTCCCTCTACTCACCCCGCTCCTCCTCTCTCTGCGCAGGTACCGCGCCCGCCGCCACAGCTACACGAGCGTTGCCGCGAGCCAGGGCCGGCGAGCCACCGAGCCGCGCCGGCTCCGCCGTCTGCCGCTCCGACTCGAATCCGCAGCCGCCGCCTCCTCCCATGGCTGCCGGCCTCCGCACCGCGCCGCCTTGGCCTGGCCGGCGAGCCAGCCGATGGCCACCGCGTGCAGGGTCGAGCCGGTGAGGCAACCGCCACCATGGGGCGGCCTCCAGCGGCCCAGCACGCCACGGCCTCGCCCCACCTCGGCCCACAGCCCCCTCAATCGCCTTGGGCGCGCAAAGGCTAAGCGCTGCCCACTTGAGTTGGGTCGAAGCCCATGGTGAGGCCCGAGCTCCCATATTTTTTTCCCTGGTGCTTTTCATTTCTTAAATTTTTCGAAGTCCCTGTGCAACTGTGCTGCTATGCTGTTTTCCGAAGCGAATTGCGAGTAAACCGTAGCCCGTATGACGTTGCGCCCAAAATGAAAAGTTCTTAGTATTGTGTGCTCTAACTTTAATCTTTAGTGGGTTAATTGATTTGAGGCCATCTAGTTGTTGTAAATCAGTGTTAAAGTGAGCACCAGACTGATTACTATTGCTGATGTTATTTTCTTGCAAGTTTGGTTGATGATTGTGTCACATCCATGAGGCCTATGCTATTGATTCTTTCTCGTGTGTGTTAAGCATCATGTGTACTTAAATTCTATGTTCCTCCTTGTCATGTTTGCCTGTTGTAGATATATTCATGGTTGCTCCAAAGTGGTGACCTGGATAACATGTGTTGCTATTTATGTTTAGTTGCAACTTTGATGCCTTATAGTTAATGAACTATGCCTCATATGAATTAGCCCCATTGTAACTTATGGATCCTTGTTATGTATACTTTCATGTCATGCTTTGATTTTCCTTGATATCCTTGCTGGTCATATAGTTTTTGAGCTCCCAAAGTGTAACCCTGTTTTTTTCTGTCACATGCTCTGTAATTTCACTAAGCCCTAGACCAGTAATGTTTTCTTGCATTTTGCATGGCCTACAATTAATTGTTCTTGATGCTCGTATACATGAAACTTTGTTGCCATGCCTTCCTTGCCATGTCTACTGTAATTCCATATCATTTTGATGCATGTTTGCATTCAGCAGCTAATTGTTTCATTGCTCTAAAGTATGCTCCCTAATGTTAACAGCATGTGTGCATAACTTGTATTGTCTATATCTTTTTAACCGTAACTCTGTTTGAAGTGTTCTTTACATGTAACTTGATTAGAATTTCATGTCCTTTGTGTTTACGCTGTTGTTTGTTGTTATTAACCAACCTACAATATGGTTTAGGGCAGAACAGTACCCAATATTTAATTGTCATGGGGTACCTAGTGAATGCCATGTTTAGGATTGTGCCTCACTTAAAATGACTAGAATAGGTAGCTTACTTATGCTTCACCTCTTACCGTGTTTGTGTGATATTCCATGCTTGTGTGACATGCCATGTTAACAACCTTGCTCACCTTGTGTAGCTAAACAAGTTGAACCATCCTAAACGTGTGGTATCGTCGTGTGTGACCGATGCTCCATTTAACCTGCTAGTAACCGCTCTCGACGGTAGGTGCGATAACGTAGTGCGTTGTCTCGTGTTACCTTCTTGTTGGTGCTTGCTCGTGATTTCTCCATAGGGATAGTGGTATTCCGTTGATTGCTTTCCCGTGTTTACGTCTTGTGTGCTCCCGCGGGTACCTTTGGAGACGTTGCGAGCGTGCGATAGACTACACCTTCGGCGTCGTCTTCTCATCAGGTAAGGGGGAGCATATATCATGCCTATAACTATTAGCTCACCTTCCTAGGTATAGGATAGAACGATTGCTTGATCCTACCACCTTATATTCATGCCTCCCAAAGTAAACCAAACACTTCTATGTTACTATTGCTCGCCGCTCAGCCCCTGCTTAGTATGCATGCTAGGATGTTATCAACTGTTACCTCATGTTACTCCTTGGATTGGTCTATCACATTATTATTATTAATGTGGATGATATGATTATTATAATGTTGACTATATTGATGAAAGATGGAAGGTATAGGCTATCCCGCCCCGACGCTTTGTTCCATTCGAGTCACCTAGGACCCGAGTTCTGGGTATTGTGGCTCTTGACTAGCGTCCCTAATCTTGTGTGGGATGCTATGGGGTCCCCTTGTCTTACCTACCTAGCTTCAAACATTTCTAGTGGTGGCCCAAGAGGATTTACCATTTGAACCCCGTGTGTGTGACTGGTGGCGCCCCAGGAGATTTACAACAACCCGGGCCAGCGAAGATAGACTTCCCTCGTTGGTCCACCCTTGGCCGGCGAGGGGACGAGCCTTAGTGAAGTGCCCTGGTAACCCAAACCTTGTTGAGACGGAAGAGGCCGATCCGAGAGCGCGGTAGTCTTTTGGATTGGATGTCGACTCCCCAGGGGCCACTCGGATTTGTTCGTTGTTAGTTAGAGGGACTCTAACGTTCCAGAGTTTCAGGCGATTACCCAGCCAAGCGGAAACCGGGCGTACATGTGAAGCTTACAATGGGCAGTTGGTACATGATACGTCCCAAACCTATCTATAATTTCTGCTTTCTCCATGCATGTTTTGTGTGACTTTGCCATGTATTGGTTGAACTTTCATACACTTTTGAGCATATTTGGACTGACCTATTAACTCAGTGCACCCATTTGCAAGTTCCTATTTTCTGTTGTTTTTGTATTTCAGGTTTTCTGGCCATTAAAAGTGCTCCAAAAATTCCGAAAAAATTATATAAAAAATCAGCGTCCCAGAAGCCTCCGTAATCACCAAAGGAGGAGAGGGGGGACACCACAGGAACTCCAGAAGGGTCCCTGGCGCGGTCCCACCCTAGATCACGCCAGGGGGCCTCCTGGCTGCCCTGTGGACCCTCTCGGTGCCCCCCTTCGCCTATACTTACCCCCCGATGAGGAAACCCCTAATATCGATCTGCTATTCCCATTCTCCTCTCTGTACCACCGCCACCGCCGTTTCAAGATCGGGGCTGCCTGGAGAGGCTGCCCCGGCACCCTGCCGGAAGGAGGAACCCCCTCCGGGAGACCATCCATAGCCATGGACGCCTCCCGGATGTGCCATGAGTAGTCCCCCTTGGACCATGGGTCTATGACCAGTAGCTATGTGATGTACCTCTCCCCTCTTTGTGCTTTCACTTTCGAGACCTCGTGAGCTGCCTCACATGATCGAGGCACCTTTGTAATTTTCTGCTGTTGCTATGAGACTATGTTCAGATTGTGATGAGTAATATATTTGGTTCTCTTTTATATTTGTGTTCTTGAGTAAATTCTTGCATGGTCTCTGTTGAAGTCTTTTTCTTTGGCCAATTAGTTTGTTGCAACTCCAAGAGGGAGCATTATGCTTGATTGTGGGTTCAGCCCCCTGATGTCTACCTTGAGTGACAGAAACATGAGACTAGGGGATGTGTTGTTGCCACGAGGGATAAAACAATGGTGCTTGTACCCGGGGTGCAAGGATTGTTTACTTTACGCAAAGTTCTTTTAATGCAGTTGTCTGTTGCTTTGAGTTTACACTTTGGGTGGAATTCGCAACTTAATACCAGCGAGGTGTACTGGATAGGCATCTCAAGGTGGATGATTCGTAGTATATGTAGATGGATTTCGTTCTACTTACCTTGGCGTTCTTCCCATTGCTTTTGAGCCCTTCCTTTCTTGTGTAGCATAGTTATCATTGCGGTGCCTTCATAATCCTGTCAATTGCCCAGCTGTGATTTGTTTACCTCGCTAGCACTTCTATCGTCTTTTGGGAGAGAGACATCACTAGTGAACATCATGGGACCCCGGTCCATATTCACACCATTGTTCACACCCTCAATTTACTTTCAGTTTTTACTTTCAGTTCCACTTTTATCTCTTGCGTTGATCCTTTGTAAACAGCAAGGCCGGAGGAATTGACAACTCCTCTGTACTCGTTGGGAGCAAAGTTACTTGTTGTGTGTGCAGGTCCACGTCAACCTCGTACCAACCGGCAACAATTCCTGGCGCTGTTGACACCTTCTTGTATCTCTTCAGTCCTCTTGGTCCGACAACCTTGGTATCTTCACCGAGGGAATTTTTTTTTAAAGATTTCAAACTGAAGGGTAAAGAACCCCCCAGTATTTTATTACCAGGACCACAATATTTACAAATGTACAACAAAGCTTAAAAAAACACCCTCTCAGGGTGGAAGGAAATCAATCCATCTAAGTAACTTATCTTTAAATCTAGGCTTAATTCTATAACTAAGTAGAGTTATATCATGAATGAAGCCAGCTTTCCATTTGGAAAAAGATGGTCTCACATGCTTGAAACATTTAGCATTCCTCACCAACCAAATATTCCACCAGGCAGTGAACACCACTTCAGTAAAGAAAGGTTTATTGAAAGACTCCCTGGCCATCTTGGCAATGTGAAACATGTCAGAGCCATTGTTCCAATCAATTTGCAGATATGCCCAGATTCTAGCACTGAAATTGCACTGAAACAAGAGATGATCTCTGTTTTCCAGGTGATGTGTGGGGCAAAGAACACACTCAGGTCCATCCTGGATATGCCAGTGCCTTCTGATAATCATGTCTTTGGAATTGAGACAATCCATGATCACCAGCCAGGCAAAAACTTTGGTTTTCAGTGTACAACAAGATTTCCAAATCCAATTTAAAAGAGGATTTGATTGTATAGGATCATGCACCAAAATGTAGAACTTCTTAGCAGTATACTGTCCTTTTCCATTCAACCTCCATGTCCAGCAATCCCTTGATTCCTTAGCACTATGATTCTGCAGGATCTGTTGAAGTTCACCGAGCTCCTGGAAGGCCTGAGCAGAGAGAGGTAAGTTGAAAAGGTTAGTGAGTTCAGCAACATCCCTGGCCTCCTTTACAGATATAAGAGTATCCTTGGGGGGAAAGCTTCAGCTGTTGAACTCTGTGATATCTTCCATGCCCATTTAGTGCCTTTGCTCTCTGCATATTCCTGCTGGTATCATCAAGCAGTTGGAGAGGATACAGAGACAATGTCTTTGGAGGAAGTATGGACAGGATTCAGGAAAATCACTTGCTGCATGGGACCTTGTTTGGAGAGCCAAGAATAAATGTGGCCTGGGTATCCTCAATTTGCATCTGCAGAATCAAGCTTTATTGATGAAGCACTTGAACAAGTTTTACAATAAAGAGGATGTGCCCTGTGTATCTCTTGTCTGGAACACTTATTATCATGAGAGAGTGCCCCATGCTACTGAGCTCTGTGGCTCCTTTTGGTGGAAAGATGTGGCCAAATTTATGGATAGCTTTGTGGTTGTTTCTCAGATCAAGTTGGGTGTGGGGGACTCTGTGTTATTGTGGAATGATTTCTGGATCAACAACACCAATGCTACTTTAGCCCAAAAGTTTCACCGAGGGAAATTTGCTGCTACACTACATCTCACCTTCCACTTGGGGTAACCAACGAGAAGTGAGAGAACTATCATCCTCACCGTATCAAGCTAATTTCTGGCGCCGTTGCCGGGGACTCAAGTCTACATGATAGGGGAGTTGCACACTATCTTTTATCTTTGCTTTTTAGTCTTGTTAGTTTACCTTTCTGTTTTTACTTTTGTGTCCCTTATCAAAAATACCAAAAATACATGTTACCTTTCTTGTGTGGTCAAGTATGTTAGGAGTTGGTACTATGAGGGAATCCGAGGTCTTGGATTTCCATCAAAGGAACGGGGAGAATATGAAGAAGGAAAAAGGTACGTACCTCTTCCCTCGGAAGAACAAGGATGAGCTTATTGAAAACCCTTTTGAAATCCTTGGTGAACCTTCCGATGATTTTGGAGAGCTTTGATTCTTTTTTCTTTAAGCCTAGCTAATGGCTTTAAAGAAGCGCTTTCGGGTGGCAGCCCGCAACGAATTTAGGTTTTTATTTTTGTTTTTCTTCTGTTCTTAGTGGTCTTGATGATTGTTACTACTGTAGCAACATCATTGTATCTTTATTTTTCAAGCTTTGTGCCAAGTTTAGCCCTAGATTGCAAGAAAGATCGAAAGTTGGTGCATGTTGTCCAGAAATAGATTATGTCTGCTTGACAGAAAAATTCGAGATAAATCACCAGATCATCTTTTTGATCTGAATTATTTTGACAGTATGCTCCATACAATTACCTTTCAGGCGTCTGTTCTGAGTTTTTTTATTTGAGTTGCAGAAGTGCCTCGAAAAAATTATTTTCTCTCTGATGTTCTGTTTTTCTCAGCTTCTGTCCCTGTTTTTCTTTTCGCAGTTTTGCAAACCTTAAGCTTGATTTTTATTTGCAAAAACTTTTGGGCAGGCAAGAGAAACAGTAGCCCTTGGTGAAAATCTTTATTTGCAATAGAGGAAAATTATTTTAATAGGGCACTAACCTCTCTAATCAGTCTACTATGAGTTATGTATGAAGGGACTTTTCAAGTGTGCGATGGAAGATGATGAAAGAAGATCTTGGAGTGTCAAACGCTCAAGCTTGGGGATGCCCATGTGCACCCCTAATAAATATTCAAGGAGACTCAAGCGTCTAAGATTGGGGATGCCCCCGTGCATCCCCTTCTTCATCAACAATTATCAGTTCGTCCCTCGTTCCACTATATTTTTATCACTTCATGCGTTATGTGCTATGCTTCGAGCGTCTCGCTCTTTACTTTTCTTAGGTTTGTTTTTTCTTTTTTTTCTGTAGTAACAAGTTAGACCCCAGCTTACTTTTGTGTGGGAGAGAAACACGCTCTTCTTGAAATAGAACTCCTCATAGGATTTGCATGCTTATTTTTCTTAGCTGTGAGTTGTTCTTTTTCTTTTCTTAGTTGCTGCCCTGTTTAGTTGTAGTGCTTTAGTTTTCTTCTAGAGCTTTTGTTTTGTCTTAGGTTTAACATTCTATAGGTTGCATGTTTTCTCTTGTTAGAGAGTTTGCCTGTTGCACTGAGTTTTGTGTCTTGACTAGAAAGTAGGTAGTTGAAGTTGCTATTCTCTTTGTAGTAGTAACTTGCAATAGTTTTGAGGTATTGACTAGGGTAATGTTTGAACTTTTGGTGTCAAGATCTCGAGCCTATTAGTGATAGATTTCATATTTTGGGCAATCTGTGTGATTTTTGAAAACCAAAAACCCCTGTTGAGAACTCTAGCTACTAGATGGATCACTAACCTCTGGAGGGTTCGAATATTAGAGTACACTCACGTACCATGAGTCGAGGATGCGCAAGGATAACCAAACCCCCATACACTCCTCCTGGGGATACTTGTCTCTTTGTGAACCTCCTGATTAGATTGAGAGTTACCGATAATAAGTGCATGAGTTCTTCGGACTAATGTGAGTATTCGAAAGTTGACACTTCCACCCACCTATACTTTTTCTAGCCTCTTCGGTACCGTGCATTGCCCTTTCTCACCTCGAGAGTTGGCGCATACTTCGCCGGTGCATCCAAACCCTTGGCATGATACGCTCTGTCATCATAAGCCTCCTTATATCTTTCCTCAAAACAGCCACCATACCTACCTACAAGGCATTTCCATAGCCTTTTGGAGATACATTGCCATGCAACATCCACCTTCTCATGAATTGATCTTCATGTCATACATGCCACTTGCTTGATCGATGAGCCGGATGCTAGTTGGGCCTTGCCCTAATCATTGCTACATGACGCGCTAGTATCATTGCATATCCTGCTATCCAGGCAGAGGCATACATTTGCATCATGATAGTTATCTCTTCTTTATGTGAGTACCTTTGTAAAGTGTGAAAGATCTTGTGACGCCCCCAAAATCAGACCGTGTACAGTAATCATACACACAGGGTACACGACTGAGATTAGGGTGCCACGGTGATAATATCACAGCACAACACTAAACACAAAAGGATAAACAAATATATTACAATAGAGGGGGTCACGCGGACCCGAATATATAAGTCATACAAGCCATAATATCTGAGTACAGACATAGTTAGTCAAGTTTTGCCTTAAGAAGGCTAGCACAAATCACATCAGAGATACAGAACGAAAAGGCGAGGCCTCCTGCCTGGGATCCACAGTACTACTCCTGGTCAACGGGGAACTCGACGTCGTAGTAGGCGCCTCCGGGGTACTCCTGCTCCTGGGCTCCAACGTCGGCTGCAGCGGCCGATCAGGGAAAACAGTAAAAGAAACAAAGCAGGTGAGTATCTAGTATACCCGCGAGTCTTACGTCCGCTACTAAGCATTATGCATTGTATCAACGGAAAGAAGAGGCTGTATATAGTGGACTGAAGACAGAAATATAGAGCAAGGGTAAGAAGCTAGGCCTAACGGAGAGTAGCATCTTCCGACGATGTCTTGCAGCATGAGGTAAGGATCAGCCAACAGTTTATATAAAACATAAAGTAACAATGAAGCAGAAGTTGCTGCAACATTGAATAATAATAAGTTGTAATAATTAACAATGCCTCCGAGTTCACCTCCTCGACATCCCCGCGAGGAAGAGAACCCGGAACCATACAGTTTATTAGTAATAGTTTCTAGTGGTAAGATCCAGCTTCAGCATAAAGCGTCGTGTTACCGTGGACACGGCTATCGATAGATTAATTCTTCCCTGCAGGGGTGCACTTGTGTTACGCTACACGCACGGATCTCCAGGGTGGCGGGAACCTTGTTAGGGAACGCTCCACCGAGGCTATCCGACACTTCCTAGCCCATCTTTCAAACTCAACAGAGAGGTCATCCGCCGGACTATACCCTAGGTACGCGGGGCTTTGGACCCTAACCCCGACGTACTCCTGCACGGTGCGAGGCTGGCCGGTGAAGTTGAAGCAAATCCAAATAAAACACACCGCTCGAGCAAATAAGCCAACACCACTTCCCGGCGCAGGCCGCGGTACTGCTGACGTCTGAAGAGTCCTCGGACGACACTAAGAAGCGGGGGAGCCCATAACTCGTAGTTCCCACGGGTAGGTAGTGCGTACATGGCATATAGCCAACTCAAGACATTCACTGAACCATTTAGCATTTTAATTAACCTGCGTGACAACCGTTATCGTTGCCTCGACTTAACCGACCCGCGGACAACGACAGCAGCCAGGACCAC
The DNA here is from genome assembly GCA_950022295.1 of Bromus sterilis. Classification (NCBI taxonomy): domain Eukaryota; kingdom Viridiplantae; phylum Streptophyta; class Magnoliopsida; order Poales; family Poaceae; genus Bromus; species Bromus sterilis. The sequence goes on along the minus strand of OX465601.1, from coordinate 120,238,846 downwards.
CAGTACATCGGTGCCTGCTCTGTCGTCCCACCAAGTCACTGCGGTTACCAACAAGGTGAACCGTCTCCTTACCTTGTCTCGTGTGTGCTCCGGGAGGAGCTCGACTTTCGTGGGTTGGTAACTCTCGCGGCCAACGATCAGGGGCCAAGCACACCGGTACACTGGTCGTACCCTCCCTGTCGTCCCGTCGCAATACCTCTCGCGGGCACCGTTGGGTCGCCCAACTCCTTACCTTTAAGGACAACCGTCGTTCGGACCCTATGGCGGTAAGACAAAGTCAGCCTCGAGTGGAGTACAAAGATTACTCCTTGATAGCTCACACTTGAGGTGACTAGGCATAAACCAGATAGGGGCCTTAGACGGAGTCTGCATTGTACCGTACCTGTGCAGCTATAATATTAATATCCGCGTTCACTCCCCTGAGTGATCACGGCCCTCTATCTAATCCTAGCTAACAATGCGCAGGGTTCACTGCTGAATAATGCATAAGTAATAATAGGCAGCATAGGATTCAAGGAAGGTACATCAAGGGGCGACAAAATTCAAGCTATGCAGTTGAATAGGATTGTAATCGTAGCAGCAGCAGTAACAATGACTAGTGCAAGAAATGTACGGAAAGATAGGCGATATCTGGGGAAGAGAATGGCTTTGCTTGCCTGCAAGCTTGACGGTAGTAGTAGGGTCGTCGACGACGTAGTCGTACTCAGCAGCGGTGTAGTCGACGGCAGCAGCGGGGTCTACCGGAGATTAAAGGGGGGAAGAAACAATAAATACACAGCAATAATATACAACATATGCATGACATGACAGATGAAAAGTTAACGGTGTTCTAACGCAGTGCAATGGAATAGGCTCGGAGCGGGAATTCATCTGGGGATGAACTACCGGCTCCGGGTGATTACCGGACAGGGTGTCCGGAGGGGGAAAGGATCAAGCCGGAGGTGTCGTGGTTACCGGGACAACATAAGGGGGGTGTATCCGTGCTATTTGAACCATTCCGGACAACATTCGTGTTCGGAATAAATTCATCCGGGCACTCTAACAGTACCGGACAATTTATCGGACATACGGTCCGGAGGGGGAATGTTCGATGTTTGTTGTGTTAGAGGGGTGTGGTAGACATACGGATTGCGTATTCATATTCGTTATATTTTTCTGATCAATTTTCATGTATAAAGTTTTTGAATCCGAGTTACGGTTTAAAAGTTATTGAATTTCAAAGTTTAAATCAATTTAAATGATTTTCTGGATTTCTTTTATTATTCATTTAAACATTATCCAAAACATTATCCACAACATTATCCAGAACAGTGCTGACATGTGGGACCCACATGTCAGCCTCTGTTATTTATAAAACATTTTATAAAATCAGAAATTGCCTCTGGACCCACATGTCAGTGACTAAATTTTAGTTAATTGGATTAACCTAAATCATTAAGTTAATTAATTAGAAGGGACCCACCTGTCAGTGACTATACTCGTGCTAACAGTTTTGTTAATTCTTAACAGGCGCTTAAGTGGGATGGGACCCACTGGTCAGTGGGCTATTAACCCCTAATTAACTAACTCACACCGGGGCCCCACCTGGCAGCCTCACCGGAACCTCACCGGAGGCTCGCCGGCGACGAGGTTGACGGCGACGACGCCACAGGGCACGAGGGGTCTCGTGGTTAGTCCCAATCGAACGGGGAGACGACGGGGCGGCGTTTGGTTGCGGTGGCGGGGGCTGGAAGTGGCCGGAGCGAGCACGGGCTCAACAATGGCGGAGGGGGGGTCTCGGGCTCCAATGGCGAACGCGTCCACGAGCCGAAAACGGGCGGTCCAGTGGGTGGAACTAACCCTACGGAGCACGGGGAGTATAACGGTGCCAAACGCGTGGCCTGGGGCGGCCTGTGTGCTCGACTACGACGACAAACGGCGGCGGGGAGCCTCTGCCCTAATGGCAGATCGACCCATGGGGCACGGGAGGGGGAACGGGGCGTTGCCGGTGGTAGAGGTGCTCACCAGGGACGTGTCGAGGCTGGCAGCTAGCTCGAGGGAGGTGCGAGGTGGCCGGAATTTGTCGCGGATCCCGCCGGAGCCGAAGACGAAGACGACGAAGTAGAGCTCGCCGTGGTGGACTAGGGCTCGATTCCTTCCGGGCCTTGACGAAGACGACGATGGAGCGGCTCCTGGACAACTCGGTGAGGCGGCTGGAGCGCGTTGGCCGCGCTTGGCCACGGTAATGGCGACGGCGGCCCTCGGCTGCTTTTCCCCGAGGCGCGAGAGAGGAGGAGGAGGGGAAGGAGAGGGGGAGTGTGTCCAGGGGGTCGGAAGCTTCGTTCTTATCGCGTCCATGGCGTCAGGGGGCAGTTGGAGGGCGGGGCCGGGCTGGCGGCGACGTGGCCACGGCGGCCGCCGTACGGGCAGGTGGGGGTGGTTGGAGGAGGAAGAAGACAAGGGGGAGTGGGCCTGGGCTGAGGTGGGCTTCGCCCCAGGCGAGTTATAGCGTTTTCCGAATTTAGTTTTGTTTTCTGTTTGCTCAATTTCTTCCAGTAATTAATTTATCCACCCTAGCATTTTTGTAAAATATTATTGGTGATTGTAAATTAGTTTTATATATTACTGAGGTGCCATAAAAAGTTTTGTGGCAAAATAAATTCATTAGGTATTTCTTTTAAATATTAAATGCCCAAAGTAGGGGTTTTAACCTACTGTTTGAATTGTTTACAATTTTCTGCAACTCCAAAAATTACTAAAGTTGGTCCAACATCATTTAAATGATTTTAGGCAATTTACAAAAATAGTTCCATGATTTTTGGAACAACTTTATTTGAGCACTTTCGTTTTAATTTCCATTTGAGGTAGTTTCAACTAGGGTTGGTTTGTTAGATGAGCAAGGTGCATATGACTTGGGGATTTTGATCCCAAGGGCTCAAGTAAATGGTGCATGGGGTGTTTGATCATGAGCCTCACAAAGTTTTATCAGGTCCAAGGGATATCTAATAGTGATAATCCAACAGTGATGATCAACAGTGATGATGATTACTGTTACAAGCATCTGAGGGTGTTACAAATCTCCCCCACTACAAGAATTCTCGTCCCGAGAATTTAAGTGGTAGCGAGGAAAAGATCGGGGTATTCATCGCGAAGGCGATCTTCGCGTTCTCAAGTGGCTTCATCTTCAGAATGATTCGACCACTGAACCTTGAGGAACTTGACGGTCTTGTTGCGGGTTCGGCGTTCAGACTGATCGAGAATGCGGCTCGGATGTTCTCGATAAGTTAAGTCTTGTTGCAGCTCGATCATATCATGCTCCACTTCGCGGATAGGATCCTTGAAGCAGCGACGGAGTTGCGACACGTGGAAGACATCGTGGACTTGGGAGAGGTTCGGCGGCAATTCCAACCGGTATGCCACGGGTCCACTCCTGGAAAGGATATGGAACGGGCCAATGTAGCGAGGAGCCAACTTGCCCTTGATACCGAAACGATGAGTGCCCCTCATGGGAGTGACACGGAGGTATGCGTATTCACCAGGTTGATACTCCATTTCACGGTGTTTGCGGTCGTAGTTGCTCTTCTGACGAGACTGTGCGGCCTTGAGATTTTCTTGCACAATGCGAACTTGTTCTTCAGCTTCTTGGACAAGATCCGGTCCGAAGTAGGGTCGTTCCCCAGTTCCTGACCAATTCAGGGGGGTTCGACATTTACGTCCGTCTAGAACTTCAAAGGGAGCCATCTTCAAGCTAGCCTGATAGCTATTGTTGTACGAGAATTCCGCGTACGGGAGGGCATCCTCCCATTTCATGCCGAAAGAAAGGACACAAGCGCGAAGCATGTCTTCCAGCACTTGATTAACTCGTTCAACTTGGCCTTGCGACTGGGGGTGATAAGCGGTGCTGAGATTCAGACGAGTCCCGAAAGCTTCCATGAAACTATTCCAATATCGTGAGGTGAAAATGCTGCCACGATCTGAACTGATCTCCAAAGGAATACCGTGGAGTGACACAATTCGGCAGATATACAAGTGTGCTAACTGACTAGCAGTGATCGTCTCCTTGACCGGCAGGAAGTGAGCAATCTTGGAGAATCGGTCGATGACGACAAATATGGCATCGTTACCTTTCTGTGACTTAGGAAAACCGGTGACGAAGTCCATTTCGACTTTGTCCCACTTCCAATCAGGAGGAGGGAGTGGTCGCAACCAACCAGCGGGTTTCTGATGTCCGGCTTTGACGCGACTGCAAACGTCACATTGAGAAACATAGCGGGCGATGTCTTGTTTCATGTAAGGCCACCAGTACCGTTGACGAAGGTCTTTATACATCTTGGTACTGCCAGGGTGGATTGACAAGGTAGAGTTATGGGCTTCTTCCATGATATCCGGACCACAGTTAATGTGGGGCGGGCTCACAGGAACTACTAAGCGGCCCTTGAAGTACACAGTATCACCATCATCAACATCAATGGTAAAAGAGGAGGGCTTTCCTTCGGCGATGTCCTGCTTGATCTTCACAATGTCAGGGGCCAGAGATTGTCTACCCCTGATTAGGGCGTCGAGCTTTGACTCGAGAACCAGGTCATTGACGTAGCCTTGAGGGACAATCTCGAGATTCAACTTGCGAAACTCTTCATACAGGAGTGGTTGCTGCACCTGAACCTCAAGTTCAGAACAGTAAGCTTTGCGACTCAAGGCATCGGCCATCACATTAGCCTTGCCCGGGGGTATACGAAATATCCATGTTGAAGTCGGCTATTGTCTCGAGCCATCGTTGTTGACGAAGATTCAGGTCTGGCTGAGTAAACAGGTATTTCAGACTTTGGTGGTCGGTGTAGACCTCGCAACGATTACCAACGAGGTAATGTCGCCACAGCTTCAATGCATAAATTACTGCTGCCAATTCGAGATCATGTGTTGGATATTTGTCTTCGTGAGCACGCAACTGACGAGAGCCATAAGCAATCACCTTGCGTTCTTGCAATAGGACACAGCCTAATCCTTGACGAGACGCGTCGCAATATATCACGAAGTCCTTCTGAGTATCAGGGGGAGCGAGCACCGGGGGAGAAGTTAGCTTGTCCTTGAGTGCTTGAAAACTTTCTTGACATTTATCTGTCCACTCAAACTTGACGCCTTTGTGAAGCAGATTAGTCAGAGGCCTGGCAATCTTGGAGAAATTCTCGACGAAACGGCGGCAATAGCTAGCGAGCCCGAGGAAACTGCGGACTTGCTTGACGGTCTTGGGAGGAGTCCAGTCAAGAATAACCTGGATACGTTCGGGGGTGACGGCAATGCCATCCTTGGAAATCACATGTCCAAGGTAGGTTACTTCGGGAAGCCAGAACTCACACTTAGAAAACTTAGCGTAGAGTTTGTGTTCTCGTAGCTTCTCCAGTATAAGACGAAGATGTTCAGCATGTTCTTCTTCATTCTTGGAATATATCAAGATATCATCCAGATAAACCACGACGAACTGGTCGAGGTACTCCATGAAAATATAATTCATCAATCTGGAGAAGGTGGCTGGAGCATTGGTTAAGCCAAAGGACATGACGGTGTACTCGTATGAACCATAGCGAGTAATGAAGGCAGTCTTCGGAATGTCCTCATCACGGACTCGGATTTGGTGATAACCCAACCTCAAGTCGAGTTTAGAAAACACCTTAGATCCGTCAAGTTGATCATACAGATCATTGATCCGGGGAAGTGGGTATTTATTTTGGATGGTGGCTTGGTTAATGGGCCGATAATCTTGGACCAATCGGTTTGTCCCATCGCTCTTCTTGACAAAAAGCGAAGGTGCTCCCCAAGCTGAGGAGCTGGGGCGAATGAATCCTTTCTGAAGTGCCTTGTCGATTTCCTCCTTAAGTTGAAGGAGTTCATGTGGCGGCATCTTGTAAGGACGCTTGGCAATAGGAACAGTTCCTGGCTTCAAGTCGATGACGAATTCAACATCTCGGATCGGGGGTATTCCCGGCAGTTCTTCTGGGAAGACGTCGGGAAAATCGCGAACGACCGGAACGTTATCGATGCCTTCGAGGGGGGCGGCATTCAAAGCATTCATCATGAATATCTGTGTTTCGGCATTACGGGTAACTCGGGCGGTGTGGTTTACAATCCCACCGGAGGGGTGAAAAAGCTGGACAGACTTGGTGCCACAATAAAGTGCGGCATCGTGAAATTTCAACCAGTCCATTCCCAGAATTAGGTCTATGGTGGAAGACTTCAGGAGGATGGGCGACGCAAAGAATTCAACTCCTTCGATTTCAATGGTGGTGTTTGGCACAATCATGGTGGTTCGGCATTGGCCAATCGGGGTGTGAACAACCATCGGTGGTTTCATCGTTTCGTACTTGAAGTTATGCGAAAATGCAAATGCTTCCGACATGAATGAATGCGATGCTCCTGTATCAAATAAAACAGCACAGGTACGAAATTAACGAGAAGGGTACCCATCACGGTAGCGGGTTGTTGCTGAGCTTCATCAACACTGATGTTGTTCACGTGGCCACGAGCATGAGCAGCAGACCCAGTATTATAGTTGGGGGTCCGGTTGTTGCCACGACCATTTCCACGGCCAGAGGGGTGAACTACCAGTTGCTTCTGTTTCTGGGGGCACTCTCTGGAAAAATGCCCAGGTTGACGACACATGAAGCATAATCCATCCTGAGGACGAAGGGGTGTAGCATTGGGTGGTGCAGGCAGAGCTCTTGGCATCTGCGGTGGCAGAGGCAGACGGGGTGCTGCATAAGACGGCCTTGGAGCAGGGACAGCTGAATGAGTCACACTGGTAGGGAGCCAGATACGACGCTTCTGCGTTGCGCCCGAAGATGAGCCAACGTCACGATAACGCTTCAGAGAGTTCTTGTGCTCCATCTGGGCAGTCTCGACGGTGATAGCCTTGTTCACCATGGTGGCGAAGTTGGCGAAATCATGAACGGCAAGAGCGAGCCTGAGTTCAGGGTTGAGGCCACGACGGAACTTCTGCTGCCTACGAGCATCAGTGGTGATCTCTCCCTCCGCATAGCGAGAGAGGTTGAGGAACTCGCGCTGATAGGCTTCAATAGTCATATCGCCCTGAGTGAGGTTACGGAATTCTTCCGCCTTGCAATCCATGATCCCCTGAGGAATGTAGCGGGCGCGGAAAGCAGACTGAAATTCATCCCAAGTGATGACTTCTTCGACTGGCAGGGAACGCTTGTGGGTGTTCCACCACTGAGCAGCGGCGCCTTTCAGATGATAAGACGCAAAGTTCACATAGTCGGCTGGATCGACATTAGCAGACTCCAGCTCGTGAGTGATGTCGCGCAGCCAGTCATCAGCATCCAGCGGCTGAACAGTGTTGCGGAACATGGTGGGGTTGAGGCGGGTGAAGTCGTGCAGAGTCACGGTGGCATGCTGATGGTGGTGCCCATTCTGATTCGGCTGGGGGAACTGAGCCATGATATTCTGCATGAACTGGCGATTCATCTCGAACTGCTGCATCATCGCGGCCATGTAATCCGGCGGCGGAGGTGGGTGTTGGCAGCACGACCACGACCACGACCACCACGACCAGCCATCCTGCTAGAATTTAACAGGGGTATTTCAGCGATGAAAATTTAACGAGATACCGGAATTAAGCCTGAAGTAAAACGACAACGTAAAGGAGGCGCAGATATATAACGGAGTAGTCATATAAGACATACACATGCGCGCACCGAATCAATCGAAAATCGGGCAGCGTAACGTCGTAGAAATTAAGGAAAAAGGACTCTCTAGGCGGCGCGCAGACCGCGGTAAGGATTACACGACGCGACATAGATTCCACTATGTCAATCACGCCGCAAGAAAACTGTTGGTCACAGGAGTTGATGCCAGAGAACGCGCGGCCTGCCCAGAATGAGAATGGGATCCGCGGTCTGGGATCTGGTGTACGACGCCTGCAACACGACTCGATCAATGGGGGATGCACCATAAAAACGCCGGATGAAACCAAGAGAACGTGATCCTAATGTCAGATTTGTAAAACTTACCAGCAAGGATAAGAGAGCAGATTCCCAGAGCATAGGTAAGGAGAAAAGGATCCTAATACCATAGATATCACACGTAGTGACATCGATGTGGGCCCGTAAGCCAAATATTAAGTTAGCAAAATAGTTTTTCAAAGTCTAGACTCAACTTCGACCAGGTAGTGGTGGGGTGGCTTCCTACAGGCAGTCGGCTCTGATACCAACTTGTGACGCCCCCAAAATCAGACCGTGTGCAGTAATCATACACACAGGGTACACGACTGAGATTAGGGTGCCACGGTGATAATATCACAGCACAACACTAAACACAAAAGGATAAACAAATATATTACAATAGAGGGGGTCACGCGGACCCGAATATATAAGTCATAGAAGCCATAATATCTGAGTACAGACATAGTTAGTCAAGTTTTGCCTTAAGAAGGCTAGCACAAATCACATCAGAGATACAGAACGAAAAGGCGAGGCCTCCTGCCTGGGATCCACAGTACTACTCCTGGTCAACGGGGAACTCGACGTCGTAGTAGGCGCCTCCGGGGTACTCCTGCTCCTGGGCTCCAACGTCGTCTGCAGCGGCCGATCAGGCAAAACAGTAAAAGAAACAAAGCAGGTGAGTATCTAGTATACCCGCGAGTCTTACGTCCGCTACTAAGCATTATGCATTGTATCAACGGAAAGAAGAGGCTGTATATAGTGGACTGAAGACAGAAATATAGAGCAAGGGTAAGAAGCTAGGCCTAACGAAGACTAGCATCTTCCGACGATGTCTTGCAGCATGAGGTAAGGATCAGCCAACAGTTTATATAAAACATAAAGTAACAATGAAGCAGAAGTTGCTGCAACATTGAATAATAATAAGTTGTAATAATTAACAATGCCTCCGAGTTCACCTCCTCGACATCCCCGCGAGGAAGAGAACCCGGAACCATACAGTTTATTAGTAATAGTTTCTAGTGGTAAGATCCAGCTTCAGCATAAAGCGTCCTGTTACCGTGGACACGGCTATCGATAGATTAATTCTTCCCTGCAGGGGTGCACTTGTGTTACGCTACACGCACGGATCTCCAGGGTGGCGGGAACCTTGTTAGGGAACGCTCCACCGAGGCTATCCGACACTTCCTAGCCCATCTTTCAAACTCAACAGAGAGGTCATCCGCCGGACTATACCCTAGGTACGCGGGGCTTTGGACCCTAACCCCGACGTACTCCTGCACGGTGCGAGGCTGGCCGGTGAAGTTGAAGCAAATCCAAATAAAACACACCGCTCGAGCAAATAAGACAACACCACTTCCCGGCGCAGGCCGCGGTACTGCTGACGTCTGAAGAGTCCCCGGACGACACTAAGAAGCGGGGGAGCCCATAACTCGTAGTTCCCACGGGTAGGTAGTGCGTACATGGCATATAGCCAACTCAAGACATTCACTGAACCATTTAGCATTTTAATTAACCTGCGTGACAACCGTTATCGTTGCCTCGACTTAACCGACCCGCGGACAACGACAGCAGCCAGGACCACCAGTACATCGGTGCCTGCTCTGTCGTCCCACCAAGTCACTGCGGTTACCAACAAGGTGAACCGTCTCCTTACCTTGTCTCGCGTGTGCTCCGGGAGGAGCTCGACTTTCGTGGGTTGGTAACTCTCGCGGCCAACGATTAGGGGCCAAGCACACCGGTACACTGGTCGTACCCTCCCTGTCGTCCCGTCGCAATACCTCTCGCGGGCACCGTTGGGTCGCCCGACTCCTTACCTTTAAGGACAACCGTCGTTCGGACCCTATGGCGGTAAGACAAAGTCAGCCTCGAGTGGAGTACAAAGATTACTCCTTGATAGCTCACACTTGAGGTGACTAGGCATAACCCAGATAGGGGCCTTAGACGGAGTCTGCATTGTACCGTACCTGTGCAGCTATAATATTAATATCCGCGTTCACTCCCCTGAGTGATCATGGCCCTCTATCTAATCCTAGCTAACAATGCGCAGGGTTCACTCCTGAATAATGCATAAGTAATAATAGGCAGCATAGGATTAAAGGAAGGTACATCAAGGGGCGACAAAATTCAAGCTATGCAGTTGAATAGGATTGTAATCGTAGCAGCAGCAGTAACAATGCCTAGTGCAAGAAATGTACGGAAAGATAGGCGATATCTGGGGAAGAGAATGGCTCTGCTTGCCTGCAAGCTTGACGGTAGTAGTAGGGTCGTCGACGACGTAGTCGTACTCAGCAGCGGTGTAGTCGACGGCAGCAGCGGGGTCTACCGGAGATTAAAGGGGGGAAGAAACAATAAATACACAGCAATAATATACAACATATGCATGACATGACAGATGAAAAGTTAACGGTGTTCTAACGCAGTGCAATGGAATAGGCTCGGAGCGGGAATTCATCTAGGGATGAACTACCGGCTCCGGGTGATTACCGGACAGGGTGTCCGGAGGGGGAAAGGATCAAGCCGGAGGTGTCGTGGTTACCGGGACAACATAAGGGGGGTGTATCCGTGCTATTTGAACCATTCCGGACAACATTCGTGTTCGGAATAAATTCATCCGGGCACTCTAACAGTACCGGACAATTTATCGGACATACGGTCCGAAGGGGGAATGTTCGATGTTTGTTGTGTTAGAGGGGTGTGGTAGACATACGGATTGCGTATTCATATTCGTTATATTTTTCTGATCAATTTTCATGTATAAAGTTTTTGAATCCGAGTTACGGTTTAAAAGTTATTGAATTTCAAAGTTTAAATCAATTTAAATGATTTTCTGGATTTCTTTTATTATTCATTTAAACATTATCCAAAACATTATCCACAACATTATCCAGAACAGTGCTGACATGTGGGACCCACATGTCAGCCTCTGTTATTTATAAAACATTTTATAAAATCAGAAATTGCCTCTGGACCCACATGTCAGTGACTAAATTTTAGTTAATTGGATTAACCTAAATCATTAAGTTAATTAATTAGAAGGGACCCACCTGTCAGTGACTATACTCGTGCTAACAGTTTTGTTAATTCTTAACAGGCGCTTAAGTGGGATGGGACCCACTGGTCAGTGGGCTATTAACCCCTAATTAACTAACTGACACCGGGGCCCCACCTGGCAGCCTCACCGGAACCTCACCGGAGGCTCGCCGGCGACGAGGTTGACGGCGACGACGCCACAGGGCACGAGGGGTCTCGTGGTTAGTCCCAGTCGAACGGGGAGACGACGGGGCGGCGTTTGGTTGCGGTGGCGGGGGCTGGAAGTGGCCGGAGCGAGCACGGGCTCAACAATGGCGGAGGGGGGGTCTCGGGCTCCAATGGCGAACGCGTCCACGAGCCGAAAACGGGCGGTCCAGTGGGTGGAACTAACCCTACGGAGCACGGGGAGTATAACGGTGCCAAACGCGTGGCCTGGGGCGGCCTGTGTGCTCGACTACGACGACAAACGGCGGCGGGGAGCCTCTGCCCTAATGGCAGATCGACCCACGGGGCACAGGAGGGGGAACGGGGCGTTGCCGGTGGTAGAGGTGCTCACCAGGGACGTGTCGAGGCTGGCAGCTAGCTCGAGGGAGGTGCGAGGTGGCCGGAATTTGTCGCGGATCCCGCCGGAGCCGAATACGAAGACGACGAAGTAGAGCTCGCCGTGGTGGACTAGGGCTCGATTCCTTGCGGGCCTTGACGAAGACGACGATGGCGCGGCTCCTGGACAACTCGGTGAGGCGGCTGGAGCGCGTTGGCCGCGCTTGGCCACGGTAATGGCGACGGCGGCCCTCGGCTGCTTTTCCCCGAGGCGCGAGAGAGGAGGAGGAGGGGAAGGAGAGGGGGAGTGTGTCCAGGGGGTCGGAAGCTTCGTTCTTATCGCGTCCATGGCGTCAGGGGGCAGTTGGAGGGTGGGGCCAGGCTGGCGGCGACGTGGCCACGGCGGCCGCCGTACGAGCAGGTGGGGGTGGTTGGAGGAGGAAGAAGACAAGGGGGAGTGGGCCTTGGCTGAGGTGGGCTTCGCCCCAGGCGAGTTATAGCGTTTTCCGAATTTCGTTTTGTTTTCTGTTTGCTCAATTTCTTCCAGTAATTAATTTATCCACCCTAGAATTTTTGTAAAATATTATTGGTGATTGTAAATTAGGTTTATATATTACTGAGGTGCCATAAAAAGTTTTGTGGCAAAATAAATTCATTAGGTATTTCTTTTAAATATTAAATGCCCAAAGTAGGGGTTTTAACCTACTGTTTGAATTGTTTACAATTTTCTGCAACTCCAAAAATTACTAAAGTTGGTCCAACATCATTTAAATGATTTTAGGCAATTTACAAAAATAGTTCCATGATTTTTGGAACAACTTTATTTGAGCACTTTTGTTTTAATTTCCATTTGAGGTAGTTTCAACTAGGGTTGGTTTGTTAGATGAGCAAGGTGCATATGGCTTGGGGATTTTGATCCCAAGGGCTCAAGTAAATGGTGCATGGGGTGTTTGATCATGAGCCTCACAAAGTTTTATCAGGTCCAAGGGATATCTAACAGTGATGATCAACAGTGATGATGATTACTGTTACAAGCATCTGAGGGTGTTACAGATCTCCTATATTCTTGTAAAATATAGAGTGTTTCCCATAAAGTGAGGAAAATATCCCAAAGAGGAAAAAATCAAAAGATCCCAAAGAGGACAAATGAGAGTTAAATAGAAAGAGCCATTGAGGCCACCAAAAAAATACAAAACAATAGAGAAAAAGAGAAAAATAAAAATAAAAAGAGAGAAGGGGGCACACTACTATTCCTTTTGAGAGATCCACACTAGTACTTCATCCTCTATCCCTTGTAGTCCATAGAGATCATCATACATGCATATATCTATGTGGGGACCCTTCACACTATAGAACTTGGCTTGTATATTCCAATGATGAGCCTCCTCAAAAGAGCTCTAGGTCTTCATGAGCAAGCAAGTTAGATGCACCCCCACTAGTTCCCTTGGAGAGCTTTTAGCTCAAATGTGCATCCGTTGCATGGCAATCCCTACTCCTCACGTCAAATCTATCATATGGCTTTCTCTCGCCTATGATTGTCCTCATTAATATGAGCCTTTCACACCTTTTTTTTCTTCCTCCTCCACCTTCTTTCTTTTTCTCCTTTTAGGTGTCAACTTTCTTGCTCACGCTCATCCATTTCATGAGTGCTCAAAATATCGAAAGGGAGTGGATCAGTTTGACTTGTACCTGGCTAGTGGTCTGGGGACGAGTCAAGATAAGAATCCAAAGGAGACCATGTGTGAAACTTTAGTAGATAGTTGTTCTCAAGAACCTTTTTTCTCTCTTTTTCCCAGTCCCCTGCTTGCACGCAAACACCATCTGGAGACATTCGAGTCACGGACAGCAAGAGCTCTTGCACCTTTTGTTCTTTTGTTGCATGTGTCAATGCTAATATAGTCTCTTGCTTGTTAAGACTTGAATTGAATTGCATGATTTGATTGCTTTACTTAAAAGTCCTTATATGGTTGTGTGGCATGTCACCACAGAAATTATGCTTGTTATCATTTACCTACTCGAGGACGAGCAGGAATTAAGCTTGGGGATGTTGATACGTCCCAAACTTGTCTATAATTTCTTCTTGCTTCATGCATGTTTTGTGTGACTTTGCCATGTTTTGCTTGAACTTTCATACACTTTTGAGCATATTTGGACTAACCTATTAACTCAGTGCACCCTGTTGCCAGTTCCCGTTTTCTGCTTTTTTTGTATTTCAGGTTTTCCGGCCATTAAAAGTGCTCCAAAAATTTCGGAAAATTTATATAAAAAATCAGCATCCCGGAAGCCTCCAGAATCACCAAAGGAGGCTAGGGCCGCCACCACAGGGACTCCAGAAGGGTCCCTGTCGCGGCCCCACCCTAGGTCGCGCCAGGGGGCCTCCTGGCTGCCCTGTGGACCCTCTCGGTGCCCCGTCGCCTATATTTACCCCCCGACGAGGAAACCCCTAATATCAATCTGCTATTCCCGTTCTCCTCTCTGTACCGCCGCCACCGTCGTTTCAAGATCGGGGCTGCCTGGAGAAGCTGCCCCGGCACACTGCCGGAAGGAGGAACCCCCTCCGGGAGACCATCCATAGCCATGGACGCCTCCCGGATGTGCCGTGAGTAGTCCCCCTTGGACCATGGGTCTGTGACCAGTAGCTATGTGATGTACCTCTCCCCTCTTTGTGATTTCACTTTCGAGACCTCGTGAGCTACCTCACATGATCGAGGCACCTTTGTAATTTTCTGCTGTTGCTATGCTGAGTTTGCTGGGATCTGATGGATTATGAGACTATGTTCAGATTGTGATGAGTAATATATTTGGTTCTCTTTTATATTTGTGTTCTTGAGTAAATTCTCGCATGTTCTCCTTTGCAGTGTTTTGCTTTGGTCAAGTAGTTTTTTGCAACTCTAAGAGGGAGAGTTATGCTTGATTGTGGGTTCAGCCCGCTGATGTCTAGCTTGAGTGAAAGAAACATGAGACTAGGGGATGTGTTGTTGCCACCAGGGATAAAACAACGGTGATTGTACCCGCGGGTGCAAGGATTGTTTACTTTACACAAAGTTCTTTTAATGCAGTTGTCTGTTGCTTTGAGTTTACACTTTGGGTGGGATTCGCAACTTAATACCAGCGAGGTGTTCAGGATAGGCATCTCAAGGTGGATGATTTGTATTAGATGCAGACGGATTTCGGTCTACTTACCTTGGCGTTCTGCCCATTGCTTTTGAGTCCTTCCTTTCTTTTGTAGCATAGTTAGCATTGCGGTGCCTTCATAATCCTGTCAATTGCCCAGCTGTGATTTCTTTACCTCACTCGCACTTTTATCGTCTTTTGGGAGAGAGACATCAGTAGTGAACATCACAGGACCCTGGTCCATATTCACACCATTGTTTACACCCTCAATTTACTTTTATTTCTTACTTTCAGTTCCACTTTTATCTCTTGCGTTGATCCTTTGTAAACAGCAAGGACGGAGGAATTGACAACTCCTCTGTACTCGTTGGGAGCAAAGTTACTTGTTGTGTGTGCAGGTCCACGTCAACCTCGTACCAACCGGCAACAATTTCTGGCACCGTTGACACCTTCTTGTATCTCTTGAGTCCTCTTGGTTTGCCAACCTTTGTATCTTAACCGAGGGAAATTTGCTGCTACACTACATCTCACCTTCCACTTGGGGTAACCAACGAGAAATGAGAGAACTATCATCCTCACCGTATCAGTACACCCATGCAGGGTTCAATGTTTTCGAGAAGCCGTGTCCGCAGTTATGGACCACTTGAGACCTACTCCTTGTTCATAGACAACAACAACAACTGAGATAATCTTAAAACTTGATCAACTTGTGTGTGCCTTGACCGCTTCTTCATCATCGGGTGATGATGGGGAGGACAAGGATAGGATAAGTGTTATGCTTGCATAAGTAGATGGATAGCAGACTTGTTGGAGGCGATTTCCTCATCGAATGATTGGTTCTCATCTTACTCTGAATAGAACGTTAGCCACTCGTATATTGCTAGTGCGGATGCAACCTCACCACTACCCCCTCCTCACCGTGAGAAGTTAGTTATATTGATTTTGATATAGCTCACACCTTTCTTCTCTCTGTACGCGCGTTATGCAACGATCTTGGACTTCAGAGGAGCTCGACGATCCTTCTTCTGGACGCCTTCGCGAAGACTCGACGATGACTAGCTAGGGGTCCCCGGCGGAGAGCCTGGATCCGTGTGGACGTGGGCATGGTGTGTTTTACCTTATCATTAGGCACTTGATTGTAGTCTGTACTCAGAAATCTATCTTCCGTTGATGTAATGTATTCAAGAAGTTGTATGCCGATTGTATGAGATGTTGTATCCGTGTAGCTGTAATGTTGTGATGTCATGTTGAATTCCGAGACATATCGCTTCGTCATATGTTGCGGTGGGTCCGATATGTGCTTCGTCCTCGGGTTTGGACGAAAACGTCTAGATCTGAAACAGTATCGCATATCGGGCCTTACACACCACCATCGTGGACTGCTGGCTACAACCCCTGGACGGGGGTTGTGCATGCGTACAAAATGCCCGTACCGTGACCCCCCGCTCCGGGTCTTATTGGGCCGCGTCCTCAGCAGCATCAGGCGCTCCTCGCTACGCCGCAGCCCGGCTATGGTGGCCCGCCTGCTGCCCCCTATGGTGTGTCGGGTGGTGCGCTCTCCGGTGCGTGGGACCCATCAGTTCTCGCCGCCCTCCAGCAGGCCCCCTCTGCGCCCTACCTTGGCGTCGGTGTCTGGTTCATGGACACCGGAGCTTCGGCTCATATGTCTGCTCACCCGGGTAACCTTTCGTTCGCCTATCCCACCTCTACTTCCTCCCGCATCATCGTCGGTAAAGGTGACGGCCTTCCCATCTCTCATGTTGGCTCTACTCATTCTCCTTCATCTTCTAAACCACTTTTTCTTAACAATTGTCATCGTGTCACCATATCTCATTCAGAACCTTGTCTCTATTCGTAATCTTACTCGTGATAATTCTGTAACTGTGGAATTTTACGATCTTGGTTTTTCTGTTAAGGAAGCCCACACCAGGATGGTACTTCACCGATGTGACAACCCCGACGATTTATACCCCGTTCAGTCGCCGCCCTTCGTTTCCGCTTCACCATGGGCTCTCCCCGCCGGCGTTGATCTTTGGCATGCTCGCCTCAGGCATCCTAGATCCACTTCGCTTCGTCAAATAATGAGGGGTTTTTATTTTTCATGTAATAAAACGGATGCTCATACTTGTGAAGCATGTCGTCTCGGCAAACATGTATGTCTCCCCTTTAGTTCGTCCTCCATAGTTGCGTCTTTTCCTTTTGAGTTAATTCATAGTGATGTATGGACCTCTCCTATCTCGAGTAATTCAGGATTTCTTTATTACCTTGTCATACTAGATGATTACTCACATTTTGTGTGGACGTTTCCAATTCGTAGGAAATGCGATGTTCCGGCCACTCTCATCGCCTTCTATTCCTACATCTCTACACAATTTATCGCCCCATACTCACTCTTCGAACAGACAATAGAAAAGAATTCGACAATCTCACCATCTGCACCCTCCTTTCCACCCAGGGCACCACTTTCCGTCTCACTTGTCCCTACACCTCCCAGCAAAAATGGTCGCGCTAAGCGCATACTTCGCACTCTCAACGAGTGTGTTCACAATCTACATTTTCATACCCATATGCCGCCTCAGTTTTGGCCTGATGCCCTTGCCACCGCCACTCTTCTTGTTAACCTTCGTCCATGTCGCCCTCGATGGAACTATGCTCCTCATCATCTCCTTTATGGCACTCCTCCATCCTATGAAGGTCTTCGGATCTTTGGTTGTCACTGATATCCTAGTGCCGCCTCCACTTCTCCTCACAAACTAACTCCCCGCTCCCTGCCTTGTGTCTTTCTTGGTTACCCGGCTAACACTAAAGGCTACCGCTGCTAGGACCCGGTCTCACATCGTGTCATCACATCTAGAAACGTGTACTTTGATGAGCATTGCTTTCCATTTGCACAGGTACAGGTGGCGCCTTCTCCTCCTTCCGCGGTTAGCGTACCGCGGCATCGTGCTTCTCCGGCTTTGGGCACCCCCACACTGGCGGCAGTCGCGCCTCCCTCGGACGTTGCAGCTGCCTCGGGTGTCGCTCGGCTGGACACTCCCCCTGCGTCGGCCGCCTCCACCGAGGATCTCGTGGCCTCCACGAACTCGACAACGTCGGTCTCTGCGTCCCCGCCGGCATCACCACCACCTGCGGCTTTGTAAGGCCTGATATGTGGTACTGTTTCAGATCTGGACGTTTTCGTCCAAACCTGAGGATGAAGCACATATCGGACCCATCGCAACATATGAAGAAGCCATATGTCTCGGATTTCAACATGATATCACAACATTACAGCTACACGGATACAACATCTCATACAATCGGCATACAACTTCCTGAATACATTACATCAACGGAAGATAGATGTATGAGTACAGACTACAATCAAGTGCCTACTGGCAAGGTAAAACACACCATGCCCACGTCCACACGGGTCCAGGCTCTCCGCCGGGGACACTTAGCTAGTCTTCGTCGAGTCCCCACATGAAACTTCGATCACTGAACCGGTTCTCGATCAAGAAGCCTGAAAAGAGTTTGGGGGTAGTATCACGAGTACAGAAGTACTAAGCATCCAACTGTAGTGGTCAACTGACCCAGCAAGGACTTCATCACTCGTCATTCTAAGATAACAAGTAGTTCACGGTAAGGATGGGGTAAGTGGTGAAGTTGCTGCCGCACTAGCATTTGTGAAGTGGCTAACGATCTAGAGAGTAGGATAAGATGCCAAGCATTCGATGAGGAATCGCCTCCAACAAGTTTTGCTATCCACCTACTTACGCAAGCATCACACCTATCATATCCTTGTCCTCCCCATCATCACCCGATGATGAAGAAGCAGTCAAGGCACGCACATGGTGATCAAGTTTTAATTATGATTATCTCATTTGTAGTTTTCTATGAACAAGGAGTAGGTCTCAAGTCGTCCATAACCGCGGACACGGATTCTCAAAAAGATTTAACCTTGCAGGGGTGTACCAACCCCCATTATAGGCTCCGCAGGCACGCCCATCTCTCTCAGTTGCTACCCCTTAGAGGCAACCATTTTATGATTTAGTCCCAAGAGATCCGGAGCGACATAGTCCCTCTAGCTAACAACGAACAATTCCGGGTGGCCCCCGGTAGAGTCGACACCCAACTCAAGAGTCGGCCGTCTCTCGAATTGGCCTCTTCCGTCTCATGATAGGTTGGGATGACATCTGCAAATCAGGTAGGCATCCCTCGTTCCGCAAAGCTTTGGACCACCAGGAACACTGTCCCACTGGCCCGATATGGTTTAAAGGACATCTGCTAGGAGCGACCCGACAGACGTATATGCATGGTTTGCGAATGGTAAAGGCAGCTTGGGCCACCACCAAAACTGTTTGAAGCTAGGTAGGTAAGACAAGGGGACCCCATAGAATCCCACACACGATTAGGCATGCTCATCAAGAGTAACCATACCCGAAACTCGGGTCCTAGGTGACTCGAATGGAACAAAGCGTCAGGGCGGGATAGCCTAGACCTTCCATCCTTCGTCGAATATAGTCAACATCATAAATAATCATATCATCCACAACAATATAATAATGTGATAACCCAAACCAAGGAGTAACAGGAGGGTAACATTTGTAGCATCCTAAGCATGCATACTAAGCAGGGGCAGAGCAGCGAGCAATAGTAACAAAGAAGTACATGGTTTGCTGGGAGGGGACATGGCTGTATCGGTTTGAAGGCGGCTGTAAACATGTGGTAGGATCAGACATCGTAACTAGTCTAGTCTAGAATGCAAACCGCTCGTTATAATAGAATGGATCATAAGTAATGTATAGTCCTTGCCTACTGATAAGTCGGGTTCCGAAGGTGTAGTCGATCGCACGCTCGCAACGTCTCCGAAGGTAACCTCGGGAGCACACAAGACGGTGAACACTGGAAAGCAGTCAACGAGCAAGCACTCTATTACTACGAGGCAACCACGAGAAAGCATCAACAAGAAGGAAACACGAGACAACGCACTACGACATCGCACCTACCATCGAGAACGGTTACTAACAGGTTAAGTGGAGTATCCGTCACACACGACGATACCACACGTTTAAAGTGGTTCAAGTTGTTTATCTGAACAAGGTGAGCAAGGTTGTTAACATGGCATCACACACAAGCATAGCATGTCACACAAACATGGCAAGAGGTGTGGCACAAGAAGCTATCTATTCTAGTAAAGTTAAGCGGGGTAAACCCTAAGCAAAGCATAACACTAATTACCCCGAAATAATTAATAGTTTATTACTGTTCTGACCTAAACCATATTTTTTTATTTTTTTATTAGCAATCAAGAGAAGTATATTCATGATCTACATGAAAATTTAGTCAAGTTACATATAACAAACATTTTAATCGGAGTAACGGTTAAAAAGTTATCAAGCAAACAGTTTACAGTGGCATACCAGTGTAAATAACAGATATAAAGCATGTAGACAAGTTCAAACATGGCAAAGGAGCACATTTTATTAATCTACGCGAAAAACTAAGCAACTTTCATGTAGAAACTATCACCAACTAAGCTACCGTTTAAAAGATATAAGCATCGCAAAATACAACAATATTCTGCCAATATAATTACCCAGAAAAAGATAAATCATTATCAGGCCAATTCTGCAGCTACTGGGCCTAACACAAGAGAGCGCAGAATAACTAACTAGCGCACATGAGCGTCACATAGTGGCAGTTCTATTGGGCCAAGCCCAACAAGGCGCAACAAAAACAAAAAAAGGGAATTGGGGGCGCTCACCTTTGCTGGGCCGAGCCCAGGTGGAGAGGAGGGCGGAGGATAGTGGTTGCTTCGCCCAGGGGCGAATGATAGCCACCAGGTTGGGGAGGTTCCACGGGCCGCTGATGGGTGGTGGGCCGCGGGTCCGTGGGGGCGAGGCCGGCCCAGGCGTCGGCCGCTGGGGCTGCTGGGCTGCGAGGCTCCCGTGAGGCCCACCCTGGGCGTATCGTCGACGAGCGGCTCCCGATCCAGGATGGGATCGGTCCGCGGCGGCCGTTCTGGCGATACTCCGGCAGGGAGGCGAGGTGGCGCAGGGCGGCATGGAGGCGGGGAGTGGGCGTGGCCTGCCGGCGACCGCCGGAACTGGAGGAGGTGGCCGGCGTAAAGTGTAGGCGGCGGTGGAAGCGAGCTCGTGGCCGTCGGGTCTCGGGACGACGGTGAAGGCTGGCGGCGGTGCCCTTATCCGGCGACCTATGAGGAGGAGCGGACGGTGAGGCTAGAGGAGGGGAAGGAGGAACGCGAGGAGAGGGAGGGAAGGAGGGCGCGGTGGCGCAGCACGACGCGGCGGCCGACCGGCGATGAGCGGCGGCTCAGGTGGAGGCTCCATGGGCGGTGGTGGTTGTCTCGGCCCTGATCGGGCCGGAGCGGGCCGCGGCGGCGGATCCAGGGCCCTGCCTGGCCCGGACCTGGCTGGGGGGCGGTTGGGCAACGTGGAGGCTTCTGAGCCCCAGATTTTGAGATCTGACGGCTGAAATCACCTAGGGCTAGGGTTTTCTGGATCTGGGGGCTAGGGGGCAAAATCTAAGCAAACTTCAAGAGGGTGGCTGCAATGTTCCAGGGGGGAAAACCTAATGCCCTGAGGGGAAGGTGAGGGGTCCTTATATAGGGTAGTTGGTCCGACAGAAGACGAAAATACCCCCGTTTAAATCCGGCAGTCTACGTCGCACATTTATGACTGCCGAAACTCCGTATGGATTCTGATTCAGACGAAATCTCGAACCACACGCTCAGCACGTCGATCTGGTCGATTCTACCTCACTTCGGTACCGTTTCGAGAACAATTTTCGGACGCCCAATAAAATAATCCGTTTATTAAATAAACGAGGTTTTCGTTCCGATGGTGAGGGCTGGTCCTTTGCCGTTTGCGACGGTGCTCGGGTGAGACCCGGAGTCGCAACAGTCGTGTGCCGAGGTGGAAAGGGGTCGGTCACGCATCCGATACGAGAATGAGGGGGAGAAATATTCACCGATTAATAATTTCGGCGAAGCACACACTGCAAACAATTCAGACAATCAACACAGCAACACAAAAAAAATTAGGGTGGAATTTCCTGGTTGTACAATACAACACCACCAAAAGGGATCTCTTTCCGAGATCCAGGACGATCCGAGGGAGGGTAGGGGGAAGAGAACCGAGAGACGACGATCTCAACACCACCAACAAGGGACTCGGCTCCATGTCGAACGACGAACTTCCGTCGAGAAGCTTTCTGCAGAGAGGTGACAACGTCGAGAGACGAAGCCATCGAGTAACGACAACTAAAATCGAGCATCAAGGGAAGCATTCTCACGCAATCGTGAGGATACTAGGAAAAAGGACTGAAGTTCAACGGACGACCAAGATATTATCCGGAGACGGAGAAACTAAAGGTCCTACAGGATTGCCCAAACCTGAGATCGGAATCAAGACAATTCGTTGCAAGCAAGCATTGGAACGATTTCGATACTCCACACTCATCGAGATCCTACAGTTTGAAGGGGGTAAGGCAAGAGTATAACACTTACGGCACTTTTCCTGACCAGAGCAAGGGTAAGGAGTAAAAAGAATCCTACTCTCCGATAACTAACTTATTAACTACAAAATAGTTTTTTTCTAGACTCGACTTCGACCAAAGAAGGGCCCCTACGGTCAGTAAGTCTCTGATACCAAGTTGTAAGGCCTGATATGCAGTACTATTTCAAATCTGGACGTTGCCGTCCAAACCCGAGGACGAAGCACATATCGGTCCCACCGCGACATATGACGAAGTCATATATCCCGGATTTCAACATGATATCACAACATTACAGCTACAAGGATACAACATCTCATACAATCGGCATACAAGTTCCTGGATACATTACATCAGCGGAAGATAGATGTATGAGTACAGACTACAAACAAGTACCTAATGGCAAAGGTAAAACACACCATGCCCACGTCCACATGGGTCCAGGCTCTCCGCCGGGGACCCCTAGCTAGTCGTCGTCGAGTCCCCACGTGAAACGTCAATCACCAAACCGGTTGTCGATCAAGAAGCCTGAAAAGAGTTTGGGGGTAGTATCATGAGTACAGAAGTACTCAGCATCCAACTTTAGTGGTCAACTGTCCCAGCAAGGACTTCATCACTCGTCATTCTAGGATAACTAGTAGTTCACGGTAAGGATGGGGTAAGTCGTGAGGTTGCTGCCGCACTATCATTTATGAAGTGGCTAACGATCTAGAGAGTAGGATAAGAAGCCAAGAATTCGATGAGGAATCGCCTCCAACAAGTCTTGCTATCCACCTACTTACGCAAGCATAACACCTATGCTATCCTTGTCCTCCCCATCATCACCCGATGATGAAGAAGCAGTCAAGGCACGCACACGGTGATCAAGGTTTAATTATGATTATCTCAGTTGTAGTTTTCTATGAACAAGGAGTAGGTCTCAAGTCGTCCATAACAGTGAACACGGCTTCTCAAAAAGATTTAACCCTGCAGGGGTGTACCAACTGCCCATTATAGGCTCCGCACGCATGCCCATCTCTCTCAGTTGCTACCCCTTAGAGGTAACCATTTTATGATTTAGTCCCAAGAGATCCGGAGCAACATAGTCCCTCTAGCTAACAACGAACAATTCCGGGTGGCCCCCAGTAGAGTCGACACCCAACTCAAGAGTCGGACGTCTCTCGAATTGGCCTCTTCCATCTCATGTCAGGTTGGGATGACATCTGCAAATCAGGTAGGCATCCCTCGTTCCGCAAAGCTTTGGACCACCAGGAACACTGTCCCACTGGCCCGATATGGTTTAAAGGACATCTGCTAGGAGCGACCCGACAGACGTATATGCATGGTTTGCGAATGGTAAAGGCAGCTTGGGCCACCACCAAAACTGTTTGAAGCTAGGTAGGTAAGACAAGGGGACCCCATAGAATCCCACACACGATTAGGCACGCTCATCAAGAGACACAATACTCGGAACTCGGGTCCTAGGTTACTCGAATGGAACAAAGCGTCGGGGTGGGATAGCCTAGACCTTCCATCCTTCGTCGAATATAGTCAACATCATAAATAATCATATCATCCACGACAATATAATAATGTGATAGCCCAAACCAAGAAGTAACAAGAGGGTAACATTCGTAGCAACCTAAGCATGCATACTAAGCAGGGGCTGAGCAGCGAGCAATAGTAACATAGCAGTACATGGTTTGTTTGGAGGGGACATGGCTGTATCGGTTTGAAGGAGGCTGTAAACATGTGGTAGGATCAAACATCGTAACTAGTCTAGTCTAGCATGCAAACCACTGGTTATAATAGAATGGATCATAAGTAATGTATAGTCCTTGCCTGTTGATAAGTCGGATTCTAAAGGTGTAGTCGATCGCACGCTCGCAACGTCTCCGAAGGTAACCCCGGGAGCACACAAGACGGTGAACACTGGAAAGCAATCAATAAGCAAGCACTATATTACTACGAGGAAACCACGAGAAAGCATCAACAAGAAGGAAACAAGAGACAACGCACTACGACATCGCACCTACCGTCGAGAACGGTTACTAACAGGTTAAGTGGAGTATCCGTCACACACGACGATACCACATGTTTAAAGCTGTTCAAGTTTTTTATCTAAACAAGGTGAGCAAGGTTGTTAACATGGCATCACACACAAGCATGGCATTTCACAAAAACATGGCACGAGGTGTGGCACAAGAAGCTATCTACTCTAGTCAAGTTAAGCGGGGTAAACCCTAAGAAAGCATAACACTAATTACCCCGAAATAATTAACAGTTTAATAATATTCTGACCTAAACCATATTTTATTATTTTTTATTAGAATTCAAGAGCAGCATATTCATGATCTACATAAAAATCTAGTCAAGTTACATATAAGAAACATTTTAATCAGAGCAACAGTTAAAAAGTTATCAAGCAAACCGTTTACAGTGGCATAGCAGTGTAAATAACAGATAAATAGCATGTAGACAAGCTCAAACATGGCAAAGGAGCACATTTTATTAATCTGCGCAAAAAACTAAGCAACTTTCATGTAGAAACTATCGCAAACCGAGCTAACGTTTAAAAGATATAAGAATCGCAAAATACAACAATATTCTGCCAATATAATTACCCAAAAAAAGATAAATCATTATCGGGCCAATTCTGCAGCTGGGCCTAACACAAGCGAGCGCAGAATAAATAACTGGCGCACATGAGCATCACGTAGTGGCAGTTCTATTGGGCCAAGCCCAACATAGCGCAACAAAAAAAAGGAATTGGGGCGCTCACCTTTGCTGGGCCGAGCCCAGGTGGAGAGGAAGGCCGCGGATAGTGGTGGCTTCGCCCACGAGCGAAGGATAGCCACCGGGCTGGGGAGGTTCCACGGGCCGCTGATGGGTGGTGGGCCGCAGGGCCGTGGGGGCGAGGCCGGCCCAGGTATCGGCCGCTGGGGCTGCTGGGCTGCGAGGCTCCCGCGAGGCCCACCCTGGGCGTGTCGTCGACGAGCGCCTCCCGATCCAGGACGGAATGAGGCTGCGGCGGACATTCTGGCAATACTCCAGCAGGGAGGTGAGGCGGCACAGGGCGACATGGAGGCGGGGAGCGGGCTTGGCCTTTCGGCGACCGCCGGATCTGGAGGAGGTGGCCGGCGTGCGGTGTAGGCGGTGGTGGAGGCGAGCTCGTGGCCGCTGGGTCTCGGGATGATAGAGAAGGCTGGCGGCGGTGCCCTTCTCCGGCGACCTATGAGGTGGAGCGGGCGGTGAGGCTAGAGGAGGGGAAGGAGGAACGCGAGGAGAGGGAGGAAAGGAGGGCGCGGCGGCCGTCGCGCCCGACCGGCGATGAGTGGCGGCTCAAGTGGAGGCTCCATGGACGGCGACGGTTGTCTCAACCCAAATCGGGCCGGAGCGGCCCGCGATGGCGGATCCAGGGCCTTGTGGGGCCCGGATCTGGCTGGCGGGACGGTTGGGCGACGTGGAGGCTTCTCAGCCCCAGATCTTGAGATCTGACGGCTGAAATCACCTAGGGCTAGGGTTTTCTGGATCTGGGGGCTAGGGGGAAAAATCTGAGCAAACTTCAAGGGGGTGGCTGCAGTTTTCCAGGGGGGAACCCTAATGCCCTGAGGGGAAGGTGAGGGGTCCTTATATAGGGTAGGTGGTCCGACAGAAGAAGAAAATACCCCCATTTATATCCGACATTCTACGTCGCACGTTTATGATTGGCGAGACTCCGTACGGATTTCGATTCAGACAAAATATTGAACCACGCTCTCAGCGCGTCGAGCCGGTCGATTCTACCTCACTTCGGTACCGTTCCGAGAAATTTTTTTGGACGCCCAATAAAATAATTCGTTTATTGAATAAATGGGGTTTTTGTTTCGATGGTGAGGGTTGGTCCTGTGCCGGTTGCGACGGTGCTCGGGTGAGACCCGGAGTTAAATCAGTCGTGTGCCGAGGTGGAAAGGGGTCGTTCATGCATCCGATACGAGAAGGAGGGGGGGAAATATTCACCAATTAATAATTTCGGTGAAGCACACACTGTAAACAATTCAGACAATCAACACAGCAACACAACAACAAAATTTAATTAGGGTGGAATTCCCGGGCTGTTACAGGATGGTTCCGCAGGAGCTGCAGCCTCGACACCTTCAGACTCAGCGTCCTTAGGATCGGCGTCCCCTCCGACATCCCCACCACGCGCGGTTATTTCCACAGGCCCACTTATCCGCGCTCGCGCGGGGGTTTTTGGTCCAAGCTCGTGGTATGCCTCGGATGAGTATGTCTGGACGACATCCACCTCTTCACAGTCACCCTTGCTGACCTCCGTTCGAGTGGCTCTTCGTGACCCCCTCTGGATCGCTGCGATGCAGGAGGAGTTTGATGCATTACAGCGGAATCGGACTTGGCAGCTTGTTCCACGACCCTGCCACACTAACGTGATTAGCGGAAAGTGGATCTTCAAGCACAAGCTCCACACAGATGGTACACTTGATTGCTATATGGCGCGTTGGGTGGTTCATGGTTTTCGACAGCGTGCTGGGATCAACTTCACCGATACTTTCGCTCCGGTTGTCAAACCGGGCACGATTCGCATTGTGCTTTATCTCACGGTGTCTCGAGCCTGGCCGGTCCACCAGATGGATGTCTCGAACGCCTTTCTTCACAGTCATTTTGAGGAGCAGGTTTTTTTTCATCAACCCACGGGGTTCGCTGACACGGCTCACCCGTATCATGTGTGTCTGCTCTCGCGCTCCATATATGGCCTCAAGCAGGCTCCACGCGCTTGGTACCAGCACATCGCAACGTTTCTTCACCGACTCGGCTTCCGCTCTACACGCTCCGATGCTCTCTATTTGTCTTCAACAGGGCATCGACACAGTTTATTTTCTCCTCTACATCGATGACATCATCCTTACAACCTGCACGCCTGATCTTATTCGACGGCTTACAGATCATCTTCGCGCTGAGTTTGCCATTAAGGACTTAGGTCCTTTGCACTACTTTCTCGGGGTTGAGGTGGTGCGACGCTCGGATGTCTTCTTTCTTCACTAGCGGAAGTATGCTCATCATATTCTTGATCGTGCTGGGATGCTTAATTGCAAACACGCGGCCACACTCGTCAACACGAATGCCAACTTCTCTTCCACAGATGGGTCTCCTGCTTCAGATGCTTCCTTCTATCGATCCATTGTTGGTGATCTTCAGTACCTCACACTGACAAAGCCGGAGTTGCAGTACGCTATTCATCAGGTGTGTCTTCATATGCACGCTCCCCGCGATGCTCATTGGATTGCGGTTAAGCGGATTCTTCGGTATATCCATGGCTCTCTGGATCTCGGCCTCATGCTACAT
Organism: Bromus sterilis; assembly: GCA_950022295.1. Lineage (NCBI taxonomy): Eukaryota > Viridiplantae > Streptophyta > Magnoliopsida > Poales > Poaceae > Bromus > Bromus sterilis. Next base: position 120,211,418 of record OX465601.1, on the reverse strand, counting down.
GCCTCCACCAGCACTTTCATCACTGCCTACTCCGACCCTGACTGGGTTGGCTGCCCCGACACTTGACGTTCCACTTTGGGATATTGTGTTTTCCTTGGCCCATCACTTGTCTCGCGCTCTTCCAAGCGGAAACCTGTCTCCCATTTCAGGGCTGAGGCTGAGTATCGTGTCCTGCCAATGTCGTCGCCGAGTGCTCCTGGCTTCGACAACTTCTTCTTGAGCTCTCGTGCCCCATCGACAAGGCCACGGTGGTCTACTGTGATAACATCTCCGCCGTCTACCTCTCCACCAACCCGGTTCATCATCGTTGTACCAAGCACATCGAGATTGATATTCATTTTGTTTGGGAACAGGTGGCTCTTGGCCAGGTACGTGTTCTACATGCCCCCACCTCCCAACAATTTGCCAATATCATGATCAAGGGCTTGCCTACGGCGTCCTTCAAGGAGTTTCGTTCAAGTCTTTGTGTCAGTCCTCGAGCCGCTTCGACTGCGGGGGGGGGGGGGATGTTGAGTAGATATTTACATGTGTATTTCTTGTACCCCAAGTCTTCTCCTTGTGAATACTTGAGGACTAGGGCTACCCCTTTTGTACTATATATACATGCGCATATGCACCCAATAATATATTGAGAGTTGCATCTAATTACTCTACACTCACAACGAAAAAAGTTAATTTTGTATAAAAATATATGTGTGTTTCACGTGCGCGCTTACTAGTACTTTTCAATATGCTAGTGACAATTCCTTTCGACTTTCACAACCACTGGAGGTGATCATTTCATTATTTTGTACTTATATGAATCTAAATTGTCAGATGAAATGGTCTTAAGTGTCAACCTAGAAATAGTTAATTCGCAATCGCTTAAGAAATGAGAAATCGTATAATATGCTTCCAAATTTTGTGAAAACAGTTTAACATGCGGTAATTTTGGGTACACTTCCTTTTATGATGTTGTATGTGAACACTAAATTAACAAGCGGATAATATTGTAATGGAGAGATCAAATACAAATGTGTAATCTGAATGTAAAGAGTCTAGCCGTGCAAATGCACGGATAACTCTGATAGTTCTAAATTAGTTTAAAAATAAATATTGACTTAATGAAAAGATGAATTCGTGGCATCCATTAGGCTACATGAGTACGAAAGAAAATAGATAGATGAGATTTTTTTATGTACCTTTAAAGAGCGCACAGAGAAGGCAACTTCAGTAATTTCATCAGAGAGAAAATTATTTTATTTATGCTAACACAACCAAAAAATGATTTGACCTAAATAAAAATGATTTTTTGTGTATACCCTAGATCTCTTTATATAGGTGTAGGTGTTTGGGTGATGGTCAAAGGCTAAGGCAATGTGGGACTAACCGAGGGAAAAGGTGTCGAGAGTTGAGTTCCTGTGACAAGTTCCGCATTGTACGTGCGTGTGGAAACCTGACTCAGAGGACCGAAACGCTCCGTGCACCAGCCCAGAGACCAAGTCTTCTGGAACACGGCACTGCTTGATATAGAACTGAACAGCTTTCTATTACCGACGATAGGGGTACACGAGGTCTATTACTACGCTAGCGGAGACACAGCATGCTCCTCAGGGTAGCCTCAGCACTACACCAAGCAGCAGCATAACTCTCTAGCAGCGGAATAACAACGGCAGCGGAACAACGACGGCGATGATGAACTCCAATCCTCATGGACACTGGCTGGGACACCTCCTAGCTGCAAACACCGGGAACGTCATCCTACTCGTCCAAAGCAAGGCCTGCAAGTCTGGCATGACACGCCAGGTCAGTACATTGAATGTACTTGAAAGCTCACAACAAATAGAGCACCAAGGCAAAAAAATAACATGGCAATAGCAGGTTCGAGTATCTTAGTGAATTAAATAGGTGAACATCAATATCATGCAAGCATATTGAAGGGTTCGTTGCATAGAAAACAAAAATTTTCCTACGGTTGTAACAGCCAAGATCACATCTAGAAGATCACTTGTAACGGTTTGAGAAGGACTCACCCTCGAAGACCAAAAGCTTTAACGAGAACTATTCTCGTGGGTGATGTAGTCGAACACTCGCCGACCTCAAGGTCGTGATGAAGACTTGACGCCACGAACGGGCATCGTCTCCGTAGTCGGTCATACGTACAGATCAGTGACGACCTCCGCCCCTTGCTCCAGTTGGGCAGCGGAAGTAGTGGATCCTCGGGAACTCCAGCAGCACTACAACATAGTGGTGGTGGTGGTAGAGAAGATCTTGAGCAGGGCTTCGCCTAAGCACCGTACTCGTGAAACTGGATCAGCTAGCAAGGGGAGGAAGATGCCAACCAAAGGGCATATGAGAGATGGAGGAATGAGTTGTGTGAGGACCTCCACCCATCTATATATAGGAGGGGGAGGCAGCCCCCAAGGGGTAGCACGCCCCAAGAGGTGCCCCCACCTCTCCCTTCATCATGTGGGTGGACTCTCCACTCACAAAAACAAAGGGTCACACATTATTCCCATAACTTCCATAATTCTCCATTCAAAATTCCAAGAGTTTATCACATTAAAACACTTTTAATTATCTTGTTTAATGTTACTCAAATTAATAAACACTTCATTCAATGAGTACTTCATTGATGAACACTTCATTCAATGAACACATTAACAATTATCCCCTTGCACTATTTTGATATACCGAAACTATTCTAGCAGTTTTATCAAAACAGTCCATGTGCTGTCCAGTATATTCTCCGGCGTTCCGTATCCACTCAAACGCGTCAACGAATCCTTAAGTGTGTCACCCTACGGTTCGTGAATAAAATGGACATGACAGAGACTCTTCTCTGATCAATAATCATCAGCGGGATCTGGAGATCCATGATGACTCCCACTTACTCAACGATGAACTAGTGATCGTGTGAACCATTACTCCGTAACCAATTCCTTTTGTCTCGCGATATTTTACTTCTCCGAGATCCGATCATTTGGTATCATCCATACCTAGTTCGATCTCGTTACCGACAAGTACTCTTTACTCGTTCCGTGATATAACATCCTCGTGAGCCAGTCACGTGCTTGCAAGCGATCTCAATGTGATATCACCGAGAGGGCCCAGAGTATATCTCTCCGTCATCTGGATGGACAAATCCCACTCTTGATCCACGAGCCTCAACTAACACTTTCCAAGTACCCAACGACACCTTTATAATCACCCTGTTACGGTGTGACGTTTGATGGAATCAAAGTACTCTTCCGGTGTCAGTGATTGACGTGATCTCATGGTCTAAGGATTAGGGTTACTTCGTGAAAGTTTGATACAGCAATAGAAACTTTGATGGCATGATCGTATTGCTATAACTACTGTGGGTGTATGTTCATCACATCATTCTCCAATGATATGACCTTGTTATTAACGACATCCAATGTCAATGATCAGGAAACCTTGATCATCCGTTAATCAACAAGCTAGTATAAAGAGAGACATTACTAGGAACCTTTTCTTTGTTTATTAAACACACATGTATTAACGTTTCCGGTTAACACAATTATAGCATGAAAATAAACATTTATCATAAACATGGAATAAGATAATAACCACTTTATTATTGCCTCTCGGGCATATTCCCTTCAGTCTCCCACTTGCACTAGAGTCAATAATCTAGTTTGGTACTTGCGCATCCAACACCTATGGCATTCAGGTGTTATCCATACGCATTGCTAGTGGTAAACCTAATATCCAGATCTGACACTTCAGGTCCGTGTGTATTTGCATTTCTTTGCGTCTCTACGCATCACTCATTCACCAATGAGATGGCATTGCATAAATTTGCTCCTCCGGTGAGACCTTAGTCCCTTGAGCTCAAAACATGTTGAATCTATTGTCGTACAATAGATCTTCATAGTATTAGCTCGCTTGGAACTACACCTAGTTTGTCAAACAAACTTCTTGACACAAATGCCCTCCTTTGCTGCTGCTAGAGCAGTCATATACTTAGCCTTTCGTTGTAGTATTCGTTATAATGTCTTAACTTTGGAACTCATCCAAATCCATTTGGAACTATTCCAAATCTATCATGGAACTTTCTTCCATTACATTTTGCCACCTTAACATACCGCCAAAATTGAGATAAATTTAGATTGTATCTTGCGACAAAACTAGTATCAATGTAACACTTTGCAATGAACTATTGTCCAACATACATAATATATATTCTTAGTCCTTCCAAAGACGTAAGGATATCTTTACTATTGTCCAATGATCATCTTATGAATCATTCTGGTACATGCTCATAACATTTAGAGCCTAGGACATTCTGGAATTGTACATATCATGGTGTACATGATTGATCAAATCATTCATGTGATTTTACTCACCAAGTGTCAAAACACTTGAATCTCGCTCCAACCTTTTCCATGCGACAAGAACCTTTCTCGTCGTTTCCATATTGAACTTATTCAATATTTCATATATGTACTTCGGCCCAACCATATTAGCACCTCAATCTATCTATATAGACCATATTAGCCCAATATACTGGTTTTGCCCAAATCTTCCATTAAAATCAAATTTTCAATGAAACTTCACCCGTGTCAATAAAAGATACATCATTTCCAATCAACAATATGTCTTCTACATAATGTATTAGAAATATGTCTCAGCGCTCCCACTTAATTTCTTGCAAACGCAAGCATTTTCACCGTCTCTGATGACACTAAACGTTTTAACAATTTCATCATGGTGAAGATTCCAACTCCGCGAATGCTTATTTCAACCATTGAAATTTGCATGCTATTTTAGCATCCTTTGAATTAACAGAACCCTTTGGACCGTGTCCTGTACACGTCCTAGGTAACCATTCTATTAGAAGAACGTTGTTCCGTTTGTTCAACTACCATATACAAAAACTAGCATATGTAGTGATTGCTACAATAATCCGTCCTGACTAAATATCGTTATGAAAGATCAAATCTTGTCATAGCCAACTCTTTGAACATAATCGTAAACCATTTTAACGATATGTCGAATATTTCATAGATGTGAGAACATCCACGTCTGTTTCTTTATAGATCCAAACACGGTATCTAGAGGGTCTTCCAAGTTCAGAAACTTGGTTTCTCGTGTATGGAACTATCACGGATTTTATAGCTTCTAGCCATTTTGACGGATTCAGGGCCCATCATCGCTTCTTTGCATGTAGTCGGTCCATTATTATCAAATAACAATGATTCAATCTCAAATCTTACTATTTGATCGATTACCCGAACTACGCAGTTCAATAGGAACTTAGATCGCCGTGACCACAACCTTTGGGACACGGTAGCCAAGAGCATTGCGGCCGCTTCCGGGACACTTTCCGGCGCTGCGCCACATAGCACATAAAGCTTAGGTTCAACAACCTAATCGAAATTCTACTGTCCTCCCACTTAACTTTTCGCAAAAATTCCTTCTCAAGAAACTTGATGCTCTTAGCCACAAAAAAAACTTTTGTCTTTAGTGTTATGGAGGAATACCCAACGGTTACTTTGGGATAACCTACAAAGACGTACTTTATCCGACTTTGGTTGTAAACATTTTACATATGCCTTGCATACCAAAATTTAAGAAAAGACAAATTGGGTTTTATCCCATTCCATAACTTATATGGTGTCACTTCAACGGATCTCGATGGCGCTCTTTTCAGTGAAAAGCGGTAGTCTCTAAAGCTTAATCCTTAAAATATAATGGCAATTTTATAAATAACACCTTTGATCTTTACCATGTCAAACAAGGTTTGATTACATCTCTCGAACACTCCATACTCCTATGGTGTTTCGGGAAATGCAAGTTTTGGAACGATTCCTAAACTCTCAGGCATTTTCTAAACTTTTAACTCAAAACATCTTCTTTTATGATCCAATCATAAACTCTTATTTTCTCGTTACAATGATTTTCACTTCATCTTGAAATTTATTTGAACATTTTCAAACATTTCATACTTCTTCCTTATCAAGTAAATATACACATATATCCACTCAAATCCTTGGTTAAAGTATATGAAGTTATAAGACCCACCACACACGGCTACACATAATGAACTATACACATCAACATGCATAATGTCCAATAAGTTAGTCGTCCGTTCTTCTTTGCCTATGAACGGAGTTTCAATTATTTCTAGGAAATTCTTACAAGCGACAGTTGATTCAAAATCAAAAGACTCCAAAAATCCACCATCATGGAGTTTCTTCATGTGTTTCTTTCCAATATGATTCAAACGGTGGTGTCACTCATAAGTGATCTTCTAATCATTTGTCTTGCGACATGTTTAGCATCAGTTATTATGGATGTGATTTCTCCAACAAGATTTATAGAGTTCATCCATCTTCTATGAATATGGTGATAATTTGAACAACTATTGTTCGTATAACACCAGAACAGAATAACAATTATTCAAATAAATCTTGAAGGCTAGGTTTAATTCCAACGATAAACATAATAACACTTTTTTTTCTTTTTTTTTATGAGAAGCATCCCATATTCATTTGCTAGTTACTCAGGCCATTGCAACTCTTGTATTGCGTTGTTCTGTATGACACTTCATACCAACCAATCAGTATCCAATACTCAAGAATCACACTGTTTAACAAGCAATGAATATACCCATAACATGTATATCATCTATATACCCGAGCTGGACATTTCCAGTCTTTTCCTTTTTCTTTTTGCCAAAATATTTTTCAGATCCTCTTTCAGCAATTCCTTTCCTTTTTAGAAGAATTTATCAACATCACTTGTGGCACCATTCATATGACACATAATCCAAAGTGTGTTAGTCAAATACTAACACCCTTTGATTCTCACTTTGATGTAAATCACCGTCATCAAATGTTTGGTGTTCTTCCAAATTCCATTCTTTAGTAATCTTATAGTGTAGTAAACATTTTACCTACATCTTCCATTCATCCTATCATGAAAACTTTCATGACAAAACTACCATAGCTCATAGGGACAAACCGTGAGTACAATATTAGTTCCCAAAACCTTTTTTGAGAGATTAGGACACATAGTGTCTCCAACCTTCACAAATTCTCATACAATATGAGAACATGTTTCTCACTAAATTTTACTCTATCACATTGCAACTAAACATTGTTTCAGATATCGCTATATCTTCCACACATGATAGTTACTGAAACAATCCTTTCAGCTCCTAGATAACCTTGATAATAACAAACAACATTTGAATATCAAGGATCATGGAGGCAAGTGTGATACTTAGACACTAACACTGGAATTGTTACTCTCGATTTAATACACATTATTAAACTTCATGGAGTAAGCAAGGTTTGCTAAAGTTTGCAATAAGACTTTAAACTTTAGATTGACACTCAAACAATACGGTACCAGTCCGTAAAGTTAAATATCCAGAATTCTATAGTTCTATTATCTCAATTATAGCTAAGCGCAAAGGTAGTAAACAAATGCCAATGACTACAACGAACTATGCAAATTCACTTTGATTTAGTTCATGATAAAATGAGTTCATCTAACTCCCACTCAAAAACAACATCCCTCGAGTCGTCTTTGGTGATTACATGAACCAAATTCACTACACCACGACCGATCATCACGTGAGGCAGTGTAGCTGCAATGGAGAGCATCTCAATATGGTTCATCATATCATCCATATGACTCGTGCTTAACCTTTCGGTCCATGTTCCGAGGCCATGTCTGTACATGCTAGGCTCGCCAAGTAGAACCTTAGTATTTGCATGTGTTTCAAGGCCATGTCTGTACATGCTAGGCTTGAAAACACCCGTTGTATGCGAACGTAGAGTCTATCACACCCGATCATCACGTGGTGTCTCGAAACGACGAACTTTCTTAACGGTGCATACTAAGGAAGAACTTATAATTATCTTGATATTAAGTGAGAGGGATCATCTTATAATGCTACCGCAGCGATCATGATCGTAACTAAGCAAAATAAGATGCATAAAAGGATAAACATCACATGCATGGATAATGTGATATGATATGGTCCTTCTCGCATTAGATCTCCATCTTGTGTGTCTTGGTATGATCTCCATCATGCCACCGGCGCGGCACCAAGGTCCATGGCGCCACCACCATGGTCGTCCTTCTCCATTACAATATATCTCATGGATATATCTACAGCACGCAGGCCTTAAAAAAGGAAAAACACAACCATACGGCTCCTGCCGGTTGTTTACAATAAATCTCATTTCATACAACAATTTTGTAACAATGACCATATCAAATCACATGCCCTGCAAAAACAAGTTAGACGCTTCTAAATTATCTTTGCAAATTTTACGTGGTTTTGGGCTTCCTAGGAAAGAACCGATCTTACCTACGGACAAGAACCACAACGTTGATTCGCTAGTTGTTTCTTTTCATCCCTTTCCAGGGCCCTCCGTTGCAAATGCCATATCACTAATGTTAGAGAAACTGACACCCCCAAAGCAACTTTATACGGTACAAGCCGTATGTCAAGCGTGACACGCAATCTGCGCTTAGGGCCGCTTCAATCCAACATTGCCGCAATATGAACAAGTGCACAAAAGAGGGTAACAACTAGAGGATCAACGCCTACATCTCTATGTGTTCTAACCGTACAAAGCATCTACGCATAGACGAGGCTCTGATACCACTGAAGGGTTCGTTGCATAGAAAACAAAAAATTTCCTACGGTTGTAACAGCCAAGATCACTTGTAACGGTTTGAGAAGGACTCACCCTCGAAGACCAAAAGCTTTAACGAGAACTATTCTCGTGGGTGATGTAGTCGAACACTCGCCGACCTCAAGGTCGTGATGAAGACTTGACGCCACGAACGGGCAGCGTCTCCGTAGTCGGTCATACGTACAGATCAGTGACGACCTCCGCCCCTTGCTCCAGTTGGGCAGCGGAAGTAGTGGATCCTCGGGAACTCCAGCAGCACTACAACATAGTGGTGGTGGTGGTAGAGAAGATCTTGAGCAGGGCTTCGCCTAAGCACCGTACTCGTGAAACTGGATTAGCTAGCAAGGGGAGGAAGATGCCAACCAAAGGGCATATGAGAGATGGAGGAATGAGTTGTGTGAGGACCTCCACCCATCTATATATAGGAGGGGGAGGCAGCCCCCAAGGGGTAGCACGCCCCAAGAGGTGCCCCCACCTCTCCCTTCATCATGTGGGTGGACTCTCCACTCACAAAAACAAAGGGTCACACATTATTCCCATAACTTCCATAATTCTCCACTCAAAATTCCAAGAGTTTATCACATTAAAACACTTTTAATTATCTTGTTTAATGTCACTCAAATTAATGAACACTTCATTCAATGAGTACTTCATTGATGAACACTTCATTCAATGAACACATTAACAATTATCCCCTTGCACTATTTTGATATACCGAAACTATTCCAGCAGTTTTATCAAAACAGTCCATGTGCTGTCCAGTATATTCTTCGGCGTTCCGTATCCACTCAAACGCGTCAACGAATCCTTAAGTGTGTCACCCTACGGTTCGTGAATAAAATGGACATGACAGAGACTCTTCTTTGATCAATAATCATCAGCAGGATCTGGAGATCCATGATGACTCCCACTTACTCAACGATGAACTAGTGATCGTGTGAACCATTACTCCGTAACCAATTCCTTTTGTCTCGCGATATTTTACTTGTCCGAGATCCGATCATTTGGTATCATCCATACCTAGTTCGATCTCGTTACCGACAAGTACTCTTTACTCGTTCCGTGATATAACATCCTCGTGAGCCAGTCACGTGCTTGCAAGCGATCTCAATGTGATATCACCGAGAGGGCCCAGAGTATATCTCTCCGTCATCTGGATGGACAAATCCCACTCTTGATCCACGAGCCTCAACTAACACTTTCCAAGTACCCAACGACACCTTTATAATCACCCTGTTACGGTGTGACGTTTGATGGAATCAAAGTACTCTTCCGGTGTCAGTGATTGACGTGATCTCATGGTCTAAGGATTAGGGTTACTTCGTGAAAGTTTGATACAGCAATAGAAACTTTGATGGCATGATCGTATTGCTATAACTACTGTGGGTGTATGTTCATCACATCATTCTCCAATGATATGACCTTGTTATTAACGACATCCAATGTCAATGATCAGGAAACCTTGATCATCCGTTAATCAACAAGCTAGTATAAAGAGAGACATTACTAGGAACCTTTTCTTTGTTTATTAAACACACATGTATTAACGTTTCCGGTTAACACAATTATAGCATGAAAATAAACATTTATCATAAACATGGAATAAGATAATAACCACTTTATTATTGCCTCTCGGGCATATTCCCTTCACATATTACCATTAAGCATATGATCAACATTAAGACTAATACACAAACAATCACCGTTTAAGGTCACATGGACCCCACATATCATCGCATGATCACGCGGCTTACCTCGGAGTCCTTGTAGACTCAAGCACCGGGACACCTTGTGACCAAACCATTACCACAGGTCGTCGCACGAGCAAACGGGTCATCCCGTGACCAAATCACTTACCACAGACATGCCACCTGACTCATGTTGATCTCATGGTGTGACCTACTACGAACTGTGTCCATTACCGCGGACGCGGCTATTCGAATAGATTTGTGTGACTCTGAAGAGTTTGTACACGTTACCCACATTATGGAGTTCTTCCTTCGCCCAGTACCCCCGGAACTTGTCCCAAAGGATCCTTGGAACAAGTCCCGCGGGAGTGAGCTAGACTTCTCCAACGAGACTGATATACCGTGTGTCCCCCTTACCGTATCACCGACATGCTTCGCAAGTCATGCCTTGGGTAGACATGTGTCCTCTTGACACTGCCAACCCTGTTGGCCTTGACCATCTTGGTCCTTAAACTTGTCCCCTCTTGGGACCGCGCGCATAACATACTCGCTCTCAAGACTATCGCCGTTTACCTAGCCAAGGCAACTTGTCGCGCATAGTCTTCCCTCTTTGGTGATACGGATAAGAGACGCCCACCGGTAGAACGAATCAAGGCCTGCCCACACAGGCAAATGTGGCTGCACGGATAAGTCCGGTTTGATGGCACCTGATCAATTTTTCATGAAGCATATCTCCAACAGTGAACACAAGTATCAGGTGCAACATGAGTAGCAACAGATCATAACAATGCATAGCATGCTAGTATGTCAATTTCAGATATGATCAATTACAGTTTAGATGGTGAACTTATCCGTGTTATAATGATCACGTTTATTAACATGGCAACAACATAGATGCGGTTAAGCATAACATGAGAACTACATGAGCAGGTGTAACATGAGAAAATTAACATGGCGGTGATATAACATGGTTACGATGATGCAAAGTATGACATGGCAATAACATCATTAAGGCATAGCATGAAGGAAACATGGAAAGACATGGCATAGCAGTAGCATGATCAAGGTAGCGTGGCAATGATAACATTAAGCATACAACAGCAATATGATCACGGTCACCGATATAAACATGTCACTGATATAATCATATCACCAATGTAAGAATATCAGCGAACAACGATAATAGAAACACGTAAAATATTTTCAAAGGTGCAAATGGTATTGTTGTTTGCCTTCACCAACAAGGTGTGAAACACCCTCGGTCTTGGACACCGACAACGCCCTGCAAAAACCAGACAAAAGACACGGTGAGAAGGGGGGTCAAACCAATTTGACCTGACCAAAAAAAGAGCACAAAGAACCAAGGCATAAGACCTATGCCAACGCGAAGAGGATCTCGGAAGGAAACCAACGCAACAAGAATCACCCCATTTGGACTTATGGTTGCGGAGATATCGACGAAACGGTGTCGGAGCGGCTAGTTGTGGTGGAAATACGCTTTCCAAAATCTAAAAGCGTATTCTCGGTCTGTGGCGGGAGGAAATACGCTTTCGAACGGCGAAGACATACTTTCGGGCACTGAAGATGAAAATACGCCTTCACAGTGGAGAAGCGCACTTTGGGGTATACAGAGAGGAAATACGCTTTCCCTTTGGGAAAGCGCACTCCCGAAATGTGCCTCCACTTAACCCGGCTGGGGCCCGCACGTCAATGGGGTCATACCCCCTCGCGGCCAATGACACGCGGGGCCCACCCCGCCCTCTCTCTCCTCCTCTATCTCTCCTTACTCCGCCGGCCTGAGCAGAGGAGAGCCACTGGAGGCCGCCGCTGCCATTGGGCCGGCCCGGGTGAGCTCGTCGGCGGAGCCAGGGGTCGCGACGCGTCGGGGCTCTGCCTCCTGTAGCCGCCAAGGGGCAGCGCGGGGGGGGGGGGGGGGCTGGCAGCAGCTTCTCCCGCTCGGGGGCGCCATGGCCGGGCGCGGTGGCACAGGGAGCTAGGGTTAGGGGAGTTCCGACGAGGAGCGGAGGGTGGCGCGGCTGCTGGAGGGGCCCGGGGAGGGTGCTGGTGAGGCTAGGAGAGGGGGAGGGCGCCGGGCTGCCGGAATTTGGAGGAGGGGGCCGGCGGCCGGGAGCTACTCCGGCGGGCAATGGTGGCCTTGGCGACCAAATTGAAGAGGGGAAAGAAGCTAGAGGATGTGGGGGGAGCTGCTGGTGCACTGGGAGGGCCTCGGGGGAGCTCTTCTTATAGGGGGAGGAGAGGTGTCTTGGCCGAGCCATGCCACGGGGAAGACGACGGCGGCGGCGCTGTGCGGGGATGGTCGAGAGCGACTGGACGGTCGACGTGCAGCTATGGGGCGCGGGAAAGCCTTGCGGCGCGGGTGGACACGGAGAAATGGACAAGCGTGCACTGGAGCTCGACGTGGACAGGACCAGCACGTGCGGTGCGCGGCCAGAGCACGCCCACTGCAGTCTGGGAGTGCGGCCGCCAAGGGGAGGTGCAACTGGGGAAGTTTTCATCGTGGCCAAACATGTCTGGGGTGTAGTCTTTTGAGAGTAGATCACTGTGGTACAACTGGATGGCCAAAAGGGTGAACAGTGTGATCTCTAGCTCAAGGATAAGTTTGATGCAGCAAACTTAGAGCAGAAGCCTAGCTCACATGGGGTGGTTAGGGTTGGTGCCAGGTTGTCTTTTGGGTTGTGGATAGAAAGGGCTTTATTTCTGTGGAGTTCGGGCTCAAAGCAATCAAGTTTGCATACACCTCCTTCGTAAATGGCACAATGTTGCAGAAGGTGTTTGTGTTGTGGCTTGGCTTGTACATTGCTTCCCTAGGCATGATATTTTTCACAGCTCAATCATACACTAGGATTAGTATATATTCCAAGTTTTGGCTCAAATGGGTCAAGCTAGCTAGCACTTCCTTTACAAATGTCCAATTGGACCAGAAATGCAAAGTTGATGCTAGCCTTGCATAGGGTTGGTGGAATTAGCTGAAAATTGGTGTACTGGGGTAATTAGGCATGGTGCACATGTGTATAAAATTTCATAGCCATTGGGCACACATAGCTAGCACTTGCTTCACAATGTGGCCCACTGACAAGAAAATTAAACTTGATAATGCACTCACATGGGTAATGGGATTTGGCTCCAATTTGGTTTGGTGGAGTTATTTGGTGGTAGGTTCATGCTCAAAAAGTTTCAAGGAAATTTGGATCTCCTATCATGCACTTGCTTCACAATGCCCCTTTGCTGCATCCAAACTTTGGGAATATTTTGTGGGATTTTGGCTAGGCAACTGGTGGTGGAATTTGGTTTAGATCAATCACATGATCACATGAGCTTGCACAAAAAGTCTCACCAGCAATGGATCAATAGAAATGTCACTCCCTTCACAAAGCTCAATTCTGCCCCCACAGACAAATGAATTTTTCTAGAGGAAAAATTCAATTGGGCCATGCAATCTTTTAGGAGAAATTGGCAAGATATGGCATCATGGTCAAGGAGGAATTATTTGGGAATTTATGGAGCAACATAAATAGGGGTTGCTTCACAAACCTCAAATAATTGGAATATCCCTTTTATTGGAAAAAGGAATATATGGCTTGAATATTTGGTGGCTTGGATGAGGTGGATCAATGGAATGGCATTGCCAAGGGTTGGGAATAAGGGACACTTGAGCATGGAAAGGAAATATGCTCAAGTTCAAGTCCAACGAGGTGCTCAAGAACCAAACTAGCGGACAAAAACGAGAAAAACCGCGAAAAGAAAAAGCTACAAAAAGCAGGGTGTCACAAACCTACCCCCCTTAGAAAAATCTCGTCCTCGAGATTTGGTTTCTCAGGGAACCATTGCAAAGTTACTGTCCTTAGGAAACTTGCTTCTTCTCGGACTTCTCCGTACTGCATACCTATTCCCACGGTGGCATCCAATATACTTCTGGTGAGGGGGTTTACTTCACCCGGTCCACAGTTCTGACAGAATGTTCTTCCTTGATGCATCACATCCTTTCCTGCTGATTTCCATCCTCATATCCTCTGACTTCTATGACAGCTGGATGTCTTTTCATAGTCCGAATGTTGATTATATCTGTACTGTTCTCAGGGTACCTTGGGCATTATTCATGGTACGGTCTTGGGTCCATTGGCTTCCCTGAGAAGAGCCTGGCCTTCATGGGTAGCTGATGCCTCAGAGTGTTTACCATCGTGGTGTTTCATGTGTGGAACCGGCACATGAGGTTGCATCACATTTCTTTTGGCTTGTCCACCTTGCTCGTTGATTCGGAGCGGGTCCCAAATTCTGAACCAGTGCGTCTGCTGAGATTTGACTGACGGGTTGCTCATTCTGGATGGTGACAGGCCGTGTTATGCTTCAATCCGGTCCTTGCAGCCAAAATGCTAAGCTGAGCGGGTGACCAATAATGAAGCAGACTGGGGTATCTCGGCAAGACGGATGATTTCGTACTTGAGTAATTCTCGGGCTGACTGGTTTGGTATGCGGTCCTTTGCCCATACTGAATGAAGTTTCTTTGTTGTAGATATCCACGGTGGTTCACATGGCTTCAACTGGTTGAGGTGTATTTGACTCGTGGTCCATACCATTCATTCTTTTTGCCTGACCCGTCGGGCTTGAGAGTTGCATACCTCGGACAACTTGCGAGGTGCCAAGCTTGCTCAGGTAGTACATATTGCAGCGAGGTTTGAAGTCTGTCGGGTTTTCCTGCCCTGGGTCTTGCTTCTGCGGCAATCATCTTTCTTGTCCCGGCTTCTCTGGGGTCAGAGTCCTTTTTTTTGTACTTCTTGCATATGGCCTATTGTTCTGCCGAAATCTCCCGCTGAGACGGACAGGTTAACATCACCTTTGGCTCTTGGGCCATCATGATAATATTGATTGCCATGACTGGGATTGCAAGATTATTCTTCGTCGGGGCCTTGACGGATGTGAGGGGCTGACTCTCGTGATTGGTCAAGGTCAGATGCTTCATTGCTTTTCTTTCTCCGGGTGCTTCATCATGACTTTGTCAATCTTTCTGCCAAGATGAAGTGTGTATCTGCTTCTTCCGCTGACTTGCCTTCCGGGCGTTGCGGTTTCTCACCGAGATTCATGCGAATAATTCTTTCGTGATTGCGAGTATGGTCGTAGCTGCATCGGGGTAGCTTTCATACTTGATAAGAGTACCCATAATGGGTGCGGGTCCTGACGATGCTGAAGTCTTCACTGTTTCTGAGCAACTGAATTTTTCTGACAATACCATTGCAGATATTGATGACGTGTTGAGGAAGACTGGGTGGCTTGACCGCGAAGCTTGGGGTAGCTTGCTGGGGAAGACTGGACATCTTGCTCTGGAAGCTTTCTTCGGTGGTGTATCGAGGAAGGCGGGATGTCGTGCACGGGAAGCTGCCTCGATAGCTTGCTGAAGAAGGCTGGGTTGCCTTGCCCTGGAAGTTTGCTTCTTCGCACTGTGGACATACCGGTTCCTTCGGCTGGAAGTTTCTGCGGTAGTCACTGTAGATGACCGGATAGCTTGTGCTGAAAGCCACTAGTGGGGCACACTGAGTACGACTGAGTGTCTTGCAGTGTAAGTTTTTGCTGGTGGCTTGTGGTAGAAGACTGACTGTCTTGACCGAGAAGATATCCCGGTAGCGTACTGAGGAAGGCGGATATACTGTACATGTCGGATGTGATGGGTACCTTGTCACGGAAGGTTGAGGTTCCTTCTATTTGAAGCTTTCCCACAATGACGTGGACACAGATCTGATCATGGTGTCTGACAGGCTTCTGACTGCCAGCTGGTGAGGGGGAAACATTCTTCCAATCATCTGGGCTTCATGATATGTTTTGGCCATCTTCTGGAATATACCAAAATAATTTGTATTACATAGGACAGTAGCTAGTGTTTGTCCTGCCTTGGGTGCATATGCTCGTGGGTCATCGTTTTTGCTTATCCTGGCCTGAATCTTTGCGGTGGTCATGGTTGATGCTGACTTGATTCAAGTGATGGCTTGGGTAGCGTCCACTCGTGAACCACATGCTTCCAATGTAGCTGGGTATGAGTCCCATTTGACTTGTTGATTTACCCGCTTCATTGCGGCGTTTGACTGATCAGATCTTTACTGCTGAACTCTTTTCTTTGCGGTCTTCCGCTGATGGAATATTCATGGCCATAACGGTCACCGGAATGATGCTGACTTGATTAATTCAGGCAGAACTCATATTGGGGTTGAATATTCCTGCTGCAAGTTGGTGTGGGTCCTTGACTTAGGGTCTTCATGATGCTCTGCGGTCTTGTACCGATTCTTCGAGGTAGGCGGGGTTATGAGCAACTTTTCCATCGGGGTGGAGAAAGTGACACCAAAGAACCAAAAGGAGAACCAACGAAGAAAACCACGGAGCAAAAGCAAACGAGAAGAAGGCCTGCTACTTCATCAGCTTCAGCGGTAGTCGATGACCATCCGGACTCCTTGCAAAGAACAACAGCGAAAAACCCAGTAGCCACCAGAACGGTTTTTACAACTCTGATCTGGGACTTGTACTGGAATAGGTCAAGCATTGCTCAAGACGACCGACACAGAATCAGCTCAGAGCATGAGACAATGTTGATAAGAAGAATGCAGAGGTCCCCTAAGACGACCGAGAAAGCAGCTCAGAACATAGGGTCTCCACTGCGAAAAGAAACTCAACAACCACCCGATACGGCCGAAAAGCAGCTCAGAACACGGGTCGGTTGTTGAAAAGAGAAATACAAAATAGGCATCCACTCCGAACGGCCGAAGATACATCAGCTCAGAACCAGACGTGGTGCCACTGAGGAACAACGAGCAAGGGTCCGTCCAAGTCATCTAACACCTGCTGAAACAGAGTTAGTAGCTGCCGAAGAAATTGAACAAAGAACCAATAACGAGAACCAACTAAGCAGGAACAACAAACTGAACAAGCACTGAGATCGGGCGCAGGATCTCAACTTATTGCTACACACAGCAACAAGCAACAAGCAACAAGCAACAAGCAACACTACTACTCATGCATCTACGCGAACTCAGGCACTACGATCTATTGACGGATCGCCGTAAACCGAAGGGGCTGGCGGTGGAGTCGACGGAGCGGGTGCTGCAGCAAGAGCTCGTCTTGCCTGCCTCGCGTCGTTGGCTAGCTCGAAGACGAGGGTGAACACGGCGATCACGTAGCGAGACAGATTGATCACCTCTGGGTCGGCTTCCGCGGGAGCTCGAGGAAACCTTACTCGTCGAGGAGCGGTAGCCAAGGTCGGGTAAAGGCGGAAGGCACGATTCTGCTGCATCATGATTTCCTGGTGGCGAAGACTCGTGAGTCCCGCCAACGTAGCGAGCTGGATCGCGCGATCGTTGGTAGCGGCATGTCCACCATGGAAGTTGAATGTCTGCCTTCCAAGGGGAAGGCTGGCTCCCATGAAGACATCGGCACGATACTCAAAAATCGATTCTTCGAGCGGAACTCGGAACACTTGGTACCTCGGCATCTCTTCACTAGGGTGAAGTGATGTGTGAGATCATGATAGTGATTTCCCGCCCTTCGTTGGTAAACCCCACGTGGAAGGCGTGATGTAGCACAGCAGCAAATTTACCTCAGTAAAGATACCAAGGTTTGTCTCCAGTAGGACTCCGGAGATGATAAGTAGGTGTCAGTGGCGCAACTGACGCAGACCTGCACACAGACACGATAACTTTGTTCCCAACGAAGTTCAGAGAGGTTGTCAATCTCTTCGGTCTTGTTGTTCACAAAGGATCAAACACAAGGGATAATTATAGCAATTGAAAGTAAAAGCAGAAAAGTAAATGAGCGTGTAAACAGTGATGAGGATATGGACCGGGATACGTGATGTTCACTAGTGATGTCTCTCTCCCAAAAGACGATAAAATTGCTATGCGAGGTAAACAAATTACAGAAAGGCAATTGACAGGATTATGAACGCACCGCAATGCTAACTATGCTACAAAAGAAAGGAAGAGGCTCAAAAGCATGGGCAGTACGCCAAAATAAGTAGACCGAAATCCAACTGCATCTACTACTAATCATCCACCTTGAGATATCTATCCAGAACATCTCGCTGGTATTAAGTTGCGTGCCCCACCCAAAGTGTAAACCCAAAGCAACAGACAACTGCATTAAGAATAACTTTGCGTAAAGTAAACAATCCTTGTAACCGCGGTTACCAGCACCGTTGTTTTCCCCCTTGTGGCAACAGCACATCCCCTAGACTCATGTTTCTGTCACTCAAGCGTGTCATCGGCGGGCATGAACCCACAATCGAGCAACACGTTCCCTCTTGGAGTTACTACCTACTACTTGGCCAAAGCAATAAACAGCAACGGAGAACATGCAAGAATTACTTAGGAACAAAAATATAAGAGATAAAAACCAAACATATTACTCAATCACAATCTGAACATAATGTCATAATCCATCAGATCCTATCAAACTCAGCATAGCAATAGCAGAAATATTACAAAAGTGCCTCGATCATGTAGGGCAGCTCACGAGGTCTAAACCATGAAGAACAAAGAGGGGATGAGAACATCACATAGCTACTGATCACGGACCCATGGTCCAAGGGAAAGTACTCAAGAGACATCCGGGGAGCATCCATGGTGCAGAGGAGACTCCCGGAGGTCGGCCCTCCCTCCGGCAGGGTGCCGGGAAGAGGTCCTCTGGTGCTCCCGATCTCGGAAGCACGGCGGCGGCGGAACAGAGGCGAGATCGCGAAAAAGGGTTCTCTCTTCGGAGTTTCCCCGTGACGGAGAATAAATAGGCGAAGGGAGCAGCCAGAGGTGGACCAGGGGCCCCAGGCGCCCCCCTGGCGCGGCCAGGGGTGGGGCCGCGCCGGTTGGCCGCCTGGGCCACCCCTGGCTCCCCTCTGGCCCCACCCGGGCTATTCGCGAAGCTTCCTGTACACTGATTTTTCATGTATTTTTCCCGGAATTTTTCTGGCACTTTTTATATGGGGGAAAACTGAAATAGAAAAACAACAGAAAACAGGAACTGGCACTGGGGTGCACTGAGTTAATAGGTTAGTCCAAATATGATCAAAAGTGTATGAAAGTGTATCTAGATCATAGCAACATCACACAAAACATGCATGGAGCAAGCAGAAGTTATAGATACGTTTTGGACGTATCAACATCCCCAAGCTTAATTCCTGCTCGTCCTCGAGTAGGTAAATGATAACGGCATAATTTCTGTGGTGACATGCTAGCAACCATAAAAGAACTTTGAAAAGTAAAGCAATCAAGGTTAGAGATTCAATTCAAGTCATAACATGCAAGAGTCTATATTAGCATTGAAACAAGTAACAAAAGAACATTAGGTGCAAGAGCTCTCGCTGTCCGTGACTCGAATGTCTCCAAATGCTGTTTGCATGCAAGAAGGGGGATAGGGAATAAGAGAAAAAGTATTTTTGTGTTGAGAACACAATCTACTAATGTTTCACACTTGGTTTTCTTTGGAATCTTATCTTGACTCGTCCCCAGACCACTAGCCAGGTACAAGTCAATTTGATCCACTCATTTTCGATATTTTGAGCACTCATGCAATGGATGAGCGTAAGTACGAGAGTTGACACTTAGGATGGCAAAGAGAGAAGTGCGGAGGAGGAAGACAAAAAGGATGAGAAAGGATGACATCAATGAGGACAATCATAGGCAAGAGATGCAAAATGATAGATATGATGTGAGGAGTAGGGATTGCCATGCAACGGATGCACATAACAGCTAAGAAAAGATCTCCAATGGAACTAGTGGGGGTGCATCTAACTTGCTCGCTCATGAAGACCTAGAGCTCGTTTGAGGAGGCTCATCCTTGGAATATGCAATCCAAGTTCTATAGTGTGAAGGTCCCCACATAGCTATATGCATGAACATCATCTCTATGGAGTACGAGGATATAAAGGGAGTACTAGTGTGGATCTCTCAAAAGGATAGTAGTGTTTCCCCTTTCTCTCTTTTTATTTCTTTTTCTCTTTTTTCTATTTTTTGTGTATTTGTTTGTGGCCTCAATGGCTCTTTCTATTTAACTCTCATTTGTCCTCTTTGGGATCTTTTATTGTGTCCACTTTGGGATCTTTTCCTCACTTAAGGGTAACACTCTATTTTACAAGAAGGTAAAGGAGATCTTTCACACTTTACAAGGTACTCAAAATCATAACGAAGATGTAACTATCATGATGTATGCAATGTATGTCGCTGCTAGTGTAGCAGGAACATGTATGACATGAAGATCAAGTCATGAAGAGGTGGATGTTGCATGGCAATATATCTCGGAAAGGCTATGGAAAAGCCTTGATAGGTAGGTATGGTGGCTGTTTTGAGGAAAGATATAAGGAGGTTTATGATGACAGAGCGTATCATGCCAAGGGTTTGGATGTACCGGCAAAGGTGGACACCAACTCTAGGAGTGAGAAGAAGGCAATGCCCGGCACGGAGAGGCTAGCAAAATATGGGAAGGTGGAAGTGTCAACTTTCAATACTTACATTAGTCCGAAGAACTCATGCACTTATTATCGGTAACTCTCAATCTAATAAGGAGGTTCACAAAGAGACAAGTACCCCGAGGAGGAGTGTATGGGGGTTTGGTTATCCTTGCGCATCCTCGACTCATGGTACGTGAGTGTTCTCTGATATTCGATCCCTCCAAAGATTAGTGATCCATCTAGTAGCTAGAGTTCTAAACTAGTTTTGTAGGTTTTGAAAATACACACGGATTGCCCAAAATACGAAACCTATCACTAATAGGCTAGAGCTCTTGACACCAAAAGTTCAAACATTACTCACATCAATACCTCAAAACTATTGCAAGTTACTACTAGAATTAAATAGCAACCTCAATTACCTACTTTCAAGACAAGACACAACTCAGTGCAACTACCAACTCTCTTTAACAACATAAACATGAAAACTAAAAAGAGTTCCAGCAACAAACTTAAACAAAATCCAAGGCTCTTGCTAAAGACAAACTAAGACTAAAACTAAACATGGCAGTAGCTATAGAAAGATAAAGAACACACAACGTTAAAAAGATAAGCAGGAAAAACCCTATGATGTGTTCTAGATTTTGAAAGTGGAGCGTGTTTCTGTCCCACACAAAGTAAGACAGGATCTAACTTGTTATGAACAGCAAGAAAAGCTAAAAGAAACTAAAAATAAAACCTAAGAGCGAGACGCTCCAAGCATAGCACATAACGCATGAAGTGATAAAAATATAGTGAGACGAAGGACGAACTGATGATTGTTGATGGAGAATGGGATGCACGGGGGCATCCCCAAGCTTAGACGCTTGAGTCTCCTTGAATATTTATTGGGGATGCATGGGGGCATCCCCAAGCTTGAGCGCTTGACACTCCTGGATCTTCTTTCATCATCTTCCATCACACACTTGAAAACTCCCTTCATACATAACTCATCATAAGCTGATTAGAGAGGTTAGTACCCTTAATAAATAAATTTTCCCCACTCGATATAATGATATTCTTGAAGAGCTACTATTTCTCAAGAGTTCCAAAAAGGTTTTGAAAAGAAAAAGCAAGCTTAAGGTTTGCAAAAGTAAGGAGAGACAAAACGTGGCAGAATCTGTGAAAAACAGAACAGCAGGTAGTAAAGAATTTTTTAGGATACTTCTGCAACTCAAATCAAAAAACTCAGAACATACGGAAGTTTCGTAATTGTATAGATCATGCTGTGTAAAAATTTCAGCTCAAAAAGATGAACTGGGATTTTTCTGGAATTTTTCTGGTCACGAGGACAGAATCTGTTTTCTGGACAGCATGTCACAACTTTTACTTCCCTTGCTGTAAGAGGCTATAACTTGGCACAAAGCTGAAAAATAAAGATACAATGATGTTGCTACAGTAGTAACAAACATCAAGACACAACAAAAGCAAAAAGAAAAAACTAAATTCGTTGCGGGCTGCCTCCCGAAAGCGCTTTCTTTTATGCCTTTAGGCTAGGCATGATGCAAAAAGAAGAATCAAGTTTTATTAAGAGAAAGAGAATAACTAGCCTGAGTAACGGACTCAAAAGGTAACTTGATTTTCTTTCTAGGGAAGTGTTCCATACCCTTTTTGAATGGGAATTGAAATTTTATATTCCCCTCTTTCATGTCAATAAACGCACCAACGGTGCGAAGAAAAGGACGTCCCAAAATAATTGGACACAAAGGTTCACACTCTATATCCATAACAATAAAATCAACGGGAACATAGTTGTCATTGACAATGATAAGAAAATCGTCGATCTTCCCCAAAGGTTTCTTTACGGAAGAATCAACAAGACGAACACCAAAAGAACAAGGCTCAAAGGGCTTCAATTCAAACATATCAAATATTCTTTTGGGCATAACGGAGGTACTAGCTCCAACATCACATAAAGCATAGCAAGAGAAGTTATTTAATTTAATTTTCATCATAGGGTCCCAACCATCATCTAGCTTCCTAGGTATGGAGGCTTCTATTCTAAGCTTCTCCTCCCTAGCTTTGATGAGAGCATTTTTGATATGCTCCGTGAAGGCAATATTAAGTGTGCTAGTGTGGGGGTCTCTAGACATTTTGTGTAGCAAGCTAATAACTTCTGAGAGCGTACAACTATCAAAATCAATATCACTACTATCAAAGGTGGTAGTAGTGTCATCTAGGCTCACTTGTTTTAAACCCTCTATGTTCATAGGAGTTTCTTTATCTTCGGTTGAGGTATTAGCATCACCATTAATAGGTCCAACGGGACTAGGAGTGCATTGGGTGCTAATAGTTTGGGTGTCCTCAACAATTTGGATAGTGGAAACTGTGTGGTGTGTAGGAAAGCTCTTAATTCTATCCTCTTCTATAGGGATAACTTCTGGTTTGGCTGCCATTTGATTTATCAAAGTAGATTGGGTGTGGGACATATTTGAAACATGGGTTTCGGTGGCGGTAAGTCTAGCCTGCAGATTATAAATCTCACTATTCAGGCTATCAAGTTGTTCACTAATGTTTTGCAGAATGGCAGTATGCTCACCTATTTGCTTAGAGAAGGCTTTGTTTTGTTCAAACTGGGTGTGCATATAGTTTTTATTAGCTTTCTCTATTTCTACCAATTTCTCATAGCTAGGTAAGTCTCTTTTCGTATAAGCAGGATTATAGGAGTTATTGCTAGGGTAGGTGTTGTTGTTCCCATAGTTGGATGGAAACGGTCTAGGATTGCTAGCTAAATTACCCCTATAAGCATTGTTGTTGAAGTTGTTTCTAGCAATAAAGTTCACATCTACTTGTTCTAGGGCAACCAAAGAATTTAAAGGGACATCACGAGGATCAATAGAGGGTTGCTTGTTAAGTAGAGACATAATTAAGTCAACTTTTTCATTGACGGAGGGAATTTCCTCGACAGAGTTTACCTTCCTACCAGTTGGAGCGCGTTCGGTGTGCCATTGGGAATAATTGGTCATCATCTCATCGAGAAGCTTCGTGGCAGCACCAAGGGTAGTTGACATAAAGGTTCCTCCCGCGGCCGAATCTAACAGGTTCCGCAAGGTAAAGTTCAAGCCTGCATAAAAAGTCTGGATAACCATCCAGGTAGTCAAACCATGTGTAGGGCATTTCTTAACAAGAGATTTCATTCGTTCCCAAGCTTGGGCAACGTGTTCATTATCCAATTGCTTAAAATTCATAATATTACTCCTCAATTGGATAATCTTAGCAGGTGGGTAGTACTTCCCTATAAAAGCATCTTTGCACTTATCCCAAGAATCTATGCTATTCCTAGGCAAAGATTGAAACCAGATTTTAGTATCTCCCCTTAAAGAGAAAGGAAAGAGCTTGAGATTAACAATATCACCTTCTACTTCTTTATACTTTTGCATATCACATAATTCAAAAAAATTGTTCAAGTGTAAAGCAGCATCATCTCTAGCACCAGAGAATTGATCTCTCATAACAAGGTTAGCAAAGCAGGTTTAATTTCATCAGAGGTAGCTGAAGTGGCAGGTGTGGCAATGGGGGTGCAGATAAAGTCTTGGTTGTTGTGACTAGTGAAGTCACACAACTTGGTGTTTTCAGTGGAACCCATAGTAGTAGAAAGTGTGGCAGATTTTTTTGTGATTTTTGATATAAGACACAAAGATAAAAACTGAAAGGTAAACTAACAAGACTAAAAAACAAAGGTAAAGGGTAGTGTGCAACTCCCCTAACTTAGCACTCGGAGTCCCCGGCAACGGCGCCAGAAATTTGGCTTGATGTGCGAGATGATGATACTGATTTCTCGCCCTTCGTTGGTAAACCCCAAGTGGAAGGCGTGATGTAGCACAGCAGCAAATTTCCCTCAGTAAAGATACCAAGGTTTGTCTCCAGTAGGACTCCGGAGATGATAAGTAGGTGTCAACGGCGCAACTGACGCGGACCTGCACACAGACACGATAACTTTGTTCCCAACGAAGTTCAGAGAGGTTGTCAATCTCTCCGGTCTTGTTGTTCACAACGGATCAAACGCAGGGGATAATGATAGCAATTGAAAGTAAAAGCATAAAAGTAAATGAGCGTGTAAACAGTGATGAGGATATGGACCGGGATACGTGATGTTCACTAGTGATGTCTCTCTCCCAAAAGACGATAAAACTGCTATGCGAGGTAAACAAATTACAGAAAGGCAATCGACAGGATTATGAACGCACCGCAATGCTAACTATGCTACAAAAGAAAGGAAGAGGCTCAAAAGCATGGGCAGTACGCCAAAATAAGTAGACCGAAATCCAACTGCATCTACTACTAATCATCCACCTTGAGATATCTATCCAGAACATCTCGCTGGTATTAAGTTGCGAGCCCCACCCAAAGTGTAAACCTAAAGCAATAGACAACTGCATTAAAAAGAACTTTGCGTAAAGTAAGCAATCCTTGTAACCGCGGTTACAAGCACCGTTGTTTTCCCCCTTGTGGCAACAGCACATCCCCTAGACTCATGTTTCTGTCACTCAAGCGTGTCATTGGGGGCATGAACCCACAATCGAGCAAAACGTTCCCTCTTGGAGTTACTACCTACAACTTGGCCAAAGCAATAAACAGCAACGGAGAACATGCAAGAATTACTTAGGAACAAAAATATAAGAGATAAAAACCAAATATATTACTCAATCACAATCTGAACATAATATCATAATCCATCAGATCCTATCAAACTCAGCATAGCAATAGCAGAAATATTACAAAAGTGCCTCAATCATGTAGGGCAGCTCACGAGGTCTAAACCATGAAGAACAACGAGGGGAGGAGAACATCACATAGCTACTGATCACGGACCCATGGTCCAAAGGAAAGTACTCACGAGACATCCGGGGAGCATCCATGGTGGAGAGGAGACTCCCGGAGGTCGGCCCTCCCTCCGGCAGGGTGCCGGGAAGAGGTCCTCTGGTGCTCCCGATCTCGGAAGTGCGGCGGCGGCGGAACAGAGGCGAGATCGCGAAAAAGGGTTCTCTCTTCGGAGTTTCCCCGTGACGGAGAATAAATAGGCGAAGGGGGGCAGCCAGAGGTGGACCAGGGGCCCCAGGCGTCCCCCCTGGCGCGGCCAGGGGTGGGGCCGCGCCGGGTGGCCGCCTGGGCCACCCCTGGCTCCCCTCTGGCCCCACTCGGTCTCTTCGCGAAGCTTCCTGTACGCTGAATTTTCCTGTATTTTTCCCGGAATTTTTCGGGCACTTTTTATATGGGGGAAAACTGAAATAGAAAAACAACAAAAAACAGGAACTGGCACTGGGGTGCACTGAGTTAATAGGTTAGTCCAAATATGATCAAAAGTGTATGAAAGTGTATCTAGATCATAGCAATATCACACAAAACATGCATGGAGCAAGCAGAAATTATAGATACGTTTTGGACGTATCATGAAGACAACGCCAAATCTTGGTGAGGAGATAGGCAAAGCTGAGCGGGGAAGAGGATGACAGTTGGTCCGCCGGGACGACTGCCATGTACACTCAGCAAAAAGCTCGTTAGCGAAAAGACTACCAACTATATGCAGCAAACAGATGCAGCAACCAAATGCATCAAACAAGCAATCCATACTCTAGCTCTAACGTTAAGCTAACGTCCTTCTAACGTTCGCACGGACTAGGGTGTCCTACAGCCAGTCCTGCTCTGATACCAAGCCTTGTGGCACCCCGGCTCAGAGGACCGGAACGTCCCGTGCACCAGCCCAGAGATCAAGTCTTCTGGAACACGACACTTCTTGATATAGAACTGAAAAACTTTCTATTACCAACGATAGGGGTAAACGAGGTCTAATAAAATGCTAGCGGAGACACGGCATGCTCTTCAGGCTAGCCTCAGCACTAAACCAAGCAGCAGCATAACTCTCTAGCAGCGGAATAACAATGGCAGCGGAACAACGATGACGATGATGAACTCCAATCCGCAGGGACACTAGCTGGGACACCTCCTAGCTCGCAAACACCGGGAATGTCGCCCTACGCGTCCAAAGCAAGGCCTGCAAGTCTGGCATGACACGCCAGGTCAGTACATTTAATGTACTTGCAAGCTCACAACAACAAGAGCACCAAGGCAAAACAATAACATGGCAATAGAAGGTTCGAGTATCTTAGTGAATTAAACAGGTGAACATCAATATCATGCAAGCATATTACCATCAATATCAGTAGCTATGTGATGTTCTCCTCCCCTCTTTGATCTTCATTGTTTAGACCTCGTGAGCTGCCCTACATGATCGAGGCACCTTTGTAATGTTTCTGCTGTTGCTATGCTGAGTTTGGAGGGATCTGATGAATTATGAGATTATGTTCAGATTGTGATAGAGTAATATATTTGGTTTTTATCTCTTATATTTTTGTTCCTAAGTAATTCTTGCATGTTCTCCGTTGCTGTTTATTGCTTTGGCCAAGTAGTAGGTAGTGACTCCAAGAGGGAGCGTTGTGCTAGATTGTGGGTTCATGCCCCCCCCCGATGACACGCTTGAGCGACAGAAGCATGAGTCTAGGGGGTGTGTTGTTGGCACAAGGGGGAAAACAACGGTGCTTGTGACCACGGTTACAAGGATTGTTTACTTTACGCAAAGTTCTTTTTAATGCAGTTGTCTGTTGCTTTGGGTTTACACTTTGGGTGGGGCTCGCAACTTAATACTAGCGAGATGTTCTGGATAGATATCTCAAGGTGGATGATTAGTAGTATATGCCGATGGATTTCGGTCTACTTATTTTGGCGTACTGCCCGTGCTTTTGAACCTCTTCCTTTCTTTTGTAGCATAGTTAGCATTGCGGTGCGTTCATAATCCTATCAATTGCCTTTCTGTAATTTGTTTACCTCGCATAGTAGTTTTATCGTCTTTTGGGAGAGAGACATCACTAGTGAACATCACGTATCCCGGTCCATATCCTCATTACTGTTTCCACGCTATATTTACTTTTCTGCATTTACTTTCAAGTTGCTATCATTATCCCTTGCGTTTTATCATTTATGAACAACATTACCGGAGAGATTGACAACCTCTCTGAACTTCGTTGGGAACAAAGTTATCTGTGTCTGTGTGCAGGTACACGTCAGTCGCGCCGCTGACACCTACTTATCATCTCTGGATTCCTACTGGAGACAAACCTTGGTATCTTCACCGAGGGAAAACTCGCTGCTGTACTGCATCACGCCTTCCACTTGGGGCTCACCAACGAAGGGCGAGAAGCCAATAAGCAAGAGTATTTCTGGCGCCATAGCCGGGGACTCCAAGTGCTAAGATAGGGGAGTTGCACACTACCCTTTACCTTTGTTTTTTAGTCTTGTTAGTTTATCTTTTAGTTTTTATCTTTGTGTCTTTTATCAAAAACTACAAAAAAATCTGCCACACTTGCTGCTACTATGGGTTCCACTGAAAACACCAAGTTGTGTGACTTCACTAGTCACAACAACCAAGACTTTATCTGCACTCCCATTGCCACACCTGCCACTTTAGCTACCTCTTATGAAATTAAACCTGCTTTGCTAAACCTTGTTATGAGAGATCAATTCTCTGGTGCTGGAGATGATGCTGCTTTACACTTGAATAATTTTGTTGAATTATGTGATATGCAAAAGTATAAATAAGTAGAGGGTGATGTTGTTAAGCTCAAGCTCTTTCCTTTCTCTTTAAGGGGAGATACTAAAATCTGGTTTCAATCTTTGCCTAGAAATAGCATAGATTCTTGGGATAAGTGCAAAGATGCTTTTATAGGGAAGTACTACCCTCCTGCTAAGATTATCCAATTGAGGAGTAATATTATGAATTTTAAGAAATTGGATAATGAACACGTTGCCCAAGCTTGGGAACGAATGAAATCTCTTGTTAAGAAATGCCCTACACATGGTTTGACTACTTGGATGGTTATCCAGACTTTTTATGCAGGCTTGAACTTTACCTCGCGGAACTTGTTAGATTCGGCCGCGGGAGGAACCTTTATGTCAACTACACTTGGTGCTTCCACGAAGCTTCTCGATGAAATGATGACCAATTATTCCCAATGGCACACCGAACGCGCTCCAACTGGTAGGAAGGTAAATTCTGTCGAGGAAATTACCTCCCTCAATGAAAAAGTTGACTTAATTATGTCTCTACTTACCAAGAAACCCTCTATTAATCCCCATGATGTTCCTTTAAATTCTTTGGTTGCTCAAGAACAAGTAGATGTGAACTTTATTGCTAGAAACAACTTCAACAGCAATGCTTATAGGGAAATTTTGCTAGCTATCCTAGACCGTTCTCATCCAATTATCGGAACAACAACACTTACACTAGCAACAAGAACCCCTCTTCTGAATTAGAAAGCATGCTTAGAGACTTTATCACTACCCAAAAAGCCTTCAACAAAAATGTAGAAGAGAAATTAGCTAAAATAGATAATCTCTCTTGGAAGGTAGAAACTTAGCCCTTGATATTGAGATGCTTAAAATTAGAACCTCCCCCCTTGAGGAGAATAATGCCACTCCTATTAATGCTATCCAGTTACAAATCAATGAAAATATTAGGATGATGGCTAAACTTAAAGAGAGATGGGCTAGAGAAAAATAGGAAGAGGATAGAATTAAGAGCCTTCCTACACACCACACAGTTGCCACTATCCAAATTGTTGAGGACACTCAAACTATTAGCACCCAATGCACCCCTAGTCCCGTTGGACCTATTAATGGCGATGCTAATACCTCAACCGTAGATAAAGATACTCCTATGAACATAGAGGGTTTCAAACAAGTGAGCCTAGATGACACTACTACCACCTTTGATAGTAGTGATATTGATTTTGATAGTTACACCCTCTCAGAAGTTATTAGCTTGTTATACAAAATGTCTAGAGACCCCCACACTAGCACACTTAATCTTGCCTTCACGGCGCATATCACAAATGCTCTTATCAAAGCTAGGGTGGAGAAGCTTAGAGTAGAAGCCTCCATACCTAGGAAGCTAGATGATGGTTGGGATCCTATCATCAAAATTAAATTGAATAACTTCTCTTGCTATGCTTTATGTGATGTTGGAGCTAGTACCTCTGTTATGCCCAAAAGCATATTTGATATGTTTGAATTAAAGCCTCTTGAGCCTTGTTCTTTTGGTGTTCGTCTTGTTGATTCTTCCATAAAGAAACCTTTGGGGAAGATCAACGATGTTCTTATCATTGTCAATGAAAACTATGTTCCCGTTGATTTTATTGTTATGGATATAGAGTGTGAACCTGTGTGTCCAATTATTTTGGGACGTCCTTTTCTTCGCACCGTTGGTGCGGTTATTGACATGAAAGAGCGGAATATAAAATTCCAATTCCCATTCAAAAAGGGGATGGAATACTTCCCTAGAAAGAAAATCAAGTTACACAGGCTAGTTATTCTCTTTCTCTTGATAAAACTTGATTCTTCTTTTTGCATCATGCCTAGCTAATGGTTTTAAAGAAGCGCTTTCGGGAGGCAGCCCGCAACGAATTTAGGTGTTTCCTTTTTCTTTTGTATTGTCTTGATGGTTGTTACTACTGTAGCAACATCATTGTATCTTTATTTTTCAGCTTTGTGCCAAGTTATAGCCTCTTACGGCAAGGGAAGTAAAAGTTGTGACATGCTGTCCAGAAAACAGATTCTGTCCTCGTGACCAGAAAAATTCCATAAAAATCTCAGTTCATCTTTTTGAGCTGAATTTTCTACACAGTATGCTCTATACAATTACGAAACTTCCGTATGTTCCGAGTTTTTGATTTGAGTTGCAGAAGTGCCCCTAAAAAATTCTTTACTATCTGTTGTTCTGTTTTTTCACAGATTCTGCCACATTTTGTCTCTCCTAACTTTTTCAAACCTTATGCTTGCTTTTTCTTTAAAAAAACTTTTTGGCACTCTTGAGTAACACTAGCTCTTCAAGAATATCTTTTTATCCAGTGGGAAAAATTATTTATTAAGGGTACTAACCTCTCTAATCAGCTTATGATGAGTTATGTATGAAGGGAGTTTTCAAGTGAGCGTTGGAAGATGATGAAAGAAGATCCAGGAGTGTCAAGCGCTCAAGCTTGGGGATGCCCCCATGCATCCCCAATAAATATTCAAGGAGACTCAAGCGTCTAATCTTGGGGATGCCCCCGTGCATCCCCTTCTCCATCAACAATCATGAGTTCGTCCTTCGTCTCACTATATTTTTATCACTTCATGCGTTATGTGCTATGCTTGGAGCGTCTCGCTCTTAGGTTTTGTTTTTAGTTTTATTTAGCTTTGCTTGCTGTTCATAACAAGTTAGATCCCGTCTTAATTTTTTTTGGAGAGAAACACGCTCCACTTTCAAATTTAGAACACATCATAGGATTTTTCCTGCTTATCTTTTTGCTGTTTTGTGTTCTTTATCTTTTCATAGCTGCTGCCATGTTTAGTTTTAGTTTTAGTTTGTCTTTAGCAAGAGACTTGGATTTTGTTTAGTTTGTTGCTGGAACTCTTTTTAGTTTTCATGTTTATCTTGTTAAAGAGAGTTGGTTTTTTCACTGAGTTGTGTTTTGTCTTGAAATTAGGTAATTGAGGTTGCTATTTAATTTCAGTAGTAACTTGCAATGGTTTTGAGGTATTGTTGTGAGTAATGTTTGGACTTTTGGTGTCAAGAGCTCTTGCCTATTAGTGATAGGTGTCGTATTTTGGGAAATCCGTGTTTATTTTCAAAACCTACAAAACTAGTTGAGATCTTTAGCTACTAGATAGATCACTACTCTTCTAAGGGGTCGAATATCATAGAACACTCACGTACCATGAGTCGAGGATGCGCAAGGATAACCAAACCCCCATACACTCCTCCTCGGGGTACCTGTCTCTTTGTGAACCTCCTCATTAGATTGAGAGTTACCGATAATAAGTGCATGAGTTCTTCGGACTAATGTAAGTATTGAGAGTTGACACTTCCACCTTCCCATATTTTGCTAGCCTTTCCTGTGTCGTGCATTGCCTTCTTCTCACTCCGAGAGTTGGTGTCCACCTTTGCCGGTACATCCAAACCCTTGGCATGATACGCTCTGTCATCATAAGCCTCCCTTTATCTTTCATCAAAACAGCCACCATACCTACCCATCAAGGCATTTCCATAGCCTTTCCGAGTTACATTGCCATGCAACTTCCACCTCTTCATGACTTGATCTTCATGTCATACATGTTCCTTCTACACTGGCAGCGACATACCTTGCATACATCATGTTATTTACATCTTCTTTATGATTTCGAGTACCTTGTAAAGTGTGAAAGATCTCCTTTACCTTCTTGTAAAATAGAGTGTTGCCCTTAAGTGAGGAAAAGATCCCAAAGTGGACACATTATAAGATCCCAAAGAGGACAAATGAGAGTTAAATAGAAAGAGCCATTGAGGCCACAAAAAAAATAGAAAAAAATAGAAAAAAAGGGAAAAGGAAATAAAAAGAGAGAAAGGGCAACACTACTATCCTTTTGAGAGATCCACACTAGTACTCCCTTTATATCCTTATACTCCATAGAGATGATCTTTATGCATGTAGTTTGGAGAGCTTCTTAGCTCGTATGTGCATCCGTTGCATGGCAATCCCTACTCCTCACACCATATCTATCATTTGGCATCTCTTGCCTATGATTGTCCTCATTGATGTGAGCCTTTCTCATCATTTTTGTCTTCCTCCTCCACCATATTTCTCTCTTTGCCATCCTAAGTGTCAACTCTCGTGCTTACGCTCATCCATTGCATGAGTTCTCAAAATATCGAAAAGGAGTGGATCAAATTGACTTGTACCTGGCTAGTGGTCTGGGGACGAGTCAAGATAAGATTCCAAAGAAGACCAAGTGTGAAACTTTAGTAGGTTTAGTTATCAACAAATATACTTTTTTCTCTCGTATTCCCTATCCCCCTTCTTGCACGCAAACACCATTTGGAGACATTCGAGTCACGGACAACAAGAGCTCTTGCACCTTTTGTTCTTTTGTTACTTGTTTCAATGCTAATATAGACTCTTGCATGTTATGACTTGAATTGAATCTCTAACCTTGATTGCTTTAGTTTTCAAAGTTCTTTTATGGTTGCTAGCATGTCACCACAGAAATTATGCTTGTTATCATTTACCTACTCGAGGACGAGCAGGAATTAAGCTTGGGGATGTTGATATATCCAAAATGTATCTATAATTTCTTCTTGCTCCATGCATGTTTTGTGTGATATTGCTATGATCTAGATACACTTTCATACATTTTTGATCATATTTGGAGTAACCTATTAACTCAGTGCACCCCAGTGCCAGTTCCTGTTTTCTGCTGTTTTTCTATTTCAGTTTTCCCCCATATAAAAAGTGCCAGAAAAATTCAGGAAAATTCAGATAAAAAATCAGCGTGACGGAAGCTTCGAGAAGAGCCCGGGAGGGGCCAGAGGGGAGCCAGGGGGTGTCAGAACCCTCTGTTAGGTAATGTTCTAGGATCAAAGTCACTTGCATTCATCTCAAAAATTTCAAAAGAAATCATTGAAATCAAATTCAAAAGCAAAATGGGAGAAGGAACCCCCCAGATGAATTAATTCAAAAGGCCAGATAAAAATCTTCTCCAAAAATTCATGTTAGATTTTTGAAATGTCTTATAAATGAGTGTGATCACATATCAAGTGATGTGGGACCCACCCCATGCTCATGGATTTTTCAAATATTCAAACAGTGCCTTGGAATTAATCAAAAACCCCTATTTGAGTTAAGATTCAAATTATTTGAATTTTAAAAAGTGCCAAACTTTATAAGTGGCTAGTCTATTATAATATGAGGCCATATAAAAAGTTTCAGCAATTTTAAAAATGCCCAGCTATTTAATTTAGCAAGGCCAACATATAACAGAAAAAAAACAGAGAGAAAAGGAAAAGGAGCTTACCTGGCCATTTCGGCCCAACTCGTCGCCCCCCTGGCCCAAGCCCACCTGGACACCCCTTGTCTTCTTCCAGCGCGGCGGCAAGCAGCTCGGTGGCCGGCATGCCGCGGCCGCCACGCCACCTGCCTGCCTGATGCCTCCCGAGCCTTCTAGCCACGCCTGGAGACGCCTCTCGGTCGTCCCGTTCCATTCCCCCCCCTCCAGAGCTTCTTCCCCTCCTACGCCGCTCGATTTCACCGCCGCCAGAGAAGAACGTCGGAGCACGGTCGTGCACACACGCGACCATCGAGCCCCTCGAGCCTTGCAACCCTGTCCAGGAGCGTTGCCGTCATCGTCTTCATCACCAGGCCAAAGGAATCGGGCCCGGAGCCCACGTAGACGCCGGAATCGCCATCGCGACCTCGCCGGATCCGCGAGCTTGTCGTCGTCGATTCGCCGTGTGCAGAGCCTCCCCAACCTTGCTTCGGGCTCCGTTGAGTTCCCTGCACTCCGGTGAGCGAAACCCCCCAAACCCCGCCTTTTTCCTCTTCCTCTAGCCTTGGTCGCCATGGAAGCCGAGCACGGTTGCCGCCATGGTCGAAGTAGAGCTCGCTCTAGTGCCCTCCTTGTTGCCCCAGAGCACGCAGATGACTCCTGGCATTGTCAGCTTTCGAACGCGTGCAAGGTTAGCCCAGGCCGTGCACGCTAGCCTCCCCCCAACCTCGCCGTCGTTCTGTTTCCGCCCAGCACGTCGCCGTCGACGCTCCAGACCTCCCCGTGAACCCTGGCTCCCCCCATTCGATGCACGGAGCCACCAGGAACGCGCCGGTGCCCTCCCCGTAGCCTCCCGTTCCCCGTAGCCGATTCCGGCGAGGCGCCGCCGTGGCCAGAGCCACCGGCGTCAAGCCGGCGTCATTAGGGCCTAACCCCCGTGCTTAATCCCCCCCCCTAGTGACACTGACCCGTGGGCCCAAGGCCACTAACTAACTTCCTGGTTAGTTTAACTAACCGGGTTAATTAACCCCCCCACTGACACCCCGGCCCCACTGGTCAGCCCCCTGCTGACGCCATGCTGGCGCAGTGCTGACGCAGTATTCCAGTTAAATCGTTTAAATTAAAACAGAGAAATTCCAGAAATTCTAGAAAAAGGCTGAAACTTTGGAAATTCGTAGAAAATTCATATTATCTCCAAATTTAACAAATAATATATGAAAAATGACCAGGAGAAAATAAGATATCCAAATATCCAACTTTCAACCATGTTTGAGTTGAATTCAAATTGGGATCAGTAGCATTTGCTATTTGATTTAAATGGAATTAATTCAAATTCTTTTCAAATGCTTTTGCATTTTGAACCATATCAACATACTACATTTCAAACACACATCAGAGGCATATCATACACATTTCAAAATGGTTCAACTTGATCAAACAATGTCATATGCAACTTGACTAAATTGAATTCAACTTGACTAAATTGAATTCAAGAGGTGGAACCGGAACAGGAGGCTGCCCCCTTCGTTGAAGACCCCGACCCCGAACCTCGTCAGCAAGGCAAGCAAACCCCCATTGATCATGTTGATAAAATCCCAATTCCCTCTCATGTCTCTCTTATGCATTGTATAGGATGATTACCATGCTACGTTTCTACCGCATAGATGAACCCATTCCTTTGCATGACCTATCATTTGTCACAGTAGTAGGCAAACCACAATCCTAGCAACTGTAGGAGTTGATTGATATCATGTGGCCCCTGCAATTGTTACTGCTTATTGCATGCTTAGAATGATACCATGATGTTACTGTTATGTGAGTCGGGATGGTAGTGATCATGATGATGTTGGTGGAAAGGTGTTGGTGAATCTACCCTAATACAAGGTGAACGATGAGAGGTTGTGTAGGAGTACACAGTGGGTTGTCTCGTTGAACACCGCCCTAAGTCCGAGTTCTTGTGTGGTACTCCAAGATGAAGAGTACAACCACACATTGGGCTCACTGACCCCTCTCAGCTTACTAACTCATCCCTTTCGATGTCCAGATGTCGCAATAGTTCGGAGTTCTGGTAGGTCTGTGGCCTGGCTGCTAAGTGAGAGAACGGCTCATCCGAGACCGGCTTATGCACCACGCACACATCACTTGGGTCCACTTCGGTAAACCGGCCAGGTTCACGATAGTGGTAGCCAACCCAGGTAGGCGGCTTTCTCGGACTAGATCGGTTATGAGGTAACAGTTATGGTGAGCATCCTCGCCGACACTTCTTGAACGGTGTCGAGTACAAAGGCGGTAACTGATTATCATGTGTGTGTAGCGGTACACCCCTGCAGGGTTAACAAAACTATTCGAATAGCCGCGTCCTCGGTTAAGGACTACTTGGAAAGCTTAGCTTGATTATTAGACAACTTGAACTGGATACTTCTAAAACACACCAAGATAAGTGTGAGTGGTATGGCGTGCTTTCTCGTGGGGAAGTCGAGGAAGGAACCATAGTGGTGTAATTGGTTGGAGAAAGTAGTGGACTCGTGTACGCTTCTTACCTCAAGTCTGGTACTCGTAGTTCAAGACTAGCCAAGTCAAAGCTGGCACTTCTGCAAGTGAACCCCACCTCCCTTTACCTTGATACATGTGCATGAGTAGTATAGCTCCTATGTAAGTCTTGCTGAGTACGATTTTGTACTCACGTTTGCTTATTCTATGTTTTAGATGAACCCACTGACCCCGAAGGTGGCTTCTTCATCGAGCTGGACGACTGAAGATCAAGCTAGTCTAGTCCCAGTCAGACGACTGGTTCCCTCGTGGAGGGCTTGTGTTTAAATAAGGCTTCTTAAGCCATTTGTTAAACTTGTCTGTACCCAGACATACTTTTCTTCCGCTTGTGTTGTAATGTTGGATCACATACTTGTGATCTCTGTGTGCACTCTGTAAGAGTTATCAATAAAACGTATACTTTGTAGAGAATTGCAATGATACCTGCTGTTCATACAAGGCATGTGTGCTGCGTGTATGTTTATAACATGCATGTCTTTGTATGGGTTTTCGAGACCTTAGTTGTGATCTGGCTGGCGGTCTTTCATACACGAAGTGGCCCTTAGATGTGCGCAGCTTGGGGCATCGCGATGCGATTGCTCGAGACTCCGTCTCGTGCACACTTTGTGGTATGATTGAGCCCGCCCTAGACCCCGACTAAGTGATAGGGCTGGAGTAAGTCTATGTAAGAGTTATGAGATAGTCGATAGTATGGTTGAGGCGACTTGTCTGTGAATATGGGAGTTCATCACCCATATCATTAGACTTGTGTGCGGACGATGAGGACCCATCTCAGTTGATCATCCGGCCTGGATGGGATGCCCCTCACGTATGATGCTTTCCGAGAATGTTCTATGCTTGGCCTTGTCTGCTTAGACAAGTGGGTACGGTTCTCGGCTCTCCATATGACTATGTCGTAGCGGGACTTGCATACGCTAACCCCGGGTCACGACAGGGGGGGCCCAGGCGGCCACCCGGCGCGGACCCACCCTTGGCCGCGCCAGGGGGGCTCCTGGGGCCCCTGGCCCACCTCTGGCTGCCCCCCTTCGCCTATTTAATCTACGTCACGGGAAAACTCCAGAAGACGAACCCTATTCCGCGAACTCGCCTCTGTTCCGCCGCCGCCGCGCTTCCGAAGATCGGGAGCACCAGAAGACCTCTTCCCGGCACCCTGCCGGAGGGAGGATTGACCCCCGGGAGTCTCCTCTCCACCATGGATGCTCCCCGGATGTCTCGTGAGTAGTTTTCCTTGGACCATGGGTCCGTGATCAGTAGCTATGTGATGTTCTCCTCCCCTCTTTGATCTTCATTGTTTAGACCTCGTGAGCTGCCCTACATGATCGAGGCACCTTTGTAATATTTCTGCTGTTGCTATGCTGAGTTTGGAGGGATCTGATGGATTATGAGATTATGTTCAGATTGTGATAGAGTAATATATTTGGTTTTTATCTCTTATATTTTTGTTCCAAAGTAATTCTTGCATGTTCTCCGTTGCTGTTTATTGCTTTGGCCAAGTAGTAGGTAGTGACTCAAAGAGGGAGCGTTGTGCTAGATTGTGGGTTCATGCCCCCCCGATGACACGCTTGAGTGACAGAAACATGAGTCTAGGGGGTGTGCTGTTGCCACAAGGGGGAAAACAACAGTGCTTGTGACCGCGGTTACAAGGATTGTTTACTTTACGCAAAGTTCTTTTTAATGCAGTTGTCTGTTGCTTTGGGTTTACACTTTGGGTGGGGCTCGCAACTTAATACCAGCGAGATGTTCTGGATAGATATCTCAAGGTGGATGACTAGTAGTGGATGCAGATGGATTTCGGTCTACTTATTTTGGCGTACTGCCCGTGCTTTTGAACCTCTTCCTTTCTTTTGTAGCATAGTTAGCATTGCGGTGCGTTCATAATCCTGTCACTTGCCTTTCTATAATTTGTTTACCTCGCATAGAAGTTTTATCGTCTTTTGGGAGAGAGACATCACTAGTGAACATCACGTATCCCGGTCCATATCCTCATTATTGTTTCCAAGCTATATTTACTTTTCTGCATTTACTTTCAAGTTGCTATCATTATCCCTTGCATTTTATCATTTGTGAACAACAAGACCGGAGAGATTGACAACCTCTCTGAACTTCGTTGGGAACAAAGTTATCTGTGTCTGTGTGCAGGTCCACGTCAGTCGCGCCGCTGACACCTACTTATCATCTCTGGAGTCCTACTGGAGACAAACCTTGGTATCTTCACCGAGGGAAAACTCGCTGCTGTACTGCATCACGCCTTCCACTTGGGGCTCACCAACAAAGGGCGAGAAGCCAATAAGCACCCACATTATGGAGTTCTTCCTTCGCCCAGTACCTCCGGAACTTGTCCCACAGGATCCTTGGTATACCGCGTGTCCCCCTTACGGTATCACGGACATGCTTCGCAAGTCATGCCTTGGGTAGCCCTGTATCCTCTTGACACTGCCAACCTTGTTAGCCCTGACCATCTTGGTCCTTAAACTTGTCCCCTCTTGGGACCGCGCGCATAACATACTGGCTCTCAAGACTATCGCCGTTTACCCGGCCAAGGCAACTTGCCGCACATAGTCTTCCCTCTTTGGTGATACGCATAAGAGACGCCCATCGGTAGACCGAATCAAGGCCTGCCCACACAGGAAAATGTGGCTGCACGGATAAGTCCGGTTCGGTGGCACCTGATCAACTTGTCACGAAGCATATCTCCAACAGCGAACACAAGTATCAGGTGCAACATGAGTAGCAACAGATCATAACAATGCATAGCATGCTAGTATGACAATTTTAGATATGATCAAGTACAGTTTAGATGGTGAACTTATCCGTTTTATAATGATCATGTTTATTAACATGGCAACAACATAGGTGCGGTTAAGCATAACATGAGAACTACATGAGCAGGTGTAACATGAGCAAATTAACATGGTGGTGATATAACATGGTTACGATGATGCAGAGTATGACATGGCAATGACATGATCAAGGCATAGCATGAAGGCAACATGGCAAGTCATGGCATAGCAGTAGCATGATCAAGGTAGCGTGGCAATGATAACATTAAGCATACAACGAC
Organism: Bromus sterilis; assembly: GCA_950022295.1. Taxonomy (NCBI): domain Eukaryota; kingdom Viridiplantae; phylum Streptophyta; class Magnoliopsida; order Poales; family Poaceae; genus Bromus; species Bromus sterilis. The sequence goes on along the minus strand of OX465601.1, from coordinate 120,172,154 downwards.
AATATGATCACGGTAACCGATATAAACAGGTCACCGATATAAGCATATCACCAATGTAAGCATATCAGCGAACAACGATAATAGAAACAAGTCAAAGATTTGCAAAGGTGCAAAGGGTATTGTGGCTTGCCTTCACCAACAAGGTGTAAACACCCTCGGTCTTGGACACCGACAACGCCCTGCAAAAACCGGACAAAAGACACGGCGAGAAGGGGGGGGGGTCAAACCACTTTGACCTGACCAGAAAAAGAGCACAAAGAACCAAGGGATAATACCTATGCCAACGCGAAGAGGAGCTCTAAAGGAAACCAACGCAAAAAGAATCACCCCATTTGGACTTACGGTTGCGGAGATATCGACGAAACGGTGTTGGAGGGGCTAGTTGTGGTGGAAATACGCTTTCCAAAAGCTGAAAGCGTATTCTGGGTCTATGGCGGGAGGAAATACGCTTTCCAACGGCGAAGACGTACTTTCGGGCACTGAAGATGAAAATACGCCTTCACAGTGGAGAAGCGCACTTTGGGCAATACAGGAAGGAAATACGCTTTCCCTTTGGGAAAGCGCACTCCCGAAACGTGCCTCAACTTAACCCGGCCGGGGCCGCACGTTAGTGGGGTCATACCCCCTCGCGGCCAATGACACGCAGGACCCACCCCACCCTCTCTCTACTCATCTGTCTCTCCTTTCTCCGCCGGCCTGAGCAGAGGAGAGCCACTGGAGGCCGCCGCTGCCGTTGGGACCGGCCCGGGCGAGCTCGTCGACGGGGCCAGGGGTCGCGGCACGTCGAGCCTCTGCCTCCTGTGGCCGAGGGGCAGCGCGGGGGGGGGACCTGGCTGCAGCTGCTCCCGTTCGGGGGTGCAGTGGCCGGGCGCGGCGGCATGGGAGCTAGGGCGAGGGGAGTTCCAGCGAGGAGCAAAGGGTGGCGCGGCTGCTGGAGGGGCCCGGGGAGGGTGATGGTGAGGCTAGGAGAGGGGGAGGGCCGCCGGGCTGCCGGAATTTTGAGGAGGGGGCCGGCGGCCGTGAGCAACTCCGGCGGGCAATGGTGGCCTTGGAGACCAAATTGAAGAGGGGGAAGAATCTAGAGGATGTGGGGGGAGCTGCTGGTGCACTGGGAGGGCCTCGGGGGAGCTCTTCTTATAGGGGGGGGAGAGGTGCCATGGCCGAGCCATGCCACGGGGAAGACGACGACGGCGGCGCTGTGCAGGGATGCTCGAGAGCGACCGGACGGACGGCGTGCAGCTATGGGGCGCGGAAAAGCCTTGCGGCACGGGTGGACACGGAGAAATGGACAAGCGTGCACTGGAGCTCGACGTGGACATGACCAGCACGCGCGGTGCACGACCAGAGCACACCCACTGCAGTCTGGGAGCGCGGCCGCCAAGGAGGTGCAATCGGGGAAGGTTTCATCGTGGCCAAACATGTCTGGGGTGTAGTCCTTTGAGAGTAGATCACTGTGGTACAGCTGGATGGCCAAAAGGGTGAACAGTGTGATCTCTAGCTCAAGGATAAGTTTGATCCATCAAACTTGGAGCAGAAGCCTAGCTCACATGGGGTGGTTTAGGGTGGTGCCAGGTTGTCTTTTGGGTTGTGGATAGGAAGGACTATATTTCTGTGGAGTTTGGGCTCAAAGCAAGTAATTTTGCATACACCTCCTTTGTAAATGGCACAATGCTGCAGATGGTGTTTGTGATGTGGCATGGCTTGTACATTTCTCTCCTAGGCATGATATTTTGCACAGCTCAATCATACACTAGGATGAGTATGTATACCAAGTTTTATCTCAAATGTATCAAGCTAGCTAGCACTTCCTTTACAAATGACCAATTGGACCAGAAATGCAAAGTTGATGCTAGCCTTGCATAGGGTCGGTTGAATTGGCTGAAAATTGGTTTACTGGGGTTATTAGGCATGGTGCACATGTTTATAAAATTTCATAGACATTAGGCACACATAGCTATCACTTGCTTCACAATGTGGCTCACTGACCAGAAACTTAAACTTGACAATGCACTCACATGGGTAATGGGATTTGGCTCCAATTTGGTTTGGTGGAGTTATTTTGTGGTAGGTTCATGCTCAAAAAGTTTCAAGGCTATTAGGATCCCCTATCATGCACTTGCTTCACAATGCCCCTTTGCTGCATCCAAACTTTGGGAATTTGTTGTGGGAGTTTGGCTAGGCAATTGGTGGTGTAATTTGGTGGAGATCAATCACATGATCATATGAGCTTGCCCAAAAAGTTTCACCAGCAATGGATCAAGAGAAATGTCACTCCCTTCACAAAGCTCTATTCTGCCCCCACAGACAAATGAATTTTTCTAGAGGAAAAATTCAATTAGTCCATGCAATATTTTTGGAGAAATTGGCAAGGTATGTCATCAAGGTCAAGGAGGAATTATTTGGGAATTTATGGAGCAAAATAAATAGGGATTGCTTCACAAACCTCAAATAATTGGAATATCCCTTTTATTGGAAAAAGGAATATATGTCTTGAATATTTGGTGGCTTGGATGAGGTGGATCAATGTAATGGCATTTCCAAGGGTTGGGAACAAGGGACACTTGAGCATGGAAAGGAAATATGCTCAAGTTCAAGTCCAACGACGTGCTCAAGAACCAAACTAGCGGACAAAAACGAGAAAAACCGCGAAAAGAAAAAGCTGCGAAAACCAGGGTGTCACAGTGCGTCACTTGTCGCATTCTGGTATTTCTCCCTTTGTTAGAAGCATGCGACTTGTTTCTTGCGAAAGTAAATTTGTGTCTACAGGGGAGGTACGGGTTGTGCCTCTTTTGTAGAGGCATGCAGTGTACCTTTTTTAGAGACACGCGGGAGGCCTCTTTTTAGGGCACACGGTGTGCCTCTTACGGAAGTAAATTTGTGCCTTTCGTGAAGGCGCGATCGTGCCTCTTATGGAAGAAGATTCATGCCTTTGTGAGATGCATGATCGTGCATCTTTTCTTACTTTCTTTAAAAATGATTTTCTCCATTAAAATGTAAGGAAAAACTGTGTGAAAACCAAAAAACCAAAAACATAAAAAATACGTACACAAAAATAAAAAATAAAATCGGAGAAAAGTGCTCAGGATACGATATGTGGTGCGCTTTAAGAGTGATCCTTACGTGAACTACGAAGGAACGCTCTCTAACTAGTTTTTTAGCAAACTATATAACACTATTCAAAAACTTCGCCACCCACAAGCCTGGGGACGAAAATAAGGGTTCGAGGCTGGCCTAACCAAACATGGCGGCTAGCCTCTAGCTGTAGAGAATGCCTAGCTATTTTATGAGCTTCAACATACGAAGTTCTGAATTCATGATGAAAACAACAAGAGGAAAAAACTGAAGATCTAGCCTTTATTTCCTTGACGATGGCTCCGTAGCTCGCCAGAAATCCTTCCCTTAACTCGTCAACCACCACCTTGCAATCCGAAGCAATGTGTACCTTAGACACATTTAGATCTCTTGCCAACGCCAAAGCTTCCCTTATTGCCATAGCTTCAAGGGTTGGGGGATCAGTGAGTCCCACATAAACCACTCATGACGCGCCCAAAACTTCTCCAGTCTGGCTTCGAGCTATTGCACCAACTGCTCCCAGGTTTCCCACATTTGACACCGCACCATCCACATTGAATTTGTTATGATCCTCCACTGGTTTCTTCCACCCCTGTCGACGATCCGGCTGACGAGGGACCAACGGAGAAGGTAATCCCTGCACTGTGATCAGTTCGGCACAGAAAGATCGAATAAAACCAAGTGTAACCAGAGGGTTTTGGAATATGTCCTCATGGATTGCTTTTCGTCGAGCATGCCAAATAGCCCAAAGAGTGATCAAGACCTGGGTGAAATCACGATGGGCAAGGATCTCATGCAACTTCAACAAAAATAACTTGGCATCTTGTTCTTGGACCTCTGTTATCGCATGTGATATCACATCCGGCGCAAGTGCCCACACACAGCGGGCCATGTTGCACTCGATTAGGGCGTGCCTCCAGCTGTCGTTCCTCGAGCAAAATGAACAAGCTGGGGTTTGCGATATATGCCTTCTGTGGAGTACGCCAGTGGTTGGGATAGAATCCTGCGCTCTCTAACTAGTTACCCCGGAGAGGTTGGCCTAGGGCCACTAAGGTGGGAGAAGCGGGACAGATAAAAATAGATTTCTATTGGGCTTTTTGTTACCGTCGTTTCGAGAACACTGGGCGAAGGAAAAAAGGTGGCCGCCAGTTTAGAATATATTTTTTTTGTTTATAGAGATATTGTTTTGACTAAAACTAGTCCAGATCAATTTATAAGTTACCATAAAATTCACTACATTAGTTAGACTAATGTAGAGATTGAAAAAAAATCCAATGCAAATATTCAATAAATACATATAACATTTATTTTGTATAAACTTTATTTTGGGCTTTATAAATAATCCTAAATTTGATTTAGGTTTGTAAATAATTCCCAAAAAACTTTTAACACCAAATAAACATATTAAAATATTATTTAAAACATTTTTCAACTTTCTTTATATTTATTGAAGGAGTCATATTACCTTCTCTCATTTATTTTTAAGATATTTACATTTTTGCCCCTAATTTGCGTCCACTTTTATAATTATCCATATTTTTTTGCTATGCTCAAATATGCCCCGAAAAATCCAATTTAGCTTGGCAGTATGCCGTTTTTTCTGGTCAAAGTGGTTTGACCGTTAACTTAAAGATTCGTAACCAATTCATACAAACTGAGAAAAATGACAAGAATATTTCAAAATGTCCAGAAAAACATGACATATGCGCGTATACCATTGACATCCATCACATATATTTACATTCATCGTAAACATAATATAACTGTTATTAACCCTAAACTTGTTTAAACAATGCTTTTTGTCTTGAATGTAAATGAGATGCACATGCAATTGATGTTTCTATGAACACTTTGATATCTTATTTACATTTTTCTAAGTTTGTATGAATTTGTTATGAATTTCAAAGTAATGGTCAAATGATTGATCAGAAAAAATGGCATTTTGGTGACCTAAAATGGTTTTTAGGGGCAATTCTGAGCATATGAAAAAGTAGAGGAAAATATGAGCGTAGGCGCAAATTAGGGGCTCAAATGTAAATATCTCTTTATTTCTAAATTGGATTTAAAAAAATAAGAAATTAAAAAATATTAAAATTAATATCAGGAAAAGTCCCTTTATTTACTCTCATTTTAATATTCATTTAAATGTAACAAGTTCCAGATCCTAGTTAATTTCACATATATCAAGAAAAATAATCATTATTATTTAATTTATTAACATTCCAAAATTTGGAAATTTTTGAGATGTTATAACATTAAGGAGTATCTGAACAAAAAGTCAACTATTAAGACATCTACGTATGTAATTCGGAGTTGAACGTTGTTTCAAAATTGACGCTAACGAATCAATAGAAAATAATCATGTTTGATCGCCTGCCTTTAGTAAGATGTTGAATGATAACACCAAAAGAAATATATCAGAAATGATATTGCACAACAAAACTGTAAAGCTGACTATTGCATCTTACTTTCTCTATGCATCTAGATCTCACCAAAATCTTTCATGTCCTTGTTTGATAGAATAATCATGTGTTTTTTTACCTCTCTGTTCTTAAAATGATATTCCTCACAACAAAATACATGCAAAAAAAGTGCATATATGATACACCATTTAACTAAAAAATCGGTTAGATAACAATGCACCGCAGCAAACACAGAATACCGCATCAACAACAATTTTATACAAAGTTGACATTATTGTAATATAATATTAACATTTTCTGTATATGTTTCAAAATCTTTCATACACATTGTACATTTGTTGTACACATATGAAATATTATTTATACATTATTAACATTTTTAAGTATATCATTAACATGTTTAAAATTTGTCCTCAAGCACATATTTTGAAAGGTTTTTTTCAAATACGTGTTAAACATTTTTTTAATATGCGTTGAAAACTTTTTCTCATATTCTATCAACATTTATTAAGTTGCACAAACAATATCTTACGCTGCACAAATAGTTTTCATAAGTTAATTTTTTTTGTAATATGTACGTATGTTAAAATCTATAATTATTAAATAGTTCATCCCACTAACTTATTTTTCTTGACATACAAGCTATCCACATAATCAAATAGGTCCACCATGCAAAACTCTTGTCCACTAACACTTCATGCTATGCTAAAAAAACTAACACTTCATGCATATACTCTCAAAAATCCGCATGCAACATGCAACTATCACAAATAAAAGAAATAAAAAAATTTGTACTCAACTTCACGATTTAGCTACTTTTTTATTAAAACATAAATTATAAGTTACCTTGCATTTTATTTCTATGTGAAACCTTTTTTTATGAATGCACATATGTAGTTGCTATCATTGTTTGAGGTTTAGCCAATACATAATCTGTACAAAAAGAAATTGATTCTTAATCGTAAAATGCTTGCACAAGTAGTTGAATCAAATCCAATTAATCTTTACATGATTTACATTAAAATAAAGATCATCAATTAAAGGGATAACTAAAGTAATATACTGGGATAATAAAAGAGAAATTTAAGGAGAGGGAGCTCCGAGAGAATACAATAAATAGGTCTGGCCATTTCGAATTCGAATAAAACATCAACAATCAGAACATAAGTTTTGATTGTTTTTCTTAAATTTTGGTTATAGTTTCTAAAGGTTGATGTGCCACTGCCTGAACTCAACGTTGTTTTTCGTCTTATATCACCTCATTGATTCCCTAAAAATATATTTTTAAGGTAAATAAATTACTATAAAAAATCACACTCATTTTTGTTTGTTCATTAAATATTATTATATTTTTACTCTAAACAATTTCTCTTTCAAAAAAGAATTTATAATCAAATTATACTATATTTTTTAAAATTATATTTTAAAACATTAAATTATTTGTTAAAATGTCTGCAACAACGTGCGGGGTATCATAGTTATTTTAAAACATAAAGAAAATTTCTAGAGAAGGAAAACAAGATAAAGAACGAAACAGAATGACAAAATTGAATAAGCCTGTAATGGGCTGGCGCACTCAGGGCTTTCTTTCAGGACGAGAGGTCGGCTTGGGTAGACACGCTATGTTAGGGTTTCATATAAGGTAAACGATTGGAGCCGGCTGACCGGCGGAATAGCCTGGGCCGGTCGCCCCTACCCGCACGTTCTCTTCTTCCTCACACGCGTGACCTCATCAGAGAAAAAATACGCTGCAGCCTGCTGTCTTGATTGCGACACCATACGCCGTTACGAATGTCGTCTCACCCTGCTGTCCCGCCGCTAGCCCCACACCCTACCACTTGTTCCCTCACCGGCGGCTCAGCCGTCGCCGCCGTGCATCACCAGATCTGCCATGGCCATGGCTCGAGGATCTCGCCGCCGTGCTCCCAGGACCTCGCCGGCGTCGTCCCTCTGCCCAGATCCGGTCCCTCCCCGACCAACCGCGCCCCCCCGGTCCTCCTCCGGCGAGCCCGCACCTCCCCGTTCCCCCACGTCGCCGGCCATGGCCTCCATGGCCATGAACAGCCATGTGCACAGCCATCTTTTTTTTTTGCTACAACCATATCATATTTTTGCTACAACCATATCATATTTTTGCTACAAAGGAACAAACTGGTGTTTTTGCTACAACGCACAATGTACAAGGGATACCTGAGTACGCAATGTTGCAACCAGTGAACCATTTTGTTTCTACTGTTTTATGTTTTTGCTACTACCGGCCAAGATTTTTCCTACATCACCACTGCGGAACTACGACCTCGACGGCGGCGAGGATGAATTTTGTTGCAACCATTATTTTTTCCGCTACAACCGTTGTATGTTTTTGCTACCACCATTCTATGTTTTTGTTACGCACAATATTGCAGCCGTTTAAATTTTTCCTTCAACCGTTGTGTATTTTTTCTACTACTGTTAAGAGTTTTTGCTACAACGAAAAAGTTATAAAGTGATTAGCGACGGTGGATTATGATTTTTTGTTGCAACCGATAGTAAAAAAATGCTACCACCAGCGATTAAAATTTGTTACCATAATTTTTTTTGCTGCAAAAATTACTAAAAATAAAAATGCTGCATCCATGTACCAAAAAGTTGCGAAAGTACCGCAAATGTTGCAAAGGTACCGCAAATGTTGCAGTCAAAAACGAAGGGGTACGCGCGAATCTGGGCCGTTAAATCGCGGAGATCAGACGGTCCGCGTCTGATCAGGGCAAAATTAGCGTCGGTCGACCGACGCCTATCACTGGCCTTCATATAAATGTTCCAGCGGTGAAGTCGATTGGAAATCTAGACGCAGCCACCAAATCCCCCTCCCCTCCCGGCAAAATCGACACTTTCGCGAAACAAATTCACAATCTAAACCTACGTGCAAAATATTTCACATAACTAACCCTTTTCTGTAGCGCCCAACCACCTGGCGCTAAGCCCATACATCTAGCGCCCGTAGCTGAGGCGCTAAGCTCCTGGCAGCGTGTCAACGTGGACCCCCGCAGGGCCCCACCCCGGAAGTCTAGCGCCGAACCAACAGGCGCTATACATACATGCTTACCGCCTCCTCATCAGGCGCTAGACTAGGCAGCCACTTAAAGGTCGAAGCCACGCCCGAGCAGCCCACACATAACACACACACACACACACACAGGGGCCGCCCTATGTGATGTTGTTCTAGTCGCCCCCTCTCAAATCTTCCCCATTTGGAGGTTTTGACCGTGGATTTCTTCCTCAAATCATCTCCTAAGTTATTCTCCTCCGATCCCTAAGTTTTCATCCATTAGATCCATGCAATTTCTTCTTTTTTAGCATTTTTTGGTGAACCCTAGATTGAAATGGATTTTCAATCTTTGTAGTTGCAATGGCATTATTGTTAAATTTATAGCATTAGCATTGTTGTAGTAGTATTTGAGAACAAATTAGGATTGATAGGCTTAGTGAAACCCTAAATTCCATTGGATTTATATTTGTTATTAGATTATGTCTTTTATTTAGAATATATTTTGTGTGAAGAATTGGTAAGATTGATATGAAGCAATGGCATCGATATGATTGATATTATAGGATGAATTGGAAAAGGTTGTCGGCAAGCTCGTGCTCGTCTGACGATGATGATTATGTGACAAGTCAAGTTAGCGAGGTTAATATGTTCTCTATGAGTGTCACTTTGAGGGTTATGGTTGTAGGGTAAATGGGTATTGATTTCGTTTATCTTATTTATAGCTACCGACCATGGAGTGCACGGAATGGAGCGGCTTAGCTTTGAATCAACCTTGTATGTGTGAGCACGGACCCCCTTGTGAGAAATTTGTGTCATCTCGGATAGGCATCAAGGAATTCTTAATGCGGTGGAGATTGACATTCCAGGGCATCCTCCTTTGCACCATCGATGGTGTATGAGGCACTTTTGTGCAAACTTCTTTAGGGCATGTGGAAAGAAGGAGTTGGCCGATGATCTTAGAGATATTTGTACTGCTTTCTCTGACCGTCGTTTCGCAAACTTATACAACAAATTGCTTGCAAACAACAAGTTGGATGTAGGGGGCAATATTTCCTGAATAGGAACATCCTACTTAGGACAAAGTGGGAACGAGCTTATGATGATGATGGTCGGAGGTATGGTCAAATGACCAATAACATGGCAGAATGCTTCAACTCGGTGTTCAAGGGTGTACGTGCATTGCCCGTGACAGCAATAGTGCAATACACATGCACGAAGTTGAATCACTACTTCATCAAGTACTCAAAGGAAACTGATAGGCATATTGCTGGAGAGAACAAGCACAAGTACAAGTACAAGTTCCCACCAAAGGTTGACGAATTCATGGATTTCATTCACGGAAGGCGGATTCCCAAAGTGCTACATTGTATGATGACAAGGAGTGGATTTACCAAGTTAATGAGCCGGGCGGAACCACAAAAGATGGGGTCCAGCATGGAGGTCGTGCATTCAAGGTTTCCCTAAAGACATGTGACTGCACTTGCGGGAGACCAAAGCTTCTTCATCTCGCATGCTCGCATTTGTATAAGGCAGCTCGCACGAGGAATGTGAACCTAAATCACCCGCTTACGGTTAGGGAAGCCGAGTTCTTGATCATTTCCACCAAGAACACATGGGCTCCAAGATTCAACCCGTACTTTGACCAAACACAATGGCCGGAGTACCATGAAGTTCAACTATGGCCGGATCCGGATTGGAAAATGGTTAGACGGGGAAGACGGAGGACTAAACGTTTTAGAGGTGACATGGTTGGATGGGGACGTGGTGGAACCCGAGAATGGGGTAACGACCAATTCGAAGAGACTCGTGAGAGAGCCCGTTGTGGAAAGTGTGGTGCTTCCGGCCACAACACAAGAAGTTGCACATCAAGGAAGATAGCAAAGAGAAATGAATACCCTAGCCAACAAAGTGCTAACCAACATGGTCCTAGGCAAAGAGGTCGGAATCTTGGGCTTAGATGTGGGGTTGGTAGAGGCCGTGGTGACGGTGGTGGTCGTAGTGGCCTTGGTGGTAGTGGCATTGGTGGTGGTGGTAGTGGCCGTGGTGGTAGTGGCCTTGGTGGTAGTGGCATTGGTGGTGGTGGTGGTGCTAGAGGCCGTGGTGGTGGTGCTAGAGGCCGTGGTGGTGGTAGAGACATTGGTGGTGGTGTTGGTAGACCCACGGCGATGAGGGGATACCTAAGAGGACCATTCCCGTACGTCTCGTCACTCATGTTATTCATAGTTTTTTGTCCTTATTAAGTAATAACAATAAATTTTGTGTTCTTAGGTTTGAAGGCCCGTCATGCAATGGGGAATGAGACGATCCGGTACAAGAGAAGAAGATAAATAGCAAAAGGAATTGGAGCTTTGTTGTATGAACTTTCATGCGCACATTGATGTAACATTTGTCTACCTTCTCCTCTTTTGGTAGTGAACCTTGATGGAACTTGGATATGAATGTTGTGATGCAATTTGATACCTTCTCCTCTTTGTACCTTGATGAACCTTGTTGCAATTTGAACATTTGTCTACCTTCTCCAAAGAACTTCTCTTGTTTGCAAATAAATGCACTTTTATTGTGATTCCATTGCATGTTGCATGCATTTTGCATGTATTTAACAGTGTAGCGCCCCATGGCTAGGCGCTAGACTGTGTAGCGCCTGATGGGGGGGCTACACATGCAATATCTTTGCTGCAACCGAGTCCAGTAGCCACTGGACTCCTGTCCAGAGAAAATGCTACATGTGTAGCGCCCATTGGCTAGGCGCTAGACTGTGTAGCGCCTGATGTTGGGGCGCTACACATGTAGCATTTTCTCTGGGCAGGAGTCCAGTGGCTACTGGTCACGGACCCATGGTCACGAGGACTCGAAAGTGGAATCACAAAAGAGGGAGAGATAGATCACATAGCTACTGGTCACGGACCCATGGTCCAAGGTGAACTACTCACGGTACATACGGGAGGCGTCCATGGCTATGGATGGTCTCCCAGAGGGGGTAGCTTCTCCCGGCAGGGTGCCGGAGCAGCTTCTCCAGGCAGCCCCGATCCTGAAACGGCGGCGGCGGCGGAACAGAGGCGAGATCGCGAAAGAGGGATTGATCTTAGGGGTTTCCGTCACGGGGGGTAAATATAGGCGAAGGGGGCACTGAGAGGACCCACGAGGCAGTCAGGAGGCCTCCTGGCGCGGCCTAGGGTGGGGCCGCACCAGCTGCCCTCCTGGCTGCCTGGTGGTGGCCCCCCCTCGCTTCTTTGGTGTTTCCGGAAGTTTCCGCGGCGCTGGTTTTTTATCTGATTTTCCTGGATTTTTTGTAGCACTTTTAATGACCGGAAAACCTGAAATACAAAAACAACAGAAAACAACAACTGGCAGCTGGGTGCACTGAGTTAGTAGGTTAGTCCAAATAGGTTCAAAAGTGTATGAAAGTTCAAGCAAAACATGGAAAAGTCACACAAAACATGCATGGAGCAAGCAGAAATTATAGATATGTTTGGGACGTATCAACATCCCCAAGCTTAATTCCTGCACGTCCTCGAGTAGGTAAATGATAACAAGCATAATTTCTGTGGTGACATGCCACACAACCAAATAAGGACTTTTAAGTAAAGCAATCAAAGCATGCAATTCAATTCAAGTCTTAACAAGCAAGATTCTATATTAGCATTGACACAAGAAACAAAAGAACAAAAGGTGCAAGAGCTCTTGCTGTCCGTGACTAGAATGTCTCCAAATGGTGTTTGCGTGCAAGCAAGGGACTGGGAAGAAAGAGAAAAAAGGTTTGTTGAGAACAACTATCTACTAAATTTTCACACTTGGTCTCCTTTGGATTCTAGTCAGGTACAAGTCGGACTGATCCACTCCCTTTCGATATTTTGAGCACTCATGCAATGGATGAGCATGAGAAAGAAAGTTGACACCTAAAAGGCAAAACAGAAAGAAGGTGGAGGAGGAAGACAAAAAGGTGTGAAAGGCTCACATCAATGAGGACAATCATAGGCGAGAGAAAGCCATATGACAGATATGATGTGAGGAGTAGGGATTGCCATGCAACGGATGCACATGTGAGCTAAAATCTCTCCAAGGGAACTAGTGGGGGTGCATCTAACTCGCTTGCTCAAGAAGACTTAGAGCTCGTTTGAGGAGGCTCATCATTGGAATATACAAGCCAAGTTCTATAGTGTGAAGGGTCCCCACATAGCTGTATGCATGATGATGATCTCTATGGAGTACAAGGGATAGAAGATGAAGTACTAGTGTGGATCTCTCAAAAGGAATAGTAGTATGCCCCCTTCTCTCTTTTTATTTTATTTTTTATTTTTTTATTTTTTTTGTATTTTTTGGTGGCCTCAATGGCTCTTTCTATTTAACTCTCATTTGTCCTCTTTGGGATCTTTTGATTTTGTTCTCTTTGGGATCTTTTGATTTTGTCCTCTTTGGGATCTTTTGATTTTGTCCTCTTTGGGATCTTTTCCTCACTTTAGGGGAAATACTCTATATTTTACAAGAATATAGGAGATCTTTCACACTTTACAAAGGTACTCACATAAAGAAAATGTAACTATCATGATTATGCAAATGTATGCCTCTGCCAGTGTACCAGGATATGCAATGATACTAGCGCGTCATGTAGCAATGTTTAGGGCAAGGCCCAACTAGCATGCGGCTCATCGATCAAGCAAGTAGCATGTATGACATGAAGATCAAGTCATGAGAAGGTGGATGTTGCATGGCAATGTATCTCCGAAAGGCTATGAAAATGCCTTGTAGGTAGGTATGGTGGTGTTTTGAGGAAAGATATAAGGAGGCTTATGATGACAGAGCGTATCGTGCAGGGGGTTTGGATGCACCGGCGAAGTATGCGCCAACTCTCTAGGTGAGAAAGGGCAATGCACGGTACCGAAGAGGCTAGAAAAAGTATAGGTGGGTGGAAGTGTCAACTTTCGAATACTCACATTAGTCCGAAGAACTCATGCACTTATTATCGGTAACTCTCAATCTAATCAGGAGGTTCACAAAGAGATAGGTACCCCGAGGAGGAGTGTATGGGGGTTTGGTTATCCTTGCGCATCCTTGACTCATGGTACGTGAGTGTACTCTAATATTCGAACCCTTCAGAGGTTAGTGATCCATCTAGTAGCTAGAGTTCTCAACAGGGGTTTTTTGGTTTTCGAAAAACACACGGATTTCCCAAAATACGACATCTATCACTAATAGGCAAGAGCTCTTGACACCATAAGTTCAAACATTACTCTAGTCAATACCTCAAAACTATTGCAAGTTACTACTACAAAGAGAACATCAACTTTAACTACCTACTTTCAGTCAAGACACATAACTCAGTGCAACAGGCAAACTCTCTAACAAGATAAAACATGCAACCTATAGAAAGTTCAACATAATACAAAAGAAAATCTCTAGAAAAACTAAAGCACTACAGCTAAACAGAACAACATCTAAGAAAAGAAAAAGAACAGCTCACAACTAAAAGAATAAGCATGCAAATCCTATGAGGAGTTCTAGTTCAAGTGGAGCGTGTATCTCTCCCACACAAAAGAGTAAGTAAGCTGGGATCTAACTTGTTACTACAGCAAAGAAAGCAAAGAAAAACTAAAAACGAAGCAAAACCTAAGAGCGAGACGCTCCAAGAAAAGCACATAACGCATGAAGTGATAAAAATATAGTGCAACGAGAGACAAACTGATGATTGTTGATGGAGAAGGGGATGCACGGGGGCATTCCCAAGCTTAGACGCTTGAGTCTCCTTGAATATTTGTTGGGGATGCATGGGGGCATCCCCAAGCTTGAGCGCTTGAAACTCCTGAATCTTCTTTCATCATCTTCCATCGCGCAATTGAAAACTCCCTTCATACATAACTCATTGTAGACTGATTAGAGAGGTTAGTACCCTAATAAAATAATTTTTTCTCTACTGCAAATAAAGATTTCCAGGAAGAGCTACTGTTTCTCAAGATTGCCAAAAAGTTTTTGCAAAGAAAAATCAGGCTTAAGATTTCCAAAAGTAGAGAGAGACAAAACGTGGAAGAATCTGAGAAAAACAGAACAGCAGATAGAAACGAATTTTTTAGGGATACTTCTGCAACTCAAATCAAAAAACTCAGAACATACGGAAGTTTCGTAATTTTACAGAGCAAGCTGTGTAAACATTTCAGCTCAAAAAGATGAACTGGGATTTTTCTGGAATTTTTCTAGTCACGAGGACAGAATCTGTTTTCTGGACAGCATGTCACAACTTTTACCTCCCTTGCCGTATGAGGCTAAACTTGGCACAAAGCTTGAAAAATAAAGATACAATGATGTTGCTACAGTAGTAACAATCATCAAGACCACTAAAAACAGAACAAAAGCAAAAAGAAAAACCTAAATTCGTTGCGGGCTGCCTCCCGAAAGCGCTTCTTTAAAGCCATTAGATAGGCTTAAAGATTATAGAAGATGCTCTCACAAGAATAAGAATTTTGAAGCAAAAGAGAGCATCAAGAAGCAAATATGAAACACATTTAAGCCTAACCCACTTCCTATGCATAGGCATCTTGTAAGAAAATAAATCAAAGAAGCACAAAGTGGCATGCATAGGAAGGTCGAAAAAAAACAACTTCAAAACTTTCAACATGAAGAGAGGTGTTTTAGTAATATGGAAGTTTCTACAACCAAACTTCCCTCTCTCAAAATAATTTTCAGTAGTATCATGAACAACATCAAGAATATAACTATCACATAAATCATGTTGTTCATGACCTACAAGTACACGTGTATAGTTTTCAACACGGTCTTTAAGAACATAAGATAAATGCAACCCATCGCATTGAGCCTTAATAAGAACATAATTCTCCGGAATATGATTTGGAGATTTCAAAAGGATAATAGGACAATCAAGTGTGGGTGCAATAGAAAAAATTTAATGCTTAACATAAGGAACTATAGGAAGTTCATTTCCGTAAGCATCATCCATACTGGCATCACGGCCATAAGCATAGAAGGCATCAACTTCATCAAAAAGGGATATTTCAAAAGAATCCATAGGATCATAACACTCATATAAGGTAAGATTCAAAGAGTTACTCTCATTAGAAGGTAGACATGGATGGCTCCATTCTTCCTCCTTTTGTTCGTCACTCTCCTCCTCTTTTTCATCCAAGGAGCTTTCAGGTTCATAAATTTCTTCTTCCATAGAGTCCTGCAAATCATTAGTCTCTTCCTTTGGGGGAGAGATTCTCTCAAGATGATCAGTAATGTAATAATTTGCATCGTAATTTTCCAAACAATAGTTAAGTATAGCAAGACTCTCAGATTTGTAAGGGGCATCATCAATATTTTTAAGAAGAGAAGTAATTTCATAGGCATCCTTATAAGCAACAAATTCTTCTATTTCCTCTTCATCATAAAAATCATAGTTTCTCTTAGCATAAGAAGCTAAGGTTTCATCATCATTGTACTCACATTGGAAAGCAAGGTGTTTGTGCCTCATAAAGAAACAAGATTCATCCCTGTAGAAAGATATATTATATATTGAGCACAAGTTTCTAGCATAGTCATACAACTGGTGTATTTGTTTCCATAAGTGTATCCCCTTTTGAGACAAGCGGTGTTCCTTGTACCACTTTTGTTGATCCTCGGTGAATCCTCCATGCCAATAAGATCTGGTTTCAAAGAAGTCAGACATTGCTTGGCAAACTAGACATAATATATTTTTTTGGATTTTTGATAAAGGACACTAAAGTAAAAACTGAAAGGTAAACTAACAAGACTAAAAAGCAAAGATAAAAGATAGTGTGCAACTTCCCTATCTTGTAGACTTGAGTCCCCGGCAACGGCGCCAGAAATTTGCTTGATGGCTTCTCGCCCCTCGTTGGTTACCCCAAGTAGAAGGTTTGATGTAGCACAACGGCAAGTTTCCCTTAGCGAAGATGCTAAGGTTGAGTATCGAACTAGTAGGACTCAAGAGATACAAGTAGGTGGAGAAGTGAACAATGGCGCCGTTCACAACCGAGGTTGCTAACTTCACCTGGACCTGCACACAGATACAAATAACTTTGCTCCCAACGAGTTCAGAGGAGTTGTCAATTCCTCCGGCCTTGTTGTTTACAAAGGATAAAACGCACGGGATAATAATGATAGTGATAGCAACGGAAAAGTAAATACTGAAAGTAAATTGGTAGTGTGAACAATGATATGAAGATGGACCGGGGTCCCGTGATTTTCACTAGTGATGTCTCTCTCCCAAAAGACGATAAAAGTGCTAGCGAGGTAAACAAATCACAGTTGGGCAATTGACAGGATTATGAAGGCACCACAATGCTAACTATGCTGCAAAGAAAGGAAGGGCTCAAAAGCAATGGGAAGTACGCCAAGGTAAGTAGACCAAAATCCATCTGCATCTACTACGAATCATCCACCTTGAGATATCTATCCAGAACATCTCGCTGGTATTA
Organism: Bromus sterilis; assembly: GCA_950022295.1. NCBI lineage: Eukaryota > Viridiplantae > Streptophyta > Magnoliopsida > Poales > Poaceae > Bromus > Bromus sterilis. The sequence goes on along the minus strand of OX465601.1, from coordinate 120,155,205 downwards.
AGTTGCGAACCCCACCCAAAGTGTAAACTCAAAGCAACAGACAATTGCATTAAAAGAACTTTACGTAAAGTAAACAATCCTTGCACCCGCAAGTACAAGCACCGTTGTTTTATCCCTGGTGGCAACAACACATCCTCTAGTCTCATGTTTCTGTCACTCAAGCTAGACATCAAGGGGCCGAACCCACAATCGAGCATAACGCTCTCTCTTGGAGTTGAAAATAAAATACTTGGCCAAAGCAAATACCGCAACGGAGAACATGCAAGAATTTACTAAAGAACAAAATATAAAAGAGAAGAAGCAAATATATTACTCATCACAATCTGAACATAGTCTCATAATCCATCAGATCCCAACAAACTCAGCATAGCAACATCAGAAATTACATAGATGCCTCGATCATGTGAGGCAGCTCACGAGGACTCGAAAGTGGAAGCACAAAAGAGGGAGAGATAGATCACATAGCTACTGGTCACGGACCCATGGTCCAAGGTGAACTACTCACGGTACATACGGGAGGCGTCCATGGCTATGGATGGTCTCCCGGAGGGGGTAGCTTCTCCCAGCAGGGTGCCGGAGCAGCTTCTCCAGGCAGCCCCGATCTTGAAACGGCGGCGGCGGCGGAACAGAGGTGAGATCGTGAAAGAGGGATCGATCTTAGGGGTTTCCGTCACGGGGGGTAAATATAGGCGAAGGGGGGCACCGAGAGGACCCACGAGGCAGTCAGGAGGCCTCCTGGCGCGGCCTAGGGTGGGGCCGCGCCAGCTGCCCTCCTGGCTTCCTGGTGGTGGCCCCCCCTCACTTCTTTTGTGTTTCCGGAAGCTTCCGCGACGCTGATTTTTTATCTGATTTTCCTGGATTTTTTGGAGCACTTTTAATGACCGGAAAACCTGAAATACAAAAACAGCAGAAAACAGCAACTGGCAGCTGGGTGCACTGAGTTAGTAGGTTAGTCCAAATAGGTTCAAAAGTGTATGAAAGTTCAAGCAAAACATGGCAAAGTCACACAAAACATGCATGGAGCAAGCATAAATTATAGATACGTTTGGGACGTATCACCTGACCACCCCAACATCAGCACCTTGAGGGCAATTCTTAAAGTTATCTATGATCCACGTGTAAGGAGCGCCGGCTGCAATATTCTTGTCCTTGTTCTCAGTAGGAGCAGTACCAATCAGGGCCGTCATCTGTGCATGCCACCCTTCAGAATCTGTGTTCAAACATAGAGGCTCACCTTCGATAGGAAGTGCAAAGATCATCGACACGTCCTGAAGCGTCACGGTCATCTCCCCGGTCCGAAGGTGAAAAGTGTGTGTCTCAGGTCTCCACCGATCCACAAGCGCCATGATATGCGCTGCATTAAGGTTTGGAGTGGAGCGGGTCACTAGCTGGAAGAACGGGAGTAGTCCTAATGCGTCGATGTACGGTGTGTACCGCTCATCGTACGGCATTTCAGAGACCCCGTGAAATCGAAGCTTCAAGGTTGAAATCTTCTGCAAATGAATAGAAACAACTTGGTCATGCGAAGCCAAAGGAATACGTTATCGAAATCAAGCAAGGTCAACAAAAAAATTACCTTCTTTAGCACCGCCATAGCATAAGATCGGTGCGCAACATCATAGTGATTATGGAGAAGCCACTCCATCCTATATTTTTCAAACAACAAGCATTCCATTATCACTTTGTTCCATAACAAAATAATTTGCTTTAGCTAATGGTAGTGCTCAAGATCTAACTTAATATCCATATAAAAATACACATTCATGTCATCCATATTATTAATGTCTTAACAAAATAAAACACATAGTAATTGCTCCATATAATTGATCCATACATAAAAAATTCACAAACTAACATAATTACTCCATATCATGCCATCCATATAATTGCATCATATCATGACATCCATTCATGCCATCCATATAATTGCTCCATACAAAAAAAGCCACAAACTAACATAACATGTTCAAATCCAATGAGTTTTAGATTTCACTGAAATTACTCATAGTAATTTGTCCAATGATTACTACAACAATGTAATTTGGTAAAGAACAAAGGAAAAAACCATTCTACCATAAAAATTCAAAAAAATATAGGATTTATAGTTTCAACCCAAACTTGAACAAAGATGCGAAATGTGATGAATTTTTTGGATGAAAATGAAGGGAATGGGGGAGAATACCTTGGGGGATGGGTTGAGATCAATTCCCTTGGATCAATCCTTCAGATATGGTTGATTTGGGGGGTGGATTGAGAGGGGGGGAGAGAAACTGCGCCGCCGCCGCACCCTTCTTTCGAGAGGAGTAACCTCTCTGTGTGGGGTGTTTGCCCACGGGCGTGGCTTCGGCCGTTAACTTATTCCCAGGTGTAGCGCCTGGTGGCGCGGCGCTAAGCCTTCACGTGTAGCGCCTAATGAAGAGGCGCTACACCTCTAGGGTGGGGCCCGGCGAGGGTCCACATTGACACGCTGGCAGTATCTTAGCGCCGTATGGGCAGGCGCTGTATACATAGGCTTAGCGCCTGGTGGTTGGGCGCTAGACAAAATGATCATTTTGTTGAAATATTTTGCATGTAGGTTTAGATTGTGAATTTGTTTCGCTAAAAGGTTAGAAATGTTGATTTTGCCTCCCCTCCCCTCCTCCCCCCACTACCCTGTCACACGGAGGAAGCAGGCGTGTGCCATCTCTTCCGACCTCGGCGATGCCCTTCGGCGCAGGTGAGGCAGATGCACCTACCTATCCCCATCTCTTCCGGTACGCCGTGGGGATAAGAAAGCAAACCCTAGAGAGCCTTGTTGGCCTGAGTTTTGGGGAGGGTATTTTCGCGACCAGGAAACCGATTGCTAGGATTACTCTTCCATCATGCGGTGTCTTCCGTTTCTTTCTTTGAAGGGCTAATCGGACTGGGCAACTGCCGCCGAGAACGGCAAATTTAATTATTTTCCACCACTTTCTTTGGACTTTGATAATTTGCCACTAGTGTGATTGTAATTGATCTGTTGACACTTTTTTCTTTGGATTTTGATCTTTTCCTATGCAGATGATGGATGAATGGATCGTGAAGGGTGTGCTTGCATGGAACAAATTTGATTACTTGCAACTTTGTCTAAGAAAATTTGTATAGGCAGTGGCAAATTACCAATGTGCAAAGTAAGTTGTGGCAAAAAATCAAATCCCCCGCCAAGAACCCCGTAGATCCGAAAATCCTCCCCCTTACACAGTTTTCTCCGAGTTAGATAAACCAGCAGGTGGCTTCACTCATGATAGTACGGGCTTGTGGGTTGGGGTCTGTGCAATCCCATTCACTTACGTTTGCTTGGTTTCTCGTCAGGTATGATTCTTGATTCGCCCCTAAAGAAGATGAATGATTGTGCAACCGTGCTGTTATATGAAACGCCCTCTGGCTTCGCAATTATCTCTTTTGATGAGTTTGACTTCAACATTCCAGTGGAGGTACTTGTCTTTCCGTTTCTCCTTCATTTCGATGAAGAATTCAAAATCATTTAACCACTTTTTTTCTCTATTTTTGTTTTTGCATGACATCTGGGCATACCCGCCACAGGTTCTTAGTAAAACTACCATTTTCCTTCCTTCCTATTTCATGCTTGCTACCAACTCTAATACTGTAATGCGTGCAAAATCCACCACTCTTGATAGTAGGGGAGTGGAGTATAAATTTTAATTCATTGCTCGCGCCCTCTCTATTACTTCCTCCATTCCATAATATTTGAAGTTCTAGGTTTGTCCCAAATCGAACTTCCTTAATGTTAACCAAGCTTATAGAATAAATTACATATATATGAAAAAATTAAAGTTCTAGGGTGAGACTATTCCTCACCCCCCTCTATTTTGACATCAATGCACCATAATTTTACATTTCGTAAATTTTGTCTTATTTCATACGTAAAAAGAGAACGTAAAAGAATATAATCGCCGTAAAATATATTTTATATTACGTAAAATTACAAAGGTAAAAATGATGGTGTAAAATATACATAAAATGTAATTTTTTTGATCTTATGATCAATATTTTTGTTTTTTTATATCAAAATTTATGAAGTGAATCCATATTTGTAACTATTTGTATTACAAATGTAAAAAATTTATGAAAGGTTCGTAAAATTACCTGGGGTGAAGAATAAATTATTCTGTACCCTGGGTGATGAATAGCTTCACTATATATATATATATATATATATATATATATATATATATATAGTATGGAAATGTACTTTATGATGAATCGAATTAAACTAATTTGGTCTTGTAAATATTTGTATATTTTTCTATAGACTTGGTCAAACTAAAAAAAATTGGACTCATGACAACCTAGAACTTTAAATATTTTAGAACGGAGGGTCTACTATTATATCACAATATGTTTCCTCAGTCCACCATGTGCATGCATCAATGAAGCACTAAACCTGAGAAAATAGGAATTTATTATACATATACTCCTTCAACCAACTAAAAAAACGCTTAAATATGAATACAAATCGCAAACATTGCAATAACTAAACGCTTGGTTTTCACAGATATGTTGAAACCCAATTTCGAGGCCAGTGAAGCATGTAGGCAACCAGAACAAGTAGTTGTTACTTGTTACTAAACTGATCTGAAATTGAATCAAGCTAGTGAAACCTATTTTTCTCTGTTAGAATCGATCATCATCTCGATGTTATGTTTAGGTGCTATCGTGTGCCGTCTTCAATGGGCAGACATCTGCTAATAGGCCCTTACAAAATGAATTAGTGCAGATGAGACCTAAGCGGTTACTGCTATGCACAAATTTGTACTAAGTGGTTACATCGTTATAGCTAGGGATGGATGAGCTCTGATATGTCACCTGTACCAAGAATGCTTCCTATATGAACAGTTTTAGGTATGCCACTGAAGGAAGTGTGTAACAAAGACTTAAGCAACACTATGCTTCACAATTTAGGACACCTACTGAATTACCCTGCCTCATGTAATGATTTAGACACATTGCATGATATCTATCAAGTTTATTGAAAATCCCTTCTATGTTTTTTCTCAGAATGTCAGGCTTGTGGAATTCAAAAAGTTTGAGAAGTCTACTGCCATCGACCTTGCTAAGGACAATATTGATAAAGAACTGTCTGACATGCTCACCGGGTGTTGTAGCCCTGAGCAGAAACTACTTGTTGGATGTGCTGAATATAAAAGAATAATTGAAAGGAAGCTGGTTAGTCTAACTGTGTAAGTTTTCTTGTTGCTTCTGTTTGTGTGAACCGTATGGCTTACCATTTGTTTTTTCAGGCAATAACCTGTGAGTATGATGATATTGTGAAGGATGTGATTTGGGGTCTGAAGAATATCATGCATACTTTATTGCCTGAAGAAACATCAGAGCCGAAGAAGTACTACTGCCCCAGGGCCGAAGGATTAATCCTTTTCTTAAGTCAGTATGGCTTTGTTTGCACAGAAGACTTGGTGAGCTAACCGCTAGTCCTTATGTCCTTATTTTCTACAGGCAAATGTTGTCTGCTTTATTGCTCCATTGTGATGCAATTTTTGCCATTTCCTTCTTTTCAGTGTCCTTAGCAACCTTGAATAAGTCTTCTCTGGCTATGCAGTGTTAGCCCTTTTTGATTGATTGTGTGCTTATAATGCTTTACAGCCAACGACCAAAGCTATTCATAGGCATACTGTTTGTATTTTAAATTGGAATTTAACATAACGTTTTCTAGAACTTTTTACCATTTTCCCGTTTCTTTCAGTGATGAAACAAATGCTCATTTTTATCCAGGTTATTGGAAGAATCGTTGAGACGGCTCGTTGCTTGTATCATCTCGAGTTAGATGAACAGGTGTACTTCGATTCATTGCGCAGTAAAGTAGAGCAATGGGTTGATGTATCATCTATCACAAAGGATTGGAATTCACTCAAATTTGCAACAGCTCTGACTTTTCTTTGTTACCCTCTACATTCGTATGAAGTTTGGAGTCCCCGTGCGGCAATATGCTCTACATGCATTTTAAGTATCCATGTGCAGGCAGTTTTTATTTTAATACTGAACTGAATTGTGTTTCTTTCAGATTTTCTCAACTGCTGAGTATGCAAGCATAACGTCCATGAGACGTCAATACAAACGAGTGATTAAGACTGGGATCGATGTCTTGACCTTCTACAAAGTTGCTTTTGATTTCTATGAAAGAAGGATTGATCTTCTGGCGGGTTTAAAGTTGTTGCTGCCGGTGGAGCCATACTTAACAGTATGGAATCATCGTTTTTTGAGAAAACCCAGTTTGACTGATTTACCTACTGGTTCCAAAGATGGATTAGAACCAATTCTTGATGTTGATGGTATGCTTGACCCCGCCACTGAAGATAATTGTAGTGAAGTGCTGCATTGAAGAGCAATAAACAAACAATGTCTCGTGCCACAAACATAGGATTGAACATATAGTCCTTACATGGACAATGTGAGTATGATTTTTCTAAAATATCATATATTTGTATTCTACAGAATCATGAAAATGTTTTGAAAGAAAAGGATCATGGAAGTATGAATACAAAAGGGCATTTGATACGTAATCATATATACAGTTAATTCTTGATTTGATGGGTAGTGTACATGTGTATTTATCCCAACAATAAAAGGACACTGTTAGGTACAAATTTGCCTAGTTGTTGATTGCTTGATCCCATATGAAGCAGATCGACAACCAATAAGAGCTACCATGACACATGGCTCTCCTTAAAAGATGCCCAAACATACAATCAAACTCAAAGTGCTTACCCGAATTAACTCAAGACTTATGCAGAAATTCTCTTCAACTTGCTTGGTTGTTAAACGTACAGCATATTGCCCACAAAGTCCTGTAGGTGAGTGAGAGAACAAAGAAAGGTGCTACGAAGCCATGAATTAGCAATACATCTGGTATTAAGAAGATATCTCTACCACAAACCTGAAGTATAGCCTGCTAGCATATGCAGATTATATTAAAAAAAGAGCCTCTGCTCTAAGTAAAACTGATTGGAAACATACATGGGGATCCACCTAAGAAATTGAAAGGCCTCCTTGGGCGCCAAAGCAGGGACGTTAGGGATTAGGGTAAACTCTGTTGAACTGTACATATTAGTCTAATCACAGTAATGGCAATGATCCACTGGTGTCATGTGCAACGTAATTGGGCTGCTAGCAGTAGCAGCGCTGGTGGCCACGTGCAGCACATAGCTGACCGACTTGCTGCTCTTGGAGCCATCCATCGATCGTACATAGCTAGCGTAGCCTAGATGGATAGATCGGCCCTCAACTGTGCGGCGACTACATCAACACTGGCCGTGTGCGCTTCCTGCAGGAAACAAAGCGAGAGTTGAAAAGCAAATCGTGCTGGGAGATTTGGCGAGCACCGGCTTGGATCAGGAGAGTCGAATTCACATCTAACACATTGTATTTTCTCTTGATCAGATGTACTCCCTCCGATCCATAAAAAATGTACTAGCTTAGTACAAAGTGAGCGACACTTTTTATGGATCGGAGGGAGTATCTTTTTTGGGAAAAAGGTTTCCTCCAATTTGGAAGAAACGGATCTGTTTTCTATATGGGGTGGAAGAGAGACATGAGAGATGAAGAGAAATATGAGAACTTGAGAGAGAGAGAGACGTGCGAGAGATCCAGGTTTTTGTTTTTGTACAGGGAGAAGAACAGACGGTGGATGTAAATATTTTAGGGTAATCTTCTTAACTTCTTTTTGTACAACCGTGAGAGCAGAGCATTATGGGACACTCTTTCGGCTTCGATGATGTTGGGCTTAATAATTAATCTGGTTTAATGATTTAAAAAAACTGGTTTAAAGGTTTGCCGTTTTTATGAAGGTTACTCTACACCGTAATAACTTGGTCCCACCATAGACTATGGCTGATAAATTTTGATTAACGTGAGAATTTTTATGGAGTCTCTAATTAGTATAGGTATAGATAATCTACACCGTAATAACTTGGTTCCACCATAGACTATGGCTGATAATTTTTGATTAACGTGAGAATTTTTATGGAGTCTCTAATTAGTATAGGTATAGATTTCCAAACCCTTCTCTGAATTTTTGAAAATTCCATGGGCATGAGGTTGGACCCACAACACATGAAATGTGATCATCCCACTTATTGAGATTTTCAAAATGTTCAGAAGAATTTTGGAAGAAGATTTTTCTCTGGCCATTTGAATTTAATTCAATTAGGGCTTCTGCTTTCCCCATTTCCAAATTTTTTTGAAATTTTTGCATGATGCAAAGGGGCACTTGAACCCTAGCACATACCTAACTTGGGGTTATGACATGGGGGCAAGGTCAAATGCTTCATTGCTTCCTGGCTTCCTTTCCTTAGGGTGTTCCTTCGTGACTTGTCGGTCTGTATACCAGGCTGAGATGTGTATCTGATTCCTCTGCTTGCTTTCCTTGCAAGAGTTGTGATTCTCATTGCTTCCCATGGGTATAACTCGCAGTATTACGAGCATGGTTGTATCTATAAGGGAGTAGCCCGCATAACTTAAAAAGTATACCCATCAAAGGTGCAGGTCCTGACCATGCTGCAATTCTTCATTGCTTTTGGATAGCCGGGTTTCTGACAATACCGTTGTAGGCGTGTCGAGGAAGACTGGGTAGCTTGTCTTTGAAGCTTCGCTGAGGTAGCGTGCTGGAGAAGACTGTGTGCCGTACCCCGGAAGCTTTATCCGGTGGCGTATTAAGGAAGACTAGGTGTCATACGCGGGAAGCTTCTTCGATAGCTTACTGAAGAAGGTTGGTGGTCTTGCGTCGGAAGTTTGCCTCCTCGTACTGCGGATATACCGGTCTCTTACGTTGGAAGCTTTTGCGGCAAATCACTATAGACAGTTGGGTAGCTTGTGCGAGAATCCATTCATGTGGCGTACCGAGCACGATTGGGTGTCTTGCACCTTAAGCTTATCTCGATGGCTTGTGATGGAAGGCTAGATGTCTTGATGAGAAGCTATCTCGATAGCGTATCGGGGAAGGTTGATGCACTGTATATGTCGGCTGTGTCCGGTATCTTGCCAAGGAAGGCTGGGGTTCCTTATGCCAGAAGCTTTCCCATAGTAGCGTAGGGACAAGACTGAATACTTGTGCGTGGAAATTTTACTGACTTGCTGACTTCTGGTCTGTCAGAGGGAAACACTCTCCCTATCATTTCTTTGTTGGGTACTGGCCTCATGATACATTCTGACCTTCTTCCGGAATATACCGCAATATAATGACTTGCCTATGACAAGATTGCATCGGTTGTATCTCATGCATATGTTTTTGTGTCACCACTTTTCTTTCCTTTGCTTGAGTCTTCACGATTGGACCGGCTGATGCAGACTCAATTGAAATGATGGATTCCTGTAGGATTCACACTCGTGCCAAATACTTCCAATGCAATCGAGTATGAGTCTTTCTTATCTTGTTAGTTTTCCCAATTCTTCTGCGGCTTTTCACTGATTGAATCTCTACGGCTACAACGGTTACGTGAATGATGTGGACTTGATCCGAATGATTCATCTAGGAAGATATTATACTGTAGCCGAATATTCTTAACGCAATCTGTGTGAATCCTTCTTGACTTGGTGACTTCACGATGCTCTGCGATCTTTCACTGATCCTTCGAGGTATGAAGGGTTGATGAGCAACCTTTCATCGGTGTAGACCAGGTGACACCAAAGAACCAAACGAAGAACCAACGAAGAAAACCACTGAGCAAAAAGCAACGACCGAAGGCTTGCTACTTCACCAGTTTTAGAGGTAGTCGATGACCATCTGAACCCTTTGCAAAAACCAGCGAATAACCCAGTAGCCACCAGAATGGTCTTTACAACTCGGATCTGGGATGTTTACTGGAATACCTCAAGCACTGCTCAAGACGGCCGAACAAGAATCAGCTTAGAGCATGAGGCAACGTAGATAACAAGAATGCAGAGGTCCCCTAAGACGGCCGGAAAACACCTCAGAGCATAGAGTCGTCAATGTGAAAAGAAACTCAACAACTGTCCGAGACGGCCGAAAAGAAGCTCAGAACACGGGTCGGTTGTTGAAAATAGAAATGAAAAGTAGGCATCCACCCCGGACGACCGAAAACGAATCAGCTCAGAACCAGGCATGGTGCCATTATCCCAAAAGAAAGCGAGGAAGGGTCCGTCAGAGTCACGTACTACCTGCAAAAACAGATTCAGTAGTTACCGAAGAACCGAACAAGGAACCAACAACGAGATCCAACCAGGCAAGAACAACATCACTGAACAAGCACTGAGGTCACACGCAAACAAGATCGCAACTTATTGCTAGCACAACGGCAACCAACATCCAACAAGCAACATGCAAGATTGCTACTACTCATGCAACATGAACTACGCGAAACTCAGGCGCTACGATCTGACGACAGGTTGCCGGGAGTTGAAGGAGCTGGCGGAGGAGTTGACAACGACAAGGCTGCAGAAAGAGCTCTTCTTGCATCCCTTGCATCACAGACTAGCTCAACGATGAGGGCATACTCGGAGATCATGTAGCGGGACATGCTGATCACCACTGCGTTGGCGGAGCGTCGGCTTCCGCCAGAGGGCGAGGAAACCTTACTTGTTGCGGAGTAGCGCCCAAGGTGGGATAGAAATGGAAGACACGATTCTGCTGCATCGCGCTTTCCTGGTGGCGGAGACCTAGGAGAGCTGCCAACGCGGCAATTTGAATGGCACGATTTGGGGTAGAGGTGGGTCCACCCTGGAAGTTGTAGGTACGCACGCCGATGGGGAGGTTGACTGACATGAAGACGTTGGCACGGTACTCAAGTATCTGACCTCCGAGTGGCGTCTGGGAAAACTGATACCTCGGAACTTCTCATTTGGATAGAGACTCCACCAAGTGTCGGCAAGGAGATAGGCAAAGCTGGTGGTTGAAGAGGATGATTGGTAGCCAACCGGATACTCCGCCATCTATACTTATCAGATCAGATCGTCAACGAACAAAATACTATCAATATGCATGCCATGCATCAACCAAATGCAGCAATCAAATGCAACACACAAGCAGGCTATATACTCTAGCCCTAACTTCATTCTAACATCCTTCTAACGTTCGCGCGGACTAGGGTGTCCTACAGCCAGTCTTGCTCTGATACCAAGCTTTGTGGCACCGCGGCTCAGAGTACCGGAATGCCCCGTGCTCCAGCCCAGAGATCGAGTCTTCTGGAACACGACACTGCTTGAAATCAATTTAAATCAATTTCGATTTATTTTAATTATTTAATATAAATAATATTGACAATTTAAATACTGACCAGTGGGTCCCACTAGTTAGTGACACATTTTAATAATCAGTTTAATTAGTTTAATTAATCAGTGGGGGGGGGGGGGGGAGGGAGCCACATGTCATTGCCCCATTTTAATAGTTACATTAAGTTAAGCTAATCAACAGGTGGGGCCCTTATGTCATAGGCACAGGGGGGTTAAACAGTTTAAAATAAACATTTCTATTTAATTAAGAGGGCTAGGCCCACGTGTCATATACGCCGGAGCGCGGCCACGGCTGGAGTTCGCCGGGATCCACATAGGGGACGAGAGGGGGCGCGAGTGGTCTCCTCTGAGATCCCACAACGCGACGCATCGTCTGGTGGCGAAGCAGGGGGTTTGGGCGGCGGCGCTCACGGTAAAGGGGTCGCGGGGCGGCCAGAGCCACGGCCTCGGCGGGCATAGGCCATGACCAGTACAACTCAAATGGGAGGAGGGGGGAGGCCTGTGCTCACCAGGGAGCTCGGGGGGGTGCTGGGTGAGGTCGGGGGGCAAGGACGGTGAGGAATTGTCGCCGGTTGCCGGTGACCGAGGAGGAGGGGAGCTGCGCGATTCCCACGACGTGGTGCACTTTGGCTCGAACAAAAGGGGGAAAACGGCGAGGAGGAGCCCAACGGAGCTTCTGCGCACGTCAGCGAGGGCTAATTTGTCCGGTGGCCGCGTGTGCACGACGGCGGCTCGTGCGAGCGCGGTCCCGCAGCAGAGAAGAAAAATGGGGCGGGGCGAGGAGGAAGAAAGGGGGGGGTGTGGCGCGATCTAGGGTTGGGCAAGGGGGCTCGCGCCGTCGTCTCGTACCCGCCGGCGGCCGTGGGATGGCCGCCACGGCGTGGCCATGGCGTGGCCGCCGCCGGATGTGCGCCACGGTACCCCCATGAACAAGGGTTGAAGATGGAGGCGCCTGGGTGGGCTGGGCTGGGGTGGCCTCGCCCCAGGCGAGGGATAGCCCCCCCATGTTTTTTTTACTTTATTGTTTTTGTTATATTATGTTTATATTTATTTTGGTTGCTTTTACCATTTTGTAAAATGGCATACTTGCACCACAATTAGTGTTACACCTTATCGTGGCATCACAAAAAGTTTGGGGTTTTTATAAACCCATTTATTATTTTAATTAATTATCAAATGATGAAAATGGACCAATTAAGCTACTGTTTTAATTGTTTGCTTTATTTCATATCTCAATAAATTACCACAACCATACTAGCATGGTCCAGTGATTATTAATGATTTTACAAAATTGGTTGTATAATTTTTGGACAAAGTTTAATTGTCACATGATTTTTGATATTAACCAAGAAATGTGATCAAAAACAAAGATGGTCATAGCATGATTGCAACAGTGATTATCAACAGTAATGGTCAACAGTAAATGTGATTACTGTTGCAGACACCAAGAGTGTTACATACCTCAGCCCGCACCTGGTCTAGGAGTCGCAAGTAGTTCGAACTTTAACGATCTCAAGCAGGTGAACCAAGGTAAGTGGTGGACGTAGGTTGTTGGCACGTTAAATCAAGTGATCATGATCGAGTTGAGCTTGATGGCAGCCACACAACGTTTGAGTGCGCATCGGAAAAATCGGCCGGATTCCGATTGTGGTTCCAACTCAAATAGGCGACTCCCTAGGACTAGTGATGGTGCCGTGAGTGAAGTGTCGTGGAAACATCCTCGCCGGTACTCACTTGAAGGGTCCACTCCCAGGAGGTAACTGATGAGGCGTGTGTGTAGCAGTACACCCCTGCAGGGTTAATGAACTATTCTAATAGCCGTGTCCGCGGTTATGGACTACTTGGAGTCCTTTACTTGATCATAGACAACTTGAACGGTTACTCCTAAAACTTTCCAAGATAAGTGTGAGTGCTATGGCGTGCTTCCTCGTGGGGAAGTCGAAGGAGTATCCATAGTGGTGTATTGATTGGAGACTTGGACTCGTGTACGTTCTTACCTCACTCTGGCACTCGTAGTACAGGACTAGCCAAGTCAAAGCTGGCACTTATGCAATGAAACCCTACCTCCCTTTTACCCTGATACATGTGCATGAGTAGAATAGTTCCTATGTAAGTCTCCGTACTCACGTTTGCTTAATTTATGTTTTCGAGCCGAGACCACTGACCCTGATGGTGGCCTCTACCCCGAACTCGACGTGGACCAAGTCGTATAGTTCCAGACAGCAGCCTGTGCCCTTTGGAGGGTCGTTGTATTTTCTTTCAGGCTTCTTAAGCCCTTTGTTAACCTTGTCTTTTCTAAGACATAATTTGCTTCCGTTGATGTTTGATGTAATGTTGGATCACAGTCATGTGATCTCTGCTTGTAACGAACTATTAAGTCTGCTCTGTTTAGCAGAAGTTATAAAGACTGAGTTTGTAGAGTTCATGCCGTGACTACCATCTGTTTACACTAGACATGTATGTTGCGTGTATGATTATAACATGCATGTCTTAGTGTGGGCTTCGATAACTTAGTTGTGATCTTGTCGGAGGTCTTTTATACACCAAGTGACCCTTAAATGTGCGCAGCTTGGGGCATCGCGATGCGATTGCTCGTGACTCTGTCACGTGGCACACTTTGTTGTATGATTGAGCCCTCCCGAGACCCCGACTAAGAGATCGGGATGGAGTCTGTCTATGTAAGTGTCATGATTCAATCGGCAATATGGTTGAGGCGACTTGTCTATGAGTATGGGATTTCACCACCCATAAGCAATTAGACTTGTGAGCGGATGATGAGGACCCATCTCAGTTGATCATCCGTGTCGGGACCCGGGGTTAGCATATGCAAGTCCCGCTACAACACAATCATATGGAGAGCCGAGAACCGTACCCACTTGTCTAAGTGTAACACTCTCGCTATCAGTGAACAGTAATCAGGGTTACTGTTCATCTGTACTGTTCAAAACTTTTGTTGATCAACTTGGAACAGTGCAAAATTTCAAATTCCACTTTGATGTTCTTGAATGCCTGGTGATCATGGACCTTGATCATTTGGAATCAAAACAAGTACAAGCCATTTGAATTGAAATGCAAACAAACCCTAAAATGCCTTTGATGAATATTAAAAAAAATAGGGTGACAATAAATCTTTTGCAAAAATCTTGGAACCACTTTTATAAATTCACAAATATTCCTTGGACCATGCCCATGTGATTGTGGTATTTTATGATGCCACTGAAAATTCTAAACAATTAATAACAGTAGCCAACCAGAACCTTTTGGCATTTGAAAATTCTAAACAAATAGCAAATCAATTTTAATAAGGCCAATTCTTTTGTGGCACTCCTTTATGGTGCTATGCTAATTATGGGACATGCTTTGTATTTTTTCAAAATGTCTAGGCCAATAAAATAAATGCAACTGTATTTAATAGAAAAGAAAAATGAAAACAGAAAAGCTACAGGGTTATATGTCGCCTGTGGGCACCTCTACCACAGCCCACCTCCTGGCCCACCTACCCTCCTTCCCTTACCCTGTTCGGCCGACCTGGGCGCCATGGCTGGCTGCACCAGCTCGAGGCCATGGGTCGCGACAGTGCCGAAGCCCGAGACAAATATCTCGCCCCCTCCTGCCCGGAAAAAGTGGATCACAGCCTCCCCCTCCTCCATTCACCCCTAGCTCGCCCCGTTCCTCACCCGCTCGAACCCGTGTTCTGGCCGTGGGCGCGCCACCGCCGTCGGCGCGGCCAACGGGCTCCCCACACGCCGCCGTCTTGTCCAGGAGGCGCGCCGGGGACTGCTACGCCAAGCTGTACCGCGGATTGGAGCCGGGACGGACCGTGGGCTGCGAATCGACTTCGTCTTCAAGCTCGGCCGCCCGCGCCATTTTCGCCCGTGCGCTTCACCCCGAGCTCCCCCGGCCAAACTGCCTCCACTACTCGGCCCTTGTGAGCACCCCGCCCCTTTCCCCTCGCTCAGACGCGCCGTTTGCCCACCGTGGCTCCGTCGCCATGGGACCAGTGCTCCGGCCGCCGCGGCCTTCGTCGTAGCCGCCGCCACGGTTGTCCCCGTCGTCCGTGGGGTACGGCAATGGACGCGCGGCGTTCCTCCCGTTCGATTCCTCCCAGCGCCGCAAGATTTGGTCGCCGGTGTCGCCCGCTAGCCTCGCCGCTGCCCCCCTGTGTCGCCGCCGGCGTGGGCGCGCCATGGCCGTGGCCTGTCCCTGACGCGCGGGCCCCGCCCGATTTGGGTTAGCGCTAATGATAGATTAGTCCTAACCCCCCTGTTAGATGTAATTAGGTGCTGTTAGTTATAACTGTTAATTAGGTTGTCTCACTGACAGGTGGGCCACTGACCATTTTAAATCAAAGAAAACTAGTTAATAAGCTAATAGTCACTTACACCTGGACCCCACTTGTCATATATTGATTAAAATAAGTTAGGTAATATTAACAGTCACTGACATGTGGGTCCACTGGATTTTAGAATTAATAAAACCATTTTTATTAACTGTGAGGCTGACCAGTGGGACCCACTGGTCAGTTTGACCAGTCAGCTGTGCTGTGGATAATGTTCTGTTAATAAATAAAATAATTTAAAAATGATTTAGAAAATGATTTAAATTGCTTAAAACTTTAGAAAATCATAGAAAATAAACCGTAGCTCAGATTCAAAAACTTTATACATGAAAGTTGATCAGAAAAATATAACGAATACGGATACGCTATCCGTATGTCTACCACACCCCCCTAACACACCGATCATCGACATTCCCCCCCTCTGGGCTGTCTGTCGATAATTTCCGGTACCGATAAGAAGTACCCGGATGAATTTATTCCGAACACGAAAGTTGTTCGGAATAGTTCCACTAACACGGATACACCCCCCTTATGTTTGTCGGATGTCCACGACACCTCCGGCATGAACCCTTCCCCCTCCGGACACCCTGTCCGGTAATCACCCGGAGCCGGTAGTTCATCCCCGGATGAATTCCCGCTCCGAGCAACGTGCATTGCACTGCGTTAGAACACCGTTAACATTTCATTTGTCATGTCATGCATATGTTTGTATATCATTGCTGTGTATTTACTGTTTCCTCCCCCCTTAATCTTCGGTAGACCCCGCTGCTACCGCCGACTACACCGCTGCCGGGTACGACTACTTCGTCGACGACCCGACCCCTACCGTCGAGCTTCCAGGCAAGCAGAGCCATTCTCTTCCCCAGATATCGCCTACCTTTTCCGTACTTTCTTGCACTAGGCATTGTTACTGCTGCTGCTACGTTATACTCCTATTCAATTGCATAGCCTGATTTTGTCGCCCCTTGATGTACCTTTCCTTTATCCTATGCTGCCTATTATTACTTATGCATTATTCAACAGTGAGCCCTGCGCATTGTTAGCTAGGATTAGATAGCGGGCCGTCATCACTCAGGGGGGTGAACACGGATACAATATATATACAACTGCACAGGTACGGTACAATGCAGACACCACCAAAGCCCCCTATCTGGGTTATGCCTAGTCACCTCAAGTGTGAGCTATCCAGGAGTAATCCTTGTACTCCACCCGAGGCTGACTTTGTCTTGCCGCCATAGGTTCCTGGACAGCGGTTGTCCTTAAAGGTAAGAAAGTCGGGCGACCCAACGGTGCCCGCGAGAGGTATATCGTCGGGAACGACAGGGAGGGTACGACCGACGTTACTGGCGTGCTTGGCCCCTGCTCGTATCTCGCGAGAGTTACCAAACCACGAAAGTCGAGCTCTACCAAGAGCACACGCGAGACAAGGTAAGGAGACGATTCACCTTGTTGGTAACCGCAGTGACTTGGTGGGACGACAGGGCAGGCACCGATGTACTGGTGGACCTGACTGCTGTCGTTGACCGCGGGTCGGTTAAGTCGAGGCAACGATAACGGTTGTCATGCAGGTTAATTAAAATGCTAAATGGTTCGGCGGATGTCTTGAGTAGCCTTTTGGCTTGTACGCACTACCTACACGTGGGACGAGGAGTGTGGGCTCCCCTGCATCGTAGTCTCGTTCGAGGGTCTTCAGACGTCAGCAGTACCGCGGGCTGATTGCCGGGAAGTGGTGTTGTCTTCTCTTTCTCGAGCGGTGTATTTGTATTTGCTTTGATTTTGCTTCACCGGCCAGTCACGCACCGTGCAGGAGTACGTTCGGGTTAGGGTCCAAAGCCCGGCGTACATAGGATATAGTCCGGCGGATGACCTCTCTGTTGATTGCCGAAGGATGGGCTAATTTGTGTCGGATAGCTTTGGTGGAGCGTTCCCTAACAAGGTTCCCGCCACCCGGGAGATCCGAGCGTCGTAGAGTCACGCCAGTGCACCCCTGCAGGGAAGATTAATCTATCGATAGCCGTGTCCACGGTAACAGGACGCTTTATGCTGAAGCTGGATCTTACCACTAGAAACTATCATTATTAAACTGTATGGTTCCGGGTTTTCTTCCTCGCGGGGATGTCGAGGAGGTGAACTCGGAGGCATTATTATTATTGTTAATCATTAAAACTTATATTATACAATGTTGCAGCAACTTCTGCTTCGTTGTTACCTTACGCTTTATATGAACTGTTGACTGATTCATACCTCATGCTGCAAGACATCGTCGGAAGATGCTAGTCGTCGATAGGCCTAGCTTCTTACCCTTGCTCTGGATTTCTGTCTTTCAGTCCACTATATACAGCCTCTTCTTTCCGTTGATACAATGCATAATGCTTAGTAGCGGACGTAAGACTCGCGGGTATACTAGATACTCACCTGCTTTATTTCCTTTACTGTTTTGCCTGATCGGCCGCTGCAGTCGACGTTGGAGCCCAGGAGCAGGAGTACCCCGGAGGCGGATACTAATACGTCGAGACCCCCGCTGACCAGGACCAGGAGTAGTTTCGGAGGCTCCCAGGCAGGAGGCCTTGCCTTTTCGATCTGTATCTCTGATGTTATTTGTGCTAGCCTTCTTAAGGCAAAACTTGACTAACTATGTCTGTACTCAGATTATGGCTTGTATAACTTATGTATTCGGGTCCGCGTGACCCCCCCCTTTATGGTAACATATTGGTTTATCCTTTCGTGTTTAGTGTTGTGCTGTGATATTCTCACCGTGGCACCCTAATCTCAGTCGTGTACCCTGCGTGTATGATTACTGTACACGGATTGATTTTGGGGGCGTCACAAGTTGGTATCAGAGCCGACTGCCTGTAGGAAGCCACCCCACCACTACCTGGTCGAAGTTGAGTCTAGACTTTGAAAAACTATTTTGCTAACTTAATGTTTGGCTTACGGGCCCACATCGATGTCACTACGTGTGATATCTATGGTATTAGGATCCTTTTCTCCTTACCTATGCTCTGGGAATCTGCTCTCTTATCCTTGCTGGTAAGTTTTACAAAATCTGACATTAGGATCACGTTCTCTTGATTCCACCCGGCGTTTTTGGTGCTACCCTCATTGATTGAGTCGTATCGCAGGAGTCGTACCCCAGATCCCGGACCGCGGATCCCATTCTCATTCTGGGCAGGCCGCGCGTTCTCTGGCATCAACTGCTGTGGCCAACAGTTTTCTTGCGGCGTGATTGACATAGTGGAATCTATGTCGCGTCGTGTAATCCTTACCGCGGTCTGCGCGCCGCCTAGTGTGTCCTTTTTCCTTAATTTCTACGACGTTACGCTGCCCGATTTTCGATTGATTCTATGTGTGGATGTGTATGTCTTATATGACTACTCCTATATATCCGCGCCTCCTCTTTGTTGTCGCTTTACCTCTTACTCGTTTCCGGTATCTCGTTAAAATGTTCATCGCTGAAATACCCCTGTTAAATTCTAGCAGGATGGCTGGTCGTGGTGGTCGTGGTCGTGGTCGTGGTGCCAACGATCCACCTCCGCCGCCGGACTACATGGCCGCGATGATGCAGCAGTTTCAGATGAACCAAGTGTTCATGCAAGGAGTCATAGATCAGCTCCAGAATCAGAATCAGAACCAGAACCAGCACCAGAACCAACCGCCTGTGGTTACTCTGCGGGATTTCATGCGTCTCAATCCCCCTCTCTTCCACCAACCGGAACAGCCGCTGGATGCTGATGATTGGCTTCGTGACATCACTCGTCAGCTGGAGTTCTCTAATGTGAGCGCTGCTGATTATGTCACCTTCGCGTCCTATTTCCTGCGTGGCCCCGCTGCTCAGTGGTGGGACACTTACAAGGGCTCGCTAGCTGAAGGGACTGTCGTCACCTGGAATGACTTCAAGACTGCCTTCCGTGCTCGTTATGTCCCCCAGGCAATTATGAACCGTATGAAGGCCGAGTTCCGCAACCTCGTTCAGGGCAACAAAACCGTCGAGGCATACCAGAGGGAATTCCTCCGCCTCTCCCGCTATGCTGCAAGTGACCTTCCGCATGATGCAAGTAGGCAAGAGAAGTTCCGTGATGGGCTCAACCCAGATCTCCAGCTTGCACTGGCTTTGCACGTCTTCCCCGACTTCGCCACCATGGTGAATCAGACTATCACCCTTGAGACCGCTCAGCTTAAGTTCGGTGGTTCGGCGAAGCGCCCCCGTGATGCTGGCTCATCTTCGGGCACATCACAGAAGCAACGCGTTTGGCTTCCACACAGTGTGTATCGTCCAAATGCCCCTGTACCAAGGCCGTCGTATGTTGCACCTCGTCTGCCTCCGCCCCCGCCGAGACAGCCGAAGACTGAGACTGCACCCCTCCGTCCTCAGGATGGCCTGTGCTTCAAGTGCCATCAGCCAGGTCACTTTTCCAGAGAGTGCCCCCAGCGACAGAATCAACTGGTAGTTCACCCTGCTGGCCGTGGAAATGGCCGTGGCAACAACAGGACCCCCAACTATAACACTGGGTCTTATTCTCACACTCGCGGACATGCTTACAACATTAATGTCGAAGAAGCTCAGGAGCAACCTGCTACCGTGATGGGTACCCTTCTTGTTAATTCAGTACCTGCTACTGTTTTATTTGATACAGGAGCATCACATTCATTCATGTCGGAAGCATTTGCATTGTCGCATAACTTCATGGTAGAAAAGATGGATCCACCGATGGTTGTACGCACTCCGATAGGTCATTGCCACACCTCCAAGATAGTGCCCAAAACCATCGTCGAAATTGAAGGAATTGAGTTCCTTGCTTCCCCCATCCTCTTGAAGTCTTCCACTATAGACCTCATTCTGGGCATGGATTGGTTGAAAGTCCACGATGCCGCACTTTATTGTGGCACCAGTTCTGTCCAACTTTTTCACCCCTCCGGCGAGATTGTTAACCACACCACCCGGATTACCCGTGATGCTGAAACGCATATCTATATGATGAATGCTCTGAATGTCTCACCTCTCGACGGGATTGAGAACGTTCTAGTCGTTCGTGATTTTCCCGACGTCTTCCCAGAAGAACTCCCGGGAATACCCCCGATCCGAGAGGTGGAATTTGTCATCGACCTGAAGCCTGGCACCGTCCCTATTGCCAAGCGTCCCTATAAGATGCCACCTCACCACCTCCTTGAACTGAAGAAGGAGATTGACGAAGCACTTCACAAAGGATTCATTCGCCCAAGTTCCTCTTCTTGGGGAGCACCTTCGCTCTTTGTCAAGAAGAGCGATGGAACAAATCGTTTGGTCCAAGATTACCGACCCATCAACCAGGCCACGATCCAGAACAAATATCCGCTTCCCCGGATCAACGATCTGTATGATCAACTTGCTGGATCCACGGTGTTTTCGAAACTCGACTTGAGGTTGGGTTACCATCAGATCCGAGTCCGTGAAGAGGACATTCCGAAGACCGCTTTCATTACTCGCTATGGTTCATACGAGTACACTATCATGTCCTTTGGCTTGACGAATGCTCCAGCCACTTTCTCCCGGTTGATGAACTATATATTCATGGAATTCCTCGACAAGTTTGTCGTGGTTTATCTGGATGATATCTTAATATACTCCAAGAATAAAGAGGAGCATGCTGAACATCTTCGCCTTCTACTTGAAAAGCTTCGAGAACACAAACTATACGCTAAGTATTCTAAGTGTGAGTTCTGGCTTCCTGAAGTGACCTACCTTGGTCACGTGATTTCCAAGGATGGCATTGCCGTCAACCCAGAACGTATCCAGGCTATTCTTGACTGGACTCCTCCCAAGACTGTCAAGAAAGTCAGAAGTTTCCTCGGACTCGCCAGCTATTGCCGCCGTTTCGTCGAGAACTTTTCCAAGATTGCCAGGCCTCTGACTAATCTGCTTCACAAAGGGGTCAAGTTTGAGTGGACAAATAAATGTCAGGAAAGTTTCCAGTCCCTCAAGGACAAGCTCACTTCTCCCCCAGTGCTAGATCCCCCTGATACTCAGAAGGACTTCATGATTTATTGCGACGCGTCTCGTCAAGGATTAGGCTGTGTCCTAATGCAAGAGCGCAAAGTGATTGCTTATGGCTCTCGTCAGTTGCGTGCTCACAAAGAGAACTATCCAACTCATGATCTCGAATTGGCAGCGGTAATTTATGCATTGAAGCTGTGGCGACATTACCTCGTCGGTAATCGTGTCGAGATCTACACCGACCACCAAAGCCTGAAGTACCTATTTACTCAACCAGACCTGGATCTCCACCAACAAAGATGGCTCGAGACAATAGACGATTTCAACATGGATATTCATTACACCCCTGGCAAGGCTAATGTGATGGCCGATGCTTTGAGCCGTAAATCTTACTGTAGTGAACTTGAAGTTCAAGTACAACAACCACTTCTGTATGAAGATTTTCAAAAATTAAACCTCGAGATTGTTCCTCAGGGTTATGCAAATAACCTGGTTATCGAACCGGATCTCGTCAAGTCCGTCAAGGGTATATAGTTTTATGATGATTTCGTACACAAGATTAAGCGCGATATCGCCAATGGGAGACCCTCACCCTTCACCGTTGATACCAAAGGTGCAGCATTCTACCAGAACCGTTTAGTGGTTACTCACAGCAAGGGAAGGCATGAGAACCTGGATATGACCCCGAAGGTCATGAGAGCGGCTCACGATACCCCGTTGTCCATTCATCCTAGAAGCACCAACATGTACCAAGACATTCGTCAGCAATTCTGGTGGCCTAACATGAAGCAAGAAATTGCCCGATATGTTTCTGAATGTGACGTTTGCCGTCGCGTCAAGGCAGAACATCAAAGACCTGCTGGAACTCTGCAACCACTCTCAATCCCTGAATGGAAATGGGACAAGATTGAAATGGACTTTGTCACCGGTTTTCCGCGATCACAGAAGGGTCATGATGCGATCTTTGTCGTCATCGACCGATTCTCCAAGGTTGCCCACTTTCTGCCAGTCAAGGAGACGATCTCTGCTAGTCAGTTGGCAGACTTGTATGTTTCCAGAATTGTGTCCCTCCATGGCATTCCGTTGGAGATCAGTTCAGACCGTGGCAGTATTTTCACCTCAAGATTTTGGGATAGTTTCCAAGAAGCTATGGGAACTCATCTAAATTTCAGCACCGCTTATCATCCCCAGTCGCAAGGACAAGTCGAACGAGTTAATCAAGTGCTTGAGGACATGCTTCGAGCTTGTGTCATCTCATTCGGTAAGAAATGGGAGGAATCTCTTCCATTTGCTGAATTCTCGTACAACAATAGCTATCAAGCTAGTCTGAAGATGGCACCCTTTGAAGTTCTCTATGGACGTAAGTGTCGAACCCCTCTGAATTGGTCAGAGACTGGAGAACGAACTCTCATTGGTCCGGACATCATACAACATGCCGAAGATCAGGTTCGCGTTATCCGTGAACACTTGAAAGCTAATCAGTCTCGTCAGAAGAGAAACTATGATCGCAAGCACAAGGAAATGGTCTATCAACCTGGCGAATACGCGTACCTCCGTATCACCCCGATGCGAGGCACTCATCGTTTCGGAATCAAAGGCAAGTTAGCTCCTCGCTACATTGGCCCGTTCCGTATCCTATCCAGAAGTGGACCCGTGGCATACCGTTTGGAATTGCCGCCGAACCTCTCTCAAGTCCACGATGTATTCCACGTGTCGCAACTCCGACGCTGCTTCAAAGACCCTATTCGTGAAGTGGAGCATGATATGATTGAGCTGCAATAGGACTTGACTTATCAAGAACATCCAAGCCGCATTCTCGATCAGTCTGAACGCAAAACCCGCAACAAGACAACCAAGTTCCTTAAAGTTCAGTGGTCAAATCATTCTGAAGATGAAGCCACTTGGGAACGCGAAGATCGCCTTCGTGAGGAATACCCCGATCTTTTCCCCTCTACCGCTTAGATTCTCGGGACGAGAATTCTTGTAGTGGGGGAGATTTGTAACACTCTCACTGTCAGTGAACAGTAATCAGGGTTACTGTTCATCTGTACTGTTCAAAACTTTTGTTGATCAACTTGGAACAGTGCAAAATTTCAAATTCCACTTTGATGTTCTTGAATGCCTGGTGATCATGGACCTTGATCATTTGGAATCAAAACAAGTACAAGCCATTTGAATTGAAATGCAAACAAACCCTAAAATGCCTTTGATGAATATTAAAAAAATAGGGTGACAATAAATCTTTTCCAAAAATCTTGGAACCACTTTTATAAATTCACAAATATTCCTTGGACCATGCCCATGTGATTGTGCTATTTTATGATGCCACTGAAAATTCTAAACAATTAATAACAGTAGCCAACCAGAACCTTTTGGCATTTGAAAATTCTAAACAAATAGCAAATCAATTTTAATAAGGCCAATTCTTTTGTGGCACTCCTTTATGGTGCTATGCTAATTATGGGACATGCTTTGTATTTTTTCAAAATGTCTAGGCCAATAAAATAAATGCAACTGTATTTAATAGAAAAGAAAAATGAAAAAAGAAAAGCTACAGGGTTATCTGTCGCCTGTGGGCACCTCTAGCACAGCCCACCTCCTGGCCCACCTACCCTCCTTCCCTTACCCTATTCGACCGACCTGGGCGCCATGGCTGGCTGCACTAGCTCGAGGCCATGGGTCGCGACAGTGCCGAAGCCCGAGACAAATATCTCGCCCCCTCCTGCCCGGAAAAAGTGGATCACAACCTCCCCCTCCTCCATTCCCCCCGAGCTCGCCCCGTTCCTCGCCCGCTCGAACCCGTGTTCTGGCCGTGGGCGCACCACCGCCGTCGGCGCGGCCAACGGGCTCCCCACACGCCGCCGTCTTGTCCAGGAGGCGCGCCGGGGACTGCTACGCCAAGCTGTACCGCGGATTGGAGCCGGGACGGACCGTGGGCTGCGAATCGACTTCGTCTTCAAGCTCGGCCGCCCGCGCCATTTTCGCCCGTGCGCTTCACCCCGAGCTCCCCCGGCCAAACTGCCTCCACTACTCGGCCCTTGTGAGCACCCCGCCCCTTTCCCCTCGCTCAGACGCGCCGTTTGCCCACCGTGGCTCCGTCGCCATGGGACCAGTGCTCCGGCCGCCGCGGCCTTCGTCGTAGCCGCCGCCACGGTTGTCCCCGTCGTCCGTGGGGTACGGCAATGGACGCGCGGCGTTCCCCCCGTTCGATTCCTCCCAGCGCCGCAAGATTTGGTCGCCGGTGTCGCCCGCTAGCCTCGCCGCTGCCCCCCTGTGTCGCCGCCGGCGTGGGCGCGCCATGGCCGTGGCCTGTCCCTGACGCGCGGGCCCCGCCCGATTTGGGTTAGCGCTAATGATAGATTAGTCCTAACCCCCCTGTTAGATGTAATTAGGTGCTGTTAGTTATAACTGTTAATTAGGTTGTCTCACTGACAGGTGGGCCACTGACCATTTTAAATCAAAGAAAACTAGTTAATAAGCTAATAGTCACTTACACCTGGACCCCACTTGTCATATATTGATTAAAATAAGTTAGGTAATATTAACAGTCACTGACATGTGGGTCCACTGGATTTTAGAATTAATAAAACCATTTTTATTAACTGTGAGGCTGACCAGTGGGACCCACTGGTCAGTTTGACCAGTCAACTGTGCTGTGGATAATGTTCTGTTAATAAATAAAATAATATAAAAATGATTTAGAAAATGATTTAAATTGCTTAAAACTTTAGAAAATCATAGAAAATAAACCGTAGCTCAGATTCAAAAACTTTATACATGAAAGTTGATCAGAAAAATATAACGAATACGGATACGCTATCCGTATGTCTACCACACCCCCTAACACACCGATCATCGACATTCCCCCCCTCCGGGCTGTCTGTCGATAATTTCCGGTACCGATAAGAAGTACCCGGATGAATTTATTCCGAACACGAAAGTTGTTCGGAATAGTTTAACTAACACGGATACACCCCCCTTATGTTTGTCGGATGTCCACGACACCTCCGGCATGAACCCTTCCCCCTCCGGACACCTTGTCCGGTAATCACCTGGAGCCGGTAGTTCATCCCCGGATGAATTCCCGCTCCGAGCAACGTGCATTGCACTGCGTTAGAACACCGTTAACATTTCATTTGTCATGTCATGCATATGTTTGTATATCATTGCTGTGTATTTACTGTTTCCTCCCCCCTTAATCTTCGGTAGACCCCGCTGCTATCGCCGACTACACCGTTGCCGGGTACGACTACTTCGTCGACGACCCGACCCCTACCGTCGAGCTTCCAGGCAAGCAGAGCCATTCTCTTCCCCAGATATCGCCTACCTTTTCCGTACTTTCTTCCACTAGGCATTGTTACTGCTGCTGCTACATTATACTCCAATTCAATTGCATAGCCTGATTTTGTCGCCCCTTGATGTACCTTTCCTTTATCCTATGCTGCCTATTATTACTTATGCATTATTCAGCAGTGAGCCCTGCGCATTGTTAGCTAGGATTAGATAGCGGGCCGTCATCACTCAGGGGGGTGAACACGGATACAATATATATATACAACTGCACAGGTACGGTACAATGCAGACACCGCCAAAGGCCCCTATCTGGGTTATGCCTAGTCACCTCAAGTGTGATCTATCCAGGAGTAATCCTTGTACTCCACCCGAGGCTGACTTTGTCTTGCCGCCATAGGGTCCTGGACAGCGGTTGTCCTTAAAGGTAAGAAAGTCGGGCGGCCCAGCGGTGCCCGCGAGAGGTATATTGTCAGGAACGACAGGGAGGGTACGACCGACGTTACTGGCGTGCTTGGCCCCTGCTCGTATCTCGCGAGAGTTACCAAACCACGAAAGTCGAGCTCTACCAAGAGCACACGCGAGACAAGGTAAGGAGACGGTTCACCTTGTTGGTAACCGCAGTGACTTGGTGGGACGACAGGGCAGGCACCGATGTACTGGTGGACCTGACTGCTGTCGTTGACCGCGGGTCGGTTAAGTCGAGGCAACGATAACGGTTGTCACGCAGGTTAATTAAAATGCTAAATGGTTCGGCGGATGTCTTGAGTAGCCTTTTGGCTTGTACGCACTACCTACACGTGGGACGAGGAGTGTGGGCTCCCCTGCATCGTAGTCTCGTTCGAGGGTCTTCAGACGTCAGCAGTACCGCGGGCTGATTGCCGGGAAGTGGTGTTGTCTTCTCTTTCTCGAGCGGTGTATTTGTATTTGCTTTGATTTTGCTTCACCGGCCAGTCACGCACCGTGCAGGAGTACGTTCGGGTTAGGGTCCAAAGCCCGGCGTACATAGGATATAGTCCGGCGGATGACCTCTCTGTTGATTGCCGAAGGATGGGCTACTTTGTGTCGGATAGCTTTGGTGGAGCATTCCCTAACAAGGTTCCCGCCACCCGGGAGATCCGAGCGTCGTAGAGTCACGCCAGTGCACCCCTGCAGGGAAGATTAATCTATCGATAGCCGTGTCCACGGTAACAGGACGCTTTATGTTGAAGCTGGATCTTACCACTAGAAACTATTATTATTAAACTGTATGGTTCCAGGTTTTCTTCCTCGCGGGGATGTCGAGGAGGTGAACTCGGAGGCATTATTATTATTGTTAATCATTAAAACTTATATTATACAATGTTGCAGCAACTTCTGCTTCGTTGTTACCTTACACTTTATATGAACTGTTGACTGATTCTTACCTCATGCTGCAAGACATCGTCGGAAGATGCTAGTCGTCGATAGGCCTAGCTTCTTACCCTTTCTCTGGATTTCTGTCTTTCAGTCCACTATATACAGCCTCTTCTTTCCGTTGATACAATGCATAATGCTTAGTAGCGGACGTAAGACTCGCGGGTATACTAGATACTCACCTGCTTTATTTCCTTTACTGTTTTGCCTGATCGGCCGCTGCAGTCGACGTTGGAGCCCAGGAGCAGGAGTACCCCGGAGGCGGATACTACTACGTCGAGACCCCCGCTGACCAGGACCAGGAGTAGTTTCGGAGGCTCCTAGGCAGGAGGCCTTGCCTTTTCGATCTGTATCTCTGATGTTATTTGTGCTAGCCTTCTTAAGGAAAAACTTGACTAACTATGTCTGTACTCAGATTATGGCTTGTATAACTTATGTATTCGGGTCCGCGTGACCCCCCCCCCCTTTATGGTAACATATTGGTTTATCCTTTCGTGTTTAGTGTTGTGCTGTGATATTCTCACCGTGGCACCCTAATCTCAGTCGTGTACCCTGCGTGTATGATTACTGTACACGGATTGATTTTGGGGGCGTCACACTAAGCATACAAGGCCAAGCACACAACGTTCTCGGAAAGCATCAAACGTGAGGGGCATCCCATCCAGACCGGATGATTAAATGAGATGGGTCCTCATCGTCCGCACACAAGTCTAAATGATATGGGTGATGAACTCCCATATTCATAGACAAGTCGCCTCAACCATACTCTCGATTGTATTATAACACTTACATAGACTTACTCCAACCCGATCACTTAGTCGGGGTCTAGGGCGGGCTCGATCATACAACAAAGTGTGCACATGACAGAGTCATGAACATTCGCATCGCGATGCCCCAAGCTGCGCACATCTAAGGGCCACTTGGTGTATAAAAGACCGCCAGCCAGATCACAACTAAGGTCTCGAAAACCCATACTAAGACATGCATGTTATAATCATACACGCAGCACACATGTCTAATATGAACAGCATGTATCATTGCAATTCTCTACAAAGTTTACAAATTTCTTGATAAATCTTATAGAGTGCACACAGAGATCACGAGACCGTGATCCAACATTACAACAAGCACGGAAGCAAAGTAGGTCTGAGTACAGACAAGTTTAACAAATGGCTTAAGAAGCCTTATTTAAACACAAGCCATCCACGAGGGAACCAGTCTGCTGACTGGGACTACACTAGCTTTGTCTTGGTCTTGGTCTTCATTCGTCGAGCTCCAGGTAGAAACCACCTTCGGGATCGGTGGGTTCATCTAAAACATCAATTAAGCAAACGTGAGTACAAAGTCGTACTCAACAAGACTTACGTAGGAGCTATACTACTCATGCACATGTATCAAGGCAAAGGGAGGTGGGGTTCAAAAGCAGAAGTGCCAACTTTGACTTGGCTAGTCCTGAACTACGAGTACGAGACTTGAGGTAAGAAGCGCACACGAGTCCATCTATCCAAGTCTCCAAAACAATAACACCACTATGGTGCCTCTCTCGACTTCCCCACGAGAAAGCACGCCATAGCACTCACGCTTATCTTGGCAAGTTTTACAAGTATCCAGTTCAAGTTGTCTAATAATCAAGGTAAGCTTTCCAAGCAGTCCATAATCGCGGACACGACTATTCGAATAGTTTTGTTAACCCTGCAGGGGTGTACTACTTTCACACACATGACCATCAGTTACCGCCTTTGATCTCGACACCATTCAAGGATGTCAGCGAGGATGCTCACCACAACTGTTACCTCATAGCCGATCTAGTACATGAAAGCCGCCTGCCTGGGTTGGTTACCACTATCGTGAACCCGACCGGTTTACCGAAGTGGACCCAGACGATGTGTGTGTGGTGCGAAAGCCGGTCTCGGATGAGCCGTTCTCTCACTTGGCTATCAGGCCACAAGCTTACCATAAATCCGAAATACGGCGACATCTGGACATCGAAGGGGACGAGTTAGTAAGTTGAGAGGGGTCAGTGAGCCCAATGTGTGGTTGCACTCTTCTTCTTGGATCACCACACAAGAACTCGGACTTAAGGCAGTGTTCAACAAGACAACCCACAGTGTACTCCTACACAGCCTCTCATCGTTCACCTTGTATTAGGGTGGATTCACCAACATAGTTACACCTTCTTCAACATGATTGCTACCATCCCGACTCACAGATCAAAGTAATCCTCATTGTAAACTCTGAGCATGTAATAAGCTGTAACAGTTGCAGGGGCCACATGATATCAATCAACTCCAATGTCAGCTAGGATTGTGGTTTGCTTACTACTGTGACAAGATGATAGGTCATGCAAAGGATATGGGTTCAACTATGCGGTAGAATCGATAAAAAGGTGATCATCCTTTTCATGCATAAGCGATACTAAGAGGGAAATGGGTTTTTATCAACATGATCAAAGGGGGGGGGTTGCTTGCCTTGCTGACGAGGTTCAGTCACGGTATCTTCAACGAAGGGGGTGGCCTCCGGTTCCGGTTCCACTTCTATTAGCAACATGGAAATCATAGGATCAAAATAAATTACAATGCACAATCACATGAATAAGATTGTAGTGGTGATGTTCATGGTTGCAATGTGGGTGCAATTCCATTTAAAAGAAGTGGAATGCAAAGTCATTTGCAAATTCACTCTAAATTTGAATTCAAATTAATGCCATATGGACAAATGCCACTGTCCACCCAATTTAATTTTGTCAAACATGAAAACAAAGTCCATATTCAGAATCCTTGCATTTTTTTGATAGTTTTAGACATATTATATGCCCAATTTGTAGTTAGTATGAATTAATTATAAATTCAAAGTTTAATTGAATTTCTGCCTTTTCTGAATTATTTCTTAAATAGAAATTGGATTACTGCGTCAGCATGACCTCATGCTGGCGTCAGGGGGCCTCTGACCAAGGGATCCCACATGTTAGTGTCTATTTGATTAATTGAAACGTTTTATTAAGATTTAAACGAAACAGAGAGATTAGTCAGGCCTAGGGCCCACATGTCAGGGTCACTGCACGTGGGGCCTGGGGGTTAATCACCCTGCCCACGAGGACCTCATCGCCGGCATAACTCGGAAGACCTTCCCGTGCGGCGGTGTGCGCGTAGACGGCGATTCCGTGGTCCAAATCGTGCGCTGCTTCCACTGGATCGAAGCCCTCACTTGCGCGGTCGAATGGGACCAAGATCAAGGCCTGGGGTGAACTGGAACATTGTCGACGATGAGCCCTAGCGGCGGCGGAGCTTCTGGCTCGAGGTGGAACGCGCTGCACGGCGCCATTTGATGCGGGGCTGGGCTCAAACGAATGCTGGGAGCAAGGGGAGCACAACGGGCGCGTTGGTGCAGGCAGGGGAGCATGGTAGCGAGCTCGAGCTCATCCATGGCGGAGGCCGTGCTTGGCTCCCATGGCAGATCGGCGTAGAGGAGGAGCTAGGGGGCGGGAGTTTAGGGAGAACACGCAGCTGCTCACCAGGATTGCGATGGAGCAGGCGGCGTGCTTGGGGAGGCTCTGGTGCTGCCGGAATTTGAAGAAGATTTGCGGCGGCCGGAGCTGGCGTCTGCAGGGGATCTTCTCTTCAATTGGTTGCGCAGGTCGACGTAGCGGACGACTGCGGAGATGATGGACACCTTGGCGCGGCGTGAAGAAGTCGGTGGCCATGCGGGCGTCAAGTCATGCTGACGGTGGTGCTCTGTTCGTCGTCGGGCTTAGCGAGAGAGAGCGGGAGCTGTGTAGGAGGGGGGAATGGAGGCGACGTGCACTGGGCATCTCCGTGGCGCTTCTAGGAGGCTCGGGAGGGGGAGGTGAAGGCCAGGGACGGCTCGAGAGCGTCGGCTTCTCGGGTGGCTTTCCACCGAGCAGCTTGGGGGCGCGGGGTTGGGGAAGAAGACCCCCGTGCCCCTGGTGGGCTGGCTGGGCCTCGCCTAGGCGCCAGGTAAGTGTTTCTGTTTTTTTTCTTTTTCCTTTTCTGTTTATTTGTTGTGCCTGCTAACTAAAATAGCTAGGAAATTTCTAAAGTGCCCATATTTTTTATATGGCCTCACATTACATGTGCCTAGCCACTTATAAAGTTTGAGCATTTTTAAAATTAAAATTATTTAAAATTTAATTCAAATAGGGGTTTAACTTTAAAACCAAGTTCCTGTTTGAATTTTTGAAAATTCCATGAGCATGGGAATGCTACCACATCACTTTATATGTGATCACACTCATTTATGTGAGTTTTCAAAAGTCCAAAAGGAATTTTTGGAGCAACTTCATTTCTGGACATTTGAATTAATTCATCTGGGGGGGGTTCCTTCTCCCATTTCATTTGAATTTTGAATTTTTGAGATGAATGCAAGTTGAATCTTGACCCTAGCACATACCTAACAGAGGGTTCTGACAACTCGCCCGTACTCAAAAGAATCTCGTCCCGAGATTCAGAAGTATGCGGGAGAAAGGAGGGGTACTCGGCACTGATACGGTCTTCTCTTTCCCACGTGGCTTCTTTCTCAGAGTGGTATGACCATTGAACTTTGAGAAACATAATCTTCTTGGGGCGAGTGACACGCTCTGCGGAATCAAGAATACGAATGGGGTATTCTCGATAAGAAAGGTCATCTTGTAGATCAAGTGTATCATGGTCGACTTCGTGGATGGGGTCCTTGAAGCAACGCATGAGTTGTGACACATGGAGTACATCGTGTACTCGGGATAGGTGCGGAGGTAGTTCAAGTTGGTAGGCAAATGGGCCACGTTTAGCAACAATGCGGAAAGGTCTGATGTAACGTGGGGCCAACTTGCCTTTGATACCGAAACATTGGGTTCCCTTCAGAGGAGTAACCCTAAGGTAAGCCTTCTCATCCAGGTTGTAGCTTTCTTGCCTATGATGACGATCATAGTAGCTTTTCTGACGAGACTGGGCGGCTTTCAATTGATCACGAACAATGCGAACTTGATCTTCTGCTTCTTTGATCATATCCGGTCCAAAGAATTGTCTTTCACCGGTTTCTGACCAGTTTAGGGGTGTTCAACATCGTCGTCCATAGAGGAATTCAAATGGAGCCATGTTCAGACTAGATTGAAAACTATTGTTATAAGAAAACTCGGCAAATGGAAGAGATTTCTCCCAATTCTTTCCGAATGAGATAACACAAACTCTGAGCACGTCTTCCAAATTTTTTTTAACCCTTTCGACTTGACCACTAGACTGAGGATGGAAAGCTGTACTAAAGGAGAGATTAGTTCCCATAGCATTTTGGAATCTTTGCCAGAATCTAGAGGTGAAAAGTCTACCGCGATCAGAATTGATTTCCAAAGGAACACCATGAAGTGATACGACTCTTGACACATACAAGTCCGCTAACTGACTAGCAGTAACGGACTCACGAATTGGAAGGAAGTGAGCAACTTTGGAGAGTCGATCGATGACAAAAAAGATGGCATCATTTCCTTTCTGGGTTTTTGGAAATCCAATGATGAAGTCCATACTGACTTTGTCCCATTTCCACTCGAGAATAGGCAAAGGTTGAAGAGTACTGATACGTCCAAAATGCATCACTATTTTATATCGTAATTTCACCCTATTCATTGATATATTCCACTTCAAAATATTGTTCTTATGTTGTTTTGGCTTATTTTACACAGTTTGCAACTTTCCGGTGCCGAAGCAGCAGAACCAGAATTCAGCGGTGAAAAGTGGACACCAAGTTGCTTAATTAGATCAACTCCAAATGCGATGAAAATTTACGGGGTGTGTTTTTATGGGAATTGACTGGGGATCACCGAGGATGGAGGTGAGGGGACCCACCAGGCAGCTAGAAGGGTGCCTGGCGCGGCCCCCCTCCTTGCCGCGCCAGGCACCCTCCTGGATACCTGGTGCCCCCCCTCGGTGCCCCCTCTCGCCTATAAGACCCCCCTGGGGTGAAAACCCCGGAAATAGAAGAATTTCCGTGTTTCACGCCCGCCACGGGGAGGAAACCTATAGAGGTGAAAATCCATCTCCGGCGGGCAGATTCCGCCGGGGAGATCACCTCCCGGAATGGGAGATCGTCGCCATCGTCATCATAATTGTCACGAGCATCATCTAGATCATCATCAACATCATCCCCAACATCAGCACCGTCTCCATCTCCATCCCATCTCATCTCACAATTGCAACTTGTGTTGTAATCCGTACTATCTATCCTCTCTACTCTGTTGGTGTTGATTACTACTTTGTGGTGAATGCTATTGAGTTTTGTTGGAGAAATATCATTGTGTCCAGATTGTTTGCCACCCATCTATCACCTCTGATCATGATATCTTTTATGTCTTGTGAGTAGTTACTTTAGTTCTTGAGAACATGGGAGAAGTCTAGTTGTTAGTAGTCATATGATGTTGAAGTATTATGTGTTGTTTGATACTTAAGTTGTGTTGTTATTTCTCTAGTGGTGTTATGTGAGTCGAACACTTAACACTTCACCTTTCGTGGGCCTAGAAGAAAACATTGTGCATAAAGGATGCTTATGGTGGGTTGCCGGAGTGACAGAAACCTGAACCCCAGTTTGTACACTTTTGCACAAGGGAGTTATGGATCCTTGATCGTAATGCTGTGGTTAGGCTTATGCCTTAATTAATACCTTGTATTTGCGGATGCTTGCAAGGTGTGTAATCATAAGAGTACACTTATCATAGTGTAGAAGGTGTACTAGCACTGATCCACCCACCGACACTTATCAACACAATACATATTACTTGGCGGAATATGGTGAAAGTAACTTGCCTATCTCTCCCGTTTGTTCTCAAGAACGCTTTAGCCTTTATAAGTTCAGTTCCTAGGCTTATCCTTGTAAAAGGATTGGGACACTTTCTACTCCTCAGTTACCCTGTTTACTTTGCTTGTCTTTTACTTTTCTGTTGCTTAAACCAAAAACCCCTAAATATTTATCTTTCAGAGTTGGCAGCCCTTTCCTTATCTAGTGTCACTTGTCAATACCTTTTGCTCCTCACTGGGATCGACATCCTTATTTATCGAAAAACTACAATTGATCCCCTAGACTTGTGGGTTATCAAGAATCGTTTATTGGCGCGGTTAACAGGGGAGGCAATCCCACTAAACCTATTAACTTCTCCGCCATCAACGAGCTTTTCTGGCGCCGTTGCCGGGGAGTGTAGCGCTATTGGTAAGTGAAGCCGGTAAGGAAACCTTTATTTTCTGTTGTTATCTTTAGTCCTTATGGACTCCTCTTCTGTTGGTTCGTTGCTGGTAAGTAGCCGCCCCACGATTGTGGTGGTCACTCCTACCCCTACTGAAATTGTGCCCTATAAAATACCATCTGGTATTATTGATTACGTCTTGGCTAATCGTTATACAGGAGAAGGACATCGGGGAGAACACCTGCTATATTTATCACAATTATTTTCTTTATTTAAGATTGCAGGTGTAACGATGGAGTTCGTCATGAAGAAATTATTCTCCATACCACTCAAAGATAAAGCTTCAGATTGGTATAAGCTACTCGATAACTCTGATCTGCTTGAATGTCCAGAGCTTATGTCTCTCTTTTACGAGAAGTTTTATCCTCTTCGTGAAATTCACCAAGACAGGAACTACATCTACAACTTTTGGTCTCGCGACGGAGAAAGCATCGCTCAAGCTTTGGGGAGACTGAAGTCCCTGATGCTCAAATGCCCAAACCATGAGCTCCCCAAGGAAATAATACTTACAAACTTTTATGCCAGGCTTTCTCGTCAGGACAGGGAGATGTTGGATGCCTCCTCTAGCGGGGTATTGCAGACCATAAGTATGGAATAAAAATGGGATCTTATAGAAAGGATCCAGAAGAACACTGAAGACTAGGAAATTGATAAAGGTTCACCCGCTATAAACTATGAGCATGACTACATTGAGAGTTATGTGAAGACTGATTACTTTAATACCTTTTGCTCTAAAATTGGTCTTGATTCCCAGCTAATGGTCGACTTTTGCAAGGACTTTGCTTCTCATATTGATTCTTCTAAGAAGAAGGAGAGTCAACATCATAAACCTTTCAAGGAGTCACCTAATGAGATTAATATTACTGATCCTGTTTTACCTGCAGTTGTGTATGAACAACCTCCTTATCCCTCCATGATAAAGGAGCACTCTTTTGTTACAGGTATTCTAAACAAAAACGGAAGGACCACTGACGAACCTGAGGACACGATCAAGGTCAAGCGTCAAGTTTCGATGGTCAAGGATCTGGTAACAAGTGATATCGAAGAATCCACTATTAGTTTTTGTGCTGTTTCCACTAACATTGTCACAACCAAGAACAAAGGCCCAATTTCAGGTACACCAGTTGTATCTATTAAAATAGGAGATCATAATTACTATGGGCTTTGTGATTTGGGATCCAGCGTCAGCGATATGCCCTTCTCACTTTATTAAGAGATCATGCACAAGATTCAGCCGTGTGAGATTGAAGACATAGATGTCACGATTCATATTGCAAATAAACAAACAATCTCTCCAGTTAGGATTATGAGAGATGTTGAAGTACTCTGCGGGAAGGTAAAATGTCCTACTGACTTTCTTGTACTTGGTTCAGTGCAAGATAGTTTTTGCCCTATTATCTTTGGTAGGCCCTTCCTCTGCACTTGTGGAGCTATAATAGATTGCAAGAAAGGTAAAGTTTCTGTTGAATTCAATGGTGAAACGGTTCAATTCAAATTTTCTAAGTTTTCAAAGCAGCCTCGTGGTACTGATTTGTCAAGTAATGACAAAATTATTGAAGAAATTGCTTCTATTGCTATTCCTCCTGACGATACTTTGCAGCAATTTATGGAAGACCACGAGAATGATATGCGTATGCAGGAGAGGGATGAGCTAGAAGACATATTTTTAAGACAAACTCCTATCCTGAAGCACAACCTCCCGGTTGAACCTTTAGGAATCCTCTCGCAACCAAAAGAAGACCCGGTGTTTGATCTAAAACCACTACCCGATATGCTCAAGTATGCTTATTTTGATGAAAAGAAAGTATATCTTGTTATTATCAATTCTAACCTTTCAGGGTATGAAGAAGAGCGATTATTGGAGACACTCCGCAGACACCAAGGTGCTATTGGCTATACTCTTGATGATCTCAAGGGTATTAGTCCATCCATTTTCCAACATACTATCAATCTTGAGCCCGACACTAAACCGGTTGTTGATCATCAACGACGGTTGAACCCAAGGATGAAGGACGTGGTTAGGACGGAGGTTCTCAAACTTCTAGCCGCAGGTATCATCTATCCTATAGCTGATAGTAAGTGGGTAAGTCCCGTTCATTGTGTTCCTAAGAAAGGAGGTATGACTGTTGTTTCTAATGATAAAAATGAACTAATACCTCAGAGGACTATTGTTGGATATATAATGTGTATTGATTTCAGGAAGTTGAACAAGGCCAACAGGAAGGACCACTATCCTCTGCCCTTTATTGATCAGATGCTCGAGCGGCTGTCTAAAAACACCCACTTCTGCTATCTTGATGGGTATTCTGGCTTCTCCCAGATTCACGTTAACACCACGGATCAAGAGAAGACCACCTTTACGTGTCCTTACGGTACTTATGCTTATAGGCGTATGCCTTTTGCTTTGTGTAATGCACCTGCTACTTTTCAGAGGTGTATGTCTGCAATATTTCATGGTTTCTGTGAGGATATTGTAGAAGTTTTCATGGACGACTTTTCCGCCTATGGACACTCCTTTGACCACTATCTCCACAATCTTAACAAAGTTTTTCAGAGATGTGAAGAAACAAATGTTGGAGATATGCCCTAGAGGCAATCATGTTATGATGTTATCTCCTTATATATTCATGAGTTATCTGTATTGTCCTTGAACATCATCGCTGATATGTATCAATAAGTATGTGACTTGTTTGTGAGACTATATATTCTATGATGATTGTTCTAATGGTCCCTAGTTGATAAGGTTATGCGGACACATATCCTTGACTAGTATATGATTCGATTGATGACTATGTTTCACAAGTCATGAGCATGGAGATGCCACCGATAATGGACTTAGTGATGGGATCACTGAGTTGGACAGAGACCCACTTTGAGACGCATCGAGATATTGTCATCTGTTAGTCTCAATACAATGTATATGCCATGTCCAAGACCTGAGGTCCTCGCATGTTCTCGGGATGAGGAATGACTCACTTAGGGACTATCAAACGCTACACCGTAACTAGGTAGTTATAAAGGTAGCTTACGGGTGAGTCATGATACATGCCGCGAGACATGGTTGATCAAG
The DNA here is from genome assembly GCA_950022295.1 of Bromus sterilis. Lineage (NCBI taxonomy): Eukaryota > Viridiplantae > Streptophyta > Magnoliopsida > Poales > Poaceae > Bromus > Bromus sterilis. The sequence goes on along the minus strand of OX465601.1, from coordinate 120,117,680 downwards.
ATGGGATTTTCCCCTCCACTTTGGAGAGATATTCTCTGGGCCCTCTCGAGTGATAAGATTCAGAAAGCATGGCCATGCGATATTGGTTAAGTGTTAACCCGGTTCAGGAATCTGTATCACGGTTTCGAGAAGAGAGGCCAAGCTATCACAAGGGTGAAAAGTACTCGCCTTGAGCTTGACAACATATATCGTGAGGCAAAAGAAATGTTGCATATGACACTTTGTAATGGTTCGTCTTATGACTTTACGCATATATGGGAGTCGGCACGTTCTGCTAGGAACCGCTACCGACTATTGAACCGGATGTGATTCGGGACGTGTCCATGTGTACGTGAATCTATAGGGTCGCGCGCTTAAGAGGAAAGGAGCCCATTCGGATGTGATCCGAATGGAATATGGATGGAGGGTCCGGATTGCCTCAAGGGTTGAGGCCATTCCACGGGCACCTATATAAAGGCTAGGGAGAACCCCGAAGGGGTAGAGGTCAGACCACAACCCTAGCCGCCACTCCATCTACAGGCCGACCCGCCGGACCTAGCAGTCCGCCGCCCGGCGCTCCTCCTTGTACGTGCGCATCCCTTGGAGGCGCTGCACCTGCGGCGCTTGGACGAACTGTTCGGGGGATCCGATCGCGGGACTCCGTTCGTGGGATCGGTACAAGGGATCGGTTCCAGGGATTCGAGGAGCAGCGGCCGACGCGCATCGCCAACTCTCCTTCCGCTGCCGTGACTGCGCGTCTAGTGGTAAACTCTAATCACGTAGTTCATCCCCAGTAGCAGTGATCTTGGTTGTGCGCGGTAGAAATTTTAATGTGGCGTTTATTCGCAGACCTAATTTGACTAGTGCTAAAAGAGGTTTAGACGGCGGTAGAACATCTAACTTGGTTTTGCAGTGAATGATGGTGATTTCGTATAGCCCATTGTGTATGTTGTTGTTCATGACCTGCGTGTCATGGTTTTGACAACTGGCTGGAGCCATGTGGTTGTCTCATTATTGTATTAATGACCTGCGTGTCAACATGTGAAGCCATGTAATGTAACTTAATTTCATAGCTATTAGTTTGTAATAGCATAGTAACTTATGTAACACTTGGCGGTTGACACTACGGCGTGGAGATGGAGATCACCATGAGGACAACTGTACATGGAGATGGAGATCTCCATGGGAGGTTCACGCACATGGAGTTGGAGATCACCATGCGCTATAATAAGGGGCTATACCATATCACTTGTATAAACTGCCTGTGAAAGTTTATCCCTTTATGCATCCTTCTTTGACATGGTAGATGTTTTAAGTAGGATGATCCCTCAAAGAATTTCAAGTAAAATTTTCCTCCCCAATTGCTGCACATCACATGTCATGTATGTTTAGTAGTAGGCCTATAAAATTAGGGTGCTGCTAGATCTCCTTGGCGTGATGGGTTTGTGTCGGACACTTACACGCATAGCACTTGGTTAACTTGTCGAGGCTATCAAAACAGTTTTGGGCTTCGGGGCATAGGAGTTGGTGTGTATGTGATGCGCATCAACAAACAGGAGTCGTATGGTTGATGCGATTAGCAAGGAGTTCCTTACCGGTAGGTCGAGTCGGCTAGCAGTGATGCAAAAGCTCACTAGTCAATTCGCCCCATCGGATCTTGAATCACTTAGTGTCAACTAGAGGGATGTGGAACTTAGTGGGAGTAATTTTATTAAAGCGTTTAATATGAATTGCTCTTCATGAATACATGTCTTAGTATTTTGCATTTTATGTTGTAGATCAATGGCACCACCTGCTCCAGTTACCAATTTTGCGTTGAAATCCATCCTTGAGAAAGATAAACTGAATGGAACAAACTTTACCACCTGGTATAGAAATCTGAGAATTGTTCTCAAGCATGATAAAAAGGAAAATGTTCTAGAGGAACCGCTTCCAGAGGAACCGGCTGATAATGCCACCGCTGCTGCTAAGAATGCATATCAAAAACTCAATGATGAGTCTACTGAGATCAGCTGCCTCATGCTGGCTTCTATGGAGCCCGAGCTGCAACAGCAGTTCGAAGACATTAGGCTTTCGATATGATCGAGAGTCTTAAGGGCATGTTTCAGGTTCAGGCTAGGACCGAAAGGTTCAACGTCTGGCGATCCCTGATGGATTGCAACCTGAAAGAGGGTGATCCACTGAACCCGCATGTCATCAAAATGATGGGATACATGCAAGCTTTGGATCGTCTTGGGCATCCGTTGACTCCTAAGTCAGCTACAGATACAATTCTGGGTTCTCTTCCGCCAAGCTATAACTCGTTCATTACGAACTTTCATATGCATGGCATGGAAAAGAAGCCCACTGAATTGCATGGGATGCTTAAGATAGCAGAGCAGGACATTAAGAAGGGCACACATCAAGTGTTGATGGTGCAGAACACAGCCAAGTTCAAGAAGTCATGGACCAAGAAGAAGGCTAACGCAAAGGGAAAGGACAAGGATGTGATCCCGACTCCAACCCTGGCGCCTAAGCCTGGACCTCACGCAGAGACCATTTGCTTCTATTGCAAGGAGAATGGTCATTGGAAGAGGAACTGCAACAAGTGGCTCACCAGCAAGGGCAAGAGCAGTGGGAGTACGTCTTCTGCAGGTACACTTGTTGTATATGTTATAGACATTTATCTTGTGGATATTTCTAATAGTTCTTGGGTATATGATACCGGATCGGTTGTTCACATTTGCAACTCGATGCAGGGACTAAAAAGAAGTAGAGATGTCGCAAGAGGAGAAGTTGACATTCGCGTCGGGAATAAAGAAAGAGTTGCTGCATTAGCCGTCGGCACCATGCAACTTAATTTACCTTCTGGATTTGTAATGGAGCTTGATAATTGTTATTATGTTCCATCATTAAGTCGAAACATTATTTCTGCCTCATGTTTTATGAGACAAGGTTATGAATTCATTATTAAGGACAATGGTTGTTCTATATATTTGAATAAGATGTTTTATGGCTTGGCACCCGTTGTGAATGGGTTATTCATTTTGAATCTTGAAGGTGAATCTGTCTATAATATAAATGCCAAGAGGCTTGAACCTAACGATCTGAATACAACTTACTTTTGGCACTGTCGGCTTGGTCATATTAGTGAAAAGCGCATGAAGAAGCTCCATGATGATGGACTTTTAAATTCGTTTGATTTTGAATCATTCGAGACATGCGAGTCGTGCCTACTCGGCAAGATGACCAAGACACCTTTTGCAAGGAGTTGCGAGAGGGCATCTGACTTGTTGGAACTCATACATACTGATGTGTGTGGACCAATGAGCACGACTGCTAGAGGTGGTTACCAGTACTTCGTGACTTTCACCGACGAGTTGAGCAGATATGGATATATCTACTTGATGAGGCACAAGTCGGAAACCTTTGAAAAGTTCAGGGAGTTTCAGAATGAAGTAGAGAATCAACTCGGCAAGACGATCAAACTTCTACGATCAGATCGTGGAGGTGAATATCTGAGTCAAGATTTTGATGATCATCTCAAGAGTCGTGGAATAGTTCCACAACTCACTCCTCCTGGAACGCCTCAAAGAAATGGTGTATCGGAACGGAGGAATCGCACCTTGTTGGACATGGTTCGATCGATGATGAGGCAGTCAGATCTACCGTTGTCATTTTGGGGTCATGCTCTAGAAACTGCAGCTTTCACACTAAACAGAGTACCATCTAAATCCGTAGATAATACACCATATGAGATATGGACTGGGAAGCGTCACAGTTTGTCTTTTCTAAAGATTTGGGGTTGTGAAGCGTTTGTCAAGCGACTTCATTCGGACAAGCTCGCACCCAAATCGGATAAGTGCATATTCGTGGGATATCCAAGGGAAACCTTAGGGTATTACTTCTACAACCGACAAGAGGGAAAAGTGTTTGTCGCTCGACATGGTACCTTCCTTGAGAAAGAGTTTCTCACTAGGAAGGCTAGTGGGAGGACGGTGCAACTCGAAGAGGTTCGAGATAAACCACTCGCGGAAGACACGACAAGTGATGCCATTATGGCAGAGCCATTCAGTGAACCCGTGGTTGAAGTAGCACCCGCACCACGAAGGTCAGAAAGGTTGCGTAATGCAAGCAATATATTGTTGTTGGACAATGATGAGCCTTTGACATATGCAGAAGCGATGGTGGATCCAGATTCCGAGTTATGGCTTGAGGCCATGAGATCCGAGTTAAGGTCCATGGATGACAATCAAGTTTGGAACTTGGTTGATCTGCCAAATGGTGCAAGAACCATTGAGTGCAAATGGATCTTTAAGAAGAAAACTCATATGGATGGAAATGTTCAAATCCATAAAGCTCGACTTGTCGCGAAGGGGTTTCGACAAGTTCAAGGAATTGACTACAACGAGACCTTCTCGCCTGTAGCGATGCTTAAATCAGTTCGGATTATTCTAGCTATAGCTGCCTATTTCGATTATGAGATATGGAAAATGGATGTCAAAACAGCTTTCCTTAATGGAAATCTAGAAGAGGACGTGTATATGATACAGCCCGAGGGTTTTGTCGATCCAGAGAATGCTAGTAAGGTATGCAAACTTCAGAAATCCATTTATGGATTGAAGCAAGCATCTCGGAGTTGGAAAATTCGTTTTAAAGAGGTTGTCAAATCGTTTGGCTTCATCGAGAACGAAAATGAACCTTGTGTGTTCAATAAGTTTAGTGGGAGCTCAATCGTATTTCTAATCTTATATGTGGATGACATATTACTGATTGGGAATGACATTCCAATGCTTGAAGCTGTCAGGGACTCATTGAAAAATAGTTTTGCAATGAAGGACTTGGGAGAAACAACTTACATTTTGGGAATCAAGATCTATAGAGATAGATCAAGGGGGCTTATTGGATTAAGCCAGTGTACGTATATCGACAAGGTGTTGAAAAGGTTCAACATGCATGAGGCTAAGAAAGGTTTCTTGCCTGTGTCACATGGCATTCATCTAAGCAAGACTCAGGGTCCATCGACTCCTGATGAGCAAAGACGCATGGATAAGATTCCGTATGAGTCGGCCATCGGGTCTATCATGTATGCTATGGTATGTACTCGTCCAGATGTTTCCTATGCTCTAAGCGCTACGAGCAGATACCAGGCTAATCCAGGCGAGAGCCACTGGACAACAGTTAAGAGCATCCTAAAGTACCTGAAAAGGACTAAGGATATGTTCCTAGTTTATGGAGGTGAGGATGAGCTCGTTGTAAAGGGTTACACCGATGCTAGTTTCCAAAACGACAAGGATGACTTTTGTTCGCAATCTGGTTATGTGTTCATTCTGAACGGAGGTGCAGTGAGCTGGAAGAGTTCCAAGCAAGAGACGGTTGCTGATTCTGCAACAGAGGCCGAGTACCTTGCAGCTTCTGAAGCTTCAAAGGAAGGTGTTTGGATAAGGGATTTCATTACCCTACTTGGTGTAGTTCCAGACTCGGCAAACCCGTTGGACCTCTATTGTGATAATAGTGGTGCCATCGCACAGGCCAGGGAGCCAAGGCATCACCAGAAATCCAAGCACATAGAAAGGCGTTATCATCTCATACGAAAATTCGTAGATGATGGTAATATAAATGTATGCAAAGTACACATGGATGCAAACGTTGCTGATCCTTTGACGAAGCCTCTCCCGATGACGAAGCATGAGGCACACGTAAGAGCCATGGGCCTTAGATGCCTAACTGATTGACTCTAGTGCAAGTGGGAGACTGTTGGAGATATGCCCTAGAGGCAATCATGTTATGATCTTATCTCCTTATGTATTCATGAGTTATTTGTATTGTCCTTGCACATCATCACTGATATGTATCAATAAGTATGTGACTTGTTTGTGAGACTATATATTCTATGATGATTGTTCTAATGACCCTAGTTGATAAGGTTATGCGGACAGATATCCTTGACTAGTATATGATTCGATTGATGACTATGTTTCACAAGTCATGAGCATGGAGATGCCACCGATAATATGGACTTAGTGATGGGATCACTGGGTTGGACAGAGACCCACTTTGAGACGCAGCGAGATATTGTCATCTGTTAGTCTCAATACAATGTATATGCCATGTCCTAGACCTGAGGTCCTCGCATGTTCTCGGGATGAGGAATGACTCACTTAGGGACTATCAAACGCTACACCGTAACTGGGTAGTTATAAAGGTAGCTTACGGGTGAGTCATGATACATGCCGCGAGAAATGGTTGATCAAGATGGGATTTGCCCCTCCACTTTGGAGAGATATTCTCTGGGCCCTCTCGAGTGATAAGATTCAGAAAGCATGGCCATGCGATATGGGTTAAGTGTTAACCCGGTTCAGGAATCTGTATCACGGTTTCGAGAAGAGAGGCCAAGCTATCACAAGGGTGACAAGTACTCGCCTTGAGCTTGACAACATATATCGTGAGGCAAAAGCAATGTTGCATATGACACTATGTAATGGTTCGTCTTATGACTTTACGCATATATGGGAGTCGGCACGTTCTGCTAGGAACTGCTACCGACTATCAAACCGGATGTGATTCGGGACGTGTCCATGTGTACGTGAACCTATAAGGTCGCGCGCTTAAGAGGAAAGGAGCCCATTCGGATGTGATCCGAATGGAATATGGATGGAGGGTCCGGATTGCCTCAAGGGTTGAGGCCATTCCACGGGCGCCTATATAAAGGCTAGGGAGAACCCCGAAGGGGTAGAGGTCAGACCACAACCCTAGCCTCCACTCCATCTCCAGGCCGAGCCGCCGGACGTAGCAGTCCGCCGCCCGTCGCTCCTCCTTGTACGTGCGCATCCCTTGGAGGCGCTGCACCTGCGGCGCTTGGAAGAACTGTTCGCGGGATCAGATCGCGGGACTCCGTTCGTGGGATCGGTACGAGGGATCGGTTCGAGGGATTCGAGGAGCAGCCGCCGATGCGCATCGCCAACTCTCCTTCCGTTGCCGTGACTGCGCGTCTAGTGGTAAACCCTAATCACGTAGTTCATCCTCAGTAGAAGTGATCTTGGTTGTGCGCGGTAGAAATTTTAATTTGGCGCTAGCATAGCGTATCGCGTGCCCCAACAACAAATTTGGTACTCAATTGGGAGAAGTGCCATTTCATGGTTAATGAAGGGATACTTCTTGGACACAAGATTTCCGAAAGGGGAATTGAAGTGGACAAGGCAAAGATTCAAGCTATTGAAAGGATGCCCTATCCAAGGGACATCAAAGGTATTCGTAGTTTTCTCGGTCATGCTGGTTTCTATAGAAGATTTATCAAGGACTTTTCTAAGACCTCAGGACCCCTTACAATTCTTCTCCAGAAGGATGCTCCTTTTGTATTTGATGAAGATTGTAAGTAAGCTTTTGAAGTTCTTAAGAAAGCCTTGATAACTTCTCCTATAGTACAACCACCTGACTGGAATTTGCCCTTTGAAATTATGTGTGATGCTAGTGATTTTTCAGTTGGAGCTGTTTTAGGACAAAGGGTTGAAAAGAAGTTGAATGTCATCCACTATGCCAGCAAGACACTTGATAGTGCTCAAAAGAACTATGCTACTACCGAGAAGGAATTCTTGGCAGTGGTGTTTGCTTGTGATAAGTTTAGGCAGTATATTGTTGATTCTAAAGTTATTATTCATACTGACCATGCTACCATTAAGTATCTTATGCAGAAAAAGGATGCCAAACCAAGACTCATTAGATGGGTACTCCTTCTTCAAGAATTTGATTTACAGATTATCGATAGAAAAGGAGAAGACAATCCGGTGGCGGACAATCTTTCAAGGATGGAAGATATTCCGCATGATCCTATTCCAGTCAATGTCAGTTTCCCAGATGAAAAGCTTGCTGTTGTTAAAGTACAATCTCATTCCGACCCTTGGTTTCCAGATTATGCTAATTTTATCGTTGCAAAGTTTTTGCCTCTAGGTTTTACATTTCAATAGAGGAAGAAATTCTTCACAGATTTGAGGCATTACTTTTGGGATGATCCACATCTTTATAAAGAAGGTGCGGACGGGATCGTAAGAAGGTGTATACCGGAGCACGAGCAGAAGGACATTCTTCGGCAATGTCAAGATAGTCCATATGGAGGACATCATGCCGGTGATAGGACCGCACATAAAGTTTTAAAATCAGGTTTTTATTGGCCTACTCTTTTTAAGGACGCCCGAAGGTACGTTCTATCTTGTGATAAGTGTTAGAGAGTTGGTAACATTAGCAGGAGAAATGAGATGCCTATGAATTACTCACTAGTGATCGAACCTTTCGATTGCTGGGGTTTTGATTTTATGGGTCCTTTTCCTCCTTCACACAAGTACACACACATCTTAGTTGCTGTTGATTATGTAACCAAGTGGGTTGAAGCAATCCCCACTGAGAGTGCTGATCACAAGACATCCTTGAAAATTCTCAAAGATGTAATTTTTCCTAGGTTTGGAGTACCAAAGCACCTCATGACAGATGGAGGGTCACACTTCACGCATGGAGCTTTTAGGAAAGCTCTAGCCAAGTACGATGTCAATCATATAATTGCGTCACCATACCACCCTCAAACTAGTGGGAAAGTTGAGCTCACCAATAGGGAGATCAAGTTGATCCTACAGAAAACAGTAAACAGTTCTAGGAAGGACTGGTCAAAGAAGTTAGGAGATGCTTTGTGGGCGTATAGAACTGCTTACAAAAAGCCCATGGGCATGTCTCCGTATAAGATGGTGTATGGAAAGTCTTGCCATTTACCATTAGAGTTAGAGCACAAAGCTTTCTGGGCTGTCAGAGAGCTGAATGCTGACCCAAAGTTAGCTGGTGAAAAGCGTCTCATGAACTTGACTTCTCTAGATGAGTGGAGAAGTGAAGCTTACGAGAGCGCTAAAATGTTCAAGGAAAAGGTCTACGAAGTGGCACAACAAAAGAATTCTGAAACGTGAATTTAATGTTAGTGATAAAGTTTTGGTGTTTAGATCTCGTTTCAGGTTTTCTCCAGGTAAACTACTTTCGAGATGGGAAGGACCTTTTCATATCGAAGAAGTATATCGGTATGGTGCAATCAAGATCAACAATTTCGAAGGCACCAAACCTCAAGTTGTGAATGGACAAAAACTCAAACATTATATGGCAGGTGATCCAATCAATGTGGATGCAAACATGATATATACAAGTACTCACGAAGAACATGTTGCAGCCTAGTTTCGGACTCCGGCAGGAGCAGAATAAGAAAAGGTATGAATTATGGTAAGAAAACACCGCGAACGTCAATAAAAGTTTACTTTTCAAAGTTTTTGCAAAATTAGGAAAATTCCAAGCCCGAGTGGAGCCGGAGAGGAGCTCCAGGGGGCCCAGGAGGCCTCCTGGCACGCCCCCCCTCCTGGGTGCCCTGGACTCCGACTCCGACTCCACCCAGGCTTGAAACCTTCCTTCTGTTGCAGAAATTTTTGCTATATATTTGCCCGGATAGTCCCGGCACCGTATCTCACGATTTCGTGTGTTTTCTTTCTCGGTCTGTTTCTGCCAGGAAAACTTTTAGCAAATCTAGGTGCCAGGGCTTCCCCAAGTCAACCCTTACCTTGCAGAGGTGAGTAAGCACCCCCAGGTCCTTCATGTGGAGGACGGTGTTCTCCACAAGGAAGATCTGGAGGGACCAGTCGAAGAAGGGAGCACCGAAGAGAGGCTGAAGGATATGGAGCAAGAGGTCTTCAAGTTCAAGAAGATGGTGGAGCGTGGTGTTGACGCCAACTTCGACATCGTCAACGAGTTGAAGTCTCTCTACCTGGAAGTGTTGAGGGAGACTTGGTCAAGCGTTACTGAACTTGAAGAAAAAGAAATGGAACTCCAAAGGCAGATCTATGATCCATCTAATCAAAACTGTGAGTATGAGCTTAGGTTTTCATGCTTAAGTTCGTTTGCTGAAAGCACGGTCCTAGAGACTAAACATCCGTGAGAACTGGTGGACCCCTGCCTTGGAAGGACTTCATCGATAACTACTGGATCAACATTCATAAAGAGCAAGCACAGTGGGAGTAAATCTCCTCGAGTAATGGAACCCCCTTAGCTTGTTCCAAGCTTGGGGGAGTATCGGGTATCTTTATCTTTATCTTTGTCTTTAGGAGTCAAGTAGAGTCGTATCATGTCTAGGGAAGTTACTTTATGAAATAGGTCTTGCATTGACGTCTATCAGTCCTTTTGTGGAGAGCTTTGTATCCGTGAGTGTGGGCTCGTCTATGAAGGAATATTAATGAGAATTCTATTGGTTTCTTCGCTGCACTTGGTATTCTCTTCACGCAATCGACATTATGAGCTGATTCTTATGGGGAGTATTGACCTTATATCAGGTATGGCTTCGAAAACTTTATTTAATCTTGGCAAGTATAGCTTTGGTCATAACAACAAGCATGTTTTTCTCAAAGTAGTGACATAGCCAAAACCTTTGTGTTATTATGCTTGAAGTGTTATGTTGACAAGGAAGACAACTTGATGTGCCATGCTAGTTTTAATGTTTATGCTTTGTATTGCTTGCATCTAAGTTGTCCTAAATTTTCTGGTCTCTCAAAGCCTTGCCAGCCAAAACTCTGTACCAAGCGGAATTCTGCTTGTACTTCCATACCCTGAAACCAACTTCTTCCACTTGAGTCCACCAAACCTTCCTATTTGTGGTATTCCACTACCACTCCTAAAGTATATAATTTATGTGCTATCTTTAGATGTTCAAAATCTTCTGTTTTGTGCCACTGATTCAGCTCATGAGGAAGTGGTGGGTAACCCATGATCTTCTTAATTTGGACAAGTTTTATATTGGGATTGCATGTCAAATCTGCAAACCCCTAATACGAGAAGGGACTGGCATGAGTGCCCAGCTCTTAAAAGATAAATACTAAACACACAAGTTCCTTCGCCCATTTATGAGTGATAAACAAAGGAATTTAAGGGGATGTGATCGTCCCCATATGGGAGCCGTTCCTTGAAACTTGTCCAAATCATGAAGTGAGTGAGTTATCCATCAGTAGTCGTTGACGGATCATGCACCTCCCAAAAGTCTGTTTTCATTCTGTTTGATCTAGAGATGGCACATGAGTTTTCCCTGCTTACCCTTTTCCACGGGGTTTTTCCTTTATTTTGTGCTGAGTCAGTCCTTCGTACCCCCTTCCTTCTTGAGAGAGAACAGACACTTGATGTTACTAAAGATGCTTGCATATAAAGTTGCATTGAAAGTTAGTATGTTACATCTTTGTTGACATTATCTTTTGATAAGTGAGTTGTTTGGAAAAGCTTATGCTTAGTAAACATCTTCCTTTGTGTTAACTTGTGCACTTCTTGACTAATAACATGTTCTTTCCAAAGCTTCAACTGTTACTTTATAAGTGAAAGAGCAAAAGTAAAAGTTATTAGTTGTTCCTTGACCAAGGCTATGTTTGCCATGATTTAATGAGTTTTCCAGGTCCTACTTTGTTATAATTGTTACTACTTTCTCATAAGGACCTTATGAGTTGAGGTTGCTGTTGAGGATGCTTCAGTTTGGGGAGAAATCTTGATGCTTCTTGTCCGTATTCTTTTATCGACACTTCACTCTTTAAACTTGTGGACAGGTTTATCGAGCTCAGCAATCTCTTGGGGACAAGCGAGGTCTAAGCTTGGGGGAGTTGATACATCCAAAATGCATCACTATTTTATATCATAATTTCACCCTATTCATTGATATATTCCACTTTAAAATATTGTTCTTATGTTGTTTTGGCTTATTTTACACAGTTTGCAACTTTCCGATGCCGAAGCAGTAGAACCAGAATTCAGCGGTGTAAAGTGGACACCAAGTTGCTGAATCAGGTCAACTCCAAATGCGATGAAAATTTACGGGGAGTGTTTTTATGGGAATTGACTAGGGATCACCGAGGATGGAGGTGAGGGGACCCACCAGGCAGCCAGAATGGTGCCTGGCGCGGCCCCCTCCTAGCCGCGCCAGGCACCCTTCTGGATGCCTGGTGGCCCCCCTCGGTGCCCCCTCTCGCCTATAAGACCCCCCCTGGGGTGAAAACCCTGGAAATAGAAGAATTTCCATGTTTCGCCGCCGCCACGGGGTGGAAACCTACTGAGGAGAAAAGCCATCTCCGGCGGGCAGATTCCGCCGGGGAGATCACCTCCCGGAAGGGGAGATCGTCGCCATCGTCATCATCATCGTCACGGGCATCATCGAGATCGTCATCAACACCATCCCCATCATCAGCACCATCTCCATCTCCATCCCATCTCATCTCACAATTGCAACTTGTGTTGTAATCCGTACTATCTATCCTCTCTACTCTGTTGGTGTTGATTACTACTTTGTGGTGAATGCTATTGAGTTTTGTTGGAGAAATATCATTGTGTCCAGATTGTTTGCCACCCATCTATCACCTCTGATCATGATCTCTTTTATTTCTTGTGAGTAGTTACTTTAGTTCTTGAGAACATGGGAGAAGTCTAGTTGTTAGTAGTCATATGATGTTGAAGTATTATGTGTTGTTTGATACTTAAGTTGTGTTGTTATTTCTCTAGTTGTGTTATGTGAGTCGAACACTTAACACTTCACCTTTCATGGGCCTAGAGGAAAACATTGTGCACAAAGGATGCTTATGGTGGGTTGCCGGAGTGACAGAAACCTGAACCCCAGTTCGCACACTTTTGCACAAGGGAGTTATGGATCCTTGATCGTAATGTTGTGGTTAGGCTTATGCCTTAATTACTACCTTGTATTTGCGGATGCTTGCAAGGTGTGTAATCATAAGAGTACACTTATCTTAGTCTAGAAGGTGTACTAGCATTGATCCACCCACCGACACTTATCAACACAATACATATTACTTGGCGGAATATGCTGAAAGTAACTTGGCTATCTCTCCCGTGCGTTCTCAAGAACGCTTTAGCCTTTATAAGTTCAGTTCCTAGGATTATCCTTGTAAAAGGATTGGGCCACTTGCTACTCCTCAATTACCCTGTTTACTTTGCTTGTCTTTTACCTTTCTGTTGCTTAAACCAAAAACCCCTAAATATTTGTCTTTCAGAGTTTGCAGCCCTTTCCTTATCCAGTGGCACTTGTCAATACCTTCTGCTCCTTGCTGGGATCGACATCCTTATTTATCGAAAAGCTACAATTGATCCCCTAGACTTGTGGGTTATCATGAATCGTTTATTGGCGCGGTTAACAGGGGAGGCAATCCCACTAAACCTATTAACTTCTCCGCCATCAAGTACCAGCAGGTCCTTGATGTTCTACCTTAATGCGACGACAAACATCACATTCGGCAACATATTGGGCTCTGTCTCTCTTCATCCTAGTCCACCAAAATCTCTGGCGAATATCTCGGTGCATTTTTGTGCCACCGGGATGAATTGAGAGGGGTGTATCATGAGCTTCTTTAAGGATAAGTTGCCTTAGATCTCTATTCTTAGGTACTACTAAATGATTTCCGAAGAAAACCGTTGCTTTGCTATCTGTGGAGAAACATTTAGCAACTCCGCTAGCAATGTTCTCCTTGATCCGGCGAACACCTCATGCACGCCTTTGGGGAACTATGATTTGATCCTCAAGAGTTGGTTTTGCCACCAGGGTGGAAAGATAGCCATGAGGAACAATCTCAAGATTGAGCTTGCGAAATTCCTCATGAAGAAGTGGTTGATACTGCTGTAACATGAGGTTGTTACAGTACGTCTTAAGACTTAGTGCATCAGCCATGACATTGGCTTTGCCTGGGGTGTAGGAGATTCCTACGTCGTAATCTTTTATCAACTCAACCCAGCGTCTTTGCCTGAGATTAAGTTCTGGCTGGGTGAAAATGTATTTGAGGCTTTGGTGACCTGAATAGATCTCACAATGATTACCAAGGAGGTAATGTCGCCATGTTTTGAGTGCATGAACTACGGCAGCGAGTTCAAGATCATGGGTTGGATAGTTCTCTTCATGTGGACGCAGTTGCCGTGAAGCATATGCTACCACATGTCGATCTTGCATAAGTATGCATCCTAACCCTTGCCGTCAAACGTCACAATAGATCTCGAAATTCATTTTGGTATTCTGAGGCACAAGTACGGGTGCAGAGGTCAATCTTCTCTCCAGCTCTTGAAAGATCTCCTTGCACTTGGAAGTCCATTGGAATTTCTTATCTTTCTTAAGGAGTTCAGTTAGAGGCTTTGCAACTTTAGAAAAGTTCTCTACGAAGTGGCAGCAATAGCTTGCTAAGCCAAGAAAACTCCTAACTTGCTTAACCGATTCAGGTGGAGTCCAGTCAAGGACGGCCCGAACTCTCTCAGGATTGACAGCAATGCCTTTGGCAGAAATCACGTGGCCTAAGTAGGTCACTTCTGGTAGCCAAAATTCACACTTGGAGAATTTAGCATACAAGCGATGCTCTCGAAGTTTCATCAATACCAACATAAGATGTTTTGCGTGCTCTTATTCGTTCTTCGAGTAGATGAGAATGTCATCCAGATAAACCAAAACGAATTTATCTAAATACTCCATGAAGATCGAATTCATTAAGCGCGAGAATGTGGCGGGGGCATTGGTTAATCTGAAGGACATGACGGTGTACTCGTAAAGACCATGCCGAGTAGTGAAAGCCGTCTTGGGAATATCCTCCTCTCGGACTCTGATTTGATGATAGCCTAATCTCAAATCCATCTTGGAAAAGACGGAGGATCCAGCAAGTTGATCATAAAGATCAGTGATCCTGGGCAGTGGGTACTTGTTCTTTATCGTCGCTAGATTTAGCCGGTGATAGTCTACGCACATCCTTTCTGTTCCATCTTTCTTCGTTATGAAAAGAACGGGGAAAACCCACGGCGATGAGCTAGGGCGGATGAAGCCTTTTGCCAATGAAACTTCAAGTTGGGATTTGAGCTCAGCTAACTCATGTGGGGCCATTCTATATGGACGTCTGGAGATTGGGCTGTGCCTGGGATAAGATCCACTATGAATTCTACGCATCTGTCGGGATGCCACCCGACAACTCTTCAGGAAAGACATCCGGGAAGTCACGAACCACCGGAATATCATCAAGTTCTGGAAGGGGAAGCACATTCAAAGAATGCACATGGGTTCTTGTTCTGGATGAGGTGTAATTGATTGTCTTGCCTGAAGGGCGGGTTAGTTTCACTGATTTGTCTTTGCAATCAAGGACAACATTCTGCCTTGATAGCCAATCCATGCCAAGGATTACATCGATGTCTGAAGACTTGAGGGCTATGAGTGAAACAAGGAATATTAAACCCTCAATTGCAACTTAATTACCATGGGTTACTCTATTAGTTTGCCATCTTGATCCTGGAGTTTGAATTATCATTGGGGTGGACAGTTCAACAAAAGATAAGTCATGACGAAGTGCATAACTTTCTGACATGAATGAATGAGATGCTCCTGGATCGAAAAGAACGGAAGTAGGAACATAATTGACTGGGAGCGTACCAAGAATGACGTCAGAGATGTCGTCAGTCTCTTCAGAGGAGATCTGGTTCACACGTCCACGAGTGGTGGGAGGTGAAAGCTTGGTGACGAAGACCTTTGGGGGTGGCTTGCCACGGTTGTTGTTGTTGTTGCCTCCGGCACGTGGTGGAGCATTCTGAACTTGCTGCTGGTTCTGGAGACAGTCTCGAGAATAGTGACCTGCCTGGCCACACTTGTAACACACTCCAAAGACAGTGCGGGGAGCTGGGTTGTTCGGTGGAGCTGGGTGGAACGGAGCCGGTGGACGAGGCGCCACAAAGGATGACCTCGGTGCACTGTTCTGGCGGAACATGCTGTTGGGGATCGAGATTCTGCGCTTCTGAGGCCCAGAACTGGATGAACTGTCATCACGGGGATGCTTGTGGAAATCATTGGGGGTGTTCATGTCCTCCACCTTGATGGCCTTGTTGGCAAGGACCTAGAAGGTGGCAAAGTCATGAAGATTCAGCTCACGGCGGAGCCCAGAATTGAGTCCACGGTGGAACCTCTCTTGCTTCTTGGCGTCAATGGAGACCTCTTCAGTTGCATAACAAGCCAACCGGTTGAACTCATGGCTGAACTCATCAACAGTCCTTCTTCTCTGAGTGAGGTTGCAGAATTCCTCACGCTTGCAGTCCATAAGACCCTTGGGGATGTTATGATCATGGAATGTAGTGCAGAACTCATTCCATGTTGTGGGTGGACCTGTGGGACGCATGTTGAGATAGTTCTCCCACCAAGAGCTAGTTGCACCCTCACGGTGGTAGGCGGCATAGTTGACTTTGTCGCCATCTGCAACATGTCCTGCTTGGAGCTTCCTCTCGATGCTGCGAAGAAAGTCATCAGCGTCGAGGGGCTCGGTGGAGTAGCTGAAAACCGGGGGATGAAGCCGGATGAAGTCATTCAGAGACACCAACTCATTACGCTGCTGAGTGGTGTTCCGGGCAATTACCTCCAGTAGGTGATGAGAGTCTCTGCAGTTCCTCTCAACTTCCATCAGGACTTGGGCCATCGTGGGTGGCCGTGGAAGTTCACTTCATTCGGGATCATTCCGACCTTGGTTGCGACCAAGCTGTCCACGAGTCCCTTGAGACATCCTGAAGGATAAGATCAAAGTCAAACAGAGTTGATTTGAAAGAGTTTAAGCAATGGATATGACGTACTGGAAGAATCATAGAGTACAGGAAGTAATCATCTTGCCAACATGGTGATAAAAACATTCAAGTCATATATACACAAGCTGTCATACAAGCCATACATCGTTTTTAGTACGAGTTACACACTAGTTAAAACGTGATGAAGATGATACAACCTTCAGAGGCACTCTGACTTCCTATACATTATTTATCTAAGCCTCTAGAACTTAGAACACATCACTAGAAACATACTAAAGATACTACTACTCCTCACTAGAGAAAGACCACAGGCGGTCTCACTCATCATCCTCTCCATCTCCGTAGTAATCCTCATAAAAGTAACCCATGTATCCTGGAAGCTGAGGACGTGCATCGGGAAACATGGAGGCCTGTGGACCCTGATATCCATTAGAGCACGGATGGGTCCTAGGTCCAGCGTAGGGTGGCAGAAGAGAACCACGAGGTGGAATAATGCCTCCAATCTCGGGTCAAGCGACTCAAGTAGGCATCTGAGTCCTCACGGGGTAAATAGAGTCATGCTCAACTGATCCAACACTCATGAAGGGAGCCAAGAGTGTAAGTGCTCGATACAGACGGGCACGAGTGGAGTGAAGCTCGAAACGAAGGGTGCGTGCATCATGATCTCGATCACGAAAAAACCTAGCAGTCATCTGAAACTAAGGATCCTCCGGAGAGTGATCTGAGTAGAGTCTGGTGTAATATCCCTCTTCTCCTGGAAGTGCAGCAGGGATATAGAGAAACGAAGTGTCTCTCAGCAAAGCGTACTCCTCTCTCAGCAGAGTCATACATGGATATGCAGCATCCTGCACAACCATGTTCTCGGTCATACGAATGCCATGTCCAAAGAGGACAGGCTGAGTGACTCCGATGTGATGCGGGTAGATCCGGACGATGCAGTGGTACTGAGTCCTGTTGAAGTTGCGGAACTGCTCCTCGACAGTGTACTCAGGGTACCATCGATATCCCACAAAGGACATCATCTCGGTCAATGTGGCGGGATGGCCATGCACACAAATACATCGTGTCAGACAAACTATCTGACGACGGGGAAGATCTGCCATCTGAAACATAAAGAAGGAGTTTGCAAATGCATCAGATTATGAAGAAAACTTGGAATGACTCGAACAACATAACAGTTGTAATTTCAAGAAAAAGCATTTTTCTTACAATGTAGAAACAACACTTACATAATAAGATGTCAGAAATTAGGAGCATATCAACTGTAGGAATCCGACCACAACGTTCCTACGGATACAAGGAAGCAATCAACGAGATGTGTTAATCAGACAGAGATGAGCCTAGTCCTATCTTCCCGTAGAAATGATGAGGGTGACCCAGAACTCAGATCGAAGGGGGTAAGGAGAAAAAATAAGCCTTACGTTGTTCCCTTATATACCCAGAGTAACTATATAACTATAGAAGGCTAGACTCGACTTCGACCAAGGCTGATAATCCTAAAGTCAGTCCTGCTCTGATACCAAGTCTGTCGGGACCCGGGGTTAGCGTATGCAAGTCCTGATACAACACAATCATATGAAGAGCCGAGAACCGTACCCACTTGTCTAAGCAGACAAGGCCAAGCACAGAACGTTCGCGGAAAGTATCGAACGTGAGGGGAATCCCATCTAGGCCGGATGATCAATTGAGATGGGTCTTCATCGTCCGCACACAAGTCTAAATGATATGGGTGATGAACTCCCATATTCATAGACAAGTCACCTCAATCATACTCTCGATTGTATTATAACACTTACATAGACTTACTCCAGCCCGATCACTTAGTCAGGGTCTAGGGCGGGCTCGATCATAAAACAAAGTGTGCACGTGACAGAGTCACGAGCAATCGCATCGCGATGCCCCAAGCTGCGCACATCTAAGGGCCACTTGGTGTATAAAAGACCGCCAGCCAGATCACAACTAAGGTCTTGAAAACCCATACTAAGACATGCATGTTATAATCATACACGCAGCACACATGTCTAGTATGAACGCAAGTATCATTGCAATTCTCTACAAAGTTTACAACTTTATTGATAACTCTTACAGAGTGCACACCGAGATCACGAGACTGTGATCCAATATTACAACAAGCATGGAAGAAAAGTAGGTCTGAGTACATACAAGTTTAACAAATGGCTTAAGAAGCCTTAATTAAACACAAGCCCTCTACGAGGGAACCAGTCTACTGACTGGGAATACACTAGCTTGGTCTTGGTCTTGGTCTTCATTCGTCGAGCTCTAGGTAGAAACCACCTTCGGGATCGGTGGGTTCATATAAAACATAAATTAATCAAACATGAGTACAAATTCGTACTCAGCAACACTTATGTAGGAGCTATACTACTCATGCACATGTATCAAGGCAAATGGAGGTGGGGTTCAAAAGCAGAAGTGCCAGTTTTGACATGGCTAGTCCTGAACAACGAGTACCGGACTTGAGGTAAGAAGCGCACACGAGTCCATCTATCCAAGTCTCCAAGAAAATAACACCACTATGTTGCCTCTCTCGACTTTCCCATGAGAAAGAACGCCATAGCACTCACGCTTATCTTGGCAAGTTTTATAAGTATATAGTTCAAGTTGTCTAATAATCAAGCTAAGCTTTCCAAGAAGTCCATAACCGCGGACACGACTATTCGAATAGTTTTGTTAACCCTACAGGGGTGTACTACTTTCACACACATAACCATTAGTTACCTCCTTTGATCTCGACACCATTCAAGGGATGTCAGCGAGGATGCTCACCACAACTGTTACCTCATAGCCGATCTAGTCCATGAAAGCCGCCTGCCTGGGTTGGTTACCACTATCGTGAACCCGGCCGGTTTACCGAAGTGGACCCAGACAATGTGTGCGTGGTGCGAAAGCCGGTCTCGGATGAGCCGTTCTCTCACTTGGCTACCAGGCCACAAGCTTACAAGAAATCTGAACTACTGCGACATCTGGACATCAAAGGGGATGAGTTAGTCAGTTGAGAGGGGCCAGTGAGGCCAATGTATGGTTGCACTCTTCTTCTTGGATCACCACACAAGAACTCGGACTTAAGGCGGTGTTCAACGAGACAACCCACTGTGTACTCCTACCCAACCTCTCATCGTTCACCTTGTTTTAGGGTGGATTCACCAACATAGTTACACCTTCTTCAATATGATTTCTACCATCCCGACTCACAGATCAAAGTAATCCTCATTGTAAACTCTAAGGATGAAATAAGCTGTAATAGTTGCAGGGGCCACATGATATCAATCAACTCCTATGTCAGCTAGGATTGTGGTTTTCTTACTATTGTGACAAGATGATAGGTCATGCAAAGAATATGGGTTCAACTATGCGGTAGAATCGATAACAAGGTGATCATCCTATTCATGCATAAGCGAGACTGAGAGGGAAATGGGTTTTTATCGACATGATCAAAGGGGGGTTGCTTGCCTTTCTACGAGGTTCCGTCATGGTATCTTCAACAAAGAGGGTAGCCTCCAGTTCCGGTTTCACTTCTATTAGCAACATGGCAATCATAGGATCAAAATAAATTACAATGCACAATCACGTGAATAAGATTGTAGTGGTGATGTTCATGGTTGCAATGTGGGTGCAATTCCGTTTAAAAGAAGTGGAATGCAAAGTCATTTGCAAATTCACTCCAAATTTGAATTCAAATTAATGCCATATGGAGAAATGCCACTGTTCACCCAATTTAAATTGGTCAAACATGAAAACAAAGTCCATATTCACAATCCTTGAATTTTTCTAATAATTTTAGACATATTATATGCCCAATTTGGAGTTAGTATGAATTAGTTATTAATTTTCAAAGTTTAATTGAATTTCTTCCTTTTCTGAATTATCTCTTAAATAGAAATTGGATTACTGCATCAACATGACCTCATGCTGGCGTCAGGGGGCCTCTGACCAGGGGATCCCACATGATAGTGTCTATTTGATTAATTGAAACATTTTATTTAGATTTAAACTAAACAGAGAGATTAGTCAGGCCTAGGGCCCATATGTTAGGGTCATTGCACGTGGGGCCAGGGGGTTAATCACCCTGCCCACGTGGAACTCTTCACCGGCATAACTCCGACGACCTTCCCGTGCGGCGGTGTGCACGTAGACGGCGATTCCGTGGTCCAAATCGAGCAATGCTTCCACTGGATCGAAGCCCTCACTTGCACGTGTCGAATGGAACCAAGATCAAGGCCTGGGGTGCACTGGAACGTTGTCGGCGGCAAGCCCTATGTGCGGCGGATCTTCTAGCTCGAGGTGGAACTCGCTGCACGACGCCATTTGATGCGGGGCTTTGATCAAACAAAAGCTGGGAGCAAGGGGAGCACAACGGGCGAGCTGGTGCAGGCAGGGGAGCATGGGAGCGAGCTCGAGCTCATCCATGGCAGAGGCCGTGCTCGGCTCCCATGGCAGATCGACATAGAGGAGGAGCTAGGGGCGGGAGTTCATGGAAAACGCGCAGCTGCTCACTAGGATTGCGACAGAGCAGGCGGCGTGCTTGGGGAGGCTCTGGTGCTGCCGGAATTTGAACAAGATTCGCGGCGGCCGGAGTTGGGGAAGATGGAGCTGGCGTCACATGCATGGGCTCTTCTCTTCAATTGGCTGCGCGAGTCGACGTAGAGGACGGCGGCGGAGACGATGGACACATTGGCGCGGCGTGAAGAAGTCGGTGGCCATGCGAGCGTCAAGTCATGGTGACGGCGGCGCTCTGTTCGTCGTCGGGCTTGGCGAGAGAGAGAGCGGGAGCTGTCTAGGAGGGGGGGAATGGAGGCGGCATGCACTGGGCGTCTCCGTGGATCTTCTAGGAGGCTCATGAGGGGCTGGTGGAGGCCAGGGACGGCTCCAGAACTTCGGCTGCTCGGGTGGCTTTCCACAGAGCAGCTTGGGGGCGCGGGGTTGGGGAAGAAGACCCCCCGTGCCCCTGGTGGGCTGGCTGGGCCTCGCCTAGGCGCCAGGTAAGTGTTTCTGTTTTTTCTTTTTCCTTTTTGTTTTTTTGTTGTTCCTGCTAAATAAAATAGCTAGGAAATTTCTAAAATGCCCATATTTTTATATGGCCTCAAATTACTTGTGCCTAGCCACTTATAAAGTTTGAGCATTTTAAAATTCAAATTATTTGAACTTTAATTCAAATAGGGGTTTAAATTTAAATCCAAGTTCCTGTTTGAATTTTTGAAAATTCCATGAGCATGGAAATGCTACCACATCACTTTATATGTGATCACACTCATTTATGTGAGTTTTCAAATGTCCAAAAGGATTTTTTGGAGCAACTTAACTTCTGGCCATTTGAATTAATTCATCTTGGGGGGGGTTCCTTCTCCCATTTCATTTGAATTTTGAATTTTTGAGATGAATGCAAGTTGAACCTTGACCCTAGCACATACCTAACAGAGGGTTCTGACAATCCGGCCTAGATGGGATGCCCCTCATGTTTGATGCTTACCGAGAGTGTTCTATGCTTGGCCTTGTCTGCTTAGACAAGTGGGTACGGCTCTCCATATGGTTGTGTTGTAACAGGAATTACATACGCAAACCCCGGGTCCCGACAGACTTGGTATCAGAGCAGGACCGCCTGTACGATTATCAAACCTTGGCCGATGTCGAGTCTAGCATTCTATAGTTATATAGTTACTTTGGGTATAAGGGAACAACGTAAGACTTCTTTTTTCTCCGTACCCTTATCGATCTGAGTTCTGAGTCATCCTCATCTTGTTCTACGGGAAGATAGCACTAGGCTCATCTATGTCTTTACTAGGACATCTCGTTGATTGCTTCTTTGTAGCTGTAGGAGTGTTTTGGTCTTCCAGAGTAATCATTCCTTAGTCTTTCTTCGGAAGTGATGTCTGTTATCTTGTAGGTTGTCTCATTTTCCATTCTGGTGCAACCGTTATGCTATCCGTTTGTGAATTTGATGCTATTGCATTATAGTATTTTATCTTAGCATAGAATTGTGTCCTAAATCCTATTATGATTGTTGATTCTTATCACACAGAATGTCAAGTGAAAATCATGGTGTTGCTTTCAGTTCCGGTATCATAGAAGATGAAGATCCTCCACCACCAACCTCAACGGCAGAAATTATGTTGGAGGCTGAAAGGAATCGTCGTGATAAGACACGTCTTCTCGAGCGTATTGAGCAGAACACTTCTCATCAGCGTAATAGTGTTGTTACCATCCAGGACTTCATTCTCCTCAACCCGCCAGGTTTTCGATGTTCTTCCGAGCCCCTTGATGCCGATGATTGGCTTCGTTCCCTCGAGCGTAAGCTTGAGATAGCCCATGTTTCTCCTGGTGATCGTGTGTTCTTCGCGGCATATTTTCTGGAAGGTGCTGCTCTTCAGTGATGGGAGAATTTCGTAGCGGTGAAGCCTACGGGTCACATGGTGACCCGGAAAGAGTTCTGTGATGACTTCCGAGGATACCATATTCCGAATCAGCTGATGGAGCACAAGAGAGAAGAATTTTGCAATCTGACCTAATGTTCAAGATATCGCTTATCGTTAACTTATCGATCGAGCCTCGATAAGGGATAAATCGGTTTATCGGCCGATTTATCGGTTATATCGGTCGATCATTTATCGACAAGTTTTTTTTAAACTCATGTTTTCCTAAGAGAAATAATATAAAATATGCTATATTAACTATTACACACATGAGAAATAAGTGCTCTCAGCATTCAAAATATGCTATATCGGTGTACAAGCGTGAGCAATCTGAAGCAGACATCTACATAGATAAAGGGAAACAACCATATCAGCCATCTACATAGTTTACAAATGATTAACTAAGATTATTACAATCTGCCTAATACAATCTGCCATCAAATGGACCGACTAATAAATTTGAGAAGATAAAATCATACATCATCCGTTGCACTGCCTTATATCATCTAAAAAATTTGCTGACTAGAGAAATAAAATCAGGGGAGAAGAGAAATCCTACCGTGGTGCTGCTCTTCTGTAAAAATCGGTAAACATCGGTTTTATAGCCGATATATCGGCCAGAGCGATGTATCATGAAGATAAGTGTTTATCCTATCGGTAGGACCCCGATAAGCGATATATCGGCCGATTTATCGGAATATCGGCCGATATTTGGAACACTCTGACCCAAGGAAAGATGTGTGTTCATGAGTATCGGACTGAGTTCACTCGTCTAGCACGTTATGCCCAAGAAGAAGTATCCAGCGATGCCGAGAAACAAGAAAGGTTCTGGAAGGGACTTATCCCCGTCCTTCGTCACGACCTGAATCTTCACGAGTTCGTCAACTTCCAGGATTTAGTCAACAAATCCTTCAAGGCCGAGTATGGAAATGAGGTGTACGAAGAGTCTCGGAAGCGTGATCGTGAGTTTGCACCATCTTTTGGCCCAAGTTATCGAAAATGCTTTGTATGGATTACCTTTAGTGACGTCAGTCATGCTGTAAGTGCTTCCAGACCATCGACCACCATATATCATCCAGCTCAACCCAATCTTCCTCCTTGGAATTTTGTTGGACAATCAAGTGCTCATGTTCCTTTCATTCCACGTGGTATTTTTTTTAATGTGGTCAATCTGGCCATAATGTTCGAGAGTGTCCGCACAATCATGTAGCGACCACACCTAATCCAAAGCAAGCCTTTCGTCATGGCAAGCCACTACCCAAAACCTCTAATGTCAAGACTCTTGCCTATGAATATGGTTTTGTGAATCATGTATCCATTCTAGATTCCCATAGATCAACCGATGATGTACTCGGAACCCTTCCTGTCAATTCCACTCCAGCTTCGGTTCTTTTTGACCCAGGAGCCTCTCATTCATTCATATCCCAGGATTTTGCACTGTCACATGACATCTCTTTTTCGATGTTATCCACACCCTTAGTTGTGCAAGCCCCTGGATCTAGATGGCACACCACCATGGTGAGTCATGAAAATGAAGTTGTTATTGAGGGTTTAGTATTCCTTGCATCACTTATAGCCCTCAAGTCCTCAGACATTGATATGATCCTAGGAATGGATTGGTTATCATGACAGAATGTTGTCCTTGATTGTAAAGCCAAATCTGTTAAACTTACCCATCCTTCAGGCCAGACAATCAAGTACACCTCACCAAGCTCTAAAACCCAGTTGCATTCTTTGAATGTGCTTCCTCTTCCCGACCTTGAAGATATTCCGGTGGTTCCTGACTTCCTGGATGTCTTTCCAGGAGAGCTGCCGTGCATGCAACCCGACAGATGTGTAGCGTTCATAGTGGATATTATACCAGTCACAGCCCCAATTTCCAGACGCCCATAGAGAATGGCCCAACATGAGTTAGCTGAGCTAAAAATAAAACTTGAAGCTTCGTTGGCAAAAGGTTTCATCCGCCCTAGCTCATCGCCATGGGGATGCCCCGTTCTATTCGTAACGAAGAAAGATGGAACAGAAAGGATGTGTTTACACTATCGCCCGCTAAATCTAGCGATGATAAAGAACAAGTCCCACTGCCCAGGATCAATGATCTTTATGATCAACTTGCTGGATCCTCTGTCTTCTCCAAGATGGATTTGAGATTAGGCTATCATCAAATCAAAATCCGAAATGAGGACATTCCCAAGATGGCTTTTACTACTCGATATGGTCTTTACGAGTACACCGTCATGTCCTTCGGATTAACCAATGCCCCCGCCACATTCTCGCTCTTAATGAATTCGATCTTCATGGAGTACTTAGATAAATTCATTGTGGTTTATCTTGATGACATTCTCATATACTCGAAGAACGAAGAAGAGCACACAGAACATCTTAGGCCGGTATTGATCAAACTTCGAGAGCATTGCCTGTATGAAAAATTCTCAAAGTGTGAATTTTGGCTATCATAAGTGACCTACTTAGGCCACGTAATCTCTGCCAAAGGCATTGCTGTCAATCCCAAGAGAGTTCAGGCCGTCCTTGAGTGGACTCCACCTGAATCGGTTAAGGAAGTTCGGAGTTTTCTTGGCCTAGAAAGCTATTGCCGCCGCTTCTTTGAGAACTTCTCCATGGTTGCAAAGCCTCTAACTGAACTCCTCAAGAAAGATAAAAAATTCGAATGGACCCCCAAGTGCGAGGAAAGCTTTCAAGAGCTAAAAAGAAGATTGACTTCTGCACCCGTACTTGCACCTCCAGACACCAAAAGGAATTTTGAGATCTATTTCAACGCTTCACGGCAAGGGTTAGGATGCATACTTATTTTGGTGGACTAGGATGAAGCAAGAAATCGCTCAGTTCATTGCTGAATGTGATGTTTGTCGTCGCGTTAAAGCAGAACATCAAAGACCCGCTGGTACCCTTAGACCTTTGTGTAACATCCCAAAATTTTCAAAATTTTGGAATGTTAATAAATAATATAATATTGATTGAATTGTTTTGATTTTGGGATAAATGAAAACTTTTCCCTTGAGTTTTTTTTTAAACCTTTACAAACCATTTAATAAAATTGGATAATCATTTATCCAATAATGAAAATTTTGTTTGTGAACTTTATTCAAAATTTCAAAGAATGATTTTCTTTCTTTTGTCCTTTTGAAATTTGGTACGAACCACAATTAAATATTTTCGAGTGAGAATAAAATGACTTTCTTAAATTTATTGTGGTCCCATACTCATTCTCGAATTCTTATTTTGAAGTTTATTGGATATTGACGTTTAAGAGATATTTAAATATTTCCAATAATTTAATAAATAAAATGAGAGGAGATAATATGACTTCTCCAAAAACAGTATTGGAAAATTTTAATAATGTCGTTAATGAGTTTTTTTTTCATAAAAATATATTTCTAAAATTTATTCTGAGAGGGAAATATAGTTTTCCTAGGCCCTTTATGTTTTATTTGGCCTATACAATTTTATTTGAGAGTGTTTAACCCAAAATAGGATTCCTAAGTCAATTGGACTATCTAATTTTCTCCCTCTATCTCTCTTTCCTTTTTCTTTATCTTGGGACAAATTTTGCACTAAAGCCCATAGCTCGAGCGAGTTGTCTTCTTCCTCTCGTTCGTTCATGTGTACGTGAACACAGAAGCAAATGGCCATGGCAACTGAAGCTCTTCCTCTTTTCCTCCCATCTACTCTTTTGACCGATTCACTTCAGAACCTACACAAAAATTATGGACAAGTTCATGAGGAATCCATTCATGGAAACAAACACGCGTTTTAATGCTTTTAATTGTCCATAATTTTCTCCATGAATGCCATTAAATTCATTTCCAAAACCTCGCTTTTAATGCCCATTATTTCTCCATGAATGCCATTAAATCTATTTCCAAAACCTCGCTTTTAATGTTCATTATTTCTTCATGAATGCCATTAACTCCATTCCAAAACCTCACCCACTCTCCTTCTATGGACCTCCCATGACCCTATAAATACCGCCCCTAGGACCCCTTTGAACCACACATCCCCACGCATAAAGTCCCTCTCAACAGCCCTCTCCTTCGTGCGCAATTTCTCGTCGGAGTAAAGATGCATCCACACTTCCGGTGAAGATTTTTGTCGCCATGAAAGGTACCTAGTCCATATTTCTTCCTCTAGTTTCTTCCCCTTGCCGATGCGCACCGTTGTGACATATTTTTCCTCTCGATTGCAAGGCCGGAGCACGCCGTCCGTGTCATTGTGCTCTTCATGCGTTCTTCTCTACTCCGGTGGAACTTCTCGGCTATCCGAAGGCGAACATGGAGCTATAACCTTGTCCATCGAGTAGCCCAAATCATCCTCTACCCCATTCGGCTATTCGTTGACGCCGGAGACCTTTTTCCAAAATTCCGGCGAGATCTCTGGTAAGATTTTCTCCCCTTTGTTCATCATTTTTTTTTGTAAAAAAATGAATAGGTGCGGACCTATCAGAACTCGCCACGTGGCATCCTTTTATTAATCCCGTAATTCATTTTAGCAAAAATATCCAAACTTCAAAAAAATTCATATCTTCTAGCCCGTAAGTCGGATTCGACAAATTTTATATCCCCGGATTCCTTGGAAAATGTAGTTTATTATTTTCCAGTAATATTCCACTTTTGATAATTCGAAATTTAACTCAAATTTATTTTTATAATTTGAGTATATTTGATATACATCTTATTCTATAATTTATTTGGAATATTTTCTTCATCAAATTTGATCCTTAAAATCAAATCTTTCTGTTTGGACAATTGTCACATTCTTTCCATCATATAAATACACTATTTTGACCTCAAACCTTCGTCTTAGCTTCCATTTAGTTATATCTCTTTTTTATATAAATTTGGCTACAAAAATTCAATCTTCTCAACAAGATCATCACGATTTCTATCGGATCTTTTTGAATCCAATCCAAGAATTGATTTCCTATTCAAATATGCATATGGACAAACCAACTGAGTTTGACATACTCTCCATCCAATTGATTTTATAATCAACCTCCAACATATCCAATTGATTTTAAAATCCTCGGATATATGATTGC
Organism: Bromus sterilis; assembly: GCA_950022295.1. Taxonomy (NCBI): domain Eukaryota; kingdom Viridiplantae; phylum Streptophyta; class Magnoliopsida; order Poales; family Poaceae; genus Bromus; species Bromus sterilis. The sequence goes on along the minus strand of OX465601.1, from coordinate 120,089,657 downwards.
CATCATATTTCCATCCAATCCAACTTGATCCTATCTCAACCTATCCATGCCATAGTAATTAGTTTATTAATAGTAATAACTAAATATTTATGTTGTAATTGTATCTTATTTGGATCTTCACTTTGGATTGAGTTGTGTGTTGAAGTGTTTCTCTTTTACCGTTAGATATATTGTAACGAGATGGAGAGATGACTACGAGTAGAATATTTCATCGTCAGGATCCAGGCAAGTTACTCTTTTGATCATGCTCCACTATTACCTATATTTTTTATATGCATTGTAGTCCAACTTAAATATTATGCATTGATAGGATTATATATTATGCTATGCTATTACACCTAGTAGTTCATTGAGGTAGGTCTGAACCTTATATCATTGTCTCCACCGTGTAGAATTATACTGCTTTGCTAAGTAGACGTGGATTGGGAAGTGGTCCATTATGAGGTATGAGAGACTAAGTAGTAAACAGGACCAAGTTAGTCTTAATGAACCACCTGGGTGGAATGGTTGGGGGCACCCTGGAGGAACCAGTGGATTTGCCTGAGTGACCTAGAGATGGCCAGTAATCACTGCGGAATGCCACCCAGGCTTAAAGGGATCAATCATATTTTTCATAACTAGAAGCTTACGTGTGCAGCCACAAGCTATTATGGGCTCTGGCTTGGTTGATTAGTTGTAGTGACTCTTACTAGGTGGTGCTACGAACGTAGTTATGAGTAGGTGGGATGGGCACCGCCAGAGTGAGGGAAACTCTTCTAAAAGACCATGTCTCGACCTTCCGGTTGTCATACAACATGCAGTGTGACGAACTAAAAAGGTGGTGGTCGAGTCTTGTGGGGAAAAGTGCACAAACCTCTGCAGAGTGTACAAACTGATCATGATTAGCCGTGTCCCCGGTTACGGACAACTTTGAGCATCTAGAAGTGGGAATGTTGACGGATCTCATCATATTTAATTAATCAATCGGGTTTAATCAACTTTGGGAATAGATTGACTTGGAGAAACCAATTCAATCATATTATGAGCTTTGTAGTACTGTTATGATAATCTTTGAGTAGGACAAAATCAGCTTTATGCAAACTGAAACTCTTAGAGCTTTTCCACCAGCCAAAATTGCATGTCGAAGATAGGTCTGTTATATATTTTTTTTGGAGTAACTTGCCGTACATTCAAAGTACTGACCCATTTTGGGCTGTAACCTTCGGTGTTGCAGGATTGTATACGACGAGTAAGTGATGCGATGTAGGGTTACGATGTCTACACTCAACTTTGCCGTTGGTGTTGATGGGACTCCACTTATGTATTGTTTATTTGCGCGGTGTATTCTAGCCCAAAGGCTATAAGGTAATAAATACCATGTATTTACGTTACTTTTTGACATGTGATTCATGGTATTTCATCGAGTACTGTGTGTGCTAGCATACTGATCCAGGGATAGCATAGAAGCACAATAGACTTGGTTCCTTTTGGGACCGGGTCGTGACACTTTGCCTATCCCCGAATGGAAGTGGGATAAAGTTAGTATGGACTTCACCACTGGCTTTCCAAAAACCCAGAAAGGAAATGATGCCATCTTCGTTGTAATTGATCGACTTTCAAAAGTTGCTCACTTCCTTCCTGTTCGCGAGTCTATAACTGCTAGCCAGTTAGCGGACTTGTACGTCTCCCGAATCGTGTCACTTTACGGTGTTACTTTGGAAATCATTTCAGACCGTGGTAGTCTTTTCACATCCCGATTTTTGGAAACTTTTCAAAATGTTATGGGAACCCACCTCTCATTTAGCACCGCTTATCACCCCCAGTCCAGTGGTCAAGTAGAAAGGGTCAATCAAATTCTTGAAGACATGCTCAGAGCTTGTGTTATCTCTTTCGGAAAGAAATGGGAGAATTCCCTTCATTTTGCCGAATTTGCGTATAACAATAGCTTCCAATCTAGTTTGGGCATGGCTCTTTTTGAATTTCTCTATGGACGGAAATGTCGAACACCCCTAAACTGGTGAAAGAAAATTCTTTGGACCGGATATGATTGAGGATGCAGAAGAGCAGGTTCAGATTGTTCGTGAGAAATTGAAGACAGCCCAGTCTCGTTAGAAAAGCTATTATGATCGTCATCATAGGGAAGAAATCTATAATCTAGATGAGAAGGCTTACCTTCGGGTTACACCTATGAAGTGTACCCATCGCTTCAGTATCAAAGGCAAGTTGGCCCCACGTTACATCGGTCCTTTCGCATTCTCGCTAAACGTGGAGAAGTTGCCTACCAATTGGAACTACCCCCTCACCTCTCCCAGGTTCATGATGTCTTCCACGTCTCTCAACTCAGGCGTTGCTTCCAGGACCCCATCTGCGAAGTAGACCACGAAACGCTTGATCTCCAAGATAACCTTTCATATCGAGAGTACCCTGTTCGTATTCTTGATGAAGCCGAGCGTAGCACCAGACGTCATAAGATCAGATTCTTCAAAGTGCAGTGGTCACATCATTCAGACAAAGACACCACCTAGGAACGAGAGGATCGTCTACGAGCTGAGTACCCCACCCTCTTCCCGAAGACTTCAGAATCTCGAGACGAGATTCTTTTGAGTGGGGGCGAGTTGTCAGAACCCTAACATAGGTTTGTGCTTAGCCTAGCTTGCATTTTTGCATCATGAAAAAAATACAAAATAAAAGAATTGGGGAAGAAGAAAAGCCCCAAATTATTTAAATAACAAGGCCAGAGAAAAATCTTTTTCAAAAATTGCTTTGAACATGTTGAAAAGTCTTATAATTGGGCATGATCACATTTCAAGTGAAGTGGGTTCCACTCCATGCCCATGGAATTTTCAAAAAGTCCAACAAGCTATTGGAAATTAAATAATTAATGTATTTGCAATTGAAATTATTTAATTATAATTTCAATAATTCTAAAAACTTGTGAGTGGACTTATATATGTCCCACTAGCTCACAATAAAGTTTTTAGAATTTTCTAAAATGGGTTGGTTTAGAAATCAAATCAAAACACAAAAACAGAAAATAATTAAAAAAAGAAACAGAGAAAAGGGAAAAGGCCTACCTACCTCCTCACCCTACCAGGCCCACCTAGCCTCGGCCTAGCCCACCCCGCGCTTTTCGTCTACCTCCCCGCCGAGCCAAGCAGCTCGGTGGAGGCAGAACGCGTGGGTGGCGCCACCTCGACGCCGAGGAGATTCCCAGGCCTCCCTGGCCTCATCTCCTCACCAGGAGATAGGGCACACACGCCCGCACCTTTCCCCTCTCCTCGCGGTCGCCCTCCTCGTTCTCTCTTCTTCGTTCCTGAGCCGCCCCGAGAGATCCTCGTCGGCCACCGTTGCGCGAGTCCGTGGCCAACGACAACGAGGTGCTCCACCAGCTTGTCCATGGCAACGTGATTCATCGATTTATGCATTGGATTATAATATAGCCATGATCGTACCTTGGATTATTTTAGGGATATGGTTATGACTTCAACCATGGCTTCTCGTATAGCCCCTGACACCTAGAGGCTTATGCTTTTAGAGATAGGCTTCATGTTGTGTGATCACGTGCCACCGAGCCGAACTTATCAGTGCAGCCACACTCGCCTGTATTGGAGGGCCTTGGCTCGGTCTATCGTGATGTTATCTAATGCGTATCACCTAGGAGGGAAGGCTATGCGCGCGCGGTTACCCTGGCCTGGTAAGCGGCGATAGTCTTGAAAGGCTGTTTGGTTTAGTCCCCGTTTGGGACAGGTTTGGTCCCCGTTTGGGACAGGTTTTACCCCGTTTGGGACAACGTTGTTTGCCACGACGGTGGCCGGTGTCTGGAGGGCACATGGCTACCCACGGCATGACTTGCAAAGTATGTCGGGTGATACGGTAAGGGAGGCACGCGGTAGAATGGTCTCGTTGGAGAAATCCTAGTCCGTTCCATGGGAGACGTTCCAAGGTACTAGATGAGGGAAGCACTCCATAGTGTGGGTAAAGTGGCAAACTCTACACAGTCAAAATCCATTCGAATAGCCGCGTCCTCGGTTATGGACAAGTTCGTACTAAGTCAAACGGTTCGATCATAATGTTATAGTTGAGATATTGTGTTGCAGCCATCGATCGGTACATGTGATGGTAAGCTTGCAAAGCTTACGTGGTGTTGATGAGATGGCCACGCAGTAGCCATGAGATGTTTATGGATCCTTTGTGATCCCGTGTTATGGATTCGTTGTGATCCCGTGTTATGGATTCGTTGTGATCCCGAGCTATGGATCCGTTGTGATCCCATGTTATGGATCCGCTGTGATCCCGTGTTATGGATTCGTTCTGATCCCGAGCTATGGATCCGGAGTGATCCCGGTATTACATGGTTCTCGTGATCATGAGTAAGGTGATCTCGGATAAGTGGTTGATGGTTATCTACTAGCTTACATGCTTGATTCATTAATATACTCTAACCTGCTTGTTATGTTATTGTTTTGCCTTGAAGCTTTGGTTGCTTGTGATCTTGCAAGTACATTCAATGTACTGACCTGCCGTGTCATGCCAGACTTGCAAGCACTGTCGTGATTTCCTAGGATGAAGTTCCCGTAGTTTCTAGCTAGGAGGCGTCCCAGTCAGTGTCCCTGTGGATTGGAGTTCATCACATTCGCCGTTGTTCCACTGCTAAGACGTATTCCGCTGTGATAGAGTTATTCTGCTGCTTGGTGTAGATCGGCGGCTAGCATTAGGAGCAGGTTGTCCGTTGCCTCGCTCCGCTAGCATTGTAATAGACCCCCCCTTGTACCCATTTCATCGGTAATAAAAGTGGTTCAGTTCTATATCAAGAAGTGCCGTGTTCCAGAAGACATGATCTCTGGGATGGAGCACGGGGCGTTCTGGTATTTTGAGCCGGGGTTCCACATGCATATTATATTTCTCTCGAGGCATGTTAGCTCGTGGGAACAGGAGCAACATTACATCTCCAGATATTGCTATCTTGGCGACAACCCTCGAGGGGAGTGATACGTATAACATTGGTGCTTTGATCGCTCGTCGCCTCGTCACCAATGGTGAAAAGGGTCCTCATTATGGTGGCATTTATGCCACACTTAGTCCTGAGCATCTTCGCTGAGCTATACATGCAGATGATCACCCTCTTCCATTTTCACGCTTTGATCTAAATGCTATGAAGAGTCATGAATTTGTTACTAGGACTTTTGATTTTTATAACCTTGTGTATGTGATGAAGTTCATAGAAACCACTAATCGTGAGATCTGTATACCTGCACCACTTTTTTTTAATTTTACTAGCAGGAACGGATGGTCCTTCACTTCTACTCAGCTGGACGAGTTCGTGGTTCAGGAGAAATTCCATAACACCATGGAGGGGGTTGCTCCCGAGGAAGAGGAGCCAGAGCAGATTCCGCATCCCCAGGAGGAACCCGTCGCCCAATGGGGCGAGGGGTCTTCTTCTTGGAGCGCAGGGCCTTCCTCCCACCAGCTGCCCAGTACGATCCATGGAACTACAACTATGTCAGGACCTGTGATTTGCGTATGTAATTCCTTCTACAACTCAATCATATGAAGAGCCGAGAGTCGTACCCACTTGTCTAAGCAGACAAGGCCAAGCACAGAAAACTCTCGAAAAGCTCGAACGTGAGGGGCATCCCATCCAGGCCGGATGATCAACTGAGATGGGTCCTCATCATCCACTCACAAGTCTACATGATTATGGGTGGTGAAATCCCATACTCATAGAAAAGTCGCCTCAACCATATTATCGATTGAATTATAACACTTACATAAACAGACTCTAGCCCGATCCCTTATTCCGGGGTCTCGGGCGGGCTTAATCATACAACAAATTGTGCCACGTGACATAGTCACGAGCAATCACATTGCGATGCCCCAAGCTGAGCACATCTAAGGGACACTTGGTGTATGAAAGACCGCCGGAAAGATCACAACTAAGCTATCAAAACCCACACTAAGACATGCACGTTATAAACATACACGCATCATACATGTCTAGTGTAAATAGCAGGTACTCATCGCATGAATTCCACAAAGTATACCTTTATTGACTTAAATAGAGTACACCAAGAGATCACAAGTCTGTTATCCAACATTACATCAAACAACGGAAGCAAATTAGGTCTAAGTACACCCAAGCTTAACAAATGGCTTAGAGAAGCCTTATAAAGCATACAAGCTCTTCCACGAGGGACCAGACTGCTGTCTAGAACTATACTAGCTTATCCCACGTCGAGCTTCAGGAAGGTGACTCCATCGGGGTCTGGGTTCTCATCTAAAAAACATAAATAAGCAAACGTGAGTACAAATACGAACTCAGCAAGACTTACATCAGAACTATACTAATGATGATCAAGTTTCAAGTTAAAGGGAGGTGTGGTTTGTAATGCAGAAGTGCCAACTTTGACTTGGCTAGTCCTGTACTACGAATACCACAATGAGGTAAGAAACGTACTCGAGTCCACTACCAAGTCTCCAACCAATACACCACTATGGATACTTCCTCGACTTCCCCACGAGGAAGAACGCCATAACACTCACACTTATCTTGGCAAGTTTTAAAGTAACCGTTGAAGTTTTCTAATAATCAAGCATATGTCTCCAACTAGTCCATTAACGCGGACGCGGCTATTTGAATATTTTTGTTAACCTTTCAAGGGTGTAAGCTACACACACATGACCATCTGTTACCGCCAAGTACTCGACACTTCGCTCACAACCAGTCTATTCCAGGAGTCAACTATTTGAGTTAGATCCCTCTCGAGAGTCCGTCCGGATCAATGTTACGAAATCAGACAATGTAGGCAACCGAGGCGCCATCCGAGAAGATGGTTTTCCTTCCTCACAGGTGCACCCACATATCTATATGATGCAACCTTTCATCCATTCTTTTTCTATGCATATGCCAAATGGAAAACCCGAACTAGTGTGACTCCCAGACGTCAACACGGATTGAGGTAGTAGGACAAAAGGCTTAAGTGAGACCAATGTGTGGTTGTACTCTTTGTCTTGGATTACCATACAAGAACTCGGGCTTAAGGCGGTGTTCAACGAGACAACCCACTGTGTACTCCTATACAGCCTCTCATCGTTCACCTTGTTTAGGTCAAGTTCACCAAAACGTTAACGCCAGCATCAACATGATCACCACCATTCCGAATCACAACAAAGTAACCTCATTGTAACACTAAGCGGCAATAAGCAGTAACAGTTGCAGGGGCCACATGATCAACAATCAACTCCTACATTTGCTAGGATTGTCGTTTGCTTAATATGGTGACAAAATGATAGGTCATGCATCGGAACGGGTTCATCTATGCATGTCGGGACCCGGGGTTAGCGTATGTAATTCCGGTCACAATGCAATCACATGGAGAGCCGAGAGCCGTACCCACTTTTCTAAGCAGACAAGGCCAAGCACAGATCACTCTCGGTAAGCATCGAACGTGAGGGACATCCCATCCAGGCCGGATGATCAACTGAGATGGGTCCTCATCGTCCGCTCACAAGTCTAAATGCTTCTGGGTGGTGAATCCCATACTCATAGACAAGTCCCTCAACCATGTTATCGATTGAATCATAACCCTTACATAGACTTACTCCAGCCCGATCACTTAGTCGGGGTCTAGGGCGGGCTCAATCATACAACAAAGTGTGCCACGTGATAGAGTCACGAGCAATCGCATCGCGATGCCCCATGCTGCGCACATCTAAGGGCCACTTGGTGTATAAAAGACCTCCGGCAAGAACACAACTCAGCTATCGAACCCCACACTAAGACATGCACGTTATAATCATACACGCAGCATACATGTCCAGTGTAAACAACAGGTAATCACAACATGAACTCTACAAACTCAGTCTTTATAACTTCTGCTAAACAGAGCAGACATAGTAGTTGTATTACAAGCAGAGATCACATGACTGTGATCCAACATTACATCAAACACCAACAGAAGCAAATTATGTCTTAGTAAAGACAAGTTTAACAAATGGCTTAAGAAGCCTGAAAGAAAATACAACGACCCTCCAAAGGGCACAGGTTGCTGTCTATAACTATACGACTAGGTCCACGTCGAGCTCAAGGTAGAGGCCTCCATCAAGGTCAGTGGTCTCGTCTCTAAAACATAGAATAAGAAAACGTGAGTACAAAGTCGTACTCAGCAAGACTTACATAGGAACTATACTACTCATGCACATGTATCAAGGCAAAGGGAGGTGGGGTTTCATTGCAGAAGTGCCAGCTTTGACTTGTCTAGTCCTGTACTACGAATACCAGAATGAGGTAAGGAGCTTACACGAGTCCAAGTATCAAGTCTCCAACCAAATCACCACTATGGATACTTCCTCGACTTTCCCACGAGGAAGCACGCCATAGCACTCACACTTATCTTGGAAAGTTTTAAGAGTAACTGTTCAAGTTGTCTATGATCAAGTAAAGATATCCAAGTAGTCCATAACCGCGGACACAGCTATTCGAATAGTTCATTAACCCTGCAGGGGTGTACTGCTACACACACGCCTCATCAGTTACCGCCTGGGAGTGGACCCTTCAAGTGAGTACCGGCGAGGATGCTGCCACGACACTTCACTCACGGCACCATCTCTAGTCCTCGGGAGTCGCCTATTTGAGTTGGGACCACGATCGGAATCCGGCCGATTTTTCCGATGCGGACTCAAACGTTGTGTGACCGCCATCAAGCTCAACTCGATCATGATCACTTGATTCAACGTGCCCACAACCTACGCCAACCACTTACCTTGGTTCCACCTGCTTGAGATCGTTAAAGGGCGAACTACTTGCGACTCCTGGACTGGTCCGGGGTGAGGTACTAGGCCGAGAGGGGTTAGTGAGCCCAATGTGTGTTCGTACTCTTAGTCTTGGATAACAACACAAGAACTCAGGCTTAAGGCAGTGTTCAACGAGACAAGCCACTGAGTACTCCTACACAGCCTCTCATCGTTCACCTTGTTTAGGTCAATTCACCAACACGTTACCACCATCATTCACATGATCACTACCATCCCGACTCACATCAAAGTAGCCTCATTGTAAACTCTAAGCATGCAATAAGCTGTAACAGTTGCAGGGCCACATGATATCAACCAACTCCTACATCTGCTAGGATTGTGGTTTGCTTACTACTGTGACAAAATGATAGGTCATGCAAAGGAATAGGTTCAACTAGCGGTAGAACGTATCATGGTGAAATCCTAAACATGCATAAGCGAGAATGAGAGGGAACTAGGATTTTATCGACATGATCAAAGAGGGGGGTGCTTGCCTTGCTGACGATCACGAGGTACTGTACTTCTGACGTGAGGTTGAACTCGTCTCCGAGATCAATTCTACCGAGAAGAAGCAATCACCGAAGCACTGAAAGTAATGCACATTCAACATAGTACAATGCACAATCAATATGCAAAACATAGCATGGCAAGGTACTGATGTGACCTAGGTTTAAATTACAACATGTTAATTGAAGTTTATTTGAAAAGTAAGTTCAAATTCAAACTCCAAATGATCTTCAATATAGTCCAAGTTGCATTTTCTAGTGTTTGTTCATTGTAATCCATGTGATCATGTATGTGAAAAGCTTCTGAAGTGTAGGTGATCATATTAGCATTGCTTTGGTTGAAGTTGGAATGGATTTAGTGATTTATTTGAATTATATCAAAAGATCCAAATAGAAAAATGCTACTGGTTCCTCAATTTTCATATAAAAAACATTTCAATCCGAGTTACGGTTTAAAATTTATTCAAATTCAAAGTTTTGAATATTTTCTGGAATTTCTGGATTAAATTTAAAAAGAAAAAGGGATTATTGCGTCATCATTAGGTCATGCTGACGCGGGGGGGGGGGTGATTGGTCAACTGACCAGTGGGGCCCTCTGGTCAGTGACCCAGGGGTTAATCCCCGTTTTAATTAGCCTCTGTTTAACTAGAGGGGGCCCTGGGCCCACCAGTCATAGGGTGGTTAGGCTAGGGGATTAGGCCCTAATCGGCCAGGGCATCGACGGCTAGCCGCCGATGGCCTCTGCACACGGCGGCGCCTCGCCGGAATGCCGCTACAGGGCACGGGGATGGAGGGGGAGAGTACTGGAGTGCATCTCGCGCCCATGCGCATCTCATAGAGCACAAGGGGGGTCAAACGGGAGGCGTCGGGCCATGGAAACGACAAGTCTGTGGCAGCCGGGGTCACTGATCTCGACGGAACGGCGATGCACGGCTCGAGAAGAAGAACGGGGAGGGGGGGTCGATCCAGCAGCTCACCGGCAGCACGATGAAGGGCACGCGGGGCTGGGGAGGTCCTGGAGGCGGAGAAATTCCTCGTCGGAGCTCACGGTTTCCGGCGGCTACTCGATGAAGGGGACGTCGCCTCCGTTGGTGCTGAGCTCGAATTGATGGCGCGGTTCGAGGGAGTCATAGGTGTCGGAGCTGCTAGACACGTCGATGGGGCTTCTCATCGCCGTCGGCCACGCAGGCGCGGCGGCTTGCTCCGGCGGGGTCTCGGGGCAGTGCGCGATTTCGACGAGGGGGAAGAGAGAGAACCAGAGAGAGGGGGGAAGAGAAACGGGTGTCTCCAGGCAGCTCCACGGCGACAGAAGACGACGGGGGGGGGGGGCAAGCAGGAGGTGGCCGCGGTGGATGCATGCTCGCCACCGAGCTGTGTGCTTGCCGGCGAGGTAGAAGACAAGAAGGGGTGGCGGCTGGGCTGCGCTGGGCCAGAAGGTAAGTGGGCCTCGCCCTGTGCGAAAGGTAAGCTCTTTCTCTGTTTCTTTTATTTTATTCTTTCTGTTATTTGTTTTGCTCTTAAAAAAATAGCTAGAGCATATAATAAAATTCCCAATCATTTTTATAAAACCTAGATAACTCTATAGATGTCAACCCCAAGTTTTGGGAGTTTTTGAAATTCAAATTATTGTAATTCCAATTCAAATAGACAATTGATTTAAGTTTCAAGGCACTATTTGGATTTTTGAACAATCTATGAGCATGGGATTAATCCCAAATCACTCTTAAAATGATCACACTCATTTTTAGGATTTTTCAACATATCCAGAAGAATTTTGGAAAAAATATTTATGTCTGGCCATTTTATTTAATTCATTTAGGGATTTTCTTTTCCCCATTTCTTTTTCTTTTGCAAAAATTTTCATGATGCAAAAAAGGCAAGCTAGGTTAAACAAAAACCTAATTTAGGGTTCTGACAACTCGCACCCACTCAAAAGAATCTCGTCCCGAGATTCAGAAGTCGTCGGGAGGAAGGTGGGGTACTCAGCTCGTAGAGGAACCTCTCGTTCCCAGGTGGCTTCTTTCTCTGAATGATGTGACCATTGCACTTTGAGGAACTTGATCTTTTGACAGCGAGTGACACGCTCTACGGAATCAAGAATACGAACGGGGTACTCTCGATAAGAAAGGTCATCTTGGAGATCAAGCGTTTCATGGTCGACTTCGCGGATGGGGTCCATGAAGCAACGCCTGAGTTGTGACACATGGAATACATCATGTACTCGGGAATGGTGCGGGGGTAGTTGAAGTTGGTAGGCAACTTCTCCATGTTTAGCAAGAATGCGGAAAGTTCCAATGTAACGTGGGGCCAACTTGCCTTTGATACCGAAGCGTTAGGTTCCCTTCAGAGGAGTAACCCGAAGGTAAGCCTTCTCATCCAGATTATAGCTTTCTTCCCTATGATGAAGATCATAATAGTTTTTCTGACGAGACTGGGCTGTTTTCAATCTCTCACGAACAATGTGAACCTGCTCTTCTGCATCCCGAATCATATCCGATCCAAAGAGTTGTCTTTCAGAAGTTTCTGACCAGTTTAGGGGTGTTCGACATTTCCGTCCATAAAGGAGTTCAAAAGGAGCCACGTTCAGACTAGATTGGAAACTATTGTTATCAGCAAATTCGGCAAATGGAAGAGACTTCTCCCAATTCTTTCCGAATGAGATAACACAAGCTCTGAGCATGTCCTCGAGAATTTGGTTAACCCTTTCGACTTGACCGCTAAACTGAGGATGGAAAGCTGTACTAAAGGAGAGAGGAGTTCCCATAGCATTATGAAAGCTGACCATTGCACTTTGAGGAACTTGATCTTTTGACGGAGAGTGACACGCTCTACGGAATCAAGAATACGAATGGGGTACTCTCAATAAGAAATGTCATCTTGGAGATCAAGCATTTCATGGTCGACTTCGCGGATGGGGTCCTTGAAGCAACTCCTGAGTTGTGACACATGGAATACATCATGTACTCGGGAAAGGTGCGGGGGTAGTTCAAGTTGGTAGGCAACTTCTCCACGTTTAGCAAGAATGCGGAAAGGTCCAATGTAACGTGGGGCCTACCACGATCATAATTGATTTCCAAAGGAACACCATGAAGAGACACAATTCTAGAGACATACAAGTCTGCTAACTGGCTAGCAGTTATATACTCGCAAACTGGAAGGAAGTGACCAACTTTTGAAAGTCGGTCAATGACACCGAAGATGGCATCATTTCCTTTCTGGGTTTTTTGGAAAGCCGGTGATAAAGTCCATACCGACTTTGTCCCATTTCCACTCAGGAATAGGCAAAGGTTGAAGTGTACCAGCAGGTCTTTGATGTTCTGCCTTAATGCGACGACAAACATCACATTCTGCAACAAATCGAGCAATGTCTCTCTTCATCCTAGTCCAGCAAAATCTCAGGCGTAGATCTCGGTACATTTTTGTGCTACAGGGATGAATCGAGAGGGGTGTGTCATGGGCTTCTTTGAGGATGAGTTGCCTTAGTTCCCTATTCTTAGGTACTACCAAACGATTTCCAAAGAATACCGTTCCTTTGCTATCTGTGGAGAAACATTTAGCAACTCCGCTAGCAATGTTCTCCTTGATCCGGCGAACACCTCATGCACGCTTTTGGGCAACTATGATTTGATCCTCAAGGGTTGGTTTCGCCACCAAGTTGAAAAGAGATCCACGAGGAACAATCTCGAGATTGAGCTTTCAAAATTCCTCATGAAGAAGTGGTTGATACTATTGTAACATGAGGTTGTTACAATACGACTTACGACTTAGTGCATCAGCCATGACATTGGCTTTGCCTGGGGTGTATGAGATTCCTAAGTCATAATGTTTTATCAACTCTATCCAGCGTCTTTACCTGAGATTAAGATCTGGCTGGGTGAAAATGTATTTGAGGCTTTTGTGGTCGGAATATATCTCACAACGATTACCAAGGAGGTAATGTCGCCAAGTTGTTAGGGAATGAACTACGGCAGCGAGTTCAAGATCATGGGTAGGATAGTTCTCTTCATGTGGACGCAACTGGCGTGAAGCATAAGCTACCACATGTCTATCTTGCATAAGTATGCATCCTAACCCTTGCCGTGAGGCGTCACAAAAGATCTCGAAATCCTTTTTGGTGTCTGGAGGCGCAAGTATGGGTGCAGAAGTCAATCTTATTTTTAGCTCTTGAAAGCTTTCCTCGCACTTGGGAGTCCATAGGAATTTCTTATCTTTCTTATGGAGTTCAGTTAGAGGCTTTGCAATTTTAGAAAAGTTCTCGACGAAGCGGCGACAATAGCTTGCTAAGCCAAGAAAACTTCTAACTTGCTTAACCGATTCAGGTGAAGTCCACTCAAGGACAGCCTGAACTCTCTCGGGATTGACAGCAATGCCTTTGGCAGAAATCACGTGGCCTAAGTAGGTCACTTCTGGTAGCCAGAATTCACACTTGGAGAACATGGAATAAAGGTGATACTCTCGGTGTTTCATCAATACCAACCTAAGATGTTCGGCATGTTATTCTTCGTTCTTCGAGTAGATGAGAATGTCATCAAGATAAACTACAACAAATTTATCTAAGTACTCCATGAAGATCGAATTCATCATGCGCGAGAAAGTGGCGGGTGCATTGGTTAAACCAAAGGACATGACGGTGTACTCGTAAAGACCATAACGAGTAGTAAAAGCCGTTTTTGGAATGTCCTCGTTTCGGAGTTTGATTTGATGATAGCCTAATCTCAAATCCATCTTGGAGAAGACAGAGGATCCAGCAAGTTCATCATATAGATCATTGATCCTGGGTAGTGGTTACTTGTTCTTTATCGTTGCTAGATTTAGCGAGCGATAGTCTACGCACATCCTTTCTGTTCCATCTTTCTTCGTTACGAACAGAACGGGGCAACCCCATGGCGATGAGCTAGGGCGGATGAAGCATTTTGCCAACAAAGCTTCAAGTTGGATTTTAAGCTCAGCTAACTCACGTGGGGCCATTTTTTATGGGCGTCTGGAAATTGGTGCGGTTCCTGGCATAAAATCCACTATGAGCCATCGGGGGGGGTCAAGGAGGTGCTCTAGAGCACGACAGCTTCAATGGAGGCGGCGGCCGGAGCTCTGTCCTCAACGAGCTCGACGCTAGAGGCTACGGGATGGAGTTGTGCTAGGAGAAAGAGATGCGCGCGCTCACCCTGAAGACGAAGACGGGCACGAAGTCGTCAGGGAGGAACTCGGCGGCGAGTAATCGCTCGTCGGAGCTTCGGTGGCCGGCGACGAAAACCTTGATCGGGATGTCGTCCTTGCTAGCTCCTAGTCCAAATTGACGCCGTGGTTCGAAGTAGACGGCTGCGGCGGAGCGAGTAGACACGGCGGCGCTCCCTGGTTCGCCCAATGGCCACGCCGGAGCCCTCCCGTGCTTTGGCTAGGGTTTCGGCCGTGCGCTAGAACTCTCCGGAGAGGAAGGAGGAGAGCGTGCGCGAGGGGGGAAGTGGCATGGGCGTCTCCAGAAGGTGGTGTGGCGAGGATATAAGAAGGGGGAGGCCAGGGGAGCTGCCACGGCGTCGACCCGGGCATGCCGGGCACGCAGCTGTGTGCTCGTGCCCGGGGAAGACAACAGGGGAGTCCCCTGGTGGGCTGGGCCGGCTGGGGAAGGTGGGCTTCGCCCAGGGCGTGAGGTAAGGTGGCCCCTTTCCCTTTTCTTTTTTGTTTTTTCTGCATTTTGTTTGACCTAGCTAAATAAATAGCTAGGTATTTTTATAAATGCCCAAATTATTTTATATGGCCTCATAAAATAGAGATCTAGCCACTTATAAAATTTGAACACTTTTAAAATTCAAATAATTTGAACTTTAATTCAATTAGGGGTTATTAAAATTTTAAACTCACTTTTGGATTTTTGTAAAATTCCATGTGTATGAAGTGGGTCCCACAACACTTGGATCATGATCATACACATTTTTAGAGATCTTACAAACAATCAAATGGATTTTTGGAAAAGATTTTTATCTGGCCAATTGAATTAAATTCATCTGGGGGGTTTTTCTCTCCCATTTCAATTTCTTTTGAAATTTTTATCATGATGCAAAGTGACTTGCTATTCTAGCACATACCTAACTTGGGGTTGTGACAAAAACAATAGAAAAAGTGTTTGGAAAAGTAGATAGGTTCGAGACGTATCAGCTCCCCCAAGCTTTGCATATTTCTTGTCCTCAAGCAATTCAGTTCAACGAACTGGACGCGACAAAGAAAACTTTGACAAACTCTTTTGCTTCATTAGATGTATATAAGCATGTACTACTAAAGAGTTTAGCAAGTATTGAAACAATGCTACAAGGACAATGCACGAAGCAATCTTTCTTTCATGTGATCATTCACAAACAACCAAAAGTAAATAATATGCTGCTGAAAATCAAGACAGGATCACAATGCACATAGCTCAAACATACTAGAGTGGTATCTCGCTAGCCTCCATGAGTGAAGCAAAACATAAATGCAGAAGCTCCTCCGGAGTTTTAAAGGAGACTAGAACTAAGAATTTCAGAATAAGTAATATCACAATCATGCAGAAGACAATGTGGTACTTTGGAACAATGCACATGACACTCAGAATGACAATTATGCTCTCATAGTTGATGCTTTGGAGAAAGAAGTTGGAGAATTTCGAACCGTGGCTTTTGATGGCAAGGTTGAAAACCCGTGGCTAGAAGCAAAGACTAAACATGCACCAGAGCTCGTAGCTTTAAAACAGAGATAAATTGGTTTATGAGAGTGCAACTTTCTAGTCAACGGTAGACGGTAAAGGTCTCTCAGTATCTCCCATACCAACCACATTAGTGGCGGTTCCCATGCTTTTTTTACACTTTTGTTCCCTATCCATCTATCATAGACGGTTGTGCCGTCATCAAGTATGGGGGAAGTGTAATTTTTATAAATTGTGAAACAACGAGAACTGGGTATTCTCCAAACCGGCCTCTGCCTCATAAATATGACTAGTTAAAGAAATTCATGGAATAAAATATTTTTAGCATGCAAGATACTGATTTTCCCTCACCGCACCATGAGCTTGTACGGTTACAAAAAGGAAACTTTTGAATAGAGTTTTGAGATGGTACATGAATGTCTTCGTTAGGGATGGTAAGTAAATACCATATATATGTATGTATGGTGGACTCATATGGAATAACTGGTTTGAAAGGTAGTTTGGATGCACAAGAAGAATTCCGCTTAGTGCTGGTGAAGGCTAGCAAAAGACTGGGAAGCGACCAACCAGAGAGCATAACAGTCATAATCATGCAGAGCGACAAACCAACATTGAATCAGGCATGAAAGTGATATAACTACTCTGAAATAAAAAGATCATCAAGGAATGATAGACTTTTTAGTCTTAAACATGTGTGAACATGTGCCAAGTCAATCCAAGAATTCTTCAAAGGGAAATACCACTTCAATATGCCGTGAACAATGCAATGCATGTCAATCATTTGAACAACACATTATGTACTCTAGCTATTTGAGAGTAACCACAAAGAAAGCATGAACCACTGGGAAAGCATTGTAAACATAGCACTATGTCGCTACAAGCTAGTCTCTTGTTCATAAGTACAGACATATGTACAAAAGTAGAAACAAAAAGAGTTCATACCGGCTTTCCTTGTTGCATCCCTTCCGTCGATCTTCGTTATTACTGCCTTGTCACTTGCACGATCGAACGTAGGAAAATATAATTATCATGAACTCGAGCTGAACTCTGCAACAAAGCAAACTAAAGAGAGAAAGGAAATATTTTTGGGTTTTTTAAAGGTTAAACGAAAGAAAGAGAAAAGAGAAATCTTTTTGCTGTTTTTGCAAATTAATAGAACAAATAATAACAGGAAAAAACTTCGAAAAGATCAAAGCGAACTAAAAGGAAAATACAATGAAAAGGGGAGGAGAATACGTACTCCCCCAAGCTTAGCCTTTTGGCCTAAGTCGGGCTCAGCTAGTGAGGTCCCCAGGAGCCTCCTGCTCCGGGGTATTGCGGGTATGAACATGGGTCGTACGAGGCTTCGGGTGCGTGCACCAAAGTCCTGGGCTCCTCCCACGAAGAAGGTCTCGTGCTCCAAGAAGATGAAGACCCTTCATCATACGGGGTGATGGTATCCTCCTGGAAGGGAGCATGCTCCATGTGCTCCTCCTCATCGGGCACAATCCCCTCCGTGGGGTCATGAAACTCATACTGGACCACGAACTCATCAAACTGGACCACATCAAAGGCCCATCCGTTCCTGCGAGAAAAGTCAAATACAAGAGGTGTAGGTAGACGGATCATGTGTTTCGTGGTTGCCACGAAACACAAGATATAATCAAGGCTACCAAACTTGGAAGTCCTAGTAACAAATTCATGCCTCTTCATAGCAGCTAAGTCAAAGCTAACAAAAGTAAAAGGCTCATCATCGGGGTGTGGTGTGTGCCTGAGATAGTCGAGAATAAGTGTGGAGTAATTCCACCAAAGATATTTCCCTTGTTGCCATTAGCAGCAAGGCGTCGAGCAATCAGCGCACCCAGATGATACGCATGCCTCCCCGAGAGGGCATTCGCCATGATAGCAACATCAGGCTAAGAAATGTTGCTCGTGTTGTCACGAGCTAAGACCCCTATAGCAATAAAATATGAAAAATACTTGAGGTGGGGAAACAAGATAATGGAGATCTTCTTGCGATGAAGATCCTTCGTGTCCTGGCTGAAAAAGGAGTCAAAGAGAGTCCTCAGCTCGGGTTACTGTGAGCTCATCTTCGCCTTCTTCCCAGCGTCTGGCAAACCTATCGCTTCACAAAACTTTCTCATAGACATGGTCAGAAGCTCACTATAAAGTCTAAACGCAATAGTATCATCATCAACATAATATCTGAAACTATTAATGAAACAGAGGTGAGTTTATTATATTGAATCACACGGCCTGTTGCAAGCCGTGTCAAACATGCGTTAGCACAAAGGCTCGCAAACCCCTCTTGTATACCCGCAACTTCCATGAAAGCTGAGCATGGAAACATCATGGCTCGTGCAGGACTTGTATCCTCCAACAACTCCAAGGGCACAATTTCTTCATTATAGCTCACCCTCGCAGTTGAGGGTGAAGACGAGGACCTTGTAACACGGTCTGTACGCTCGGGCTTCTTCTTCCCAAGCCACCTGCCTAGTAAACTCATTTCTGAAATTTTTGACATATTACAAAAACAAGGATTTGAGCAAAATGAGTTGAAGCAT
Organism: Bromus sterilis; assembly: GCA_950022295.1. Taxonomy (NCBI): domain Eukaryota; kingdom Viridiplantae; phylum Streptophyta; class Magnoliopsida; order Poales; family Poaceae; genus Bromus; species Bromus sterilis. Next base: position 120,071,169 of record OX465601.1, on the reverse strand, counting down.
ATTATTCTACTCACTTACCCAAGGCACAAACTAGAAACAAAACTTGGAAAATAAATTTCTACACATGCATCTAAACTCATAAGAACAGCACCAAGAACTACTAAATAATCACTAATGAAGCCACCAATCTAAAATCTAATTGGAGGGGTGGAGGAGTAACATACCAGGGAGTATTTTCTCAAAATCTCAGCTCAAACAATGGGATGTAGAGAGAGATTGAAGTTCCGAGCAGCAGAACAGCAAGAACACAAGTCTAGCTGACGAACTCGCGTTTTTGGGGAGAAAGAGAGAGAGAGGAAGAAGAAGTACCTGGTTGGGTGACCTGTGGGCCCCAGGCGCCCTGTGGGCGCGACTAGTAGGGTGGCCGCACCACCTGAACGCCTGGGCCAGGGGTGGGCCCCCCTGGTCAGCCCCAGGTGCCTCCGGGTCACTTTTTATGTGGAGAAATTTATTTTATTTTTTCTGGAATTTTTCTGACAACTTCACTGTTGAAAAATTTCGAAGCTCCAAAAGGTGCAAAAACTTCCGTGAAACTTGAAACAAAGGTTTAATATGTGAAGCTTAAAAAACTTAAAACTTTGATACAGCAAGGAGACAAAAAGCTAAAGGAAATGAAAACATAACAAGTTCCACTTTTTACCTATATAAAACATGCTAGTTAGAAAGGTTGATCAAGTCTTACCTACAAACCGGTGATATATAGAGCAGAAAGTCTCGCCTTTTATGAAGTGATCATTGGACATTGACTTTAATGGACATTGTGCCCACCATAATTGTTTGGTATTTTGGGTGCACATGTACGGGACAATCCCAATCTCCAATCTTCCCGGTCTCGATATTCTCTATAGAGTTAAGGCCATGCCTTTTGTTGATCTTCTTCTGAAAATACACTGTGTGTTCCTGGTCATTCACGTTAAATGTAACCTTTCCTTTATTGCAATCGATAACAGCACTATGGTGTTCAGAAAAGTTCTACCAAGAATAATGGACATGCTCCCATCTTCGGGCATGTCAAGCACAACAAAATCAGTAAGGATGAAACAATTAGCAACTTCAACAGGAACATCCTCACAAATACCAATCGGGACGGTTGTTGACTTGTCAGACATCTGAAGAGAGATATCTGTAGGGATTAATTTTTCTAAACAAAGCCTTTTGTAAAGTTCAAAAGGCATAACACTCACTCCTTCACCAAGATCACATAAAGAAGTTCTAAAATAATTATTATTTAAGGATCAAGGAATGGTGGGTATACCTGGATCACCAAGCTTCTCAGGAATCTTGCCACTAAAAGAGTAATTAGAAAGCATAGTATATATTGCCTCATTAGGAACTTTTTTGTTATTAGTTACAATATATTTAATATATTTTGAGTAAGGAGGTAACTTAATAGCATCAGTCAAAGGAATTTTGAGAAAGAGAGGTTTAATCCACTCACAAAATTTATTGTAGTGCTCTTCTTCTTTGGTTTTGAGAGACTTACCTGGAAAGGGCATGGATTTCTGCACCCATGGTTCTCTTTCCTTCCCATGTCTTCTTGCAATGAATTCTTCTCTAGTGTACTTCTTGCGCTTGTCAGGTGCTTCTTATTCTTGAACCTCAGGTGGATCATTCTTTTCAACGTCTTTTTCAGGTTCAGCACCGTCTTTAGTCTCACCATCGGAGATAGATATGTTGTTTCGATCAACAGCAGGTTCTTCATCAACTATAGGATCATTTGAATTGTGAGCTTACTTATGTTTCTTCTTCTTTTTCTTCTTCTTTGGAGAGCGAACAATTTCTTCTTCTTGCACCTGAAAATCTTGCTCGATCCTCTTCGGATGCTCCTCTGGATATAGAGGGTCCTGGGTGTGTGTTCCACCCCGAGTCCTTATACCATAAGCTTGTAAATTATCTTGTTTGGCATTGTTAGCAAGAAAATATTTTTGCACATTGGAAATTTGTTCAAGCTGAGTTTGAACCATATGAAAATGCTTCACAAGACATTACACATCATTAACTGTTCTACCTAGAACATCAAGCAAACTTTTGATAGCAAGGGAATTGTCATGCAACTGATTTTGTATGCTATCACTAAAGTGAATTTTCTTCATAATGAAATTATCAAGCTCATCTAAACATTGATCAGGAGGCATACCTTTAGGGATGTCACTTGCATTGAAATCTAAAAGAGAGTGTACCTCTACCATAGGAGGCTGAGTAGTAGGCTCACACAGCTTCTCGATAGGAGGTAGATTCTTCACATCTTTAGGTTTAGTACCTTTCTCTTGTATAGAATTCTTTGCTTCTTGCATATCTTCGGGGCTTAGGAGAAGCATGTCCCTCGTCTTTGGTGGTGGAGGTGGTTCAGGGACATACCAATCTTCATGGTTCTTGGAAATCTTGCCCATCAATTCTTCCGCATCGTCCGTTGTTCTTTCCCTGAAAACACAACCAGCCCAACTATCCAGATAGGATCTAGATTCATCGGTTAGACCAGTATAAAATATATCAAGTAATTTATTCTTAGGGACTCCATATCCCCGTCTAGCCTTGATCAAACTACAATATCTCCTCCAAGCTTTAGGGAGGTTCTCATCCTGGAACTGTTTAAAGTTATAAATTCTTTGTAAAGCAGCATGTTGCATGTGAGAAGAAAAATACTTATCAAAAAAAGGTTGAGCCATATTTGGAGGACTCTTAATGGAACCATATGGTAGTGCATCACACCATTCTTTAGCATCTTCCTTCAAAGAAAAAGGAAAAAAGCTTGGTCATATAAAAGTTTTGTATCTTTTCCTCAATAGTAAACAAACCACCCAACTCAGTGAGTTTGGTCAGGTGTGCAATAGCATCATCATTTTCTCTGCCATAAAAGGGGTCAGCTTAAACTGTAGATATAAGTGAAAGATCAACAAAGAAATCAAATTCAGGATTAGTGATGCATATAGGAGACGTAGCAAAAGTAGGATCAGGAGCAAACTTGTTCTTCATAGAATGTTTTGCAAGCAACTTCTTTATAGCAGCAGGGTCGGGGTCAGCACATTCATTAAGCTCCCAGCATAAATCATCATCAAGCACAATATAATCATCCTCAAGGAGTCTCTCCCTGAGGCCACTCACATCAGGATAATGAGTAACATGAATTTAAATTCCAGATTGTTTAGCAGGAGAAGTGATCTGATTTTCAAGAAAGGAACCAAGTGAACCAGTATCATCAAAGGTAGTAGAAGCATCATCAAAAGTGTCGGACATATTGCCAGACATAACATAAGTAGCATGTAAAGGTGGTGAATCAAACTTACTCATAACTGAAGGTGAATCAAGTGTAGCACTAGTGCTAAGAGCGATACCTTTTCTTGTATGGGATGGTATGATCGGAAACTTGGGGTATCCTTTCTTACCCATAGTGGATAAAGGGCAGCAGGCAGAATACTTCAAGTAGACCTGTAACTAAAGCTATGCTCCCCGGTAACGGCGCCAGAAAACAGTTCTTGATGACCCACAAGTGTAGGGGATCAAGATAGTCTTCGAGGGTAAGAATAACCCAATTTATAGATTCGACACAAGGGGAGCCAAAGGATACGCACATGCTTTGACAGTTCAGTTTTCAATTCAACCGCAACTGAAAGTACTATCTTGCAACAAAGTATTAGTAGCAACGGTGATATGAAAGTGATGATGGTAGAGATAATAGTGGCGGTGAAACAACAAAAGTAAAACAACAAAAGTAAACCTACTAGTAACCAGCAGGATTAAAACACTATAGGATAGGGAGATGTATGGTTGGGCGCTGCTTGGATGAGATCGAACATGTAATAGATTCTAACACGGGGCAAGGCACAAAAAAATCAAGGATCATCTAGGAAAATATCAAACATTAGGCATGCATCCCAAGGTAGTTGTGCGTGCTTGCAATAAGAACTTTGCACAACATCTTTTGTCCTGCCATCCCCCTAAGAACGGGGCCAAAAAGAACTTATGGAGATTAAGGTGATGTTGTCAAAGAGCAACGGAACTAAGCATTAACACTCTGTGGATACATGGAATCCTCAAATTATAGTCCAACCCCTTTGGTGTCCCAAGCTGTCACCATTGGGATCACCGGTTCCGGACTATAATAGGTGCATACAACTCATAGATAGGATGAAGAACACAAATAAACTCATGAAAAGACAAGGGGTTCAGATCTGAAAACATGGCACTCGGGCACAAAGTTACAAGCATTAAGAGCAATAAGTTGTAACAAAGATGATAAACACCAAAGTAGATGATAGGCAACATGCCCGCAACAATCTGACGAACTATTACATGATCTAACACATCCAATCCCTACCATCCCCTTTGACTACAACATGGAATTACTCACACATGAGATGAGAAGTCATGGAGGGATGATGGAGAGGCGATGATGATGATGATGGCGATGATTTCCCCTCACCGAAGGACAAAACAGCCTCCGGATTACTTCTCCCGGAGAAGAACAGAGGGTGGCGGCGGCTCCGCGACGTAGATCGGAAAAAGGGATACTGGTCTCGGGTTTCTCCTCAACGGGTAAAAATTGGGGGCCAGGTAGGGCACTAGGGGAGGTGGGACCACCCCAGGCAGCCTCCTGGTGCGGCCAGGGGGAGGCCCCACCAGCAAGGCGCCTGGGGCCCCCGTGGCTGCCCTTTGGCCCCAGTTCAGGCTAATTGAAGCTTCTGGTGCGTGGATTTTTTCTGAATTTTCCTGGAATTTTCTAATGCACCTAAAAATCCATAAACATGCACACAATAAAACCATATAGGCAGCTTTGTTGAAAACAGCGTCAGTCTGGGTTAGTTCCATTCAAATCATGCAAGAATGAGGCCAAAACAATAGCAAAAGTATTTGAAAAACTAGATACGTTTGAGACATATCATCCGTCAACAAGAGGATCTCTGCTGAAAACAACGTTAGTCCGGGTTAGTTTCATTCAAATCATGCAAGAATGATGTCAAAACAATAGCAAAAGTGTTTGGAAAAGTCGATACGTTTGAGACGTATCAACTCCCCCAAGCTTACCATATTGTGTGTCCTCAAGCAATTCAGTTCAACAAACTGAGCGTGACAAAGAAAACTTTGACAAACTCTTTTGCTTCATAAGATGTATATAAGCATGTACTACAAACAAGTCTAGCAAGCATTGGAACAATGCTACAAAGAAAATGCACAAATCAATCATTCATTCTTATGAAAAGCTCTCAAATAGCTAAGAATAAATAATATGCAACTGAAAATCATTGCAAGATCACAATGCACATGACTTGAACATAATAAAGTGGTATCGCTTGCCCCCATGAGTGAAGAAAAACATAAACACAGAAGCACCTTCGGAGTTGCAAAGGATACTAGAAATAAATATTTCAGAATGAGCAATATCACAGTCATGCAGAAGACAATGTGGTACTTTGGGACAATACACATTACACTCAGAATGTTAATTATGCTCTCGATAGTTTGTGCTTTGAAGAAGAAGGTGGAGACTCTCGAACCGTGGCTCTTGATGGCAAGGTTTAAAACCCGTCACTGGAAGCAAAGTGTAAACAAGTACCAGAGCTCGCGGCTTTGAAAATAGAGAAAATGCTTTTGGGAGTGTAACTTTACAGTCAACGGTAAAGGTAAAGGTTTTTAATATCTTCCATACCAACCATATTAATGGTGGTTCCCATGCTTTTTGTGGTATGCCTACACTTGTTCGCTATCCATCAATCATAGACGGTCTATGGCGAGCAAATATTGCGTGGTATCCTTCATCCTGCCTCAAGTATGAAGGAAAGATTGTGAATCTCCTTTCATCAATCATTGACAGTGAGAACTGGGCATTCTCCAGACCGGCTTCTGCCTCATAAATTTGAGTAGATTAAACATTGTCAAGGAGTAAAACATTTTTAGCATGGAAGATATTTATTGCCCCTAACGCTCCATGTGCTTGTACGGATACAAAAAATAGAAGTGTATTTGAATATTTTTTAGATGGTACAAGAAAGTCTTGATTAGGATGGTCGGTAAAAACCATATATAGGAAGGTATAGTGGAACCATATGGTGTAACTGGTTTCAAGGATTTTGGATGCACAAGCAGTCAGTCCGCTTAGTACACGTGAAGGCTAGCAAAAGACGGGGAAGCGATCAACTAGAGAGCAATAATGGGCATAATCATGTAGAGCGAGAAAGCAACATTGAATCGGGCATGAAAGTGATATGAATACTCTCAAATAACAAGATCATCAAGGATTGATAGTCTTCTAGTCATAAACATGTGTAAGCATGTGCCAAGTCAATCCAAAAATTCTCCGAAGGGAAATACCACTTCAGTATGCCAAACCAAGAATAACGCAATGGATGAAAATCATTTCAATAACACCTTACGCATTCCAGCTATTTGAGACTAGTCACAAACAAACCATGAACTACTTGGAAAGCATTGTAAACATAGCAATATGTCGCTAAAAGTTGGTCTCTAGATCATAAGTTAGGAATATGTACAAAAGTAGAAACAAATAGAGTTCATACCGCACAATCGAACGTCAAAAGATATAATCAAGTGCAAATGCAACCATGGATGTCAGATGAACTCTGCAAACAAAGCAAACTTAAGACAGAAAGAAAATCTTTTTGCGTTTTTTCAAAGGTTAATCAAAAGCAGAACAAAGGAGAAATATTTCTGTTGTTTTTGCAAATTAAGAAATATCAAAGAAAAATAGGCAAAACCTCGAAAAAAGATTAAAGCAAACAACATGGATGATACATTGAAGGGGGAGAAGGGTACGTACTCCCCCAAGCTTAGGCTTTTGGCCTAAGTTGGGCTCGACTACTGCGGGCCCCAGGAGCTCCCTCCAGCTCTAAAATAGTTTGTCACAACCCCAAGTTAGGTATGTGCTAGGGTCAGCTTGAACCTTTGCATCATGTTAAAAATTTCAAAAGAAATTGAATTAGGGAAAAAGGAAAGCCCCAGATGAATTATTCAAATGGCCAGATAAAACTTTTTCCAAAAATCCCTTTGAAGATTTGTAAAATCTCTGAAAATGTGCATGATCATGTTCCATGTGGTGTGGGACCCAAGTCGTGCCCATGGGATTTTACAAAATTACAAACAGGGCCTTGGAAATTAAATTTAATACTATTTGAATTTGAATTCAAATAATTTGAATTTAAAAAAATTCGAAGACTTGAGAGTGGCTAGTAGTATGTCACATAAGGCCATATAAAAGTTTTGGGCATTTACTAACATGCTTTGGTATTTTAACGAAAGCAAAACAGAAGACAAAAATAGAAAACACAAGAAAATTAGAAATATAAGGCCCATCTTAGCAGGCCTAACTGGCCCAACTCGGGGAGGTGGCCCAGCCCAGGGACAGGGTTGTCTTCTTCCCGGCGCCAGGAGGACGACGCCGTGGAGGGCATGCCCTCGCCATGCGCCACCTCCTTCTTGCCACCGAGGCCCTCCCCTGCCTTATCCGCGCATCGTGGAGAAGCCAGAGACCCCCCGCGCCACTTTCCCCTCCTCCTGCTTGCCCTCCCCTCCCTTGTGTCGCCGATTTTGTCGCTGCTTGTAGCTCGCTAGAGGACGCCGGAGCGTCCTGCGTGGACATCGGCCACCTCTCGCCAAGCCGTGATGTCCAGGAGAACTAGCGATTTCGTCTTCGTCATCCTATGCTAGCAAGACGAGCCAGAGCACTCTGGAGACGACGCCCGCGGCCTCCTTCCTTGACTCCTGCCGCCACGTGCCTTCGTTCGATTCGCCGGCTACAGGACATCTCCGACCTCGTAGTTTCCTTCTTCAGAACCAGGGTGAGCTTCTGCTCATTTTTTCCTCTTCTCGCACTCGCCCATGTGGACGAATTCTTCGCTGCCGTGGAGCTTTGCTCCGGCCGCCGCCCCCGTGCTCGTCGGCGTGGCTTCTGTTGCCCTCGTCGATGCTCACCTTGTCTGCGTGGTGCGCGAGTGCACGGGCTTCATCCCAGTGCACTCCGTGCTTCAAATGGCGCACCGAGCCGCCATATCCGTGCAGCGCCGCCTTACTGGAGCCACCGGCGACGTGCCGCCGACCGCTGCCGACGTGGCCTCTGTTAGGGCCTAACCCCACCCCTAATCCACCCCCTTAAGACGATGACAACTAGGCCGAAGGCCCTCTAATTAAACAACAAATAAAATAAACCGGGGTTAACCCCCTGAGCCACTGACAGGGCTGGCCCATGGGTCAAACTCCCCCCCCCCCACATCATGCTGACGCCAGCATGACGCAATAAACCTTTTTTCATATTAAAATTAATTCATAAAAATTCCAGCAAAAGGTTTAAACTTCAAAAATTCATAGAAAATTAGCCCTAACTCAAAATTTAATAATTAATATATGAACAAATATCAGAAAAATACAAGGATTCTGAATATGCACTTTGTTTTCATGTTTGACAATTTTAAAATGGGCAAACACTGACAAAGGTGCATATGGACTATTTTTTAATTCAAATTTGGAGTGAATTTGCAAGACCCTTTGCAATGCACTTCTTTTAAATGGAATTGTCAAGACATCAACACCAAACACATCATATTATAACACCTTATCATCTGATTGAGCAAATCATTCATATTGATTGTTCCTTTTCCACTTTGTTTTTATCTTAGCAACTGAACCAGAACCGGAGGTCACCGCCAAAGAAGAAGAAGAGGGTCAGTATGATCCCCGTCAGCAAGGCAAGCAAACCGCATTGATCATGTCTATAAAAATCCAGTTCCCTCTCATTCTCTCTTATGCATGTTTACGAGATCCCCATGATACGTTCTACTGCATTGTCAGAACCCTAAATTAGGTTTGTGTTTAACCTAGCTTGCATTTTTGCATCATGAAAATTTTTGCAAAAGAAAAAGAAATGGGGAAAAGAAAAGCCCTAAATGAATTAAATAAACAGGCCAGACATAAATCTTTTTCCAAAATTATTTTGGATATGTCGAAAAATCCTAAAAATTAGTGTGATCATTTTAAGAGTGATTTGGGATTAATCCCATGCTCATAGATTTTTCAAAAATCCAAATAGTGGCTTGGAAATTAAATCAATTGTCTATTTGAATTGGAATTAAAAAAAATTGAATTCAAAAAATTCCCAAATTAAATCAATTGTCTATAGAGTCATCTAGGTTTTATAAAAATGATTGGGAATTTTATTAAATGCTCTAACTATTTTTTTAAAGAGGAAAACAAATAACAGAAAGAATAAAAGAAAAGAAACAGAGAAAGAGCTTACCTTTCGCACAGGGCGAGGCCCACTTACCTTCTGGCCCAGCCCATCCCAGCCGCCACCCCTTCTTTTCTTCTACCTCGCCGGCAAGCACATAGCTCGGTGGCGAGCATGCAGCCACCGCGGCCACCTCCTGCTTGCCCCCCCCTATCGTCTTCTGTCGCCGTGGAGCTGCCTGGAGACGCCCGTTTCTCTTCCCCCCTCTCTCTTTCCCACTCGTCGAAATCGCGCACTGCCTCGAGACCCCGCCGGAGCAAGCCGCCGCGCCTGCGTGGCCAACGGCGATGAGAAGCCCCACCGACGTGTCTAGCAGCTCCGAAGCCTACGACTCCCTCGAACCGCGCCATCAATTCGAGCTCAGCACCAACGGAGGTGACGTCCCCTTCATCGAGTAGCCGCCAGCAACCGTGAGCTCCGACGAGGAATTTCTCTGCCTCTAGGACCTCCCCAGCCCCGCCGTGCCCTTAATCGTGCTCCCGGTGAGCTGCTGGATCGACCCCCCCCCCCCCCCCCCCGCTCCCCGTTCTTATTCTCGAGCCGTGCATCGCCGTTCCGTCGAGATCAGTGACCCCGACCGCCGCGGACTTGTCGTTGCCATGGCCCGACGCCTCCCCTTTGACCCCCTTGTGCTCTATGAGATGCGTACGGGCGCGAGACGCGCTCCAGTACTCTCCCCCTCCATCCCCGTGCCCTGTAGAGGAATTCCGGCGAGGCGCCGCCGTGTGCAGAGGCCACCGGCGGCTAGCCATCTATGCCCTTTCCGATTAGGGCCTAATCCCCTAGCCTAACCACCCTCTGACCTTATGAGAGGTGGGCCTAGGGCCCCCTCTAGTTAAACAGAGGCTAATTAAAACGGGGATTAACCCCTGGGTCACTGATAGAGGGCCCCACTGGTCAGTTGACCAGTCAACCCCCCTGCGTCAGCATGACCTAATGATGACGCAAAAATCCCTTTTTCTGTTTAAATTTAATCCAGAAATTCCAGAAAATATTCAAAACTTTGAATTTGAATAACTTTTAAACCGTAAATCGGATTGAAAAGTTTTTTATATGAAAATTGATGAGAATAAAATGCTCTATCAAAATATCAAACTTTCATCCATGTTTGAATTGTTTATATTGAGGGACCAGTAGCATTTTTCTATATGGATCTTTTGATATAATTCAAATAAATCACTAAAGCCATTCCAACTTCAACCAAAGCAATGCTAATATGATCACCTACACTTAAGAAGCTTTTCACATACATGATCACATGGATTACAATGAACAAACACTAGAAAATGCAACTTGGACTATATTGAAGATCATTTGGAGTTTGAATTTGAACTTACTTTTCAAATCAACTTCAATTAACATGTTGTAATTTAAACCTAGGTCACATCAGTACCTTGCCATGCTATGTTTTGCATATTGATTGTGCATTGTACTATGTTGAATGTGCATTACTTTCAGTGCTTCGGTGATTGCTTCTTCTCGGTAGAGTTGATCTCGGAGACGAGTTCAACCTCATGTCAGAAGTACAGTACCTCGTGATCGTCAGCAAGGCAAGCACCCCCCTCTTTGATCATGTCGATAAAATACCAGTTCCCTCTCATTCTCGCTTATGCATGTTTATGATGTCACCATGATACGTTCTACAGCTAGTTGAACCTATTCCTTTGCATGACCTGTCATTTTGTCACATTAGTAAGAAAACCACAATCCTAGCAGATGTAGGAGTTGGTTGATATCATGTGGCCCCTGCAACTGTTACAGCTTATTTCATGCTTAGAGTTTACAATGAGGCTACTTTGATGTGAGTCGGGATGGTAGTGATCATGTGAATGATGGTGGTAACGTGTTGGTGAATTGACCTAAACAAGGTGAACGATGAGAGGCTGTGTAGGAGTACATAGTGGGTTGTCTCGTTGAACACTGCCTTAAGCCCGAGTTCTTGTGTTGTTATCCAAGACTAAGAGTACGACCACACATTGGGCTCACTGACCCCTCTTGGCCTAGTACCTCACCCCGGACCAGTCCAGGAGTCGCAAGTAGTTCGCCCTTTAACGATCTCAAGCAGGTGGAACCAAGGTAAGTGGTTGGCGTAGGTTGTGGGCACGTTGAATCAAGTGATCATGATTGAGTTGAGCTTGATGGCGGTCACACAACGTTTGAGTCCGCATCGCAAAAATCGGCCGGATTCCTATCGTGGTCCCAACTCAAATAGTTGACTCCCTAGGACTAGAGATGGTGCCGTGAGTGAAGTGTCGTGGCAGCATCCTCGCCGGTACTCACTTGAAGGGTCCACTCCCAGGCGGTAACTGATGAGGCGTGTGTGTAGCAGTACACCCCTGCAGGGTTAATGAACTATTCGAATAGCCGTGTCCGCGGTTATGGACTACTTGGAGATCTTTACTTGATCATAGACAACTTGAACAGTTACTCTTAAAACTTTCCAAGATAAGTGTGAGTGCTACGGCGTCCTTCCTCGTGGGAAAGTCGAGGAATTATCCATAGTGGTGTTTTGGTTGGAGACTTTATACTTGGACTCGTGTACGCTCCTTATCTCATTCTGGTATTCGTAGTACAGGACTAGCCAAGTCAATGTTGGCACTTCTGCAATGAAACCCCACCTCCCTTTGCCTTGATACATGTGCATGAGTAGTATAGTTCCTATGTAAGTCTTGCTGAGTACGACTTTGTACTCACGTTTGCTTATTCTATGTTTTAGAGATGAGACCAATGACCCTGATGGTGGCCTCTACCTCGAGCTCGACGTGGACCAAGTCATATAGTTCCAGACAGCAGCCTGTGCCCTTTGGAGGGTCGTTGTATTTTCTTTCAGGATTCTTAAGCCATTTGTTAAACTTGTCTTTACTAAGACATAATTTGCTTTCGTTGATGTTTGATGTAATGTTGGATCACAGTCATGTGATCTCTGCTTGTAATACAACTACTATGTCTGCTCTGTTTAGCAGAAGTTATAAAGACTGAGTTTGTAGAGTTCATGTTATGATTACCTGTTGTTTACACTGGACATGTATGCTGCGTGTATGATTATAACGTGCATGTCTTAGTGTGGGGTTCGATAGCTTAGTTGTGTTCATGTCGGCGGTCTTTTTTACACCAAGTGGCCCTTAGATGTGCGCAGCTTGGGGCATCGCGATGCGATTGCTCGTGACTCTGTCACGTGGCACACTTTGTTGTATGATTGAGCCCGCCCTAGACCCCGACTAAGTGATCGGGCTGGAGTAAGTCTATGTAAGGGTGATGATTCAATCGATAACATGGTTGAGGCGACTTGTCTATGAGTATGGGATTCACCACCCATAAGCATTTAGACTTGTGAGCGGACGATGAGGACCCATCTCAGTTGATCATCCGGCCTGGATGGGATGTCCCTCACGTTCGATGCTTACCGAGAGTGATCTGTGCTTGGCCTTGTCTGCTTAGACAAGTGGGTACGGCTCTCGTCTCTCCATGATATTGCATTGTGACCGAAATTACATACGCTAACCCCGGGTCTCGACAGACTTGGTATCAGAGCAGGAATGTCTGTAGGATTATCAAGCCATTGACCAATGTCGAGTCTAGCATTCTATAGTTATATAGCTACTTTGGGTATAAGGGAACAACGTAAGACTTCTTTTTTCTCCTTACCCTCATCGATCTGAGTTCTGAGTCATCCTCATCTTATTCTATGGGAAGATAGGACTAGGCTCATCTATGTCTTTACTAGGACATCTCGTTGATTGCTTCTTTGTAGTTGTAGGAGTGTTGTGGTCTTCCAGAGTCATCCTTCCATAGTGTTTCTGTGGAAGTGATGTCCGTCATCTTGTTGGTTGTCTCAATTTCCATCCCGGTGCAGCCTTCATGCTGTCCGACTGTGACTTCGATGTTGTTGCATTATAGTCTTGTTGTATTAGCTTAGAATTCTGTCATAAATCCTATTTTGATTGTTGATTCTTATCACACAGAATGTTAGGTGGAAATCGTTGTGTTGATTTCAGTCCCGGTATTAGAGATGATGAAGATCGTCCACCACCGCCTTCTGCAGAGGAAATCATGATGGAGGCTGAGAAGAATCGTCGTGATCAGACACGTCTTCTCGAGCGTATTGAGCAGAACACTTCTCGTCAGTGAAATAGTATTGTCACCATCCAGGACTTCATTCTCCTCAACCCGCCATCATTCCGATGTTCTTCCGAGCCCCTTGATGCCGATGATTGGCTTCGTTCCCTCGAGCGTAAGCTTGAGACCGCTCATGTTGCTCCCGGTGATCGTGTGCTCTTCGCGGCATATTTTCTAGAAGGTGCTGCTCTTCAATGGTGGGAGAACTTCGTGGCAATGCAATCAGTTGGTCACGTGGTGACTTGGCAAGAGTTCTGTGATGACTTCCGAGGATATCATATTCTGGATCAGCTGATGGAGCGCAAGAGAGAAGAATTTTGCAATCTGACCCAAGGAAAGATGACTGTTCATGATTATCGGACTGAGTTCACTCGTCCAGCACGTTATGCCCAAGAAGAAGTATCCACCGATGCCAAGAAACAGGCAAGGTTCCGCAAGGGACTTAGCCCCGTCCTTCGTCATGACCTGAATCTTCACGAGTTCGTCAACTACAGGGACTTGGTCGACAAGTCCTTCAAGGCCGAGTATGGAAATTAGTTGTATGAAGAGTCTCGCAAGCGTGATCGTGAGTTTGCACAATCTTCTGGCCCAGTTTCTTGGAAACGCTGTGTATGGATTCCCATCAATGACGTCAGTCATGCTGTAAGTGCTTCTAGACCACCAACCACCATATATCGTCCACCTCAACCCAATCTTCCTCCTTGGAATATTGTTGGACAATCCAGTGCTCATGTTCCTTTCATTCCACGTGGCATTTGTTTCCAATGTGGACAATCAGGCCACAATGTTCAAGAGTGTCCTCAAAATCATGTAGCCACCACACCTAATCCAAAGAAAGCGTTTCGTCGTGGCAAGCCACCACCCAAAACTTCCAATTTCAAGGCTCCTCCCTATGAATATGGTTATGTGAATCATGTATCCATTCTGGATTCCCACAAGTCAACCGATGTTGTACTTGGAACCCTTCCTGTCAATTCCACCCCAGCTTCGGTTCTTTTCGACGCAGGAGCATCTCATTCATTCGTATCTCAGGATTTTGCACTGTCACATGACATCTCTTTTTCGATGTTATCCACCCCCTTAGTTGTGCAAGCCCCTGGATCCAGATGGCACACCACCATGGTGAGTCATGAAAATGAAGTTGCTATTGAGGGTTTAGTATTCCTTGCCTCACTTATAGCCCTCAAGTCTTCAGACATTGATGTGATCTTAGGTATGGATTCGTTATCAAGACAGAATGTTGTGCTTGATTGTAAAGCCAAGTCAGTGAAACTAACCCATCCATCAGGCTAGAAAATTAAGTACACCTCACCAAGCTCTAAAACCCAGGTGCATTCTTTGAATGTGCTTCCTCTTCCAGACCTTGAAGATATTCCGGTGGTTTGTGACTTCCCGGATGTCTTTCCAGAAGAGCTGCCAAGCATACCACCTGACAGATCTGTAGAGTTTGTGGTAGATCTTATCCCAGGAACCTCCCCCATATCCAGACGCCCATATAGAATGGCCCCACGTGAGTTAGCTGAGCTCAAAATCCAACTTGAAGCTTCGTTGGCAAAAGGCTTAATCCGCCCTAGGTCATCGCCATGGGGTTGCCCCGTTTTGTTCGTAACGAGGAAAGATGGAACAGAAAGGATGTGCGTAGACTATCGCTCGCTAAATCTAGCAACGATAAAGAACAAGTACCCACCACCCAGGATCAATGATCTTTATAATCAACTTGCTGGATGCTCTGTCTTCTCCAAGATGGATCGAGATTAGGCTATCTTCAAATAAAGTACGAAACGAGGACATTCCAAAAACGGCTTTTACTACTCGTTATGGTCTTTACGAGTACACCGTCATGTCCTTTGGTTTAACCAATGCACCCGCCACTTTCTCGCGCATGATGAATTCGATCTTCATGGAGTACTTAGATAAATTTGTTGTAGTTTATCTTGATGACATTCTCATCTACTCGAAGAACGAAGAAGAACATGCCGAACATCTGAGGTTGGTATTGATGAAACTCCGAGAGCATCGCCTTTATGCCAAGTTCTCCAAGTGTGAATTTTGGCTACCAGAAGTGACCTACTTGGGCCACGTGATTTCTGCAAAAGGCATTGTCGTGAATCCCGAGAGAGTTCAGGCCGTCCTTGACTGGACTCCACCTGAATCGGTTAAGCAAGTTAGGAGTTTTCTTGGCCTAGACAGCTATTGCCGCCGCTTCGTCGAGAACTTTTCTAAAGTTGCAAAGCCTCTAACTGAACTCCTCAAGAAAGATAAGAAATTCTTATGGAGTTCCAAGTGCGAGGACAGCTTTCAAGAGCTAAAAATAAGATTGACTTCTGCCCCCGTACTTGCGCCTCCAGACACCAAAAAGGATTTCGAGATCTTTTGTGAAGCCTCACGGCAAGGGTTAGGATGCATACTTATGCAAGATAGACATGTGGTAGCTTATGCTTCACGCCAGTTGCGTCCACATGAAGAGAACTATCCTACCCATGATCTTGAACTCGCTGCCGTAGTTCATGCCCTAAAAACTTGGCGACATTACCTCCTTGGTAATCGTTGTGAGATCTATTCTGACCACCAAAGCCTCAAATACATATTCACCCAGCCAGATCTTAATCTCAGGCAAAGACGCTGGATAGAGTTGATAAAAGATTATGACTTAGGAATTTCTTACACCCCAGGCAAAGCTAATGTCATTGCTGATGCACTAAGTCGTAAGTCGTATTGTAGCAACCTCATGTTACAACAGTATCAACCACTTCTTCATGAGAAATTTCGAAAGCTCAATCTCGAGATTGTTCCTCGCGGATCTCTTTTCAACTTGGTGGCGAAACCAACACTTGAGGATCAAATCATAGTTGCCCAAAGGCGTGCACGAGGTGTTCGCCGGATCAACGAGAACATTGCTAGCGGAGGTACTAAATGTTTCTCCACAAACTGTAAAGGAACGGTATTCTTTGGAAATCGTTTGGTAGTACCTAAGAATAGGGAACTAAGGCAACTCATCCTCAAAGAAGCCCGTGACACACCCCTCTCGATTCATCCCAGTAGCACAAAAATGTACCGAGATCTACGCCAGAGATTTTGCTGGACTAGGATGAAGAGAGACATTGCTCGATTTGTTGCCGAATGTGATGTTTGTCGTCGCATTAAGGCAGAACATCAAAGACCTGCTGGTACTCTTCAACCTTTGCCTATTCCAGAGTGGAAATGGGACAAAGTCAGTATGGATTTCATCACTGGCTTTCCAAAAACTCATAAAGGAAATGATGCCATGTTCGTTGTGGTGGATAGACTTTCCAAAGTTGCACACTTCCTGCCCGTTCATGAGTCTATAAATGCTAGCCAGTTAGCGGACTTGTATGTCTCTAGAATTGTGTCTCTTCATGGTGTTCCTTTGGAAATCAATTCTGATCGTGGTAGCATTTTCACCTCTAGATTTTGGGGAAGCTTTCAGAATGCTATGGGAACTCATCTCTCCTTTAGTACAACTTTCCATCCTCAGTCTAGCGTTCAAGTTGAAAGGGTTAACCAAATTCTTGAAGACATGCTCAGAGCTTGTGTTATCTCATTCGGAAAGAATTGGGAGAAGTCTCTGCCATTCGCCGAATTTGCTTATAACAATAGTTTCCAATCTAGTCTGAACATGGCTCCTTTTGAACTTCTTTATGGACGAAGATGTCGAACACCTTTGAACTGGCCAGAAACCGGTGAAAGACAATTCTTTGGACCGGATATGATCATGGAAACAGAAGAGCAAGTTCGCATTGTTCGTGATCAATTAAAAGCCTCTCAGTCTCGTCAGGAAAGCTACTATGATCGTCATCATAGGAAAGAGAGCTACAATCTGGATGAGAAGGCTTACCTTCGGGTTACTCCTCTAAAGGGAACCCAACGCTTCGCTATCAAAGGCAAGTTGGCCCCACGTTACATTGGACCTTTCCGCATTATTGCTAAACGTGGAGAAGTTGCCTACCAACGTGAACTACCCCCGCACCTTTCCCGAGTACATGATGTATTCCATGTGTCACAACTCAGGCGTTGCTTCAAGGACCCCATCCGCGAAGTCGACCATGAAACGCTAGATCTCCAAGATGACCTTTCTTATCGAGAATACCCCGTTCGTATTCTTGATTCAGCAAAGCGTGTCACTAGTCTTCAGAAGATTAGGTTTCTGAAAATGCAGTGGTCTCACCACTCTAAGAAATAAGCCACGTGGGAAAGAGAAGACGGTCTGCGTGCCGAGTACCCCTCCTTCCTCCCGCAGACTTCTGAATCTCAGGACGAGATTCTTTTGAGTGGGGGCCAGTTGTCACAACCCCAAGTTAGGTATGTGCTAGAATAGCAAGTCACTTTGCATCATGATAAATTTTTTAAAAGAAATTGAAATGGGAGAGAAAAACCCCCCCAGATGAATTTAATTTAATTGGCCAGATAAAAATCTTTTCCAAAAATCCATTTGATTGTTTGTAAAATCTCTAAAAATGTGAATGATCATGATCCAAGTGTTGTGGGACCCACTTCATACACATGGAATTTTACAAAAATCCAAAAGTGGCTTTGGAAATTTTAATAACCCCTAATTGAATTAAAGTTCAAATTATTTGAATTTTAAAAGTGTTCAAATTTTATAAGTGGCTAGATCTCTATTTTATGAGGCCATATAAAATAATTTGGGCATTTATAAAAATACCTAGCTATTTTATTTAGCTAGGTCAAACAAAATGCAGAAAAAATAAAAATAAAAGGGAAAGGGGCCACCTTACCTCACGCCCTGGGCGAAGCCCACCTTCCCCAGCCGGCCCAGCCCACCAGGGGACTCCCCTGTTGTCTTCCCCGGGCACGAGCACACAGCTGCGTGCCCGGCATGCCCGGGTCGACGCCGTGGCAGCTCCCCTGGCCTCCCCCTTCTTATCTCCTCGCCACGCCACCTTCTGGAGACGCCCATGCCACTTCCCCCCTCGCGCACGCTCTCCTCCTTCCTCTCCGGAGAGTTCTAGCGCACGGCCGAAACCCTAGCCAGAGCACGGGAGGGCTCCGGCGTGGCCATTGGGCGAACCAGGGAGCGCCGCCGTGTCTACTCGCTCCGCCGCAGCCGTCTACTTCGAACCTCGGCGTCAATTTGGACCAGGAGCTAGCAAGGACGACATCCCGATCAAGGTTTTCGCCGCCGGCCACCGAAGCTCCGACGAGCGATTACTCGCTGCCAAGTTCCTCCCTGACGACTTCGCGCCCGTCTTCGTCTTCAGGGTGAGCCCGCGCATCTCTTTCTCCTAGCACAACTCCATCCCGTACGCTCTAGTGCCGAGCTCGTCGAGGACAGAGCTCCGGCCGCCGCCTCCATTGAAGCTGTCGTGCTCTAGAGCACCTCCTTGACCCCCCCCCCCGATGGCTCCCGCAGACGCGCGACTTCACGCAGCGCGCACCCGTGCCCTCCAAGTCCTCCCCCGTGCCCTATTTCGTATTCCAGCGAGAACTCCGGAGAGCCCCGAGCCGGTGGCGCCATTAGCACCCTAACCCCAAGCTAACCCCCTCCTAATCCCCCCTGGGCCACTGACGAGGGGGCCCAAGTCCCTAATTAACCATGGGTTAATTTAACCAACAGCTTCAATTAACCACTCCCACTGACAAGAAGGACCGACATGTCAGTCCCCCCCCCCACGTCACACTGACGTCAGGCTGACGCAATAACTCCGTTTAATCTATTTAATTTAATCCAGAAAATGGCCGAAAATGTTTAAAACTTTGGAAAATCATAATAAATTCATATTAACTCCAAATTGGACAAATAATATATGAAAATGATCAGGAGAAAATAATATATCCAAATATACAACTTTCAGCTATGTTTGAGTTGAATTTAAAATGGGACCAGTAGCTTTTGCTATTTG
The DNA here is from genome assembly GCA_950022295.1 of Bromus sterilis. Taxonomy (NCBI): domain Eukaryota; kingdom Viridiplantae; phylum Streptophyta; class Magnoliopsida; order Poales; family Poaceae; genus Bromus; species Bromus sterilis. The sequence continues at coordinate 120,051,939 of OX465601.1, read as the reverse complement.
GTTTAAATTGGATTAATTCAAATTTAATACAATTGCTATGCCAACTTCAACCATTGAAATGCAAAGATGATCACTTACACTTTAGAAGCATTTCACACACATGATCACATGGTTTACAAAGTACAAACATTAGCAAATGCAACTTGGAACAATTTCAATACATTTGGAGTTTGGAATTGAATTTACCTTTCAAATCAACTTCAATTAACATGTGACCAATTGAACCTAGATCACATCAATACCATTCACATCATGTGACAACATAAACATGTGCTTGAGAATTGCATTAAATTTATACCTTGATTGGTTTGTTTGCTCGATAGATGTGCGACCGGAACCGGAGGCCACCCCCTTTGTTGAAGACACCGTTATCGAACCTCGTCAGCAAGGAAAGCAAACCCCCATTGATCATGTCGATAAAATCCCACTTCCCTCTCAGTCTCGCTTATGCATTGTTTAGGATGATTACCATGCTACTTTTCTACCACATAGATGAACCCATTCCTTTGCATGACCTATCATTTGTCACAGTAGTAAGCAAACCACAATCCTAGAAAATGTAGGAGTTAAATGATATCATGTGGCCCCTGCAAATGTTACTGCTTATGGCATGCTTAGAGTGATACAATGTTGATACTGTTATGTGAGTCGGGATGGTAGCAATCATGTTGATGATGGTGGAAATGTGTTGGTGAATCTACCCTAAAACAAGGTGAACTATGAGAGGCTGTGTAGGAGTACACAGTGGTTTGTCTCGTTGAACACCTTCCTATGTCTGAGTTCTTGTGTGGTGATCCAAGATGAAGAGTACAACCACACATTGGGCTCACTGACCCCTCTCAGCCTACTAACTCATCCCTTTCGATGTCCAGATGTCGCAGTAGTTCGGAGTTCTGGTAGGTTTGTGGCCTGGATGCGAAGTGAGAGAACGGCTCAGCCGAGACCGGTTTATGCACGACGCACAAATCATCTGGGTCCACTTCGGTAAACTGTCCGGGTTCACGATAGTGGTAGCCAACCCAGGTTGGCAGCTTTCTTGGACTAGATCGGCTATGAGGTAACAGTTGTGGTGGCATCCTCGCTGTCATCTCTTGAACGGTGACACGCAAAAGGCGGTAACTGATGACACGTGTGTGTAGCGGTAAACCCCTGCAGGGTTAACAAAACTATTCGAATAGCCGCGTCCGCGGTTATGGACTTCTTGGAAAGCTTAGCTTGATTATTAGACAACTTGAACTGGATACTTATAAAACTTGCCAAGATAAGCCTGAGTGCTATGGCGTGCTTTCTCGTGGGGAAGTCGAGGAAGGCACCATAGTGGTGTAATTGGTTGGATACATGTAGTGGACTCGTGTACGCTTCTTACCTCAAGTCTGGTACTCGTAGTTCAGGACTAGCCAAGTCAAAGCTGGCACTTATGCTTTTGAACCCCACCTCCCTTTACCTTGATACATGTGCATGAGTAGTATAGCTCCTACGTAAGTCTTGCTGAGTACGAATTTGTACTCACGTTTGCTTATTCTATGTTTTAGATGAACCCACTGACCCCGAAGGTGGATTCTTCCTCGAGCTCGACGACTGAAGACCAAGCTAGTGTAGTCCCAGTCAGACGACTGGTCCCTCGTGGAAGGGCTTGTTTATAGATAAGGCTTCTCTAATCCATTTGTTAAACTTGTCTGTACTCAGACCTACTTTGCTTCCGCATGCTTGTTGTAATGTTGGATCACAGACTTGTGATCTCTGTTTGCACTCTGTAAGAGTTATCAATAAAGTTGTATACTTTGTAGAGAATTGCAACGATACCTGCTGTTCATACTAAACATGTGTGCTGCGTGTATGATTATAACATGCATGTCTTAGTATGGGTTTTCGAGACCTTAGTTGTGATCTGGCTGGCGGTCTTTTATACACCAAGTGGCCCTTAGATGTGCGCAGCTTGGGGCATCGCGATGCGATTGCTCGTGACTCTGTCACGTGCACACTTTGATGTATGATCGAGCCCGCCCTAGACCCCGACTAAGTGATCGGGCTGGAGTAATTCCATGTAAGGGTTATAATACAATCGATAGTATGGTTGAGGCGACTTGTCTATGAGTATGGGAGTTCATCGCCCATATCATTTAGACTTGTGTGCGGACGATGAGGACCCATCTCAGATGATCATCCGTCCTGGATGGGATGCCCCTCACGTTCGATGCTTTCCGAGAACGTTCTGTGCTTGGCCTTGTCTGCTTAAACAAGTGGGTACAGTTCTCGGCTCTCCATATGATTGTGTTGTAGCGAGTCTTGCATACGCTAACCCCGGGTCCCGACAGACTTGGTATCAGAGCACGACTGACTGTAGGATTATCAGCCTTGGCCGAAGTCAACTCTAGCTTGCTATAGTTATATAGTTACTCTGGGTATATAAGGGAAAAACGTAAGGCTTCTATTTTCTCCTTACCCTCATCGTTCTGAGTTCTGAGTCACCCTCATCTTATTCTACGGGAAGATAGGACTAGGTTCATCTATGTCTTACTAGAACATCTCGTTGATTGCTTCCTTGTAGCCGTAGGAAAGTTGTGTTCGGTCTTCTAGAGTTGTTGTGCTTCCTGATTTCTTACATCGTATGTAAGTGCTATTTCTATGTTGTAAGAAAATTGTTTTCTCTTGCAATTACAACCGTTATGCTGTCCAAGTCATTCCAGGTTTCTTCATAATCTGATGCATTTGCAAAATCCTTCTCTCTATTTTGGATGTCTTTCCAGAAGAATTGCTAGGTGGCATGCCCGATAGTTCCATAGAGTTTGATGTAGGTTTTCTTCTAGAAACCTATAGTGATTCATTTGCAGCTCTTCCTCCCACTTTAGATGTATTCTAGCAAGAATAACCACACTAACCATTGTGTTGGGGTACTTTGCTACTCTGACATATCTATTGTAGCCCCTAGTAAACCTTGGTCATCCTCTAGGAAGCTATCCAGAGATCCAACCCCTTAAACCTAGCCACCCGACAGATGTGTAGAGATCATAGTGGATCTTATGCCAGGAACCGCACCAATTTCCAGACGCCCATAAAAAATGGCCCCACGTGAGTTAGCTGAGCTTAAAATCCAACTTGAAGCTTTGTTGGCAAAAGGCTTCATCCGCCCTAGGTCATCACCATGGGGTTGCCCCGTTTTGTTCGTAACGAAGAAAGATGGAACAGAAAGGATGTGCGTAGACTATCGCCCGCTAAACCTAGTCACGATAAAGAACAAGTACCCACTGCCTAGGATCAATGATCTTTATGATCAATTTGCAGGATCCTCTGTCTTCTCCAAGATGGATTTGAGATTAGGCTATCATCAAATCAAAATCAGAAACGAGGACATTCCCAAGACGGCTTTCAGTACTCGTTATGGTCTTTATGAGTACACCGTCATGTCCTTCGGTTTAACCAATGCCCCAGCCACTTTTTTGCGCTTGATGAATTCGATCTTCATGGAGTATTTGGACTAGTTTGTCGTAGTTTACATCGATGACATCCTCATATACTCGAAGAACGAAGAAGAACATCCTGAGCATCGAACTTAGGCTGGTATTGATGAAACTCCGAGAGTATCACCTTTATTCCAAGTTCTCCAAGTGTGAATTCTGGCTACCAGAAGTGACCTACTTAGGCCACGTGATTTCTGCCAAAGGCATTGCTGTCAATCCCGAGAGAGTTCAGGACGTCCTTGAGTGGACTCCACCTGAATCGGTTAAGCAAGTTAGAAGTTTTCTTGGCTTAGCAAGCTATTGTCGCCGCTTCGTCGAGAACTTTTCTAAAATTGCAAAGCCTCTAACTGAACTCCATAAGAAAGATAAGAAATTCCTGTGGACTCCCAAGTGCGAGGAAAGCTTTCAAGAGGAAAAAAGAAGATTGACTTCTGCACCCATACTTGCGCCTCCAGACACACAAAAGGAATTCGAGATCTTTTGTGACGCCTCATGGCAAGGGTTAGGATGCATACTTATGCAAGATAGACATGTGGTAGCTTATGCTTCACGCCAGTTGCGTCCACACGAAGAGAACTATCCTACCCATGATCTTGAACTCGCTGCCGTAGTTCATTCCCTAACAACTTGGCGACATTACCTCCTTGGTAATCGTTGTGAGATATATTCCGACCACAAAAGCCTCAAATACATTTTCACCCAGCCAGATCTTAATCTCAGGCAAAGACGCTGGATAGAGTTGATAAAACATTATGACTTAGGAATCTCATACACCCCAGGCAAAGTCAATGTCATGGGTGTTGGGGTACTTTGCTACTCTGACATATCTGTTGTAGCCCCTAGTAAACCTTGGTCATCCTCTAGGAAGCTATCCAGAGATCCAACCCCTTAAACCTAGACACCCGACAGATGTGTAGAGATCATAGTGGATCTTATGCCAGGAACCGCACCAATTTTAAGACGCCCATACAAAATGGCCCCACGTGAGTTAGCTGAGCTTAAAATCCAACTTGAAGCTTTGTTGACAAAAGGCCTCATCCGCCCTACCTCATCGCCATGGGGTTTCCCTGTTCTGTTCGTAACGAAGAAAGATGGAACAGAAAGGATGTGCGTAGACTATCGCTCGCTAAATCTAGCAACGATAAAGAACAAGTACCCACTACCCAGGATCAATAATCTTTATGATCAACATGCTGGATCCTCTGTCTTCTCCAAGATGGATTTGAGATTAGGCTATCATCAAATCAAAGTCCGAAACGAGGACATTCCAAAAACGGCTTTTACTACTCGTTATGGTCTTTACGAGTACACCGTCATGTCCTTTGGTTTAACCAATGCACCCGCCACTTCTCGCGCATGATGAATTCGATCTTCATGGAGTACTTAGATAAATTTGTTGTAGTTTATCTTGATGACATTCTCATCTACTCGAAGAACGAAGAAGAACATGCCGAACATCTGAGGTTGGTATTGATGAAACTCCGAGAGCATCGCCTTTATGCCAAGTTCTCCAAGTGTGAATTTTGGCTACCAGAAGTGACCTACTTGGGCCACGTGATTTCTGCAAAAGGCATTGTTGTGAATCCCGAGAGAGTTCAGGCCGTCCTTGACTGGACTCCACCTGAATCGGTTAAGCAAGTTAGGAGTTTTCTTGGCCTAGCCATCTATTGCCGCCGCTTCGTCGAGAACTTTTCTAATGTTGCAAAGCCTCTAACTGAACTCCTCAAGAAAGATAAGAAATTCCTATGGACTTCCAAGTGCGAGGACAGCTTTCAAGAGCTACAAAGAAGATTGACTTCTGCCCCCGTACTTGCGCCTCCAGACACCAAAAAAGATTTCGAGATCTTTTGTGAAGCCTCATGGCAAGGGTTAGGATGCATACTTATGCAAGATAGACATGTGGTAGCTTATGCTTCACGCTCGTTGCGTCCACATGAAGAGAACTATCCTACCCTTGATCTTGAACTCGCTGCCGTAGTTCATGCCCTGAAAACTTGGCGAGATTACCTCCTTGGTAATCGTTGTGAGATCTATTCTGACCACCAAAGCCTCAAATACATATTCACCCAGCCAGATCTTAATCTCAGGAAAAGACGCTGGATAGAGTTGATAAAAGATTATGACTTAGGAATTTCTTACACCCCAGGCAAAGCTAATGTCATGGCTGATGCACTAAGTCGTAAGTCGTATTGTAGCAACCTCGTGTTACAACAGTATCAACCACTTCTTCATGAGGAATTTCAAAAGCTCAATCTCGAGATTGTTCCTCGTGGATCTCTTTTCAACTTGGTGGCGAAACCAACAATTGAGGATCAAATCATAGTTGCCCAAAGGCGGGCACGAGGTGTGCGCCGGATCAACGAGAACATTGCTAGCGGAATTGCTAAATGTTTCTCCACAGACAGTAAAGGAACGGTATTCTTTGGAAATCGTTTGGTAGTACCTAAGAATAGGGAACTAAGGCAACTCATCCTCAAAGAATCCCATGACACACCCCTCTCGATTCATCCCGGTAGCACAAAAATGTACCGAGATCTACGCCAGAGATTTTGCTGGACTAGGATGAAGAGAGACATTGCTCGATTTTTTGCCGAATGTGATGTTTGTCGTCGCATTAAGGCAGAACATCAAAGACCTGCTGGTACTCTTCAACCTTTGCCTATTCCAGTGTGGAAATGGGACAAAGTCAGTATGGCTTTCATCACTGGCTTTCCAAAAACTCATAAAGGAAATGATGCCATCTTCGTTGTGGTGGATAGACTTTCCAAAGTTGCACACTTCCTGCCCGTTCGCGAGTCTATAACTGCTAGCCAGTTAGCGGACTTGTATGTCTCTAGAATTGTGTCTCTTCATCGTGTTCCTTTGGAAATTAGTTCTGATCGTGGTAGCCTTTTTACCTCTAGATTTTGGGGAAGCTTTCAGAATGCTATGGGAACTCATCTCTCCTTTAGTACAACTTTCCATCCTCAGTCTAGCGGTCAAGTTGAAAGGGTTAACAAAATTCTTGAAGACATGCTCAGAGCTTGTGTTATCTCATTCAGAAAGAATTGGGAGAAGTCTCTGCCATTCGCCGAATTTGCTTATAACAATAGTTTCCAATCTAGTCTGAACATGGCTCCTTTTGAACTCCTTTATGGACGAAGATGTCGAACACCTTTGAACTGGCCAGAAACCGGTGAAAGACAATTCTTTGGACCGGATATGATCATGGAAACAGAAGAGCAAGTTCGCATTGTTCGTGATCAATTGAAAGCCGCTCAGTCCCCTCAGAAAAGCTACTATGATCGTCATCATAGGAAAGAGAGCTACAATCTGGATGAGAAGGCTTACCTTCGGGTTACTCCTCTGAAGGGAACCCAACGCTTCGGTATCAAAGGCAAGTTGGCCCCACGTTACATTGGACCTTTCCGCATTATTGCTAAACGTGGAGAAGTTTCCTACCAACTTGAACTACCCCCGCACCTTTCCCGAGTACATGATGTATTCCATGTGTCACAACTCAGGCGTTGCTTCAAGGACCCCATCCGCGAAGTCGACCATGAAACGCTTGATCTCCAAGATGACCTTTCTTATCGAGAATACCCCATTCGTATTCTTGATTCAGCAAAGCGTGTCACTCGTCGTCAGAAGATTAGGTTTCTGAAAATGCAGTGGTCTCACCACTCTAAGAAAGAAGCCACGTGGGAAAGAGAAGACGGTCTCCGTGACGAGTACCCCTCCTTCCTCCCGCAGACTTCTGAATCTCGGGACGAGATTCTTTTGAGTGGGGGCGAGTTGTCACAACCCCAAGTTAGGTATGTGCTAGAATAGAAAGTCACTTTGCATCATGATAAAAATTTCAAAAGAAATTGAAATGGGAGGGAAACCCCCCCCCAGATGAATTTAATTCAATTGGCCAGATAAAAATCTTTTCCAAAAATCCATTTGATTGTTTGTAAAATCTCTAAAAATGTGTATGATCATGATCCAAGTGTTGTGGGACCCACTTCATACACATGGAATTTTACGAAAATCCAAAAGTGGCTTTGGAAATTTTAATATCCCCTAATTGAATTAAAGTTCAAATTATTTGAATTTTAAAAGTGTTCAAATTTTATAAGTGGCTAGATCTCTATTTTATGAGGCCATATAAAATAATTTGGGCATTTATAAAAATACCTAGCTATTTTATTTAGCTAGGTCAAACAAAATGCAGAAAAAATAAAAAGAAAAGGGAAAGGGGCCACCTTACCTCACGCCCTGGGCGAAGCCCACCTTCCCCAGCCGGCCCAGCCCACCAGGGGACTCCCCTGTCGTCTTCCTCGGGCACGAGCACACAACTGCGTGCCCGGCATGCCCGAGTCGACGTCGTGGCAGCTCCCCTGGCCTCTCCCTGCTTATCTCCTCGCCACGCCACCTTCTGGAGATGCCCAGGCCACTTCCCCCCTCGCGCACGCTCTCATCCTTCCTCTCCGCCGAGTTCTAGCGCGCAGCCGAAACCGTAGCCAGAGCACGGGCGGGCTCCGGCGTGGCCATTGGGCGAACCAGCGAGCGCCGCCGTGTCTACTTGCTCCGCCGCAGCCGTCTACTTAGAACCACGTCGTCAATTCGGACCAGGAGCTAGCAAGGACGACGTCCCGTTCAAGGTTTTCGTCGCCGGCCACCGAAGCTCCGACAAGCGATTACTCGTCGCCGAGTTCCTCCCTGACGACTTCGCGCCCGTCTTCGTCTTCAGGGTGAGCGCGCGCATCTCTTTCTCCTAGCACAACTCCATCCCGTAGCCTCTAGCGCCGAGCTCCTCGAGGACAGAGCTCCGGCCGCCGCCTCCATTGAAGCTGTCGCGCTCCAGAGCACCTCCTTGACTCCCCGATGGCTCCCATAGACGCGCGACTTCACGCAGCGCGCGCCCGTGCCCTCCAAGTCCTCCCCCGTGCCCTATTTCGTATTCCGGTGAGAACTCCGGCGAGCCCCAAGCCGGCGGCGCCATTAGCACCCTAACCCCAAGCTAACCCCCTCCTAACCCCCCCTGGGCCACTGACCAGTGGGCCCAGGTCCCTAATTAACCACGGGTTAATTTAAACAACAGCTTAAATTAACCCCTCCCACTGACAAGTTGGACCCACACGTCAGCCCCCCCCCACGTCACACTGACGTCCGGCTGACGCAATAACTCTGTTTAATCGATTTAATTTAATCTAGAAAATGGCAGAAAATGTTTAAAACTTTGGAAAATCATAATAAATTCATATTAACTCCCAATTGGACAAATGATATATGAAAAATGATTAGGAGAAAATAATATATCTAAATATACAACTTTCAGCAATGTTTGAGTTGAATTCAAAATGGGACCAGTAGCTTTTGCTATTTTGTTTAAATGGAATTAATTCAAATTTAATACAATTGCTATTCCAACTTCAACCATTGAAATGCAAAGATGATCACTTACACTTTAGAAGCATTTCACACACATGATCACATGGTGTACAAAGTACAAACATTAGCAAATGCAACTTGGACCAATTTTAATACATTTGGAGTTTGGATTTGAATTTACTTTTCAAATCAACTTCAAGTAACATGTGAGCAATCGAACCTAGATCAAATCAATACCATTCACATCATGTGACAACATAAACATGTGCTTGAGCATTGCATTAAATTTATACCTTGATTGCTTTGTTTGCTCGATAGACATGCAACCGGAACCGGAGGCCACCCCCTCCATTGAAGACACCGTTATCGAACCTCGTCATCAAGGCAAGCAAACCCCCATTGATCATGTCGATAAAATCCCACTTCCCTCTTAGTCTCGCTTATGCATTGTTTAGGATGATTACCATGCTACGTTTCCACCGCATAGATGAACCCATTCCTTTGCATGACCTATCATTTGTCACAGTAGTAAGCAAACCACAATCCTATCAAAAGTAGGAGTTGAATGATATCATGTGGCCCCTGCAAATGTTACTGCTTATTGCATGCTTAGAGTGATACAATGTTGATACTGGTATGTGAGTCGGGATAGTAGCAATCATGTTGATGATGGTGGAAATGTGTTGGTAAATCTACCCTAATACAAGGTGAACGATGAGAGGTTGTGTAGGAGTACAAAGTGGGTTGTCTCGTTGAATACCGCCCTAAGTCCGAGTTCTTGTGTGGTGATCCAAGATGAAGAGTACAACCACACATTGGGCTCAGTGACCCCTCTCAGCCTACTAACTCATCCCTTTCGATGTCCAGATGTCGCAGTAGTTCGGAGTTCTGGTAGGTTTGTGGCCTGGCTGCTAAGTAAGAGAACGGCTCAGCCGAGACCAGCTTATGCACCACGCACAAATCATCTGGGTCCACTTCGGTAAACCGACCGGGTTCACGATAGTGGTAGCCAACCCAGGTAGGCGGCTTTCTTGGACTAGATCGGCTATGAGGTAACAGTTGTGGTGGAATCCTCGCTGTCATCTCTTGAATGGTGACATGCAAAAGGTGGTAACTCATGACACGTGTGTGTAGCGGTACACCCCTGCAGGGTTAACAAAACTATTCGAATAGCCGCGTCCGCGGTTATGGACTTCTTGGAAAGCTTAGCTTGATTATTAGACAACTTGAACTGGATACTTATAAAACTTGCCAAGATAAGCGTGAGTGCTATGGCGTGCTTTCTCGTGGGGAAGTCGAGGAAGGCACCATAGTGGTGTAATTGGTTGGAGACATGTAGTGGACTCGTGTACGCTTCTTACCTCAAGTCTGGTACTCGGAGTTCAGGACTAGCCAAGTCAAAGCTGGCACTTCTTCTTTTGAACCCCACCTCCCTTTACCTTGATACATGTGCATGAGTAGTATAGCTCCTACGTAAGTCTTGCTGAGTACGACTTTGTACTCACGTTTGCTTATTCTATGTTTTAGATGAACCCACTGACCCTGAAGGTGGATTCTTCCTTGAGCTCGATGACTGAAGACCAAGCTAGTGTAGTCCCAGACAGACGACTGGTCCCTCGTGGAAGGGCTTGTTTATAGATAAGGCTTCTCTAAGCCATTTGTTAAACTTGTCTGTACTCAGACCTACTTTTCTGCTGCATGCTTGTTGTAATGTTGGATCACAGACTTGTGATCTCTGTGTGCACTCTGTAAGAGTTATCAATAAATTTGTATACTTTGTAGTGAATTGCAACGATACCTGATGTTCATACTAGACGTGTGTTGCGTGTATGATTATAAGATGCATGTCTTAGTATGGGTTTTCGAGACCTTAGTTGTGATCTGGCTGGCGGTCTTTTATACACCAAGTGTCCCTTAGATGTGCGCACCTTGGGGCATCGCGATGCGATTGCTCGTGACTCTGTCACGTGCACACTTTGATGTATGATCGAGCCCTCCCTAGACCCCGACTAAGTGATCGGGCTTGAGTAAGTCTATGTAAGGGTTATAATACAATCGATAGTATGGTTAAGGCGACTTGTCTATGAGTATGGGAGTTCACCGCCCATATCATTTAGACTTGTGTGCAGACGATGAGGACCCATCTCAGATGATCATCCGGCCTGGATGGGATGCCCCTCACGTTCGATGCTTTCTGAGAACGTTCTGTGCTTGGTCTTGTCTGCTTAGACAAGTGGGTACGGTTCTCGGCTCTCCATATGATTGTGTTGTAGCGAGTCTTGCATACGCTAACCCCGGGTCCCGACAGTTTTGGCCTCATTCTAGCATGATTTGAACAGAACTAACCCGGACTGACGCTGTTTTCAGCAGGGCTGCCTGTATGATTTTATTATGTGCAGGTTTATGGATTTTTAGGTGACTCAGAAAATTCCAGGAAAATTCACAGAAAATCCACTCACCAGAAGCTTCGATGAGACAGAAGTGGGGCCAGAGGGAAGCCAGGGGGCCCCAGGCGCACTGCTGGCGCGACCTCCCCCCTGGCCGCACCGGGAGGCCACCTGGGGTGGTCCCACCTCTCTGGTGCCCTACCTGGCCCCCTATTTTTACCCGTTGCGAACAAACCCCAGAATAGAAGCCCTTTTTCAGATCTACGTCGCAGAGCCGCCACCACCCTCTTTTCTTCTCCGGAGAGCTAATCTGGAGTCTATTTTGGCCTCCGGTGAGGGGAAATCATCGCCATTGTCATCACCATCTCCTCTCCATCATCCCTCCATGACTTCTCCTCTCATGTGTGAGTAATTACCTACTGTAGGCAAAGGGGGTGGTAGGGATTGGATGAGTTAGATCATGTAATAGTTCGTCAAATTGTTGGCGGCATGTTGCCTATCATCTACTTTGGTGTTTATCATCTTTGCTACAACTTGTTTCTCTTAATGCTTTTCACTTTGGGCCTGAGTGCCATGTTTCCAGATCTTAACCCCTTGTGTTTTCATGAGTTTTTGTTGTGTTCTTGATCCTATATATGAGTTGTATGCACCTATTATAGTCCGGAACCGGCGATCCCAATGGTGGCAGCTTGGGACACCAAAGGGGATGGACTATAATTTAAGGATTCCATGTATCAACAGAGTGTTAATGCTTTGTTCCGGTGTTCTTTGACAGGAGCAGCTTAATCTCCATAAGTTAATTTTGGCCCCATTCGTAGCAAGATGGTAGGACAAAAGATGTTGTGCAAAGTTCTTATTGCATGCACGCACAACTACCTTGGGATACATGCCTAATGTGTGATATTTGCCTAGATGATCCTTGCTTTTCTGTGTGCCTTGCCCCGTGTTAGAATATATTACATGTGAGATCTCATCCAAGCAGCGCCCAACCATCCATCTCCCTAGCCTACAGTGTTTTAATCCTGCTGGTTACTAGTAGCTTTACTTTTGCTGTTTCACCGCCACTATTATCGCTACCACCATCACTTTCATATCACTGTTGCTACTAATACTTTTTTGCAAGCAAGTACTTTTAGGTGCGGTTCAATTGACAACTCCACTTTCAAATCATGTACGTATCCTTTGGCTCCCCTTGTGTCGAATCTATAAATTGGGTTATTCTTACCCGCGAAGACTATCTCGATCCCCTACACTTGTGGGTCATCAACGGATTTCCATCTTGCTGGATGGTGACCATCTTAACTTCTTGTCTCACCGAGCGCTCCATCTCATCTTTTCTTGCAGCAATTTCTTCCTCTGTGGCCCATTCAATGACCTTTCGCGGACCCCGGAGTCAGAAGTTGGGCCAGAGGGGGACGGGGGCCTGGTGGCGTGGTCAAGCCCCTAGCCGCGCCAGAAGGTTGCCTGGGTGGGGTCCACCTCCCCTAAGTGCCCTACTTTGACTCAAATTTTTACCCGTGACAAGAAAAACCCAAAACAGAAGTTGATATCCCTATTCTCGTCGCGGATCCGCCGCCACCTCTGTTCTTCTCCGGGAGAGCTAATCTGGAGGCTGTTTTGGCCTCCGGTGAGGAGAAATCGTCGCCACCGTCATCACCATCGCTACTCCATCACCCTTCCATGTCTCCCCCTTTCATGTGTGAGTAATTCCCTGCTGTAGGCGAAGGGGATGGTAGGGATTGGATGTCAGAACCCCAACTAGGGTAAGTGCTAGGATTTGTTTGTGCCCTTTGCATCATGCAAAAATTCAAATGAAATTCAAAAATGGGGAAAAGAAAAGCCCTGAGAAATTAATTCAAATGGCCAGATAAAAATCTTTTTCCAAAAATCATTTGAACATTTGGAAAATTCCTATAAATGATGCTGATCATTTTAAAAGTGGTTTGGGTTCATTCCCATGCCCATGGAATTTTCTAGAATTCAAACAGTGCCTTGGAAAATTAAAAGAACCCCTATTTGATTTGAAATTCAAATAAGTTGAATTTCAAAAATGCCCAAATCCTAAATGTGACTAGCTACTGGTCACCTAGGATTTATAAAAATATTTGGGGATTTTTATAAAATGCTATGGTATTTTTTTTAAAAAGGCAAAACAAATAGCAGAAATAAAAAGAAAAGAAGAAAAACAGAAAAGAGGCCTACCTGGCTTGGGCCCAACTAGCAGAAGCCGGCCCAGGCCACCCCGGCGCCCTTGTCTTCTTCTCCAGGCAGGCAGGCAGCTGCGTGCCCGGCATGCCCGTGGCCATGGCCACCTTCTGCTTGGACAGCGCAGAGGCCCTCCCCTCCTCATATCCTCGCCTAGAAAAAGGCCCTGGAAGCCTCCTCCATTCCTCCCCTCTCTCCGCTCGCTCTCCCCCTCTCCCTCTCTCATTTCTGCGCACACCCGAAGCCACGCCGGAGCGCCGCCGCTGCATGCTCGTGGCCAACGACGTCGAGGAGGCAAGCCGGCGTGTCCATCGCGTTCCCCGTCGTCGACTTCGTCACCGCGCAGACGCCCGCGAGCTGGAGCACTCTGAAGCCAACGAATCGTACCAGCTCCCTCCGCTACGGCCGCCGCACGCCGGCGAGGAATTCGTCGCCTCCAGACCTCCTGCGACCCCGCCGTCTTCTCTGTTAGCACTGGGGTGAGCTTCCCCTTCTTTTGCCCCTTGCAGCGCTCCTCCCCATGGATGAAATCACCGCGCCCGTCGAGCTCAACTCCGGCCGCCGCGCGCGAGTCGTCACCGGTGGAGTTTTCGGCATCCCAAGAGTCCCCCATCTGCTCCTTTCGACGCGGGCGAGAACGAGGAGCACGCCAGTGCCCTCCGTTTGGCTGTTGGAGCCCTGCACCGCCGTCCCGTGCGGGCGCCGCCGCGTCTGGTGTCGCCGGCGGCTAGCCGCTGGCCTCTGCTGACGTGGCTGGGCGTTTAGTGCTTAACTAAGCCCTAACCCACCCCCACAGAGACAGACAAGTGGGGCCCCAGACCCCCTAAACCTCTATTTGTTTTAATTAACAGAGGGGTTAACCCCTGTAACACTAACAGTGGTGGCCCACTGGTCAGCCCCCCCTGTGACATGAGCATTGCATCATGCTGATGCAATAAACAAATTCCAGAAATTAAAAGAATTAAAGAAAACAGAGAAAAATCCAGAAAATGAATTAAACTTTGGAAATTCATATTAACTCCAAATTAAACATATAATATATGTAAAATTATCAGAAAAATGCAAGGATTAAGAATATGCAATTTGTTTTCATGTTTGACCATTTTAAAATGGGGGAACAGAAGCAAATGTGTATATGACTTAATTTGAATTTGAATTTGGAGTTTGAATTTGCAAATCAATTGCAATACACCTCAATTAAATTGAATTTGTCACAAACCAGTACCATATACATCATGTGACAACATAAACATGTTCTTGTGCATTTACTTTCGAAGTTGTCCCCCCCTTGTTGATTATTGCCTCCGATGACAGACGTTCCGAGACGGTGATCACCCCCGAAGAAGAAGACCACCGTTAAGACCCGTGTATCGTCAGCAAGGCAAGCAAACCCCATTGATCATGTCTATAAAATCCTACTTCCCTCTCAGTCTCGCTTATGTATGTTTAGGAGATCACCGAGACACGTTCTTTCGCATAGTTGAACCCATTCCGATGCATGACCTATCATTTTGTCACCGTATTAAGCAAACCACAATCCTAGCAGATTTAGGAGTTGAATGATGAGCATGTGGCCCCTGCAACTGTTACTGCTTATTGCTGCTTAGTGATACAATGAGGATGTTATGATTGTGAGTCGGGATGGAATGAACACAGTGGTGCTGATGATAACGTGTTGGTGAATCCACCCTAAACAAAGGTGAACGATGAGAGGCTGTGTAGGAGTACATAGTGGGTTGTCTCGTTGAACACTGCCCTAGGCCCCGAGTTCCTGTTTTGTGATCCAAGACAAAGAGAATGACCACAGATAGGGTTTATGGGAGCCCCGTATGGCCTCTTTACGTACCCGATCCGGTCCAGGAGTCACACTAGATTCGGGCTTTCCATTTGACCTAACTATAGATATGTGGGTGGACCTGTGAGGCAGTGAAACCATCTGTCAAAGGTGGCGTCTCGGTCCCTTGCATTATCTAAGTCCGTTTCATGAAACCGGCCGGACTCTCGAGCGGTGACAAACTCATGTAGTCGACTCCTGGATTAGAGAAGGTGATGTGAGGGTAGTACCTTGGTTTCATCCACGTCCGACACCCGCTTGAAGGGTGACAAGAACGAGGCGATAAGTGATGACACGCGTGTGAAGATGTACACCCCTGCAAGGTTAATGAACTATTCGAATAGCCGTGTCCGCGGTTATGAACTACTTGGAGACCTTTACTTGATAATAGACAACTTGAATGGATACTTATAAAACTCGCAAGATAAGCGTGAGTGTTATGGCGTGCTTTCTCGTGGGGAAGTCGAGGAAGTATCCATAGTGGTGTATTAGTTGGAGACTTGGTAGTGGACTCGTGTACGCTTCTTACCTCAAGTCTGGTACTCGTAGTACAGGACTAGCCAAGTCAAAGCTGGCACTTCTGCATGTTAAACGCCACCTCCCTTTACCTTGATACTTGAGCATGAGTAGTGTAGTTCTGATGTAAGTCTTGCTGAGTACGACTTTGTACTCACGTTTGATTATTTTATGTTTTAGATGAGAACCCGGACCCCGATGGAGTCACCGACCTGAAGCTCGTTGTTGACCTTGGTAGCATAGTTCCGGACAACAGTCTGGTCCCTCGTGGAAGGGCATGTATGTTTACAAGACTTCTCTAAGCCATTTGTTAAAGTTGTCTGTACTCAGACCTAATTTGCTTCCGTTGTATGATGTAATGTTGATCACAGACATGTGATCTTTGTATGCTCTATGTGTAAGTCAATAAAGATACACTTTGTAGAGTTATGTGATGATACCTGCTGTTCATACTAGGCTTGTGTGCTGCGTGTATGTCTATACATGCATGTATTAGTATGGGTTTTCGAGACCTTAGTTGTGATCTGGCTGGTGGTCTTTTATGCACCAAGTGGCCCTTAGATGTGCGCAGCTTGGGGCATCGCGATGCGATTTCTCGTGACTCTGTCACGTGGCACACTTTGTTGTATGATCGAGCCCGCCCTAGACCCCGACTAAGTGATCAGGCTGGAGTAAGTATATGTAAGAGTTAGGATTCAATCGATAACATGGTTGAGGCGACTTGTCTATGAGTATGGGATTCACCACCCATAAGCATTTAGACTTGTGAGCGGACGATGAGGACCCATCTCAGTTGATCATCCGGCCTGGATGGGATGCCCCTCATGTTCGATGCTTTCCGAGAACGTTCTATGCTTGGCCTTGTTTGCTTAGACAAGTGGGTACGGTTCTCGGCTCTCCATGTGATTGCATCGTGACTGGAATTACATACACTAACCCCGGGTCCTGACAGACTTGGTATCAGAGCAGGACTGTCTGTAGGATTATTCAAACCTTTGGTCGAAGTCGAGTCTAGCATTCTATAGTTATATAGTTACTCTGGGTATAAGGGAACAACGTAAGACTTCTTTTTTCTCGTTACCCTCATCGATCTGAGTTCTGAGTCACCCTTATCTTTTCTACGGGATGATAGGACTAGGCTCATCTATGTCTTACTAGAACATCTCGTTGAGTGCTTCCTTGTAGCCGTAGGATTGTTGTGGTCGTCCAGAGTCTCCGTGTTTTGAGTTCCTTGAGGAAGTTCTGTCCAATCTCCCCGAGGTTGTCTTGCTTTCCATCCCGGTGTAGCCGTTATGCTGCCCGATTTATCCCGTGTTTCTATGAATCATTGCCTTCGCATTATACTCTTTTCCGTCTTCATCATGTCCTTCTTGTCTTTGATTCCATCATACAACCTGTTCTGATTGTTGATTTTTATCACACAGGATGTCAGGTGGAACTCGTAGTGCTGTTCGTCGGAATCGAGACCGTGTTCGGAATCGAAATGATGATGAACCTCTACCACCGCCTTCTCCGGCGGAAATCATGATGGAAGCTGAGAAGAATCAACGTGACCAAACACGCCTTCTGGAGCTCATCGAGCAGAATACCTCACGTCATTGCAATGTGGTTGTGAGCATTCAGGACTTCATCCTCCTCAAGCCACCGGTATTCTGATGTTCTTCTGAGCCCCTTGAAGCTGATGATTTGGCTCCGTTCCATCGAGCGTAAGCTTGATACTGCACATGTTGCTCCCGATGACCGAGTTATTTTCGCGGTATACTTCCTGGAAGGTGCTGCTCTTCAATGGTGGGAGAACTATGTTGCTATGCAGCCAGATGGTCACCTAGTGACTTGGCAGGAGTTCTGTGTTGCCTTTCGAGGGTACCACATTCTGGATGAACTGATGGAGCGCAAGAAAGAAGAGTTCTGCAATCTGACTCAAGGAGAGATGTCCATTCATGAGTATGTGAGAGAGTTCAACCGTCTTGCTCGGTATGCCCAAGATGAGATCACCACCGATGCTAGAAAGCAGGCAAGGTTTCGTAAGGGACTTAGCCCTATCCTTCACCATGATCTCAACCTCCTTGAATTTGCCACCTTTGAGGATTTAGTCAACAGATCCTTTAGAGCTGAGCATGGCAATGAAGTGTTCAAAGAGTCCCGCAAGCATGCTCTTGAGCTTGCTCCTTCTTCTAGTTCAGTCCCTCAGAAACGCAGAATATGGATCCCAACTCGTGCCATACCTCAAAACTTTCTTCAGAGACCACTATCCAATATATGCCATCCACCTCAACACATTGTTCCTCCCAGGAATGATCGTGTGCAATCAAGTAATCCTGCTCCCAGCAACTCAGGAAGGATGTGTTTCACGTGTGGTCTGACAGGCCATTACTTCCGACAATGCCCTACAGTGTTGGTGGCACCACGTCGACCTAGTCATAAGCCTCCAAAGAAATCCACCACCAAAACCATCCCAGCAAAGCTTTCGGCCATAAGTAGTGGATATGTGAACCAAATCTCAGTTGAGGAAACCACTGCTACTTCTGACGTCATCCTTGGCACACTCCCAGTCAATCATGTTCCCGCCTCCGTTCTTTTCGATCCAGGAGCTTCTCATTAATTCATGTCGGAGAGTTATGCACTTCCTCATGAGTTCCCCTTTGAAGAAATGTTTTCTCCAATGATCATTCAAACTCCTGGTTCAAAGTGGCAAACTAATAAAGTAATCCATGGAAATCAAATTGCAATTGAGGGTTTAGTATTCCTTGCTTCTCTTATAGCCCTCAAGTCTTCGGACATTGATGTCATCCTAGGAATGGATTGGTTATCAAGGCAGAATGCTTTCCTTGATTGTAAAGCCAAATCAGTCAAACTCACCCATCCTTCAGGCCAGATCATTGACTACACATCACCCAGCTCTAGAATCCAAGTGCATATTTTGAATGTGCATCCACTTCCAGACCTTGAAGATATTCCGGTGGTTCGTGACTTCCCGGATGTCTTTCCTGAAGAGCTACCGGGAATGCCACCCGACAGGTGTGTAGAATTCATAGTGGATCTTATACCAGGCACAACCCCAATTTCCAGACGCCCATATAGAATGGCCCACATGAGTTAGCTGAGCTAAAAACCCAACTTGATGCTTCGTTGGCAAAAGGCTTCATCCGCCCTAGCTCATCGCCATGGGGTTGCCCCGTTCTGTTCGTAACGAAGAAAGATGGAACAGAAAGGATGTGCGTAGACTATCGTCCGCTAAATCTAGCGACGATAAAGAACAAGTACCCACTGCCCAGAATCAATGATCTTTATGATCAACTTGCTGGATCCTCTGTCTTCTCCAAGATGGATTTGAGATTAGGCTATCATCAAATCAAAATCCGAAACGAGGACATTCCAAAAACGGCTTTCACTACTCGTTATGGTCTTTACGAGTATACCGTCATGTCCTTCGGTTTAACCAATGCCCCCGCCACATTCTCGCGCTTAATGAATTCGATCTTCATGGAGTACCTAGATAAATTTGTTGTGGTTTATCTTGATGACATTCTCATCTACTCGAAGAACGAAGAAGAGCACGTAGAACATCTTAGGTTCGTATTGATGAAACTTCGAGAGCATCGCCTGTATGCTATGTTCTCCAAGTGTGAATTTTGGCTACCAGAAGTGACCTACTTAGGCCACGTGATTTCTGCAAAAGGTGTTGCAGCCAATCCCGAGAGAGTTTAGGCCGTCCTTGATTGGACTCCACCTGAATCGGTTAAGCAAGTTAGGAGTTTTATCGTCCTAGCAAGCTATTGTCGCCGCTTCGTTGGGAACTTCTCCAAAGTTGCAAAACCTCTTACTGAACTCCTCAGGAAAGATAAGAAATTCCAATGGAACCCCAAGTGCGAGGAAAGCTTTCAAGAGCTAAAAAGAAGATTGACTTCTGCACCCGTTCTTGAGATCGTTAAAGAGCTAAAAAGGGATTTCGAGATCTATTGTGATGCTTCACGGCAAGGGTTAGGATGCATACTTATGCAAGATAGACATGTGGTAGCTTATGCTTCATGCCAGTTGCGGCCACATGAAGAAAACTATCCTACCCATGATCTTGAACTCGCTGCCATAGTTCATGCGCTGAAAACTTGGAGACATTACCTCCTTGGTAATCGTTGTGAGATATATTCTGACCACCAAAGCCTCAAGTACATATTCACCTAGCCAGATCTTAATCTCAGGCAAATACGCTGGATAGAGTTGATAAAAGATTATGACTTAGTAATTTCTTACACCCCAGGCAAGGCCAATGTCATGGCTGATGCGCTAAGTCGTAAGTCGTATTGTAACAACCTCATGTTACAACAATATCAACCACTTCTGCATGAGGAATTTTGCAAGCTCAATCTTGAGATAGTTCCTCGTGGATCTCTTTTCAACTTGGTGGCGAAACCAACCCTTGAGGATCAAATCATAGCCGCCCAGAAAAAAGATAGTAGTATTCAAGAGATCAAGAAGAACATTGTTAGCGGAGTTGCTAAATGTTTCTCTGCAAATGATCAAGGAACGATATTCTTTGAAAATCGTTTAATAGTTCCTGAAAATGAATACCTAAAGCAGTTGATCCTTAAGGAAGCTCATGACACTCCCCTCTCAACTCATCCCGGTAGCACAAAAATGTACCGAGATCTACGCCAGAGATTTTGGTGGACCCGGATGAAGAGAGACATTGCACAATTTGTTGCCGAATGTGATGTTTGTCGTCGCATTAAGGCATAACACCCAGAAAGGAAATGATGCCATCTTCGTTGTCATTGACCGACTTTCCAAAGTTGCTCACTTTCTTCCAGTTCGCGAGTCTATAACTGCTAGTCAGTTGGCGGACTTGTATGTCTCTAGGATTGTGTCTCTTCATGGTGTTCCTTTGAAAATCATTTCTGATCGTGGTAGCCTTTTCACCTCTAGATTCTGGGAAAGTTTTCAAAATGCTATGGGAACTCATCTCTCCTTTAGTACAGCTTTCCACCCTCAATCTAGCGGTCAAGTTGAAAGGGTTAATCAAATCTTGGAAGACATGCTCAAAGCTTGTGTTATCTCTTTCGGAAAGAATTGGGAGAAATCTCTTCCCTTCGCCGAATTTGCTTATAACAATAGCTATCAAACTAGTCTGAATATGGCTCCCTTTGAATTCCTCTATGGCCGACGATGTCGAACACCCCTAAACTGGTCAGAAACCGGTGAAAGACAATTCTTTGGACCGGATATGATCAAGGAAGCAGAAGAGCAAGTTCGCATTGTTCGTGATCGTTTGAAAGCCTCCCATTCTCGTCAGAAAAGCTACTATGATCGTCATCATAGGGAAGAGAGCTACAATCTGGATGAGAAGGCTTAACTTCGGGTTACTCCTCTGAAGGGAACCCAAAGATTCGGTATCAAAGGCAAGTTGGCCCCACGTTACATTGGACCTTTCCGCATTCTCGCTAAATGTGAAGCTGCCTACCAACTTGAACTACCTCCGCACCTTTCCCGAGTACATGATGTATTCCATGTGTCACAACTCAGGCGTTGCTTCAAGGACCCCATCCGCGAAGTTGACCATGAAACGCTTGATCTCCAAGATGACCTTTCTTATCGAGAGTACCCTGTTCGTATTCTTGATTCAGCAGACCGTGTCACTCGTCGTTAGAAGATCAAGTTCCTCAAAGAGCAATGGTCACATCACTCCGAGAAAGAAGCAACATGGGAAAGAGAAGACCGCCTCCGTGCCGAGTACCCCACCTTCCTCCCGACGACTTCTGAATCTCGGGACGAGATTCTTTTGAGTGGCGGCGAGTTGTCAGAACCCCAACTAGGGTAAGTGCTAGGGTTTGTTTGTGCCCTTTGCATCATGCAAAAATTCAAATGAAATTCAAAAATGGGGAAAAGAAAAGCCCTGAGAAATTAATTTAAATGGCCAGATAAAAATCTTTTTCCAAAAATCATTTGAACATTTGGAAAATTCCTATAAATGATGCTGATCATTTTAAAAGTGGTTTGGGTTCATTCCCATGCCCATGGAATTTTCTAAAATTCAAACAGTGCCTTGGAAAATTAAAAGAACCCCTATTTGATTTGAAATTCAAATAAGTTGAATTTCAAAAATGCCCAAATCCTAAATGTGACTAGCTACTGGTATGGTATTTATAAAAATATTTTCAAAAATGCCCAAATTCAATTAGGATTTATAAAAATATTTGGGAATTTTTATAACATGCTATGGTATTTTTTTTACCAAGGCAAAATAAATAGCAGAAATAAAAAGAAAAGAAGAAAAACAGAAAAGAGGCCTACCTGGCTTGGGCCCAACTAGCAGAAGCCGGCCCAGGCCCACCCCGACGCGCTTGTCTTCTTCTCCAGGCAGCTAGGCAACTGCGTGCCCGGCATGCCCGTGGCCATGGCCACCTCCTGCTTGGACAGCACAGAGGCCCTCCCCTCCTCATCTCCTCGCCTGGAGAAGGCCCTGGAAGCCTCCTCCATTCCTCCCCTCTCTCCGCTCGCTCTCCCTCTCTCGTTTCTGCGCACACCCGAAGCCACGCCGGAGCGCCGCCGCTGCGTGCTCGTGGCCAAGGACGTCGAGGAGGCAAGCCGGCGTGTCCATCGCGTTCCCCGTCGTCGACTTCGTCACCGCGCAGATGCCCGCGAGCTGGAGCGCTCTGAAGCCTGAGAATCGGACCAGCTCCCTCCGCTACGGCCGCCGCATGTCGACGAGGAATTCGTAGCCTCTGGAGCTCCTGCGACCCCGCCGTCTTCTCTGTTAGCACTGGGGTGAGCTTCCCCTTCTTTTACCCCTTGTAGCGCTCCTCCCCGTGGACGAAATCACCGCGCCCGTTGAGCTCAACTCCGGCCGCCGTGCGCGAGTCGTCGCCGGTGGAGTTTCCGACATCCCAAGAGTCCCCCATCTGCTCCTTTCGACGCGGTCGAGAACGAGGAGCATGCCAGTGCCCTCCGTTTGGCTGTTGGAGCCCAGCACCGCCGTCCCGTGCGGGCGCCGCCGCGTCTGTTGTCGCCGGCGGCTAGCCGCCGGCCTCTGCTGACGTGGATGGGCGTTTAGTGCTTAACTAAGCCTTAACCCACCCCCACAGAGACAGACAAGTGGGGCCCCAGGCCCCCTAAACCTCTATTTGTTTTAATTAACAGAGGGGTTAACCCCTGTAACACTGACAGTGGTGGCCCATGTCGGGACCCGGGGTTAGCGTATGTAATTCCGGTCACAATGCAATCACATGGAGAGCCGATAGCCGTACCCACTTGTCTAAGCAGACAAGGCCAAGCACAGATCACTCTCGGTAAGCATCGAACGTGAGGGGCATCGCATCCAGGCCGGATGATCAACTTTGATGGGTCCTCATCGTCCGCTCACAAGTCTATATGCTTATGGGTGGTGAATCCCATACTCATAGACAAGTCGCCTCAACCATGTTATCGATTGAGTCATAACCCTTACATAGACTTACTCCAGCCCGATCACTTAGTCGGGATCTCGGGCGGGCTCGATCATACAACAAAGTGTGCCACGTGACAGAGTCACGAGCAATCGCATCGCGATGCCCCAAGCTGCGCACATCTAAGGGTCACTTGGTGTATAAAAGACCGCCGGCAAGAACACAACTAAGCTATCGAACCCCACACTAAGACATGCATGTTATAATCATACACGCAGCATACATGTCCAGTGTAAACAGCAGGTAATCACAACATGAACACTACAAACTCAGTCTTTATAACTTCTGCTAAACAGAGCAGACATAGTAGTTGTATTACAAGCAGAGATCACATGACTGTGATCCAACATTACATCAAACATCAACGGAAGCAAATTATGTCTTAGTAAAGACAAGTTTAACAAATGGCTTAAGAGGCCTGAAAGAAAATACAACGACCCTCCAGAGGGCACAGGCTGCTGCCTGGAACTATACGACTTGGTCCACGTCGAGCTCGAGGTAGAGGCCACCATCAGGGTCAGTGGTCTCGTCTCTAAAACATAGAATAAGCAAACGTGAGTACAAAGTCGTACTAAGGAAGACTTACATAGGAACTATACTACTCATGCACATGTATCAAGGCAAAGGGAGGTGGGGTTTCACTTGCAGAAGTGCCAGCTTTGACTTGGCTAGTACTGAACTACGAATACTAGAAAGAGGTAAGGAGCCATCAAGCTCAACTCGATCATGATCACTTGATTCAACGTGCCCACAAACTACGCCAACCACTTACCTTGGTTCCACCTGCTTGAGATCGTTAAAGGGCGAACTACTTGCGACTCCTGGACAGGTCCAGGGTGAGGTACTAGGCCGAGAGGGGTCAGTGAGCCCAATGTGTGGTCGTACTCTTAGTCTTGGATAACAACACAAGAACTCGGGCCTAAGGCAGTGTTCAACGAGACAACCCACTATGTACTCCTACACAGCCTCTCATCGTTCACCTTTGTTTAGGGTAGATTCACCAACACGTTACCACCATCATTCACATGATCACTACCATCCCGACTCACATCAAAGTAGCCTCAGGTAACAACTCTAAGCATGCAATAAGCTGTAAAAGTTGCAGGGGCCACATGATAACAACCAACTCCTACATCTGCTAGGATTGTGGTTTGCTTACTACTGTGACAAAATGATAGGTCATGCAAAGGAATAGGTTCAACTAGCGATATAACGTATCATGGTGACATCCTAAACATGCATTTGCGAGAATGAGAGGGAACTGGGATTTTATAGACATGATCAAAGAGGGGGCTGCTTGCCTTGCTGACGATCACGATGTAACACTCTTCTGACATGAGGTTGAACTCGTCTCCGAGATCAACTCTACCGAGAAAAAGCAATCACCGAAGCACTGGAAGTAAAGCACAATCAAGATAATACAATGCATATTCAATATACAAAACAAAGCATGGCAAGGTGATGATGTGACCTATGTTTGAATTGCCACATGTTAATTGAAGTTGATTTGAAAAGTAAATTCAAATTCAAACTCCAAATGTTATTCAATGTAGTTTAACTTGCATTTGCTAAAGTTGGTACTTTGTAATCCAAGTGATCATATGTGTGAAATGCTTCTGAAGTACAAGTGATGTGTGGTGCATTTCAATTGTTGAAGTTGGAATAGTTTTTGAATTGAATTTGAAATAATTCCAATTAAATCAAATAGCAAAAGCTACTGATACCTTTTTAAGATCAACTCCAACATAGCTGAAAGTTGGAAATTTGGATAGAGGATTTTCTCGTGATCATTTTTCATATATTATATGTTAAATTTGGAGTTAAAATGAATTTACTATGATTTTTCAAAGTTTCAGCCATTTTCTGGAATTTACTGTTTAAATAAATTGATTTCTTTTATTGCATCAGCATTGCATCATGCTGACGTCAGGGGGTTTGACCAGTCAACTGACAGGGAGGCCCCACCTGTCAGCCTCACTGGGTTAGTTAGTTCTGTTTAAATAAAACACGGATTAATTAGGGGCCCTGGGCCCAGTGTTAGTGAGAGGAGGGGGTGGTTAGCAGAGGGATTAGGACCTAATGGCCTGGCCACGTGGGCACGGCCGGCGTTGAGCCGCCGGTGCCACGGGAGACAACGGTGCCTCACCGGAGGGCACGGGGGTGGAGGGCGAGGGCACCAGCGGTTAGCCCGCGGCCTCCTGCAGCTGTTGGCGCACACGGGGCACCCAGGGGGGCCCATGGCCACGCCGGCGAGCAGGCCCGCGGCAGCGAGCTCACGGCCATGGCGGGGAAAGGTGACTAGGAACACGGAGAGGAGAACCAGATGGAGCAATCTGTAGAGGACCTCACCGGGAAGACGAAGGTGAGCTCGGGGAGGTCCTGGAGGCACTGGCGGCGACGAATTTCCGACGAGGAGCACGGCGGCCGTGGCGGAGGAAGTTGATGCGGGCGACGACTAGGTGGCGGCTTGGCTATAATTGGCGGCGCGGCTTGACAAAGTCGATGTCGAGGAATCACATGGACACGTTGGTGCGGCGACCCGTCTCCGTTGGCCACGCAGGCGCACGGGCTCGCTCCGGCGAGCTCTCGGGGCGGCTCGGAAAATGGCGGAAGAGGAGAGGAGAGAGGTCGCGAGGGGAGGGGAAAGTGGGAGGAAGCCCTCAGGCGTGCGGTGGCGAGGAGATAGGGGCAAGGGAGGGCCAGGCAGGGAGGTGGCGTGGCGGCCATCGCCACCGCATGCGCTCCATCGAGCAGCATCGGGGCCAGGGGAGGAAGACGACAGGGGAGGCCCCCCTGGTGGGCTGGGCCGGCTAGGCTGGAAGGGCCAGGTAAGGTGGGCTCTGCCCTTTTTCTTCTGTTTTCTTTTTATTTCCTTCTGTTATTTGTTTTGCCCTTTAAAATAAATAGCTAGGGCATTTGTAAAAACTCCCAATTGTTTTTATAAACCCTAGGTGAATCTATAGAAGTCAACCCCAAGTTTTGGGAATTTGTGAAATTCAATTTATTTAAATTTCAATTCAAATAGACAAATGATTTAATTTCCAAGCCACTATTTGGATTATTGAAAAATCTATGAGCATGGGATTAATCCCAAATCACTTTTAAAATGATCACACTCATTTTTAGGATTTTTCAACACATCCAAAAGAATTTTGGAAAAAGATTTATTTCTGGCCTTTTTATTTAACTCATTTAGGGCTTTTCTTTTCCCCATTTCCTTTTCTTTTGCAATGTTTTTCATGATGCAAAAATGCAAGTTTAGAAAAGCACAAACCTAATTAGGGTTCTGACAGCCCACTGGTCAGCCCCCCTGTGACATCATCATTGCATCATGCTTATGCAATAAACAAATTCCAGAAATTAAAAGAATTAAAGAAAATAGAGAAAAATCCAGAAAATGAATTAAACTTTGGAAATTCATAGAAAATTCATATTAACTCAAAATTAAACATATAATATATGAAAAATTATCAGAAAAATGCAAGGATTAAGAATATGCAATTTGTTTTCATGTTTGAACATTTAAAAATGGGGGAACAGAAGCAAATGTGTATATGACTTAATTTGAATTTGAATTTGGAGTTTGAATTTGCAAATCAATTCCAATACACCTCAATTAAATTGAATTTGTCACAAACCAGTACCATATACATCATGTGACAACATAAACATGTTCTTGTGCATTTACTTTCGAAGTTGTCCCCCCCTTGTTGATGATTGCCTCCGATGAAAGACGTTCCCAGACGGTGATCACCCCCGAAGAAGAAGACCACCGTTAAGACCCGTGTATCATCAACAAGGCAAGCAAACCCCATTGATCATGTCTATAAAATCCTACTTCCCTCTCAGTCTCGCTTATGCATGTTTAGGAGATCACCGAGACAAGTTCTTTCGCATAGTTGAACCCATTCCGATGCATGACCTATCATTTTGTCACCGTATTAAGCAAACCACAATCCTAGCAGATTTAGGAGTTGAATGATGAGCATGTGGCCCCTGCAACTGTTACTGCTTATTGCTGCTTAGTGATACAATGAGGATGTTATGATTATGAGTCGGGATGGAATGAACACAGTGGTGCTGATGATAACGTGTTGGTGAATCCACCCTAAACAAAGGTGAACGATGAGAGGCTGTGTAGGAGTACACAGTGGGTTGTCTCGTTGAACACTGCCCTAGGCCCCGAGTTCCTGTTTTGTGATCCAAGACAAAGAGTATGACCACATGTAGGGTTTATGGGAGCCCCGTTTGGCCTCTTTACGTACCAGATCCGGTCCAGGAGTCACACTAGATTCGGGCTTTCCATTTGACCTAACTATAGATATGTGGGTGGACCTGTGAGGCAGTGAAACCATCTGTCAAAGGTGGCGTCTCGGTCCCTTGCATTATCTGAGTCCATTTTGTGGAACCGTCCGGACTCTCGAGCGGTGACAAACTCAGGTAGTCGACTCCTGGATTAGAGAAGGTGATGTGAGGGTAGTGCCTTGGTTTCCTCCACGTCCGACACCCGCTTGAAGGGTGACAAGAACGAGGCGATAAGTGATGACACGCGTGTGAAGATGTACACCCCTGCAGGGTTAATGAACTATTCGAATAGCCGTGTCCGCGGTTATGGACTACTTGGAGACCTTTACTTGATCATAGACAACTTGAATGGATACTTATAAAACTCGCAAGATAAGCGTGAGTGCTATGGCGTGCTTTCTCGTGGGGAAGTCGAGGAAGTATCCATAGTGGTGTATTGGTTGGAGACTTGGTAGTGGACTCGTGTACGCTTCTTACCTCAAGTCTGGTACTCGTAGTACAGGACTAGCCAAGTCAAAGCTGGCACTTCTGCATGTTAAACCCCACCTCCCTTTACCTTGATACTTGAGCATGAGTAGTGTAGTTCTGATGTAAGTCTTGTTGAGTACGAATTTGTACTCACGTTTGCTTATTCTATGTTTTAGATGAGAACCCGGACCCCGATGGAGTCACCGACCTGAAGCTCGACGTTGACCTTGGTAGCATAGTTCCGGACAGCAGTGTGGTCCCTCGTGGAAGGGCATGTATGTTTACAAGGCTTCTCTAAGCCATTTGTTAAACTTGTTTGTACTCAGACCTAATTTGCTTCTGTTGTATGATGTAATGTTGATCACAGACATGTGATCTTTGTATGCTCTATGTGTAAGTCAATAAAGATACACTTTGTAGAGTTATGTGATGATACCTGTTGTTCATACTAGGCATGTGTGCTGCGTGTATGTCTATAACATGCATGTCTTAGTATGGGTTTTCGAGACCTTAGTTGTGATCTGGCTGGCGGTCTTTTATACACCAAGTGGCCCTTAGATGTGCGCAGGTTGGGGCATCGCGATGCGATTGCTCGTGACTCTGTCACGTGGCACACTTTGTTGTATGATCGAGCCCGCCCTAGACCCCGACTAAGTGATCGGGCTGGAGTAAGTATATGTAAGAGTTGGGATTCAATCGATAACATGGTTGAGGCGACTTGTCTAGGAGTATGGGATTCACCACCCATAAGCATTTAGACTTGTGAGCGGACGATGAGGACCCATCTCAGTTGATCATCCGGCCTGGATGGGATGCCCCTCATGTTCGATGCTTTCCGAGAACGTTCTGTGCTTGTCCTTGTCTGCTTAGACAAGTGGGTACGGTTCTCGGCTCTCCATGTGATTCCATCGTGACTGGAATTACATACGCTAACCCCGGGTCCCGACATTGGATGAGTTAGATCATGTATTAGTTGGTCAGATTGTTGGGGGCATGTTAACTATCATCTACTATGGTGTTTATCATCTTTTCTACTACTTGTTGCTTTTCATTCTTGTAACTTTGGGCCCGAGTGCCATGATTCCATGTCTGAACCCTTTATGTTTTCATGAATATTGTTGTGTTCTTCATCCTATCTATGAGTTGTATGCACCAATTATAGTCCGGAACCGGAGATCCCAATGGGGACAACTTGGGACACCAAAGGGGATAGACTATAATTTGAGGATTCCATGTATCCATTTATTGTTAATACTTTCTTACGGTGCTCTTTGATAGGAGCACCTTAATCTCCATAAGTTCCTTTTGGCCCTTTAATAGCGGGGTGGTAGGACAAAAGATGTTGGGCAAAGTTCTTATTGCAAGAACGCACAACTACCTTGGGATAGATGCCTAATGTTTGATATTTGCCTAGGTGATCATTACTTTTCTGTGTGCCTTGCCCCATTTTAATTACATGTTATCTCTCATCCATGCAGCGCCCAACCATCCATTCCCCTAGCCTAAAGTGTTTTAATCCTATTGGTTACAAGTTTATTTACTTTTGTTATTTTACTTGTGTTGCTTTAACACCACTATTTTTGTTGACACCATCACTTCAATTTCACCGTTTCTACTAATACCTCGTTGCCAAGATAAATTTACAAATTGACAACTCAACTGTAAATCTTATAAATATTCTCTAGCTCCCCTTGTGTTGAATCAATAAATTGGGTTATCTTACCCGCGAAGACTGCTGCGATACCCTACACTTGTGGGTCATCAGCAGGTCCACGACAACTCCCTAGTCAGAGCCAAATTTATGATGCCGTTGCCACCTACTTGTATCTGCTGGAGTCCTACTAGTTCTATAAAACTTGGTATCTTCGCCGAGGGAAACTTGTTGCTGACTACCTCTCAACCTTCCACTTGGGGCAGCCAACGAGGACCACTAATTCAATGCCAACACCCCACCCCTAGTCGCGCCAGGAGGGAACTTGGCCAGAGGGTGGGTCCCCTCTGGCCCCCCTCCGGGCTTCTGGAGTAATCTGATCTGTTGATTTTTCATATGATTTTTCTGGATTTTTCCGAGCATTTTTATAATTGGCATTTTTCCTGCAATGCCCGGACAACAACAAACAAAAACTGGCACTGGGCACTGAGTTATTAGGTTAGTCCAAATATATTGTAAAAGGTATGAAAGTGCATCAAAACATATAGCAAAGTCACCAATATGAGCATGGAAAAAGCATAAATTCTATATACATTTGGGACGTATCAACATCCCCAAGCTTAATTTCTGCTTGTCCTCAAGCAGGTAAATGATAACACAAATAATTTCTATGGTGACAGGCTACCAACAAAGATTGGAACATTAAAGTACTGCAAGAAAGATATGCAATTCAAGTCATGTCAATAACAAGCAAGAGTCTATATCTAGTATTGAAACTAGCAAAGTAAGAACATAAAGGTGCAAGAGCTCTCGCTGTCCGTGGCTTGAATGTCTCAAATCGGTTTTTGCGTGCAAGAAAGTGGGAGATGGGCTTAGAGCATGAAAATATTTAATAGTTATTGAGAACTCAATCTACTAAAACTTTACACTCGATATCCTTCAGAATCTTATTATGACTCGTCCCCAGACCACTGGCCAGGTACAAGTCAAACTGATCCTCTCCCTTTTGATTTTTAGCACTCATGCAATGAATGAGCGCGAGAAAGATAGTTGGCACTTAAATCGAAAATATAAAAATGATGGATAAGGAAGTAAAAAAGGTGTGAAAGGCTCACATCAATGAGGACAATCATAGGAGAGAAATAAAAATGATAGATATGATGTGAGGAGTAGGAATTGCCATGCAACTGATGCACATATGAGCTATGGGAAGCTCTCCAATGGAACTAGTGGGGGTGCATCCAATTTTCTTGCTCAAGAAGACCTAGAGATCATTTGAGGAGGCTCATCATTGGAATATATGATGACCCACAAGCCTAGGGGATCTATTGTATCATTTTCGACAATTAAGAGTGTTGAAACCAACGAGGAGAAGAAGGTATTGACAAGTGATCTTGAGAAAGGAATAACTACAAGTACTGAAAAGTAACTTTTTATGGGTTTTCTGGTATAACCAAAAAGTATATAAAAGAAAGAAAGTAAATGGTGTTGGGTGCAGCAAGTGGCCCAATCCTTTTGAACACAAAGGATAGCCCGAAGGATTAAACTTATAAAGGCTAAAGTGTTCCTAACGACACACGGGAGAGGTAGTCAAGTTACTTTCGCCATATTCCGTCTAGTACTATGTTTTATGTTGATAAATTTTGTGTGGGTGGACCTATGCTAGAACACCGCCTAGACTACGACAATTGCACAAGAGAGAAATTAAGGCAAAGCCTAACCATAGGAATAGACTTTAGGATCCAACACTCCCCCATGCAAAAGTGTGCAAACTGGGGTTTAGGTTTCTGTCACTCCGACAACCCACCGTAAGCATCCTTTATACACAATGTATCCCCCTAGGTCCTTAAAAAGGCAAAGTATTATGTAGTCGACGTTCACATAACACCACCAGAATAATAACCCACAACTTAAATATCAAACAACACATATCACTTCAACATCATATGACTACTAACAACAAGACTTATCCCATGTCCTCAAGAACTAAAGGAACTACTCACAAGACATAGAGAGATCATGATCAGAGATGATAAATATATGATGAAAAATCCGGTCATAACAATAATGCTCCAAAAAAAATTAATAGCATTCACCACAAAAGAGTAATCAACACTGGTAAAGTAGAGGGGATTAATAGTGCAAGGTACAACACGGATTGCAATGGTAAAGTGAGATGGGATGAAGATGGAGATGGTGTTGGTGATGGGGATAATGGTGATGATTATCTCGATGATGCCCGTGATGATGGTGATGACGATTAGGATGATCTCCCCATCCGGGAGGAGTTCTCCCTAACGGAATCTGCTCTTTGGAAAGGTCTTTTCTTCTCTTTAGGTTTCCTCCATGGAGCGGCGGTGTAACTCCCGATCCAACTTCTGTTCTGGGGATTTTAGGTCACGGGAAGTATATAGGCCAAAGGAGAGCGCTGGGGGTGGGACCCCCTCCCAGGCGGCCACCTGGTGTGGCCTAGGGGGTGGTCTCGCCACCAGGCTGCCTGGATGCCTGGTAGTCCCCCTCATGGTTCCCTTTCCGCATGTATCCGTGATTTCTTCAGAAAACTCTTACTCTTAAATTTCAGGTCATTTGGATGTGCTGATATGCCCACTCTGGGTGCACTTTTCCACGTTGATTCCTGCGTCTGCTGTTTCAGCATCGGAAACACTACTAGGAAACTGCCTATCGGTGGCGCACCTATTTCCACTTTCTGTGGCGCATATGGTGGTGTGCCACAGAAACCTCACCACTAAAATTTGGTTTATGTGGCGCGTGTAGCCATGCGCCACAGAAATATGCATTTCTGTGGTGCATGCAGGCCCCATGCGCCACAGAAATACGGCATTTCTGTGGTGTACCCAGCCCACATGCGCCACAGAATTGGGTGCTCCACACAAATTGTACATGCGCCTAAACACTTATTTACATGATCCACAAAAATATATTCAATTTAAGTACAAATCTATCACCAGCACCAAACAGATTGATCATCATGAATACAAATACCAGATTAAAACAAACAGATTGATCATCACAAGTTCTCAAACAATTTGATCATCACAAGCTAGTCATCAAACAAATGGATCATCACAAGTACTCCAAATCATAGTTATCCAAATCCATCACAAGAATCACAAGTTATCCAAATCCATTACATCATCACTCCATCATAAGTCTACGACAAGTTATCTGTTTTGTACTTACAGAAGACATCGCTAGTCATCACATTACAAGTTATCACAAGTCATCATTGTTCAACGGATCATGTAGAGCACAAGCGCGATAAAGGTGAGCAAGATCAGCGGGAGCACTACCAAGTTCTTCATCCGGTTCCTCTTCCTCGTGTGGTCCCTCCACTTGGCTACCGCTTCTTCTCTAGTCGCGTACCCTTTGTAGTTGTTACCGTTGAACTTGTTCACTATTCTATGATAGTCCTCCCACTTGTTGTAGACTCCAGGAACCCATCCATCGAACACCACGTAGCACTTCATCATCTGTATAGTCAAGGCATATTAGTATATCATGCAACGGAAATAATTAAATGGTTCAGATGCATATATATATTTATATATGTCTAAAGAAAAAGATTCATAAACCTAATAAAATATACATACTCGTTCTAGCTAGGCACACGTCATGATCAAGAGATTCCCTGAATTGGAGCCAGGAATTGCTTAGATCCATCTTTCGTCTTCCACGTCTTGATGCCTGCTTGCATTTGTAGGTGTTCTTCGATATCGGGCTTAGGCAACCCTCTAGGATAGTTTAAGGTCCCACCTGATGTCCTAACATCGTGCTGCATGATTTCCGATATTTGGACTTGGATGCGGAAGAAGTCTTCTCTAAGATTATCGTCGTTGATTTGCGCCAACTTCTTGGCCCATCATCGGATACTACATGGTAGTGTAAGCATCTGGCAGTCACGGACGAAGCCCCGCAGGTGATGGAGATCGTAGAAGGCATCCTTCACGCTGTGAGTCGGCTGCTTGATGCAGGGGGACTCCATTACGTGTTAGAGCACATGCTTGCCATTTCGGATACATTCTGCCATTTTGTTGGCAAAACTGCATCCCTTTCAGGAGTAGCCCTCTAGAGCATCATCTAGAACACCCATTATTTGAGTGTAGTCGTTATTCTTTATCAAACTCCCCGAGTCGAAATAGGTGGCAAGGTAATACCTCAGGGAAATTAGGATAAGCGTGGAGTATATGTTTCTGCGCAACACAAATGAAACGACCTGTGTTGGAAAAGAGAAATGGAAGAAATATAATTAAGGAAGCTAAAGTTACATATGGCGACGAGGGACTGGGTACTTACTCAGGAAATAAAGGCAAAAGAATGACGTCCTTCATCTTGTTGTCCACCAAGAACTGTTGGAGGTATGTCTTCGCCATTTCCCGCTCCCCTGATCCTTCCTCCAACTGGTAGTCACACATGTATTATGGATCCACTATCGCGATGTTTGGGATTTTCTCTCTCTTGATCTTCGTCGACTGATGGAGCGCGTAAAGGAGGACCAATTTGTAGTCCAGCGGTCTTGAGTGAAACAGATTGAAGATTTCCTTGTAGGCTATGAAGAATAGATCCGCGGGAGCTTCATGGACGAAGTGCACGTCCTTTGGGACCTTGACCATGAAAGTCGAGTAATTTGGATTTGTTTCATGAAAAAGGAGTTGCTCTAGTACCTTGATACTATCATGCAAACTTACCATAGCTCCACGTGCGAGATTGCATAGATCCTTGCTCAATATCGGTTGACCAGCTACATGAACCCATACCGTGCCATCCTTGGTTTGTGTTACCACGTCGTCCTGAGCCCGGACCCTCTTCGGTGGCGGCTTCTTGGCCAGCGGCTTACTTCTCTTCCTCTGCTTCTTCTTCACAAGGCCATCCACTAGGGATTTGATCTGCTCATTGGCCATCTGGCGGAGTGTGTTAGGGCTGAAAATGATTCCAACGGGTTTGTTTGTTTGATCATTGGCCGGAGGCGTATCTTGAGATACACCATAGTCCAGGCGCCTTATCTTGGAAGGACCAGTTTGATCACCGCGAGCGCAGCCAAAGGTTTCTTCTTGCTCTAGGATTGGCATATACATTCCTTGGCTGGCGACAGTTTTGATGAACCCATGGATGTCGATATCATCATCATCGTTGTTGTAGCCATGAATATGCGCCTCATCATGTGTTGGCGGGGCCAGGGGCGATGAAGGTTGCGATTCAATGGGGCCCTTCCCATGGGGCGGTACAACCACTCCTAACAGCTGTTTTTGGCGATTAGTTGTGGCGATGACCAGTGGTGGTGCCCGCGGCCATGGTCAAACAATCGAGGTGGCGCCGCCGGTGGTGCGCCCTATCGCGCCAAGACGAATCTGGGTCTTCAGCCATGTCAAGGGCCATCCAAAGCATTCAGCAAGGGTCTTGTGCTCCTCGGCTACTGGAGGTTGGATAGGGGGTTCCAAGTCGTCGAACACAGACAACACCCGAGCCAACCTGACCCTCATCACAGCATCATCCAGTGGAATGTTGTGCGTCATGTGGTTAGCCGGTTGTAGGAGAACGCCCGTGGAAACATCCTTCAACACGCCGCCGGCCATGTTATGTTGGAGTACGCAAGCAGTGTCCTGATTCAAAACATGCATGCGTTTGTCGCCATGAGATGACAGTCATCAAAGGCATAAAGTAGATGGCGCGGAAAAACTAATTAGGTAGTTACCTTGGTGATGGCGTTCAACTCCTCTAATGTTGAGACATGGTCGGCCGCCTCTAATGTCGAGACACGGCCGATGACGGCGGGCGGCGTCTTAAAGTCCCGCTCAGGTGCATTATTAAGTAATGCGGTGTTGGCGGCGGCCGGCTCGGTCACCACGTCCGGCGACACGTCGACTATAGCCGAGTTGGTGCCGGTCATGCTGGGCAACTGTATCTGTTCCACTCGACCTCCCACATTCCAAGCAGCTAGCCCCTCCATAAACCCGGGGGGGGGGGTGATATCGCGAATCCTCTCCTCCAATTTTTCGCGACGATGTCCGCAATTGACTCCACCTTCTTCTTCAGCTGTTCAACCTCCTTTTTTTCCTTTGCCGAGGACTGGAACTTCCTCTCCTTCCTTTTCCAGATATAATCCTTGTAGTACTCGCCAAACTTCATGCTCATACCAAAGCCGGACACACGGCCATCTGATGTTGGGGACAACAACTTGCCCCTTTGCTTGTGAGCGTTGATAGCCTTGTCGAAAGGTGTGTCCCACGGCCCCGCCGACGACTAGGAATCCGATGTGCAAGGCGGAGGAGTAGAATTTAGTTCATTCTCCTGAACAAGAAAGTTCAATAAACCATTTAGAATGCTGGCTTCATTATTTAATTAGAATGCAATAAACATGAGATAAGCAGTAAATTCCTTACAAGATCTAGCTCAAACTCCTTCACGTCCTGATCATCGGTAACAAAATACTGGAGCTCATCGTCCCAATGGTAGAGGGCTCAGAAAAACTTCCTCAGCTGCGGATCCGTGATTTTGAGCCACCTGTTCTCTATTCCCAGGCGTTCCAGGTCGACTTTCTCCTTGTCCCAATTTGTTTGTTTTCCTTTGTAACCGCCGCTTCCGCACTTATGGTTACCAATGTTTATGTCCCGCTTCTTCTTCCCCGATGCATTCCATATTTTAGCCTCATCGGAAGCTATCCCCGCCTTGAAGGTGTTGAACTCTTCTTCGTCGATCATCGGCTCTTTCCGACTTATCATCTCCCAGCTTTGACCTTTAGTTATCTTGCCCTTCACCCGGGTTTACCAGCTTCTCAAGGCATTGCTCATCTTCGTGGTGGTTAATTTGTTTACCACGTTAGTCCCTACATCTAGGTTATCATACTGCGTTCGGAACTTTTATCGTTTGTGAAGCTTCCCAATGAGGTTGTCGACCAAAGGTGCATTAGATCTGATGTGCTTGGTGTTGATAGACATGGTTTCCCGGATGATGCACCCGAGTTGCATGGTGTACCCTCTTGCAACATGTGCAGGCTCCATGGCTAGGCCACTTAGTGAGATTCCAGTGAAATCCTTGCAGATGGGTAAGAGCACTTGTGCCGTCCGATCCTTCCTGTCCTTCTTTTTCTTCTTAGCAGACGAGTCGTCCGAGGCGCCGACATTGGTGTGGACGCCGCCATCGGTGCGATTGCCACCATCGGTGGTGGTGTCATCCTCGCCTACACCGGTTGTTGCTTCATCATCGCCACCGTCATGCTCATGATCACCGTCGACGTCTTGCTCATCATAATTATTTTCCTCCGACATTTGTTGGGACAACCACCAAAATGAAACCTTGTTGGCGTCTATGATTTGTTCTTCGCTAGTATTAGAAGGGCCAGCACCGTCGTTGCCCGACATGTTTGCACTTCATAAAAACAGAGGCAAAAACTTAATACAAATAATCGACCGAAAAATTCGGCATGACGTTTGCTAAATTTTGGACCTATGACTATTCATTTCTCAACCGAAACGGAAGTGAATCAACACTTCGGGAGAAACAGGCAACTCTCAACACGTAGACAACAATATATAACAACAACTGTGTAGCACCTTGTGATTCTTATTGACTAGTTATGTGACAGTACAAGATTGACTAGTTCCTTGGATTAAAAAGCAAAATTGTGTAGCACCTTGGATTCAGGAAAGTTGCTCCTTAGATTCAACCAGAACCAAGCAAAGTAAATATTTTTTTTAATTCAAACACTTAATAGAAAAGAAAAGGAAAATGAGGAGTGAAACAAACTTGTCCAATCTACTATCTGATATGGCACAAAAGAAAAAGAAAAGGAGCAGTAAAAATGGAAGGGCATGCTTGTTTCAAAGAGTAAATTTGCAACTTTCAAACTTATTTTGGATAGCTAGCATCCACCAAAGAAAAACATGGTTCTCTTAGTTTCTTGGCCCTGTTGTTCATCTATAAGCTACTTTATAATATATTGAGCTTCTGCAATAAATGATAATTGGACTTGTAGAATTCTATAGATTTTATTTAGGTTAGTTTATAGTTATTCTCTCTCGGCGCTGCTCATATCATTTGTATCTGCCTCTAGTGCTGGAGCTGGTGACCAGTGCCATGCACATGTGATGCCAAAGGGATATATAACCAGGAAAAAGAACATGGCACTGGTCACCATGGAACTATGGTGAACCTTTAGTTTTTTAGCAATGTCTCTTGCAACAAAAATTAAGTCATCTCAAACATGGCACCCCTCCAAATATTTTTAAGATAAAGAGGTAGCTACGATGGCCAATTATACACTTGTACTCTTCAAACATATGTGTTTTTTATACAATATCACAACTACCTTTGAAGAAAAGAGAGCTCCCCTCTCTTTTAATTATACAAAGCACAGTTCCAGTTTTCAAATGTGCAATACAAAGAGTAAGTTCTTATCAAGAAGTGTGGCAATGATTAGGGTATACTGCTACTAATTGCTAAGTGAGGCTGGCCAAACACATAAGAGCCTAACAGAATGTCATTACCCAACACATTGGACTGCACACTAATGGAGATATGAATTGCATCATACAGTATCATATAATTGACCATCTAGACACCACATACAACAATATTAGGTAAACATTGTCATAAAAGAGTAATAATACTAAACAAGATTCCAACGAGGTCTATCATTCACATGATTAAACACACACATGAAACATCACATCTCATATAGATCCACACTAAAAGAGAGCCTTGATGGGCAATACCAAAACGATGACATGATAAGATGTAATAGCTCGGAAATTCCACCCTAATTAAAAAATTTGTTTGCCGCATTGTTTTGTTGATTGCTTGTATTGTTTGAAGTGTTTGCTTTGCCGAATTAATAATCGGTGAATATTTCCCCCATCTTTCTCATATCGGACGCGTGACCAAACCTTTTCCCCCAACGGCACACGACCATTGCGACACCGGGTTTTCACCCGAGCACCGTCGCAACCGGCGCAGGACCAGCCATCACCATGGGTGCGAAAACCCCACTGAATATTTAAATGGGTTATTTTAACAGGCGAGTTTCAAATTTCTTTGTCTGGTGCAAAACGTTGTAGACGACGTGGTTATCGTGTTGCGACGATGTATTTCAATTTTTGTGCGATTCCGACTTCGTTAGGTAGGTGAACGATCGGAGGTGCCTGGCATAGTAGCCGGTATAGATTATGGGGCGTATTTACAAAAACGTCGCACACACTTTTAACTGGCCTCCCGGATTCCCCTCTTATCTTTGGATTCTAGCCCACCCGAAAAACCGGACCCGAAACGGGCCATTTTGTGGCCCGAAACCCCTCCCAAACACCCACCTGCTATATATAGGAGGGCTACACATCGTAATTAGGAAACCCTAGCCTCCTACCCCTCAATTTCATCACCCAGCCTCTCCCCCGCCGCCAACTCCTCCACCTAGAAGTTAGCAGCCATCCAACCACAGACCAGATCCGGATCTGGCGATCTGAGCCATCGGATCCAGATTGGACAGTTCACGTGGTGCCACGTCACTAGATTTCCCAGCCATCCAATGGAGCCTGGGCACGAGCTCCTCCCGTGGAGCACCACCCGAGGGTCGCCTCGCGCCTCCCGCCCCCACACCACCGCCGAGTGTCTCCCGCCGGCCATCGAGAACCGCCCACCCGGTCACCTTCCCCCACGCGCTCCTCTCCTCCCCATCTCCTCTGCCTTTTCCCTCACCTCTCTCTCTCGCAGGAACCACGAGGTGTCAGGGAGCCGCCATGAACCCAAGATCGAAGCTCCATGCGCCGCCCTGTGGACCACGTCGTTGCCCGTATCCAGTGGATCCCGTCCGATCCACGCCCACCCCGTCTTCCCCATGTGCCGCCCCGTCTCCACCTTTACCGCTACGTGCAAAACGAGGAGGATGACCAGCCGGTCCTTGCTCGATCCAGCCAGGTGGGCTGACCTGAAGCCCACAACACCCCCACGGACCGTCCCAGTCAGATGGCGCCCTCAAGGCCCACCAGCAGCTGGTGGCCCAACTCCCTCACCTAGCCCGCGCGTCCTCCACGCCCGTGGGCGAAGCGGTGCTATCCGCCTCCCCCTGCGACCTGGGCCTCGGCCCGCAAGGTGAGGCAGCTCGCCTCCTTTTTTTCCCATGTCATGTTGAGCTCCGCCCATTTCCTCTTGTGGCTGTCTAGCGAACTATGCGTATTTTATTATCCGGCGCACGCCCCTGTCTAGACCCAGTAGTACTAGGTTCGGCCCATTAGACGTTTTAGCTATTTTTCTGGATTTATTAATGGCAGATTTATTTATATTTTGGCGATGCTCGTATCTTTTAAACGGTAGGTCGGATTGCGATGAGTTCTATATCTAACTTGCTTAGAATTTTGCGTAGATTAATAAAATGCTTCCCTTTGCCATGTTTGACCTTGATTAAATGTTGTTTAATTGCTAATTACACCGCATGCCACCGTAACTAGTTTATTCGATAATTGTTTAACCGTTGCTCCGTTTAAAATGCTCTTTAGATGTAACTTGCCTAGAATTTCATGTAGAACATGAATATGCTGCTCTTTCTTGCTAATAAAAAATATAAAATATGGTTTAGAGAAGAACAGTACCAAATGCAATAATTATCATGGGGTCCGTAATAGTTTTCATGTATAGGTTTTACCCCCCACTTAAAGTGACTAGATTAGATAGTTTATATATGCCCCCCTCTTCCATGTTTTCATGATATGCCATGCTTGAGTGAGATGCCATGTTAACAACCTTGCTCATGTAGTGTAGCTAAAAATCTTGAACTAAAATAAACATGCGGTACCGTAGTGTGTGAAGGATACTCCACTTAACCTGTTAGTAACCGGTCTCGATGGTAGATCTGTATCGTATCGCGTTGTCTCGTGTTGCCTTCTTGTTGATGCTTGCTCCTAATTGGTCCGTAGTGATAGTGGTATCCCTTTGATTGCTTTCCAGTGTTTACGTCTTGTGTGCTCTCGTGGATACCTTCGGAGACATTGCGAGCTTGTGATCGACTACACTTTCAGCTTCGCCTTCTCATCAGGTAAGGGGGAGCATATATCATGATTATAACTTTC
This sequence comes from Bromus sterilis, assembly GCA_950022295.1. NCBI lineage: Eukaryota > Viridiplantae > Streptophyta > Magnoliopsida > Poales > Poaceae > Bromus > Bromus sterilis. Next base: position 120,011,249 of record OX465601.1, on the reverse strand, counting down.
AGCTTACCTGCCTAGATATAGGATAAAACGATTCGTTGATCCTAACACCTTATATTCATGCCTCTCAAATAAAACCCAAACAACCATGTTCCTCCACATCCCATCAAACATTGTACTGCTCCGTTACTATTGCTCGCTGCTCAGCCCCTGCTTAGTCGGCATGCTAGGATTCTATCAACTGTTACCTTTTGTTACTCCTTGGATTGGGCTATCACATTATTATATTGTTGTGGATGATATGATTATTATAATGTTGACTATATTCGATGAAGGATGGAAGGTCTAGGCTATCCCGCCCCGGCGCTTTGTTCCATTCGAGTCACCTAGGATCCGAGTTCCGTGTATTGGTTCTCAGACTGAGCGCGCCTAATCGTGTGTGGGATGCTATGGGGTCCCCTTGTCTTACCTACCTAGATTCAAACATTTCTATTGGTGGCCCAAGCTAGGTGGCTGCCCACATGGTTTGGGTTAGTTACCCCAACCTCGTCCAGAAAGTAGACGATGACTCGAGAGCGCGACCGGCTTTTGAGTTGGATGTCGACTCATCGGGGGCCACCCGGATTTGTTCGTTGTTAGTTAGAGGGACTATGATGTTCCATAGTTTCAGGCGATAACCTAGCCAAGCGGAAACCGGGCGTACATGTGAAGCTCATAATGGGCAGTTGGTACACCCCTGCAGGGTTAAATCTTTTCGAGAAGCCGTGTCCGTGGTTATGGACGACTTGGAACCTACATCTTGTTCATAGACAACATCAACTGATTCATAACTAAAACTTGATCAACGTGTGAGTGCCTTGACTGCTTCTTCTTCATCGGGTGATGAAGGGGAGGACAAGGATAGGATAGGTGTTATGTTTGTGTAAGTAGCTGATAGCAAGACTTGTTGGAGGCGATTCCTCATCGAATGCTTGGTTCTCGTCTTACTCTGAATAGAACGTTAGCCACTCATTATTGTTAGTGCGGCTGCAACCTCACCATTACCCAAACCTTACCGTGAGAAGTTAGTTATATTGATTTTGATATAGCTCACCCCTTTCTTCTCTCTTACGCACGTTACGCAAAGAATCTTGGACTTCAGTGCGGCTCGACGATCCTACTTCTGGACGCCTTCGCAAAGACTCGATGACGACTAGTTAGGTGGCTCCCGGCGGAGAGCATGGACCCGTGTGGACATGGGCATGGTGTGTTTTCCTTTTTCCACTAGGCATTTGATAGTAGTATGTACTCAAACATGTCTTCCGCTGTTGTAATCTATTCAGGCAGTTGTATGCCGATTGTATGAGATGTTGTATCCTTGTAATTGTAATGTTGTGATATCATGTTGAAATCCGGGATATATGACTTCGTCATATGTCGTGGTGGAACCAATATGTGCTTTGTCCTTGGACGGAAACATCCAGATCTGAAACAGTACCGCATATCGTGCCTTACAACTTGGTATCAGAGCCTTACCGACCGTAGGGGCCCTTCTTCGGTCGAAGTTGAGTCTAGACAAAAACTATTTTGTAGTTACTAAGCTAGTTATCGGAGAGTAGGATTCTTTTTACTCCTTACCCTTGCTCTGGTCAGGACAAGTGTCATAAGTGTTTTATTCTCGCCTTATCCGCTCTCACACTTTAGCATCTCGAGTGTGTGGAGTATCAGAACCATTACAATGCTTTGCTTGCAGTGTATTGTCTCGATTCTGATCCCAGGTTTGGGAAATCCTGTAGTACCCTTTAGTTTCTTCGACTCCGAATAATGTCTTGGTCGTCCGTTGACTTCAGTCCTCTTGCCTAGCATCCTCACGATTTGAGTGAGAATGCTCCACATGATCGTCACTTTGAACTATCCTTCTTCCTCTTGATATCCCGATGGTTTCGTTCTTCGACATCGCCATCTCTCTACGGAAAGTTTTATCGTCAAAAGTTTGTCGTTCGACATGGAGCAGAGTCCCTTGTTGGTCGTGTTGAGATCGTTGCCTCTCGCTTCTTCCCCCTCCCCTCCCCCGGATCGTCCTGGATCTCGCGACGAGATCCCTTGTTGGTGTTGTATTGTAAGAACCCGGAAATTTGACCCTAATTAAAAAAATTGTTTCCCGCATTGTTTTGTTGATTGCCTGTATTGTTTGCAGTGTTTGCTTCGCCGAATTATTAATCGGTCAATATTTCCCCCCTCTTTCTTGTATCGGACGCGTGACCAAACAATTTTCCCCAACAGCACACGACCTTTGCGACACCGGTATTTCACCCGAGCACCGTCGCAACCGGCACAGGACCAGCCATCGCCATCGGTGCGAAAACCCCACTTAATATTTAAATGGGTTTTTTTATCACACGGGTTTCGAAGTTATTTGTCTGGTGCAAAACATTGTAGACGACGTGGTTATCGTGTTGCGACGATGTGTTTCAATTTTATGCGATTCCCACTTCGTCGGGTAGGTGAACAATCGGAGGTGCCCGACATAGTAGCCGGTATAGCTTCAGGGGCGTATTTACAAAAACGTCCCACACACTTTTAGTTGGCCTCCTTGATTCCCCTCTTATCTTCGTATTCTAGCCCACCCGAAAACCCGGACCCGAAACGGGCCATTTTGTGGCCCGAAACCCCTCCCAAACACCCACCTGCTATATATAGCCGGGCTACATAGCCTAATTTGGAAACCCTAGCCTCCTACCCCTCAATTTCAGCACATAGCCTCTCCCCCGCCGCCACCTCCTCCACCTAGAAGCTAGCAGCCATCCAACCACAGCCCAGATCCAAATCTAGAGATCTGAGCCGTCGGATCCAGATCGGGCGGTTTAGGTGGTGCCACGTCACCATATTTCACAGCCATCCAAGGGAGCCTGGGCATGAGATCCTCCCATTGAGAACCACCTGAGCGCCTCCTCGCGCCTCCCGCCCCCACACCGCCGCCTACTGCCCCCCACCGGCCGGCGAGCACCGCCCACCCAGTCACCTTCCCTCACGCGCTCCTCTCCTCCCCATCTACTCTGCCCTTCCCCTCACCTCTCTCTCTCACAGGAACCAGGAGTTGTCAGGGAGCTGCCATGACCCCAAGCTCTAAGCTCCATGCGCCGCCCCATGACCATGCCGTCGCCCGGATCCAGTGGATCTTGTCCTTAACGTGCTAGTGCGGCTGCAACCTCACCACTACCCCCTCCTTACAGTGAGAAGTTAGTTATATTGATTTTGATATAGCTCACCCCTTTCTTCTCTTTTTACGCACGTTACACCAATGATCTTGGACTTCAGTGGATCTCGACGATCCTTCTTCTGGACGCCTTCGCGAAGACTCGACGACGACTAGTTAGGTGGCTCCCGGCAGAGAGCCTGGACCCGTGTGGACGTTGGCATGGTGTGTTTTCCTTTTGCCACTAGGCATTTGATTGTAGTATGTACTCAAACATGTCTTCCGCTGTTGTAATCTATTCAGGCAGTTGTATGCCGATTGTATGAGATGTTGTATCCTTGTAATTGTAATGTTGTGATATCATGTTGAAATCCGGGATATATGACTTCGTCATATGTCGTGGTGGAACCAATATGTGCTTTGTCCTTGGACGGAAACATCCTGATCTGAAACAGTACCGCATATCGTGCCTTACAACTTGGTATCAGAGCCTTACCGACCGTAGGGGCCCTTCTTCGGTCGAAGTTGAGTCTAGACAAAAACTATTTTGTAGTTACTAAGCTAGTTATCGGAGAGTAGGATTCTTTTTACTCCTTACCCTTGCTCTGGTCAGGACAAGTGTCATAAGTGTTTTATT